>OZ010796.1:438772769-441518246 GCA_963932465.1 Maratus speciosus | reverse complement strand
TGCCCAGGGCAGGTAACCATATTCTATTGCCAATAAGGGTATCTGAGTGAAATATGTCACTGGTTGTGGGTCGGTCCGGGTATCTCAGTCAGTAGAGCGTTGACAATATAATTCAAAGAACTTGTGCTCGGCTGCCGACTTGGGAATTTATTCACCCAGTTGGAAAAATTCAATTCGAATGATAGCTTTATCAATCTGTATGATTGTGTTAATAATAAATGTTATCTATCCATCCATCGTTTAATGGAATTCCATTTCCTGCGGTACATTCTGATAAGCTCTCTATATGGTAGACCAAATGCTATCGCCAATAAGGTTATCTGAGTGAAATGCTGCCGCTGGTTGTTGGTCAAGGTAGCTCAATAAGTTGAGCGTTGACAATTTAATTCATAGGTCTTGGGGTTCGACTCGCAGTCTGGCCATTTTTTCACTCAGATGAAAAAAAAAATAGTTCATATAGCGGTGACTGTACTCATATATGAAAATCTGCCATTTCATTAATGCATGTATTTAACCCATTCGGGACAGTGTCTCATCTCAGATGCTTCACAATGTGAATATTCTGAAAGTCGCTTTTGCCATTGATTTTGAACACTAAAATTGTATTTTTGCTTTATTATTAGCAGTTTGTCTGCGATCAAATAAGGAGTAAGTGTACTTAAAAAGGGTAGTACATAAATATTAAATTCTCTATAACATGCGCAAAGAGAATTAATAAATTGCATATTTCCCCTTTATTTATATAAATATACAATGCACAAAACAATTAAAGGATATTGAGCTTGTGAATGGATCTTGCGGCTGGGGAATTGTTTAGATGATTGATACATGATCGACAGACGTGGTAGGCTATACGGAAAAAATTACACATTTTTGGCAGAAAAAATACATTGTATTGAGCATTTGGGTACAAAAGAAAAAACACAATTTGCATTATGAGAAAAAACAAATAAAAAAGGCGTTTCCTTCTAAGAAAATCGTTTTTAGTAGGGGGTATGGTTTCCCCGGACGGCCAGCAACGTTGAACACTTTTGAGGCATGGAGTCAATGAGGCTATTAATGAGGAGCTAGGGTATTCTGTCCCACACCTCCAGAAGAGAAGACACCACCACTTTCCATTTCTTGAAGAGATTGTGGAGGTGGTAGGCGGCCAGCAACTCGTCTGCTTAGAATGTCCCAAACATGTTCGATTAGGTTCATGTCCGGATAACACGCTGGCCATTCCATTCGTATGATTCCTTCCTCTAAAAGGTAATCATACACCAAGTGAGCACGATGTGGCCTGCAGGTATCTCTCATTAACATGAAGTCATCACCAATTGCTGCAGCGTAATGGACTACAAGAAGTCTGTGAATCTCAGCCCTATATCGCTGACCAGTCAGAGCTCCATTTCGAATGATGTGGATATCGGTGTGCCCATCAATGGAGAATCCAGCATAGACCATCACTCTCCCACCGCCAAATCGGACACATCCTTGCACGAACGCAGGATTGTCTTTAGTGCCGTTCCCTCCAGATGAAAATACGCCCATTAGCAAGATAAACAGAGAAACGGGACTTTTCAGAGAAAATAATATTGGGCCATTCATTTCTTCTCCAGTTCTCATGCTCTGTTTTCCATTCCTTGCGGGTGCCACGGTGCCTTGCTGTTAACGTAATACATACCATTGATCTGCGAGCGTACACACCTACAGCGCGGAGCCTGTTTCGAACAGTTTGAGTCGAAACAGCGAGCGTGTCACATCCTGCCTATAACCTGCCCTGCTAGTGCTCGACACCGTCACCGTAAGTGCGAAAGGCATTTTTCAAAGCCGGGTATGCCAGTAGTATATTCCGGTAGGTGACGTAGCTTCGGAGCCTTACTGACTGCTGCACGGCAACGATGATGGATGAATCAACAGCTGTAGGTAATATGTCTTGTTCAAGCAACGTCTCCCCAGGTTTTAGGTTTAGGGATAATCCAGCTTTAATTTCCAAAGATTCTTTTCTAGACCTTTATTTAATAATCATAAGATTGAGGATATGACAGCCGATATGTTTAGAAGCATCAACGAATATGGTAATTTTCGCACAGATGCTGAGCTTTTTCTAGCACGCTGTTCCTTTTTCCCTATCTTGCACTGAAGAAGAATCTCGCTGTAGATTCGAAACAGCTGTTTGCTGCTTTTCATCCATTATTTGTGCATTTTAAACGCATTACTGCTTTTTAATATTCCTGCACAAAGGCTATAATTGCTATTTTGATGCTGAGTTGTTTGAGCAAGCGAAAGTTAATTCTTCTAAATTCGCTTATCCGAGTAAAAAAATCTAGATCTAAAAGAAAAAAAAAGATGAGCATTGAAATTCTATTCCGGACTAGTTGTACCTAGTTCGAAAAAAACATAGGAATTCTAACAGTTCGGTGGATAGCAAATTCACACAGTTTTTCTTGGAATCCGAAATAATGGACGAAGATGATATGCCAGTAGTGAGCTCCAAAGACGGCACCACTAGTGAAGTATTTGAGGAGAATATTAGCGTAACTAATGAGGAAAAGCCGTTAGAAACTGAATCTAGCGCTAAAGAATTTCAAAACAGCGAAATTGAATCAAATAAAAGTAAAGATAAGCCCCCTAAACGCATTATGGTTAGGGATATTAATGATATTATTGAATTTTTGGCAAAATTAGAAAATGAATGCGATCCGGAATTCTCAGTCCAAATTTCTGGTAGATGGGTTAAAGTTCTTATCAAAACTTTTGCAATCAAAAATAAAATTGTAAACTACTTAAAGGAACAAAAGTTTCAATTTTATGTCGTACCGGATATGGAAGCACCTATAAAGGTAGTTTTTAGGGCTTCCCTAAAATAATTAAAACCGAAAATATTGCAAGTGAATTAACCAAAAACGGATTTGATATCATCAAGGTAGTGCAAATGATTAGTCGTAAGGACTCTAGGGTTTTTCCTCTCTCCCTTTTGCACCTACCAAAAAATGAAACTTACAAAAAATCCTAAATTTAAAATCCTTATTCAAAATTCGGATAGCTTTCGAAAATTACAGGGCACCCAGAAAAGCTGCCGCAGTGTTGGAATTGCCAGGGGTTCTTCCACATCTCTTCTCAGTGTTTAATTGACCCGAAATGCGCAGATTGTGGCTCAGACCACAAATCCCCAGAGTGTCCAAGAAAAATAGTTGTTAACTCTGACCCAGAGAATAAAATAGAAAAGCCGCCGCCGTTGGCACTAACTGTGGTTCTCAGCACACGGTGAGCTTTAAGGGCTGTACAAACTATCCTCTGAAACCACAGTTCTGAAAAAGTTATGCCGAGATTGCGAAAATTAAAAAAAAGCTCAAAAAGAGTTGAAAATGCTAAACAACACCCCCCCCCCCGCCAAAAAAAAAATTGCGCAGGTGGAACCTAAGATGGCGTCACCAGAACCGATTCAACTCTATCAGCTAGAGGAATTTAAAAATTGGATTCCAGAAAATCTCTGAAACCCTAGAAAGAATCAAAACTGAATTAAAAATCTAATCCTTTTTAAGTTTTGCTAGCTAATTAGGAAAACTGTATGAGAAAATTGTTGCCGAAAAAGACATAGGACGTAAAACTCTATCCTTTATGGACGGTATATCCAAAATAGGAAAAAATAAACTTGTAAATATTTTTCTCTTCAAATTCTTAATTGTAACTTGTAAATATTGTACATAGCTTCATTGTTCGCATCGTGTAACTTTATTTTAAATTTTAAGTGTTAGGAAATTAAATGTAAATGTGATGTAAGAATATGTGGTACTGAATTAAGCCTTTTTTGTGCTGTGTCTTTTATAAACTTTGCGTAGCCATCCTTAAATTGCCTTGAACGACTCGACATTTCGTCTTGGCTCCCCGGGGGCCCGGTCACGCTCGTGTGTTCTGCGGTGTGGGGCGGTCCTTGTAAGGGCCTGGACACTTAGGAGTATTCCAAGTGTTACCACCAGCACTCGGCTGTTCGCGGGTTTCGGCTGGGGAGGAAGACCACTCCTGCTGGAGCTGTCTACCGAAGGGAGGGGTTTCGGCTCCAATCAATGGGGAAACAGCTCCGTTTGTACTTCGATCTCTCAGTCTGTCAATGAAGTGATGATTTCCTAAAAATTTAGAAAGTCATTGCGCCACTGGGGGTAATATTTAATGCCGGTGCTCCCAACTCAGGAATGTAGAAAGAACTTTGTTTTTTTCACGGCTTCACTTGAGTTTCCAAATTATATAGTTTTTTCGTGTTTATTTAATTCGTAAAGTTATGATTTTTTTAAACTTTCGATGGAGGTTAAACAGGGGTCGCGGCCCACTGTAAGTAATCCTTAAGCACCTGCGTTGACTTGACTTGACTCGAAACTGTGGTGCCAGTAGCCGAGCGAAGGTGTTGTTGAAGAAGAGTGGCATTGAGAAAGAAAGACATCGCACTCATCAAAACAAAAGGCTTAATGAATGTCGATCATTGTTTTACGCTTTGTCTTTCATTAAGTTGAAAGCCAAATTTCATTCGATTCCGCTAAAGCGTCGTTTTTGAAGTCAAACTCCAAAGGGCATAGCCGGATAAGCATTGGAAACATGCCTTTCAATCAAATTTCATGATTTTTTTCCTAGATGTGGCTACATATCTGACAATATATTTCCCCTATTATCACCCTATAAATATTGATATTTAATGAGAAAAAAAAATGTTTTTCCGATTTTTTAAAAAACGGAATTTCTCAAAAACTGCTGCACGGAATTCCATGGCCTTAACTGAGGATATACAGATACCAAAGATACATAACTGGTAATTTTTGTATAATTTTCTGTTTATAAAAACTGTGTGAAATAGCGAAATAAATATTTTAAAGAATAAAAATCATATCTTATGGTTATCAGAAAATTACAAATTTCTTGTAAAAATTTTTCCATATGTACCCGTATATCCTATATAAATACCGAAAGTGTGCGTTGGGTACTACGTATAAATATTTACAAAAATATACATTAAAATTATTGAAATTCCTTTTAAGGCGTTATTTGGGGCGGAGCTACTCAACTTCGACACCCGAAGAATTTTTGGAATAAACGGTTACAGAATTGCTGTATTTTAAATTTTAATGAACACATGAACAATATTATCAACGCTGTCGATATCAAAATGAACATGAAGTTGAAAAATAATACTTATATGCATAATGGAATCTAAAATACACCAGTTGACATCCAGTCTGCTGACTTTGTTCCAACAATTATTTGGATGTCGAAGTTGAGTAGCCCCGCCCCATAACACGCCTTAAAATGAATTTGAATAATTTTACTATACATTTTTGCAAATATTTATATGTAGTACCCAATGCAAACTTTCGGCATTTATACAGAATATACCGGCACATATGGGGAATTTTTTACAAGAAAATGGTAATTTTCGGATAACCATAAGATATGGTTTTTATTTTTTTGAATTTTTATGTGGCTATTTCACACTGTTTTTATTAACAGAAAATTATACAAAAATTACCAGTTATGCATCTTTGGTATCTATATATACTGAGTTAATGGCAGGAAGTTCGTGCAGCAGTTTTTAAGAAAATCTGTTTTTTAAAAAATTGAAAAAACATTTTCATTTCATTAAATATCAATATTTATAGGGTGATAATAGGGGAAATACATTGTCAGATATGTAGCCACATCTGGGGAAAAAATCAGGAAATTCGATTGAAAGGCATGTTTCCAATGCTTATCCGGCTATGCCCTTTGCATACTCCGAAGTTTGAAAATGAGAAAATATTGCATTTGTGACCACTTTCTTCCATTTTCTGAAAAAAAAAATTCGCTTTTACCTTTATTTTATATACGATTTTCAGTTTGTTTTGAGCAGTGTATATGGAATGCAAACTTTGTATTAATTCATGAATATTTTTATCTTATTTCAAGACCTATTTATCTTTTGACTTACCTATTTTATTAAATTTCTCCATTATATCTTTCGAAAAGCTGCCTGAATATCGAGTTCTAATAATTATTCGTTATTTCACGTCAGTGCCTTCCTTTTACAAATAAGTTGTAATTGTAAATACATTGTAAATTCTCGCTCCTATTTCAGCTTCTATCTGCGTACTAAAAGCACTCTGCATAAGGAAATATAGATCGGAAATAATAAGCGGATTAATTTGTTTGAATCTTTCATCTGAGGGTTTCTGTTAATCCAAATATGATTTGCAGACTTATTTTCGATATATAATACCTTAGATTTTAATTCATTGAGAATAAGTAATATTTTTTAATATATTTCACTAGTTATAGAAATGTGCTATTCAGAGTTCGGCCCAGCATACATATAGTTTTTAAGCCCTTAAATGAGTAGTGATTCATATCTGCATTACTTTTTATTTAACTCTTAGCAACCACTAGATTTAAATAGAAATATTAGTCCTGTAAAAAATCACAAAAATATGCTACTAAGCAAACTTAAAACTCTATCTTAAAATTTCTGGAGTCTAAACTTTAATATAAGAATAAGAAACACAATTCTATAAGAATAGGTTCATACATTTAAGGGTTAAGTTGTACAAAAGAAAAATTTATATAAAATAAGGTATTTAGATTCATATTTATTAAAATATTTACTAATTTGCAGTATTCTAGTTTTTACTTATATGGCAGATGTGCAACATAAGAAAAGGTTGACGTATTATACGAAAAATGTATCTGTAATTATTTTCATTATTTTTCTTGTGTAATAAACCTTCCTGAAAATTACATATATTTTTCTCAAAACAAAATAAAAAATCATGTGTTCAAGGGTTAATAGACTTGAGTTCTATAGTTCATTTTCTAAATATTGTATTTTTTATAGGGTGCTATTTAATGTTTATAACAGATTTACATAAAATATTTATTATTGTAATATTTTTTAAATTATTCGAGTTTTATGAACTGTGTTAATTATTTTTTATGAATAATACTAAAATATTTTCATAATATGCAAAATGTCAAAATATGATTAAAAAATATTAGGTTGCTATTCACATCGTTTCCACACTTTTTCATACGAAATGTGTAACGATTAGAGTGGGTATATAAGCCATTAATCCTCCAGCCGCGGGAAACGCTATTTTCGAGTTCCAGTGTGCTATTAAAAAAAAAAAAAATTGATTGGTTGATTCCCATCACTTTTTTAAAAGCGTATTATTCGGCTTATTTTCGGACTATTTAATCTGTAAATAGATAAAGTGACTATTTCTACTTCAAAAAATTAATGGGAATCAAACAATCTTAATTTTAAAAAAGTTACCCACTGAAAAAGTCGCCCACGGCCGGAGGATTAAAACGTATAAGTTTGCTGAATATTTATTTGAGCATTACAGAGCCGTATTTCAGGAATATTTTGACCATTTTTTAACACTTTCCAACATAGTTGAAAAGTGTTTATGATTTCGGTTTGTCTGTCTGTCCGTGCTCTAACTCGAGTAAATATGTGCGGATTGACATGTAATTGATTTTCGTTATTGAGGTTTTTCAAGGCATGTTTAGTATTCAAAATGAAGTGTGTAGCATTCATCGTTCATTTATAGAGGCACTCAAAAGTATTCCGTTACATTATGGTCTACGGGGAAAATTGATTTGCGGTGTACCGTAATTTCCGGCGTATAATCCGAGGATCGAATACTAATGTTTGGACCCAGAAATTTTATTTAGTTATTGAAACCAAATATTTACCGCGATTTAAAAGTGACATTTTATTTTTAAAAATTTCTGGGTCGAAAAATGATTGTTTGATCCGCGGATTATACGCCGGAAATTACTTAATAGTGTTACACAATCTTAAACATAATGAAATTGATACATATTATTGAGATGCAAGAGAAAATGTTTAATATCGAATATGCTATGTGTAACACTTACAGTACGCGTACAGGGAAACTCAAAAGTATTCCTTTATATTATAGTCTATGAAAAAAAATTGTTTGCGGCATATTTTAATGATGTTACTCGGTTACAAACAATAAAACTGATATGACGTTTTCATTTATGGTATGCGTTTTAAGATTAATTGCATTTTTGCACAAAACGGGATTTGTATAAATTCTAAAGAAATATACAGGGCTATTCAAACCATTTGTTTGAATTCGTTGAATTCGTTACCATTACTGGGAATGAGCTTGAATTGCTGAGGAAAATTGAAAGATGTTTTTAACACTTTCCAACAAATTAAAAAAGTGTTTATGAATTCGGTTTGTCTGCCAGTCTGTTTGTATGTCTGTTCGTCTGTCTGCCGTCTATCTGTCTGTCCATGCTCTAAGTCAAGTAAATATATTTCTATCGCCAGAAAATCTCTAGATGTTATTGGGAATCACTGTGGCATGTTCGGTATTAAAAACGAAGTGTATAGTATTTACGGTTCATTTACAGAGACACTCAAAAGAATGCCGTTACATTACTGCCTTTGGGGAAAAATCCTTTGCGGTACATTTTCATGATATTGCACTTTTTTAAACATAGTAAAATTTATATATATTGCTCATGTGTATTGCACGGAGCTATCAGTAGAATAGGGTGCGCATAGAATTTTTTGTTCATTTATAGGGACACACAAAATAATTTGGCTACAAAGGAAAAATAACTATTGAAGCCTATGAACAAAAACTTCGCGAAGTGTGTTTTCACATGGGGTACGTGTTTTTAAACTGAACTATCTTTTAAAAATATTAATTGGTGTGCATAAATTCTATACATCATATACAGGGCTGCACAACAGTTCTTATACATATTTATTTTTTCACGAAAAATGCTGAATGGAAAATTTCAACTGTTGTATTTGTTTAACTAAACTTATTTGTAGCATACTATGTAGTATGTATACAAATCTATAGATTATATAGAGGACTGAACAAAAAAGACCAAAAAAGGATATTTTTCCGACTATTGATTATAATAGCAGATATTAGGTTTCCAAATACGTTATGAGTTTTTCAGATATTTTATTTAGACATTATGTTTCACCTTAATAAACAGTGAAGTTTTGCTACTGCATTTTTGAATGGGTTAGAAAGTGTTAGATAATCTATGTGGGACGCATAATTTTTTGTTCTGGTTAAAAAATAACAATTAAGTCATTAGAATTAATTGTAGTTTTAATTTCGTGTAAATTGGAGCACTGAAACGTTCTGCACGCAGGGTTTTGACGTAATCAATATTTAACTTCCTAAATTTTACTAAATCGAATTCCTGGTTCTAAATATATTTATATAAAGGTTAGCACAGTTCCACCCAACATTTGTAACATTTTTTTCGCCTTAGTAATCTGCAGGAAAATCTTGCAAATTCTGTGAATAAACAAGGAGGTTACAAATTCCGTGTTTTAAAAATTAAATACGCACTCCTTGGAAATTACAAGGGGTATGCGAATCTTAGTTTGTATAAATTCTTGATATCTTTGGTTCTCAACACGAATTTATTTCAAAATTCGATAAGAAGCACAATGAAAACTATTAAAATTTACTTCATTTGGATTCCGTTGAACGCGTTGAAGCTTTCTGAAACAAACCTATGGCAACACATCTGGAAGTTTAGTTTTTAAAACTTTATTCCCGTGTTTGCATCAGGTACAACTAATTGAGTAACATTTTCTAAAATCTTTTTTTTAACCCATTTGCTTTATTAGCGCATGTATGCGTGAATTACAGAAATTTCTTTTATATTCAGAAAATCCGAATCCATACCAGTAACTCTGAATAAGAATTTTTGCTTTATTTAGTGACCGACGTTTTGTGACGTTTAGTGACCGACGACGATTACTTAAAGTGTAAAATATTCATTCTGAAATTACAGTATGGATTCGAATTTCTGACTAAAAAAGTATTTCTAGAAATGCACGCATATTTGCTCTAATTATTCAAATGTATTAATTAAGAATTCGATGTACAGTCGTGGAAAAAAAAGTAAAAAAATTTGCTTAGGAGGCGATCTACATAATAAAACGAACCATAACTTTGTTTCTTTCAATAGAGGTACACAATTCTGACACCATAAATGAACTCTACACCCTTCAATTAGCCTAAAAACAAATTTTTATGCAATTTGTATCACAAGTTTCCGAGAAATTAATTATTTTAAAACGAGCGTATTTTAAGGGCTGTATCCAAATTGAAGTTCCGTATTTGATTGTTAACTGAGAGAGCCACCTTCTTGATTAAGGCACCTGAAGCGCCACTCAAGGAGTCAATGAAGCCTGTTAGATTACAGGACAGCAGAATAAATTTCAAAGTATCTACTCACTTCTATCATAAACGGCCCCTTAAACCATCATTTTGCCGTTTTTTAAGCATAATTTGAAAACTACTTGGAAAAAAAATGTGAAATTTTGGATTTCCATAAAGCAGGACTTAATAAATCTAATTCCATCAAAAAAAATTGTAGATTGCAATTCATAATTTTTTCGAATATTAATTTCATAATTATATTCATATCATAAAATTATAAAAATTGCAAATTCAGCGTATTTATTTTTGGGTATATTTGTATTATTGCTACAAAAAAATCAGCACATTAGGAGTATAATTTCAGGAGATATAAATAAAAATATGAAAATGAAATTTAACATTACAAGCACTTAATTTTGAATGTTTATAATTCAAAATCGTATCATTCAAATGACTTGAAATTTGGTGTCTAGACATAGTTTGAACCGAAGATTTGAAATATCGCGTTAAAATTGGGTATTCCCATCGAAAAAAATTAAGTTAGGGTTCGTTTTAATATGCAGATGGCCCCCTAAGAAAATTTTATATACATTATTTAAAAGTAGACTTTATTTCCAATCGTTCGGTACCGGTAACTTTCGCCTACGATAATTTGTTAAGGAGTTAATAGGGGGTGTTTACTTTTTTTTCCACGACTGTACGTACATGTCTTAGAAGTGGCGGCTCATCACAGGGTTCATAATCCCTATACTACCAGAACTTTAGTATAATAAATTTGACTTTATCTAGTCATGGAATGTTCTATGATTATAGAAGGACAATTTTAGATTATTAAAATACTGGTAGTAAAGTGACTGAACTCCCTAAAGATCCGCTTCTGCTCCTTAAAATTCCCAAATAATACCTCCTCTATTTCACCCTTTCATAGAATTATACATCTGAGCAGTGTTGCCAGATTGGGGACTTTTTTGTCCCCAGATTGCTGATTGTCACCGGTTTTTTGAAATAGTAAGATTCGGCCTACTAAAAATACGATTAAAAATTCTGAAAAATAAGAAGACTACACTATTTTAAAAAAGTGATGGTAGTCAAATAATCTGAATTAAAAAATCACCAATCTGGCAACACTGCATCTGAGCACATCTCAAATTACACATAGCCATTAAACATTTTAATGTTTATTTAAA
This sequence comes from Maratus speciosus, assembly GCA_963932465.1. NCBI lineage: Eukaryota > Metazoa > Arthropoda > Arachnida > Araneae > Salticidae > Maratus > Maratus speciosus. The sequence continues at coordinate 441,506,878 of OZ010796.1, read as the reverse complement.
TTGTTTTTTTGTTTGCATCAGGCACATGTAATTTATAGTCCAAGAGCCGACAGCACAAAAACCTATGTTATCAAGCACAAGAAAAAAACCTTTATTTTATGGAAGAGTAGAAGTAGGGTCATCTTATGATCCATGTCTGCCGGAAGTGAAGTGGTGCATAAGCTAAAAATTAATACCACCAGTGGTTGATGCGTAGGTTTATCATTGTGTTTTCCTGCTCTCAGTCCTCCATGTTTTCATATCTTTGTTTGTAGGACAAACATAATGATAAACCTACTAATAAACCGCTAGTGGTATTAATTTTTGGCTTATGCACTACTTCACTTCCTACAGACATGGAATTATACCCAATAGTTATTCTAAAAAATGCTTTTAACACTGTCCAACATACGTGAAAAGAGTTTATTAATTTGGAGGCTATCTGTCCGCTTCACCGTGCTCTAAGTCGAGTAAATATACTGATTAAATGTTGCCATGAAAGTGATATATGTTTTACATGTTTACCATAGCATGTGCGGTATTGAAAATGAAGTATTTAGTATTTAAAGTTCTTTTACAAGAAAACTCAAAAGTATTCCGTTACATTATGGTTTATGGGGAAAATCGTTCGCAGTTACTTTAAAGGTATTACACTATATTAATACACAGAAATTATTCCAGAGGGAAACATTCGCTTTGCATACAATACTTCAAATGAAAATTTCAAAATAATTGCTTAAAATTTGGCGTTTGTAGCCTTGCCAACATATAATAGTGAGAAATTTTCCTTGCTGGGTATCGTTCCTAGTGGTTTAGTTGGTAGAACGTCCGTGCGCTATACTGATGGCCCGGGTTCGAGTCCCGTCTTGGAATCTTTTTCACTATGTTGGCCTTTGCGCCTTTTAAGCAATTACTTTAAAATTTTCATTTGAAATATTGTATGCAAGGCGAATGTTTCCCTCTGGAATAATTTCCGTGTATTAACATAGTTTCTATCGATGCTGGATTTAATTATGTTCCGTTTTTGCCCCAGGTCGGTGGCTCACGATAAATATTCCATCTTGTGCTGCGTGCCTTGCCAACATATAATAGTGAGAAATTTTCTTTCTGGGTATCGTTCCATGTGGTTTAGTTGGTAGAACGTCAGTGCGCTATACTGATGGCCCGGGTTCGAGTCCCGTCTTGGAATCTTTTTCACTATGTTGGCCTTTGCGCCTTTTAAGCAATTACTTTAAAATTTTCATTTGAAATATTGTATGCAAGGCGAATGTTTCCCTCTGGAATAATTTCCGTGTATTAATATAGTTTCTATCGATGCTGGATTTAATTATGTTCCGTTTTTGCCCCAGGTCGGTGGCTCACGATAAATATTCCATCTTGTGCTGCATGCCTTGCCAACATATAATAGTGAGAAATTTTCTTTCTGGGTATCGTTCCAAGTGGTTTAGTTGGTAGAACGTCAGTGCGCTATACTGATGGCCCGGGTTCGAGTCCCGTCTTGGAATCTTTTTCACTATGTTGGCCTTTGCGCCTTTTAAGCAATTACTTTGAAATTTCAATTTGAAATAGGTATTACACTATTCGAAAAATTTTGATACTGATATGCATTACTGAGGTGTACTATAGAATGTAGTGCATAGCCTTTATTAGTGTTCATTTAGAGCAGGGGTGTCAGACTGTGGCCCGCCGGATACCACTAAACTTTTATACTAATCATTGCCTTATCTAATCATCGAATCTGTGCGATTCTTGAAGACAATTATTTCTTTAAAAATTTAGTTTTATCCGGCGGGCCACAGTTTGACATGCTTCATTTAGAGGGACACTCAAAAGAATTTTATTCCAATACTGCCCATGAGCAACATTTGTTGGAAGAGCGTTTTCAATTGGGGCATGCGTTTTAAAATTTGATTTGATTTGATAGTCTAAGAGGGACTGTTCAGACGAGGAAGCAAAGTCTGTAGAGTATAGTGTCCCCCCCCCCCCCGGTTTCTTTTATTAAGGAGTTCAAAAAAGGAAAACAAATTGCAATGAATAGCCCGAGCTGAATCCGCCGAAAACGCTATAAGGAGTAGAAAAGCAAATTCCAACCCTGCCTGGAGAGAACCCAAACGCGACACGAGGCGGGGCGGATATGCGTTTTTAAATGTAACTATTGGGTCGATCGGAAAGTCGTGTCGTGTACGGAAAATCAATTCGCACCGTAAAATTCGCCCGGTAATTATTAGACATTAGATATTGGAATCAATGCCTAACATAGTTGCCGACATCACTTAGTTATTCCGGAGTCTGGTCAAGGTCAAACATCTTTGCAACCGGCAATTTTCTTTAATCGAAAATTTTTAAATGAAATGTTAGTCCAGGCAATATAGGCCGTATAGGGACCTAGCAAAATTCATGGTAATTCTGGAAAAAGGCTTACTATATATTGTTTGGGTCGCTGAATCCGAATTTTTAACTTCCCACCAAAATTTCCCCCGGCAATCCCCCCACCCTCCAAATTTTGGTAAAATGCCCCCCAAAAAGGTTTTTATTACAAAAATCAATTTTTTATTGTTTTAGGGAAAATCTATGTAGAAATTCAGAAAGTAGACGAAATTTGCAACAAATAGGATACATGACATTACGACGTAGGATGAACGGGGAGGGAGAGAGCTGCCTCGGAACATACACTGCGGCGCTATGTGCACTAAATTATGCAAGTCCAGGTAATAGGGGATTTTATCTGGCAAAATTAATGCTAGTTATGAATTTCAGCTCACTTTATGTTTTTTGGGTCGCTGAATCCGAATTTGTAACTTCCCACCAAAATTTCCCCCGGAAAAACTCCAAAAAATTGGTTTTTGAGCGCGCGTGGAATGTTTCGAGGCAGCCCCCTCTCTGCCCGTTTATCTTACGTCATAATGTCATATATCCTATTTGTTGTAAATTTTGTATACTTTCTGAATTTCTACATAGGTTTCCCCTAAAACAATAAAAAAAATTAATTTAAAAACAACTATTTTTTTTTTTTTTGGGGGGGGGGGTTCGGGGGGAAATTTTTGGGGGTAAGGTAAAAATTCGGATTCAGCGACCCAAAAAACTTAAATTAAAACTTATAAGAGAAAGTTCGGAGGGGAGATGGGAGGGCAAATTTAAACGTGTGAGTGATTAAGTGGAATTGCGCAACTTAGTCAACGCAGCACCGCGGCGCATGCTCCGAGGCTGATCCTCCCTTTCCCTTCATCCTAAGTCATAATGTCATATATCTAATTTGTTACAAATTTTGTCTACTTTCTGAATTTCTAGCTACTTTTCTTAATAAAGACCTTTTTTGGGGGCATTTTACCAAAATTTGGGGGGGGGGTTGCCGGGGGAAATATTGTTGGGAAGTTACAAATTCGGATTCAGCGACCCAAAAAACATAAAGTAAGCCAATTTCCAGATCTACCATTAATTTTGCCAGGTAAAATCCCCTATTGCCTGGACTATATATGAAGTATGTTATATAAAAAAGACACATTTGCTAACATATACTTTCCGGTTTTAAATACGTTTGTCCTCCATCAGACTCCGGAATAATTAAGAAATGTTGGCATCTATGGTCTAATTAAATGATGGAATTTTCCGGTACGATGATTTTCCCAGCACGACACCACTTTCCGATCGACCCAATATTTTTTTTCTTTGCATAGTACTTGGTGTGCATAAAGTCTATCTATCATATACAGCGCCGCACAAAAGTATTTGGGTATAATACCGCTTACTGACGTTAATTGCTAAATTGGAATTTTCAACTGTGTTATGCGTTTCCAAACTGAACTAAATTTTGGCATTTTGCGTAGCATAAATATAGATCCCATGGAACTATTAATAAAGAGGAACTGACATATCCTTAACACTAGAACGCCCGGAAATTTTACTCAAGTTTCATAAAAATATTTGACACCAGAATTTTTATTTAAATTTATTTGATTGATTTATTTAACGTAAATCTTCGTTTTTAATATTTAACTTATTTTGTGAAAGAACTTCTGGTTCCAATTGACATTTAATCATATGGTCGGAGTCGAATCGACTCCGGCCATATGATTAAATGTCAATTGGAACCAGAAATTCTTTCAGAAAATAAGTTACATTCTAAAAACGCAGATTTACGTCAAATAAATCAGTCAAATAATTTTAAATAAAAAATCTGGTGTCAAACATGGAACTAGTAATAAAGAGGAACTGACATATCCTTAAAATAGTGAAGCTTCAACTGTAACCACTATCGCAGGCGTTGCTTACCACCGGTGAAATCTTCCACCAGTAGATTTATACAGAAATTTTCAACTTGTTTAACGGCTTATTATTCCAAAATTGCAGTCATAAATAATGGTTGAAACAGATTTTTATTTTTACTGGTAGGAGTTTACTTTGGTGGTAGTTAGGACCTGCGTTTCCGCCATATTGTGACAACCAGGGAAACAAAGTGACAGTTTTACAAGACACACTGACACCAGTAAAAACAAATAGAAATTTGTACCTCATTTTTGAGAAATAATTCAATGAATGAGACGCTTAAATAAGACGAAATTTTCTATTCAGTTTTACTGGTGGGATGTTTGATCCTTGCGGTAATCAGAAACTGGAGATCCGATTTAAAAAAAGCAGCCGCCATCTTGTGACAACCTCCTCAGTTACTTCAGTCGCAACTGGTAGACAGTACACTAAATGTCTCCTCCTCTTTATTCATAACTCCATTGTGTCAAATATTTTTATGAAACTTGAGTAAAATCTCCGGGCGTTCTAGTGTTAAAATAGTGAAGCTTCAACTGTAACCGCTTTCGCAAGAGCTGACTCCCTCTGGTGGAAACTTACACTAATAAATTTATACGGAAATTTTCACAGTATTTAAAGGTCTTATTCATGCAAAATTTCAGTCATAAATAATGGCAGAAACATATTTTAATTTTTACTGGTGGAGGTTTATTTTTGCGGTAGTAAGGCCCATGGTTTTCGCCATATTGTGACAACCGGTGAAACAGGCTGTCTGTTTTACCAGTAAAACTGACACCGGTAAGAACAAATAAAAATTTTTGACTTATTTGTGAGAAGATATTTCAATGAATAAGACGCTTAAATAAGACAAGATTTTCTATTCAATTATACTGGTGGGACGTTTCCCCCCTTGCGGTATCCAGAAACTGTAGATCCGATTTTAAAAAATACAGCCGCCATTTTGTGACAACCTTCTCAGTTACTTCCCTCGCAACTGATAGACAGTACACTATATGTCTCCTCCTCTTTATGCATAACATCATTATAGATCCTATATAAGGGTGCACAAATGAATTCAGATGTTTTCCCGACTATAGATGATAATTGCTGAAATTGGGTTTTCAAACATATTATGCGCTTTCCAAATTGTTTTCTTAGGCATGGTTGGTGCTAGTAGAGATTTAGCCTTTGGGTAGGCCTCTTCACCTAGATGAACCTTGCTTTCTTAGGTATCATCTTTCATCTTATTGAACGGTGACGTTTTCTTACAGTCTTCTTAATTTGTTGGAAAGTGTTTCACAATTTTTGTTCGATGCATGATTTTTCATTCTTGTTAATTATTAGAAGTAAGTTAAGTGCGAGTCTTAATTACATTTGTTAGTATCAACTTAAATCACCGCTTCTTTAAAAATCTTTAAAACTATTTTTTTGTGAAAATTAAGAAAAAGAAAGACATTTATTAAATTCTCAACAAAAAATAAAAATTTTGATAAGTATTTACTAACGATTCTTTATAAATAAGAAAAAAAAAAGATGTTGCAAAGGAATAAAAAAAGACAAAATATTTCATAAGAATTCTACTTTACTGTAATTTATTTAAAATTAATTTATATTTTCATTTTTATATCATTATAAATATGTAGTATTTCAATTTTATAATTAATACATTTTATTCGGTCGTCATAGACAGTGTTTTATTGAGCTATTTTACCTACATTTAATGATGCGAAATAAAAAGATATTAAAAGTGGAAAATTATCCTCGTGATGTTTTCGTAATTAAAAGTAATCAGCGGAATTAAAATTTGAGGTAGTTTATATTCCATTATTTCAATTACACTGAAATTTGTAGATCATTAAATTTATGATTAATACAAGTATAAGTATTTTTGAATAAATTAGTCTGATAATTTCAAAATGTACGTTTTTTTATTTTCTTGATGGGTAATTAACATTTATTTAATGACTACTATAATATCATGCCGTTGTTCAGACAGAGATAATAGAATGTTTAAGCTTTGTGCAAAATATCTCTGCAATTATTCTATATCGAAAAATGTTAGTGAGCGTACTTAAGCACGGTTGTTATAATTCTCAATTTTTTACATTTTTATAATTATTAAGCTATATTAATAAAAACGATGTATAATGAATCCGTTACAGAGCTGAATCGTTCTAACGTTGAATCATTATAATGCTGAATCAATATTTTTTTATTTCATTTATTTATGAAATAATTAAATAATTTATGGAATCAATTGTAATAGAAAATAACGATTCTTTCAAAAAGTATTTAACCCTTTCCGGCACAGACAAATTTTGTTGTAAAATGATGAAATCATCGACTGACACCGGAATTTACATACGACTTTTTTAGAAATTAAAAACTTGTTAATTTATACTTTTGCTGTTAATGCACAATTTTATTAAAATATTCTTGGTGCCGTTTGTAAGTTTGGAATTAAAATTAGGTATCCCGACTCGGGCACACTGCGTCGGAAAGGGTTAATATGTAAATAAATTTAAACGGAAATAGTAAAAACAAACGTTTTTTAATAACGATTACACATAGAAAACTTAGAATAGTACATAATATAGCATACAAAATAAAATTTTAAGTATAGTTTTCTTACATATCTGCAAACTGTTACATGTTTTGGTCACCACTATTTCCGAATAATAATCATAAATAATAGTTTTGTAGGATGAAACACAGGCAATGACTACCATATAGTAATGCTGATACTGAAAAAATTACTGAATAGATACTGGAATAGAGTTTGTTTGTTCCATGGAATCTGGATTCTTTAACCCTTTCAGGGGAAAAGTACTTCTGTTGTTGAAATGTTCAAATTACAGATTCACACCAGGATTTCGAAACAAATTTATTTGAAAATAAGTAAAATCTTTTCTTCACGTATAGCATTAGTACACAATTTTATTTCAAAATTCTGGTGTCAACGTAGCATTTTGGAATTAAAATTAAGTGGGATATATTAGGTGTAAAATTAGTCTAGTGTAAGTGGAATATATTGTATCACACCACCCTTCAGCGGGTTAAACTAGGGTATTCAATATTTTTGTCTCAAAGTCATTTATTGCCACAAATTCCCAAAGGTAGTATTCTTCTTATTTAATCTCAACGTTTCTTTCATTTATTAATAAGAATGTTTCTATATTAAAATAATAGAACTATAAATAAAAAGGAGGAGGCAGATACGTAGTTTCTACCGTATGCGAGTGAAAGTAACTTATGAAGATGTCAGAAGACGGCAGTTGATGTTTGTTTACATCGGAACAAGGCCTGATTAACGCCGAGACAAACTTCTACCATGAAAAACGAATAGAAAGTTTTGCCTTATCAATGGTGGATATTCTGCATGAGTATGGCGTTTAAATAAGGCGAAAATAGTTATTCAAATTTACTGGCGGAAGTTTCATACTGCGGTAACCAAATTGACTGTCATTGAGAAGGGAATTGCTTATGTTGTCACAATATGATGGATACGCAGGGCCATATTGCAGTATTGCCAGTGCGCTACTTTTATTTTTAATTCAATAATTTGATTGGCACCACTTTTTTCAAATTGTATAATCCGCTTTATTTTTGCCTTTTTTAATGTGTCATTAAATAAGAGAATTTTACTATTTCAAAAAATGTAGTGCCAATCAAGAAATCTGAATTTAAAAAATGTAGCCAACTTGCGACACTGCCTTATTGCCGTAGGAGCAAAATTCCAACAACAAAACTAATAGATATTTTTGCGGTTATAATAAAAGAAATTTCACATGAAAAGTGTGTTTAAATAAGGAGAAAATTTCTTTTCGAATTTACTGGCGGCTTTTTTCCCCGGCAGTAATCAGGCCCGGCGGAAACGGTTACAATTGAAGTTTCTCCATTTTGAGGATATGGCAATTCCTTTTCACTCATAGTTCCATGATTAAAATAGTGGTAGGGCGGTTGCCCACGTCCCACATTTTTGAAGAAACCCACTTTAATAAAAATAACCACCATTCAAGAGATTAGTTATTCCAATCTACGGTTTTTAATTATTTAACACTTGAACGCCCGGAAGGAGTCGATCTGACTCCGACCATATGATTAAATGTCAACAGGGATCAGAAATTCTTTGATAAAATAAGTTAAATTTAAACAACACAGATTTACGTTAAACAAATCAGTCGAATAATTTTAAATAAAAATTCTGGTGTCAAATATTTTTATGAAACTTCAGTAAAATTTTCGGGCGTTCTAGTGTTAAATAAAAAAAGAAAAGTGCCCAGCTAAACTGATGGCATTGAGCTCACAGACTATTCACACTAATTGTATATTATACTCTTATTTTAAAGAATAATGCCACTCAAAAAATAAGTGAAGGGGAATTAGCCCCCGTTTCCCCCTTTATACTTAACCAGTGAACCTCCAAATCTAATCAGGGAAGCTCCTTATCATAATAAACCGGTATACCAAATTTGGAGCAAATCGAATAATCTTGCAAAAAAAAAAGACATTTATCTAAATTAAGGGGGTGGGCTAACCCCCCCCTTTATCCTTAACCAATGAATCGCCAAAACGAATCAGGGAAGCTCCTTAACATAATAAACCGGTATACCAACTTCGGAGCAAATCGAATCATTCTGCATGAAAAACCCATTTATCTAAATTAAGAGGGGCGGGCTAACCTCCCTTTTCCCCCTTTACCCTTAACCAATGAATCCCAAAACTAATCAGGGAAGTTCCTTAACATAATAAACCGGTATACCAAATTCGGAGCAAATCGAATCATTCTGCATGAAAAACACATTTATCTGAATTAAGGGGGGTGGACTAACTCTGTTTTTCCCCCCTTTATCCTTAACCAATGAACCCCCAAAACTAATCAGGGAAGTTCCTTAACATAATAAACCGGTATACCAAATTCGGAGCAAATCGAATCATTCTGCATGAAAAACACATTTATCTGAATTAAGGGGTGTGGACTAACCCCGTTTTTCCTCCTTTATCCTTAACCAATGAACCCCAAAACTAATCAGGGAAGTTCCTTAACATAATAAACCGGTATACCAAATTCGGAGCAAATCGAATCATTTTGCATGAAAAACACATTTATCTGAATTAAGGGGGGTGGACTAACCCCGTTTTTCCCCTTTATCCTTAACCAATGAACTCCCAAAACTAATCAGGGAAGTTCCTTAACATAATAAACTGCTATACCAAATTCGGAGCAAATCGAATCATTCTGCATGAAAAACACATTTATCTGAATTAAGGGGGCGGGGGTGGACTAACCCCGTTTTTCCCCTTTATTCTTAACCAATGAACTCCCAAAACTAATCAGGGAAGTTCCTTAACATAATAAACCGGTATATCAAATTCGGAGCAAATCGAATCATTCTGCATGAAAAACCCATTTATCTGAATTAAGGGGGGGGGGACTAACCCCGTTTTCCCCCCTTTATCCTTAACCAATGAACTCCAAAAATTAATCAGGGAAGCGCCTTATCACAGTGAACCTAGGAAAAAATTTTGAAGCAAATCGGATGTTTCTATCAAGAGTTATCGCGTTACGTACATACATACGTACGTACGTACATACATACATACATACATACTACATACATACATACAGAACGGGCGGGCACATTAGCTCTCAGGCTTTGATAGCCTGTGAGCTAAAAAGTGAACTATGATTTTTGATTATGTGTACTAATACTAATTCAAGACATTGTTTACTTATATTAATTGTGACAAGTATTAAAGGAATAGTTATTAATGATTTACTGGATGTTTTTGTAAAAATATCACGTAGCATGGTTTCAGAAGACATTTGCCAACTTTAAATCCTGGATATGAAATTTCAAATAATACTTCATAAAACTGGAAAGAAATACAAAAAAAAAAAAAAAAAAAAAAACATTATACTAACTTTATACTTTCCGAACTTTAGAACGATGTTTTCATACTTAAATCGATATAAACATTTGCTGCCAACTTTTACGTTTCTTTTTTGTTACCTCTAAAAAATGTCGTAAAAGTTGAAAGTTATGCATATACATAAAGTTTCAAGTTTATAATTAATAATATTTATTTTTTCCGAATAGGCAATGTTGTTGGGCTATTTTACTTCAATTCAGTGACATATAATAAAAATATAAAATAAAAAAGGGAATACGATCCTGATAATGTTTTGGTAATAAGAAATAATTAAGAGTATTAAAGGTTGAAGTAATTTATAGTTAATTATTTCAATTACACTGACATTTGTTGAACGTTACATTTATGAATAAATGCACTTAAAAGTGTTCATAAATAAAATAGTCTGATACTTTCAAATTATATCTCTTTTCATAATGGGTAATAAACGTTTATCTAATGACAGTTATAATATGCGGTTGTTCAAGAAAGAGATAATAAAATCTTGAATCTTTTTGAAAAATACATCGGCATTTATTCAAAATCATAAAATGCTAGTGGGAGTAATTAGGTACGGTTGTTATATTTCCCCATTTTTTAACCATTTGGCGATTAAGTTTTCATAAAAGCTAAGTCGTATTATTAAAAATGATGTATAATGGATCCGCATCTGCTATTAAATCCACGGAAATAACGAGTGAATATTTTTTACACTCATTAATATCGGAAAGAATTAACTAGTATATGATTTTTCTTGTAAAATAAAATCACACTTCTTTCAAAAATTTTCAATCCGGCAATAATTTTGATATGTAATATTAAAATCAATATTTTCTAATAACTGCTATAATAATTAAAAAGTTGTCTAGAAAAATCGAATTTGAAATGCATTTAATTATTTTTTTAGGAATGATATTCATTGGCAGCTGATGACTGTTATTATGTAATTTTTCATTTTGTAAAAAACATTTTATATCATCTAATACGCCTGCTTCCATTAATCAAAGATAAACAGCAAATACAAATTAAATAAACTAAGCATTACAGCAGGAGTGTCAAATCGTGGCCCGTCGGATACATCTAAAATTATATATTAATCATAGCCTTATCTATTCATCGAATCTCTGCGATTCAAGAAGTCGATTATTAAAAAAAAAAAAATCAGTGGTATCTGACAGCGGGCCACAGCGTGGCACCATTGTATACATTTTTATCACAATTTTTTATGGCTAATTTTTAGGAAAAGGAGGAAAAGGGAAATTTTGGCATCGTAAAAAAGAAATTTTTTGCTTTGCTTTTAATCACCTATTTTTTTTGTGCTAATAAAACGTTTGCGTGTCTAGCATTATGAGAAAAGTATTAGCAAAACTCCTTTGCCTTATTCATGGCTTTAACCTTTTCGCTGCGTAATTATTTTATCAAAGTAGCTTCAAAAATTGCGTATTAAATTCCTTCGCGACGAGTGTCTTTTAAGAATTTTTATTCTTTTGTCACCGGTTTTTCAAAACAAAAATTATCGTCTAATTTAATCGGCAAAATCTCCGATTAGATAAGGCAAAATTTACTATAAAAAGTAACTGGTGGAAATGATCAAGGAGGGTTAATTAAACGGAAAAAATGTATCCCCGATGAAATCTCGGGTTGCGCAAATTTTGCTACTTTTACGTTGTCCGAGAAACTCTCGGGTTGCGCAGCGAGAGGGTTAATATTGGAACAGTTTGAATTTTGTTTTCGGTTAAAAAAAATGTTCCACACCAGAATATATATTTAAAACAATTTAACTTAATTATTTAGCTTATTTCTCTACAGTTTATATTTAACTTTTTTTATAAAGATTTTTCTGGTTCGAGTCGAAATATATTGGTTTGGTAGGATCAAATAACCCTAATGGTTAGTAGTTTTAGTGGTACCGTAATGTCCGGCGTATAATCCAAGGATCTAGAAATTTTATTTAGTTATCGAAGCCAAATATTTACCGCGATTTTAAAAGTTACATTTTATTTTTAAAAAAAATTCTGGGTCGAAAAATGATTGTTTGATCCGCGGATTATACGCCAGAAAGGGCGTTGCCGGATAAGCATTGGAAACGTGCCTTTCAATCAAATTTACTGATTTTTTTCCCAGATGTGGCTACATATCTGACAATATATTTCCCCTATTATCACCCTATAAATATTGATATTTAATGAGATAAAAAGGATTTTTTGATTTAAAAAAGAACGGATTTTCTCAAAAACTGCTGCACGGAATTTCATGCCATTAACTGAGGATATATGGATACCAAAAATGCATAACTGGTAATTTTTGTATAATATTCTGTTTATACAAACTGTGTGAAATAGCGAAATAAAAATAAAAAAATAAATAAAAGTCATATCTTATGGTTATCCGAAAATTACCATTTTCTTGTAAAAATTTCCCCATATGTGCCCGTATATTTTGGGCTTAGATGCCGTACCTTCCCTCAGCCGTTGTTGTTTTGAATTGTTTGGCGATTTTTTGTTGGCGTGTTGGCGGTGTTTACGGATATGACAAACTCGATATGTAAACCCCGTGTGACGTGCGTGTTGTGACGTGTCGTGTCCTGGCAACCCCTAAGAAGCTTAGAATTTTGTGGATGTATTTTGATATCGTGTTCTATCGTTGTCTTTTTATTTTTATGTTAAATTTATTGGATGTGTTTCATTGACTATAGTTTCTGTAGTCCGTTTAAACGCTCTTGCTGAAGTAATTAAGAAATATGAGGAAATTTTGACAAGAAAAGGAGGTTTGTTTATAGCGTGTCAATGCGTATTAAGCCTATTTTGGAAAATTACGGCGATGTTATGAGAGATATTTCGTGCTGGAGGTTTCAAGAAAGCAGATGTCTGTTAAGGTATGATGATAATTTTATGTATATTTTGCTGCTTTAAGAGTTTTTTACATTTTGAGATTGCTACAAAACGAGAACTGCTGAATTTTGAGAATGCTATACCACGAGAAATGCTGAATTCGGCGATGTTTTTTTCGGTAAATGTGTGCGAAGCGCTCATACAACTATTGCTGATTACCACTTTAGGGAGTTTCGTTTTTTATGTATATTTTGCTGCTTTAAGAGTTTTTTACATTTTGAGATTGGTACAAAATGAGAACTGCAGAATTTTGAGAATGCTATACCGCGAGAAATGCTGAATTCGGCGATTTTTTTTCGATAAATGTGCGCGGAGCGCTCATACAACGATTACTGATTGCCAGTTTAGCGAATTTCGTTTATTATTTACATTTTATTTTCGTTAAGCCAAACATGCGTATAAACCGGTGCTTGGCGACTTCTCCTACTTGGCGGAAAAGGGTTTTTCCCGCCAAGAAGTCGCCAGAAGTATCATAATGCAGGGGTTGGAGCATAGCGGACAAATTTTATTGTTGTCACCAGTATCTTTTATCAATAATTTTTATGATATATTCCTATTACATGTCTTATAAAAATATCTCTTGAAGATTATTGATAAAAGATACTGGTAAAAAATTAAACCTGTCCTGTATGCTCCGACCTCTGCATAAAGATTTGTTTCCAAAACATTTGTGATTTTCTGGTAAAGTACTTATCGAGGTGATTTTCTGGTAAAATACTTATCGAGGTGATTTTTTATGTCATTCAAAGAGTCAATTGTTTTTGGCGAGGGGAATTTTTGGGAGAAAGAAACAAATACTAGTTGAACGAAGCAATGTCCACAGAGTAAGAAGGATAGGGCAGAATCTCTCAATCGAAAACAATGAGTTTGTTTCTGAGAGTTAAGGGGACGAGGGACCTTAAAAACCTTAAGAATCAATTTTTTATTTTTTGTAAATTTCACTTTCAATATAATTCAAGGGTACATTATGGGCATTATGGCATGCATGTATCACAAAAAAATTAAAAAAAAATTATTTTTGAGAAAAAATTGAGTTTTACGCGTCGTCTTAGAAATCTTCGGAATGCCCCCTGCGCGTTCCATATCAATGAAAATCCCCAATATTTTTTTTATAAAAGTTTGGTATATATATATAAATAAAACTGTGCATCAAATTTCATATATTTGAATATAAAGGTAAAAAAAAATTAAAATTTAAAAATTTTTTCGAAAAAATTAAAAAAAAAAATGATTTTTTTTATACCTTTATATTCAAATATATAAAATTCGATGCACAGTTTTGTTTATATATATAAACCAAACTTTTATAAAAAAAATATTGGAGATTTTCATTGATATGGAATGCGCAGGGAGCATTTGGAAGATTTCTACGACGGCGCGTAAAATGCCATTTTTTTCTCAAAAATATTTTTTTTTTGTGATAAATGTATGCCATAATGCATATAATGTACCCTTGAGTAATATTTAAAGTGAAATTTACAAAAAAAAAGAAAAAAAATTAAAAAATTTGAAATTTTGAAATTTTTTCGAAATTTTTAAAAATTTTTCAATTTTCTTAAACTTTTATATTCAAATGTATAAAATTCGATGCACAGTTTTATTTATATGTATAAACCAAACTTTTATAAAAAATATTGTGAATTTTCATTGATATGGAACGCACAGGGGGCATTTCGGGGATTTCTAAGACGACGTGTAAAAATTCCACTTTTTTCCCAAAAATAACATTAAAAATACTTTTTTTGTAATAAATGCATACCATAATGCATATAATGTACCTTTGAGTAATATTTAAAGTGAAATTTACAAAAAATAAAAAATTTATTTTTAAAGTCCCTCGTCCCCTTAAAGATACTTGCGGCCTGGAGTTGTTATCATGAAAGACAACACTTCGTCCGTTTGCTCATTCGGGGTACTTCTTGGCTATTGCTGTCTTCAGTTCGTCGAGTTGCGAGTAGTATAGAGTTGATGGCTTTTTGAGAGTTGTTGGTCTGGTTTCGTGGAAGTAGCTCTTAGTAGATCCAACTCCACCAAATAGACCGCAAAATTTTCTTTTGATGGAGTCTGGCTTGAGCGACAGGAATGGGACCTTTCTTTCCGCTAGATCAGGATTATTCGTGTCTCAGGTTGCTATAAGGTATCCAACTTTCGTCCGCGGTGACCAATCGTTTTAAAAAAGGATCTTTTTCGCAGATGGAAATGCGGTGTAGAATGTTGTGCTACGTCAGTTCACGGGTAGGACGGCCGCGGGCTACTATTTTTATATTCTTTTTGTACCACTATCTTTTGCTGACGTTGTCAATGTGTATCTGAAAGACATTTGTTTTCAGAATGTAGCGCGAGATGAATTTAAAAATGTCACGTGAATTGCGAAATAAACTTTTGGGACAATCATTTACTGCCAGAAACAAACTCGATGCATTCGACTGCGACGTTCAGACCCACTCTCCCTACTGTCCGGACTTACTCGATCCGACTACTATTTGTTTATTTCTCTCAAAAATTTTCTTCGCAATATAAAAGCTACTCTCTGAATGACATAAAAAATCACATCGATAAGTATATTCCCATCAAATCGCAAATGTTTTTGAAAGAAGGCATTCTGAGACTTAGAGATGAAAGAAGGTTTGTTTAACAGAAAAGCACATATATACTTCAATAAAATCTCTTCGTTTTCGAAATTTTCCATGGTGGATTTTTTTGTAAAAAACAAAAGAATCTTTTGGGACAACCTAATATTAGGCTATAAATTGACCGTATTATCCGGTGTATATGTTGACTCCAAAATTCGAGAGACATAACATGGCCTTACGTTTGTATACCAATATTTTCTATTCCTTTTCTTCCCATTTTTAATCGAAGAGTGCATCATTAATATCTGCGAGTATAAAAGGTGAAGGTCATAGTACGGAAATTTTGGCAATTAAACGAAGAGCGCGCTATTTCTCTCGAATTTTGGGGTCTACTTATACGCCAATAAATAAAAACTCGATATGTTTAAAGTTTATTCATGAAAAAATTTTAAAATAATTTTCATATAGAAATGAAACTTAACCTTTTGGTTTTCTCAAATGTGAGTTCAAAGCTGTTAGAAATTTTCATAACATGAACCTTATTATTGCGCGTATACTCAGTCACAAACATTTCCGAATAGTAACTTTGACCTTATTTAATCCTTTCAAGGTCGGTGGTATGATTATGAAACCACTTAATTTTAATTACCAAATGCCACAATGGCACCAGAATTTTTGCATAAATTTTCCCATTTATTATGCATGTGAAATGAGCCTTTTTCTTGTTTTTTTTTTTCTTTTTTTTTTTAATTCGTTCTTAAATTAAATTCCGGTGTCACTTAAATTTCAACATTTTAGCAAGGGACAATGCTTTGCACCTTAAAGGGTTAAAAGCACAGTATCTTCCGTTAAACAGAATGAAGGCTCCGTGAACAGTATAAAATTATATTTTTGGCATATATTATATCCCACCAAGTTTTAATCAAGATTTGCACGAGAAATTTTTGATTGAATTTTATTTTTAAAACTTTGGTGCAAAAAATTTTTTAAATAACTTTTCCTCATTTTGAAATAGAATTTTTCGAAAATTTGGTGTGAATTCAACACTATAGAAGCGCAATTACTTGCCCCTGAAAGAATTAAATATCGAGAAAATTATTATGCGGAAACACCAGTGACTGTTTACCTCTGCGTTTATTATGATTGATGTAAATAGATAAAAGATATCGCCATGAAAGCTCTCGAAAGTATAAAGTATATTACAATACGTTTTTATCCTTCAAAAGTATTAACGGTGAAATTTAAAGGTGTAGTCCTTGGTTTTAGATTAATAACAGCAGCATTTATTTAACAACATTATACTAATTTTAAGATGCAGAAAATTTCCATTAATCTATCTTTATTTATTTTTTTACAACATTCCAGACACATTAATCAAAATTCAAAATGCAAAATGTATAAATTATCTCAAGTGCTTACTTTTTATTCTAAATACGAAATAAATATATTTATCTAAAGGTAACTTGCATTATATAAAAAGACAAATTAAATGATACTTCATAGAAACATTTTTTAACCTTTTGAAAATAATATATCGGGATGAAAATACCTTTAAAATTTTCAGAATTATTTGTTTATTTATTAGCGTTTAAATACGTATGTAGCTTTAAAATGTTAAATGTAATTCTTGATCATTAAATAAGATAATTGTTTGAATAATTACTTTTCAAAAGAGTATAGCATTATGAAAGCACTTTTAAATGATTTCAAAATGTCTATTTATTCATTTAAACGTAAATGGAGAGTTCTTTCAAAATAGTCTTAAAATAATAATGGAACTAAAAGTCATTAAATACCATAATAATTACACAAAAATAAGAGACGCAATTAAAGTAAAATTTCATGTTTAATGAAAAGTATAATTGGGAATTAATATTGTCGTCGAATCAAAATAGAATATAATCATTTATGGGGCAAAGCAAAGCAGGATGCAAAGTAAGCGCCCTATCTTAAATGGGAGAGGCAAGCGCGAGATTAAAGGCGAGGTCACATCAATCAAGGTCACGCGCCACGTAGCGGACGGGGTTGAATTACAGGGAGATACCTAACTGTTTTTTTTTTTTTTTTTTTTTTTGATAATATCATAAAGGAAGACTCGACTGGGACGCTGCTCCCACTCACATTAAATTTTACTTTAACGTTTTGTGTGCATTTATAATATGTAACTATATTTTGTTTGTATATACTTTAATTCACGTGTTTGATAAAACTGTGCAAGAACTTCACACAAGTTAGAAATGGCTAAGTTTCTTAGCTCGCCAAAAAATTGTACTTTTTTATCTAAAAGCCCCATTAATTCCTAAAGTACACTAGCAATTTCGATATTTTCTTAGCGGTAGAGTATAAAATAAGATCATGTGTGGCAGACAGTTTAAAATTTTTTAAATTGGTTAACCCCTTGAGGGGCGGGGGTATATATTATATCCGACATAATTTCAATCATGATTAACACCAGACACTTTTAATTAAATTTTACTTTTAAATATTTGGCGGAAAAAAGGTTGAAAATTGCTTTTCCTTATCTTGAACTGAATCTTTTCGATATAACCAGTATGAATTCAACATTACAGAACATTAGTTTCGGGACAAAATGCCGTAATATTTTCGTAGCATTAATTCCTTTTCTCCCGAAACTAAAATAATATTGTGGCTATTTTTTATACATAATTTTATTGAAACAAACTGTAATTTTTTTGCAATAAATCTGGTAAACAAGATTCATATTCTATGAGTGACTAAAGATTTAGAAAATATGCGCAGATGGTAGATATTCTGTCATATATGACGTCACACTAAAAGCCTGCGTATGTGGATTATCAACCCCGTCCACCAGATGGTGCAGCTGTGTTAATTTACGTCCGATTCCAGCATTAAATTGACCGACCCTTTTTGGGTCTGTTGATACCCACGGTCTTTTAAACGTTGATTTTGAACATTTTGATCAGTTCCATAATTTTTAAACATATTTGCATTTTAGCGATTGTAAGTCATCATTGCGGGTATTTATTTGAAATAATCTTTTAAACTGTCTTTGCACTTCAGCTATGTTTCCACTTTCCTATAACACTTTAGCATACATTTTCTTTTCCCAAACCCTCGATTGTTTTTATCTTTTATTTAAACCCTTAACGGTCGCATTAAATTACGGTTTAAAAATTCAGATTGCTTATTGCCACCACTTTTTTGAAAAAGAAATATTCACCTTATTTAATGACAAGTAAAATGATACCAGAATAAAGCCAATTACAATGTTTTATAAAACTGGAGGGAATCAAACAATCCAAATAAAACACACAGCTCGTCACGGCCCGTGAATATCACGGGTGCGAGAATTAAGGGGTTAACACTATAACGCCTGGGAATTTTATTCAAGTTTCATAAAATATTTGACACCAGAATTTTTATTTAAAATTATTTTGCTGATTTATTTAACGTAAATCTGCGTGGTTTAAATTTAACTTATTTTAAGAAAGAATTTCTGGTTCCAGTTGACATTTAATCATATGCTCGGAGTTGGATCGTTCTAGTGTTAAAGTTAGTTACACCCGAAAGGAAAAGAAGACAATGCCAGTTACTAGCGAATAAATTGCGCATACATTTTTTGAAACACCCTGTATCTCTTTCAATTCTAAGAATTACACACAAAAAAAAAAATTCGCAGGTAACTAGGAAGCGTACAGTTCTACCCAAATTCTTAATAGAATTTTTTACCTTATTTAATCTCAGAAAAATTATTACAAATTTTACGATTGTATGAGGTGATTTTAAATTCTTTGATTTAAATATTAAAAAATATATATAATCTGAAATACTTGTCCCATATTCTTTAAATTTTGCAAGGAGTGTAAACACCATGGATAATATAGGAATTTTATTAACATTTCAAGTGTACAAATAAAGAATACCATAATTTCCGGCGTATAATCCGCGGAACAAAATTCAGTTTGGACCCAGAAATTTCATTTAGTAATTGAAGCCAAATATTTACCGCGATCTAAAATGTTATATTTTGTTTAAGAATATTTCTGAGTCGAAAAAGGATTGTTTGATTCACGGATTATACGTCAGAAATTACGGTAATTAGCAAAATATTTGCCTTATTAGTGTCTTGTTTATTTAAGTTCCTTACTGATATTTTTATAAATAAGAAAAATATATAATTTATCTACAATTAATTTCTAGTTAGATTAATAAGAACTGCAACCTTTAATTAAGAACTGCAGGAATTGAACTATTTTAATCGTGCATAGTCAAATGTATATTCAATTCATTTTTTCACTGAATTTAAATAGTCTAATTATAATTAATGTTCTTTAAATAAAAAATATTATCATGATAAAAAAATACGAAAAAAAAAAAAAAAACCAAACATTTCTGGTATTCGAGTAATATTTTTCTTGTTTCTTAAATGTTTTTTATCACTTACTAAGTTTTTATTTTGTAATAATTGTTGCAGAAATAATTTATACCTTTGGGCATGATCATTTTTGAAATGATGATGAATGGTATTTTATTTCCTTTTAATGTCTATGAATGATCAAACTCCTTACAAAAGAAACGTTCCCGTAAAATAGGATTCATAAAAAATCGCAGAATATTTAATTTATCATCTGTTTCTAAAAACTTTTTGTTTAGCAATTCCTTTTTCATTTAATGCCTAATTTATTTTGAAATGTAATTTGTTTTAAAACGTTAGGTATATGTAAAAATATCAAATAAAGTCTTTGTGCAAGAATATTAAGAAGCGGAAAACAACGTTTAAAAATGCACAAATAATACATAAAAACAGCAAACAGCTGTTTCAAACGCGTGCAATTTCGTGTAAGGGGGTAGGGGAGGGGCGCTGGATTTTTTTAACCCTAGCGTTTTTGACCGTTTACACGGAGTCCTGAGATATATGCTACTTATTAAATATAAAAATTAAAAACTTTGGTTTCTACTATTTCCGAATAGTAATTTCGGAAAATATCTTAATTTCTTGCTAAAGACCGCCACTAACTGGAGTAACATATCTACTGATAGGTTGTTTAACGGAGTTTCGTTCAGATACAGTTTTGTTAAGAATAGAGTGAACTCCCTTGTAGTGGAATGTGGAAATCCTATCATTTTTTCACATTTAGTTACATATCTCGGCTCCTATTGGTAGCAGAGCTCAGATCTCGCGCCAAAATTAGCCCCCACGATTGTTTTGCCGTCTTTCGATTTTCTCTATCTGTATTAGGGGCTCGGGAAGAGCCCGTTTTGAATATTTTTTGAGAAGTATGAAATACTGGGTTGCACTCTCCTCCCCAACATACACCTTATTTTAACACTAGAACCGCCATAGCGGACATTTTGACCGGTACCAAATTAAAATATTTCGATTTGAACCCGAAATGTCTTTCTAAAATAAGTTAGAGATGTGTCACGGAGAAATAAGTTAAATAAATAACTTAAATAGTTTTAAATAAAAATTTTGGTGCAAAATATTTTTATAACACTTGAGTAAAATTTCCGGCGGTTCTAGTGTTAAAGGTAATTAAATTTCCTGTTAACCCCTTCGGGACCGGTGGCATCTACACAAATTTCATTCGGTTGGTACCACTTTTTTTCAAAATTTACCTTTACTTAAACAATAACAAAAATGCTCTGATTAAAGAAACTAATTTTACATTTCTTTTTTACTGGCGACTAAAATAAATTTTGTATGCTCTTTTTGAGGGTGCATATATGCACCTATGATCCCGAATGGGATAACATATTTCAAAAAATTAATGTTACGAGGCAAAATTTTGAAAAAGTCTTATATTTACCTTGCTCTAACTTGTGTATTTTAAGCATTTTTTTTGTATAGCGAAGTTCGTTCGAGTGAGATTGCCTTTTTTACAAGACTTTACAGTGCGTGTGCAGCACGCCTGCTATATGGTACCGTAGGCAGCTGGGACACGGTTCGACTTTCGTTCGAGCGCGATTGCCTTTTGTAAAACAATTTGCAGTGCGGTCTGCTATACGGTGCCGTAGGCAGCGGAGACCCAGTTCGAGGTTCGTTCTTTTCTAGATTTTGTTTGTATTCAAGGAGCGCGATGTAAGTATTTGGCAGTGCGTGCGTAGCTCGTCTGCCATACTGTGCCGTAGGCAGCGGGGATCCGGCCCGAGGTTTGTTCGAGCGAGATTGCTTTTTTTACAAGACTTTTCAGTGCGTGCGTAGCACGCCTGCTATACGGCGCCGTAAGCAGCGGGGACCCAGTTCGACTTTTAGTTCGTGCGAGCGCGATTGGCTTTTTTTAAAAAGAGTTTGCAGTGCGTGTGCAGCACGACTGCTATTCGATGCCGTAAGCAGCGGGGTCCGAAATCATCCACTCGTGGACAGCCAGCCGTGAGGTATAGGAACAATAAGTCCACGAGGGGAAAAAGGGCTGCCAGGCAGCGCAAGCAGGGTGGCGCACATTTATTAGGACATAAAAAAATACAATATGTTACAAATACTGCCTTATTAATTGAAGGCTGTGCGGACACATATATATTAATCAAAATGAATAAAAATGGAAAAATATTTACAAGTTAAATACAATGTCAAAAAGGATTATGATTCAGCCAAAGTCTTAGACATAAACGAAAAGTGTTTGTTTAAAATATCATAGTTTTCCAGAAGTCTCTGAAAATTGTATATTACATAACAATTATTATATATTATTATTATATATTATACATTATTATTATACAGGGTGTCCGGTCTCAACGGTGTCCAATGGCTAATTCCTAAACCGTTAGTCATAGACATATAGTTCCAATTACAAAAATGTTTTAAATCAGGTAAAGAAATATTTTAAAAGCGATTTGGGTCAATAAAAACATTTCTTAAAAAATTACGAAATTTAAATTTTTATACGGTCCCCCGGTCCTATAAGTTATATTTAGTAAAATTTTCCTTTTACACTGACAAGTAATACAAAAAAAGTCCCGTTGTTCTACGATTGAAATTGACCGATTAATACCTGTTTAAAGTTGGAGCATATCTTTTGCTGCGAATTGGGGGTCATTCACAAATTTAGTCGAAATATAATTTCGTCAGATATATTAAAAAATGGTTGAGAGTAAAATTAAGATTGCAATATAAATTTGAAATCTTTAGTCATTCTGACATATTAATGCAAAATATACAATTTGTAATACACATTTAAGAAGAAAGAAAAAACACAGAATTTTTGTTAAATAAAATTATGCTAAATTAACAGCCTCAATTCTTTAAAAAATGATACGTATTTTTAAATATTATTAGATTACACTAGCCTGCAAAAGTTGGGTTATTTCATGTTTTTTAGCTTTTGATAATTGATTATTATGTATTCTGTACCGCTGAATCCGGAATTGACCTTCATTTTTAGCCATCACATCAAGATTTTTCGCAAATTGTAAATTTCAAAGTTAAAAAGTTCAAAGTTAAAATTTTATCTCCTGCCCCATCTCATCACACCACCCAGCTGTAAGAATCCCAAGATAAGCAAAAATATCGAATAAATTATTGAATCAAATAAAATAAAAAAAATTTAAATATGTTTTATAGCATGAGATTTTCGCTATTTAACTTACACATTTGCAAAAAAATTCTAACGTGATGGTTAAAAATGAAAGTTATTTTCAGATTTAGTACTAAAAAGTACGTAAAAATCAATTATCAAAAGTTAAAAAATACAACCATCTCCTCGACTTTATAGTATCCGATTTTTGTTATTCCTTAAATGCGACAATTTATAATTTGCGAAATATCCTGACATGATGGCTAAAAATGAAGGCAATTTTCGGATTCAGTGCTAAAAAATACATAAAAGTTAAAACATCCAACAATCTCCGTCTTGTATTATCTAATCTAGAACTTTTTCACAAACTTCTTGGCGGTAATCTATCCGAAATTTTTTGTGTTATCCTATAAAATAAGTATAAATGGTAACCACCGAAAATCATAATAATATTAGATTGTTATCGGATTTGCGCCAGTATGTAAAATGTAATCTTGTTCGGATATTTGAAAGTGGGTTAAAGTTCGAATACAAAGTTTGAACTGGAAAAACATACATAAGATCGTTGAAGTAACATAAAAACTTGTAAAAATAACATGATTTTATTAAAAGAAATCATAAAAGAAACAGTCTCAAATCCTGACAAAATAAAACATATGTTATTTCAGCCAATCTGAAACTTAATAAAAGTTAACTTAATCGTAATACTTGTACGATTTTTTTCAAAGCGCAAATACACATGAAATGAGATCTTCGAATACTTTAAGCACTTGGAATATGACCCCTCAAAGCCAAGCCGAACTCATTTGTTTTCAGAGCAGAAAAGTGGTATAAGTCATGCATTTTTAAAGTTTCATAATTCGGTCGATTTTAGTGTTATATGAATGGGACTTTTTTGTTTTACTTGTCAGTGTAATAGGAAAAAATTACTAAATATAACTTATAGGACCGGGGGACCGTATAAAAATTTAAATTTCGTAATTTTTTAAGAAATGTTTCTATTGACCCAAATCGCGTTTAAAATATTTCTTTATCTTATTTAAAGCATTTTTCTAATTGGAACTATATGTCTATGACTAACGGTTTAGGAATTAGCCATTGGACACCGTTGAGACCGGACACCCTGTATATTATTATATATTATATATTATTATATATATTATAACAATTAACATATTATATAACATATTGTCTGGGTTAAAAAGAGCCCTATTCAGATTTTCTCGCAAAGTTTTGCTCTTATCAAAACGGAAATGATGTTTCATCATGGGGAAGTTTCTAAAAATATAGTGGTTAGAGTTATCAATGTTTTTTTTGCATGGACAAAGTTGTGAGTAGCTTTTCTTAATTTTGTGTAAAAATGGTGGGAAACTTCCATGACCAGTGGTATAGCTAGGTAACGTAGGGCGATCATAGATGAACTGTATGTAAACTTTATCAATTATACCGTAAGTTTCGCGACCCTTGTTCGACTGAGTCCATGAAAGTTGTCATTCATTCAGAGTATTTTGCTTAAAAATATACTTAAATTTCGATTATGGAAAAAACAATTCTTGGCATTCGTTGTACTGGTATCTATAACCACTTTCGCCAAAGAATCGGCTCTTTCGTTTCCTGGTATACCTATGTGAGATGTAATCCATGAGATGTAGAACTTTTTGTTAGGGAAATTTAGTAGAAGATTGTAGATATTATAAATTATATAATTGCAGGTAAATTCAATTTGAAGGGCGTCATATGATGAGTGGCTGTCTGTAAGGATAAGAATTTCTTGATGAGAAGATTTAATGGACGATTCCATTGCCTTGTAAATTGCGAATAATTCATCTTTGTAGATCGAGTTATCTATATGAAGTTAAACTGCATAATCATATGCAAACGAGTTTTTAAGACAGACTATAAATGCACACGCTGCTTCGTCGTTCATGACAGAACCATCAGTGCATATGCATGGGTGATAGATTTGGAGTAATTTTTCGTATTTTTCCTCCAAAAAGAAGAGGTTGTTTATCTTGTAATATTGAGAAAGTCGAAGGTGTTTAGTTTTGACATAATGTGGTTGCTGTTAATGATTTTGCCATTATGGTTATATGATCTTCTTTCTTTAATTATTTCGTAATAATGATAGTCGTTGTTGAGCAGAATATCAATTGGGGAGAACCAGAAAGGACACAGAGAGCGTCAGACGAACTACTTCGATAGGTCTTGATAATTCTTAGGAGAGCTGTACGTTGTACTGACTTTAATTTTCTTATCCCATGCGAGCTGAGGCTTGGAAACCAGACTTCATAAGCGTAACTAATTTGCTTTAACCCCTTGAGGGGCAAGCAATTACGTTTGTGAAATGCTGAATTCCCACCGGAATCTTTGCAAAATTCTATTTCAAAATAAGTAAAAGCAATTTTACGTCTTTTTTCCACCAAAGTTAGAAAAGTAAAATTGAATAGAATTTTTCTGGTGTAAAACTTCATTAATCGTAGGTGGTATATAATATATACCGGTGCCCCTCAAGGGGTTAATATGACGGTGTTGCAGCAAAATTTCAGTATACTTGAAGATATTCCTCCTTTATGAGATTTTAGGCTTTTGAATCCGTTTAAAAATTAAGTTATCTTTGTTTTAATATGAGTCAGATGCTCCTAAGAATTAAATTTTGGATCTATCTAGTATAACGACAGGATAGGGAATAGAATTTTCAAACTTGATAGTACTGTTATTCAATTTGGTCGACGTCTGTTTAATCGACGTCAGAGCTGTCGACGTCAACCTTAATTACGAAATCGTCAGCATAAACTATCATGTCTGATTATATTTTGTAGAACTCCTTTATAATAAAATCTGCAATTAGCAACCAGAGGAGGGGACATAAGCATGAGCCCTGTGGGCACCATTTAAATGATATGAACCATTCTACAACGCTTCTTTCTTTTAAACCAGTGTATCGATTGGAGATGTAATTTTTTAGCAAATGTTTTAGATATAGAGGGAGAGGAGAGTGATTGATTATTTGGGAGATAGTATTCCAATCTATTGAATCAAACGCTCCATCTATATCGAAGTAAAGAATACCACAGTATTTCTTATTTTCTAGTGTATTCGTGATAGACGATTTTAGTTCATTTAAGGCATCTATTCTGCTTCTTGATTCGCGAAATCTAAATGTGCATTTCATGGAAAAAGGAAAATCTTCTATAAATGTCATTGCACGCATCTTGATTAATCGTTCAAGGACTTTTCCTAGCATAGGAAGAAGGACTATCGGCCGGTAAGATTTTAATTGCAGATGATCTTTATTATTCTTTCAAAATTAAATGACAATGCCCTTCTTCAACATGTCTGAGAAATGGACAAGGGGAAAGCATTTGTTGTATAGTTGGAGCATTAACTGTGGCAAAGTTTCGATTAAGGTTTTAGTAACACTTACATTGATCTTATCGAAGCCAGGGGCTTTGTTGTTCGACTGTCTTGATGCGCCATATTTTAGTTCCCTATAGCTGATTAGATATTCTAAATACAATCATATACCTAATATTTAGAAGCAGAAAACCCAACGTTTAAAAATGCAAAAATAATACATAAAAAGTAGAAGACAGTTGTTTTGAATCTACTAGCGAAATTCTCCTTCAGTGCAAAATACAGCAAAGCACAGCCTGCTAGAAAAAGCAAGGAAAGGTTAAAAATCAGTAATTTAAAACGTTCTTCTATTGCTCAACATTGTTGGTCTCCTCAACATAGGTTCAACTTTTCCTCAGCCATCATTATCCAAAAATGTTCTTCTAATTTTTATCTTGATTTTTAGGAAGCTTACCACATCATTAAAAATTCTCCCTCTTTAGTGAATGACTTATCTAGTACTCCCGATTTTCGAAGTATTTGAAAAGCATTAATTTAATTTACCCCTTTTTGGGGTTTCTTTTTCTCTCGTTCTCCGGTAGATGTCGCTACCTGTCCACTCAGTCGTTTCATCTTCTTGTCTCTTATTGGTTGTTTTTGGCGCATTCGCTACCCGTATCGGGTATATAACCATACTGGCAAGAGATTTGATAAATATCCCAGTTATCTAGGCGATTGCCAGTGTGGTCTTTCTTATATTGGCCAGACAACGTGCTCTTAGATTTCGTTTAAAAGAGCATGAAGGTTATGTTAAAAATCAGGAGTTTAAACGTTCTTCTATTGCTCAACATTTTTGGTCTTTTCAACATAGGTTCAATTTTTCTTCAGCTATCATTATCCAAAAATGTTCTTCTAGCCTTGATCTTGCTTTTTCGAAAGCTTACCACATCATTAAAAGCTCTCACTCTTTAGTCAATGACTTATCTAGTACTCCCGATTTTCAAGTATTTGGAAAACATTAATTTAATTTCCCCCTTTTTTTAGTTTTTTTTTCTCTCGTTCTCCGGTAGATAATGGCTCGTCTCTTTATCTTCTTCTCTCTCATTAGTTGTTTTTGGCGTATTCGCTACCAATATTGTGTGAAAAAGTCAGCGCGTCTCTTGTCATTTTGCCCAGCCTTGCTTTTTCTAGTACGCTGTGCTCTATCTTGCACTGAAGAAGAATCTCGCTAGTAGATTCAAAACAGCTGTTTGCTGCTTTTTATGTATTATTTTTGCATTTTTAAACGTTGGTTTTCTGCTTCTAAATATTAGGTATATAATTGTATTTAGAAAAATAGGTTATCAATATAAATCCGGCGTATATGTGGCGGATCAAGCAAACTTCCTTTGAGCCAGTGTTCACACAGCTACTTTTTTAAAATTCAGATTAAATTATTTAAAAACAACGTTTGAACACACAATAAAAAAAATTCAGATTACTTGATTGCTACAAATTTTTTTAACTATTAAGTCATTAAGTATGAAACGTCCGATTACGGACAGGCCGTGTTAACAACGGGGAGAACTTCCACCAGTAAATATTTATAGAAATTACCGTCTTAAAGAAATGCCGTATTCATAAAAATTTACTGTAATTAATAAGATTTTTTTTTCTTTTTTACTGGTGGAAGTTTGCTCCGTTGTAATCTGGTCCTTTTGTAATCGGATGTTTCATACTTAACCCTACGAGGGGCGGTGAGATATATGAGGATGAGTTAGAAAAAAGGTTACAAACAACAGCATTTTAAATGTAATTATTGTGGACAGAATACTATTTCCCAAAGTGGGGAAATATAGTGCTAGTTACCTTAACCCTAGAACTACCGGAAATTTTACTCAAGTTTTATAAAAACATTCTACACCAGAATTTTTACTTAAAACTATTTAATTTGTTTATTTAACTTATTATTGTCTGATTTATACATTTAGTTTGTTTTGAAGAAATTTCTGGTTTGAATAAATATTTTGAATGTACATGTCGGGTCCAATGGACCCGTCTGGTAGACGGAAGGTTAAAGCGATTTTATGGGTAGGTAAGTCGAGGGTTTAACTTCGGGAACGCATCAGAGCGATTGAAATAGTAAGACGTTTAGAAAACTGGTCTCGCTTGTGCTACCTTGACAAGGTTGCATGAAACCATCCAACGCATACGTCGTGGGATGTTGCATGATGGTGTCATCGTCTTGCTGACATTAACAGCCCAATACTGTTCACCAAACTCAAGAATTGTTGCAAAAGTTCAAGTGGGAAAATTCTGAAGCAGCACCTCCTCACAAAAAATGACCAAAACCAAACTGTCAGGTTTTGGCACCCAGTGACTATTTTCTGACTCCGAAATTGAAGAAAACACAAAAGGGAATAGGGTTTTTCTTCGAACAGTGATGCAAAAACAGTTTCCACCAATTTCCATCAATCTGAATCAAACAAGTTGATCCTGCGTTCAGACAAATGCCTAAATATATTTGGTGATTATGTGGAACAGTGATCGGAAAGTATGCCCCTTAATTTCATTTTATATTTTCTGTCTATTGATAATAAATCATTTTTATTGCCCTTGTAACCTTTTTTTCTGATCCATCTTCGTATTATATCTCACTTACTTTTAAAGAAGATTCGCACCTAAATCTTTTAATTTAATTTTACTCTTATGACTTTGGCGGAAACAAGCTGAAAAACTGCATTTTCTACTTCTCAAATAATTAAAAAAAAATTTCGGTTTCAATTCAACATTACAGAAACACAATTACTTGCCCTTGAAAGGCTTAATTACCTAATCGTTTATATCGCGTTATTTTATCTGTCATTAAATAAGACGAATATTCTTACTTGAAAAAAGTGCTGACAATCAAGAAATTTTTAGAAAAAACGTAGCTGTTTGGCACCCATGTTTTGAACAAGACATTTTTCTTATTAACCCTTTTAGGGGCACGGCACTTCTGTTGCTAAAATGTTAAAATGAATGAATGACACCGGGATTTACGTACCAATGTTTTAAATCAATAATATATCCATAGTTACAGTAGTACATACTAGTATTAGTATTAATCAAACAAGAATAAAAAACGTGGAATGCAGGGTTGCCAGTTTGGTCTCCATTTTTATTCAGAAATTTAGTATCCATACCAGAAATAAAGAATTATATTTTATGCTTTATTTAATAAGCGAGATTTAACGATCACATAAAGTAAAAATTCTGCTTTGGAAAATTCCTGTATGAGTTTAAAATGTCGGATTAAAATTTGAGGCCAAACTGTCATCCCTAGTCAAATGTGCGGGATGACAAATTTGAGTAGCTCTGCCCCAAATAACGTCTTTAACACGTTCACTGCCGCAAAAAATAAGAATTTTCAAATTTCTTCTTGAAAGTCGTTTGCCACCATAAATTCTGAAAGTTAAATTTCGCTTTACTAACACAGCGAAATTTCTGCCAATAAATAAGACAGTTTATTTTTTTAGTTAGGACAACTTTGAACGAAAAAAAGTTTTTTTTCAAATATTTAAAGAGTGCTAATTTACATTTCCCAACATAACAAGATTTGTATAATTTATGATATTACAATGAACATAATGCATAAGAAGAGTGGAAAAAGACAACCATGAATATTTAGCAAAAAAGAAACTGTTAATTGTTCATATAAAACATAAAATTGCAGTGAAAAACAATTTTCAATGTTTTAATTCAATAATATATCCATAGTTACAGTAGTACATACTAGTATTATTATTAATCAAACAAGAATAAAAAACGTCGAATGCAGGGTTGCCAGTTTGGCCTCCATTTTTATTCAGAAATTTAGTGTCCATACCAGAAATAAAGAATTGTACTTTATGCTTTATTTAATAAGAGAGATTTAACGATCACTTAAAGTAAAAATTCTGCTTTGGAAATTTCCTGTATGAGTTTAAAATGTCATAACTAGTCAAATGTGTGGGATGACAAATTTGAGTAGCTCTGCCCCAAATAACGTCTTTAACCCTCCGTCTACCAGACGGGTCCATTGGACCCGACAGGTACATACAAAATATTCATTCAAACCAGAAATTTCTTTAAAATAAACTAAGTATATAAACCAGACAAAAATAAGGTAAATAAATAAGTTAAATAGTTTTAAATAAAAATTCTGGTGTAGAACGTTTTATTAAAACTTGAATAAAATTCCCGGTAGATCTAGGGTTAAGACGTTCACTGCCGCAAAAAGTAAGAATTTTCAAATTTCTTCTTGAAAGTCGTTTGCCACCACAAATTCTGAAAGTTAAATTTCGCTTTACTAATACAGCGAAATGTCTGCTAATAAATATATATATTTTTTTAAATAATGGTGAGAAAGTAATAAATTAAAGCCACGAATATTAAAGCTACGAGTATACTCGTAGCGTGGCAGTCAACGTGTTAACCTTTTCCGACGTAGTATGCCCGGGTCGGAATACCTAGTTTTAATGCCAAACTCACAAACGGTACCAAGAATATTTTAATAAAATTTTCCATTAACCCCTTGAGGGGCGGCGGTATTTATTATATATCACCTACGATTAATGAAATTTTACACCAGAAACATTTTACTAAATTTTACTTTTCTAACTTTGGTGAAAAAAAGTCGTAAAATTGCTTTTACTTATTTTGAAATAGAATTTTTCAAAGATTCCGGGGTGAGTTCAACATTACGGGAACGCAATCACTTGCCCCTCAAGGGGTTAACGAAGGAGGTATAAAGTAACAAGTTTTTAATTACAAAAAAACTTGTATTTTAATTCCGGTGTCACTCAATGATTTTATCATTTTACGACAAAATTTGTCTGTGCTGGAAAGTGTTAAATGAATTTTATCTATTTTACACATATTTTTGAAAATATATACATGTTATATCCAATGCACACTTTCGGCATTTATATATAATACACGTGCATATATGGGGAATTTTTGACAAGAAAATAGTATTTTCGTATAATCATAAGGTATGATCTTTATTTTTGTAATTTTTTTTAATCATTATTTCACATAGATTTTATGAGCGTAAAATTATACAAAAATTCCCAGCTATGCATCTTTGGTATCTGCAGTGTGTCCACGTATAACCTGACCGACCTTTATTTTTGCAACCATTGGTCCTAGATGCATAATTCCAATTACAAGAATGGTTTAAATAAGGTAAAGAATTATTTTTAAAGCGATTTGGGTCAAGAAAAACATTTATTGAAAAATTACGAAATTTAAATTTTTATACGGTCCCTCGGTCCTATAAGTTGTATTTAGAAAAATTTTCCTGTTACATTGACAAGTAAGACAAAAAAAAAAAAAAAAACGATTAAAATTCTACGATTACAATTGTCCGAGTAATAACTGTTTAAAGTTGGAGCATATTTTTTTGTTACAAATTAAGAGCTATTCACAAATTTAGTAGAAATATAATTTCGTTAGATGTATTAAAAAATGGTTGAGAGTAAAATTAATATTGCAATATAAATTTGAAATATTTAATCATTCTGACATATTAATGCAAAATATACAATTTGTAATAAACATATAAGAAGAAAAGAAAACAGAATTTTTGTTAAATAAAATGATGAAAATTTACAGTTTTAGCTTTTTATAAAGGATACTTATGTATTCTGTACCGCTGAATCCGAAATTTATCTTCATTTTTTACATCACGTAAAGATATTTTGCAAATCGTGAATTTTAAAGTTAAAAAAAGAAAAATATAGCGAAAATTTTATACTATTAAATAGTTGAAATTGTTGAGTTTTTAACTATTGTTAATTTATTTTTATGTGTCTTTTTACCGCTGAATCCGTAAATGACTTAATTTTTAACCCTCACATGAGTATTTTTCGCACATTATAAATTTCAAAGTTGAAAAATACAAAGTTAAAATTGAACCTCCTCCCCACCTCATCAGACCCCTCAGTTGTTTAGCTGTAAGAATCCCAGTATAATCCAAAAAATTGAATAAATTATTGCATTAAATAAAATTAAATAAAATTAAAAATATATATATCTGTTTTATTTATCAGATGTTCTCTAAATTCACAGGTGGGCTAAGTGCCACGATCCTTCAGCCACACACTCGATTTTGGATTAAGACATTGCAAAGGAAGTGTTACACAAATTTTTATGGTGCCTCAAATACTTATAAAATACATTTATTAATGAATTTACACAACAAAAGCGCGAAGACATTAAAAATGTTACAATTTGCTCTGAGAGAGCAGTGCTCACTCACAACACAAACATAGATTCGTGGTACCGACGATCTCCGACACACGTCTTCCTCTTGGGGCCACCAAAAGTCATGCACTGGAAGACTCTCCAAGTCCGCACAGACCACTGGAAGCTCCGAGCAGCCAAGATCTTCAGTTCCGACTTCCTCAAGATGTGGTAGCCAGTCAAGGATCGCATCGATCCTGAGGAGACTGCTCCCAGCCAGTTCATCGTAAAGCTTGTAATTGTAACCCCATTACATCGAAGGTTTTCCAGCTGAGGTCGAAGAGCCTCGTATTTCTGAATTTTGTTCTCATGTGCTTGTTCCAACGAGAACTGGTCATTTATGATTAGAGCATCTATGACATGACATGATCCACAGAGTAGCCAACCAGGTCTGGCTTTAACCTGGATCTGTCCGGCAAACGGAAACGGGGTTCAACATGGACTGAATATCCACGGTTTTGGATTGATCTGGAAAGGTAATTAGCAACTGCATTGTGTCTATAGATGCGCATTCCATGAGTGGAATGGCACTGCTGAAGGGGAAGCAGGACTTTTCGGTCCTCACACTTCGGTCCCGCCATTTCGGTCCCGCCATTTTGGTCCCGCCGCTTCGGTCCCAAGACATTTAGGTCCCGAGACATTGCGGTCCCAAGACATTTCGGTCCCTTGACATTTCGGTCCCTGGCCATTTCTGTCCCTAGCCATTTCGGCCCCTTGCCATTTCGGCCCCTTCTCCAGCAAGCTGAAATTTTGTGCACTTGAAATAGGTGACAATTTTATAGGGGACATTGTAGAGTTTTTTAAATAAAGGCTTTAAAATTTTAGTAACAGTTCACACAAATTTCGTATGGTAATCATT
Source organism: Maratus speciosus (assembly GCA_963932465.1). Taxonomy (NCBI): domain Eukaryota; kingdom Metazoa; phylum Arthropoda; class Arachnida; order Araneae; family Salticidae; genus Maratus; species Maratus speciosus. The sequence goes on along the minus strand of OZ010796.1, from coordinate 441,473,346 downwards.
TTAAAAAACAAGGGGAGGGGATTGACATTTTCTATATTTTAGAGCATCATAAGTATAAGGTCCTGATAAATTAAAACATTTATAACTCGATCTATAATTATCGCAAAAGACTCATATTTTGTATGGTAAACGTAATCTTTATAAAAGGAGGGACATTATCGGATTTTTTAATTGAACTCCCTAAATTTTAGTATAACCCGAATATAAGGACTTGAAAATGCAAACACTTATAACACAGATTAGAGTTGTCGCAGCCAACACAAATTTCCTATGAAAATCATAATCGTTTTATAAAGCAGGGGGGGGGGGGGGGCGGACTCTGTTGATTTTTTCTATATTTTAGTGTATCTTATGTATAAGGTCCTGATAAATTAAAACATTTATAACTCGATCTATAATTATCGTAAAACACTCATATTTTGCATGGTAATCATAATCGTTTTAAAAAGCAGGGGGGGGGGCTCTGTTGACTTTTTCTATATTTAGTGTATCTTAAGTATAAGGTCCTGATAAATTAAACATTTATAGCTCGATCTAAAATTATCGCAAAACACTCATATTTTATATGGTAAACGTTATCTTTATAAAAGGAGGGACATTATCGGATTTTTTAACTGAACTCCCTAAATTTTAGTATAATCCGAATATAAGGACTCTAAAAAGCAAATACTTATAACACAGATCAAAATTGTCGCAGCCCACACAAATTTCTTATGATAATCATAATCGTTTTATAAAGCGGGGGGGGGGGGGGGGCTCTGTTGACTTTTCTATATTTTAGTCTATCATACGTATAATGTCCTGATAAATTAAAACATTTATAACCCTCTCTACAATTATCGCAAAACACTCATATTTTGTACGGTAAGCGTAATCTTTTTAAAAGAAGGGACATTATAGGATTTTTTAACTGAACCCTTGAAATTTTAATATAACCCGAATATAAGGGCCCGAAAATCGCAAACACTTATAACTCGCAATCAAATTGTAGCACCCCATGCAAATTTCATATGGTAGAAATAATCGTCTTCAGGAGTGGGGGAAGGGAGAGTTCTTAGGATTCTTTATAGAAGCTCCTCATATTTTAGTCTATCATAAATATAAAGTCCAGACAATTTAAAAACATTTATAAGTCGAGTTTAAATTTTCATATGCAAATGCCCATGCCAAAATGCACATATTCAATTGTATATAATTTGCACACTGTGTGATTAATAATGAAAAAAATCTGCAAATATTTTTATAAATCTTTATTTTATCCTATTATTTAACGGCGCATCAATTTTAGATGTATTGCATTTTATATATTTTTTTAAAAAGGCGTTCTTAACATGGAATTGTGATAAAGACACATTATTTTTTTAATTCTGCACCGGAACAGACTAGAACTTTTTATTTTATTTTAATAATTATTTTAATTTACTATTTTTTAAAAAACTATTTAAAAGTTTGCATTAATCTTTTTACATGTAACAATAATATTACCGCTATTTCTACCGGTGTCGAATGACAAGTTTAAAAAGATTTTTAATTTTTAAATTGCAACAATTACAAATCCTTTTAACCCTAGATCTACCGGGAATTTTATTCAAGTTTTAATAAAACGTTCTACAGCAGAATTTTTATTTAAAACTATTTAACTTATTTATTTACCTTATTTTTGTCTGGTTTATATACTTAGTTTATTTTAAAGAAATTTCTGGTTTGAATGAATATTTTGTATGTACCTGTCGGGTCCAATGGACCCGTCTGGTAGACGGAGGGTTAAATACATTTAAGACTTTCATATGCTTATTACATTCAAAAACTACGAGCACAATAAACATAAATCAAAATTTTAAAAAGGTGTCATTTGACATCGATAGAAATAGTGTTAAAGAAATGACTTTTCTGTAAAGAAATGACTTTTCTGTAACAATATAAATCTTTGTAACTCTTTAAAATCTCAAATCGAAATTAGGTAATTTCTAACACATCCTTGAAATTATTTTTAATCTCAAGAAATTTGCAAGCGCACTTATTCAGAAAGTGTTTTCCATTTTTCAATAAAAACAAAGAATCTTTCGAAAAATTCCATAAAACTTGGCATTTTAAATTGAATTTCTGGACACGGTTGCTAATTGCTCCCCCATGACGACATTTCTATGGCTATCAAGTCCTACAAATTGGCTTAAAAGGCTAACTTTGACAACATTTCTGAATCATTCTTTGCCTTTATACGAAAACGGGAAACGTTTTAATTTCTTGGTATCTGAATGAAATCTATAATTTATATATTTTTGCGAATACTAATGCAATTTTTTTGTATTTACAAATGGAAATGAATTTGCGAAAGTATCAGAAAAATCGTCAGTTGTAATTTGGGAATAGCTTTCCATATACAAACTCATCCTGAAGTGATGTAGACCTCCCTCCTACAAGAAAGGAAAAAAAAAGAGCCATGACGACATCCCTCCCCCCCCTCTCTAACTGGAAAGCTGGATCCGCCCTTGATCTCCCAGTCCTATTGTGAATAAACGATGAAAGGGTTAAAAAGGATGGGTTTCCTTGCCGTAAAGATAGGTGTTGACAATTGATTGACATGCAGAATTTTTGCTAAGAAGGGGATAATAGTATTTAGCTGCTATCAAATTATGTACCAACACTAACATGAAAAAGGTTTAAAAAAATCCCGGCCCGGATTTTGATTTGTTATTTGTTTAATATCATACTGTATTTTATTAATTGATTGATATCATCTTAGAAAAATTGAAAACACTCATAGTTATATTGTTAAGTAAAAAAATTCTCAAAAATTAAATTGTTTTTATTAAACGTATTTATCAATTCAAAATTATTTTAATTATTAATTGTTTAGATAACTAATTTATCAATTGCTTGTTTATAAACTATTACATGAACTATATAATAGTTTTTATAGGGTAAATGCAAAAATATTTTTTTTTTTAATTTTCGGTTACTATAACGTTATTAACTTCATTAGGATGTATAAAAATGATAAGGGTTCTGAAGACAAACATGTTGTTTATTTATTTATTAGTTAGCTTATAATATTATTTTTGCTCTTTAATTATAATTAATTAATAATATCTTTCTTTTTGCGAATTGTAAATTATAACTGTACTTAAAAAATTAAAATCTGCATAATGTCACCTAACACTGTTAAAAGTTATATTTACGTATTTGTACAATATTGCATTATTATTATTATTATTATTATTATTATTATTATTATTATTATTATTATTATTATTATTATTATGTTTAATTAATTAATTAATTATTACTTAGACTTTATGTTTTTGACTGATTTTTCAAAAAATTTGTATTTTATTTTTTTGGAAATAATAAATTAAAAAAATTTAATAAAAACTTTAAGTGCTATTAATAATTGCTACTAATAATTGAGATTAATTAATTCTCAAAAAAGTTAGGAATTTTAGTATAAAAATTAAATTAATATTTTATTAAATATATTTTTTATTTAATGTATCCTTAATTTATTAAATTAATAACATTATTAATATACATTAAATTTTTTTACTTTAAAATAAACTCAATACATAATATATTTTATATTCAATATAGTAGTTATAAACTGAAATTTATCTTTTACACGTTTATTTATTTTATATTTAAAGTCACCTAAATTTAAAACTATTAATATAATTAAAAATAAAACTAAAATAAAAAAATATTAAATTTTTTTCTGGGAAAGTGGGAGGAAAAAGGTAGTATTAAAAATCAATAAATAAACGACAAATACAAAAAAGCTTAGTTTTGTCAGTTAAAAATTGAAAATAAAATTAATTAAAATAATACTTACACTATTACATAAAATTAAAAATAATCATCTTATTACAAAAAAAATAGGCCCAGTTTCAATAAAATTAGCTCACAAAAATCGTCTTCAATGAGTGAGAAGACTGTTAAAAAAAATGCAACCAATAATTATTAAAAAAAAAAAAAAAAAAATGAAGCGGTGAGTGGGGTTTTCTGACAACAAAACATTTTCCCTAGCACACCTAATTACCAAATCACTATTGTTTTCCCAGTGTTTATAATGGTAAAGTAACTTATGAAAACAAACTTATAACTTTGTATTATAAAAATAATAAGAAAAATTAAATGTTTGTGCTTCAATAAATATATTTCATTTCTGAATTATTAAAGGAGAGGATGTAGAAGGATGATTTGAGGAAATATTTACCTATAATAGTTTATAAGTGTCCAATTGAATTATTGAAGACATTTATTATTAATCTAAATGGAAGAAGGAGAAAAAATAAGCACAGGTTTTTTAAATTATTTAATTAATTACGATAATTTAAAGGTTCTAAAAAATGTATGAAACAACCAAAAAATCATCTATGGCAGTTTATAGTATATATAAAATACCTAATATTAATAACAAATAATAAAGCTTAAAAAATCCATTTTGTTAAATAATAATAATAATAATAAAAAGACAATAACCCCTGTAAAATTATATCACATTGTTCAATCAAACAAATTTTCAGCTCGCTGTGATTTCATTATCACGAGTTATAAAAGTTTAAATTTATCGGACTGTTATATTCAGCTTTTTTTTAAATTTGTGTGTGTGAGATAAAAAATTTAAATAGGGCCCAGATAATGTTTAAATTACAGCGTTTGGCGGCCCACGACAATTAAAATCCGAGTTATAAGGTGGTGGGCACCGAAACGACAAGGAACCGAAATGGCTAAGGACCGAAATGGCCAGGGACCGAAATGGCTGGGGACCGAAATGGCCAGGGACCGAAATGTCTCGGGACCGAAATGGCGAGGGTCCGAAATGTCTCGGGACCGAAACGGCGGGACCGAAATGTCGTGTACCTGCTGAAGGATATGGTTCAGGGTTTCGGGAACTCGGCAACCGCGTGAACAGAGGCCAGAGGATTCTCGTCCCCGAGTCGCACGAGCCCGATTAAAGAGATTATTGTAACGTATGTGGACGGCATCTATAAATTCTCTACCGGACATGAGCGAAGAGCCATCCACCAGCCAAGCCGACGCGGCAGGTACGGCACTAGTTTGACGTAGGCCAGCACCATCGCATCGACTGTGCAGGTCGCGCCTGAAATAAGAATTGATCCTGGCCTTAGATGTTAAACGCACCCATTGGGCGCCAAGGTCAGGCGAAGGATTCTCTCCTGGTGGAAAGAGAGACGTCGCAGGGCTATTACTGGGACCGTCCACCTGAGACAGGAGATGCCCATTCCGCCATCTTTCGCGCAAGCGTGAAAAGCACTCGATGGAACATCTTGAGGCAGGTGGCGCAACTCTCGAACAAACCTGCGCACCTTCAAATCAATCTTCTTCAGGTGGCCTGCAAGGATCTTACCAAAAACCAGCTGGTGGTAGCAGCGAGAAAGCAGCATGTTCTTCAACAGAAAGAATTTCGGTTGCGGCTTCAACGCTGCTCTTCGCAGAGTCTCCAGGTCGCCAGAGACTGTCGGGGACTTGAAAATGCGCCCGTTGGTGGTAAAATGTACACCAAGATAAGGTAACTCATCATGGATTCTCAAAGATTTAAGTGGTGTGTTCCCAACAAAGAAAACCTGCTCATTATCAAATATGGTTTTCGTGAGCTTTTTATTCGCAAACCAACAAAATGTTAGTGATTTGTCGCAATTAACAGTCAGACCAGTTGCAGGTAGCAACTCAAACAGTATATTCAACATGGTCTGAAAATGTTCAACAGCTCTCCCGCTATTATGCCTCAGTCATTCTGGAGACAATAGGTTCGCAGCAGTCTTTGTAATGGCAGCAAACTATCATAATTTTGCGGTAAAGACATATTTAAACTCAAAACATGAATGATTTAGAAAAATAAGTTGACAAAATACTTAAAATGCTTTGTGAATTTTTTTTGTTTGTGCACAAAAAAAAAAAAAAAAAAAAAAAAAAAAAAAAGAGAAAAAGCGAAAACTTTCACAAAACAGACAATGTTTACTCAAATACAATAACAACATGCGTGTCAAACTGCTGCAGTGTTTCCAGATTAGGGACTTTTTTAGTCCCCAGATTGTTGATTGTCACCGTTTTTTTTTAAATAGAAATATTCGGCCTATTTAAAAATAGATTAAAAATTCTGCAAAATAAGCCGAATCATACTATTTTAAAAGAGTGGTGACAGTCAAATAATCTGAATTAAAAAAGTCCCCAATCTGGCAACACTGAACTGCGGCCCGTCGGATTCCACTACAGGGACCCCACTAGTCTGTTGTTTGAAAACCAGTATTATTTTAGAATAAAAATTCGTGGTAGATTTTAGCAACAGTAGAAATAAAAACGCCTTTCGAGGTAAGTTTCGATGATAATTATAAATTAGACTTTTCTTTGAAAAAAAAGTTGCGTTCAAAAAACGGACCGAACGGACCGATTCATATTTCTTGATTGGTACCACTTTTTTAAAATAGTAAAATACATCTTTTTTTTTTTTTTTTTTTTTTTTTTTTTTCTTGTTAATTAGCATGCCATTAAGTAAGGCGAATTTTACGATTTCAAAAAAGTGATGCCAATCAAGAAATCTGAATTTTAAAAAAGTAGCCCACTGGGAACACTGTTGCCCGGTGTCCCGCATAAATTTTGACTCCAAATGCTCTGGACACCAGTATTTCAAAATAATTTTCTTCGCTTTATCTAATGCAGTATTATCGGCGATTAAAGATAGCGAAATAAATTGTAAGAAATTATCGATGCCCAGAGCATTTGGAGTCCCGATTTAAGCGGGACACATAGCAACTCTATTAGCAACGTTTTCTCCCCTGCAAGTCGTTTGACACCAGAATATCCGAAAGATAATCTTTGACTTATTTAATAGCAACATTTCTGCCACTGAATAAGCCAAATTACTCTGTCTAAAAATAGTCATCTTGGTGGCCCGCGGGCCAACTGTTGCGTGTGGTTATTCGAATGCAGTTATTAATTATAACTTCAGTTGGCGACAAAGTGGGAACCATGAACCCGCACCCATGTTTATAGGAGCCCCTACTAAGACTAAAATACTTTTATTGGCCAAAATACCTTTCCCCTGGGACTGCTCCCGGTCTTTATACTTAAAAGGGACCCGATAAGATTGTTATATATTTCAATGTGAATTAATGCCCCGACGCCTTTTTTGCGAAACTGGGACTAATTTAAATCATTTGTTACGAGAATCATTCCTTTCGACTGATTGTATTTTAAACTTGAAACTATCTTTTGTAATCTATCATTAATGCCTGATGACATATTTGACATTTATTGTTTAGATAGTGTTTATTTTTCGAAGAAGAAAACTTGACGGTGTGAAACATCACAATCAAATGACATGAAAAATCATGGGCCTAAAGAGAAATCTAGTAATTAGATTTGTGCAGAAAACAGATACTAAATGTAATAATGGAAAGTTACAAATAAGTAGTAACATGAATTGCATTTGACATTTTAAAATATTTTCAAATTGAACCATCCTTTTCGGACACATAAATGCCTGAATTTCAGACAATTCAGTTTACAATGTGATGATATTTCATTTGATTATCTGTAAGAATTTTTATATATTCTAAGAAGTATATTTATATATAGCAGTTCTCCCAAATAGTCCGCTAACTGAATACCAATATTATTTTAGAGAAATTTTCTTTTTAGATTTTTCTTACAAACCGCCCCGGAACCACCTTTGGAAGTTAATTCTAGCGCAAACCTACCATAAAATTTTCTGTTAAAATTTATTGGTATTCAGTTGGCGGACCATTTGGGAGCCCTGATATAGTGATCACTCAACTATACACGCTGAACGGTCATTACTTTTATTACCACTGTTATTAAAAAAAATTTTTTGCTTTATTTAATTGCAGAAATTAAAAATTGGATATTATGTTACAGAATTTACTTAACCCTTTGAGGGTCAAGTAATTGTGTTTGTTTAATGTTGAATTCACACCGGAATTTTAGAAAAAAATTATTTCCAAATAAGGAAAAGCAATTTATTATCCTTTTTCTCCCACCAAAGTTAAAAGTAAAATTTAATTAAAAGTATCTAGTGCAAATATTGATAAAAATTAGGTGATATATAATATATCCCACCGCCCCTCAGGCATTACCGTCTCAATACTCAAGGCCTCCAGACTGATTTCGTTACGTACCAAATGAAGATTAACCCTTGAAGGGCAAGCAATTGCGTTTGTGTAATGCTTAATTCCCACCGGAAATTTAGTAAAATTTTATTTCAAAATAAGGAAAAGCAATTTTACGACTTTTCTCCACTAAAGTCAGAAAACTAAAATTTCCTAAAATTTCTCTGGTGCAAATCCTGATTAATCGTAGGTGGTATATAATATATACCGACGCCTCTTAAGCCCTTGAGGGGCGGTGGGATATATTTTATCCCACCTACGGTTAATCAGGATTTGCACTAGAAAAATTTTAGGACATTTTAGTTTCTGACTTTAGTGGAGAAAAGTCGTAAAATTGCTTTTCCTTATTTTGAAATAAAATGTTTCTAAATTTCCGGTGGGAATTAAGCATTACACAAACGCAATTGCTTGCCTTTCAAGGGGTTAGTCTTCATTTGGTACGTCACGAAATCAGTCCGGAGGCCTTGAGTATTGAGACGGTAATGCCTCAGGGTTTTAACGTACGTCCCGCATAAGTGAGATGTCACAATAATTTTTGAGAATTTATGTCTGTTTCTTGCACATTTAACCCCTTGAATGGCGGTGGGATTAATTATATCCCACCTACGATTAATGAAGATTCGCACCAGAAAAAATTTATTATATTTTACTTTTCATAATTTGGTGGGAAAAAAAAATCATAAAATTGTTTTTCCTTATTTTGCAATAAAATTTGTGGAAGTTTCCTGTGTTAATTTGACATTACAGAAAAACAATTACTTGCCTCTGAAAGGGTTAAATGAGTATAAGCTGAATAAATTTTATGTTCAGAAATACTTATTAAATTTGCATTTATAAAACTAATATTTCTCGTTATATAGAATCTATCAACAATCTACAATGTTTCGTAATTCTTTTTTTCAATATTTATAAATAATACTCAATGGCTTATACTATATATTAACGTTACGTAAATTTATAAATCAATTATTCTATAGGCGTTATTCTCAATTCTACTGAAACATTTCAAAAAATTTTATAACGTTATCCTTTCCCTAAATTTTCAAAAGGTGAAATTATGAGATTAAATGGGACGGAGAACCTCAATTATAATTCTAAGTTAGTTGTTTATTAAAGCCAATGAGATAACAGGAAGGCGAAATAGATTATGTAAGCGGTTCATTTGACAGCTAACGCCCGAAACTGATGATCATCTAGCTAAATAAATTAATCTACAACTCAATATTTTAGAGACATGAATAGAAAACGAATAAACAAGTGCTGATTACTTAATAGAATAAAGAATAATTTCAATATTACTGTTTAATATCTATATTATAATTCACATGTGCTATAATTAACCTGAACATAATAAACGATAATACCATAAAAGTGCTTTTAATTGAATATTATTTATTTTTATTTGTATATGGTTCGAAAAGTATTAAAATCATAAAAATTTTAAATGAAACACTACAGGTACTTTTTGTATTAAAAATCTCTTTGTAAGTAATAACTATACTTTTCAAATTAATTCTTTTGAAAAAACGTATAAAATAATATTTAAAAGATCTATCAAACAGGGTTTCCTTTTTGGCCTCCATTCTTTTGGGGAAATTTCGAATTCACGCTGGAAATTCTGTTGGAAATGATTTTACTTTAAAAAATTCGCCGTATGTTATTCCTAAAATAAATCTAAAACCACTAATCTAAATTTCTGGTCCAGACGCATTTTTTGAATAAAAATGAAAGCGAAACTGGCAAGCCTGCTCTCAAACTGTGTCGAAAAATCTAAGAATGCGCACTATATTCAGGAGACCGTTACGTTTTTGGCGACTAATTTTTTCAAGAAAAATCTTGTGTTATATTTCTACAACATTTGCAAGAGAACCACGAAGATAATTTCTAAAACATTTGGAAGTAAAAATATATATATATTGTTTTGGAGAAAGAGGTAGCCAAAATTGTGACCGCGCTATTCCTTGTATACGAGTATATACCGGGTGTCCCAAAAAAAACCTGAAGGATTTTGAAAATTCAATAACTTGCAAATGGTGACAGATATTAAAAAATTCTTGCAGGAGGTTTTTATGTATGATGTTAGGAGTTTTTTTTACTGTGATTGTTGATTTTAGTTCGAAATTCAAACAATAGATGGCGCTGAGAGCAATAGGGGCTCAGTCCATTGCTGATTTTTGGTACTTCGGGATCCATTCAATACATTTTAATCTTCTTTTTTCGCATGGAAGAAGAGAGAGGCCAAAAAATCAAGCCTTTATTTAGCGGTTATTGCTTGCAGCACGATCTGTAGATGCTATTTGTAACTAAAACTGAGAATCGCAGCATAAAATCTCCTGACATCTTGCATAACACTCCTGCAAGAATGTTTTTAATATCTGCCACCGTTTGAAAGTTATTGAATTTTAAAATCCATCAGTCATTTTTGGGACACCCGGTATATACAGTGTGTCCACGTATAACCTGACCGACATTTATTTTAGCAATTGTTGGTCCTAGATGCATACTTCCAGTTACAAAAATGGTTTAAATAAGATAAAGGATTATTTTTAAAGCGATTTGGGTCAAGAAAAACATTTATTAAAAAATTACGAAATTTAAATTTTTATACGGTTCCCCTGTTCTATAAGTTATATTTAGTAGAATTTTCCTGTTACACTGACAAGTAAGACAAAAAAAAATCCGTTATTCTACGATTAAAATTCACCGAGTAATAATTGTTTAAAGTTGGAGCATATATTTTGCTGCAAATTAGGGGTCATTCACAAATTTAGCAGAAATATAATTTCGTCTGATATATTAAAAAAATTGTTGAGAGTAAAATTAACATTGTAATATAAATTTGAAATCTTTAATCATTCTGTCATATTAATGCAAAATATACCATTTGTAATAAACATATAAGAACAAAAAACAAAACAAAAAACCCCCAGAATTTTTGTTAAATAAAATGATGAAAATTAACAGTTTTAGCTTTTGATAATTCTTATGCATTCTGTACCGCTTAATCCGAAATTTACCTTTCTTTTTTACCATCACGTAACGATTTTTTGCAAATCGTAAATTTTAAAGTTAAAAAAAAGAAAAAGTAGCGAAAATTTGGTAGTATAAAATAGATGTGATTGTTATGTTTTTAACTTTTGATAATTTATTTGTATGTATTTTTTACCTCTAGGATATGACCTTCATTTTAAACCATCTCGACAGGATTTGTCGCAAATTGTAAATTTCAAAATTCAAAAAATTCAATGAAATCAAAAATTCAAATTGAATCTCCTCCCCCACCTCATCGGACCCCTCAGCTGTTTGGCTGTAAGAATCCCAGTATAAGACAAAAAACTGAATAAATTATAGCATTAAATAAAATAAAATTAAATAAAAAAAGTTTTATATCTGTTTTATAGTATCAGATTTTCGCTATATTTTAACTTTGACATTTACAAGTTGCAAAAACTTTCTAACGTGATGGTTAAAAATGAAGGTCATTCTCAGATTCAGTGCTGAAAAATGCATATAAAATCAATTATTAAAAGTTAAAAAATACAGTCACTTTCGCAATTTTATAGTATCCGATTTTTCTTATATTTCAACTTTGACAATTTATGATTTGCGAAAAATTCTGACATGATGGTTAAGGATACATTAAGGAAATTTTCTCATTCAGCGCTGAAAAATACATAAAGGTTAAAAAACACAACCATCTCAGTCTTTTGTTATCTAATCTTAAAACTTTTTCTTAAACTTCTTGGCGGTGATCTATCCGAAATCGTTTGTGTTATCCTGTAAAATAAGTATAAATGATAACCACCGAAAATCATAATATTAGATTGTCATCGGATTTATGACAGTATGTAAAATTTAATCTCGATTGGATATTAGAGAAGTGAGATAAAGGTCGAGTACAAATTTTGAACTGGAAAAACATACGATCGTTGAAGTTAAATAAAAAGTTATAAAAATAACATAATTTTTGTTAAAAGAAATCATGAAAAGAAACAGTCTCATATCCTTACAAAATAAGACGTGTTAAAATACAATTATTTTAGTCAATCTGAAACTTAATAAAAGCTAACTCAATCGTAATGCCTGTACGATTTTTTTAAAAGCGCAGATACACGTGAAATAAGTTCTTCGAATACTTTAAACACTTGGTATATGACACCTCAAAGCATGGCCGAACTCATCTGTGTTCAGATGTGATATAAGTCATGCATTTTTAAAGTTTCATAATTCGGTCGATTTTAGTGTTATATGAACGGGACTTTTTTGCCTTACTTGTCAGTATAATAGAAAAATTTTACTAAATGTAACTTATAGGACCGGGGAACCGTATAAAAATTTAAATTTCGTAATTTTTTAAGAAATGTTTTTCTTGACCCGAATTGCTTTAAAAATAATTCTTTACCTTATATAAACCTTTTTTGTAATTGGAAGTAAGCATCTAGGACCAACGGTTGCGAAAATAAAGGTCGGTCAGTTTATACGTGGACACACTGTATATTAACCCTTTCAGGGGCAAAGTACTTCTGTTTCTAAAATAGTAAAATGCTTGACTGACACCAAGATTTTCAAACAAACTTATTTCAAAATAAGAAAAAGCTCTTGTTCATGTTCATTAGAAATGCAAAAATTATTACAAAAATTCTGGTGTCAGTGTGGCTATTTGGGATTAAGATTAAGTGGTATATATAATATACCGGTGCCTTTCAAGGGGTTAAAAGGGAATAAAATGCGAGAACGAGAATAGATTTCTTCTTAGTGTCATAATGAAATTCTATTTAACACTCCATCATATAAAATATTCGATTCACCCTTAATTAATAATATCCTTGAAGTACATGTCAAAAGTAATTAAACAACAATAACACAAGCGAGCAAAATTTGGGATGTTTCATGTTTTTTAGCTTTTGATAATTGATTCTTATGTATTTTACAGCGCTGAATCCTAACATGACTCTCATTTTTTTTACCATCACCTCAGGATTTTTTGCAAATCGCAAATTCTTAAATTTTTAAAAAGTCGAAATATTGCGAACATATGATACTATAAAATAGACATGAATAAAATCTGATGGAGTTATTTGATGGAACACCTATACAATCTCGTAAAGGCCAGTTACGTCTAAGGTAAATCCTCAATCGTCTCTAAAGTGGTATATTACATATCACCACAGTGTAAATTACTACCCTCTCACCAGACCCCTGAAATGTAGAGCTATAAGAACCTCTAGGATAAGGCAAAAAGTGAATAAATTATTATGAAAAAAAAATTACATCTATTTTAATTACCGAAAATTCCGGCGTTTTCACCAGAGGGCAGTATGTTCGAGTCTATTGCTACGAATGAATAGAAATGCAGTATGTTTTTAGATGTTTATGATGTAATGTAAACTACGGGAAACTTATTTTTGAAAGATAACTTTTGCGAAAAATAAAATTGAAAAGTTTTATGAAGTAATACGAAATTCAGGCATATGTTTGTTCATTAACTCATTAACCGCCAAAACTATAAGGTTGAAATTTTCAAATTTTTAGCTGAACATCATTTGCCACCTTAAACTCTGAAAGATAATTTTTGTTTGCACGATCCTTTGTTAAGTAAGGCCAATTTTTTAATTGAAATATAGTGGTGGGTATTTAAATAACTTAACCCTAGAACTACCGGAAATTTTACTCAAGTTTTATAAAAACATTCTACACCAGAATTTTTACTTAAAACTATTTAATTTGTTTATTTAACTTATTATTGTCTGATTTATACATTTAGTTTGTTTTGAAGAAATTTCTGGTTTGAATAAATATTTTGAATGTACATGTCGGGTCCAGTGGACCCGTCTGGTAGACGGAAGGTTAAATATGCGCATTTATTCAGACCGTTGCGTGAGAACAACACCAGCGAGTAATGGGTTAACCCATTAACCCCTTGGGGACGAGCGACCATTATGACGCTTTTGAACCCCACCATCGGAAACGGCCCAGGTTTTCCATAATTATGGACACTCAGTAACATCTGAGTTCTCCACGCTTTTTTTTTTGCCTTCTCTTATTTTTCTTTTTATATACTTTTCTTAAAAAAAAAAAAAAAAAAATTCTCTATATACATAGAGACCATAAAAACAGAAAAACTTAAAAAAAAAATGTATGGCCCTGAATTGTCCCTTTTTTGGTTGGATGTTGTGGTCTTGCCACCCTAGCTTTTCTTGCCCTTGCTTGGTGAGTGTTTCACTGAACAGTACTAACTTTAACTTTCAAAATTCCTTATAGTAGTTTTACAACTACAGTTAGACTTTATTTACTTTAAGACTCATGTAAATTTTTTAAGATTTATTGTTAACTTTCTTTCTTCTTAAGTTTTTACTTAAATTTATTTTTATTCCTTTTTTCCTTAAATTTCTTATTTTTCTCTTGTTAACTTCTTTTATTCTTATAGTAGCATTGCTACAGTTTAACTTTATCCCAATGGCTCATTAAAACATAAGACATTCTAATTTCCTAGTCTGGGTGTTAAGCTGATAACAGCCAGGAAACCCCTCAATGCTGATTACCTGTTCAGTACCTGTTCAGTTAATTAAATAAGGCAAATTTTACTTTTTTCTTTTACTGGTATCAGAAAAATTAAAAAAAATCACAAATATCACAAATATCACACGTTGCGAAAACGCAACGTGAATCTTTGATGGGTTAAGTAAGAAACGTTCGGTTTGAAAGCATAAAATTTCTGTGTCCAAACATGATTGCGTGATCTGCTGATTGTGCGGCAGAAATTACGGTATCAGATTTCTCTGTTTTTCAACTTTTTAACAATTTTGAAATTTGCCATTGAGGTAAAACCCTGGCGTGTCTTAACCCCTTGAGGGGCAAGCAATTGCATTTGTGAAATGATGAATTCCCACCGGAAACTTTGAAAAATTCTATTTCAAAATAAGTAAAAGCAATTTTACGGCTTTTTTCCACCAAAGTTAGAAAAGTAAAATTTAATAAAATTTTTCTGGTGTAAAATTTCATTAATCGTAGGTGGTATATAATACATACCGGTGCCCCTCAAGGGGTTAAAAAAAGGAAGGTCATTTTCAGATTCGTTGGTAAAAAATACATAAAACTCAATTTTCAAATGTTAAAAAACACGGCCTTTGTGTTACAAAGCAAAAATTCAGCTTAAATGAATGATGTGATATATAAAAGCATGGATGCCAACTTTTACGCTTTTCGAATACGACTAAAATAGAAAATTTTGCCTTATTTAATAGCCAATTTCGTCGTAAAATAAGGAATGACTTACTATTAAATTTTAGTGGTATGAAAAAAGCGTAAAGCTTAGCTGTTCTGCATAAACATACTTAAATAAAATAAAAGTACTGATACATCTTTTTATACAAATTTTAATTTTTGAACTAAAACTTTACTGTGCAGCACCAGCAAAAGTATATATATTAACCCCATAACGATTTTTTTGGCACCAAAAATTGAAAATCGTGGCGAAACACCACTTTTTACGTACTAAAATACTTGCTTTATACAATCAAAAAATGTCTGATAATTAATAAAGAAAAGATTAGAGTTACAAATTAATGGTATCCAAACAAATTTAGTAACGAAGCAAGCAAAGTCTTTTTTGCCCAAAGTTTGGGTAAAACAGTTATCCCTTTCAGTGGCAGAGCACTTTTAATTGTAAAATGCTGAAATTATTGAATGACACCAGCATTTACGATAAATTTATTTGAAAATAATTATAAGCTTTCATTCACGAAAATAGGAAAATTTTTATTCCAATATTCTTGCGCCAATTCGGCATTTTGTGCATAAAATTAAATTGTCCAAAAATGAACCACCGTCCTTCACGGGGTTAAGTGGTTAAATTACATTGCATTATGTGTGCGTTTGTTGGCAACACAGTGTAATTCCCACTAAACATACCAAAATTTTTACTGAAGTTTTATAACAATATTTCGCACCATATTTTTTATTTAAGTTAATTCTGGGTGGTTTATATTTTTCTTACTTTATGGAGAAATCTCTTGTTCGAATCCAAATATTTCATTTGGTACTTGTCAAATGAGCGTTGTT
This sequence comes from Maratus speciosus, assembly GCA_963932465.1. Classification (NCBI taxonomy): domain Eukaryota; kingdom Metazoa; phylum Arthropoda; class Arachnida; order Araneae; family Salticidae; genus Maratus; species Maratus speciosus. Next base: position 441,457,141 of record OZ010796.1, on the reverse strand, counting down.
GGTATAGGGTTAGTTGGGGTAACCGGGAAATAGGCTATTTTATAAGAAACCGTTTATGACTTTTAAGATTTAGCTTTTGTGAACAATGCACCCTAACCTCTACTTCCTAAAACAACGTGTGTCAACTCAATCTTAACTCTCTCTTTGTTGTGATAGATTGTCAAAAATGTACGGTTCTTTTTTTAAAAACAACGTCAATTTGGTTAAACTTCCTCGGCTTTTTAAAATACTGTAAGTACTTTTATTAAACAATCTTTTTTTTAAAGACTAGGCATATAACTACATTAATATTATTAGGTATCTATACATAGTTACTTGATGTTTCAAATGTAAGTCCGGTGTCCCAGTTACCGCATAAAGTTTACAAGAATGGGGTAACTGGGACATATATCAGGGGTAACTGGACGATGTTGGATCCAGTTACCCCAATAGTTATAAAGAATTTTTTTAGTTTCTCTTACTACAGGAAAAAAATTTCTCCATTGTTTTTTGCTCACAGTAACGAAAATTATAGAAACTTTATTAAAATTACGTAATAAAACTATAAAAAGCATATTGGGGTGTATCAAACCATATTTCTTAACTCCTTGAAGGGCGATGATGCCGTTATGGCATCACATAATTTTAATCCCTAATTGCAACATTGGCACCGGAATTTTATAATGAAAATTTCACCTTTATTAAGTACGCGAAAATATACTTTTACTTGTTTATAAATAAATTCTCTTATAAATACTGGTGTCACTAAATTATTTCATCATTTTACGAATACAAGTACTTTGCCCCTGATAGCGAGGTAGCCAAACCTTGAAATTCTACAATCAGATGAAGTACTTAAGTACTTACGTAGCCGTTTTTTCATAGATTTACCTAGTTATTTTCCCCCTAAAAATACCCGTGTAACTTTTATACTTATTACCTATACTAAAGTACATAAGTACTCACTTAATTTTTATGTTTTTGATATAAATAAACCTAATATTTTCACTTTCAGTGCTTTTTTTACACACGTTGACGGCAAAGGTTTCCTTAAGGTTCGCTCTTTAGTTGATATATAATTTATATCATCTTAATGATAATTTAAATTTTGATGACATTATAAAATATGGCATGATAATTTAAATGTTTTAAAGTCGTTTAAACTTTTCAAACAGGACCTGATATCCCATATGAAAAAAAAATAAATAAACGTGTGTGGAACGTAGACCCTCCTGGTCCACTTACCCCTTTTTTAGGGGCAACTGGACCCACGAGGAAATAAAGATGAAATATATATATATATTTTTAATTTTAAATATTAAAATATAATTTTGAGCATTTATATCTGACAGAGGGAACCTAACAGAACACATTTACAAAAGTTCAGACTTTAACCCCTTAATTCTCGCTCCCGCCATATTCACGGGCTATGCCTTTTACTCAGACTGTTTGATTCCCACCAGTTTTATAAAATAGTGAAATTGGCTATATTTTAGTATCATTTTACCTGTAATTAAATAAGGTGACTATATCCTTTTCATAAAAATGGTGCCAATAAGCAATATGAATTTTTAAACCGTAATTTAATTCGAGCGTTAAGCGGTTAATTCAAATGAACATTAGATTTTTGTAGCTGAATTTCCAGAATCTCCAGAGTCACATTATAAAATCATGGCCCAGTTGCTCCACGTAACCTTATTTATTTTTAACCCTTTCCGGCACAGTGATCTCACGGCGGGATCACCCAATTTTAATTCCAAACCTACAAATCGTACCAAGAATATTTTCAAAATATTTTGCTTTTATAATGAAAGCTTAAAAATACAAGCTTTTACTTTCTAAGATGTTCGTTTGTAAATTATCGTGTTAGTCAATCATTTTATTATTTTACGAACAGAATTTTTCTGTGCCGGAAAGGGTTAACTCTTTCAGAGGCAAAAGGTACTTCTATTCGTAAAATGAGAGAATGACACCAGAATCTCCAAACAAATTTATTTCAAATTAAGCAAAAGCTTTTATTCGCGTACTTACTAAAAGGATAATATTCATTTCAATATTCTGGTGCCAGTGTGGCATTTAGGAATTAAAATTAAGTTGTCGAAAAATAAACCACCGCTCTTGAAGGGATTAACCCTAGATCTACCGGGAATTGTATTCAAGTTTTAATAAAACGTTCTGCACCAGAATTTTTATTTAAAACTATTTAACTTATTTATTTACCTTATTTTTGTCTGGTTTATATACTTAGTTTATTTTAAAGAAATTTCTGGTTTGAATGAATATTTTGTATGTACCTGTCGGGTCCAATGGACCCGTCTGGTAGACGGAGGGTTAAGAGGCTTAATTAGCTCAGGGGCGGCGATACCTGGTTACAGTGTCTAGACGTATACAGCGTAGAAATCTACAAGCGAATCAGTATAAAAAAATTGCTTTTTTACCAGAGAGCGCTATGTTCGAGTCTATTGCTACGAATGAATAGAAATCCAGTATGGTTTTAGATATGTATGATGTAATGTAAACTACGGGAAACATATTTGAAAGATAAATTTTGAGAAAAAGAAAATTGAAAAGATTTATGAAGTAATACGCGATACATTAGGAATGAACGAAAATTCAGGCATATATTAGGTCATTAACCTATTAAGGACCAGCATGTTTTACAGGATTTTTATTCAGCTCACACCACTTTTTGTTAAACACTTACTTTTACTTTATGAATCTCTGAAATATGTTAATTAAATAGTGCAAATTTTACTTTTCTCTTTTACTGGTATCAGAAAAATAAAAAAAATGAATCACAAATACAATGTTGCGAAAAAGCGACGTGAGTCTTTGATGGGTTAAGCATGAAACGGTCGGTTTGAGAGCGGTATTTTTATTTAGAAATTCTGAGTTCACAACAGAAAATTTTGAATACTAATTTTCATTGTGGAATAGCTATAATCTTATAAAGTAAAAGTAAGTAGTAAAAGTTTCTGATGAGAATTCGGAATTTCTAAATAGAAAAACCACTTTCCAATCGGACATTTCATTCTTAGCTCTTTGTGGCTCAGTGTCCCATTGTATGGAACCCCCAACTTTATTCGCAAATGCCACGGTGACACTAGAATTCTTGGTATAAATATTTTCGATTATTAGGTATGGGGAATTATAGCGTTTTCTTATTTTCAAATAAATTTTTACTTAAGTTCCGGTGGCATTCATTCATTTCAACATTTTCGCAAGGGAAGTACTCTGCTCTGGAACGGTTTAACCGTTGCCACCGAAATACTCAAGACCTGAGGACACGAGTTGTGACGTCATCACTAATCGACCTTCTTCTCACTAGTGTTGGAATTCACACCGGAAAATTTTGAATAGCAATTTTTTTTTAATTTGTGGAATATCTGTCATCATATACAACAATACTAACTATTTAAAGTTACTGGTGAGAATTCAGAATCTCAAAATGAAAATTCGGCCAGATGCGGAACGCCACAGTGTGGCCGAATCTGTCTGATTTTTTATTAGGGTATTCCAAATTCTCACCAGTATGTTTAAATAGTTATAATTGTTTTATAAGATAATGGATATTCCACAAATAAAATAAAATAAAACTGCTGTTCAAAATTTTCCGGTGTGAATTCCAACACTAGTGAGAAGTCGGTCGATTAGTAATGACGTCACAACTCCCGTCCTCAGGCCTTAAGTATTTCGGTGGCAACGGTTTAACACTAGAAAGACAGGCATTTTTACTCAAGTTTTATAAAAAATATTTAATCCCGGAATTTTTATTTAAAACTGTTTAACTTATTTAGTTAGCCCGTATTCACTTTGTATCTTTTCATCTTAATTTGTAAAGAAATTTCCGGTTCGAACAGAAATATATTCATATGGTTGGGGCCAGAATGGCCCCTCACCGTCATTCTAGTGTTAATGACCTAATATGTTTACCCCTTGAGGGGCACTGGTATATATTATATACCACCTACGATTAATGAAGTTTTATACCAGAAAAATTTTATTAAATTTTACTTTTCTAATTTTGGTGGGAAAAAGCCGTAAAATTACTTTTAACTATTCTGAAGTAGAATTTTTCAAAGATTCCGGTGGGAATTCAGCATTTCACAAACGTAATTGCTTGCCCCTCAATAGGTTAATGCATTTTTTCCACCACATATTTCTAGACGCTGTAACTAACGCTTAGTGTTTACACTTTAAAGCAATAAATTCGATGGCAGCGCCGCCTAAGAAAATGTAATTTTGTGGATACATTCTAAAGCAATACCGCTATATGCAATTACCACACTGTATAATTCTAGACGCAGTATTCTGGTGTCAGAGAAGCATTTGCCACTATTTCTCTTAAATAGTTTTTGTCGCTTAATTTAACCTAAGAATTTACCGATTTAATAAGTTGTAGAGTATTTGTTTAAAAAAATGGTCTACTAGCACACAGTTTCGCATTTCCTTCATTAGCCTCTACACACCAACGCCTCGTGTATTAATCCGAAAAACTCTTTGGGCAGACTGGCGATGGTTCATGGTGTTGGCACTGGATCACTGCTCAGGCAGTAGTGCATGTCATCGACAGTGGTTCCTGTTGTTGGCTAGGTTTTTAAAATTTTTTAGTAAAATATACCTAAATACTTGGGGTTAATTCAACAAGTCAAAGCTATAAGTGGAAACGGAAAAATAATAAAGGGCATTTAGTTAAGCCTATGCGGTGTATTGGTGTATGAAAGTGAATGCGGTCATTTAAATAACACGTTATAGTTCTGAGGGATAAAATTATATTTTGTAAACATTGGTAACCAAAATCATTGATCTTACAGTACATTTTACAAAGAAAGCATAAGGCGTAATCAATCGTAGTTGCTTCTAATTGGTATTGAGCACGTGCCAATTTATAGTGATTTTTGTACAACTAAATTCCGTGATAATTTTCAGAAAATCGCCAGTATTCAATTTGTTAATATAATGAGAAACAAGAATATGTTGTTTAAACTACAGAGCATTCAGCCACGTGGTTCGCCATTATTTTATTTGTTTCAAAATAAAACTCCTCAAAAGATTGAAAAAAATCCTGGTACTTCAAACTCCTTTCCACGGATCCATGCTGGTGACCCAGTTGTCGATGCCAAAATATAATAGACAGGGAGGCGGCAGCATACGGAATCATCTCATTGAGCTGATGGTTGAAATTCCAGAATTAGTTAAAACTCGATTCGCATATTAAAACGCAATCGGTTTTGCCAAGTCATATCTTGGTGGAAAACACCAGAAAACCCGATTTTAGCGGTTGACTCGTAGGTTTACCATTGTGTTTTCCTGCTCCCAAAGATATGAAAACATGGGGAACTGGGTGCAGGAAAACACAATGTCAAACCTATGAGTCCACTGCTAACATCGGGTTTTCAGGTGTTTTCCACCAAGATATGACTTGGCTGACCGATTGTATTTTAATAGGCTTTACGACTTTTAACTAATTCTGGAATTTCAGCCATGAACTCGATGAGGCGATTGTCTGTGCTACCGACTCCCGGTCTATAATGTTACGAGTCTTATCCCACTCAGTGGATGTGAGCCTGTTCGAAACATTTCCTTTGTGGTTAGCAAAATCCAAATTTGTTGGTTCTTGCGTAGACGGATTGACTTTAGAATAGACATTTCTAAAAAGAAAGCTGCATTTTCACGATAGGAAAAAAAATAAAACGTCCATGACTCCTCCCAAGAGGGCGCACCGAATTCTATATAACTTATGTACTGGTGGGTGGGCCGAAAAAAACTTTTTTCGATTTTCGATGGTGGGTAGTGCGGAAAAATCGCCACTGGTGGAACTAATTTCACACAAAAAATGGTGATTTTTTCGGACGATTCCTTCATTTGCCGCAAATGGCTTGAAATTTTGCTCAAATGCTGATTTTCGAACTTTATTAGCAAAAATTTTAAAAATGTTAAATTTAAGTTATTTTAGCTGATTTTACTTGAAATGTCACGTTTAGTGTGCGAAATGATTAAATAAGCCCTGATTATGTATTATTTAATAGTTATATTCATTTTGACTTAGGTGACTTTTATAGCTTTTTCGCATATAAGTGAGCAAAAATTGTAGGAATTGTGACAACAGGGAATAAGGATCTCGTCATCGATAAAGACTTAGTCAGGAGGCAGAAAAAGAAGATACAGGAGGAGGTAGATCTTAGAGGAAGAAAAATTACAGGCGTCATTTTTGATAGTAGAAAAAATATAACGATCATCATAGAAAAAAAAGGGACTAGCAGCACCGTCGACAGAAAAATGAAACAAATATTAGCATGTTGTCTAAACGTGGTTCGAAATATTTAAGTCACTTGACACCTCCTCCTGGTCACTGCAGAGAAATAGTAAAATCTTTATATAATTTTCTAAGCTAGAATAAAGTCTGCTTTGGAAAACATAAAGAAGAGAACTGCAACATTTGATATGTATTCTTCATACGAATGAGCTTCCGCTCTGACAGCGACATCAACTGTCTAAACTAGATGGTAAACCACATGAACTAAGACCTTTACCAACTGAAATGGAGATAGATTAACAGAGTACGCAAATCTTCAGCCTTTTGCATTTCTGATGTCCATGAAACAGGAATAGGCTCGTAGAAATGGACACGCACTTTTTCGCACGCCATTAGTGATATGTGCTTCGTATTTCTCTCGACGGTGTCGCTTGTTCCTTTTTTCTATGAAAATCGTGTTATTATTTTTACCATGAAAAAAAAAGGGTTCTAATTGTTCATCTTCCAAGATATTCTTCTTCCTCTATCTTCTTTTCAAGTTTCTTTTTCTGTCTCCTGACCAAGTCTTTATCGATGACGAGATTTTTATTCCTGGTTGCCACAATTCTTGAATCCTGAAGCACATATGAAGCAACTTACCTATATGATATGCCAGTTCTAAATCCGACGAATGCTGTTTGAGAAAGGGATATGCGTTTGGGAGTGTCTGCTTTTGAAGGCCCTGATTCAAATTCTGATTCACACGAACTGCCTGCTTCAAAGTTACCACATTTTGAAACTTCTGACAATAGCTGTATTTTAGAGCAGAAAAATAATTAACATCCCAACTCGCAGTTGCTCCCATCTCCTATTTCCTCACTTGTCTTCATGATGACTAATTGCGTTTTCATTGGTTTCTACTCCACCTTGGTTTCTACTTTGTCCAGAATTGCTGTCAAAGCATGCTGTGGTCCGGCATTCAAATATGTGACTCTGAACGCAACGAAAAACCGAAGGAAGAACGGGGAGCATAATAAGACAAAAGAGAGAAACCGACGAACGAACCAGACAATACTTACAATTTTTGCTCAGTTATATGCGAAAAGGCTATCAAAATCGTCTAATTTAAAATACACATAACTAATAACTAATAGATAATTAGAGCTTATTTAAATATTTCGTACACTAAACATGACATTTGAAGTAAATTAAATTCAGCAAAAATAAATTTAATTTAACATTTTTAAAATTTTTGCTAAAAAAGTTCAAAAATCAACATTTGAGCGAAACATCAAGCCGTTTGCGGCAAATGAAGTAATTGTCGAAAAATCTCAAACTTTTTGTGTAAACTTAGTTCCACCAGTGGCAACTTTTCCGCACTAACCATCATCGAAAATCGAAAAAAAGTTTTTTCGGCCCACCCTAATGTACAGTCCCGTGAGAAAACAAGAGCCACCCAATTCCATTTCATATCCAAATTGTTGCAGAGAGATGGGACGGGTGCCGTTTCATTCGGTTTCATGACTACTTTCAAAGTATGAGGGAAGTTTCAGAAAAATGGGTCCTCTGCCTATCGAAAATTATACCTTCTTTGAATTTTGAAATAAAAACAACAATTTTTGGCACCATATTTTCTTGGAAGTAAACAGAAAAATAAATGGATGAAAAATAATTTTTTATTGAATGATTGATAACTTACTGGTGAAATGTGGTAAATGAAAAAGAAAAATTAAGCAATTGAAATGAAAATGATGATTTGATAATAATCAATAATCGATAATTTGATCGATAATCGATAATCGATAATTTGATCGATGATCGATGATCGATAATCGATAATTTGATAATAATAATTTGATGATCATAATTTCGATTATGAAAATGATGATTTGTAAAATTAATGCTGCTATTGACGATAGATAAGTATTGGGTAAATATGAAAATATTTAATTTAAAACACTGGACTTTGAAAATTTCACTAAAAAGATAATTTGCGTGTAAAAATGTCAGACAAGCCCATGGATTCTACACATGGGCTGAGCAAGTTATATCTCATCTGAGTGCTGTATGAAAATCTCTGATATAGGAGCCAACTTTCAAGTAATCTTCCGCAATATGTGAGTTACTTTAACCAAGGTTCAATACATTTCAAACCAGAAGTATTTTTTTTAATTAAATTAAATGACTTCTACGTAGAAACCTGAAATTAACCCTTTAACGGTCGCATTAAATTACGGTTTAAAAATTCAGACTACAAATTCAAAAGAAATATTTAACTTTTTTATTGACACGTAAAATGATACCAGAATAAAGCCAATTTCACTATTTTATAAAAATGGTGGGAATCAAACAATTTGTTGTAAACACAGCTTGTAAATATCATGGGAGGGAGAATTAAGGGGTTAAACAAATAAAGTTTTCCAAAGAAATTTTATGGTTCGAAACGGGGTTGAACTGGGTCGCTGCCATCGAAATACTCAAGGCCAGGTTACACGAGTGTGACGTCATCACTAATCGGCCGACATCTCACGAGTGTTGGAATTCATACCGGAAAATTTTGAATAGCAGTTTTCTTTTATTTTATTTGTGGAATATCTATCATCTTATAAAACAATAATAACTATTTAAACTTATTGGTGACACTTCGAAATCCCTAAATAAAAATTCAGACAGATGCCGAATGCCACAGTCTTGACGTATCTGGCTGATATTTTATTAGGGATTCCAAATTCTCACCAGTAAATTTAAATATTTATTATTGTTTTATAAGATGATAGATATTCCACAAATAAAAGAAAAGAAAATTGCTATTCAAACATTTCCGGTGTGGATTCCAACACTAGAAGTCGGTCGATTAGTGATGACGTCACACTTCTGTCCTCTAGCCTTGAGTATTTCGATGGCAGAGCCTGGATAAAATTATTCCGCATGTTATGGGAGATTAGTGGGAAATTTGCAGCTATGCTATCACTGTTCATAATTGTAGAAAATGCCTCAAAGTTTGGTACAGTAAATGATAAATGCTTGGCAATGTACAGGCATGGGTAATCTGTGAAAATTATAGATTCTAATTTAGATATATGGGCATGATCATGTGTTTTACAGTATCATATTTTATCTTTTAACTCATGCAGGTCTAGGGTCGTACAAAAATATGTTTTTACAATGAGTATTATTTTGCCTTAATGAATAATTTTGTTGTTTACTGCTTGTAATAATTATGGTATATGTTGATACATTTCTTATTATGGCTTCATTTATCTTTCAGACTTCAGTAATAATAATAATAAGAAGAAGAACGACAAAAATATATACTAGTTTTAATCTTTTTGCACCGTGCTTCGGTGGTCCTTTTATTTCAAACTTATATTTCCCTTTTTAAATTTAAAATAAGCTTAATTTTCCAAACTAATAATTTATAATAAAAAATATTAGACAGTTGCTATATCTGTTGTATCATGTTGTAAAACGAAATTTTCCAAACCTCTTCAAAAAAATATTCCTTAACCCATAGCTGCCAACTTTTACGCTTTCCTCTTACCACTAAATTTTTATACTAAATATTCTCTTATTTAATCCTCGAAATCTCATGATTAAATAAGCTGAAAATCTCTATAAAATTTTAGTGGTATCAAAAATGCGAAAAAGTTGGCAGCCTTAACCCTCTTGCTGCTCAACCTGAGATTTTCTCGAGCAACGTAAAAGTAGCAAAATTTGCGAAACCCGAGATTTCCTCGGGGATGCATTTTTTCCGTCTAATTAACCCTCCTTGATTATTTCCAGCAGTTATTTCCTTATTGTAAAATTTGCCCTATTTAATCGAAGCATTTTACCGATTAAATTAAGCAAAAATGTTTGTTTTGAAAAACCAGTGACAAAAGAATAAAAATTCTTAAAAGACGCTCGTCGCAAAGGGATTAAATACGAAATTTTTGAAGCTATTTTGATAAAAGAATTACGCAGCGAGAGAGTTAACCTATTGCCGTGACAATAGTACGCAAAATAACTTTATTCGTACAATTTTAGCAAATGACATATTCTTTAAATATCAGAAAAACTTAAGTTTTGTGATTCGGGTAGATATTTTATTTTTTTTAACTTTAAAGCAATTTTTCCACAAAACTGAATAAAAACTGAATTCTAAGAAGTTTAAATTATCATTTGGAAAGGAAAATCACCAAATAAAGCATAAAACGCCACAAACTTATACAAGAAATCGGATACAACCGTAGTAAGTTACTCATTGTGGAAATTGCCGTATTAATTATTTGTATTATTTCTAAACACAATCTTGAGTAATATATTCACTGCTTCATCACCAATTCATTCGTTACAGCTTAAATATCCACTGTATGATGCACCAACATTAATTTATATGTTTCTTTCATTATTTTGTTTTCAATTTTAGAAGCACAAAATGCACACTAAACATTTTCTTCCGTATAAACCGACATCTCCCTATTATATGAAGACAGTAATAAAATAAATAATCGATCGCAGATAATTAGGAATGATCATTCATCAAGTTTAGAAATATTCACGCAGATGTTTAAAATGCAGTTAACCCCTTAACCTATGATTTACTTTTAACAGCTCCACGGTTTGGCAAATCCATAGCTACCACTAAAATTTAATAGAGATTTTCGCCTTGTTTAATCATGGAATTTCGACGATTAAATTAAACTATATTTACTATAAAATTTTAGTGGTAAGAAGAATTTGGCTCGATCATCGTACGCGGGCTATGCCCGTCATTGTAGGTTAAGGGGTTAAATATACATGCAGACAGATGAATACTCATATGCTGTGCATGCCTGCAGATCGCCAAGAAGTTTTCATTGACTGTACTACACTCAAAGGCATTTGCAATAATTAAGAATATTGATAGATTTTCGAATCGCACTCTCATGAGGTATCACTTCTTTTTATGGCTGAAGTTTTAAGTTTATGGTTTGGCGAGACCATTTAACCCTTTCAAGGACGGTGGTCACACGGCGTGAGACTTAATTTTAATTCGAAAACTGACAATTGCGCCAATAATATTTTAATAAAATTTTGCTTTTATAATGAAAGTATATAAAATCAGGTTTTTATTTTCTAAGAAATTCGTTTCTAAGTTCTGGTGTCAGTCAATTATTTCATCATTTTACGAATGGAAATTTTCCGCCCCAGAAAGGGTTAAAGCGAGACGAGAATTTTTTAAAAATCCTTTCAGGGGGAAAATATTTCTTTCGCTAAAATATTGAAATGATTGGCAAGAATGCTTTGAAGAACAAGTATATTTGAAAATAACTAAAAGTCTTTGTTCACATTTATTACAAAACAAAATTTTATTCAAAAATTCTGATGTCACTGTGTCATTTGGAAATTAAAATAAAGTGGTATATATAATATCACCGTCCTTCAAGGGGTTAAATACACAACATATTATAAGTAAGATACCAAACTGTGAGATTGTATAAATATGTTAAAACTCTGCCTTTCAATTAACAGGGAAGAGATTTCCGCTCTTTTGCACACCAGTATTTTGTTTGAGAAAAGGTTATTTTATTTAATCATTTTTGCAATCATTTGCAAACATTTTTGCAATCTAACAGAACAGCGTTTTCTCTAACAAAATACTGGTGTCCAAAAAAGCGGAAATCTCATACCTGAATTAAAAAATATAATATGCATCTTATAATAATTAAACGGAATACAATTTTTCACAAACTTATTTTTATTGCTCTTAACACTAGAAAGACCGAGAATTTTACTCAAATTTTAGAAAACTATTTCACGCCAGAACTGTTATTTTAAATTGTTAACTTATCCATTTAACTAATTTTTTACTTTCTACCTTTTAAACTAGTTTAAAAAAAATTCTAGTTCGAACCAAGATATATTCATTTGGTAGCAGTCAAAATGACAGCTCGCGGACTTTCTAGTGTTAAGACATTAACCATTTAGGCGTCACGCCCGACAAGTGAAGGCTACTTAAAAGAAAAAAAAATCAAATTGTATGATTGCCACCACTTTTTTGAAGTAGAAATATTCACCTTATTTAACTCCTTAACCTACAATGACGGGCACAGCCCGCGTACGGTGATCGAGCGAAATGTAAATTCTTCTTACCACTAAAATTTCACAGTAAATATAGTTTAATTTAATTGTCGAAATTCCATGATTAAACAAGGCGAAAATCGCTATTAAATTTTAGTGGTAGCTATGGATTTGCCAAACCGTGGAGCAGTTAAAAGTAAATCGTAGGTTAAGGGGTTAATGGTGTTTAAAATTGTGTGAGAATAAAGTAAATTACACTATTTAAAAAAAAAACTGTTGGGAATCAAACATTTTGAATAAAAAAAAGTAGCCTAATCTGCTGTAACGTGTGGGAGAATTAATGGGTTAATTATACACTATAGATCTCGGGCGCCGAATCAGCATGCGAAAAAGCAATTTCCACTATATTTCTTGAATAGTTTTCTTCGCTTTATATAATTTCAGAATTTGTTTCATTAAGGCGAAGGATATTTTGCCGAACAAGTGGTAGAAATTGGCATTTTGGAACGTGGATTCACCGTCCTTGCCAAACAGAAACGTTCAAACTCATTTTTAAGAAATGGGACATTTGTTTAACCCATTGAAGGGCGGTGGGATATAATATTATCTCGCTTAATTTTAATTCCCAAATGCCACATTGACACCAGAATTTGGAAATAACATTCTGCTTTTGTAATATACTGAAGGAAAACTTTTACTTATTATAAAATAAATTCTTTGGTAAACACTGGTGTCAGTCACACATTTCATCATTTTAGCAACCTTTCCCCTCAAAGAGTTAACATCATGGAACTAGTAATAAAGAGGAACTTACATCAGGGTTGCCAGTTTGGCCTCCACATTCATTCGGAAATTTCGAGTTCATACCAGAAATTAATAATAGTATTTCATGCTTTATTTAATGAGAGGCATTTACCGATTACTTAGAGTAAAATTAGTTCTTTTAAAATTCCCAGTATAAATTTAAAATAACGGAATAAAAGCGGAGGACAAACTGGCAATCTAGACTTACATATCCTTAACCCTTTCCGGCACAGGCAATTTTTGTTGTAAAATGACGAAATGATTGACTGACCCCCGTATTTTAAAACGACTTTTTTAGATATTAAAAACGTGTTACTTTACATGTTGCTTGTAAGAGCAAAATTTTACTAAAATATTCTTGGTGCTGTTCGTAAGTTTGGAATTAAAATTAGGTATCCCGACCCGGGCACACTGTGACGGAAAGTGTTGAAATAGCGAAACTTGAACTGTAAACGCTTTTGCAGGAGTTGATCACCTCAAGGGGGAAATGCCACTAGTAAACTTAAATTTAAATTTTCTCCTTTTTTAACACCTTATTAAAATTTTTGTCATAAATATTGGTATAAACAGTTATTTATTTCTACTGGTGGAAGTTTACTTTGCCGGTAATCAGGCACTGCGTTTCCTCCATATTGCGGCAATCAAGATAACCTCCTGTCATTTTCAGTGGAATATAATATAGACCAAATTGACACCGGTAATAACAAATAAAAATTGTTAAATAAGACGAAGTTTTCTATTCAAATTTACTGGTGGGAATTTTTCCCCTGCGGTAATCATAAACTTTTGATCCAATTTAAAAAAACAGCCGCCATCTTGTGACAACCTCCTCAGTTACATCACTCGCAATTGATAGACATTACACTATATAGTCCAGGCAATAGGGAATTTTACCTAGCAAAATTAATGGTAGTACTGGAAATCGGCTTTCTAGATGTTTTTTGGGTCGCTTAATCGGAATTTGTAACTTCCTACCAAAATTTCCCCTGGCAACCTCCCCAAATTTTGGTAAAAAGCCCCCCCAAAAAGGTTTTTATTAAAAAATTCCATTTTTTTATTGTTTTAGAGAAAAAGTATCTAGAAATTCAGAAAGTTGACAAAATATCCAACAAATTAGATATATGACATTATGACTTAGGATGAAGGGGGAGGGAGGATCTGCCTCGGAACATGCGCGCGGTGCTGCGTAAACTAAGTTGCGCAATTCCACTTAACCACTCACACGTTTACATTCGCCCTCCCATCTCCCCTCCGAACTTTTTCTATAAGGTTTACTTTAAGATTTTTGGGTCTCTGAATCCGAATTTTTATCTTTCCCCCCAAAATTCCCCCCCCCCCGAACCCCCCTCCCCCAAATAGTTGCTTTTAACTTAAATTTCTTATTGTTTTAGGTGAAAAGCATTACGAAATTCAGAAACTAGACAAAATTTGCAACAAATAGGATATATGACATTATGAATTAGGATGAACGGGGAGGGTGAGGGCTGCCTCTGAACATGCACTGCGGCGCTACGTGCACTAAATTATGAAGTCCAGGCAATAGGGGATTTTATCTGGCAAAATTAATGCTAGTTCTGAATTTCGACTCATTTTATGTTTTTTGGGTCGCTGAATCCGAATTTGTAACTTCCCAGCAAAATTTCACCCGGCAACCCCCCAAAATATTGATTTTTTGAAAAAATTTGGTTTTTGAGAATAGCGCGCGGGGAACGTTCCGAGGCAGCTCCCTCTCTTCCCGTTTATCCTGCGTCATAATGTCATATATCCTATTTGTTGCAAATTTTGTCTAGTTTCTGAATTTTGTAATGTTTTCCCCCTAAAACAATAAGAAATTTAAATTAAAAACAACTATTTGGGGGGATTTTCTGGGCGGGAAAATTTTGGGGGTAAGTTAAAAATTCGGATTCAGCGACCCAAAAAACTTAAAGTAAATCTTATAGAAAAAGTTCGGAGGGAAGATGGGAGGGCTAATGTAAACGTGTGAGTGGTTAAGTGGAATTGCGCAACTTAGTCCACGCAGCACTGCGGCGCATGTTCCGAGGCAGATCCCCCCTTCCCCTTCATCCTAAGTCATAATGTCATATATCTAATTTGTTGCAAATTTTGTCTACTTTCTGAAATTCTAGCTACTTTTCCCCTAAAACAATAAAAAATGGAATGTTTTAATAAAAACCTTTTTTGGGGGTCTTTTTACCAAAATTTGGGGGGGGGGGGTTGCCGGGGGAAATTTTGGTGGGAAGTTACAAATTTGGACGCGACCCCCAAAATATCTAGAAAGCCGATTTCCAGTACTACCATTAATTTTGCTAGGTAGAGTCCCTATACGGTCTCTATTGCCTGGACTAGACTAATATGTCTCCTGCTCTTTATTCGTAACTCCATTTTTAACCCTTTCACGGGCAAAGGACTTCCATTGCTAAAATGTTGGAAAGAATGATTGACACCAGAATTTACGAACCGATTTATTTAAAATTATAAAAAAAGGTTTTTTTTCACAAACATAATAAACGGAAATTTTTATACCAAAATTGTGGTGCCAGTGTGGGAATTGGGAATAAAAATTAAGTGGTTTAAGAAACATACCGCCGCCTCTGAATAGGTTAAATAATAGAATTGAAAAGGGAAGTTTAATAATTTTTGTGCGTAGTTTAGATTATTAAAAAAGCAAAAAAAAAAAAAAAAAATCGTTAGTTTAATTAAGACATGAATTCGCGATATTCTGCCGAATGCACCTGCTAAGAAAATAAGATAATGCTAAAATTATAGCAGATTACCCAAAGCTTAAACTGGTTGTCAACGCCCTTAATTGATTATCTGCCAATATATTAATTGACACCACGCCTACGTGATGCACGATTATTCATATATACACAAATTTGCTATTATCTGGAAGATTTGCGATAGCATTTATTAGTATTAAGAATTTCGTCTTCATTAGTTTCAGGCTTCCTTCCGTAATGGAAAATGTAGAAAACTGCATAATAATGCTGAATACTTGTTTAAAGGAATTAAGTCGAAGCGCACAATTGTTAGGATATAAAATGTGTTAATTTTTCGAACAGTTAATGTGCCTATTATTTGAATTAATTTAAAAAATATGCGAATTTTTATCTAGCCTTTTATTCTAAAAATTTTATTTTATCAAAACAATACATCAATAGACTATGTTTACAAGTTTTCTGTAAATAATATTTATATACGTCATAAGCTGATGCAGTATGGACTTTTAATGTTTTTTATTTTATGAAAAGCTTAAGAAACAATTTGATAATTCATTTGTGTTTTTAGAATAATATATATGGTTATATATTTTTTCTCCATATGATGAGTAATTTATAGCAACGCATTATATCAAGGAAGCAAAAAATCTACTTCTACATGTACAGGGTGATCCAAAAGCCAGAAACAATTTAAAAAATTAATAATTCGAAAACAAATAATGATAAAATGATGAGGTTCGCACCAAACAGACGGACTAACAAAAAAAAAAAAACAAAAAAAACAAAACAAAACAAAAAAAAAAACGGATTTTTTATGACGAAAGCAAAAGCAAATGCTTGACTAGTTATGCATTTTGACTGGCAGATGCCTTATAAGTGACGTGTCGCTTACAAGATACAATTAAGCTGACATCTATTCAATGGGTAGTCCGTCATTCAGCAATACAGCTGTTAAAGGAAGCCCAAATCGTGCGCAGCTTTAACCCCTTGAAGCGTGATTGTTTTGTTTTAGACCACTTAATTTTAATCTTTCAAAGCCACATTTGTACTATAAATTTGTGATGAAAAATATCCGTTATATTAAGTACGTGATCAAAAGCATTTACTTATTTTTAAATAAATTTGTTTGACTTTCTAGTTTATAAATTTTAGCAGTTAACCCTTTCAGGGGCAAAGCACTTCTATTGTTTAAAAGTTTAGTGATTCAATTACACCAGAATTTATAAACAGATTTATTTTAATATTAGTAAAAGCTTTCCTTCACGTTCTGCAATCCTTTCCGACGCAGTGTTCCCGTGTCGGGATACCTAATTTTAATTCCAAACTTACAGGGGCGCAGAGAATATTTTAATAAAATTTTGCATTAACAATGAAAGTATAAAGTAACAAGCTTTTAATAAAAAAAAAGTCGTATGTAAATTCCGGTGTCTATCGATGATTTCATCATTTTACAACAAAAGGGCATAGCCGGATAAGCATTGGAAACATGTCTTTCAATCAATTTTCCTGCTTTTTTTCCTAGATGTGACTGCATATCTGACAATATATTTCCCCAATTATCACCCTATAAATATTGATATTTAATGAGATTAAAAATGTTTTTCGATTAAAAAAAAAAAAAAAACGGATTTTCTTAAAAACTGCTGGGCGGAATTTCATGCCATTAACCGAGGATATATAGACACCAAAGATGCATAACCGGTAATTTTTGTATAATTTTCTGTTTATAAAAACTGTGTGAAATAGCGAAATAAAAATTAAAAAAATAAAAATAAAAATCATATCTTGTGGTTATCCGAAGATTACCATTTTCTTGTAAAAAATTCTCCATATGCGCCCGTATATTCTATATAAATGCCGAAAGTTTGCGTTGGGTACTACATATAAATATTTACAAAAATGTATATTAAAATTATTGAAATTCATTTTAAGTCGTTATTTGGGGCGGAGCTACTTAACATCAACATCCGAAGAATTTTTGGAACAAAATCAGTAGACAATATGTCAACTGATGTATTTTAGATTCCTTTAAGCATATAAGCCATGTTTTTCAACATCATGTTCATTTTGATATCGACAGTGTTGAGAATGTTGCTCATGTGTTCATTAAAATTTAAAATACAGCAATTCTGTAACTGTTTATTCAAAAAATTCTTCGGGTGTGGAAGTTGAGTAGCTCCGCCCAAAATAACACCTTAAAATGAATATCAATAATTTTAATATACATTTTTGTAAATATTTATATATAGTACCCAACGCAAACTTTCGGCAGTTATATAGAATATGCGAGCACATATGGGGAATTTTTTGCAAGAAAATGATAATTTTCGGATAACCATAAGATATGATTTTTATTTTTCTAAATTTTTATTTCGCTATTTCAAATTGCGGTGTCAGCCCATTACTTCATCAGTTTATAAACAGAATTACTCCGCGCCGGTAAGGGTTAACCCTTTCATTGGCAAATAGTACCATTTCTGTAATGTTGAATTCAGACCGGAATTTTCCCCAAAAAATATTTCAAAATAAAGAAAAGCAATTTTTAAAATTTTTTCCACCAATGTTTAAAAAGTAAAATTTAATTAAAAGTTTCTGGTACAAATTTGGATTAAAAATAGGTGGGCTATAATATATCCCACCGCCCATCAAATGGTTAATGACCTAAAACAGGCCTGATTTTTTTTTTCATTCCTAACGTATCGCGTATAACAACATAAATCTTTTTAATTCTGTTTTTAATAATCATTATCTTTCAAAAACAAGCTTCCCGTAATTCAAATTGCATCATAAATATCTAAAAACAGACTAGACTTCTATCTGTTTGTAGTAATAGACTCGATCCCTCTGGTGAAAATTTAATTCTTCGCTTGTTGATTTCCACATTATATACTTCTAGACAATGTATCTGGGCGAAGCCACCTATTCAAATTGATCATGCTCTACCAAGCCTGTAATTTCTAGAACTTTTTCTCTAAGGAGTTTTCTACAAAGTATGTACAATTAAACAGAGTGATGAAAATAAGCGGAAAATCTGGTGGGAAAGAGCATGCCCAGATTGGGTAGTCAGATTCGTTTCTGGTATATACAACTGACATGGAACTATTAATAAAGAGGAACTGACACATCCTTAAAATAGTGAGGTTTCAACTGTAACCGCTATCGTAGGAGTTGTTTACCGCCGGTGGAAACTTCCTCCAGTACATTTATATAGAAATTTTCAACTTATTTATACGCCTTGTTATTACAGAATTACAGTCATAAGTAATCATAGAAACAGATTTTCATTTTTACTGGTAGGAGTTTACTTTGGCGGTAGTTAGGCCCTGCGTTTCCGCCATATTGTGACAACCAGGGAAACAAACTGACAGTTTAACAAGGCATACTGATACCACTAAAAACAAATAGAATTTTTGCGACATTTTTGAGAAGAAATTCCATGAATAAGATGCTTAATTAAAACGAAATTTCCTATTCAATTTTATTGGTGGGAAGTTTGCCCTGGCGGTAATCAGAAACTGAAGATCCGATTAAAAAAAAGCAGCCACCATCTTGTGACAACATCCTCAGTTTCTTCACTCACAACTGGTAGACAGTATACTATATGTCTCCTCCTATTTAATCATAACTCCATTACTAATGATTGACAGAATGAATGCTTTTACTTTTCGAATGAATTATTCGAGCATGCGCAAAAGAACAGCTCCCAATCTTTGCTTTTTTTTTAAACTCAATACTTACCAGAAATTTTGTATCAAAAGAGAAGTTTCTTATTTTAATAAGAATTAATTTAAGAACCCCATAAAAATATAAAAATTCTTTTTGTCTTCGAAATTTCTGAAGGTAATAGATTAGAAATATTAAGAAGGCTGTCAAATATGTTTTTGCTTCTTTTCTTTTTCCAAAATTTTGCGTGGTAGTTGATTAAACCTGTATGCATATGTTGGCCCGAATGATTCATTCGTTAGTAAAATCATTCATTATGCGCATCATTAGTATATACTCAAGTTGCGCACACTACTTAGAATTTCCAAAAAAATTTGGTACAACTATTTCAGACTAAAAAAATTCCATTTTATATTTAAAGAGCAGAATTTATAACCCCTGCATTGAATCTCAAGATTTTTTAATAATATTTTGGAATAAAATATGACGAAAAATTCTATTCAAAATTTGTTGTAAAAATATACGCACTATGGTATATGTGAATTAGAAGTTTGATTTTTAACCTTCTAAGGACCAAAGTATTCCTATTCGTAAAACGCTGAAATGATTGAATGACACCAGAGTTTACAAACAAATTTATTTGAAAATAAGTAAAAGCTTTTCTTCATGTATTTCATAAATGCAAAATTCAAAGGAGAATCGAAATTCAAATTTCAAAATTCTGGCGCCAATGTGTTATTTAGCAATTAAAATTAAGTGGTCCAAAAATGAACCACAACCCTTCAAGGGGTTCAGGCATAGCTGCCAACTCTTACGCTTTTATGTACCACAAACATTTGATAATAAATTTTACTTTTTTAAATTGTCGTAATTAAGTAAGGCAAAAATTTCTATTACATTTTTGTGGTACAAAAAAGCGTAAGAGTTGGCAGCTATACATTCTGTTGACATTGTTTTGGTAATAAATTCGAACGCAGATGCTAGCAGCTATGGGTTAACTCCTTGACGGGCGGTGAGATATAATCATAGGTGCCAGTCTCAAACTAATCTTCCGTAATACGTGCGTTAATTTGACCCTGGTTTAATGCGTTTCAAATCTGAATTTTTTTAAAGAAATTAAATTAAACATGATCGGGGTAGAAACCTGAAATTAAATAAATAAATATTAATGAAATAAATTTCCTGGTTTGGAACGTGGTTAACCTGGGTCAAATTATTCCAGATATTACGGAAAATTAGTGAAAAGTCGGCAGCTATGGATATAATATATCGCACTTAATTTTAATTGCGAAATGCGACATTGACACCGGGATTTTGGAATGGAAATTTTAATTTTATTAAGTACGTGAAGAAAAGTTTTACCTATTTTGAAATAAATTTATTTTTAAATTCTCGTGTCATTCAATCATTTCAGCATTTTACTAATCTAAGTACTTTGCTCCTGAAAGGGTTAAGCATGCAAAACAAAATTATTTTTCAGTTGCATTTAAATATATTCTACTTTTCTATTGTTTCTAATTAGACATATTTTATTGTTCATTAAAATATTTTTTTAATATTAGAGGCTTCTGTATACATTTTTTTTTAAATCTTAGAGACTGCTGTATAGAATTTTTGAATAAAGCTAATTGTTGAACGTAATTCATTATTTTCAGCGATAAAAAATGCTTTATATTTTTAACCTTTTATATAAAAAAAATAATGCCCAAACGTAACTAATTTTTTTTGCGTCAATTTACAACAAACGTTATATTTTATCATTAATCGAGTTTCTAAAACTAGAATTTATTTTTACATTTACAAATATAAGATAAAAAATTCGTCGTTTTTTCGGCGTGTATTTTTTTTGTGTGTGAAAAGCAAATTAAGATATTTGACAGAGAAGTTAAGAGCAAAGAAAGCAATTGATAAATTTGTCTCTTAAGCGCATTAAGAGGTAAATTTCATTAAGTTACTTTTATTTCTCAGAAACATATTTTTTATTTAAATTAGAATGAACTCTAAGACCATTTATTATAATTTTATTACTCAGGAAAAATGTATTTTTTTCACCTTCAAGGAAACTGTTTATATTATTAACTTATTATATTTATTTATTATTTGAAAGAAAAAAAGTATATTCCGACGTATAACGCGCGGATCACACAAGTATATTTAGACCCAGAAATTTTATTTAACAAAATGAAATTTATTGATGTGTAGTACAAGTTTCATTTTACTCATAAAAATAAATTCTGGTTCAAAATAAGTTTGCTTGAGAAGCGCGTTATACTCCGAAATATACGGTGATTGTTTTGCTCATGCATTCGCCCAAGTGTAGCTAATGCGCTTAATTCATGCCTGCCAACTCTTACGCATTTCATGTACCACAAAAATTTAATAGTAAATTCTACCTTCTTAAATCGTCGTAATTTGGCTATGAAATAAGGCAAAAATTTCTATTAAATTTTTGTGGTACAAAAAAAGCGTAAGATGTTGTCAGTTATGGCTGAAATTAAAGTTGATAATTTTCTGCATTAGAGGATAAGAAAACCTTGTCTTTCGAGTGCTTAATCCAGTGATACACTTTAGGCGACTCGCGGGACACAGAGTTGCCACTTTTTCAGAATAGAAATTTTGCTCTATTTAACTGCAGAATTTCTGTCATTAAATAAAGCTAGTACTAATTTTCTTAAATACTGGTGTGAAATTACTTTTTGCAAAAAAATAGTTAGTATCAGCTATTGAATGGCAGATTAAATTATAGTAATTACGATTAAATGAGAGAATATCATACATCTTGAGTAGGGGTGTCAAACTGTGACCTGCCAGATACCATTAAAATATTATAGTAATCTTTGCCCAGAGTTTCCAGTTTGGCCTCCAATTTTTATCCGTTATTTCAAATTCATACCGGAAATTTCGAAAAAAGAATTTTTACTTTAAGTGATCACTAAATGTCTCTTATTAAATAAAGGTGGTATGAACACTAAATTTCTGAATAAATATGTTGGCCAAACTGGCATCCCTGTCATTGCCTTTTGTAATCATCGAATATCTGCGATGAAAGAAATCGAAATCGACTATTTCTATAACCCTTCCATGGGCAAGGTACGTTTATTCGTAAAATGTTGAAATAATTGAATGGCACCAGTATTTAAAAGAAAATATATTTGTAAAGAAGTAAAAGTATATTTTCGCGTACTTAAAAAAAGTGAAATTTTCAATAAAAAATCCGAGTGCCAATGGGGATTAAAATTATGTGATGCCGTGACAGCATCACCACCTTTCAAGCGGTTAAAAAAATAGTATCATGGTGTGGGCCACAGTTTTATACGCCTGATCTTGTGTCTCCGTCTTTATTATTTGGTTTCAAGTATAAAGAATAATTTCTGGTTTAAAATTCAGTGCTTAAAGCTTTGTTCAGTTCGCGTTGTTCATATTCTTTGGTTCAAGTTTACACTTATAAATAAAGACAGGCCCCACCAGTGGCCGAGAGGTTCTGCTCTCGAAGCTGGTAGACGGGAGGTGCTGGGTTCGAACCCAATCGTGCCCGTCGGCCTAATCGCTCGGAGTTTTCATGGTTTTCTTCGGACCTTGGATTTCCAAGCGTTAATACGGGTTAGGTTCCCTTAGGAAGAACCCCACAAAGGGCACTCCCCCCTTAGGGCCCATATCCCTCGTGTTGATAATTGGCCGTCATAAACACAACCAACCATATAAAGACAGTTTGTGATATTGCAGAACCACAATTCACTAGTTCATACTTGCCAACTTCCGACTTAACGTCAGTAAGATGTGAGTTAATTTAACACGTTCACGCTAGCATGCATCACCGGTGGGTCACACTCGAATGTCCCATCAGACGGCGTGCATGAAAGGTGGGTCACACTGGACTGTCGCATCAGGTGACGTGCATCACCGATGGGTCGCACTCGACTGTTACATAGAAGGCGTGTACATGCGGGTCACACTCGACTGCTCCATAGACGGCGTGCAGTACAGGTGGGTCACACTCGACTGTTTCGTAGACGGCGTGCAGTGCAGGTGGCTCACACTTCAGTATTCGAAAATTCAGAGGTAAAAACAATTCAATATAATAAACTTAACACATTCACGACGGAAAACGAGAATTTTCGTTTTCATTCAAAAAATATCATTGACTAAGGCCGTGGCTTTCACCTTACAAAAAATGCATTTATACATAGGTGCCAACCTCAAACTAATCTTCCGTAATACTTGAGTTATTTTGACCCTGGTTTAGTACGTTTCGAACCAGAATTTTTTAAAAGAAATGAAAATAAGTATGTTCCACGTAGAAACCTGGATTTAAATAAATAAGTATTCATGAAATAAATTTTCTGGTTTGAAATGTGGTTTAGCTGGATCAAATTAATCCAGACATTACGGAAGATTAGAGGAAGGTTGGCAGTTATGTTTATATCGTGTTGTACATATTTCTTTAGATTGTAAATCATTATATATTAAATTCGTACTTGGAAAGATATTTACCGATGCATAAACTTGGGAAAGCTATCTAGAACACAAATTTACAAAAGACTTTCAGGATATGGAGGAGCTTATAATGTTTTAAAATTCAGATTTGATAAAAACTGCCCGTCGACAATGTAATTATATAATTGTTTATTTATTTCGATACAATTTTTTAAAGCATTCTATACAGAGTGCTGGCTGGATCTTACAACGGTTACAATACGCGGTTACTTTTAATGTTCTTTTTGAAGTATACTGTCTGCCTTTTCTTTTAGAAAAAAAACATTTGTATTATTCCTTACATCTTTATCTTTTTTTTTCTCCCATACTTATGCCGCTTGCCTGGAATATATTGGCGAAAACCGAGGCTTCTCTCCATGGAACCATATTTTCGTCGATTACAAAGTTTCTACCAGGTTTAACGGGATCTTCAAAA
Organism: Maratus speciosus; assembly: GCA_963932465.1. NCBI lineage: Eukaryota > Metazoa > Arthropoda > Arachnida > Araneae > Salticidae > Maratus > Maratus speciosus. Next base: position 441,432,789 of record OZ010796.1, on the reverse strand, counting down.
GTATCAACAATTGCTTCAACAATATTTTGAATTTTGTTCAACCGATCTTCAGGTCTAGAAGTGGTATTGTCGGAAAAATGCAAAAAAATATGTATCAATAAAAAACGATAACGTTTCATGGCATTTTTTATGCGCGCGTTCGCATACATGTCCCTTTTAGAACTATACAGGCGATTATTTTTTTATTCTACCTAGCACCACTCCCTCAAAACAAAAATCTTTGACACACAGTTCGACAACATTTCCAAGAGAAATATCCTACATTTTTTTTTTTTTAAATAGCGGTGCGAATAGAATAGAACAATAGTCGCCTGTGGCATCCTTGCCAATATAATCTAATTCCTGACAATTGCGCTCTTTCTTGTGGTAGATCGTTCTTTTCATTATCAATGTTAGTCTAAATGTGTATAATACGTGGAGGTTGTGCTGTCTTAAGTGTAGTCAATAAAATCATGTCTCTAAGTAATTTGCTTACTCCTTACGAACATTCAGACATTCACAATCAAATCTATTGTTATATTCGAGTTCAATTCAATAAAAATGAGAGAACCAGGTCATTGCATACAGTGTCTGAATAAGTGACAGTACCGCGCCGCCAGATGAGGCGAATCAGGAATTCGATTGCCGTCTCACAGCGAAAAACATGAATATCGGCGCCGGCGTGAGCGTGTTAAACCAGGTTATCCAGGTTTTTAACCGGAAAATATTTTATATGTATCATTAGTTATTTAATTTCCCGTTTCTACTTGGAACTTGTTTGATATCATTTCTTTAAAAAAGATTTCTGGGTCAAAACATGTTTAACCTGGTTTGAATAAACTCACATGTTACGGATGTTTAGTCGGAAGTTGGCAAGTATCTTAGTACATTGCGTGCGAAACTCCCAAGAATTCATCTGTACCGTAGCGCGTATCTAACGTACTTCGTATTTGAAAACCTTCCTTTTTTTAATGAGGGTGTACTACATTTAACCCAGAGCTCGCTGCGTTCTTAAAATTTTCACACTTTGCTACCAGTATTTTAAATAAAAAATCTTTTTCACAGATTCCTTTAACATCTACAATAGAGCTGGAGAATAAATATTATCGTTTTAAAATTGTGGTAGGAAAGTGTAAAAATTTTAGGAACGTTGCGAGCCCTATTTAACCCCTTAACTGATTTGCCCGAATGCCGTTCGGGCAAAAAGAGTTTGCTATCTTCGATACAAAAAGCTTTTGGATACCACTTAATTTTAACTGTAATCTTTGGTTTGTTAAATGGCATAACTTTTTCGATTGTACAAAGCCAAATATTTTAGTAAACAAAAAGTGGTGCGGAGTCTTTATTTTTAATTTAGTGTGTCAAAAAAAAAAAAAAAAAAAAAAACAGTTAAGGGGTTGATTATTCAGAAAATTCCATTTTTCGAGAAACTTGTTTATGGATAGCATTGCCAGGTTTCCCGCGTAAGTAATGGCTCCAAATACCCCGGACGCCACTAATTTCTTACAGTACATTTCGCAATCTTTAATGGTACTTAATTCTACCATTAGCTAAGCGAAGTAAATTACTTTAAAATACTGGTGTCCAGAGAATTTGGAGTCCCGATTTACGAGGGACACCTGTCAACACTATATATCAAAGAGTAATATTTTCTGAGAATTTTAAGACAAATCGTATAAAAAAAGTCGTAACTACGCTAGTTATGGATAAAAAAATACAGAGTATTCACAGCAAACAATGATTAAAATATCATTTCCATTTCCAATTACGGCTCACGGGAACCATGGAGATCTGATTAAAAAGGAATTGTCATATGCTTAAAAAAATTGTTCAAACTGGCGACCTTGATATCGTTGGTACCATTTCAAACTATCCAATATGAAAACAATGTTGCCAGTTGGCTACTTTTTTTAAATTCAGTTCACTTGATTGACACCACCTTTTTGAAATAGCAAAATTCCCCCTTTTTAATGACATATTAATTAAGGGTAAAATCAAGGGAATTTTACCATTTCAGACAAGTGGTACCAATCAGAATATCTGAATGTAAAAAAAGTAGCCCTCAAGAAACACTGTTTTCATATCGGATAGTTTGACATGGTACCGACGATATAGGGGAGACTACGGAGGGTTAACCATAGGGGAGGCTTAACACTAGAACGCCCAGAAATTTTACTCAAGTTTCATAAAATTATTTGACACAAGAATTTTTATTTAAAATAATTTGACTGATTTATTTAACGTAAATCTGCGTGTTTTAAATTTAACTTATTTTATGAAAGAATTTCTGGTTCCAGTTGACATTTAATCATATGGTCGGCGTCGGATCGACTCCTTCTGGGCGTTCTAGTGTTAACCCACCCATCAGTTTTCATATTTAAAAGAATTTATGAGTTTTATCAATAGGTGTCAATCAAAGCTACTGAAATGCTCAAAGAGCAGTCTTTGTTTCATACAGATAATCGAAATAGGTGTCGAAAAAATCAATTGTGAAGGTTTCCAACCTAAAAGTTGTGTTATTCAGAAATATTTTGTAAGCTTTTTTCAGATAAAATATATCATAGAAGATTAAGTAAGTACGTTTTGAGTAATGCAGAAATATCGAGCTTTCATTCTAGGCATAAATATTTTACAGTAAGTTAGGCTTAAGGTGACAATGTGCTATTATTTAAAAAATGGCTATGTGGGGAGGATTGACCCAGTCAATGTGAGGGAGGCTTGACCAGATGCTCAAGGCTCCCTTAATTAAGTGGTTCTGGAAATATTTTTATTATACACTGTGCATAATGAAATGTTAATGGTTATGCATAAAAAATAATATATATTTATTTTGTAAAGCTACAGTAAAATGAGGTGATTCAAAAGAAAATGTTTTAAACTAATTAAAGAAAGATGTGAAAAATTGCTATAATATCCACTGCAAGAAAACATTTAATGAAATATAAATGGTAAAATTGATAGGAACTTTTTCCCATTTAAATATTACTTACAATAGGTAAATAGAAACAGTGGAAATGACTAGAAAGGAGCAGAAAGTATGAAAGTAGCAGTCTTAACCATTTCTGGGGCGGCTTAATAGATATGAAACCACTTCATTTTAATTCCCAAACGACACAATGGCACTAGAATTTTACTAAAATCTTTTCCATTTAATATGTGTGTTTTATATAACCTTTTTCTTATTTCCAACTAAATTTGTTCGCATATTCCGGTGCCAGTCATTTATTTCAACATTTTAGTACTGAAAGTACTTTGCCCCTGAAAGGGTTAAAAGATGTTAATGATAAGCTAACCCTTTCCGGCACAAAAAAATTCTGTTCCTAACATGATGAAATGACAAATTTTGTTGTAAAATGATGAAATCTTTGACTGACACCGGAATTTACATACGACTTTCTTAGAAATTAAAAACTTGTTACTTTAAACTTTCATTGTAAAAGCAAAATTTTATTAAAATATTCTTGGCGACGTTTGTAAGTTTGGAATTAAAATTAGGTTGTCCCGACGTGGGACCACTGCGCCGGAAAGGGTTAAGTGCTCATGCAGCTGCAAAAGAACATAGCATTGATAGAGAACTTTGGGAAATTGTGTAGACAAATTTCACCAGTATAAATACAGTGAGATGAAGCCAAACTATGCGACAACTAGAGTTCTCTGTTCGAGTGTCGCAAAAAGTAGGACAAGGAGACAAAAAAAGCGGGACAGTGGCTCCTAAATCCGGACGTAATTATACATGAAACCCTATGAAAACGGAACCTGTCTCTAACGGAATACTGTCTTAAACGTTAAAAGATCATTTTCCTTGCTGTACAATTATACCTGCTCAGACAAAATACTGTTTAAAACCAAAATTTTCTTCTGTGACTTGCGATTGCGTCTAAAAAGGTTTGTTTAAGCATCATATTTTCAAAAATATTTTTTCATATTAATTAAAACATGCAGCATAATGCTATTTTGCCTTTTTTTAAACTGATTTTATTTCTCTTAACAAATATTTTAATATAAAACAAGGTGGATCAAGCCTCCCATATAGTGGGTCAACCTTCCCATATGTGGGGAGCCTTGACCCATTATTTTCCTATGATTAAAATCAATCATTTTTCGAGTTTCTCATATATTACACTTATGTAGCAATTTTATTTTGATAACTGATTGTATAACGAATAAAATGATATATAAAACTTTATTCTACGTTCAATATTATAAAAATAAAAAATCATTTTGTAAAAAGTGGGTCAACCATCCCCAGTCTCCCCTACATAAATGAGTTACATACAAGGACAAACAATACTCTAAGAAAAAAATAATTTGCAGAAATAAAGGAGAATAGTCTTCACTATCTTGTCCTTGAGAAATCAGGTATATTTTTCTGGGAATAATTGAGATTTGATTCAAATCTTTAATGGGGGTATTTAATTTTAATGGCCTAAGCATAACTGCCAACTTGTACTGTTTATTAATGCAACTAACGTTTATGAGAAATTCTCCTCCTTTTTAACTGTTAAAAATCGCCAGATTTTGGCAATTAAATAAGTAAAAATTTTACTATTAAATTTTAGAGGTAAGAAAAAACTTACAAGCTGGCAGCTTTTATGCGAGATGTTCTCGCTTTTAGAATTACTAAAACTTCCTGATATTCGAAAACACAAAGTAAAACTTGCGGAAATTTTTTGATAGTTAATATAAAGCACTTAAATGGAATAGTTGAAATAAAAATGAAAAGGATAAAAAATATTTTAAAAATAATCGTTAGGCGGAAAACCATTTCAGATAATAAAAACTGTTTATCTGATGCTTGTTTATCTTCTTTTATCGTAATTTCATTAAAAATATTTCCGATGTTTTTAAAGCGTTCGATTAAGCATGAAATTTATTCGAAGCCATTTGTTATTTGCATTCCTTTTTTCCCTTAAAAACATCCGTTGATCGGCTCTGAATAATTTATTAAAGAAAGTTAAGTCCTCAATAAAAATAAACGAGTTTCAAAAGAAAAACAAAGGAAGTGCTTTGTGTACTAAGATATCAATTAATGTGCAATTTAAAATTATATTTAGCTATTTATTTAAAATGGAAATGTGCCATGTGTGCATCTTGGGTGCAACATTTTTGTAAAAAATATTTTGTGGATGTTTACAAAAGATCAGCTATATCTGTGGTGTAGCGTCTGGGTACGCTGTATCATTTTACTACCAGTATTGTTATATACTAAATTTGACCTTATGTCTGGGTACGCTGTATCATTTTACTACCAGTATTGTTATATGCTAAATTTGGCCTTATCTTTGTTATTTATTATTGTAACGTTATTTATTAAATAAGTCCAAATTTAGTATATCACAATGCTGAAAGTATTGTGATCTAGTATACCCTGATGCTACACCACTGACTAGGGAGGTGCAAGAAGTGTTAAACACCAATTTTGACGAGAGTGGTATCGTAAAATTCGGAATCCCTAAATAAAAATGCAGCCACATGTGGAATGCCACAGTGTTGCCGCATAGGGATGATTTACTATTGGGGATTCCAAATTCTCACCAGTAGTTTAAATAGCTATTACGGCTTTATAAGATGATAGATATTCCACAAATGAAATAAAAGAGAATTGTTATTCAAAACTGTCCGATGTGAATTCGGACACTAGTGAGAAATCAGTCGATAAGTGATGACATCATACTCGTGTCCCCTGGCCTTCAGTATTTTCATGGTAGCGGATGTTAACATCCTTTTTTGTCTTCACATACTAAAGCAGGGTTTCTATGGGTCCTGGAATTTCCAAACCAGTTAACTCTTCGGTACCAATATTTTCTTATGGAAAATTTCTCCTTAAACAAGCAGAAATTTCGCGAGTTTGAACTCGATTTATTTTTCTATAAAAAAATACTGATATGTCACCCGGAAAATAACGGGACCCGTACGAACCCTGTAAAGGTACAGCGACGAATGAGGTATTTTTCGAAAGGTTCATCAAGAGGCTTTTGACATAGTATTTTTATATTTCGTTCAAATACGTTATTTGATAAAAAGAATTGAAGTTAATGAAAAATTAATGAAGAAAAGTAAATAATCTCAAAGATTGAAGTGTGAAAACCTCACACGAGTAAACATTTTTGGTGTGTGTTTTTAAATTGATAGCTCTAATAGATTTTTTTACATTTAATGTATAATTTATGATGCCCACTAACAAAACTAAAAATCATATTTTTATGAAAAATAGCAATAAGGCGTTCAAATAAAGTTTTGAAATGTATTAAAGGCATTATTGACGCATTTGCCTCACATCAGGAGTTAACATAAGAAGAAATTTCCAAAGATCTCTTCAGGGCTCGCAGCGTTCCTAAAATTTTCGCAATTTACTACCAGTAAATTAAAACGATAATCTTCTGTATAATTCAATTACAGATGTTAAAGGATACTACCACGAAGAATTCTTATTTAAAATACTGGTAGAAAAGTGTGAAAATTTTAGGAACGGTGCGAGCCCTGTCTCTATTTACAATCGAACTTTTTGATTCTGTTCCTTTTAGTGGATTAAGTACGTAATTTGATTACATGTCTTAAATCTGTGTTTTATTTATATTTTATTGTTTTATGTATTGGACGTTTTTATGTATGTACTCAAAAGATGAGCTATTTATATAAATTAAAATGCAAACGGATTTTTCTTTCGTAATCGTCTTAACGCGATAGAGACCAGACTTGAAAAAAATCGATGGTTGAGAATTACTTTAAAACAATAAAAATTGACTACACTATATGGCAAAGGTGACCGGTCATTTGCGATTTTAGACGTTTTGTTAAATATCTAGAAAAATACATGAGGAATTAACCTGACACTGTAGGTGTGTAAACAGTACAGTATAGGTCATATATTTCCGCGAAGATTTTTTTCCGAAACTCTATAAGGGACGGTCAACAAATTGAAAAAGAACGAAAATATTTTGGATAACCCTGCAAAAACTAATGTAGCAATAGCGTTCAAACTTGAGATTATTAATAAGTGGCTTATTGTAATATATTGTGTTCATTTTTGTTAGATAGCATGTATACTCGTAGCGAAATTAATGTTTTTATAAAAACAGTCCCAAATTCCGCCAAGCTTTTTGCTTATAATTTGCATAGCTCTTAATAATAAAAATTTTAATAAAAAAAAGTTATTTTCAGAAAATATGACAAACGACATTGTACACAATACTATGCAATCAGAATTAAAAAAATAATAAAAATTGGATAAAAATGAGAAGGTTTACTAAAAACTGTTTCACTGCGCATGCGCGAATGCAATCAAAATATAATATGCATAATGCGTTAGCTAAGTATATAGAACAACTTTTGTGCAAGTCTCAAAATCATAGCTTGAAAATTCTGAAAATTATCGTCGATAGAATAAGCTCGATATCCGTTGTTCCCAAAAAGAAGGAAAAAGATGAGGGGTTGCATCAAATATCCGTTCATTAGTGCCAAGATGGCGTACACAATATTGCACGTACTATAACATTTGGATACAACCCCTCATCTTTTTACTTCCTTTTGCGAACAACGGATTTCGAGCGTATTCTATCGACGATAATTTTCAGAAATTTTCAAGCTATGATTTTGAGACTTTCGCAAAAGCTTCTCAATATATTTTGATTGCATTCGCGCATGCGTATTGAAACATGTTTTAGTAAACATGCTCATTTTTCATCCAATTTTTATTATGTTTTAATTCTGATTGCAGAGTATTGTGTACAATATTGCTTGTCATATTTTTTGAAAAGAACTTTTTTTATATTAAGAACTCTGCAAATATTAGGCAAAAAACTTGGCAAAATTCGGGAATGTTTTTATAAAAACCTTAATTTCTCTACGAGTATACATGCTATCCTCATAAAAATGAACACAATATATTACAATAAGCCGCGTATTAATAATCTGGAGTTGAACGCTTTTGCTACATTAGTTTTTATAGGGTTATCCAAAAGATATTAGTTCTTTTTTAATTTGTTGACGGTCCCCTATCGGGTTTCGGGAAAACATCCTCGCGGAAATATATGACCTATACTATACTGTTTATACACCTGCAGTTTCAGGTTAATTCCTGATGTGTTTTTCTAGATATTTAACAAAACGTCTAAAATCACAAGTGACCGGTCACCTTTGGCCATATAGTGTATATTGCGATACAGTTTTGAAACAAATTGCATTTGAAAGTACATTTTCCCCTATTCGACTGGGTAAAAATTAAAAATGTGCTGTATTTAGAAGTTAAAAAATTTGCAATAAAAGAGAGTAAATGTTAAATTTAATCGTCTTCTGTTGCCACCGACTAAATGACGTCAGCGTTACGCACGGACACGTTTGTCTTTTATAACATAGGTATTTTTAAATGAATTTTTTTTCATAGGATCTCTAAAATCTGTGCCTAACCCGATACTTCCCGCTTTTTCGATTTTTTTTTTCTGGTAACGCATTTATTTTCCTAAATATATTATCCTATTTTCCTAAAGCGAAAATGTTCCGAGAAAAACAAACTGCAACCAAAATAGAAAATATAGAAAGTTACCTGGTTAGATACAGACCTCAGATATCCTCCGTAAAAAGTCATTTAAAAGTATTCAAATGAAAATTTTAAATGAGCGTTGCCATTATTTTAATATTAGTTTTCGGGTCACTAACCTAAGCTCTTTAACCGTTTCCGGTACAGAGGTCCCGCGTCGGGACCACCTAATTTTAATTCCAAACTTGCAAACGGCGCCAATAATATTTTAATAAAATCTTGCTTTTACAATGAAAGCTGAAAGTAACAAGTTTTTAATTTCTAAAAAAGTCGTTTGTAAATTCCGATGTCAGGCAGTTATTTCATCATTTTAAGACCAGAATTTTTCTGTGCCGGAAAGTGTTAACCCTTTAGCTGGCGGTGTCCACAAAAAAGGACACCTAATTTTAAGCGTACTTGCACCCAGAAAATTTAATTAAAATGTTCCTTTTATAAAGTACAGGAAAAAAATTATGTCTTTATTTTCTAATAAATTCGTCCCCACCAGTGGCCGAGAGGTTCTGCTCTCGAAGCTGGTAGACGGGAGGTGCTGGTCCGAACCCAAACGCGCCCGTCGCGCGTCGGCCTAATCGTTTAGCGTTTTCGTGGCTTTCTTCGAACCTTGGACTTCCAAGTGTAAATACGGGTTACGTTCCCTTAGAAAGACCCCCACGAAGGGCACCTCCCCTTTAGGACCTATATCCCTCGTGTTGAAAGTTGGCCGTCATAAACCAAACCAAACCAAACCAATATAATAAATTCGTTTGTAAATTCTGGTGTCGGTACATCCTTTCATTATTTTACAAACATAATTACCGTAATTTCCGACGTAAAATCCGCGGATCAAAGAATTGTGTTTGGACCCAGAAATTTTATTTAGTAATTGAAGCGAAATATTTACTGCGACCTAAAAATTTACATTTTATTTAAAAAAAATTCTGGGTGGAAACATGATTGTTTGATCCGTGGATTATACACCGGAAATTACGGTTCTTCGCGGCGGAAAGAGTTAACTAATTTGGCATAGCTGCCAACTCTTACACTTTTTTTGTGCCACAAAAATTTAATAGCAAATTTTACACTGATAAATCGTCGTGATGTGCCGATTAAATAAGGCAAATATTTCTGTTAAATTTTTGCGGAACAAAAAAGCGGAAGAATAAAGGTATGCCTTAGGCCAATATATACGAGTTTTTTTCCTTTTTTTGAATTTCTTTTTGTATAAAAGTTAGATTTTTTTTTTTAATTTGATCTAAAACCTTTGATTTTGTTAATTACTTAAAAAAGAAAAATGTTTTTTTTTTCTTTTTGTTGGAATTATCAAAATTTCTTTATAATTTAAAACGATTAGAAAATTTAAAGAACTTCTTACAAATAAATGATGATAAAACAATATGGTATTATGAAATCAAAAAAGGAAAAATATAAGAAATGTTTTAAAAAAATTGTTAATTTGAAAATAATTTGAGGGAAAAAAGTATTTATCAAACGCTGGTTTATCATTTTTATCGTACCGTTTATTGAAAACTTTTTCCGATGCCTTTAAATCATTTCATTAAGCATGAAGTTTATTCATTCATGAGGTTTATTCATGACGAGGTTCATTCATTAAATCGTTTGTTTTGTGCATTTTTTATTTTCATTTTCTTACAGCCATCCGTTCAACGCTTATTAAAATGTATGAAACAAAGTAACATGGACATTTTATTTCAAAACAAGTATTAAATTAAGAACACAAAAGAAGTTGCCTATAAAAGGATTAGTCAAAAATCGAATTAAACCGTTAATTAGCGAAATATTTAAATTGGAAAAGAAATGTAACATACTTTCTTCGTTTGTATAAAGCGTTTTCTGTGAATAAAAGTGAATTTTTTCTACTGCGAAAACACCACATATATATTAAAATCTCATAAAAGGGAAAAATTTAATGTCTTTTAAGTCGATAAATTTATTTACCAAAACTATTCCAAAATATGTTGACTAAAGATATGTTCAAATATTGAAGTTTAAAGAGTAGAAAATCGCTTGAAAAAACTTGTGTCAATTGACAGTAAATGGAAATCAGAGTGTTCGGGAAACAATATTTAGAATTTTTTTCAATTAATAACGTAGAATTTTGTTTACTTATTGTTGTTTACTTGTGCATTTATTTAATAAACAATTCAATTTAAAAAATCAAAAACCCGACTGCGTAAAAAGCGAACAAATTAATTATTTCTTATCAATGTGAAACTATTTTTTTTCCAATTCCTACTATTAGCTCACACTCTTGCTATATATATCTTGTTCAAATCTTCAGTCGTTAATAAAATACTTATTATTCACCAATCAAGCTCAAATAAATTTTTTTAAACTTGTAGTGGATGACACTTGATGGAATTGACTTACAATTTTTTTTATATTACTTGTTTATATTACTTACCTATTTTTTTTATTTACTTGTATTGATGTCTTTTAAGTTGTGTTTAATTGTTAGTTCCTATCTATAAACACTGTTTTGATGAGGTCTATAGATGTCTATGATGGTTAGAGTTGCAGTAAAGCTAGAGATTCTACAAACACAACTTCCAGGTTGTATAATATTTTAACGGAGCTTCTGACTGTAAAATAATCAATGAAACATCGTCTTCATTTTGAAAGACCTATCCAATGATATGCCACTCAGTAGGATGCGTAATTTTTTTCGTCTCTACCGCCATTTTGTATTTTACGGCCGCCCTTTTGAATTTATAAAAACAAAACCTAGTCTATAACCATCGGGCCGTTAAGACGAATTGATAGAGACCTCATTCATTAAAATCCATCCAGCCCTTGGGATGTTTCGAGGGTATAAAGAAATCCACATACACAGATACGCGTGAAACACATAACCCTTCTTTTCAGTCGGGTAAAAAGTGGGGAGCTTTTCATTGCTTTTTTTTCAAATTTATTAAATTTACATATATAATAAGACAGACTTGAACACAATTAATACAATAACCCAACAGGAGTGAAAAATTAGCTGGGGTCAGGATTCGAGCCTGGGTCCACAGCGTACCGTGCTGTTGCTTTACCACTAAGCTACCCCCGGCCGACATCCAACCCGGTTATTTCTCACTAATAAACCATGTTGGAAAACGCATTCTGACGTCAATTTATGTGCTCTTTAATATTATTAAAATTTACTAATTAAAATTAATTGAATTGAAACTTATGAAATATTGTTTTTTATACATTTCCATCTTTCAGCTACTATAAACTCTGCAGTCGTCTTTTTGACCTGTCTACACGACATTGCAATCACTTGTCTCATTGAAGTGAAAGGCTTTCTTTCTCCTCAGCTTTGACTTACACCAGTAAACTAGAATAGTAATTTTCTCTATATATAATCGCAGAAAAATAAGAAAAAAAATATCATTCTTCTCAAGTACGAGAGAAAGTTTATCGTATTTAACCGTTTCTCTGATTATACCGAGCTATCTCGGGTTCATATATATATTGCAATTAATTATTATCCCGAGTAAACTCGGGGGTACACGGCTCCCACTGGCTACTATTTTTATATTGTATTTGCACCACAATTTTTTTTAAATAAATTTTGTAGGCTATTTCTGTTGCACATGTTGTCAAGGTATATGTAAAAGATTTTTACTCTGAGAAAGTTGTGCGAGTAAGAATTTAACTCTTAAATGCCTGATTTTTCAAAAATCATTGTAATAATATTTTTTGGCTTTCATTTCGTAAATAAAGCATGGGAAAAATACTTAAAAAAATCATATTTTGTTTCAAGTATAGTTTACGGCTAAAGAACAGTTTGTTACTAATCGGCAATACTGGTGTTTAATAGAAAAAATAATTTGCCTTGATAAAATTCTATAATATTAAACACACAAGAATTTTAGGAACTCTAATAAGAAATAAATTTAACTTGCTCACTGCAGGTCAAAATAGGGTATTGCGCAAGCTCCCAAACAAAACAAAAAAACAAGTAACAACAATTGAAAAAATAAATCTATCTTTATTCTTAAACAGCACAAGTGTTGCCATCTACATGTTGAAAATCGAGTTAGTAATATTTTCAGAATGTATTTTATTGGCAGCATTAGGCATTATAGCTTCAATATTATTCTAATAGTATTTTAGAGCCTAAATTGGGTACGTTGCCGAAAAGCAACACCAGGCATTTAAGGGTTAACAATAGTCGCCACTTGGGATAGTAAGCTGATGAAAAAACTAGATGCTTAACACCTGCAAAAAAAATAAAAATTCGACTTAAAATCAGTATATTACGTTTTGTTTCATTTCCTTATATTTAAAAATGGATTAAAAAAATAATATGATTTTTGGGGTCAATATCTGAAAACCGGACAATTTCATTCCAAAATTTTTATTTTTTAAATTAATGTACCAATTAACACATACTATTATATACTATAATACATGTTTTGTCATTTAAATGTTGCAGTGTTTTGAGATCAAGGATGTATATTTTAAGCGTAGAATAAACTTTTACGGAAGAAAGTGCCTGTTAACATCATACTCAGTGTCTAATAATTGGGACTGAGGTGAAGTTTTTGTTTTAACAGCTGCACAGAAATGTTGTTGAATCATTTTTCACACATGTAAATTATTAAATATGCCATGTGACATTTGTATATTACATAAATAAAGTTGCATTAAGCTTTTTATAAATAAAAAGTTAAATATGTATACCTGAATGATGCTGTAAAAAAATACTCATCCCTATTCAGAACAAAAACTAAATATTCCTAAATATGAAACAAAGAGAAGACCAACTTATCTTCATCCATGGTGGCGAGTTGAAATTTAGTTGCTGTTGCAATATAAATAATTCTGCCAGCGCCAACTAATATCTGTTAACCTAAATGAGTGTTTAGAAGGACTGAGATGATGTTCAACCTCAGGGACTAATATATTTACAACAACATTTTATTATACAGTATATACTAATAAAGGAGAATTATATTTTCCCATACTGTATATATATAGTAGGGCTGCAACAGAAAACTATTTTTATATTCTATTCGTACCACTATTTTAATAAAGTAAAATTTGTAGTATATTTCTCACGCAGATGTTGGCGAAGCTAATGTAAAAATTTCTTGTTTTAAAAAAAGGGTGTGAGATAGATTAAAAAAAATGGTCGCCTGTGGCAGCCCTCATGTAGGTATAAATATATAATAGCAAAAGTTAATAATATTTATAGAAATGTTTACAGAATATATTTCATATTGGATATTTGTACCTGGTGATAGGGACTGAAATGATGATTTACTTTGTTTAAAGCTTAAAATTAATTATTTATACATCATTAACCCCTTAATTTTTGCTCCTGTGATATTCACGGGCTGTGTCGTTGCCACCGAAATACTCAAGGCCTGAGGACACGAGTTGTGACGTCATCACTAATCGACCTACTTCTCACTAGTGTTGGAATTCACACCGGAAAATTTTGAATAGCAATTTTCTTTTATTTTATTTGTGGAATATCTATCATCATATACAACAATATTCACTATTTAAAGTTACTGGTGAGAATTCAGAATCTCAAAATAAAAATTCGGCCAGATGCGGAATGCTACAGTATGGCCGTATCTGGCTGATTTTTTATTGGAGTACTCCAAATTCTCGCCAGTAAGTTTAAATAGTTATTATTGTTTAATAAGATGATAGGTATTCAAAAAAAAAAAAAAAAAAAAAAAAAAAAAAAAAAAAAAAAAAAAAAAAAAAAAAAAAAACTACTACAATTCAAAATTTTCCGGTGTGAATTCCAACACTAGTGAGAAGTCGGTTTATTAGTGATGACGTCACAACTCCCGTCCTCAGGCCTTGAGTATTTTGGTGGCAATGGCTGTGCTATTTGTTCAGATTGTTTGATTCTCAACAGTTTTACAAAATAGTGTAATTTACATTATTTTTTGTATCATTTTACCTGTCATTAAATAAGTTGAATATTTCTTTTTTAAAAAGTGGTGGCAATAAGTCATCTGGATTTGTAAACCGTAATTCAATGCGACCGTTAAGGGGTTAGATATCCACTTATCATTGGTAATTGTTATAAAAATGTTGCAATCTATTGCATTTTTCAGTTTTTGGTTTTAGTGTATTTAATGAAATATTGTTGTCAGCGGATGAAAATTGTCCAATTTTCAGACTTTGACCCTTTAGCGAATTTTTTCAAAAAAAATTGTTAAGGGACGCGGTTAAACTGTGACCCTGGTAACATATTATTTTAAGGCTTGTAGTTAAAAATTGTAATTTTATTTTATTTTATTTTTTGGGGTACAATGACTAGTATTTTCTTAATTCATTTTTTTTTGGAAAATGACTACCTTTACTCATTAAAAGCGACATAGTTTTCAATATAAAAAAATAAGATGAAATGCTTAAGCATTTGAAATGAATATATTTTTTTTTTTATCTGTGAGGATTCACATTTATTTAAAATCTTTCTTTACTTAGAATTTTTTTCTTTGTAAAATAATAAAATGGAATTAGCGGATAAGTAAGAATAGCCAGTTTTTAATTAGAAGCTGGATATAAGTTTTTTTGATAAAGCTGAAGTGAGTAATGAAAGAAATAATGTTCATTTCTCAATAACACGACTGAAATTTTGAAGATAATTTCAAATTAATGAAGTGTTATTCAAATTTTTAATTTAATACTTTTAAGTCTTTTATAACTTTGAATAAAATTAATAAAAAGAGAATATACTAAAATGTATTTTGGAGATAATTTATTTTCAAAGCTAAACAAATATATAGAGAATGTTTTCTTTTTGTTATCGTTTCTGAATACAAAGAACCGCGATATTTAAATATATATGTACGGGGTGCACTTGCTTTATAAAAAGCGAATTTTAAATGTAAATAACAAATTCGAGTGAAATTTGTAGCTAGTTTCAATAAGATGGTGAATTTCTCGAGAGAAAAAAGTACTTTATTTTGCACTTTAAACTTAAAACTTTATAAAATTAAAACCTTTATTATAATTTGTTTTAGCAATTAGAGTTGTTCTGAGTCTTTTTTGCATTTATAATTTTTGTTGTAAAAGAATACACTTAAAAGTACGATCAATATGTTTAAATATTTAATGTGTACTTACCAAATTAGATGCTCTAAGGCAGGTGTGGCCAACTGTGGCACGATGGACACGTCAAAGATTTTACACAAACAGTCGACTTCTTGAATCGCAGAGATTTGATGATTAGATAAGGCAGTGATTACTGTAAAATTTTAGTGGTGTCGCGCGTGCCACAGTTGGCTACCCCATGCTCTAAGGCAAAGTTGTTGCCAGTGGGCTACTTTTTTTCAATTTAGATTTCTTTATTACCACCACTTTTTTGAAACGGTAAAATAACCTTTGTTTTAGCCTTAATTAATATTTCGTTAGATAAGAACATTTTACCATTTCAAAAAAGTGGTGCCAATCAAGAATCTGAATTTAAAAAAAGTAGCCCATTGGCAACACTGTAAGGCAATACGGTCCAACTGCGGTCCGCAGAGTCTCGATGGCCTCAAAATGCAGACTTTGTCTGAGTCTTTTATGTATTTGACATTTTGTCCTACAACAATGCACTTAAAAATATCACCAATATGTTTAAATATTTAATGGGCACTTCCCAAATTAGATGCTCTAAGGCAATGTGGTCCAACTGTGGCCCACTGAGTCTCGATGGCATAAAAATGCATGAGCAGAAATTTTCTCCTTAAACTCACAGGGCTCGTACCGTTCCTAAAATTTTCGCACTTTGCTACCAGTATTTTAAATAAGAATTATTCGTGGTAAATTCCTTTAACATCTATAATAGATTCATACAACAAAGATTGTCATTTTAATTTAGTGGTAGCAAAGAGCGAACATTTTAGGAACGCTGCGAGCCCTGAACTCAGAAGTTGGAATGACAGTTTTCCTTTTTTTAGAGAAAGGTTCTACATGTTTATAGACGCACTATTTTTTACAAATTAGGTACTCTAAGGCAATGTGGGGCAACTGTGGGCCTCGGAGGCTCGATGGCATCGAAAAGCATTTGCACAAACCTTCTCGTTATGTAAACTCAAAAGATAGGATGACAGTTTTCCTTTTTTTCGAGAAAGGATTTTCGATGTTTAGAGAAAATCTATGTTTTACAAATTAGATGCTCTATGGCGATGTGGTATAACTGTGGACCGCGGAGTCTCGATGGCATTAAAAAGCATGAGCAGAAATGTTCTCATTATGTAAACTCAGAAGATTGAAACATAGTTTTCCTTTTTTAAAGAAAGTTTTTTCCATGTTTGAATAAGCATTATTTTTTAGGAGTCATTAAAAATGTATATTATAATTTTATCCACATGTTTTTGTAACTTATTTTAGAAGCATTTAAAATTTATAATAATTTTTTAAAAACAGGCAAAAAAAAAAAGCAGAAGCAAGTCACATTTTATTTAAAATAAATTCTGGTAGGAAATCGAGTTATCTGAGGTGCGGCGAATACGCGCGAAATTGCGGTAATGACTAGGGAGGGTTGACCCACTTTTTACAAAATCATTTTTTATTTTTTAAATATTGAACGTAGAATAAAGTTTTATATATCATTTTATTCGTTATACCATCAGTTATCAAAATAAAATTAATACATAAGTGTAATATATAAGAAATTTGAAAACTGATGGATTTTAATCATGAGAAAATAATGGGTCAAGTCTCTTCACATTTGGGAGGGTTGACCCCCTATATGGGCGGCTTGACGCACTTTGTTTTATATTGAATTATTTGTGTAGAGAAATAAAATCAGTTTGAAAAAAAGCAAAATAACTTTATGCAATATTCTTTAAATATAATAAAAAATATTTTTGAAAATATGATGCTTAAAGAAACCTGTTTAGGCGCAATCATAAGTCAGAGGAGAAATATTTTGTTTTAAAAAGGATTTTGTCTGAATAGGTATAATTGTACTGTAGGGAAAAAGAAATTTTAACATTTAAGACAATATTCCGTTAGAGACAGGTTCCGTTTCACAGGGTTTTATGTATTATTATCTCCGGATTTAGGAGCCACTATCCCGCATTTTTTTGTCTCCTTGTTCTACTTTTTGTGACATTCGACCTGACAACTCTAGTTGTCACATAGTTTGGCTTCATCTCACTGTATTCATCCTGGTGAAATTTGTGTACATACCTTCCTAATTTTTTCTTTTTTTTCTATGTTCTTTTGCAGTCGCATGAGCACACAACTTATCATTAACACTAGAACGCCCGGAAGGAGTCGATTCAACTCCGACCATATGATTAAAAGTCAGTTGGAACCAGAAATTCTTTCACAAAATAAGTTAAATTTTAAAAACGCCTATTTACGTTAAATAAATCAGTCAAATAGTTTTAAATAAAAATTCTGGTGTAAAATATTTTTATGAAACTTGAGCAAAATTTCCGGGCGCTCTAGTGTTAAATCTTTTAACACTTTCAGGGGCAAAGTACTTTCAGTACTAAAATGTTCAAATAAATGACTGATACCGGAATTTAAGAACAAATTTGGAAATAATAAAAAGGCTATATTTCACATACATATTAAACGGAATAGATTGTAGGAAAATTCTGTTGCCGCTGTGGCGTTTGGAAATTAAAATTAAGTGGTTTCATAAACATACCACTGCCCTTGAAAGGGTTAAGAGCAGACTTCTGCTTTTACACTTTCTATCCCTTTCTAGCCTTTTCCGCTGTTTCTATTTACCTATTGCAAGTAATATTTAAATGGAAAAATATTCCTATCAACTTTACCATTTATATTTCCTTACATTTTTTATTGCAGTGGATGCAATAGCAAATATTCACATCGTTCTTTAACCCCTTAACGGTCGCATTAAATTACGGTTCAAAAATTCAAATTGCTCATTGGCACCACTTATTTGAAAAAGAAATATTCACCTTATAATGACAGGTAAAATGATACCATAATAAAGCCAATAACACTATTTTATAAAACTTGTGGGAATCAAACAGTCCGAGTAAAAGGCACAGCCCGTGAATATAACGGGAGTGAGAATTAAGGCGTTAATCAATTTTAAACATTTTCGTTTCCATCACCCCATTTTACTGTAGTTTCACAGAATAAATTTACATTCTTTTTTATACCGGGTGAGCCAAAATTTCGTTAAAAATTTAAAAACTCATAAAAAAGGAAGAAATTATGAAAAAGGAGTGCGGTTTGCAAGAAAGGGCTGACAAGGTAGTCGGAATTTTTTAGAAGCAAAGAAAAAAAAAAGTTAAAAAATCACATGTAGAGGGCGCTGACGACTCGAAACACAATGAACAGGATACCAATACTCTCCATTCATTTGTTCTTCCAGTAACAGATGTTCAACATGTCCTCTAGAACATTCTACGGCACAACCAGATTGTGTCGTTGTACATGTTCATTGTGTTTTGGGTCATCAGCGCATTCTACATGCGATTATTGAACAATTTTTTTTTTGCTGCTAAAAAAATCCGACTACCTTGTGAGCTCTTTTTTGTAAACCGCACTCCTTTATAATAATTTCTTCCTTTTTTATGAGTTTTTAAAATTTTAGCGAACTTTTGGCTTATCCGGTATAATCACTAACCTTTCATTATGCACAGTGCATAATAAAAAGATTTCCAAAACCACTTAACCCCCTAACCCTCGCTGCGTAATTGTTTTAGCAAAATAGCTTAAAAAATTGCGTATTTAACCCCTTCGCGATGAGCGTCTTTTAAGAATTTTTATTATTTTGTCACCGGTTTTCCAAAACAAAAATTTTTGTCAAATTTAATCGACAAAATGCTCCGCTTAAATAAGGCAAAATTTACAATAATAAAATAACTGGTGGGTATAATCAAGGAGGGTTAATTAGACGAAAAAAAATGTATCCTCACAGGAAATCCCGGGTTGCGCAAATTTTGCTACTTTTACGTTGCCCGAGGAAATCTCGGGTTGCGCAGCGAGAGGTTTAATTCTCTCTCCCGTGTTATTCACGGGCTGTGTCCTTTAATCAGATTGTTTGATTCCCACCAGTTTTATAAAATAGTGTAATGTAATTGTCTTTATTATGGTATCATTTTACCTGTCATTAAATAAGATTAATATTTCTTTTTCAAAAAAAAAGGTGCCCATATGCAATTTGAATTTTTAAACAGTAATTTAATGCGACCGTTAAGGAGTTAATTATGGAGCCTTGAGCATCTGGCCAATCCTTCCTCACATTGACTGGTTCAAGCCTCCCCGCATAGCCCTTTTCTAAAGAATAGCACATTGTTATGTTATGCCTAACTTACTGTACAATAGGGTGAAGTTAAAAAGGCAACATTTTTTTTTTTACTTTTAACATTTCCTGACTCAACAAATGGTGCTGTTTTGCTAAAAAGACACTGTAAAAAAATTCCAGCGCAATTACTCATCGTCTTCAGGTTCCTCACAGGGGTCCAAGGAAAAAAAATGTTAACTCAAAAGCTAAAAAAATCGATTTATTTTATTTAATTTTAATGTTTACCATATTTTTATTTTCTAACTTAAAAACAGTTCAAAAAATGAAAAAGAAACCGGAAGACATTTTACTTTAATCAGTCTTCAATTTTGGATTTCACATGAGGGCCAAAAAATTTAACTTTGGTGTCAAACTTTGAAGTTCCTTTCGTTGCTTGATTGCACTGCGAATGTATCCATTCCTGCCTTCTGCTCGACGTGTTACCAATGATGCTTGTGTTACTAGTCGGACGTGACTCTCTACTGCTTGAGAATGACAAGGGAGCTTCTCTATTTCAAACTGAAGAGCTAATTGGAAGAACATGTTAAGTAACAAAAGTTACATTTGAAGAAATTTGAAGTGAAAGTTTTTGGTGTAAATTTTAATGATTTATTTTCTGTTTGATACCATGTGTTTAGGATATTAACAGGTATGGTACTAAAATCTCTCAGAAACACTTATTCATATTTAATTTTCAAATATTAAAAAATATTAATATTATTGACATTATTAAATATTAAAATATTAAATATTAATGAATAATGTCCTAAATCTTCAAGACTAAATAGAATCTTAGTATTTTAGCTTCACCATGTGATAGGATACCTCATAACGATTTCAACCAAAAGATTAAAAAAAAAATTATAAAATGTAGCATAACATGTTCATCCACTCAGCTCCTCAATTATGATACGTTTCTGATCATACTTGCTATGCCTTAGTCACCGAGGTTCATGGTAGCTGGTAGTTCCAAAGTATTGTCCCAGTGAATCATCTCAAAATAGCCCTTTGCTTCGAAATCTAAATTTGTAAGGTGAAATTGTTGTATTTTCCTTTTCCAGTTTTTCTTGCTTTCAGTATGTTTAGGAGCCCCAGTTTTGGAATATGTGATCGTTCTTCTAACAGTATTGCCACCAGACTGCTTTTAGAGTGAGCAAAATAAGCGTTCCTCTGAATAATTTTGTGAACGATTGATTTAAAACCTTCTGGTTAGAATGAGCTTTTTTTATCTTTCTCTGCAGGTGATGTGCTCCATGAGTAAGATCCTGGGATTTTCTTTATTTCAAACCAGGATGGCATGTAAACTTTCATGACATATTCTTCTAGGAGTTGTGAATTCTGTGTGGAGTATTCTGAATGTTTTCTGTTGGTTCGGCAGTCGATACATTAGGGCGCAGGATTCTGTTGGCTGTATTGAGCCATTTTGAATGAGACATCGTTCCAGGACTTCTGTTTGCAATATCTGGAAGGCACTCGCCCGAGGATACTGTCCTAGAAATATCAAAGAGATATTTTTTGCCTGCATTGAGATCCTTTTTATGAAATTTACGCAGAGCAACTGGGATAGAAAAAACCTATCACAGCAAGCGTTTCGCAAGTTTCCAGAGATTTTACTATTGGTCCGGAAAACTGATGTTGCCCAAATGCAATTCCGTCAATCTTCTGGAAAAGGAGGCGTAGAGGTATTTCAATAGTATGAAATAAGTGACACACCAGTGTAATTTGTGTCCAACAAAGATTTCAAGCTGTCTAACTGCGCCATTTTCATCCCAACATTGACGTTCGTTCCATCACAGTCAACGACAACCTGTTTCGAAAGTGTAATCGACGTTCTCGCCTCAGCTTAATCCATTCAATAACTTTGGATGGAGTATCTTTGGATACAAACCCTATATCACGAAGCATAGATGATGCAATGATAGGAACTGACCTACCCGATACTCCCGTTCTATCACAAGAAACGGCTAGATTTGACAGTGATATTCTCATTTGGCCTGTCTTGAAGGTTGGATAGTATCATAGATATTAGATTTCCGACATTTGGTTTCAAGACAAACGTAGCCGTCTTCATCTTCAGAGTTAATTTCCAATTCTGAATCAGATCCTACAGCGGTGTTTTCTTCTAAATCCGTAATATTTTTATAAGCGTTATTATATATATTACGAAACAATTTAATAGGTTACGTTGCAATATCATGTCGTGCTTTTTATTACATATTACTGGATTCGTACCACATTTTAATCAGCCGTTGGTGATGTTGTATAGCGATCCTACCACTTAGCACAAGCATTGCTAGTGGAGGTGTCAACTCTGTGAAAATTTAGCAGCTGTAGAGCGATGTTAATATTTGTAGAGTCCAATCAAACACTTATTTATTCATGATGAAGACAACGCAGGTTAGGACGCGTTAGTGGTGAAAAAAGGCGTATGATGAAATCGGGGTTTTACCAATTAAAACATGGAAACGTAGTCATAGGAAAACTGTTTATTCCATCAGAACATACCAACACTAAACAATTCCCACAGGATGAGAAATCAGAGCATTCCACTCGAGCATAAACTAGTTACTCATGCGAAATAGATGTTAATTCACGAAATGATTATTCTACATGGCTTAGGACACCGGGTAACAGGTTATGTAAACAATCAAACAGCACAAAAATCTAGTTCTGAGCTCATGCTTGCACTATTTATTAGAATGCGCGGAGGAATTCCGATTGAAATGGAAACTTCAGGCTAACCCAACCAAAATCACGAACGAGCTTCGAAGTGAAACTGGGATCCGACACTCAGTCAATGGAGAGTGATCAAGAAACGTCACAGGAAAGAATCCCGACGCCGCTAATGGAAGAATTTCGATGTGAAAAGGTTGTAGCCTAGCGGGCGGGAAAATGAGATGAAATAGAATAAAAATGTAAAAATGGCTTTGATAAACATTCGAAAAATAAATAACTGCGTTCAGAACTTTACAGTTTGGTAGACGATAAAAATTAATGAAGGGATTAAAAGTTTAGATTACGTTTTGGAATGAATCTATTATTAAGATACGCGTTTCAAAGTTATAGGAATTTAATTAGAAATAAATAATAGAGCGTATTAAGAAAAGGAAATAATGAATAGGCTGACAATTTAGAATAATTTAAATGAATAGTAAAAGTAAAAATTTTTATATAACAATATCCCCCCTCCCTAAAAACCGGTGAACTGGTGGCTCCGTGACCCACAAGTTCATTGGGGAAAAGCATGAACTCGGATTACAATAGTATTACCCGGTAGTCTGAAATTTTTCTCCAATTTTGTCAAAAACCAAATCAATAAGTTACTGCTTAAACGCGAAACTGTGGGAATTGTTTTTTAAAATTAGAAAGATAATATAAATATTTCTCCAACATGGAGTAAATTATATTCTAAATAATCTCCTCTTGTTTTACTAACAACTTATTACTTACAATATTAACAGATATTGACAATATTAGAATTGTTTAGGAGTTTTCTTAGGAATTTACATTCTTTCCACATCACGATTAAACATTAGTTTAATCTCTATAACTTAAACTCCATAACGCAGAAACTTTCCATACAATTCACAAGTTATATAAATAAAAGGAAAAACATGAATATAATAAATTTAAAATTTATGTACAAAAATTTCAACTGAGTATCAATCTCCTACAGTTTTTTAACTGGGATGATTATATTGTCCTGATACTATGCTACAGCCCATTGAAATTCAATTATTGCTCATTTTTGACACAAGAAAAACTGTCAAAAAAAC
Organism: Maratus speciosus; assembly: GCA_963932465.1. Taxonomy (NCBI): domain Eukaryota; kingdom Metazoa; phylum Arthropoda; class Arachnida; order Araneae; family Salticidae; genus Maratus; species Maratus speciosus. The sequence continues at coordinate 441,409,277 of OZ010796.1, read as the reverse complement.
CTAGTGCCATATGCACTCTATAGTATTGGATTGTTATGATAATAGCGGTAGCATACTATTACCACTTTCTATAAATTCTCTAGTAAGTATTTTACTTTCATTATGTTCAGATGTTATCACAATATTTAATTTATGAGTATTCTCAGATATCTCATATATTGACTTCATTAATTCATAACACTTATTTTTTTATTACCCCTCTTTTATCTCAATATTCAATAATAAATTATCTATACTTTCTATCATACAAGATCTAGCAATAGTAAATTGAATTCAATAATAACAATAACTCAAATTTCCCATCAATAATTTCAAAGTCATATTTTAATTCATCACTTCAGTAAATCATAATAAGAGATTATTGCACTCAATGATATTGGCTGGGTAAAAAGTTACATAGCATAAAAAGTAATCTCCTATCAATACAGATTCAATAAGAAATGAAATTATACCAAGTCAAAAAAAAAAAAAATAAATAAATAAATAAATTCTTAAATTCTCCAGCAATATCATTGAAACAAAATCTTAACAGGTGTTTTTCGATATGTGTCGAAATATTTCGTTCATTTCCTACATGGTTAGTATATTAGTAAAAAATAAATATATAAGGAAGCAAGAGAAAAACAAGTTGGGTTTGAAATCCAGGACACTTGCATACTCAACAATTATTCGCATAAATTCTATAATGTTTTAGCATTAATAATTATAGTTCAATAATTGATTTTTTTTAATCCAGTTAACATTTATTCATAGTTTACATATAACTTTAAAATTTATTTAATATTCTAATTTAATTCAGTTCAATATAAGAAATCTTTAACTCAAATCAACTCATTTACGCACACGTAAACAACTAATTCAAGTAAAACTTCAGCAGCAATGTTCTCGTGGATCCTTCGAGAACACACTGTTATATAGAAAAGTATTGATTGATTAATTATATTTTATTTAGTTACTTTTTATTAATTTATGACTATTTAATATTAGGCCAGGGCTTTAACATTAGTTTGTTGTGAAATCTCATGGGATAATTTTAATTGATCTGGTGAAAAGTAGGGTCGCAATTTAGATACATGGACAACTTCCGTATTTCTATTTTGACTTTGCCTATCAATTCGAACATTTACAGGAGATAATTTGTTAAGAATTTGATAGGGACCAGTAAAAACTTGTGAGAGCTTTCTAGTATTGGGGTAATTGAACTCTTCATAAATTACAAGATCTCCTACCTCAAACTTTGGCTCTACATAATTTCGGTCATAATATTTTTTACTCTTCAAATGAAATTCATTAGTACGCGCTTTAGCAATTTTAAGGTCTTCATTCACAGGCGGGTAGTAATCTTGTTTTAGGGGGGAATCATAAGGTAATTGACCAAAAAGTAAATAAGCAGGAGGGAATTTGGTTATGGAATGGGGCGTATTATTGTATTCACAACTACTCCTGTCAAAAAATTAGTCCAACGGATTTTAGAGGTAGTAGAATTAACTTTACACTTTAATCTAGTAACTATTGATTGATTCACCCTTTCGCATTTCCCATTCGTTTGTGGGTGATGTGCTGATGTTAAACGTTGCTTAATATTGTGATTTCGGAGAAATTTCTTTTAAATCTAGATGAAGTGAAAGCTGCATTCCTATCACGCAACACTTTTTGGGGAACCTGTACATTGAAAATTTTGTTGAAACTGAATAATCGTTTAGGACATTGAATATTGAAAACTCGTTTTAAGCAATAAGTATAGGTCTCAGTACTAACACTTTTTGATGGAAAATCCCAGACATATCTAGTCGCGTGGTCTATTATGATGTGTAGATATTTTTTGGTGGAGTTATAGTAATTGAATCCTCCCACAGTATCAATAGAAAGACATTCAAAAGGTTGAACTGTGGTTGGCATAGCTTGTAGTAAGCCAAATTTTCTCTGTCTGGGTTTTTTATTTTTCTGGCAAATGTCACAATGTTTGACAAAATTAGTTATATCCTGAGTCATTTCAGGCCAATAATAATTAGGGGAAATTAAATTTTACATTTTTTGGATACCAGGATGACCAAATTTTTCATGAGCAACATTTAATATTTTTCTCCTTAAAGACATGGGGACTACTATTTTTCGAAATCCTTTCTTTCTAATTATTATAATCCCATTTTCATTTTGATAGTTTTTAGCACATACATTATCTTTCTCCTGCATCTCTATAAGTTCCTTTACGTCTAGAAGAAAAGTAAAGGATTGAAAAAAATGTAAAACAGGGTTTCTTGACAACATGTCAGCTTTGACATTTGTGGATCCCTTTTCGTACACAATATTATAATCAAACATGCTTAACTTCAAAGACCATCTAAATAATCTACCTCTCAAAAGCTTAGTCTTCTTTAACCCTTTCAGGGGCAAAGCACTTCTGCTACTAAAATGTTAAAATGATTGAATGATACCGTAATTTATGTACGGATTTATATGTAAGTAAGTAAAAGGTTTTCTTTGCGTACATTATGCAAAGCAGAATTTTATTTCTAAATCTGGTGCCAATGTGGCATTTAGGAATTAAAATTAAGTGGTATATATAATATACCGGTGCCCTTCAAGGGGTTAACCAAACAAGAGATACATGATCAGTGTGAATGGTGAGTTTTACACCATGGAAGTAATGATAAAATTTATCTAAGGTGTCAATGATGGCAAGACATTCTAATTCAGTTATAAAGTAATTATGTTCATAACTTCTCAATCCTCTAGAATAATAAGCAATTGGATGTAAAACCTATTATTATCTGGTTGTTTAATAAATGCACCTACTGCCACGTGTGAGGCATCAACAAACATATGAAGTGGTAATGCAGGGTCATAAATTCTTAAGACAGGTTTAACAATTAAGGCATCCTTTAATTTCTGAAAAGAATCTTGGCAATTTGAATTCCATTCCCACAAAGTATTTTTCCTAAGTAATCTAAGGGGGTGTTTGATTTTGGCATAATTATCTATAAATTTATGGTAAACATTAATTGATCCCAAAAATGTTTGGAGTTCTTTTACATTAGAAGGAGGTTTTAAATTTTTTTATGACATCAATATTAGCATTAGCTGGAGTTACAGTACCATTTTTGATTTCATATCCTAAGAAATTAATTTTATTTTGAACAAAATTGCATTTAGATAATTTAAGTTTAATATTTTCAAGCCTACATAATTCAAATATTTGTTTTAGATGTTGCAGGTGTTCTTCTAAAGAGGAAGAAAAAACAATTATGTCATCAAAATAATAACAAGCAAAATCAATTCTATATTTAGTGAGAATTCTTCTAAGAGTCCTATTGAAAATTGGGGGACCAACTTTGACACTGAATGAAAGAACATTCCACTCAAAAAGTCCAAAATTGTTTGCAAAAGCCAATTTTTCAGTATCTGCTGGGTGAATGGGGATGTGCCAGTAGCCAGAGGCTAAGTCCAAAGTGGAAAAATACTGAGCACGACTTAATTTATCAAAAATTCCATCTATACGTGGTAAAGGTTCAGCATCATTTTTCATTATTGCATTTAATTTACGATAATCTACACACATTCTAGTTTTCATACCCTCATCGCGTTTCATAACTAAAGTAACAGGGGCAGAATAAGGACTATAACTCTCTTTAATTAAACCAGCAGCTAATAAAGATTGAACTTGATCTGATATTTCTTTTTCATCCACTGCAGAAGTGCGATAAGGCCTCATAGATATGGGTAGGTCAGAATAAAGCAAAACGCACTGTGGTTCAGTATTAATTTTTCCAACATCATATTTATTTTTGGAAAAAAATGTCTAAATAATCCCTTATATTATCCCTTAACGTTTCATTTTTTAGAGTATTTACCTCCCCAAATAATTTAGAATCATTAGAATTAATTTGATCAAAGGATTGAGGAATCATGACATTTCCATAATCGTTTAACTTGGTTATAGATTGTAATAAATGTGAAGTATCACAAGGAAACCTTGTATTAAATCGATCTCAAAGCATATCCATTGATAAATTAAAGTTACTTCATTTTAATGTCAATGAAAAGTACCAGAGAGTGCAACCCGATTATGGAAATGTCATGATTCCTCAATCCTTTGATCAAATTAATTCTAATGATTATAATAATTAGAATTAATTTGATCAAAGGATTGAGGAATCATGACATTTCCATAATCGGGTTGCACTCTCTGGTACTTTTCATTGACATTAAAATGAAGTAACTTTAATTTATCAATGGATATGCTTTGAGATCGATTTAATACAAGGTTTCCTTGTGATACTTCACATTTATTACAATCTATAACCAAGTTAAACTTAGAACAGTCTGGCAATCCTAGTATAGCATAATTTAAATCAGTTTTACATAAAAAAATTTAATACATTTTTGCACATGACCTATTTTAAACAACAAATTACAAGATTGGTTTATTTCAACAGTTCCTTTGGCTCTGCCAATAATAATAGGTGGAATATTTATAACTTTAACATTTAACAACTTAACCAATTTTAAAGGTAAAATTGATATTGTAGAACCAGAGTCGATTACACAAGGTAGCTCCTTGTTATTTGCATATCCATTAACTAATAAATGTCATATATCATCACTAGGTTGTTGTTGTTGACTAGGAGGAGGAACATAAGATTGCATAGGTTCAACATTAAAAATACAATTCCTCTCCCAGTGGAAAGCATCCTGTATACCCCTATTCATACACATTCGACATGGTCGTACTTATTTTGAAAATTAGTAGTAGGTAATCTAGGGCTAACAAATCTAGAATTTTGAGCATTAAGAGGGTTTTGTGGCCGAAAATTAGAATTTGTTCTTTGAAAATTCTGGTTTGGGCGAACCCAATGTCTAGGAGCCTGGTTATTAAACTGAAAAGATCCATGAGTTTGAGCATTATTCCTAACATTATGGTTGTTTACATGAGAGGTGGGAATGACTAGTAGTTGTTTAGCCATTCTGTACCAATCTATGGTGCACTCTGGAGGGTTAATAATCATATAATTCTGATATTCTGGCTTCAAACCATCCGTCAAACCTTGGACTATGATGGTTTCACATAAATGAAGTTGTCTACCAATCTCAATCTTTTTTCTGAAATAACTCTCTAATTCATTAAGATCATTTAGCTTCACAGATGCAAAATCAGAAAATCTAGGAACTTGTACTTTTATAAATTTTTCTGAAAGAATTTCAACTATCTTACTGATAGTAGTACACTCGAGACACTCATTAATGAACACTTTTAAAGCTTCTCCCTTCAAAAATTTAGAGATATTTTGCATTTTTCATGTTTCATCTTTTTTATCAGAACTGCATGCTTGGTTAAAATGTTTCATCCAGGATTGTATATTCATCTCTGACCCTGGGTCAAAGAAGATGATATTTACTTCACTTTCACTCATTTTATGACTGGATTTTTTAACAAATCGCGATCGCATTAACATAAAAGAGGGACAACTCATTTATACATGGATTCATAATAAATAATGTAAATAAACTTTAAATAAAGTAACAATTGTAAATATTTTCTTTTCTAACAGTAATACAACAAATATAAATAAGGAAATATGGTGAAATATAAAATAAACAAATAAATAAATAAATAAATCTTTCAAAACTTACGACTTTGGGTTGTTTACAGACATCGTACTTTTCTTTCTTTCCTATAACTTTTATTAAAAGAAAACAAAATGATTTTCATCTATATAGACACACATTCAGGGTAAAATGCAGAATATCAAATCGTGGTTACCAGGTGTCATCGAAGGTTTCGATTGATTTCACAATCCCAGGGACACTTTTTTTCTTTTGAAGGTCTCCTTTTAGAAGTGTAGAGTAGAGTAGGTCAACATTATCCTATACCGGCTTCTTATTACGAAACAATTTAATAGGTTACGCCGAAATATCACGGCGTGCATTTTATTACATATTACTGGATTCGTACCACATTTTAATCAGCCGCTGGTGATGTTGTATAGCAATCCTACCACATAGCACAAGCATTGCTAGTGGAGGTGTCAACTCTGTGAAAATTTAGCAGCTGTAGAGCGATGTTAATATTTGTAGAGTCCAATCAAACACTTATTTATTCATGATGAAGACAAGGCAGGTTAGGCCGCGTGAGTGGTGAAAAAAGGCTTATGAAGAAATCGGGGTTTTACCAATTAAAACATGGAAACGTAGTCATAGAAAAACTGTTTATTCCATCAGAACATACCAACACTAAACAATTCCCACAGGATGAGAAATCAGAGCATTCCACTCGAGCATAAACTAGTTACTCATGCGAAATAGATGTTAATTCACGAAATGATTATTCTACATGGCTTAGGACACCGGGTAACAGGTTATGTAAACAATCAAACAGCACAAAAATCTAGTTCTGAGCTCATGCTTGCACTATTTATTAGAATGCGCGGAGGAATTCCGATTGAAATGGAAACTTCAGGCTAACCCAACCAAAATCACGAACGAGCTTCGAAGTGAAACTGGGATCCGACACTCAGCCAATGGAGAGCGATTAAGAAACGTCACAGGAAAGAATCCCGACACCGCTAATGGAAGAATTTCGATGTGAAAAGGTTGTCGCCTAGCGGGCGGGAAAATGAGATGAAATAGAATAAAAATGTAAAAATGGCTTTGATAAACATTCGAAAAATAAATAACTGCGTTCAGAACTTTACAGTCTGGTAGACGATAAAAATTAATGAAGGGATTAATCTATTATTAAGATTTAAAATTATAGGAATTTAATTAAATAAATAATAGAGCGTATTAAAAAAAGGAAATAATGAATAGGTCGGCAATTTAGAATAATTTAAATGAATAGTAAAAGTAAAAATTTTTATATAACATATATATTATATTTTATAAGCATTATAGTCGTTCCTCTGCTTTAGATTCCTGATATTCCCTTCTAAATTGCTTTGTTCTAAAACGCTTCAATTTTTAAGTTGCAGAAATGTTAATTGATCCTGTTTTTTTCTCATACCGTTGGTCTGCTAAAAAAATTCTTTCCATGTTCATTTTTTATCCATAGGAAATGCTTCATTAAAACAAAATACATGGGTAACACTGTCTCTCAATTGTACTGGAGATCCAAAAATACTACGAAAACTTTCATTTTCATGTAGAGGTCATGTTTACATTAAACTTCCGTATTGTCTTGTCAAAAAAAAAAAAAAAAAAATAATAGTGTCTACACATTAGTGGTTGAAACAAAGACAAGAATCAAACAAAGACAACCGTCGCAAACAACGAATCATTCTACATAATAAAAGCCACGTGTGAGTCACAGTTTTTAGATTAGAATACGTGCTGCATCTGTTAGATTTTGAAGTTTAATTTGCTATTTATGTACGAATAGCCCTCTCTAGCACTAACATCTGACAATAACGTTTTAATAATGCCATTTATTAATGAAAACGTAAGTAATTAATACCAATTTACAAATTAATTAATTATTCAATTAATAATTTTTTAATTGTTAAAAATGCATTAAAAACATTTTATAAAGGCTATACAAATATTCACTTGAGGTGTGGAACCTCAAGGTGTACTCACGCAATATTAATTTCGAGAAAAAGTTTTTTCGCTTCACCCTACTGTACTACAATCTTTATGTCTGGAATAAAATATCGATGTTTCTGCATTACTTAAAATCTGCTTACTTAAATTTCTATTATATATTTTATCTGAAAAAAGCTTACAAAATATTTCTAAAAAACACAACATTTAGGTGGAAAACGCCTCAAAATTGATTTTTTCCACACCTATTTCGATTATCTGTATGAAACAAATACTGTTCTTTGTGCATTCCAGTAGCTTTGATTGACATCTATTGATAAAACTCTGAAATTCTTTTAAATATGAGAACTGACAGGTGGGTCAAGTCGCTCCTATGGTCAACATCCTCCTTAGTCTCCCCTACGCGTAACTGCCTTTTTGGGATACCTTGTATTTCCTATTACTGTCCAGAAGACTATTAATTAAACCATCCTGAGGCTTTCTAGCAAATATTGTGCAGGATGTCTGATGAATTTCTACAGTATAATTTTCGATATTTCACAGAATCACGTATGCCACTGACTATTTTTATATTCTGTTTTCACCACTATTTTTAAAAAAGAAATTTTATATGATATTTCTCTTGCGCTTGTTGTATAATATTATGTGAAAGATTTTTGTATTGAGAAAGCTATGAAAGATAGAATTGAAAAGTAGTCGTCATTGGCAGCCCTGCAGGATATCAGCTTATCGTAAATATGACACCCACTGGTTGATTTTAGAATATCTTTGTGCTGTCTGTCTTATTTATCCATTTTTTTAGCGTGTAAATTTCATAGCTGATTAATTTCATAATGCTTCTAAGATATTATCATACGTGTCAATTGGTACGAGTTTTTGACTCCATTATTTTCAAAATGTAATCTTCTGTTTATTTAGTTGCAGATTTCTGTGATAAACAAAGGAAAAGATTATTATTCCAAACTATTGGTCTCAAAAAACTTAGCAAGTGTATCATATATGCTAACCTTCAGTTATTTGTTGAAGTCAAATCTGCTTGATTTGCTGTAGATTTCTGGAACATTTTAAAAACAATATTGCAAGGACTGTGAATCGAAAATAGCAGCATTAAAAACGACACTGATCCGAACTTTGATTTTCAGTGGCTGTATTCCAATAGAGTGTGTCCTTTATATCATCGTAATCTAACTGCGGATTACGGAGTTACAATGTTACCACTAATTTGGAATGGTACTTTTTACGTTTTTTAATCGCAAAATTTGAGTGATTATATTACGTGAAAATTACAATTCGAAATTAGTGGTGCGGCACCGAGAAGCCACGAGCGAGAGTTTGGAAACACCGAATTAAAATGAAACTATCTTTTCAGAAATTCTGTAGTCCTGAAGAGGCGGTTATAATTAAGGCACCAAGAGCTGGCAGAGTTTGCAACCAGTTTTTTCAAACAATAATCTTCGTGGTGTGTTTCTACAACATTTGCAGTAGATGTGTACGACGAAGATTATTGTTTTAAAAAACTGGAATCCAAAACGTGACCAGAGAAATTCCTGCTTTTTTAATAGCAGGAGTTCTACAATTATATAAAGCGAAGATTACTATTCGGAAATTACTGGTGCATGAAGTGCCCACTGTCTATAGTTAGACCTCATTGATTTATATGATAAAAGCATAAGGTTTTCATTTTAATATAGGAAATTTTGTTTTTAAATTAGAAATCGCTCTTATTATTAAATTATGCTTTTGGGAAACTTTTACATACTATAATTTTTTCCGACACAATCATGATTAGGAATTATTTTTAGAAATTTGACTATTGAATAAAAGTAATGATTATAACTTTTAAGATGTATAACATAATTTTTTTTCGTACATAGGAAAAAATATCTCATATTTCGCTTGCTAAATTGTACAGAGATTACCAAAGTGTAATCTCTGTACTTTAGAAATCCCATTAACTGCACTAAAAATCAAAGTACATTTTCTTCAACAGTGCGTTTCCATCTGAATAATTTTAATGGCGGTAAATTCCGAAAAAGTAAGAAACATAGAAATGTTTAAATAGCGGTAACGGGAAAGAAAAGAAACATAAAGTATTATTTTAACGGATATCGTATCCCATTTTTCGAAATATAATGGGTTTTATGTTTAAATTCTTGCTAAGATAAGCTTATACGTTTAACGACTTCAATAATGCTTTATAACCTAACATAAATGTAGAATAATCTCATATTTATGATCGTCCATTAAAAAAAAAAATGTTCTCTAGTAAGATAAAATGTTACTTATTATATTATCAACTTTTATTACCCTCATCATATAATTAAAAACAAACCCATCACACAGCATAATTATCTCTAAAACACATAGGAATGTTATTTTAAAAAACAGATTTATTAATCATTCTAATTAGAATTACTTTATTGTATTGAAATTAATTAACTTAATTTATTCCAAACATCGTTGAGCATAAGACCAACAAAACAAACAAACAAACAAACAGAAAAACAACAACAACAAAAAAAAACAATATTCTTAGGATTTATGCATATTTTTTTCTAAAATAATGTATTTTAGATTACTACTTTTTTCGTTTTATCTATGCTTCAGCCAACGAATAATCATGGAATTATTAACCACTTGCCTGTGACGCCAGAACTCAGTTGGGCAACGCAAATGCGCCAATTTTGGAATGCCCGATCTGAGTTCGGGCAAGAAAAAAATCCTTTGCACCCACACATTGCCGGTTATTTCCCCTCATTTTGTCAGGCACTTCGCATTCTAAGAAGCTTTCGCGTACAGCTGAATTCGGAGAGTTTTTCCATCTGTTTTCCATCAGTTGTTTCAAACATCTTGTTTTATGCAAATTTTTGCGGGAAATGTGTGGCGTAACGTAAAAACAATTTTCCATTTTTGTCACGTTTTAATAAAATATATTCCACAGGCAAGGAGTTAATAAAGAGGAACTAAACATGTCCGTAAAATAGAGAAGCTTCAACAGTAACCGCTTACGAAGGTATTGATTACCTCCGGGGCATACTTCCACCAGTATATTTAGGCATTTTCGCCTTATTTAAAAGCCTTAATAACCCTTTTAGGGGCAGAGTACTTTTACTACTAAAATGTTGAAATAAATTAATGACACCTGAATTTACGAACAATTTTATTTGCAAGTAAGAAAAAAAGTGTAATTCACATACATAATAAACGGAAAACAGTAAACCCGAAATTGTGGTGTCATTGTTGCATTTGGGAAATATAATTAAGTGGTTGCATAAACATACCACATCCGTTGAAAGTGTTAATGCAGAATTTCAGTCATAAATTATGGTAAAAGTTTACTTCGACGGAAGTCAGACTCTGCTTTTCCGCCATATTGTGACAACCGAAACAACTTCCTGTCAGTGTTAGTAAAAAAGATTGTAATACCTGGGCAAACTGACACCAGTAAAAACGAATATAAATTTTTACTAAATCTGTGAGAGAATTTTTGCATAAATAAAAATAAAAATACGACGACATTTTTTATCCAAATTTACTGGAGGAATTTTGCCCCGGCGATAATCAGAAACTATTTATCGATTAAAAAAAACAGCCGCTGTGTTGTGACAACCTCCTCAGTCCTCCTCCAACCACCTGCGTCTCATAAATATAAAGACACTGATATTTTCGAAGTAATATTTTAATAATTCAGTATTCAAAATTATGTTTATGCATATAACAAAAAGCATGTACTAAAAAAACATTTTACTGTAAATTAAATTAGAATTAACTCGATTTGAACACGAATTTGAACTCGAAAATTGATAAATGTAAGCAAATTTGCTGTCTCATAAATATAAAGATATTTTACATATTTTTGAGTTATCGTCCAATAAACGGCCCATTCTTATTAATAACAGCAAATATTCTAGCTGGCATGCTGTTTATTAGGTTGCGTAGGTATTTTGGTTTTATATCAAACTTCGTTCGATTCCTTTTTCAATTCAAGGACGTTTGAAAATTGTCTTCCAGCGAACAAGAATGCAACAAAGATTTCCAACTGGATTTAAATCAGGACGCTGTGCAGGCCACACCATGACATGAACATTGTTATCAGAAAACAAGTCTTTTGTGTGTTTTGAGGAGTGAATCGGTACATTATCCTGTTGGTACAAATAATTCCGACCACCAAGACTTTCAGCAATTCGCAGCAAGTGACTATCAAGCAGTTCTACATACTGTTTAGATGTCTGTTTATCTTCCAGAAAAGCAATATCTGTAGTTCCATTAAAAGAGAAGGCACCCCAAACCATAATAGAACCTCCCCCTCTCTGCCTACTGAAGAGTGTTCGAAGTTCACGTCTTAAATCGTGCGAGTAGGAATTCCAACCATCTGGCCGTTCCAAGTTAAATCTCCTTTCATCTGAAAAAATGTCTTGCATCCATTCGTCCTTCCAATGCATATCATCTTTAGCCCAGAGTAGCCTCCATTCTTTGTGTTCTATTTTCTGTAAAGGAAATCTGCACATATGCCGACACACAATATTTTTTAATTCATTTTTTAATTAATTAATATTTTTTTATTTATTTAACTTTCTTTTATCTGACGATGTACTGTTTCCTTTAAGACCATACCATAAACTCGTTGGGAAACTTATCGGAGTGACATTTTTTTGCGACGAAACAAGTCGCATGGTCTTGCGATCGAGTCTTTCACTAGTCTTTCTCCATCTGACACATCGTTTTCTCGTATATAAATGGTAAGTTTTTCATAAAATTTTATAAAGTGCAACCCTGTTTCTCCCAGTTTTTTTACATATTTGAGAAACTGTTAAGCTATTAACTTTAAATCCACGTATTTTGCAAATCTCAGCTTTAGAAATTTCAATATTCCTTAGCATGTTTGCAATTGAAACAAGTCAAACAACTTTGCTCGTTTGGGTAATTTAAAGTGTATTTCTGCGCGTCCGAATTATTTCTGTACGCGTGCATTCGAAAAAAAATTGCATATGAAGCAGTTTCAAATTTGTCTTTATATTTATGAGACAGCGTAATTTCTTATTTTTTTTATTATTCGAGTTGAAATTATTTTATTTAAATGTAAACCCCTATAACATATTTCTTTCATTATTCTTAATAGGATATATAAAATTTTATTTCTTATAACTGAATTAACCCTAGAACTACCGGAAATTTTACTCAAGTTTTATAAAAACATTCTACACCAGAATTTTTACTTAAAACTATTTAATTTGTTTATTTAACTTATTATTGTCTGATTTATACATTTAGTTTGTTTTGAAGAAATTTCTGGTTTGAATAAATATTTTGAATGTACATGTCGGGTCCAATGGACCCGTCTGGTAGACGGAAGGTTAATAAAAGGCAATTTCAAAAACATCTGTGTTTTTATATTTATGAGACGCAGGTGCTTCACTAGCAACTGGTAGTCAATCCAATATATGTCTCTTCCACTTTATTAATTACTCCATTCGAATAATAAGTATTTGTTTAACCCTCCGACGCGGAGTAATTCTGTTTGTAAAATGAAGAAATGAGGGACTGACACCAGAATTCCTAAACGAATTTATTAGAAAATAAAAACTCGCCAATTTACCCGCACTTTATAATAGTAAAATTTTAATTAAATATTCTTGGTGCCTCTACTCTTAAAATTAGGTGTCCTTTTTTGTGGACACCGCCCGCTAAAGGGTTAATACCGTTCACATTGGGTTGGGGCCAGAACTACCCATTGAAGCAATTCTTTTTATATTATGGCGTTTCACATCATGTCGAGATTCTCCAACAGACTTTTTTCCCGATAACGTAAAAATATTAACAAGAGCAGCTTCGTATCTTAACCCATTAACCGCCGAAACTATAAGATAGAGTTCTTTAACATTTTTCATAACTACTTTTGCAACCATAAATTTTGAAAGATCATGTTTCCTTCATTTAATATCAGATATTCTGTTAGGAGCAGGGTTGCCAGTGTGGCCCCCACTTTTAATGCGGAATTTCAAATTCCTGCCGCAAATTTCGAATAGGAGAATTTTTATTTTAAAAGATCGATTAATGTGTCATTTAGGGGACAGTTTACGTTTTCAACAATTTTGTTTATTTTTGAAAACAGTGTTGCGACTGGGCTACTTTTTTAACCCCTTAACAGTGACATTTGTTTTCTTACAAAAAAAAATTAAAATGGAGCTGGACACCACTTTTTCCATACTACAATATTTACCTTACTTAATCGAAAAATATCTGACAATCCATAAAGATAAATTTACAGTTACAAATTAGTGGTATCAAAATGCATTTAATAACGAAGCAAGCAAAGTGTTCTTGCCCGAATCCAGTTCGGGCCACACTATTAAGGGGTTAAATTGAAGATTTCTTGATTGGCACCACTTTTTTTTTTTGAAATAGTAAAATTCGCCTTCATTAATGATATGTTAATTAAGGCGAAAACAACGTGAATTTAACCATTGCAGGAAAGTGGTATGATTCAAATGGCGAACTCACTGAATTTCATTGTTCAACTAAAAGTACATTTAAAAAATTAACTACATATTTAATTAAAATTTAAAAAAGTTTAAAAAAATTGAAAATTTTAAAACACTACACCTTTTTTAAATATTGATATTTTTGCTGATTTTTTTCTTAAAGGTTTTCAAATGTGTATTACACAAGACTGCGCATGGATTTTTAGATACATCTAATATTACATTTAACCCTCTCGCTGCGTAATTGTTTTATCAAAGTAGCTTCAAAAATTGCGTATTCAATTCCTTCGCGACGAGCGTCTTTTATGAATTTTCATTCTTTTGTCACCGATTTTTCAAAACAAGAATTTTCGCCTGATTTAATCGGGGAAATGCTCCGATTAGATAAAACAAAATTTACAATAAAAAGTTACTGGTGGGAATGATCAAGGAGGGTTAATTAGACGGAAAAAATGCATCCCGATGAAATCTCGGGTTGCGAAAGTTTTCTTACTTTTACGTTGCCTGAGAAACTCTCGGGTTGTGCAGCGAGAGGATTAATATAATATTTTTAATGATATGTATAGCGTAAATGGATGTGACACATCTTCATATACTTTTATAAAAAAAAAAAGGAAAAACCTGAAAGTTAATTTCATGCACAGATTTATCACATATACAGGGTGTTCCGTTAAATGGGTCCAATATTAATAGGGGTAATAGAGGAGATCACATGGAGCATAAATCAGTATATAAAGCCTGGTCGGATCTCAATAGTTTTCAAGTTACAGCAAATAGAATGAAAATTCGGAAAATTGTAAAAGAACCCTCATTGCTAAACTATCGATAATGCTACATAAAAACGAAGCACATATTTAGAAAGAGCAGAAAAAACCTACAAAATGACATCAATTGTATTAAAATAGCAATATTTATTGACGAGTTACAAGCCCTGAAACAGTGAAAAAAGTACGAAATCCAATATACATCAAAATAGTTAATCGTTAATTCCAAAAAGACAACTCTAGCTACAACAAGGAAAATGTAGTAAAATTTGGTCCATTCCGAAAACTTTCGAAAAAGCTTACAATGAACCATATCGGTTTAATTGTGTGAGAGAAATTAATCAGTTTCTTAGTTACAACTCCGCTTTCTTTGACACTAGCAAAGGTTAAACTCCGCCCATCACGATTGGAAACACCGCCTTTTTAATTACTCTCAACTATACATTTTCGATCATACTTCTTCTGAGATGCAACATTTTTAATTGCCGAAACGTCAGTGAAGGCTTACTGTGGAGACACGAAAAGTTTTGATTTCCGTTTGTCTGTCTGTCTGTCTGTCCGTCTGTTCCGCGATAACTGCCGCAAATGCACCCGATCAGCTTGAAATTAATTGAGCATATTCGTGAGATACCCGGACGTAGCTGTATAGTTTTTGGTTAAATTTGGTTCATTCGTTCGGAAAATATGGAAGATTTTATTTTTCTTTATAATGCTTTTCTACGGCAAGTCAGACGATTTTCAAATTTCCATTTGTTGAAAGAAAATGGCACGTTTTATTAATGGATTTAAATGTCAAATTATGGATACTAAAATTCCAAATAAGGGTTTTAAATTATTCCTATTATATTGAAATTTTATCAATATATCTATCAGATTTTTTTATTTACGTGTATAATGTTTTGAGGACATTTATACATGTATTCCAATAATATAAAGAATTTTTAAATTAATTTTCTTATTTTACATGATACGTATTTCTTTTTTTTTTCCTTTTCTTCGTTGCCTAGCGACTGTTATTCGTAGCCTATCATTGCGTCAAATATGAATGAAGTTAGTAAATTACGTTAATTTTGTTGCAGGTACTATTAAAAGGCTATCACAAAAAATATTTTATCGCGCCAAATCGATGCAATTTATGCAATTAACAGTGGCCACGATAATGAATTATTTTCCAGTAGATTTATAGATCTCCAGATATGCATATTTTGGGGGGCTTTTAATATGTTATTGCTATCGCATGGATTAGGATGTTTAAACTAATGTTTAACCATGCTATAAGTGAAAAAAAAGTACAGTTAAAGGCATGTAAATCCTTTTTAACACTTTCCAACATGGATGAAAAGTATTTATGACTTCAGTTTTTGTATCTGTCGCCTGCCGTGTTTCTCTACGTGCTCTAACTCGTGTAAATATAGTCGGGATTACATGTAATTGATATACGTTATCGAGGTTTGCCAAAGTATGTTTGATATTAAAAATGAGGAGTGTAGCATTCATAGCTTAATTACAGGGGCACTCAAAACTATTCCGTTACATTATAGTCTTTGGGAAAAATCGTCTGCGGTGTATTTTAATAATGTTACACAATTTTAAACGTAATGAAATTTATATACTTTATTAAGGTGCACTAGAACCTGGTTACTATAAAATATGTTATGTGTAGCACTTACAGCATGCGTACAGGGAACTCAAAAGTATTCATAATATTACAATCTTTGAAGAAAATCCTTTTGTGGCGTTTTTTAATGATGTTACTCTGTTACAAAATAATAAAATTGATATGTATTTTTGAAACATTTTTGTAGTATATGGGGTGCAAAGCATATGTTTTTTTCAGGGTCACACAAAAGTGGTCGATTAAAATGTGGTCTACGGGGGGAAAAAACTCTTCACAGCTTATTTTAACACATTAGCGACGGGAAACGAGAATTCTCGTTTTTATTCAGAATACATCATTGGCTAAGGGAGTGACTTCTACCTTACAGAAAAGACATTTATTTTGTGTTGTCCATATTTTTTATAGATTGTAAGACATTATATATTACATCCGTACATTGAAAGATATTTACTGCTGCATAAACATGAAAAACATATCTCAGAAACCAATTTCCGAGACACTTTCAGAAGAGGGAGGAGCTTCTACTGTTTTTAAACCCAGATTTAATTAAATTGCCTGTCGTCAGTGTGTTAATTGTGTTGCACTAATTCAAACATTATGAAATTAAATTACATTACTGTGGTTGACTACAAGAAGCTTGAATATGATTTGTATCGTATTTATCGTTCATTTATAGGGTCACATAAAAAATTTCGGATACAGTTCTGGTCTATTAGGGATGATTGCTGAAGAGAATTTTCGATTATGGTGTGCGTTTTAACGTTAAGTAAATTTGTGCTTAATAAGTAGTGCATAAATATTGTATAGACCATGTACAGGGATACACAAATGAATTCGTAAGTATAAATGAAAATGAACGCGAATTGCTTCAGTGTTTTTTTTTTTTTTTTTTTTTTTTGAGTTACGTATTTCCCAGCCCAATTACATTTAGTATACTAATAAATGTTTGCAGAATTTAAATAGAACCATATACAGGACTCCGCAGAAACTGGATATATGGTGCACACTATGCATACTAATTCCCGGAAATGTGATATAAGCAGTTTTAAGAGGGTTTTTTGTCTGCATTAAATTTAAATGTTATAGACGATGCGTAAAAATCTTCACGTAATATACAGGGCTGTAGAAAAGAAATTATGTACGTTTCCGTCTATTGGTAGAATTTACTAAAGGACATTAACACAATTAATTGATAACTACAAATGTAAATTAAATTACACTACGAAGGGGTTCAGGGGGCCTCTGTCCTTCGAAGAAATCTACTCTATTATCTAAAAATTACCAGAATAAGTAGCTCATGAGATTTTCAGAATACCTTTACATAACAAGGGGTTTAATGTAACGCTTCTAATGTCAGAAACCTTCGAAATATTTTTTCGTTTTATAAATGTTTATGTAATTTCAAAACTTTAAATTTCGTTTTTTGTAGAAAGATTAATATTACTCAAAGGGTGCTAAACACAATGAATTGTAGAGCTGACGTTGAGGCTCCTGATCTGCAGATTTACTAGTTATTCAAGAGTTGAATGAACCAAAATAACTTTACAATAATAATCTACATTTTAAAGTGGTCTTTTATTGATATAAAGCTTAAGTTAAATTCTTTAAAATTAAACTGGTGGTAAAAATTCGGAAATAATTAAAAATATTGCGATTTGTAACTATGCAAGAAGTTTCAGTACATGTTTTACATGGACAATTATTGTATGTATATGTGCACCATAATTTATGATAGGAAATAATAATAACAAATAGCATAATAATTTTATTAATTATAAATTTAAAAAAGACACTAAATTTTAAATTAATTCATACAAACTTTGTAATTTACAATTTGAGTACACCACAGTCTGTGACTTACAAAATACTGTGCCAAAAAGTGTTGAAAATAAAAGAAAAATGACAAATAAAGAATTACATTCCACGTACTTTATGACATATGTGAAGCATAGTCTTCTGGCCTGCGCTGCACAGTTCAATGTCGGAAGGCAGACGAACGGACATTATTATAATAGGTGTTCGAAGTTGCGCCCATTAACAGAATCGCACAGCCGACAGCGACGTCGTAAAGATTGGCGAACACGCCGAAAAACTCCGACGGAGTTGGGAATGTCTCCTGCAGCGACAACGATTCGCGCTAGTAAATCCTCCGGTGTATCCACAGGCGTTTCATACACCAGCGATTTAAGGTGTCCCCAAACAAAAAAGTCTAACGGATTGAGGTCTGGAGAGCGTGCAGGCCAAGCAACAGGTCCACTGCGTCCAATCCATTTCCCAGGATATGTTGAATTGAGGTGATTGCGAACACCTATGAAAAAATGTACCGGTGCGCCATCGTGCATAAACCACATATTGTGGCGCAATGTTGCTGGCACATTTTGCAGTAACTGCGGTAAGATATCCTGTAGGAAAACCAAGTACGTACTGCCATTGAGTACATCTGCGAGTAAATATGGTCCTATGAGATAATCGCCGAGGACACCTGCCCATATGTTCACACTGAACTTTTGTTGTGCGTTCGACGGGAAAACAGTGTGCGGATTTGTATATGACCATGTGTGCATATTGTGCGTGATTACCACGCCCTCTCTCGTAAATGTTGCTTCATCAGTAAATAAAATATTTTCCAGAAATTGTGGATTATTTTCTGTTACATTAACCCTAGATCTACCGGGAATTTTATTCAAGTTTTAATAAAACGTTCTACACCAGAATTTTTATTTAAAACTATTTAACTTATTTATTTACCTTATTTTTGTCTGGTTTATATACTTAGTTTATTTTAAAGAAATTTCTGGTTTGAATGAATATTTTGTATGTACCTGTCGGGTCCAATGGACCCGTCTGGTAGACGGAGGGTTAAGCAACCAGCGTACGAATTCTGTCCGCTGAGCACAATCTGTTACTGATAACAGTTGTACCCGCTGCACATGAAAGGGGTGCATTTTTTCTGCACGCAGAACACGCCACACACTTTGGTGAGAAACACCGACTTCAGACGCAGCAGCTCGTGTACTCGTGGAGGGGTTATCTTTAAAAATATTCAGTACATCTTCTTCCATTGCAGGTGTTCGTACATGTCGAGGTTTCCCTGCATCAATGCTTGCTGTATCAAACGATCCAGTCTCCCGTAATCGTCTATCGATTTTTATGAAGAGTTTCGAACTTGGGCAACGTCTCCTTGGAAATTGCTCACGGTACATGCGCTGTGCTAGACATGTATTTCCATGAGCTTGCCCGTACATCAGATGCATGTCCGCATATTCTTCGTTAGAGTATTCCGGCATAATTATTATACATCAACTTACTACAATCCCACTTACAACAGCCTCCCTTTAACATAACGCCCACTGATGACTGCTGTTTTATTACACTTTTCTTCCTATACACATAGAAAATTTGCATAAAAAGTACTTCTTCTTCATCATCCTGAAAGTTCATGGAGGAAACGCAGCAGTCACGGAGTTTGCTTTAAGACAAGGCGAGAGCTGCACAATATGTCATTCACTTGACCAGACTGAATAATGAAAGGGTATTGATAGAGGTTGATCAGAAATGTATAATTGAAAGATATTAAAACGGGGTGTTTACAATCGTCATGGGCGGAGTTTCGCCCTTTCCGAGCGTGCAACAGTACAGAGTTGTAACTAGGGAACTGCTTGATTTCTCCCATACAATTAAACTGATATGGTTTATTGTCAGCTTCTTCGAAAGCTTTCGGAATGGACCAATTTTTATAACATTTTCCTTGATGTAGGTAGAGTTGCATTTTTGGAATTAGCGATTAACTATTTTGCTAAATATTTGATTTTGTATTTTTTCACTGTTTCAGAGCTTGTAACTCGCCATTAATTCTCAATATTCTAAAACAACTTATGTCATTTCGTAGGATTTTTTCTGCTCTTTCTAAATATGTGCTTCGTTTTTATGTAGCATTATTGATAGTTTAGCAATGAGGGTTTTTTTTACAAATTTCCGATTTTTCATTCCATTTGCTGTAACTTGAAAATTATTGAGACCCGGCCAGGCATTATATACTGATTTATGCTCCGTGTGATCTCCTCTATTACCCCTATTAATATTGGACCCCTTTAACGGAACACCCTGTATAATACAGTCATTTAGGGCAACTTTGATCCATGGGGTGTGACTGTGAACCACATCAGAATTTTCCCTATGTTTGACTTCAAGAGGATGGATAAACGCAAGTGCTACACTCTGTTGGCAAAGTTATAAACTGGGATTTCTATTTATTTTAGAAAATAAATTGGCAACATTATACACAATAAATTGCATCATCCAACTATTATTGTGTAGTACTGTTTTCAAGTTAATTTTGAATGCTGTTTTGAAGTTGTTGAAATACGATTATTTTTTTATAGTAAGTAACAAAATACTCATTTATCAGACATATTATTATCTAAATGTTATAAATATGTTAGTGTTTTGCGATTATGTATGTATTTAACTGAAGTACATGCAGATAATAAAGGGCATACCCGGATAAGCATTGGAAACATGACTTTCAATCAAATTTCCTGGTCCCCCCCCCCCCCACACACACACATACACCAGATTTGGTTACCTATCTGACAATATATTTCCCAAGCTATCATCTAATAAATATAGATATTTTATGAAATAATTTTTTTGTCTATTTTTATAAAATCAATTTTCTCAAAAACTACTGCATCGACTTTCGTGCCATTAACTGAGCTTATATAGATACCAAAGATGCATAGGCAGAAAATTTTTGTATAATTTTCTGTTCATAAAAACTATGTGAAAAAATTATTAAAAAAATTACAAAAATAAAAATCATATCTTATGGTCATACCAAACTACCATTTTCTTGTCAAAAATTCACCATATGTGCACGTATATTATACATAAATGCCGAAAGTGTGCATTGGATATTATAACATGTAAATATTTTCAAAAATATGTGTAAAATACATAAAATTCATTTAAAGACGTTATTTGGGGCAGAGCTACTCAAATTTGACATCCCATACATTCGACCAGGGATGCCAGTTTGGCTTCAAATTTGAATCCTACATTTTAAATTCATACGGGAAATTTCTAAAGAAGAATTTTTACTTTCTGTGATTGTTAAATCTCTCTTATTAAATAAAGCATAAAATACTGTTCTTTATTTCTAGTATGGGCGCTAAATTTCTAAATAAAAATGGAGGCCAATCTGGCAACCCTGCATTTGACATTTTTTATTCTTGTTTCATGAATACTATTACTATTATATACTACAGTAAATATGGATATATTATTGAGTTAAAAGATTGAAAATCATTTTTCTCTGCATTTTTATGTTTTATACCAACAATAAACAGTTCTTTTTTGCTAAATATTCATGGTTTTCATCTTCCACTCTTCTTAGGCATAATATTCATTGTAATATCACAAATTATACAAATCTTGTGATGTTGGGAAATGTAAATTAGGAGTCTTTAAATACCTGAAAAAAAACTTTTTTCGCTTCCAATTTGTCCTAACTATAATACTTTTTTTATAATGTCTTATTTTACATGATATTTATAATATGGCGCAAAGTTACCCTACATGGCTGGATAACTTTGAAACAGGATAAAAATACATTTTTTATTGTTTATATCATTATTCTTCCTTAATTTCTGTTAGTCATACAATAATTTAGGATCGTTTCTTCTATTTTATGCCACTAGTTGCAACAATATTCTTAAAATAAGAGTGGGGCATCTGAAAATAGAGAAAATGCGGATCAAAGTTACCCTGAATGACTGGAAAGAACATATACAAAAAGTATAAATCTCTATCTCAAATACAAGAAAAGCCTTAGCAATTTTAGAAACAGGTAAGTGACGAAAATATGAACACGGAGAAAAAGCCATTTAAAGTTTTAATTTGTGCGGGTAGTTGCGGTGACAAAATGTACAATATCTCGCGATATAATTGCCAAAATGAGGTGTCAAAATATTCAAAATTAGGAAAATCAATTTTTTGACCACTTTTGAGGTAAACTGTTTCCTTAAACAAAGCTTAAAATAGGTAATATTCTTTATTTGTGGTATGAAATTGAAATTTCTAATTAAAAATGGCGGCCAGGTTGGCAACCCTAGGTTAACTTAATAAGAACTCAAATAGAAACGCGAAGAATGCCATTCAGAAATACAGGTGCATTGCTCATATTTTTGTCCTTAATTAGCTTATAATCGAGTAAGAAAACGTGGTTAATTGAGTATGATCCAACTGCGGCCCGCGATCTTGAAAACACCAATGGCTATTTCCATGCGAACATGTCATGTCTGTCACATACTATCATTTTTGGCTACCAGTAATTTAGGACGGGAAATGTGACTTACTTTATCGGAGATATCTCATTAACTGAATAAGGCGACGCAAACTTTTCGAAAATAACGCTGGCCAACAAGCATAGCGATTTTCAGCTGTGTGACAGACATGGCAAATTCGCGTGGAAATAGCCAAGTATAGTACAGTAAACTATATAATACAGTAAACTTGTTCTTATAATATCATAGAACTTCTGTTATTAAATAAGGCGAAGATTACTGTTCAAACATACTGCTGCCACCGAGAAGCCGCGGGCTACACTCTACCACACTGCGTTAAGAGTTAAAGATGAAAGTTCTATAGTATGGAACTTTTTATTAGATAACTTAACAGGGTTCCTAAGCGTGATTAATTTTGATCACATCTATTTTCAAATAGTATCATTTGCCTTAATTAACAATTGAAGTTCTGCGACCAAATAAAGTAAATAAGATTATTAGAAAAGGGTTATATTGCAATATAAGCACTCGTCAAAACTCTGTTTCCAGAAAAACAGCATGGTAAAAGAATATCCGTTAAAATACGGAAATTGAACTGGCAATCGAGACATCAGAACTATTTCCGAATTTTAACAGAATTTTTTCCATAAACTTTGTGAAAAAACGGATTCTTTATGGAATTTCCGGAAAAAAACTCCGTTAGAATACAAAAATAGTACCGGCATCTGAATTGCCAGGTCAATTTCCGTATTTTAACACAATTTTTTCTACAGTGAGTAATATAATTTATAATAAACAGATTTTCTTTCTGTGATTATATATAGCAAAGGTTACTATGTAGAAGTAGTGGTATTAAAATTCCTGTCCACGTAGCAACCCTGAATGTATGACTCTATTAATCGGTAAAATTAATCTTTTTGTCTGTTACATAAAAATAAATTACAAATGCGAAATTTACGGATTTAGTTTGTTCTAATAATTTCGAAACATGACTTATTATTTTTACATTAAGAACTAATTATAACAAGAAAATGTCCATACTCAGAGAGTTTTCTTAATTTTAATTTCTTTTTTTAAGTATCATGTTTTTGGGATGGCTAATTCAGATACGCGATTCATTAAATTCAGGGCTGCCACTGGCAACTTAAAACTAGATGGATGTGACAATCATTAAACTTTCTTCTATCTCATACATATCAATACTTCCCGAAATCAATGTTGCCAGATGGGCTACTTTTTTAAAAATCAGATTCTTGATTGGCACCACTTTTTTGAAATGGTAAAATATGCCTTATTTAATGACATACTAATCAAGGCAAAAACAAATTTCATTTTACCGTTTCAAAAAAGTAGTGCCAATCAAGGAATCTGAATTAAAAAAAGGAGCCCACTGGCAACACTGCCCGAAATATGCAGCATAGCTGCACCACCGGTTAGGTGATTTACACCAAAATCTAATTAGCAACAACTTATGTCAACTTCTAATTGAATTTGAAGTTTGATGAAAATCCGTGCATTTGTTTTTGAGTCTATTGCGGAAATCGTGAAAATTTTTGCATAACAGTGGCACCTGTTGGGCAATTTTCACCAAAAACTTCTCAGGATCATTTTATATCAGGGACTAACTGAATCTAAAGTTTGATGAAAATTCATGCATTATGATCATTGTGCCTAAGTGAGACGCGATTCCCCATAGTTTTGTCGTATTTAGGGTATATTTGGCATTTCGTTAAATAAATATGTATTTTATAAAGCTTAAACTTATTGAATACTGTGCCTTTAATTCAAAAATAACTTCTTTCGTAAAAATTGAATCGTTATTTTTACTATAAGCCAACAATATACCATTGTCGTATTTAGGTCATTTTTGTCGCATTTACGACTGTTAAATCCTAAATGAGACGTGCAATGTCCTAAATGTGACAATGCGGTTTATATATGTCAGTTCATCTTAAAATATTCATTTAATTGCTATACATATTTTAATTACTTAATAAAGAGTTAAAATACATAAATTGGAAGTTGAATAGCTTATTATTGAACAATTAAAACTAATAATTTAAATTAAAAATCATAACGGTACATAATCTTGAATACATTATACTTAAATAATGAATACTCCCAAATCCATATTTAACTGACATTTAACTTTGACCATCGATAAAACAAGAAGTAAATAATGAATGACTGATACAACAAATTTTACCAAATCTTTTCCTTTTCAGTTTGCTTTAACTCAATTTTGATTTACACCTTCCGTGCAGGCCTCAATTTTTCTTTTTGATTTCTAAATGGTATGGATCTATATCAGGCATGTCAAACTCGTCTACCGCCGCGGGCCAAATTAAGCATCGCATACAAAGACGCGGGCTACATCAAACAAATTAGATAATATTATTCGAATTGCACACATCAATATTTGTACGTACGAAACATAGCCATATTAAACAAATATTCAAGTAAAGTTCCAAAGTTATTATTATAATTCTTAGTTTATATTATCTTATTTTTCGAAAAAATACTTGACATTACTTTTTATCAACCAAATGTACAAAGTTTTATCGGATTTTCTAAATTGCATTACCTTAAAAACATTATTTTACACAAGCTATGTTAATCTAGCAAAGATATATCTTTTAATCTTCGGGATTTTTTTCAAGTAAAAACTTAAAAACATATGTTGAAAAAATAATTTGTTTAATAAATTGTGTCTTGTATCTATGCGCTACGTATTTAATTTCATTTATGAAATACATTTTCTCTTTCAAATTATGTTGCTTTTACCAGAAAATTTTTTCTATCGAACATAGTTAATATATGCTTAATTGCTCACTTTGCCTCATTGCCAACTTTTTCACTCAGTTGGAAAATTGCAACTCGTAACTGAATTATACAAGGATAAACTGCCAAAGGATTGGCGGGCCACAAAGAAGTTGCCAGCGGGCCAGTTGCGGCCCGAGGGCCGCGTGTTTGACATGCCTGATCTATATAGATTAACGTTTAGGTTGTTGTAGCTTTACTTTCAGGTTGTGTTAGTGACTGACTTCAGGTTTCTAACGAATTTTGATATGCTGTTTTTGATTTTTTTTTCTTTTTTTTTACGCTTTAATTCTTCTCTCTTTTTCATTTTTTGACGATGCTTTTGTTTTTTTAGCGTCCTATTTTGTTTTTCCATATACGCTACAGTTTTTAAATATGCAGTACAGGTGACTTTACAGCTTTTCGCAGGATTTTAAATTGTTGGGTAAACTGGTCTTAATTACCTTCCGCAAAGTACGAAAAGGTACGAACGTCCCATGAAAGTACCGGCCATTTGCATTCCCACGGGTCCATTTCAAACGAACGTCTGGCAATGACAACGCAACAACGGATGCATTTTTAGTTGACAATAGCAAACCACTGCTCGGGCAAGCACCGTTTAAGTTCTAGGAGCACACCACAACCTGGCAAATGTACACAAGAGCATGTAAAGTAAATTTATATTTCCATGTTGCTTTTAATGGAAACTTGTGGCGATGAAGTTTTTCATAAGCAGACAGTGTTGCCAGTAGGCTACTTTTTTTTAAATTCAGTTTTCTTCGTCGCACCAATTTTCTGAAATGGTAAAATTCCTATTGTTTTTGCCTTGATTAATATGTCATTAAATAAGGCGAATTTCACTATTTCAAAAAAGTGGTGCCAATCAGAGTCTGAATTTTTAAAAAGTAGCCCACTGGCAACACTGCAAGCAGATTAAAGACATCACTTCCTAAGCATATTTGAAAGCAGATAAACATTTTAACCTTTAGACTCGAAAACAAATGATAAAGTTCCACGTATATTCCAAAGAGGTTTGTTCTTTTGAAGCTTTTTTATATAAATTGCTGCATTTCTGAAATATTCTGTTTGTTTTTTTTCTTTTTAAAATTTTTTTCTATAATTTCTGTCACTAAATAAATTGCTCTTCGGAAATAGTGATGACAGGTTGTCCACTGGCAACGGGTTCGCCACCCCTGCTTCACAAAATAGAGATTCGTTTTATGAAATTTGAAATTTGTAACAATTTTTGAAATTGTTTACGATGTAATAATTTTGCCCGGATTTGACTAACAAATAAAAACGTATATTCCCACCAGTTTACACTAAAAGCATTGTTCATATATATATATATATATATATATATATATATATATATATATATATATATATATATATATATATATATATATATATATATATATCCTGATCCTGCACCGTATGCTGGTGCCGGGTGAAAAAAAACACTCCCGTAGTCCGTAAAGCCTTAATTTGCGACGCGAATAGTGTTCCTGTGGGTGTGTCTTCATTAAAGAACGACAGAAATGTTTTTAAACTAAATGAATATTTGCTAAATTATTGTGGAGCGTGTACTGAAAGATCTGTAAACTTCCTGTGGAATGAACAGATACATTGGTGGCGAATGCGCGTGCTAGCGAGTTAATTGTCAGGAGTACATACCAGTAGTAGGAATATTTCAGAAAATAAAATTATAACTTCCTGTTATAGAAACTTATGAAAAGCGGAAACGATCCCAAAATATACGCGGAATGCAGCCTTTTTTTATGTTGCTCTCACCGAAATGGAAAATGCCATTTTTTAAAATTTAAAATTTTTAAGATGAGTATTTTTCTATTTTGATCATTTCAAATACGTGTTTAAGTACGCAGTAAAAGAAAACACTATTGGAGGATCATGTTGAAATTCTTAATTTATTGTCTAAACACAGCTTACTTAAACACAATTTTTGCTTTAAATATAATTTTAATGAAATTTATGAGAATACCATATACATTTACCGTAGTTAATATCCTAAAAGTCTCCCCCCGCATTTAGGATAGTATCTTTGTCGCTAATAGGCCACTGTAGAAAATAAGTTACCTAAATGCGCGGAAATCTTTAGAACTCAAATCTGAAAACTTCTCGCGATTTCTTGAGATAACATTGCTGGTAAATGAAAGACATATTGTAATCATTGACGTCCGTAATTTTATTTGATCTTCAAAGTTAACAGAAAAAAAAAACTTGAACCAATTTCGGGATTTTTTATCGCATTTAGGAAACATGGGGGCGCTATAAAATGAGCGTCGTCCATTGGAATGGGAGTTTTTTTTAAAAATAGAAAACGTTTTAAATGTAGATAAATGTTTCGCGTTTAGTTTCTGATGCTCGGATGTCTCACCCTATAGCATTTATATACGATTCTTGCCGTAAGATTTTAAGTACAAGTAATTTGTCGCATTTAAGGGTCATCACATTTAGGCACAATGACCTTAGTTCTTGAGATACATCTATTGCGAAAATCCTGAAAAATGCAGCATAGTAGAGCCACCTGTTGGGCGATTTACACGAAAAACTAAACAGCAGTAATTTATATCGTGGACTAACTGAATCTTACGTTTGATGAAAATACGTGCATTAGTTCTTGATACAGAGCTATTGCGATAATCATTAACAATGCAGTATAGCTGTGCCACCTATTGGGAGATATACACTCAAAAGTTATCAGCACTAAATTATATCAAAGACTAACTGAATCTGAAGTTATCTAAAAATCCATGGTTTAGTTCTTGAGTTATAGCTATTGTGGAAATCATGAATAATGCTACATAGCACCGTAACCTGCTGAACGATTTACACCAAAAAGTAATCAGCACCAATTTATATCAGGGACTAACTGAATCTAAAGTTTTATTAAATTCCGTTCAATAGTTCTTGAGATAGAGCGCCCTCAAAATTTGTGTCACATACAGACACACATTTTGTAAAAACATGTTTTTCGGGATCTCTGACCCCTAAAACGTATAAATCTGTTGAAAACCGGAATTCGAAAATTTTCACGAATTCAATAGTTTTTTCTTGTAAAGTAAAAATTCCTACCATTAATTCAAAACAATAGACTTTCAGGTAGATTATTTTTATTTAAAAATTGTTTTAGGTATAAAAATCAAAAGAGAGTCATCAAAGGGAGCCCTGAAAATAGCATATCAGAACGGGGTTTTCAAACAACTCAAACGCTGGTTTCCAAGCACTGTTGCCAGACGAGTACTAAAATTTTATATTGAATACCACTATTTTCGTACGATATAATTTTCTTGCTTTAATCGCAAATTTTTTTTTACATTTTAAAATTAAGATAGAATATTAAAATAATTTTAACCTCTCATATTGTTAACTGTAACATAGAGAAATTACGAAAAAATTCATTAATATATAATTTTAAGAAACTTTTATATTTATATATTACTTTATACTTACAATATTATACCACAAATATTTCTAGAGAACTTTTCGAATATTTTTCTTATTTTGGCAATTTTATTTTAATTTTATTTTAAAAAGTGCTGCCGGTTGGGCGTGTTTTCCTTATACAAAAAGCTTGATTGCCCCCAATTTTCTGAAATAGTTGCACACCTAATTCTGTTTCTACACGACTACCTTTTAATGATTTGCGGCAATTGAATTCCAGCATTTTTCTAATATTAATCTTCGCCTCGTTTAATAACTTTTAAATCAGCGATTAAAAAGGCGCCGAATACAATTAAAATATTGCTGGAATTCAATGGCTGTAAACCAGGAGTGGCCATCTGTGGCAAGCTCGACACCACAGTTGCCAGTTTGGCCACCACTTTTATTCAGAAAGAAAAATCCGGATCAGAAATAAAAAGAGGCATTTTTTGTTCAATTTAACCCTTTGAGAGGCAATCAATCGTGTTTGTGTAATGTTGAATTCACATCGGAACTTAAAAAAAGAATTCTTTAAAGGGACAGGGTAATCTCGGCCCTGTTAAAATACACTAACTTTATGTACCCTTTTTCTCAGAAATGGTGAAAGAAAGAGGTCTAGATTTTTTAGAGTAGTTTGAATAACGTGCTCTACGTATTTTAACAGACCATTTTCTTTCTAAGTGAACCTGAAAAATAATTATTAATTATTTATTGAAAGATATTTTTAAATGAGCATTTTTGGTAAGATTTCACTACCTAAAATAAATAGTTCTCATCAAATCATTATTTCCTTGTGTTAAAGTTTGCACTAACATAATATTAGTATTTAGAAAAAATTGAGTTCTTAACCCTTTAGTGCGCAGCTTTGCATATATGCAAAGAACACTGTTTTGAATTTGATATATTTTTTATTCCCATATACCTAATTCACACCAGAAAATTAAAATAGCAATATTTGCTTTAATTAAAAAACAGATATTCCGTATTTAAATAAAGCGAAATTAACCATAGAAATTTTCTGGTGTAAAGTCAGATTCTGTGAACCACGTAATTTCTAGAACGTAATCTATTATGCATAGATGCCAACCTCAAACTAATCTTCCGTAATATGTTAATACAATTTGATAAGCTATTTTAGATGAACGGTGTATGTATTTGATTTAACCCTAGAACTACCGGAAATTTTACTCAAGTTTTATAAAAACATTCTGCACCAGAATTTTTACTTAAAACTATTTAATTTGCTTATTTAACTTATTATTGTCTGATTTATACATTTAGTTTGTTTTGAAGAAATTTCTGGTTTGAATAGATATTTTGAATATACATGTCGGGTCCATTGGACCCTTCTGGTAGACAGAGGGTTAACAGTTGAATTACTCGGTGGTACTTATAAGTACCTTCAGTACACTGCGTGTTGGAGAAAAACTTCCTGTTTACTTTTCGTCTGTATAGTTATCCATCGTTTTCATCTGCTTTAAAGTGTAATTACTAAAATGCAGTGTAGTAATGATTTCCGTGGTATTTCTTTTCTGTTTCATTGTTATTTGTTGTAGGAAATTGAAAAAGTTGTGGCACCGGCTCGTTTTTGATATGCTAGAAATCGCATATGTAAATTCATATATTGCATATGTGGGGATGCGAGAGAACATGTTGTACCTGGAATACTGGCGTCGCATTACTAGACTGCTAACAAGATCGAAACCTAAAAAAAAGTAGTTTTTTTAACCTTTTCAAAAGCAAAGTATTTTCAGTTCTAAAGTGTTAAAATAAATGATTGGCACCGGAATTTGCCAAACGATTTATTTGTAACTAAGGAAAAAGGGGCCTACATTTCACATACTTATTAAATCGAAAATATTTTCTGGTGCCATTTGAAATACCTTGAGCGTTTTCTGTTACGATATTTTTGTTATAGTGTACTGACGGTACTTTAAAGTACCACTTTAATTAATTACCTCTAAATAATTAAATTTCTCACGGGTGAGTATTTTTTTTGTTTATCCTTTAATTTTCATTGTAGTAACTGAAAAAAAAAAACATTACATGAAAAAAATTGCCGTAGATCATAATGCCGTAGATAAAGGGTTAATGATGGTTGTTTCGCGATTACTTGAAGTAGAAATTCTTCTTTCAATGTTCCCGGTTTCAATTTGAAATTTTGAAATAAAAATGGAGGCCAAACTGGCAACCCTGCTCGACACCACTAAATTTTTATACTAATCATTGTTTTATCTAATAATCGAATCTCTGCGATTCATGAAGTTGACTTTTTCTGTAAAAATTTAGTAGTACACAGGGTGCCACAGTTGGCCACCCCTACTGTAAGCCATTAAACTTATAGTACGGTATTGGAAAAACAGAATTAGGCGTATTAGTCTTATTTAACCCTCTGTCTACCAGAAGGGTCCAATGGACCCGACATGTATATTCAAAATATCTATTCAAACCAGAAAATTTCTTCAAAACAAACTAAATGTATAAATCAGACAATAATAAGTTAAATAAAACAAATTAAATAGTTTTAAGTAAAAATTCTGGTGTAGAATGTTTTTATAAAACTTGAGTAAAATTTCCGGTAGTTCTAGGGTTAATTACAGATTAATTGAAGCGAGTAATACTGCTTTAAGCTGGCTGAGGAGTATGCTTTAACCCTCTCGCTGCGTAATTGTTTTATTAAAATAGCTTCTTTGCCACCGGTTTTTCAAAACAAAAATTTTTGTCTAATTTAATCGGGAAAATGCTCCGATTAAATAAGGCAAAATATACTAAAAATAAATAAATAACTGGTGGGAATAATCAAGGAGGAAAAATGCATGCCCTAGAAAATCACCGGTTCCACAGCGACAGGGCTAAGCATACTCCTCTAAAATGCATAAAAAAATAACTTTTCCGAAGAAAATTTAAAGAAATGAGCAAAGTTTTCTTCACATTGCAAGACAACAGCTAAAATATTCCTATAATTATGCTAGTTATGATTAGAAACATACCAGAGGGGAAGACCGAACTACGCTACCTTAAAATTAGCGTTTTGTTCAACTTGATAACCCTTTAAGCTCTGATCAGCACAATTTTGCGGGTGATACTAAAGTAAAAGAGAATGACTATTTCCTGTTTTTGTAAGATTTAAAACCAAATCTGCGCATTTAAATGAGTTAATTGGCTTCAGATGTTTTGATAAGACACAACTAGGGGGCATCAACTGCAATACATGGTTAGATTTTCTGCTTTTAACTCTTTCAAGGGCTGTGATGCCGTCACGGCATCACATAATTTTAATCCCTATTTGCCACATTGACACCCGAAATTTTTAATGAAAAGTTGACTTTTATTAAGTAAGCAAAAATATACTGTTTCATGACTACAAATAACTTTTCCTGCAAATACTGGTGTCAGTCAATTATATCAAAATTTTACGAATACAAGTACCTTGCCCCTGAAAGGGTTAAAAAGACTATATTGTAATGTATTTAATATGTTTGCACCTGATGGCAGAACATACTATGTAGTGCTACTACTTTAACTTGGTGGTCTCGTGGTGTTCTAATAAAATTTCTTACTAAGATATACAGTAGCGCTCAAAAGTATTTTGACAACCTTATATTCTCTCTTATTTTATTAAATTTAAAAATGTAAAAGAAAATATATTCCCTATAATTGAGAATACTGTGACTGCAGTTATTCAAATATATCAAGTTTCAACTTGTTTGTTTACATTCGGCGCCACCGAAGAAATATGACTCCTCCTTAGCTCAAAAGTATTTTGACAATTAGTTTGCATTTAATTGTTGAAGGTGTCAATGGCGCTATAGCTTCGATTAGTGTTTATATCGACTTATTGTGATTATTTTTAAATGCCGAAATGTCAAAAAATATTGAAGTGATTCTAGAAGAGCCGCTGTAAATACTCTTAAGAAAGGTAGACTGCAAACAGAATTAGCTCGTTCTTTTAACGGGTCTCGGCAACTTGTTATTACATGGAATAAAGTTTTTAATAAACAGAAATACATCGAAAATAAGCCACAAAGTGGCCATCCGAAAAAAACAACTTGCAATGTTGGCTGTATTCTAAAAATGATATCCACAAGTGATTGTCGTAAGTCCGCTGTAATAATAAAAAATGAATTGAAATAAAATTACGGGATAGACATACACGTTTAATCAGCCAAACGACGCCTAAACCTCTATGGTTTACATGGCAGAAGACCAGCAATAACACGTTTGTTATCTGCTAAGAATATGAAGGCTAGAGTCTCATCTGTAAAACGGCATAGCCCTTTCAGGGGCAAAGAAATTCCATTGATAAAGTGTTGAATTTAATGACTGACACCGGAATTTGAAAACAAATTTATTTGTAAATAAGAAAAAGCTATACTTCACAAACATAATAAACCGAATTTTTTTAACCAAAATTACGTAAATTTCCGTTAAAATACAGAAATAGTACTGGCGTCTCGATTGCCAGTTGGAACTCAGTTTTTTTTTTTTACAGTGAGTGATTAAGAGAAAAGCCCTGTAAATTGCGTAGTCGATGACGGGCAATATCACGAAATGTTGCTTTCTTCAGAGGGCTTTGACAGTAGTATAAAATTGCAGTAAGTACTGAATCCCACAACTGTACGGAGGGCTACACTGTAAAAAAAAATCCGTTAAAAAACGGAAATTGTACTGCAATCCAGACGCCAGTACTATTTTCGTATTTTAACGAAAAATTTGTTTCCGTATATTCCAGAAAATTTTTCGTTTTTTCACAAAATTTTTCCGTTTTTATTTTATTTTATTATTTTTTTCCCGTATTTAAATTTTTTTTCTAAGACAAAAAACAAACAAACAACCATATCGTCGGTACCATGTCAAACTATCCAAAGAGAAAACAGTGGGCTACTTTTTTAAAATTCAGATTTCTTGATTGGCACTACTTTTCCAAAAGTGTAAAATTCCCCTTGTTAATTACTCCTTATTGCCTTAATTAATATGTCATTAAATAAAGCGACTTTTACTATTTCAAAAAAGTGGTGCCAATCAAGAAATCTGAATTTAAAAAAAGTAGTCCACTTTTTTCACATTGGATAGTTTGACATGGTACAGACGATATAACTTTTCGAGAAACTTACATCTTTATGAATTTTTACGAACACGTTTACATAGCTGCCAACTTGTAGGTTTTTTTCATACCACTAAGATTTAATGGAAAATGTCGCCTTATTTAATTGCCGAAATCTGAGGATTTTCAACTGTTAAATAAAATTTTAGTGGTAACAAAAATCCGTGCAAGTTGGCAGCTATGCGTTTATCAAGGTCAGCGTATCCCTATTTATTTCAAATAACAGTAATGAAACAACACTTACCTACAGCTGGGTTTGAACTAGGGATCTGTCTTCTTCCAGATTAGCGCTCCTATCCACTATGCCACGGGAACACGTGTTGCGTTTTCAAATATCGTTACTTATTTCAGATGCTTTTTATGAAGTAAGGAGAAGATGTCAAACAAGGAACGTATTTTCGTGGAGATGATATTTTTCAATTGAGTGTACAATTCTGAATGTTTCCATAATTTTGAATATTTAGCTTTTTAATTTCATGCTTTAGAAAAGAAAAATTTTAGTCTTTAAAATATTACATGTATGAAAGAATGTATTATAAGTAATAATTGCTTCTTTTTTGCAAGATTTAAAATTTTTTATTGTGATATTATATTTATTTATTTATTTATTCATTTATTTTTGCAAGAATACCAACATATTTTTTTTCAAACATTTCGAAAACTATTTTTGCACTATTATACATATTTTTAAATTATTTGTGTGATGATCAAATACAGAGAATGAAATACAGTAAAACACCGGTTACCGAAAAGCATGGGACCACAGCATTTTTGGTTAACCGGATTCCATAGGAATTTTCGGATAACTGGGGTTCCATAGGAATTTTCGAATAACCGGGAAGCTTATGGTGAAAACTTGTTTGATGAAAAGCTGTGATCGCAATTTAGAACATCGTTGTAATAAAAATGTTGTAGTACCATATTCCAAGCACCCTGAATGACGAATTTCTCGACGAATTTCTCAACGAATTTGTTCCAGATCAGTGTTACTAGATGGGCTACTTTTTTTTAAGATCAGATTCTTGTTTGGCACCACTTTTTTGCAATGGTAAAATGTGCCTTATTTAATGGCATTTTAATTAAGGCAAAAACAAAGTTAATTTTACCTTTTCATAAAAGTTTTGCCAATCAAGAAATCTGAATTAAAAAAAGTAGCCCACTGGCAACACTGTTCCAGAGGTAAAAAAAAAAAAAAAAATTGAAAAAAAATTAATCTTCCTCAGAAGGCTTTTCTTTTGTTGGATGATGCACCATTGCACCTATCTGAAAGTGAAATTCTAACGGATGGGATTAGAGCTATTTTCCGAATGTGATTTCTCTGTTTCAGCCAATGGATCAAGGAGTTATTGTGAATACTAAGAGACATTACAGAAAAAGGCTGATACGGTTTTTGATTGAAGGACTGGCTGATGGAGCTCAAGTTGTTCAAATTTGTAGATATGAAGAAAGTTGGTTACTGGGTACCTTCTTCATGGGATGAAATTCAAAGCAAAACGCTAGTGAAATCTTAGCGTAAGTTATGGCGTAAGGTTACATCACTAGTCTATGAAACACGGGAGTCTGCAGAAACCGGTGTCATTGGAATTGTGGACGGAAATAATAAAGATACTAACATCGTTTCTGGACATGTTGCTCAAGCAGCTTCCCAGAGAAATATCAGAAGTTGGAATTGACGCCTGGCTTGGTCGAGTCACTGGTTAGCTAGATTTGACAGATGCAGAAATAGTTGTTGCGGTGAATCGAGGAGATGCTGATACTGAAGAAAAAGAGCCTGAAGAGATTGATAATGCCAGGATTACACAATATGAAGCTACTAAGATCTTAGATGTGGCACTTCGATATATTGAAGTACAAGAAGTTGCAATAGCATCAGATGTGTTGTTATTCAAAAGGTGGCGTGATAAAGCAGCATTGAAACGATGCAAAGTTGAAAAACAAAAGAAAATCACAACGTATTTAGTAAAAAAATGAAGTGTCGTATGTGTCTATCTAATAAAGTACCCGAAATTACGTAAAGGGCCAAACAAGTAAGTTGACTTTATTTATTTCATAAAGGATCATGCTTTTTTAAAACTATTTCTACCAGTTTCCAATAACACTTTTCAAAGTTTTGATTTTAATTTAGTTTGCTTCTAAGTTTTATAGCTAATAAGTATTAAAACAACTCTTCAATGTATTAAAAATTATTCTGAAGTGTTTTGATCTAAAACTTACAAATAAAATAGTAATCACAAATCAAAATTTGCTGAAAGGTGTCATTTGACATCGGTATAAATAGTGTTGACAATAAAATTTTTCACATTTAAAAAGGACTTTTAATGTCTTTCGGTTAAGCCGATTTTCGGATAACCGGGGTTCTACAGTAGTAAAATTCCCTTTATTTAATTACATATTAATTAAGGCGAAAACAAGGGGAGTTTTACCATTTCAGAAAAGTGGTGCCAATCAAGAAATCTGAATTTTAAAATAGTAGCCCACGGGCAACACTGGTCCTGCCCCGTATTCAGAAGGTTAATGGATAGTTTTATAAAGCTCAACAAATATTTGTATAACTACTAACATAAGTTTAAGAATTAGCTTAGTACTCATGGCTAGATTACCACAGGAACAAACTGACAGCAGTATTTTAACATAGAACTTTTTGCCTCAATAAACGCAGAATTTTATAAATCTTAAATAATGCGAAAAATTTCTCTTTTAAATTACCAGTACAAGTTTGTGCTTGCGGAGGTACAAGCTGCGTTCCTGTGTAATTTCTCAAAATTAATCATTCTTCTATTAAGTCTCTTGAAAATGTAAATACGGGTATCTACTGAAATTATAATATAATTAATACCCTTTATTTGTTTAAATTAAAATCATTTTGTAATAAAATATATCTTAAAATTCCAAATATGCAAATTATTTATTTAATGGATAGTTTTATAAAGCCCAACAAATATTTGTTTTTCACTAATTATAAGTAAATGCTTGAAATAAATCTTTCTTTTTTACTTTAAAAAATACGGAAAAAAAATCTGATACTTTTAACCCCTTCGGGACCGACGGATTTTATGTGACGTTTACTCGGTTTGCACCACTTTTTAAAAAGAAGTTACCTTTACTTAAATAATCATAAAAATGCTCTAATTAAAGGAAGAAAATATTTTTTTATGTTTTACTGGTGCCAAAGGAAAATTATGTATGGTTTTTTTTTTTTTTTTTGAAAGTGCATATATGTACCCATGGTCCCAAATGGCAGTGTTGCCAGTGGGCTACTTTTTTTAAATTCATGTTTACTTATTGGCACCACTTTTTTGAATTGGCAAAATTCCCCTTGTTGTAGCCTTAATTAATATGTCATTAAATAAGGCGAATTTTACAATTTCAAAAAAGTGGTGCAAATATAGAAATCTGAATTTAAAAATAGTAGCCCACTGGCAACACTGCCGAATGGATCAAGTGAATTCTTACTAACACGGAGCAACCTCTTCTTTCGCCACAGCTAATTTCAAACAGTAATATCCCTGTTACATGTTCCCAACATTTGCAAGAAATCAATCATGACGATTGTTTAAAGAATATTTTCAAGAGAAATAAAAAAAAAATAATAATAATAAAATTGTGTGGTAATATTGATAGCCAAAAAAAAAAAAGAGATTGCTCCAATTAGTGTTTCCAGGTGTCACGTGTAAATAGGGGCTCCAAATGCTCTTGATACCAGTATTTTAAAGTAATTTTCTTCGCCTTATCTAATGGCAGAATTATTTGCGATCAAAGATGGCAAAACAACCTTTAAAAAATTAGTTGTTTCCAGAGCATTTGGGGTCCTGATTTACGCGGGGCAGCTCGCAACACTAGCTGCAATCCACGTAGCCTGATTTCCGAATACTAATATTTAACTTTAACCATTGAATTTTCTACAGAAAAATAAAACAAAAATTAGCCTTTTAAATGTTACAAATAATATTTTTTTTGTAAAAAGGCATGTAATTTTTGTAATTTTATAACACACTTGTATAATTATTTTAGCATTATTGTTTCTCTCAAATGACGGATATCCAAATTATAAGCTTAAAAAAACATTTTCATATTTGTTTAGAATGTACGTAATCAATACATTATTTACAACTATAAATTTCAAAATATTTTAATCCCTAAAGAAACTAAAAGACGAGTTTTAAAGGCTGAACTAAGTTTCATTTAGTTGAACGAAAATAATTCGACTTCAATTAACATATTTAAAAGCTCTCAGCTGTTTAAAATGTAATTACTTTCTCTTTCAGTGAAGGAAGGGGAAAAAGCAACTTCGAAGTTAATTGCCGTATTAAAGTGAGAATTTATAGAAGTTATTCTCTTGTTTTTGTTGCATTTACTTTGTTATAAAAGTCTTAAATTAAATTTGAATGACATAAACAAGGAAAAATTTATCTGCATTATTAAATAGTGAATAACGTGGAATAAGATATTTCCGCATCCTGTCACTGCCTTATTTAATAGCAAAGTTTTTGACACTAAATAAGGCAATTTTTTGTATTCTGTAACAATGGTGCTTGATCGCAACGTCACGGAAATATACCTAGTTTTTAACACTAGAACGACCATAACGATCCATTTGACCGGTAACAATCTAGTATATTTTAATTCAAACAGAAATGTTTATGTATATATATTTTTTTCAAATATAAATAAATAAAATAATTAAGATAATATAGTGTTAAATAAAAATTACGGTTTAATTTTTTTTATATGAATTAAGTAAAATTTCCGGCCATTCTAGTGTTAAGTGTACAAGAAAGAGGAGGGGGCGTCCCATCTGATTAATTGTCACTACTATTTGCGGAAAGTAAACTTCATTTTATTTAGTCATATAATTGCAATAATTATATAAGGCTGAGAATACCTGTAGCTCACTGTAAAAAACGCGTTTCAGACATCTAAAAAAGAAAGGGTTTTTTTTCCTTTGGGAACAATTAAACATTGTTGTTCGTAAATGGAAGTAAAATGTTTTGGATTATTTTGGAAAAAAAAAATTATACAACATCAAAAGAGCATCATACAAACTATGGAACATGAATGGTGATAGATTTAAATAGTAGACGAAAGTGTGAAAAACTTCTTGAAAAATAATTTTAGAACGAAGACTTACACGTAGGCTAACTGCAGGCCGACAGAGGAGGAATATACGAAATTCCTAACACATTGCTGACGGGCAATGTCTATCAAATATGAATTTTAACACGTTGACTTCTACGCTACGAGTATACTCGTAGCTTTAATATTCGTGGCTTTAATTTATTACTTTCTCACCATTTTCTTAAAATAATAATAATAAAAAAATTGCCTTATTTATTGGAAGAAATTTCGCTGTATTAGTAAAGCAAAATTTACCTTTCAGAATTTGTGGTGGCAAACAAATTTCATGAAGAAATTTGAAAATTCTTACTTTTTGCGGTAGTGAACGTGTTAAAACAATAGAAGCTACTCCCTGTTCTGAAAGTCTCTTGTAAATTGGTGTTCTAGATAGGTTTCCAACGTTTATGCATCGGTAAATATCTTTCAATGTACGAATTTAATATAAAATGTCTTACAATCTAAAAAA
This sequence comes from Maratus speciosus, assembly GCA_963932465.1. Lineage (NCBI taxonomy): Eukaryota > Metazoa > Arthropoda > Arachnida > Araneae > Salticidae > Maratus > Maratus speciosus. The sequence goes on along the minus strand of OZ010796.1, from coordinate 441,369,665 downwards.
ATATGGACAACATGATATAAATGCATTTGCTGCAAGGTGGAGGCCACGCCCTTAGTCAGTGATGTTTTTTGAATGAAAACCAGAGTTCTCGCTTCCAGTCGTGAACAATGCTGCCAGTGGGTTACTTTTTTTAAATTCAGATTTCTGGATTGGTACCACTTTTTTTAATTGGTAAAATTTCCCATCTTTTCGCATTAATTAACAAGTCGTTACATAAAGCAAATTTGTGATTTTAAAAAAGCGGTGCCAATCGAGAAATCTGAATTCTAAAAAGTAGCTCATTGGCAACACTGGTCGTGGATGTGTTATCTTCTTTGTGACAACAATGGAGTTACGAATAAAAAGGAGGAGACATATAGTGTACTGTCTACCAGTTGTGAGTGAACTGAGGAGGTTGTTACAAGATGGCGGCTATTTTTATTTTATCAAAAGTTTCTGATTACCGCCAGGGCAAACTTCCCACCAGTAAATTTGAACAGAAAGTTATTTAAGCACCTTATTCATGGAAATATTTTCTCACAAATATGGTAAAATTTTTTATTTCTCTTTGATATTGTCAGTTTGCCCATGTATTATAATCTTATTCACTGAAACTGGCAGAAGGTTGTCACAATAATGGAGTTATGAATAAAGAGGAGGGGACATATAGTGTAGAGTCTATCAGTTGTGAGTGAAGTAACTGAGCAGGTTGTCACAAGATGGCGGCTGAATATATACATCGGATGAACAGCTTCTAATTACCGTATAAGCAAACTTCCACCAGTAAATTTTGATTAGAAAATTTCGCCTTATTTTAGCGGCTTATTCACGCGAAATTTCTCTCACCAAATAATGTAAAAATTTCTATTCGTTTTCACAGGTGGAAATTGACCCGGCTGTTATAATCTCTTTCGCTGACACTCACAGGAGGTGTTCCAGGCTGTCACAATATGGCGGAAACACAGCGCCTGACTACCGAAGAAATAAAATTCCACAAGTAAAATTAAATATCTGTTTTGGGGTATAATTATGCCTGAAGATCTGCATTAAAAAGGCGTTTAGATAAGGAGAATATTTCTAATCGAATTTACAGGTGTGGCTTTTTCCTGGCGATGATGAACCATTATGAAACCGGTTACTGTTGAAGCTTCACTATTTTGAGGCTATGTCAATTCCTCTTTATTCGTAATTCCATGGTCAAAGTAAATTTCCACCTGTAAAAATGAATAGCTGTTTCTGACATCATTTATCACTGAAACACCGCCCCCTGAATACTAGGCCTGAGCGCTCACACAAAAAAGACACAAAAATGGCGGCTGCCGAAGGCGGATTTTTTTAAGCGTAGGTACGGTCCCTTAAATGTTGACACCAGTATTTTATAAAAGATTTCTGTACCTTGTTTATTCGCAGAAAAGTGAAGCGGAAAAAACTTCAAAAAATTATTGGTAGGAATATTTAAGGGACCGTACACACTCTGAAATAAATCCGCCTTCGGCAGCCGCCATTTTTGGTCCAGCGCTCAGGCCTACTATTCAGGGGGCGGTGACTGAAATTTTGCATTAATAAGGCTTTTAAATCAGAAAAATATTGCTATTTAAATTTCCTGGTGGAAGTTTCCCTCAGCGGTAATCAACCCCTGTAAAAGTGGTTACAGTTGAAGCTTCACTATTGTAACCCTCCGTCGGTCGTAATAGCCCCGACAGGCACAACACAATTATTTCCGTTCTCCTCTCCGCCACTAAAGCGCGCAGGTTTACTTATTTTCAGTGTAATAAACGAGGTTTTTTATTGAAATGTTCTCTCTTTGTAGATACTAGTGAAGGTCACTGATCACTTCAAGAGCGTTAGAATTGCGTCAGTTAATTAGTAATGACTATTTTCGAACAGGCGCCTATCAGGCGCATTGCGACCGAATTCGGGAGTCCCAGAGGTGCGACCGACGGAGGGTTAAGGATTATATTAGTTCCTCTTTATTAAAAGTTCAATGGTGGCAACTGACTTGAATTCGCATCTTTTAGATTTGTGTGTAACTCCACTTACAGGAAGTACTTTTGGATTTTATATCTTACTAGGGGGCTCGGTCCCCTACGAGCTACGCAAGCCAACCCCCGTCCAGACACCGCACACTCTAAATGCACGCTAATTTGATCGGCTTTAAAAAGATTTCGAAAGATTGAATTATAATTTAAAAAACAGTGTCGATGTTCCTATAAAAGGGTTTCTATTGATTTCTCTTTGATTGGGGAATTTGAACGCCAAATCCGCTGCGGTACTACTTGATTATCCCGTCGACCAATTTCGCCAAATTATATAAATCGCCAAACCAATCGCCAAATTATACAAATTGACATAATTTTTATTTTAAATAACGAAAGAACAAAAGAATTAGTACAACATTAATAAAATACAAATAAAACGTCAAATTAAAAATAACTTGATGACGTAGACACGTGTAACAACATTTCAAAATAAGCTAATATAAAAGGAATTAAGTAAACAGTCTTTGTCTCCTGGTATTTTTTAACAAAGCGAAAAGAAAGTTCTTTTAATTGAGACATTTTAAATTAATCGTTTTTAATCTGACGTAATTTTGACCAAGCTATTCTTTCTCTTTTAAATATTCACGTGAAAATACTTTTGTTAGAAATGAAATATTATTTGCGCTTTCCTAACAAAAATACTTGAAAAGATCCTCTCAAAATATCAAATAAATGTCTAGCGCAATTTCTAAATTTAAACTGTTTTGCAATATTTTGTGTTCATTTTATGTAATAACTGTAATGTGACGTAAATATGACATAATTTCTCCTATTTAAGACTTCTAACGCATGTTAATGAATATTATTTTACAATATCCTTTCTCTTTTAAAATTCACGTGTATACTTTTTATGACGGAATTTTCAATAAGTTCCTGCTTTTTATACGCAATTATTTAATTTTAATTTGAAAGTATCTTTTCTGTTTATAATAATCACGTGTAAATAAATTTTAATTTGAAGCAAAAATTATTGTTTCCGTTGTTTACACAGTTGACAACAGGTTAAATTAGTACAATTTTCTAAAATAAGTAAAAAATATCTCCCGAAATGCTGAAAATTTGAATTTAAAATAGAAATGAAACCTCGAAAAATGAGTCAAATTAAAAAAATAATTAATTCTGCACACCTGGAAATTATAATGTATAAAATGATATAAAAGTTATTAAATTCCGATGTATAGTTTTTGCTCCTATAAAACTTATTTAGTGGAACGATTTTGTCCAAATTTAGCTTTAAATATCTCTTAAAATAATTCTTCGATTTGAAAAATGTCTGCATCAGCGTGTTTATCAAATATTTCTGTATAATACTACCGATTTTCATATTTTTGTATGCATTATTTTCCTTAATATTAACAAAGAAAGACCTCCGGTCACAAAAAATTCAAAACCGGCGGCGGCGGTGGTGACAGCGGTAGTTACTTTTTTCTAGAATAGAGAGATATTATATCAAAAAATATATGCAATATTCGTATTTCTACAGTTAGTGTATAATGTATATAAATATTTCAATTAGAAACTGTGCTATTATTATATTCAGTCATTTGTAATATAATTACAAACACAAAATATAATTTATAATTGTAAATAATGCACATATACTGGGCAACTGCTGTTTTTGTTTGTCACCACTGCAACATGCAAGCATAACGCTTATGAAGTTTCTGTTTAAAAAGGCGAAAACTTGTCTTCTCGAATGTTTTAATTTCGATGAAGTAGACGGGGTGAAAGCAAAATGTACGACATTTATCCCTTTCAGGTGCAAGGTATCGTAGATCCAGGCGTATAATCCGCGAATCAAACAATCATGTTTCAACCCAGATATATAATTTAATTAAATGTAACTTGTTAAATCGCGGTAAATATCTGACTTCAATTATTTATTAGAAGTTTTTTTCGAAACATGATTGTTTGATTCGCGGATTATACGCCGGAAATCACGGTACTTCTATTCGCAAAATGCTAAAATGAGTGAATGACATCAGAATTTACAAACAAATTCATTTCAAAATAAGCAAAATTTTTTGTTAATGTATTGAATAACAGGAATTTTTCATTCCAATATTCTGGTGACAGTGTGGCATTTAGGGATTAAAATTAAGTGGTCCAAACAATGAAACACCACCCGTGAAAGGGTTAAGAGTGTATGTTTAGTTTTTCTGTATGTTGAACGGTTTGGTCGATAGGGGCTTCGAAAGACGGCTGAAAAAAAGGGCGTAAACTATCTTCGGATAATCAGGGCAAGTGATATTTCGGAACGGGTGCTAAGCACCCATTTCAGGGCTGACACGGCCGACTATTTTTTAATTCTACTTCGCACCAGTTTTTGAAAACAAAAATCTTTTACATTCGCTTTGACAGCATTTGCAAGAGAAATATGCTTCAAAATGTATTTTTTAAAAATAGTGGTGGGAACAGAATATAAAAGTAGTCACCTGTGACAGCCCTGCCATTTTGAGAAAAAGGCAGGTTTTGGTGAGCGTGGATCTTAGTTTTTAATTAGTGTCTCTGCTATCTATCAAAAATGAAAAGCTGAGCTTCAGGTGCATTAGGAACTGCCTTGCACTATTCTTTTACAAATTTTCCGATCTCTAAGTGAGGCAGTGTAGGGACTTTTTTAATTCAGATTATTTGACTCTCACCACTTTTTAAAAATAGTATATTCGCTTCATTTTTCAGAATTTTTGATCTATTTTTAAATACGCCGAATATTTCTATTTCAAAAAAGCGGTGACAATCAACAATCTGGGGACAAAAAAGCCCCCAATCTGGCAACACTGAAGTGAGGTGGAATTTTCTAGTCATCGCTCACGCATACACATACCGCTGCCGCCGAAATACTCAAGGCCAGAGGACACCAGTGTAACGTCATCACTAATCTACCGACTTCTCACTAGTGTCGGAATTCACATCGAAAAACTTTGAATAGCAATTTTCTTTTATTTTATTTGTGGAATATCTGTAATTTATAAAACAATAATAACTATTTAAACTTACTGGTGCGAATTCGGAATCCCTAAATAAAATTTAGCCAGATGCGGAATGCTACAGTGTTGGCGGTCTCACTGCTGGAGACCAAAGTTTCACTATTTTAACTCTTAATGGGACCAGGTAAGCGAAATTTAGCCAAAAATTCGATTTTTACTTTTTTATACCATTAAATAGTTTAACCCCTTAATTCTCGCTCCCGTGATATTCACGGGCTGTGTCTTTTATTCAGATTATTTGATTCCCACCAGTTTTATAACATAGTGTAATTGGCTTTATTATTGTATCACTTTACCTGTCATTAAATAAGGTGAATATTTCTTTTTCATAAAAAATGGTGCCAATAAGCAATTTGAATTTTTAAACCGTAATTAAATACGACCGTTAAGGGGTTAAACTTTTATCTTTTCAACTATGCATTACACATGTTTATATATATATATATATATATATATATATATATATAAAGTGTTGGATTTTTCATTCTTTCTAAGAGCACTTCACAGCAGTGGGCTACTTTTTTAAAATTCAGATTTCTTGATTGGCACCACTTTACTGAAGTGTTAGAACTCCCATTGTTTTCGCCTTAATTATTATGTTATTAAATAAGGCAAATTTTACTATTTCAAAAAAGTGTGTCCAATCAAGAAATCAGAATTAAAAAAAGTATTCCAATGGCAACACTGCTTCTCAGCTTTAACCCCTTGAGGGGCAAGCAATTACGTTTATGAAATGCTGAATTCCCACCGGAATCTTTGAAAAATTCTATTTCAAAATAAGTAAAAGCAATTTTACGGCATTTTCCCACCAAAGTCAGAAAAGTAAAAATTAATAAAATTTTTCTGGTGTAAAATTTCATTAATCGTAGGTGTTATATAATATAAACCGGTGTCCCTCAAGGGGTTAATTGACTTTTTCTCAAAACTTTTATTTTTCAGGTTTGTGTTCCTTTTTTTCAATATCTATTAAATTTAAGAACTCAGATTTTTCTAAATACTGATATTATGTTATAGTGCATACTTTATCACAAGGATTTAATGATTTGTTCAGAATTACTTATTTTAGGCAGTGAAATCTTACCAAAAAATACTAATTTAAAAATGTCTTTGAATAAATAATTAATAATTAATTTTCAGTTTCACTTAGAAAGAAAATGGTCTGTTATAATTCGTAAAGCATGTTATTCAAACTACTCTAAAAAATATAGACCTCTTTCTTTCACCATTTCTGAGAAAAAGGTACATAAAGTTGAAGTGTTTTAACATGGCCGAGATAGAGCTTACTCGGTCCCCTTAAATGCATGATTTTTAATTTTGTTTGTTTGGTTGGTTGTGTTTTATGACGGCTAATTATCTACACGAGGAATATAGACCCTAAGGGGAGTGCCCTACGTGGCGGTCTTTCTAAGGGAACCTAACCCGTATTTATGCACGGAAATCCACTGTTATTTCCGCTCGCGTTCATCGGCTTTTGAAAATTCTGCTTTGTAAAAAAACTGTGCTTAAAATTTACGAAACTGTTTACGTGCTATGGCTTGCTGTGCATCCTATATACTGTAATTTCCCGCGTATACGCCGCGGCTTAGTTAAGTCTTGTTCAAACCGGAAATTTGATTGAAAATAAGAAGCCAAATAAGTGCTAAGCAGAAGTAAGTCACATTTTATTTAAAACAAATTCTGGTAGGAAATCGAGTTATCTGAGGTGCGGCGGATACGTGCGAAATTAGGGTAATTCTAAAGATATGTTTTCAGTTTCGATATCGATTTATAACTAATAAAATAAAATTATCATATGTTAAAAGAGAACTTTAACTGACAAAAAAAGTATGATTTTTATATTATAATATTTTAGACACAAGAAATTTTCAGATAGATTTTTAACTTTATTTAGTAGCATATTTTTGCAATTTTTACAGAAATAATATTTCTATATAAATATAATGGTTGCTCAGAGTTAAATAAAAACTGATTCAGATATGCATCACTATGCATTTAAGGGTTAAATAAGCCGAATTATTTAGATCTAGTGGTAAGACTGCGCGCTGCAAGTTGGACGCTACTTGCTTAGAAATTCTATGTGCCCTATACATGAAACAAGATTTATATGAAGTAAGATTTTTGTGCAGCGCACACTAGGTTTGTGCCAATATATGCCGAATACTACTATTTTTAAAATGTAATCTCCAGCTTTTTTAATCGCTGAAATTCTGCCATTAACTAATGGGAAGATTACTATTCGGAAAGCCCTTGCACACAATTGAGACATGTCCTGAATTAGACGACGTTTTGTCTATGTGTATATCGCACAGACACCAGAATTTTATTTTTAAAATTTAGATTACCCTGAAGAATAGACATCTGCGTTTGATAGCACAACAAGCATTTTTTCTGTGTTGTTCTTTGATAAGTTGCTTTGCTCGAGCTTAGCAACGGATAAACTGAGTACGAGATTTAGTATACCATATCTACAAAATTGTGCGGTGCATTGTTTCCAGTTCACCATTTTTATTCATATTACTTGACGCTTACTAGTATTTCTAAATAGATATTTTTGTTGTACGTAATGCCTATATAAATAAGGCGAATTATATTATAACAAAAAGGGGTAACAATTAAGAAATCTAAAAAAAACAAAAAAAAACCACAACAAATCTGGCAACACCTGTACGATGCTTGGTGCTTACCAGTGTTCCTTGTTGGGACGTTTTTATTAAATTCAGATTGCTTGATTAATACCACTTTTTTGAAATAGCAATATTCGCCTTGCATATAAGGGGTAAAACAATTTTGACCTGTTAAAAATCAGATATTTTTTTTGTCAGTTAATGTTCGCCTTTAACAAATGATAATGCTATGTTATTAGTTATAAATTGGTATCGAAACTGAAAAGATATATTTGGAATTATGCGATGTGGAGCAAGCAATAGCATGCAAACAATTCCGTGAACTTTAAGCAAAGGAGTTATGAATAAAGAGGGGGAGACATATAGTGTAATGTCTACCATTTCCGAGGCAAGTAACAGTGGAGGTTGCCACAAGATGGCGGCTGCTTTTTAAAAAATCGGATCTTCAGTTGCTGATTACCGCCAGGGCAAACTTCCCACCAGTAAAACTGAATAGAAAATTTCGTCTTATTTAAGCGTCTTATTCATCTAAATTTTTTCTCAATAATGTCATAAAAATTTTTATTTGTTTTTACCGGTATCAGTTTTCCTTTTAAAACTGTCAGTTTGTTTCCGTGGTTGTCACACTATGGCTGAAACGCAGGGCCTGTCTAATGTCAAAGTAAACTCCTACGAGCAAAAATGAAATTTGTTTCCACCATTATTTATGACTGAAATTCGCAATAATAAGGCTTTTAAATAAGGAAAAAAATTCTATATAAGTCTACTGGAGGAAGTTTCAACCGTTCATAAACAACTTCTGCGATAGTGGTTACAGTTGAAGCTTCACTATTTTAAGGATATGTCAGATCCTTTTTATTAATAGTTCCATGCTTTAACACTCGAATGCCGGGAAAATATTACCCAAACTTCACAAAAATATTTCTCACCAGAATTTTTATTTAAAATTATTTAACTGATTTATTTAACGTATATTTGCGTGGTTTAAATGTAACTTACGGTATGAAAAAATGTCTGGCTCAAGTTGGCATTTAATCATTTGGTCGGAGTCGATTCGACTGCTTCCGGGCATTCTAGTGTTAAACGCAGTTTATTTCAAAATAAAGTTTTCAAAAACCGATGAACACTCCATATCAGTGCTCCCAAATGGTCCGCCCTCTGAATAGCAATAAATTTTAACAGAAAATTTTATAGTAGGTTTGTGCTAGAATTAACTTTCAAAAGTGGTTTCGGGGCGGTTTGTAAGAAAAATCTAAAAAGAAAATTTTTCAAAAAACATATTGGTATTCAGTTGGCGGACCATTTAGGAGCCCTGCCATCTCTACCAATTTTCTCTAAATCAATTTCATCTCTGAAGATTTATCGTTCTTTTTAACTCTTTCCAACAAAGTTTAAAAGTGTTTATACATTCGGTTTGTCTGTCCGTCTGTCCACGCTATAATTCCCGTAAATATACTCGGATTTTCATGAAATTGATAAAGGTTATTTAGGGTCACCAAATCATGTTTGGTATTGTATATGAAGTATGTAAGATTAATCGTTCATTTTCAGGGGCACTCAAAAGTATTCCATTACATCATGGTATGTGGGGAAAAATCGTTTGCAGAGTATTTTAATGACATTATGCTATTTCAAATGTATTGAAACTGATATACCGTAATTTCGTGCGTATCCGCATCACCTCAAATAACTCGATTTCCTACCAGAATTTATTTTAAATAAAATGTGACTTAGTCTGCTTAGCACTTATTTGGCTTCTTTTTTCAAAAAAAATTCCGGTTTGTAAAAAGACATAACTAAATCGCGGCGGATACGCGGGAAATTACAGTATATAGGATGCACAGCAAGCCATAGCACGTAAACAGTTTCGTAAATTTTAAGCACAGTTTTTTTGCAAAGCAGAATTTTCAAAAACCAATGAACACTCCACTGAATTCACTGTAAATCACTGAATTTCACTACGATCACGTTATAACAGGGCATTTATAGCACTTTTTATTTATTTACAGGGACACAAATAAGAAATGGGTTACAGTACAGTACTGTCTTTGAGTAATAATTGCTGAAGTGTACGGTCTGAAATTTGGTATGCGCATCTTAATTTAATTAATTTTTTTCATCTCACTCGTTATATATAAATTTAATAGCTCAAATACAGGGCTGCACAAAAGTATTCACGTACCGTTCTCCTTATTAGAGGAAATTGCTGAAGGTAAATTTTCAACTGAAGTATATATATCTCTTAAGTGAACTAAATTTTGTCATGCATGTAGTTAATAGATTCAAATCTATATATCATATACAGGGCTGCTGAAAAAATTCGCTTTCCATATGGTCGAATTAGGCCTAATATTTTAATTTTTCAAACGGTACAGTTTTGTTACATTATTCTGAATGTGTTGGAAAGTGTTTCATAATCTATGCTTGACACACGATTTTTTCTTACTAGTTTCTGGTAAAGTATGCCGAATTGTTTCGAAATACTAATTTCTAGCTGCTCGTTTAATCTTTAAGTAACGAAATTTGTAGTTGAAAACTTGCAGTTTATTTTCGATCAATGTCATTTAATTAAAAATGCATATTTTTAAAAAAGACTAGGTTCACAAGCTTTGCACTAAGGAATTCAATTCTTTTGTTGCATTGTTATAAGTCAAATCTACGGTTAGTTTACGTGTACACCGCTTCACCTTGTTTTTCGAAGTGCAGCGGATCATTAATTGACAAGCCGCCATTCTTTTATTATATCAACTAAACAAAAACATGGTTTTATAATTTATGCATACTAAATTAGTTTGAATGAATATTTAAAAACGCTTCGCACTTGTGCGAATTAAATTAACACTATTGCATAATTTGCGCGCACCCTTTTTTAACCAAAAATTTTGAGTTTTTAGCGGAAATTCCGAAAGAAGAAATTATAACTTAGGTAAGTACAAAATGTCTGTCATTAAATAAAGACAAATTTACAATTTAGAATTTCTGGTATGAATAAGGAAATTCTGAACAAAAAAGAAATTCCTGAATTGACGCATATATGAGGCATTCTCACAAAATATTAACTTTCAGGAACTTTCAGGACTTGTGAAATTAAACTTAATAAAATGGCATATAAAACTTATAGCTGAATGAATTAATGATTCAAAATAAAGAAAAAATGGTCAGAAGGGACAATGTTTTATAGTATTTTATTTAACTGAGGATTAAAGTTAAACTTGCGTGTTTAATTTTCCTTACCGTCCCCTTAACATTTTATCTCTCTAACTTTTTATTTTTTTCTAATTTTTTACTTATAAATAATGAATTTGCATGTACCCCTACAACATTTAAATAAGAAATAACAACAATGTACTATTTTTAGTACACAATTTTTATATAACATTGTCTTAAAGGCAAAAAATTTAGCAGTTACGCTGATTTTATGCTGAATTTTTAAAATTTTTTTTCAACTGGCTAATTCCATGAAAACTTGTCATGTCTGTCACACAGCTGAAAATCGCTATGCTTGTTGTCCACCGCGTTATTTTCGAAAAGTTTTCGTCGCGTTACTCAATTGATGAGATATATCCGATAAAATAAGTCACATTTTCCGTTCTAAAATACTGGTAGCCAAAAATCGTAGTATGTGACAGACATGACAAGTTTTCATGGAATTAGCCACCTGTAACACACATATTCCAGACATACTAATTTATTATATAAACACACCAGTGTTCCAAAAAAATAAATAAATAAAGTTTGTTATTTAAATTCTTTTACAAAGAATTTCACAGTTTCAAACAGAAATATAAGTGTAGGGGCGGTAAGATTATCACAGTGATGGTACGGACTGTAGCAAATAATTACGATTAAATATTTCGAACATTGTTTCTCGAAATGTTGGTCGCGAACAGATAACGAGAGGGTGTAGTTAACCCTAGAACTACCGGAAATTTTACTCAAGTTTTATAAAAACATTCTACACCAGAATTTTTACTTAAAACTATTTAATTTGTTTATTTAACTTATTATTGTCTGATTTATACATTTAGTTTGTTTTGAAGAAATTTCTGGTTTGAATAAATATTTTGAATGTACATGTCGGGTCCAATGGACCCGTCTGGTAGACGGAAGGTTAAACCGAAAAAATAAAATGTTTATGTGCTAAAAATATATGTTATTAAATAATATACATAATTGGTAAAGATACCAATGCAGTAAACGTAAATGTGTATTACTACACGACTCAATTTATTTATAACTTGAAAGCTTTACTATATGTACATTTACATTTGAAACACACAGAAATAAATTATTTTCAACTAATTTAGTTTTTAATACTACTATTGGAGAAAATGTTTTCCACACAGATAAGAAATAAAAAATATATAGGATCATAGTTTTGAAAGAATCCGTTACTGGGATTTCATTAAAACAGTATAATAAAACATTCCATATACTTTTTTATGAACGCTTAGAGGCAATTATGTCAATACTTAACGTCATTAACGTCAATACTTAAAAGTTTTAAAAACGATGATTTATAACAAAATACATGTGAGCCATTTTCCGATAGTTTTAACTTTCATGAATAAGAAACATTTTTAAATTCAACTTAAAAAAAAACAGCATTTTTAAACTTCCAGTTTTAAACATTCATGTTCTTGTAGCTATAATTAGAAAATGTTCTTATTCAGCATTAATGTTTAATACCGTACTATCCCAGTGAAACCCTTGCCATCCATTTAATGCCATGTGAAATAGAACTGGGATGGAAAGAACGTGACGGTAAGGAAAATTACCACCTATTTTTAGGCAAATCATATTCAGACTAAGTGATTGCCGCAATGTTAATTGATTTTTAGCAAGAGTTATTTACATTGGATTAAAAAAATAAAATAATAATAATTTACCTAGAAAAGTGGAAAAAGAATAAACCTTGGAGACGGTAAGACTACCAATAAAGCCACAATGCTTGAAATTGATATTTTAAATGCTGATTTAAATTCTGCAGTAAATTTCCTGTCAAAGAATTATAGAAATTTTTTCTCTAACATACTTCTGCATGAGAAAAAAGTTGAAAAAATTCTTTGGCTGCATCTGAAGTGATTTACTGTATAATTTTAGCAAGAGTGTAAAGAATCTAAAACCCAGGGACCGAGTTAAAAAAATAATAACAACCGTAAAAATGTGTGCAGATTAATTTTTTGCTACATATTTATATAAAAGAATATTCCCAGTTTTGGCAAAAAATTACATTGAATTACTTTCATTGAACCAATTTTATACAGACAGCTCCACAGTTAAAAATCAGCATCAGGGACACAGGACGGTATAGGTATTTTGTGGTATTTTGGACACCCAACATCGTCCAAAACTTATTTATCTCGTTAATATTGTTATGCAGTCATGTAATGGAATGTTTTCCAATGTAAGAAATAAAAAATCCCAAGAATATGTACTAAAATAAAAATTATTATTCAGGGACTTAAAAGTCAAAATTATGTGAGAATGCCTCATATGCGCTGAAGATGAAAAAAAGTTAACGAAAAAAAAGCCTTAAATTGCAGGTCCTCAAAATGATGTTAGTCTTTAAAAACATATTTATTACAGATTAACTCAGCAAAGCCCGTTGGCAAAAAAAGAAAAAAAAACTTGCCACGTAAGCCGAACAAAACTTTTAAATTTCAATACCAGTATTTTAGATTGGAAATTTTCACATTATCTAATCTTAAATATCGAGCGATCAAATAATTCAAAATTACAATCTGGAAAAAACTGGTGTCGAAGAATTAAAAGATGTGTAAAAGAAGCTCGTCCTTAACCCCTTGAGGGGCGCCGTTTGCAGTCTGCAAACGGTTAATTTTAATGCCTAAATATTCAAATGGCCCCAGTAATTTTTTAGTACAATTTCGACCTCATAGTAAACGTGGAAAAAGGCTTTTGATTATTTTCAAATAAATTTGTTTGTTAATTGCGGTGTGAATTAATTATTTGAACATTTTTTGAGCAGAAATGCCTTGCCCCTGAAAGGGTTAATGGGTTAAGTAAAGGGAATATTGCTATTTCAAAAACGGGGAAGCTATTAAGCAATCGCAATAATAAAACGCTACCCAACTAGCAACACTGTTGTGTATGCCCCTTGGAGATTCCAAAGATATTTATTAGACAGATAATTTGTTAAGCAGATAATTTGTCAGTGATATGGCACCACTACCAAATTATCTGCTTGATATTTAATCCTGTTGCCGTGTCCATTTCGAATATACATTATCTCGAAGATGTAGTGCTGTCAAGTCTCCCACCAGTATTTTAATATAGAAAATATTCTTTTATTTACTAGGAACATTTGGGAGATTTAATCGAACAACATTCTCTCGAAGATAATAGTGATGTGCAAAGAGCCGAAGACTTTGCAACTCTGAATGTAAGTAAGTAAGTAAGCACCCACCCTGGGAACCCGCTTTTGGCTTATGGTTAGGTTTGAACCCCGAGCCCAGGGCAGGGAAAAGTACTATTACCTGTAAAACCCTCTAGTATTTAAGACACTTAATAGAATACAATACAATTGAAAAAAAAAAATGAAAAAATTAAATTAAATTAGTTTTTTTTTTTTTTTTTTTTTTTTTTTTGCAGTCAGTTGCTGGCTCCTCTAGAAATATGAGATAAAAATTACTAAAAATATTTAAAGATAAAATAATCTAAATTTAAAGATAAAATTACAATAATATATAACTTAAAGGCCAAAACAATAGCTGTAGTAATGAATTTATAAGTCCAGCTCTCCCGCTCACTGCCCATAACTCGGAGGAGGACCATTGAACTGATATATTGATCTATGAGATCCCCGTTCATATTAAACCTTCTGAACGATATAAATATAGTTTTAAGCTAGATTTGAGATTAATTACTGTGAGCTATATATAAGTACAATAACATATAGGGAAGGTTTATCGGTTACCCACAACGTACTAGAGCAAGATTAAAGTTTTTAAGAGCTGAATTTAAAGTTTTAAAGAGTTTATCTGAAGTTGCTATATATCACGAAAAGTTCAACTGGTTATCACAGCGACATACAAGTTTACAAAAGCAGGACACCATTTTTGAAGATATTAGCCTTTGATACTCATATTAAAATCTTTCGCTGATGAGTTAATGGAAGTATTTTGTAAGAGATATTACTGTAGATATTTTCAAGATGAATGAATATCTTTTTTTTTATGTAGATACTTTATCTGAACCTCCTGTCCACCAATTGAGACTGAAATATAGGACACAAACTAGACTCTGCTGTATGCTTCCTATAGTTTTCTTGATAATAGCAATTAGTACAGCGATGCTGTGATGGATCGGTGATATAAGGACAGTTGAGAGTTTGATGACCCATGGCACATTTGGCACATATGGAGTTCCTTCTACAGTTAGTCTTTGTATGCCCGTAAAGTTGACAGTTCTCACATCTAAGTATGGGTCGATATATTCTTATACTGCAATTATTGAGGCCA
This sequence comes from Maratus speciosus, assembly GCA_963932465.1. NCBI lineage: Eukaryota > Metazoa > Arthropoda > Arachnida > Araneae > Salticidae > Maratus > Maratus speciosus. The sequence goes on along the minus strand of OZ010796.1, from coordinate 441,354,555 downwards.
ATTGAGATACTTTTCTGAGCCAGAAGTTTTTTAGCTGCATTTACTTCTAAATTCAGTACCATATGATAACTTGTGGATTTTTCTCTTTATATTATTTTAAATATTGTTAAATTCTTGTCTGTTGAACGATCTTTTAAGTAGTTAATTATGTCATCAGTAGGTATCATCGATGGTATTCCTGTAATTATTATCCTTGAGTGTTTTTGCAGGTTGTAAGTTAGTTCTACTATTTCTGAAATGTTTGGGATTTTTTCAATTCTTTTCAATAACTTCTCTGTGTTGTTATCTGTATCTGATTAAATTGTCAGTGTATTGATTTGTTTTGTTTGTTTACAGAATATTGGTAGATCATTTTCTTTAATCAATTCGGTATTTAACAGTTCTTTCAATTTATTTGTTGATATTTTCTTTGAGATATTTTTTATAATTATTGCCGAGTTTGAATACTTTCCTTGAGAATTAAATTGTTTTTGTTCTTCGTTATCTTGAGATCTTTCATATTTCTTTGTATTTTTGTCTATAAGATTTTCTATTATTAGTTTTTCAATTTTGTGAATCCTTCTTGATAATTGTGGTATGTCTGTATCTATATTATTTTCTATATCTCTAAGCTTGTTCATGCACTCTTCTATTATTTTGTCTTGTGCTTTTAATTGTTCTTCTCTTGTAGCTATTTCCTGCTCCAATTTGGTTATTATTTCTTTGGTTGATTCTGTTGTTTGTTGTTGTTGCTTATCCATTTTTGTACCAGTCAAGATTGTCTGAGTATACTTTTGTTGTGTTTTTATTTGTATTTCTGTTGCCTTTTCTTTTGTTTCCGATTCTGAATGCTGTTGTTTGATTAAGTTCTTTAATTTTTTTTATTTCTTCTCTCATTTCCTCTTCTTTGTGTTTGAAAATGGTATTTTCTTTTTCTTTTTCTATCAGTTTTCCTTCTAGTCTTTGTTCCATCTTGGAGCTTTCTTCCAACTGAGCTGAATGTGGCTTTTGGGTCGAAATGAACCCGAACACAGCAGGAGAGTTAAATCATCCAATTCGTAATCACCATGGTTAATCCTGTGAAGGGCGGTCACCGCCAACGAAATACTCAAGCCAGATCAGCCAGATGCGACAACACTGCGGAATTCCGCATCTGGCTGAATTTTTATTTAGGGATTCCGAATTCTCACCAGTAAGTTTAAATAGTTATTATTGTTTTATAAGGTGATAGATATTCCACAAATAGAATAAAAGAAAATTGCTATTCAAAATTTTCCGGTGTGAATTCCAACCCTAGGGAGAAGTTGGTAGATTAGTGATGGCAGCGGGGTGGTTCTCACACGGCGTGACAACCCAAGTTTAATTCCAAAACCGAGAAACGGCGGCAAGGATATTTTAATAAAATTTTGCTTTTATAATGAAAGTGTAGAAGAGCTCGTTTTTATTTTCCTGGAGGTTTCGTAAATTCTGGTGTCAGGCAATTATTTCATCATTTTACGAACAGGATTTTTCTGCTCCTGAAAGGGTTATCACTTTCAGCAGTGTTGCCAGATGGGCTACTTTTAAAAAAATCAGATTCTTGATTGGCACCACTCTTTTGAAATGGTAAAATGCGCAATATTTAATGACATATTAATCAAGGTAAAAACAAAGCGAATTTTACCGTTTCAAAAAAGTGGTGCCAATCAAGAAATCGGAATTAAAAAAAAAAAGTAGCCCACTGGCAACACTTCTTTTCAGTAAAGAGCACGTCTGGTACTACAATATTCAATAATTAAGTGACAGAAGAATTTACGAATAAATTTATTTGAAAATAACTTAAAGCTCATCTTCGCGTATATTATGCACAAAACTTTCAGCGTGCCACAAGGCAGTTTTGAATTAAAAGTATACGTTCGCACCTAGCGAACAACGTCCTTGAAAAGTTAACCATATAATTCATACTATTTATCTCCGACTAAATAAGGCGAAAAATTCTGTTAAATAAATAGTGGTAGAACGCAATCTTAGGTTATTTTAAGATGTGAAGAGTTTAAAAATTTAGTGAAAATATCGTTTTTTTTGCTGAATATCAGGCTTAAGTCAGCGTTTAATCTTTAATATAATATAAAATAAAAAAAAACACTTTATTTTTGTTTTGATATAATATTACAGAAATTCTATAGCCCATCGTTTTTTTAGTGTCCTTTTTATTAACGATGTTTCGTTTCACTTAAAAATAACTACTTATACTAAAATTTTTAGTAGTTTCGTTCTTGTCACACTGCTTTACGATCTACTACAATTTTTTTCATGTAATATTTTTTTCAGTTACTACAATGCAAATTAAAGGATAAACATAAAAAATGCTCACCCGTGAGAATTTAATTATTTAGAGGTAATTAATTAAAGTGGTACTTTAAAGTACTGTCAGTACACTATGGGCCAATTCCATGAAAACTTGTCATGTCTGTCACACAGTTGAAAATCGCTATGCTTGTTAGATACCAATATTTTAAACGGAAAAATGTGACTTATTTTTCGGACATATCTCATCAATTGAATAACGCGAAACAAACTTTTCAAAAATAACGGTGGCAAACAAGTATAGCGATTTTCAGCTGCGTGACAGACATGACAAATTTTCATGGAATTAGCCTATGACTAAAATATCGTAACAGAAAACCCCACAAGTATTTCAAGTGACACCAGAAAATATTTTCGATTTAATAAGCATGTCAAATATAAGATTTTTCTTATTTACAAATAAATCTTTTGGAAAATTCCGGTACCAATCATTCATTTTAGTACTTTAGAATTGAAAATGCTTTACCCCTGAAAGGGTTAACAAAAACTGTTTTTTTTTAGGTTTCGATCTTGTTAGCAGTCCTTTAGTTATGCGACGTCTGTATTCCAGGGAAAACATGTTCTCTCGCATCTCCACATATGCAATATATGAATTTACATATGCCATTTCTAGCATAACAAAAAGGAGCCGGTGACACAACTTTTTCAATTTCCTATAAAAAATAACAAGAAAACAGAAAAGAAATACCAGGGAAATCATTACTACACTACATTTTAGTAATTACATTTTAAAGCAGGTGAAAACGATGGATATTTACACACACGAAAAGTAAACAAGGAGTTTTTCTCCAACACCCAGTATTCTGAAGGTACTTATAAGTAACACCGAGTAATTCCACTGTTAAATCAAATACATACACCGTTCACCTAAAATAGCTAGTCAAACTGTATTTTAAGATCATAATGAACACATAAAAAAATCCAACCCTTATCTTATTTCCTTTACTGTGTTTGCAGCAATAAAAAGACGAGCGTGACAATCTGTACAAAATGTCGGCACAAAACCCATCGTCTGTGTCAAAGATAGCCTCGTTTCTCGCTAAAATAACAAACCTAGAACTACTGCTGCCATGTGTCCGGATAATGTGGAGTTAAAATAGTGATTTTGCAAAGTACCATTAGAATATTAGTAATATTCACTCTGGGATGAAAGTTTAAAGTGAATGGTACTTATAAGTACCGTCAGTAAATAAAGGGTTAAATTACGGTTTAATAATTCAAACTGCTGATTGGTACTACTTTTTTGTAAAAGAAATACTCACCTTATTTTATGACAGGTAAAATAATACCATGATAAAGCCAATTACACTATTTTATAAAACTGGTGGGAATGAAACATCTGAATAAAAGACACAGCCCGTGAATATCACGGGAGCGAGAATTAACACGTTGACTGTCACGCTATGAGTATACTGGTAGCTTTAAAACTAGAACCGCCGGAAATTTTACTCAAGTGTTACAAAACTATTTTACACCCGAATTTTTATTTAAAACTTTCTAACTTATTTATTTAACCCTAGAACTACCGAAAATTTTACTCAAGTTTTATAAAAACATTTTACACCAGAATTTTTACTTAAAACTATTTAATTTGTTTATTTAACTTATTATTGTCTGATTTATAAATTTAGTTTGTTTTGAAGAAATTTCTGGTTTGAATAAATATTTTGAATGTACATGTCGGGTCCATTGGACCCTTCTGGTAGACAGAGGGTTAACTTCTTTCTCCATGGTACATATTTAATTTATTTTAGAAAAAATTCTGTTTCGAATCAATTTTTTTTCATATTTTCCCGGTCAAAATGACCGCTATGGCGGTTCTAGTGTTAATATTCGTGGCTTTAATTTATTAATTTCTCACCATTACTTTAAAAAAAAATTGCCTTATTTATTGGCAGAAATTTCGCTGTATTAGTAAAGCGAAATTTATCTTTCAGAATTTGTGTCGCAAACGTCTTTCAAGAGGAAATTTGAAAATTCTTACTTTTTGCGGCAGTGAACGTGTTAAGGAGTGACAAAAAGTTGACAAAAGTTTCTGAGCGATAAACGTGCTAAAAAAAGGCCTGTGGACTACCAGTTAGACATTCTTAACATAAACTCTATTATTTTTCAAGAGCTTTTGATCGAAGGTACTCAAAAACAATGTCCATTGTTAGTGTTAGAAAAAACGAATGTGGTATAATCTTTAACAAATAGACATGAAGCGCAGACTCCTTGGAATTTTAAACAAGTCTGACACCAATATTTTTTTTACAGAAAATTTCTGTTTAGCATTAACATCGCAGCCGTATCTATCGCTTCGTTAAATTGGAGAGTTTGAATATTTTTCTGGGATCAAATAAGGCGAAATATTGTAATAAATACTATCTTAACATTCTATGCAATCTGTAAAGGGGGGGGGGGATTTATTTAAAAAATTACATTTTCATTCTGAGGCGCCATTTCTTGTTGAGTGGCGTCTCTCGCACTGAAAGTGTTAACCCCTTAACAGTCGCATTAAATTACGGTTTAAAATTCAAATTGCATATTGCCTCCACTTTTTTGTAAAAGAAATAGTCACCTTATTTAATGACAGGTAAAATGATACCATAATAAAGCCAATTACACTATTTTATAAAACTTGTGGGAATCAAACAATCTATATAAAAGACACAGCCCGTGAATACCACGGAAGAGAGAATTAAAGCGTTACACAATTCTAACCATAATGAAATTTATATACATTACAGGGCTTCACTTAGATATGGTTTCTATTGAATATGTTATCTCTGGCACATACAATACTGGTACAAGGGAACTCAAAAGTATTCCGTTACATTATGTCTATGAAGAAAAATCCTTTGCGGCGTATTTTAATGATGTGACTCTTTTACAAATATGATGAAATTTATATGAATTTTTAAGGTGCACTAAAACATGAGGTGCAAAGCATTTATCAATCATTTACACGGTCCCTCAAAAGAGTTGGTTGTATAATAATCTATGGTGGGAAACTGTTCGCATAATATTTTAATTATGTTGCATTATTTCAAACATGATGAAATTGATACACATTACTGAGGTTTACTGCAAAGTTTCATGCAGTAGAATATAGTGTGCATCACATTTAATTGCCGTTGGTGGTCATTCAGAAACTAACCCGTTAAATGTTTCATGACTTCAACCCCTTCAGGGGAGTTATACCAGAATGTTTGAAACTTTAAAAAGTTCGAAATATAATATTGGAAAATAAATAGATGCAATTTTTTTTCTGTTAAAGTATTATAGCAAAATTTTATGAAAAGAAAAACTGGTTTAAGTTGTATGTACAATTAAATGGTACAAATAATACACAAACGCTCTTCAAGTGGTTGCTAGCTTTGTAACAATACATATCTCCATTGGTATTATAGTTTACGAAATTCCGCGTATGTCTCATAATAAGACCCTCTGTATATCTATCACCCTCCTGTTTTTATTCTCTCTCTTTCTTCTTCTATTTATATAATATATCTATATCTCTCTTTATGTATATACCGAGTGTTTCACTCGGTATTCATACGGATTTCTTAATGAGTTTCAGAAAAACTTTTTTCCGAATCTTTAGAAAATTTCTTAATTAATTAAAGAACTTCTACGATTTAATAAGAGCAATATTTCTATTCGGAACTTGAGGTTTTAAAATTCAAGGGTCGAAAGTAGCTTCCAGAACTATCTAGTGAAATACACAATAACCAGTTATTCAAATCTGGAGGTATACTGATTATTTCTTAAATTGCGAATAAGGAAAATATATTTCGGAAAACAAAATCTGCTAATCAATTATTAATTTCGATATGGCATTTGTTTTGTAAAGGTCTGTAAATGCACTGTTAAAAGAATTAAAAATATTTATGAAGCTCTTTTTATGTAACTTACATTCAGGATAATTTTGTTTTGCGCCTAAGAAGCATATTAAAAAACTTTTTCTTTTACGGCCAAACTTACTGAGTTATGACACTTTGACTTTTATGAAGTTGCAGTGCTTACCAAAACTCGTTTTATGTTTTCTATTTTTTTTGTGTGTGTATGCGAAAAACCGCTGAAATTCAATACAGTTAACTGTCCCATAGCTACGAATGTTTTCGTCTAAAAAATATGATATTTTTCTATATGCTTCTTAAAATCAGGACAAATATTTCTGAAGATACGTTGTAGAAAAACGCAGAAGTGTTCCTAGGATGAAGTCAGGGGTACCCTCAAACACCTATATTTAACCCTTTCAGAGGCAAAGTACTTCTACTCGTAAAATTCTGAAATGTTTCACTGACACCAGATTTTACGACCAAAATTATTTAAAAATAAGTAAATGCTTTTCTTCGTGTACTTAATAAAAAGAAAATTTTGATACCATTATTCTGGTGTCAATGGGGCATTTAGAGATTAAAATAATGTGGTCCAAAAATGAAACACCGCGCTTCAAAGGGTTAAGAGTAGACATCTCTTTATTTAAACGGGATTTACAACGATCGAATAAGTGACTTTCTATTAATAAATATTTGTTTTTTGTTTTAAGACAATTTTGATTCCATAATTCTGGTGTTGATATGACACTTAGGGATTAAAATAAGGTGGTACAAATATGAACCACCGCCCTTAACCCTCTGTCTACCAGAAGGGTCCAATGGACCCGACATGTATATTCAAAATATTTATTCAAACCAGAAAATTTCTTCAAAACAAACTAAATGTATAAATCAGACAATAATAAGTTAAATAAACAAATTAAATAGTTTTAAGTAAAAATTCTGGTGTAGAATGTTTTTATAAAACTTGAGTAAAATTTCCGGTAGTTCTAGGGTTAAAGGTGTTAACAGTAGTCTTCTCTTTATTTAACCCTCTGTCTACCAGAAGGGTCCAATGGACCCGACATGTATATTCAAAATATCTATTCAAACCAGAAAATTTCTTCAAAACAAACTAAATGTATAAATCAGACAATAATAAGTTAAATAAACAAATTAAATAGTTTTAAGTAAAAATTCTGGTGTAGAATGTTTTTATAAAACTTGAGTAAAATTTCCGGTAGTTCTAGGGTTAAGCGGGATTTTCAACGATCCAATAAGTGACTTTCTATTAATAAATATTTGTTTTTTTTTCTGTGATAAACAGAGGTACGATGGTAGTCCTTGGCACACCTTAGGTACGCCCCAGGAGAAAGGGGCCGCATGATAAACTTAATTTTGCATATTAAACAATTGCTTACGGAGATGTGTCTAAAAATATATAGTGTGGAAATCATGTATACCGATTTTGGTTTAGAATGTATACAAAAAATTAAATTTTCTGAGGCGCGGACATCTAATTTATTGCTTTAAAGCAGGGGTGTGAAACTAATGGAGTTATGAATAAAAAAGAGGGAACGTATAGTTGCGAATGAAATAACTGAGGAGGATATCACAAGATGGTGGCTGCTTTTAAAAAAAAATCGGATCAAAAGTTTCTTATTACCACCGGGACCAACTTCCCACCAGTAAATTTGAATAGAATTTCTCGTTTTATTTAAGGTCATTATTCATAGAAATATTTTCTCACGGATATGGTAAAATTTTCTATTTGTTTTTGCTGGTGTCAGTTTACCCAGGTATTATAATCTTTTTCACTGACACTCGCATGAGATTGTCTAAATTGACACAATATGGCTGAAACGCAGGGTCAGGGATGAGATTTCCGCGTTTTTGCACACCAGTATTTTTTTAGAGAAAATGATGTTTCATTTAATCAGAACATTTTTGCAATTTAAGAGAACTTCGTTTTCTCTAAGAATATACTGGTGTGCAAAAATGCGGAAATCTCATCCCTGCGCAGGGTCTGACTACCGTCAAAGTAAATTTACACCAGCAAAAATGAATATCTGACAGAAATTCTGTTTTAATAAAGCGTTTAAGTAAGGAGAAAATTTCTATTTAAAATTGCCGGTGAAATTTCTTCCCGTTGGTAATCAACAACTGCAAAAGCGGTTACAGTTGAAGCTTCACTATTTTAACCCTTTAAAGCAGTGTTGCCAGTGGGCTATTATTTTTAAATTCCGATTTCCTGATTGGCACCACACTTTTGAAATAGTAAAATTAGCTTTATTTAATAACATATTAATCAAGGCGAAAACAAGAGGAATTATACCATTTGAGAAAAGTGGTGCAAATCAAGAAATCTTAATTAAAAAAATGTAACCCACTGCCAACACTAACTTCAAGGGCGATTGTTCATTTTTGGACCACTTAATTTTAATCCCAAAATGCCACATTTGAACCAGAAAATTTAAACGAAATATTTCCATTTATTAAGTAAGTGAACAAACAAAAAACAACCCTGCCGCCATCAACATTGAATGACGTGTTTTTCTGAGCTCTGATTTCAAAGTCCATAATAGTGGTAATTATTCTTTTTTCGAAACTTATTTACATACGCATGGCTTCTCTAATGTTTAACAATTGTATTTAAGTTTTTATTTCTGTTTTAAATTTATTATTTAAGCTCTTAGAGCAATTAGTTTATTTTTCCGTGCCACGCGCGTGTGCAAAGTGGCAAAGTGTTTTCTTTCTAACTTATATCTTAATAATTAATATTTATTGTATTTAATTTTTGATTCCCATGTATAAATACCTTTAATAGCTTTCTTTTCATCCAGTCTTGCTTCAATTCTCCATTTATTTCCGTACTTTTAGTCATTTTTATTTTTTGGTTTGCGTTTCGGCGTCCATTTGTTTTTGTCTCCATATTGTATTTTGAGTTGTGTTGAGTTGTTTTTCTGCTGTGTTTTGGAGTTGAGTTGTTTTTTATGGTTTTTTGTTTCTATGGAGTTTTATTATGATGGAGTGCTGAAGTTTTGAAATTTCTGTTAGTTTATTACGTCATTGGTGTTTTTTTTCTAGTGGAGTGGTCGGTATTTCTTTTTGGATATTGTTACTCTGACATTTGACATTTTTCTGGATCACATGCCAAGGGAGGACTGGTCACATGTCAAGGGAGGATTGATCACATGTCAAGTGTATATCTAAAATTTAGTTTCTGATCTCGTTTTCCGGAGATTCATTTATTTTGTGATTCCTTTTAAGCGGCGAGTTGCCTGGGTCATATTTGTTTATAGGGGCTTAGCTTTTGTCCAGTTTTGGCTTTTATTTTTTGTCTCCAGGTGAGTGGAGCTCTCTTACATATGCTGAAAGTTAATTCTGTCTGTAACCAGCTAGTTGAGCATTGCCGGTGATTGTTGTTTTTGTATTTTTGGTGTTTCTCTTTCTGATTTTTTGTGTTCTGTGGTAAATAATGAGTAAGTTGAAGGTTGGTTGATTTTGTGACGGCCGATTATCTACACTAGGGATATAGGCCCGAGGGGAGTGCCCTTCGCGGGGGTCTTTCTAAGGGAACCTAACCTGTATTAACGCATGGAAATCCATGGTTCGAAGAAAACCACGAAAACTCCGAACGATTTGGCCGACGGGCGCGATTGGGATCGAACCCAGCACTTCCCGTCTACCAGTTTCGAGAGCAGAGAGTAAGTTGAAGGATTTTTTCAAGGAGTTGGATGATGCCGAATTTCCGTCTGCCATTCAGCAAGTCAATTCACACATGTATGAAGCGCTTGAAGCACAGCAGGCTAAAATTGGGGGTGGTAAGGTGACGAGAGAGATTTTAAATATTGTAAAGAAATGCATGGACTATGTTAACCTGCGATTAGTAAAGGCTCATAGGGAATATGTGGCAAGCGAGGTAAAATTGAAGAGCATGGTGACGGACAGTATGGCATATGATGCCCTGCTGAAAAGACGATAGGGAACATCGGACTCCTTCTCAGAATGTTTGGGTGTGAAGAAGAAGTCTCCAAGGAAAGAAACTGGCTTTTCTGATGTGGTGACGCCTACAGAAGGTACGGTGCAGGATATGAGAGAGGATCTGAGGAAGGTTTCAAAGGAGACACAGGTTGGTTGATTTTGTGACAGCCGATTATCTACACTAAAAGGAGACACAGGATTTTCCCAAACTGACAGATGTAGTTTTGACCAAAGCGGGTCAACTTGTTCTTAAAGTAACGTCAAGACAAGACACGGATAAGATCAAAAGGACATTGGAGCCATGGGGAGAAAGGGTCAAAATTGTTACACCAAGACGACGTAGACAGAGGGTTCTTTTACTTAGTTTGGAGCGGGATATTTTGGAGGATTCTGTTTTGGATTCTATAAGGAGTGTCTTGCAGGATTCGGGTTTAAATGATGATAAGGAATTGGAGGTGGTGAGAAAGATTCCAACAAGGGCTGGTAAGGTAAATTGGGTAGTGGACGTAGATGATGAGAGTTTTGCCAGCTTGATAGAACGACGCAGATTATGCATTGATTTCGATAGATTTAGAGTAGTGGAGTATATTCAGATTATGAGATGTTATAAGTGTCAGAAGTATGGTCATATGGCGTCACGTTGTTCAGGTGGCTTAAAATGTACGAAATGTGCGGGGGAACATGGTCAGATAGACTGTAAATCTGTAATAGAGGCCTGTGCTAATTGTCTAAAGGAAAAAGATGATGATGAGACAGTGGACTCAGAACATCGTGCTGACAGTCCCGACTGTCCCAGTTTAAAGAAATACAGAGAGACCTTATTTTCCAGACGTTTATAACACTGGTCCCTTTAAGTTCTACCTCGTCTGATTCTGTGCGGTTCATTCAGATAAATTTACATCATTGTTTCGATGCTAACGATGCTTTGACTCGCTATGCGGAGAGCAATGATGTAATCTTTTTTCTCTGTCAAGATCCTTATGTGTATGAGGGAGCAGTTTCTGGAATCTCGCCTGATTGGTTGTGTTTCTCTTCCTTTTCTAACTCTGCTGCAATCTTGTGTACTAACAAAGCCATGTCATGTGTTGTAAGTTTTAGATCTGAAAATAGTATTTTTATTTCGATAACATTGCTAAAAGGTCCTATGATAATTGGATCAGTATACAGTGCTCCATCTGGTAATATTGATAGAGACATGTCTTCCTGGATTAATTATTATACGAACTGTTCACGACTGTTAATTGGCGGTGACTTTAATGTTCCCTTGAATTATCTGGGGTACACTAGAGAAAATGATCGAACAAAGACATTTTATGACTATATTATGATTGGTAATCTGAGAATCTTAAACGACCCAGATGCACCCCATTCATACGTTCAGGGAGAGAGAAAGGGTCGTCCGGACCTAACGCTGGCTGGTTCTGATATTGTTCCGCTATTGGATAATTGGCAGGTTATTGATGGAATTTTCTCATTCTCCGATCATAGGTATATTTCCTTTGACCTTAAATCGGAAGTTCTTTATAATCACATAATGAGATATAAAACTAAAAATAAATTTTTGCAAAGTTGAATAGACTTTTTAGACAGAAGAGTGATCTATTGCATGATACACTAGAAAGAGTTCATAATATTGCTGCTTTGGAAGATTGGTTAATTGGTTTTAATGATTATATTCAACATATCATGCTAGGAAGCTTTAAATTAGGTAAATTATCTCATAAGCCAAGAACGAGTTGGTATACAAAACAGTTGAAGGTTGAGAGAAATAGAGTGAATGCACTTTACAGAAGTCATCGGAAAAATCTGGATATGGAAGAATACAGGGATACATATGTCTTGGCTCGTCGGCACAACAAGAGGAATCCGCGACGTGCGAAGAAGGTTGGTTGGACAAATTTCTGTAGAAGAACGGAGGATGCTTACGGAAACCTATATAAATATGTGTCTGGCAAATCTATTAATTATGCCGATTTGGCTTTTACAACTCTTGAGAATTCATCAGTTTTTGATAGTTATGATGAGGTTGCAGCTACATTGATGCAAGAGCACTTTAAGATTAATGATGTACCGCCTTCCATTCATAATTTTATAAATGATGTTGATTATACAGATCACCCAGATTTGGTGTTGTTTACAACCCGTGAATTAAATTTTGCTTTAAAAAAGCAAAAAAATAATAAGGCCCCAGGGGAGGACAATATAGATGCCTTAGTTGTGAAAAATCTCTGCAAAAAATTTAGATTTTTGATGCTCAGCATATTTAATACCTGCCTAAGGCTCGCTCATTTTCCAACATGTTGGAAAAGGGGTCTGATAGTATTCTTCAGGAAGAGAAACAGACCTCCTGCTTTACCGCGCTCCTATAGGCCTATAACATTGCTACCTGTGTTGGGAAAGGTTTATGAAAGACTGTTGAAAACTAGAATAATTTTGATGCTGGAAAATACAAACTATCTTGATGATAACCAACATGGGTTTCGCGAAGCAAAGAGTACATTGACAGCAATGGCTTCTTTAAGGAATTTGATAAGGGAAAAGTTGGCAACATACAAATACTGTGCTTCCGTTTCCTTCGATATCTTGGAGGACCTTTGATGTCCTGGACTGGTCGATCGCCTCGGAGATTATTGATAAGTTACCAATCTTTGTTTACTTGAAGAGCATTTTTAAAAATTATATTTATTCAAGGCAGATTGGGTTTCGATTTCTCCGGGGTGTTCGATGGTTCAGGATTTTCTTTGGCTGCCCGCAGGGCTCTTGTTTAGGGCCATTGATCTGGTCAATTGTAGCAGATGAAATATTGAAGCAGAGTAGATATAATTTAATGGATATGATTTCATACGCAGACGATTCAATTGTTACAGATGGTGCAAATACAAGAGCTTCACTGGAGTACAAGATGAATAACCATGTGGCAAATTTTTTTACTGCCTGTGCTCGTTTGAATCTTTCAATTAATCCAGATAAAACTGTGGCCATGCTTTTTGGTACAAAGACACTAAAGAAAAGAAGACCGATTTTTAAACTAATGAATAGAAGTATTCCTGTAAAAGATAACATTATGTATCTCGGTTTTATGTTAGACAGCACATTTAACTGGTTAGAACATTTGGACATGGTCAGAACAAAAATTACAGGATTTACATGTAATGTAAGAAAGACTCGGATAAGGGATCAAGGTCTTTCTATTGAATTTACCAAGATTTGGTACTTGAACGTTCTTAAGAAACAAATTAGTTATGGCCACGAAGTCTGGTATAATGATTTGAAGTGTCATGGTCTACAAAGGTTATCATCTTGCCAACGAATGTGTTTACTTTCAATAATAAGATATTATCGTACAACATCAACGGATGCACTTTGTGTGTTAGCAGGCACGCCTCCTTTGCATCTGGAACTCTCGGCTTCTTCACTAAAATATAATATGATACATGGTAATTCTTCCATGGAAATTAATGATATCTTGGTGAATTCTACTAAGTTGATGAACAAAATTAAGTCATATGATTATCCGTATTTTTGTTATTCACATCATATCAACATTTTAAGACCAGTGGTTGACTTCGTTCCTGTCTATAACCATCCAGTAACTTTCACTGATGGATCAAAGATGAATGAGGGTGTTGCGGCTGCCTTTACAGTTTATTATCATGAAGCTTTTATACTTGATTTCAGAGTTCAACTTCGGTCATTTAATTCAGTTTATCAAGCCGAATTGGTGGCAATTTCAGAAGCAATTGACTGGTGCGGATCTACAGCTTTTAAAGTTTTCCATCTATGCACTGATAGCTTATCATCTTACAGCGCTCTTCAGAGATTATTTCCTACAGATTCCTTGTTGTTGAAAATTTTTACTTACTTACGTTTATTGGATAAAAAAGTTATCCATATAGGCTGGGTGAAGGCCCATGTTGGTATGCAGGGGAATGAAAGAGCAGACTACCTGGCAAAATATGTGATTATGGATGGAATTTTTGATAAAGAAGAAGACATACCTATACCTATAAGTTACCTTAATTCGGCTTTGAAAAGGAAGATTATTTCTGACTGGCAGCATCATTGGGATAATAGTAGCAAGGGTAGGGACGCCTTCAGTTTATTAACCTTCCGTCTACCAGACGGGTCCATTGGACCCGACATGTACATTCAAAATATTTATTCAAACCAGAAATTTCTTCAAAACAAACTAAATGTATAAATCAGACAATAATAAGTTAAATAAACAAATTAAATAGTTTTAAGTAAAAATTCTGGTGTAGAATGTTTTTATAAAACTTGAGTAAAATTTCCGGTAGTTCTAGGGTTAAGACATGTAAATACAGATTATCTTTGCTATTCACAAATCTGTGCATACTTTTATTCTTCTCACGGTGCATTCCCAACCTATTTATATAAGATAGGACGTAGGGATACAGACAGATGTCTTTGTCATAGAAGGGGTGATGTATGTCATTATCTTTTTGATAGTTGCCAGGTCTCAGATACTCATTTTTATTTCCATCGAAACAGATCGGTGGAATAGAACATTTGCAACATCCTCAATTCGAGATCCAATTATGGTAAACTTAAAAAGATTTACAATAGCTTAACACTAGAACGCCCGGAAATTTTGCTCAAGTATCATAAAAATACTTGATACCAGAATTTTTATTTAAAATTATTTAATTGATTTATTTAACGTATATCTGTGTGGTTCAAGTTTAACTTATTTTATGAAAAAATTTCTGGTTCCAATTGACATTTAATCACATAGTCGGAGTCGATTCGACTCCTTCCGGGCGTTCTAGTGTTAAACAAGGCATTTTCATTCATAAAGTATTCTTTTTGATTTACAGCTCATTTATTTTTTATATATTTTTAAAGTGTTGCTCCTCTGGTTACAGCTTGATTTGTGGCTATGGTGTTCTTTTTCTTTTTTTTTTAAATTAGTGCTCAAGCTTGGGTGCTTAAGTTTAGTAATCTCTAAACTATTGTGTTTAACAAATCTATTGAATCCTGTCATGAACAATGTTAAAACTGGACATTTCTCTTTTAATGGACAATCAATTTTAGAGACTTTTTTAATAAACTTTTGTTTCTACGGGACATTTTTTTTATGGACATTTCTCTCTTATAGACTTGTGTTTTTAATCCTCATCAAGTTTCTTCAAGTTTTCCGGATTGATGTTCTACAGATTATTAGTGCCGGTAGAGAATTTTACTATTTATTTTGGTTAGTCAACAGGATTAATAGTTTGGATTCAATAGACTAGGATTTTGTTTCTTAAAATATACATTTATAGTTTGTAGCCCTTACATACGGTGGTAGATGTTTCCAAAGGATGACTTTTTCTGTCTCCGGTGGTGCACATTTGTTGTTTTGCCATGTATGTGTTAGTTCACAATTAAAGTAACTGACTTTTTTATTTCGTTATTACTTTTTACGAACTTGTGGACTTTACTAGAATCAAGAACTTTTTATCTGTTATATATAGAATGTCGTCAAGCCAAAACTTCGTTTGTGAAGTTCGTCTGTTAACTTGTCTTGTAATTTTTTCGTTTGGTGGTGGAGGGGATTCTCCTCCGGAGCATATGGCCTATGCCAAATTTGGTGGGCGCTTTGGGTGATCAAGTAAGTGAACAAAATTGCTAGTATCTCAGTTAACCCTTTAGTGCGCAGCTTTGCATATATGCAAACAACACTGTTTTGAATTTAATAGAATTTTTTAATACTCATATACCAAATTCACACCACAAAATTAAAATAGCAATATTTGGTTAAATTAAAAAACAGACATTCCGTATTTAAATAAAGCGAAATTAACTATTGAAACTTTCTGGTGTAAAGTCAGATTTTCTGAACTACGTAATTTCTAGAACGTATTCTATTATGGGAATTAAGAGGTTAAATGTTAAGTTTTATAAAATAACTAATTATATAAAATAAGGTATTTGGAGACATATCTATTAAAGTATTTACTAATTTGCATTATTTTAGCGTAAAACAGCCACACGACAGTAGTGTTTACTTATATATAAGATGTGCAACAGAAGAAAAGATTGACATATTATATGAAAAATATATCTCTGAATTTTTTCATTATTTTTCCTGTGTAATAAACCTTTCAGAGTATCATATATAAATTTTTCGAAACAAAATAAAAAAAAATCGCGCATTTAAGTGTTAAAAACAATGCTAAATTTCTGAATTCCTAACTTGACAGTAAATTCAAATGGCTGGACCACTTTGACATGGTACGTTTTCGATTAACACTAGAGCTTCCGAAAATTTTACCCAAACGTAATAAAAACATTCCCACACCAGCATTTTTATTTAAAACTGTTTCACTTATTTAACTGAATTTCTCTATTTAAAATTTAACTTATTTTACGAAAAAAATTCTGGCTCGAATCGACATTTTATCATTTGATCAGTGTCGAATCGACACCAGCTGGACGTTCTAGTGTTAAAGGATTTTACTTGCCGTATGAAGCGTGTCAGAATCAGGGACAAGGGTCTTCTTTTGGAATACTTAAAAATATGGTACGAAACAGTACTAAAAAAACGGATTGCGTATGGTTTTGAAATATGGATGAATGACCTTCACTGCCACGGACTACAGAAGTTATCATCATGCCAAAGAATTAGTTTGCTCTCGATAATAAAAACTCATCGCTCAGTTTCAAATGAAGCTCTTTGCGTACTTACAGTCATATCGCCTAACAGTATAGAATTACAAAACTTAGCAAGATTTCATGATACTGTAAAAGAAGAAGGTATGGCCTGGATCGGAGGAAAATACATATCATGTAACTGTGTTATGAGAAAATTTCAAAACTTTTGATTAAAATTTCTACTTACTCCAACATAACGTTGGTTTTCTGAAATCCGTAACGGATTTGGTTTTAACAGTGGATTTTCTGACGATTTTTACCGACAGTTCCAATATGACAAGCGGTGTTAGTGCTGTCTTTACAGTGTTTGTTAATAAATAATTCACATTAGATAAGTGTCTCAGATTGAATGAGTATAACACAGTGTTTCAAGCGGAACTTTCAGATTTTGACGAGGCGATTCAATGGTGTCTGGTAGCACAATATAAGTAGTTTAATATATATACAGGCAGCTTATCTTCTATCTGCGTGCTGAAAACTTATTTCCTGTAAATGAAATTACTTTTCGTATGTTTACTAATCTTCGTATGCTCGGTGATAAAAAAGTTCACATTGGATTGATTTAATCACACGTGGGAATCACGCCATTAAAAGAGCAGACAATTTCGCTAAGTCCGTAATTGAAGAGAACAAATTTGATAAATTTTTGGACGTTTCAATCCCATTGTCCTATGTAAAGACGCATTTCAAAAATGCGATTATGAGAGAATATCAGGATTCCTGGCGGATTAGTGAAAAAGGTCGCGATACCTATGCTGTGATGAAGGAAGTAAAAACTGATTTCTTATGCTTTTCCCAGTTGTCAGCCTACTTCATATCTGGTCACGGCGCTTTTCCTTCATACCTTTTTAAAATCGACAAAATAACTAGTAACAGGTGTCTTTGTGGTGAATTAGGAGATCCTAAGCACTACTTATTTGGTCGCTATCCATATATGCCGGGTTACTTCGAGTTTATCCGTTCAAAAACCCTTTCTTGGAATTTCAAGAACATCTTGCTTTCGACCTCCAACTATAAAAACTCAGACATATATGTAATGAACTACATAAACATTTTTCATTTATCAAGTATAGATTCTAAACATACACATGACCAGATTTTATTTGGGTTTAACATTTTATGAACAACTAAGCCTAGTAGCAGTATTTTTGTTTATTCTGCGTCTTTCAAATTGGCAACTTCAGGCAATGACCGTGTGAATAATTCTGCTGATGCTTTCTTATTGTTCTCACCAATTTCTGGTTTCTTCAACAAGACTTTCAACTCGTTTAATAATCGTGTGACATTTAACTGATTATTTTTGTGAACTCATGTGGTAGGACTTCTTACATGAAATTTTCATAATACTGTACACTGACTTAACATTTTGACCCCCTTCCAAATTGATAATTGTCGATTCGAACCAGAAATTTCTTCATAAGATATGTTAAATATCTGCTGCACTAAAATAAGCTAATTAAATAAGTTAAATAGTTTTAAATAAAAATTCTGGTGTAAAACACATTTTTATAAAACTTGAGTAAAATCAGCACTTTTGAAACGTTGAATTGAACTAGTAGGTTTGAGTATTATTGAGTCGTTCGGAAAGTCGTGTCCGTTTGGAAAAAATCAATTCGTACCGGAAAATTCTATCATTTAGTTATTAGACATTGATTGCGATATCTAATGTCTAATAATTACCAGGCAGAATTTTCCGGTACGAATTGATTTTCCCAAACGGACACGACTTTCCGAACGACCCAATATATATTATTTACGTATTCTTTCTTGAGTAGATTTTTTTTACGCATATTAGTAAATGTTTTTAATTCTATTTCATATTTTTACAGACAAATGTGCAGTTGTTTTAAAATCTGTCAACTTTTGCTCCAGACATATGGTTAGTTGCCTTTAATTCTCTTAAGCTTTTATTTAATTTACGGTTGCTAAAGCACCTACTGTTTTTGCTTTTTGATAATTCTTATTTATTAGGGTTTCGTTCATCTGACGAAACCCTATTCGCCTCGTTCCTCTGTCTGTCTGTCTGTCCGTCACAAAGCCAGTTCTCAGAAACTATATATGTTGGAGACTTGAAATTTTGCATACTTATACCTGAAAACCTCACATCAAACGACAAATCCTAAAATTTTGAAAAAGTCGGTAATTAACCGAATTACGGGCAAATTAACTTCTAAAATTAACCAATCAACCTTTTTAACGAAGGTACAAACGCACTTTCTCCAAATCATCGGAGTTTTATTTCCAATTTTCCTTAGGGTTACCAGAAAATGAGGTTTACCAGAGCGCAAATTAAGCAATAAATGAAGTGGACATTTTAAAGCGAAATCGTATCTCACAAAGTGTTGGTCCGAGAAATTTGTAAAAGGTGTAGACAGACGCAGAAAAAAAATTACTTTCGTTTGGTATAAAGTTCATGTTTGCGCGATGTGCATAAATGAGGATATCCACTAAAAATCGATCGATAAAAATTTAATTTCTTTATTTGGAAAGACACTGAAAAGAGATTTCATTTTCCCGAGAAGCAGGTGTCAGACATGGCAACGACTGCGGCTTTTGATAGTTAGATATTTTAATACGAAATTTTAACTTTTTAAATATTAAATTTTTTGATAAAATTTTTTGACATCCGGACGGGAAATCTCTCGCAGATTTCATAAATACCCAGTTCAAAGCGATAGCTTAATTAGAAGCTGAGATATTAATTATTATTGAATTAATCGGTTTATTGCTATCAAATGCGTCAATTAAAATGGAGACACATGCTTTTTTAACCCTAGATCTACCGGGAATTTTATTCAAGTTTTAATAAAACGTTCTACACCAGAATTTTTATTTAAAAGTATTTAACTTATTTATTTACCTTATTTTTGTCTGGTTTATATACTTAGTTTATTTTAAAGAAATTTCTGGTTTGAATGAATATTTTGTATGTACCTGTCGGGTCCAATGGACCCGTCTGGTAGACGGAGGGTTAACCACGAAATAATTTAAATTAGGAAATCTAACAATTTGCGTGGGGTTTTTAAACAGCGCTATCAGATAAGTATAACTCATTCATCATCAGAAAGTTTACAAGTATTCGTACCACTATTTTCGAATAGTAATTTCAGGAAATATCTTAAACTATTGGTTAAGAGACCGCCACTCGATCTGTTTGAAACTTTAAGATAGTTTATAACACATAAGAAAAAGTGTAAAAAAGAATGGAATGTGATATTTTGAGGAGGGTGGGGGGGGGGGGGGAGCTCGATTTATTTTTAAAATCTTAGCGTTTTTACCGCAGCAAATGTTTTAAATTCTTGGTTAAGACCGCCACCATCCCCACCCACGTATCTACGGAAAGATTGCGTGAAGGAGTTTCGTTGAGCGTTTGTTTGCGTGAGGTTTTTTGAAGGCTTGATGAGAAAACTATTACTTATTCAATATCAAAAATTTTATAAGTGTTCATACCACTATTTTCGAATAGTAATTTAAGCAAATATCTTAAATTCTTGGTTAAGCCCGCCACCCTCTCGACTAGCATATCTCCCAATAGGTTGTTTAACGGAGTTACGTTCAGATACAGTTTTGCTAAGAATAGAGTGCGCTCCCTCGTGGTGGAATGTGGAACTAAATGACCGCGATTTCATTTAAAATAGCAAATATAACAAGGCGAGCTGTTTGAAACTTTAAGATAGTTTATAACATATAAGAAAAAGTTTATAAAAATGGCCCATGAAATTTTGGCCAGGTGGGGAGAGGGTGAGGGGCAAAATATTTCCTTTTTTTTACCTTTTTGTTTCAGACCGTTTCAGGTGCATTTTATTTACGGAGTCCTCAGATACATGTTACTTATTAAATATAAATATGTCAAAAGTTAAAAAACCACTAATAGTAATTTCAACAAACATCTTAAATTCTTGCTGAAGACCGCCACACCCTCGAGTAACATATCTGCTGATAGGTTGTGTAAAGGAGTTCCGTTCAGATACGCTTTTGTTAAGAATAGAGCGCACTCCCTGGTGATGGAATGTGGAACTAACAGACCGCGATTTCATTTAAAGTAGGAAATCTAACAATGCTATCTGTTTTAAACTTTAAGATACTTTATAACACATGATAAAAAAGTATAAAGAAGAATGGCGTGTCGCATTTCGAGGAGGAGGGTGAGGGAGGGGCGCGAACAAAATTAGGAAATATAGCTGTACGATCTGTTTGAAACTTTAATATAGCTTAAACTTTAATATAGCTATAAACTTTAATATAGCATAACAAATATTTTAAACATCAGGCCGCGTCAAAAATCATGGTGACCATTACCCCACTTCGCACCCCCAAGGGGGGCACTTTTCTAAATTTGGCAGATACCCGTCACGTGATATATCGTAGCATTTCTGGGGGGGGGGGGGGCACAAACAAAACTAGGAAATATAACAAGGCGAATCTGTTTGAAGTTTAGGAAGGGTTTGCCAAAATTTAGAAAGTGTTCCATGGCGATAAATGTACTGGACGTATTGAAAGCAATATTAAATGAAACCCTTTGTGCGATCTATGATGACACTTACCCACTTATTAATTTTTGCCCTTGTTTCTTTAGGGTCGGTTGCAGTGGCTGAGCTTTGTTATAGTGGAGGGGATTTTCACTTGGGGGTATTCATGCCTATGCCACGTTTGGTTGGCACCCAGATGGAGTGATCACGTGATCAAGTAAGTGAATAAAATATTTAACTTACTTTGAAATAATTTTTTGTACATTCTGGTGTCAATCACTCATTTCAGCATTTTCGAATAGAAGTATCTTGCCCCTGTAAGGGTTAAATATATGAAAGTTCCTATTTATAATTAGCTTCATGGTCATATTGTGGCCCCCTTCGGAAACCACTAAAATTTTATACTTATCATTGCTTAATCTAATCATTGAATCTCTGCGATTCAAGAAGTCAACTGTTTCTTTATGCTACTTATACACGTAAATTTGATTTTTTCTAAAAAGTACATAAACTAAATTATTTATTTTTTTAAATTAATTATTTTTTTAATTTCCCAACATTTATATATCGTAATATAGATTCATCGATATTTTTTAAACATCAGTTTCATATCGAAAAAAGAGAATTTTAATGTGTTGTTGCACCTGAAACAGAAAATAAATACACTTTAAAACTTTAAAATGACGATTTAAAAAATCGATACTGCTTTATTACAACAGTAAAAAGTTGATTAAACATAAAATTATTTAATTTAAAATTTTGTGTAGAAATGGGGAGAATGAATGATTTTATTATTCGAATGCACATTCGGGCATGCGCAAAAGCATAGACGCCAACCTTTTTTTTTTTTTAGTTAACTTTCGGCCGGAAATTTTGTACTGAAAAAAAGGCTCTTATTTTAAATAGAATTAATTTAAGAAACACATAAAAACTTACAAATTCTTTTTATCTTCAAAATTTCTGAAGATAATAGAATAAACAATTTTCGAAGGTTAGCATGTATGATTTTGTTTCTGTTTTTTACTAAATTTCTGGTGGTATTTGATTAAAAATATATACAAAGGTGGAAAATTATGTTTTTGCGCATGCCTGAATGATTCATTCGAAAATCATTCATTCTACCCATCACTAATCAGGTGTCTCAAAACGATGTCTCTTTTGATTTATTGGACCCATTATTTCTGAATAGTATGTTCCCATTTATTTAACTTCTCATATTTTGTGATTAAAAAAGACGAAAATTACTGTTTTTAAAAAATGAAGCTATCGAGATACCGTAGGCCGCAGTTTGAGGCTGAATTTCTACATTGTCAACAATGCAGTTATGAATAAAGAGGAGGAAACATATAGTATACTGTCTACCAGTTGCGAGTAAAGTAACTGAGGAAGTTATCAGAAGATGGCGCCTTTTTTTTTTAAATCGAATCAACAGTTTCTTATTGGGTGAGTGCAAAAGTTCTACCCGTTTTGAAGATATGTAGATCTCAAGTGGAGTACGGACGCTACAGCTTATGTTTCGAGGATAGGAAAGTGACCTATAACGCGTAAAGTAGTAGATATGCATAGAGTATGCATAGGCACAACATTTGTTAGAAAAACGCATGTTGAACAGGAACCAACATGGCAAGCAATAAAGACCACACCAGACATTGTTTACTGTACGAGAATGACAAAGCCGTTACAGCGTAGCGTATGCATAGGCACAACATTTGTCAGAAAAACGCATGTTAAACAGGAACCAACATGGCAAGCAATAAAGACCACACCAGACATTGTTTACTGTACGAGAATGACAAAGCCGTTACAGCAGCCGCAGCTTGCCGCAGCTTGACGCAGCATTTCTCAAGTGTATGGGGAGGATGCCAAGGACGATAGCACCTGTGTGCCGATGGTTTAGGAAATTACGGGACGGAGACAGGAGCTGTTAAAATCATTCCCGTTCTGAACGCCCGTCAGTGGTTTCTGACAGGGATCTTGACACAGCCATAACAAATTCCTCACATCCAACAGTCAAAAAATTAGCGTAAACCTTCTCGGTACAAAGAGTAACAGTCGAAAGACTGATGCATGCGCTTAGCTTCATCACCAAACTCGATCAGTGGGTACCACACCATCTTACAGTAAAGCAACGAGAAGAGAGGATCAGCACCTGTGTTTCTTTGTTTTTCTGGAACAGTAGGAAACCCTTTTGAACCAAATTGTAACGGATAAGGAGAAGTGGATACTGTACCGTAATGTGAAGCATCGAAGGACCGTGTGCCGATATTGCAGAGGGTACTCCACTGATCTAAACATCAGGACTTCATCCCGAAAATGTTTTGGTCAGTGTATGGCGGGATGCCAAGGGAATAACTAAGTAGGAGGTCCTCGCACCAAACCAAACAATCATTGCAGACCTCTACTGCCAACAATTGGACAGACTGTGACCAAAATTCACGTCTAAGCAGCCAGCACTCATCAATCGCAGAGGGGTTCTCTTTCATCTCGATCCTCATGTTGCTTTAAGAACTTGGCAAAAATTACTGGACCTTAGTTGGAAAGTTTTACCTCACAAGGCGTATAGCCCAGACTTTGAGCCTGCTATTTATCCCATTTTTTGATCGTTACACAACGCCTTCGCTCGCCAAACTTTCAATAATGTGGAGACTATGAAAACGGCGTTGCAACAGTATTTTGACTCTAAAACAGAGGGGTTTTATCGGCGTGGGATGCACTTACTTCCAGACAGATGGAAAGAGGTCATACATAATTATGGTGCATGCGTGAATTTGTAGGTGCTTAACTTTTTGTGTTCTCCGCCTTTCTATTTTCTCTAAAAAACGGATAGAACTTTTGCACTCACCCAATATTTCCACCGGGTCAAACTTCCAACCAGTACATCTGAACTGAAAATTTCGTCTTATTTAAGCGCCTTATTCATGGAAATATTTTCTCACAAACATGGTCAGATATTTCTTTTTATTTTACTGGTGTCAGTTTGCCGAGAAATTATAATATTTTTTACTGACACTGACAGGTGGTTGTCTAGGTTGTCACGATATGGCGGGAACGCAGGACCTGACTACCGCCAAAATAAACTTCCACCAGTAAAAATGGTTATCCGTTTCTGCCTTCATTTATGACTGAACTTTTGCACTAATAAGTCATTTAAATGAGGAGAAAATTTCTATTTAAATTTACTGGTGGAAGTTTCCCCGCCAGTAATCATCCCCTACAAAAGCGGTTGCAGTTGAAGCTTCACTATTTTAAGGATATGTCAGTTCCTGTTTATTAATAGTTCCATGTTGTCACTGGTATTCTATTATTAGTATACTATTTATGGACTTTTCTCCTAATATTGTTTTATATTCAGTGATTTTATATTTTTCTTCATCAGAGCTGTTATAATATTATTTGCTTGCAATTTAGGTTGCGTTACCGTAATTTCCGACGTATAATACTCGGTTCAAACAATCATGTTTGGAGCCAAGAAGTTTATTTAATAAAGTGTAACTTATGAGATCGCAGTAAATATTTGACTTCAATTATTAAATAAAATTTCTTGGTCCAAACATGATTGTTCGATCCGCAGTTTATACGCCGGTAATTACCGTACATTTCAGCGTCATACATAACATAGTACAGTGTCAATTTATAGAGATGACTGTAAATATTCATGTCATAGCTCTTTTCCTTCCGCCAAACGACTTCTCTAGTTTAGCAAACACGTTTTTTGATCGTTTTTTTAACACTTTCCAAAGTAGTTGAAAAGTGTTTATGAATACGATTTTTCTGTCCGTCTGCCCATCTGTACCTACTCTAACTCGCGTAAATATGATCCGATTGCCATAAAATGGATATATTTTATTGGAGTTTACTATGGCATGTTCGGTATTGAATATAAAGTGTGTAGCATTTTCGGATTATTTACAGGGTCACTCAAAAGAATTTCGTTACATTACGGTCTATAGGTAAAGATCGTTTGCAGTGTATTTTAATGCTATTACAGTATTTTAAAAATATTGAAATTGATATACATCACGAGGTATACTACAAGGTTTTACTATAGAATATGGTGTGCATATAGCTCATCGTTTGTTTACAGCGACCCACAAAAGAATTTGGCTGAAGAAGAAAATGAGCAAAAATAGAACTATTGAAGCCTACGAACAATAATTGCTGGAAGTGCGTTTTTAGTTTCGGAATGCGTTTTTGAATGTAACTATTTTTTTTAATATTACTTTGTGAATATAAATTCTATAGATCATATACAGGGTCACACAATTTTCTAAACAACATCCGTTTGTTGGTGGAAATTGCTGAGAGGAAATTGTCAGCTGCGAAATGCATTTAACTGAACTAAATGTTAGCATACTACGTAGTATGTATATATATCTGTAGATCATATATAGGGCTGCAAAATAATTGTATATTTTAACAACTGTTTA
Source organism: Maratus speciosus (assembly GCA_963932465.1). Lineage (NCBI taxonomy): Eukaryota > Metazoa > Arthropoda > Arachnida > Araneae > Salticidae > Maratus > Maratus speciosus. Next base: position 441,328,890 of record OZ010796.1, on the reverse strand, counting down.
TGGTAATAGCAGACATTGGGTATTCAAATGAGTTATGCGTTTTCCAAATTGTTCATTTAGATGTGATCTTTCACCTTAGTAATCTGTGAAGTTTTGTTCTGAATGTGTTGGAAATTGTTTCATATTCTATGCTGTACGCATGATTTTTCGTTCTTTTTTTAACATGATTTAGCAGCTCTTTCGTATCAAGATGTTGGAGGTAGCTGAACATGTCTATGTATTCCTGAACATGGATTGTTGTTTGGAGAAAATAAATATGCTTTTGGCAATTCCTTATATTTTTTCCGAAATTTCACAAACTTCGTTCGTACGCCATGCGTATATATATGTATACGCATGGCGTAAATAATACGTAATTATACACTGATGTGCAAAAATTAAGGAAAAGTCACAAAATGCTAATTTTCAAATACGCGAACACTCAAAAGGAAATAATATAATTCGAGTAATTACTATCTCTACAACACAGCTAGTCCATATAACATCTCATTCATGTCACACATGGTCACAAGTGTCACAGTCACTACGGTGAAGCAAAAAAATAAGAAATTCCATACATCTCATTATGAGTCCCAAATGATCACTATATGTGACTCCACTGAGACGTCACTGTGACTGCTGCTTTGTGACGAGTCATCATGTGACTTTACAATGTGGTTACATTGTGACTCTCATGTGACTGTCATTTGTAGACTCAATTTCAAAGTCATCGTGAACGCCGCATTGTGATAAGTTACCAAATAATGTCACATTATAGTCACATGATGACTTCCAGGTGACAGAGAGACTACTGTGAAGTCACCATTGTGCTCTTTTGGGAAAAGTCTCCATGTGACTATAATATGATATTATTTGGTGACTTATCATATTGCAACGTTCATGATGACTATGAAACTGAGTCTCAAAATGACAGTCACATGAGAGTCACAATTTAACTACATTGTAAAGTCACCTGGTCACTCGTCACAAAGCAGCAGTCACATTGACGTCTCGGTGGAATCACATATAGTGATCATTTGAGACTCATAATGAGATGTATGGAATTTCCTATTTTTTTGCTTCACCGTAGTGACTGTGACACTTGTGACCATGTGTGACATGGATGAGATGTTATATGGGCTAGCTGTGTTGTAGAGATAGTAATTACTCGAATTATATTATTTCCTTTTGAGTGTTCGCGTATTTGAAAATTAGCAGTTTGTGACTTTTCCTTAATTTTTGCTAATAAGTGTATATATATATGTGTGTGTGTGTGTGTATTTTCACCTCTCTTTCTTACTAATTAACCCATGAATATAAAAAAATGAACAAAGAAAACTTAAGTCATATGTTTTCAATAATTCTTTTAATAGAAATTAAAAGCTCCCTAAATATCATCCGAGAATTAATTTAAAAAAATTTCATAGGAAGTAATTAAAATGTAAATTTTAACAGGAATCCTTGTCTAAATTTTACAACAAATTCTGAATAGTGCATTTTTTTTATATTAGTTTGACAAGAAAGTGAAAAATTCACAGCTGTGATAGTAGTTTCCGATATAAAATAATGTCTTGCTATTTCTTTAGTATGACGTCGAAACAAACTTGCACTTTTTAATTTCTTATTTGAGGAACAAAAGTGATAAGTTTTACAGATTAGTTCTATCAAGGAAGAAAAAGATTTTTTAAAAAGATAAAGCTGACCATTTTTAATTAAAATTTCTTTAGCTGCAAAGTTTTGTTGTTTTACATTTTAGAGGCTATTATAACTATAAATAAATAGATAATGTATGACAGGCGTGTCAAACTGTGGCCCGCCGGATACCACTAAAATTTTATAATAATGCTTGGCTTATCTAATCATCGAATCTCTGCGAATCAAGAAATCGACAATTTCTTTAAAAAATTAGTGGTATCCGGCGGTCGACAGTTTGACACCCCTGCTATATAACTTGTTTGAAATACGCGTTCTTTACGACGATAATATACGCATTTATATTTAATCAGCTTCCGGAATAAAACAAACAAAAAATTTTATGTCGCTTGAAATAATAAAAAATAAATGTTTATTTAAAAAAATGTTTTATGAACTTTGATGATTTGCTTTTTATGTTACGATCATAGGATAAGAACACATTCATGACAGATTAAACGAATTCACATCTTTTCGATACTGTTGAACGATGTTCACATGTGACAAGTACAGTGGCGTAGTCGGGGTTGGTTACCAGTAATTTCATAAGGTTACTATCGCATAGTTTTTTTTTTTGGTCTAACTGCTGACAACAAAATATTTCTGTTTGAAATTTCTGGTGCATACTTTGAATAAAATATGCGCGACTCCAGTTGAAGGCATAGGCTTCAGGATTCCAGCAAATCGTTTGCTCGAACGTGTGAACCATTTATAACTACGCATTTCGGCACATTTATAATAATATTTTAAATGACGACATGAAACATACTGTATTTTATGAGGTTATCAACACGTGTTTCACCACGACATCTCAATACAAAAGTATTTTCACTGCTGTCTTTCATAATGAAATTTCTGTGATTCATCGGGGCACAAAACTTTCATCAAATCTTGTATAGAACAACATGATTTTGCTTTGGCTAATTATCTACACATTCGAATTTGAATATTTCCAACTGAGCGAAAAAATGCCCAGGTTGGGAATCGAACCCAGATCCTTGGCTTACAAGGCCAATGCTTTTCCGTTTAAGCTAACTGGGCCGACAACCAGCCAGCATATTTCGCTCAGAAAACCTTATTGGTAGAACATCTGGTCTGTCATGTAGACAGCTCAACAGAATAAACCGCAGGTAAAGGAACTCCATATAAACGATGGATACGTAGATGAACTATTATTTTAACACAATCAAACTGATTGGTAAAGTTATCATACGAATTTGAATATTTCCAACTGAGCGAAAAAATGCCCAGGCTGGGAATCGAACCCAGATCCTTGGCTTACAAGGCCAATGCTTTTCCGTTTAAGCTAACTGGGCCGACAACCAGCCAGCATATTTCGCTCAGAAAACCTTATTGGTAGAACATCTGGTCTGTCATGTAGACAGCTCAACAGAATAAACCGCAGGTAAAGGAACTCCATATAAACGATGGATACGTAGATGAACTATTATTTTAACACAATCAAACTGATTGGTAAAGTTATCATACGAATTTGAATATTTCCAACTGAGCGAAAAAATGCCCAGGCTGGGAATCGAACCCTGATCCTTGGCTTACAAGGCCAATGCTTTTCCGTTTAAGCTAACTGGGCCGACAACCAGCCAGCATATTTCGCTCAGAAAACCTTATTGGTAGAACATCTGGTCTGTCATGTAGACAGCTCAACAGAATAAACCGCAGGTAAAGGAACTCCATATAAACGATGGATACGTAGATGAACTATTATTTTAACACAATCAAACTGATTGGTAAAGTTATCATACGAATTTGAATATTTCCAACTGAGCGAAAAAATGCCCAGGCTGGGAATCGAACCCAGATCCTTGGCTTACAAGGCCAATGCTTTTCCGTTTAAGCTAACTTGGCCGACAACCAGCCAGCATATTTCGCTCAGAAAACCTTATTGGTAGAACATCTGGTCTGTCATGTAGACAGCTCAACAGAATAAACCGCAGGTAAAGGAACACCATATAAACGATGGATACGTAGATGAACTATTATTTTAACACAATCAAACTGATTGGTAAAGTTATCAGTTTGATTGTGTTAAAATAATAGTTCATCTACGTATCCGTCGTTTATATGGAGTTCCTTTACCTGCGGTTTATTCTGTTGAGCTGTCTACATGACAGACCAGATGTTCTACCAATAAGGTTTTCTGAGCGAAATATGCTGGCTGGTTGTCGGCCAAGTTAGCTTAAACGGAAAAGCATTGGCCTTGTAAGCCAAGGATCTGGGTTCGATTCCCAGCCTGGGCATTTTTTCGCTCAGTTGGAAATATTCAAATTCGTATGATAACTTTACCAATCAGTTTGATTGTGTTAAAATAATAGTTCATCTACGTATCCATCGTTTATATGGAGTTCCTTTACCTGCGGTTTATTCTGTTGAGCTGTCTACATGACAGTCCAGATGTTCTACCAATAAGGTTTTCTGAGCGATATATGCTGGCTGGTTGTCGGCCCAGTTAGCTTAAACGGAAAAGCATTGGCCTTGTAAGCCAAGGATCTGGGTTCGATTCCCAGCCTGGGCATTTTTTCGCTCAGTTGGAAATATTCAAATTCGTATGATAACTTTACCAATCAGTTTGATTGTGTTAAAATAATAGTTTATCTACACATTCATTTAAAGATTTGGTAATAGTTCTAATTTCCTCTTTGTCTTCTTTTTAGAAGCGCAGAGTCCAAGAAGTTAGCAAATGAAAAATTTAGATTTTGTGTACTTTGATTTTTTCTCAGAAATTTATAAATATTTACATTATGAAAAATGTTAAACTTAACCCATATCGGGGGGGTTCGTACGGGTCCCGTTATTTTCCAGGCCAAATATCATTACTTTTTTTAATAGAAAAATAAATCTAATTCAAACGCTTGCAATTTTACCTTATTTAAGCAGAGATTTTCTACAACAAAATATTGGTTCCGAAGAATTTCCTGGCATGGCAGTTTCAGGACGCTTACGAACTCTACATATGCATTATTAGCGGATACATGTGTCAATCTAGATATTTTTTTATTTATGAATTCCTAATTAATACCAGAAATTCTGAATAGTAATTTTTTATTTACAGACTTTTTGTGATTAGTAAAAGTAAAATGTTTCTTTTGAAATTTGCAGTGTGGATTCGTAATTTCTGTATAAAAAGGAAATTCCTAAAATGCACGCTATTCATGAAATGGGTTAAAAATCAATACTTCACAGGCAATTGATGACTGTAATTTTCAGGTTTCTAAGATCGAATGGAAACGATGCAGGGGTTTTCGCGTGAAAAAAAAATATATTGACAAGAGGGTTTATGTTTGGGTCGCACTATTTTTAAGAGAAGTTGTACTCACTACGCAGTGCGCTGTTCGCAGAACTACCACCTTTTCAGTAAATTTTTTCGTTGCAACTTTTTTAATTACAGAATTTCTGTAATTAAATAGAGGGAAATAGAATACGTTTCATAAATAATAGTACGTTCTACAGTTTCCAAACCATACGACAGGGGGGTTCAAACTTCTAGACTGTGGGATGTTTATTACCCCTTTTTCGAGTATCAATCTTTGTCTTATTTACGGAGTTTTCGTTATTAAATAAGGCGAGTTTTGCTATTCTGAAATAGTGATAGAGCTGATGCCTGCTGGCGCTAAGTTGCATAATTCTACCGTACGTTATGCTTTGGCATAAGACATCAGAAATATAAATGCCATTAGACAGCAATAACTGTTATAATATATTGAATATTGTAATAAAAACCAATTTTAAATAATATTACTCTTTATAATATTACACAGTTTTCTGAAATTAAAGTGAAACGTATAGCTGCCAAATACTATTATGCCTTTTTATTACCACAAAATTTAATAGATAAAAAATTTCCCTATCAGATCGCTAAATAAGGTAAAATCTGAACTCCGCACAATCAAACGAGCAAACCTAATGCCGGAATGGGGTGTAAATTGACACAGCTGCGCTGTCTCGTGGACGGTGTTAATAATCCACATACCCGGGCTTTTAGTGTGACGTCATATGTGACAGAATATCTTCCATCTGCGCATATTTTCTAAATGTTTAGCCACTCATGTAATATGAATCTTGTTTGCCAGATTTATTGCAAAATAATTTATTTACAGTTTGTTTTGATAAAATTCTGTATAAAAAATAGCCACAATATTATTTTAGTTTCGGGAGAAAAGGAATTAAGGCTACGAAAATAGCTGCCAACATCTTACGGTTTTTTGTTCCACAAAGTTTTATAGTAAATTTTACCGTTTTAAATCGCCGTAATCTACCGATTATGTAAGACGAAATTTTCTATTAAATTTTTGTGGTACAAAAAAGCGGAAGAGCTGGCAGCTATGCCAACATATTATTTTAGTTTCTGGAGAAAAGTAATTAAAGCTACGAAAATATTACTGCATTTTATCCCGAAACTAAAATGACATTGCGGCCGTTGGCGTATCAAGAAGGGGGTGGGGTCCAGATGCTCTTGCCACCACGAAGTTTTCATCGCCTTATCTGATCAGAGACTTTTCAGCTATTAACACGTTCACGCCGGCGCAGTGGGTGACACTCGACTGTCTCAGGGCTGCCAATTCTCCGGCTTTGTGGCTACCAGTATTTTAATACAGAAAATGTTGTTTTATTTAATTAGAACAATTTGGCGATTTAAAGAACAACATTTTCTCTAAAATAACGGTGGCGTGCAAAAAACCGGAGAACTGACAGCTCTGAAACAGTCGAGTGTGACTCACCGCGCCGGCATGAACGTGTTAATCAAGGTGCAAAAAAACTTTACAATTTTAGTTGTGTGAAGTGTATATTGACAGAAATGTATATATATTTTAACCCTTTCAAGGGCAAGCAATTGTGTTTCTGTAATATTGAATTCACATCGGAATTATCGAAAAGATTCAGTTCAAAATAAGGAAAAGCAATTTTTCAACTTTTTTTCCACAAAAGTTTTAAAAGTAAAATTTAATTAAAAGTTTCTGGTGTTAATCATATGATTAAAATTAGGTGGGATATAATATATACCACCACCTCTCAAGGGGTTAACTAATTAAAAAAATTTAAAATTTCTGTCACACATGATCTTATATTTATACTCTACTGCTAAGAAAAATTTATCGAAATGGCTCGTGCACTTCAGGAGTTAATAGGTTTTTAGCTGAAAAGTACAATTTTTCGGCGAGCTAAAAAACTGAGACATTTCAAACTTGTGTGAAGTTCTTGCGCAGTTTTATCAAACACAAGAAGTAAAGTATATATAAGCACTTGGTTAAAATATAATTTCATATTATAAATGCGTATAAAATGTTAAAGTAAAATTAATGTGGCTGGGCGTGGCGTCCCATTCGTGTTTTCCTTTATTATATTATCAAAAAGAAGAAACAGTTAGTCATCTTCCTGTAGTTCAACGCCGTCCGCTACGCGGCGCGTGACCTTGATTGATGTGAAATCGTCTTTAATCTTGTGGTTACCTCTCCCATTTAACCCTTTGAGGGCAAGCGATTACGTTTGTGAAATGCTGAATTCCCACCGGAAACTTTGAAAAATTCTATTTCAAAATAAGTAAAAGCAATTTTACGGCTTTTTTTCCACCAAAGTTAGAAAAGTAAAATTTAATAAATTTTTTCTGGTGTAAAACTTCATTAATCGTAGGTGGTATATAATTTATACCGGTGCCCCTCAAGGGGTTAAGATAGGACGCTTACTTTGTATCATGATTTGGGTGTAATTTATTGTTACATTTTAGTTCTTAGGTATCAAACTGTGGCCCGTCGGACACCACTAATCTTTTAAAGAAACAGCTGACTTCTTGAATACCCGAGGTACGATGATTAGATAATGCAAAGATTACTATAAAATTTTAGTGGTTTGCTGCGCAACACAGTTTGGCACCACTGTTTTAATTGTAAGGAAAATCGTAAGTGTTTGCTTGTATTGCAATAGATTACGCCTGTAAAAGTTTAGAGAAAAAATATTTGTGATTAAGTCGTTTTATCAGGGATGAGATTTCCGACTTTTTGTATACCAGAATAATCTTAGAGAAAATGTCATTTTATCGAATCACAAATTTTTTGCGATTTAAGAGAGCAACATTTTTTCTAAGATTATACTAGTGTGCAAAAAGTCGGGAATCTCATCCCTGTTTTATCGCTATAATTGATCAAACAGACTTGTTCCGCACCAGAAAGAAATTGTGTTTGAGAAAAGAGTTTAAATAAATACAAATGAAATATAACACACGCGTGGTAAAAGAAAATTTTCCGTTAAATTTACATTTTATTAGCTATAGTACTAACACGTCCCTCTAAAAAAAAATAACAGCAACAACACAGGACTAAGATTTAGGGGTTATAATTTTCCTCCCGTATGCCAACATACAATCTATTTGGTTCCTCAGACAGCAATACGTCTGTGAAAGCTAAGCTAATCAATCTAAATACTTAACCCATTAACCCCTTGAGGGGCACCGGTATATATTATATAGCACCTACGATTAATGAAATTTTACACCAGAAAAAAAATTAAATTTTACTTTTCTAACTTTGGTGGAAAAAAGGTCGTAAAATTACTTTTATTTATTTTGAAATAGAATTTTTCAAAGATTCCGGTGGGAATTCAGCATTTCACAGACGTAATTGCTTGCCCCTCAAGGGACATATATTTAGATCGCTTGACTTAGTGGCAAGAAAGTGCTTTTAACACATGTAAATATGAAGATAAATATATAATTTCTTTCACGAGACAAATCCCTTGATAAAATAAGATAAAAATTACTCTTCTTTTAAAAGTGGTGGGAAATCTAAAATTTAAATTTTAACGAAGAAAATAATTCGGGCGTTAATGGGTTAATAACAAGTCACAAACAGCAAAATATACTTTATCGTTTAACCCTTTCAGGGGCAAAGTACTTATTTTGCTAACATGTTGAAATGTTTGAATGATACCAGAATTTACAAAAAAAATTTATATGAAAATAAGCAAAAGCTTTTCTTCACGTATTTTATAAAAGCTATTAGAAATTTCTGGTGCCACTGTGGCATTTAGGGATTAAAATTATGGGGTATAAAAGCATACTATCCCTCTTCAAAGAATTAACGGGCGAAAGATGACGGGAAAGTGAGACCAAAAAATATCTGCCTCACTTTTAAAGATATATTTTTTAATATAACAGCTGAACAAAGATAGTTTGAACCAATGGAATGTGCGTGATATCAGGAAGGAAACGATCTGCACTAATAAGCACCTTTGGCTATCCTGAAACATACACTGTTTCCGCTGTGCCGCTGCCATCCAAATACTCAAGGCCAGAGGACATGAGTGTGACGTCATCACTAATCCACCGACTTCTCACTAGTGTTGAAATTCACACGGGAAAATTTTTAATAGAAATTTTCTTTTGTTTTATTTGTGGAATATCTATCATCTTATAAAACAATAATAACTATTTAGACTTACTGGTGAGAATTCGGAGTCCCTAAATAAAGATTTGTCCAGATGCGGAAAGCCACAGTGTTGCCGCATGATTTTTTATTGGGGGAGTCCAAATTCTCACCAGTAAGTTAAAAAAGTTATTATTGTTTTAAAAGATGATAGATATCCCCAAAATAAAATAAAAGAAAATTGCTATTCAAAATTTCCCCGTGTGAATTCCAACATTAGTGTGAAGTTGGTCGATTAGTGATGACGTCACACTCGTGTCCTCTGGCTTTGAGTATTTCAATGGCAGCGGCTAGGCATCTAGTTTAATTATTAGTTTCAGATGAACAGTGTGGGATACACATATTTAAGGGTTTATCTTGCGCACAGCTGATTTTCCTAAAATTTGAATATTCTTGTCAGAAATTGCTCTGTACGTGTGAAACAAAGGGCGTTAAAATTGGCGGATGATAACAATAGAGAGTAACATAGAATTGAAGAGCTCTGATGATAATAAATGGTTTTCTAACATCTGATAAATTGCTATTTGAAGAAACCTAATACTCACATAGATTTTAATTGAAAAAAGGAGACATTTGACAATAAACGCAAATAGATATTTGGAACTTCACAGTTTATTTTCTCAAAAAGGATGATTGCTTCGCTTACCACCTTTATCATCTGAGCTCTTACGAGTATGTACCAAAGTAGGCTATTCGGGCTTTGGGACAGCCACGGCTGTGATAATTTTTCCTTTTGGGTGCTTTTTTTACTACAAACTTTTGTTGTTTTTTTCATTTTTAGCTTGTAAAGTAGTAAAGCATAGCATGCTCTTCCATTGCACAACCCCCCACACCCCTTCCAAAACCCACATTGCAGTGTCTGAATTCCTTTGGGAACAAAATTTGAATGTAAATTAAGAGGTACCCATAGCGTAGCTAGAAGAGGTTTGTTGGATACCAGTCATTTTTAATAGAATGTTCCGCCTCATTTAATACCATGATTATTTCTGCGATTAAAAAAGGCGAAATTTTCTGCTAAAACTTTTTTATCCATTATTCTCCGTCTGGTTACGCTGTGGCATACATAAATAGTGAAATGTCATATAAATTTTACGTCATTTAATTTTAAAATGCACAGAACTTTACATAAATTTGCATTAAAAAATAAACTCCAGTGGATATTTCATTTTCACTCTTGCATCACATGTAAATCTTAAATGAAAATTAATAACGTTTGTGTAATACAGCAATAGATAGCAGGACCATTTTTTTTCTAATATTCGGTTGCCTGTTCAATCTTTTTTCTGTTTTCCACGAAAGAAGAATCATCAATTTTTTTTGTCCGTTTACCTAAACACATGTACATAAACACAAGCATTCTTTTAAACTTTCTGTTTCATTGTACGTTGTCCAAAATTTAAATTATCACAAAATGTTATATAAAAACTTTAAATATTTATATTTTAGTTCTTGTAAATATTATATAAATTTTCGATGGCAATAATTGTAAGATGTTAAATAATTTAATTTTTGTGCTCCAAATCAGGGATGCTTTTTTTTCCTTTGATGTTCCTCTGTCTTTTACGATTTTTCAAAAATGAAACTTTGACTTTATTCAATCACGGAATATTCAGCGATTAAATAAGGCGAAGTGTAAAACATACAGGGTTTTTCTAAACTCATGGTACAATTTTTTAGGGTAGGTAGAGCACACAATAACAATCATTTATTGTATAGGGATGTATGGGACCAAGTGACGCCTTAAGGTATAAACACCAGGGGGGCAATTAGGCCCCTTTCTTAATTTTCAAAATTTCTCATTCATACCAGAAAAATTTTATACTATCCCTTTCTTGACATTTCATAATTACTTAACAATAAAATTCTTCTTTAAAAATTTTTGGTATGAAATCGAAATTTTTGAATTAAAAAAAAGCGCAAAACTGGCAAACTTATCAAACGAAATACATGAATAAAAAAGATAAAATGTTTGTTTACAATGTAGTTTACAAGTACATAATAATGCATACAATAATATTACAATAAGTGTTCAAAAGATCGCCTACCAACTGTGATACATGCTTAACAGCGTCGGTGGAACGATTGGCGTACACTTCTAAAGATGTCAGGCATTTTCCACACAAGTGCAGCAGCTTGGGATATGCGAGATACTAGATTTTCGTCTTAGTCAACTGGAGTCGCATAAACAAGACTCTTCATATGTCCCCATAAAAAGAAATGAAGGCTCGATAAATCGGGGTATCACGGTGGCCAAGGAACTGGTCCACCACGCCCAATCCATCGCGTCCCAAATGTGGCATTCAGGTAACTGCGCACATCAATGGTGAAGTGCGCGGGCGCTCCATCATGTTGAAACCACATCCGGTTATGAATGGCGGTCGGAACATCTTGCAGCAGTTCTGGTAAAACCTGTTGCAAAAAAATAAGGTAGCAGCGACCAACCAGCCTCTTTGGTAGTAGGTATGGGCCAATCAAATAATTATTATCAATACTTGCCCACAAATTCACAGAAAATCGTTGTTGATAAGCATGTGGCCGCGTTGCATGTGGATTATTGGTTGCCCAAAGATGGAAATTGTGCGCATTAAATACACTCTCGCGTGTAAATACTGCCTCATCTGTAAATAGAATATGAGCAGTAAAGTTTGGCTGCAATACATGTTGCTGCAAAACCCACTGGCAAAAGTTCAACCGCAGAAGATAGTCTGCCGGATTCAAAGTATGTACACGTTGAAAACGGAAGGGATGAATTCGATTTTCATTTAACACTCTCCAAACGGTCGGACGACTCATATCTAAATTCTCTGCAACAGCTCTTGTACTTGATTTGGGCCTTTCACTAACAAAATTCTAAATAATTTCTTTCAGGCTTGCACTGCGTACAGCTCTTTCTCGTCCAGTTTCCTGTCTGGTGACGTGGAAAGAACCTGTTTCAGAAAGTTGACGCTGTAAGCACTGAAACGTTCTATGATCAGGCATTCTTCTGCGAGGAAACTGTTCCTGATACACTCGTAGGGTAGCTCTGGTGTTACCATTTGAACGACCATACATGAAAAGCATGTCGGTTTTTTTCGGCATATGTAAAGTGTTCCATGACGAACGATAGCACGATTAAAAATGGCGATTTCTTCTACTTGAATGCATGGTATTGAACGGCGACCAGTCACTTACCGCCCTCTACCGCCAGTGGAATCAATCAAAAACTCCATTTCTATTACAAAAAATATCTATTTCTATTTCAATTTAAATTTAAAAAATTTCGATTTCATACCAAAAATTTTCAAAGAACAATTCTATTATTAAGTAATTATGAAATGTCAAGAAAAGACTAGCATAAAAATTTTCTGGTAGGAATAGTGAAATTTTGAAAATTAAAAAATGGGCCTAATTAGCCCCCTGGTGTTTTTACCTTAATGCATCACTTGGTCCCATACATTCCTCTACAATAAATTATTTTTACTGTGTGCTCTACCTACCCTTAAAGTTTGTACCATGAGTTTAGAAACACCCTGTATAGAAGCAACAGGGTTGCCACAGGCGGCAATTTTTTAATTCTATTTTGCACCAACTTTTCAAAACAAAAATCTTTTACATACGCTTTTACAACATTTTCAAGAGAAATATACTACAAAATGTATTTTTAAAAATAAATGTGCGAACAGAATGAATATAAAAATAGTCGCCTGTGGCAGCCCTGAAGTAGTAAAAAGCGGCTAAGTGGGACATCCCTGTTCTTAACACGCCCTTTTAAATATATTTTAATCTCGAAATATATGTCTTATACATTGAAAAATAGCATACATGAATGGGTTAAACGCAGGTTTTAAAATTTTTACATGGATGATGAGTATTCTGTTATAAAATGAAGCAATTATATTAGACCATTGATTATCCAGCATAGTATTACGAAAGGGCAGGCGAAATGGCAAATAACGTAGCTGCCAAGTTTTACGCATTCTTATCACTAAAATTTAATAGTAAATTGTGCTGTTATTAATTGCTGTAATAAGCGACTAAATGAGGAATGTCTAATGCATTTTAGTACGCCATAATTCTGTAAATACACACTTACATTGCCCCCTTCCGCTCATTAAATATACAATTTATATACAGGGCTGCCACAGACAACTAATTTTATATTTTGTTTCGCACCAGTATTTTTCTAATATAAATTTTGATGTATATTTCTCTTGAAAATGTTGTCAAAGTGTATATTAAGGATTTCTGTTTTGAGAAAGTGGTGCCCGTTATAATTTAAAAATAGTCACCTGTGGCAGCACTGTTTATACAAAACCCTACTCTTATTTATACTTTCTAAGTTTTTGTACAGGTTTACAATGTTTAGAAAAGTTCGTTGTATACTGAAATGTACATTAAGCGTCAAATGCATGATTTTCTATTTTGTTTCAAAAAAAGATATATATGATTCTAAGAAAGGTTTATTACACAGGAAAAATAATGAAAAAAATCGGAGCTATATTTTTCGTATAATATGTTAACTTTTTTCATGTTGTACATCTGCAATGCAAGCAAAAACTACTGTTATAAATAAAATAGTGCAAAATTAGTATTTATTTTAATAAGTATGAATCTGAGTAACGTATTTTATATTAATTTTATTTTGTAAAACTTAACCCTTAACACTAGAATGGCGGTGAGGAGCCATTGTGGCCCCAAACATACGGATATATTTTGGTTCGAACTAGAAATTTCTTTATAAAATAAGTTTAAAAGATACAAAGGGGAAAAGGGCTAATTTAATAAGTTAAACAGTTTTAAATAAAAATTCTAGTATTAAATATTTCTATAAAACTCGAGTAAAAATTCCCGTCTTTCTAGTTATAAATACATGAAATATTCTTATAGAATTGTGTTTTTTATTCTTATATTAGGGATTAAACACCAGAAATTTTAAGATAAATTTTTAACTTTATTTAGTAGCATACTTTTGTATTTTTTACAGATTTAATATTTCTATATAAATATAGTGGTTGCTAAAAGTAAAATAAGATGTGATGCAGATATGCATCACTATGCATTTCAGGGTTAAAAATATCTATTCCACAAAAATAAAGGTAAAGAATAAAATTTATTGTATCGTATTAAGATAATTTTAAATGTGCAAAAAACACTTGTAAAAAGATATAAAATCATATATATTAAGTTCAGTTTGTATAAAATACGGTACACCTGCCTCGATTTGCTAACAATTTACGATAAAGTTATAACAAAGGTGGCTTTAGATGCGAGAATAATGTTTTATTTCAGAACATAAATGCAATTTTTAAAATATGGGTAGACCACATATAAAAATTGCCCCAAATTAGATTTTTGAATCGGTAACACCAAATTTGACACCATATTTGAGTGCCTTATATCAAGGTATAACTGAAATAAGTATTATTTATATACTTCTAGTTAAATCCTCATAGAGTTTTTAAAGAGAGTACATTAAGGTACAGTCATTCAGGGTAACTTTGATCGGCATTTTCTCTATTTTCAGATGCTCCACTTTTATTTTAAGAATATTGTTGCAACTAGTGGCATAAAAGAGAAGAAATGATCCAAAATTATTGTATTGATTATCCTTTTTTAATATTAAATGAAAGCTTCTTCAATTGTGAATATTTTGGCACCTCATTTTGGCAATTAAAGCGCGAGATATTGTACATTTTGTCACCGCAACTACCCACACAAATTAAAACTTTAAATGGATTTTTCTCCGTGTTCATATTTTCGTCATTTACCTGTTTTTAAGATTGCTAAGGCTTTTCTTGTATTTGAGATAGAGATTTTAAACTTTTTGTATATGTTCTTTCCAGTCATTCAGGGTAACTTTGATTCGCATTTTCTGTATTTTCAGATGTCCCACTCTTATTTTAAAAATATTATTGCAACCAGTGGCATAAAATAGAAGAAATGATCCTAAATTATTGTATGACTAACAGAAATTAAGGAATAATAATGATACAAACAATAAATATGTATTTTTATCCTGATTCAAAGTTATCCAGCCATGTAGGGTAACTTTGCACCATATTATAAATATCATGTAAAATAAGACATTATAAAAAAAGTATTATAGTTAGGACAATTCTGAAGCGAAAAAAGTTTATTTTCAAGTATTTAAAGACTCTTAATTTACATTTCCAGACATCACAAGATTTGTATAATTTATGATATTAAAACGAATATTATGCCTAAGAAGAGTGGAAGAAGAAAACCATCAATATTTAAGAAAAAAGAACTGTTTATTGTTCATATAAAACAAATAAAGAAAAAAAATGTAGTGAAAAACAGTCGTCAATGTTTTAACTCAATAATATATCCATAGTTACAGTAGTACATACTAGTACTAGTATTAATCAAACAAGAATAAAAAATGTCGAATGCAGGGTAACTAGATTGGCCTACAATGTTATTCAGAAATTTAGTGTCCATACCAGAAATAAAGAATAGTATTTTATGGTTTATTTAATAAGAGAGATTTAACAATCACAGAAAGTATAAATTCTTTGGAAATTTCCTGTATGAATTTAAAATGTCGGATTAAAATTTGAGACCAAACTGGCATTCCTGGTCGAATGTACGGGATGTTAAATTTGAGTAGCTCTGTCCCAAATAGCGTTTTTAAATGAATTTTATGCATTTCACACATATTTTTGAAAAATATTTACATGTTATATCCAATGCACACTTTCGGCATTTATATATAATATACGTGCACATATGGCGAATTTTTGACAAGAAAATGATATTGTCGTATAACCACAAGATATGAGTTTTATTTTTGTAATTTTTTTAATCATTATTTGACATACTTTTTAAGAATAAAAAAATATACAAAAATTTCCAGCTGTGTATCTTTGGTGTCTATATAACATCAGTTAATGGCATGAAACTCGATGCAGTAGTTTTTCAGAAAATTGAATTTTGTGAAAATAGGAAAATCATTTTTATCTCATAAAATATACATATTCATTAGATGATAATAGGGGAAATATATTGTCAGATAAGTACCCAAATTTGGGGGGGGGGGGGGATCTGGAAATTTGATTAAAAGGCTTGTTTCCAATGCTTATCTGGATACGCAATTTATTATATTCATATACTCAAGTTAAATACATACATTTACTTATTTAGTCACCATATAATTTATTAGTGTTATATTTATAATTTATGTATATATTATGTATAATTTATTAGTGTATAACTTTGAGCAGGCTCAAAGTTATACTGGAAATAAGGTAAAATGGTAGTGCCTTCTATTTTTGCATTTTACTGGCTATTAGTAAATACACAATCGCAAATTACTAACACATTTATAACATTTAGATAATAATATGTCTGATAAATTAGTATATCGCTACTTACTACAAAAATTTAATTGGATTACGACAACTTCAAAACGGCATTCAAAATTAACTTGAAAACAGTACTTTACAATAATAGTTGGATGATGCAATTAATTGTGTATAAAGTTGCCAATTTATGTTTTAATATAAAGAGTAGAAAACGCAGTTTATAACCTTGCCAACAGAGTGTAGTACTGGAGTTTATCCAGTCTTTTGAAGTCAAACACATTGAAAATTAGGACGTGGTGCAAAGTTACACCCCATGGATCAAAGCTACCTTGAATGAATGTATATATAGACATTTAGAAAAACTAATGTAAAACGAGACAGAAAAAAAAGTCTCTAGATTCATTCCAGTAAAATTATAGAGGCAATCTATCTATAGGATAAACACAAAGAGAAACCCGTATCTTTCAAATTATATGCAAGATAGTTAATTCTTCACATCCAATTTTCGGTTTTTTAGGTGTGGTATGACCCATCGTCTACTGCATTATGATCTACTGCAATTTTGTTCCCGTATTATTATTTTGGTTACTACAATGAAAATTAAAGGATAAACATAAAAAATACCCATCCGTGAGAAATTTAATTCCTTAGAGGTGTTAAAAATTTTAGGGTAGGTATACGAGGCACCATGAAAATTTGTATAACACGTATTTTGCAATGTCTGAATACAAAATAGAATGTGTGGCTGAAGGATCGTGACACTTAGCCGACCCGTGAATTTTTAAATTTCCAAAATTTTCATGGCATTGGGGCATTTTGAAATTTTAATGCCTTCAAATTTAGTATTTAATGAAATAAAAGTATAACATCCAGACACTTTAGTCGGCCAAAAAAACTGTGCCAGACACGTGTCAAGTGGTATTTTATAGCTACCGAAAAAAAGTATTTGAGGCACACTGAGATTGAGACAGAATAATATTTATGCTTAGAAACAAATATCTTGAAAATGACAGACACTTGTGCTGGAACTTTCTACTTGCCAGAAAACCTGGAAGGTTAAACGAGTGCCAGTAAAGCTGAGCTTGCGGTGCCTCGCTGAATATCCATTTACTGGCTTATGATACAAACAAATCGTAAATCCCGTTGCAGTGCCTCGCGAAAGCTATCTTAAGATGAATTTCAACTAGATGCATGCGAAATCATGACAAATTTAACTGCGATAGGCTCTCGCAAGACCACGTAACTCATAGCAAGCGTGCAGTTGTTCGGAAAATTTTGGAGTAGTTAAATTCTGATTCGTAGTGAAACATGTGCAGCTTTAAAAGAGATATTTTCTTTTATATTAAAATATTTTCCTCTTTATATAATACGCGTTACTTATATATATTAATCATGGAAAAAAAATACATTACATCAATACTTTTCTCATGTTGCCTCCAACACTAACACTATCGAAGTCAAATTGAAGTGCTCAGAATCGGACCTAATTTTGAGTTTGAAGCAATTTTAATCAGTTTAAATTTTGTACTTTCCGTCATTAAACAATTGTTAAATTTCATTATATGTACATATAAATGTATATGACAAAATCATAGTTGTAAATGTATATTTATTTAAGTTAAACTTTCTTGAACTAGTTCCGTATAAAGAGTAGACAAAATTTTTATTACAGAGTATTTTTCATGAAAGTTTCCAAAGTTTTCTGAGTATGCGCTTATGCAAACCTTCAAAGTTAATAGTTTCTAAAATTATATGATATTAAAAAAATATTTGGTGTAAGATGTTTCTTTACATTCATTGAGGCAACTATTGAATTTCATGCAGATAATAACTTCATAGACGATCTGATGCTACAGCTATTGTATGGAGATATGCAAGTAAAATATATAAATATAGTATAAATAAATATATTATATAGTTGGTACAATGAGTGCTTGCATCCATCCGACAGATAAGATTTATTTTAGTCAATATCTATGAATATCTTACTCTATTTGTGAATATATTATTATAAGGAATGAAAATAAAATTATACTATACCTAATGAAGAAGAAGGCACATTGGATTTTCTTGAAGCGTTGTCGTCACAGCATTTCTTCATTAAAGCGATGAAATGAAATTTTTATAGCAATGTCTATGATAATCCTCTTTCAGATTAGCATTGGATGGTAAAATAATGTCTTTATATTTTAAATTATGTTTTTGCCGAATTTTCAACACTTCACGACACTTTTGTAGAGATTTTCACCAAAAACAGTGATTTTCCCATCGCTTTTTGTGTAAATAACACAATTTTTTTGTTTACTTTACATGATTAATATATATAAGTAACTCGTATTACATGAACAGAAAATTTTAACATACAAACAAAATAGCACTTTTAAAGTTGCATATATTTCACTACGAATAAGAATTTTATAACCACTCCAAAATTTTCCGAACAACTGCACGCTTGCTATGAGTTACGTGGTCTTGCGAGAGCCTATCGCAGTTAAATTTGTTATGATTTCACATGCATCCAGTTGAAATTCCTCTTAAGATAGCTTTAGCGAGGCACTGAAAAGCAATTTACGCTTTGTTTGTATCATAAGTCAGTAAATGGACCTTCATTGCGGCACCGCAAGCTCAGTTTTACTGCCACTCGCATTTAACCCTCCATGTTGTCTGGCAAGTAGAAAGTTCCAACAAAAGTGTCTGTTATTTTCAAAAAAATTTTTTAAGCATAAATAATATTCTGTCTCAATCTCAGCATGCCTCAAATACCTTTTTTCTGTAGTTATAAAATACCACTTGACACGTATCTGGCACAGTTTTGGGGCCGACTAAAGTGTCTGGCTTTTATACTTTTTATTTCATTATTTACTAAACTTCAAGGTATTAAAATTTCAAAATGCCTAAAGGATATTTTTTTGCAAAGAAAAATTTGGATATTTAAAACTTCACGGGTCGGCTAAATGCCACTATCCTTTAGCCAGACATTCTATTTTGTATTCAGACATCGCAAAAGAAGTGTTACACAAATTTTCATGGTGACTCAAATACATACCCTAATAGGTTTAACAGCTGTCGGACTAAAAGCGGTACTTCAAAGTACCGTCAGTACACAATGACTAAAATATCGTAACAAAAAGCCCACAAGGTATTTCGAATGGCAACAGAATTGTGGATGTTCTCTCGCATCTCCGCATATGCAGTATATGAATTTATATATGGCATCTCTAGCATAGAAAAAAGAGCCGGTGCCACAAATTTTTCGATTTCATAAAAAAATAATAATAAAACAGAAAAGAAATATTAGGAAAATTATTACTACACTACATTTTAGTAATTAAAATTTAAAACAAATGAAAAAGATGGATAACTACACAGACGAATAGTAAACAAGAAATTTTTTCCTGAACCCAGTGTACTGACGGTACGTATAAGTACCACCGATTAATTCAACTGTTAAATCAAATACATACACCGTTCGCCTAAAATAGCTGGTCAAATTGTATTCTAAGATCACGATGAAAACATAAAAAAATTCCAACACTTATCTTATATCCTTTACTGTCTTTGCAGCAATAAAAAGACGAGCGTGACAATCTGTTCAAAATGTTGGCACAGTGTTGTCAGTAGGCTACTTTTTTAAAATTCAGATTTCTTGATTGGCGCCACTTTTTTGAAACGGTAAAATTCCCCTTGTTTTCGCCCTAGTGTCATTAAATAAGGCCAAATTTACTGTTTTAAAAAGTGGTGTCAATTAAGAAATCTGAATTTTTAAAAAGTAGCCCACTGGCAACACTGAGTCGGCACAAAACACATCGGCTGTTTCGAAGATAGCCTCCTTTCTCGATAAATAAACATACCTACACTGTAAAAAAAAGGGAATATACCGGGTGTCCCAAAAAGGACTGACTGATTTTAAAATTCAATAACTTGTAAACGGGGACAGATATTAAAAAAATTCTTGCAGGAGGGTTATGCATAAGGTCAAAAGTTTTATTACAGTGATTTTCAATTTTAGTTCGATTTACAAACAATAGATGGCGCTGTAAGCAATAGTCGCTAAATACAGGCTCGATTTTCGCTCCTTCATCTTGTTCCATGCAGAAAAAGGAGATGGAAATGTATTATCCGGGCCATGAAGTACCAAAAATCGAGCCTGAATTTAGCGTCTATGGATCGCAGCGCCATCTATTGTTTGTAATTCGAACTAAAATTGAAAATCTCTGTAAAAAAACTTTTGACCTTATGCATAACCCTCCTGCAAGAATTTTTTAAATATCTGTCCCCGTTTACAAGTTATTGAATTTTAAAATCAGTCAGTCCTTTTTGGGACACCCGGTAGTTACGCTTAATTTGAGTTTATGAAATGCCAAATGAGGATTAAATGTACTCTAAGTTTGGTGTAAACACCGAATAAAGCATAATGATACACTCAAAACGGTTTAAATATACTCTAAGTTTGGTGTAAACACCGAATAAAGTGTCATGATACACTCAAAACGGTTTAATTTTAATATTTTAAAGAAATTGTGGAAACCGAACACCAGTTCGGGTGTAAAGGTTTAAAGCGACATAATGATTCAGTCCGCCATTTTGAAATATGTTTATATAGCTATGTTCCAGGGTTCGGATTTTGTTCGAAAATGTTTCTCAGTAATGGTCATTAAATAAAAAGCAGTTAACCATATTATGTTGCAGCACCCGAGCTGAAAATTCCTTCATAGCTGAAAAAATTCTCGTCTTCTTTGGCTAATTTCTTCGGAATAGGGTAAGAACTTAAAACTTATTTTTAACTTCATATTTTTGAAACATTCCTGTTTAATGTTAATACTACAATCATTTTCCAACATTTTTATACCTTTTATGTATCTCTAGCTGCTATATTTATAATTTTATGAGTATATGAAGTCAACCTACTTTTACAGCGTACTAGTGCCATTTTCAAATTTTGGCATTTTTGTCACTTTTGAGACGTTCAGTATACAATGAATTCCGCTTGTTAACTTTAAAATAATGTTCGATTTAACTAAATTAAAGATCGTAGATTATTTTTTAACCAAGAATTTTAAGTTTTCAATAAGTTTTAACTATTTGCGAGTCATTTTAAAAAATATCGTTTTTAGGATGACGGCTTTCGTTTCCCCATAGGAAATACTTTACGTAAAGAACGATATTCGTAAACTTTTTTAACTACAAAACTAACTTTTTCTGAAAAACTAATGTAATATTCAGCTCATTTAAAGCTTATGCTTCAAGATTCTAACAAGTTTTAAAAGTTTTGAACACTTTTTGTATATTTGCTGAGCGATTCAAAAGTTGACATTTTTCGATTTTCCAGTTAGCTCACGATCATAGAAATACATGGGATTTTTACTGCTGTTGACATATTTTAACATAGCTTGTTTTCAACATTTTATTAATTATTTTTAAAAACTAATACTTGTTTTATGTTCTATAAAATACGGGCTTCGCTCCGCCACCCACCGTGTATGCCTGGTTTGAGTTTAGATATATTTAAAAAAATCATGAAATTTAGTACACAAATTTTGTCTCAGACCACTTTCCCATAGCGTTACGCGTTTTGTTTACGTTGTTTTGCACCTTTTGCAACTATTTAAACCTTATTATTTTGCTTAATTATTTATATCTTTTAAAAGCTTAAACTTCAAGCTTTCTAGCGGTGTAGTGTTTATTAATTAATTATGCCGTTAAGTATTTTTAATTTGCATTTTAAAAGTGATAAAAATTGTTCTTTAGTGCTTGAAAGGTTGGTGGTTTTTAGCTCTCTGTATCCGATTTTTGTACAATTTGTAATGTTCAGTTGTATTTATGGTGTGTTTATTTTAATTTGCTTAGACTATTTATTCGAAAACCAGTCAGGCCTACGCTGAGTTTAAAAAACAAAAGAGTCAAGTACACGTGACGCAAGTCCAGATGTAACGAATGAATGATTTGTGAGGAAATTTCGTTGCTTACCACAACTAAAATGTTTAAAATAAATGTTTAATTGAGATAATAAATTATCGCAGTTAAAACAATGTTTAGCAGCCTCTTTGCGTAAAACTATTTATTGTAAATTATGGTTGCATTAGATTTAAAATGTAATCTTTAATTTTTTTTTTTTATTTTACTGTTAAAGTGCAAACCAAATAAGCAGTAGTGTGACTTTACACCAGATACGCAGTAGCGTGACTTTACACCAAAAATGGTGGCAACTAAGTTGCTACTAAAAATGATGTTTGTTTACACCATTTGATAGCTGGTGGCTCATTACACCAGTTTAAAAATGGAATTTCATTACACCACTTGGGGTGGCAACTTAGTTGCCACCCTTTTTGGTGTAAAGTAAAGGAAATGTTTTTACAGTGTAGAACTACTGATTCCTAGAATCTAGAAACACGTTTCTGAAATGGTAAAATTCCCCAGGTTTTCGCCTTAATTAATATGTCATTAAATAAGGTGAATTTTACTATTTCCAAAAGTGATGCCAATCAAGAAATATGAATTTTAAAAAAGTAGCCCACTGGCAACACTGGATGCCATGTATCCGGATAAAGTGAAGTTAAAAGAGTGTTTTTGCAAAGTCCCATTAGAATATTACTAATAGCTTAGCTGCCAAATTTTAGGCTTTTTTTCTAACCACTAAAATTTTACAGTAAATTTTATCTTATTTAATCGTCGAAATGTTATGATTACACAAGAAGAAAATCTCTGTTAAATTTTAGTGGTAGCAAAAAAGCGTGAAAGTTGGTAGCTATGCTAATAGTCACTATGAGATGAAAGTTTAACCCTTTTAATTCTCGCTCCCGTCATATTCACGGGCTGTGTCTTTTACTCAAATTGTTTGAAACCTACCAGTTTTATAAAATAGTGAAATTGGCTATATTTTAGTATCTGTTTACCTGTCATTAAATAAGGTGAATATTGCTTTGTCATAAAAGTGGTGCCAATAAGCAATTTGAATTTTTAAATCGTAATTTAATTCGAGCGTTGAGGTGTTAAAGTGAGTGGTACTTATAAGTGCCGTCAGTAAATAAAGGGTTAATTTAGCAGAATATATGGCATTTAGACCTACGATAAATAATATTTCTTTATATCTCGAAAAATAATGATTGAAATGTACTGAGAACTTAAAAACATATGTTTTTAACGTTGCCCATTCTATTTATGCATAAATTGATGGTGGTCATATTACCATAGCTGTCAACTTTTACGATTTCTCCTTACCACTAAAATTTTATAGTAAATATTTGTTTAATCGTCGAAATCTCATGATTGCACAAGGCGAAAATCTCTGTTAAATTTTCATATATAAAAAAAATGCTTTTGAGTTTAAAAAAAAAAAAAAAAAAAAAAAAAAAAAAAAAAAAAAAAGAATGTATTTGGGTCAATTCAGCGTATCTTGCTGGAAACAAAAATTATTTATAGATTTATTTGTTTGGGGAAAGATATAAATTAATGTTTCTCGCGTAAATTTAATCTGCTTAACCCTAGAACTACCGGAAATTTTACTCAAGTTTTATAAAAACATTCTACACCAGAATTTTTACTTAAAACTATTTAATTTGTTTATTTAACTTATTATTGTCTGATTTATACATTTAGTTTGTTTTGAAGAAATTTCTGGTTTGAATAAATATTTTGAATGTACATGTCGGGTCCAATGGACCCGTCTGGTAGACGGAAGGTTAAATATTGATATATTATAACACCCTGAATATTAGACAAAAATACGTAAACTATATTTTAGTCTTGCTTGATTTGTTGTAAGGAAAGCAAACCATGTGTTAACATTTAGAAAATCGAAATTGTTGCAATTTTTAAAATGTACTTGACTCTTATTTTTAAAAAATTCGTCCATATCATGAAGCAATTACCGTAATTTCCGGCGTATAATTCGCGGATCAAACAATCATGATTGGACCCGGAAATTTTATTTAACCCCTTAACACTCGAATTATATTACGGTTGAAAAATTCAAATTGCTTATTGGCACCACTTTTATGAAAAAGAAATATTCAACTTATTTAATGACAGGAAAAACATAGCCAATTTCACTATTTTATAAAACTGGTGGGAATCAAACAATTTGAGTAAAAGACACAGCCCGTGAATATGACGGGAGCGAGAATTAGGGGTTAATAATTGAAGTCAGACATTTACCGTGATTTAAGAAGTTGCATTAAATTAAATTAAATTTCTGGGTTGAAACATGATTGTTTGATACGCGTGTAATACGCCGGAAATTACGGAAAACCTTAAGTCTAATGACACTTTTGGTGTGGATGGGCAGTAAATCAGGGGTGGCCAACTATGGCACGCCGGATACCACTAAAATTTTACAGAAAAATTCGATTTTTTAATCGCAGAGAATCGATGATTAGATAAGGCACTGATTACTATAAAAGTTTAGTGCTGTCAAACGTGCCACAGTTGGCCACCCCGGTCGTAAATTGTCTGCAAATAAGGGCAAGTGTATCTTGTTTTTAAAACTTACTGTTAATTATGACTACAGCACAGTGTCGTAGCGTTAGGGGGCTCAATCAGTTTACTACCAGTATTAGGGAAATCCGGTGCGGAAAGAAGTTTGACGTTTTTCGGTGTCAAGGAGTTGCTTTCAGCGAGAGGCAATAAGCAGAAGTAAGAAAACCTGTCTCCGTTCAACATCGACGGCCATGTTAGGCTAGTTTTCTCGAGAGTTGGTGCGTGAATTTTTCGTTGATTTTGTTGAATGATTTCGTAACCATGGTAAGGCATACATACTTGTTTACATTGGAAGGTTACAGTTAGTTTATACTTGAAGTATGTTTAATTGTCTTTAGTTTTCTGTAGTTCAGGGGTGGCCAACTGTGGCACGCCGGATACCACTAAAATTTTACAGAAAAATTCGACTTTTTGAATCGCAGAGATTCGATGATTAGATAAGGCACTGATTACTATAAAATTTTACTGGTGTCGAGCGTGCCACAGTTGACCACCCCGGTTGTATTTAAACGTTTGTCTATTTATCTTTCTTTAGTGACCTTACCTCCCTAACCTAAATCTTGTTCTTGGTGCTGAACGGGTGGGGCGGAATAGGGAAGTAGCCTATTCTGCCCCGAAATGCTTTTAACTAACTTGTTCTGACTGTGCATTTTTATGTTGCGGTGAATTTTACTCAAAATCAGTTGAAGGTTGGGTCGCTTGTTCCTCGGGCAAAAAATGAGCACGCAATTCCTTTGCGGCAATCGAAAGCGAAGATAATGTGACTGTCCCAGTGTGTGGAGATTTTCAATAGTCTTAAGAAAAGGACACAATCAATGAAAACTGTAGTTAACCTTTATAGTAACTTAAATCTAAATAAATATCGAGCAAACTTTTTTTGCATTTCCAGTAATTTTATATGCTTTTATTGTCCTTACCACCCCGTTTTGCCCCATACCCGGGGAAGAACGGAACAAATGACATTATGTTCTGTTTATGAAAAAAAACATATATTGGTCTTTTTTTTCTTACAATATTATTAAATTTTTGTGTTTTTACATCATAATGTGTTCATAAAATGTTTTGTAGCTCTCTTAATTAAAGCTTTTGTATTTTTAGAACATATTTTCAACTTGGTACCATGTTTTGCCTTGGCTTCCCCTATTGTATGCTAGATTTTGCTTTATTTGATCGTATAACTTTCAATCATTAACCCTAGAACTACCGGAAATTTTACTCAAGTTTTATAAAATCATTCTACACCAGAATTTTTACTTAAAACTATTTAATTTGTTTATTTAACTTATTATTGTCTGATTTATACATTTAGTTTGTTTTGAAGAAATTTCTGGTTTGAATAAATATTTTGAATGTACATGTCGGGTCCAATGGACCCGTCTGGTAGACGGAAGGTTAAATAAAGTCAAATGTTCTATATAACAATGGCTCCCAAATATTCCGCCAACTGAATACCAATATTATTTTAGAAATTTTTTCTATTTAGATTTTTCTTATAAACCGCCCCGGAATCACCTTTGAAAGTTAATTCTAGCGCAAACCTACCATAAAATTTTCTGTTAAATTTTATTGGTATTCAGTTGGCGGACCATTTGGGAGCCCTGATATAATAATGTTGGTAGTAAAATGACCGAGCCCCTCTCCCGCTAATGCTACGCCACTGCTACAGTACATAAAGTTTTAAAATAATTAGGGCTTATTACCACAGGAAGAAACTTCTACCAACATTTTAGTATTGAAAATTTGTTTTTCTTAAACGGAGATTTTATTTTACAGAAGGTGAAATATTTTGTTATAAAACACAGGAAGTAATTGGACCCTGCGTTAATCAGGCTTTAAAAATAAACAAAACTGTAGCGTAAAAAGTAAGTCAACGTCACGTAGAAGAATAGTTGATTGTAGCATATGTCCGCTTTCAACACATTGTCTAAGCAATTTCTCATTTTAAAAAAATCTAGGCTGAATAATACCGACATGGGATAGTCGCGAGTCCTATTGTTGGAGGTTATTTTATTTCCATTCAACAGTAATCGTGCAGAAATACCAAAAAACGTGGCAGGTATGGATGAGAAGCATGTAGATCGTTTGACCTCTGCTGGTTTAAACAAAATTATGCGTAAGGTATAGAACTAACTTATAATAATAGTTTTATTCTGGTATTTTCGGAAAAATTCATTTTAAAATAAGGAAAATACTTTTTTAAAAAACTTTTTTCCACCAAAAACTATAAACTAAAAATTAATTAAAAGTTTCTGGTGTAAATAATGATTTAAAGTAGGTGAGATATAATATATACCGCAGCCCCTCAAGAAATTTCTGGTTCAAATCAAGAAATATATATTTGCTAGCAATCAAATTGACTGCTATGGCGCTTCTAGTATTAACAATGCATTTTTGCTGCAACGCAAAATAGACATTGCAATTTCCAATGGTATTATTTTTTTTTATTAATATAAATCCAATATTTTTATTACTTCCTTCTGCTATAGAATATATATATATATATAAATGTAAAAAAAAAATATGTGAAATTTTTGTGTAAAGGAATTAGAACTATTAAATAAAAACCCTATATTTGAAAGAAATTTGAAAAAAAGAAAATAGATTTTATATTTGAACTTTACTTTAGCTTTTGCGAAGCAAGGGACATCGAGGTATTTGAAAAATATTTTCACTCTGTTTATTTACCGCATTTCTTTCCTTGGATTCCGCTTGTTTCTTTTTCAAGTATCATTCGATAGAGAAAGTAATTTCAAACCTGAAGCACTTTGCGAAAGCCACTTTTGTTTGGAGCGTTTATAACTGACGTAGAATACGCCTTAAAAAGAAGAGAATCGAAAGTACATTGTGTATCTTTATATATCTTGTAGAAGTACAACCTTTTTTTCTCACATTAAGAAATCAGAATGGGAGGTATATTGTTTTTAAAACAAAACATTGAGTTAAGGTATGTGCCTACCTTAGTGGCACTTTTTTTGAAAAATAGGAAATTTTTTTCAAACACACGTGTTTTTAGTTAAAACAGGGAATACAACTTTGAATTCGTATAAATTTTTAATATAGTTTTAATTAACTTTTGATATTTCGAAAATATTTAGTCATATTTTAGTAAAAAATTACGTTTATGCCAAACCTTCTATAACGAAATCTATTAAACCTCTAGCCGCGGGCGCCTTTTTCAGATGGGTTGCTTTTTTAAAATTTAAGATTATTTGATTCCCACCACTTTTTTGAAGTACAAATAGTCTCTTTATTTAATTACAGCTTTACATGTTATGCATTACATAAAATAATGCGAGAATAAGCCAAATTATATGCTTTTAAAAAAGTGGTGGGAATCAAGCAATCTGATTATTAAAAAAAAAGTAGTCCACTGGAACGCGAAAATAGCATTTCCCGCGGCTGGAGGGATAAATATATTTAACTTTTTTTTTCAACGATATATTAGCAAACCATTTACCTGTGCTATGAAGCAAAAGATTTGCAGTACCTCTTAAATTTACTAACATATACCAAATTTTGTATACAAAACGTGATTTTAAAAAATGTCTATTTGTCAATGAAAATAGCCCTTAAATTAATATGTACAAACTTACAAGCTATATTTTGCTTCATAGCATACCAATAGATGTGCATAAACTTGTCACAAAATTTTATTTCAATATCTAAAAAATTTTTTTAAGAAATGATATTTCTCGTAAACGTACATAATGAAAAGAGCAGTGTTCCAGAAAACGCAAATTAAGATTTTGATATAGCCAGAGTTTATCCATCGGTTAGCCAGAGAGCCAGGTC
This sequence comes from Maratus speciosus, assembly GCA_963932465.1. Lineage (NCBI taxonomy): Eukaryota > Metazoa > Arthropoda > Arachnida > Araneae > Salticidae > Maratus > Maratus speciosus. The sequence continues at coordinate 441,300,215 of OZ010796.1, read as the reverse complement.
TTCGGCTTTTTGCACTTATTATTATCTTAGACATAGCTGCCAACTTTTACGCTTTTTTCTTACCACTAAAATCTTATAATAAATATTGTCTTATTTAATCATCGAAATCTGATGATTAAACAAGGCGAAAATCTCTATTAAATTTTAGCGGTAGCAAAAAAGCATAACAGTTGGCAGCTATGGCTTACAGAAAATTTTGTTCTTTTAAATCGCCGAAATGTTCCAATTAAATAAAAGAAAACTTTCTGTATTAAAATACTGGTATCCAAAAGCCGGAAACTGGGCAGCTCTGATATAGCACAAAAATTATGTATAAAATTTACAACTTTAAAATCCACCGTATTTGTAGGTGTTTATATATTTGCGTATATATTTGTGCATGTGAATTAAAATGTATTGTTTTCTTTAAGTGGCCACTTCCGGTTTCAAAAAGATCATTTACAGTTTATATTTTGGGCTATAACTTTGCTTCTAATTATCGCTGAACCAAAGTAGGCATTTTCGGAATCCAAAATATTTGAACTTTAAACCTCTCGATGCGCAACCCGAGATTTCTTCGGGCATGCATTTTTCCGTCTAATAATTCCTCTTTGATTACTCTCAACAGTTATTATTATTTTTTTAATTTTTCCTTATTTAATCGGAGCATTTTCCCGTTTAAATTAGAGAAAAAATTTTGTTTAGAAAAACCGGTGGCAAAAGAAGTTATTTAATTATTTTGAAGCCATTTTAAAAAAATAATTACGCAGCAAGAGGGTTAACAGGGTTCGTACGTATCTAGGTATTCAAGAGATTTTAGGTGATTTAGTACCAGAAAATTCGTAAAGTACTGGTCGCTATTAAAATAAACAATATATGCAGGCGTTTGCGTATGTATTATATATTATATATTTGTGTATTAAAATGTAGTGTTTTCTTTAAATGGCCATTTCCGGTTTATATATTTGGCTATAACTTTGCTTCTAATCATCGCTGAACCAAAGTAGGCATTTTTTTAATCCTAAATATTTGAACTTTAATTTAACAGGGCTCGTACGCATCAAAGTATTCAGGCGATTTTAGGTGATTTAGTACCAGAAAATTTGTAAAGTACTGGTCGCTATTAAAATAAACAATATTTGCAGGTGTTTGCGTATGTTATTATATATTATATATTTGTGTATTAAAATGTAGTGTTTTCTTTAAATGGCCATTTCCGGTTTATATTTTTGGCTATAACTTTGCTTCTAATTATCGCTGAACCAAAGTAGGCATTTTTTTAATCCTAAATATTTGAACTTAAATTTAACAGGGTTCGTACGCATCAAGGTATTCAGGCGATTTTAGGTGATTTAGTACCAGATAATTCATAAAGTACTGGGCGCTATATCTGAAGATAGAATTTTTTTCATTAAATAAGGCAAATATTACTTTACGAAGACGAAGATTCTGGAAAAAAGTTGCTTGAAAGTCCCTGAAGCTTGCGAACCCTGTTTAAAATAATAATAATAAAAAATAATCGAAAATTTTCATATGAAAGTAAATAAACACTTTTTTCCACGTAGATTGTATAAAGCAAAAATTAATTCCTAAATTCTAGTGCCAATGGCGCATTTGGGAATTAAAATTAAGTGGTATGTGCAGTATATCGGTGCCTGTCAAGGGGTTAACACTAGAAACGCCATAGTGGTCATTTTGACCGGTAAATAATGAAAATATTTCAATCCGAACCAGAAATTTTTGTCTAAAATAAGTTAAATATGTACCAAGGAGAAATAAGTTAAATAACCAAGTTAAATAGTTTGAAATAAAAATTCTGGTATAAAATAGTTTTAGAACACTTGAGTAAAATTTCCAGCGGTTCTAGTGCTAATAGATAAAAAAGTTCAGTGTTCCTACAGGTTTAAACTTTAGTGAACTAGAAATTTTTAACTGTAATTTTTGCCATATTAAAAAAAAAAATACGTTTGAAAATAAATAAAGCAGGATATACTCTATGGAAATAGTGGTACCAAAATCCTTAATCTTTAGCACGTATGCTTTTTATTTAAATTTAATAACTATTATTTGTCATCCTTTTTTATTTGTGTGGATTATCTTTTATTTTTTATACTTATAAGATCAAATTTTATTTAGACTTAAACCAATCAAAATACGTAAATAACTACAACTAAAACAAATGAAATCCAACAAGAAAATTTAATTGTTTTTTTTGTTGTTGTTTTTTCTCTTTTCTTTTTTTTTTTTTTTTTTACTTTAGTCTCAGACATAAAGAAAAAAATATAATAATTTTGCTTAGAAAATTTCACTTACATGTTGCAAAATTTTAATAATAGAACAAACAATATAATAAAAAAAAATTAAATTGTAATTTTACCTAACATTTTCTGTTTTTGATACCTATAAACATATCCATTGAGCAAATAAAATGTAGGAAGTAAAATATTAGAAGTCACAATCAGACTGTGTATCAAAATACTTCCATAAACACACGTATATTTCAAACAATTTACGGAAAAGAAAATGTTTTTATATCTCATCTATCCTTTAAAATTCAAGGAGTAAGAGACCTAGAAATGTTTGAAAAATATTTACAGTATATTTACTACATTTTGTTTCTTTTGAATTGTTCTTTTCCAAGCATTGTTGAAAACAATAATTTTGCTTCAGAAGCACTTTACGACAGCCAATTTTCGTTAACGAGATTATATAGCTGAATGTAGAACGTACTTGTGAGAGAGCATGAATAACATCGAAATAGTTATCAGATATGCCGGCTTGCTTGCACATTGAAATTATTAAATTAATATCATAAAGGAACGGAATTTTAAACATCTTCAGTATGAAAAATAAAATACTTCCCGCGTTTTAAGTTTCTTCTTGCAAGCAGACAAATGTGAAAAGGTACAGGCGTGTATCCATCCATGCCTTAGCGCATTTTTATGAGATGCTTTCGCAATTATATTGTCCTGAATAAAACAATACAACAAAAATTATTAATCTACACTATATCAGAATTACACCCCCCCATATATATATATATATATATATATATATTGTAACATATTTACACGGTGTTACCAAATTATTCATTTTCCTATTACAAAAATATATTGCATCCTAGGACAATTTTTTGTACAGTAATTTTTGGCGCATATTATTGCGTACTGTAAGTTATTAAATAAAACAAAATTAATGTATAGAAATCCTGTTATGACGGATCTATTTTAAACCCTTGAGGGGCGGTGGGATATATATTTTTCCCACCTATGAATAATGAAGACTTTCATAAAAAAAATTGTATTTAATTTTACTTTTCTAACTTTGGTGAAAAAAAGTCGTAAAATTGCGTTTCTTTATTTTGCAATAAAATTTTTGGGAGATTCCGGTGTGAATTCGACATTACAGCAACGCAATTACTGGACCCTGAAAGGGTTAAATAAAAAAGATAGTCTAGTTTGGCAAGAGTGCATTTGTGACTGCATGGTTTCTTTTTTTACCAGTAAGCCCGGCTATAGATATTGATTTTGCATAATGCATTATTTATCCATTTCAGGGGGAAAGCACTTTTGTTGCTAAAATGTTGAAATGATTGACTGACATCATCACTTACGTTCAAAAGTTTATTTTTTCTAAATAAGTAAAAGTTTTTCTTCATGTACATTGTAAAAGCAGAATTTCGTTAAAAAATCGGATGCCAATGTGACATATTGCAGCGGTGGAAAATTGGCGCAGAGGAGCAGCCTATTGACACCACTAATATTTTATGGTATTCTTCATCTTAATAAAAACTGTAATTAGATAAGACGAAAAATTCTACTAAAATTTAGTGGTGTCAATAGGCTCCTCCTCTGCGCCAATTTTCCACTACTGATATTGGGATTAACCCCTTAACGGTCGCATCGAATTGCAGTTTAAAAATTCAAATTGCTTATTGGCACCACTTTTTTGAAAAAGAAATGTTCACCTCATTTAATAAGAAGTAAAATGATGCCAAAATAAATCCAATTACACTATTTTATAAAACTGGTGGGAATCAAACAAAAAAGAATAAAAGACACAGGCCCTGAATATGACGGGTGCGAGAATTAAGGGGTTAAAATAAAGTGAAATATATAATATCCACCGGCCTTCAAACGGTTAACAAAATGATTTTTGGTGTTCACGTTTGTATTACAAAAGTACGTGTATATGCAATAAGAATTGTGTACAGGGTGGCAGGATTACTAAGTTTCAGAACAAGTACTTTCGTATAGCTTGTCTTATGTATTCTCAAAATTTCTGTGAATAAATAAGTTGAAGATTACTATATTGAATTGCTGGTATTAATTAGAAAGCGTGATAGCCCTACGCCTAATTCCCATAATAAATTTATATTGGCGATTCTCCAATAAGTGGGTAATTTGTGTCTTTTGGGGTTATATGCTACCATTTATCGTTTATATACGTTTCGTTACCGCAAAATGTACTCTGTAGGCTAATTCCATGAAAACTTGTCATGTCTATCCATGGAACTATGAATAAAGAGGAACTGACATATCCTTAAAATAGTGAAGCTTCAACTGAGACCGCTTTTGCAGGGCTAATTACCGCCGGAAAAACTTCCACCTGTAAATAAAAATAGAAATTTTCTCCTTATTTAAATGCCTTATTAATGCAAAATTTCTGTCGTAAATAAAAGCAGAAACAGTTATCCATTTTTACTGGTGGAAGTTTATATTGGCGGTAGCCAGGTCTTGCGTTTCTGCCATATTGTGACAACCTAGACAATCACCTGTCCGTTTCAGTGAAAAATATTAGAATATCTCTGCAAACATACACCAGTAAAAACTAATAGAAACATTTACCATATTTGTGAGCAAATATTTCTATGAATAAAGCGTTCAAATAAGACGAGATTTTCTATTCAAATTTACTGGCGGGAAGATTGTCTCGGCGGTAATCAGAAACTTTTGATACAATTTAATAAAAGCCGCCACTATCTTGTGACAACTTCCTCAGTTACTTCACTCGCAACTGGTTGATAGTACAACTATATGTCTCCACCTCTTTATTCATAACTCCATTTGTCTATCACACAGCTGAAAATCGCTATGCATGTTGGCCACCGTTAATTTTCTAAAAGTTTGCTACGCGTTATTCAATTGATAAATATCTCCGATAAAATAAGCCAATTTTTCCATTCTAAAATACTGGTAGCCAACAAGCATAGCGATTTTCAGCTCTATGACAGACATGACAAATTTTCATGGCCTGTAATGCCTTTATACAATTAAAAAAAAAGAATTTTCAAGAAAATAACTGTAAATTTTACTCCAATAATATTTTAAATATTCAAATTGCCCTTCTGTCTAGTGTTGCCAGGTGTCCCGTGTAAATCAGGGCTCCAAAACTTATTTCTTACAGTTTATTTCGCCACCTTTAATCGCAGGTAATTCTGCCATTAGATAAGGCAAAGAAAATTATTTGAAAATACTGGTGTCCAGAGTATTTGTAGCCCCGATTTACGCAGGATACCTGAGTTGGGTTGATTTTTGACGGCCAATTATCTACACGAGGGATATAGGCCCGGGGGGAGTGCCCTCCGTGGGGGTCTTTCTAAGGGAACCTAATCCGTATTAACGCATGGAAGATCCACGGCTCGAAGAAAACCACGAAAACTCCGAACGATTAGGCCGACGGGCGCGATTGGGATCGAACCCAGCACTTCCCGTCTACCAGCTTCGAGAGCAGAACCTCTCGGCCACTGGTGGGGCCGCAGGATACCTGACAACACTACTTCTGTACCTTGGCCCCTACTTTTGCGCGGATCTTTTCGAATAAATTTAACTGTAATGAGAAACTATTTTTAGAAATTTTACTATACAAAATAAATATTTACATATTGGAGTATAAAATAAAGAATTTTTATTGTAAATTATGAATAGATTTATATTTATTCTGGCCAGAGAAAGGTTGTCCCCGAGTTCTTTCCCCTTGTATAAAACATCTCATGTGACCATAGAGAGGTCAGATACAATTTGGAGAACAGTTACATTTAGTAGAACCAGCAATCTTGATTGCCGAGAAAGTCACTGGTTTAATTATCTGGACTTTAAAAAAAGTTACAAGCTTCAAAATGGATAGAAAGATACGATTATGTTTATTGCCTGTCACTGTTATCCAGTACCTAAATTTTCCTTATTATTTTTTTTTATTTATTTATGATTTTGTCGTGATGTAACATAGTTTTGCTTTTCTCAAAGTATAACATTGAAATCTTACTAACAAGGGAACCACTTTTGGTGTTGCTCGCACCTAGCACTGAGACTTGGTGCATTTTAAAGCCCTATATTATGAAGTTTGAGAATCGATAAAATTTTTCTGTTAAAATAATATTTCTTGATTTTACAGCAGCATAACTTTCTGAAAATGCAATTTTCGAGACCTCTTATCGGACTATTAACATTGAATTTTTTTAAAGAAAAGCATTTAAAAATAAAAATTAGTTAATAATAAGTATAAAATATTGAAAAAAGTTTGAAAATTCCTTCAAAAACCCAAGAATTTGATTTTGAAAAATTGCAACTTTATATTCACATTTTTGGCGGGGAAACAGTTGGCGTTTATTTTCAAAAGTAGAGCTTCCCGGCAACCCTACCCAAATATCATAGCTGAATTTGTAAAAGCTAGAAATTGCAATGTCCGACCTATATCGCCACAGTAATTTTTCTAAATTGTGTAAAAATATTAATTTACTTTATGATTACTTTTACCGAAGGACCATTTAATACAGCAACATTTAATTTTAAACATTCGAAACTTTATTTCATTCGATTTCAAAAGAAAATAATAGTTTGCTTATTTTGTATTTCACTAAAAAATAGTTTTCAATGATCTTCGAAGCTTTTATAGAATTATATTTACTACTTATATATTTATCGTCTGCATAGGAAAAAATAAATAAAAACCTAATATTTGTATCTAATGCTATCAATTATAAAAAAAACCGCAATCTGATATAATTCTAGTAATATGTTCTGTACATTTTCTCTTTGGATAAAGCGGGTGGAAAAATTGTAGCGATAATAATTGAAAATATTATTAAATCGATTTTCAACATTTAGATGGCAACGCTTGTGCTGTTTAAGAATAAAGATAAATTTATTTTTTCAAATGTTGCTACTTTTTCTTTTTGTTTTGTTTGGAAGCTTGCGAAATACCCTATTTTGACCTGCAGTGAGCAAGTAAAATTTATTTCTTATTGTAATTCCTAAAATTCTTGTGTGTTTAATATTATACAATTTTATCAAGGGAAATTATTTTTTCAATTAAACACCAGCATTGCCAATTAGTAACAAACTGTTTTTTAGCCGTAAACTATACTTAAAACAAAATATGATTTTTTCAAGTATTTTTCCCATGATTTATTTAAAAAAGGAAAGCCGAAAACATTATTACAATGGATTTTGAAAAATCAGGCATTTAAGGGTTAAATTCAGATTTCTTGATTGTCACCACTTTTCTGAAATGGTAAAATTCCCCTTATTTTCACCTTAATTAATATGTCATCAAATAAGGTGAATTTTAACATTTCAAAAATGTGTTGCCAATCAAGAAATCTAAATTTTAAAAAAGTAGCCCACTGGCAACACTGCCGTGAAGTCTGTGACTGTATGCAAAAGACACAGTTTATGGATATACAGAGATGCAGCCTAACAAATTTCTATGCCGTGCATGTGTGGAATATCATTCATAAATATTTTTACAGACTAGCGGTTCATCATTTTACCACAAGGTTTACAAGTGACATGTGAAACGCATCTTTGTAAGATTTTGTTATTTACAATAATTAAAAAGTATCCATACAAGTTATTTTATGTATATACGTGTAACTTAATTTTCTGCTGCTCGGATTAAAAAGACAGGTTTAGAACCAAAAATTTAGTTAAAAAAATTAAACTTACTAGAATGCATTATTCTATTTATATTGCGTTTTGAATACATAATCTCTGCCATGCTCTTATACTAGGATATTTCCAAGAGAAATCTGCCACAATTTCCCTTAGTAAATTTTGGTCCGCCTGAAAATAATAATTTAGTAACCAGTCCTGGCCCGTAATCAATCAAAAGGTTAAAATGAATATACACAAGTCGTTTTTATAATTCATTTAATGAATGTGAAATTTTCCATTAACGAATAAAAGATTTTCATTGTTGAAAGCAAAGTAAAATTAAAGGCTGTGTTTATCAGTTCATAAGATTTATGCAGTTCGTGATACATGCAAAAGGACAAGAAAATTAATCATTGCTACTTAATCCTATTGCTTGAATAAATTTTGTGGACAATAGTTGCTTCTCTAACATATAATCAATTTAATCAAATGTTTCAGCACTTTTCCTTTGAATAACCTAAATCAGATGATAAATTGTTACTTTAAGAGCATGGATTTGAGTCTGTAATATATTTCAATGAACAGCCTACATTTTCCGTTTCTAATTTAATGTAATCGAATAATTCAATTCTAAATTGAATTACATGGATACGGAATATTTATTTAGTTAGCTATCATAATAATTAATTTATATTTGAATAAACATCATTGAACAGCTGTTTAATAGTATACTGATGCGCTGAATACTTTAATCAAATTGTATATAGAAAAGATTTTATCTTTTATTTGTAAAAAAAATATATGTTTGTGGTTTCCAGTGTTGCAAGTCCGCTACTTTTTTTTTTCTATCCAGCTTGCTTCGTTTCTACCACTTTTATAAAAAAGTTTAATTTGCCTTATTTTGACATTATTTAATCTGCCATTAAATAAGTCGAATATTTTTACTTTAAAAAATGGTGTCAATTTAGCAATCTGATTTTTTAAAAAGTAGCGAACTGCCAACACTGATGGTTTCCAGTTAACCTCCTGATTACGGGCTTGGGACAATGTATGCAGTGTTGCCAGTGAGCTACTTTTTTTAAATTCAGATTTCTTGATTAACACCACTTTTTTGAAACGGTAAAATTCACTTTGTTTTTGCTTTAATTAATATACCATTAAATAAGGCACATTTTACCATTTCAAAAAAGTGGTGCAATCAAGAATCTGATTTTAAAAAAAGTAGCCCATCTGGCAACAATGAATGTATGTCGCAGTGATTACCTTTTTATTCTATGTGTACTTCTTTATAATACTACTATTGAGCTATTGTACTACTTCATAACTCTATTTGTTCAACTTTTTGAGAAATAATCTCTGCCATGCACTTATACTAGAATATTTTCAAGAGATATCTACCACAAGGAAAATGTTTTGTAAATTTTTGTAGGATTGAATTAAAAAATAATCGTCAGTCCTGGACCGTAATTATCCGTTTCCGGGGCGGAGTAACTCTGTTTAAAAACTGATGAAATAATGGACTGACACCAGAATGTATAAACGAATTTATTAGAAAATACGAACTTGCTTATTTTCACGTACATTATAAAAGGGAAATTTTAATTAAATATTCTTGGTGCCGATTGTCAGTTTTGGAATTAAAATTAGGTGTCCTTTTTTAAGGACACCGCCCTCGAAAGTGTTAAAAGATTAAATAGAAAAGCTCTAAAAGATTTAATTTATAAAGAGAAGAAGAATTATTTTCTTTCAATTACAGATTATTGTTAAATGCATATTTTAGAGGTTTTTGAGCTTAAATTTAGTTTAATAAAGGATAAGGGACACTGAAGTGCTTGTGGATAAATTTATTTTTAAATTTGCCTTGGCTGTTCAGTTATATTTTTTTAGAATTACAAATTCTACTTTCCACTGTAATCCATTAAATGGTGGTGGGATCAGTGTTGCCAGTGAACTACGTTTGTTAATTCAGATTCCTTCATTGGCACCACGTTTTAGAAATCTTAAATTTCGCCTTATTTAATGACACATTAATTAGGGCGAAAAGAAGGAAAATTTTACAATTTGAAAAAGTTGTGCCAATGAAGAAATCTAATTTTAAAAAAAAGTAGCCCACTGGCAACACTGAGTGGGATATATGTTACACACTGAGCTCCATATATAGAAGGAGTTCGTAGTCGGCGGCCAGAAGCTTGCAAGGGCGCAAGGCAAATGTAGCATGCAAGGCAAAGGTAAAAAATAATCCGTGTTATTAATGTTAGGTATTAGAGTTCTCATTTACTATTATCCTAATTTATGCTTCTTCTCTAATTAAGTTATACTTATTAAATTAATAAATGTTTATCTTATCATATAAGCGAATACGATAAACAGCATTTTTTGCCATGAATGCGAAATAAAATTATCGTCACTGTATCCTTCCGCTCTGACCGTTGGAAATGATGTTGGGAAATAAGAAGACAGATCTCCTGTTATGGAGGGTGTTTCACAAAAGATGGTAAAAACTTTAAGTGGTGATAGTACACATCCAAACAAACAACTTTCATCAAAGAATGCATGGTCGGAAATAAAAAGCAAAGGTGCGGGCGCATTTGGAAACTTGGTGCAGTGTTTCCAGTGGGGTACTTTTTTAAAATTCAGATTTATTGATCGCCACCATTTCTTTAAATAGCGAAACCCTTCTTATTTAATGACAGAATAAATAAGGTGAAAACAAGAAGGATTATCAATTTTAAAAACTGGTGACAGTCAAAAAATTATTTAAAAATAGTAGCCTACTCGCATCACTGACTTGGTCCATACACAGCCTGGATAAATTTCCGCTCCGATGGAAAAAACTGATACCCGTATCAAGTGAAAGTTCTTTAGAAAAATCCACAAATATTGCTTATCATTCATTCATTTTCTGCTGGATACTGACAGTTATTTATCAAAAGATTTTCTACGCGGTGAGCATATTCAAATTGCACCAGTAACTACATTTATAAATACCATAGCTGCCAACTATTACGCTTTCTTGCTACCACTAAAATTTAATAGAGATTTTCGGCTTGTTTAATCGTGAGATTTCGACGATTGAATAAAACAATATTTACTGTAAAATTTTAGTGGTAGGAAGAAAGCGTAAATGTTGGCAGCTATGAAATACATACATGGCTATATTAATATATAATTATTATTAAAATATTCATTAAAATATTAATAGTTTTCATAAGCAGTATATACATTAATCGCAAGAAAGATATACCCAAGTTAAGTATCTTCGAAAATGTTAAAAATATTGCTATCATATTTAACCTATTTCTTAGCCATGTTTCTCTCCGTTATTTTACGACAGGACATTTAATAAACTTCTAAAATCCCTGCAAGATATATTTTAAGAGCCCTTATATTCACGTCGTTTACTTTACTTTTGAGGTCACATACGGTTTTTATTACTTCGTTTACTTCCCAAATTTTTTCCAGCAGAAATGATGGATGCACTTTGGTCTGCTGAGGCCACTCAATATCGCACTCACGCTCCAGCTTTATCACATATTATTGCTCAAGAAATAAATAAAGAAAAAACACTCAATTAAAGTTATAGCAATATCTCGCTATGAAATTTACGAGATAGCAATTTGAGTTCAGATACCATTAAAAGTAAAAAAATATTTGCAATGTTTCTTATTGAAAAGAAAATTACGTTTTTTTTAGTAAATATCATTTAAAAAATAACAAGATGAATTTTATTATTTTTAGTTATTACTTCAAAATATTGAACTTTATTAATCGATTTTAAAATTCGAATTTAAGTGTAATAATATATAATATATTTTAATATTTGTATTGAAAATTATGAATTTCGAAAAGTACAGCATAAATATTTTTCACCCGTAATATTTAACCCTCCGCCTAATAGACGAGTCCAGTGGACCCGGCAGATGCGCTCTAAATAATTATTGAAACTAAAAATTTCTTAGAAATATATTAAATATATAAACCAGACAAAAATAAGTTAAATAAATGATTTAAATAGATTTAACATTTTCATCGCGGCAACGGCGCGCCTTTGTCCCACCCTTTGCCCTAAGAGCCTGAGCCGCTCATCGCACCGCTAAAATTGAAACAAAACCCAAATTCATTTTTAAAAAAATTTATTTTACTTTGAAAAATAATAATCAATAACATTTCTCACTCTAATGATTTGTTTGTCCGTAACATAAAAAAAATAATAAAATGTCGTGTCCGTTTGGGTAAATCAATTCGCACCGGAAAATTCTGCCCGGTAATTATTAGACATTAGATATCGGAATCAATGTCTAATAATTTAGTGACAGAATTTTCCGGCACGAATTGATTTTTCTTGATTGATATCTAATATTCCTGGAAGACGATTTATCTCGTCCCTCAGGATGAAAGTGTTAATTAAAAATTCTGGTATAGAATATTTTTATAAAACTTGGATAAACCCTGTGGTAAATCTAGGGTTGAAGTGATATTAAAACATTTATGTATTGATAATATAAAATTTTGAAAATATTTGTCTGTCTGACATATTAAAAATGTAGTAACTTTTTTTGCTGTTGTTAAGGACTTAGACTGACTTAGACTTGTTAAGGAATAATGCTTAGATTAATTGCCGAATTCTCATGTTTACTTTAATCTTTAAATTTTTATAAAGTAAAAAAAACAAAAAAAACAAAAACAAACAAAAAAAAAACTTGGCACATTGTGTTTTTATCTGTAAATGAGAAAAATTTTAATTTAAAATTTGTCATTAACATCTTTAAACCTCATGAAAACTTTTACATTTTTTAACACTGTAAAGCAATTGTTTTGAATGTTTTAACTATTACCTTTTATTATGTATGTATTGCAGGGGTGGCCAACTGTGGCACGCGCCACACCACTAAAGTTTTACAGTAATCTTTGCGTTATCTAATCATCGAATCTCTGCGATTCAAGAAGTCGAATTTTCCTGTAAAATTTTAGTGGTATCAGGCGTGCCACTGTTGGCCACCCCTGATGTATTGTAACAGATTTTTATGACATTTTCTACAATGAAAATTTAAAGTCAATTTGAGCCATACAGGGTTAAACATAAAAAATAAAATCTAGAGGCACATTTATTTACTTCTATAAAGACTTTTGTTTGTAACGTATTTTTTAAATTTTTTATTACTAAAGTACAGTGCTGCCACTGGCGACTGTTTTTATATTCTATTCGCACCATTAAAAAAAAATTAAGTGTATTTCTCTTGCAAATGCTGTCAAAGCGTATCTGAAAGAATTTTGTTTTGAGGAAGTGGTGCGAGACAGAATTAAAAAATAGTCGCCCGTGGCAGCCTTGAAAGCAGATGCCATAGATGGCAACAACTCTTATCCCTTTCGCGGGCGGTTTCCTTAAGAAAAATGATACCTAATTTTTCTTTTACTGCCACCCAGAATATTTAATTAAAATTTTCCTTTTATAATGTACATGAAAATAAAAAAGTTGATATTTTTTAATAAATTCGTTTATAAATTCTGGTGTCAGTCCGTTATCCCATCAGTTTATAAACAGAATTACTCCAAGCCGGAAAGGATTAATTTTTCCGGAGTATTATCCATTACAAACATGTTTAAAACAGAAAAGTGTATATAACGAAATGCGTCTTGGTTTTAACACTAGTAAGACGGGAATTTTTTCTAAGTTTAATAAAAATATTTTACACCGGATTTTTTTTTTGAAACTATTTAAATTATTTATTATATTTTATTTTTCGTTTTGCCTTATAAACTTTTTTTTTTTAAATTTCTGGTTCGAATCGAAATATATTCATTTGGCACGGGCCAAAATGGTTCTTTATCGTCAATTTAGTGTTAAGAGGTACATAAAGGATTCCTTTCAAAAATTTTTGATTAAGTAAAATTTCCGGTTGTAATCAAATTTGCCTATGGTCAGACTACGGAGTAATTAAGAGATGTTGGCGTCTATGGTAGATGTACTGCTTACAACGAAACGTCAGCCGTATATTTAGCACTATTTAAAAACAAAAATCTATCTTATATAATCGCAGAGTTTCTGTCGTTAAGTAAGACGAATATTAATTTTTGAAAATATTGGTGAAAGAATATTTTTCACACGCAGTATTGAATACCACTGTACTAAAATAACAAAAACAACAACAACTAAAAAATTCTACAGAGTGCGTAGTCGTGCTTAGTTTCAGAATCGAAATTTATTCTATCTAATCACAGAATTTTTATAATTTTTATAAGGTGACGATTACTAATAGAAAAACGCGTAAAATACGTCAGAAACGTCCCCCCCCCCCACACACACAAAATAACACGTTTATGTTTTTAGAAATTACTTTAATGTCACTCTTATGTAAAACTCTCGAATTTAAGTTCTTTAACTTAAAATATGAAACTTTATAATTGTAGAATATTCAATGATTATTATTCTATTAAATCCTTTTACGATATCAAATTTTCATATAAAATTGAGATTTGTTTACATTTTTCCAACGACAAGTTTTCCACAGATTAAGAAATCCAATTAAATTGTGAAGAAATAGCGTTTCCTTTTAAGGGGACGAGGGACCTTAAAAAACCTTAAAAATCAATTCTTTATTTTTTGAAATTTTGACTTTAAATATTATTCAGGGGTACATTATATGCATTATGACAAGCATTTATAAAAAAAAAAATTTTTTTTAATTATTTTTGAGAAAAAAATGGAGTTTTACGTGTCGTCTTAGAAATCTTCGAAATGCCCCATGCGCATTCCAAATCAGTGAAAATCCCCAATATTTTTTATAAAAGTTTGGTTTACATATATAAATAAAACTGTGCATCGAATTTTATATATTTGAATATAAAGGTAAAAAAAAAAAAAAAAAAAAAAAAAAAAAAAAAAAAAAAAATTAAAAATTTCAAAAATTTTGATTTTTTTTTTTTTTTTTTTTTACACCTTCATATTCAAATATATAAAATTCGATGCACAGAATTATTTATATATATAATCCAAACTTTTATAAAAAATATTGGGGATTTTCATTGATATGGAATGCGCAGGGGGCATTTCGAAGATTTCTACGACGACGCGTTAAATGCCATTTTTTTCTCAAAAATAACTTTTTTTTAAATTGTTTTTGTGATAAATGCATGCCACAATGCATATAATGTACCCTTGAGTAATATTTTTATTTAAATTTACAAAAAAAAAAGAAAAAAGTTAAAAAATTTTAAATTTTTGAAATTTTTTCGAAATTTTTCAATTTTTTTTTTACCTTTATATTCAAATATATAAAATTCGATGCACAGTTTTAATTATATATATAAACCAAACGTTTATAAAAAATATTGGTGATTTTTATTGATATGGAAAATAATTTTTTTTTTAATTTTATTTGTGATAAATGCATGCCATAATGCATATAATGTACCCTTTAGTAATATTTAATGTTAAATTTGCAAAAAAATGAAAAAAAATGAAAAATTCTGAAATTTTGAAATTTTTTCGAAAAATTTCAAAATTTTTCAAAAATTTTTTTTTTAACCTTTATATTCAAATATATAAAATTCGATGCACAGATTTTTTTATATATATAAAACAAACTTTTATAAAAAATATTGGGGATTTTCATTGATAAGGAACGCGCATGGGGCATTTCGGAGATTTCTAAAACAACGCGTAAAATTCGACTTTTTTCTCAAAAATGACTTACAAATTTTTTTTTTGTAATAAATGCATGCCATAATGCATATAATGTACCTTTGAGTAATATTTAAGGTGAAATTTACAAAAAGTAAAAAATTTATTTTTAAGGTCCCTCGCCCCCTTAAAGAACATGAAATAAATGACTTTTCTTACTAAACATACACAATTTTTACTCCAATACCGACAAATGTACAAATAATTTAACTTGTAATATTTGAAGATAAGGAAGTAATCGAATAAATTTTAGATAATCTGTGTAGCAAGCAAGAATGTATAATTTAGATTATTTCTAAAAATCATAACTTTAGATTAGTTTGTTCCATGGAACTATTAATAAAGATGAACTGACATATCCTTAAAATAGTGAAGTTTCAACTGTAACCGCTTTCGCAGGGGTTCATTACCGCCCTTTCAAACTTCCACCAGTATATTTAAATAGAAAAACTTTCCTTCTTTAAACTCCTTTTTAATGCAAATTTCGGTCTAAAATAATGGCAAAAACAGCTATTTATTCTTACTGGTGGAAGTTTACTTCGGCGGTGGTCAGGCCCTGCTTTTACGCCATATTGTGACAACCTAGACAAACTCCTGTCAGTGTCAATGAAAATGATTGTAATACATGGTTAAACTGACACCAGAAGAAAACAAAGAGAAATTTTAGTCATACTTGTGAGAGAAATTTTCCCTGAAAAGTCCGCTGAAATAAGGTTAAATTGTCTATTCGAAATTTTCTGGTTTAAATTTGCTTCGTCGATTATCAGAAACTTTATCCGTTGAAAAAAAAAATCACCCGCCATCTTGTGACAACCTCCTCAGTTACTTCACTCGCAACCGGTAGATAATAAACTATATGTCTCCTCCTCTTTATTCATAACTCCATTCTTGGACCCAAAGAGTGACAATATTTGTAAGTTTCTTACCTAACTGTAACCGAAAATACAATAATTATGCTAATAACGGAATTTTTACTTCTTTCGTAAAATTGTTTTATAAAATTTGGCTTATTTCAAGCAGCAATTTTAATTTTTTGCATACACAAAATATCAGAGTAATTCTAGTTCGAGTATCCTTCGAGTTTGGGTTGCTTGGACCCTATCTATTTATTTTAAGAAATAATCTGTATAAATAGCGCCTAAGTATCTGAAATAATATACCTAGAGTCATTTACTTATAAGAAATGTTTATTTAATTTGAAATTAAATTGAAAAGTACATCGAAAATACATTATAAATCAGATAATGCTGAAAGAGATATTTTAGGAGCCATTTATGTCTTGTTGATAATCCTAATAAAAGAGAAATAATACTTGAAAAAGTTATTTTGCACTGAAGTTCAAAGAAAACAGTCTCAGTTGAGTAATTTTTGTTTTTAAATCATACGTCTTATAGTGCAAAATATCCATAGGCCTACTTATTTCATTAAACGCAGACGTGTCTTCACATTATATTTCTCTATTTATAGCATTTAAACATTCTTCTAAATATTTTACCGTAAAATCTACGTTTTTTATGATTCCGGGAGACTCAGGGTTCGTACGCATCAGGGGATTAAGGCAATTTTAACTTTTTTAATACCAGAAATTTCGTAAAGTACTGGTTGATGTATTCAAAAATAGAATTTTTTCCCCATTAAAAAAGTCAAATATTATTTTACGAATATTCAGGTAAAAAGTGCTTGAAAGTCCTTGAAGAGTACGTACATTGAGACTTTTTGTAATTTGGAGACATTTTTTGTATAATATTGACAAATAAATTGGCGTGAATAGCAATTAAGCAAGTTTATGAAATTAAATTTACAAAAATGTAATAAAAAATTAAGTTTCGAGAAACAGTACTTAATTTAACAAAAAATGTAGCTAAGCTTTAATTGCAGGGTACCATGAAATGAGTTCTAAACCCCTTTTTAGGTGTCAGAATAATGGTGAATCTTCTCAATACTATTGGCATATTATACCCTAGATCAGGGGTGTCAAACTGTGAACCCACCGGATAGAACTTATTTTTTAAGGAAATAGTTGACTTCTTGAATCGCAGAGATCCGATGATTAGTTAAGGCAAAATTTTAGTTGAATCCGCCCGGCCAAAGTTTCACACCCCGGCCCTAGAGTATAGGAGCCGATTTAGTCGGGGGCGACGAAAGAAAGCAGCAATGGTGTAGCGACAGGTGACGCTGGAGCTTTCTTTTATCCGTAATTATTATATATCAAATTTGGCCTTATTAAAACTCTAGTTTCAAGCAGACAAACCTCCCCCACCAATTTTAACCCTAGAACTACCGAAAATTTTACTCAAGTTTTATAAAAATATTGCGCATCAGAATTCTTATTTAAAACTATGGAACTTTTTACTTAACTCATTATTGTCTGGTTTACACATTTAGTTTATTTTAAAGAAATTTCTGGTTAGAATAAATATTTCGAATGTACCCATCGGGCCCATTGGACCCGTCTGGTAGACGGAGGGTTAAAATGATTTTCTTTTGGCCTCAGTAAATTCAAGTGATTACTTAGGATAAGAAAACTTTTATCAATTAGTGGTAAGTATGACAGTGTGCCGCTTTCGCTCGCGTTAAGTTCGCGCCTATGCACTGGGCAGATTGAAAATAAATTTTGGGGGGCCATACAACACTGCAGTGTGCCAATTACACCTACTTAAGGTACTGCGTTATATTATTATGAGAAAGTAATGTAAAAAGTTACTAGAGTTGCATGAGAAATGGAATCTACAGAATCCCCCTAAGGATTTTAATTTAATTTAAATTATTATTTAAAATGATAATAAATAAAGTTAATTACTTTTATTTATTACTATTTTTTTGTAAACGTACATCCTTTATGCTAAAAATCATAACATATTGTTATTTTTTTGCGAATATTATACTAGCTTTTGTTGACAAAATTAATACACGTTTTCAATATCTACCAACTTTTACGCTTTTTCAGTACCACCAAAATTTAATAGAAATTTTCTCCTTCTTTACTCGAGAAATTTCGACGTTTAGGTAATTCAATATTTACTAATCAATATTAGTGAGAAATTTCCAGGCTAGGACATTGGCCAGGGTAACTTAACGGTGGAGCAACAGCACGTTACGCTGTCGACCCAGGTTCGAGTCCTGGCCCCAGCTAATTTTTCACTCCAGTTGGGTTTATTGTATTTATAGCCTGACTTAATCAGGGTTCGTACGGGTGCTTGAATTTCATGACTAAGAAATTCTTCAGTACCAGTATTTTCTTATGGAAAATCTCACCTGAAAAATGACTTGCGTCAGTTTAAAATAGATTAATTTTTCTTTAAAAAAATTTTGATATTGGACCTGGAAAAGAACGGTATCGTACGAACCCTGCCCAACCAGTGGCTGAGAGGTTCTGCTCTCGAAGCTGGCAGACGAGAAGTGCTGGGTTCGAACCCAATCGCGCCCGTCGGCCTGTTCGGTCGGAGTTTTGTGGTTTTAATCGAGCTATGGATTTCCATGCGTAAATACGGGTTAGGCTCATTTAGAAAGACCCCCACGAAGGGCACGTCCCACTCAGGCCTATATCCCTAGTGTAGATAATCGGCCATCAAAATCAACCAACCAACCGTACGAACCCTGTTAATATATGTGTACCTTTAGTATTTAAAAATGGAATTCAGACGTTAAATTAATGTGCTTTAACAGTGGTTATATTCGATTTATTCAAGAACAGATTAACCCTTTCTGGCGCACCGTGCCCGGGTCGGGATACCTAATTTTAATTCCAAACTTACGAACGGCCCCAAGAATATTTTAGTAAAATTTTGTTTTTCCATTGAACATTAAAAGTAACCTCTTTTTATTTTCTAAAAAAGTCGTTTCAAAATTCCGGTGTCAGTCAATCATTTCATCATTTTACAACAAAAATTGCCCGTGCCGGAAAGGATTGAATAAGACGTCTACTACTATTACAGTATCCAGAAGTATATATAAACCGTGCACGCTAGTATTATTTGAGAATGTATCCAAAAAATTACATTTTCTTAGGCGGCGTTTCCATTGAATTTATTGGCTGAAAGTGTAAATTCTAAGCGTTGGTTACAGCGTCTGGAAATGTGCGGTGAGAAAAAAATTAAACCTATATGCCTGGATTTTCGTTCATTCCTAATGTATCGCATATTACAATGTAAACCTTTTTAATTCTGTTTTTTTTCGCAATGTCAATCTTTCAACAATAAGATTTCCGTAGTTTAAATTGCGTCATAAATATCTAAAAACACACTGGATTTTTATTCATTCGTAGCAATAAACTCGATAAGAGAGCCCTCTGGTGAAAATGTAATTTTTTGGATAAGGTATCGGCTTTGTTGAAGTCTATCACTAAAATCGTCTAGACCAGGGGTGGC
Organism: Maratus speciosus; assembly: GCA_963932465.1. NCBI lineage: Eukaryota > Metazoa > Arthropoda > Arachnida > Araneae > Salticidae > Maratus > Maratus speciosus. The sequence goes on along the minus strand of OZ010796.1, from coordinate 441,280,314 downwards.
CAACAGTGGCACGCCAGATACCACTAAAATTTTACAGAAAAATTCAACTTCTTCAATCGCAGAGATTCGATGATTAGATAAGGCAATGATTACTGTAAAATTTTAGTGGTGTGGCGCGTGCCACATTTGGCCACCCCTGGTCTAGACACTATACCATAAGCTGCCAACATTTGCGCTTTCTTCTTAGCACAAAAATTTCATAGTAATTATTGCCTTATTTAATCTACAAAATCTCGTGCTTAAACAATGCGAAAATCTCTGTTAAATTTTAGTGGTAGCAAAACATCGAAAAACTTCGCACCTATGATGTACTAGTACAGTGCATTAAGAAATTATAAGACCACTAACGAATTGGTGCACTTCTGAAGAAGAAGACACAATTTGCAAATTTTTAGCGTGCGTATTTAAAATTGATCGTAGAACGTTTTCTGTTATAATTGCTACATTAAAATTTACATTACATTTTTTTAAATCTTCTAATTTTTTTTTTTTAAACGTAAATAAGGTGACTGTTAAGAATTTATAAGACGACCTGAAGAAATTATCATATTATACGTCACATCAGAATCATTATAAAACGTACGCGTTTGTATATCGTGAAAGTATTCCCGAGAAGCAAAGGCGCAGGTTTAGATAGTGTTTACGATATATTTGAAGACGCCGCGGGGTAAAGAGTTGTCTGCGACCGAAGTAAGGAAAATTTGGTTTTATAAGGGTGCTGGTAAATCTGAACGAGAAATAGCTCGGTTAAGGAAGCGCTCTAAAACTCACATTCTCAATGCAAAAATTAGAAAAAAGGATTCAAATAAAATTAAACGATCTGGAAAAAAAAGGATTTTTACAGCACGGGATGATCGAAAATTATTTCGATTTTCAACTCAAAAAGTCTTTCAACTCGGGAAATTTCGAACCGTTTCAGCAAAAGAACCTTACACGTAACAGTTTGGAAGAGTCTGAAATCAAATAGTAATGCAAAATGTATGAAACTGTTGAAAAAAAAACGAGGTTAATGAAACATCATAAAGAAGAAAGACTGAAATGGGCTAAAAATGTCATGTCATGGGACAAGAAATGGAAACAAGTGATATTTTCATATGAAAAAAAATAATCCTGACAGTCCGAATGGTTATAAACACAATTGGCATGATTGGAGGAAGAACCTAAACAATGCTTCAGTTGAAAAATTGGAGGAGGATCAGTAATGGCTTGAGGAGCTTTTAGTCATGATGGATTATGCGATTTAACCCGAATTTCGGGACGTAAGAACTCTGTGCAATATCTGGCTATGTTACATGATCATTTAATACCGTTTGGACCCTTTTTAGATGGTGCTAACTGAATGTTTCAGCAGGACAATTTTCTTGCCATGTGTCCAAATCCACCCAGCATGTGATGGCCAAGTCGAAGTTCAGACTTGAACACTATGGAAAATTTTGGGACGTATTAAGTCGCAAAGTTTATGCTAATAATAAACAGTCTTTATCTGCCAATGAACTAGAAGTAGCCATTGTAAGAGAATGGCACAATATTTCTGAATCTGTACTTAATCACCTGCATCACTTCTATGAAAAACAGAGTGTTTGAGGTTATAAGGAAAAATGGAGGACCAATATCGTATTAATTTGCATATTATTTTTGTTTTTAGACAAGTGGTCTTATAATTTGTTAACAGTTTATTTTTCAATCATTGCTTATATTTTCGTTAACATACTTATTTATTGCATTATTCAAAATTACTGCAAACTAATTTTAATAAATCTGTTGTATTTTGATAGCTCATGAGTATAAACCAGGGGTGGCCAACAGTGGCACACCAGATACCACTAAAATTTTACAGAAAAATTCAACTTATTGAATCGCAGAGATTCGATGATTAGATAAGGCAATGATTACTGTAAAATTTTAGTGCGGCCGGGCGTGCCACACTTGACCACCACTGGTATAAACTATAATTAGAACCTTTATTTATTTCATAATTTTAAAAATCAAAGTGGCATTATAATTTCTTAACGCACTGTATTAACCCTTTATGCACTCACGATACTTTTAAGTACCATTGAAGAAAATTTAATATAAAATTTATTTACTCTGTCTATTAATAAAAGATTATTTTTCTTTCCGCACAAAATACTCTGCTCGATAAAATTTATATAGCGTAGAGAAACAGTCCAATCTAAATATTTTCAAAAAGTGGTAATTTTCTTAATCATTTACATAGGTCGGACTGTTCTTAAAAAAAGCTATATGAAACATTTTCAACTACAAAAGCATTTCCATTTACAGACAGGATGAAAATATATTTAAATGCATTGATTTATAAGAATTGTGATATTTCCATAAGAGTATGTTTAGTTAATTAATCTGATTATTTTTGTAAATATTTTACAAAAAAAGATATAACCACTGATTTATTCAATCAGTTTTAATGAAAAAGTATATTTAAATTTTACATTATTATTATTTAAAAATTCCAGTATATCTTCAGATATTAAAAAGGATAATTGTTGAAATGATGTGATCTTGATAAATAATTCCATAAATAAAGAATTAAATAAGTTGAATCAATCAAACAATTTGAATTTAGCCCTTTTGGGGGCAAAGTAATTCTGTTTTTAAAATATTGAAATCATTGATTGACACCAGGATTTACGAACAATTTTATTTGAAAATAAGTAAAAGCATTTTTCACATACATTATAAAAGCAAAATTTTGTTTCAAAATTCTGGTGTCATTGTGGCATTTGGGATTAAAATTAAGATGAATATATTATATCCAACAGCCCTTCAAGAGATTAAGAACATTAGCATAGCGTCAGGGGATGTTGCATCACGTTATTACTAGTATTATTACGCACTAAATTTGGCTTTATTTAATCTTTGATTTAAAATATATTTGTAGGTTTTTGCATGAAAAAAGTCATTTCGTGTTGCAAAGTGTACATGTGAATATGACATTCATTTAGTCGCTAAGTAAAAATTCACTCAGGGATAATTAGGCTCGAAAAAAAAATGTCTGTAAAGCTATGTCTGACGAAATTCATCACTGAAAAGAAAAACATTTGTTTACATAATTTTTAAATTCATCCAAAAATATTGTTGATGAAAATTATAACTTTTATAAGTAAAATTAAAGCATCAAATTTGACTAAAAAATAAAAGTAGTTTTTTTATATATATTTCTTCTTTTACAAAATGGTACCAACTAGTTTATATTTTGATTAACGGTATATCTTAAGGATAATTTTTGCCTTATTTAATAGTAGCATATTTTTTTCACTATGAAGCAGTCCAGTGCCAAATCAATATATTTGCTATATTAAAATAAAATAACTGATATTTCAAACTTTCATTTCTCTTAACGTAATAAATTTTCTTTGAAAATATATCATTTGTTATTAATTGGAAACTTTGATAAATATTGTTTGGAGAGAAATAAAACTACTTGACTTTACGTGGACATTTGCTGATTTATTTTTATGGTCCATTAAATGTCATCTGTTTCATTGGTTGCATTGCTTCACTTTTCTTAGAATGTCAAAATTAGGAAAAAAATCGCAAAAAAATATATTTAGTGGTAAATTTGTATGATAAGTAAAATACCACACATTATTTTTTGAATACAGTGTTGGAAGTTTGGCTATTTTTTTATTGAGATTGGCAGACTTTTAAGAAATTTTTGAAATAAAAATATTCGCCTTTTTTAACGACAGATTAATTAAGATGTTAATTGCAATTTCAAAAAGGTAATCAAGTAATCATAATAAAAATAGAGCAAAACTGGCAGCACTGTTTGGTTATAGTAGTATAGAAAAATTATATGTTGCGATACTTGTACCTTTTACCTTTAACCTCATAACGGTCGCATTAAATTACGGTTTACAAATTCAAATTGCTTATCGGGTCCACTTTTTTGAAACAGAAATATTCACCTTATTTAATGACAGGTTAAAATGACGCCACGATAAAGCCAATTACACTATTTTATAAAACTGGTGGGAATCAAACAATCTGAATAAAAGACACAGCCCGTGAATATCACGGGAGTGAGAATTAAGGGGTTAAGGTGTAAAGAATTGGATTAATATCGAGTTTTTTATGTTTTTCCAATTTATGAAAAATACAATTATTTCTACGTATCCCGCTTAGAGAGTATTATAATACAGGGTCATTTTCTTTAAGTGCCACCCGGAAGAAAAAATTACGATACATTTTTATTTGCATACTCCAAACAGTCACAAAAGATGTTGAAAATGTTGCAGCATGAAAAATGTTCAATTTTTCCGCGGTAAATTTCTGTTTTCTTCGCCGTCTTGGCGGGTTCCGTATGCCGACATGCACATGAAAACGAACAAATATTACATGCATCAAAAAACTTTCTTTGTATGTTTCGACCATGGAACTATTAATAAAGAGGAACAGGCATATCAGAGGAGTTGCAATAAAGAGGAGGAGACATATGGTGCATTGTTTACCAGTTGCAAGTTAAGTAACTGAGGTGGTTGTCACAAGATAGCGGCTGTTTTTTTTTAAAATCTGATCAACTGTTTCTGATTACCGCCGGGGCAAACTTCCCACGAATAAATTGAAATAGAAAATTTCGCCTTATGTGTGGAAATATTTTATCACAATCATGGTAAAAATGATTATTTGTTTTTACTGGTGTCAGTTTGATCAGGTATTATATTCTTTTTCACTGGCACTGACGGGATATTGTCTAGGTTGTCACAATACGGCGTAACTCAAGACCTGACTACCTCCAAAGTAAACATCCACCAGTAAAAATTGATATTTGTTTCTGCCATTATTTTTCACTGACATTTTACTTCAAAAAGACGTTTAAATAACCAGTAAAAATATGAATAATTTATGCTTAATATATGAAATTAAATAAATACCTCCCAAGAAGAAGTTATATATAATAAAATTAAATTTCTGTTTCAAATCCTGTAAAACTAAGCACGCTCAGAAAGTACTAAAACCTGGTAGTAGGAGGGTTAAGGATATGTCAGTTCTTCTTTATTAATAGTTCCATGGACATAGCCATAAAATAATGAAGCTTCAACTGTAACCGCTTTCGCTGCGGTTGATTGCTGCGGGGCAAACTTCCACCAGTAAATTTAAATAGAAATTTTCCCCTTATTTAAACGTCTTATTAGTGAAACATTTCAGTCATAAATAATGGCAAAGACAAATACTCATTTTTACTGGTGGAAGTTTACTTCGGTGGTAGACAGGCCCTGTGTTCCCGCCATATTGTGACAAAGTAGACAAATTCCTGGGCAAACTGTCACGAGTAAACACAAATAGAAGATTTAAGCATTTACGACAGTGTACGTCGCTTTAGTCTATTTTACTAATACATAACATAGAACTTAACCTTCCGACTACCAGCCCTGTCCAATGGACCTGACAGGTACATTCACACTATTTATTCAAACCAGAAATTTCTTTAAAATAAACTAAATATATAAACCAGATATTTATTTATTTATTTATTGTTTAAATTTAAAATTGTAATTAATTAAAAAGAATACAAATAATGGCAGTTACACTTTTGCACAGGCCTGATTGATTCACTCGATTATTAAGATAATTCATTATGCCGGTAGTTGCTACCATATTTTCCTATTAGAATAATAAGTACTGAAATCCTGACATTTACACTTTCAATCATAATGTGTAAAAGAACACACACCGTTCAAAGACATTCTACATTGCTTTAGTACATTTTACTAATACATAACATAGACATTAACCCTCCGGCTACCAATGGACCCGGCTGGTACATTCAAAATATTTATTCAAACCAGAAATTTCTTTAAAATAAACTAAATATTCTTCTATCAGACAATAATAAGTTAAACAGTTCTAAATATAAATTCGGGTATAGAATATTTTTATAAAACGTGAGTAAAATTTCTCGTAGTTCTAGTGTGCCAGTAATCTTAAAATTTGGTGGTCACTTTAGTAACCACTGCCCGCGAAAGGGTTAAAAAAAGTATCTCATCGCTGCCACATTTACGCATTCTTTTACAAATAAAATTGAATAGCAATTTTTGACATATTTATCTGTAGATTTTGACTATTAAATTAGTCAAATTTTAGATGTGGGAAAAAGTGTAAAATTTGACACCTATAACACCTTCTCTTTAAATGATATTTTTTATCTGTTACTTATTTAAATTTCTGGTACTAAACATATTTATTGATTTTTTATTTCAGACTATTTACTAATATAAATTCCTACAGGGCTCGTACGGGTACCGTTCTTTTCAAGGACAAATATCAGAATTTTTTTATAGGAATTTAACCTAGTTTAAACGGACGAAATTTCGCCTTATTTCAAGAGTGATTTTCCATTAGAAAATGCTGGTACTGAAGAATTTCTTAGTCTAGAAATTCAAGCACCCGTACGAACCCTGTTCTAGTATGAAACATATGTATGGACGATGATTCCATGTGCAAAACAATTGCGGCTCACTTGGAGTAGAGACCAAACTTTGTGTGAATCGTATGTGATTTAAACTGAGTTAAAAGGATTAAAATCCATTAAAATATTCCATTAACATTTATGATTAAAATCCACGCCTTGATGAGGATTTAAAAGAACTATAATTTTATAGCACAGCTGCCTACTTACTGATGGCTTCTGAATAAATTTAACAAGTTTTGAACGAATAAAATGATTTAATGAAATGTACCTTGTTTGGAGAGTTGGGCAAATTTGTAGTTGTAATTATCTGCAATCTGATTACACTTTAATTGTATGTAATTAATTATAGTTAAAATTATATGCCGTAAAAATTCTTGCAGCACTGTAGTCGGAACCGGCATCATTCCATCATTTGACGAAATTTCTGCGTTAGTATATGTGACAGTAATCAATTACATGCAATTAACTTGTAATTACCTTGCAAATAATTGAGATTACAAATTTGCCCAGCTCTACTTGTTTGTATATTTATTTTATATAAATTGTTTTTCTAAGACAAATTTCCTCTGAGAAACATGTTTATTTTCTCAAGATCAAATTGTCACAATTTTACGGAAATTAGCGGTAAATTGGGAGACATGTAATGTTAATATAATCGAAAAACATTATAAGTATTTACCGTAATTTCCCGTGTATGAGCCGCGGCTTAGTTAAGTCCTTTTTAGACCATAAATTTTGTTGAAAAAAAGAAGTCAAATAAGTGCTAAGCAGAAGCAAGTTACATTTTATTTAAAATAAATTCTGATAGGAACTTAGTTTTAAAATATCCTATAGGGTCTTCTGATTACCGGAGACTTGGTGATAGTAAATTGTCTGGTTAGATAATGGATAAACTACGGTCGTTTACCTAAACGGTTATCATGAAAAAGAAAAACAAAGCGTTGTGCGATTTTAGACGATTACCTAAATTATGGCTCATTGAATTATTTGGGAATAATAAACCAAAGCAAACACCCCCTTTTAAACAAACCAACCCTATAGGATAAAAATGATTATACATTTATAAAAACGGTCTAATAACATTATTAAGCATTTAAAGTAAACTATATAAAGTAGAATGAATAATTAACAAGACTTTTAAAGAAAGACCAGTAAGGAATTTAACACTAGAACGGCGGGAATTTTTACTCAAGTTTTAAAAAAAAATATTTCACATCAGAACTTTTACTTAAAACTATTTAACTTATTTATTTAAGTTATTTTTGTGCAGCATATATTAATCCTATATTACCAAGAAATTTCTGGTTCGAATCGACATGTATTCATTCAGAAAGGGTCAAAATGACCCCTCGCCGCCGTTCTAGTGTTAATATTCATAAATCGTTTTTTTACCTAAAATTTCAGTGTATTAAATAAACTTACAGAATAATACATTCGTTCACCAAAAACAGATTAACTCACCACAAAAACTAATTTTGAAAAACTATCTACATCCTAATGAAGATCCACTAGTAACTTCCGACTTACATTTAAGGTTGATCATTCCTGTAATAATTTTTTCCATTATCGAAAATATGTACATTAATAAGAAACATTGGGGAATAGCTTCGTTTAATTTATATATAATTTAGACATGACAAGTTCTCCCGGGAATCCGGTACTGACGCTGCCATCGAAATACACAAGGTCAAAGGACACGAGTATGACGTCATCACTAGTCGACCAACTTCTCATGAATGTCGGAATTCACACCGGAAAATTTTGAATAGCTATTTTATTTTATTTTATTTATGAAATATCCATCATCTTATAAAAATATAATAACTGTTAAAACTTACTGGAGCGAATTCGGAATCCCTAAATAAAAATTGAACCAGATGCGGAATGTCACAGTGTTGCCGCAACTAGCTGATTTTTTATTGGGTATTCCAAATTCCCACCAGTAAATTTAAACAGTTATTACTGTTTTATAAGATAATAGATATTCCACAAAATAAAATAAAATAAAATTTCTATTCAAAATTATCCGGTGTGAATTCCAACACTAGTGAAAAGTCGGTCGATTATTGATGACATCACACCCGTGCCTTTTGGCCTTGAGTATTTCGACGGAAGCGGTACAGACCACAAAAACATGTGGTTGTTCTAGGTACACTTATAAAGAGGGAACATAAATAAATATTTGTTACTTCACCCACTGGGGTCACAGGATCTTCTCCAGTACGAAATCTTGAATGTTATAACTATCCAAAAGATATCAAAAGTTCACAAGCATGAGGTCTGCTAGGTTAAGTGCATTTACACATGTTACTATGACCAGCTCGGGTCTGAGTAAATTTGTAGCTGAACAAAATAATCATAGACTTCTCTAAATTCGCAGCCGCTTGCCCACTGATGGACATAAAAAACAAGAGCTACACTGGCTGACAAGCGAACGTTAACTCCAAAACATCAGCTTACTTGAATTGCTCACATACTATTGCCCGTTCATCCTCACAGCGAAAAAAACTCTAAGGTATTAAACCTTTGTATATAAGGCCCTGAGTGGTGGATACGAATTAGCATATGCGACATAATTCAATCTCCAGCCACTCGTCGATGTTTGGTCACGCCTTCCTTGGCCTGGTGGTAAGTGGGTCCCAGATGCCCTGTGATCTAGCGACCCCCTAGCATTCAGTGCTACAATCCCAACTTTCTCATGAGAGCGTAATTGTGGGCCCCTCCATAAAACATGATATCATGAATACTCTCTCTTTTAAGAAAAATTGTCCATTTTTGACTTTACTGCCTCGTAATTCAAACATTTTCTGTTTACAAACCAGCAATTAAACTGTAAAACTTCCCCTTAGCAAAACACTTGCCTGGGAAAATACGTGAGTCATTCTCTGAAAAGTAGCAATTTTATGTCCCAGGGAACTTGAAGACATATTTTTAAAATTACAAAAAGAAAAAGTGATTTAAACTATCGATATTAATCAGTTATACTACATATAAACTGTAATTATTTGCTTATTGAAATTTAAATTTGATAAATTTAATGTATTTTTTAATGAAAATATCATTACCTCACTATGTCCCCATTCACATACCGTCGGTACAATGTCAAACTATCCAATGTGAAAACTGTGGGCTACTTTTATTAAATTCAGATTTCTTGATTTGCACCACTTTTCTGAAATGGTAAAATTCCTCTTGTTTTCATCTTAACCTTCCGTCTACCAGACGGGTCCATTGGACCCGCCATGTACATTCAAAATATTTATTCAAACCAGAAATTTCTTCAAAACAAACTAAATGTATAAATCAGACAATAATAAGTTAAATAAACAAATTAAATAGTTTTAAGTAAAAATTCTGGTGTAGAATGTTTTTATAAAACTTGAGTAAAATTTCCGGTAGTTCTAGGGTTAATTAATATGTCATTAAATAAAGTTAAATAGGGCAAATTTTACTATTTCAAAAAAGGTGTGCCAATCAAAAAAGTTGAATTTAAAAAAAGTAGCCCACTGTTTTCACATTGGATAGTTTGACATGGCACCGACGATATGTAGGAAAGAAAATGCTTTCTCTGTCATTGCAGCACGTATATTTATAATTATTTTTTTCTATATTCATTAAACACGCTTAAATACATATTTAGCCATTTAATTATATTTATATTTTATATAAAGAATGAATTAGGGCACTTTTTAATGATGTCCCTAGCATTTGTCGTCATTCACTCATATAATTATAAATTTGCCATTATTTACTTAATAGAAAACAGCCCATGCTTTATATATGTCTAGGACAGTTTGTACAAAAGTAAAGTGAAGTATCCATCTTGTTGTTTGCTCAAAAACGTTTTTGAATAGTTAGTATATGACTTTGAAATACTAGATCAATGTAAGTATTTTTATTATGCGTCATTCCCTCACCTATAATAAATTTAATAAAAACTAATGAAATGTCTTTTTATGTTGTTATTAGAAATGTATTTCAAAAGATATTTAGTAACTGAAAATATTTCTAGACTAATCACTTTTGTATAACATGGTTTTCAGAAGTGTTTCGTCATTCCCTCACAATCATTCCCTCATAATTTTAATATGAGGGAATGATTTAAATTGTGAGGGAATGATCTGAATCCATTTATATATGTACTAAACAGTAAAATAAGAAAATCTAATGCAATAAAATATACATAAAATAACTCATAAGACTTTTAATTACCGTAAGCAAAGATAATGCATTTTTATTTTTGTATTGTTTTACAGGGAGAAGTTAAAAAAAATTGTACTAATTCAAATAAACGTTAACTCTTCTAAATGTTAATGCTTTATCTTTATTTTTCAATTGACATAGAGTAAAAAAAAACATTATTTATTGGCAGTATGACTTCTAATTATAATTTCTTTTCTTTTTTAACCCTTTCAAGGGCGATGGTATGTTTATGAAACCATTTAATTTTAATTCCCAAGCGCCACAGTGGCCGTAGACTTTTTATAAACTTTTATCTATTTAACATGTATGTGAAATATTGTATTTTGAATTTTTACAAGTAAATTTGTTCTTAAATTCCGGTGCCAATCATTTATTTGGACATTTTAGCAATGGAAGTGCTTTGAAATTAAAATATCAGAAGAACTATGAGATACAGTTTGGTTCATATTATTTTTTGATAAATATAGCAATAATGTACTTGTAGGCTAAATTTTGAGATTTATGAGGCAATTTTATTGGGCTGCAATTTAAAAAAAAACAGCCACTTTTCAGAGGATGACCCACGTACTACTATATGTAACCATCAAAAGAAAAACAATAATAATACTCTAATATATACATAAATAAAAACAAAAATACTCCTCACTGATGTACCCATATTAAAAATAATCAATTAAATAAAAATATTTGTATACATAGACCTTATTAAAAGAAATATATTCATATATTTATCCTTTTTTAAATTGATCTAAACATAAAAAATTTGTGGAATTACGCCACCAGTATTGAACAATTGAAATATTTTGCGGCTGCTCAATTCGAAATAAAAATATTTTAACCCTTTGAGCTTGGTGTCTCTTACACAAATTTCATGCGATCGGCACCACTTTTTTAAAAGAAGTTTCGTTCAAGTACATAATTACAAAAATGCTCTGATTAAATAAGGTACATTTTATTTTCCTTTATTACAGGTGCCAAAAACAAATTTTGCAAAGAAAGATTAACTCTCCGCAGCGGAGCCCTCGAGTGCAAAGGGTTAACAATGACAAGGTTAGAACATCAGTAGAATCCAATACCAGTCGAATCCAATACGCTTGAAACGTAGGAACCTTGTTTTGATATTACTTATTATGTATAAGAATCTTTATGGTATATTTTCATACTGCCAATTTACGTTTCTTACCAATGTCTTAATAAAGATATAAATTAAAATAAGAATTGGTGTATGAATGATTCTGATCTCGATCTGATAAAAAGTCCTTTTCTGCGTAAAAGACATACAATTTTAGTTGCACACTCCCATAATGCAAAACATTATCCGCAGATTAAAAACAACATCAAATATATAAGAAATACATATACTAAGTGTGAACAGAAATCTACAAAAAGAAGCAAATAGTAGCACTATGTTTGCTGTAAAATATTTTCAGAAATGTAAGTCATCGTATATTTTTATACAATCACTCAAGATGTGCTTGTTTTACGATTGTTTTAGCATTACAATCAATTTAGAAAATGGGAAGCTCATCAGCTCTAACTTTCAGTTTAAATTTCATTTCGAATCACCAACACACATTTAGTCAGAATGAACGATTGTAATATTCGAATGAATCATTCGGACATGCGCGAAAGCATAGCTACCCACCTTTGTAATTTTAATTGAATTTCCACCAGAAATTTTGTATCGAAAAAAAATTCCTTATTTTAATTAGAATTTATTTAAGAAGCCTATGAAAACATAATTTTTTCTTTATCTTCGAAATTTCTGAAGATAAGTGATTAAAAAATTGGGAGGGTTTGAAACTATGCTCTTAGTTCTTTTCTTTTTGGAAAATTTCTGGTGGTAATTGATTAAAAAAATATACAAATGTTGGAAACTATGTTTTTCCGCATACCCGAATGATTCGTTCGTTAGTAAAATCATTCATTCTGCCCATCACTATGCTCAATTCATGCGAACTGAGAGAGCGTGACTTTTAATTTTACATCTAAAATAACTTTGTACTAAAATCTTAAAGCCCAAACTTTATATTAAATCCTTTATATTTTTTCATCATTTATTTACTTTAACAAAATACCGTCGATTTTCAACTATTATTTTATTAATTAAAGAAAACAGACGAAATTTGTTACAGGTGTGACCAGGGCGGCCTTTCCAGTGGGCTACGTTTTTAAAATTCAGATTTCATGATTGGCACCACTTTTCTGGAAATGTAAAATTCCCCTTATTTTCGCCTTAATTAATATGTCATTAAATACGGCGAATTTTACAGTTTCAAAAAAAGTGGTGCCAATCAAGAAATCTGAATTTTGAAAAAGTAGCCCATTGGCAACACTGGATTACAGCTTCATTACTAACGGAAGCAAACTTCCACCAGTAAAAGAGAATAGAAATTTCTGCTTCTTTCAAAACAGAAATTCTGCATTAACGTTTAATCGGGCGGTGTCCGCAAAGAAGGACACCTAATTTTAATTCCAAAACTTACAAACAGCACCTTGAACATTTAATTCAAATTTTTCTCTATAAAGTACGAGAAAATAAGCAAGTGTTTTTTCTAATAAATCCTTTTGTAAATTCTGGTGTCATTTCACCATTTTACAAACAGACTTACTCCGCGCAGGAAAGGGTTAAACACTTAATCGTCGCTCCCAATACCTTCATGGGCAGTTATTTATAAACAAATTTTGCCAAGCCTTCATACCTCAGGGGCTAAACCGCTGCCATCCAAATACTCAAGACCAGAGTACAGGAGTGTGACGTCAACATTAACCCTTTATCTACTGACAGTACTTGTAAGAACCACTCACTTTAAACTTTTATACTGTAGTGAATTTTACTAATATTCTAATGGTATTTTGCAAACAACGCTCTTTTAACTCCATTTTATCCGAATACATGGCAGCAGTAGTTCTAGGTTTGTTATTTTAGAGACGAATGAGGCTATCTTTAAAGCAGTTGATGTGTTATGTGCCGATATTTTGTACAGATTGCCACGCTCGTTTTTTCATTGTTGCAAACACAGTAAAAGATATAAGATAAGTGTTGGATTTTTTTATGTGTTCATTATGATTTTAGAATACAATATGACTAGCTATTGTAGGTGAACGGTGTATGTATTTGATTTAACAGTTGAATTATTCGATGGTACTTATAAGTACCGTCAGTACACTGGGTGTTGGAGAAAAAATTCTTGTTTATTTTTCGTCTGTGTTATCCACCGTTTTCATCTGCTTTAAAATGTAATTACTTAAATATAGTGTAGTAATGATATCCCTGGTATTTCTTTTCTGTTTCATTGTTATTTTTTATAGGAAATCGAAAATGTTGTGGCACCGGCTCGTTTTTGCTATGCTAGAAATGGCATATATAAATTCATATATTGCATACGTGGAGATGCGAGAGAACATGTTGTCCCAGGAATATTGAAGTCGCATAACTGAAGGACTGCGAACAAGATCGAAACCTAAAAAAATATATAGTTTTTTTTAACCCTTTCAGGAAAAAAAAAAAACATATTCAATTCTAAAGTGTTGAAATAAATGATTGGCACCGGAATTTGTCAAACGATTTATTTGTAAATAAGAAAAAGGGAGCCTATGTTTCACACACTTATTAAATCGATAATATTTGCTGGTGCCAGTTGAAATACCTAGTGTATTTACTGTTATGATATTTTAGTCGTAGTGCACTGACGGTACTTTAAAGTACCACTTTAATTAATTACCTCAAAATAATTAAATTTTTCACGGGTGAGTATTTTTTTTATGTTTTTCCTTTAATTTTCTTTGTAGTAACTGAAAAAAAATATTGCGTGAAAAAAATTGCAGTAGATCATAATGCCGTAGATAAAGGGTTAATCGACCGACTTCTCACTAGCGTTGTAATTTGCACCGGAAAATTTTGCATAGCAATTTTCTTTTATTTTATTTGTAGAATATCTATCATCTCATAAAACAATAATAACTATTTAAACTTACTGGTGAGGTCTTGGAATCCCCTGATAAAAGCACCTGTGGCATTTCACATCTGTCTGAATTTTTATTTAGTGATTCCGAATTCTCACAAGTATATTTAAATAGTTATTATTGTTTTATAAGATTATATGTATTCCGCAAACAAAATAAAAGAAAATTGCTATTCAAAAATTTCCGGTGGGAATTCCAACTCTAGTGAGAAGTCGGTCGATTTGTGATGACGTCACACTAGTGTCCTCTGGCCTTGGGTAGTTCGATGGCAGCGGCTAAATACCTAATAAATTATGGTTGCTTCTTTGATTTTGCTCCCGAGATTATTTTAATTTCTTAAGCTTTCAAATGCGGATGCATGGAATTTACAAACTTGATTTTAAGATCGTAATGCTTAATTTTAAGAATTTTTATCAGTTGAAACATAAAAAATGGATGATTTTTGAATGAATCTTCCGAAAATTACGCGACGATTAACCCCTTCAAGGGCAGTGTATGATTTTTTGACCACTTTATAATAATCCCTAAATGGAACATTGACACCAGAATTTTGGATTTCAAATTTCCTTTTTATTAAGTACGTGAAGTAAAGCTTTTGCTTATTTTCAAATAAATTAGTTTGTTAATTACGGTGTCCCTCAATCATTTCAGTATTTTATGAAATGAAGTAATTTGCCCCTGAAAGGTTTTAGGGGTTAAATAAGGCGAAAATTTCTATTACAATTTACTGGTGGAAGTTTGCCCTGTTGGTAATCAGGCCATGAGTTTGACACGAATGTCACACTCTTAACGACTAAAAATAAATTCTTTTTATGTGTGAAAATTGTGTTGTAGAAAATCGATGTTGCTGTTTTAATGTACTCAGATGTTGGTTCAGTATAAAATCATTTCATTTAAAAGTTTATCTTCAAGATTTTAAGTTTAAAAGTTATTTGTGGATAAAAGCGTCAAAAAAGTTCCTATGGTTAGAGCTGTAAGATGATCTAAACGCGTGTGTAAAGAGTATGTTGTTTTAACTTTCAGCATATGTTTATTTAATAAATAAAATCAAATGCGTATCCCATGAAAATCCCGGTCAACAGGTGTTTATTTGAATTGGAAGATTACCAAAAATTTGGGAGGTTATGGAGGTACTATCTTCGTTTTATTTAATCGCTGAAATTAAAGGTCAATATTTATAAATTGTATTGTTATAAATATGAGTTTCGTAGTGTTCGTTTTTAACGAACAGTATGAATCCTTAAAATTTTTCGTCTTCAAAACCGGTCGTTCTTTGAGATAGCAGATAGATCTAGTTTCGAAAAGGATGCTATTTATTCGAACATTCAAGATCACATGGAATATTGAATAAAATTAAGTATTACACATTCAGATACTTTAACGCTTTCAGGAGCTCGTAATTGTGTTTCTGTAAGGTTGAATTTACACCGGTATATTCGAAATAATTTATTTCCAAATATTGAGAACCAGTTTTGCAACTTTTTTCCAGCAGAGTTATAATACGCAAATTTAATTAAAAGTTTCTGGTGAATATATTGATTAAAATTAGGTGGAATATAATATACCCCACCGCTCCTCAAGGAGTTAAGGCATTTACAGCATTAAAATGAATAAGATACAAATGATTCTTGAAAATATAATATAATTGAATGGCCTAAACCCAGGGATAAAAGCGCTGCTCAACAATTGGCTGTTTGCTACAACTACATTTTTATACAGTCCTACAGCTTAGACACTGGTAATATTTAATCTTTAAATAAAAAATACGAACACTTGAGTTATAAAAATGGCTGTACTTATTTTTAAATATATTGTAAACGTTTTAGGACATAAATAACGGTTTTAATGTAGGATATTATTTAATTTACCTGAAAAAAGTGAGATTTGAATATTGCAAATTTTTAGACCCTTTCGGGATATTTGGCAACTGTTCACGGTAAAACGCAAATTTCAAACTTACGACGTCACATGCATGAAGTATTTCAGTGCATCTCGCGATACTATCGGCTAGTGAAGATGCAGAGAGCAAGAAATTTTCAGACAGATGTAGTAATTAAAGCATGGAAGCTGAAATAGAAAGAGAAGACTGTTGCAAAAGTTTCAGCTACTTTGAATCGTCCAAAGACGTCTGTCTATCAAGTACTGTCTAAGGGTGACTGTTTCAAAGCAAAACATAGATCTGGGAGTCCTCGTGTGGCCTGAAAACGAGATTATAGAAGGATCCATTGTCTAAACTTTTGCTGCGCACTGTAGTGTTTATCACCTTATTTGATTTCAGAACTTTCGAGATTTAATAGGGCGATGAATACTATTGAAATTTAATGGTGATAACAAGCTATTTGCTGCGCAGAGATTTTATCACTGCCTGAACCACAGTTGTCCAATCGGTGGCTGACCGATTCTGAAAAATATTTTCGTGTAATAAACTTCGTCTCATCTAATCGTAAAATTTGTGACATGCACGGAGTCTTCTGTCTACATAATTTCAGAAATTCTGAGTTTAAAAAAGGCAATGAATACTGCTTGTAGTGTCAACAAGTGATCGGTAGAATTTGCCCTACACATAAGAGAAAACATAAGCTATGAATTAATGTTCTTCAACCTATGACCCATAGTCCAGCAAGCTATCACTATTTTAGAGTAAAACAATTGACTTATTCAATGAAATAATCTCTGCAATTAATTAAGAAGTCAGTTTAGGAGGAAAAAAGTTTCACAATTTGTGTTTGAAAATGACTCCAAGCAAAAAGTTTGAAGACTTGTAATCTAACGATAGAACGGGTAGAACTTTTACGTAATTAACACAAAATTTCTTAAAACAACAATTTGTATTTAATACTATTTAACTTAACTGTTTAGCGTATTTCTGAAAGGTGTACACTTGCATTATTTTATGAAGAAATATATGTTTCGAATGGAAATAAATTTATTTTGTCCCGGTCCAATTGACCGCTATGTCCGTTCTAGTGCTAAATGTTCCCCTATCCTTACAATTTTTAAAGGTGGTTGATAGATGATTCGCATATCAGACGCATCGTTACAAATCATTCAACTTTTTTTTTTTAATTTAAATAAAATCAGAAAATTTTTAAAGAAAAAAATTCAATAAATAACCACATATAAAATGAACTCTTCCTTTTCAGTTAACACTTTAACGCATGATTTTTTATTCTGTTTCAAAAAAATTATTTGTGATTCTCAGAAAGGTTTATTACACAGGAAAAATAATGGAAAAAAATCAGAGACAGATTTTTAGTATAATCCGTCAACCTTTTCTTATGTTGCACATCTGCAATACACTTATAAACTAAAATATTGCAAATTAGTAACTATTTTATTAAGTATGAATCTAAATACCTTATTTTATATATTATTTTATTTTGTAAAACTTAACACTTAAATGCATAAATTATTCTTTTTGAATAGTGTTTTTTATTCTGATATCAACCGTTTAATTCATATTTTAAATTTTATTAAAAAAAAAAAACTATATATGAGTCTCTGAAAGGTTTATAAGATAGGAAAAATAATGAAAAAAATCAGAAATAAATTTTTTCGTATAATAGGTCAAACTTTTCTTATGTTCACATCTGCAATACAAGTAAAAAATAAAAAATTGCAAATTAGTAAATATTTTAATAAGTATGAATCTAAATACCTTATTTTATATAAATTTTTATCTTGTAAAACTTAGCCCTTAACCCCTTGGAGACGAGCGACAGGTATAGGTGCAATGTAAGGTGATCAGAATGCGTGATTGTTCTCACCAGTAAATTCTTATTGTAAATTTTGCCATATCACGATATATATTCCAAACGGAAAAGTCAAAACATATATTAAAATATTTATTTGCTTAAAAGACGTTAGTAAAAACACATTAAAAGTAAATTAAAAACTTATATTGACATGTTTCAACTCCTTCACTGAGTTGTCATCAGAAATGTATAACAGGAATTACAAATACAATGCATATAAAAAATGGAAAAAAATCATCGAATACAAACAAGTAAACATAAACACGTGCCCTATATTTTCACCATCTCACTCTCTTTATGTTACGACTACGAAAGTTGTCCAACCATTCAACCCAAATATTCGGGATGCGAAAAGATAACGTGTCGCTACAAACCCTTGAACCTCTTAAATAAATTTCAATGGACTCTCTTATAAATAATTGTAAATAAAAATTAGAACTGTACATTAATTTACTCTCGCTAAAAAGTATGTTAATGCTCTCTATTTGATTCAGCCGGGATAAAGCAGTATTACCTCTATTATACGCTGGTTTAAAAAAGTAAGGAAAAATCACAAAATGAGCGGTAACTCGCTAAAAATGAACCCATCTGTATGAAATTTGGATATGTTGCTGACTAAACGATACTGAAGGAAATTACAAAAGGCAAATTAGTGGTGCTGTAATCGGGTTGCGTCATCTGTGAGGAGCATAAAAATGCGTGCTAGATAGTATGGCTGCAGGTGAGAATGTGTGATTATGAGATAAAATAGCTGAGATAGCCAATTCATTTGTACGAGCTCGAGGTACCATTTGCCCGCAGAACTAAGAGATATAGAGCTGTTGGAAGATTGGAGGCAGGTCAAAGTCAGACGGAGGTGGCCAGATTGCTAAATGTGAGTCCTTCTGTTGTTCATACGCTTTGGCAACAATTTCAAGCCACTGGTTCGGCCTCCAGAAGGCTCAGCCAAGGATAGGCCAGAGTTACGACAAGCACCGATGACCGATATACACAGTTATGTGTACGATGCTATAGAGCTTCAAACCCCTCTCATCTTAGAACTTCCCTTACTTCCGCCTCTGGAAGGTTTGTATCAACATCTACTGTGCGTAGAAGGCTTCATGAAGGTGGTCTTTATTTGAGGCGACCGTCGTTTGTGTACCGCTCACATCACGTCCCTGGAGGGAACGTTTAATGTAGGCGCTCCAACATGTCCACTGGACGGCTGATCAATGCAGACGTGTTCTCTTCACGGATGAGTCTCGGTTTAACCTCCAAAGCGATAGTAGGCGTTGTTTGATTTGGAACACGCTATCATCCATCAAACATTCGTGAAAGAGGTTCATACGGGGGAGGTAGTGTCAGTGTTTTGGGTTGTATCTCTTTGGATGGACGTACAGACCTCCATGTCTTCCCACGTGGGACTGTGAATGCTCAAGAGTATAGAGATGACATTCTTGGTGTTTATTTTCGTCCTTATGTCGGCGCAATAGGTAATGATTTCCTGTTACAAGAGGATAACGCTAGATCGCAGAGGGCTCGCACGTTGCCATCGAAATACTCAAGGCCCGAGGACACGAGTTGTGACGTCATCACAAATCGACCGACTTCTCACTAGTGTTGGAATTTACACCGGAAAATTTTGGATAGAAATTTTCTTTTATTTTATTTGTGGGACATCTATCATCATATAAAACAATACTAACTATTGAAACTTACTGGTGAGAATTCGGAATCCCAGAATAAAAATTCAGCCGGATGCGGAATACCACAGTGCTGCCGCATCTGGCTGATTTTTTATTGGGGGATTCCAATTTCTCACCAGTAAGTTTAAATAGTTACTATTGTTTTATCAGATAATAGATATTCCACAAATAAAATAAAAGAAAATTGCAAATAAAAAGTTTCCGATGTGAAGTCCAACACTAGTAAGAAGTGGGCCGATTCGTGATGACGCAACAACTCTTGTCCTCAGGCCTTGACTATTTCGATGGCAACGGCTCGCATCGTGGAAGATTACCTCCAGTACCAAATAATTCAGCGCAAGGAATGGCTAGCTCGATCACCGGACTTTAATCCCAACGGCCATGTTTGGGCTGCTTCAGGAAGATGCGTTGCTGCTCTCAGTCCCCCTCCTCAGACCTTTTCCACGCCTACAACTGCTTTACAATAGAAATGGCTCGCACTTCCCAGTGAACTTATGGATTGCATAATTGACAGTATCACACATCACTGTATGTATTGTATTGCTTTTAGGGGTGATACTCCATATTAAAGGTACTTTTTCTATATCAAACTGGCATATTTATTTTGTTTATTTTATAATTGTGTTAATTTCTGAAACACCGCAATCGTCTAGAAATTTCTCTTAATGTTAATTTATACCTTACTATGTGTTGTATACTGTGGCTCAGTTTTATTAAAATCTACATGTAACATTTTGAGTAATCGCTATTTTTGTTCTTTTACCTTAATTTTTGAAAACCAGTGTGTTTTATGTCCGCCATATGTTCTTTCCATCTGATATTGAATTTTCGTTAGGTCATACCTATATAATGTTTTCGGATTCCCCCTTCCTAATAAATGGAATCATATAAACTCCGGCGAAGTCATCCCTATTAATAGGATCAATTTTAGTGTTTAAAAGCATCTTTAATTTCGGAGGAGGTTTCGCGATCAAACATAAAACAAAGTTTCTTAAATGATTTTTTATATATTCAAAGAAATCCGGGAAATAATTTGCCACAACCCTTTTCATATTAACTTCATTAACAGCTTTATTTTAAAAAATATCGGTGTACATTTTATCAAAGGAGCTCCGAATCAATTTGTTAATTAATTTTACCCGATACCCATTATTACTAGCAATACGTTTAATTTTCTCTAATTCATCCCCCAGATTTATAACGGAAGAAATCCCGAAAGCACAGCTAATTAGGAAACTGAAGGTGTATAATTTATAAGACATTGGGGTGCATGCATTGGAAGGTTCTTCCGATATTATCTTCCTATATAAATCTGGAGGATGAATTAGAGAAAATTAAACGTATTGCTATTGATAATGGTTATCAGGTAAAATTAATTAACAAATTGATTCGGAGCTCCTTTGATAAAATGTACAGCGATACTTCTAAAAATAACACTACTAATGAAGTTAATATGAAAAGGGTTGTGGAAAATCATTTCCCGGGTTTCTTTGAATATATAAAAAACATTTGAGAAGTTTTGGTTTATGTTTGATCGCGAAACCTCCTCCGAAATTAAAGATGCCTTTTAAACACTAAAATTGATCCTATTAATAGGGATGATCTCTCGAGAGTTTACATGATTCCATTTATTAGGGAGGGAAATCAGAAATCTTTATATAGGTATGACCCAACGAAAATTCAATATCAGATGTAAGGTAAATATGGCGGACCTAAAATATAATAGAGGTAATACTGCTTTATGCCATCTGAATCAAATAGAGAGCATTAACATACTTTTTAACGAGAGTAGATTAATCTACAGGTCTAATTTTTATTTACAATTATTTATAAGAGAGTCCATTTAAATTTATTTAAGAGGTACAGGGGTTTGTAACGACACGTTATCTTTTCGCATCCCGAATGTATGGGTTGAACAGCTTTCGGAGTTGTAACATAAAGGGAACACGTGAGATGGTGAAAATGTAGGGCACGTTTTTATGTTTACTTGTTTGTATTCGATGATTTTTTTTTCCATTTTTCATATGCATTTTATTTGTAATTTCTGTTATACATTTCGGATGACGACTCAGCGAACGAGTTGAAATATATCAATATAGGTTTTTAATTTACTTTTAACCCTTTCGCGGCGCAACCCGAAAGTTTCTCGGGCAACGTAAAAGTAGCAAAATTTGCGCAACACGACATTTCATCGGATATGCATTTTTTTCGTCTAATTAACCCTCCTTGATCATTCCCACCAGTTACTTTTATTGTAAATTTTGCCCTATCTAATCGGAGCATTTTCCCGATTAAATCAGACGAAAATTTTTGTTTTGAAAAACCGGTGACAAAAGAATAAAAATTCTTAAAAGACGCTCTTCGCGACTGAATTAAATGCGCAATTTTTGAAGCTGTTTTGATAAAACAATTACGCAGCGAGAGGGTTAATGCGTCTTTAGTAATGTCTTTTAAGCAAATAAATATTTTAATATGTATTTTGATTTTTCCGTTTGGAATACAAATTGTGATATGGTTATTAGTGGAAGTAAATAAGGCTTATAACTCATACTTAGTTACATTTGTAAATTTTGCCTTATTTAATCGAAGAATTTTCTCTGTTCAATTAGGCAAAAAATTCTGTTTTGAAAAATTGGTGATAATAGATTTAAAATTCTGTAAAAGACGCTAGTCCCCAAGGGGTTAAAAGCATAAATTATTTTTTTAGAATTACGCTTTTTACTTTTATATTAATGATTGGACACCAGAAATTTTAAGATAAATGTTTAATTTTATATTTTTTGTAATTTTTACAGGATTAATATTTCTATATAAATATACTGGTTGCTAAGAATTAAATAAAAATTGATGCAGCTATGCATCAATATGCATTTAAGGGTTAACCCTAGAACTACCGGAAATTTTACTCAAGTTTTATAAAAACATTCTACACCAGAATTTTTACTTAAATCTATTTAATTTGTTTATTTAACTTATTATTGTCTGATTTATACATTTAGTTTGTTTTGAAGAAATTTTCTGGTTTGAATAGATATTTTGAATATACATGTCGGGTCCATTGGACCCTTCTGGTAGACAGAGGGTTAATGCAGTGTTACCAGTGGGATACTTTTTTAAAATTCAGATTGCTTGATTGCCGCCAGTTTTTTAAAATAGTGAAATTCGCCTTATTTAATGACAGATTAAATAAGACAAATTTAAGGTTTATTATAACATTTTAAAAAAGTGGTAATCTAGTAATCTGAATTTTAAAAAAGTAGCTCACTGGCAACGTTGGCTTAACCCTTTCAGGGGAAAGGTACTTATATTCGTAAAATGCTGAAATGAGTGAACGACACCAGAATTTAAAAATGAATTTATTCCAAAGTAAGCAAAAGCTTTTGTTCACGTACTTTTTTTTTTTTGACACCCAGCCAGGACTCCAACCGTGAGGTTTATGGAACTAATGTCCTGGCGGGAAAAAAAACCCCTCCACAATCCAGCTCCGCGCACTACCAAAGGACCGGGCAAACCAACGACATATATAATAACAAAATAAATAACAAAAGCATAAACTCTTATACAAAAATAAAACATAGCAACTCGCTATGATCAACAATATACAAAAGGCATGTTTAGAGATTACCATGCAACTTTTACAGGAGTGTGGGTTTATGGGTAACTCCACAACCAACTGTAAAACAGAAACAATATCAATAACTGAAGATAGTCCAATAAAATAAATAGTCCTTAAAATCAAAAATATTTAAAAACTTAAGTTCATAAAATGCAGGAAAAACTGATAGCCAATGATTAACAACCACTACGCAGCAAGATCAATAATCAGTCCGCCAGTACGTAAGAATCCATCCACAGCACTACAGCTACCAGCAAGGGTTGCGTAATAGATAAAACGTTCAAACACTCACAACGTGATGAATATGCGTGTCCACCAGAACCACTGTATATGAACAAGTTCAATAATATTAGAGAGTCCAGTAAAAAAAAAAAAAAAATCAAAGTCTGTACATAATGTTCATAAAATCTGAGTCTTTAAAATCGAAAGTTTTAAAATACAAGGGAGATTGATAATACTTGTGGAACTTGGTAACTATAATATACTTGAAAATTTTCATTAATAGACTGCTTTAGAACCGATATTTTATAAAAGAATACTTTGCATTAAGTGCATTATATATCGCACATAACTTGCTGTAGTTTTTCTTGTCAAATAGGACTCTTCTTAAATTATAACTGATACTTTGTGAATTATCAAAATGAAAGAAAAATGGTACCACAGGGCATCTGCCAAAAAGGTAATGATGTACATTACCCACGCTGCCACAATCACAGAGTGCATTACTTCTTTTTCTAATTTTAAACAAACATTCCGGGAAGCTTCCATGAGCAGAAACAAAATACTGAATAACTTGGTTCACACAAATAAAACTGTCATCTACTTTTTTAAGAACTTTGTAGGTGTCACTTCCTTTAACGCTGTGTCTCCAATCTTCTTGCCAATCACTACGTATATTTTCCAAACAAATCCTCTTCACCCATGAGATAGGAAATTTCACCTCTTCCACTACATCAGCAACCGCTGGATCTATAGCTTCTTTTGCCAATTCATCGGCCCTCTCATTTCCTGGATTACCAATGTGTGCTCTTGTCCATCCTAGGGTAAGCTCCTTTTCTGGATGACTATTGAAATTATCATAGATGTTCTTTACAATGTTATTAATTGGAAAGTTTCTCTGAAGAACAAGTGTGGAAGCCTTGTTATCTGTAAACAAGTAAGCCATAGTAAAATGTGAGGACATAAACCAATCAATAGCATATCTAATAGCAGTTAATTCTGCTTGATAAATACTGTTTCTTCTATTCAGAGAGATCTTGAAATCAAAGATAAAATTATTATTATATAGTACTGTGAACGCTGCTCCGACTCCCTCCACCATCTTAGATCCATCTGTATAAATGAATGGGTGTTTCTCGTTTATAAAATAATGATCACTTTTATCAGTTATTATCAGGTTTTTCAGACTCGTATAATCTGGATAATCACAGGTACCAAGGTCATGCATGATATTATCTTTCTTGATTTCTATGTCACCATCATAAATACTCATTTGTCCATTTAGGACCTTATGTTTTATCACACCATGTTTCAGCTTAATATAGATTGGGGCGACGCCTGCCAGAACACATAATGCCGCTGTGGAGACTGTTCTATACGCCGAGATGATAGAAAGCAGGCCCAATCGTTGACTAGAACTCAGTTTACTCTTGCCATGAATATTAAGATCCTGCAGCCACACTTCATATCCATTACTTATTTGTTTCTCTATAACAGCACAATACCAAATTTTTCTGTAGGTCGCCTGTAATCCCCTATCTCTAACCACAGTCTTCTTGATGTTGGATGTCAAGCTTCTCACCTTTTCTCTAACTTTTTCTATATGCGCAATCCAGTTAAACTTGCTGTCAATCGTAAATCCAAGATAATCAATTGTGTCCTTAACTGGAATACTGTTACGATCAATCTTGAATATAGGGCGTCTTTCTTCCAGTAAGAATCGGCCAAAAGGCATGCTTACACACTTTTCACCGCTAATCTTCAAAGACAACTCATCACAGATTTCCTTGAACCATGCGATCCGTGCATTCATCTGTATTTCAAGTTCCCGTCTTGTATCAGCTCCTGCAAAAATAGTAAAATCATCGGCATAAGAGATAATTTCTTGATACTTTGTCCTATATTTCTTGATAAGAATATAGTAGAATATTGTTCACGTACTTAATAAAAGGAACATTTTCATTTAAATATTCTGCTGTCAATGTGGCATATAGGAATTAAAATTACGTGGTCTAAAAATGAACCACCGCCCTTGAAAGGGTTAACACTTTTTGACGAGCACCGTTCGGGCAAAAAGAGTTTTCTTACGTCGTTACTAAAAGCATTTGAACACCACTAATTTTTAACCATAACTTTTACTTTATTAATTGGCAGAATGGAGTTATCAATAAAGAGGAGGAAACATATAATGTACTGTCTACCAGTTGCGAGTGAAGTAACTGAGGTGGTTGTCACAAGATGGCTGCTGTATTTTTTAAATCGGATCAACAGTTTGTGATTACCTCAGAGGCAAACTTTCCACCAGTAAATATGAATAGAAAATATCGTCTTATTTAAACGCCTTATTCATGAAAATATTTTCTTAAAAATATGGTAAAAATTTTCTATTTGTTATTACTAGTGTCAGTTTAAACAGGTTTGACGCTGACACTGAGATGACGTTGTCTAGGTTGTCACAATATGGCGGAAATGGAGGGCCTAACTACAGTAAACTTCCACCAGTAAAAATAAGTATATTTTTATGCCATTGTTTATGACTGAAATTTTAAATTAATAAGGCAATTAAATAAGAGGAACATTTCTATTTAAATATACTGGTGGAAGTTTCTTCCGGCGCAAATCAATACCTGCGAAAGCGGTTACAGTTGAAGCTTCACTATTTTAAGAATATGTCAGTTCCTTTTCATTAATAGTTACATGATTGGCAGATGTTTTTCGATTATACAAAATAGATATTAGTAAAAAGTAGTTGATATTCCCTATTCTACTTTATAGTGTCAAAAAATGAAACAGTCGAGGGGTTAATATCGCTTCGGCTTAATAAACCGGATGTTTGGCAGTAATGTGTACTTGAGTCAAAATTTCCGAAAGACCACCGCTTCACAATAAGAACAGTTGACTTGACACCTACAGGAGATATAGCTTTATACGTGTTTGTCAACTTTCCGTAATTTTGTGCTAAAAATTCAGTTAGTAATTTTTGTTAGTGTAAAACTTCTGTATTTAATGTATGTAAAATAAAATTCTGTGTTAGCATTGTTTAGCTCACATAGGATCTGCCAGCGCAATTTTCATTTTTTTAACAGTTTTAATTATTTACAATTTACATAGTTGTCACCTTGTACCAATTTTTCTTACTACAAATTTTAATAGTAAATTTTGCAAAAATTAGTTTTTTGAATCTAAAGAATTTCGGTACTTTTCTGTTAACCGGGAGCCAGTGATTTAAAGCTTCTTGCTCTGTTTTCGCAAATTCCAAACTTTCGCAATGATAAAACGAAACGTGACACAACAACAAATCGATTTTCTGCGCGAAGGTGTTGCCGGGAAATCAGCGGGAAAAGAATCACAGGAAAGGTTTCAACTCAAATGACGTTAAATGAAACAATATTTGGCGATTTATCACTGGCGCCCGGCTAACAGAATAGAACATGATTTTTTAACGATTAAATTAGGAAAAAACCCTAATAAATTTTAGTGGTTTTAGAAATTCGTACAGATTGGCAGCCAGTTGAAAAATTAAAACTAATATGATTTATATACCAATTAGATTAATTGTGTTAAAATTAATCTAGTGGTAGCTATACATTTAAAACTTTCAGGGGCAAGGTACTTCTGTTTGCAAAATGCTGAAATGGGAGAATTACACCAGAGTTTACAAACAAATTTATTTCAAAATAAGCAAAAGCTTATATTCAAGCACTTAATAAAAGGAAAAATTTCCTTTTAATATTTTGAATGTGGCATTGATGAATTAAAATTAATTGGTCCAAAAATAAACCACCGACTTTGAGGAGGTGAGATTTCGCTTGAATCCTTTTCGTGGTGAGTTTTTTACTATTAAATTTTTATGGTATAAATTGCGTAAGAGGGACAAATCACTTCTCTTGATAAAATATTGACATGACTGATCCCCACCAGGATTTAGAAACAGATTTATTTGAATATAAGTAAATGCTTTACTTCGCGTACAGTATAGATGTAAAATTTTATTTCAAAATTCTGTTGTTGATGTGGCAGTTGGAAATTAAAATCAAGTAGGATGTATCACATAGATGCCAACTTTTACGTGTTTTTGTTACAAGTAAAATTTAATAGAGATTTTCTTCTTGTTTAGTATGAGATTTCGATGATTAAATAATACAATATTTACTATAAAATTTTAGTGGTAAAACGAAAGCGTAAAAGTTGGCAGCTATGGCATCATATCCCTCCTCCCTTAAAGAGGTTAACAGAAATTTTTGAATAAAATCTTATTTTAATAACTCTTGTTGTAAAAATCATTGAAAATTATATCACCTCGTAGCTGCCAACA
This sequence comes from Maratus speciosus, assembly GCA_963932465.1. Taxonomy (NCBI): domain Eukaryota; kingdom Metazoa; phylum Arthropoda; class Arachnida; order Araneae; family Salticidae; genus Maratus; species Maratus speciosus. The sequence goes on along the minus strand of OZ010796.1, from coordinate 441,252,122 downwards.
TCTTATGCTTTTTTGTACCACAAAAATTTTATAGTAAATTTTACCTTTTTAAATCGCCGTAATCTTCCGATTAACCCATTAACGCCCATATTGTTATGTACGTTAAAATGTAAATTTTGGATTTCCCACCACTTTTAAAAGTAGAGTAATTTTTATCCTATTTTATCAAGGAATTTGTCTCGTGAAAGAAAGTATATATTTATCTTCATATTTACCGGTGTGAAAAGCGCTTTCTTGCCAAATACGTGTGATCCCCAAATGGGGATCATAGCAGGGAATGGGTTAATTAAGGCAAAAATTTCTATTAATTTTTTGTGGTACAAAATAGCGGAAGAGTTGGTAGCTACGTTACCTCACTTCAAATGAAATTTTTTGAAAATTCTGGTGTGAATTCAATGTTACAGAAATACAAATATTAACTCTTGAAAGTTCTAATTAGGACAAATAACTGTTTTTTCTTTGATTATCATTGGATTTAGTAGCACCACACACTTCATTATGTAATGGGGCAAAATTTACTATTCACTTTTCATTTGGAAGACGTCTAAATCTAAAACTGAGGATGACGAGTGACAAAATCAGTACACACTCTTTACATGACTTGTGTAACAAAATGCTTAATCCTTAACCCTTTCCGGCGCGGAGAAGTTCTGTTGGTAAAATGAAGAAATGATGGACCCACACCAGAACTTCTAAACGAATTTATTAGACAGCGAAGAATTACACATTACAATAAAAAAAAATCAAAGTGGATAAAACCTGAACCAAAATTTGAACATTCAAGAGGAACTATTTGTCATCGAGAACATGAAAATGTAGCAAGCATGTCGGAAAAACTCCCATTGAACTCTTCCACATGATAGCTCATGATATGATAGCCCATACTGTTTTAGAAACAAAACGGTATGCAGCACAAAAAACTGTCATTCTTTTAGCATAACTGAAGCTGAAATCAAGGAATTCTTGGATGTTATATTCTTTAGTGGATATCATATTTTGCCACGCGAAAAAATGTATTAGGAAAATGCACCAGGCACTGGCTCCACTTTAGTAAGTAACGCTATATCTAGAAAACGGTATAGTGACATAAAGAGCTATATTCATTTTAATGACACTTCTGTAATCAATCAACAAGACAGTTTCTATAAATTTCGACCGCTTACTGACAAGCTCAATATTGCTTTGATGCATTTTGGCCTATTTTCAGAAAATTTAACAATTGATGAAAGAATGGTGAGATATTTTGGAAGGTACGGATGCAAGATGTACATGAAAAATAAACCAGTAAATATGGATACAAACTGTGGATGTTAGCATCTTACAATGGACGTCATTTCCATATTATTCCAAACCAAGGAACTACAGAAAATTTCGGAACCCCTTTCCAAACGTGTTATGGAAGATTTCCTTTACGTGGTGAAAAACACAAAACGTCACAGAATACATATAGATAACTTTTTCACCTCATATGGTCTATTTGTTCGTTTGAAGGAAAAAGGTTTCTGGGCTACAGGAACTGTTCGAGATAATCGAATGACAAAATGTCCATTAGAAACTTTGAAACAGTTATTAAAACAGAAAGAGGCTATGCAACCGCTCGCTTTGACATAGTCAACAACATAGCTGCAGTGCGTTGGAATGAAAACTGTGTGGTTGCATTCCTCATAAATTTCGAGGAAAGTAAAAAGCAAAGTAGAGCAAGAGTAAAAGGTGCTAGAAAGAAAATTGATATTCCATTATTTGTTGCATCGTACAATAAATACAAGAATGGAGCGAACTTATTTGACGGTCACATTGAAACATATTTCGCATCCATTCAAGGAAAAAAGTGGTACTGGGAATTTTTTTTGAACTGTTTTGAAACGGCACTTGTCGCAGCTTGGAAAATTTCTAATCTGCATTGTCCTCATGAAGCACAGGGTCTAATAACAACCGAAGTTCCGAAGTTCTAGTCTGTTTTAGTCACAATTAGTTATTTAGGTGAAACAATACAAAGAAACAACACCAGACAACGCGGTATGATTCAGAATAAAAAAGAGCTTCTGCATATAAATAATGAGCATGTTTTGGTGAAAAACCCTGAAGGACATTAAAGAAGTTGTCAATTAAACAATTTCAAGATAAAACCAACAACAGTTTGTTTAAAATGTAAAATTCGTCTTTCCATTGACTGTTTCCCGAAATTCCACACATAATACATCTTTCTGTAATGTAAGTGAATTTTTTGTAAAATTACTATGCTTTGGACCTGTTTATAGGACGGCTAATTACTTAAAAAAATAAAAACTTTTTTCAAAATTTTGCTTTTATCTGCTTAATTACACTATATTAATAATAAAATCGAAGTTAAAAAAATTAAAAATATTTAACTGGCGCTGTCCAATATGGGCTAAAGAAGTAGCCCACTGGCAACACTCTTTTCATATTGGATAGTTTGACATGGTTCCGACAATATGTCTAAAAATTTCATAATTAACACTAGAACAGGGTTGATAATTTGACCTAAATTTTTATTCAGAAATTTAGTGTTCATACCAGAAGTAAAGAATAGAATGTTCTGCTTTATTTAATAAGATACATTTAGGGATCACAAACAGTAAAAACTCCTTTTACGAAATTTCCGGTATGAATTTGAAATTTCTAATTAAATTTGGACGCAACTGGCAACCCTCCTCAAGATCGACAATAGCGGTCATTTTGACCGCTACCAAATAAAATTATTTCGATTAGAACCAGGATTTTTTTTCTAAAAGAATTTAAATGTGTATCATGGGGAAATAAGTTAAATAGGTATGCCGAGTAGTTTCAATTAAAAATTCTGCTTTAAAATATTTGTATAACAATTGAGCAACATTTGTGGTCGTTTTCGCATTATTAGTAAGGATTTGCGGTAATGTTTTTAAAATTAACTTTTATAATAATTTACTTGAAATATATTTGATAATTCAAGAATAAAATAATAGTATAATATTTCTTACTAAAATTCTGACATTAATTCAATACTTTACGCTGAAAATCCCTGCCAGATGACAGAATATATTTCCTTCAAATCCAAAAAGGTTGGAATTCAATACTTGCAAAACTTGGTTTTAGAAAAGTCTAAACCTCTAAAGAGTACATTGTCTGATAACGTAATCGATCACTGAAAATTTTGTTCCATTTATAACTCTAGAAAAGAAAATGATATAAAGTGGTATTTTCCCATATATTATTTGTTGCGTGACTTTAAAGATATATCTGGCCATTTTTCATAGAAGAAGTACATAAAGAAACAAATGTGGTTGTTTCAAAATAAGAATCTGAAAATTTACAATAATTGAACTTTAACATAAATACCCCTTAACACTAGAACGCCTGAAAGGAGTCGATTTGAGATTCCGACCATATGATTGAATGTCAATTGGAACCAGAAATTCTTTCACAAAATAAGTTAAATTTTAGAAACGCAGATTTACGTTAAGTAAATCAGTCAAATAATTTTAAATAAAAATTCTGGTGTAAAATATTTTCATGAAAATTGAGTAAAATTTCCGAGCGTTCTAGTTTTAATTACACAAGCATAGTTGCCAACCTCCCGATTTTTTGGATACCAGTAAAATCTTACAAAAACGTTCGCTTTATTTAATTGCATGAATTGTGCGATTGTATAAAGCAAGTATTTTAGAATAAAAATATTGGTATGAAAAAAATCGGGAGGTTGGCAACTATGCATAAGATATATTGTGTTGCAGCATGTTTTTCACAACATTTAAAAAATATACATATTTTTATATTTGATACTATGTCCCTATTCAAAATATTTTATTTAAAACTCTTACATTATTGTTTGGTCTCCGGTCATCGGATATACTTGAAGATGAGCAATTTTAATTCATCTAATAAACATATAATAATAACAATAAAATAACATGTTGTCGTGTGAAAATCATTTTTTTTTACATCAAAGATATTTCTGTTCAACGTTTCCGGTAACAAAGGGCGTAGCCGGATAAGCATCAGAAACATGCCTTTGAATCAAATTATCTGATTTTCCCCCCAGATATAGCTATCTGACCTATCTGACAATATATTTCCCTTATTATCAGTTTATCAAGATTGATATTTTATGAGATAATTTTTTTTCGATTTTTTTAAAAACCGATTTTCTCAAAAAATACTGCACCGAATTTGATGCTATTAATTGAGGTTATATAGACACCAACGATGCATAACTGGGAATTTTTGTATAATTTTCTGTTTATTAAATCTATGTGAAATAGCGGTAAAAAATTTACAAAAGTAAAAATCATATCTTATTGTTATACGAAAATTGCCATTTTCTTGAGAAAAATTCCTTATATGAGCACGTATATTGTAGATAAATGCTGAAAGTGTGCGTTGAGTATAACATATAAATATTTACAAAAATATGTGTAAAAAACAATAAAAACCATTTAAAGGCGTTATTTAGGGCGGAGCTACTCAAATTTGTCATCCGAAGAATGTTTGGAATAAAAACTTACGGAGTTTAACTTTAAATAAACACACGGGGATCATTCTTAACGCTGTCGATACTGCTTCGATATCGAAAATTGTTGCTGGCGTCGAAGACAACAATAGAGAAATATATTTTTGGCACGGAAACAAACTACATTCTTCGATATCGTAATGTAATGACAGTGGTCACAATCCATTTAAATGAAAATCTTCTTCACCAAATTTAATGAACAGAAATTATAGTTTAGTTTCAACCTTTTGAAATTAGCAATTTGCTTTGGTTTCTACAATGTTTAATCCTTATGTCTAACTGATATTAACTGCCGCTCCTTGAAATTGATTCGTTGTAATGATTATATTCGGTTTGATACGATGCCATCTGAGAAGCATAATCCAAAATGCGAATGTTGTGGAAGTTTCTTAAATAAAAACTTGTGGTTACAGAAAAAAAAATTAAAACAGACAAAGAATCCATATTCTTTTCAATGTCGACTGGCACTATGTTATTAGTTGGAAAATACACAAAACATTTTTCTCATAACAAACACATTTTCATGAAATTAAGAACTGAATCCCTGAACCCGACTATGTATTTGTATATATGTTTATAAATATATTTGTAAAAAATAGCTATGTCTTTACAGTACCTTTTATTCTACTGATGTTTGTTCCATTCTAGACATATTTATTTATTTATAAAAACATATTTATTTCATCAAAAATTAAACGACTCAAAATTAAGGAAATGTATTTTTAAATACAAAGCATCATCCAGTGTTGTGGGCTTTAGATTTTTTTTTTTTGAGGGGGGGGGGAAATATGCACCAATTTTCCCTAATATTTATTTTCGAATTAAATAGCCACAGATACCTACCATTAAATAAATCAAAAGTTGAGAGTTGTATATTTCTCGAATAAAAAAAATTTCTGTTACTACTCAAACCTGGTAACATTTCAGAAATAAATGAGAGTAATTGGTTTAAGACTCGAACGCCCGTAAGGAGTCCATTCGACTCCATCCCAATGATTAAATGTCAACTGAAACCAAAAATTTTTCATGAAATAAGATAAATTTTACACACGTTGATTTACTTTAAATAAATCAGTCTAATAATTTTAAATAAAAATTCTGGTGTCAAATATTTTTATAAGTTTGAGTAAAATTTCCGGTCGTTCTAGTGTTAAACTATAGTTATGTAACATATTAATTTTACGGCGGGGATTCTCGCTTCAAAGGTGACGAAACTACTTACTCTTATCCCTTTTCATTAAAAGTGGTGAGAATAATGTTTCAATAAAAGTCATTATAATATCTATCGTTGCATTTCGATATCGATTAATGTTGCTCTTTTCCAAGCAAAAATATTCTTCTCTATTGTTTCCGATACAGAACGTTAATTTTTGATATCGAAAGAGTATCGACAGCGTTGAAAAAGATGAACTATATGTTTATTGAAATGTAAAATATCGAATATTCAATACGTGGTTTATCACATTGCTAGGTAAGCGTAGAACGGAATGACTGAAAAATGTCCAAGCCGGGAATCGAACACGGAACCATTGTAATCCCCCTCCAAGTGCTCTACCATTTAAGCTATGAGCACGATACCCAGCTTAGCATCTATCACTCATATATGTTGGTAAGTCTGCGACTGCAGCATAACATGGAACAGTATTCACGAGCACACAATACTGCGGCGAAACATGAGACACAAGTAAACCCAGCATTGGTGAACACATATATAATTTTAATAATCACGTATTAAATATTCAGTACTTTCAAGCGTAATTCCACTGCTGAAAATAAATTGAAAAATTAATTAAAATTATACATGTGTTCACCGTTGCTGGGTTTACTTGTGTCTCATGTTTCGCCGCAGTATTGTGTGCTCATGAAGACTGTTCCATGTTGTGCTGCAGTCGCAGCCTTACCAACATATATGAGTGAGAGATGCTAAGCTGAGTATCGTCCTCGTAGCTTAATTGATAGAGTCTGTTGGTTTTACGCTTAGCTAGCAATGTGATAAATCCCGTATTACATATTCAGTAATTTCAAGCGTAATTCCACCGCTGAAAAATTAATTAAAATTATATGAAATACCGAAGTTGACTCGTTGTCCGCTGACTTTGTTCCAAAAATTGTTCGGATTACGAATCTGAGTAGCTCCGCCCCAAATAACGCCTTTAAATGAATTTTATGTATTTTTACACATAATTTTGCAAATATTTATATATGTTACAACCCAACGCACACTTTCAGTATTTGTATACAATATACGTGCACAAATGAGGAATTTTTTATAAGAAAATGGTAATGTCGTATAACCATAAGATATTATTTTTATTTTTGTAATTAGTTTTATCGCTATTTCACACAGTTTTAATAAACAGAAAATTATGCAAAAATTCTCAGTTATGCATCTTTGGTACCTATATAACCGCAATTAATCAGATGAAATTTGGTGCACTAGTTTTTGAGAAAATCAGTTTTTAAAAAAATCGAAAAAACATTTTTATCTCATAAAATACCAATATTTATAAGGTGATAATAGGAGACATATATTGCCAGATAGGTAGCCACATCTGGGAAAAAATCAGAACATTTAATTGAAAAGCTTGTTACCAATGCTTATACGGCTATGCCTCTCGGGTTTTTTTATGAAATGAGAAATAGTAACTTGTATATTTTTCTTTAGCACTGACGAGTTAATTATATATATCTTCCTTCAAGCCTGAAAATATTTTAGGTCAGATGGAAAAATTACATATCATAAGTTCTATGTGCCTTTAACCCTAGAACTACCGGAAATTTTACTCAAGTTTTATAAAAACATTCTACACCAGAATTTTTACTTAAAACTATTTAATTTGTTTATTTAACTTATTATTGTCTGATTTATACATTTAGTTTGTTTTGAAGAAATTTCTGGTTTGAATAAATATTTTGAATGTACATGTCGGGTCCAATGGACCCGTCTGGTAGACGGAAGGTTAAAATAACCACATCATAACTGCAAAGGATTACGGATTTTGAAAACCAATATTATTTTTAAATTTTCATCGCCTTAAATAATCACAGAAAATCACAGAATATCTGCGATTTAACACTAAAACGGCGGCAAGGGGTCATTTTGACCCTTTCCAAATGAATACATGTCGATTCGAACCAGAAAACTTTTTATAATATAAGAGTAATCTGTGATACACAAATATAACTTAAATAAATAATCTAAATAGTTTTAAGTAAAAATTCTGATGTGAAATATTTTTATAAAACTTGAGTAAAATTTCCCGCCGTTCTAGTGTTAATAAGGCGAAATCAGTTTAACCCTAGAACTACCGGAAATTTTACTCAAGTTTTATAAAAACATTCTACACCAGAATTTTTACCTAAAACTATTTAATTTGTTTATTTAACTTATTATTGTCTGATTTATACATTTAGTTTGTTTTGAAGAAATTTCTGGTTTGAATAAATATTTTGAATGTACATGTCGGGTCCAATGGACCCGTCTGGTAGACGGAAGGTTAAAATAACCACATCATAACTGCAAAGGATTACGGATTTTGAAAACCAATATTATTTTTAAATTTTCATCGCCTTAAATAATCACAGAAAATCACAGAATATCTGCGATTTAACACTAAAACGGCGGCAAGGGGTCATTTTGACCCTTTCCAAATGAATACATGTCGATTCGAACCAGAAAACTTTTTATAATATAAGAGTAATCTGTGATACACAAATATAACTTAAATAAATAATCTAAATAGTTTTAAGTAAAAATTCTGATGTGAAATATTTTTATAAAACTTGAGTAAAATTTCCCGCCGTTCTAGTGTTAATAAGGCGAAATCAGTTTAACCCTATAACTACCGGAAATTTTACTCAAGTTTTATAAAAACATTCTACACCAGAATTTTTACTTGAAACTATTTAATTTGTTTATTTAACTTATTATTGTCTGATTTATACATTTAGTTTGTTTTGAAGAAATTTCTGGTTTGAATAAATATTTTGAATGTACATGTCGGGTCCATTGGACCCTTTCGGTAGACAGAGGGTTAATAACGTGCTCCTATGCACTTTGCACGTATACAAGGTTCGCACATTCCTTGGAATTTCCAAGGACTCTGGCACCACTATTAATGATAAGGGAATTTATATTTAATTTTTAAAACACAGCATTCGCAATCACCGCCTTTTTTCACAGATTTTGCAATATTTTTCTGTAGTGAAATACTTTGAAAATACTGTAAAAATTTAGTGGTAGAACTGTGCGAACCCTGCGTATAACATATATAAAATAATTAAAAACTTAAGATCTTATTGTAACGTTTGTTTATAATGCCCCTAAAGATTTAATGATTAACTCCTTAGTGGGCGGTGTCAACAGGAAAGGAGACCTAATTATAAGGGTACTGACACTAATAATATTTCATTAAAATTTACTTTTAATAAAGTACGGGATTTTCCAATAAAATCGTTTGTAAATTCCGGTGTCAGCCCATCATTTCATCATTTTACAAACAAAATTACTCCGCGTTGGAAATGGTTAATGGAAATTCGGTTTAAAGAGTTTTAAATATCATTGCACTGATTTACAATACTATTTTTTCAATTCATTTTACAATCACTTATCTTGATAATATAAAATATAGGTTTGGTAATTCAAGAGTAAAATAATAAAATAATACTATATCTGACTATATTTCAGACATTACTTCAATACTTTACACTGAGAGCTTCTTCTAGATGACAGACTATACTTCCTCCGAATCCAAAAAGGTTGGAATTCAATACTTGCAAAACTGAGTCTAAACCTCTAAAGAGTTCTTTGTCTGTTAGCGTGATCAATCACTTAAAAATTTTGGTCCATTTATAACACTAGAAAAGAAAATGATATATAGTGGTTTTTTTCACTTATATAAAGGCCTTTATTGAGTGGCTTTAAAGATAAATCTGACCCTTTATCAAAGAAAAAGTACATATAAATGTGGTGGTTTCAATATATCAATATGAAAATTTACACTAATTGTTCATTAATGTAAACATTCTTCTATCACATAAAATATATTTTGTTGTAGCATGTATTTCATAACATTTAAAAAATATTAAATATTTTTACATTTGGTACTATGTCGTCATTCAAAACATTAATTTTATTTTAAACTTTTACATTATTGGTTGAATTCCGGTTATCGAACATTTTTGATAATGACTAATTTTCATTCAACAAAAAACCTTTTTTAACCCCTTGAAGGGCGGGGGGATATATTATATAGTACTTAATTTAATTAAGATTTGCACCAGAAACTTTTAATTAAATTTATATGTTATAATTTTGGTTGGGAAAAGAGTTGAAAAATTGCTTTTACTTATTTTGATTTTTTTTCTAAATTTCCGGTATGAATTCAACAACACAGAAAAGAAATTACTTTTACCCTGAAAGGGTTAAATATTATCATGCGTAAATTAAATTTTTTATATCAAAGATATTTCTATACAACGTTTCTGATAACAAATTTTTAATTTACTTATAATAAAATCCGAGTTTATGTTACTTGAAATCCTTGTTGTTTAGCATATTTTCACATAAAACTTATATGTCATATCCATTTATAATGTGTTAAGTTCTAAATTAAAATTAATTCTTTGCACTCGAGGGCTCCGCTGCAGAGACATAATCTTTCTTTGCAAAATTTGTTTTTGGCACCAGTAATAAAGAAAAATAAAATGTAAGTTATTTAATCAGAGCATTTTTGAAATTGTGTACTTGAACGAAACTTCTTTTAGAAAAGTGGTGCCGATCGAATAAAAGTTGTGTAAGGGACGCCGAGCGCAAAGAGTTAAGCTATTATAAACATAGAAACCAAATTTAAACATACGGCACTGCTGCCATTCAGAATCAAATTTCAGCAAACCTACAAACAAATGAATGACGCTTTGAATGTTTCATTAAAAAAAGTTTAATGTCGATGCTGCTCTTAAAATATTTGTAAAAGTATATTAAAGCTTTTGAATATTTTAACCTTGCTTAAAACCTTAAATTTTTTTTCAATTAAGTTCTAAATTAAAAATAACGTATAACTATCTATTATAGATTAGGAGCTTATGTTTCTTGCTAATTCTTTTGGCGCCATCCATCAGCAATTCATATAAACGGAAAAATTTTCTGTTGTAATCGTACTTTTTTTAAAATGCATTTTATAAGATTTGGAGGCATTGCAAATAAAATGAATATTTCTTACCAATTCTCATTGGAATTGAAACATAAAGAATGTATAAGAGACGCCGAGCGCAAAGGGTTAAGCTATTATAAACATAGAAACCAGATCTAAACAAATGGCACTGCTGCCATTTAGAATCAAATTCCAGCAAACCTACAAACAAATGAATGACGCTTTGAATGTTTCATTAAAAAAAGGTTAATGTCGATGCTGCTCTCAAAATATTTGTAAAAGTTTATTAAATCTTTTAACCTTGTTTAAAACCTTCAGAAATTATCCAATTAAGTTCTAAATTAAAAATAACGGATAACTATCTATTATAGATCAGGAGCTTATGTTTTTTGCTAATTCTTTTGGCGCCATCAAGCAGCAATCCATATAAACAGAGAAACTTTCTGTTCTAATTGTACTTTTTTTAATGTATTTTATCAGATTTGCAGGCATTGCAAATAAAATGAATATTTCTTATCAATTCTCATTGGAATTGAAACATGAAGAATGTATAACACAGTTCTACAACAAATTTTAATAATTTTGCAGATAAAATTATGAATTTTACATAGTAAGTTTGTAGCGAAAAACAAGTCATATTAATGCAATTATTAGCAATTTACTGTCAGAAAAGATGCAGATTAAAATCATTAAAAATTTGCTGTTTAGCGTATTGCAAAATAATTCAAAATTGGTTTCTGAGTAGTAAAATAATTTGTACATCACAAAATTAATATAGGTTAAAGAATAATATATAAAAATAACCTTCTACTCAGTAATATGAATAAGTAAAATATTTTACAAAAAAATTTATAGAATTAAGCGTACTTTTTTCTATATAATATTCATATGAAATATTTAAAATATGATTTTAAACTGTAGTTTACAGAACATCTTTCATCTAATCATAAAAAATCAAAGGATAATACTTTTTGATTAACTAAATGCATGAGGCATCATTTTTTTTTAGTCAGAAAAATATTTTTTAAATATTGTTTTGATGATTTATCATCCACATTCCATCATTTTTGACGGGGGTTATATACTAGTATTTTTTATAAAATTCGAAAAAAACCCTATCATATTTGTTAAAGAACAAATAATTGATACAGAATTTGTTAAAGAGTTAAACGCTAGAACGGCCAGAAATTTTACTCCTGTTTCATAAAAATAATTTCACGAGATTTTTTATTGAAAACTATATAATGTTGTTCTCAAATCCAAAAGGGCAAATTTGTGAGACATGGTTTAACCCTTTAATGCCCAGGGTAAAATGCGTTCCAGAAAATGCGCACTTCAGAGAAACGGAATTCATACCAGAAACTCTAAATAGCAAATTTAGTTTATTTAATAACGAAATGTCTGTTATCGAATTAAGAGAAAATGTCTCTTTAAAATTTCTGGTGGGAATACGGAATATGTGATAAAAAAATCCGCTGAATCGGGGACACTGGTCCTATCATTAATGATATCATGGGCATTAGCATTAAGGGTCATTTTGACCCCTGCCAAATTGAAAACAGTCGATTCGCACCAGATATTTCTACGTAAAATATGTTAAATGTATGCAGGCCATAGCTGCCAAGTCTTCTGCTTTTTTGTACCACAAAAATTTAATATAAATTTTTGCCTTATTTAATCGTCAGTTTACAGCGATTCGAAAAGGTAAAACTTACTATAAAATTTTTGTGGCACATGAAAGCGTAAGTTGTTGGCAGCTATGGCAGCCCCAAAATTTGCTAATTAATTAAGTTACATATATTTAAGGAAAAATTCCTGTGTGAAACACTTTTTATAAAACTTGAGTGAAAATGGTTAATTCATTTTGTTCTGAAATGGCGCATGGAATTGGTAGGTGTTGTTATTCAGAAACTCTGTATTCGAAAGACATTTTCCGTTGTTTAGTAAACGTAAAAGATCTTAAAAAGCAGAAAAAACCAACGTTTAAAAATGCACAAATAATACATGAAAAGCAGCAAACAGCTGTTTTGAATCTACTAGCGAGATTCTTTTTCAGTGCAAGATAGGGAAAAAGGAACAGCGTGCTAGAAAAAGAAGGCTGAGCAAAATGATACACAGAGACGCGCTGGCTTATATACCCTATGGGAGTAGCCAAGGCGCCAAAAACAACCAATGAGATAGAAGCAGTGGAAACGGCTGAGTAAAGCGATATAAGTAAGCGTCCTATCTTAAATGGGAGAAGTATCCGCAAGATTAAAATCGAGGTCACATCAATCAAGGTCATGCGCCACGTAGCGAATGGAGTGTGAACTACAGGTAGATACCTAACTGTTTTCTTACTCACACCACTAAAATTATAAAGTTTTTTTCAACTTGATTAATAACTGAAGATTTTGTGATAAGGCGGAGAAAACTTCGTGGTGTCAAGTGCGTCTGGATGCCCCGCTCGCGACGCCGTTATTTTGCAATAAAAGTGTCAAACAAAATTCATTTACATGAGCGACTGAAGATTTAGAAAATACGCGCCACACTAAAAACCCGCTTATGTGAATTATCACTCCTTCCACAAGGTGGCGCAACTGTGTTAATTTACGCCTGATTCTAGCATTAAGTTTGTTCGCTTACTTATAACGCTTTGCGGCTGAGTGGGCAAGGAGCGACATCTACCGGAGAAGGAGAGAAAAAGAAACCAAAGAAGGGGGAATTAAATTAATGCTTTCCAAATACTTGGAAAATCAGAAGTACTAGATAAGTCATTGACTAAAGAGATATATTTTTTAATGATGTGGTAAGCTTCCCAAAAAATAAAATAAAATTTTCTGCTACTAAATCTTTTTATTTTAGAGCAATGGTAATTTTTCAGAAATTTTCCAGTTTTCAGATTTTTTTTTCTGAATCTAATTAATATTTTTAAAACTGTATGCCACATGTGATCTTATAATTATACTCTAGCATTAAATATTTATTTTTATCGAAATCGCTCGAGTAATTTAGGAGTTAATGGGGGTGTTTAGCTAAAAAGTACATTTTTCGGAAAGCTAAAAAGTCAGACACTTCTAACTTGTGTGAAATTCTTGCACAGATTTGTCAAACACGCGAATTAAAGTATATATAAACACTTGGCTAAAATTTAGTTACATATAATAAATGAGTATAAAATGTTAGAGTAAAATTAATGTGAGTGAGAGTGGCGTCCCAGTCGTGTCTTTTAATTAACACAATTGAAGATTAAAAAATAAAAATAAAATTCCAACAATGTGATACTTAAATCACCCTAAAAACTTAGGTTCCGTTCAAAAGTAATCGAAATAAAATGTAGACTTTTTTCTTTTTTCATTTTTAAGTTGCACATATTTGCATCGCAGATTTTGTATTATGTTTATGATGGGTGTGTACAAAATGATAAGGCACGTGCAAAATACAAACATTTAAAATAATGTAAGATTTTTTTCGATTTAATTTGAAAGGAATCTAAGTTTTTAGGGTGTTTTATGTATCATATTGTTTGAATTTTGTTTTTATTTATTAATTTTCAATTGGTTTACTTATTAGTTACGATAATTTAACATTAAACATAGAACAAACTGAATGAAATAAATTATTTAATGTCCTTTTAGGCCTAAAAATTGTAGGAAACTATGTTTTTGTTTTTAATTTGTTCTGCAATTTACATATTTGATTATATATTTTGTCACATTTATTATTTAATTGTAATAATAAATGCATAAATACACAATTTTCTGCATTATCCTTGTCCTATGAAAATTAGAACGTCGTCTCCTTCAGCAAATAATCGTTATACCTTAAATAGCTAAATTATTTAAAAAAAAAAGCTATTACATGATTAAAAGATCAAAATTTTTAAATTGTTTAAATTATTAAATTTAATATTATGAAAAAAAATGTTAAATTAAAAAAAATATATTAATTTTCAAAAAAAGTATTAAATTTTTTATAATTATTAAAAAGATTTCTGCACTACTTGTTACTTTGTAGTTGCAGGAAAAAACCAATCATCTAAATCCCTAATCTCATCCCCAATTTAAATTTATGCTACTTCTCCAACCTTTGCTCAGCCAGCACAATTTTTTTTATATGTTTATTTAAATATTTTGTGCTATACTTTATTCTATTGTAATAATAATAAAAAAAACATCCGCCCCCGATTTAGATGATTAAAAAAAAAAAAAAAAAAACAGAAGCCACCGAAATGCAGAATATCCACAAACAGCGCCCCCAAAATAATGAATATTTTCCTTTAACTGTTCGTGAGGGAGGGCACATTTTCACGTTAAAAGATAAAAATACGCAGGTTATTAGTTAGAAAAGATTAACTGGATAAAGAAGTTGCAAATAGAAACCAAATTTAATGTACATTTCTAATAATTTTTATAGCAAAAGCTTATAAAGCACTTTTGCCAACGAAACAACGAGAAACACCATTCCCGCCAAGACAACCACTTTGACGACGAAAGCTCTGTCCAACCAGATTGCGCGATGGCAAAACCCGGTTTGGAAAAGAAAATATGTATGACGCAATTTGCTCGATTGCAATGCGATCAACGACATTTACAAAAAATGTTAAATAAAAATGTTACGCATTTTTGCCCGTAGAATCCGAAGCTGCGATTAACCCCTTGAAGGGCAAGCAATTGTGTTTCTGTAATGTCGAATTCACACCGGAATCTGTAAAAAGATATTTTTCAAAATAAGGAAAAGCAATTTTACGACTTTTTTCCACCAAAGTTAGAAAAGTAAAATCTAATAAATTTTTTCTGGTGCAAATCCTCATTAATGGTAGGTGGGATAAAATATATCCCACCACCCCTCAAGGGGTTAAAAATGGGGGTTATGATTCAAGATTTCAAAGTCGGAGCCCCACTGATCCCCAAAGAGTCCACTTTGGTATCACTGAATAGCTTTAAAAAAATATTTAACACGTATTTTTCCGTTTTTAAATCTGATATCAGGGTTCGCACAAGTGTACCACTAAATTTTAACAGTATTTTCAAAGTATTTCACTGTAGACAAATATTGCAAAATCTGTGAATAAAGGCGGTGATTGCGAATTCCGTGTTTAAAAAATTAAATGTAAATATTTTTATCATTAGTAGTGGTGCCAGAGTCCTTGGAAATTCCAAGGAGTGTGCGAACCTTGGATATGTATTTCTTGAGTTATTCGACCTTTTCCATACTTTTCGGATACCCTCTATTTGTTTTGTTATTGTGTTTCGGAATAATTAATCATTATTTTGTCTTTGGGGAAGAAAAAGCCTTACCAGGTATCAAATCCGCAGAATCCGGAGAGAGAAAAGTTAGAAGGCGTTAGAATATGCGTAAATTATCCGATTATGTAATAAAGCGTCAAAACTGGGTGACTTTGGAGCTTGTCTTTTAAGACCCCCTGCAAATGCACATTATCTTTGCCATATATTAATTTATTGACTATTCTCTATCAACGCACAAAGGGTCGCAGCATTCTGTGTCCCCGACCTGGGGCCCTCCCGTTGTAAGTAATTTTTTGGAGTGCGAAAGTTATTTTTACTGCAACACTGATCCATTTCTTTTTGTATCCGCACCCCTTTTTGAAAAATAATCTCGGCCATGCATTTATTCCTTTAAGACTGAAAGACTTCTGGTAGAAATGAAAATTTTTGGTGGTTTACTCGAATTAATAGGATAATATTTAAATAAAAAAATATTTAAAAAAATACCCAATGCCAGGTTATGCCAAGCGAGGATTCACGCAATTTTGTGGGTGCAGACCCGACTTTAAATCGCACGGAAAGAGAAAAACAATTTTTTTCTTTAGAATCACCAACATAATTGTGTAGATCAGGTTTTAAACGGATACACAGTGGTCGCCAAAATTGTGCACATTTTTTGAAATTTTCATGTTTTATAACATTGTGTGTTTATAGATTATATTATTTTTCACTTAACCCTAGAACTACCGAAAATTTTACTCAAGTTTTATAAAAACATTCTAAACCAGAATTTTTACTTAAAACTATTTAATTTGTTTATTTAACTTATTATTGTCTGATTTATAAATTTAGTTTGTTTTGAAGAAATTTCTGGTTTGAATAAATATTTTGAATGTACATGTCGGGTCCATTGGACCCTTCTGGTAGACAGAGGGTTAAATACAAATGTCTATATATCAAATTCAAGGAAATTTAATGCATAATTTAATAAAACAACCAGAATTAAAGTATCTGCATTACAAAAACAGTTACACTTACTTTAGTCTAAAATACAAACACAATCAGTCATGAATGCTGAAGTGTATTGTAATAAAAGCTTCCTATCCAATCGCAATGACTGGTTTTAGAACCAATCAAATTCAGTAAATAAACTGTAGTATGTTTTGATTTGTAAAATCTGTATTTTGGTGGAATGTATTTTGCGGAAGGGTGAATACTAGAGTAACTAAATAGACTAATGTTTTTTCTTTAAATATTTCTGTTTTTTTCTCTGTGCAAATAATGTAAAACAATGTCATCAACAACAAGAACTGTTTGGACACCTACAAATAGAAGCAGAACTGTCATATTGTGAGAAAATGTTCTCTCTTATGCTGAAATAGCAAGACAGGTGGGTAGATCAGTTGCTTTATCTGATGTACGAAAGTTGTGCTTACATTATGAAGAAACTAAATCACTGATAAATAAGGCATGATCAGACCGGAAAAAATGCACACGTACTTCTGACAATAGAAAGATAAAAGGATATGCCTCAAAGATAGAAGAATTTCATCAGACGCTGTTAGATGTGAAATGAATGCAATGGATATTTTAGTTAATTCAAGAACAATAAGGTGAGCAGATTTTGGGCTGAAAGGTAGAATTCCGAGAAAAAAACCATTTTTAACCCTCCGACTGTCTTGGAAAAGGGCAAAATTATAATGTTGTTTTCTCTGTATTTTGTTTTAAATGCTAAAAAAAATGATTCTTTGAACATTTGAAAAAAAAAACTTAATAACGAATATGAATGCAATGCTTGGAGGTATTAATCATTGTTCAATGTATTAAAAATACATTAAATCAATAGAATTATATTACTTTAAATATTGCTTGTATTGCAGTGAAACCTGGAGCTTAGTGAACGTATTAACACGGGCTTGTCAGTGAGGGGGTTAAATATTCAGCAACGCAAGAAATGATTTCAGTGGGCAAAAGAACACATTACTTGGTCAGAAAATCACTGGAAGAAAATAATCTGGAGCACTGAGAGTGAAATATCGCACTTTGGTAGTGATGGGCGAAAATACCTGAGACGTAGAGTAGGGGAAGAGCTAGATCCAGATTGCAACTACAAAGCACTTGAAGCAACTACAAAGAACCCAACACATGTCATGATTTGGGCCTGTATGTCTGCAGATGGAGTGGACGCATTCAAATGATTGATAGCATTCTGAATGTAAAAAAATGCATCGAAACTGTCCTGGAACCAAAATTGATACCTTCGACCAGGGATCTCTTCCCCAATAAAGAACCATTTATCTTTCAGCAGGATTCAGCTCCATGCCATACGGAAAAATATGCAAAAAATGGTTTAAAAATAAAAGCATACAATTATTACGTTGGCCAGGAAACAGACCTGATCTGAATCCTACAAAAAATTTTTGGCGACGTTTGAAATTCCTTGTGCAAAAAAAGCATTCAGCTAATAAAATGCAACTTATTGAAGCTATAATTGATTTTTGGCATCACGTGGTTAAAATGGATGAACTCCAAACATTAGTTCCCTCAATGAAAAGACGGTGTGAAGCAGTAATAAAAAACAAGTGTTATCCTACTAAATATTGAATGTGTAAGTGTATCTTTAAAATAAAATGAAATCTAAGACAGGTCTTACTCTTTGTAAGCTTAATATTTTTTGTAATGCATATATTTTAATTATGTTTTTTAACCCTAGATCTACCGGGAATTTTATTCAAGTTTTAATAAAACGTTCTGCACCAGAATTTTTATTTAAAACTATTTAACTTATTTATTTACCTTATTTTTGTCTGGTTTATATACTTAGTTTATTTTAAAGAAATTTCTGGTTTGAATGAATATTTTGTATGTACCTGTCGGGTCCAATGGACCCGTCTGGTAGACGGAGGGTTAATAAACTCTACATTAATTTCCTTGAATTTGATGTATAATCAGGGGTGTAAAAATCTAGGCGCCAGCGGGCAGTCTCTCACCACTAAATTTTATTAGTTTTCTTCGCTTAGGTTTTGTTAGCATTCTTACACGAAATTTAGACGAAATATTAAACGAAAAATAACGAATAAAATTTTGTAGTGAGAAACTGCCCGCTGACGCCTAGATTTTTACACTCCTGTGTATAATCATTTGTATTTATGTGAAATGCATAGCTGGCAACCTTCCACTAATCTTCCGTAATATCTGGATTAATTTAACCCAGGTTTACCACATTTCGAACCAGAAAATTTATTTTATGAATATTTATTTATTTAATTCCAGCTTTCTACGTGGAACATATTTATTTTCTTTTCTTAAAAATTTTTCTGGTTTAAAACGTATTAAACCAGGGTCAGATTAACACAAGTATTACGAAAGTTTAGTTTGAGGTTGGCAGCTATGAAAATGTATTACCGTAATTTCGGGTGTATAAGCCGCGGCCCAAATAATTCTGCTTCCGACCAGAAGTTTTATTTCGCAAAATGTAACTTATTCAATCTTCGAACTTATTTGGCAATATATATTAAATAAAATTTCTGGTTTGAAACAGACTTATTTTACACCCGAAATTACGGTATATTCTTTAAGTGTAGAAAGTTATAAAACATGAAAATTTCAAAAAATGTCCAGAATTTTTGCAACCACTATACTATGCAAGATTGCCAGTTTCATGACCTTCTTCACTGATACATATTGAGTTAATACCGGAAATTCAGAGAAAAGAAGATTTTCATTAAGCAAAGACGAAAAGTCTGTCGTTAAAGAGCAGAATTTCGAATACGAAATTGAAATTTCTAAATGTAACGTAAGGTCATACTTGTAACCCCACGGGTCGCATTGTATAGGAATATTTTTATTGTTCCTACCAGGACCCATAATGAGAAATCTTCTTGATGATTTTACTTAAAATATGCTATAGAAAGGTACCATGAAGATATTATTTTCAAAATAGTGGTAGGAATATTCAAAATTTCCCTATAGAACACTATATAGAACCCTATATTTCCCCTGTAACCCTGGTAATCCCTGTAGTTTTTCAATTGACGTCAAAGAAAGATTTTTGTAAATTGTGGCACGATTTAACCCCTTGAGGGGCGGTGTGATATATTTTATCTCACCTACGATTAATGAAGATTTGCACCAGAAAAATTTACTAAATTTGACTACTCTAAGTTTGGTGGAAAAAAGTCGCAAAATTGCTTTTCCTTGTTTAGCAAAAAATCTTTTTTGAGATTCCGGTGTGAATTCGACATTACAGAAACGCAATTACTTGCCCTTCAAAGGGTTAATAAAGAAATACGCAGTCCTGTCACGTAATGAAATATTTAAGGATGCGATTTCCAATGTTACCAAGAATTACTATTTTGACAACCAGTATTTCTGACTGGATTTGCTTTATTTAACTGCATTTTTTTCCTTAAATAAAAAAAGAATATTATACCGAATCAGTGATGTGCCCTAAGCAACGTGAAAAAACCCCAGTACGGGATATCTGAATATACGAATAGTAATCACGCCTAGTTTATCGCAGAATTTTTAATATTCTTCTGAGTTTATAAAATTTGAAAATTACTATTCCGAAATAGTGTTACACTGGGACACTAATCCACCAATAAATTATTTTCAATAGGCATGTCTTTTGTCAATACCTTTTTTTTCCATAAAAATTTGGTTTATATCTTTGTAACTGGTGAGATGAAATTCCCTTTGACGCGAATTTTCCGAAAAAAATCTGTTTAAACTTCCTACTATCAGATTTTCATTTTTGATGAGCGTTCTTAGTTTTTCGTTATTTTAACAAGAAATTTATTTCTCTTAAATCCAAATTCTTCCAATTAGGGTTCTATTTGATTTCATTTATTAAGTTTGAATTATTATTATTTTCTTTTTGTATTGAAAGATGAAAAAGTTAAAAAAATGGGATTGAAAATTTTCCAAATTATACTAAGAGGGTTAATAAATTAAAATATATCCTTTCTGCATCGACGATGTTATTTTCATCTGAGAAAGCATTCCACTTTCCGGCCTATTTTGAAAATTTTTAGCATTTTGTTGACCAGTGACGTTTATACTCGTCACTAATTTAGGGCTTTTATATAAATCAAGACTCTGAACTTCCAAATAAAGCACTTGATTTATTTAATTACAAATTTACTGCCTCGCAATAAACTGAATGTTTCTGTTGGAAATTTGTTGCAGATATTTTGAATAAAATAGAGCGCTTAATCGTCCGTATTGCAGGTCAACAATATGTTAACTTTAAATCTAATGCGGCGGATTTATTTGAAAGGGTGTATATCACAACTGTCAATTTTTAAGCTTTTTTGTAACCACTAAAATAGAAAATGTATTTTTTACTTCGTTAATCGCAGATTTTGACGACTAATAAGGGCAAAATTTACTGTTAAATTTCAGTGGTGAGAAAACAGCGTTAAAGTTGGAAGCTATGGTGTATGTGATCAGTGTTGCCTGTGGGCTACTTTTTTAAAATTCAGATTTCTTGAATGGCACCACTTTTTTGAAACAGTAAAATTCGCCTTATTTAATGGCACATTAATTAAGGCGAAAAGAGGCGGAATTTTACCATTTCAGAAAAGCGGTGCCAATCAAGAAAACTGAATTTTAAAAAAGTAACCCACTGGCAACACTGTATGTGATACTGAAAATTCTAAAAGCATTTGTCGCATTTATTTTAGATCAGAAACATTCCCTTCATTTAATCACAAATATAATTGCAGGTTTCTGCAATTAAATAAGAGAGAGATTATTTTTCAAAATTAGTGGTTAAAAGTACTTGTAGAAGTTTTCAAATATAGTCGGTACCATGTCAAACTTCAATATGAAAACAGTACTCCCAGTGGGATACTTTTTTTAAATTAACATTTCTTGATCAGCACCACTTTTTTGAAATAGTAAAAGTCGCCTTGTATTAATTAAGGCGGAGACTAGGGTAATTTTACCATTTCAGGAAAGTGGCGCAAATCGAGAAATCTGAATTAAAAAAAAGTAGCCCACTGTCAACACTGTTTTCATATTGGATAATTTGGGATCGTACCGACGATATGGCCAAAATATACAGGTTATCAGTTTTATAAATGACGTATAAATGCGTCAGCGGCCTATATAGTGTTAAGATCAAGTACTCTTTCTTTTCAGATTAATTAGAAGATAGCATCGATTAAGATACAATAATCTCAATTATTATATTTTTTACACTTTTTTTCACAGGAATGCTATGACACAATAACATGCGCTTCAAGATTAACAGATTTTAGATATCTCTATTAACCCATTAAGGACTAGCGTTACCATATGGTCACAGCATAACTGTCAACCCTTTTGCTGTTTGAGTATCAGTAATTTATAACAAAAATTTTCATGTTCTTTAATGACAGAAATTCTGCTATAAAATAATATAATTTTTTCTTTTCCAAAAATGTAGTACGAAATGCAATTTTTGTATTTTAAATAGGAAAAATAATTCCGTCTTTAATGGGTTAATTTTTTTAAATATCGACTTCATTAATCGTTCATTTCAGCGACTGTTTAAGGCGAAGATTTTTTTAAATATTGGTATGGAAAACCACTAATACTTGATACAACTTTAAATTATTACAAAAATTTCAAACGGAAATCTCAAAACTTAATTTCAGTTTTCCATATTTTGAAAGCTATTGTAAATTTTCAAAACACGTATAAAAATTAGCGAATACTTAAACATTTCAGGGGCAAAGTATTTCAATTCGTGAAGTGCTGTAATGATTAAATGACTACAAAAATACTTACTTGGAATTATCTAAATATTTTACTGCAAGTACTTGATAAAAGGAAAATTTTCATTCTGAAATTCTGGTGACAATCTGGCATGTAAGTATTATAATTAAGCGGTCTGAAAATGAACCACCGCTCTTCAAGGTGTTATTCGCCTGGCAATTTACCATTATTCTCAGTGGCAAGCATACAAAAAATCAAATTTTGAAATAAATATCAGCGTTGTAAATCATCGTTCTAATTTAAAAAGTTGAGAAAGGAACAATAATTTAATGAACAATGGAAAATTAAACAGTGGAAACCGACTCTTTAAAAAAATTCATAATTCGAGTGAAATAATTTAATTTTCCTAATTTTCACTTATACATTTATATTGAATTGCAAATAATCAGAGTTTACAAAACTTGTTAAAACTGACTTCATAAGCGGAATTCGCATGGTTTTAATTTTTGAGTATATTTCTGAATAGTAATTTTAAAATAAATTATTAAATGAAATTCTGCAATTAAGCAAAGAGAATCTAGTATTCTGAAATAGAGGTACTCAAAGTTTAGAACTGGGCATGCCATGTAAAAGTTTTGTAGTTATTTTTAATGTATGCATGCACATACATTCCAAAACTTCCGAAATTTGGATAACGCCATTAACGAAGAGCAATTTTTTTTATGGTCTACATAATTTTAATCCCAAAATGCCCCATTTGCAAGATAATTTTCGAATGAAAAATTTGCTTTTATTAATCCCTTAATTCTGGCTCCCGTGATGTTCACGGGCTGTGTCTTTTATTCAGATTATTTTATTCCCAGCAGTTTTATAAAATAGTGTGATTGGCTTTATCATGGTATCATTTTACCTGCCGTTAAATATGGTGATTGTTTCTTTTTCAAAACAGTGGTGTCAATACGCAGTTTGAATTTTTAAACCGTAATTTAACGTGACCGTTAACGGGTTAAGTGCGTGAAGAAAGGATTTTTAGTTTATTTGTTAATATCTAGTGTACAATGTGCCGCATACTTTTTGCGCAACACATACTCATGATAATCTTCTAGAAATCCCGAAGAACCTGGCGATTTGGAGTTTAGTTCATATAATGTTATCTTTACAGTTTTTTATTACTGGTGTTGCTTTTGCAAGGCTATTTCTCTAATTGTTTGAATTCTCAGTCTTATTTTAACACTAGAACCGCCACAGCGGTCATTTTGACCGGTAAAAGGGAAAATATTTCGATTCTAATCAGAATTTTTTTTTCTAAAATAATTTAAATATGTACCACGGAGAAATAAGTTAAATAAATTAGTTAAATAATTTTAAATAAAAATTCTGGTGTGAAATAATTTTATAACACTTGAGCAAAATTTCCGTCGGTTCTAGTGTTAAATATGCAATAGTCTTTCAGATTTGAAAGGAACGCTCCAAGGTATCATTCTTTTATTTTTAGCATAATAATAATATTTATGACCACAGCTGCCGATTGCGAAAGCAAAATTCACTTATGATATTTTTTTCCTTTTCAGTTCCAAAGTAATTCTATTGCTAAATTGTTGAAATGGTTGGGTTTCACTGGAATTTACGAGCAAATGTATTTTAAAATAAGAAAACATTCAAGTACATTTTAACTGCAAAATTTTGTTCAAAAAGTATGTGTCATTTCACAATGTGGAATTAAAATAATGTTGTATATATAAAAAACATCCCTTCAAGATATTAAGAGCTAACACCTGTCATGCGAAGAAACGCGCAAGTTAATATTAAGTCTATGGGACCGTTATTTTAAAATTTCTTGCTTGAATTTTAATATATTTAATGATTTTGTTTTTGCATGCGAGAGCTGAGGTAGTTTTTAATGGACTGGTTTTCAAGTTTCCTATTTTGGTTGCAAATTTTGTTTAGAAAGTTACTTTCACTTTAACCGATTCCGAAAGTGAAAATATTCTCATTAATACAAATTGCAACCCAAATCGAAAATGTAAAACCTAGTCTGGATCGACCTCAGTAAACCTATGAAAAAACAATCTTTTGAAAATATGAAAATTTAAAAATAGCGTTCCCTTAGATTTAAAAATAACGTTCCCATACACTTAAGCTTACGAGTGATTTCGTGTGACTAATGTAGACGATTAACCCCTTAACGGTCGCATTAAAGTACGGTTTAAATATTCAAATTGCTTATTGGCACCGCTTTTTTGAAAAAGAAATATTCACCTTATATAATGACAGGTAAAATGATACCATAATAAATCTAACTACACTAGTTTATAAAACTGGTGGGAATCAAGCAAATCTGAATAAATCTGAAAAAAGACACAGTCCGTGAATAGACGGGAGCGAGAATTAAGGGGTTAAAACTCTACACTAGACACAGGAAGAAACGCGGTAGCTTATATTAGTCCTATGGGAACGTTCTTTACAGATTTCTTGCTTGCATTTTAATATTTGTAAATGATTTTTTTTTGCATATAATATTTCAGGTCAATATCTATTTTTACGCGTTTGTATTTTTTTAATTTTAGAAACAGTTTTTTCATATGTGAAAACTTTCACTTTTGGAATCACTTAGAACCGGCTCTGAAAGTGAAACTATTCTCAAATAATAAAACTGCAAATAGAAAAAGAAAAAACGCCGAACAGCTATTGTCCTGAAGTATACTCTGTAAAGAAAAAAAAAAAAAAAAAAAAAAAAAAAAAATCGTTTGAACATATTAAACCGAGAGCGAGAAATATATAAAGAACGTTCCCATAGGATTAACATTGGCATTCGATTGTCTCCGCGTGACTATAGTGCAGGCTCTTGAGAGCCTACACTCGTCACGGGAAGAAACGTTTAACACTAGAACGGCCAAGGCGGTCATTTTGACCGTAAACACATTTTAATCTCGCACATCTCTCTTTTGTTTTCACCTATTGCTGCGATAATTTTTTACTTTTCCTAAATATTCACTGGAAATATTAAAAAAAAAAATCATTCAAATATTGTTGTTAGTTAAAAAAAAAAAAAAAAAAAAAAAAACTTATATACCTAGAACGGCTAGAAACAGTCAAAATGCCCGGCGCCTGATACAGTGTTGAATTAAAAAAAAAATTTTCCGGGAGGGATTTCTGTGGCTCCGAGGGGGACATCATAGAGTTCCTGGAGGGTAAATGGCCCTTTTTGACCACTGAAAGCACAAAATCTCAAATCCTCCATGGGAACATCTCACACCTCCGGGGAGAATTGTCCCCCCGGAGAAATCATTATTTTCATCCCTTGAATTCAACACTTGTCAGATAAAATCATCATTTTCATCTTGTAAAAGAAGTTTTTATACAAAGAACGTATAGATGTGGCGAGAGAAGGGTGCTAAACAGCTGCTTAATTCCAGTTTTTACGAAAGACACCTGTCTCTGTTGCTTCCGCGCATGCTCCGACGGCAGAGAACCCAGAAAAATGTTTGAATAAGTGATCGCTTTATTAGTGAAGCAATACTTGATTTGTTACTTCCGTTTGAAAAGGATATGAACAGATATTATCAGTTAAATAATAACAATAATTATTATTATGATAATGTTCCGTAGAACTGTCGGTAAGAACTTTCTGACTGCGGAAGCAATTGTGCTGTCAATGCAAGGTTTATCATCCGAAAATTCTGCTTCAGAAAATGACGATGAAAACGATATCTAAAGTGATATCGAGTGTGATGATATCGAGTGTGATTCGAGTTTTGATTGGAAAATACATCAAGTAGAAAATCCGCATAATATTTCATTCTCTAGTTCTAATATTGAAACAGATGAAGAAGTTATTCAAGGACATAGTCGTAGACGTAAAAATATTCGTGGAAGAAGAAAAAATCAACAAACTAAATGAAAAATATTCTGCAGAAGTAATAGCCGCAGATGGAACCATACGGAAGAACATATCGCAAAATACTTCTGGAAGACAGCCAGTGCATAATGTTTTGCGTGAAAACGCTGGATCTTCTTCTTACTCTAAAAGAAAAATTAGTTTTGATAATGCAAGCCGTGCTTGACGCCTTTTCTAACTGAAAAGATTTTGAAATTACATACAATATTGCACAGAAATTGAAGCAGTACGGAGATTTGGAGAAATAATTGGAAACTTTCATCAGATGAACTTGATGCCTTTATTTCATTACTGTACATTCGGGGTGATTGGCATGCAAAAGGACTTTCGATCGATGCCTTGTGGTCTAAAAAAGGGGGGATCAGATATTTTAACGAAACTATGTCACGAAAAAGATTTAAAGAAATTATGCGATACTTGCAATTTGATATCAAATCGACTAGATCACAACAGTTGCAAAATGACAGATTGGTTCTTGTTTCCGAAGTTTGGAACAATTCTATTAAAAACTGTCTATCGTGTTACAAAACTGGTGAAACCATCACTATTGATGAACAGTTATTTCCAACCAAAGCAAGGTGTAAATTTATTCAGTACATGCCGCAAAAGCCTGACAATTTTGGGATAAAATTTTGGTTAGCTGATGATTTTGCAACGAAGTTTGTTCTGAACGGGTTTCCATATTTAGGAAAATAAGAAATGCGGCCACTTCATATAACAGTTGGAGAACACACAGTGTATCGTTATAACAGTGGTATTAAATGTTACGACTGACAATTATGTTACAACATTGAATCTGGCAAAGAATTTCAAGAGAAAAGTTCTAAGTTTGGTGGGAAAAATAAACAGAGCAAAAAAGAGGTGCAATATAACTTTAAAAAAAAAGATGAGCTCTATTCTAGCAAAATAATTTCACCTGAATAATTTCACCATTAACATCATACCAGTGCAAAAAAAATGTGCTTTTGCTAAGTTAATTGCATAAAAATTTGAATGTATCAGACAACGAAAAGAAGACTCCGGAGGTTATCCAATTCTACAATTCTACTCAGAATGGTGTTGATGTTTTGGATCAAATGTCCCAAAAATACTCTACGAAATCTTCTTCCAGACGATGGCCAGTGCAAGTTTTTTTTTAACATACTTGATCTAGTTGCAATAAATTCATGGGTGATATACAAAGAAACATTTGACTCAAACATCTGTCGTCGGGAATATATTTTGAAAATATCTGATGAACTCCGTAAAAACTATATTGATCGAAACAGGTTGTATGATGACAATCAAATCAGAATCCTTCCAGGATTTCAAAACAGAAAACGAAAGCAATGTTAAATACTGAAGAACTGTAAAGGAAATAAAACTTCCAAGCAGTGTTCAAGATGCCAGAAACACGGTTGCAGGACATGCATGTTAGAAAAAAGGATTGTATTCGTCTGCTTTGCTTGTGAAATAAACTGAGGTATGTTACATTTTTCAGTATAATATTTTTTCTAATCTATTAACAAAATTGATGACTTTCAAAAAAAATTTGAAAACATATATTATGTTTATAATTATGAAAAAATATGACACTTACATTAGCTAATTTCAGGATTCTATATCATTAAGATTGCCTACGAAGAGTAAAAGAATGTAAAATGTTTTATTTTCTTGAAAAATATTTTTTAAATGTCTTTTTTGCAGTTTGTCATTAAACTTGTTTCCTGGAAAGGAGTTTTTAACCCTTAATTGCATAGTGATGTAAATTTCCATCAAATTTTTATTTAATTTTTAATACATAAATTAAGTTCTTTCAACCACTATATTTATATAGAAATATTAATCCTCTAAAAATTACAAAAATATGCTGCTAAATAAAGTTAAAATCTATCTTAAGATTTCTGGTGTCTAATCCTTTATATAAAAATCCAAAACACAATTCTAAAAGAATAATTCATGCAATTAACCCCTTAATTCTAGCTCCCGTCATATTCACGGGCTGTGACTTATTTTAGATTTATTCAGATTTCTTTGATCCCCACCAGTTTTATAAAATAGTGTTATTAGCTTTATTATGATATCATTTTACCTGTCATTAAGTAAAGTTAATATTTCTTTGTCATAAAAGTGGTGCCAATAAGAAATTTGAATGTTTAAACCGTAATTCAATGCGACCGTTAAGGGGTTAAGGGTGAATATTATTTTAGTTAAAATTACATTTTTTTAGTTTTTTCGAAAGAGTGGTCAAAATGACCGTTCACGGCCATTCTAGGTATATTGGAAACGAGACCGTCGTAGTGTTAAGCTAATATTAATCCTACAGGAGTAGTGTTGTGAGGTGTCCCTCGTAAATCGTGGCTCCAAGTGCCCTGGATACTAGTATTTTAAAGTAATTTTCATCGCCTTATAAAATGGCAAAATTATCTGCGATTAAAAATGGCGAAATAAACTGAAAGATATTTGTGGTATCCAGAGACTTTGGAGCCATGATTTACGTTATACACCTTGCAAGACTATATGGTCGGTATCATGTTAACCCTCTGTCTACCAGAAGGGTCCAATGGACCCGACATGTACATTCAAAATATTTATTCAAACCAGAAATTTCTTCAAAACAAACTAAATGTATAAATCAGACAATAATCAGTTAAATAAACAAATTAAATAGTTTTAAGTAAAAATTCTGGTGTAGAATGTTTTTATAAAACTTGAGTAAAATTTCCGGTAGTTCTAGGGTTAAACTATCCAATATGTAAACAGTGTTGCCAGTGGGCTACTTTTTTAAAATTCAGATTTCTTGATTGGCACTACTTTTTTTTGAAATAGTAAAATTTGCATTATTTAATGACATATTCATCAAGGCGAAAACAAGGATGTAAAGACAACTATTATATTAGAAACATTTTAGACTGCACTTACCTGATTTTTTACACATATTGAAAAGTTTTGGATAAAGAAGCAGAAAACATAAATTTTAACATAACATAAATTTAAGTAATTACTGAAAATTTATTTAAAATTTACTTATGTTTTATTTATTACAGGATTATACTTTCTTAAAAAATCACTTAAAACATTGTAAATTTTTCAGCTTCAGTGTCAGCGACCGTGGCACTCAGCGTGTTAAATCTAAATTTTTATGTGACCGCAGGGGTGTAAAACTGTTTTTCGCGGGATCTTAATGGCACCACCTTTCTGGTGTAGAAATCTCTGCCTTATTTAATCACACACTTTTGCGATTAAATTAGTCTAAGATTAATATTCTGAAATAATAATGTCACTGAGAGCCGTAGGACGAAGTAGCACTCTTGCTGTACCGATACACGCATTGTGTGATAAAAACGTCTTAGATTTGCATTTAAGTAATTCTGGATTTTTATAAAAGAAAGGAAAAGGAATTTATTCAGGTACTTTTTTTTAATATTTGCTATTACCTAAATTTATAATTTAATATGAAATCCAATTGATTATTTATAGTTTATAACTTTTTTTTAACATTTGTTATTACCTAAATTTATAATTTAATATGAAATCCAATTGTTTATTTATAGTTTATAATGCCATCACCAACTACTGTTTAGAAATATAAAAGGAAATAAAGATTTCTTGCCCATTGTTGTTTTAAAATATTTAAAATATATTTTTTATGGTTAAAGAATTATTTTTATCAAAGAAACCAGCTTAGAAAACACGCAGAAGTTTAATCTAGCAGAAATATTTTAGACTGTACTTACCAGATGGTGCCGACATACTCGAATAACGTTTTGCATTAAAAAGCATAAAATACAGCTTTTTATTATCTTCTATTTAGGATGTTGTAAATGTGTAAACGGCAAATGTTTCACAAATTCTCGATGACATATACAAATAAAAATCTAGCGAACACATTATTCTTATCCTGTAGTTTATTTTTTTAATAGATTATTTTATATATTTTCTTTTAATTAAAAAAAATAGATATTATGCGTCTAATTTTTAGAAGTTACTCTACATAAATACATCAGTAGTGTCAAACTATGGACCACGGAAACCACTAAAATTTTCTAGTAATCTCTGAGATACAAGAAGTCGATTATTTCTTTAAAATCAGGCAGGACACAGTCTGAAAAATGGAGTTATGAATAAAGAGGAGGAGACATATAGTGTACTGTCTACCAGTTGCGAGTGAAGGAACAGAGGAGGTTGTCACAAGATGGCGGCAGTGTTGCCAGTGGGATACTTTTTTTAAATTCAGATTTCTTGATTGACACCACTTTTTTGAAACAGTAAAACTAACTTTGTTTTTAATATTTTGTCCCACTTCCAAGTTCTTTCAAAATTTTAGCCTAACTTTTGATACTATCTTAATTTAAGCTGTTTAATTGTTCTACTTTTAAACTATTAATTAATAGCCACATAGTTAGTCCCCTGTTTTGAACTTTTTCTTCCTCGCAAATTTCCTTATCTTTTACCACTTTCTCATCTTAAAGGCAATACTTAAGCTTTTTCAGCCGTCTATTAACATTTTCATTGCATTTCGTTTCCATCAATATTAATTACGTTTCATTAACTTTTACAGTGTTTTCACACGTTCTCTTTCAGGCAATTTTTTTTGTGTTTTTGCCCGGCAGTGGTTTCCTTACATTTACCTTGTTACAAAGTTTTTATTGACTACTCAAAAGTACTACATTTCTCTTTGTGCCTCTCATTTTTCATCTTGGGAGGTGGAGAAATGGCCATATTGGTACATTTGCAATTAACTTGATTACTTCATGTATATGCCTTGCATTTTCATACTGCTAAATTTATATTACTATTATCTCTTTTACTTCATGTGTTAACTTAAACATTTTGTGATTGTCACATTGCTACTTTGTGTATCTTAGGGTTAAGGGTGGGGATTAAAGGGTGTTTATCTGAGTGTGAACATTGTCTATATCTATCTTTTATTACTAAGCTATATTGTATATTTTGTGTGTATCTCTTATATTTATTTTGTAATATGCAAGTAGTGCATACAGTTTTTGGTAGGTTTTTGGCAGTTTTAATTTTAAAGGTCTTCAGTAGCACAGGAAATTTCTGCAAAATATCCCCATTTTTATTTATCTTGGCATTAAAATTTTTCTATCATTTATTTATTTTATTTTTAATTCTTTTATTATCCAAAAACTAACCCATTTATTCCAAATTTATTTATCTTAGTTATTTTCAATAGTTTCGTCTATTGGTTTTTGCTTTCCTCCTTCTATATACCTTTCTTTCAATGATGTATGGTGGGGGCCTAGTGGATCCCTATCTTTTTTGATTAGCCATATCTAAAATTTTTGAAGGAACATTTATCTCGTAAAAATTTACGAAAGCTTTCTCAAATTTTATAATCGTAACTGATTTGTTATTTAAACAATCATTTCGAAGAAAAGAAGAATAGGCACAGAAGCTGAGAAAAAGTACCAGCGACCGCTATTTCTGTACTCAACTTGAGCTTATACAGCTAAAAATGAGTGTGTCGTCAGAAAAGGAAAATGAATTAAATATGTCTAATATTCAATTACTAACCTCAAAACGCCTCAGAAATCGCAAAGGAAGATTATCAAGATCATACCACTCCTCCTCAGTGGAGGCTCTAACAAAAAGTATAAAAACACCTCCACAGTCAGTCATAAAAAGGAAATCGAGAAAACCACTTCCACCTATACGAGGCAACAAATTACAAAACTTTGACAAAGCAATGGAAGAAATCAAGAGCATTGAGGAGAAGATAGAAATGGTGGACAGATTACTACAAAAACATGATGGAAATTGCGACATAAAGGCAGCAAAATATCGAGAAAACATCCTCCAAGAGTTAAAAGAAAACAACATTAAGTATGAAAAAGTAAAAACAAATTTAGAAAATGAAATATTCGAAGCAAATGAAGCCGTAGAAAAGGAGAAAATTTTGACACTTAAACTACAACAATTAATAATGGAGAAAGAAAAAGAAATAAATCACTTGAGGGAATATAGTGAAACCTTGAAAGGAGAAATGGAAGAAAAAATAAACAAAATAAAAGGAGAGCTCCATCAGCAAATAACAGAAAATCAAGATACCATAAGAATGAAGGACGAGGAAGTGAAAATGCTAAAAGAAAAAGCACAAAACTATATTAAATCCAGAATAGAAGAAAACTTTGGAATATTGGAAACCGTAGAAACAATACTGCAAGAAAGGAATATAACTATGGAAAAGTCAAACATTAAATTTCTACAAGATGAAATAAAAAAAAAACTCTTGTATACGTTAGAAATGCAAACAGAGAAAATAGAAGAAAAAGAAAACCAAATTAAACAGCAGCAAGTATATATAGAAACGAATCTCCACTCACTGGCGAGAGAGGAAGAACTAAAGCATGAAATACAAACAAACTTTCAACAGCAGGAATTAAAAATCTAACAGATATTAACGTTAATAGGAAATCAGAAAAGGGATGAAATCTCAAATCAACAAACACCATCAATAATCTCCCAGGCTGATGCTGACGCTGCCAACTCAACCTGGTACTCAAAATAGTACAAAAATCAATTCCCCAACATCACCAAGCCCATCAACAAATTTCAAGTTAAATGCCACAAATGTCTAAATCGGCAATATTATTAACGAGGATGAAATAAACAAAAATATCAATGATCATTTTAAGGGGGATTGTGGATAGAGAACTAAAAGAAGAAGCAAAACTACCGAAGCTCTTCTGTACAATCTCAAGAGATAAAAACTCCTTTATATTAAAAGTAACAACCTCAAAAGAGGTAGATGATACACTAAATATCTTGCAGGAAAACGAAAAATTACAGATCTTATTGGAAATGAAATTCTTAGGGGAAAAAAGGAAAAAGATAATCATACTCGGTATTCCACAATATGTACAACATGGAGAAATACAAGATATACTGAAATCGGAATTAAACCACGACATAAAAGATAATACTCAAAAGGTAATTTCACGCCCAAAAAACAAATTCTATCAATTAATGATAGAACTAGAAGAACAACAAGCATTTCAGTTACTAGCACAAGGTAGAATCTTTATCGGCTTAGCATTTTGTAGAATAACACACTCCACTCCACTCATAAGATGTAGTAACTGCCAGCTTTTCGGACACCCAATAGAAAGATGTCGAAGAAAACAGACATGCGAATATTGCATGCATAACCACAAATCAGATTACTCTCGTAAAAAGCGTACCCCAGATCAGCACCAGTGCGTACCGTAATTTCCGGTGTATAGCCCGCGGATCAAACAATCGTGTTTCGACCCAGAATTTTTAAAAAATAAAATGTAACTTTTTAGATCACGGTAAATATTGGTCTTCCAATACTGAATAAAATTTCTGCGTCCAAAATTAATTGTTTGATCTGCGGGCTATACACCCGAAATTACGTTAAATTGCTTCAACACAGTGGACAATTTTGGCAACCGTTTTGAGTACAGGCATAGTGCGTCATCGAGCCAATATCATGCATTTCAAAACCTTTATTATAATAGAAACCAACGTCTAAACCTTTCACAGGCGCAATTTTCAAAATAGAAAACGTTTCTGATATCTCCACACCCTATTCTTCTGCATCTCCATCAAATATCAACAATAATACCAAACAGCCAATTTCCATAAATACTTTAAGAAATTGCATTATTCGCAGATTAATAGTCCAGATTAATCTGCAAAACTTATAATTCAAATATGGCCGGGCAAAGCGCGCCACATATTTAAAAAGCTTTCGATATGTATAAATTAGAGCCAAAGACGCTTTAAAAGTAACCCTTTTACACATGAAATGTTTTTTTATTACATTAAAACCGAAACTATTTAAATTAACACATAGTATAACACTAAGCTCTGACTCTTGTTAAACACGTAAGCCTTGTTTAGTTTCAATTCAGCAATTCATTGAGCCATAAAAAAAATATACTTAAACTAGCGATGACCAAATGTGGCACGCTCGACACCACTAAAATTTTATAGTAATCATTGCCTTATCTAATCATCGAATCTCTGCGATTCAAGAAGTCGAGATTTTCTGTAAAATGTTAGTGGTATCGGGCGTGTCACAGTTTACCACCCCTGATTTAAACATAACAACAATGCCAAAAAACCAACAAAAAACCACGTCTTCTCAGAAAGAAACTTTCTCTTCAGCTGATGCCAGGAGCCACCGGATATAACTCAGGTTCCTAAAACAGACATAGATCGATGCACCAATTAGTTAGCTATTAAAAATATCATTTTTACAATTGTTGACGAAATTTTAATTTTTGCATTTTTGGCCCGGTTTTTGGGTCAAATATTCCACTATGCGGCGGTTTTAGTGTTAACGCTTTGCAATTTTGAATTGTTTAATCGCTCAAAATTTGAGATTAGATGATCTGAAAATTTCCAAACTAAAATACTGGTATTAAATTTAAAAGTTTTGATCGTTTTACATGGCAAGGTTTCTTGCCAACCGGATTTAATGAGTTAATGTATGTATTACGCCTTTCCTTAATAATACAATAAAAGTCCTTCCGGCCAGAGCCGGGAGGACGAGGTAGCTTTCATACTCCTTATTTTAAAAAAGCCAACTTATATCATTCAAACACACGGAGCTCAATATAGTGGAAACTGAATAAAGGAGATTCAATACTAATTTTTATCTATATAATAAATGAGAATTTCGCGAAATTAGTCAGCTTTATCCAAGCTGCTTTTCTTTAAAGTAACTTATATTTGGCTGCCAAATTCGGCGATTTCTTAAAGTGCCTACCATTTTAAAACAACATGGTGGATGAGGCTAACCAGTGAACTTGGTCGAGACCTTGGTAATTGCTGTTCACATGCTCACTCACATCGGAATCGGTTGATATATACGAGTGCTGTCGCATGCAAAAAATCAGATTTTTCAAAATGTCACCCACAATAGAAATTGAAACTGCTATATCTGAGCCATTTTTTAAGGTAAAGACAAACAAAAAATGCTCCTGAATCCTTATATCAAGGTCAAATACTTAAGAAAGAAACCTTTTTCAATTTCTAATTTTTTTGCACCTCACTTTAAATATATATATATTTTTTAATTTAATGGCCGCCATTTTGAAACAAGATGGCTGATGAATCTGGCCAGCGAACTTGGTCGAGGTATTGATGTACACTATTCACATGCCAACTTACATCGAAATAGGCGAATACGTGTGTTATCGCGTGACAAATACAAGATCGTTTCAAAATGTTAGCCATGCTAGAAATTTAAAGTGCTATAATTCAATCATTTTTTAAGATATAATCAAAAGAACAAATTTTCAGAAACAAAAACTGCTCCGGAATCCTTGTATCAAGGTCAAACACATAAAAAAAATCTTTTTCATTTTCCAATTTTTTAATACCTCGTTTTAAATTTTAAATTTAATTTTTTTTAAATGGCAACCCTTTTGAAACAAGATAACGAATGAAGCTGGCCAACGAACTCTGTCGAGACATTAGTATGTACTATGTACAGACCAAGTTACATCCAAATCGGTTCATAAATACGCCTGTTATCGCATGACAAAAATCAGGTCGT
This sequence comes from Maratus speciosus, assembly GCA_963932465.1. Classification (NCBI taxonomy): domain Eukaryota; kingdom Metazoa; phylum Arthropoda; class Arachnida; order Araneae; family Salticidae; genus Maratus; species Maratus speciosus. Next base: position 441,216,121 of record OZ010796.1, on the reverse strand, counting down.
TTTAAAATGTCAGCCACAATAGAAATTCAAAATGCTATTACTCAGCCATTTTTTTAGATATAGACGAAACAAAAACTGTTCCGGAATCTTTGTATTAAGTAAGTAAGTAAGTAAGCACCCACCCTGGCAACCCGCTTTTGGCTTATGGTTGGGTGTAACCCCCAAGCCCAGGGTAGGAAAAAGTTTTACTACCTGCGGAACCCCTTGAAAACAAATAAGTTTTAAGATCAATTATAACTATTCTAAATATTGTTATGTACAAACGAGGGTTTATAGATTACCCACAACTTTTTAAAGTTAAGTGTTCATATAAGTTCATGTATAAGTTCATACACCTTGTAGTTATAACTAGTCCCATCAAAACCAGCCACCACCACCAAGGCCACTAGTGCCTGGACTGGAAGTGTCATTCCTGTATTTAATCTGATTCATAAAGGTGGGGCATTGTGTTGAGTTCGCTGTGTGTTTTTAATAATTTGGTAAGTTTATACAATTTGCACAGTTTCTGAGATCCTGTTTGTTTATATTCGTGCAACTAGTGGTCTGATGACCCATCGCACAGAATGCGCATATTGAATTTCTCCTGCAGTTACTTTCGGAGTGTCCGTACAATTGACAGTTCGCACACCTGATGATTGGCCTGTAAGGATGAATCCTGCAGTTTCGTAATCCCACATTTATATGTTCCATGCTCAAAAGTGTGTCTGAAGTTGTCTTGTCTACCTCGAGGAGCAGTTGATAATATCTTGACGAACTTTTTTGTATTACTTTTTGAATCTGGATGTATGAACTTTTCTTTATGTTTGGATGTTGCTTTATTTGATTTATAAGATATTCTCCCTGTGTATCTTTTGGAATACCTATAATGATAATTCTTTTAGTGTTATGTTTTCTGTATTGTATTTCCGTGATATTTTTTATATCTTCTATTTTTTGTATATGTTGATATATTTCTAGTAACTGCGATTCTTGCTGGGTTTTTATAATTATAGCTTTTCTGTTTTTAGATGTTCTGCTTTAGAATAAGGGCAAATGTTCAACTTGCAATAAGTTTGCAGTAATTATTTCTTGGATTTCTGATATTTTTGATCCTTCAAGACCCTTTATGAGAATTGCTGCTTCTGTATAATTGTCCTGTTCCCTTATGGAATTATCTGTTGTTATTTCTTCTCTATAGCTATTGGTTATTTTTAATGTTGTTTCTTCTAACAGTTTTTCCAATCTATAAAGCTTTTCTTCAATCCGTGTAAGTTCTGTTTCTTTTGTTAGGCTTATACTATGCTGCTCCTCCTGGGAGTAATATTCACTTTTTGTATCCTGTATTTCCCCGAGTTCCAATGTTACATCATTCTTGTCTTCTCGCAGATGTGTCTCATTACTAACTTGCTCATTTATTTTGTCTTCTTTTGAGTTTTTGGTTGTTTGAGTATATTTTTCTTTAATTTTTGGATGGTTTGTCATTGTTTCTTTATTATGAAGCTGCTTCTTATTAGTCTTATTTTTTTGTAGTTGTTGTAATTCTTTGTGTAGATTGTCAATTTTTGTAGATTTATTTGTTATTTCATTCTGTTTTTCTGTTAATTTTTCTTCTAATTTAATTAGTTTTTCTAGTATTATAGAGTTAGTTTCTTTTTCTTTTTCATATCTATTTTGCAGTACATTCATTTTTTCTTCCAATTCTTGTTGTTTAATCTTTTCTTCATTAAGTATTTCTTCTTTTTCAGTTAACATGTCCTTGTAAGCATTTATTTCATTTTGCTTTTCCCTTATTATTTTTTCTAGTAATATTTTCTCATTATTTGCATAGGTTATTTTATCTTCCAAGTTATCCGGTCAAACACATACGAAAAATATCTTTTTTATTTTCCAATTTTTTGGTATTTCATTTTAATTTTTTAATTTTTTAAATTTTTTTAAATGGCCGCCATTTTGAAACAAGATGGCGGATGAATCTGGCCAACGAACTCGGTCGAGATATTTGTATGTACTATGTACACACCAAGGTACATCCAAATCAGTTCATAAATACGCATGTTATTACGTGACAAAAATCAAGACGTTTCAAAATGTCAGCCACGCTAGAAATTCAAAATGCTATAACTCAGCCATTTCTTAAGATATAGACGAAACAAAAACTGCTCTCGAATCTTTTTATCAAGGTCAAACACATAAGAAGAAAATATTTTTTCAATTTTCAATTTTTTGGTACCACATCTCAAATTTAAATTTTTCTTAAAAATTTAAATGGCCGCCATTTTTAAACAAGATGGCGGATGAAGCTGGCCAACGAACCCGGTCGAGACATTGGTATATACTATGTATAAACTAAGTTACATCCAAATCGGTTCAAAAATACGCCTTTTATCGCGTGACAAATTTCAGGACATTTCAAAATGTCAGTCACGCTAGAAATTCAAAATGCTGCAACTCAGCCATTTTTTAAGATATAGACGAAACAAAAACTGCTCCGAAATCTTTGTATAAAGGTCAAATACACAAGAAAAAATATTTTTCCATTTTCAATTTTTTGGTACCACATTTCAAATTTTAAAGTTTAAAAAAAATTTTAAATGGCCGCCATTTTGAAACAAAATGGCGGATGAAACTGGCCAACGAACTCGGTCGAGAAATTGGTATGTACTATGTACACACCGAATTACATCGAAATAGGTTCATAAATACGCCTTTTATTGCGTGACAAAATTCAGGACGTTTCAAAATATCAGCCACGCTAGAAATTCAAAACGCTATAACTCAGCCATTTTTTAAGATATAGACGAAACAAAAACTGCTCCGGAATCTTTGTATAAAGGTCAAATACATAAGAAAAAAATATTTTTCCATTTTTAATTTTTTGGTACCACATTTAAAATTTTAATTTTTTTTTTAAATTTTAAATGGCCGCCATTTTGAAACAAAACGGAGGATGAAGCTGGCCAATGAACTCGGTCGAGACATTTGTATGTACTATGTACACACCGAATTACATCGAAATCGGTTCATAATTACGAGAGTTACAGTGTGACATAGGTCATATATATATATATATATATATATAAATTTTGAACGGAGGGTGGTTTCGGGGTCTGGGGGTCATGATCGATGAAAATATACCAAAATTTTTTGAAATCTCTTTCCTCCGAACGGCTGCAATAGGTAGCTTTTTGTAATGAAAGCTACGTAATAAGACAAATTTAAATTTGTATAAGATGAAAAAATAATGAAATGAAATCTTAAATTATATGAACAATTCTAAATGTTTTCTATATGTTTCTTTTACCTCTTTACTTTTACGAAATTTTTCTGAATGTACTCTTTATGTTTCTTATTTCCAAATTCAAGGTTTTAAAATAGCAGTCATTTATTTTTATCCCATATTTTACATTTTGGTTTATGACCTTCAATGATTGTTTAATGTCACATACAAAATGTCTTAATTCAATGAAATCCTGCCATATTCTTAGAAGATCCTTCCAGCTACGCTTAAGACTTTCAGCTGTCGAGTAATTGTGCTTTTCTAAGTTAGAAATTATACTAGAGATTCTTGTAAGAAAAGTATTTGAAAGCAAAGAAATGCAATTTGTTTTTTCATCGAAGTTGTAAAAGTAAAATCATATAAAAATATTTGGTACAAATCTCGATTAAAATTAAGAGTGATAAAAATTATGATACCTCACTTTGAAGGGTTAAACGATGTGGCAATTGTACGTCATAGGGACGCTATCAGGGTGACCAGTTTGGCCTTCATTTTTATTCAATAATTCCGAACTCATACAGAAAAAACTGAATAAAGAATTTTTAGTTTATCTAATCGCGAAATACCTGTCGTTAAATAAAATAAAAATTTCGGTGTGAATATGGATTTTCTGAATACAGAAGGAGGCCAAACTGGCAACCCTGTTTTTGAGTAACAGAAGGTCTTTCAATTAAAACATCAACTTGGTTTGAAGAATTATCTCATTAACCCTTTCAGCGGCAAGCAATTACGTTTGTGAAATGTTGAATTCCCACCGGAATTAAAAAAAAAATACTTCAAAATGAGGAAAAGCAATTTTTTGACCTTTTTTTGCCATCAAAGTTTAAAAAAGAAACTTTAATTAAAAGTTTCTGATGCGAATCTTCATTAAAATTAGCTGGGATATAATATATCCCACCGCCCCTAAAGGGATTAAACAAGATCACAGGTTAAAAATGTAGTGCGGTGGTATCGAAGTATAAATCAAGGAATACGAAATCGTCCACCAATTTAATCCTTTCAAGGGCGGTGGTATGTTTAAAAACCACTTAATTTTAATTCAAAAGGCCACACTGATACCAGAATTTTGCTACAAAAATTTCCGTTCATTATGTGTCTGAACTAAAGCATTTTGTTATTTCTAAATAAAATTGGTAAATCCCGGTGTCAATCCTTCGTTTCAACATTTTAGCAATGGAAGTCCTTTGCCCCTGAAAGCATCAGGAAACAGGTTGATAGAGGTGCGCAGTTTTTACTTGTGATAGGCATAATCAGTTATTTTGATTTTCAAATAAATTATTCGAGCATGCGCAAAAGCATAGCTACTAATCTTCAAATTCCTTTTAATCAATTAAATCCAACATTTTGTAAAATAAAAAGAATTAATATTAGGGTCATATAAAACTTCTTAAATTTGCTTATTTATTTATATGTTTTTCAAAAAAATCTTATTGTAATTGGTTGAAAAATACGAAGGTTGGCAACAATGCTTTTCCGCAGGCGTGAATGATTCATTTGAATATCAAAATAAATCATTATGTAGTCACTAGTAGTTACTAATATATTTTCATATTAGGATAACGTTTACTGAGAGTCTGACAACTACTGTAGTTTCAATCGTAGTGTCTAAAATAGCACACACAGTTCACGGGGCTGCCACTAAATATGGATATTTTTATGAACATATTTTTATGACATATGAATATTTTTATACTCTGTTTGCACCGCTGTTTTAAAAGCATACATTTTGTAGTACATATCCTTTGAAAATGTTGCCAAATCGTCTGTAAAAGATTTCTGTTTTGGAAAAGCAGTGGGAAATAGAATTAAAAAATAGACGCCTGTAGCAGCCATGCGTTCAATGACATTCCACGTCGCTTTAATCCATTTTACTAATACATAACACAAGACTTATCCCTCCGCCTACCAGCAGGGTTGCCAATTTGGCCTCCGTTTTTATTGCGAATTTTCATATTCACACCAGATTATATTAACAGTATTTTCTGATTTAAGTAACGACAGACATTTCGTGATTACTTAAACTAAAAATTTTTCTTTGGGAAGTTCTGGTGTAAATTCTGTATTTCTGTAGGCCAAACTGGCTACCCTTCCTACAAAGCGGGTCCAATGGACCTTACAGTTACATTAAAATATTTAGTTAAACCAGAAATTTCGTTAAAATGAACTAAACATATAAACCAGACAATAATAAATGAAATAGTTTTAAATAAAAATTCTGATGTAAAACCCTTTTGTAAAACTTGAGTAAAATTTTCGGTAGTTCGAGGGTTATAGTAGGTTTCCGGATAACAAGGCAAGCGTTTTATTGGTAGAAATCTGCATGATGATTTCCATTTTTTTTAATGAACTAGAAAAAACGAAATTCACCTCGCTGCGAGTTGCGGAGTGCTTTATGCAAATATGCGAATGGATACAGTGAAAATGTAACATTCAGACTGAACTGGATTTCCAGTTAATCAGCTAATAAAAAAGGGTGAATAGAAAAAAGCTTATAACGAAGTAATGAAAGAGGCTGAAAAATTTAAGAGCGCTTCGATGTAAAATAAAATATTTAGTTTACAAAAGAAAAAGAATAGCCAAAATGGAATAATTAAATACAGTGAGCTCTGGCGTAGAACAAACTAATATTGAGAGGAAGATTAGAAAAATAAAGAATTTTAAGGTAGAAAAAAGATATTTAAATTGGAAATGAAATTATATATATATATATATATATGTGTGTGTGTGTGTGTGCGTGTGTGTGTGTGTGTGTGTGTGTGTGGTGGTTGTACATCCAGTTTATTAACAGACTTATACTTATATCACTATGAACGTACTTTTACTAATAATAATCTACATTTATATCGTTATATTGATGACATAATTTTAATTGCCACTGATCAATCTAAAATTTCTCAATTTCCAGTTGATTATCCCACTAATTTGGAATTAACGGTAAACCTCTTATCTAACAATACAATTAACTTCTTAGATCTTAAAATTACAATAAAAGACAACAAAACAATAGCAGATTTTTATGATAAACGTAAATAATTTAAATTCAAAGTTAATACATTTACAAATTTTAGATCTTGTCTTCATCATTCTGTATATCGAAATATAATACTTAATCCTTTATATAGAATAAAATGTTTATGTTCTTCTCATCTAATTAACCATAATATTAAAAAACTAATTTATGATGCATTAAATCATGGTTTTCCAAAAAAAATCATATATTCATTAATATACAATTAGTACTTACATGATCTTAAAAAAAAAAAAAAAACAAATTAACACACGCGTAAACAAAATTAGAAAAAATATTTATAAAATAAAAAAATATTTTTATAAAAAATTAAAAATTGTAAAATAATAATAAACAATTACTATAGGATGGTTGGGTGGGTAGATGTTAGAGTACGGAGGAAGGTGGAGTTGTCTGGATAATAAGCAATGGTTAATTTAAAAAAAATGAATGGGCTTTTGTATTATAACTACATTTCTAATACGTATTTTATATGGATGTTGATTTGATGTTTTATATGTATTTGGGGACATTTTTTTTTAAATTTCAATTCATACTAAATTTAGATTATTTAATATTTAATAATTCAAAATTAACTTGTTTTTAAATTTTAGTCTACTCAGGACAATATCATATTAATTAATAATAGTATACCATTTTTATAGTGATTAATATGCATATAAGTTTATTTGATATAACTAATGTTATACTGTATGTATTAAAAGTTGTCGCAGGCGAGCTCCCATGGCCGGGTACTAAGTTAAACGTCCCAGGTAAGCCAGAGATCTAAATTATGCTTTTTCTGTTCCGAGGTTTACTGGCCATTTTAAACTAAAATGCATCGAAATCGGTCCGGTGGTTTCGGAGATATGGGTCTTTAAAATTTTAGTCCTCTCTGTTAATCTGTAACCCATACTTCGGATTCCGCCATTGCTGCTGCACTGATACCTTTCCAATGCTTATAATAAATAAAATAGATTTTTCCCAAAGTTCTGGGAATTTGTTAGATATTCTACAAACTTTTATGAACATTTGCACAGTAACAGAACATTCGTATGTTACCTATTAGCGAAGTTATGGATTTATAGATTATTTTGGTAATTGCTCTCGGTGCGTCAGTATGTTGTTGCTCATCTTCAAAATTTTTTTTTATTTTAAAGTGTAATAATAGCTAAAAAATTGTTGCTGTGGTATTTCTTTGCTAACTTAAAAGCCTCCAGGACCCATCTCAGTAAGTGTTATTGACTTTTATCATGATTAAGTGTCTCCTCCCCTCAATTAAAAACCTCATGTTTTGGCACGTCCGCCATGTTTAAAGCTTTCCTATGGTAATATTTTTAACTTATAAAGCTTATTTATTTTCTTAAAACTGATCATTTCGTGTACTATAATGTCTAAACATTACTCCGCCACTAATTTTAAATTGCTGGCAATAAATTAAGGTACTTAAATGATTTTTTGAAAGACGTAATAAAATGTTTCATCAATTCAGGTCGCCCATGGGTCATTCCATGTCAGTTCAGGCAGGCATGTAACCCACCATCACAGATTTTGATGAAACTGCGTGTGTTTGTTCCTTTTATTAAGATATGATTCCCAGTAATTTTTTTTTACTTCTTGGTCAAATAGTTTCTGAGAAAAAAATTGTCAAAATTTTGAAAAACTGCCATCAGTTGGCATTCTTGACTGCTCGATTTTCAAATGTAGCATGACATAAATATGATCATATTTCAATATCTATTCCACAAATCATCTTCAAATAATTTATGCATAATATATAGGGTACGTATTGTATGAAAAAAATACTGTTACGCTTATATAACATTTTAAGTGTGCCTAAAAAAATGTTTAATCTTTGAAGTCGTGATTTTTTTATGAAAAATAATGCATTAACTAAAATAGCATTATTAACAAAAGGCGGTATTTTTATTAAATTTATTTTTTGTGGGGGATATACTTAAAGGTGTCCTTTACCTGATTCTGAAATAAAAGTAGTGGGATTTTGGGTGTTTTTAGTAGTATTTCATATTTAAAAATATTTTGAGGCGTATTTCAAATCAAATCAAGCAGAGTCATTCCATGTCAGTTCGCCTAAGACATTTAATTCACTGTCACAAATTTCAATGAAACTGGGTATATTTATAGCTCATTTTAAGACAGGATCAAGGAAATTAAAGGTGATTACAAGTAAAATATTTTTTAAGATAAAAAAAATATCTAAATTTTGAAATTTTTTAAAAATGTTTTTAATGACAGATCTATATTCAAAGACTGCGTAAAAAAAAGTCATTTCAATATAAAATCACTAAATAAGTTTCAAATAAGGTATATGTGACAAATAATGTAGGCAGATTATTATTTATTGTTGTTTGTCATGTTTAAATGCTAAGAGTGTGTTTAATCTTGTGAATTCTTAAAATCAAGAATTTTGTGAAAAATAATGTGTTAATCAAAAATTTATTATTAACCGAAGGCAGGCTGTTATTACTTTTTTCAATTGTACGTAAAAATATCTTTTCAATAGTTATAAAATAAAAATAGTGAAAATATGAGCAATTTTAACAAAATTTTCATAAAATGTGAATGTTTAATGATAAATATTGAAGCTTTTCATGCTAAGATGTACTAAAATGACTACGATATCATGTATTTCTACTCTTGCTTAAATATAATACATACAATAATAAAATAACAAATATTATTTACAGCAATAAAAATGAAATTAAATAGTACCGGTTCCTTTACCAACACTACATTGCTCAACAGCCGACTTAAAATCAACAGCCCACTCTTATTGAAAAATACTTTCAACTGTTCAAATAATAAATAAACTGCATTTAAAAATTTTAACATCAACTTATTATCTTAAGACGATAATAATAACTAAACAACATGATGAATTTATAAATCAGCTTTTAATTGAAAAGTCATGAAATGGTCCCTTTAAATATTGTTGTTCATCGAGTCAATCAAAACAAATTATTTAAAAAAAATAGTGAGCCTAAAATGCTGACTGCAATGACACTTCTAACAAAACTAATTAATTCATTACCATCTGAAATCAAACCCGAAAGATCAAAAAGAAAAAAAAATCATCTGTAGTGTGAATGTGACATACTCAGTGGTTGTTGAGGTAGGAATGTCTTTGTGACATTTTCACCTGTACTTCAATAAAATATAAACATGTAAGCTTTTTTCATTCATCAAAATTAAGTAAAACAATTATAAAATTTTGTTATCATTACACCAGATGTTAAATTTTTCGTTACATACTATTAGATAAGTTCTTTACTTTTAGACATTATTGACATAATATCATAAAATTTACTATATGTATTTTCTATAAGTGTATAAACAATATATATATATGCTTTATTAAACATAAATGAATATTTTTTAAATAATTTGTTTGAGAACAGGGATATATATACACACATATATATGTTGAAAATCCATCTTTCACCAATATTGTGATGAAATAAATCAAATTACCGTAATTTCCGGTGTATAGCTCGCGGATCAAACAATCGTGTTTCGACCCAGAAATTTTTAAAAATAAAATGTAACTTTTTAGATCACAGTAAGTATTGGTCTTCAAATACGGAATAAAATTTCTGGGTCCAAACTGAATTGTTTGATCTGCGGGCTATACACCCGAAATTACGGTACATATCATTAGAAACTGAATACAGTTACAAAAGTGCAACTCATTAAGTTTTAAATATTTTTTTAGATATAGTTATTTGAAAGACATAAAATATAATAGATTATGCATTTTTTGCATATATTTAAAGCACAATACGTCAAAATTTTCTTCAAAAGTGCGAAATTTGGTATTTTTTTTCAATATTAGCAGCTCAATGCTAAATTTTCAATATTAACAGCCAAATATGAGTTTAAAGATTAGGACTGTCATTTTGAAAATTTCTATTGGGCGGTGAGGAGCTAGTGATTTTTCTCTTTTTTGGAAAGGGATAATTGCTCTTCGCCCTAGAAGTTTTACTAAAAAACAATATTGTTTATTTTTTTCCTTAAGAAACGAACATAAAAGATAATTTGAAAAATAAAATAAATGTATAAATAAAAATATTTTCAGGGATGATACATTGGATAGGTTTTACATTTGAAAATATTGATAATTTTAAATATGATTTAAATACTACTAAAACCAAACAAAATCCCACTATTTTTATTTCAGATCCAGTTATAATGTAGTATTATGTACAATTTAAAATTAAAAAATTAATCATAGAAACTCCGCCTCTGATTGATAAAGATTTTTTAATAATTTCACTATTTTTAGTAAAATATTTTTGATTTCAAAGATTATGCAATTTTTTAGACACATTTAAATATTTTTTAACATTACAGCAATATTTTTTTCATAATCTACATACTTTATTTACCTTGCTTAAATTATTTGAAGAAGATTTCTTTATTAGTTATTGAAATATGATTTTATATATAAAATGAGGCCTTTGAAAATTGAACAATCATTAATGGCAACTCGTGGCATTTTTCCAAAATTTTGATAATTTTTTCTCATATGTTCACTATTTTTATTTTATAACCATTTAAAAGATATTTTTACGCATAATTAAAAAAAAGCAATAACACCCTGCCTTCGGTTAATAATAAATTTTTGATTAACACATTATTTTTGACAAAATTCGTGATTTTAGAAATTCATAAGATAAAAGACACTCTTAGTGTTTAAACATGATAAAAAACAAGAAATAATAATCAGCCTACATTATTTGTCACATATACATTATTTGAAACCTATTTAGTGATTTTATATTGAAATGAGTTTTTTTTTTTTAATGCAGTCTTTAAATATCGAACTGTCATTAAAAAAAATTAAAACAATTTTTCAAAATTTTTATATTTTTTATCTTAAAAAATATTTTACTTAGGATCAAGAAAATTAAAGGTGATTACGTCTTAAAATAAGCTATAAACAAACCCAATTTCATTGAAATTTGTGACAGTGATTAAATGGCTTAGGGGAACTGACATGGAATGACTCTGCTTGATTTGATATGAAATGCACCTCAAAATATTTTTAAATAGGAAATACTACCAAAAACACCCAAAATCCCACTATTTTTATTTCAGAATCAGGTAAAGGACACCTTTAAGTATATCTCCCACAAAAAATAAATTTAATAAAAATACCGCCTTTTGTTGATAATGCTTTTTTTGTTAATGCATTATTTTTCATAAAAAAATCACCACTTCAAAGTTTAAATATTTTTTTAGGCACACTTAAAATATTATAAGCGTAACAATATATTTTTTTCATAAGCTGCGTACCCTAAATATTGTGCATGAATTATTTGAAGATGATTTGTAGAGTAGATATTTAAATATGATTATATATATGACATGCTACATTTGAAAACCGAGCTATCAAGAATGCCAACTGACGGCAGTTTTTCAAAATTTTGACAATTTTTTTCTCAGAAACTATTTCACCAAGGAGCTAAAAAAATTACTGGTGATCATATCTTAATAGTAAGAACAAACACACGCAGTTTCATTAAAATCTGTGATGGTGGGTTACATATTGATATTTTACTGCCTGATTTGACGTGGAATGCCCCCCATAGAAATAGCATGGTTGATATCATTTACTAATAGAATTATAAAAAATACTTTTAATGCTTTTAGCAATTATTAATTGTATTGGAAAGATGTAGGAGGCTTTAAAGTTCATTTCGCCATAATTTTTACAAAAATATATTGTATGTAAGTGCTATTTTTACTACTCAAATCTTGTACATATTTTCTGTTTTTCGCTCCAAGTTGACGGATAGGGGATTCCCCAATTCCCCATTTTAATCATTAAATCTCCATAGGAATAAATGTGAATTACAATAACTCATACTGTTTATTACATAAAGTGGTGTGCACGTATGTAAACTAGAAAGTTTGAAGTTTCCTCCGCCATAATTTTTATTGAGTTTTATTATGTTGTGATTTAAGAGCATTTTAAAATATGTTATTTTATGTATCTATTTTTACTCAAGATGGCGGCTGGTTTCGTTTTCGTTACTCATTGCCGCCCAAGTTAGGCAAGGATTGAGTTGTTTTGGCCTGGGGATGAGTCCTTTGCAGAACTATCCCTTTACATTCTTTAGAAAAAGGTTTTACTTAGATATAAAACATATAGCCAACTAATATAATGATGCCGACATGTTAAAGCTTTGAATATTTAAATCTTTGCTAATCAATGATAGATTGTATGATATGCCACAATCTTAAATTTAGTACAAGAGGTGCTCAGTTACATTTAACCCTCTGTCTACCAGAAGGGTCCAATGGACCCGACATGTACATTCAAAATATTTATTCAAACCAGAAATTTCTTCAAAACTAACTAAATGTATAAATCAGACAATAATAAGTTAAATAAACAAATTAAATAGTTTTAAGTATAAATTCAGGTGTAGAATGTTTTTATAAAACTTGAGTAAAATTTCCGGTAGTTCTAGGGTTAAGAAAAGTATTGGGAGTACAAAGTACTCACAATAATGGTAAAAGTTAAAGATTGAAAGTTGTAATGAAGATAATTATTACAAAGAGAGCCAATTTGCTGTATTTCCACGAGGCTAAGAATTGGAATCATCATAGGGTGTTGACACAAACTAATTAGCACAACGAGTGACGTTTAATAAATAAAATAGATATGGTACAATCTGTACACGGGAGTATTTATAAAGTTAGCATTGAATTATGGGTAGCTCTGGGTGTCTGTTAAGTTTCCGACACTATTTCACTAACTGAAATACAGAGAATCATGGGTAATTTTCATAAATATTGCTTTCAATTGCTTCAATAAATCACTACTTATTCATGACAGTACATCACACACTTAACCCTTTGGGGTTTGCAGTGTTTCAAGAGTTCTGAAGTTCCTAACCCCTTCCAGGCACATTTTTACTGAAGTTAGTTATTTAACCCCCTCAGCGCTTCCCTTGTTGTGCAAGTCACTTCGATAGTCTTTTCCATCCTTTATTTCGTAATTGTTCCAAACCGGAACTTACAAAGAGTAGTTTTCAAAATTCGTCTTTTTTAAGCGAAATATTACTCGGAGGGTGCCACATGTACGTATGTCAGATCCTTTTTGGGACGGAGCATCGATTGGCTATCTCCATTTTTCCCTAGCTGTCACCTGGGGGGAACCGGGAGGAGGGGGAGGGGATTTTTAATTTTTTTTTTAATTTTGTCACAAAGGGGTCATGTGACATATCTAAAGTTAGGTCTTGACCTAAGCTCCACATTCCTGTCTTTCTTTTTTTAGCCTCCAGGGGGCGTTTTTAGACGTTTTTTAGAAAGTGCTTGAAAACCCCCAAGTTTGGTGTCCGCTGGAAGGTCATGACATAAGCTCTTCCTCTATGATCTCATCCCCTAGTTTAACTCATATTTTAGGCAGTAGTAGGCTCTTTAGGGCAATTGTTCCAAACCGGAACTTACAAAGAGTAATTTTCAAAATTCGTCTTTTTTAAGCATATTGCTCGGAGGGGTCCACATGTGCGTATGTCAGATGTTTTTTGGGACGGGGCATCGATTGGCTATCTCCATTTTTTCCTAGCTGTCACCTGGGGGAACCGGGGGGAGGGGTGGGGGTTAAAATTTTGTGACAGGGGGGGGGGTCATGTGACATATCTCTAGTTAGGTCTTGACCTAAGCTCCACAACCCTGACTTTCGTTTCCTTTTTTAGTTCTTTTTTTAGCCTCCAGGGGGCGTTTTTAGGCGTTTTTTGGAAGGTGCTTGAAAACCCCCAAGTTTGGTGTCCACTGAAAGGTCATGACATAAGCTCTTCATCTATGATCTCATCCCCTAGTTTAACTCATATTTTAGGCAATAGTAGGCTCTTTAGGGCAATTGTTCCAAACCGGAACTTACAGAGAGTAATTTTCAAAATTCGTCTTTTTTAAGCGAAATATTGCTCGGAGGATGCCACATGTACGCCTGTCAGATGTTTTTTGGGACGGGGTATCGATTGGCTATCTCCATTTTTTCCTAGCTGTCACCTGGGGGGAACCGGGGGGAGGGGGGATAAAAATTTTGTTACAGGGGGGTCATGTGACATATCTCTAGTTAGGTCTTGACCTAAGCTCCACAACCCTGACTTTCGTTTCCTTTTTTAGTCCTTTTTTTAGCCTCCAGGGGGCGTTTTTAGGCGTTTTTTGGAAGGTGCTTGAAAACCCCCAAGTTTGGTGTCCACAGAAAGGTCATGACATAAGCTCTTCATCTATGATCTAATCCCCTTTTTCAACTCACAATTTAGGCAGTAGTAGGCTCTTTAAGGCGCATTTTCAGTCATTTCTCAAAATCTTATAGAGAGTCGTTCAGGAAGCCAGTATTTTAAACTTCATAGATTAAATTCCCAATTGCATATGCTACATGCCATTTTGGTATTGTAAGGGGACTCTAAAAGGGTTAACTTTTCAACTTCTTTTAAATAAGCTCTGAAACATGGCAGGTGACATATCAAATTAAAATTCTCGTTGAACAATCATGATCCCTGACGTTATTTACTCCCCCAACTTCCCCCACCATTACTTTTTTATCATACCAAGTTCAGCATGAACTTCTTTCAATCACAGGCAAGCCTTAAAAAGTTCATTTAGTTGTTAATATTCCCTGTCTGGTTTAACTTCAGCGAAAAACCTCAAAACTGCAGGACTGGTCTACAGTTAATATTAGACATTTTGTGCAACTACCTATGGCAAAATGCGTAATTATCAAATGTGAAAAACATTCACAGGACATACCACATATCATTGGTAAGGTTTGGTGGAGAGAAACAGGAAACTTGAATAAACTTGTCAACAATGTGTACATAAATGTAAATAAAGATTAAATGAAAAGAACTTGAAAGTAACCAAGAGAAAAATGGTTGTAAATGGCACATCGAGAGCAATGAGGCATATGAGCATTGAAACTCGTTTTATTTATTTATTTATTTATTTATTTATTTATTTTTTATTTTTATTTTTTTTTGGTCAGTTTTCTTCAAAATTATGTCCTCTAGTTTATGTAACTTATCTTCCAAAGCCTCTCTCTCTATATATATATATATTTTTCCCTTAAGATTACTAAAAAACCCCCGCTGTCCGATCATTAATTTTTTATCTTAGTTATTTACGGTGATCTAGGTCACTGATTTTTACTTTAAATTCTTCTATTTCCCCTTTCCTTCAAAAAGCATGGTTGGGTCCTGGTGATGCCTGGGCCATAACTGAAAAAGTGAATTAATTATACTAAGTGAAAACGCTGTGCAAACAGTATAATCAGAACCGAAAAAGTCACAATAGAAGACATAAACTGATAGAGAAAATCAGAAGTATTTTAATCTACTGATATTATAAAAAATATATATTCACAATGAAACAGGGCGATCCGCGAAATGAAAAAGAGTTGCAGTCGCAAAGGAATGATTCCTCTGTCATAACAGAGTCAGATGAAGACGGGGTGAAGTCTAACGACAAAGAAACACAGCTACCACAGCGAGCAAACAAAAATTACCAGCCGGGAGATGAACTGCTGCCATTTGACGCCGAAACAGCATCACGAATGACGATACTGGTTTTAATAGATCAGATGGTTAGACATCAAATGAAACGCGACAAAGGAAGTAATGAAAATGCACAAAAATACCGAAAGTTTTTGGAAGAGAAAGCGGTGGAAATAGAGAAAGAAAACGTAAGACAACACGACAAGGCTGAGAAGGAAGAACACCAAGAATGAGACACGTTGTCGAAAATTGCAGACCAGGTACTAGAACTCATGCACCAACTACAAACGCAGTTAGCGTCAAACAAAGAAGTAAAGATAAAGAATACCATGTCATCAGTAATCAAAAACTTTAAGCAGCTCAAACAACAGACAGAAGAAAAAGATTACTTAATAACGAAACTCAGCGAAAGAATTAAATTCCAAGAAGAGTTAATCAAACAGACAAAACAAGATAAAATCGAAAGAGAAGACCAATTGATCAATGATATGAACAAAATCATACAACAGAACCATGAACAAATGGAAAAAGACTCGTTGAACATGTTACCACTCTTCAGGCAAAAAACCGAAAGGTCTCAATTAATCATAGAGAGGGAGAAACAGCAATAGAAAATGACCGACCAACATATGCAGAAATGAGAAATTTTCCACCGCTCCCACAAGAAAGACCGACACTAATATTAACACCAAAAGACAAGGAAACAAAAATGCCAATAATAAAGAAAGTTCTCAATTCTATGAATATGGCTGAATTACCACCAGTAGACTGCCAAACAACTAAACAAAATAAAATAATAATAACATGTAAAACAAATTTGACCAAGAACAGGTGAAAGATTAAACATGCACTACAGAAGATATGGCGGAAAAACTGGATATTAAAGAACCAAACCCGAAAACAGCCCGAGTGATAGTCTTTGGAGCACCAGAAGCCCCAGTAGTCACGCAGAAAAACGTCGAAAGAGAAGCAGACAGTTCACTGAACAACTTAGAAGAGCAACAAGAGCTATATGAAAAACAAGTACTCTATCCGGTTTTGGAAAGAGCTCTGAGGAGGAAGGTGCAATATAAGCTGATAAGAGTATTGAAAGGGAGAGAGGGCGAGGAAACCTCGCACTTGGTGTTGCAGCTACTGGAGAGAGATGCACTGCAACTAATGGCAGGAAAATTGTGCATAGGATTTAACCGGTGCACGGTAAGACGGTATGTCTTCATTCAACGGTGTTATCACTGTCAGGAAATAGGGCATACAGCAAGAGTGTGCCAGAATGCAGAGGCCCGCGCTAAATGTGGCAAAGGCCACAACATCAGGGATTGTGCCTCAGAAAAAGAAGAGTGTGTTAACTGCAAAAAAGTGCTCGACTACTACAAGGGGGACCATTGCAGTTGGTTCTCGGTGCTTTCAACGCTCACAGTCAGCTTTGGGGCTATAGGAGTGAAGACACCAGGGGAAAAGTTCTTATCGATAGAGTCATCGCGTATCAACGAGTTATTCTAAACTCTTCATCCAGTCCACCAACGTATGAGTCGGGGAAGAACCTGGGGAGGCCAGATCTGTCCATCTGCACGCAGGCTATGTTTTCACACATAAAACACTGGGAAGTAATTCCTTCCCTTTTTGGAGACCACTACCCAATAGAAACAGAGCTAAATTTCACAATACCCAAACTACCAAGAAGAAGATTCAAAACAAAGGGCATCCCTTTGACACAATTTTCCGAACAACTAATTCGAAAATGCTCACAGATTAACTTTAATGACATAGAAACTATAGACCAGTTTAACGAAGAATACGAAACTTTTAAATAGGAAATATTATTACAAGCCAATAAATCCTTTAAAAAGAAAGCCCCCTTCAAGAAATTTAAAATTTCCTTGTGGACTCCACAATTGAGGGCCCAAAGAAATATAGTAGCAGCTCTTTTAAAAAGAGCAAAAAATTCAAACTACGAGTCAAATATAAACCAGCAATACAAACGGGAAAGGGCAATTTATCAAAAACAGATTTTATCGGAGAAGGAAAAAGCTTGGACAAACCTGTGTCGCAGAGAGACGGATCCTTTTGGTTTAACGAAAAAGTTGGCCTTCCAGCGATTCCAGGACTACCATATCAGTTACCAATTTGATTCTTTGTCACCCACTTCCAGGTCATCAACCCTTTTAAAACTAACGAGACATTTTTGGCGATGAAACTCCAAAGCAACTACCACAGCGACTAAACTCGCACGAGCAGGCAAAATTCACGAAAAGAGAGATGCGAAATGTTGTTTTCTCATTCAATATTAACAAGGCGCCAGGACCTGATCAAACTGATCACAGGATGGTCAGGTCCATCTTTTCAAAAATTCCTAATATTCTGTTGGATATGTACAACAGTCTTTTAAAGTTAAACTATTTTCCTGATGACTGGAAATTGGGAGAGCTCGTGTATTTTAGAAAGGAGGGAAAACCCTTGAATGAGAGCTCTTCATATCGCCCCATCACTCTATTACCAATATTCGGAAAAATCTTAGAGAAATTAATTCTAAGACGAATACATCACGCATTAGACAAAACGAATTTCCTATCGGGTAAGCAACACGGCTACACGCAAAATAAATCTACGGAAACGGCTTTGGAGCAAGTGATTTCATTAGTAGAACAACACAAACAAAATAAACAATACACATCACTGGTGTCACTGGATTTCAGAGGAGCATTTGACAACCTCCCTTGGGACCAGGTGATCCTAGCATTGCAAAGGCTAGGTATTTCTAAACAACTCATTAATCTTGTCGTTTCCTTCCTTTTGGGCAGGCGAGCTCAGGTGGACTGGATGGCACCATTTTTGTTGTACTACTTTAATAAGGGTTGCCCGCAGGGATCGTGTCTGGGCCCTTTTCTTTGGTTGGTTCTGTTGGAGACTCTGTTGGGGACCTTTGATGTACAGGACTGTGGCATACGCGGATGACGTGATATTACTGATCTGGGCACAGTCGAGACAGCAACTTGAACAAAAAGGTCAGAAAGCTTTAAAATTTATTCAGAATTGGGCAGAAACCAACAAAATAGAAATTTCACATGAAAAATCCTCATCATTAACTTTTGGCAAACCCAAACACCTTAAGCGGGGCCCCACATTTAAACTTCAAGGTAAATCAATAAAATCAGAAACAACACTAAAATACCTGGGGGTAATATTAGATAAACAATTATCATTTCTCCCACATGTGGCACAAAAGAGAGTAGAAATCGGAAAAATAACTCAAAATCTTTATAAATTTTCATCAATCTCAGGTCGACTCCCTCCGGAATTTTTTAAGATTTGGTACTCGGCGATCTTACAAAGGAAACTGGCCTACGTGTGTGCTGTCTGGTTTCCGCGTATGGCGCAATATCACGGTCGTCGACATTTGCTCTCGGCACAAAGGAAAGCTTTGTTGCTGATAACGAGAGCATATCGCAATACGTCAACGAACGCCCTGCAGGTCCTCACAGGTCTCCCCCCCACTGGATTTGCAGTTGGAGGCGGAGGCGGAGTATTCGGGGACGATTCGTTTCGGCAAGTCAACAGAAAAGGCTTTTGCTCCACTATACTATCCAAAATGCTCAAAATACAAAACATCACCACTAACAAGTGAAATACAAATTTGTGAAATAAACGACTATGTAGGCAAAATTACAATATACACGGACGGTTCCAAAATGTCCGAAGGCACAGCCTCGGCATTTTGTGTGTACGAAAAAAACGAGCAAATCTATACTTGGAGAGCGAAACTCTCCCAGGATAACTCCGTCTTCCAGTCAGAACTCTTCGCTATCTCTTCAGCATTAGAGTGGATAGAGTCGGACAAACATTCTCAATATTTAATAATAACGGATAGCTTATCAAGTTTAAAAGCATTAAACAATTTTGACAATACAAACTATTTAATACTAAAAATTCTTCAACAATTACAAACAACAGTAAGAGACATATACTTCAATTGGACAAAAGGACATTCAGGTGTTGAGGGTAATGAGGCAGCTGACCAACTGGCAAAATCGGCAGTAACGGATGAAACACTAATACATACATTTTTACCATATCCAGCTTCTTCACTAAAATCACAGACATAGCAGAATCTGTTTAAAAATTGGCAAAAACGCTGGACGGATTCAGACACAGGCCGATATACGAAGGAATTCTTGCCATTGGTTGACCACAAGTATTTCGTAAACAACAGATACTTACACATATTTTTAACAAATCACGACCCCTTTCAGGAACACTTATACAAAATTAACAAAAGAGACTCCCCACTATGCATTTGTGGCTTGCCGTCAACATCGTTACACTATGTATTATACTGTACATTAACATCGCATTATCATCTCAAAAAACACACACGTATGAATTTAGCCAGTTGGTGGCGGGATGTAAAAGAGAAGCCACAACTACTCAACAAGATCATACAATGCATGAGGTTTATAGAAACAAACGAGTACATCTTTTCAAATCCAGAGCCATTCTAGTCCGACTCCATCACTAGGGTGTAGCATGGAGGGAGAAACGGGTTATTAGCGGGTGCCAGAAACTTCTATCACTTTTGAATTTTTATCTTGTGCATCTCTCCAAACTCTTGTATGCGCAAATTGTAAATAGTAGGTGTGTTGTAATGTGTTTCTAATTGTGATGTTCAATATAGTGTGTTTAATGTACTGTGAAATCCCTGTAAATCCATGAAAAATGTAAATAATTATGTAATCACATTCAATTGATCCTCATGTAATCACTACACACAGTCATGTAAATAGTAGGTGTTTGATAGGTACTCAAAGGTACAGCTGTCTTCTATTTTTCAACATAGTCACCATGTACATTCAAGCACTTGTCATGCCGTTTTACCAACTTACCAATCCCTTCAGAATAAAACTCAGCTGTCAGCAAATTCAGCCAACTTGTCACAGCGGTTTGAAGATCCACATCGTCAGCGAAGTGCTGTCCTCCAAGCCACTTATTCATTTCCTTGAACAGATCAAAATCAGAAGGAGCCAAGTCGGGGCTGTAGGGGGGATGATTAAACACGTCCCATTCGAATTGGCGCAAAAGATTTTGTGTTCTCTGAGCACTGTGAGGGCGAGCGTTATCGTGCAAGAAAACAATTCCAGATGTCAGCATGCCGCGACGTTTGTTCTGGATGGCTCTTTTCAGTTTCTTCATAGTGTTACAGTAAACTTCAGAATTTATTGTCTTACCACGTTTCATAAATTCGACCAGCAAGATACCATGAGCATCCCAAAACAAGGTTAACATAATCTTCCTCGATGTCAAAGTTTGACGGGCTTTCCTTAGCCGGTTTGGAGAACCGGTATGACCCCATGCCATTGACTGTTGCTTTGTTTCAGCATTTACATACGCAATCCAAGTCTCGTCGCCAATCACTATTCTATTGAAAAACTTCTCCCCTTCCGTGTTGTACCGGGAAAGAAAGTCTATGGCAGCGCCCATTTGAATAATTTTGTGGGTCTCCGTGAAAATCTTTGGTACCCATCGAGCACAGAACTTCCGATAGCCTAATTTTTCAGTGACAATTTCGTACAAAACAGTCCGAGAAATGTTCGAAAATTCTTGGGAAAGTTCCGAGATTGACAATCGACGGATCTGACGAATTTTGTCTTCAATTTGTTCGACGAGATTATCACTCACTACAGACGGCCTCCCACTCCTTGATTCATCATGGATGCTTGTTCTGCCTCCTTTGAAAAGTCTGACCCATTGACGCACTACACCTTCACTCATAATGTTTGGGCCATATATGGCACACAGTTCACGATGAATGTCCGCTGCTGACAGTTTTTTCGCCCAAAGAAATCTCATTACTCCTCGTACCTCGCATTTGGAAGGATTTTCAATAGCAGTGCACATTTTGTTACGTTATAACGAGGAAACGCGCGGTAGTTCGACACTCTCCCTAAGACTGCTGAAATTTTACGGAATTACAGGTTGCTTGATTTAGCAATGGTTACGCTCCGCCCACTACTAATAGTGCCACGCCTCGACGGAAGTTAATTTTCGAAATGTCCTTTTATTACAAATTAAAAAAAAATAGTGGTGTGGATAGAATAGAGCGAACAGCCCTGTTGAATAGGCCGGCGGCAGAAGTCTGTGACGATGGAATTTCAAAGCTGATTTACAGCTATGATAATTGTTTTAAATAATAACTTCGATTATGTTGGGAAGTAGCTGAAGAATGTGCCTTTCAAACGTGAGTAATAAAAAACGTATCCTTTCATTATTTTTTTTTTAAATTCATAAACGGAGGTTTCTTTCCGAATTGCCCTCGTATCTCATTAAACAAATGACAATGACAGACTGTTATTGTATATGTTTAGATAATTCCATCACTCTAAATTAGTTTTCAAGTTACATAACTGTTTTTCTCTTTATAACGTCTAAGAAAACCTTTCATATGCCTTAATTCCCGTTATTGATAGCATACTTCTTTCTTCTGCAATTCATTTATTAGTCTTGAAATTAACTATCGATTATCGAATTTTTGTTATAAGAAAATCGTTAAGCTGTATCATAATATTAGATAAACATTTCCGTTAATATGTGTAGGCATAAAAATTACTGATGATTAATAGGATTTTTTAAAATACTTTGTAAGATTGAGCAAGAGAAATAATTGATGTTACCGAGACTTTTTATTCAAAATGATTAAGGATTAAAACTATTGATAATTATAAGAGATGTAAATTAGCTAATATATGAAAGAAATATGATACGTCGAAGTGCATGGAGGAATGAAATACAAAGTTATATTTGAATAATTATAAAAAAAGAACGAAATATGAATCTGCTACAAACTGACATAATTATGGTGTATGACGTAGTTAACGTTTTACGTGCTTTGCAATATAGACATGTCTTTATTTTTTTTTTATAATAGTCATTTTAATCACTTTTTGTTAAGAAAAGAATTGAATTTAATGAAATCTTTAAATTTGTGGCACACTTTCAATAATAATTTTATGACACAATATAATTCCAAAATTCGCCGTTATATCAGGCGAAAATTATTACTAAAAGAAAATCCTTATAATATTATAAATGGGGTATATAATTATAATATAATATAATACTAGCACACGATCCAATAGTGTGTGTGAAAGTTTGAATGAAATCAACGTCTAAACGAATAAATTAATTCTTTTTAATCTTTGCATGTAGATGGATTATAACACAGAAACTAACATTAGCTATATTTTATTTATGTTATTGAGATTTGTTTCCAAATAATTAAAAATTTCATTTTTTTTCATACAGAATCAATTGACAATTTTTCCGACTAAATTTAACCCCTTGAGGGGCGGTGATGCTGTCACGGCATCATATAATTTTAATCACTAATTGGTACATTGGCACCAGCTTTTTTGAATGAAAATTTCACTTTTATTAAATAAGCGAAAATACACCTTTAGTTCTTTACAAATAAATTTTCTTGTAAATACTGGTGTTATTTAATTATTTCAACAGTTTACAAATAAAATTACCTTGCCCCTGAAAGGGTTAATCTTCTTTTTTTCTCGTTATCTTTCTTTCTCGTAATATCACAGATGCCAACATCACTTAATTATTCCGGAGTCTGATCGAAAATAAACCATTTTAATACCAGGAAGTGTAAGTAAGGAAGTTTCTCTTCTTTCTATAACATACTTATTAGAATTCATTTTAAAATTGGTGATAAAATTCCGGTTAAATTTTCGGTTCCAAATATGCTTGTTTAGGATCAGATGCCGGAATATTAACGCTTTCGCTGCTTCTAGCACTTTCGGCTAACGCCAATCCCGGGCAAGCGCGGGATCGGCAGCGAGAGTTATCAGAAATTTCATATTGATACCAGAAATATCGAAAGACGATATTTTACTTTAAGTTATCACTAAATGTCTTTTATTAAATAAAGCGTAAAATACTATCCTTTATTTCTGGTGTGAACACTAAATTTCTGTATAAAAATGGAGGCCAAACTAGCAAATCTGTATGGTGGCACTCAACGTGTTAACACTACAACGCCCGGAAGGAGTCGATTCGACTCCGACCACATGACGAAATGTTCATTGGAGCCAGAATTTTTTTCATAAAATAAGTTAAATGTAAGCGACGCAGAATTACGTTAAATAAATCAGTTAAATAATTTTAAATAAAAATTCTGGGGTGAAATATTTTTATGAAACTTGAGTAAAATTTCCAGGCGTTCTGGTGTTAAGTGATGTCTATCGTGTTGTGTCAACGTGATAAGTGATATATTACCATCTATGGTAATATATGTATTTTTAATGTATCTGTTTTAAGGGGTCTCAAGGACTCGTAAAATAATGGAGTTATGAATAAAGAGGAGGAGACATGTAGTGAATTGTCTACCAGTTGCGAGTGAAGTAGCTGATGGGGTTGTCACAAGATGGTGGCTGCGTTTTTAAAATCGGATCTACAGTTTCTGAATACCGACGGGGAAAACTTCCCACCAGTAAAATAGAATAGAAAATTTTGTCACATTTAAACGTCTTATTCATGGAAATATTTAATCACAAATGTGCTAAAACTTTTTTTTTGTTTTTACTGGTGTCAGTTTGAATAGTAAAACAGTCGGTTTGTTTCACCGGTTGTGAAAATATGGCGGAAACGCAAGACCTGAGTACTGTGTTGCCAGTGGACTACTTTTTAAAATTCAGATTTCATGATTGGCAGCACTTTTTTGAAATGTTAAAATTCCCCTTGTTTTCGCCTTAATTAACCCTCTGTCTACCAGAAGGGTCCAATGGACCCGACATGTATATTCAAAATATCTATTCAAACCAGAAAATTTCTTCAAAACAAACTAAATGTATAAATCAGACAATAATAAGTTAAATAAACAAATTAAATAGTTTTAAGTAAAAATTCTGGTGTAGAATGTTTTTATAAAACTTGAGTAAAATTTCCGGTAGTTCTAGGGTTAATATGTCATTAAATAAGGCGAATTTTACTATTTTAAAAAAGTGGTGCTAATGAAGAAATATGAATTAAAAAAAAATAGCTCATTGGCAACACTGCCTGAGTACGCAAAAGAAAACTTCTACTAGTAAAAATGGAAATCTGTTTCTGCTATTATTTATGACTGAAATTTTGCATTAATAAGGCCTTTAAATACGGAGAATATTTCTATATAAATTTACTGTTGGAAGTTTCCACCGGAGGTAATCAGCCCTTGCGAAGGCGGTTACAGTTGAAGCTTCACTATTTTAAGGATATGTCATTTCCTCTTTATTAATAGTTCCATGCTTATTTATTGGAAAAATTGAAAAACAAGAAAGAAAAATCATGCGCAGCATAGATTATGAAATATTTTCCAACACTCCCTCAATGCTTTAACAAAACTTCATTATTTAGGGAAATAGGGTAAATAAGATAACTAAGTGAACATTTAAAAAAACTGATTCCAGAAGTCACCGTCCATAGCCAAATGTGTATTCCAATTGTATTGAGCAGCCCTGTATTTGATCTGTATGTTGATATAGATGCTATATAATGGGAAAATTTAGTTTAGCAAGAAAACGCAGAACAGGTTGAAATTTCTCTTTCAGCAATTTATACTAACAGATGGAAAAATAATTGAATAATTTTGTACAGCCCAGTAGTTTACCTAGTACCTTTTTACACGCCACTATTTAGCTAAAATTTAATTCAAACTAAAACAATCTTAAAACTACTGAAATCACATTTCCCGAAATTATCATCCATAGACGGCATGTATCCAATTCTTTGCTTGACCATGCATATCCTTTTATCTATATTCTACAAACATTTCTTAATAAACAAAATGCAGTTCAGCATAAAAATGCATAACTCATTTAAAAACCACCTTTAAGCAATTTGCGCTCATACCCAGTAAACCTTACGATTATTTTGTCTACCCTGTATATGAATTATCGCATTTATACACACCATATAATATGCATAAATATAGCGAACCATAAAAGTGCATATCATGAGTAATTAAAAATGCATTTCCAGCAATCACCGCTAATGTACAGTACTTCTGATACAATATAGTATCTGAAATCTTTTGTGTGTCCCTGTAAATGCTATGCACTTCGTATTATACATGAAATAACTTATAGTACACCTCAGCGACGTATATAAATTTCATTATATATCAAATAGTTTAACATAATTAAAATACTCCGCAAACAATCCCCCCCCCCTATATCATTATGTAACGGAACGCTTTTATGTGGCCCTGTAATTGAATAGTTATGCTTTGCACCTCATATTCTACAGAATGTACATTTCAGTGCACTTCATTATAGCATATTAATTGTATTATGTTTGAAAGGGTGCAACATCATTAAAAATCATTTGAAACGATTTTTTCCCATTGGCCGTAATGTAACGGAATACTTTTGAGTGTCCTTGTAAATGAACTAAACATGCTGCAAACTTCATTTAAAATAGAAATCGTGCTATGGTAAACGTCAATAACATCCAAAAATTTCAGGGCAATCCGAGTATATTTACGAAAGTTAGAGCTCAGACACACGGGCAGACAAACCAAAGTCATAAGCACTTTTCAACTTTGTTGGAAAGTGTTAAAAACGACCATTTCCAACACGTAATATCTTAAAAGTTATATGATTTTAAAACACAATTTTTATTGGTGTGAGAGATTAAAGTATGTTATTTTATTTCATGTATTTAAAATATTGCAAGAAGCAGAATTAGCATTTATAGGAGGCTCCAAACTGTCAAACATTTGGCAGCAGAAAATTGGTATAACATCTTACGCGCAGGATTACAAAATAAATTTTGCAACTACAATGAATGTTTTGCTGCCTACTTATACTTCAGATTATAATACCTTTCCTGAACCTAAATAAATTTGTATTTAAAGCATTTTTATATTTTTAATACAAAGTTGTACTTAGCTAATGCAAAATTAAAAAAATTTCAACAGTATAATCATCTAAAAAAATAATTTTTTGAACAGTAAGAAGGGAATTTTAGGTTCAGTTTATACAGACTAAAATAAAACATATATTTTGAAAATTTCATGAAAAAATATTAAGAAGGTTTTGAGATATCGTGCACGTTATGCCCAAAAAACGTCATTTGGAGAAAAATGACTTCAAATTTTCGGAAACACCGCTTCAGCTATTGAGCGGGTATAAATCTAAAAGCCATAACTTCTGTTACAATAGGAATTTCAAGGACACAATTATATCAAAATGTTCAGAAAAGATAGAAGTTTAACATCTAAAAAAATTAAAATTTCGAAAAATTTGATCCTTTAACCCTCTCGCTGCGCCACCCGAGATTTTCTCGGGGATGCATTTTTTCGTCTAATTAATCCTCCTTGATTATTCCCACCAGTTATTTTTCTATTGTACATTTTGCCTTATTTAATTGGAGCATTTTCCCATTTAAATTGAACAAAAATTTTTGTTTTGAAAAACCGGTGACAAAAGAATAAAAATTCTTAAAAGACGCTCGTCGCGAAGCTATTTTGATAAAACAATTACGCAGCGACAGAATTAACCCGTTCGGTACCATGTGTGCATATATCTGTGGTGAAAAATTGGCGCAGATGTGGAGCCTATTGACACCACTAAATTTCAGTTGTATTTTTAGGCTCAAATAATGACAGAATTTCTATTAATGTGGAGAATACGATAAAAATTAGTGGTGTCAATAGACTCCACCTCTGCGCCAATTTCCCACCACTGATATACGCACCCTCAGAAAGAGCATGCAGAACTTGTTTTAGGCGCAAGTAAAAAAAAAAAATAATAATAATAATATTTAGTTTCTCTAATTACAGCATTTTCATGAATGTTTAAGTAAAGTTAACTTTTTTTTAAAAAAGTGGTGCTGACCGAATAAAACTTATGTAAAAGCCGCCGATCCCGAAGGGGTTAAGAGTCCTCAGACACCTTAAATTAACGTTCTGTATTTTAGTTGAAATGAGTAAAATAATTGTATTTTAGATGAAATGAATACAATACGAACAAAGGTGATTCCAATAATACTTGTCAGTTCATCGTCTGCGCATGGCTAACAAGAAGCTAGCGTATTTTTGATTTAAATTTAAATAAAAAATGTTTGAAAATAAAATGGATTGGGAATACAATACTAGGGAATACAATACAAAATTATCCTCGGCAGAAATGACGTCATGGTTAGCGGAAATAGTTATTTTCACTCTAAAAAGCTAAACAAAATTACTCTATTGCTAAAAAAAAGACAACTTTTAACGTATGTTAATTCTTAAAGCCGGTCATTTCCGAAGATTTGAATAAAAATTGCTTTATTTTTTGAAAAAAAAAACAGTTGCATTTTCGTTCTCTAAGCTCTACAATTGCAAGGAGGGCTAACATCCCATTCTGATACATTGAATCCAGCTGTCCGCCCATGAATAAAATGCCAAATAAATTCCGAGGAAAATTTTTGGCAAAACATAGATATTTTCAAACTGCATTTTCTTTTAAATATATAACGAATTCGCTGCTATTTTCACTTATTTACATTTTTTTATTAAAAAAAATCTCTCAATTTTATTTAAATTCAACAGAAAGCTTTTCATTTGATATTAGTTAAAAATGGAATTTTAGGTAAGCTAAAGAAAAAAAAATTAAGTATTGCTCATAGTAATATCCAAAACGTGTAGTAATAAACGAAATTGAGAAAAGATCTAGAAAAAAGTTTCAAAAAATGCTTCTAATATTAAAAAACGTGCAGTCAAATAGGGATTCAACCTCGGAATGAAAGACAGCAAGCTGAAAATTTGCAAAAAGCTTTGTTTTGATGTTCTAAAAGTTAGCTGAAAAGTCTCATAAAATCTCGTGTAGGCGTCGCCAGATATTCAAGGTCAAAGGTCACGAAAATCAGTTTTTTGCTTATATCTCGAAAACCGTGCCTTTTATTAAAAAAACTCCCCAATTACAAAATTAAAGTAGACAAAATTTCCTATAAAATTCATATATTAACTTTAATTTTCTGACAAATGGTTTTGGCGCTAGAGCGCACTGAAGAAAAGCAACTTTTTGACCTTCTAACCAAAACGAGAGAAAAACCCTCGCCCATCCCCGATTTCTCAAAAACTATGCATTTTATCGAAAAAAAGCCAGTTACAAAATTCAAGTAGACGATTTTCTACAAAATTCATAAAATAGTTTTAATTTTCTAACAAAAAGTTTAGGCGCTAGATCACGCTGAAAAAAGGCGATTCTTTTACCTTTGATTCAAAACGAGAGAAAAGCCCTTTTCTATCCTCGATTTTTCGAAAACTATACGTTTTATCGAAGGCCAGTTACAAAATGAAAGCGGATAATATTTTCTGAAAAATGCATATACTGAATTTAATTAGTTTTTGGCCCCCTCTCGCCAAAAGAGAGAAAAGCTAACTCAAGATTGTTTACTATATTTCTAATGATGTTTAGAGCTTTAATTATTTAATAATATTATTATAATTATTAAGACATTATTTACTTATTTATAAATATTATTAATAAATAAGACATCCGTAAGATAATATTTATTTAAATTATATAAATAAGAAGATATTGAAGTGAAATAGTTAAAATACATTTAATTACCTTTTTATTTATCATAAGCTTATCATAAATTTATTACAATTTGTTCAAGTTAAAATGTAAGGCAAATTTTTTACCTCTGATTACCAGTAGTAGGCATACAGCTTAATATTCATCTTGCTCGTCATAGTCTCCTTCTTCGGGTCATCCACATTAAATTTCCAGATCGTTATCATCATCCTTGTTGTCCGTCACATTTGGCTCTAAAGCCTGAAGAACCAATGGTTCATATTCACTTTCTTCATTAAGATCCTTTGGATATGATGAAGCGTTGAGGCATGCTTGTCCGTTACACTTGGCCACAAACTGAGGAGCATTGCAATTCTACTTTTGGAGGGCTGTTTTCCTGCTGAAATCTATGAGCTGATTGGTACAAATTGAGATGTTTCTTGAACATTTTTATAATTGGCAGTTTTCCTTTTTTAAACAGCGCAGATGTTGTGTCACATCCTCTGAAGGCGTGCAAAAATAAAATACGTTATTTACAACGAGGATATTTGTCGAAACTTTTAGACGAATACATTCGGGTCTCCACATTGCCCATGCCAACATTTTTAAAGAAAATTCCTTACTGGTGCGACTTAGTTTGTCCAATTAAAAGAACTAACAGATCAATATCTTCTCCAACGATGACTGCAGTCTTTTGATGTTTAGATTCTGCAATGGCTGTTTCGATGATGAGGACATCAGCATCAACTGTGAATTGTTTTGTAGTGATCTTAGCCATTTTTAATTGCTTAATACGCATTTCAATAAAGTTCTTTTTATTGCATCGGTTCGACAAAAACTTCTCTTGGCTAATTGCACAATCATTATTACATCAAAATAAACTTCGTAAGATGTTGAAAGAACAGCAGTTCTTCTGAGCTGTTTCATTGCTTCTATGTTTTTACTTTTGTCTGAGTAACCGTCGAATAGAACAACAATATCTGAACCATAATGCATTTGCAAATATTTGACGTATTTATTCAGAATAATGGAGAATGTTTTGTCTTTGCTCCATACGACGCGATGCAGAAGAAATCCATCATCGATAAAGTATGTTACGTTATCTTCATCCAGCTCAATATTAAGCGATTCCATATTGTTATACAATTTTGCCTTTGTAGTTCCGCGCCTATCTCTCGCACTTGTAAACTACTCCTAAAAAAACTTTTTTTTTTCTTTTGCGGGGGGGGGGGGGGGGTCAAAATGTTTTCTGAAAATTCTCTTTTGCTCGGCCATTTTAAGGAAGACTGGCTTTGAATAGAATCGAGTAGATAAGAATTATATATTCATATGGCAAGCAAGGCAAAAGGATTTTCTCACCGCTTTACATTTTAATATTTGGTAGTGTGTTTAGAGTGGTTCTCATAAAAGAATATATATAGGGTAAGTCAAAATGAATATAGTGATTACAAACGGCTATAGCTATTTAATGGAAAAGAATTTATCGATAAGATTAACACAGAATGTAGACGGAACTTCAAAATTTTGTACACATACGTCATAGATGTTTTATGTGACTTCCCTTCGTCACACAAACAATTTCTAGGTAGTAGTCCATTTCACGCCATACATTCTGAAGCATTTGTTCAGTCACCGACCAAGCGCATTACAAATGTATACTTTGAGTTCTTCAATTGTTTTGGGCATGGGAGGCACCTTGCCTTTCACATAACTCCACAGAACAAAATCGGCCATTTTTACCGTCATAATTGGCTATTTTTACTAATGAGACGGCCGCAATGAACAGGTTTCTTGTCGTTGCAAAGTTGCAAATCGTGCATGCGTAGGCTTCCGCTTCACAGCACTTGCCTTACATAAAGAAATTTTGACGTTCCGTATAAATTCTGTGTTAATCTTATTGATAAATTCGTTTCCATTAAATAATTATAGCCGTTTGTAATCGCTATATTCATTTTGACTTACCCTGTATATATATATATATATATATATATATATATATATATATTCCTCTCATAAGCTTAAAAAATTCTGGCGAATTCACAGAGTCATTTTTAAGCGTGAAAGCATGAAATCTGCAGGCAAGGCTATTGAAGGGATTTGAAATCGAATAGCGTTTTACTGTTTTCTATAAATGTATTACCTCTTGATTTACAAGCGACTGTTGTCTGATAACTTGTAGAGAATTTTATACTCTACAATATTTTTAATAGATTCAAAGAGCATTTGAAACATAGGAAACAATTTTGGAAAGGTGTTATTCTCGTTTTCGACAGAGGGCCAAAATCTCGGCCTTTTTCACCGCTTTCTACCGCCTGAACCTTTTGTCAGAACTTAAAGTTATTTTTGCATTATTTAGAAAATAAAGTCCACTTTCATTTTGTAATTAGGGTTTTTCTATAAAACGCACAGTTTTCGAAAAACCGAAGATAGAAAGGGCTTTTCTCTCGTTTTTGAATCAAAGGTAAAAAATCGCCTTTTTTTCAGCGTGATCTAGCGCCTAAACTTTTTGTTAGAAAATTAAAATTATTTTATGAATTTTGTAGAAAATAGTCTATTTGAATTTTCTAATTGGCTTTTTTTTCGATAAAATGCATAGTTTTTGAGAATTCGGGGATGGGCGAGGGTTTTTCTCTCGTTTTGGCCAGAAGGTCAAAAAGTTGACTTTCTTCAGTGCGCTCTAGCGCCAAAACCATTTGTCAGAAAATTCAAGTTAATATATGAATTGTATAGGAAATTGTGTCTACTTTAATTTTGTATTTGGGGTTTTTTTCAATCAAAAGAACGGTTTTCGAGATATAAGCAAAAAACTGATTTTCGTGACCTTTGACCGTGAATATCTGGTCACGCCTACACTTGATTTTATGAGACTTTTCAGCTAACGTTTAGAACGTCAAAACAAAGCTTTTTGCAAATTTTGAACTTGCTGTCTTTCATTCCGAGGTTTGCCCTTTTTCGCACCTTATTTGACTGGAATATAAGATTCATTACTTGAGTGCATTCATCTCTTAACCCCCTGTCTACCAGAAGGGTCCAATGGACCCGACATGTATATTCAAAATATCTATTCAAACCAGAAAATTTCTTCAAAACAAACTAAATGTATAAATCAGACAATAATAAGTTAAATAAACAAATTAAATAGTTTTAAGTAAAAATTCTGGTGTAGAATGTTTTTATAAAACTTGAGTAAAATTTCCGGTAGTTCTAGGGTTAATTATTCCTGAGTCTGATCTAAGAAAAACAAGTTTAAAACCGGAAAGGGTTTATAAGAAAACGTGTCTTATTTCAAAATGGTATTTGTTGGATTTCATTTAAAAATTTTTATTGAATAAAATTTCCAGTTGGAAACATGTTAGTTTCCAAGGTTTGGTTATTCCGGTCTATAAGTCTATAATACCGGTATATAAGTCTGGTTATTCCGGAGTTATAACCAGACTCCGGAATAATTAAGACATGTTGGCATGATGAAGTTATGAATAAAGAGGAGGCAACATCTAGCGTAGAGTGCACTAGTTACGAGTGAAGTATCTAAGGAGGTTGTCACAAGATGGCGGCTGAATTTTTACATCGAATCAACAGTTTCTATTTAACAATGAAGCAAACTTCCACCAGTAAATTTTGAATAAAAAATTTCGCTTCCTTTTACCGGCTTATTCAAGCAGAATTTTTCTTACAAATAATGTAAAAAATTCTATTCGTTTTCACTGGTGGAAATTGGCCCTACTGTTATAATCTTTTTCAATGACACTGACAGGAGGTTGTCTAGGTTGTCACAATATGGCGGAAACGCAGAGCCTGACTACCGTAGAAGTAAATTTCCACCAGTAAAATTAAATATCTGTTTTGGGCTATAGTTATGACTGATATAAGGCTTTTAGATAAGGAGAATATTTCAATTCAAATTTACCGGTTACAAATTTCTCTAGCGGTGATGAGCCATTATAAAATTGGTTACAGTTGAAGCTTCATTATTTTGAGGATATGTCAATTCCTTTTTCTTTCATAGTTCCATGGTTGACATCCATGGCATTGGAAGTGCGATACGGTTGCAACAGAAAGTGACCGGTGAGTTATCTCTCCGTACTATTACGGAGCTAAATGAAAACTTATAAAATTGGATGTCACTTTGAAAAGTAGTTTTTTTAATGCTCTTTTTTATAATAGAATTTTGTAAAGTCTTATAGGATGATAAAAATATCTTAGCATTTAGTGCAATATTAAATAAATTTACCATGATTTTAAAAACCTAAAAAAAAATGTTATCGAAACGAAAACCAAATGTGTCGAAAAAGGCACGCAATGCAAGAGCAAAGAAGAACAAAGAAGAAATAATGAAACTTTTCCTCAAATCGAATTGCCTAGACTTGAACAAGCCGACCATGTCAACTCCTAATATTATAAACGTGAAAGCGCATTGTATATAGTAGAACTTTTATAATATAAGGTAGAAAATAGCTATACAACTTGAAATACACTGTGTTACAGAATTTTACAAGCGTTGTTTTTTTTCCTTTTACGAAGCGGCACATGTCGTTTCCACACTTTTACTTGGCCCTTCTT
The DNA here is from genome assembly GCA_963932465.1 of Maratus speciosus. Taxonomy (NCBI): domain Eukaryota; kingdom Metazoa; phylum Arthropoda; class Arachnida; order Araneae; family Salticidae; genus Maratus; species Maratus speciosus. The sequence continues at coordinate 441,182,230 of OZ010796.1, read as the reverse complement.
TTATCATTGTCTTCAATTTCATTTTTGCGATCGTTTATATTATGCGAAAGAAAATTTCACATTTTAATATTGGGTTATGTCAAGCCTTTATAACAAAGAAATACCATACTGTTACCTATAAAATGTGATAAAAGATTTGTTAATTATATATGTTTTTAATTTTCGGGAGTGGAATGTTTTGCTTAATTAATGCATTTATTTTTCTTTTACTGTTAAGTGAACGACGTCACGGGTAACAGCTAATTATATATAAAGATTATCAACTTGCAGCTATGCAAACACGAGTAGGTTGGAGACCGGCCAACGCTGCGATCTCCGTAGTAACATTTTGTTTCCGAACAATAATCTCCATGGAAGACATACATTGCGCAAATTGTAGAACTCTAACATGGAAAATATTATATGAAAATGCTGGCAGCCAAAGTGGAGACCACTGAAATTTGTTTATATTGTGTCGTTCGGAAAGTCGCGTCCGTTTGGGAAAATCAGTATTTACCAGAAAATTCTGCCCGGTAATTGGTAGAAATCAGATATCGGAATCAATGTATAATAATTAAATGACAGAATTTTCTGGTGCGAATTAATTTTCCTAAACGGACGCGACTTTCCTAATGACCCAATACATAATGGTCTTAACTTTCGAGAGTCACTCTCAAAGAATGAGTGCAAATGATTAATATTTATTTTTAATACAGGAATTTGTTTTCATGTTTAATTATTCAAATGATTCTAATCATCTAAAAAGAGAAGAATAAGAAATGTTGGAATATTATTTATGAATGTTATTAATCTTTTGTACTCGAGAGGTCAGTCTCATTCACTACTAGTGTTGCAGGTGTCCCGCATAAATTGGGGCTCCAAATATTCTATACACCACTCTTTCCTTATATTTTATTTCGCCATGTTTAATCTGCAGATAATTCTGCCATTAGATAAGGAGAAGAAAATTACTTTTAAATACTGGTGTTCAGGACATTTGCAATCTCGATTTATGCGGGACTACGCTAGTTTCTAGTGAGAGTAGTATTGTAACGTGACCGGCTTAAATCGGTGCTCCAAATGCTTTGGAGACCATTATTTGACAGATATTTTCTTCGTCTTATCTAATGGCAGAATTATCTGCGTTTAAAGATGGCGAAATAAACTGTAAGAAATTGGTGGTGTCCAGAGAATTTTTTGCCTTGATTTACGCAGTACACGTGGCAGCACTAAGTGAGAGTCACCTCTCGAGTGCAAAAGGTTAAAAAACTTAAAGTATTTGTCATAAAAAATGTATGCAAGGTAAGTTTTAAATTTTGATTGTAATAATAAAAGAACTTAGATCACTCGCAGAAGTACTCAGTAATGAATCTTTGGTGGTTTTCAAAAAGCTGTAGTTTACATGAACATTTAGAACTGCACTTTTAATTGCTTTCTTATTATTTATTATATTTAATGATTATATCGTACATATAGTAATGATTAGAGCTCTATGAAATGTGCGGATGTGTTACCACTTTGATCAAGTAATTTTCATGTTCTTTATCTCAGTATTTCAGTCATTTAAAAAAATCTTTTCGAAAGCACCGCTGGAAATTCCGCATAACTTATGGAACTCTACAAATGAATGCTTTAAAATTTATTAAAAATGAATCTTTTCACAAAAAACACAAATGATTTTCTGGTATTTATGCGCAAAGATTTTATATTTAATTTATTGCAATAATAATTATGGGAAAAACAATAATAGCCTATATAAATTATGCAGAATATTTACCAGTATTTGAAAATTTATATGTTTGTTTATTAACTGACAGAAATACTGAGATTTAATAAGAACAAAAACATTTTTTATTTATATTGGTATGTTTCAAAATAAATCTGTGACATCATTATAGAAACTTAAAAGTAAACGAAATTAATCAATATTTATTGAAAATTAACTTTCTTTCTGTTAGATCAAACTCTGATAATCTAATAGATTAGGTTTCATTGTAGGATATACAGGCTACTAGTGTATAACCCCGTCAAAAATGACGGAATGTTGATCTGCGTTAACAATTAGATAAAACAAACAGCAGTATGTATTGCAACAATAATAATAATTAGCAAAGTGAAACACAATTTTTGAAGATTTCACAAAATATTAAAATTAAATATTCAATGAGTTAAAGGTTTTTTTTAATATGTTTTTTATAAAAATGAATGAATCTGAATAATGAATGTCCCACCGCTTTTCTTTAGAGGTGGATCAAGGATCAGAGTTAAGAGATAGAGATACTGTATTAGAAAACTGTGGGATCAAGTCAGCGGGTTTTACTCATCTATGGAGCTTTACGTTTCATTTCTAAGTACGGACTTGGCGTAATTTACCATCAATTAATATAAACAAAGGAACGTTTGTTAAAATTTGTAGTGTGTTATTTATTTTTTTTGTTGTTGTTGTTTCTTTTTTTTTTTTTTTTTTTTTTTTTTTTGTATAGAAAATACGCAGGACACATTGGTTTAATTAAAGATAAATTTTTGAAATCTTCAGCTATATAACTTTAACATTTCATTTGGTATAAATAAAATCAAAAGTTATTATTATTTCTTTTGTAAAATTTTAATTTAATTTTATCAATTTTTAAGAACTTGGAATTCCACTTGAAATTGACTTGCATTGCAAGTAAATTTTATATTTTATATCAAAAATTAAAATGTAAGGAATACAGAATACGATGTTATGTACTACATATTATTAATTATATCAATGCATATAAAATTTCGATTTTTAACATAATAACATTTGAACAAACAAAATTATAATTTAATAAGGGAAAAGATAATTTTCAGCCATACTAATGCAATCATAACATCTTATATTTCAGTTAAATCTGGAAAAAAAAAAAAAAAAACATTTATAATGCAAGCAAAATTAAAAAAAAATAAGCAGATAAATGTTAAGCTAAATAAAACTAAATTAAAATTCTATCACAGTCACCATCATAATAAAAATAACATTAATTTTATTTATATTGAATGAATTTTTTAAATTATATAAATGAAGCTTTAAAAAATTGATCTCGAATTACATCATTACGTCTGCATTTTTATTCTTATAAGAAACTCTAATTTCAATCGATATCGAAAGTTTTCATTTATATTGATTGCCGAAGGATGGCGCCAAAGCAAAGTTAAACTCATCTTGCACTCTTGTTAGCCGTTGTTTACATGGAAATAGCTGGTTTTCCATTATTTTTAATTTAGAATTTAAAACATTATAATTTCATCGTTTTTGAACGTTTTAGAGAAAATAACAAGGAATAGGTGTAATATAAAACAGATTATGTGTATATTTCCATACGTCGAACAATCGGCAAACTTATGGTCTCTTGAATATTTACGCCTAACATGGCCGCGATAATTACTTTTCTCGAGGATGAGTTCGCCCCGGACGCGTTACACTGTGTTTTATTCTGTAGAGATAATTTTTTTAACCCTTTCAGGGGCAGAACAATTCAGTTCTTAAAATGGAGAAATAATTGACTGACACCAGAATTTTCAAACGAATTTATTAGAAAATTAAAACCTGCTATTTTGCACTTTCAATACAAACGCAAAATTTTATTAAAATATTCTAGGTGACACTTCTCAGTTTTGGAATGAAAAATAGGTGGCTAGACCGTGTAGCCACCGATCTTGTAAATGTTAACAGAAGCACATTTAATTTGAAAAAAGTTGTTGAAGATAATGGTGCATTTTCTGAGTTACAACATGTGAATATTTTTCTATTTTATTTAAAAGTGTTCCTTTCACTTTTTCTAAACTAAAATCCATTCAATAAACTACTACAACAATTTAAAGAGAAATATCAACACAGAATATTTTTTGAAATCGTGGGAATAATAATACTCGCTTGTGGCAACCTTGTATTTCGTAAGCCATGCTACTGTTGCATAAATTAAAAAAAAATGTATTATTATTTGAAAGCGTAAAATAGGAAGTTTGAAAGTTACACTCTATAATTTTTTTTGTACCAGAAATTTTAGAATTGAATATGTGTATACTAGAATTTATTTTTTTGCCCGTTGGTGTGAATAACTGTACTTAGCTGTTGGTCAAGAAACTTGCGTAGAATATTTTTTGTGCGAGAGAAATTAAGAGAGAGAACGTTTGGAGAGGATTTACCGTCGGGAGATTAAGACCCTGCTGTCGTTTGAACGGCAGACGTGATCGGTTGAACCGAGTTGACGAATTTTTGATTGAAAATGTCTACCGCGCGATGTTTCAAAATAGTTTTCTTCGCTTTGTTTAAACCGCGAGGACGCGCGCCGGGCCCGATAGACCCGCGGTGCGTACGGTTTTCACAATTGCCCCCACTATTTTTAAAAAAGTAATCTTCGACTTCTTTTGTCGCAAAATTATCGCCAATTAAATAAGGTGAAGATCTTTTTTATTTGTATTTATTGGTGACAAAGTAAAAACTATTCATATCCTGGGCAGTGTTGCCAGATGGGATACTTTTTTTTAAATCAGATTTTTGATTGGCACCACTTTTCTGAAATGGTAAAATGTGTCTTATTTAATGAGATACTAATTAAGACAAAAACAAAGTGAATTTCACCGTTTCAAAAAAGCGGTGCCAATCAAGAAATCTGAAATAAAAAAAAGTAGCCAACTGGCAACACTGATCCTGCGTATGCGCGCGTTCTCCCGGGTTAACCTTTTCAAGGGCGGTGGCTAGACGGTCTTGCCACCTAATTTATTTCGAAAACTGACAAACGGCACCAACAATATTTTAATAAAATTTTGCTTAATAATGAAAGTGCAAAAAAGGGGATTACTATTTTCTAAGAAATTCGTTTGAATATTCTGGTGTCAGTCAATTATTTCATCATTTTACGAACAGAATTCTTCTGCCCCGGTAATGGTTAATAATGGTAATTCTTTGATTAACGGGAAGACTATTAGTCGGAAATAGGGGTAGATATTTTTAATAAAAAAATCTCCATTCTGCACACACTGCCAGCCCTGTGATAACAGTGGCAAGCTATTTTTGTGTTATTTTTTTTAAATGCACCTACATCGGGATTCCCACTCGGTCCGTTTTTTTGAACACCACTTTTTTTCAAACAAAAATCTTTATTATAATTTTCGTCTAAACTTACCTTGAAAGGCGTTTTTGTCCATTGCCCGTGAAAGGGTTAAATGTTCCTGTTTTCCATTACTGATTTCAAAGAAAATTTGTAATGTTATCTCGATATTTACTCAATTTATTCAAGGCAAGAGCATCAGTTTTTCAGCGTTCAAAATAAGAAAATAATTCAAGCGTACATATGATAAAACAATTTACTAAAATATATAAGTATTCTTATGACAGTTATAATATTTTCTCTTAATATTACTTTTATTACAATTACTTTGATTAAAAATATTTATTAATTAACTAGATTGCACTATGTTCTTTCATGAATCACCAAATTTATAGTTTTTTAAACCTACATTAATAAGCTGCAAATTCAATTTATTTTTAAGCACAAAGCCCCTGTTCTGCTTGGATGCTGACATCTCTTAACACTAGAACCGCCATAGCTGTCATTTTGACCGGTACCAAGTGAAAATATTTCGATTCTAACCAGAAATTGCTTTAAAAAATAAGTTAAATATGTACCACGAAGAAATAAGTTAATTAGTTTTAAATAAAAATTCTGATATAAGATATTTTTTTAACTCTTGAGTAAAAGTTCCGGCGGTTCTAGTGTTAATGTCGCCTTAACCCCTTGAGGGGCGCCGTTTGCAATCTGCAAACGGTTAATTTTAATGCCGAAATTAACAAATGAGACCAGAAAAAATTTTTAGTACACTTTCGATCTCATAATATACGTGAAAAAAAAGTTTTTGACTATTTCCAAATAAATTTGTTCTTAAATTGCGGTGTGAATTAAATATTTGAACATTTTTAGAGCAGAAATGCCTTGCCCCTGAAAGGGTTAAGTATAACCCAATAATATGTACTGAAAGTCAATTAAAATATGGGTATCACATTACTTATTAAAATAATATTTTTTAAAGTAACATTTTTTTGGTCAAATTAAAGATAATACCTCTAAACGGGCATTATTTCACAACTCACAAGAATAAAAGAGAAAGGGCGTTATTTAATTTTTTAATGTTCTTACAAGGAGAGGGCCAACCTTGGTAATCGCAGTATTTTAATATATGTTGTAGAGTAGACGCCCCTTATTCTCGTTCAAGAGATATTATACAACGCTCCTTATTTCTTGAGAAACAGTGGGGGTCGAATATTCTTATACAACTTAAATACTTTGTAACGTGAAGATTTCATTGAACGTTGCTCAGTTGGTACGGCGTTTACTCTCGGTTGCGCGGGCCTGGGTTCGATCCCGAAACGCGCTAAATTTGTTTTTCTCATTTTTCCTTTGTTTTATAAATACACTTGCAATTATAATTTAATAATCTCAATTTAAAAATTTTAATATCGTACATTAATTATAATGTTAACATATTTAAATTTTAATTTAGCAGTTTTTATTCTTAAACCATCATTTCTCATCATTTAAAGCAGGGGTGGCCAACAGTGGCACGCCTGATACCACTAAAATTTTACAGAAAAATTGGACTTCTTGAATCGCAGAGATTCGATGATTATATAAGGCAAATGATTATACTGTAAAATTTTAGTGGTGAGGCGCGTGCCACAGTTGGCCACCCCTGATTTAAAGAGATTAAAAAATGAATCCATTTTTGAAAAATAAAATTTCCGAAATTGTTAAATAATCTATTGTGGCGATATCTATTTATGATAAAATAAAACATATTCAAATAAAATAATATCAAAAGTAGAAAGGAGATAAAGGGTAATCAAATAAATTCAAAGCCCAATCATACGTATTACAAATTTAAAAATCTTTAATATGCAAAAAATAGGTTTAATTTAATTCTGATGCTAATTTTTAACATAGTTATACTTCATAATGAAGGGAACGAATATTTTTTCCAACTGGATTATATCATATTCAGAGCTGGAGTAGCACAGTTGAAGTTTATTCCAACAGAGCGAAAAATGTCCAGACCAGGGATCGAACCTGGATACTTGGCGTGCCGTGCCAATGCCTTACCTGTTAGGCTATCCGGACCGATACCTGGCTGACATAATTCACTCTTATTAGTTGGACTTGGCTGTGAACTGCAGCGCTATTTCATTCATCCGAGCTATAACTATAGCATTTACATGATGAAAATACTTTAACACGGAATCATGATGAAAATACTTTTCATCATGTAAATGCTATAGTTATAGCTCGGATGAATGAAATAGCGCTGCAGTTTGCAGCCAAGTCCAACTAATAAGAGTGAATTATGTCAGCCCGTTATCGGTCCGGATAGCCTAACAGGTAAGGCATTGGCACGGCACGCCAAGTATCCAGGTTCGATCCCTGGTCTGGACATTTTTCGCTCTGTTGGAATAAACTTCAACTGTGCTACTCCAGCTCTGAATATAGAGTTATACTTGTTACTTTTAAAAAGAGAGTAATATTATCATCGTATTGACTTCCCTTGTTAAGGTATGAATGATATATGAAAATACATAAATGCTGTTTCTTTAAACTCAGTAATTGACACAATTGTTCAATATCATTGCACTGATAAAGAATATATGAAATACATTTTAAAAGTGATATTAAAAAATTAACAAATTTATGATGGTTTATACAATTATTTAGTTAGAAGTAAAAGAATAAATGGGTTAAAATTAAAATTGATATACAATATTTAAATTTTTAATGGATATTATTAAATTATAATTACAAGTATATTTAAAAAACAAAAAATGAGAAAAACAAGCGTAGCGATTTCTAGGATCGAACACGAGCACGCGAAACAACCAGCAAACGTCGTACCAACTGAGCTACGACCAACACAGTCCACCCCCAATTTTGGATTTCCAACAGTGTCCGGAGAGGGTTGCTTTTGCAGGAGACGCATTCTATAGGGAAAATTTTATTGCTCCTACCAATATTTCGAATAATATCTTTATGGTACCATACTATAGCATATTTTAAATAAAATGATCGTATAAATTACTTATTAGGGTTCTCGTTGGAACAATAAAAATTTTCCTATATAGTGCGACCTCTGCGTTTGTTATAGCATAACTACGGCAACGATCTTCTGATTGGATTGCACACGTAATGCTTTCCGAATTTTGCATGTGTGTTTATTTTTGCAGGCGCCTTTGCTGTCTCCAATATTTCATTGGGACAAGCTGTAACATCTGACTTCTGGAAAAGTGCTTTAAGTAATAAAATTTCTCCTGACAGCTTTAAATAAATTTCGCTGAGCCGCTTTGTGCTAACTGGTCAACTAGGATATTTGCAGAAGTCGTATATTTCTGTTGTTAGTCCAATGAAAAGCAGAGTAATTACCGTAATTTCCGGCGTAAAATCCGCGGATCAAGCAATCATTTTTCGACCCAGAAAGTTTTTAAAATCAAATGTAACTTTTTAGATCACAGTAAATATTTGGTTTCAATTATTAAATAAAATTTCTGGGTCAGAAGAGAATTGTTTGATCCGCGGATTATAGGCCGTAAATTACGGTAATACAAAATTAGAAAATTATAAGGAATTAACCTTCCGTCTACCAGACGGGTCCATTGGACCCGACATGTACATTCAAAATATTTATTCAAACCAGAAATTTCTTCAAAACAAACTAAATGTATAAATCAGACAATAATAAGTTAAATAAACAAATTAAATAGTTTTAAGTAAAAATTCTGGTGTAGAATGTTTTTATAAAACTTGGGTAAAATTTCCGGTAGTTCTAGGGTTAATAGTCCAAGGAATAGGGAATTTTACCTAGCAAAATTAATGGTAGTACTGGAAATTGGCTTTCTAGATGTTTTTTGGGTCGCTGAATCCGAATTTGTAACTTCCCACCAAAATTTCACCCGGTAACCCCCAAAAAATTAATTTTTTGAAAAAATTTGGTTTTTGAGAAAAGCGCGCGGGGAATGTTCCGAGGCAGCCCCCTCTCTCCCAGTTTATCCTATGTCATAATGTCATATATCCTATTTGTTGCAAATTTTATCTAGTTTCTGAATTTCGTAATGCTTTTCTCCTAAAACAATAAGAAATTTCAGTTAAAAACAACTATTGGGGAGGGGGGGTTCGGGGGGGAAATTTTGGGGATATGTTAAAAATTCGGATTCAGCGACCCAAAAAACTTAAAGTAAACCTTATAGAGAAAGTTCGGAGGGAAGATGGGAGGGCTAATGTAAACGTGTGAGTGGTTAAGTGGAATTGCGCTACTTAGTCCACGCAGCACTGCGGCGCGTGTTCCGAGGCAGATCCCCCCTTCCCCTTCATTCTAAGTCATAATGTCATATATCGAATTTGTTGCAAATTTTGTCTACTTTCTGAATTTCTATCTATTTTAGTGGGAAGTTACAAATTCGGATTCAGCGACCCCAAAAAATTCTAGTAAGCCGATTTCCAGTACTACGTCTAATTTTGCTAGGTAAAGTCCCTATACGGTCTCTATTGCCTGGACTGTATTAGAATAAATGGCATATTTGGAAAGTACATTCAGAATCAGTGTTGTGCTATATTGATCATTGTTTTATGTTAATTTGAACTAATATTTTTCTTTTGAATCAGTGTCCAATTTTACAGTCCCTGGTGTATTTGACCTATTTGTGCATATATGCACCCTCAAAAAGTGCTTACAGCGCTTGAACATAATACTGGTAAAAAAGAAAAGTAAAATTGATTTTATTTAATTACGACATTTTCATGATTTATAAAGTTTAGTCGAGTAATTAACACAAAGTGGTTCCAAACGAATAAAATTCGTGTTAAATATGCTGATCCTGAACAGGTTAAATCCGTTACGTGATTTAAATACACCAGGAATTTTATCAAAGAAAATGCTGTCGTGATAGATTCTTTACCGAATAATTCCGTCATCCACAATTTGTATATTGTGATTGTATCACTATTTCCAAACAGTAAGTGTTGTTTAAGAATGTTTTTCCACTTGTAGTAGAAATATACACCGGAAATTATTGCTGGTAAATATTGGTACAAAATAAATAAATAAATAAAAGTCTCCAGTGGAACCACTGATATCCTATCTTGTAGATATTTTTATTTCAAAATATCCAACATAATTTACAAAGTTATTTTTGCTTTGTTCATCTCATATTATCGAAGTCAGTTGTGTCAAAATGTGGATCTTCGGATACTACTGAAATTTTACAGTAATCATTGCCAAATGTAATCATCGAATCTCAGCGAATTAAGAAGTCAACTATTTCATTAAAAAAAAATTAGTGGTATCTATAGAGCCACAGTTTGACATCATGGAACTAATAACAAAGAGGAACCATGGAACTATTAATAAAGAGGAACTGACATATCCTTAAAATAGTGAAGCATCAACTGTAACCGCTATCGCAGGCGTTGTTTACTGCCGGTGGAATGTTCCACCAGTAGATTTATATAGAAATTTTCAATTTATTTAAACGCCTTAGTATTACGAAATTTGAGTCATAAATAATGGTAGAAACATATTTTCATTTTTACTGGTAGGAGTTTACTTTGGCAATAGTTAGGTACTGCGTTTCCGCCATATTGTGACAACCAGGGAAATAAACTGACAGTTTTACAAGGCATACTGATACCAGTAAAAACAAATAAAACTTTTTACGACATTTTTGAGAAAAATTTCCATGAATAAGACGTAGAAATATAACGAAATTTTCTATTCAATTTTACTGGTGGGATTTTCGCCCTAGTGGTAATCAGAAACTGAAGATCCTATTTAAAAAAAGCCGCCGCCATCTTGTGACAACCTCCTCAGTTACTTCACTCACAACTGGTAGACAGCACATTACATGTCTCCTCCTCTTTATTCATAACTCCATTAGAGGAACGGACTTATTCTCAAAATAGAGAAGCTTCAACTGTAACCGCTTTCGCAAATGCTGATTACCCATGGTTCAAACTTGAGCCAGTAAATTTATATAGAATTTTTCTCCGTATTTAAGGGCCCTTTTAATGCAGAATTCAGCCACAAATACTGGCAAAAAGAGATTTTCATTTTTACTGGTGGAAGTTTACTTTTGCCGTAGTCAGGTCCTGCTTTTCCGCCATATTGTGACAACCGGTGAAACAAACAGGCTGTTTTACCAGGTAAACTGACAGCAGTAAAAAAAAAAAAGAAGTTTTTACGATACTTGTGAGAAAACGTTTCCATGATTAAAACGCTTCAATAAGACGGAATTTTCTATTCAATTTTACTGGTGTGAAGTTTGCCCCAGAGTTATTCAGAAACTGTAGATCCTATTTTAAAAAAGCAGACGCCACCTTGTGACAACCTCCTCAGTTACTTCATTCTCAACTGGTAGACAGTACACTGTATGTAATCGTCTCTTTATTCATAACCACATTTTTGACACCCCTGATGTAAATGGTAGGAATTTATGTCAAGCCGTGTTGCCAGTTGGACGTTTCATTTGTTTCTACTCAGATTACTTTCTTGATACCAATTTTTATATAGACATATTCGTCTTATGTAATGTTCTATTTAATGACAGATTAAGTAAGGTAATTGTGATTATTTCAAATTAGTTGTAGCAATCAAGCAATTCGTTTAAAAAGAAATCTTGGAACAATTAGTCGGAAAATGGAATATATAAAATTACATAAATGGAAGATTACTCTTCAGAAAAAGCGAGATATTTTGAATGAAAGAAGCGGCAAATGGTCAACACTGTTAATTTTATAAACAAATAATTTTCTTTTATGTAAATTTATTTCAATTTTTACAAGATTATTCCTTATGTTTTAGAAAGTGAAAGTAAATATTTTTAATATAGTAATAAATTAATAAACATTTTAAATTTCTGTGTTCATTTTCACCGTTCATTTCGGTTATCAACACTCATTAATAAAACATTTTAACCTTTAAAACCTTTTCTTATGTTGCACATCTGCAATACAAGTAAAAACTACTGTCATAACTAAAATATTGCAAATTAGTAAATATTTTAATAATTATGAATCTAAATACTTTAAATTATGTAAATTTTTATTTTGTAAAACTTAACCCTTAAATGCATGAATTATTCTTTTACAATTGTGTTTTTTATTCTTACATTAAGGATTAGGCACCAAAAATTTTAAGATAGATTTATAACTTTATTTAGTAGCATATTTTTGTAATTTTTACAGGGTTAATGTTTCTATATAAATATAGTGGTTGCTAAGATTTAGACAAAAAGTGATGCAGATATCGTCGGTACCATGTCAAACTATCCAGTGTGAAAACAGCGGGCTACTTTTTTCAAACTCAGATTTCTTGATAGGTACCACTTTTTTGAAATAGTAAAATTATCTTTATTTAACCTTATTTAATGACATATTAATTAAGGGGAAAACAAGGGGAATGTTACCATTTCAGGAAAGTGGTACCAATCAAGAAATCTGAATTTAATAAAAGTAACCGACTGTTTTCACTATGGATAGTTTGACATGGTATCGACGATATGCACCACTATGCTTTTAATCCCTTGAGGGGCACCGGTATATATTATATACCACCTACGATTAATGAAATTTTACACGAGAAAATTTTTATTAATTTTACTTTTCTAACTCTGGTGGAAAAAAGCCGTAAAATTGCTTTTACCTATTTTGAAATAGAATTTTTCAAAGATTCCGGTGGGAATTCAGCATTTCACAAACGTAATTGCTTGCCCCTCAAGGGGTTAAGGGTTAAAATGACAAAAATAATTTCATGAATTTAATAATAAATTATTATCTTAACAAAAAATTATTGGCAAAGTCAATTACCGTAATTTCGGGTGTATAGCCCGCGGATCAAACAATCAAGTTTCGACCCAGAATTTCTTAAAAATAAAATGTAACTTTTTAGATCACGGTAAATATTGGTCTTCAAATACTCAATAAAATTTCTGAGTCCAAACTGAATTGTTTGATCTTCGGGCTATACACCGGAAATTACGGTACATATATATGTTACGGCCAAAACCCGGTTATTGGCCAGTTTGCGAATTGTCTGGCCAATTCTCCCGAGATTCCTGGCCGGGATTCCTGGCTAAAACCCGAAATACATGAAATAAACAGCGTATTTCGGATTTTGGACAGCCAATTCGTGAACGGGCCGGGAAGCCTTGGCCAATATACGAAGGGGGGATTTAAGGCTACCCGGTAGGTGGCACTGACATGCACACGTGATAGGAAAGAACGTTCCATGCTGTGACGATTATATTCTGATATGCTGGATAATTCCCCGCCTGTTTGATATATTTCGATAAATTGGGTTTATTGTGTACATGATATTCTAATCTGCTGGAGATTTCCCTCCTCTGTGACTAATATCGATACATCGGATTCATTGTCCAATCCAATAAACAAATTATCTGAGTGAATCTGTAAATAAACGACAAATTGTACCTAATAAACTATAGAAAAAATTGCTGTAGAGCATATTAGTAATGTATAACAGTTTCATTATGTTTGCAGTAGTGTAACATCATTAAAATACTTTATAAACGATTTTTTCACATATATCATAATTCTTTATCGGAATTCTTTTGGGCGTCCCTATAAACGAACTGTAATGGCTACTTAATCAATACTCTATAAAAAAACATATTGATCACTACATGAGTTAGGCATGGGAATTTTATTATGTTTGAAATAGTGTAATATCATATAAGTGCACTACAAATGATCTTTCACCATTCACTGCAATGTAACGAAATACTTTTGAGTGTCTCTGTAAACAAACTATAATTGCTACTTATTTCATACACTTTAGATAACAGTTTGACGTCTATCTTAATGATGCATACGAATTTTATTATAATTGAGATAATGTAACAACATTAAAATGCAATAAAAAACTTTACTCATTGATGATATTGTAATGAAATAATTTTGTGTGTCCCTGTAAATTAATCAAAAATAGTATACACTTCACAGTCAATACCGAAACGTATTTATAAACATAAATAATATAACAATTACAAGTCAATCCGTGTCTTTAATCGAGTTAGAGCACGGGCAGGCAGGCGGCCAGACAAATTGAATTCATACACATTTTCAACTATGTTAGAATGGGATAAAAAGTAAAAATTGGTTTCTATATACCCATTTCGCGAAATGGCCGATCGCATTTGGCCGATTGCATCTGGCCAGTTCGGGTTTTGGCCGGCCAATTCCCGAATTGGCCAGTCAGTTTAACACATTGTTGGCCAGTTCGAGAATTGACCAATTTCGGGTTTTTGCCGTAACATATATATTGAAAACCAGGTTATCCACTCAAACAAAGTAATCCACCAAAGAATGACGAATGTAAACAAATTAAATATTAAGTGAAATGTAGTTCAAAATGATAAAAGTAAATTTTTTGTAAAAAATAAGACATACTTTTAAATGCAATTTTTCCAAATCTCCCACTAATTACAAAGAATGAGAATTATTACGGAAATGTATGCAAATTTTTCTTCGAGTATTTTCATAGAGCTGTAGTTCGTCTAGATATTTGGCACTATATGCATAAATCATTCCTTTTGAATATATTTAGTTTGTATATATTAAAGGATTTAATGATAATATGATCATTTAACCCTCCGTCTACCAGACGGGTCCATTGGACCCGACAGGTACATACAAAATATTCATTCAAACCAGAAATTTCTTTAAAATAAACTAAGTATGTAAATCAGACAAAAATAAGGTAAATAAATAAGTTAAATAGTTTTAAATAAAAATTCTGGTATAGAACGTTTTATTAAAACTTGAATAAAATTCCCGGTAGATCTAGGGTTAATATATTCATTGAGGGTGTATTATTAAACAAAATATATCCCACTAACTGTATGCTCGCAAAGCGCAGAAGTTTTAAATCGAAAATCAATTTGTAACAAAATTATAAAAGAATATTTATTTTTTGTCCTAGGAGTTATATTTAATACAATTGTGTATGTTTTACAAATTAACAGTTTACATTTTTGTTAAACTTAACCAATTTTATAACAAATGTTTCGGATTAAAAAATAGCTTGTTTTACTTAGATGTGAGAGATGTTATTTTTGACATATAAAAATACTAAAAATAACTAACAATAGTGACTTAATTAACGTATTTTTAATACTAGAACGGCGGGAAATTTTATTCAAGTTTTATAAAAATATTTCTCATCAGAATTTTTATTTAAATCTATTTTATTTATTTATTTAAGTTATTTTTGTGTAGCATATATTACTCTTATATTATAAAAAGTTTTCTGGTTCGAATCGATATGTATTCATTTGGTAAGGGTCAAAATGACCCCTCGCCGCCGTTCTAGTGTTAAGTAAGTCGACTTCAAAAGTTGAGAGAAATAACATGCTCTTACGTTTACATACCAGTATTTCCTAATAGTTTTCTTTGTATTTATAAATAACTGAACATATGATAAACTTCTGTTGTTAAATAAGGTGAAATATGCTAAACAAATTTACTGGTGTTGAAATAGATGAGCATTTTTTTTCTTTTCAATTTTGGTGTCAACTTATATTTCTCAAAATGCTTTATTAATATTTAATTAAAATTAAAAGTTTTACAGTTTTATACATTTTTATAAAATTTAATTAAAACAAAACACTTCTATAAAATTTTATAGAAAGAGGCTCTTCGGAAAGAAATTGACAGTTTCCAGTAACAAACGAAAATATGAAATATCCAAGCAAAAAAAAAAAAAAAAAAAAAAAAAAATGAATTACGTACGCATAAAGATTATAACAACACAAAAGAGGCAGTGGCGCAGCCCGCGTGGGGGCACAGGATACCACATTTTTCTAAGAATATTCCTCGCTTCAGTTAATCGAAAAAATTTTTAATTAAATTTTATTAATTTCACTATATTAACCCTTAAATGCGCGATTTTTTATTTTGTTTCGAAAAAATTATATATGATTCTCTGAAAGGCTTATTACACAGGACAAATAATGAAAAAAAATCAGAGATATATTTTTCATATAATACGTCAATCATTTCTTCTGTTGCACATCTGCAATACAAGTAAAAACTACTGTCGTGGTTCTGTTTTACACTAAAATATTGCAAATTAGTAAATATTTTAATAAGTATGTCTCCAAATACCTTAATTTATACAAATATTTATTTTATAAAACTTAACCTTTAACCCTTTAATACCCATGATAAAATACATTCTAGAAATTAAGTACTTCAGAGAACATGACCTTACACCAGAAAATATCAATGGTTAATTCGCGTTATTTAAATACGGAATGTCTGTTATTAATTAAAGCAAATATTGCTATTTCGATTTTCTGGTGTTAATTAGTTTTATACGAATAAAAAAAATCTTTTAAATTCAAAACACTGTTCTTTGCATATATGCAAAGCTGCGCACTAAGGGGATGACACTAGAACACCTGGAAATTTTACTCAAGTTTCATAAAAAAATATTTTACACCAGAACTTTTATTTAAAATTATTTGACTCATTTATTTAACGTAAATCTGCGTTTTTAAAATTTAACTTGTTTTGTGAAATAATTTCTGGTTCCAACTGACATTTAATCATAAGGTTGAAGTCGAATTGACTCCTTCCGGACGTTCTAGTGTTAAAATAGTAATATATTTAGGTTCAAAACACTTATCCAGGCTGCTCCACTACAAAGAGGAGTTTCATCAAAAACACGCCCCTACCTGCTTCCCATACACGAATTTTATTAAGTTAGTGCCACTTATGTTTTAAATATTTACATGCATTTATTGAATGACGAGAACATCCGAATTAAATAGAAAAAAATATTTTCTTTTTCTTTTTTACTGGTACAAAAAGTAATCCTATATGCATATACAGTGGTTCCCAAAAGTGTTCGTACACTTACGAATTTCAATGAAATTGTGTTCTATTCATAAATTAAAATCAATATTTCAGAAAGACTATTTAATAATAAGAACTACAACTTATTCTTAACAAAACCACGTAAAATATATTTAAAAACATAGTAAAATGCTATTTTTAAAAAATCAATTATCAAAAAGTAACAAAATGTTACCTCACATAAGTCTCTGTACACTTTAAAAAAAATCTTTACATATTAGTAAATACTGTAATATTTCGTTAAATCAGTAATTAGTATGATATCCTTTAGTATAAACAACAGTTTTTAAACGTCTAGGAATAGATTTCACTAGTTTTTTTTTTCGTAATTTCTACATCAATGTTCATCCTATTCATCGATCATTACTGTTTTAAGTTTTCTTTTCATTTTAATGTCGTGTCTTCGTACTCTAACAGTCATTTCTTTCCAAATATGCTGCACTGGGTTTAAAATCGGCGATTGAGGATGTGTTTTCAGAATTTATGGACAATTATAGAGACACCAGAGGTGAACGTTGAGAGCCGTGTGCTTAGAACAACAAAGTTGTTTCCAATACGCGAATTTTGGGCTGATAATTTTAAATTGTATTTTAAAACATTTAAATAAGTGTTATAATTCATTATGCCATCAATAAATACAAAATTATCTAGTCCTGATGCTACCATGCACCCCCACACAATGACACCTCCACCGCCATGATTAACTTTCCCAACGAAGTTCTTCGGATTAAGTTCTTCATTTTTTTTTCATACAATTATACACCCATCGGAACCACAAATGTTGTTGAAAATAATCATAGCATTACATTAAATTCTTATTAATTTCTTTTTGTACAACTATGTTTATTGTGATTGGTTGTTTAATGTAGCTTTCTTTCACGGCCACCAATTCCCCGACATGGGCCTTGCAAAATCTATAAATACCTGTAAATTTTCTGTTTTCTTTCAGTATGTTTGTGTAATTGTTCTTGTTAATATCAAATATACTCAATTCAATCCACGCCTTTATGTCTGCCTTTTATTTATTTCAACAGCAGAGCGTTGGTTCTAGCAAGTGTTGAAATGAGCTGCGAGACATACTGGCGCTGTTATCTTTCTGGTTTTCATTTCTGCTGGGATTTTGAGTGAAAAAGATTTTGTCTTTCTTTTTATATATTTTATCGAGCAGAATGGATTCTTCAAAAGATGTTTACGGCATCCTTCTTTTTGAAGGTGATGGAAAATTTTTCGGTATGGAAACGAAGAATAACGGCAATTTTTGCTGCTAAGGAATTGGAAAAATTCCTGGAAAATGAAACGGATCCAGACAATGCCGCCGATGTCGTGAAAGCAAAAAAGGCTTACGCTTTATTATTATCATTATTAAGTGATAAAGTTCTTGCGTCACGTCAAGATGAAAATACAGCTCATAAAATTTGGAATAAATTAGAACGCACTTATGATACAAAGCGTGCAGTGAATCAAATTTTAATTCGGAAGAGATTGGGAACGATTAAGAAAGATCGTACAGTTTCTATGAGAAATCACATTGATGAAATAAATAAATTAATTTCGGATCTTAAGCTCTCTTGGGCAGAAGTTAATGAAACGGATACTATTGTTTATATTTTGATGTCATTGCCTCAGGTATTTGAAAATGTTAAGATTGCTTTAGAAAACCAACCGAATTCTGTTTTGACATTAGATTTCGTGACACAAAGATTATTAGATGTTGAAGCACTTCTTTTGGATTCAAAGAAAGAAAAAGTATATACTAAGGCTGCTCATGATAATACTGCATTTGTGTCGACTCGCAAAGAATTCTTTTGCAAAATTTGCAACTCTAAAGGGCATAGAGCGAAATATTGTAGAAAGAAAATTACTTGCCATTCCGATTTGTGATTTGTCCCATTGTGGAAAATCCGGACACATAAAACGTAACTGTAAAGCTGTTAAAAATTCAAATGAAGAAAAATTTGCCTCTTCAGCTGTTTCTTTCGTTGCTGGAAGCATTAAAAAGAATGAATTTATAGTAGATTCCGGAGCAACTTCCCATATGTGTTCTAATGAGAATTATTTCGCATCCTTAGTACCTTCTTCAGGAACTATTAAATGCGCATTGAAAACAACTAATCTTGAAATCAAAGGTATTGGAAATATTAATGGAAAACTGTCAAATGGAATGGAAATTACTTTTAAGGATGTGCTTTATGTTCCAGACTTAAACGGGCAACTCATTTCCGTTAGGAAAATTGAAAGTGCAAATTATACAGTTATTTTCAAGAATCAAAAGGTATTTATCAAAAAAGGGAGAAACCGTTTTTACTTTGGTGAACGTGATTTGAATGGACAATACGTATGTGACTCTGTCCCTGTTTACGAAACCGTTCTTACTTCAAAAGAAAATCATTGTGATATCTGGCATCGCAGACTTGGTCATCCGAGTGACAAAGTATTGAAAGATATGAAGCTTCCGGTACCTGATTCTTTTTGTGATATTTGTGCTCGGGCAAAACAGAGTGCTACACCAATGGGAAGAGGACCAAGAAAAAGAGAAACCAAGCCAATGACTTTGATTCATAGTGACATTTGTGGACCTATTTTTCAAACAACTTTTTCTGGCGAGTGCTATTTTATGACTCTTATCGATGATTTTTCTCGTTTTACTGAAGTACGTGTACTGAAACATAAAAGTGAAGTCTCAGAAGAATTAAAAATGTTCTTAAAATCCAACCCTACAGTGAAGAAAATTAGATGTGATAACGAGAAGGAATATTTTTCTAGTGATTTAGTGAATTTTACTAGAGATCTTGGTATAGTGATCGATCCCGCTCCTCCATACACGCAATCTTTGAATGGAGTAGCTGAACGCTGCAATAGGTCGCTTCTGAATATAGGAAGTGCTTTGATTGCTGAATCAAATTTACCAAAGACTTTTTGGGGTCAAGCTATCCTTTCAGCATCTTACTTGAAAAACCGAATGCCAAGCAGCACTATTGAGAACAAAACTCCTTACTTCCTGAAATATGGAGAAGAAGTCGATTTCAAGCCCATACGTGTTTTTGGATGCAGTGCTTACATGTTAATTCCTTCCGTTCATCGAAAGAAGCTTGACGATAGGTCTAAACAAATGATCTTCATTAGTTATTCTTCAATGGGATATAGATTACTAGATCCTGAAACGAAACGCATAACTGTATCAATAAATGTGAAATTCGATGAAGAGAAAAAGGAAAATTGTTCAGTCGAAACAATACATTCTAGAAAATTCAGAACCAGACGATAATGAAATTGATCCAGATGTTCTAGAAAATACGATACGAGTGATGAATTAGTTGATCCTGAAGAGAAAGAAGACAAAACAAGAAAATCTGAAAGATTTAAAAAGCAACCTGTACGGTATCCAGATCCTGAAGTTTACGAAGCATTACTTTGCCAACAAGAAACATTAACGTTTGATGATATCAAATCCTTCCCTAGTGATGAACAACGCTTGTGGAAAGAAGCTATGGACGCGGAGATTGAAAGTATGAAAATCAACGACGTCTGGGATCTTGAAAAATTACCACCTGACAAACGACCTATTTCCTGCAAATGGGTATTTACCATCAAAAGAGATGGTCGACATAAGGCGAGACTCGTAGCTCGTGGATTTATGCAAAAAGAAGGGCTAGACTATAGTGAAACCTTTTCCCCTGTAATAAGTATGCCAGCTTTACGTTTGGTTCTTATTTTGATTTTAACCCTCCGTCTACCAGACGGGTCCATTGGACCCGACAGGTACATACAAAATATTCATTCAAACCAGAAATTTCTTTAAAATAAACTAAGTATATAAACCAGACAAAAATAAGGTAAATAAATAAGTTAAATAGTTTTAAATAAAAATTCTGGTGTAGAACGTTTTATTAAAACTTGAATAAAATTCCCGGTAGATCTAGGGTTAAATGAAGACTTATATGCATTTGTGTTAGATGTTAAAACAGCGTTCCTGAATGGTAAGTTAAATGAACTTGTTTTTATGGATCAGCCGCAAGGCTATGATGACAAAAGTGGGCGAAAGTGTAAAATTAAAAAAAGTTTATATGGTCTAAAACAAGCCCCACGACAATGGTTTGAAAGGTTTCATGAATTTATTTCAAAGTTAAATTTTAAATCTTGTGATAATGAACCTTGTATTTTTATTCGGTATAACAATGATCATAAAATAATTATTGCTTTGTATGTAGATGATATGTTAATTGCAGGTTCAGATGTAAATGGAACTAATGTAGTTATTTCCCTATTATATAAAGAGTTTCATATATCAAAATCGGAAAGTGTTTCAGAATTTCTAGGTATTCAAATGAAATTCAATTCTAATAGTTTAATAATGGATCAAGAGTCTTACATAATTAAATTGTTAAGTAAGTTTAATATGCTAGATTGTAAATCCAGTGACATTCCTATTTCTCCTAAGTCCACCCCATCTGATTTCAAAAATGGTAAACCTTTTAATGGCCCATATCGTGAACTTGTAGGTTGTTTATTATATTTAGCTTATATTTCTCGACCTGATATTTTGTATGCTATTAACTGTTTAAGGGTGTATTCGAAAAAATATTTTTCCACCCTCAACAGCTCGAAATTTTCTGAGACATTTTCAGACTCATTTTTAAAAGTAAAAACATGAAACTTGCTGGGGTGATTTCTGAAGACATGTTTAACATGCCGTGTGATTTCATTTTCAGCTCAATTAATTAGAATTTGATTTTTAAACAATTATTTTCTCAGTACCATGACCATTTTTTTTCATTCCCAGATCGCCCGCTTCGGAAAATTCGGTTCAAAATGCCAACTTTGACAGCGTTTTTTACAGTATTTTCTGCATTTATCAAAAAATTAAGAAGCACCGCACATTATATAGTTTCTAAATAAGAGAATTTCCAAGTTTGATGCGTTTGAGAGCAAAAAGGAATTTTAAAATGAATCAGAAAATAAGCAGTTCGGATCGGAATACACCCTTAAGTCAATTGAAAGAAAATCCTACTGAAATTACATGGAAAGCACTTAAGAAAATCTTAAGATATTTAAAAGAAACATTGTCTTTAAAACTTGTGAATAAAAAGCAAATTTCTGATCCTAAATTATCCATGTATGTTGATGCTGATTGGGCGGCTAACACAAATGACCGCAAATCAGTAACAGGTTATATTTTAATGTTTTGTAACATGCCTGTTCTGTGGTGTTGTAATAAACAAAAATAAGTTGCTTTATCGTCAACTGAAGCTGAAGTCATTGCTTTAACTAAAAGTTTGCAAGACTTGTTATGGTTTAAAAATATTGCTAGTGAAATTGTAAATATTAAGGATTTAGTAATTTTTGAGGATAATCAATCATGTATAAAATGTATCAGTAATGAGAGTAATTATGATAGAATGAAACACATCGATATCAAATTGAAATTTGTTCGCAATATTATAAAAGAAAATAACATCAAAATTGAATATGTTCCTACGAATATGCAAATTGCTGATTTATTTACAAAGGCATTACCTAAAGTTACATTTTATGAACTATTATTTCTTTGTTGTTTGTACAAGTAATGTTTAACACTAAAACGCCCGGACATTTTACTCAAGTTTCATAAAAATATTTTACACCAAAATTTTTATTTAAAACTGTTTGACTGATTTATTTAACGTAAATCTGCGTGGTTTATATGTAACTTATTTTTTGAAAGAATTTCTGGTTCCAGTTGACATTTAATCATATGGTCGGAGTCGAATCGACTCCTTCCGGACGTTCTAGTGTTAAATTGTGTCATATTATTATTAATGATTGATTTCAAGAAATTTCTTTGTTTTCTGATGCAATGCTAGATTATGGGCGGGAGTTGAAAATAATCATAGCATTACATTAAATTCTTATTAATTTCTTTTTCTACAACTATGTTTATTGTGATTGGTTGTTTAATGAAGCTTTCTTTCACGGCCGCCAATTCCCCGACATGGGCCTTGCAAAATCTATAAATACCTGTAAATTTTCTGTTTTCTTTCAGTATGTTTGTGTAATTGTTCTTGTTAATATCAAATATACTCAATTCGATCCACGCCTTTATGTTTGCCTTTTATTTATTTCAACAAATGTTAAATTTACTTTCATCTGCAAACAAGACATTATTTAAATACGATTCAGGTTTATTTATCATTGATTTTGCAAAGGAAAGCCAAGGCTTTTTGTTTTTCTCATTAACAAAAAATTTCTGCGAGCAGAACTCTCATATAATCCAGCTGATATCAGCAATCATTGAATAGTTTCAGGTGAAAATGAAGTAGAACATTGCCTATTAAATTATGTAGCAACTTTTACAGCACTTTAACGTGGATTTTTTACAATTTTTCTAATTATAAATCCCAGATCATGTTGTGTTAGCTTTGATGGACGACCTTTCCTTGCCTTGTTTTCGATCAGATTTTCTTCTTTAAAGCGTTTTATCACATACTACACAATAGAATGGGTTAAATTAACTAATTTAGCAATCCGAACTGATTTACCACTGTACTATGATGAAAGATAATCAATTTTGAATGCTGTTAGTTATTTCTTACGACTACGAGCCTAAATAGAATATTGCGGAGAAAGCAAGCCAAAATTAAAGACAAACGATCTCTTAAATGTCCTCACAATGCAAAAGTAAAAATAATACTACAGACGATATTTTTAATTATGAATTTATCGGAAAATATTTCCATGTACGAAGACTTTTGTGCCATATTCTTTCTCTGTCTCTTTCCGTTTTCATTTTTATATCTAAAAAAAATCAGTAATAAAAACGAATGTTGAGCATTATTTAGAATAACATAAAATTGCTGTGGAAAAATACTGGACTTCACATTAGAATTCAATTCCAGGGAAATGCTTTCTTGCTATAAATTTCTAAAATGTACGAACACTTTTAAGAGCCACTGTATGTACCCATGGTCCTGATTTAGATAAGCAGCTATTTTTATTGCGGAATTGAGTTATCGGTGCGAACTGCCATGATGCAGGTTACTCTTTTTCAATATTCTGATGGCTTTTAAAAATATAATTCTGTTTTTTACCCATGTTCCTGGCGCAGCATGTTCATAATAGGATATTGTGTCATATTAACCAACCATCCAACCTAGTACTAAATTAATTATTTACTAAAACTTTCATTAATTATAACAGCACACATAAAATTACAATCTACCTTATAAAAATATCAACACACAGCAAAATAAACTTCACCATCCATTACCAGAATTTAAAATCATATCTAAGCAAGATCACTGTGGTACGACCTTTAACACGCTGGATTTCCAGACTATTGTAAGTGAGTTCGATCGCACTTTGAAGAATAACATAAACGACATACCGAAATTTCGCGCGTATCCGCCGCACCTCAGATAATTCGTTTTCCTACCAGAATTTATTTTAAATATAATGTGACTTGCTTCTGCTTAGCACTCATTTGACTTCTTTTTTTCAATAAAATTACCAGGTTTAAAAAGACTTAACCCCTTGAGGGTCAAGTAATTGTGTTCCTGTAATGTTGACCTCACACCGCAATGTTTGAAAAATTCTATTTCAAAATAAGTAAAAGCAATTTTACAACTTTTTTTTCCACCAAAGTTAGAAAAGTAAAATTTAATAAAATTTTTCTGGTGTAAAACTTTATTAATCGTTGATGGTATACAATATATACCGGTGCCCCTCAAGGGGTTAAGTAAGCCTCGGCGGATACGAGGGAAATTACGGTAATTCTCCAATATCAGCAAACACTGATTCTTCTGAAATACTCAATAGATGGACCACTGGAAGATTTTTTCGCACTTTTTGAACACAATTCATTTAGTGCACCTTTTGTGTGTAATGCAGTTTTGCACATTTTATGCATAATCAAAGGTGCCAAATACGCTAAGATTTTTATCACTCTTTTGTACACTTCTTTGAAAACATTTTCTACCTGGGCATGTCCGTGGCTCTCTCCACAATTTTTCATATAAATCTATATGTAATTTTAGCTAAAACTTTGAAATTAAAAAAAGTGAATTTATTTCTATTTCTGTCTCTAGAAAGTGGAAGGATCATGACATAGCACGATTTTTAGTCTAGCAAAAAAATAAAGATAAACATAACTGTAACGCATTTTTTTAAGTATAAAATTTCACTATTTAGAAGAAATCTTACATGACAACATCATGTGATTTATTTCGGGATTAATATCCCGCACGCGGAAATTACCGCAAATAGTGTCATAGTTATCAAAAGATCTAAAATAAATTT
This sequence comes from Maratus speciosus, assembly GCA_963932465.1. Lineage (NCBI taxonomy): Eukaryota > Metazoa > Arthropoda > Arachnida > Araneae > Salticidae > Maratus > Maratus speciosus. The sequence continues at coordinate 441,157,046 of OZ010796.1, read as the reverse complement.
CAAATAATTTGTTACTAGTTTTATATAATGACAGGCTTTCAGTTAATGAATATGGGTTAAACCAATTTTCTTTGTGCTTTTCAAGATTTTCTTTTGTCATTTTTTATTATCTAGATTTTACTAAATAACAATAATATTGTTTAAATATATATTTAAGCTGCACAAAATTAGCATCTGCACAGAAAAAAATCAATTTTACAATTAAAATATAACCTTGCAAAGTCATATCTAGCGTGAAAAATGTAACCTCTGTTACTGGACAGTATTTGCTTAATTTATGATACAAATATTTCAGCAGAAAATATAACTTTTATGTATTACATAATCAAAAGTGTCCTTTAGTTCAAAATAATAGTTTTAGAAAGATGAATATTATATAATAAAATTTAATTATCATTATATGTGTAATTTTATCTCGCTTAGAAAAAAAAACTAAGTTAAAGTTCATAATTACCACTTATTTTAGTTTTAAAGAAAATATTTTTTTAATTGTATTTAAAGTACATAACATATTCTTTGTTTGAAATACATTTGGTTTATTATCAGTTTACAATTATTAAAAAGAAATAGAAAAATTCTTCAAGTAACAGAGGTTACATCCAGTAACAGAGGTTACAAAAATTTACAAGGTGTAAACAAACTGACTTTTTAGCAACTAACAAATACAAACTGAATAAATCAAACATAATTTTATTTTGCAAAGAAATTTCCACAAATTTTTAACACTGCAATTATTTTTCAAATACGTCAACAGGTGGGGAAATTTGTAAAATAATCTGCCCCCTTTCTGTACTACAGTTGGCATGGGCAAACTTTTTTGGATCTGTTCGAACTTTATGTATGCAATATCATTGTCATCTAATTTAAAAATAGATAATGTATCATCACAAGCTTTCAAAAACATAACTTGCACTTCACCATCTTCTAAATCAGGGGTGGTCAACTGTGGCACGCGCCACACCGCTAAAATTTTACAGTAATCATTGCCTTATCTAATCATCGAATCTCTGCGATTCAAGAAGTCGAATTTTTCTGTAAAATTTTAGTGGTATCAGGCGTGCCACTGTTGGCCACCCCTGTTCTAAATCATCTTGTGTAGCGGCTATGTAGTAAAACTTCATTTTTCTCTTTTTTTTCGGTTACAAATTCTACTAGTATATATCGTCGGTACCATGTCAAATTATCCAAAGTGAAAACAGTCGGTTACTTTTATTAAATTCAGATTTCTTGATTGGTACCACTTTCCTGAAATGGTAAAATTCCCCTTGTTTTCGTCTTAATTAATATGTCATTAAATAAGGTTAAATAAGGAGAATTTTACTATTTAAAAAAAGTGGTACCTATCAAGAAATCCGAATTTGAAAAAAATAGCAAACTGTTTTCACATTGGATAGTTTGACATGGTACCGACGATATGTTTCTTTAATTATTTTATCTAGCGTTATTTCTTTAATTCAATTTTCTTCAGCAGTAGATTCAAGAACTTGAAAACTTGTTTTCTTAGGAGACGCGTTATTTCTTTAATTTAATTTTCTTCAGCAGTAGATTGAAGAACTTGAAAACCCCTTTTCTTAGGAGACGCGTTATTTCTTTAATTTAATTTTCTTCAGCAGTAGATTCAAAAACTTGAAAACTTGTTTTCTTAGGAGACATTTTAAGATCCGGAAAATACCACAAATAAATAATACATGCTACTGCAAAAATAAATATAAATAAGCAATGAGAATGACAATAAGTACCACAAAAAATGCATATTCTGGGATAAAATGAAACCTCTGTTATTTGTATGTAACATCTCGCCGGGCTCCCAAATGGTCCGCCTGCTCAATACCAATATTATTTTAGAAAAATTTTCTTTTTAGATTTTTCTTACAAACCGCCCGGAATCAACTTTGAAAGTTAATTCTAGCGCAAACCTACCATAAAATTTTCTGTTAAAATTTATTGGTATTCAGTTGGCGGACCATTTAGGAGCCTGTGATGCTAACAGGTGATCTGTTACCAAAAGTTGTAACAGAGGTTACACTTAAGCGAGAACATTTTTTTCTTAAATAATAATATTCTAAAAAATAGCTACGTTATTTATATAAACTTATCTTACTTAGTGTTTTGTGATTTAAAGGAAATTTTATTTTTAAAACAATATTTAAACAAAAAATTGGAGTAACAGAAGTTACAAAGAGAAAACACACTCACCTTAGAACTTCATAATACTGCTCTATACTCTAAACATGTGGAAGACAAAGTGAAAATGGCACTTAAATTCTATTCTAGAAAGCTCTTTGAGTAGTACAGATTAGTAGCGACCTTTGTTGGACAAAATTTTTATTATTTATTCTGCTAAATGTAAATAGAGTAACAGAGGTTTCGTTTTCATAGACAAATGTTAAATTAAACTTATGCAGTTACAAAATACATATCTTAATTCATTAGTACAAATTTATTAAACTACTATATCTATTATTTAAATAAAAACAGATAAATATTGTGTTGTTCATAATATTTAGAATTGTGGTCTCTTTAAAGTTGCCTCTCTAGTCCAGGGGTGGCCAACAGTGGCAAGCCTGATACCACTAAAATTTTACAGAAAAATTCGACTTCTTGAATCGCAGAGATTCGATGATTACTGTAAAATTTTAGTGGTGTGGCGCGTGCCACAGTTGACCACCCCTGCTCTAATTGTTTAACTGCCTCTCTTAATTGCTTACGCGTGCTAACTCCTGGGCATAGGAAAGAATAGATAAAGTGCGTAAATTGTACAATAAATACAATAAAATTGGCTAGAGCATATTTCATACCAGTTGCTGGAAGTAATATCATATAACTGATATAAACACCCTTGATATCACTTCAGCAGGTTTTGTTATTTTTTTAATGCCATAAAAATACTATTACTTATATATTTTGATTATTATTATTACTATTATTGTATAAAGTGTGTATGTATATAAAGAGCGTGTTCTCATATGTATTTATTTTGATTATTATTATTGTTACTTGATATAAAGTTGTTCATATACGTATTTACGTTGTAAAGCCTTGGTTAAGAGAACGAATGCACAGGCGTATTTTATCTTCGAAGGGGATCTTTTCAGATAGACTCGAAGGATCCAAGCTTAACAAAAGGTTGACATAAAATGCCAAACAGAATTTACAACTGAACGTAAGATTATTTGTTGGGCCTCATAAAAGAAGTCGTAAAGATGGACCACACGGGCGAGAAGGAGAAGCCCGGGGTTCTCAGGCCCCACGATCACTCACCCTTAGTGGGCGGAGTGCTCTATACCCCGTAAAAGTGGAGTATCTAATCAGAGGTTTGCGAGAAGGCTGAAAAAGAGGGGGTCGACAAGACGGACCGATCATTTAATGAAGGGGGCAAAGACCATCCTTCATATTGTTAATACGATCTGAGGTCGTAAGCAAGGAATTAAGTTATAGGGAGATTTGATCTATTTCTCAACAGTGATGGTTAAAATAGAGATTTGTTAGATTTCTCAACAGTGATGGTTTAATAAAATTTTTTCTGAGTTTCGATATAGCTCTCAACAGTGATGGTTAAACCAAGATTTACCAAGTTTTCTCAACAGTGATTTTTAGAGATGACTACGAGTTTCTTGGGTCGTGTTTTCCCGTTAAGGGACGACCCTAACATCGGCAGCTCTTGGACCTGATATCATCGCCAGTTTAAATAATTAGTGAACTTTACCTGGAATGTGAAAAACCCCAATAACCAACGGAATATGTGTGTGACTAACGGCTATGAGTAAGCTTCTACTATATTGTTCAGAATGTATGTGTAATTTAATACTTTTTTATTCCCATTGTTTTAATTAGCGATGTTGTGCTAGGGATATTCAATTTATGGTAACCAAGCAATTAATTAATCTTTGTAATAATAATTTAAAAGGTAAAATTAATTCAAATGTTAATTCAATTTCGTTCTTTGGAACGCTGGTGTCTTGTGACACAACTCTATTTTTTTTTTTTTTTTGTAAATATGTTAATTAACTGTAAATAACCTTGTAGTTACATGTTAAATTTTAGCATTCTTCATTATGAGTCTGTTAATTTACTTTAACATTAATACTAAATTTCAAACTTATTTCGTTTATTTCATTAAAAAAAAAAATATTTAACTTGCGTGGTGCCGTTACTTTTCGTAGCGCCTGGAGTTATTGTTAATATTGCCCGTTATATGGAGTTAATATTATTTTATTATAATGGTATTTTTAGTAAAAAAGAAAAACAAACAAAACGTGTTACTCATGATTGCTAACATTAAAATAAATTCTAAAAATTAGTCTTGGTACCAATGAATTGTATGAAATATTTCTGACTTGTTTTTCCCAAAAAGTGTATGGCTCAACGAAGTCATATTTTGATAAAAAAAAGTGTTGAAACAATATTTTATAATTGAAATGTAGCTTATACTGTGTGTATAGGGAATTTAAGGTTAATATTAGTAGAAAAAGTTGCATTTATTCAGTAAAAATTTGCAATTACTTTGTGAGAATTTAAAAAAATGTTGAAACAATTATTGAAATGAAAAGAGAAAAAACCTTTTTCATAAATAAATTGAAATTATTGAAGAATGATAAAGAAAAATCATACAATATCGAAAAATAATTCATTGTTGTGTTTTGAAATCAGTAAGAAGTGCTGAATATTGTTGAAAAATTATTGGAGTGTTATGTATGGTACTGAGAAAAATTTATTGATCTTCAGTAGAAAGAATTTATTGATTTATGTGTTATTGTGTATTATTTTGTGCATTTCGGGAAAAAAAAGAACATTATTGTGCATTTTTGTATTTATGTGTATAGGATTTTAGAAAATTTACTTTATGACAAATAGAAATTATCGCAAAAGTAAAGAAAATTCTAATTCAGGAGTTAGCACGCGTAAGCAATTAAGAGAGGCAGTTAAACAATTAGAGCAGGGGTGGCCAACTGTGGCACGTGCCACACCGCTAAAATTTTACAGTAATCATTGCCTTATCTAATCATCGAATCTCTGCGATTCAAGAAGTCGAATTTTTCTGTAAAATTTTAGTGGTATCAGGCGTGCCACTGTTGGCCATCCCTGAATTAGAGTTAGAAAATATGTCTCACGAAAAAGAGGAAAATAAATTATCTCCGGTGTTGAGTTTAATTAACCCTTTTGATATAAAGAAAATTCCTAATGTAAAATTCTATTTAAAAGAATTTGATCAGTTCTTGGATAGGACAAAAATAAAAGAGGACTTTAGGCTACAAATTCTAAAATCAAAATTTGTAGGATCTGCACTTGAAAAATTGGTGCAAGATGACAATTTAAATTGTGAGCAAGATTATTCAAAATTTAAACAGAAAATTTTGGATGTTTTCTCAAAAAGAGAATCGTTTACAGAACATCAGACAAAATTTAATCAAATAAAGCAAAAACCTAATCAATCCGTCAAAGATTTTATAGAGAACTTTAACATCTTGGTCTATAAATATTTACAAACGACAGGATATGATAATAATAAAGGTGCGAAGGATTTTTTGATCTGATTAAAATAAATAAATTTCTGGACGGAATGTCTCCGAATATTTCTTTAGAATTAAGGAAACTAGATATCAAAGAATTTTCTAAATTGAATAAAAAGCATTACAGTTGGAAAATGCTTTCAATTCTTCAACAATTGAACAGGTAAATAATGTGGATAGGAATAATGGTTCGCAAGATAGTTCTAACAGGGGTTCGCGTAAAAAGTGCGATAGGGATAAAAGTAGACCTCCGGGGAAGACGTAGAATGAATAATTAGGTATTGAATTTTAAGAGTAGTTTGTACATAGGTATTTGGGAATTTTTATCTAGGGGATTGTCGCACTTTCAAAAAAAAAAAAAAAAAAAAAAAAAAAAAAAAAAAAAAAAGCAAAAATTATAAAATCCAATCTTATTAGATAATATTTTCTCTAAAATTTGTTTATATAATTTTTTTTCTCTTTAGTGTATTTTGTGTTCATTTGTTTTCATTTTAGTATAGTGTATTTTCAGTGTATTTGGGTCTAAGTTCAATTATATCAGGGTAATTAATGGTATATATTGGATTTTATGTCGTTAAAGACATGTTGTACTATATATCTCTGAGATTAGTCGATATATTGTGGGTCTGTAATGTAGAAAAACGATAGGATCTAGTTTAGTTGGGAAAGTGTCAGGTAGTGACATGTTTTGGTGGACGTTCAAGGGTTAAATTTTTAAAATTGGTATTTCAAACAAGATATGATTAATCCTTTTACTATTTGCAAAGTACTTAAGCTTAAATAGTTTAAAATATAGGATTTTACATGCTCTGAAGCAAAAAACAGCTTTTTGTAGGAGTAGGAAAAAAAATGTAAAAATTCAAATAAAATCAATTTTTGCAAGTAAAATTCGGTTCTAAAGGGTAGTATTAGTTAAAAGGGTTGTTAGCTATGCAGTAGTAGTGTTTTTGAATACCTACATGTATTTTTTAGACTGGGAATTTTACTTTTAGGTTGCTCTAGGGAGCCATTCAGCATAAGTTTTTTTAACTTTTTCAAAAGAATTTTTTTTTTTTAATAAAAGCATCACTTTGGGATAAAGTTTTGTTAGTGAGGTGTTAGTTTGTAGTGGCATTCGGGTAGTTTAGTGCAGGTACGAGTGTGTTTCCATTCACATGGTGGCAGGTACCGATATTTTCTACGGCCGCGTACGGGTTAAAAAGCGGTATTCTCAATTTTTTCCGTTGTAGGTAATTTTTTTTTGAGGAGTTGTAAACTACGGAATGTCAGTTGGAGATGTAAACGGTTATTTTTACTAGATAAAGGTTAGTGGTAACCATATATATAAAAAAATGCAAATTTCTAAATGCAAAAAATATAAACAAAAAAATTGTAAAACACGAAAATTCGTACGTAAGTAGGTTTGTAGGGGTTTTACAAAATAAATAAACTATTTTGTAGGTGTCTGAGTATGATAGTTAAATAAATAAATTTGTTTTTTCAAAAAAAAAAAAAAACAAATTCGGCTTTTGTCAAAATTAAAATGTTTTTGGTCAGGGTAGAAAATTTTCTCTTTTATTATAAAATTGAGGGAATTGCACCGAAAAAATATATAAAAATAATATATAAATATAAAATAAATCAAAAGGGTAAATGTTATATTTATATTAATATATATAAATAGCAGCTTTGGATTTAGTTACAGGTAAATAAATAAATATGTAAACATTCAACAGTATAAAATATTGCAGGTAGAGTATCATTGCATGGTGTCCAAACGGGGTTTTTAAAAGTATATAATTTATTGTGGAAACAGCAGCTTCGTAGCTTTGGGAGAAGTTTTATTTTTCAGAAAAACGATAAAATTTTCCGTGGAGAAATTCTCTCCATCCCCGCATCCGAGATGCAGGCTGTGGTGTTTTCAAGTTGTCAAACACGGCAATAAGGAGGAAAGGTGGGCAGTGAGAATGATGGATTGAGACTCACCCGCCCCTTTGCCGGGACGAGATTGTTGAGCAGTCACGTTTGACGAAAGGGTTCTCAAAACCGGCTGTTTCGAGGACAGTTTTAGTTTTGGTTTCTAGTAGCAGTAAATATGGAAATTTAGCTATAATTCTGGGGGCTTTTACTCTGGGATTTTTTTTTTGAGGAATTTTTTTTTCTATCTTAAGGTCCTGTTTAAATGCAGGAGTTTTATTTAGACTAGTAGCAGTTTTACGGTGGTTTGGAGACATTGCAAAAATACGTTAAAATATGGTAAATAAAATTTATAATGACAAGTTATAAATAAATAATAAATAATAAAGGTACATATAAATGCAGTAAGAAATATGGTGGTTGTAGTGTTACAAGCATCTGCTTCATCTGTTCTGAAAATCACAGTATGGTACAGTAATAAGGTGATAGCATGCGAGTTTATAAAAAAAATAATAATTTTGACAGCATGCGGGTTAAAAAAAAATTAGGCATATAAATCTATCAAAATAAAATTTATGTTTTCATGCATCGGCAGGCAGGTATTGTACACGCAAAGTGTATTTTACGGGTAAAACAAAAAAAAATTGAAGTTTATTTATAAAATAAATTCGTAATTATAGGAATTTTAAGCCAACGGCAACAAATATTGGTTGCGTAAGCCATGGTTTGCATTAAAATTGCTATTGACAGGTGTTTTTAGGTAGCGGTACATGCGTACCAAATTTGGGTATTTTTCAACGGAACTATTTTTAAAATAACTCAAACGAGTTTTGGTTAAGAATACCTAAAAAAAGGTAGTTTTTGGGTATATTCTAATTTTAGTAATAATTGTATATAACATTTGTATCAATAAGTATGTTTAAGTGTGTATTGAATTTTAAAATCGGTTTCTGTGCAAGCGCACAAAGTGGAATGTTGTTATTAAAATGACTCTCGTGTCAAAATTTAAAGGGACATGTTGGTAAACAAACAGGGTATTTGTTTTTTTCGCCCAGACAGGGGGCGGAGTGTCCTTATAGACAGGGTACTTATTTCATGAATTTATTAGGGTAATGATTCAATGGGCGTACTTACAGTGTCCAGTGAAGAGGCATTGGTTCCCGAGGTGTCGTTTTGGGCGACATGGTTCTGCTTTGGGGTTATGGATCCTCCCATTTATTCAAATTCTTCGACATATGTCATTATCTGAAAGAAACCAGCGAAACATTATTATCTTGGATTTGGTAGAAGTTACGTATTTTAAAGTACAATGACTATTCATTTTGTACGGCGCATATATTAGCGTTAATGAGGTTAAAATAAATGAGTTTGTTCAGTAAAAGAAAATTAAACAAAAAATTGTAGAGTTTATATAAGGCGTTGTAGCGTTTAGCCAAATAATTAACGAAAAGTTAACCTATTTTTAGGCTTGCTATTAAAATATAAACTGAATAAATAAATAAAGAAAAATATTCTAAATTAGGATTAAAATTTAGAATAAATACATAAATAAAAAAAAAATTGAGAAGGTTATAAAAAGTGATAATTAAAATATTAGAATGAAGGTTTTCGTTTTAAATAAAGTTCGGAATTATGATAACGAATTCAGCAAATTTTTTTTGAGAGTATCTTTATTTTTTTTTTATTTGAGCAAATTATATGCAAAATAAATAAATAAATTTTGTAAATTGCAGGTAGGCAAAATAAAAAAAAATAAAAAAAAAAACATTTTGGGTTTTAATGAACGTTTTATTCTCGCTAATCAAAATTTAAATTAAAAATTAGTTAAATAAATCAATTTAGTAGGATCATTTTCAAAATTCAATTAAGCAATGGTTATAATTAAATAATTTAATTATAAATTATCGTTAGCACTTTTAAAAATTCAAAAGTTTAAAAATAAAATTTAAACTTAAAATTTCGGTTAGGTTATTAAAATATAATTTAACGATTGGTTTAAAAAAAAAAAGAAAATTATTATGAATAAAAATAAATAAATAAAAAGTGTATACCAGTCACCATTTTTTCAGAATTTGCAATTTTTAGTCGCTAATAAAAAACTAAAAATAAAAAACTTTCGGGATTAATAGCACTTTTAAAAACAATAAAGTAATTTTAATATTAAAAAAAGGTGTAGTGTAGTAATACTATTTACCTTGTAAGTTTGGTAATCCAATGTGTTGAGGCTGTACGTCCGTCTGGTGCTGCACTTTCGCGGGTCGAAGGGGCTTTACTTCCGGAAGCACGGATGGACAGTGAATCGGCTGCATTGGAGTACCTCTGTTTACCCATAAATAAATAAAAAAATAAAAGCGAAAGTGTGTTAATATAAAAGAAATTAAATACTTTAAAGAAATAAAAGTAAAAAGATAGTGTTTAGATGTAATTTCTTTTTTTTTTTAAGATTTTTTTCTCTGGTTTACTAAAGTGTAAATTTTAAATTGGGTTATTTTTGGTGCTAACAGTTTTAAAATTCATGTTATAAATTGTTAAAAGGGAGTATATTATTGTAAAGAGTATTGGTAGTTACGGAAGCAAAGGCTTCAGTTTATAATTGCTCAGGTTAGGACAGCAGTTAGAGAATTGTGTTTCCGTCTTAGACAGTGCATCGTTATGCCCCATGTTCACGAGGGTATTTACAAGTAAATACAACGTATTGGGTGATATTTACTGTTCGGATATTAGATAGGGGAAAATGAATCTCTAATTTTCCGGCTCGGCAGTGTTTTGAATATCACAAGGTAGTGTAATTACTCATTTAAATCAGCGATGGGATTTCCGTTAAAGGAAGATGCTTGATATTGAATTTTGTTTTGTATCAACTGTTGCAGAATTAGTTAAGTACGTTAAATGGAAGACTAATTGTCTGTACAACAGTATCGACAGTACACATTGCAGTAGAATGTGTCATTTTAATCGGGGAATACAGGATTCCGCTATAGGGAGGTATTCTCGATTAAGGTCGAATTGGTGGATTTTTTTGGGGAAAGTATTTTATGTTAGAGACTAGGAAATAGGTCTATTATTTCATGTGAATAAGGTCATGAGCATAGCGAAAAAATTGGGCTAGCAAGGCTATATATTTAAATAAAATAAAATGGGCATTCCACTGTTGGAAAAACAGATTCAGTTGTTTTCGGGAAAAGTACGGTAACTTTTCTTTTTAGAAGCGGGAAGTTCTTCGAAGAACAAGTTTTTTTAGCGTCTCTTTTTCAACTCGGATTGGAATCAAGGGATAATCTGACCATTTTCTAGATTGAAGGTGTTTTCACTTAATTTTAATAGTGGTAATGCGTATAATAAAATAATTTTTACAGCAATAGAAAGCCCATAAGGAGCACTTCATTCTAGTATAAAATTGCATATGAATATAGTAATTTTTACAGTATAAATCATTGTTTCTACATACCTGAGAAAATTGGCGTGTAATCCTTGTGGCTAGCGTCACCCGCTCGTTAGTAAAGGGGTGAAATCAACTAGAGCGGTTGTAGATAAGCAGTCCCTGTTCAGCCAGTTTGTAGTTAGGGGGTCAGCCAAGGTGAAATTTAGAGGTTGCTAAGTAACATATGATTGCTTTCCTTTCAGATATGCAGAAAAAAACTGCATCGCGATTCTTTGGAGATAGATAGATCACTAATGACAGCTATTACGAGTTTTCTTGCGCGTACTCTTTCAAAGCAGTGGAAAGAGATTGACAGTTATCTTTTGAGTGAAGTAATAAACGTTAGGTTACGTATTCTGTGGTTGATAAGAATAAATCTACCATTTGTGTTGAAATATATATTGAACAAATAAAATAAGAGTTAAATAATAAATCTTTCTTTTAGAAAAAAAGAAAGAATTAAATAAATAAAAACAGTAGACTTACAGATTTTCTAAGCGGTCAGTAAGCTAGACATTTATAGGGTGTATTTAGTACTGCACTTCTTTAATCATAAATAGTTCTTCATGAAAAGAATGTGACAGAGGTATTATGAAAACGAATATTAGTATTCATAACTTCAATAAAAATAATGTATATTTTGCAGAGTGTTTAACACTAGAACGCCCGGAAATTTTACTCAATTTTTATAAAAATATTTCACTGCAGAATTTTTATTTAAAAATATTTAACTGATTTATTTAACGTAATTCTGCGTTGCTTAAATTTAACTTATTTTAAGAAAAAAATTCTGGCTCCAATGGACATTTAATCATGCGGTTTGAGTCGAATCGACTCCTTCCGGGCGTTCTAGTGTTAAATCTTGTGAAATAAGGTGCATATTTCATGTGAATTTTTAAAGTGTATGTATATACAGTTAGGGCATCATATTAAAATTATCGTTAGTATTATATAATGTGTTTTTTTTTAATTGATAATCATATGTACAAGCCATACTGTATATTGTATTCGAAAAATAAGTCAGAAATATTATTCGAATTTAGTTAAATAATTTTTGGACTTATGAATTATTCTAAATTATTATTGCTATGTCTCTCATTGGCTATTAAAGTAGATAGGAAAATTTTTGGGAAACAAAAATTGTGTGTGATTCAGTGAGATACATCACCAGTCTACAAGTATGTATATCCATTGTATATCCACAAAACTACAGTGTTTTACGTATAACAACCAGTGTGACGACCAATCTATTCTCTACATTAGTGGTATATTACACAAGGACAATTTGTGTGTTACCACACTACTGTGATTCACCAGTTTGACTTTTTTTAAACTTTCCTTTCACACTAAGGACAGTTACTCTGTTGCAGCAGAGTAGACATACAGGCAGTGTGTAGCTGCGGTCAAGTCTTACGTGAACAACAAATGGTCGTCAGCAAAGGATCAGTCGAGGAGCGAAAGGACTTTCTTTCAACAAAGACCGTTGTCACTCAACCCGGAGTGGTTGGAGTACCGAAAAAAAAATTTTTTTTGCCATAAAAACAATTGGATATGTTGGAAGTAATATGATATAACTGATATAAACAACCTTGATATCACTTCAGCAGGTTTTGTTATTTTTTTAAAGCAATAAAAAATACTATTATTTATATATATTATTATTATTATTGCTATTATTTTATAAAGTGTGTATGTATATAAAGAGCGTGTTCTTATATGTATTTATTTTGATTATTATTATTGTTATTTGATATAAAGGTGTTCATACATGTATTTACGTTGTAAAGCCTTAGTTAAGAGAGCGAATGCACAGGCGTATTTTATCTTCGAAGGGGATCTTTTCAGATAGACTCGAAGGCTCCAAGCTTAACAAAAGGTTGACATAAAATGCCAAACATAATTTACAACTGAACTTACGAATATTTATTGGGCTTCATAAAAGAAGTCGTAAAGATGGACCACACGGGCGAGAAGGAGAGGCCCGGGGTTCTCAGTCTCCACGATCACTGACGTTTAGTGGGCGGAGTGCTCTATACCCCGAAAAAGTGGAGTATCTAATCAGAGGTTTGCGAGAAGGCTGAAAAAGAGGGGGTCGACAAGACGGACCGATCACTTGATGAAGGGGGCAAAGGACCATCCTTCATATTGTTAATACGATGTGAGGTCGTAAGCAAGGAATTAAGTTATAGGGAGATTTGATCTATTTCTCAACAGTGATGGTTAAAATAGAGATTTGTTAGATTTCTCAACAGTGATGGATTAATAAAGTTTTTTTCTGACAAGGGAACCACTTTAGGTGTTGCTCGCACCTAGTATTGAAACCTGGTGCATTTTAAAGCTCTATATTAGGAAGTTTGGGAATCGATAAAATTTTTTTGTTAAAATAATATTTTTCGATTTTACAGCAGATTAACTTTCTGAAAATGCAATTTTCGAGACCACTTTTCGGGCTGTTAAAGTAAAAGATTTTTTTTTTAAATAGTTAAAAATATAAATTAGTCAATAATAACTATAAAATGTTGAAAAAAGTTTTTAAATTCCTTCAAGAACCTACGAATTTGATTTAAAAAAAAATACAATATTATATTTACATATTTGGCGGGGAAAGATTGGCGTCTTTTTCGTCCCGTACAGTTTTCCGGCAACCCTAGCTCAGTATTTTCGCTACGAACCTTGTTGTAATGGTTTGTAGTCCAGGCAATAGAGACCGTATAGGGACTCTACCTAGCAAAATTAATGGTAGTACTGGAAATCGGCTTTCTAGATGTTTTTTGGGTCGCTGAATCCGAATTTGTAACTTCCCACCAAAATTTCCCCCGGCAACGCCCCACATTTTGGTAAAAAGCCCCACAAAAAAGGTTTTTATTAAAAAATTCCATTTTTTATTGTTTTAGGGGAAAAGTAGCTCGAAATTCAGAAAGTAGACGAAATTTGCAACAAATTATATATATGACATTATGACTTAGGATGAAAGGGAAGGGTGGATCTGCCTCGGAACATGCGCCGCAGTGCTGCGTGGACTAAGTTGCGCAATTCCACTTAACCACTCACACGTTTACATTAGCCCTCCCATCTTCCCTCCGAACTTTCTCTATAAGGTTTTCTTTAAGTTTTTTGGGTCGCTGAATCCGAATATTTAACTTACCCCCAAAATTCCCCCCCCCCGAAAACCCCCTCAAATAGTTGTTTTTAACTTAAATTTCTTATTGTTTTAGGGGAAAATCATTACGAAATTCAGAAACTAGACAAAATTTGCAACAAATAGGATATATGACATTATGACGTAGGATAAACGGGGAGAGAAAGGGCTGCCTGGGAACATTCCCCGCGCGCTTTTCTCAAAAACCAAATTTTTTCAAAAAATCAATTTTTGGGGGTTGCCGGGTGAACTTTTGGTGGGAAGTTACAAATTCGGATTCAGCGACCCCAAAAACATCTAGAAAACCGATTTCCAGTACTACCATTAATTTTGCCAGAAAAATCTCCTATTGCCGGGACTCCATCATATAGTGCACGTAGCGCCGCAGTGCATGTTCAGAGGCAGCCCTCACCCTCCCCGTTCATCCTAATTCATAATATCATATATCCTATTTTTTGCAAATTTTGTCTAGTTTCTGAATTCCGTGATGCTTTTCCCCTAAAATAATAAGGTATTTAAGTTAAAAACAACTATTTGGGGGGGGGGGGATTTTTGGGGGTAAGTTAAAAATTCGGATTCAGCGACCCAAAAATCTTAAAGTAAACGTTATAGGGAAAGTTCGGAGGGGAGATGGGAGGGCGAATGTAAACGTGTGAGTGGTTAAGTGGAATTGCGCAACTTAGTTTACGCAGCACCGCGCGCATGTTCCGAGGCAGATCCCCCTTCTCCTTCATCCTTCATCCTAAGTCATAATGTCATATATCTAATTTTATGAAAATTTTATCTGCTTTCTGAATTTCTAGAATATTTTTTCCCTAAAACAATAAAAAAATTGATTTTTTTAATAAAAACTTTTTTTCGGGGGCTTTTTACCAAAATTTGGGGAGGTTGCCGGGGGAAATTTTGGTGGGAAGTTACAAATTCGGATTCAGCGACCCAAAAATCTTAAAGTAAACGTTATAGGGAAAGTTCGGAGGGGAGATGGGAGGGCGAATGTAAACGTGTGAGTGGTTAAGTGGAATTGCGCAACTTAGTTTACGCAGCACCGCGCGCGTGTTCCGAGGCAGATCCCCCCTTCTCCTTCATCCTTCATCCTAAGTCATAATGTCATATATCTAATTTTATGAAAATTTTGCCTAATTTCTGAATTTCTAGATATTTTTTCCCTAAAACAATAAAAAAATTGATTTTTTTAATAAAAACCTTTTTTCGGGGGCTTTTTACCAAAATTTGGGGAGGTTGCCGGGGGAAATTTTGGTGGGAAGTTACAAATTCGGATTCAGCGACCCAAAAAACATCTGCAAAGCCGATTTCCAGTACTACCATTAATGTTGCTAGGTAAAATTACGTATTGCCTGGACTATTGGACGTAAACATATTACAAGTATAAAGCTAGTGAAAATTTTGAAGTGCCATATCTGGCGACTTAACTCTCTTTTGGTGTAAAATTAACAAATAAAAATCCAATTATAAAAAATTATAAATATAAAAAAATATATAAAATATGATTTTAACAAAGAATTTTTATCGGTTCTCTAACTTTTATGCATAGGGCTACCAAATGCACCAGGTCTCGATTCTAGGTGCGAGCAACACCTAAAGTGGTTCCTTTGTGAGTTTCGATATAGCTCTCAACAGTGATGGTTAAACCAAGATTTACCAAGTTTTCTCAGCAGTGATTTTTAGAGATGACTACGAGTTTTTCGGGTCGTGTTTTCCCGTTAAGGGACGACCCTAAGATCGGCAGCTCTTGGACCTGATATCATCGCCTGTTTAAATAATTAGTGAACTTTACCTGGAATGTGAAAAACCCCAATAACCAACGGAATATGTGTGTGACTAACGGCTATGAGTAAGCTTCTACTATATTGTTCAGAAAGTATGTGTTATTTAATATTTTTGTATTCCCATTGTTTTAATTGGCGATGTTGTGCTAGGGATATTCAATTTATGGTAACCAAGCAATTAATTAATCTTTGTAATAATAATTTAAAAGGTAAAATTAATTCAAATGTTAATCAATTTCGTTCTTTGGAGCGCTGGTGTCTTGTGACACAACTCTATTTTTATTTTTTTTATTTATTTTTTTTTTGTAAATATGTTAATTAATCTGTAAATAAAATTTTTGTTAATTGTTAAATTTTGGTCTATGTTTTTAATACAACATGAGTCCATTGTTTTGCTTTAATTTAATTTTTGTTTCAGATTATGAACTTCTTTGGTATGTTATTTATGCTTAATTTTGATAGGTTTTGTTTAGATAAAATTGCGCGGTCTAAAAGCTATTTCTACAGTAAAATTACACAACGCAGTTTGGGGCAGTTTTTAGAGAGGTGTTTCCTCCTCCCCCAATTTAAGATAATTACAGTAAGATTAATTATCAGAAGTAGCCATGACCATTATTGAATTATTATGATCACAAATGTTTGTTTATAAATTGTAAAGTTTTGAAATAACCACTATAATATTTCAGGTACAGTAATTTAGGAGTAGTTAACCTACAATTACTAGGGTAATTAATCGCAATTACCCATTAGTCTTTCCCCCATTTTCAAGATTGGGGTTTACCCTTGCCCCAATCAAGGTTTATGTCTGGGTAGTTAGTTGGTGTCGGTATATGGACCCAGTTCTTCCCAACACCAGTTAAGAATAGTTTTTTCTAAAAGATGTCATAAAAAAATTGGAATTTCTTTCTATATTAGATGAAAAAAAAATAAAGTTTTGGACATGAAAAGCACATGTATTTTTGGTTTCACCCATATACCAACTAACGCAATTTGAAAATTGTGCGAGATATTTTGAATAAAAGAACGCGTTAAATTGGAAACTATGCTTGCAACAAGCTTGCAACCAGAAGTTCAAAATATTGGCGAGAATTTTAGAATAAGATTCTTAGATTTATTTTCTCACGGAAAGTCTATTGTTAAGCCCTTGAGTGGCAGTGGTCTATTTTTGGACCACTTACTTTTAATCTTTAAATGCCAGATTGCCACCAGAATTTTGGAATGAAAATTTTCCTTTTATTAAGCACATGGAGAAAAACGTTTACTTACTTCCAAATAAATTTGTTTCTAAGTTTTGGTGTCATTCAATCAATTCAGCATTTTACGAATAGATGTACTTTGCCCCTGAAAGAGTTAACTCTTTAAATTCACAATTTGTGCTCAACTACGTGGAAGAGGCTATGAAATCGGCCTTAAAAACAATTACGAATAACGTCTTAAAGTCTATCAGCAATCAAGAGTGCTTGTTTATACTAAATTTATCTATCCTACAAATTTTATATGACCTCTGGATGATTACATGAGTAGTTTTATGCAAATGGACAACGGTCACTGCTGTCCACTTATGTCACTGCCAGAGACATAAAAAATAGGGAAAAACATTTCTCTGACAAGAATAAATATAAAAAATTCTTTTCGAAATTGTAGATCAGGGGTGGCCAACAGTGGCACGCCGTATACCACTAAAATTTTACAGAAAAATTCAACTTCTTGAATCGCAGAGATTCGATGATTAGATAAGACAACGATTACTGTAAAATTTTAGTGGTGTGGCGCGTGCCACAGTTGGCCACATCTGTTGTAGATAGTCATCACAGAATACAGTTCAGTTTCTGCTAACGAAAATTATATAAATGATAAAATGTATAACCCCAAAGGACCCAAATTACTCACTTATTGGAGAGTAGCCCATATATTATTTGAAAGACAATTGTAATTGTTTATAATCAATTATATTTGACAGTAAAATTGGATTAAGAATTTCAATTCCGATGTCGTTGATTTTTGTGTTGAAAAACCTTCAATAATTTAGATTTTTTTTTATTTAAACATTACAAGCTGCCAACTTTTACGCTTTTTTTTTTTTACCACGAAAATGTAGCAGAAATTTTCGCTTTGTTTACTCTTTACATTTCTACGATTAAATAACTAAATACTTAGTACTCTCTCCCTCCCAAATTAGTTGCTACATTTCATGTAGGTGGAGTCATAAAAACTTCCGATGCATTTTAGTTGCTCGACACCAGTAAAGTTATACTACAATGAATATATGGTGATACAGGAGTTACAGATTATTTGACCTGGATGTGAAGTAATGGGACTATAGTTGTAATTATGAATATTTATTTAGAAAATACCCTAAAGAAGGAAATGAATAATAAACAGCGTAACGTTGTTTTGCGATTTTTACTGCAATATATGAAAATGATAAACTAAGCCGTGTTGCTATATATGCTGCAGCGATTAGCCCCTTAATCGTCGCGCCCGAGACACTCACGGGCAAGGCCATGTGATCAAGTTTCGTTGCACTCGTCACAGTCACGGGCTGGACGTCAAATGACTTTAGCTAATTTTTTCTGGTATCAACTTTGCATTTTTCTTTCCCGAAAATATTTTAAGCCTTAACACTAAAACGCCCGGGCATTTTACTCAAGTTTCATAAAAATATTTCACACCAAAATTTTTATTTAAAACTGCTTGACTGATTTATTTAACGTAAATCTGCGTGGTTTATATGTAACTTATTTTATGAAAGAATTTCTGGTTCCAGTTGACATTTAATCATATGGTCGGAGTCGAATCGACTCCTTCCGGGCGTTCTAGTGTTAAATACGTGATTCTATTTTTATATTCTGTCCCGCACCACTATATTTTTAAAGCATAGTTTTATGTAAATTTCTCCTGCACTTCTTGTCGGAAATCAGGTACATTTGTTCCTTAAACAAATAGTGGTGCCTACGAAATAAATTGCCTCATGCTGATATTGCAGCATCGGTCCGTTAAGGAAGTCATAAACGCTTAAAAGATGGGAAACTCTGAAATGACAAGTTTGTTTTTAAGATCGTAATGCTTAATTTAAGGAATTGCACGAGTTGAAACACATGTTTTACTTGTTTCATATTTGAATACATCTGGGTTACCGTTTTATAAATTTCTATGTTGAGTAGCTCAAGTGAAGAGAAAGATTTTAGCGTTGAGATATCTGGAAAGAAATCAAAAGATTCCATCTTTTCAGATGTTTTTGACTCTGATTAATCGGAAACTGCGGATAGTGATGATAACCAAATATTACGCACATCTATGCTTGCAATTGAAATCGTAGGCTAAGATTAACTTTTCGTTTGAAGCTATTTCGGGTATTCTGCAGTACTATGAACATTTTATAAATGATGAATTGGTGGATAATATTGTAATCGAAACTAATCGCTATGATGAGAAATGGGGAAATGTTTTGGGGAGAAAGGCAGATTGGAATGGGAATCTATTTCTTAAAATAAAATGCTGTTGTTTTTTGCTCTTACTACTGTCGAAAAAATTGTAAAAAAAATAGTTAAAAGTAAAAGTTTAAGAAAATATATTTTGGGCTACACTTTATTTGTTAAAACTCCATTTTTTCGCGATATTATAACGTACAATAGGTACAGCGAATTAAAAAAAAATATTACATTTTTGGAATAATGAAGCTCGTGATCCTCAAAATCCACCTAATCCAAAACTGTACAAAACTTCGATTGTTTGTGCGCCTCTGAATGATTTGTAAAGAACGATTATCAACATCAAATTATTTATATGAACAGCATTCTCTGGATGCTATGACCCCTACGGACAAAACCTTACACAGAATGAAAAATTTGTTCTTCCCATGAGAATAAATATGGAAACAAAATTATAAAATAAACCAAATATGAATGCAAAGACTGTAATATAGGACTACGCATGTCATGTTTCAAAGTTTTCCTTACATTGAAAATTTACTAAATTTTGAAAAATATATTGAATGCAAATTTTCAAATTAAATTTGAATGAAATTATCGTCCTTGTAGTAATATAAAATATTATTTGATTTATATATGTCTTTACCTTTACATAAAATGAAACCACAGATTGCAGCATTGCATCGAAGCTTCTCTGCACGTCATGTGTGTACAATACAATCAAATAAAAGATAAATAAAATTGTAACTTTTAAAAATTTTATCCATCCTGAACACTTTCAGGAACAAAGCCCCTTCATTGCTTGAATGTCGAAATAAAGGACTGACATCGGAATTTATGAACAGATTTATTTGGAAATAAGAAAGAGCCAAATTTCTCAAATTTACTAAGGAAAAATTTTTGTATAAAATTTCTGGGATTATTGGACATTTGGGTATTCAAATTAAGGTTTTTCATACGCTTCAAACCACCCTTAAAAGGTTAAATATTTAGAAAATACCCTGTTTCTTTTACTAATGAACTCAGAATTTTATGAATAAAAAAATTGGGCAATAAAAAAAAATCGACGATTTTTGAAGGGATTTTCCCAAAATTACGCGACGATTTAGGGGTTAAATTTAATGTTCATCGTAGTACAATATCCCGTTTGTGGAAGCAGACAATGACGTCAAAAATAAATTGTGATGAAATTTACAATGTAAGTTCACAAAAAATTTATAACTGCGGACAAAAAAAACAGATTTTTCTCTGCAATTGTGCAAAATCAAAGATGTTTAAATAAAACGAAGACAAGAACTCCGGAGTTTATCATGTGCTGTTAGTATTCCTAAATAAACATTACACAGGATTCTCAAGGAGGGAAGAGTTTTGAAGCTTATTTAATCCACCATTAAGACAAGTCTAACAGAAAAAAAATAATCTCGACAGAATTCGATTCTGTTTTACAGCACCCTAGATGAAATTGAACGTTTGAGGCATAGTAATATCAGAAGGTTTATTACCAAAGTAATGTTTATGGCAGCGGTGGCAAAACCAAGATGGGACTTGAATAGAAACGAAATGTTTGATGGAAAAATTAAAATTTAGCCTTAAATTATTCAGAAAATTAAAAAATAAACTCAAAAAAATCGTGCAAATGGAATTGCTGTGTCAAAAGTTGTAGAAATTGTTAACAAAGAAGAAACCCGAAAAATGATTATAAAATTTTTTGTCGGCTATAACGTGAAAAATCGAGTCCTATATACAAACAGCAGCACAGTGCCAAGCCTCATTTGGCAGTGGATATTCCCAGTATCAGAGTTAAATTTTTAAAAGATGGATGAAATTTTCAACCACAATGTCAACCTCCAGATAGTTCGGATTTAAATGTACTTGATCTCGGTTTTTTGAACGCAATTACAGTCATTGCAATATCAGATGCTCACCAAGAATACTGATGACTCAATTGATGCTGTTGAAGTGGCTTTTGAAAATATAGAAGTAGAAAAGCTTGACAATGTATTTATAACTTTACAAACATGTTTGGAAAACATTATGATGTCAGGCGGAGGCAACTCTTGCAAAATACCCAACTCAATATGGAAAGCGCCGTCGTCAAAATCTTCTTCCGCGAAACCTGGCATTTAATAATCCCGAAGTTACATTCTGTGCAAGAAATCCCTTAACCCCTTCGAGACGAGCGTCTTTTACAGAATTTTTAATCTTTAATCACCGGTTTTTTAAAACAGAAATTTTTGCCTAATTGAATTGGGAAAAATGCTGGGATTCAATAAGGCAAAATTTTCAATAAAAAATTACTGGTGAGAGTAATCCCCGATTCTGAGCACTTTATGTGGCACGAATTCAGGTCGCTCGTCCCCAAGGGGTTAAATGCCAATTAAAATTGTTTTATTTGCGATTAAAATTATCACAGTTTGGTATTTTCATTCTCATTCTTTACTTTCCACAAATGTAGCACTTATTTTGGGGCTAATATTTCGAAGTATAGGGCATAGCCGGATAAGCATTGGAAACATGCCTTTCAATTAAATTTTCTGATTTTTTCCCAGATGTGGGTACCTATCTGACAATATATTTCCCCTATTATCTCTTTATAAATATTGATATTTTAAAAGATAAAAATGCTTTTTCAAATTTTTTAAAAGCCGATTTTCTCAAAAACTTCTGAAAATTTGATGCTATTAAATGAGGTTATATAGATACTAAATATGTATAACTAGGGATTTTTGAATAATTTTCTGTTTATTAAAACTGTGTGAAATAGCGATAAAAAATTTACAAAAATAAAAATCATATTTTATTATTATACGAAAATTACCATTTTCTTGTAAAAAATTCCTTATATGTGCACGTATATTGTAGATAAATGCCGAAAATATCCGTTAGGTATATCATAAAAATATTTTAAAAAATTGTGTAAAAAGCAATAAAATCGATCTAAAGGTGTTATTTGGGGCAGAACTACTCAAATTTGACATCAGCAGAATGTTTGGAAAATACATTTACAGAATTTAACTTTGAATAAACAGACGGGCATCCTTCTTAACGCTGTCGATACTGCTTCAGCATCAAAAATTGTTGTTAGTGTCGGAGACAACAATAGAGAAGTATATTTTTGGCACGGAAACATACTACATTCTTCGATATCGAAATGTAACGACAGTGATCACAATCAATTTAACACAAGAACGGCGGGAATTTTTACTCAAGTTTTAAAAAAATATTTCACATCAGAATTTTTACTTAAAACTATTTAACTTATTTATTTAAGTTATTTTTGTGCAGCTTATATTAATCTTATATTACAAAGAAATTTCTGGTTCGAATCGACATGTATTCATTCAGAAAGGGTCAAAATGACCCCTCGCCGCCGTTCTAGTGTTAAATGAATATCTTCTTCACCAAATTTAATGAACAGAAATTATAGTTTAGTTTCAACCTTTTTAATTGAACAATTTGCTTTGGTTTCTACCACGTTTAATGCTTATGTCTAACTGATATTAACCGCCGCTCCTTGAAATTGATTCGTTGTAATAATTATATTCGATTTGAAACGATGTCATATGAGAATCATAATCCAAAATGCGATTGTTGTGGAAGTTTCTTGAACAAAGCTTGTGGTTACAGAAAAAATTGAAAACAGACAAAGAATCCATATTATTTTCAATGTCGACTGATACTATGTTATTGGTTTGAAAATATACGAAGCATTTTTCTCATAACAAACACATTTTCATGAAACTGAGAACTGAATCCCAGATCCTGACTATGTTTTTGTATATATGTTTATAATGATATTTGCAAAAAATTGCTATGTCTATACAGTACCTTTTACTT
The DNA here is from genome assembly GCA_963932465.1 of Maratus speciosus. Lineage (NCBI taxonomy): Eukaryota > Metazoa > Arthropoda > Arachnida > Araneae > Salticidae > Maratus > Maratus speciosus. The sequence continues at coordinate 441,134,025 of OZ010796.1, read as the reverse complement.
TCGTGATGTTTGTTCCATTTTGACTAATTTTTATTTATTTATAAAAACATGTTTATCTCATCAAAAATTAAACGACGTAAATCTAAGGAAATATATATTTAAATACAAAACCTCATCCAGTTTTGTCGGCTTTTGATTTTTTTTTTTTTTTTTTTACAGAAAATATGCACCGATTTTCCCTAATATTTATTTTCGATTTAAATAGCCACAGAAATCTACCATTAAATAAGTCAAAAATTGAAAGTTGTATATTTCTTGAAAAAAAATGCCTAGGGGGCCTAAACTTGGCTACATTTCAGAAATAAATGACAGTAATTGGATTAAACAATAATTATGTGACATCCTTATTTTAGAGGACGTTTGCGCTTTAATGTGACGAAACTGCTTATGCTTATTAGTTTTCCTCAAAAGGGGTGAGATTAATGCTTCAATAAATGTCATGATAATACCTATCGCTGCATTTCGATATCGACGAATGTTGCTCTTTCCCAAGCAAAAATATTCTTCTCTATTGTTTCAAATACAAAAAGTTAATTTTCGATATCGATAGAGTATCGACAGCGTTGAAAAAGATGGAATATATGCTCATTGAAATCTAAAATGCGGAAGTTGACACGTTGTCTGCTGATTTTGTTCCAAGAATTCTTCTGACGTCGAATTTGAGTAGCTCCGCCCCGAATAACACCTTTAAATGAACTTTATGTATTTTTACACATATTTTTCGAAATATATATATATGTTATACCCAACGCACATTTCAGTATTTGTATATAATATACTTACACATATGAGGAATTATTTACAAGAAAATGGTAATTTTCGTAGAACCATAAGATATCATTTTTATTTTTGTAAAATTTTTATCGCTATTTCACACAGTTTTTACACTTTCAAGGGCGGTGTCCTTAAAAAGGGACACCTAATTTTAATTAAAAAACTGACAATCGGCACCAAGAATATTTAATTAAAATTTTCCCTTCACAATGTACGTAAAAGTAAGCAAGTTCATATATCTAATAAATTCTTTTAGGAATTCTGGTGTCAGTCTTTTATTCATCAGCTTATAAACAGAATTACTTCCCTCCTGAAAGGGTTAATGAAGAGAAATTTATGCAAAAATTCCCAGTTATGCATATTTGGTATCTATATGACCTCAGTTAATAGCATCGAATTTGGTGCAGTAGTTTTGGAAAAAATCTGTTTTTAAAAAATATCGAAAAAATATTTTTATCTCATAAAATATCAATATTTATAAGGTGATAATAGGTGAAATATATTGTCAGATAGGTAGCCACATCTGGTAAAATATTCAGAATATTACATTGAAAGGCACGTTTCCGAGACTTATCCGGCTGTGCCCTTTACAGAGTTCGCACGCTCTTAAGCCACGCCCCATTTTGTACGGACGCTGCCACCAGTATAGCATAAACATCATTTTATTCCCAATAAATTCACGATTCATTAGGTGTAGTTTAATGCGATTACTGGTGGAAGAATCCTTGCAAAATGGGGCATGGCTTAAGAGCGTGTGAACACCGGATTTTTTAACACTAGAACGCCCGTAAGGACTCGATCCGACTCCGACCATATGATTAAATGTCAAATGAAACCACAAATTCTTTCATAATATAAGTTATATTTAAACCACCAGAATTACGTTAAATAAATCTTTCAAATAATTTTAAATAAAAATTCTGGAGTCAAATATTTTTAAGAAACTTGAGTAATATTTCCGGGTGTTCTAGTGTTAAACTAATTTGGATTTAACACTTTAGTGCTCAGCTTTGCCCAGGGTGTCCGAAAAGTCTGGAAACGGTCGAATAACTCGAGAAATACAAAGCAGATTGAAAAACGAAAATATACGTGTTAAATATTTTTAAAAAGCTACTCAGTGATACCAAATTTGATCCCCGCAACCGACCTCCTGGGGGTCAGGGGGGTCCAACTTTGAAATCTTGAATAATTACCCCCATTTTTTATTGCATATTCGGATTTTACGGGCAAAAATACGTAACTTTTGTATTTAACATTTTTTTTCTAATCCTCATTGATCACGGTGTAATTGAGCAAATAAAACATATACATATTTTGGTTTTCCCAACCAGGTTTTGACATCTCGAAATCTGATTGGCCAGAACTTTTAACGTCAAAGTTACCGTCTTTTGCGGAAATAGTGTTTCTCAAAAACCATCAGTGGAGATTGTTTTCTTGGCGCTTTATATGCTTTTTTCATAAAAATTAATAAAAATAAATTAGTTTTCTATTTGCATGTCTTTTTATCACGTCGATCATTTTTGAATAATAAACTGCGTATTTTGAAATTTTAACGAGTAAATAAGCACCCCCCTCCTTCCGAACAGAAAATGATAGTATTCATTATTTGGGGGCGGAGTGTTTTGATATTCTGTGTTTCGATGTCTTCTGCTGTCAAAAAGTTCACTCAATTCGGGGCCGGATGGGAATGTATAAGTTTTTCCTAATTATTACTATAGAATAACATAAAGCAGCAAAAAAACAAAAAAAACATATAAAATCTTTTTGTGCTGGTTGATCAAAGGACCGGAAGTAGCGTAAATTTCAGATGGAGGAGGGTGGGATTATAGGTTTTGATGATTGATTAGTTACTGCAACTACTGACTAGCAAGTAGGGCAGAAAACATTTAAAAATTCTAATAAATGTAATACTTTTTTGTAAATTAATATATTTTTCCATGTTAACATGTTTTTCCTAATTTTAAATTTATTATTCGGTTGTTCGGGAAGTCGTGCCCGTTTAAGAAAATCAATTCGAAACGGAAAATCTTGCTCGGTATTTACACACGTCTGCGATGAAAAAAATACAAGGGTATTGATGGCTGAACTTTATGTATTTTTTGGTGCTAATTAAAAAACAAATAATGAAAAAATTCTATCACGTCACATTTTCTTGAAAAATATTGGGTCGATTGGAAAGTTTGTCGTGTTGGAATAATCAATTCGCACCGGTAAATTCTGCCAGGTAATTATACGACATTAGATATCGGAATCAATGTCTAGTAGTTAAATGATAGAATTTTCCGGTACGAATTGATTTTCCCAATATGACACAACATTCCAATAGACCCAGTTGTTTAAAACCATTTACACCTATAACAAAATAATCGATTACTAAAAAATCAATTTGCCTCACCGAGAATCGATTTTTTTACATAGATTTACATGGATAAAATCACTGTTGCCAGATAGCATAAGCAAAACTGTCCAAAATTGTCCTTTTCATTTTAGCAAAAATATCGATATCGATGTTACAAAAAATTCTGACGTGATAGAGGGGAAATGGAGGTCATTTTCGAAATCAGCCCACCAAATAACATAAAAATCAGCGAAATCTTCTGTTGTATTTTTCAAAAACTTCAATTTCGCAGCCCTGTGTTATTAGACAGTACATATAGGAAACAATGTCTAATTATTAAATGATAGAATTTTCCGGTACGAATTGATTTTTCCAAACGGACACGACTTTCCGAACGACCCAACAATTTTAAACCAGGGGTGGCCAACAGTGGCACGCGGCACACCACTAAAATTTTACAGTAATCACTACCTTATCTAATCATCGAATCTCTGCGATTCAAGAAGTCAAATTTTTCTGTAAAATTTTAGTGGTGTCAGGCGTGCCACTGTTGGCCATCCCTGTTTTAAACAATTGAAAGTTTTTTTTATCTTATAAACCTTTGAATTTAAAATATAATTTAACTCTTTAATCACTGTTGATTATTTCCTGGGGGAGAAGACGTTTTAATTTTCATGGGAGGAGGATAATGTAGAAAGTGTTTAATTATTTATTAATTATTACAATAATATAACAAATATGAAAAAATATATAAACGAAAACATTATTTGCAGAACGAATTAAAAACAAATCAGTTTTTTCCTACACTTTTTAAGCGCGAGAAGGGACATTTATTCATATATTTCATTCAGTTACTTCGATGTTTAAGATTAAAGTTTTGTAACAAATAAGTTAGAGTTTTTGCGGACAGTGTCCTTAATACAGGACTTATAATTTTTATTTTACTGGCACTGGAATATTTAATTAAAATTTTTCATTTATAACGTACTTGAAAATAAGAAAGTTTCTATTTTCCTATAAACTCGTTTATAAATTGAACCACCAATTGGAAGAAGGGAATAAACGCCACTTTTTGGCACATTCATTTTTCTACACTTTTACATTCTTTAGACGGTGCGCTTAGTTGTGATTTCGAAGAAAATAAATAAAAAAAAAACATACGAAGCGAATGTTTTTTGTTATTTTCTTCAAACTCACAATTAAGCGCTACACGTCTAAAGAGTGTAAAAATGTAGAAAAATGAATGTGTCAAAAAGTGGCGTTTATACCCTTCTTCCAATTGGTGGTTCAATTCTGATGTCAGTCTATCATTTCATCAGTTTATAAACAGAATTACTCCGCGCTAGTAAGGCTTAAACCAAATGAACATTAAAAAATAAAAACAAAATTTAAACAGTATGATAATTTAAATACCCTAAAAATCCCTAAAATTTCCCTTCAAATTAAATCGAAATCAATCTTAGACTTAAAAAAAAATTTTTTGTATTTTGCATGTGCCTTATCATTATGTACACATTCATCAGAAGCATAATACAAAATCTGCAATACAAACATTTGCAACTTAAAAAGGAAAAAAGTTTAAAATTTATTTAGATTTCTTTTAACGGAACCTAGGTTTTTAATGGGTTTTATGTATGATATTGTTTGACTTTTTAAAATCGTTCAATTGGTTTAACTTATTTGTTATAAAAATTTAAGAACGTAGAACTATCTGAATGAAACATCTTAATGAATTCCCCTTCTAGGGCTTAAAAAATGAAGAAAATAAACTGATCTGTTTTTAATTTGTTCTGCCAATTATGTTTTAGATTATATTTTTTGTCACATAAGTAATTTTATTGTAATAATAAACAAACAATTTTCTACATTATCCTTCTGTTATGAAAATTAACACGCCGTCTACCCCAGCAGATAATCATTACACTTTAACCCTTTCGAGACCGCATCGCGTACACAAATTTTATTTGGAATACACCGTGTTTTTCAACTGTCCCCTTTACTTGTGAAATACCAAAAAAATCCTTTAATTAAAAAATTAAATAATGTTATTCATTTATTAATGGTGCCCAAAACAAATTCCACATGCACCTTTTGACGATGAATATTGTGCCTCACATATCCCGACATAGTTAAAGAGTTAAATTATTTTTTCAAATTAAAAATTTTCATATATCAAAAGTTTTCTATTGATTAAATTTATGAAAAAAATGTTAAATTGAAAAAATATATTAATTTTAAAAGAAATTACTACATTTATTAGAATTATGGGAAATATTTTTGCCGTACTTGTTATTTTCTGGTTGCAGTAACTAATCAATTATCTAAATCTCCAATCCGACCACTACCTGAATTTTACAAATCTTCCCCATTCTTTGCTCCGCCGGCACACAAAAAAAATTATATGTACTTCTTTTTATTTTGTCCTATATGTTACTTTATAGTAATAGTAAAACAATCCTATACACCCACCTCCTGACCACGATTTAGAGTATTTAAAAAAAAAAACAGCAGAAGCCATCGAAAAGCCGAATATCCACGCCTACCCCTACGAAATAACGAAGATTAACTTTTTTTCTGTTCGGAAGAGGAGGGGCATGTTTACACATCAAAATATTAACCCTTAAATGCATAGTGTATCAAATTTGTAACACCTTTTATTCAAATTTTAATAAATAAACCAAGCTCTTTGCAACACCTATATATTTATATAGAAATATTAATCCTGTAACAATCACATAAATATGCTACTAAATATAGTTAAAAATTCTTCTAAAAAATTTCTGGTGTCTAATCCTTAATATAAGTATAAAAAAACACAATTCTAAATGAAATATTCATGCATTTAAGGGTTAAAAAAAACGCAGGTTAATTGATTAGAATGGACTGATTGGATAAGATAAAAACACAAATAAAAATCTAATTCAATATATTTCTGTTAATTTGCATGGCAAAAGCATATAAAGCACTTTTGCCATCGAAACAACCTCCATTGATAGTTTTCGACAAACACAATTCCAGCTAAGGCGACCCATTTTGTCAACGAAAGCTTTGGCCCATCACATTTCGTGATTACAAAACATGGTTGAGAAAACAAAATATGTATCTGACACATTTTGCTGGATTACACCGTCATCTACAAAGATTCGAAAAATAAATATATTAAAAGCAAAAGTTGCGCATTTTTCCCCGTAGAATCCGAATCTGAAATAAAAAATGGGGATTATCAATTAAAATTTCAAACTTGGGACGCCTCTGATCCCCAGGTGGTCAGGGTGGGGTGTCAAATTTGGTATCACGGAATAGCTTTTAAAAAAATATTTAAACCGTATTTTTTTTTGTTTTTCAATCTTATATGAATTTCTTGAGTTATTCGACCGTTTCCAAACATTTCGGACACCCTGTATTTTGTCACATTTGATATTTTATTGTAATAATTTATAAATAATTAAACAGTTTTCTACATCATCCTTCCCCTATGAAAATTAAAGCGTCGTCTTCCCCAGAAATAATCAAGAGAGCTTAAAGAGTTTAATTATTTTTTAAATGAAAAAGTTTAAAAGATTAAAAATTTTCAATTGTTTAAAATTATTAATTTTAAAATTATGAAAAATATGTTAAATTGAAAAATATTTTAAATTGCAATAAATTATTATGTTTGTAAGAATTATTGAAGAAGTGTCTGCCCGACTTGATATTTTGGAGTTACAGTAACTAATCAATCATCAAAATATCTCCACTCCCGCTGAAATTTACGCTACTTCCCCATACAGCATAAAAAGTTTTCATATCTTTTTTTTAAAAATATTTTGACCTATATTTTGTTCTACAGTAATAATTTTTAAAAACTGTACACCAGCATCAGCCTCCTGAATTAGATGATATTTAAAAAAAAAAACAAAAAAAAAACAGCACAAGCCATCAAAACGCAGAATATCTGCAAATTCCGCCCCCAAATAATGAAGTTTATCCTTTTTCAGTTCGGGAGGGAAGATGTATATTTACACGTTAAAAAAATCAAAATTATTTAGGTTATTATTTTGAAATGATTGACTGGATAAAAAAATATGCAAATACAGTAGTAATTTAATATATTTCTATTAATTTTTATGGAAAAAGCATATAAAGAGTCATCGAAACAACCACCACTGATGGTTTTCGAGAAACACTATTCCCGCAAAAGACGGCTACTTTGACGATGAAAGTTTTGTCCAATCAGATTTCGAGATGTCAAAACCTGGTTGGGAAAACCAAAACATGCATCTGTTTTAATTGCTCGATTACACCGTGATCAACGAATATTAGAAAAAAATGTTAAATACAAAAGTTACGTATTTTTGTTCGTAGAATCCGAATCTGCAATAAAAAATGGGGGTTATCACTCAAGATTTCACAGTTGGACCCCTCTGTCCCCCGGGGGGTCGCTTGCGAGGGTCAAATTTGGTATCACTGAGTAGCATTTAAAAAAATATTTAACACGTATATTTTCGTTTTTCAATCTGCTTTGTATTTCTCGAGTTATTCGACCGTTTCCAGACTTTTCGGACACCCTGTATACAAACAACAGTGTTTTGAATTTTATAGACGTTTTATTCATATATACCTATTTCACACCAGAAAATTAAAATAGCAATATCTGCATTAATTTATAACAGATGTTCCGTATTTAAATAAAGCGATATTAACCATTGAAACTTTCTGGTGTAAAGTCAAATTTGCTGTACCACGTAATTTCCAGAACGTATTCTATTTTGGGAATCAAAGGGTTAAAGGTTAAGTTTTATAAAATAAATAATTATAAAAAAATAAGGTATTTGCAGACATACTTATTAAAATATTTAATAATTTGCAATATTTTAGCGTAAAACAGACAGACGACGGTAGTTTTTATTTATATTGCAGATGTGCAACAGAAGAAAAGCCTGACGTTTTACATGAAAAATGTATCTCTGATTGTTTTTTTATTATTTTTCCTGTGTAATACACCTTTCAGAGAATCATATATAATTTTTTCAAAACAAAATAAAAAATTGCGCATTTAAGGTTTAAAGAGAGACGGGGAGTGGGATGCTTGGTAAGTAAATGTTGTTGATTGGTAACAGAGCACCCTGAAATATCTGAAAATTTTTCAAATGAAGTAATAAATTCATCAGTATGAATTATCAGTAAAAAAGTAATCAAATGTAGCAACTAATTTGGGACAGAGGGAGTATAAAATTTTATTGGTCACAAGAAAGCGTAAAAGTTGACAGCTATGCTTATAAGGGAAGTAACTGGGTAAATTTAACCCCTTCGGGACGGGAGCCTTTTACGAAATTTTTAATCTTTTACCACCGCTTTTAAAAAACAGAAATTTCAGTCTTCTTGAATCGAGAATATGCACTGATTAAACAAGGCAAATTTTACAGTAAAATTTTACTGGTGAGAAAAAACAATGATTCTGAGCGCTTCATGCGGCACGTATACGTGTCGCTCGTCCCCAAGGGGTTAATGTACAATTTTTCTAAATAAAAGTTTTTTAAAAAAAAGCAATTGCAATTTTACGACACTCCTTTCGAAAGTAATACAAATAAAAGTTTGTTCAAAAATTCTGGTACAAATTTTGATTAAAATTATACAGTGTAAATGATATATCATTGCCCTTCAAGGTGTTAACGTCGGTACCATGTCAAACTATCCAATGTGAAAAGAGTGGGCTACTTTTTTAAAATTCGGATTTCTTGATTGACACCACTTTTCTGATATGGTAAAATTGCCCTTGTTTTCGCCTCAATTAATGTGTCATTAAATAATGTTAAATAAAGCAAATTTTACTATTTCAAAAAAGTTGTGACGATCAAGAAATCTGAATTTAAAAAAAGTAGCCTACTGTTTTTACATCGGATAGTTTGACATGGTACCGACGTTAACAGTAGACTGTCCGCGGTAAAATAAATCTAAGAGTCCTATTCGAAATTTCTTGCAGATATTTTGAATTTCTGTTTGCAAACTATTTGCAAGCAGTGTTGCCAATTTAACGCATTTGTTTATTCATAATGCCTAGCATACTTTTCGAATTGTCTCTGTTGGTATTTTTATTAACTGAAAGGCTTTCATTGCATAAAACGAATAAAAACTTAACCTGAAAATTAGTTTAGACCTTTGGATAAATATGATGCTTTTGCGATAACTGCCTTGCGAGGGATATTAATCCCGGAATAAATAGCATGTTTTCATGGAAATTTACTTCTAAATAGTGACATTTCATACTCTCAAGAAAACGGGTTACTGATATGTTTATCTTTATCTTTTTTACAAGACTAAACATCATGCTACATCATGATCATTCCATTTCCTGGAGACAGAAATAGAGATAAATTTGACTTTTTTTTAAATTTCAAAGTTATAGTTAAAATTGCATATAAAGAGTATATGAAAAATTAAAGTGCCGTAGACTTCCGTATGGGAAATTGTAATAGTATTAATACCAAAACATTTAATTTGAAAAAAGTTTGTTTAATATAATAGTGCATTTTCTGAGCTACCACTGGTGATTATTTTTCAATTTTATTTAAAAGGGTTCCTCCCACTATTTCTAAACTAAAATACTTTCAATAAACTTCTACAACAATTGCAAGAAATATATCAACATAGAATATTTTTTGAAATTGTGATAATAGAAACTTATAAAAATTCTCGCTTGTGGTAACCCTGTATTTCCTAAGCCATGCTATTGATGAATAAATTTCAGATGTATTATTATTTGAAAGCTTAACCCCTTGAGGGGCGCCGTTTGCAGTCTGCAAACGGTTAATTTTAATGCCTAAATATTCCAACGGCCCCAGTAATTTTTTAGTACAATTTCGACCTCATAATAAACGTGAAAAAAGGGTTTTGATTATTTTCAAATAAATTTGTTTGTTAATTGCGGTGTGAATTAATGATTTGAACATTTTTTGAGCAGAAATGCCTTGCCCCTGAAAGGGTTAAAATGGGACATTTAAAAATTACACTCAATAATTTCTTTTAATACCACAAATTTTAGAAAGGAATATGGGCATATTGATAATATTTATTTTTTGGCCCGTTAGACATTGATACGCCACCTGTGGTCGATCAAGAAAGCTGTGTTGAATATTTTCTGCACGAGCGAAATTAAGAGAGAGAGAGTGTTCGGAAAAGTTTTTTCGTCAGGATCGTAATTCCCGGTTGTTGTGAAATGCGGATGTGATCCGTGGTGTCGAATTGAGAAATTTTTGGTTGAAAATGTCTACCGTTGTTTCAAAATAGCTTTCTTCGCTTTGTGTAACCCTTTTTCGGTCAAAGGACTTCTGTTTTTAAAATGATTTATTCACACCAGTATTTATAAACTAATTTATCTGAAAATAACAAAAAGCTTTTCTTTATGGAAAGTATAAATGCAAAATTTTATTTGAAATTTCTGGTGTGAATGTGGCATTTCGGAATTAATATTAAGTAGGATATCTCATCGCCCTTTCAAGGGCTCAATACAGATAAGAAATCTTTAAATGCGATTTTTTGAAAATCAATTTTTCTGTCATTTTTCTGCTCGATAAACCTCATTAGATAAAATATTTTAAGCATATTTCAATAAAATTTTATCAGAATTCTTTTCACATTTCTCACTATTTGCTGAACTAGAATCTAAGTCCTATATGATAATGTAATTGTTTTATAGGTACTCGAATATTAAAAAAATGTTAATTTTTAATAAAAAATATGCATTTTCTGACATATTTTGAAATATTTCACTTAATTTTGAAGATATTGTAAAATTCCTAGTTCAGTGTATATAGTTCAGTCTCAAAATTTTAAGCACACGCATAAAATGTTGATTTTAAGTGAAAAATGAAAAGTTAGAATAAATAACAATTTTTTTTTTTTTTTTTTTTTTTTTGCGGATTTTGCAACTTTATTTAAATAAAAGAAATCAAAGTAAAAAAAATAATTAATTAGATATTTGAAAAAAAAATAATTTAAAATATGAGCAAACAAAAGTGTCTCAAAAGTTTATATACAATGGCAAAAACAACTACATTTATCATTTTTACAAAACTGTTACATACATCGGATTTGCATACTTACCAACTAAACTTCCGTAAAATGCAAGTTAAATTAAGCCTGATTAAACACGCTAGTAACCAGAAAATTTATTTGATACTAGCAGACCCGCCCGGCGTTGCCCGGTGCCCTTAAATAATAACTTTAAACAAAACTGAAGTTTGTATGATATTATATCCTTTGAAATTCGTTTAAATTAACCTAATTTCGGAGGCACCCTTTGCCCTCCGCAGCGTCTAGCGTGTTCCAAACAAACTTCTTTCCGAACGAACCTTTAATCTGGGTCCACGCTACCTAAGGCAGCATGTACCGGAAGTGCTCCGGACGTGCCGGAGACAATTGAAAACCAAATTGAGTGAGCGAAACATCGCAGTAATCAAGCCCATAGATACCAAAAAAAGAATGCATCCTTAATGTTTGAAAATGTTGGTAACTGAAGACTAAGATAAAATTTCATAATACTGAAAGAAGCGGAATCGTAGTGTAAGTTGAATGAACCAAATTCTGTTGAAATTAGATCCCTAGAATCGGAGTTAAGAATGCGCCCCCAAGGGGTGGAAGATGATATTTCCCGTTGTAAATTTCATAATTTTTTTTTTAACATTAACTCGATATTTAATAAATTGATGAAATCAATTATTTAAAGTTACCTTTAAATTAACGCAATTTTTAGTTTACGGCTGTAGTGAATAAACGTAAGTTGATGCTGAAAAAGGAGATTAATGTTCGAAAAAATGGTAGCTGATGTATAAAGGAAGACCGGGGTCTGGGTGCCAGGGTCTTAACTGGAATGTAGTTGGGTATAAGAAAAATTTTTAGTAGTTTTAAATTTGCTGAAGAACGCTGAAACTATCTTAAAGAAAAATGTAATAGAATATGATAGTTTTTAAAGAAGCTGCAACAAAAAGCCCAAGAAGGAGGTTAATATTCAAAATTGGTGGTAGCTGAATCTTTAGAATTTTTTTTTATCATCCATATAGTAGCAGAAGGACTTAAGAAGCTGTTAAAAAAAAAGCTAGTGAATGGGACCGTTTTAAAGAAACCTATAACAAAGGGCCCGAAGAGGGCCGACTGATAAAAAAAAGCAGGACCCTAAAATGAAAACTTGGTGAAAGGCGTAAGTTCTATCACTTTAGATCTTCAATTAGTCAAAATTAAGCATAGGGTATGAATTAATCATTACAACATAATTTGAAAGAAATGCGCAACAAATTGGAGAAATGCTTAAAAAAGCGTCCTAGGGCACCAAAAAAAATATGTGAATATTGGTCTAGGCAGAAGAGTTCAAGACTCAACTTTCCGAAGATGGGAAAATTAGGGTGTGAAAAACGCATAGCATACAAAAAATGCAAGGGGCCCTGGACCAGGCCCTACGGAACCCTAGACGGCCCATGGTCTTAATTGGTATGTAGAAACGGGAGAATAACTAAATGGAGAAAGTATCCCAAAAATGATAATCGGATAAAGAGGAAACAATTTATTAACAATTTAGTGCTCTAAAACTTCAAGGGTACTTAACTTGCGCCAAAGTGTCGTTATTTTGCTTCATGTGGTAACCCGGATTATGTTGTTTATGCTGTTGATGTTTTCGCCAAATTGGTAACCGAAAAAAATCGCGCCAATATGGGCGAATATGACATCTGTACCAAAAATTCATCTAACATTGGTTGTCTCACTCTTAAAACAAATAATATTTTTAACCTAAAATTACCAAAATATTATTTCCACAAACTTCAACTGCTTAAATTATTGAAAAATTAAACTCTAATACGTAATCAAGATGAGTAATTATGATGAATTTATCGATTGAGACTTTTATGTTTGTTTTTATGGGATGGAAAATCAGTAAAAAAGATTTCGCTTTGTCACATCATAAAATTTTTTCCCATTAAATCTAAATTGTACGTTATTTGCACATCCCATAATTTACATACGCACCACTCAAATTCACAATTTGAAAGTATTTTAACGCGCAGTAGATTATTAATGAATGTATTTCTAAACTTAAAGTCACGTTTGTTCGATACAACTTTTCATGTGAACATTCGCACAAACTAAAGTTTGTGCGAATGTTCTAATCTCAATACCCGCGAAAAATAAAATTCAGAAATTTGCCTTTAGTTGTCATTGTATTGGCCATTTAGTATTGGTCAAATATTTAGTTTTATCAAAATAAAAGATGATTTTGTTTTAAATATGACATAATTTTTACTCACTGAATCATTTTGCCGAGCCTCTCAAACGCAGTATCAGCGTAATGTAAAAATATTGAAATGTAACTGATTTATATAGAAGAATGCGTGTTTTTTTTTTTTTTTTTTTTTTTTTTTTTTTTTTTTTTTTTTTTTTTTTAATGTCTGACATCATTTTGTGTTCAAAAATTATAAAAAAGTTACTTTTATTTGTATTGTGAAAATGGCATCAATAAGGATATAATCAATAAAAATAATAAACCATGACTATTTTCCCTTTACTTTCAATATAAATGGGGTACTTCAGTTGCCACAATTACAAAATTTGTATTAAAAACTACAAAAAAATTTATATCTCAAAAATAAATTGAGATACAGCTTTCAAACAAATTGCATTTAAAAGAGCATTCTTTTCCTTATACGACGTTGTTAAAATTTAAAATGTGCGATGTTTAGATGTTTCAAAATTTGCCGTAGATATAATTGCAAAACCGAAATTTTAATTCAAATTTCAAAGCGTTGCCATTCAAAAAATGACGTATGCGTTACGCACAAATATGTTTGTCCTTTATAATATAGATAGATTCAGTGCACTAAACCTTCAAGCGGCCCTGTACTGGGCCCCTTGCAAGGGTGACAGGGTCTTAACTGAAATCTAGAAATGGGGCAGAAACTGAAAGGAGAATTCACCCCAAAAACGAAGAAGATCGGATAGAAAAGAGGCATGTTATTAACAATTTAGTGCACTAAAACTTCAAGGGTCCCTGTAATGGGCCCCTTTAAAGGGTGCCAGGGTCTTAACTGAAATGTAGAAATGGGACAGAGACTGAAAGGAGAATTCACCCCAAAAAAAGAAGATAGGATAGAAAAGAGACATGTTATTAATAATTTAGTGCACTAAAACTTCAAGGGGCCCTGTACTGGGCCCCTTGCAAGAGTGCCAGGGTCTTAACTGAAAAGTAGTGATGGGGCAGAAACAGAAAGGGGAACTCACACCAAAAACGAAGAAGATCGGATAGAAAAGAGGTATGTTATTAAAGTTTTAGTGGATAAAAACTTAAAGAGGCCCCAGAGGCCGCGGCCCTTAAAAAATAAAAAATCGGAGCCTCGGGTCCATCAGGACCTGCCTTGGACTAATGACACCCGAAATGTCAGATTTCTACGTGCGGTAGTTTTCGCTAGCCATCGCACACACACAGAAATTTTGTTCTTTTATTAACATAGATTCAGTGCACCAAACCTTCAAAGGGCCCTGTACTGGGCCCCTTGCAAGGGTGACAGGGTCTTAACTGAAATCTAGAAATGGGGCAGAAATTGAAAGGAGTATTCTCCCCAAAAACGAAGAAGATAGGATAGAAAAGAGACATGTTATTAATAATTTAGTGCACTAAAACTTCAAGGGTCCCTGTAGTGGGCCCCTTTCAAGGGTGCCAGAGTCTTAACTGAAATGCAGAAATGGGGCAGAAACTGAAAGGAGAATTCACCCCAAAAACGAAGAAGATAGGATAGAAAAGAGACATGTTATTAATAATTTAGTGCACTAAAACTTCAGGGGGCCCTGTACTGGGCTCCTTGCAAGGGTGCCTGGGTCTTAACTGATATGTAGTGATAGGGCAGAAACTGAAAAGAGAATTCACCCCAAAAACGAAGAAGATAGGATAGAAAAGAGACATGTTATTAATAATTTAATGCACTAGAACTTCAAGGGACCCTGTAGTGGGCCCCTTTCAAGGGTGCCAGGGTCTTAACTGAAATATAGAAATGGGGCAGAAACTGAAAGGAGAATTCACCCCAAAAACGAAGAAGATAGGATAGAAAAGAGACATGTTATTAATAATTTAGTGCACTAAAACTTCAAGGGGCCCTGTACTGGGCCCCTTGCAAGAGTGCCAGGGTCTTAACTGAAACGAAGTGATGGGGCAGAAACAGAAAGGGGAATTCACACCAAAAACGAAGAAGATCGGATAGAAAAGAGGTATGGTATTAAAGTTTTAGTGGATAAAAAATTAAAGAGGCCCCAGGGGCCGCGGCCCTTAAAAAATAAAAAATCGGAGCCTCGGGTGCATCAGGACCTGCCTTGGACTAATCACACGCGAAATGTCAGATTTCTACGTGCGGTAGTTTTCGCTAGCCATCGCACACACACAGAAAATTTGTTCTTTTATTAACATAGTTTCAGTGCACTAAACCTTCAAGGGGCCCTGTACTGGGCCCCTTGCAAGGGTGCCATGGTCTTAACTAAAATGTAGAAATGGGGCAGAAACTGAAAGGAGAATTCACCCCAAAAACGAAGAAGATCGGATAGAAAAGAAGCATGTTATTAACAATTTAGTGCACTAAAAGTTCAAGGATCCCTGTAATGGGCCCCTTTCAAGGGTGTCAGGGTCTTAAGTGAAATGTAGAAATGGGGCAGAAACTGAAAGGAGAATTCACCCCAAAAACGAAGAAGATAGGATAGAAAAGAGACATGTTATTAATAATTTAGTGCACTAAAACTTCAAGGGGCCCTGTACTGGGCCCCTTGCAAGAGTGCCAGGGTCTTAACTGAAATGTAGTGATGGGGCAGAAACAGAAAGGGGAATTCACACCAAAAACGAAGAAGATCGGATAGAAAAGAGGTATGTTATTAAAGTTTTAGTGGATAAAAACTTAAAGAGGCCCCAGGGGCCGCGGCCCTTACAAAATAAAAAATCGGAGCCTCGGGTGCATCAGGACCTGCCTTGGACTAATCACACCCGAAATGTCAGATTTCTACGTGCGGTAGTTTTCGCTAGCCATCGCACACACACAGAAAAATTTGTTCTTTTATTAACACGAGTTAGAACCCGTCGGAATTCGACGGAGTAAAATGTTAGAAAGGAACTGTCAGATCGAATTTATAATAAACCTACAAAAATAATTACAATAAAAAATTCGGAACAGATGTCATATTCGTCCCATATTGGCGCGATTTTTTTCTGTCGCCAATATCATATAGGCAACAGGTACTTAACTTGCGCCAAAGTGTCGTTATTTTGCTTGATGTGGTAACCCGGATTATGTTGTTTATGCTGTTGATGTTTTCGCCAAATTGGTAACCGAAAAAAATCGCGCCAATATGGGGCGAATATGACATCTGTACCAAAAATTCATCTAACATTGGTTGTCTCACTCTTAAAACAAATAATATTTTTAACCTAAAATTACCAAAATATTATTTCCACAAACTTCAACTGCTTAAATTATTGAAAAATTAAACTCTAATACGTAATCAAGATGAGTAATTATGATGAATTTATCGATTGAGACTTTTATGTTTGTTTTTATGGGATGGAAAATCAGTAAAAAAGATTTCGCTTTGTCACATCATAAAATTTTTTCCCATTAAATCTAAATTGTACGTTATTTGCACATCCCATAATTTACATACGCACCACTCAAATTCACAATTTGAAAGTATTTTAACGCGCAGTAGATTATTAATGAATGTATTTCTAAACTTAAAGTCACGTTTGTTCGATACAACTTTTCATGTGAACATTCGCACAAACTTTAAGTTCTAATCTCAATACCCGCGAAAAATAAAATTCAGAAATTTGCCTTTAGTTGTCATTGTATTGGCCATTTAGTATTGGTCAAATATTTAGTTTTATCAAAATAAAAGATGGTTTTGTTTTAAACATGACATAATTTTTACTCACTGAATCATTTTGCCGAGCGTCTCAAACGCAGTATCAGCGTAATGTAAAAATATTGAAATGTAACAGATTTATATAGAAGAATGCGTGTTTTTTTTTTGTTTTTTTTAATGTCTGACATCATTTTGTGTTCAAAAATTATAAAAAAGTTACTTTTATTTGTATTGTGAAAATGGCATCAATAAGGATATAATCAATAAAAATAATAAACCATGACTATTTTCCCTTTACTTTCAATATAAATGGGGTACTTCAGTTGCCACAATTACAAAATTTGTTTTAAAAACTACAAAAATATTAATATCTCAAAATTAAATTGAGATACAGCTTTCAAACAAATTGCATTTAAAAGAGCATTCTTTTCTTTATACGACGTTGTTAAAATTTAAAATGTGCGATGTTTAGATGTTTCAAAATTTGCCGTAGATATAATTGCAAAACCGAAATTTTAATTCAAATTTCAAAGCGTTGCCATTCGCAAAATGACGTATGCGTTACGCACAAATATGTTTGTCCTTTATAATATAGATAGATTCAGTGCACTAAACCTTCAAGCGGCCCTGTACTGGGCCCCTTGCAAGGGTGACAGGGTCTTAACTGAAATCTAGAAATGGGGCAGAAACTGAAAGGGGTCATTCCATGTCAGTTCAGGCAGGCATGTAACCCACCATCACAGATTTTGATGAAACTGCGTGTGTTTGTTCCTTTTATTAAGATATGATTCCCAGTATTTTTTTTTACTTCTTGGTCAAATAGTTTCTGAGAAAAAAATTGTCAAAATTTTGAAAAACTGCCATCAGTTGGCATTCTTGACTGCTCGATTTTCAAATGTAGCATGACATAAATATGATCATATTTCAATATCTATTCCACAAATCATCTTCAAATAATTTATGCATAATATACAGGGTACGTATTGTATGAAAAAAAATACTGTTATGTTTATATAACATTTTAAGTGTGTCTAAAAAAATGTTTAATCTTTGAAGTCGTGATTTTTTTATGAAAAATAATGCATTAACTAAAATAGCATTATTAACAAAAGGCGGTATTTTTATTAAATTTATTTTTTGTGGGGGATATACTTAAAGGTGTCCTTTACCTGATTCTGAAATAAAAGTAGTGGGATTTTGGGTGTTTTTAGTAGTATTTCATATTTAAAAATATTTTGAGGTGTATTTCAAATCAAATCAAGCAGAGTCATTTCATGTCAGTTCGCCTAAGACATTTAATTCACTGTCACAAATTTCAATGAAACTGGGTATGTTTATAGCTCATTTTAAGACAGGATGAAGGGAATTAAAGGTGATTACAAGTAAAATATTTTTTAAGATAAAAAAAAATATCTAAATTTTGAAATTTTTTAAAAATGTTTTTAATGACAGATCTATATTCAAAGACTGCATAAAAAAAAAGTCATTTCAATATAAAATCACTAAATAAGTTTCAAATAATGTATATCTGACAAATAATGTAGGCAGATTATTATTTATTGTTGTTTGTCATGTTTAAATGCTAAGAGTGTGTTTAATCTTGTGAATTCTTAAAATCAAGAATTTTGTGAAAAATAATGTGTTAATCAAAAATTTATTATTAACCGAAGGCAGGCTGTTATTACTTTTTTTAATTGTACGTAAAAATATCTTTTCAATAGTTATAAAATAAAAATAGTGAAAATATGAGCAATTTTAACAAAATTTTCATAAAATGTGAATGTTTAATGATAAATATTGAAGCTTTTCATGCTAAGATGTACTAAAATGACTACGATATCGTGTATTTCTACTCTTGCTTAAATATAATACATACAATAATAAAATAACAAATATTATTTACAGCAATAAAAATTAAATTAAGTAGTACCAGTTCCTTTACCAACACTACATTGCTCAACAGCCGACTTAAAATCAACAGCCCACTCTTATTGAAAAATACTTTCAACTGTTCAAATAATAAATAAACTGCATTTAAAAATTTTAATATCAACTTATTATCTTAAGACGATAATAATAACTAAACAACATGATGAATTTATAAATCAGCTTTTAATTGAAAAGTCATGAAATGGTCCCTTTAAATATTGTTGTTCATCGAGTCAATCAAAACAAATTATATAAAAAAAATATTGAGCCTAATATGCTGACTGCAATGACACTTCTAACAAAACTAATTAATTCATTACCATCTGAAATCAAACCCGAAAGATCAAAAAGAAAAAAAAATCATCTGTAGTGTGAATGTGACATACTCAGTTGTTATTGAAATAGGAATGTCTTTGTGACATTTTCACCTGTACTTCAATAAAATATAAACATGTACCCTTTTTTCATTCATTCAAATTAAGTAAAACAATTATAAAATTTTGTTGTCATTACACCAGATGTTAAACTTTTCGTTACATACTATTAGATAAGTTCTTTACTTTTAGATATTATTGACATATCATAAAATTTACCATATGTATTTTCTATAAGTGTATAAACAATATATATGCTTTATTAAACATAAATGAATAATTTTTAAATAATTTGTTTGAGAACAGGGATATATATACACACATATATATACATATATATGTTGAAAATCCATCTTTCAGCAATATTGTGATGAAATAAATCAAATTACATATCATTAGAAACTGAATAAAGTTACAAAAGTGCAACTCATTAAGTTTAAAATAATTTTTTAGACATAGTTATTTGAAAGATATAAATATAATGGATTATGCATTTTTTGCATATATTTGAAGCACAATATGTCAAAATTTTCTTCAAAAGAGTGAAATTTGGTATTTTTTTTCAATATTAGCAGATCAATGCTAAATTTTCAATATTAGCAGCCAAATATGAGTTTAAAGATTAGAAGTGACATTTTGAAAATTTCTATTGGGCGGTGAGGAGCTAGTGATTTTTCTCTTTTTTGGAAAGGGATAATTGCTCTTCGCCCTAGAAGTTTTACTAAAAAACAATATAGTTTATTTTTTTCCTTAAGAAACGAACATAAAAGGTAATTTGAAAAATAAAATAAATGTATAAATAAAAATATTTCCAGGGATGATACATTGGATAGATTTTACATCTGAAAATATTCATAATTTTAAACATGATTTAAATACCACTAAAACCAACCAAAATCCCACTATTTTTATTTCAGATCCAGTTATAATATAGTATTATGTACAATTTAAAATTAAAAAATTGGTCATAGAAACTCCGCCTCTGATTGATAAAGATTTTTTAATAATTTCATTAATTTTTGTAAAATATTTTGGATTTCAAAGATTATACAATTTTTTAGACACATTTAAATATTTTTTAACATTACAGCAATATTTTTTTCTTAATCTACATACATTATTTACCTTGCTTAAATTATTCGAAGATTTCTTTATTAGTTATTGAAATATGATTTTATATATAAAATGAGGCCTTTGAAAATTGAACAATCATTAATGGCAACTCGTGGCATTTTTCCAAAATTTTGATAATTTTTTCTCATATGTTCACTATTTTTATTTTATAACCATTTAAAAGATATTTTTACGTACAATTAAAAAAAAAAAAGCAATAACACCCTGCCTTCGGTTAATAATAAATTTTTGATTAACACATTATTTTTGACAAGATTCTTGATTTTAGAAATTCATAAGATAAAAGACACTCTTAGTGTTTAAACATGATAAAAAACAAGAAATAATAATCAGCCTACATTATTTGTCACATATACATTATTTGAAACCTATTTAGTGATTTTATATTGAAATGACTTTTTTTTTTTTTAATGCAGTCTTTGAATATCGAACTGTCATTAAAAAAATTTAAAACAATTTTTCAAATTTTTGATATTTTTTATCTTAAAAATATTTTACTTGGGATCAAGAAAATTAAAGGTGATTACGTCTTAAAATAAGCTATAAACAAACCCAATTTCATTGAAATTTGTGACAGTGATTAAATGGCTTAGGGGAACTGACATGGAATGACTCTGCTTGATTTGATATGAAATGCACCTCAAAATATTTTTAAATAGGAAATACTACGGAAAACACCCAAAATCCCACTATTTTTATTTCAGAATCAGGTAAAGGACACTTTTAAGTATATCTCCCATAAAAAATAAATTTAATAAAAATACCGCCTTTTGTTAATAATGCTATTTTAGTTAATGCATTATTTTTCATAAAAAAATCACGACTTCAAAGATTAAACATTTTTTTAGACACGCTTAAAATGTTATATAAGCGTAATAGTATTTTTTTTCATAAAATACGTACCCTATATATTATGCATAAATTATTTGAAGATGATTTGTGGAATAGATATTGAAATATGATCATATTTATGTCATGCTACATTTGAAAATCGAGCAGTCAAGAATGCCAACTGATGGCAGTTTTTCAAAATTTTGACAATTTTTTTCTCAGAAACTATTTCACCAAGGAGCAAAAAAAATTACTGGTGATCATATCTTAATAGTAAGAACAAACACAAGCAGTTTCATTAAAATCTGTGATGGTGGGTTACATATTGATATTTTACTGCCTGATTCGACGTGGAATCCCCCAAAGGAGAATTCACCCCAAAAACGAAGAAGATCGGATAGAAAAGAGGCATGTTATTAACAATTTAGTGCACTAAAACTTCAAGGGTCCCTGTAATGGGCCCCTTTAAAGGGTGCCAGGGTCTTAACTGAAATGTAGAAATGGGACAGAGACTGAAAGGAGAATTCACCCCCCAAAAAAAGAAGATAGGATAGAAAACAGACATGTTATTAATAATTTAGTGCACTAAGACTTCAAGGGGCCATGTACTGGGCCCCTTGCAAGAGTGCCAGGGTCTTAACTGAAATGTAGTGATGGGGCAGAAACAGAAAGGGGAATTCACACGAAAAACGAAGAAGATCGGATAGAAAAGAGGTATGTTATTAAAGTTTTAGTGGATAAAAAATTAAGAGGCCCCAGGGGCCGCGGCCCTTAAAAAATAAAAAATCGGAGCCTCGGGTGCATCAGGACCTGCATTGGACTAATCACACCCGAAATGTCAGATTTCTACGTGCGGTAGTTTTCGCTAGCCATCGCACAAACACAGAAAAATTTGTTCTTTTATTAACATAGATTCAGTGCACTAAACCTTCAAGGGGCCCTGTACTGGGCCCCTTGCAAGGGTGCCATGGTCTTATATGAAATGTAGAAATGGGGCAGAAATTGAAAGGAGTATTCTCCCCAAAATCGAAGAAGATGGGATAGAAAAGAGACATGTTATTAATAATTTAGTGCACTAAAACTTCAAGGGGCCCTGTAGTGGGCCCCTTTCAAGAGTGCCAGGGTCTTAACTGAAATATAGAAATGGGGCAGAAACTGAAAGGAGAATTCACCCCAAAAACGAAGAAGCTAGGATAGAAAAGAGACATGTTATTAATAATTTAGTGCACTAAAACTTCAAGGGGCACTGTACTGGGCCCCTTACAAGAGTGCTAGGGTCTTAACTGAAACGAAGTGATGGGGCAGAAACAGAAAGGGGAATACACACCAAAAACGAAGAAGATCGGATAGAAAAGAGGTATGTTATTAAAGTTTTAGTGGATAAAAAATTAAAGAGGCCCCAGGGGCCGCGGCCCTTAAAAAATAAAAAATCGGAGCCTCGGGTGCATCAGGACCTGCCTTGTACTAATCACACGCGAAATGTCAGATTTCTACGTGCGGTAGTTTTCGCTAGCCATCGCACACACACAGAAAAATTTGTTCTTTTATTAACATAGATTCAGTGCACTAAACCTTCAAGGGGCCCTGTACTGGGCCCCTTGCAAGGGTGCCATGGTCTTAACTGAAATGTAGAAATGGGGCAGAAACTGAAAGGAGAATTCACCCCAAAAACGAAGAAGATCGGATAGAAAAGAAGCATGTTATTAACAATTTAGTGCACTAAAACTTCAAGGGTCCCTGTAATGGGCCCCTTTCAAGGGTGCCAGGGTCTTAACTGAAATGTAGAAATGGGGCAGAAACTGAAAGGAGAATTCACCCCAAAAACGAAGAAGATAGGATAGGAAAGAGACATGTTATTAATAATTTAGTGCACTAAGACTTCAAGGGGCCCTGTACTGGGCCCTTTGCAAGAGTGCCAGGGTCTTAACTGAAATGTAGTGATGGGGCAGAAACAGAAAGGGGAATTCACACGAAAAACGAAGAAGGTCGGATAGAAAAGAGGTATGTTATTAAAGTTTTAGTGGATAAAAAATTAAAGAGGCCCCTGGCCGCGGCCCTTAAAAAATTAAAAATCGGAGCCTCGGGTGCATCAGGACCTGCATTGGACTAATCACACCCGAAATGTCAGATTTCTACGTGCGGTAGTTTTCGCAAGCCATCGCACACACACAGAAAAATTTGTTCTTTTATTAACATAGATTCAGTGCACTAAACCTTCAAGGGGCCCTGTACTGGGCCCCTTGCAAGGGTGACAGGGTCTTAACTGAAATCTAGAAATGGGGCAGAAATTGAAAGGAGTATTCTCCCCAAAATCGAAGAAGATGGGATAGAAAAGAGACATGTTATTAATAATTTAGTGCACTAAAACTTCAAGGGGCCCTGTAGTGGGCCCCTTTCAAGAGTGCCAGGGTCTTAACTGAAATATAGAAATGGGGCAGAAACTGAAAGGAGAATTCCCCCAAAAACGAAGAAGATAGGATAGAAAAGAATCATGTTATTAATAATTTAGAGCACTAAAACTTCCAGGGGCCCTGTACTGTGCCCCTTGCAAGAGTGCCAGGGTCTTAACTGAAATGTAGTGCTGGGGCAGAAAGAGAAAGGAGAATTCGGCCCCCCAAAAAGAAGATAGGATAGAAAAGAGACATGTTATTAATAATTTAGTGCACTAAGACTTCAAGGGGCCCTGTACTGGGCCCCTTGCAAGAGTGCCAGGGTCTTAACTGAAATGTAGTGATGGGGCAGAAACAGAAAGGGGAATTCACACTAAAAACGAAGAAGATCGGATAGAAAAGAGGTATGTTATTAAAGTTTTAGTGGATAAAAACTTAAAGAGGCCCCAGGGGCCGCGGCCCTTAAAAAATAAAAAATCGGAGCCTCGGGTGCATCAGGACCTGCATTGGACTAATCACACCCGAAATGTCAGATTTCTACGTGCGGTAGTTTTCGCTAGCCATCGCACACACACAGAAAAATTTGTTCTTTTATTAACATAGATTCAGTGCACTAAACCTTCAAGGGGCCCTGTACTGGGCCCCTTGCAAGGGTGCCATGGTCTTAACTGAAATGTAGAAATGGGGCAGAAACTGAAAGGAGAATTCACCCCAAAAACGAAGAAGATCGGATAGAAAAGAAGCATGTTATTAACAATTTAGTGCGCTAAAACTTCAAGGGTCCCTGTAATGGGCCCCTTTCAAGGGTGCCAGGGTCTTAACTGAAATGTAGAAATGGGGCAGAAACTGAAAGGAGAATTCACCCCAAAAACGAAGAAGATAGGATAGAAAAGAGACATGTTATTAATAAATTAGTGCACTAAAACTTCAGGGGGCCCTGTACTGGGCTCCTTGCAAGGGTGCCAGGGTCTTAACTGAAATGTAGAAATGGGGCAGAAACTGAAAGGAGAATTCACCCCAAAAACGAAGAAGATAGGATAGAAAAGAGACATGTTATTTATAATTTAGTGCACTAAAACTTCAAGGGGCCCAGTACAGGGCCCCTTGCAAGAGTGCCAGGGTCTTAACTGAAATGTAGTGATGGGGCAGAAACAGAAAGGGGAATTCACACCAAAAACGAAGAAGATCGGATCGAAAAGAGGAATGTTATTTAAGTTTTAGTGGATAAAAAATTAAAGAGGCCCCTGGTGCCGCGGCCCTTAAAAAATAAAAAATCGGAGCCTCGGGTGCATCAGGACCTGCCTTGGACTAATCACACCCGAAATGTCAGATTTCTACGTGCGGTAGTTTTCGCTAGCCATCGCACACACACAGAAAAATTTGTTCTTTTATTAACATAGATTCAGTGCACTAAACCTTCAAGCGGCCCTGTACTGGGCCCCTTGCAAGGGTGACAGGGTCTTAACTGAAATCTAGAAATGGGGCAGAAACTGAAAGGAGAATTCACCACAAAAACGAAGAAGATCGGATAGAAAAGAGGCATGTTATTAACAATTTAGTGCACTAAAACTTCAAGGGTCCCTGTAATGGGACCCTTTCAAGGGTGCCAGGGTCTTAACTGAAATGTAGAAATGGGACAGAGACTGAAAGGAGAATTCACCCCCCAAAAAAAGAAGATAGCATAGAAAAGAGACATGTTATTAATAATTTAGTGAACTAAGACTTCAAGGGGCCCTGTACTGGGCCCCTTGCAAGAGTGCGAGGCTCTTAACTGAAATGTAGTGATGGGGCAGAAACAGAAAGGGGAATTCACATGAAAAACGAAGAAGATCGGATAGAAAAGAGGTATGTTATTAAAGTTTTAGTGGATAAAAACTTAAAGAGGCCCCAGGGGCCGCGGCCCTTAAAAAATAAAAAATCGGATTCCCGGGTGCATCAGGACCTGCATTGGACTAATAACACGCGAAATGTCAGATTTCTACGTGCGGTAGTTTTCGCTAGCCATCGCACACACACAGAAAAATTTGTTCTTTTATTAACATAGATTCAGTGCACTAAACCTTCAAGGGGCCCTGTACTGGGCCCCTTGCAAGGGTGCCATGGTCTTAACTGAAATGTAGAAATGGGGCAGAAACTGAAAGGAGAATTCACCCCCAAAACGAAGAAGATCGGATAGAAAAGAAGCATGTTATTAACAATTTAGTGCACTAAAACTTCCAGGGGCCCTGTACTGGGCCCCTTTCAAGGGTGCCAGGGTCTTAACTGAAATGTAGAAATGGGGCAGAAACTGAAAGGAGAATTCCCCCCAAAAACGAAGAAGATAGGATAGAAAAGAGACATGTTATTAATAATTTAGTGCACTAAAACTTCCAGGGGCCCTGTACTGGGCCCCTTTCAAGGGTGCCAGGGTCTTAACTGAAATGTAGAAATGGGGCAGAAACAGAAAGGAGAATTCGGCCCCCGAAAAAGGAAGATAGGATAGAAAAGAGACATGTTATTAATAATTTAGTGCACTAAAACTTCCAGGGGCCCTGTACTGGGCCCCTTGCTAGAGTGCCAGGGTCTTAACTGAAATGTAGTGCTGGGGCAAAAACAGAAAGGAGAATTCGGCCCCCGAAAAAAGAAGATAGGATAGAAAAGAGACATGTTATTAATAATTTAGTGCACTAAGATTTCAAGGGGCCCTGTACTGGGCCCCTTGCTAGAGTGCCAGGGTCTTAACTGAAATGTAGTGATGGGGCAGAAACAGAAAGGGGAATTCACACGAAAAACGAAGAAGATCGGATAGAAAAGAGGTATGTTATTAAAGTTTTAGTGGATAAAAAATTAAGAGGCCCCAGGGGCCGCGGCCCTTAAAAAATAAAAAATCGGAGCCTCGGGTGCATCAGGACCTGCATTGGAGTAATCACACCCGAAATGTCAGATTTCTACGTGCGGTAGTTTTCGCTAGCCATCGCACACACACAGAAAAATTTGTTATTTTATTAACATAGATTCAGTGCACTAAACCTTCAAGGGGCCTGTACTGGGCCCCTTGGAAGGGTGACAGGGTCTTAACTGAAATTTAGAAATGGGGCAGAAATTGAAAGGAGTATTCTCCCCAAAATGGAAGAAGATGGGATAGAAAAGAGACATGTTATTAATAATTTAGTGCACTAAAACTTCAAGGGGCCCTGTAGTGGGCCCCTTTCAAGAGTGCCAGGTTCTTAACTGAAATATAGAAATGGGGCAGAAACTGAAAGGAGAATTCACCCCAAAAACGAAGAAGATAGGATAGAAAAGAGACATGTTATTAATAATTTAGTGCACTCAAACTTCAAGGGGCCCTGTACTGGGCCCCTTACAAGAGTGCTAGGGTCTTAACTGAAACGAAGTGATGGGGCAGAAACAGAAAGGGGAATACACACCAAAAACGAAGAAGATCGGATAGAAAAGAGGTATGTTATTAAAGTTTTAGTGGATAAAAAATTAAAGAGGCCCCAGGGGCCGCGGCCCTTAAAAAATAAAAAATCGGAGCCTCGGGTGCATCAGGACCTGCCTTGTACTAATCACACGCGAAATGTCAGATTTCTACGTGCGGTAGTTTTTGCTAGCCATTGCACACAAACAGAAAAATTTGTTCTTTTATTAACATAGATTCAGTGCACTAAACCTTCAAGGGGCCCTGTACTGGGCCCCTTGCAAGGGTGCCATGGTCTTAACTGAAATGTAGAAATGGGGCAG
Source organism: Maratus speciosus (assembly GCA_963932465.1). Taxonomy (NCBI): domain Eukaryota; kingdom Metazoa; phylum Arthropoda; class Arachnida; order Araneae; family Salticidae; genus Maratus; species Maratus speciosus. Next base: position 441,106,672 of record OZ010796.1, on the reverse strand, counting down.
AAACTGAAAGAAGAATTCACCCCAAAAACGAAGAAGATCGGATAGAAAAGAGACATGTTATTAATAATTTAGTGCAATAAAACTTCAAGGGGCCCTGTACTGGGCCCCTTGCAAGAGTGCCAGGGTCTTAACTGAAATGTAGTGATGGGGCAGAAACAGAAAGGGGAATTCACACCAAAAACGAAGAAAATCGGATAGAAAAGTGGTATGTTATTAAAGTTTTAGTGGATAAAAACTTAAAGAGGCCCCAGGGGCCGCGGCCCTTAAAAATAAAAAATCGGAGCCTCGGGTGCATCAGGACCTGCCTTGGACTAATCACACCCGAAATGTCAGATTTCTACGTGCGGTAGTTTTCGCTAGCCATCGCACACACACAGAAAATTTTGTTCTTTTATTAACATAGATTCAGTGCACTAAACCTTCAAGGGGCCCTGTACTAGGCCCCTTGCAAGGGTGCCATGGTCTTAACTGAAATGTAGAAATGGGGCAGAAACTGAAAGGAGAATTCACCCCAAAAACGAAGAAGATCGGATAGAAAAGAAGCATGTTATTAACAATTTAGTGCACTAAAACTTCAAGGGTCCCTGTAATGGGCCCCTTTCAAGGGTGCCAGGGTCTTAACTGAAATGTAGAAATGGGGCAGAAACTGAAAGGAGAATTCACGCCAAAAACGAAGAAGATAGGATAGAAAAGAGACATGTTATTAATAATTTAGTGCACTAAGACTTCAAGGGGCGCTGTACTGGGCCCCTTGCAAGAGTGCCAGGGTCTTAACTGAAATGTAGTGATGGGGCAGAAACAGAAAGGGGAATTCACACGAAAAACGAAGAAGATCGGTTAGAAAAGAGGTATGTTATTAAAGTTTTAGTGGATAAAAAATTAAAGAGGCCCCAGGGGCCGCGGCCTTTAAAAAATAAAAAATCGGAGCCTCGGGTGCATCAGGACCTGCATTGGACTAATCACACCCGAAATGTCAGATTTCTACGTGCGGTAGTTTTCGCTAGCCATCGCACACACACAGAAAAATTTGTTCTTTTATTAACATAGATTCAGTGCACTAAACCTTCAAGGGGCCCTGTACTGGGCCCCTTGCAAGGGTGACAGGATCTTAACTGAAATCTAGAAATGGGGCAGAAATTGAAAGGAGTATTCTCCCCAAAATCGAAGAACATGGGATAGAAAAGAGACATTTTATTAATAATTTAGTGCACTAAAACTTCAAGGGGCCCTGTAGTGGGCCCCTTTCAAGAGTGCCAGGGTCTTAACTGAAATATAGAAATGGGGCAGAAACTGAAAGGAGAATTCCCCCCAAAAACGAAGAGGATAGGATAGAAAAGAATCATGTTATTAATAATTTAGTGCACTAAAACTTCCAGGGGCCCTGTACTGGGCCCCTTGCTAGAGTGCCAGGGTCTTAACTGAAATGTAGTGCTGGGGCAGAAACAGAAAGGAGAATTCGGCCCCCGAAAAAAGAAGATAGGATAGAAAAGAGACATGTTATTAATAATTTAGTGCACTAAGACTTCAAGGGGCCCTGTACTGGGCCACTTGCAAGAGTGCCAGGGTCTTAACTGAAATGTAGTGATGGGGCAGAAACAGAAAGGGGAATTCACACCAAAAACGAAGAAGATCGGATAGAAAAGAGGAATGTTATTTAAGTTTTAGTGGATAAAAAATTAAAGAGGCCCCTGGTGCCGCGGCCCTTAAAAATAAAAAATCGGAGCCTCGGGTGCATCAGGACCTGCTTGGACTAATCACACCCGAAATGTCAGATTTCTACGTGCGGTAGTTTTCGCTAGCCATCGCACACACACAGAAAAATTTGTTCTTTTATTAACATAGATTCAGTGCACTAAACCTTCAAGCGGCCCTGTACTGGGCCCCTTGCAAGGGTGACAGGTTCTTAACTGAAATCTAGAAATGGGGCAGAAACTGAAAGGAGAATTCACCCCAAAAACGAAGAAGATCGGATAGAAAAGAGGCATGTTATTAACAATTTAGTGCACTAAAACTTCAAGGGGCCCTGTACTGGGCCCCTTGCAAGAGTGCCAGGCTCTTAACTGAAATGTAGTGATGGGGCAGAAACAGAAAGGGGAATTCACACGAAAAACGAAGAAGATCGGATAGAAAAGAGGTATGTTATTAAAGTTTTAGTGGATAAAAACTTAAAGAGGCCCCAGGGGCCGCGGCCCTTAAAAAATAAAATATCGGAGCCTCGGGTGCATCAGGACCTGCATTGGACTAATCACATCCGAAATGTCAGATTTCTACGTGCGGTAGTTTTCGCTAGCCATCGCACACACACAGAAAAATTTGTTCTTTTTTTAACATAGATTCAGTGCACTAAACCTTCAAGGGGCCCTGTACTAGGCCCCTTGCAAGGGTGCCATGGTCTTAACTGAAATGTAGAAATGGGGCAGAAACTGAAGGGAGAATTCACCCCAAAAACGAAGAAGATCGGATAGAAAAGAAGCATGTTATTAACAATTTAGTGCACTAAAACTTCAAGGGTCCCTGTAATGGGCCCCTTTCAAGGGTGCCAGGGTCTTAACTGAAATATAGAAATGGGGCAGAAACTGAAAGGAGAATTCACCCCAAAAACGAAGAAGCTAGGATAGAAAAGAGACATGTTATTAATAATTTAGTGCACTAAAACTTCAAGGGGCACTGTACTGGGCCCCTTACAAGAGTGCTAGGGTCTTAACTGAAACGAAGTGATGGGGCAGAAACAGAAAGGGGAATACACACCAAAAACGAAGAAGATCGGATAGAAAAGAGGTATGTTATTAAAGTTTTAGTGGATAAAAAATTAAAGAGGCCCCAGGGGCCGCGGCCCTTAAAAAATAAAAAATCGGAGCCTCGGGTGCATCAGGACCTGCCTTGTACTAATCACACGCGAAATGTCAGATTTCTACGTGCGGTAGTTTTCGCTAGCCATCGCACACACACAGAAAAATTTGTTCTTTTATTAACATAGATTCAGTGCACTAAACCTTCAAGGGGCCCTGTACTGGGCCCCTTGCAAGGGTGCCATGGTCTTAACTGAAATGTAGAAATGGGGCAGAAACTGAAAGGAGAATTCACCCCAAAAACGAAGAAGATCGGATAGAAAAGAAGCATGTTATTAACAATTTAGTGCACTAAAACTTCAAGGGTCCCTGTAATGGGCCCCTTTCAAGGGTGCCAGGGTCTTAACTGAAATGTAGAAATGGGGCAGAAACTGAAAGGAGAATTCACCCCAAAAACGAAGAAGATAGGATAGGAAAGAGACATGTTATTAATAATTTAGTGCACTAAGACTTCAAGGGGCCCTGTACTGGGCCCTTTGCAAGAGTGCCAGGGTCTTAACTGAAATGTAGTGATGGGGCAGAAACAGAAAGGGGAATTCACACGAAAAACGAAGAAGGTCGGATAGAAAAGAGGTATGTTATTAAAGTTTTAGTGGATAAAAAATTAAAGAGGCCCCTGGCCGCGGCCCTTAAAAAATAAAAAATCGGAGCCTCGGGTGCATCAGGACCTGCATTGGACTAATCACACCCGAAATGTCAGATTTCTACGTGCGGTAGTTTTCGCAAGCCATCGCACACACACAGAAAAATTTGTTCTTTTATTAACATAGATTCAGTGCACTAAACCTTCAAGGGGCCCTGTACTGGGCCCCTTGCAAGGGTGACAGGGTCTTAACTGAAATCTAGAAATGGGGCAGAAATTGAAAGGAGTATTCTCCCCAAAATCGAAGAAGATGGGATAGAAAAGAGACATGTTATTAATAATTTAGTGCACTAAAACTTCAAGGGGCCCTGTAGTGGGCCCCTTTCAAGAGTGCCAGGGTCTTAACTGAAATATAGAAATGGGGCAGAAACTGAAAGGAGAATTCCCCCAAAAACGAAGAAGATAGGATAGAAAAGAATCATGTTATTAATAATTTAGAGCACTAAAACTTCCAGGGGCCCTGTACTGTGCCCCTTGCAAGAGTGCCAGGGTCTTAACTGAAATGTAGTGCTGGGGCAGAAAGAGAAAGGAGAATTCGGCCCCCCAAAAAGAAGATAGGATAGAAAAGAGACATGTTATTAATAATTTAGTGCACTAAGACTTCAAGGGGCCCTGTACTGGGCCCCTTGCAAGAGTGCCAGGGTCTTAACTGAAATGTAGTGATGGGGCAGAAACAGAAAGGGGAATTCACACTAAAAACGAAGAAGATCGGATAGAAAAGAGGTATGTTATTAAAGTTTTAGTGGATAAAAACTTAAAGAGGCCCCAGGGGCCGCGGCCCTTAAAAAATAAAAAATCGGAGCCTCGGGTGCATCAGGACCTGCATTGGACTAATCACACCCGAAATGTCAGATTTCTACGTGCGGTAGTTTTCGCTAGCCATCGCACACACACAGAAAAATTTGTTCTTTTATTAACATAGATTCAGTGCACTAAACCTTCAAGGGGCCCTGTACTGGGCCCCTTGCAAGGGTGCCATGGTCTTAACTGAAATGTAGAAATGGGGCAGAAACTGAAAGGAGAATTCACCCCAAAAACGAAGAAGATCGGATAGAAAAGAAGCATGTTATTAACAATTTAGTGCGCTAAAACTTCAAGGGTCCCTGTAATGGGCCCCTTTCAAGGGTGCCAGGGTCTTAACTGAAATGTAGAAATGGGGCAGAAACTGAAAGGAGAATTCACCCCAAAAACGAAGAAGATAGGATAGAAAAGAGACATGTTATTAATAAATTAGTGCACTAAAACTTCAGGGGGCCCTGTACTGGGCTCCTTGCAAGGGTGCCAGGGTCTTAACTGAAATGTAGAAATGGGGCAGAAACTGAAAGGAGAATTCACCCCAAAAACGAAGAAGATAGGATAGAAAAGAGACATGTTATTTATAATTTAGTGCACTAAAACTTCAAGGGGCCCAGTACAGGGCCCCTTGTAAGAGTGCCAGGGTCTTAACTGAAATGTAGTGATGGGGCAGAAACAGAAAGGGGAATTCACACCAAAAACGAAGAAGATCGGATCGAAAAGAGGAATGTTATTTAAGTTTTAGTGGATAAAAAATTAAAGAGGCCCCTGGTGCCGCGGCCCTTAAAAAATAAAAAATCGGAGCCTCGGGTGCATCAGGACCTGCCTTGGACTAATCACACCCGAAATGTCAGATTTCTACGTGCGGTAGTTTTCGCTAGCCATCGCACACACACAGAAAAATTTGTTCTTTTATTAACATAGATTCAGTGCACTAAACCTTCAAGCGGCCCTGTACTGGGCCCCTTGCAAGGGTGACAGGGTCTTAACTGAAATCTAGAAATGGGGCAGAAACTGAAAGGAGAATTCACCACAAAAACGAAGAAGATCGGATAGAAAAGAGGCATGTTATTAACAATTTAGTGCACTAAAACTTCAAGGGTCCCTGTAATGGGACCCTTTCAAGGGTGCCAGGGTCTTAACTGAAATGTAGAAATGGGACAGAGACTGAAAGGAGAATTCACCCCCCAAAAAAAGAAGATAGCATAGAAAAGAGACATGTTATTAATAATTTAGTGAACTAAGACTTCAAGGGGCCCTGTACTGGGCCCCTTGCAAGAGTGCGAGGCTCTTAACTGAAATGTAGTGATGGGGCAGAAACAGAAAGGGGAATTCACATGAAAAACGAAGAAGATCGGATAGAAAAGAGGTATGTTATTAAAGTTTTAGTGGATAAAAACTTAAAGAGGCCCCAGGGGCCGCGGCCCTTAAAAAATAAAAAATCGGATTCCCGGGTGCATCAGGACCTGCATTGGACTAATAACACGCGAAATGTCAGATTTCTACGTGCGGTAGTTTTCGCTAGCCATCGCACACACACAGAAAAATTTGTTCTTTTATTAACATAGATTCAGTGCACTAAACCTTCAAGGGGCCCTGTACTGGGCCCCTTGCAAGGGTGCCATGGTCTTAACTGAAATGTAGAAATGGGGCAGAAACTGAAAGGAGAATTCACCCCCAAAACGAAGAAGATCGGATAGAAAAGAAGCATGTTATTAACAATTTAGTGCACTAAAACTTCCAGGGGCCCTGTACTGGGCCCCTTTCAAGGGTGCCAGGGTCTTAACTGAAATGTAGAAATGGGGCAGAAACTGAAAGGAGAATTCCCCCCAAAAACGAAGAAGATAGGATAGAAAAGAGACATGTTATTAATAATTTAGTGCACTAAAACTTCCAGGGGCCCTGTACTGGGCCCCTTTCAAGGGTGCCAGGGTCTTAACTGAAATGTAGAAATGGGGCAGAAACAGAAAGGAGAATTCGGCCCCCGAAAAAGGAAGATAGGATAGAAAAGAGACATGTTATTAATAATTTAGTGCACTAAAACTTCCAGGGGCCCTGTACTGGGCCCCTTGCTAGAGTGCCAGGGTCTTAACTGAAATGTAGTGCTGGGGCAAAAACAGAAAGGAGAATTCGGCCCCCGAAAAAAGAAGATAGGATAGAAAAGAGACATGTTATTAATAATTTAGTGCACTAAGATTTCAAGGGGCCCTGTACTGGGCCCCTTGCTAGAGTGCCAGGGTCTTAACTGAAATGTAGTGATGGGGCAGAAACAGAAAGGGGAATTCACACGAAAAACGAAGAAGATCGGATAGAAAAGAGGTATGTTATTAAAGTTTTAGTGGATAAAAAATTAAGAGGCCCCAGGGGCCGCGGCCCTTAAAAAATAAAAAATCGGAGCCTCGGGTGCATCAGGACCTGCATTGGAGTAATCACACCCGAAATGTCAGATTTCTACGTGCGGTAGTTTTCGCTAGCCATCGCACACACACAGAAAAATTTGTTATTTTATTAACATAGATTCAGTGCACTAAACCTTCAAGGGGCCTGTACTGGGCCCCTTGGAAGGGTGACAGGGTCTTAACTGAAATTTAGAAATGGGGCAGAAATTGAAAGGAGTATTCTCCCCAAAATGGAAGAAGATGGGATAGAAAAGAGACATGTTATTAATAATTTAGTGCACTAAAACTTCAAGGGGCCCTGTAGTGGGCCCCTTTCAAGAGTGCCAGGTTCTTAACTGAAATATAGAAATGGGGCAGAAACTGAAAGGAGAATTCACCCCAAAAACGAAGAAGATAGGATAGAAAAGAGACATGTTATTAATAATTTAGTGCACTCAAACTTCAAGGGGCCCTGTACTGGGCCCCTTACAAGAGTGCTAGGGTCTTAACTGAAACGAAGTGATGGGGCAGAAACAGAAAGGGGAATACACACCAAAAACGAAGAAGATCGGATAGAAAAGAGGTATGTTATTAAAGTTTTAGTGGATAAAAAATTAAAGAGGCCCCAGGGGCCGCGGCCCTTAAAAAATAAAAAATCGGAGCCTCGGGTGCATCAGGACCTGCCTTGTACTAATCACACGCGAAATGTCAGATTTCTACGTGCGGTAGTTTTTGCTAGCCATTGCACACAAACAGAAAAATTTGTTCTTTTATTAACATAGATTCAGTGCACTAAACCTTCAAGGGGCCCTGTACTGGGCCCCTTGCAAGGGTGCCATGGTCTTAACTGAAATGTAGAAATGGGGCAGAAACTGAAAGGAGAATTCACCCCAAAAACGAAGAAGATCGGATAGAAAAGAAGCATGTTATTAACAATTTAGTGCGCTAAAACTTCAAGGGTCCCTGTAATGGGCCCCTTTCAAGGGTGCCAGGGTCTTAACTGAAATGTAGAAATGGGGCAGAAACTGAAAGGAGAATTCACCCCAAAAACGAAGAAGATAGGATAGAAAAGAGGCATGTTATTAACAATTTAGTGCACTAAAACTTCAAGGGTCCCTGTAATGGGACCCTTTCAAGGGTGCCAGGGTCTTAACTGAAATGTAGAAATGGGACAGAGACTGAAAGGAGAATTCACCCCCCAAAAAAAGAAGATAGCATAGAAAAGAGACATGTTATTAATAATTTAGTGAACTAAGACTTCAAGGGGCCCTGTACTGGGCCCCTTGCAAGAGTGCGAGGCTCTTAACTGAAATGTAGTGATGGGGCAGAAACAGAAAGGGGAATTCACATGAAAAACGAAGAAGATCGGATAGAAAAGAGGTATGTTATTAAAGTTTTAGTGGATAAAAACTTAAAGAGGCCCCAGGGGCCGCGGCCCTTAAAAAATAAAAAATCGGATTCCCGGGTGCATCAGGACCTGCATTGGACTAATAACACGCGAAATGTCAGATTTCTACGTGCGGTAGTTTTCGCTAGCCATCGCACACACACAGAAAAATTTGTTCTTTTATTAACATAGATTCAGTGCACTAAACCTTCAAGGGGCCCTGTACTGGGCCCCTTGCAAGGGTGCCATGGTCTTAACTGAAATGTAGAAATGGGGCAGAAACTGAAAGGAGAATTCACCCCCAAAACGAAGAAGATCGGATAGAAAAGAAGCATGTTATTAACAATTTAGTGCACTAAAACTTCCAGGGGCCCTGTACTGGGCCCCTTTCAAGGGTGCCAGGGTCTTAACTGAAATGTAGAAATGGGGCAGAAACTGAAAGGAGAATTCCCCCCAAAAACGAAGAAGATAGGATAGAAAAGAGACATGTTATTAATAATTTAGTGCACTAAAACTTCCAGGGGCCCTGTACTGGGCCCCTTTCAAGGGTGCCAGGGTCTTAACTGAAATGTAGAAATGGGGCAGAAACAGAAAGGAGAATTCGGCCCCCGAAAAAGGAAGATAGGATAGAAAAGAGACATGTTATTAATAATTTAGTGCACTAAAACTTCCAGGGGCCCTGTACTGGGCCCCTTGCTAGAGTGCCAGGGTCTTAACTGAAATGTAGTGCTGGGGCAAAAACAGAAAGGAGAATTCGGCCCCCGAAAAAAGAAGATAGGATAGAAAAGAGACATGTTATTAATAATTTAGTGCACTAAGATTTCAAGGGGCCCTGTACTGGGCCCCTTGCTAGAGTGCCAGGGTCTTAACTGAAATGTAGTGATGGGGCAGAAACAGAAAGGGGAATTCACACGAAAAACGAAGAAGATCGGATAGAAAAGAGGTATGTTATTAAAGTTTTAGTGGATAAAAAATTAAGAGGCCCCAGGGGCCGCGGCCCTTAAAAAATAAAAAATCGGAGCCTCGGGTGCATCAGGACCTGCATTGGAGTAATCACACCCGAAATGTCAGATTTCTACGTGCGGTAGTTTTCGCTAGCCATCGCACACACACAGAAAAATTTGTTATTTTATTAACATAGATTCAGTGCACTAAACCTTCAAGGGGCCTGTACTGGGCCCCTTGGAAGGGTGACAGGGTCTTAACTGAAATTTAGAAATGGGGCAGAAATTGAAAGGAGTATTCTCCCCAAAATGGAAGAAGATGGGATAGAAAAGAGACATGTTATTAATAATTTAGTGCACTAAAACTTCAAGGGGCCCTGTAGTGGGCCCCTTTCAAGAGTGCCAGGTTCTTAACTGAAATATAGAAATGGGGCAGAAACTGAAAGGAGAATTCACCCCAAAAACGAAGAAGATAGGATAGAAAAGAGACATGTTATTAATAATTTAGTGCACTCAAACTTCAAGGGGCCCTGTACTGGGCCCCTTACAAGAGTGCTAGGGTCTTAACTGAAACGAAGTGATGGGGCAGAAACAGAAAGGGGAATACACACCAAAAACGAAGAAGATCGGATAGAAAAGAGGTATGTTATTAAAGTTTTAGTGGATAAAAAATTAAAGAGGCCCCAGGGGCCGCGGCCCTTAAAAAATAAAAAATCGGAGCCTCGGGTGCATCAGGACCTGCCTTGTACTAATCACACGCGAAATGTCAGATTTCTACGTGCGGTAGTTTTTGCTAGCCATTGCACACAAACAGAAAAATTTGTTCTTTTATTAACATAGATTCAGTGCACTAAACCTTCAAGGGGCCCTGTACTGGGCCCCTTGCAAGGGTGCCATGGTCTTAACTGAAATGTAGAAATGGGGCAGAAACTGAAAGAAGAATTCACCCCAAAAACGAAGAAGATCGGATAGAAAAGAGACATGTTATTAATAATTTAGTGCAATAAAACTTCAAGGGGCCCTGTACTGGGCCCCTTGCAAGAGTGCCAGGGTCTTAACTGAAATGTAGTGATGGGGCAGAAACAGAAAGGGGAATTCACACCAAAAACGAAGAAAATCGGATAGAAAAGTGGTATGTTATTAAAGTTTTAGTGGATAAAAACTTAAAGAGGCCCCAGGGGCCGCGGCCCTTAAAAATAAAAAATCGGAGCCTCGGGTGCATCAGGACCTGCCTTGGACTAATCACACCCGAAATGTCAGATTTCTACGTGCGGTAGTTTTCGCTAGCCATCGCACACACACAGAAAATTTTGTTCTTTTATTAACATAGATTCAGTGCACTAAACCTTCAAGGGGCCCTGTACTAGGCCCCTTGCAAGGGTGCCATGGTCTTAACTGAAATGTAGAAATGGGGCAGAAACTGAAAGGAGAATTCACCCCAAAAACGAAGAAGATCGGATAGAAAAGAAGCATGTTATTAACAATTTAGTGCACTAAAACTTCAAGGGTCCCTGTAATGGGCCCCTTTCAAGGGTGCCAGGGTCTTAACTGAAATGTAGAAATGGGGCAGAAACTGAAAGGAGAATTCACGCCAAAAACGAAGAAGATAGGATAGAAAAGAGACATGTTATTAATAATTTAGTGCACTAAGACTTCAAGGGGCGCTGTACTGGGCCCCTTGCAAGGGTGACAGGTTCTTAACTGAAATCTAGAAATGGGGCAGAAACTGAAAGGAGAATTCACCCCAAAAACGAAGAAGATCGGATAGAAAAGAGGCATGTTATTAACAATTTAGTGCACTAAAACTTCAAGGGGCCCTGTACTGGGCCCCTTGCAAGAGTGCCAGGGTCTTAACTGAAATGTAGTGATGGGGCAGAAACAGAAAGGGGAATTCACACGAAAAACGAAGAAGATCGGTTAGAAAAGAGGTATGTTATTAAAGTTTTAGTGGATAAAAAATTAAAGAGGCCCCAGGGGCCGCGGCCTTTAAAAAATAAAAAATCGGAGCCTCGGGTGCATCAGGACCTGCATTGGACTAATCACACCCGAAATGTCAGATTTCTACGTGCGGTAGTTTTCGCTAGCCATCGCACACACACAGAAAAATTTGTTCTTTTATTAACATAGATTCAGTGCACTAAACCTTCAAGGGGCCCTGTACTGGGCCCCTTGCAAGGGTGACAGGATCTTAACTGAAATCTAGAAATGGGGCAGAAATTGAAAGGAGTATTCTCCCCAAAATCGAAGAACATGGGATAGAAAAGAGACATTTTATTAATAATTTAGTGCACTAAAACTTCAAGGGGCCCTGTAGTGGGCCCCTTTCAAGAGTGCCAGGGTCTTAACTGAAATATAGAAATGGGGCAGAAACTGAAAGGAGAATTCCCCCCAAAAACGAAGAGGATAGGATAGAAAAGAATCATGTTATTAATAATTTAGTGCACTAAAACTTCCAGGGGCCCTGTACTGGGCCCCTTGCTAGAGTGCCAGGGTCTTAACTGAAATGTAGTGCTGGGGCAGAAACAGAAAGGAGAATTCGGCCCCCGAAAAAAGAAGATAGGATAGAAAAGAGACATGTTATTAATAATTTAGTGCACTAAGACTTCAAGGGGCCCTGTACTGGGCCACTTGCAAGAGTGCCAGGGTCTTAACTGAAATGTAGTGATGGGGCAGAAACAGAAAGGGGAATTCACACCAAAAACGAAGAAGATCGGATAGAAAAGAGGAATGTTATTTAAGTTTTAGTGGATAAAAAATTAAAGAGGCCCCTGGTGCCGCGGCCCTTAAAAATAAAAAATCGGAGCCTCGGGTGCATCAGGACCTGCTTGGACTAATCACACCCGAAATGTCAGATTTCTACGTGCGGTAGTTTTCGCTAGCCATCGCACACACACAGAAAAATTTGTTCTTTTATTAACATAGATTCAGTGCACTAAACCTTCAAGCGGCCCTGTACTGGGCCCCTTGCAAGGGTGACAGGTTCTTAACTGAAATCTAGAAATGGGGCAGAAACTGAAAGGAGAATTCACCCCAAAAACGAAGAAGATCGGATAGAAAAGAGGCATGTTATTAACAATTTAGTGCACTAAAACTTCAAGGGGCCCTGTACTGGGCCCCTTGCAAGAGTGCCAGGCTCTTAACTGAAATGTAGTGATGGGGCAGAAACAGAAAGGGGAATTCACACGAAAAACGAAGAAGATCGGATAGAAAAGAGGTATGTTATTAAAGTTTTAGTGGATAAAAACTTAAAGAGGCCCCAGGGGCCGCGGCCCTTAAAAAATAAAATATCGGAGCCTCGGGTGCATCAGGACCTGCATTGGACTAATCACATCCGAAATGTCAGATTTCTACGTGCGGTAGTTTTCGCTAGCCATCGCACACACACAGAAAAATTTGTTCTTTTTTTAACATAGATTCAGTGCACTAAACCTTCAAGGGGCCCTGTACTAGGCCCCTTGCAAGGGTGCCATGGTCTTAACTGAAATGTAGAAATGGGGCAGAAACTGAAGGGAGAATTCACCCCAAAAACGAAGAAGATCGGATAGAAAAGAAGCATGTTATTAACAATTTAGTGCACTAAAACTTCAAGGGTCCCTGTAATGGGCCCCTTTCAAGGGTGCCAGGGTCTTAACTGAAATATAGAAATGGGGCAGAAACTGAAAGGAGAATTCACCCCAAAAACGAAGAAGCTAGGATAGAAAAGAGACATGTTATTAATAATTTAGTGCACTAAAACTTCAAGGGGCACTGTACTGGGCCCCTTACAAGAGTGCTAGGGTCTTAACTGAAACGAAGTGATGGGGCAGAAACAGAAAGGGGAATACACACCAAAAACGAAGAAGATCGGATAGAAAAGAGGTATGTTATTAAAGTTTTAGTGGATAAAAAATTAAAGAGGCCCCAGGGGCCGCGGCCCTTAAAAAATAAAAAATCGGAGCCTCGGGTGCATCAGGACCTGCCTTGTACTAATCACACGCGAAATGTCAGATTTCTACGTGCGGTAGTTTTCGCTAGCCATCGCACACACACAGAAAAATTTGTTCTTTTATTAACATAGATTCAGTGCACTAAACCTTCAAGGGGCCCTGTACTGGGCCCCTTGCAAGGGTGCCATGGTCTTAACTGAAATGTAGAAATGGGGCAGAAACTGAAAGGAGAATTCACCCCAAAAACGAAGAAGATCGGATAGAAAAGAAGCATGTTATTAACAATTTAGTGCACTAAAACTTCAAGGGTCCCTGTAATGGGCCCCTTTCAAGGGTGCCAGGGTCTTAACTGAAATGTAGAAATGGGGCAGAAACTGAAAGGAGAATTCACCCCAAAAACGAAGAAGATAGGATAGGAAAGAGACATGTTATTAATAATTTAGTGCACTAAGACTTCAAGGGGCCCTGTACTGGGCCCTTTGCAAGAGTGCCAGGGTCTTAACTGAAATGTAGTGATGGGGCAGAAACAGAAAGGGGAATTCACACGAAAAACGAAGAAGGTCGGATAGAAAAGAGGTATGTTATTAAAGTTTTAGTGGATAAAAAATTAAAGAGGCCCCTGGCCGCGGCCCTTAAAAAATAAAAAATCGGAGCCTCGGGTGCATCAGGACCTGCATTGGACTAATCACACCCGAAATGTCAGATTTCTACGTGCGGTAGTTTTCGCAAGCCATCGCACACACACAGAAAAATTTGTTCTTTTATTAACATAGATTCAGTGCACTAAACCTTCAAGGGGCCCTGTACTGGGCCCCTTGCAAGGGTGACAGGGTCTTAACTGAAATCTAGAAATGGGGCAGAAATTGAAAGGAGTATTCTCCCCAAAATCGAAGAAGATGGGATAGAAAAGAGACATGTTATTAATAATTTAGTGCACTAAAACTTCAAGGGGCCCTGTAGTGGGCCCCTTTCAAGAGTGCCAGGGTCTTAACTGAAATATAGAAATGGGGCAGAAACTGAAAGGAGAATTCCCCCAAAAACGAAGAAGATAGGATAGAAAAGAATCATGTTATTAATAATTTAGAGCACTAAAACTTCCAGGGGCCCTGTACTGTGCCCCTTGCAAGAGTGCCAGGGTCTTAACTGAAATGTAGTGCTGGGGCAGAAAGAGAAAGGAGAATTCGGCCCCCCAAAAAGAAGATAGGATAGAAAAGAGACATGTTATTAATAATTTAGTGCACTAAGACTTCAAGGGGCCCTGTACTGGGCCCCTTGCAAGAGTGCCAGGGTCTTAACTGAAATGTAGTGATGGGGCAGAAACAGAAAGGGGAATTCACACTAAAAACGAAGAAGATCGGATAGAAAAGAGGTATGTTATTAAAGTTTTAGTGGATAAAAACTTAAAGAGGCCCCAGGGGCCGCGGCCCTTAAAAAATAAAAAATCGGAGCCTCGGGTGCATCAGGACCTGCATTGGACTAATCACACCCGAAATGTCAGATTTCTACGTGCGGTAGTTTTCGCTAGCCATCGCACACACACAGAAAAATTTGTTCTTTTATTAACATAGATTCAGTGCACTAAACCTTCAAGGGGCCCTGTACTGGGCCCCTTGCAAGGGTGCCATGGTCTTAACTGAAATGTAGAAATGGGGCAGAAACTGAAAGGAGAATTCACCCCAAAAACGAAGAAGATCGGATAGAAAAGAAGCATGTTATTAACAATTTAGTGCGCTAAAACTTCAAGGGTCCCTGTAATGGGCCCCTTTCAAGGGTGCCAGGGTCTTAACTGAAATGTAGAAATGGGGCAGAAACTGAAAGGAGAATTCACCCCAAAAACGAAGAAGATAGGATAGAAAAGAGACATGTTATTAATAAATTAGTGCACTAAAACTTCAGGGGGCCCTGTACTGGGCTCCTTGCAAGGGTGCCAGGGTCTTAACTGAAATGTAGAAATGGGGCAGAAACTGAAAGGAGAATTCACCCCAAAAACGAAGAAGATAGGATAGAAAAGAGACATGTTATTTATAATTTAGTGCACTAAAACTTCAAGGGGCCCAGTACAGGGCCCCTTGTAAGAGTGCCAGGGTCTTAACTGAAATGTAGTGATGGGGCAGAAACAGAAAGGGGAATTCACACCAAAAACGAAGAAGATCGGATCGAAAAGAGGAATGTTATTTAAGTTTTAGTGGATAAAAAATTAAAGAGGCCCCTGGTGCCGCGGCCCTTAAAAAATAAAAAATCGGAGCCTCGGGTGCATCAGGACCTGCCTTGGACTAATCACACCCGAAATGTCAGATTTCTACGTGCGGTAGTTTTCGCTAGCCATCGCACACACACAGAAAAATTTGTTCTTTTATTAACATAGATTCAGTGCACTAAACCTTCAAGCGGCCCTGTACTGGGCCCCTTGCAAGGGTGACAGGGTCTTAACTGAAATCTAGAAATGGGGCAGAAACTGAAAGGAGAATTCACCACAAAAACGAAGAAGATCGGATAGAAAAGAGGCATGTTATTAACAATTTAGTGCACTAAAACTTCAAGGGTCCCTGTAATGGGACCCTTTCAAGGGTGCCAGGGTCTTAACTGAAATGTAGAAATGGGACAGAGACTGAAAGGAGAATTCACCCCCCAAAAAAAGAAGATAGCATAGAAAAGAGACATGTTATTAATAATTTAGTGAACTAAGACTTCAAGGGGCCCTGTACTGGGCCCCTTGCAAGAGTGCGAGGCTCTTAACTGAAATGTAGTGATGGGGCAGAAACAGAAAGGGGAATTCACATGAAAAACGAAGAAGATCGGATAGAAAAGAGGTATGTTATTAAAGTTTTAGTGGATAAAAACTTAAAGAGGCCCCAGGGGCCGCGGCCCTTAAAAAATAAAAAATCGGATTCCCGGGTGCATCAGGACCTGCATTGGACTAATAACACGCGAAATGTCAGATTTCTACGTGCGGTAGTTTTCGCTAGCCATCGCACACACACAGAAAAATTTGTTCTTTTATTAACATAGATTCAGTGCACTAAACCTTCAAGGGGCCCTGTACTGGGCCCCTTGCAAGGGTGCCATGGTCTTAACTGAAATGTAGAAATGGGGCAGAAACTGAAAGGAGAATTCACCCCCAAAACGAAGAAGATCGGATAGAAAAGAAGCATGTTATTAACAATTTAGTGCACTAAAACTTCCAGGGGCCCTGTACTGGGCCCCTTTCAAGGGTGCCAGGGTCTTAACTGAAATGTAGAAATGGGGCAGAAACTGAAAGGAGAATTCCCCCCAAAAACGAAGAAGATAGGATAGAAAAGAGACATGTTATTAATAATTTAGTGCACTAAAACTTCCAGGGGCCCTGTACTGGGCCCCTTTCAAGGGTGCCAGGGTCTTAACTGAAATGTAGAAATGGGGCAGAAACAGAAAGGAGAATTCGGCCCCCGAAAAAGGAAGATAGGATAGAAAAGAGACATGTTATTAATAATTTAGTGCACTAAAACTTCCAGGGGCCCTGTACTGGGCCCCTTGCTAGAGTGCCAGGGTCTTAACTGAAATGTAGTGCTGGGGCAAAAACAGAAAGGAGAATTCGGCCCCCGAAAAAAGAAGATAGGATAGAAAAGAGACATGTTATTAATAATTTAGTGCACTAAGATTTCAAGGGGCCCTGTACTGGGCCCCTTGCTAGAGTGCCAGGGTCTTAACTGAAATGTAGTGATGGGGCAGAAACAGAAAGGGGAATTCACACGAAAAACGAAGAAGATCGGATAGAAAAGAGGTATGTTATTAAAGTTTTAGTGGATAAAAAATTAAGAGGCCCCAGGGGCCGCGGCCCTTAAAAAATAAAAAATCGGAGCCTCGGGTGCATCAGGACCTGCATTGGAGTAATCACACCCGAAATGTCAGATTTCTACGTGCGGTAGTTTTCGCTAGCCATCGCACACACACAGAAAAATTTGTTATTTTATTAACATAGATTCAGTGCACTAAACCTTCAAGGGGCCTGTACTGGGCCCCTTGGAAGGGTGACAGGGTCTTAACTGAAATTTAGAAATGGGGCAGAAATTGAAAGGAGTATTCTCCCCAAAATGGAAGAAGATGGGATAGAAAAGAGACATGTTATTAATAATTTAGTGCACTAAAACTTCAAGGGGCCCTGTAGTGGGCCCCTTTCAAGAGTGCCAGGTTCTTAACTGAAATATAGAAATGGGGCAGAAACTGAAAGGAGAATTCACCCCAAAAACGAAGAAGATAGGATAGAAAAGAGACATGTTATTAATAATTTAGTGCACTCAAACTTCAAGGGGCCCTGTACTGGGCCCCTTACAAGAGTGCTAGGGTCTTAACTGAAACGAAGTGATGGGGCAGAAACAGAAAGGGGAATACACACCAAAAACGAAGAAGATCGGATAGAAAAGAGGTATGTTATTAAAGTTTTAGTGGATAAAAAATTAAAGAGGCCCCAGGGGCCGCGGCCCTTAAAAAATAAAAAATCGGAGCCTCGGGTGCATCAGGACCTGCCTTGTACTAATCACACGCGAAATGTCAGATTTCTACGTGCGGTAGTTTTTGCTAGCCATTGCACACAAACAGAAAAATTTGTTCTTTTATTAACATAGATTCAGTGCACTAAACCTTCAAGGGGCCCTGTACTGGGCCCCTTGCAAGGGTGCCATGGTCTTAACTGAAATGTAGAAATGGGGCAGAAACTGAAAGAAGAATTCACCCCAAAAACGAAGAAGATCGGATAGAAAAGAGACATGTTATTAATAATTTAGTGCAATAAAACTTCAAGGGGCCCTGTACTGGGCCCCTTGCAAGAGTGCCAGGGTCTTAACTGAAATGTAGTGATGGGGCAGAAACAGAAAGGGGAATTCACACCAAAAACGAAGAAAATCGGATAGAAAAGTGGTATGTTATTAAAGTTTTAGTGGATAAAAACTTAAAGAGGCCCCAGGGGCCGCGGCCCTTAAAAATAAAAAATCGGAGCCTCGGGTGCATCAGGACCTGCCTTGGACTAATCACACCCGAAATGTCAGATTTCTACGTGCGGTAGTTTTCGCTAGCCATCGCACACACACAGAAAATTTTGTTCTTTTATTAACATAGATTCAGTGCACTAAACCTTCAAGGGGCCCTGTACTAGGCCCCTTGCAAGGGTGCCATGGTCTTAACTGAAATGTAGAAATGGGGCAGAAACTGAAAGGAGAATTCACCCCAAAAACGAAGAAGATCGGATAGAAAAGAAGCATGTTATTAACAATTTAGTGCACTAAAACTTCAAGGGTCCCTGTAATGGGCCCCTTTCAAGGGTGCCAGGGTCTTAACTGAAATGTAGAAATGGGGCAGAAACTGAAAGGAGAATTCACGCCAAAAACGAAGAAGATAGGATAGAAAAGAGACATGTTATTAATAATTTAGTGCACTAAGACTTCAAGGGGCGCTGTACTGGGCCCCTTGCAAGAGTGCCAGGGTCTTAACTGAAATGTAGTGATGGGGCAGAAACAGAAAGGGGAATTCACACGAAAAACGAAGAAGATCGGTTAGAAAAGAGGTATGTTATTAAAGTTTTAGTGGATAAAAAATTAAAGAGGCCCCAGGGGCCGCGGCCTTTAAAAAATAAAAAATCGGAGCCTCGGGTGCATCAGGACCTGCATTGGACTAATCACACCCGAAATGTCAGATTTCTACGTGCGGTAGTTTTCGCTAGCCATCGCACACACACAGAAAAATTTGTTCTTTTATTAACATAGATTCAGTGCACTAAACCTTCAAGGGGCCCTGTACTGGGCCCCTTGCAAGGGTGACAGGATCTTAACTGAAATCTAGAAATGGGGCAGAAATTGAAAGGAGTATTCTCCCCAAAATCGAAGAACATGGGATAGAAAAGAGACATTTTATTAATAATTTAGTGCACTAAAACTTCAAGGGGCCCTGTAGTGGGCCCCTTTCAAGAGTGCCAGGGTCTTAACTGAAATATAGAAATGGGGCAGAAACTGAAAGGAGAATTCCCCCCAAAAACGAAGAGGATAGGATAGAAAAGAATCATGTTATTAATAATTTAGTGCACTAAAACTTCCAGGGGCCCTGTACTGGGCCCCTTGCTAGAGTGCCAGGGTCTTAACTGAAATGTAGTGCTGGGGCAGAAACAGAAAGGAGAATTCGGCCCCCGAAAAAAGAAGATAGGATAGAAAAGAGACATGTTATTAATAATTTAGTGCACTAAGACTTCAAGGGGCCCTGTACTGGGCCACTTGCAAGAGTGCCAGGGTCTTAACTGAAATGTAGTGATGGGGCAGAAACAGAAAGGGGAATTCACACCAAAAACGAAGAAGATCGGATAGAAAAGAGGAATGTTATTTAAGTTTTAGTGGATAAAAAATTAAAGAGGCCCCTGGTGCCGCGGCCCTTAAAAATAAAAAATCGGAGCCTCGGGTGCATCAGGACCTGCTTGGACTAATCACACCCGAAATGTCAGATTTCTACGTGCGGTAGTTTTCGCTAGCCATCGCACACACACAGAAAAATTTGTTCTTTTATTAACATAGATTCAGTGCACTAAACCTTCAAGCGGCCCTGTACTGGGCCCCTTGCAAGGGTGACAGGTTCTTAACTGAAATCTAGAAATGGGGCAGAAACTGAAAGGAGAATTCACCCCAAAAACGAAGAAGATCGGATAGAAAAGAGGCATGTTATTAACAATTTAGTGCACTAAAACTTCAAGGGGCCCTGTACTGGGCCCCTTGCAAGAGTGCCAGGCTCTTAACTGAAATGTAGTGATGGGGCAGAAACAGAAAGGGGAATTCACACGAAAAACGAAGAAGATCGGATAGAAAAGAGGTATGTTATTAAAGTTTTAGTGGATAAAAACTTAAAGAGGCCCCAGGGGCCGCGGCCCTTAAAAAATAAAATATCGGAGCCTCGGGTGCATCAGGACCTGCATTGGACTAATCACATCCGAAATGTCAGATTTCTACGTGCGGTAGTTTTCGCTAGCCATCGCACACACACAGAAAAATTTGTTCTTTTTTTAACATAGATTCAGTGCACTAAACCTTCAAGGGGCCCTGTACTAGGCCCCTTGCAAGGGTGCCATGGTCTTAACTGAAATGTAGAAATGGGGCAGAAACTGAAGGGAGAATTCACCCCAAAAACGAAGAAGATCGGATAGAAAAGAAGCATGTTATTAACAATTTAGTGCACTAAAACTTCAAGGGTCCCTGTAATGGGCCCCTTTCAAGGGTGCCAGGGTCTTAACTGAAATGTAGAAATGGGGCAGAAACTGAAAGGAGAATTCACGCCAAAAACGAAGAAGATAGGATAGAAAAGAGACATGTTATTAATAATTTAGTGCACTAAGACTTCAAGGGGCGCTGTACTGGGCCCCTTGCAAGAGTGCCAGGGTCTTAACTGAAATGTAGTGATGGGGCAGAAACAGAAAGGGGAATTCACACGAAAAACGAAGAAGATCGGATAGAAAAGAGGTATGTTATTAAAGTTTTAGTGGATAAAAAATTAAAGAGGCCCCAGGGGCCGCGGCCTTTAAAAAATAAAAAATCGGAGCCTCGGGTTCATCAGGACCTGCATTGGACTAATCACACCCGAAATGTCAGATTTCTACGTGCGGTAGTTTTCGCTAGCCATCGCACACACACAGAAAAATTTGTTCTTTTATTAACATAGATTCAGTGCACTAAACCTTCAAGGGGCCCTGTACTGGGCCCCTTGCAAGGGTGACAGGATCTTAACTGAAATCTAGAAATGGGGCAGAAATTGAAAGGAGTATTCTCCCCAAAATCGAAGAACATGGGATAGAAAAGAGACATTTTATTAATAATTTAGTGCACTAAAACTTCAAGGGGCCCTGTAGTGGGCCCCTTTCAAGAGTGCCAGGGTCTTAACTGAAATATAGAAATGGGGCAGAAACTGAAAGGAGAATTCCCCCCAAAAACGAAGAGGATAGGATAGAAAAGAATCATGTTATTAATAATTTAGTGCACTAAAACTTCCAGGGGCCCTGTACTGGGCCCCTTGCTAGAGTGCCAGGGTCTTAACTGAAATGTAGTGCTGGGGCAGAAACAGAAAGGAGAATTCGGCCCCCGAAAAAAGAAGATAGGATAGAAAAGAGACATGTTATTAATAATTTAGTGCACTAAGACTTCAAGGGGCCCTGTACTGGGCCACTTGCAAGAGTGCCAGGGTCTTAACTGAAATGTAGTGATGGGGCAGAAACAGAAAGGGGAATTCACACCAAAAACGAAGAAGATCGGATAGAAAAGAGGAATGTTATTTAAGTTTTAGTGGATAAAAAATTAAAGAGGCCCCTGGTGCCGCGGCCCTTAAAAATAAAAAATCGGAGCCTCGGGTGCATCAGGACCTGCTTGGACTAATCACACCCGAAATGTCAGATTTCTACGTGCGGTACTTTTCGCTAGCCATCGCACACACACAGAAAAATTTGTTCTTTTATTAACATAGATTCAGTGCACTAAACCTTCAAGCGGCCCTGTACTGGGCCCCTTGCAAGGGTGACAGGTTCTTAACTGAAATCTAGAAATGGGGCAGAAACTGAAAGGAGAATTCACCCCAAAAACGAAGAAGATCGGATAGAAAAGAGGCATGTTATTAACAATTTAGTGCACTAAAACTTCAAGGGTCCCTGTAATGGGCCCCTTTCAAGGGTGCCAGGGTCTTAACTGAAATGTAGAAATGGGACAGAGACTGAAAGGAGAATTCACCCCCCAAAAAAGAAGATAGCATAGAAAAGAGACATGTTATTAATAATTTAGTGCACTAAGACTTCAAGGGGCCCTGTACTGGGCCCCTTGCAAGAGTGCCAGGCTCTTAACTGAAATGTAGTGATGGGGCAGAAACAGAAAGTGGAATTCACACGAAAAACGAAGAAGATCGGATAGAAAAGAGGTATGTTATTAAAGTTTTAGTGGATAAAAACTTAAAGAGGCCCCAGGGGCCGCGGCCCTTAAAAAATAAAATATCGGAGCCTCGGGTGCATCAGGACCTGCATTGGACTAATCACATCCGAAATGTCAGATTTCTACGTGCGGTAGTTTTCGCTAGCCATCGCACACACACAGAAAAATTTGTTCTTTTATTAACATAGATTCAGTGCACTAAACCTTCAAGGGGCCCTGTACTGGGCCCCTTGCAAGGGTGCCATGGTCTTAACTGAAATGTAGAAATGGGGCAGAAACTGAAAGGAGAATTCACCCCAAAAACGAAGAAGATCGGATAGAAAAGAAGCATGCTATTAACAATTTAGTGCGCTAAAACTTCAAGGGTCCCTGTAATGGGCCCCTTTCAAGGGTGCCAGGGTCTTAACTGAAATGTAGAAATGGGGCAGAAACTGAAAGGAGAATTCACCCCAAAAACGAAGAAGATAGGATAGAAAAGAGACATGTTATTAATAATTTAGTGCACTAAAACTTCAAGGGGCACAGTACAGGGCCCCTTGCAAGAGTGCCAGGGTCTTAACTGAAATGTAGTCATGGGGCAGAAACAGAAAGGGGAATTCACACCAAAAACGAAGAAGATCGGATAGAAAAGAGGTATGTTATAGTGGATTGTAGAGGTAAGTTTTAGTGGATAAAAATTTAAAGAGGCCCCAGGGGCCGCGGCCCTTCAAAAATAAAAAATCGGAGCCTCAGGTGTATCAGGGCCTTCCTTGGACTAATCACACCCGAAATGTCAGATTTCTACGTGCGGTAGTTTTCGCTAGCCATCGCACACACACAGAAAAAATTGTTCTTTTATTAACATAGATTCAGTGCACTAAACCTTCAAGGGGCCCTGTACTGGGCCCCTTGCAAGAGTGACAGGGTCTTAACTGAAATCTAGAAATGGGGCAGAAATTGAATGGAGTATTCTCCCCAAAAACGAAGAAGATAGGATAGAAAAGAGACATGTTATTAATAATTCAGTGCACATAAACTTCAAGGGTCCCTGTAGTGGGCCCCATTCAAGTGTGCCAGGGTCTTAACTGAAATGTAGAAATGGGGCAGAAACTGAAAGGAGAATTCACCCCAAAAACGAAGAAGATAGGATAGAAAAGAGACATGTTATTAACAATTTAGTGCACTAAAACTTCAAGGGGCCTTTACTGGGCTCCTTGCAAGGGTGCCTGGGTCTTAACTGATATGTAGTGATGGGGCAGAAACTGAAAGGAGAATTCACCCCGAAAACGAAGAAGATATGATAGAAAAGAGGGATGTTATTAATAATTTAGTGCACTAAAACTTCAAGGGACCTTTACTGGGCTCCTTGCAAGGGTGCCTGGGTCTTAACTGAAATGTAGTGATGGGGCAGAAACAGAAAGGGGAATTCACACCAAAAACGAAGAAGATCGGATAGAAAAGAGGTATGTTATTAAAGTTTTAGTGGATAAAAACTTCAAGAGGCCCCAGAGGTCTCGGCCCTTAAAAAATAAATAATCGGAGCCTCGGGTGCATCAGGACCTGCCTTGGTCTAATCACACCCGAAATGTCAGATTTCTACGTGCGGTAGTTTTCGCTAGCCATCGCACAAACACAGAAAAATTTGTTCTTTTATTAACATAGATTTAGTGCACTAAACCTTCAAGGGCCCCTGTACTGGGCCCCTTGCAAGTGTGACAGGGTCTTAATGAAATCTAGAAATGGGGCAGAAATTGAAAGGAGTATTCTCCAGAAAAACTAAGAAGATAGGATAGAAAAGAGTCATGTTATTAATAATTTAGTGCACTAAAACTTCAAGGGTCCCTGTAGTGGGCCCTTTTCAAGGGTGCCAGGGTCTTAACTGAAATGTAGAAATGGCGCAGAAACTGAAAGGAGAATTCACCCCAAAAAGTAAGAAGATAGGATAGAAAAGAGACATGTTATTATTAATTTAGTGCACTAAAACTTCAAGGGGCCCTGTACTGGACCCCTTGCAAGGGTGCCTGGGTCTTAACTGAAATGCAGTGATGGGGCAGAAACTGAAAGGAGAATTCAACCCAAAAACGAAGAAGATAGGATGGAAAAGAGACATGTTATTAATAATTTAGTGCACTAAAACTTCAAGGCCTTGCAAGGGTGCCAGGGTCTTAACTGAAATGTAGTGATGGGGCAGAAACTGAAAGGAGAATTCACCCGAAAAGCGAAGAAGATCGCATAGAAAAGAGGCATGTTA
The DNA here is from genome assembly GCA_963932465.1 of Maratus speciosus. NCBI lineage: Eukaryota > Metazoa > Arthropoda > Arachnida > Araneae > Salticidae > Maratus > Maratus speciosus. Next base: position 441,082,605 of record OZ010796.1, on the reverse strand, counting down.
TTAACGTTTTAGTGCATAAAAACTTAAAGAGGCCCTTAAAAAATTAAAAATCGGATCCTCAGGTGCATCAGGACCTGTCTTGGACTAATCACACCTGAAATTTCAGACTTCTACGTGCGGTAGCTTTTGCTAGCCATCGCTCACTCTCAGACAATTTTGTTCTTTTATTAGTATAGATATCATTATACATTTAATATCATGTTTCTCTAAGAAAACTATTTGAATGCATTTTTCAAAAATATTTCTGGTTCCAAACGTGTCCTGGGTGAATTTAACTCACATTTTACGGAAGTTTCAGGGAAAGTTTGCAAGTATGGATTTGTTCAAGTAAACGCGTGTCCAACGAAATTATTAGTTTTCTTAGGGTTTTAGGTGACAAAGAACACCTTATTTTCTCAATGGAGTTATGAATAAAGAGGAGGCGACATCTAGCGTAGAGTGCACTATTTGCGAGTGAAGTAACTGAGGAGGTTGTCACAAAATGGCAGCTAATTTTTTTACATCTGACAACAGTTTCTAGTTATTGCTTAAGCAAACTTCCACTAGTAAAATTTCAATAGAAAAGTTACCTTCTTTTTAGTGGCTTATTCATGCGGAATTTCTCTCACAAATAATGTAAAAATTTCTATTCGTTTTCAATGGTGGAGATTTGCCTGACTGTTATACACTCTTTCAATGACACAGACAGGAGGTTGTCTAGGTTGTCACAATATGGTGGGAACGAGAGCCTGACTACAACAGAAGTAAATTTCCGGCAGTAAAATTAAATATCTGTTTTTGGCTATAATTATGACTGATATAAGGCGTTTAGATAAGGAGGATATTTCTATTCAAATTTACCGGTTAAAAATTTTCTTAGCGGTGATGAGCCACTATGAAATTGGTTACAGTTGAAGCTTCATTATTTTAAGGAATTGTCAATTTTACCCTTTTTTTTCATAGTTCCATGATTTTCTCAATGGCCTCTTTGTGTTCTTCAAGTGAGTCACACTGCTTTCCATCGTTAAATCTGACGGGTTAAAGTGCCCAGACATTCTTAATCGGATTTATACCAGGACTTAAAGATGGCGAGTCAACAGTTTTAAAAAATTTCTGTGAAAGCCACTGTTTTGTAAAATGTGATAAGTAGATTGAGGCATTAAACCTTAAATGTATGTTTTTTATTTTGTTAAAAAAAATTACATAAGTTTCTCAGAAATGTTTATTACATGAAAAAAATTATGATAAAAATCAGAGATAAATTTTTCGCACAGTACGTCAACCTTTTCTTATGTTGAACACCTGTAATACAAGTAAAAACTAAAATATTGCAAATTAGTAAATATTTTAATAACTGTAAATCTAAATACCTTATTTATATATTTTTTATTATGTAAAAATTAGCCCTTAAATGCACGAATTATTCTTTTAGAATTGCGTTTTTTACGTTTATATTAAAGAATAGACACCAGAAATTTTAAGATAGATTTTTAACTTTATTTATTAGCATATTTTTGCACTTTTTACAGGATTAATATTTCTATATAAATATAGTGGTTACTAAGAGGTAAATAAAAAGTGATGCAAAGATGCATCACTATGTTTTATGCAATTAAGGGTTCAATTGTTCAAAGATCCATTCAGTACCACAAAAAATGTCACCGAATGGAATGAAATGTTGGTTCAACATCTCTTGATATTTTGGGAAATTTTTTCTTCCTTTTAGAAAATCCACAGACGTCAGGTTGTTGAATCCGAATACTCCAACAATAACAGCCTTGCCGCCTGGCTGGCTTCTCAAAAAAGTCCTTGGTTCCCTTGGTAGATCATGTAAAGGCATGTTTCACCCATCAAGGCCATCTAAGTTCCATTTTTACTCAAGACTGAATATAACAGTAAGCCACTTGCCCCCGCATAACATGTGTTTTTTAGCACAGTTCAATCTTGCCTGTTAGCGATGCAGTTTGAGACACGGTTTTCGAGCTATTTTCTTTAATATAGTGTAATCACATTCTTTAATACGTCTATGTACAACATCTTTGAACACCTGTACACCGAGATTATTTTTAATTTGTTGTATGGGCATATTTTATCTGAATACCAATCTCCGTATTCTCCGATCCGTCTCAACAAACGTCATACGTGCCAGTGTTGTCAGATGGGCTACTTTTTTTAAATTCAGATTCTTGATTGGCACCCCTTTTTTCAAATGGTAAAATGCGACTTGTTTAATGATATATTAAATAAGGCGAAAACAAATGGAATTTTACCGTTTCAAAAAAGTGGTGCCAATAGAGAAATCTGAATTAAAAAAAATTTTTTTCGGTCGTCCACATCTAGGTTTCCGGTGTAAATCAGTATTGCCAGTGGGTTACTTTTTTTAAAAATTTAGATTTCTTGATTGGCAACACTTTTTTGAAATAGTAAAATTTGCCTTAATTAATAACATATTAATTAAGACGAAAACAAGGGGAATTTTAACATTTCAGAAAAGTGGTGTCAATCAAGAAATCTGAATTTAAAAAATGCAGCCCACTGACAACACTGGTTTAAATTATCATTTCTAGAGAACACTTGATATATATACATCGCTAGGATCGAATAAAAATTTTTACGATTTAAGAAACAGTTTTATTTTGTGATTTCAAATAATTTTTTTTAATCTCACCTTTTGTGAATTTTTTACCTTTCTACAATTTTAAAACGAGTGGAAATGATTTTTTCACTTGTATACTTTTATAAAACTGAAACACGACATCATACAACTTCATTACACCCGTCTAATCCCGTGTTTCTAAAAAAAATTCATAAAATGTTTTTGAATTTTTTTTTGAATTTTTGAAACTTTTGAGACGGTGTTTCTTCAAGAAAAAAAGTAAATTAAATAAAAATTAATGTAATTTTCATTTTAACTAACAAAATCTGCTTATTAATTTGATTTTGATTAAACGTCGAGTATTTATTGTAAATTAACCTCATATATTTTCTTCTTCAATTATTTTTATACCGATCTGAAGAGTGCATAAACTTTTGAGACGGACTATAATTGTAGTATGTAGTACAAAAGAAAGTGAAATATATTTACTTGAATTGAGTGTACGCTGTCTGGCATAAGAAAGAAATTTTGCTAAACAAATGTCACAAAACCTCAATTTTAAAAATTGTTATGAAGATGTTGCTAAGAATTTATGTCTCTTCATCATTCTGTATTGCAACTGAACTAAAAATATCTGTATAATTCAATATTTTACATTTAAAGGAAAAAAAAAACGCTCCCAACGTAGGCGCCCCAGCGTCACTTAACCCCTTCAGTGGCGATGGTTCATTTTTAGACCAGCTAATTTTAATTCTTTAATGCTACAAAAGTATCAGAAAATATAATGCTTTTTTTTTCAGATCGTGTTAACGTAAGGGAGAGTCAACTTCATCCATAAATTAAAAACCGCGTTAATGTTAAAGTCAGGACCATTTTCGAACATTATCGATGCATTCATTCAAAATCTAAATGAGATTTAGAGTTTAAAATTGGTAAGCACGAGTGAAAAATATTTTACATAAATTAATATGTTTAAAAGTATCTTTCCCTAAATATAGACTTTAGTTACTACTATTTTCGAATAGTAGAAGTCGCATTCTTTACTTGTGTTCAATGGGCATCATTTCAATGAGAATTGGTTCATTTGACTCTCCATTTAGCTACATTTACGAATATGATTTCTAAATATAGACTTCAGTTACCACCGTTTTTGAACAGTAACGCATTCTTTTCTTGTGTTCTATTCGCCATATTTCAACGGTAAGTAGTTCATTCAACTTTACCTTTAGTTTCATTTAAAAGTACGCTTTCCTAACTATAGATCTCAGTTACCACCATTTTTGGAACGGTAGTGTCGTCTATGGGACAGATTTCAACGGGAACTGGTTCATTCCTCTCCCCCTTTAACTACATTTAAACGTATCTTTCATAAATATAGATTTTAGTTACCACTATTTTCGAACAGTAACGTCGAATTATTTTCTCGGATTTTATGGGCTCTATGTACACCAGGATTGGTTGTTTCGACTCTTCATACGATTCTCTTCATATATTTCGGCAGGTGTTCTGAACGCCTGCTATATGGTGAAGTAGGCAGAGAGGACACATGCTAGAGGTTCGTTCGGAAAGAAGATTGTTTGGGACGAACTGTGCAGCATACCCAGTGTCTGCTGCCAAAATCAGCGTTGACCCACCCAGAGGTTCATTTTGAAGGACACATATTTGGATCGAGCCTTTTAAAGGTTAGTGATGCGTGCGTAGCATGCCCGGTATATGCTGCCAAAGGCATCTGGGACCCGTTCCAGGGGACTATTTTGAGAGATTCGTCTTTTTGAAATTTTAAATTTGAATTGTTTTAATCAGTCGCGGTTTGTTTGAAAAAAATCGATGAGCCCGAGAAACATTTGATGGATCAGCTAATGTTTTCTAAACGAAATCGTCGTCCTATTTAATTTAGTTTTCTTGGAATTAAATAACGCAAATATTAATTTACAAATTGGTGGTATTCAAACGTAAGCACTCATAAGAGCCCTATAATATTTCCGCATATTTTATAGGGTCCTATCCAAAAGTTAACGAAATCGAAATTTATTACTTAATAACAGACCTCTATCTACAGTGGCACAGATTCTTAACACTTAGGGTAAATAAAATTCTGTTAGTACTTTACAGTGAAGAACTATCTACTTCTAAAAGCACACAGTTGATATCAATAATTTTTTCCTTGAAAATGAAATTTCGATTCCTTTAACTCATGAAAGCCGATTGGCAAGAAAACTTGCCACGTAAGGCGAAAAAAAACCTTTAAATTTGAATACCAGTATTTTAGATTAGAAATTTTCATATTATCTAATTTCAAATTTTGAGCGATTAAATAATTCAAAATTATAATGTGGAAAAAACTGGTGTCGAAGAATTAAAAGATGTGTAAAAGAAGCTCATTCTTAATGGGTTAAATATGTTTCAACTAAACAAAAATGTCCCCTGAAATAAGTACATTCTGTCATTTTTTATCGTAAACTTAAGAAAAAAAGAAATTTTTAAAGCATTTCAATTATTGATTTTCGATTGCTGAACAGTCTTTGAGGAAACATTTTAAAGTTAATTTTCTCATTAAATTAATAGAGTTTGATAAAGCCCTGTCATTTTTCAACACTACTTAAAGTAATGATAGACTCTTTGTTTTAATTTTTGACAGAGTTTAGTAATTTCCATGTACGATTTGTTTGGGATTGTTTGACTATGCAAATTAAGAGTTTAATGAAATCAAAATAAATATTTGCTTTTGACTCCAAATGAAAAAACCGGATTTTTTTTTTTGCCCGATTTTCTTTTTGTATTTCTTTTTATATTTTTACCATACTTTTAATTTATGATGACATTTATTTAAATTATATTAATTATTTAAAAGCTTAATATGCTTCAACAAATATTTTCCGTAATGCGAATTTTCGTGTGTTTTTGTAATTAATATGTTTTTTCCTCAAAGTTTAACATTCTTTATTTAACGGTATATTTTTCTTAAAATGTAGCTATTTTAATAATTAATAATATTCGGCTGATTCTTCTCGATGTTTGCAATTTTGAATATGAAACAAATGCTGCACATGAAACTTAATATACATTAGTAGATTGAAGAAATATTAATTATAAGCAACGTTAAACATAATTAATGAAAGATTTGAAAAAATATTTTCATCAATAATTTTATTTGCGTTTTATTTGATTTTAAGTTTCCATTTGGAACATATTTAATTTCATTTATTGAATGAAGTTTCTATTTCAAAAGGTGTTTGACTTGGGAGAAATTAATTGATATTTTATTCAAGTGTAATGAAACGCTTGCCAGTATGAACATCATCGATGCATTTTTAGCTGACAGGCTATCAAAGCCTGAAAGCTAATGTGCCCGCAGGCTCTGTATGTACGTACGTAACGCGATAATTCTTGATAGACATATCCGATTTGCTTCAATTTTTTTCTAGGTTCATTCTCATAATACGCTTCCCTGATTAGTTTTGGGGGTTCATTGGTTAAGTATAAAGGGAGGTACGGGGGTTAATCACCCTCTTAACTTAGATAAATGGTATTTTCTTGGAGAGTTATCAGATTTGCTTGAATTTTGGTATACCGGTTAATTCTGATAAGGCGCTTCCTTGATTAGATTTGGAGGTTCATTGTTTAAGTATAAAGGGAAATCTGGGGGGGGGGATAATACCCCTTTTCATTTTCTCCATAATGGTGATTTCAAAGTTCTAAATGCAAGGGTGCTCTCTTGGACTCACCGTATCTGGCGTGTTTCCAGCGTATGACTGTCAGAACCCCTGGCAAGGTGAACTGTGTAGCTGATGCGAAAGTTCCATGATTGTGATGTCTTTTATGTACAACTGCCCTAAGTGTGCCAACCATGTATTTGATCTGTATGTTTTTAACTTTGTTTTGTACATTACTGAATAAATGCATTTTATTAATTTAGATAAATGGGTTTTCTTATCCGATTTGCTTCAAATTTGGTAAATCGGTTTATTCTCATAAGGCGCTACCCTGATGAGATTTGGAAGCTCATTGCTTAAGTATAAAGATGTGAAACGGGGGAGGGTAATCCCCTCCTTAATTTATTTTTCAAAAGGCATTATTCTTTGAAGTAAGAGTATAATATACAATTAGTGTGAATAGACTCTGGGCTCAATGCCATCAGTTTAACCCTTTCCGGCACAGCAATTTTTTGTTGTAAAATGAGGAAATGATTGACTGACACCGGAATTTTAAAACGACTTTTTTAGAAATTAAAAACATGTTAATTTAAATGTTCATTATAAAGGCAAAATTTTACTAAAATATTCTTGGTGCCGATCGTAAGTTTAGAATTAAAATTAGGTATCCCGACCCGGGCACACTGTGCCGGAAAGGATTAACTGGGCAATTTTCTTTTTTATTTTATTAGTAAAACATTCGAAATGCTCTACAGCTAAATGATGAGTCAATTTACTCAAAGCCAAATAACCAGAAGTAATGTAAGAACAGTGGTAGAATATAGTTACTATCTTTACGAAAAAGTATGTTTTCAAAAAAATTTCTTTTTTTCAAAAAAAAAAAAAAAATCTAATTTTCATACTGAAACTAGGCTTACGCACAGACATAAAAATGGTGGCTGTCGTGGGCGGATTTTTTTTAGCGATTATACGGCCTCTTGAGTTTTACTACAAATAAATTTAAAAAGTTTTCCTCTCCTTATTTTTTAAAATTATTTAAAGTCGAAGTAATCTTCCAGAAAACACCAGCATCCAAATTCTAATGACCATACAAATGCTTAAAATAACTCACCTAAGACAGCCGGCATTTTTGTGTCAGAGCATAGGCCTTTTATTCAGAGGGCAGTACAAAATTCTCACTTACTACATTTTTGTTCATAATAAAGCTCTATATTAAAAATATACGATTTACAGTGCGCAGCAAAAGTTTAGACAATGATTGATTATGCTTCTGCAGTGAAAAGTATGTAACGAATTGTTGTAACTGAACTGTCATATATTACATGTGATTTATCCTTCATTCACAAACAATAAATTTTAATTTATACACTTTGCATAATATATAATGGGAAAAAAACAAATTTAACATTGTAGCAAAAGTATAGACAATCTGTCTGTTAACAGAATAATATCCACAACTTAAAAACGAACTGCACCTACATTGTCTGATATTAATGCAAAAATGTGACTTTCCATCGAAGAAACTAAATCCCACATCATTTGGGGGTCAATTTCGTACTATACACGTTCAATAGCAGTTCGAAATTCATTTACAGAGAAGTATTGTCAAAAAATTGCATAAACCGTATGAGATATGATGCCACAAAAGTTTTCGATTGGGTTCAGATCAGGGCTACACGCGGGCCAGTCGAGAACAGTAATATTTTGTGAGTTAAACAAATTTTTTTATTTGTTTGTAACATGAATAAAAGCATTATCTTGCTCAAATACATACTTTGAAGAGCTAAAAGTTCACGAACTGGCTGTAAATACACTGCTCAAAACAATTAAAGGATATTGCAGTTTTAGGTGGATTTTGTATCTGGTAAACTGTTTAGATGATTGATACATGGTCGACAGACATAGTAGGTTATATGAGAATAAATTACACATGTTTGGTAGAAAAAAATACATTTTATTGCGCATTTGTGTACTAAAGGAAAAAAAAACACAATTTGTGCATATGAGAAAAAAAGAATAAGAAAAGGTGTTTTCTTCAAAGAAAATCATTTTCAGTAGGGGGTATGGTTTCCACGGGCGGCCAGCAACGTTGAACACCTTTGAGGCATGGACTCAATGAGGCTATTAATGACGAGTTGGGGTATTCTGCCCCACTCTTCCAGAAGAGCTCTTTCCAGTTCTTGGGGAGTTTGTGGGGGTTGTTGGCGGCCAGAAACTCGTCTTCCTAGAGCGTCCCAAACGTGCTCGATTGGATTCATGTCTGGAGAACACTCTGGCCATTCCATTCGAACGATTCCTTCCTCCAAAAGGAAATCCTCCACCAGGTTTGCACGATGTGGCCTGCAGTTATCGTCCATTAAAATGAAGTTATCTCCGATTGCTGCAGCGTAATGGACTACAATAGGTCTGAGGATCTCATCCCTATATCGGCGACCAGTCAGAGCTCCATCTCGAATGATGTAGAGGTCAGTGCGCCCGTCAATGGAGATGCCACCATACACCAACACTCCTCCACCGCCAAATCTGACACTTTCGTGCACGAACGCAGGATTATTCCTACTGCCACGGTCCCTCCAGATAAAAATACGCCTATTATCCGGATGCACAGAAAAACGGGACTCGTCAGAAAACAGAATATTGCTCCATTCATTTCTCCTCCAGTTGACATGCTCGGTTGCCCACTCCCTGCGGTCGCGACGATGCCTTAATGTTAATCTAACACATACCATCGGTCGGCGAGCATACAGCCCTACAGCATGGAGCCGGTTTCGGACAGTTTGAGTTGAAATCGTGGTGCCTGTAGCCGAGCGAAGGTGTTGTTGGAGAAGAGTAGCGTTCATGGTTCGGTGTCTCCGAGCTGTTAACGCTAAATACCGATCTTCTTTGGGCGTTGTTGCCAGTCTACGACCTTGCCCTGGTCTTCGGCCTGCACATCCACTCTCCAAAAAATGGTTCCAGATCCTGGAAATGACACTTTGTGACACTCCAATGGCTTGCGCTACTTCGGCTTGAGTTTGCCCTCCTTCTAACCTACCAACAATTCTCAAAGCTTCTGAATCTGTCAAATGACTTCGCTGAGACATCGTACTCATCGAAACAAAGCAATCACTGAATGCCGAACATCCTTGACTTCATTCTCTTTTATCCAGTTGAAAGTCAAATTTCATTCGCTGCCGCTGAAGCGACGTTTTTGACGTCGAACTCAAAATTTGCATACTCCACAGTTTGAAAACCAGAAAAATTTGCATTTGTGAATCTCTTCTTCTATTTTCGGCAAAAAAAAATTTCGTTTATATCTTTATTTTATATAAAACTTCAAATATCCTTTAATTGTTTTGAGCAGTGTAGTTTTCCAATGTATGTACGTAGTCTTACGCTGCTTGGCGACCATTGAGAAACTCCAGAGATACTTGAGAATTAAAACAAAGTGAGGCCCAAATCATTAACCCTTTCGAGGGCAAAATACACCTAATTTTAATTTTAAAAGTGACAAACGGCACCAAGAATATTTAATTAAATTTTTCCTTTTATAATATACGTGAAAATAAGCAATTTATTGTTTTCTAATAAATTCTTTTATAAATTCTGATGTTAGTCCATTATTTCATCAGTTTATAAAGACAGTTACTCCGCGACGGAAAGGTGTCAATTTGTTTTGAGATTTCAAGGCTGGTTGTTTTATCCTTTTCATGTAAACTAATTCACATCTTTCTTTAATTCATCTACGAAAGTATCCGTTGATACAGAAACCTCTCACTCACTTTTAATGCGATTAGCGATCGTCATTTGTCTAGATGCGAGTTTATGGAAACGTCTATAATCACATTTTCTGGCCACACGAGGCGTTCCAGATCTATATTTTACTTTGAAAGAATCACCCTTAGAAAGTACTTATTTGACAGACTTCTTTGGACGATTCAAAGTAGCTGAAATTTCTGCAACAGTCTTTCCTTTCGATTTCAGCTTCCATGCTTTAATTACTTCATCTGAATGAAAATTTCTAGCTCGCGGCATCTTCACTAACCGATACTATCGCGAGGTGCACTTAAATACTTCATGCATGTGACGTCATAATTTTGAAATTTGCGTTTTTCCGTGAACAGTTGCCAAAAATCACAAAAGTGCCTAAACTTTTGCAATATGCAAATTTCACTTTTTCAGTTAAATTAAATAATATCCTACATTAAAAACGTTATTTCTGTCCTAAAAGTTTTAATATATATTTCAAAATAAGTACAGCCATTTGTAAAACCCAAGTGTTCGTATTTTTTATTTGAAGGTTAAATATCACCAGTGTCTAAACTTTTTCTGAGTACTGTATCTCTTTAAGAAGAAAAGTAATTCTGCTGTTAAAATGTTATTCATTTAGTCCAGAACAGTGTTGCGAGATTGGGAGCTATTTAAATTCAGATTATTTGATTGTCACCACTTTTTTAAAAATGAAATTTCGGCGTATTTAAAAATAGAATAAAGATTACATAAAATAAGGCGAATTATACTATTTTAGAAAAGTGGTGACAGTCCCCAATTTGGGGAAAAAAAGTCCCAAATCTGGCAACACTGGTCCACAATTTACGACCTTCATTTAAAAATTCTTATAAACCTTTTTTTCAGGTACATTGTGACAGGAAAATTTTAATACAAAAATTCTGGTTACATTAAGTTGTTTTGAATTGAACTTTTGTTTTTTGCGCCATGCAACCATCACTACTGCTGATGGCGAGTGTTGCCAGTGGGCTACGTTTTTTAATTCAATTTTTTTAAAGGTACTACGTTTTTAACACTAGAACGCCCGGAAATTTTACTCAAGTTTCATAAAAATATTTGACACCAGAATTTTTATTTAAAATTAGTCGACTGATTTATTTAACGTTAATCGGCGTTGTATAAATTTAACTTATTTTATTAAATAATTTCTGGTCCCATTTGACATTTAATCATATGGTCGGAGTCGGATCGACTTCTTTCGGTCGTTCTAGTGTTAAAAATGTTTGATCCGCCTTTTTGTCGCCATATTTAATATGTCATTCAATAAGGCGAATTTTACTACTTCAAAAAATGGGTGGCAATAAAGAAATCTGAATTTAAAAAGTAGCTCCCTGACAGCACTGCTCGTTGCTGCATAAAATGTGGTAATTATCATACAACTAGTCTAAAATTGCAAATGTGTTTATAAAAGATATAATTTTGAAAGTAAAAGAAAGCGTTATTTAATTTGTAACAGGTTATGACGACCGACCATTACAATAGATTTGGTGTTGTTTATCACGGCCAATTATCTACACATTGGGTATAGGCCCGAGGGGAATGCTCTCCGCGGGGGTCTTTCCAAGGGATCCTAACTCAAATTTACGCAAGGTTCGAAGAATAACGCGGATAACGCTGAACGATTAGAACACTGAATCCAGCGGTCCGCTCAAAAATACAGTGCCTTACTATTTTGGAGGAAAAAATATGGCAAGACACAGATATCCTCCCATAGGGTAGTACAGCGTAAATATTTTCGAATTTGTTTTTCTTTTTAAATTATGATGTTGATGATAAACTTTCACTGAATTAGATTTTTTATTTAAAAAACTGCAAATTTTGTTTCATTTCATCACAAATGTTTAACTTCATCCTGTTCAAAAATAAAATCCTATATAAACCTAACTAGAACCATGAAAATTTTGAAAAATGTTGCTCATAAAAGTAAGAAAAATGTGTAAAATGCTTCAATTAAAATTATACAGGTAAGTACCGGAATAACGGAAAAATATACCGCTAAATATTAAGAAAGGTATAGGCTTCATTAGTTGCGTGCATTGAAAATGCTATGCAATCGCAGCAGAACGTGTTCCGTGTTTTAGCCCCGAATTCTATTAGGGAGGTCAGTGGCTATTGCATATGTAAGAAATTAATTAAAGGTAAGATACAATAAAAAGTTACAATTTCAGTGCAAAATTCACCTTGATTAATAATAAACATGCATAAGATACAAACAAATGTAAATATGTTGCTTAAAGATTCGTCAATTTTAATAAAATCCTTTAAAAACACATTAAATACATATTAAAAACAAAACGTTTTCAACCGACACTTACTCGGCCGTCATCAGTGAAAAAGTCAGGCAAGATACCACTTATTTAAAAGTTTTTTTGCAACACAGTTTTTTATATGCTAAATTTTTAGCGTAATTGTCTTTTATTTTTGCCTTTGTTAGGGAAAACACCCCTTACGTAATAAAGAGAACAACTCTATATTTTTTAACTGGCGTACCGAGAAAATTTAGGACACCCGGAAACTACGAGGAACAATTAAAAGCATTATTTGATGGTTTGTGAATTGTTTATAAATGATAATATATTCAATCCTTTATAATGAACTAAAAAAAATCTCTATTGATGTGTAAACAATTCATATATCGGATAATATTGAAGTATATAAAGTTTTATAGCGTAGATACTGAAAATTTCGCGCTCTGATGACTGTTATTAAACAATATCCCTGGTGGAAAAAAATCAAATTGGATTATCTGAAAGCATATTGATTTTAAATAAGGGGTTTAACGAAAAAGAAGTTTTTTCGAAATTATATTGCCTGAGGCAGGTTGGCGATTTTTACTACTTGTAATTTCTTTTACTTATAATACTTACTTCTAATATTTTACTTATACTCTTTCTACTTATAATTTCTGGCGGGAATTCGGATTTTATGAATAAAAATGGAGGCCAAACTGGCAACCCTTGTCTGGTGCTTAATCGTTTTCAAATGCGCTAGATTAATTTCTCTCCAAATGACAGTCAGATATATCTAAATCTTCAGGCTTGACACCTCAAGGAACTATTAGTAAAGGTACATTTCTGATTTTTCACAACTATAGGATTAAAGGTTTACGGACATTGAATACCATTATTTTTTAATAATAACCTTTGCTTTATTGAATCATTTAAATCACTGTTGAATAAGACGAAAATCTCTATTAACTGCTTCCTATACAATTTTTTTTTAAACAAAACTTCAAAAAATCATCATACTTTTTTATTCCATTTATAAATATAAAGAAATGAAATAAAACATAATATACAGGTTTTAAGTTGTATTTTTCACTTTTTACAGGCATTTGTCAGTTTACTATCCCGACTGGCGACTATTTTTTAATTCTTACTGGCACCACTTTTTGAAAACAAAAATCTTTCACATATACCTTGACAACATGTGCAACATAAATATTCTACAAAATTTATTTTTTAGAAATAGTGGTGCGAATGCAATATAAAACAAGTAGCCAGGGGCAGCCATGTACAGTCGTGGAAAAAAAAAAGTAAACACCCCCTACTAACTTCTCAACAAATTATTGTAGAAGAAAGTTACTGGTACCGAACGATTGGAAATAAAGTCTACTTTTAAATGATGTATATAAAATTTGCTTAGGGGGCCATCTACATATTAAAACGAACCATAACTTTGTTTTTTTCAATAGCAGTACACAATTCTGACAGCATAAATGAACTCTACACCTTTCAATTAGCCTATAAACAAATTTTTATGCAATTTGTGCCATAAGTTTCCGAGAAATTAATTATTTTAAAACGAGCGTATTTTAAGGGATGTATCCAAATTGAAGTTCCGAACTCGATTGTTAACCGAGAGAGCCGCCTTCTTCATCAAGGCACGTTTAAGCCTCAATGAAACCTGTTTGATTACAGGATAGCAGAATAAATTTCAAAAATTTACTCACTGCTATCATAGACGACCCCTTAAACCATCATTTTGCGTTTTTTAAGCATAATTTAAAACTACTTCGAAGAAAAATGTGAAATTTGGGATTTCCATAAAGCAGGACTTAATAAATCTAAATCCATCAAAAAAATTGTAGGTTGCAATTCATAATTTTTTCGAATATTAATTTCATAATTCATAATTCATATCATAAAATTATAAAAATTGCAAATTCAACGTATTTATGTTTGGGTATATTAGTTTTATTGCTACACAAAAAATTAGCACATTAGGAACATAATTTCAGGAGATATAAATAAAAATATGAAAATGTAATTTAACATTAGAAATACTAAATTTTGAATGTCTATAATTCAAAAACTTATCATATGAATGACTTGAAATTTGGTTTCTAGGCATATTTTGAGCCGAAGATTTGAAATATATCGTTAAATTTGGGTACTGCCATTGAAAAAAATGAAGTTTGGAATAGTTTTATTATGTATATGGCCCCTAAGCAAATTTTATACACACCATTTAAAAGTAGACTTTATTTCCAATCGTCCGGTACCAGCAACTTTCTTCTACGATAATTTGTTGAGGAGTTAGTAGGGGGTGTTTACTGTTTTTTTCCACGACTGTATAACCTTGCTTACTCGGGATAATCAGGGATGGGGTTAATCCTTTCCGTCGCTGGGTATTTATCTTTGTAAAATGATGAAATTATGTCCACACCAGAATTTATAAACGAATTTATTAACAAAATAAAAACTTGCTTATTTTCTCGTACATTATAAAAGGAAAATTTTAATTAAATTTTCTTGGTGCCGCCTGTCAGTTTTGGAATTAAAATTAGGTGTCCTTTTTTGTGGAAACGACCGCTAAAGGGTTAATGAAATATTGTAATACAGAGGGCTTCCACTGGTCTGTTTTTGGGAAACCAGTATTTTTTAAGAAACAAAATTTATGGCAGGTTTCTGAAACAATTGCGAGAGAAACGCCATTCCAAGTAAATTTCTACGAAATTTATGAAGAATATATTTATTGCAAAAAGATGGTGTAAACAAAGGGACCGAGTCGGAGCACTGCATACAGCAAATCCGTAAATTATAAAATCTTCAGTCGTGTAAAAACAGAATCAAGTGTATTATAGCTGCAAAACTTACGTTTTTTTTGTTCAAATCAATTAAACCAAATATTTTAGTAACACCAACGCCCCCTAAACAGTAGCCCTGAGCACGCACAGCAAAAAGGCTGTAGTAGGCGGATTTTTTTAAGCGCTTGTACTATCTACTATATTTAGCATAGCTGCTAATGTTTACAAACAAAAAAGCTTAAAAGTTGGCGGATGTGATTTAGAGACCGGTATTCTCCAAAAGATTTCTTTCACTTATTTAATCTCAGAAAAATAAAGCGGAAAAAACTTAAAAAATTATTTGTATTCAAATTCAAGGGACCGTACAAATGCTAAATAAAATTCGCCTATTACAACCGCCATTTTTTTTTGTCAGCGCTCAGGCTTAGTATCCAGGGCTTGGTGGTAACAGATTAACAGATGTATTTTTCTGTGAAATCTCAGTTTTAAAACTGTAGAAGCTGCTTTATCTTCCGAAAGTTTTTCGTAAACTGGTTCGTAAATTGCAATTTTCGAAAGTTTGTTCATCAGTAAATATCTTTCAATGAACGGATTTAAATTAAATGTCTTGCAAATTAGAAATAAATATGGTCAACATAATAACGTCATATTCGTGAGAATTTTTATAAATGATAATATATTCAGTCGTTTGGAACGATCTCAAACAAACAAAATAATATTCTATTGATTTAAAACTATTCATATATCGTATAAACCTTTGAGTGCCAACATGATTTTTAGAGAATTAGCGACAAGTGCCACGCTGCTAGGGGAAAGTAGAAATTAAAAAATATATATATATTTCCTAGTTAAATTCGGAACATTTTATTTACGAAAAGTATTTCAAAAACAAAAAAATAAATGTTATAATTCCAATAAATATTATAATTTCAACATAAGTGACAATAAACAAGAATCGACAAGTATGAAATAGAGATCGTATTAGTTCATGCGTGAGGCAGGAACGCGATCACGTTCCTGGCATTTTCGGCCAGTGTATTGACAAGGTGGTGAATGGTCAGGGAAAAATACAGTCAAAAATTGTGTACCAGTATTTTGTTAAAGAGAATTTTGCCTTGTTTAATCCCTTTATATTATCTGAAGAATTTTCTAGAAGAAAATACTAGTAGCTACCACTTTTTTTGACTGTGTTTTTCCCTGACCACTCACCACCCTAAATGAAGAGCGCGATCGCGTTCCTGGAATTTTCAGCCAGTGTATTGAGGAGCGCGATCGCGCTTCTTGGCACTCAAAGGGTTAATATTGAAGATAAAATTTTAGAATGTAGATTTTAAGAATTCCGCGTTGTTAAGATTCTTATTATGCAATATCGCAAATGAAAAAGGATTCAATTTGGATTGCTTGAAAGACAGTTGGACATTAGTGCGTTAATAATGGGTTCTAGCGAAAAATTGTTTTTGGGAATTATATTAGCTGATGGTGAATCACTTTAATGACAGTAGTTTATTTTTGGACAGCTTAATTTTTATCCCTAAATGCCACATTGGCACCTAAATTTTGGAATTTTTTTTTCTTTTTGAAGTCTGTCAATAAAAGCTTTTATTTATTTTGAAATAAATTAGTTTTGAAATTATTGTGTCACTCGATTCTTTCAGCATTATACGAATATAAGTAAATTGCCTCTGAAGTGTTTAATGTGTTTTCCAAAAACCTATAAAAATTTGTCTTAAAAATATCAGTCAAATATGTCGACATCCACAGGTATCGCACATCATGCAAATATTAGTAAACATACAAATTTGTATTTTCACGACTAAACATTAAATAGTTTACAGACATGGTATACTACCTTTATGTAGTTATAATCTTCCTTTTATTTAATGCTTGAAATATGCGATTAAATGAGACGCAGATTACTAGTAAAGAAATAATGGTATAGGACAGGGATGGCCAACCTGCGGCACGCGTGCCACAGAGATACCAGTATTAATGTACAGAAAAAATGCATTGCTTAATGAGAGAAGGTCTGCAATTTAAAAAAGGACAAAATTACAATTCTTAGGAAACGGTGTCAAGTGAATTTTAGACAAAAAGGTTGGCCACCCCTGGTATAGGATGTCCGTAAACCTTTAAATCTATGGTCGCGTAAAAACATATGTAGGCTGAAACAGGTGTATTATAGCTGCCATACTTTCTGCTTTTTATTTATGAAATCAATTAAAATCCAACATTTTAAATAAAATCATAAGGCGAAATGCAAAATTCCACCTTCAGTTAAACGTAAACATTTACAGGAAAGGAAATGTTTTCCCTGATGAAGGTTGTGGGTGCAACCGAAAGGCCTCGGAGGTTTAAATAAATTTATGGTGCAACCAAAAGGCCTCGGAGGTTTAAATAAATTTATACTTTAGAGTTTTACATTTTTGAACATCTGTGTTGTTTTAGTGTCATCTTATAAGTTAACAATGAGCCATTTAACTTCATCTTATATTTAGGATCCAACATTTTAACCCCTTAATACTCACGTTTGTGACTTTCATGGACAGTGTAGGCTACTTTTTTAAAATTCAGATTGTTTCATTCCCACCAATTTTTTTTAAATAGTGCAATTTGCTTTACTCTCGCATCATTTTATCTACCATTAAATGAGATGAATATTTCTACTTCAAAAAAGTGATAGTAATTAAACAATTTGAATTTTAAAAAGTAACTTACACTTATCGAGCGTAAGGGGTTAATAACAGACTACCGATGGTATATTTATGTGAAATCTAGCTTTTATCCCCTTGAGGGGCAGTGGGATATATTATATACACCTAATTTTAATGCAGATCCGCACCAGAAACTTTTAATTAAATTTTACTGTTTAAACGTTGGTGCACAACAGTAAAAAAATTGCTTTTCGTCTTTTGAAATAAATCTAAATAAAAATCCCGCTCAACTTGCAAGACTGTTGAAAATCACTTTTCCGAAATAGTGGTTTTCAAAAGGGAGCACCTTTATGAGCTCTGCTTTCACTTATAACCGATATCGGTAAAGAAACCCTTATATATTAAACCTGCACAGATGAATGGAAGAAATATAGCTAGTGAAAAATATCACCTTCTAGCTGCCGCTTATACAGATCTTGGCATTTGATGCCCTGGAACACAGTACGTCCAGTTTGCTACATTAAAAAATATATAGATTTCTTAATCACCACCATTTTTTGAAGTAGAAAATAATTAATTTTACTATATTTTTATTTAAATACTACTATTTTAAAACGCTGATCTAATCAAGCAGCATGTATTTTAAAACGTTCTGGCAGTACTGCACCCATGGTAGAATATTAATTCTTACTTGTGAAGCATTTATTCTTGTTAGCCTAGTGTTAAAATTGGTATTGTATATGTATAGTATTGTTTTCTTTAATTAATGACAGACTTTTCGTGACTACCTAAAGTAAAAAAATCTTCTTTCAGAATTTCTGATGTGAATTCGAAATTTTTAAATTCAAATTTAAGGCCAAACTGGCAGCCCACCTTCTAGTGTTAACAAACCTAAAATATTTTATCGTTTACATAAAATAAAATACATTTAACCCTAGAACTACCGGAGATTTTACTCAAGTTTTATAAAAACATTCTACACCAGAATTTTTACTTAAAACTATTTAATTTGTTTATTTAACTTATTATTGTCTGGTTTATACATTTAGTTTGTTTTGAAGAAATTTCTGGTTTGAATAAATATTTTGAATGTACATGTCGGGTCCATTGGACCCTTCTGGTAGACAGAGGGTTAATATTATCAAAAGCTTATCACGCTTTAGCTGACATATTACCAGGAGATATATTCAAAATATTTGAAAAGTATGGACATGTAATAACTTTAATCATACTTTGGTCTAGCATAAATTAATTCAAATATAAATACTCTTTCATTCTCTTATGAAAGCCGGTTATTTTATGAACCAAGACGAAATTACTTTGATACTTTACCTTGCAGTGGCAATGAATGTCTCTTCTCTCAAGATTTTACTTACTATAAGTGTTGAGAGAGAGTTCTTAATGCAAAGGTAAATGGGCAGTAATATACTAGCTTAGTTTAAAATAGAAAACATTTATTAAGAAATACGTTTCTAAGTTAAGATCATTATTTTAACAAAAGTAATATGAGCAACCTTTAAATGATGTTCTCTTAGTTCAATATGAAATTGTCAGATCAACTGAACTCATTGATTATATATATTACATATGTATGAAATTGTAGTATATGTGATTTTCCTAAATAAATCCAACTTCATTTGACTTGTGGGCAAAATTTTCATTTTAAAGTATTTTGTCTATCCGTCTGTATGTTTGTCCGGAATATGATCAGAAACAGTTATATAACTAACGCTACAATGGCCAGGGGAGATAGAAATTTTTTTTGGAAAAACCACAATAAATCTTCACTGCCTAGCATATCTTTTCCGCTCGGCGAAAATTTAACAAAAAGTGATTTTCAAAGGAAAATTACGGGACAACGTATTCCCTTACAAACTAATAGAGCATGTTATATTAATGCTCAGGACGAGTGCTACAATACAGAGTGTTTCACTACCAGACCGACAAACTTACAGGTGGTGTAGTAGGCACAGAGACGACTCGGAATCACATAGCATTGCACGGTCTGAAATGCAATCCTACCGCGATAGAGGCGCTCAGTGCTGCCAGTGGGCTACTTTTTTTTAATTCAGATTTCTTGTTTGGCACCACTTTTCTGAAATGGTAAAATTCCTCTTGTTTTCACTTTAATTAACATGACATTAATAAAAGCGATTTTTACTATTTCAAAAAAAGTGATGCCAATCAATAAATCTGAATTAAGAAAAAGTATTTAACAGGCAACACTGGAGGGGTTGTTAGGGTCTGAATCATAGTGATAGCAAATTGACATTTAAAGACCATAATCTTAAAATAAGTCAGGACTTTCTTGATAATGAAATTGTCCGATATTTCGTAATGTGTGAATGAAACATTCGTAACCTGGAATCTCGGATGTTTTGAAATAAGCCGGGCGTGTTTCGGACGTTTGCGGCAGCAACGAAGACGCACCATTTCAAAAGGCCCCTACTACCTCAAACGTGCAAAATTGTAGATGGTAAGAATAAGGCATGTAGGCAGAAAACTTCGGGGAACTTCATTATCAGGAAAGTCATGAATTATTTTAAGCTTATGCAGGGTTCGTACGGGTACCGTTATTTTCAAGGCCAACATCAGAATTTTTTTATAGAAAAATAAATCCAGTTTAAACTGACGAAATTTCGTCTTATTTCAAAAGAGATTTTTCCAAGAAAAAATACTGGGCCGAAGAATTTCTTAGTCTTGAAATTTATGCACCAGTACGAACCCTGTTATGGTCTTTAAATGTCAATTTGCTATCAGTATGATTCAGAACCTAAAAACCCCTCCAGCGATATGAGTTGGCTATTTGTTTTAAATTCAGATTTATTGACTGGCACCACTTTTTTGAAATAGTAAACTTCACCTTTATTAATGATATATTAATTAAAGCGTAAATAAAGGGAATTTTACCATTTCAGAGCAGTGGTGCCAATCAAGAAATCTGAATTAAAAAAAAATATCCCACTGGCAACACTTAACCCCTCCATCTCGTTAGGATTGCATTTCCGACCCTGCATTGCTATGTGATTCCGAGTCATCTCTGTGCCTCCTACACCTCCTGCAAGTTTGTTGGTCTGGTAGTGAAATACCTTGTATATGTAAATTTTGTAAATGTGTGTTTATACAGTAATACGCCGACTTACGTCACCCCCAGGGATGAGAGCGCTAAGACCCAAATGGCCGATTTCTACCACTAAATTTTAATAGTAGTATTTCAAGCATTATTTATTGACAGAATTTCTGAGATTTAATAAAGCAAAGAATGCTATTAAAATTTAGTGGTAATAATCGGCCATTTGGGTCGGAACGCTCCCATGCCTGGGGGTGACGTAAGTCGGGGTATTACTGTATATGCTTTTAGTTTTTTATCTGCTTCTCATGAAACTTTGATGTTAAGATAAATTAATTAAAATATATTTTTTAACATTGACACCGAAACTACGGTGCGCCCATATTGGTAATTCTTGGTAAATGGTTTTTAATGCAGCATATTTATGAGGGGTTAGGTGTCACGGCCAACTGCAGGCAAGACGGCCATGGGAAGTGAAGTAGAGGTTTCTAAAGATGGACCATCCCTTTTCCCACTGGACTAAATTATGTTATTTTGGAGGCTAGTATTTTTTGCTGATTTGGTTCAGTCGAAAAATGAAAAATCAATGCAATGTAAAATCTTATCTCTTGTGAATTTTATATTGTGCATAGAGTTTTTATTTATTAACCATACGCTCTTTATTTATTACTGTGCCCCTGAAAGGATTAACCGAACGGAATCGTGAAGCATATGTGAATATTTTAAAGATATATATCTATTATAAAGTATGCACATCCAGAAAAAGACTATCTCTGAATATTAATTTTTACATTATTTATTACGCTCTTTTCTGAGATTATATGAGGCAAAAATAACTGATAAAAGTATTGGTATGTATGCCTCAATATGTGTTTGAAATAAATACTGTCACAAAAAATGGTCACCTGTGTGAGGTTAACATATTCGTGATTCATTAACATTTTGTGAATTCACATTATTTGAATATCTGTAAATGAGCTTGCAGGGTTTCTTTTCATTTTATATGTTACATTAACAGGGTTCGTACGGGTACCGTTATTTTCAAGGCCAAATATCAGTATTTTTTATAGAAAAATAAATCTAGTTTAAACGAACGAAATTTTGCCTTATTTAAGGAGAGAATTTCCATTAGAAAATACTGGTACGGTGTTTCCAGTGGGCTACTTTTTTCAATTCAGATTTCTTGATTGGCACCACTTTTATGAAATGGTAAAAATCGCCTTATTTAATAACATATTAATTGAGGCGAAAACAAGGGTAATTTCACCATTTCAAAAAAGTGGTGCGAATCAAAAAACCTGAATTTAAAGAAAGTAGCCCACTGGCAACACTATACTGGTACCGAATAATTTGTTAGTCTGGAAATTTAAGGCCCCTTCAAATCCTGATTAACTCTCAAACATTGGCGGCTCGTGACTATCATATTCTGTGGCACTAAAATGCCTAGCAGGGATGACAGGGATGACCGCCCCGGGAACCCAGCTTTCGCTTTAGAGTATAAGTGCAAAGGCAATATTATTCGTTTTCTTACAATTTTTTTAAAAAGAAATATTTACCTTGTTTAACATTAGAACATTCTGCCCCCCCCCCCCACACACCCCAAAAATAAGGAAAATATTTCTTTTAAAGAAAAAGTGGTAAGAGAAGAATAAATTTGACAGATGTGCAATTTAATATCCCCAAAACATCTAGTCACAAGCCGTCACTGCTTTCAAATATGTATCAGGGTGTGTACAGATCAGGGAAAATCACAGTCAAATAAAATGAGGAATACCAGTTTTTACTTACAGAAAAATACGCTTTATTTATTCGCGCGATTAAACAAGATGAATTTCTCTATAAGTAAATACTAGGTTTCCACCCTTATTTTGATTGTGATTTTCCCTGAACTGTAGACACCCTGTATACAATGTAATCATATGGCAAATAATTATAATATTCATTGAAAAAATAAGAGAAAATTAATATTCAAAATTCTCCGGTATGAATTTGACTTGCTGTATAAAAAAATAGCCAGATTTGGCAACACTGGTCGTTAGGACATGGAACTATGAATATAGAGGAATCGACATTGCCTCAAAATGATGAAAGTTAAAACCGGTTCCGCACAGTGTTGCCAGTGGGCTACTTTTTTTAAAATTCAGGTTTCTTGATTGACACCACTTTTTTGAAATGGTAAAATTCGCATTATTTAATGACGTATTAATTAAGGCGAAAGGAAGGGGAAATTTACCGTTTCAAAAAAGTGGTGCCAATCAAGAAATTGAATTTAAAAAAAAAGTAGCCCAAATGGAAACACTGGTTCCGCAGTCTCTCATTATTGCCATGGAGTACTTCCACCAGTAAATTTGAATAGAAATTTTTTCCTCAGTTTAGCGCATTATTAATGCCGAATTTTAGTAATAATTATGGCAAAAAACAGATATGAATTTTTATTGGTGGAAGATTAATTCCGCGATAATCAAACAATGCGTATCAGCCATATTGTGGTAAGACGGAGGGTCCCATCTCCCGGTCCCAGGCCCTTGCAGGCCCATCTGTCTACGCAAGGAGCCACCCGTGAAACGAGCAACAACATCCTGTCAGTGTCAGTGAAAGAGATTATGTAACCCGGGCCAACTTCCACCAGTAAAAAAGAATACAAATGTTTACAATATTTGAAATGTACATTTTGCATGAATAAGCAGCATGAATAAGCAATTAAAATTACAAAATGGAAATTAATGGCGCTGCAATCGGATTGCTTCATATTTGCGGGGCATAAAAATGCATTCTATAGAGTACGGCTGCTGGTGTCGCTGTGATTATGATATAAGAAAACTGAAATAGCCAATTTATTAGTATGACCCCGAGGTATCATTTGTCCGCATAACTGCGATATAGAGCTATTGGAAGATCAGATGTAGACCAAAGTCAGACAGAGGTGGCCAGATTGCTAAATGTGAGTCCTTCTGTTGCTCATAGGCTTTAGCAACAATATCAAACCACTGGTTTGGCCTCTAGAAGGTTCATCGAAGGACGGGCAAGAGCTACGACAAGCACTGATGACCGATATTTGCGGTTATGTGTACGAAGGAATAGAACAGATACCCCCTATCATCTTAAATCCGTCCTTGCTGCAGCCACTGGAAGGTTGGTATGAACGTCTACTGTGCGTAGAAAGCTTCATGAAGGTAGTCTTTACGCGATGCGACCAGATATTTTTGTGCCACTCACCTTATGTCTCCAGAGGGAACGTTTGAAGTGGGCACGTCAACATGTTCACAGGACGGCTGAAAAATGGAGGCGTATTGTCGTCACAAATGAGTTCCTGTTTAGCCTCCAAAGCGATAGTAAGTACTGTTTGTTTTAGAGAGAACAGGTAACACGCTATTATCCGTCAAAGATTCGTAAAAGAGATCCGTATGTAGGAAGCAGTGTCTGTGTTTGGAATGGTATCTCTTTGGGCGGACGTACAGACCTCCATGTCTTTCCACGTGAAACTGTGAATGCTCACGTCTATAGAGATTACATTCTTGATGCTTATGTGCACACATATGCCAGGGCAATAGGTAATGATTTCCTGTTACAAGACGATAACGCTGGACCGCACAAGGCTCACATCGTAGAAGATTATCTACAGCATCAAACAATTCAGCGCATGGAATGGGCAGTGCAATCACTGGACTTGAATCCCACCGAGCATCTTTGGGATGCTTTAGGAAGATGTGTCTCTGCTCTCAATCTCCCTCCTCAGGCCCTTGCCGCGCTTACAACTCCTTTGCAGGAGCAATGACCCGCACTTCCCAGCGCATTTATCGATCGCATAATTGACAGTATCGCACTTCGCTGTATGTGTTGTATTGCTTCTAGGGTTGATCATAATCCATATTAAAGGTACTTTTCCTATACCAAACTGAAACATTTATTTTGCTTTTTTTATAATTGTATTAATTTCTGAAACACCACAATCGTCTGGTAATTTCTTTTAATGTTATTTTATACTTTACTATGTGTTATAAATTGTGTCTCAGTTTTATTAAAATCTACTTGTAACATTTTGCGTAATCGCTACTTTTGTTGTTTTTGCTTAATTTTTGGAAACCAGTGTATTATATACAACCTACGATTAATCAGGATTTGCACCAGGAAAATTTTAGGAAATTTTAGTTTTCTGACTTTAGTGGCGAAAAGTTGTAAAACGGCTTTTCCTTATTTTGAAATAAAATTTTTCTAAACTTACGGTGGGATAAAGTTAAAAATGCTATAAAAAGTGATAGAAAATCTTTATTAAGATTGACGATCGTTTCGTTGCACAAACGGCGACATTTTCAAAATCATTCAACGATAGAAAATATTTTCACATAATTTAAAAACAATAAACATAGTAAACAATGTCACGCGACATGATGCATAATGAAAAACACTGTAAACATAAAATTAATTTAAAAGATTAGATTAGCTATTGGTGAGCGTGGATTAATTTTCAAAACAATAATATGGTAAACAATGTCACGAGACAACATGCATAATGAAAAGCATTGCAAAATATAAAATAAAAATAAAATCATCTTGGCTATTTGCGAGCGTGGATTAATTTTTACTATTGTTACTAAAATTGCATAGCATCTCTTTCCAAATTTTAGGTAATTCTATGGACACTGAATCATTGCAAATATTTGGAAAGAGATGCTATGCAATTTTAGTAACAATAGTAAAAATTAATCCACGCTCGCAAATAACCAAGATGATTTTATTTTTATTTTATATTTTGCAATGCTTTTCATTATGCATGTTGTCTCGTGACATTGTTTACCATGTTATTGTTTTGAAAATTAATCCACGCTCACCAATAGCCAATCTAATCTTTTAAATTAATTTTATGTTTACAATGTTTTTCGTTATGCATCATGTCGCGTGACATTGTTTACTATGTTTATTGTTTTTAAATTATGTGAAAATATTTTCTATCGTTGAATGATTTTGAAAATGTCGCCGTTTGTGCAACGAAACGACCGTCTATTTTAATAAAGATTTTCTATCACATTTTATAGCATTTTTTAACTTTATCTGTTTATAAGTGATTATTATACATGTGCTTACGGTGGGAGTTAAGCATTACACAAACGCAATTGCTTGCCTTTCAAGGGGTTAATCTTCATTTGGTACGTCACGAAATCGATCCGGAGGCCTTGAGTACTGAGACGGTAATGGCCCGACACAGTGTTAACACATTGCAACGGGCTTGTTTTGGATAATGAGCTCTAATTTTACGTTCTTAAATGCCACTGTAAATTAAAATCTGCTCAGAACCAATAACAAGCAAACATGCTTGCATTACACCTTCTTTTTTCGTCCGTACAAAATTTCAGGTACCACTAATAATTTCTGTCCCCAATCTACAAAAACGAATTTTTACGTGTCCCCCATACAATGTGCTAAACACAGATTTTCTGTTTGACACTTTCAGGGGCGGTAGTATGCTTATGAAACCTCTTACTTTTAATTCCCAAATGCCTGAAGCACCAGAGTTTTGGTAAAATGTTTTCCATTTAATAAGAAAGTGAAACATAGCCTTTTTCTTATTTCCAATTAAATTTGTTGGTAAATGTCGGTGTGATTCATTTATTTCAGCACATTAGCATTGAAAAGGTTTTGCCCCTGAAAGGGTAAATAAAAAAGTAAAGTAAAAAAATTATATTCATAAAATGTGTTGGTAGTTTGCTTTGCGGTAGGAGAACTCTTGTGTATACTTTTGAGAAATAATATAACGTATAAAGGAACAAAGTATTCCAAGAAGGGTTATAGACATACAAATTACGTGAATTCTTGTCGGTGGTCGCAAACGTTTAAAAACTTTGTTGACTTGTGACGAGTGTACCCATCACTAATTTAGAACGTTTCCCCCCTAATAATATCTACCTACATTTTAAGTAGTAATCTATCTTTATTTAATCACAGAATGTCTGTCATTAAAAAAGGAGAAATCTCCATTGCAAAATTGTGGGAGATATTTTGAATAAGAAATCTCTAAATTGGCAACATTACTTGTTGAACAATGTGTTACTATACTGTGGTAAAAATGTAGCCAATGGGTCTCGCTGGCACAAGTATTTTTAAATAGTACTCTTCGTCTTGTTGTTAAATATTATTCAAAAATTCTTGTGTCAATGAGTCTCTGAGGGACACAGTTCGACCACATTGTGTTTGTAAATCGACCCTCACTAGTTCGCGAGAAATATCGTTTGAGCACCAGTATTTCCGAACAGCTATTTTCGTTTTTTTCAATCGCAGAAATACATTTATGAGGCCAAAATGATTATAAGGTAATAGTGGTATACAAAAGATATTCCTCCCGAAGCATTGTGTCGACTGTTATTTAGGGTATTGTCGTTTCTAAGTGATTTCTTTTCTTTTTCTTTTTGCGGAAGTATCATATAAATTCTGCATTTTTAAACATAGCTGTAATTGCATTCCAATAAAATAAGTGCGAATTTTTTTCTATGCTATTCTTTCCTAGTAATGACACCAGGTCTATGTAAAGAAAACTTGCTTTCGTCAACCACGTGTTAAAGTGCTTTATAATGATTTATATTTTAATTAAATCGATGTGACATTGCATTATTTCAGTATTTTAGGGCCGCAATTTAAACACGTTGAATATGTGCAAACTTTTACCAGTATTTCATAATAATAATTTTCGTTTTGTTTATACGCGAAAAAATAATGCGAAAATTACTATTCAAAATTAGTTTTGAAATGTTGCACATAGTGCACTTGTTCAGATTACGGCTCTTCTTCTACCAATTTACACAAAAAAGGAAATATTATAGCAAATGTAATATATATTGCATATAAAAAAATTTCCGTTCCAGGAATAGAGTGTAGGAATGTTCAGGATGTTACCCGGTATTAGTCCGAAGACGATCATCTGGATTCAGGGTTCTTACTGGTCCTTGAATTTCCAGACTAAGATAGTCTTCGGTACAAGTATTTTCTTATGGAAAATATCTCCTTAAATAAAGCAAAATTTCGTCCGATTAACACATTCAACCGGTAGGTCACGCCTGACTGCCGCATCGGTCGGCGTGCATCACCGGTGGCTCACGCTTAACTGCCGCATCGGGCGGCGTGCATCACCGGTGGGTCACACTCCACTTTTCCATAGAAGGGGTGTACTACAGGTGGGTCACTCTCGACTATGCCATAGACAGCGTGCACTACAGGTGGGTCACACTTGAATATTCGAAAATTCAGTAGTAAATACAATTCAATATTATAAATCTTATACATTCACGACGGGAAACGACAATTCTCGTTTTCATTCAAAAGATATCATTAACTAAGGGCGTGGCTTCTACCTTACAGAAAATGCCTTTATATGATGTTGTCCATATTTATTTAGATTTTAAGACATTTTATATTAAATTCGTACATATGCAGTCAATAAAATCATATCTCTAATTAATTTGCTAACTCCTTACGAACTTTCAGACATTCACAATCAACTCTGCTTGTTATATTTGAGTTCAATGTAATAAATATGAGGTAGGCGTGCAATTACATACAGTGTCTGAATAAGTGAAAGTACCGCACAGCCAGATGAAGCAAAAGATGAATTCAAGAGCCGCCTCACAGCGAAAAACATGAATATAGGCGCCGGCGTGAACGTGTTAAACTAGATTTATTTTGCTATAAAAAAATACTGATATTTGGCCTTGAAAATAACGGTACCAGTACGAACCAATGGAGTTATGAATAAAGAGGAGAAGACATATAGTGTACTACCTACCAGTTGCGAGTGAAGTAACTGAGGAGGTTGTTACAAGATGGCTGCTGTTTTTTATAAATCGGATTAGCAGTTTCTCGCAAACTTTCCACCACTAAATTTGAATAAATAATTTTGTCTTCTTTAAGCACCTTATCCCTGGAAATATTTTGTCACAAACATGGTAAACATTTCTATTTATTTTTACTGGTCTCAGTTTGCCAGGTATTATAATAATTTTCACTGACACTGACAGAAGGTTGTCTAGGTTGTCACAATATGGCGGAAACGCAGTGCCTGGGTACCGCCAAAATACTCTTCCACCAGTAAAAAATAATCTATTTCTGACATTACTTATGACTGAAATTCTGCAGTAATATGGTTTTTAAATATGAAGATTTTCTATTTAAATTCCCTGGTGGAAGTTTTTCCCCACGGCGATAATCAACCCCTGCGAAAGCGGTTACAGTTGAAGCTTCACTATTTTAACCCCTTAATTCTCGCTCACGTCATATTCACGGGCTGTGTCTTCTTTTAGATTTATTCAGATTTACTTGATTCCCACCAGTTTTATAAACTAGTGTAATTAGCTCTATTAGGCTATCATTTTACTTGTCATTATATAAGATGAATATTTCTTTTACAAAAAAGTGGAAGTTCATTTCGAATTAAAGTATTATCTTATTTAATCGCACAATTTCTGCATTTAATAAATTGGATATTTCCACTCACAAATAGCGGTGCTTGAAAAACGGGAAAATTTTCAGCTATGTTACAAGCGTCATGATAAAATGTTAGTAAATTCTGAACACTTTTCAGAGGACATTGGGAACAAAAAGACCCTATCAATCCCTTAATTCTCGCTCCCGTGATAGTGACGGGCTGTGTCTTTTATTCAGATTGTTTGATTCCCACTAGTTTTATAAAATAGTGTAATTGGCTTTATTATGGTATCGTTTTCACTGTCACTAAACAAGGTGAATATTAATTTTTCAAAAAAGTGGTGCCAATAAGCAAACTGAATTTTTAAACCGTAATTTAATGCGACCGTTAAGTGGTTAAGGATATATCATTTCCTTTTTATTAATAGTTCCATGTACAATCTATGGGTTTTTAGACATTTATTGAATACCTCCATTTATCCCTTTCAGGATCAAATGAATTGTGCTTCTGTAATAATGAAAATACACCAGAGTTAACGAATATATTTATTTGTAATTAAATAAATTTGTATCTTAGAGTAAAATAATTAAACTTTATTCTATAATTTTGAAGCAAAGTTTGGTAGTTTGTAGATAAAATGTACTATTAAAAATTTATTTCAGTGTCCTTCAAAATTTTAACCGACATTTGTGATTATAATATAGCAGTGACAAAATAAATTCCACCAAAAAATAATTTTATTCCACTAGTACCGACGAAAATTTAACTAAAGTTTTATAAACGTATTTTATACCTGAATTTTTATTTCATAATATTTAACACTAGATCTATCGGAAATTTGAGTCAAGTTTTATAAAAATATTTCACACCAGAATTTTGATTTAAAACAGTTTAACTTTATTATTTAACGTTTTTCTTCTTTGCACGGTTTAAACCTATTATATAATCAAATTTCTGGTTTTAACCGAAACATATTCATATGATAGCCGCCCAAATGACGGCTCACGGTATATCTTGCGTTAATTTGTTTATATACGACATAAATTTGAGTTAATTAACTAAGAAATATCTGGTTCGAATCGAAATATATTGGGTTGGCAACTAAGTTCCCGCAGTTTGTTTAAATACACTTTTTCTACCAGAATCTATATTCTGTTTTTTTGATGGAGTTAATTTATGTTTAAATGCAGATCATTAAAATGTAACGCCAACTGTAGAATTAAGAGTTGGTTGGCAAGAGAGTTCCCGCCGTTTTTGTACATACATTTTTGCTACAGGTTTCTATGTTATGTTTTTATGATCGGGTTAATTTATATTAAATTTCATATCGTTAAAATGGAATGTCAACTATAGACAGACAACAGGATTGGCAAGTACGTTCCCGCCTTTTAAAAAATACATTTTTTCTGTCGTAAACTGTATTTTGTTTTTTGATCGAGTTCATTTATGCTAAATTTCAGATCTTTAACTTTTTTCACTCGTGTGCAGTGTTGCCAGATGGGCTACTTTTTCTTAATTCAGATTCTTGTTTGGCACCACTTTTTTGAAATGGTAAAATGCACCTTATTTAATGACATATTATTTAAGGTGAAAACAAAGGTAATTTTACCGTTTCAAAAAAGTGGTGGCAATCAAGAAATCTGAATTTAAAAAAGTAGCCCACTGGCAACACTGCTCGTATGTCCAGCCTGACTGGACATCATCTTTCTTTTAAAAAATTTGATATTAACACCAGTGATAAAGGAAAATAAAATTTGCCTTATTCAATTAGAGCATTTTTGAAATTGTGTACTTGAAGGAAACTACTTTTTAAAAAGTGGTGTCAACCAAATAAAATTTGTATAAGAGACTCCCGAGTCGAAAAGGTTAAAATGGAATGCCAACTATGGAATGCCAACTGGGTTGGTAACTAAGTTCTCGCCCTTTTTTAAAAAATTTAAAAAAAATTATTTTTCCATAAAATTTAACAACTAATTAATCGACAATGTATTCTTCCTTGTTGTTTTCAACTACTTCCCAACGTCCAACAAATTTTCAATACCTCGTTGGTAGAAATCCCCCAGTTTCGACTCTAAAACTTCATCCAACCAGGCTCTCAATTCTGCATTAGTATTGAACGAAGCTCCGCTTATAGCATTTGCAAAAGATCGAAAAAGTGGAAATCTGTTCGTTCTAAATCGGGATAGTGCGTCAGGTGTGCCAGCACTTCCCAGCCATGGGTTTGATTGGCTTCCTTGCTCATATTGGTGATATGAGGGCGGGCATTGTCGTGCAGCAAAAGAACTCCATGTTGCGATTGGGTCTTTTCTCTTGAGCAGCCGCGTTGAGTCGTTCCATCTATTGAAAACAGAGTTCTACATTAACCGTTTGGTTCCGTTCAAGCAATTCGTAATGGATTACTCACAACATCGTTTTACGTGGATGCAGATCTTGTTTCACGCACGGTGTTGGTAATTTACATAGGCTAAGTCATTTCTTGCGCTGTTTCATATTAATGTGCAGGCACCATTTTTTGTCGCCAATAACGATTTGGTAAAGAAATCGTTGCTTGTTTCCATGAGTTGAGCGGTGACGAGCAAGCAAACCAGCGGAGATTGTGGCTCGCTGATTTTTGTTGTTGTCACTTAACCCTTTCTGGCACACTGTGCCCGGGTCGGGATACCTAATTTTAATTCGAAAGTTACAATCGGCATCAAGAATATTTTAATAAAATTTTGCATTAACAATGAAAGTGTAAAGTAACAAGTTTTTAATTTCTAAAAAAGTCGTATGTCAATTCCGGTGTCAGTCGATGATTTCACCATTTTACAATAAAATTTGCCTGTGCCGGAAAGGTTGGTTGGTTGTATTTATGTCGGCCAATTATCTGCACGTGTGTGCCGGAAAGGATTATAGCATGCGAAACCCATGCTCCACACTTCTGAAGCTTTCCCATTGAGTGGAGATGCTTCTCTATAGCAGTGTGGGAGAATTTCATTTTCTCTGCGAGTTCCCTTGTCATTTGATGCGAATTTTCGTGCAAAAGTTGGTTTAATCGCTCTTCTTCGAACTCAACTGGACGGCCAGAACGAGGTTCGTCGTTGATGTCAAAATTTCCATTTTTGAACTTGGCATACAAATCATGAGCAGTTCTTTCAGCTATGGCCGTACACGACACAAACGTTCCGAACAGCTTTTGCGGCCAACAACCTTGATAAAAAGCAAAGGAGGAGGTGTCGAAAATGCTCCATTTTCCCAACTTGACACTACGTTTTACGATCTGAATTTTAACACAAATTAACTCTATCCAAAAAACAAAATATAGATTCCGGTAGAAAACTTCTATTTAAAAAAAAAACTGCGGGAACTTAGTTGCCAACCTAATATATCCGTGCTCATGGTTAAATTGACTAATATGGTCGAGCTAGCGTTAAAGAGTAATAATTTTAATTGAAATGTACAAGTTTTAATTAGAAAACGTGAGCCTAAGGAATAATTTACATACTTTCACGTAAAGCGACACACTATTAAATATAAAATATGAGCTATATCATTTTTTTTTTCAAATATTATTCAATAATTTACAAAAAAGATTCTGTGCTGTTCCGGATATATTTTAAAAACGTGTACATTTTTGTCACAAATAAAATAAAATAAAAATGTTCATAAAAATGAGAAAAAAAAATGAATGAGAAAAACAAAGTTAAAAACACCGTGTTTCAAACTTAAAAGTTTTTCTTCTGTAAAGAAAAGTCAACTACTGTTAAAGAGAGGAAAGTTTAAAAGTGCTGATACGTATTGATCTTTTGAGCTATTTGCGTTCGTAAGTATCTATAAAGATGTAATTTTTAGAAAAAAGTTTTTGACCACTTATAACGAAGTATTTTGAAGTTTAGAGGAATATACTGCACTTTTTAAAAGTTTTCTATATAAATATTTAGTGAGCTATGTAAAAATACCTTGAAAATTTCATTAAAGATTCGTATTGCAGCTTTAAAAACATATATATGAGAACGTCAGTTTCAAAATCCTCCTAATCAAAATTTAAAAATCGTGTTTTATCTATCAATATATTCTATTGGTAAACCTGTACAAAAAAAAAAAAAAAAAAAAAAAAAAAAAAAAAAAAAAAAAAAAAAAAAACCACTGCAATCGGCAAAAACCTAATTTTATCCTGCATTTCTGGAGTTGTAGATTTTGTTTATACCATGAAATCCAATGGACGTAATTTTTCACGATTTTCCAAAATTTTATTTTCTGAATAAGGTGAGTTTTGAAACTCGCGTCTTCATATGAGGGGCTGACAGCCATAGTAGACCAAG
Source organism: Maratus speciosus (assembly GCA_963932465.1). Classification (NCBI taxonomy): domain Eukaryota; kingdom Metazoa; phylum Arthropoda; class Arachnida; order Araneae; family Salticidae; genus Maratus; species Maratus speciosus. The sequence continues at coordinate 441,049,148 of OZ010796.1, read as the reverse complement.
TCCATTTTGAAAAGAAAAATGAAATAGTCCATTTAGAAGGTGCATAAATTATACTTTATCCACTCCCGCAGTAAACCAAGTCTGTAAACAGATGACATATGGCTAATTCCATGAAAACTGGTCATGTCTGTCACACGGCTGAAAATCGCTATGCTTTTTGGCTACCAATATTTTAGAACGGAAAAATGTGATTTATTTTCTCGGAAATATCTCATCAATTGAATAAGCCGCGCAAACTTTTACAACATAACGGTGGCCAACAAGCATAGCGATTTTCAGCTGTGTGACAGACATGAAAATTTTTCATGGAATTAGCCATACATGAGAAAGTTTGAGAAAACAGACTTGGTTCACTGTGGGAGTGAATAAAACAGATTTTATGCACCTTCTGAATGGACTATTTCATTTTTTTTTCCAAAATAGACTTGGTCTACTATGGTTGTGAGCCCCTCATATACATTCAGGGGTTGCAGAGTTTTTAAAATTGTATACCTTTACTACCACTATTCCAAAATAAATTACTTTGTTTTACATTTCTATCGGATATTTTAAATCAATCTTAGCCTTACCCAACCTCCAACTAATCTTTGGTAATATGTGGGTTGATTTTATCCGATCTAATACTTTTCGGACCAGAATTTATTTTCTGAAGTAAACTTTATAAGTTCCACGTGGAAAACTGCAATTAAATCAATAAGCATTCATCAAAAAAATCTTCTGGTTCGAAACGTGGCCTCGGTCAAAATAATCTACATGTTACGGAAGTTTAGTGCGAGCAAGGCATCTTTAATCTTAGATGAAGATTATAGTTTTAAAATACTGGTATTAAAAAAAAAGAATTATTCGCCCATTAAGGGTAAAATAACAGATTTGAGCTAATTAACACGTTGACTGCCACGCTACGAGTATACTCGTAGCTTTAATATTCGTGGGTTTAATTTATTATTTTCTCACCATTATTTTAAAATAAAAAAAATTGACTTATTTTTTGGCAGAAATTTCGCTCTATTAGTGAAGCGAAATTTAGCTTTCAGAATTTGTGGTGGCAAACGACTTTCAAGAAGAAATTTGAAAATTCTTACTTTTTGCGGCAGTGAACATGTTAATAAGACAAAATTTATTATAATAAACAATTAAATTATTATTAATTAATTATTAAATATTAATTAAATTTATTATTTTAATTATTTATTATATTATTTATTAATTTATTATTTAATATTAATATTAATATTATTTACTAATTTATTATTTAATGTTAATTATTATTTATTTTAATTTTTTATCGATAACTCGTAGTAGGAGAGAACAGTGTCGCTCATGTATGCGAAGCAGGGTTGCCAGTTTTGCCTCCATTTTTATTCAGAAAGTCTGAATTCATACAACAAAATGCGACAAATTATCTGACATAATGAATGACAGACTTTCCGGGATTACTTAATGTAATTTTTTTTTTTTTAGGAATTGACAGTGAGAGTTTGAAAATTCAGTATAAAAATGGATGACAAACTGGCAATCCTGATCCGAACAAAAATTTAAATAATCAGAGGTGCCAAGTTCGCACTAATCTTCCGTAATGCGTGGATTAGTTTAACCCAGTTTAACAACGTTTCGAACCAGAAAAATTATTTGATGAACCTTTATTTACTTAATTCCAGTTTTCTACGTGTAACTTATTTAATTTCATCACTGAAAAAAAATTCTGGTGCGAAATGTATTAAACCAGGGTTAAATTAACCCACATATTACGGAGGATTAGTGGCAACTTGGCACCTATGAATAATGTACGTTTGCAGGTCATTTCTTTATTACACACCGGCCGCAAGGTGGCGTTAGTTAATTTAAAATGTACCGGACACGGTCAAAGTATAATCGCTCTGGGTAGCATATACGGTATTTAATTTCAGCTTTGTGCGTTGCACTTATTTAATTTTATTTCTTTGGTTCTAAACATAATAAGCTTGATTCAAATTAACCCACATATTACAGAAAATTAGTTGCAGGTTTCACCTATAGTGGTATGTGGGCAGGGGTGTAAAAATCTAGGCGCCAGCGAGCAGTCTCTCACCACTAAATTTTATTAGTTTTCTTCGCTTAAGTTTTATTAGCATTCTTGCAAAAAATTTAGACGACAAATAACGAATAAAATTTAGTGGTGCGAGACTACCCGCTGGCGCCTAGATTTTTCCACCCCTGTATGTGGGACATTCTCACAATCTTTTGACTTTCAGGACTAAAAATCTGCTGAAATTAAACTTACTAAAATAACATTTTAAACATACAGACGAATACCTTAATGATTCAAAATAAAGAAAAAATGGTCAACAGCAAAAAATTTTATTTAACTGAGGTTTAAGTTAAACTTCAGTGGTTAATTTTCCTTACGTTTTTACACCAATAACTTTTTACTTTCTTCTAAATTTTTACTTATAATGAATTTGCATAGTACCCACAGGACATTCAAATAAGAAATAATAACAATGTAGTATTTTGAGTACAAAATTTTGGTATAACATTGTCTTTATGGGGTGCTAAAGAAGGGACGGTAAGGTAAATAAAGGGGGAGGTATAGGAAAAAAGGGACGGTAAGGGGAAAAAATGGATGGTAAGGATGGGACGGTAATGAAAATTACCAACTATTTTTAGGCAAATCATGTCACGACTAAGTGATAGCCACGATGTTCTTTGATTTTTAGAAACAGTTATTTACATTGGATCAAATTAAAAAAAAATTATTTACCTCGAAAAGTGCTGGAATAAACCTTGTGGACGGTAAGACCAATTAAAACACGATGCTTAACCCTTTCCGGCACACTGTGCCCGGGTCGGGATACCTAGTTTTAATTTCATACTTACGAACGGCACCAAGAATATTTTAGTAAAATTTTGCTTTTACAGTGAATAGTTAAAGTAACGTGTTTTTATTTTCTAAAAAAGTCATTTTAAAATTCCGGTGTCAGCAATTATTTCATCATTTTACAACAAAAATTGGCCGTGACGGAAAGGGTTAAAATTGATATTTAAATGCTGATTTAAATTACGCAGTAAATTTCCTGTCAAAGAATTTTAGACATTCTTTCCCTAGCATACTAAGCATGCTAGCATCCCTAGCATGAGAAAAACTAGAAAAAATTCTGTGGCTGCATGTGAAGTGATTTTCTGTATAATTTTAGAAGAGGGACGGTAAGGAATCTAAAACAGAGAGACAGAGTTAAAAAATAATAACAACCGTAAAAATGTGTACAGGATAACTTTTAGTACATATTTATATAAAACAATCGTCCCAGTTCCGGAAAAAATACATTGAATTACTCTTATCGAAAAATTTTATACAGATAGCTCCAAACTTAAAAATCAGCTTCAGGGTCACGGGACGGTATAGGGGTTTCCTGGATATTTGGACCACCAACATCGTCCAAAACTTATTTATCTCGTTAATATTGTTATGCAGTCATGCACTGGGATATTCGCCAGTGTATGAAATAAAAAAAACCCAATAGTATGTACTAAAATAAAAATTATAATTCAGGGACTTAAAAGTCAAACGTTTGTGAGAATGCCCCATCTACAGTCGTGAAAAAAAAGTAAACACCCCCTACTAGCTCGGCAACAAAGTATTGTAGAAGAAAGTTACTGGTACCAAACGATTGGAAATAAAGTCTTTTTTTTTTTTTTAAATGATATACATAAAATTTTCTTAGCGGGCCATATAGATGTAAACACGAATCCAAACTTTGTTTTTTTTCCACGCATGCGCAGTTAAAAATTACTTCATACAAGTGCCCATATCTCATGAAATATTCAATATATTCATGTTTTAATTGCAGTATACTGTTGCTATTGTTCTTTGTCAGGTTTTTGGAAAGTTGTGTTAAATTTGGTTGAAAACTGTGTATGCTATAAACAAAAAACTTTTGAATTTTTCACAAAACCGTTAACATCTTCACGAATATGAGTGCTATGCTTACACAAATGCACACAAACGTTGAACAGGACCCAAATAGTTATTTACCACAGTGACAAGCCATTTCCAGCCTTTTCTGTTACATAGGTGATCGCAAATATTATTTTATTATTAAATTTATTATTAGCCCCCTAATTGTACCCACCGATAAATCTTCACCGAGAAATATAAAATCAAACATGATTTTTATATCCTAGAAGTTTAAGAACAATTCGCCAATAATGTTGGTAGATATTCGACAAACAGTGTATAACCGAAAGCATCCAGTCCCTGTACCTTAACTTTTGGAGGCCAGTGTAATATATACACAAAAACCTTCCCATCTAGATATGCAGGGCTTTTTGAAAACCGATATTTTTTAAGTAAAACATCGTCGTAGGTTTTTCAAGTATTGCAACACAAATTCCGTAAGTTTCTCGGAAAAATGTTTTTTGAAAAAATAAGTGGTGTTCAAAAACGGACCGAGAAGGAGCCCTGAATATGCCACTGTTTTAGCAGTGACAACTCCGAATCATAATACCTCGGGTTCCCCAGTAACCCAGATGAGCGATGTCCAACTCGGCGTTCTAGAGAGTCATTGCATCCTTTAGAGTAGCGCTCCCCAACCTATTTTCATACACGTACCCCTTTCTTGGGCTTTTCTTTTCGGAGTAACCCCCATTTCTCATAAATACGTCCCTCCCATCCACTTAACTAGATAACGCAAACATACTTTTTTTACATTAGTAATAATCTTATCACAACCATATAACAAATCGATACAAATTACATTGTCATTTCTAACATTCTTTAAAGTTTCCTGACCATTTTTGTGATATCCGCCGTTACCGATGTTATATTTTCCCATACCCCCAGCAACTTACCACCTTTATTATCTGAACACTTCATATACAAATAAGGAATTTTACTTAATGTATCCAAATAGAAATTCCAAGCTTTTTGTATGGTACATAATGTAAGTATCGTAATATTCGGCGCATAATCCACTGATAAAACAATCATGTTTGGATCCAGAATTTTTATTTAATAATTGAAGTCAAATATTTAACGTGATTTAAGATATTACATTTATCAAATAAAATTTCTGTGTCCAAACATGATTCTTTGATCCGCTGATTATATGCCGGAAATGATGGCATCTTACTTCATCTAATCAAACAATATTCTGATTTGTAATGATTGGTACATATCCAAAAAATTTCAACGATCACGGATTATTCTATAAAACACCACAATAGGTCTTGGTGCCATGAGAAGGACACAAAACTGGACATAATGCAATGCACTAAACGCTTTAGGATTGCGGCGAAAATGTGCGTTACAATTTTTTTCAAAGGATTTATACAATCAAAATTTTTAAACAGAATTAAAAATCGAGATTAAAAGTCGTGTGTGATTTTCAGAAGACGGAAGTATCTAACGTATTTTTATAACTACCACAAGCATAATTGTGGAACAAAGAATTATTTTATTTTATTAACATTTTCAGGGACAAGATTGTTCTGCTGCTAAAATAATTGAATGATACCAGAATTTACAAACAAATTTACTTGAAAACACCTAAAAGCATTTCTTCACTTATATTATGAGAGCAAAAAATTAAAAAAAAAATTGGGTGCCAATTTCCAATTAGGAATTAAGAATTTCGAAGTTAAGTATCCTCGTTATTCAATTGCTCTTGTATGTGTTATAACGCAAGAGAAGCTGCCAAATTTTACGCTCTTTTCCTAGCACTATTTTGCAGCAGAACATTTTGCCTAATTTAATCCTAAACTTTTGGTGATTAAATAACACGATTTTTTGTGGTTGAAAATAATGGAAAGAAAAAACGGTTAAAATATGGCACTTGCGCAAGAGCTGGATAACGATGAACTAAAAAAAATTAGTATACTTTAACCTTTATCGGGCAAGTCAATTCTGTGGCTGAAATTTTGAAAAGATTCACTGCCACCAGAATCTACAAACAAACTGATTTAAAAATAAAGAGGGGCTTTTTTTATAATTCATCCATTCATTCATTTTTCATAAAATAATTAGAGGAAGAGAAAGTGGCGTAGCGTTAGAAGGGGGCTCGATCATTTTACTACCAGTATTATTGTCAGATAAATTTTGCTTTGTTTAGTCGTTTAACGTTCCACGATATAAAAAAGGCAAATTTCCTATATAATAGTGCTGGTAGTAAAATGATCTAGCACCCTCCGTAAAGCTGCGCCACTGAGGAAAGAAACTCATTTCATGACTCTATGTATAGATAATAAAACGAAGGAAAAAATATTTTTAGAGATGTCGAACTAATGTAAAACTAATAGTACTCCAATCCGGAGCCAAATAGCTCCATATGGGCCTTCAGAGGAGATCGATGAACGATCCCACGTCCCTCAAGGCACCATTTGACGCCCAGTCACCACGAGAACAACCCGACAATCGAAACAACTGAGCAAGGGACAAACAAGGCCAAACCACAACAAGTAACATCGCAAAGTTTGTGCTGCGGCCTCATAATTTTCGTCCCGGGGACTGTTGTGACGAGTTCGATACTCTAAAGAACATCTGCCTCAGAGGCGGTACCGGAACACACGCACGGCAAAACCAAAACTTGCCGACAACGTGGCCAGTCAAGGCGAAACCAGCGCTAGAGTTCTGCCACTGAAAACAACCGATACCGTCAGACCGACAAAGTCATTTCGACAAGTACTTCGTGTTTTGAATCCTTCAATAATGTCGCTAGCCCTGCCTCGAGGGGACGCGATTACCCCTCAGGTACCAAATGTACCTCGCTTAGAGGATCACTTAGACATCCGTGTTTCGTTTTACCACGATTAATACTGCATTATCCCTCGAGGGGGCCAACATGTGCCACCTGAGATATCGAAACAAGTCCGAAGGTATCGAAGTATCAAACAGGTATCAGGTATCGAAACAAGTGCTTAGAGGCCTAAAAGCGAAACAGGACGGTTTCACTTCTCAAGATCACTAGCCATGGTGAGAGTCGCAACGTAGCCGCCGGCCCGGCCGCATGTGCAGAACAACAAAGTGTGTCTCCCACCAAGACACGAAGTTCTTACTACCTTCACTTACGGAATTACGCCTCGAAGGGGGTCACCATGTGCCCTCTCAGGTACCGAACAAGTTTGGTACCCTGCCTAGAGGCCTACAAAAGCGGTTCATCGCTTCTCAAGATAACTAGCCGAGCCCTGAGCCGCATCGCAGCCCCAAACCCAGCCAGACATGCACGCCAGTAGTTTCTCTCCCCCCAACATTACATAAGATTGTTACTATGAGAAAAGAGAGTGACTGCTAATACGACCGGCGGACGCAGTAATCCCCGCCTGCGCATAGTCACGCAGGGTTGGCTTTCGCCCCGGAGACATGGTTCCTGCGGCCCTACCCCCAAGCAATACATCCCAACATAAAATATCACAACATAAAACGGGGAAGTGCCCGAGAGTAGGCTCGGTATTCCGCATGACGCACACCTCCTGCCAGCTGGCTGGACTTTGTGGCTATGCCACCTTCACCGGCTGCAGTCGCCCCTCGCTGTACCTCAAGGACACACCCCGTACAGGGCGTTCTCCGGAAGAGAGTGGTTGGCGCCATCTCACACACACCTTCTGCAAGTAGGCGGGACAACAAATAAAGCTCCCACACAGTCTACAGTCGACACCCACCAGACTTGCCTCCTAGTGACTCAAGGAGAGACCCCATCAACACATTACAACGCATCTTTTATGGATTTTACCACTTTTTCTACTTTTTGTTTTCCTTATTTTCCATTTTCTACTTTTATCATTATTTTCAAATTTTGACGGATAAACACATAAGACACCAAGGCTTAGAAGAGGACCACAACCCCCACATCTCCGTAGAAGTTTTGGCAAAGGGAAAAGCCTCTATTGTAAACAAATTGTATGTCATAAAATGCTCATGAACAGACCAAATCCTAAAAAATGTTCTTCCCTTCTTCTAATGGCTGGGGATCAACTGACGTCCCTTTGGCAGGAAGGAGTAGTTCTAAACCACATAATTTCTATCTTATCAGTGGTTACTGAAATTTAACAATTGCCTTTACGGACATTATGACATAATTGTGACAATCAAAATAAAGCGCGCACTGGAAACACTGCTTCAATATCAATGAATATTCAAATAACAGGGAAACATTTCTTATGTTATCGAAAAGTAATTTTTTTTCTTGTATTGTGATGTCTAAGACCTCAATTTGGATAAAGTATGGAGCGTGATTATTACACAACATACACAAATATTCTATAATAATAAAGGAGAAGAATATACGCGGTATATAGGGAATCACTAGGGAAATCTATCGTAGAAGTCTGCAAATTTGGTTCCAGATAGACGAAGGCAAGTCCAATTTCACAAATTTTATATATTTTTTAGATTTTTTAAAAATTAATATGATTTATCAAGATTTTAAAGCAATTGCTAACGAATTAGGTTTCAATATTTTAACCAAAAATAGTAAATTTTATCCCCTATAAAAATAGCATAACTGGAATTTGTACAGTGATTTTTGAAATTTTTGCGAGCTTGTTTAAAAGCATTACACTTTTTGTCGAAAATAACGAGATTTTGTTCATAAAAACAATGTCCCCTTAACACTAGAAAGACGGGAAATTTTACTCAAGTTTTATAAAAATATTTACCACCAGAATTTTTATTTAAAAACGTTTAAAGTATTTAATGAACCCACTTTTTCTTAAAGCCTTTGGAAAGTACCATTAGAATATTAGTAATATTCACTATGGAATGAAAGTTTAAAGTGAGTGGTACTTATTAGTACCGTCAGTAGATATAGGGTTAAACTACACAGCACGTTAGAGATGTTAAAATTTTTCAATAAAACAAAGTATTTTGTATATAATTTTTTTATATTAAGCACAAAATTTTATGGAAACTTGATAATTAATCCCATAATTTTGTTTTTCGTGAGTGTAAAAAGAAAATTGTGTCTGTTTTCAGTTAGGTTATCTTCAATTTAGTTGCATAAGTGAAAAAAATTTTTTTAGAATATTGTTTTATTATGTTTTCATGCTAAACGCAATATGCTTCAGTTTCTAATTTATATTAGGTCTGAAAATATTTATAATTATCAATAAGATGACTATTTTCAGAATATCGGATATATATCGAAAATATCAGATATACAGAGGTGCCAAGTTCGCACTAATCTTCCGTAATGCGTGGATTAATTTAACCCAGTTTAACAATGTTTCGAACCAGAAAAATTATTTGATGAATCTTTATTTATTTAATTCCAGTTTTCTACGTGGAACTTTTTTAATTTCATCTCTGACAAAAAATTCTGGTTCGAAATGTATTAAACCAGGGTTAAATTAACCCACATATTACGGAGGATTAGTGGCAACTTGGCACCTATGGATATAGATCAAAATATCGGATATTTTTTATATTTTCTAAAATATCAAGATATTTACGAACCGTTTTGAATTATTCGATTTAACCCCTTAATTCTTGCTCCCGTGATATTCACGGGCTGTATCATTTATTCAGATTGTTTGATTCCCACCAGTTTTATAAAATAGTCTAATTAGCTTTATTATGGTATCATTTTACATGTCATTAAGTAAGGTGAATATTTATTTTTCAAAAAAGTGGTACCAATAAGCAATTTGAATTTTTAAACCGTAATTTAATGCGACCGTTAAAAATATGTAAGGGGTTAAAAATATGTAAGATATCTGTATTATAATGGTATTTTAATATGTGAAAGTAATTAAATTTTATAAGAGTTTTTATAATGTTTTTTCTCAGATTTTGAATTGATTTAATTCGGATTTTTTAAAATCTTTTATTGGCAGAAATGTAAAGAATATTGGCCAGTGCAAAATTTAGAATAAAAAACAGTATAAAGCTGTTTAAAGAATCAATGGGGGAAAAAACAGACAAATTGCTTTTTTGCCTCAAAATAAATCCCAAAACGATTAATAATGCCATACTTTGAAAAAAAAAAAGTTTTTGAAGAGTGGGTGGAAGGCATTGATTCTTGTTAGTTCTTTTCAGATATGTTCCCATGGTTTATATTCAGATTTATTTGAAGAACTAAAATTAAGTCTACTAGAAAATGATATCGGAATAACTTTGCATTCGTTATTCTGATTTGAAATATGGTTAATAATTCTGTGATTAAACTTATTCTGCTATTTTTCTTGAAATTTTGCAATTAATTCATTAATGCCAGTTGGCAAACAACTCGCCATTCGAATTTTTTTTTTTCATATTTTAGATATTTTTGCACACTACCCACGATTGTCAAGAAATCTTACCGATCTGAAAGTCATAAAAATAAATTTAAAAATGTTTTTAAATTAGCCTATGTACTCGAATAGATCTAAATTTCAAGCTATGACAGAAATGGTTTAATTATTTAAAGCTATTTTATAATGTGTTAAAAAACTTATTTGTAAAGATTATAATTTTTTATTGATATACAAGAGTTAGTAAAAGACTAAATTATCAGTTTTAAATAACAATAAAATACTTTCGTGGGAATATTTTATCTAACAGACATTCAGTGTCATACAGGGAACAATTTAACAAGATTTGAGTAAATTAAATTAATGTCTAAATATCTCATATTCTACATTATGGATATAAATTGGCTTAAATGATGCAAAATATTTTTGACCTAAAGTATGTATCAAATACTAGAATTAGAGTAATAATTTGCCGTAAATATATCGGCACCTATTAAAAAAGAAAAAAAAATATTTCAAGTGTTCTTTTATTTTGTGGAAAGTGTTGAAATGAATAATTTCGTGTTTACTCTACCAATTAAGCTGTTCTCTGTGAAATTTCATGTTAATGTGTTCATCACAGTCCCTTTCATTAAAATTAAACATAAACCAAACACAAAAATGTATATTGGACAAGATGGTCCACAAAATGAAACATAAAAGACAATAGTTGCAGCAACTTGCTCCCAAAAATTTAAAATACTGAAATTTATATAAATAAAAAAAATATGATTATGCGAAATAAAATACATTATTTTATATGGTAGAATTTTAACAAAAGAGGAGCAGAAAATTATGGGTAGATTAATACACAAAAAAAAGCGAGCGAAAATCCCCCCCCCCCTCCAAAAAAGGCCACATGTTTTGCTTAAATTTAAAAGAGATGATCTGTTAATATGATGTATAGAAACCATTCTTATCAAGAGTTTCTTGTAATATCCATCTCATTGATTCATTGAGACTGTTAGCAATATCAGGATCTCTTTTGATAATTTGCATAGCACATGAACGTAGAAAAGATCCAGGTTAACCTAAGATCGTGAGATCCTGAAATAAGCTTTAAGCTTTGTTTACATCGTAAGCCAGACTTACGCACTAAGTTGATTTTCAGCGAGGCACCGTAATCTCAGCTCAAATGCTTCAGTAACATGAATGAAATATGTATATATTTTTCAATTACGCATTTCTGTACATTATAGATGGTCCCTTAACACTAGAACCGCCATAGCGGTAATTTTGACCGGTAAAAAATTTAAATATATCGATTCGAACCAGAATTTTTTTCTAAAATAAGTTAAATATGTGCCACGAAGAAGTAAGTTAAATAAATAAGTTAAATAGTTTTAAATGAAAATTCTGGTGTAAAATAGTTTTACAACACTTATGTAAAATTTCCGGCGGTTCTAGTGTTAAACCAGCATTTTGAAGTTTTTTACGCATAACTTGAAACCTACCTGGAAGAAAATTTTCGATTTTGGATTTGCAAAAAGAAGGATATAAGAAATATAAATCCATCAAAAAAAATTGTAGGTTGCATGTCATATTTTTTTCGATTATTAATTTCATAATTCATATCATAAAATTTTTAAATTTAAAAATTCAATGTATTTATGTTTGGGATTTTTAGTACAATAACCACATAAACAATTTTCACATTAGGATTATAATTTCAGGAGATATTAATAAAAATATGGAAATGTAAATTAACATTTGAAGCTCTGAATTTTGAATGTTTATAATTCAAAAACTTATTATCCAAATGACATGAAATTTTGCTTTGCATAGTTTGACCCGACGATTTAAAATATCTTGTCAAAATTGGCTGTTGCCACTAAAAAAAACAAAGTTTGTGCTGGTTTTAATTTGTATATGGCCCCCTAAACAAATTTTATATACATCATTTAAAAGTAGGCTTAAATTCCAATCGTTTGGTACTAGTAACTTTCTTGGACGATTATTTGTTGCAGAGTTAGTACGGGGTGTTTATTTTTTCCCCCACAACTGTATCTGTATATTATATTTAACTCATTAAAGCCGGTTGGCAAGAAAACTTGCCACGTAAGCCGAACAAAACTTTTAAATTTGAATACCGGTGTTTTATTTTGGAAATTTTCACATTATCTAATCTCAAATTTTGAGCAATTAAATAATTCAAAATTATAAAGTGAAAAAAACTGGTGTCGAAGAATTAAAAGAAGTGTAAAAGAAGCTCGTTGTTAATGAGATAAGGGGATATTATACCTCATTGGCCTAAAAGTCATGTGCTTTTAAAGATTTTTTCTGTTTAGCGTTGCCAGATTGGGGACATTTTAAATTCAGATTGTTTGATTGTCACCGCTTTTTTTAAATAGAAATATTCGGCCTATTTAAAAATAGATTAAAAGTTCTGAGAAATAAGGCGAATTATACTATTTTGAAAAAGTGGTGACAGTCAAAAAATCTGAATTAAGAAAGTGCCCAATCTGGCAACACTGTTTCTGTTACAAAGAAAACAGATATCACCTTCGGAATTTTTGCATTATATGTATTGATATTGCACTTATATATTTAAATATTTGTGAATGAAAATGTGTATAATGTCTTTGTGCTTCGGGGAGTACCTGCAGATTGGTACTGTGAACTTCCGATCGGGCAACAGTTTTATTCCGGTTACAAATACCTAAAGAAAAATTGGTAACCAAATTATGAAAGGACATTACATTTTCTGAAGCTTATACTAATATTTAGTAATAAGAAGTTGATTTTTTGAGATAAGGCTAGTTATTTAAACAGAAAAGTTCATTTTCACCTTTTTTTTAGACTTTTCAAACGAGAAAAAATAATTAATAAATGTAAATTATACTTTTACATGGTATAAGCTCTAACAAAAACGATAACCTTCCTGTTTAATAAAAATGAAGAATATCGGTTGAATATTTCTCGAGAAAAATGGGCTTCCATTTCGAAAAATATGGTTTCGAGAAAAAACAAGTTTAAAATTTTACCATAACGAGCGGTGTTACGTTCAATAAGCAAAAAAAAAAAAAAAAAAGTAAATAAATGAATAAATAAAAAATCAGGTAGTTGGAATATTGTGAAATAGCTTTAGGGTATTGATCTTGGTGGTCTGCACGGGCCGAAATTTCCAGGCCCTGGCTCGGCCTTTACGAAACTTATCTTGGCCCGGCCCGATGTAAAAATTAAAAGTTCGACTCGAGCCCGGCTCGTACCGGCCCTTTTATATTTTCACAGTTCACGGCCCGCCCCGTGCAAAAATGAGTGAAAGCAGGCCCGTCCCGTACCACGGAAAGATCAATTAAATCAGTATCTATCCAGCTCGACTCAATTTCTACAAAAAATTCAGATTCTTCTTAAGATACAATTAAGATTATTTTAAAGAATACTGCATACATATTTACCGGATAATTTTACCGCGTATTTTAAAATTACGATGTGTTCGCAAGACAGAAAATACACAATAGCAACATCAATGATTACTCAGAGTCTTAGACGTTTCAAGATTGAAATAAGAATTCATTAAAAAATTAATTTAGTTTAGCATAAAAGAAAAATGGACGCTTAAAACAGGGTAAATTATGGAGCAGTATAATAAAAAGCGGATTTGTGAAAACATTTCTATGTAATTTAGAAAGACTTTTCTTAAATCCAAAGGAGCTGCTATCTGACACATGTCTGAATTCATTTCTTTTAGGAAGCGCATAAGATTGACAGGTATTATTAATTATTATTAATTATATTATTAATTATACTACTCAGAAACTATGTAATCGAATGGCGTTTTTGATAAAGGCAATATATCTCTGAGAAAATAGAATTAAAGATAGCATTTTGAATACAATTTTCGGAAGTGATAGCACAAGCACGGGAAAGGAGAAAAACTTGCAGTCATATGACAAGAATCTTTTATATCTCGTAAAGTAATTTATTTATCAAAAATTGAAAACGCTATTCGATTCCATATCCCTTCAATAGTCAGGCCTGTTAATTTTATGTAAAAATTAGTCAGAAAATGTGTCAGAAAATTTCTCATTGTTGAGCAATGAATTTGAGAACCACCTTAAGGGAAATTTGCAAAGATTCCATTAACATAAGTTCATTATCGCTATTAATATTTTTAAAAAACATATTGCCTGACCTACACATCGTTAGAACAATTAAGTCCAGTTCCGGCTCTGCACGACTATGCAGAAAAAAAGTGCTAGCCTGCAGTGGCGTGGCGTGAAAATTTTCGGTGGTCATCGCAATTATTTAAGTTTGTGGTGAAAAATTATTAACTCTAAAATTCAATGGTTGAATGTTCAAAAAAGAAACTTTAAATCTTACCTTCACTTATACATGAACTCCAAATGTTCTGCTAAAACTGGATCGTAAAGTTTTAAAAGCTTATTAAGAGTTTTAAAATATTGCTTGGTCATCGCCGCATCCAGCGATGACCGGACGCCACGCCACTGCTAGCCTGATCTCTGACCTGCACGAGTCTGCTGAAAAAATTAAGCCCAGGCTCAGACACCATGTAACTGTCCGATGTCGATCACTACGCTGGACATATTACATTTCTGTATTGATGCTGTCAAATTAGCATCGGCTCGTACAGCACATTCATAAAATTATCGCAAAAGTCAGATTAATTGAAAATAGCTCATATTTTATCGGTTTCGTATAAATTTTTATATCGAGCAGGTACGACAGTTTAATTTTTTTTTATCAATTTGGCCCGGCCCGGCAGGCCTGTTCAATTTTTTTGCCAACCCGGCCCGTTTATTTTGTTTGTCGGCCCGGCCCGTTGAAAACATTGTCCTAATTATGCTGGTCCGGCCAGGCCCGATTGAAAGTTTCCCTTAATTTTTTTCCGGCCAAGCCCGGGCCCGTGCAGACCTCTAAACGATTTATATACTTGTAGAATAATGAAATGCAGAAAAAGACGTAAATGTTGAAAAAAAGATGTAGTACCTTCTCTTAACCAATTAACTGTTTTGCTCGAACTGAGTCTGGCAATTAAGGTCAGTTTGCTTTGTTGCTAAAAGCTTTTCGATGCCACTAATTCTTACCTGTAATCTTCGGTTCATTAATTGGTAGATTTTTTTCAATTATTTAAGGCAAATATTTCAGTACTTAAAAAGTGGTGTTTGGTCCCTGTTTTTAGTTTATGGTATCAAAAAATAATAATAATAAACAGTTAATCGGTTAACCATAGATGCCAACATATCTTAATTATTCCGGAGTCTTATACAAGACAAGCATGTTATAAACCGGGGAAAATAAAAAAGGAACTATGTCTTCTTTCGAGAAGGTATATTTTAGATTTCCTTTTGAAATTTTTGATTAAATAAATTTTCCGGTTCAAGACATTTTCGTCTTGTGTCAGACTGCGGAATAATTAACCCTTTAGTGCGCAGCTTTGCATATATGCAAACAACACTGTTTTGAATTTAATAGATTTTTTTTTATTTGCATATACCTAATTCACACCAGAAAAATAAAATACCAATATTTGGTTTAATAAAAAAACAGACATTCCGTATTTAAATAAAGCGAAATTAACTATTGAAACTTTCTGGTGTAAAGTCAGGTTCTCTGAACTTCGTAATTTCTAGAATTGAAACCGGACAAATTTAAAAGGGAAATTACACAAATTAAAGACACCGAAAAGCGGGAAGGGTTGGGCTCGGGGCGATGAAGCTACCGAACGACTCCTAGCTACTTCGAGCCCATTATTAGTCTCGGCGGCGGTTGCCCTTTAATTATAATCTACTGTATAATAACAATACTGTAAAATTACAGGATTAAAAATAGGACCCCAGGTATATAGGACCCCAGGTGTATAGGACCCCAGGAACCCAAAACCACCCCCACCTAAAAAGTTTATATATATATATATATATATATATATATATATGTGTGTGTATGTACTAAATTTTGTCCGCACGATAAAAGTCTCAATTATGCACGGATCGTCTTCAAACTCGCCAACAACTTTGAGATGGCTAATATCTCGGCGGGGATTGAAAATGGGTAAAATCGGACCAAGGGAATGGAAATGGGGAGGGTTCAAAAATTTGAATACCATCTTAACATGATTCCGATAAAATCAGCTCTTACACAACAATAACAGAAAAAAATAAATATTTTTCGTTATTGCAGTTGCCAACAATTAAAAAAAAAAGCAATAAAATTCTCACCACAACAATTGCTTTTCTTTTGCGAAAATTTCACGTGAAAAATTAAATAAAATAAATAGTTTGACGAATTGAAAACAAATTGAATATTACGTCATAAGTTTCCTAGAGCAAGATTTCCGCATGAAAACTCAAAATGAAATAAATAGTTTGACGAATTAAAAAAACAACAACAAAATATTGCGTCATATTGGAAATAAAATGGACCTCAGCAGGTGAATATGTAACGTCATGTGAGTTTGAAGAAACGTATTAAAACATGATAAAAACCCGACTATGGAAATATTAACTTATTTATCACTTTGAGGTTCTCTGAATTTGCTTTAGCTATTTTTTAAACCTATTCCATATGCATGCGTGTGTGTATTCGTGTATATTAGAATTTTCACAAAATGTTTAGCTCCCTAGAGCTCATTCTTAGTGGAGGAACTGGGTTTATCTCTAATCTTGATTTAAATTTTGTTGGTTAATTTAGTACTTAACTTCGAAATCTACCTCCGCCTGTAGGCCCGAGCCGGCAGGGATTTTTTTTTTTTTTTAAGCAAACATTATTGTTTTCGCTGTTTATACAGTTGGCAACAGTTTAAATTAATATCACTTTCTAAAGTCTGTAAAAAATATCTCTCGAAATGCTGAAAATTTGAATTTAAAATAGATATAAAACCTCGAAAAATGAGTCAAATTAAAAAAATAAATCAATTCTGCACACCGGGAAATTATAACGTATAAAATGAACTAAAAATTATTAAATTCCGATGTACAGTTTTTGCTACTATAAAACTTTTTTAGTGGAACGGTTTTGTCCAAATTTAGTATTAAATATCTCTTAAAATAATTCTTCGATTTGAAAACTGTCTGCATGAGCGTGTTTATAAAACATTTCTGTATAACACTACCGATTTTCATATTTTTGTATGCATTATGTGAATTACAGGGATGAGAGCGCTCCTACCCAAATGGTTGATTTTCACCTAAATATTAATTTAATTTTCACTAAAATTTAATAGTACTATTTGCTTTATTAAATCTGAGAAATAGTGTCATAAAATAACTCGATAAATACCATTAAAATTTAGTGGTAGCAATCAGTGATTTGGGTCGGAGCGCTCTCATCCCTGGAATTAAAAGGTTAAAGGTTAAGTTTTATAAAATAAATAATAATTATATAAAATAAGGTATTTTGAGACATATTTATTACAGTACTTATTTATTTGCATTATGTTAGCGTAATACAGCCACACGACAGTAGTTTTTACTTGTATTGCAGGTGTGCAACAGAAGAAAAGAGTGACGTATTATATGAAAAATATATCTCTGATTTTTTTTTCATTATTTTTTCCTGTGTAATAAACCTTTCAGAGTATCAAATATATTTTTTCGAAACAAAATAAAAAATCGCGCATTTAAGGGTTAAGGGATGTTGCCATCTGTTGGTTAACGGAATTTTAGGTATATTTAAGGCAGGGGTGCCAAACTACGCTCCGCTGGATAACATTAAGGTTTTAAATAAACAGTTTCGATGATTATGTAAGACAATTATTAGTATCAAATTTTAGTGATATCCGACGGGCCAAAATTTGACACTCCTGATTGAATGCAACCTCGCTCATTCATATTTGCAATATAAAGTACTTATGAAGGGGGCCCATTGTAGAGATTGCTGTTTTACAGTTGCTGACTACAATTTCGAAAGCCATGGGAGTCCCACTTTTAGGTTCATTAAGACAATATTTTTAATGTAATTTTAAGTATATTTAAAGTGACCGTTATAGTTATTACTAATTACTACGCAGAAGGCACCGAGGTTGCCAGCACTAGGTTCATTTTTAATTAGATTTAATATAATTTTAAATATATTAAAACAAATCCCGTATATAGGATCTGCTATTATTAAATAAGTCTGGAGTATGTGTTACATCATCTGTCAAGTTACCAAAACTGAGCTTGGAATAAAAAGGTTCGGATAATCGACGCTGTATTATATTTTGATTTGTATTCCTTAGACTAATTAAAATCTCTTAAATCAGAAATAATATTCGTCTCTTTTGCATAATAGACAGAAAACGTAGAAAAATAAAATAAATTAAAAATAAAAATTTAAGTTCTAAAGAAAACTATATTCCCTGTTTGATTATTTCTTGGTCTTAAAATACTTCCTTAATAAACATGTTTCTTTCATGCAAAGTACGCCAAATATTTACAATGATAATATTTGTTCATGCTACTCTCGAGAATTAAGTCACCCATTAATTGCGAGTTAATTGGCGCTTTAGCAATTATGCATTACTCTTTTAAATGCTAAATGCTTTTAAAATGTTTCTGTTTATTAAGATATCAAGTGCTAGTTTTGACAGTTCTGAATTTTTTTAAGGCTGCGAATTAATTTTTATTTAGAAGTGTTTCCTTGTTTGCAATTGCAATGTTTTTTTTTTTTTTTTTTTTTTTTTAAGATATTTAGTTTATATTTAAAACAGCTCTCTATATACTTATTTTTTCATATACTACTACTATTAACGTTATATAAACATACAAATAGGATATATAGATGCAAATAGAATTGTTCTTGAATGAATCTTGAATGAATCGAATGTCATGAAATAAATATTATCATTTTAATTACCGTAATTTCCGGCGTATAAATCGCGGATAAAACAATCATTTTTCGACGCAGAAAATTTATTAAATGAAATGTAACTTTTTAAATCGCGGTAAATATTTGGCTTCAATAATTAACCCTCTGTCTACCAGAAGGGTCCAATGGACCCGACATGTACATTCAAAATATTTATTCAAACCAGAAATTTCTTCAAAACAAACTAAATTTATAAATCAGACAATAATAAGTTAAATAAACAAATTAAATAGTTTTAAGTAAAAATTCTGGTGTAGAATGTTTTTATAAAACTTGAGTAAAATTTTCGGTAGTTCTAGGGTTAAATTAAATTTCTGGGTCCAAACATAATTGTTTGATTCGCAGATTATACGCCGGAAATTACGGTACACTTACGAAAATAACTGCAATTTACTAAAATTCTTTAAAAATTCATTGAACAATTTGCATATCTTTTGTTACTTAGTCTATTGTACATACCTACCAACCACGGTGAACTAAAGGTAGGTAGTGGGGGGGGGGGGTGACAAAGGTTCTATGATACCAATGGAGTTATGAATAAAGAGGAAGTGACTTATTCTATGGAGTCTAATATTTGCGAGTGAAGTAACTGAGAAGGTTGAAACAAGATGGCGGCTGAATTTTTACATCGGATCAACATTTTTTTGTTAACGTCGGAAGAAACTGTAACCAGTAATTTTTGAATAGCTAAGTTCGCCATATTTTAGCGAGTGTTAAAGGTTTTTCATAGCAGGTATCTCCGGTCAGTGCAGATCAACGTTAACCACTTGTACGAACATAATCTTAGAGTTTTTCGTAAAAGCTAGCCGTACGACTTTATTAAATGTCCAAAAAAAAACAAAAAAAAACAGCAGGGTTTACGTATTGTTGAAAAATGTATCTCTAATTTTTTTTCATTATTTACCCTGTGTAATAAGCTTTTCTGAGAATCGTATATAATTGTTTAGAAACAAAATAGAAAATCATGTACTTAAGGGCTAAACTCGATTACCTCGAAACCCAGTTTTTCAGTAAGTTCAAACACTCTAAAAACTAGGGAAACCAAACCGAGATAATACCAAAAGTAATTTTTATATGAAAAATAACAAATATGTATTCATATAAAGTTTTGAAATTTATTAAAAGTGATATTTTTGTATTTCGTGGTATATTCGTGGCATGAGTTAACAGCAAAAGAAATCGCCAAAGCTCGGTATTTACAACAGCCTTTATGATTCTGATAATTTCAGTGGTTTAAGCTCGTATTTACAATTACACATCTTTAATTTGTCTTTTATTATTTTATTTATTTTTTGATGAAGTTTAAATTATTTTAAGGATTATAAGACTGAAACAAATGCTGAACTATTTATAATAATTTATTTGCAAACGGACTTATGTTGCATAATCTGCTGCAAGCGATAGAAATAGACTAAAAAAATCATTATTGAAAATTATTTAAAAAAAAAATGAAAATTAAGGAAATTTTAACCCTTTCCGGCACACTGTGCCCGTGTCGGGATACCTAATTTTAATTCCAAACTTACGAACGACATCAAGAATATTTTAGTAAAATTTTGTTTTTACAATGAACATTAAAAGTAACCTGTTTTTAATTTCTAAAAAAGTCGTTTCAAAATTCCGGTGTCAGTCAATCATTTCATTATTTTACAACAAAAATTGCCCGTGCCGGAAAGGGTTAATGCAGTTTTGAATCAAATTGTATTTGAAAGTATACTTTTTCCCTCAATCGACGATGTAAAAAGAAAATGCGCGATGTTTAGGAGTTTAAATAATTGCAGTAAAAGTGAAATTTAATCGTCTTGTGTTATCAACGTCAAAATGACATCAGCGTTACGCACGGCCACTTTTGTCGTTTATTATACAAAGACATTTTTTGTCAGTTTAACTCATCAACGCCGGTTGGGTAGAAAACTTGCCATGTAAATATTTCGAAACTTTTAAATGTGGAAACCAGCATTTTAGTAAAGAAATTTTCACATTAGCTAATCTGAAACTTTGAGAGATTAAATGAATTACAATTACAATATCATAGCTGCCAACTTGTACGGATTTTTGCTACCACTAAACTTTAACAGAAATTTCTGGCTTATATAATTATCAAAATTCACTGCAATTTGGCGATTGAATTAGGCAAAATTTTCTATTAAATTTTAGTGGTAGCAAAAATCCGTACAAGTTGGCAGCTATGCAATATGGAAGAACTGGTGTAAACTGACATCGAGGTATTAAAAATGTGTAAAAGAAACTCGTCCTTAATGGGTTAAATCCTTTTGGTCCCCTTAACCCCAGTCTCGCAGCATTACTAAAATTTTTTTTCTTTACTACCATTATTCAAAATAAATTATCTTTCAAGTGCATTTCTTTTGCGGATAATAAAGGAATCTACCGCTACTCGTTCTGTATTAAGGTAGTGGTACACTGCGAGGCCTGCAATAACTTTTAAGCTCCGATGGGGGGATTTCTTCCCACTTTATTTAAATCCCCGAATGTCACAACAGGACTGGAATTTAAGATCTTTTTTTTTCTAAGTAATTAAATGCATTTATTCGTGTATATAAAAAACCGAAAACCTTGTTTCAAAATACTGGTGTCAATGTGACATATGTGGATTAAAATTAAATGGGAAGAAATTCCCCCTCCAAGGTGCCCCTTGAAAAGTGGTGAGATTTCTATGTCCCACTTCATTTTTAATTACCAAATGTCACAATGGCACCAGAATTTTTAAATAAAATTTTTCATTTATAATGTACGCGATGAAAACGCTTTTACATATTATGAAACAAATTTGTTCGTTAAACCTGGCTTAAACTGCATTCTGCCAGGCGAATGCTAAAGGCAGAAGTCGCAGCGTCATATATCTCTTATATGTTTTCTGCCGCTATAAAGAAAATAATAATCTTCCTGATACTTTTCTAATGCACATGGCAGAGAAGCCTGCTGCGAACATTATCCTTCGGCAATAGTGGTGTCGAACATTCAAAAACATATAGGACGCTAAGACTTCTGTAAAGAAAGGTAAAAGAGCATTTTATCTTAAGATTTCTTAAAATTGTAAAATTATTTAATACTTGAAAACTATTTAAACGATAATGTGCATAAATTTTTCATTTAGGATTAAAAATCTAAATTTACAAAGTCTTATTTTGATAATTTTCTTAAAATTTCTATAATAAAGAAAGACACCCTCTAAGTATTATATATTCCGAATGGTAAATTTCTCCATAATTAATCGTGGAATTTCTGCGATTAAATGCAAAAAGTTCCTTAAAAATATAGTGATATTCTGAGAGCACTAGGCTGCCCAGCCCAGTTATAAAGTACCAAGGAGATCGTTTAATTTGCAGATCAGCTATCATTCAGGTTTAGAAATCAAATAAATATATTTTGAATGAAAAATTTATTTGTAAATCGTATCGCTTTTAAATGAGGCACTTTTATATTAACATTTATTAAATAAAATGTCTTGCTCACAATATGTTTTTATAAGTGAAAAATAATCCGGCAGTTTCCAACTGGGAATTTAAGTATAATTTTTCCAAATAGTAATATTTGCCTTATTTAATAACAGAAGCTTTACGATTTAATATGTCGAAGTGTAAATAAGTCTTATGAATAAGGCTATACTATAAAAGAGGTTTTCGGAAATAGTTGTACATAAATTTAAGTTTCAGTGGGCAATCCGTACAATGAAAATATAAATAAAGAAGAAATGGCATGTCCTAAAAATGATTCAACTGTAAACGGTATCGCATGGTCTGGTTACCACCGATAAAAATATTTACCAGTAAATTTGAATGGAAATTTCCTTTTTATTTAACTCTAGAACTACCGGAAATTTTACTCAAGTTTTATAAAAACATTCTTCCACAGAATGTTTATTTAAAACTATTTAACTTGTTTTTGTTTTTTTTTACTTTTTTGTACGGTTTATATATTTAGTTTATTTTAAAGAAATTTCTGGTTTGATTAAATATTTTGAATGTATGTGTCGGGACCATTGTCGTTGTCCATCTGGTAGGCGGAGGGTTAACCCCTTGAAGGACAATGGTTCATTTTTGGACCAGTTAATTTAAATCCCAAAATGCCACATTGACACCTGAATTATGAAATCAAAATTTTTCTTTTATTAATTACGTGAAGAAAATATTTTACTTATTTTCAAATAAATTTAGTTGTCAATTCTGAAGTCACTCAATCATTTCTGCATTTTACGAGTAGAAGTGCTTTGTCTTAAAAGGGTTAAACTTTGTATTTATACAAAATGTCTGTAATAATTAAGGCAAAGATACCTATTTCTTTTTACATGAATAAGTTCGCCTCAGCGGTAGTCAAGAATTGTTATTTCACCATATTATAAACATGGAACTCTCAATAAAGAAATCTGATATATTCTTAAAATAGTGAAGCTTCAACTGAAACCGCTTTCACAGGAGTTGATTGCCGCCGGGGAAAAGCTTCTACTAGTAAATTTAATTAGAAAATTTCTCCTTATTTTAACGCCTTATAAATGCAAAATTTCAGTGATAAAAAATGGCGCAAACA
The DNA here is from genome assembly GCA_963932465.1 of Maratus speciosus. Lineage (NCBI taxonomy): Eukaryota > Metazoa > Arthropoda > Arachnida > Araneae > Salticidae > Maratus > Maratus speciosus. The sequence continues at coordinate 441,025,556 of OZ010796.1, read as the reverse complement.
GATATTCATTTTTACTGGAAAAAGTTTACTTTGGCAGTAAGTCATGCGCTGTGTTTCCGCCATATTGTGCAACTAAGACATAGTCCACCGCCCCCTGAATACTAGGCCTGAGCTCTGAAACAAAAATGGCGGCTGTCGTAGGAGGATTTTTTTAAGCGTCTGGACGGTCCCCTGAATTTGAACACCAGTATTTTCCAAAAGTTTTCTTTGAATTATTTAATCGCAGAACAATAAAGCGGAAAAAACTATTTGTATTGAAATTCAAGGGACCGCACAAATTCTGAAAAAATGATCCTCCTACGACAGCCGCCAAATTTGCGTCAGCGCTCATGGCTAGTATTCAGTGGGCGGTGGCTAAGCACTGCTCTATCCGCCTCCTCCTCTTTATAGATTCGTTATCTGTACTACATAAAACAAAAACCTGTGAAATGTATAATTTATTCTTGCGTCGGTATATATGAAATTTATATTTAAAACATTACTGACAGAAATTAAAAATTATGTTTTTATTCATAACACATCATTGACTATAGTTGTGGCTTTTACCATACAGAAAATCCATTTATATCATGTTGTTTTAATTTTCTTAGTGTGTAAGGTATTTTGTATTAGTTCTTTGCGGTCGATGGTACCACATTCGCTGCATTCAACATTTAGCCACAAATGTGACACTGACACCAGCATTTTTAAACAAAATTTTCGCTTTCTTATGTACACGAATAAATGCATTTACTTAATTAGAAATAAATTTTATCTTAAATTCCGGTCCCATTATGACAGGTGAGGATTAAAAAAAAATAAAACTTTGCCTGTGCCGGGGAGAAGTAATTCGAACGTTAAGGGTTAAATCCGTACTTTAAAAGATATTTATTGTTGAAAAACCTTGAGAAATCTCTCTAGGAAACCTTTTCACAAAAGCCTTTCAGAAAAGGGAGGAGCCTCTACTATTTAAAATACCAGATTTCGTAAAAAACATACTAGTCCGGGCAATGGAGACCGTATAGGGACTCTACCTAGCAAAATTCATGTTAGTTCTGGAAAAAAGGTTACTATATGTGTTTTGGGTCGCTGAATCCGAATTTTTAACTTTCCACCAAAATTTCCCCCGGCAACCCCGCCCCCCAAATTTTGGTAAAATGCCCCCAAAAAAGATTTTTATTAAAAAAAATCAATTTTTTATTGTTTTAGGTGGGAAAATAGCTAGACATTCAGAAAGTAGATAAAATTTGCAACAAATAAGATATATGACATTATGACGTAGGATGAAAGGTGAGGGGGTATCTGCCTCGGAACATGCGCCATGGTGCTGCGTGGACAAAGCGTCGCAATTTCACTTAACCTCTCACATCGTTTACATTCGCCCTCCCGTCTCCCCTCCGAACATTCCCTATAAGGTTTACTTTAAGTTAGTCACAAATTCGGATTCAGCGACCGAAAAAACATAAAGTAAGCCGATTTCCAGAATTACTATTAATTTTGCCAGGTAAAATCCCCTATTGCCTGGGCTATACCGCCAGTAATGTGTTAAGATAAATGTTTTCATTTTTACTAATTCATATTTTATTAACCATTAATTTTAATATTTATATTTCTGTTTATCTGTACTTGATTAACCCTAGAACTACCGGAAATTTTACTCAAGTTTTATAAAAACATTCTACACCAGAATTTTTACTTAAAACTATTTAATTTGTTTATTTAACTTATTATTGTCTGATTTATACATTTAGTTTGTTTTGAAGAAATTTCTGGTTTGAATAAATATTTTGAATGTACATGTCGGGTCCATTGGACCCTTCTGGTAGACAGAGGGTTAATATAAAAATAAAAATATAATGTAATCAATGTCCCTATTTATGTTTTATAATAAATCACTTCATGAGAAACTTATTTGGAAGATAATTATCCCTTCGTACTCCGTTGTCGCCGCTGCGGCGACATCATATTTTTTCGCAAAATTTGTTTGTGGCACCACTAATAAAGGAAAATAAAATCTGCCTTATTTAATCAAAGCAATTTTAAAATTGTGTACTTGAAGGAAATTCCTTTAAAAAAAAGTGGTGCTGACCAAATAATATTTGTGTAAGACACACCGGAGTGCAAAAGGTTAAAAAAAAAATGATCAACTATCTCACAAACCAACAAAACTACGAAAAAGCACCAACAGTACCGCAGAAATGGAATCTATATATATATAAAAGCCGCTCTCTGGGTGTATGTCCTTTATACAAATCTCCAATTTTTGACCGATTTGCACGCAACTTCATGTACATGCGTTTTAGAACGAGGAAAAAATCACTGTCTACTTTAAAAAATTATCAAACCACTGTTTATGCCTTTTTTCTACCACTTCCATAATTTAACATTATAGAAATATCTCTTTGTAAATCTTTTTTAATTCAAACGTTTCTTTTCTGTTGCCACACCGTAAAAAATGACACAATAATGTGAAAAAAATAAGGATAACGCGTGTATTTTGTTTCTGTTTGCCAATTAAATTTCAGATTTTCTTGCTATATTTTTGCGTGTTTGATACTGACGTCATTCTAAAGAGAAAGTTCACATTTTTTTTTAATATAAAATAAAAACTTTAATTATATAGAGCGGTAAAATAACGTATCGCTTCAATTTGAATGTTTTTTTTAAATTAAAACGTCTATTTTAATACAAACAGTCAAATTTCATGAAAACAATTTAAGAAAAAGAAAAAAAAGGCTAGCTATGACGTCACATTCTATAAGATCTTTTCAACGCGTAATCAAACTCATTATAAACATATGGCTCCTATATTTTGCTTACTCTTCGATTGTATACTACAGCCATATCTTATAGCTATACGTTATCGCTAAGTGTTATATTGGTTTAGATTCAGTGCTAACATTTTCTGTGATTTATAGCAAAAAGAGAGCGGTTATTTATATTTTCAAAAAAGTTCTTGACAGATGTCTTGATTTAAAATTTATGGAAAATGACATCATTTCATCTGATCATTGTAGATTTAATTTCAATAAAATTTCAAATTTCCCCCCCCCCCCCAAAAAAAAAAAAATTAGTAACTACTACCTCATTTGGATGTATTTTTTTGCATTTTCCCCCGTATTGTGGAAGATATTGTATACTTCTGTTACGCGCGCCAAAGAAAACATGTATTTTAATTTTAAAAGTTAAAAAAATTACCACAATGTGTCAAAAGAACATCCTTTTTCTGAATTTAAATTTCGCGAGTTCCAAAATTAAAACTAAAAATGTGAGTTTTTTCATAAACGTCAAGTTAAGGCAGTTCATAAAGTTAAGACTGTTCTGAAATCCAAAGTAGCTATTTTCTGACATATTTTTTAATAATTTTTTTTTTCGGAAACGTATGAAATTGACAGGAGTTCTTATTTAGAAACTATGTAATCGAAAGAAAGTTTCCATATGTTGGTAAAGGTATAAGATCTTTAAGTTGGTATTTTGAACTGAATTTTGGACGCAACAGTGCAATAAAGGATATAAACCTGCCGTCACGCAACCACAATTGCTCATAACTCGATAAGTAATTTATTTATGAAAAAAGGAAAAACTCATTTCAATTCCAAATCACTTTAATAGTCAGGGCTACAAATTTTAAGCCTTTACGTTTAATGAGTCAGAAAATGTGTCAGAAAGTTTCGCGTTGTTGAGCAGGGAACTGGAGAAGCACCTTAAGCCTTATTGCAGGTAATCAAGTTGCATGCTAGATAGTCCCTTAAAACATAAGTCATTCTATATTGTTTTAAGCAAAGGTGCATGCTATAATAGGTGTCAGGCACACTCATTAAAATATGAATCCCTAGCGCACAGCCCCATTACTGAAGATAAACCCGTCAATATACTTAGAGATAAAAATAGTTCTTCATTTTTCATTCAGCTAATAAGACTAATCCTTCATAATTGGGTTCACATGATTATATAACTTTCCCCGATAATTCTATGACTAAGCAACGGAAAACAATATGTTACGCACTAAAATCTTCCCTAAAAAACTAATAGTGCAAGTCGCAGGGAAATCCGTTCTGAAGAATTCAAGTTATATGCACCCGGAATGAAATTCCCATTTGAATTTTATATACTTATCAGGTTATTTTGTGTAGTTTGATTTGATATCTGTTAAATTCGTGTTTTATTTTATTTTATTTTTGGCGTTTTAATTTCGTTTGCCAATTTAGTTATTGAATATTACGCGAAAGCAAACAAATTCTGAATTATTTACAATGTTTTTGAACAATTGAGTTAATCTTCTGTATTTGGGTTGCGAGCATATTTAAAAAATATGGATGCTTAAAAATTATTTTAAAACCCATAAAAAATTCGTTAATTGAGATAAACATTACAAACAAATATTATTAAAAGTACTTTTGTTTTCTATAAAACGTTGGAACAATCGAATGTACAATGTTTAGATGTTAAACTGCAGTAAAAGGGAAATTTGTTGTGTTAGGGTGTTGCTACCGAAAATAGGATACCAGCGTCACTCATATACATGTCTTTTCTTTATACTATTGCATTAAGTGTAAACAGGTTCATCTTTCGTAATCGGGTTGCACTCAACTTTAAAAATATCCATGCTTAAAAATTACTTTAAAATCCATTAAAATCAGAAAACTGAGGTAAAATTTTCAAACAAATTTCATTTGAGAGAACTATTTTCTATTCGACATTGTAAAAAATAAAATTGTGTGATGTTTAAAAGTTAGAAAAATTGCAGTAAAGACACATTTTATTGGTTACAATTTATGGGGAACAATTTATGGGCACTGACATAGTGTTTTTACTTTATAATGTAGATAATACCATACAAACGAGAATTTCACTAAGTGCTGCGCGATTTGGAGGATTTTTTTCCCGTATTGTCAGGAAAATCATATATTTTTCTCTTACACCCGCAAAGGAAAACGTGCATTCTGTTATTAAAGCACAGGGATTTTACTATATTTGCAAGACAATAACGCCATGTTTTTTATTGTCTTTATAACGATTTGTGGATGGGAAGGCACAAATTTCAGTTATTGTGGTTGCCGTATTATTTCGTTTTAATTTATTTTACATGGAAGGCTTCTTATAATTGACACGGGAGAAGCCGGGTAGTTCTAGTAGTTATAAATAAAGGGGAGGAGGCATATAGCGCAGAGTCTAGTGGTTGCGAGTGAAGTAACTGATTAGTGTGTCACAAGATGACTGTCGATTGTTTACATCGGATCAACAGTTTCTGATGACCGCCGAAGCAAACTTCCACCAGTAAGTTTTGAACAGGAAATTTTGCCTTATTTTAGCTACTTATTTATACAAAATTTCTCTCACAAGTAGGGTAAAAATTTTGATTCGTTTTTACTGGTGGAAGTTGGCCCGCGTGTTATAATCTCATTTACGACTACACGTAGGAGATTGATTAGGTTTTCATAATATGGCGGAAACGCAGGGCCTAATCACCGAATAAGTAAAATCCCACCAGAAGAACAATCATCCGTTTTCAGTCATAATAATGACTCAAATTCTCATTAATAAGACGTTTGAATAGGGAGAATATTTATATTTAAATTTGTTGGTGACTGTTTGCCCAACAGTCAAAAGTCACTGCGAATCCGGTTACAACTGAGGCTTCATCATTTTGAGGATATATCAGAGCCTCTTTATTCACAGTTCCATGAGCGCAGCCAGGTTGGTGATTCAGGGGCCGAAAACACTAATATTAGCTCATTAAGTATAAAACTTGTGATTCCAATAGGACCAGATTACCAACGGGCCAAACGTCCATCAGTAAAGAAGAATATTGATTTTTGTATTATTCATGACGGTAATTTTTCATGAATATGTCGTTTATATAAGATGGAAATATCTATTAAAATTTACTGGTTGAAGATTGCCTTGTTTGTAACCTGGCTCTTTTGCTTCATGTTGGATAACCTGGTGTTTTCAAATTTCAATCTTCGTTCTATAAAAAGGCAGAACTTTCTTGTTCTGCGATTAAATAAGGCGAATTCTGTTATTAGAAATTAGTTGTGTTTCAGACTGTTGAACCCACAAACTGGTTATGCAATTTCACATCTTAAATGACAAGGTAGGTATTTTAAATCTGCGGCCTTCCGTCCGCCAATCTATCGCCATTTTACAAAAAAAAACTTATTTATTTTTATGAACATCGTGATTAATTAAGGCGAAGATTACCTTTCGATATTTGAGACTGAAAATGACTTTCAGGCTTAACCCTTTAGAGCGCAGCTTTGCATATATGGAAACAACGCTGTTTTGAATTTAATAGATTTTTTCTTTTATTCGCAACTCACGCCAGAAAATTAAAATAGCAATATTTGCTTTAATTAAAAAACAGACAGCCCGTATTTAAATAAAGCGAAATTAACCATTGACACTTTCTGGTGTAAAGTCAGATACCCTGAATTATGTTATTTCTAGAACGTATTCTATTATGAGAATTAAAGGGTTAACCCCTTAATAGTCGCGCCTGATAAGTGTCGAATACTTTTTTAAAATTCAGATTGTTTGATTGCCACCACTTTTCTCAAGTTGAAATATTTTCTTCATTTAATGGCAGATAAAATGTCGAGAGAATAAATCCAATTGCTTTATTTAAAAAAATGGTCGGAATAAAACAATCTGAATAAAAGAAAATAAGCCTACACCGCCCGTGACAGTCACGGGCGCGACGATTAAGGGGTTAAGGGTTAAGTTTTATAAAATAAATAATTATATAAAATAAGGTATTTGGAGACATACTTATTGAAGTATTTACTAATTTGTATAATTTTAGCGTAAAACAGCCACACGACAGTAGTTTTTACTTGTATTGCAAATGTGCAACAGAAGAAAAGGTTGACGTATTATATGAAAAATATATCTCTGATTTTCTTCATTATTTTTCCAGCGTTATAAACCTTTCAGAGTATCATATACATTTTTTTCGAAACAAAATAAAATTTGTTTGTTTGTTTGTGTTTTTGACGGCCAATTTGCAACACAAGGGATATAGGCCCTAACGGGGAGGAGTGCCCTTCGTGGGGGTCTTTCTAAGGGAACCTAACCCGTATTAACGCTTGGAGAACCAAGGTCCGAAGAAAACCACGAAATTTCCGAACGATTATGTCGACGGGCGCGATTGGGATCGAACCCAGCACCTCCCGTCTACCAGCTTCGAGAGCAGAACCTCTCGGCCACTGGTGGGGCGAAACAAAATAAAAAATCACACATTTAAGAGTTAAAGTTTGAAGACCTATATCAAAAGTAGTAGTAATTATGTTATTTTTTCTTATTTTATCGTGAGGAAAATTGAATGTATTCTGTATGCAGACATTTCCGAAGATTCTAATGCAATTTCAATGCAGATTCCAAGCTACATAAAAGACGAATCGTAATAGAAATTTCAAAACATTTTCAGAACTTTCCAAAAGTGAGAATATTTTGAAATCCCATTTCACCTGATGCATCTTTGAAGATTTCAGAATACGGTTGGAACTTCCATTTGAATTGTGTAAAATAGACAAATCTGTTCAAACAGGTTTTGAAACTCTAACATCGACATCTGACTTCTATAAAGTTTTGAAATAAAACTATCCCAAACAGTTCGTTATCTAAAACTGCGGTATTACACGAGTGAAATAATATATTTCTTTCATGCCTTTTTTAAAAAACTCAATTTGTATTCTTTCAATAAAGCAGTAGGTGTAAAATTTTATAAGTATTTTTTGATATTGATATTTTAAAGAAAGTTACCATACGGTCATTTTACGGTCATTTTCCATATGCAAAAACGGGCATTCGTTTTCAAACATCAAACTCAAGATTAAAATCTACGGTACTACGATAGTAAATTAATACATATTTTTCATGGCATTTAGAAAAAAACTGAATCTATGTTTGTCGTGATATGATTGGCGGGTTGGTTGGTTGTGCTTGTACCAATTGATGTTTATCAAGAGTCGATAATTGAAAGTTAACTTAAATGATAAAAGTAAAACATGCATTCGTAGAATACGAAGGATGGTTTAAGTTGAAAGTTACTTCAAAAGAAATTGGTTGGTTAAATCAGCTAAGTGTTAACTCAAGGTTAACTTGAGAGAATGATCTAAAAACCAGTAAAGTTACAATACTTTAGTTAAAATTGATAGCACTTTACTCCAACCTATAAGGATATTTCTTTACAAGAATCCAATGGACTTGTCGTATAGTGGTAATTATAATTTTGCGTTGTGTTTTTTGAAAAATAAATACTTAAAAAAAATAACCCAGGTAACTGGGATGTTTTACTTCCATGAACCTGTACTGCAGTAATCGTGGAGTATAAAGTGACAGAAAACCAATAGTTATTTCGAACATAGGAATTTACTGTAGTTTCAAGAATAATCCATCATATATATTAGGCATTCTTGTGGGACTAATTCAAGGGGGAAGCAAATGTCAAAGAATATCTGCATTACTGTTGCTCAAATCTAACTCTATCGACATGCGGTTTAGTCAACATAAAGTGAAATGATAGAACAGTAAAAATGTAAACTATATTATCAATGAATCTGGTAAGGTATTACAACAATACATTTGAATAGTAAAGATAACGAAAATTAACATAAAACCTTTTCTCATCTGCGTTTCCACTATCAAAAAACATCCAGTATATCGAAGCGGCAATCCAAACGCTATCTCAGAATGGGCGACCACATCACTGTAATCCTGCAAGGCTTTGGAAACCGTAACTAACCGAAACAGTGCAAACAGCTCTGCTGGGAAACACACTCAAAGGGGAGATCCAATCATAGGCATTCTTCATTGAATCTACCAATTCGTCAAATTTTCTTGTTGTAAACCTAAGATAACACCTTCGCGCCAACGCCGCGCGAGAATTCAAAACGGCATTTCTTGGTCAGTTTGACTTGTGACTTAACAGCGATTGGGACAGGTTTTTTAATATGATCTGTTCATGCTCTGTTGTTATGATATATTTTCTGTATTGCAAATAGATAGCCGATGAATACGTACAATGGAAAAATATTCAGTGATACAGCACTCTGTAAAATAATAAATTTTACGTGTCGCAAGTTCCACTTTCACTCGAAATCTAACATAACAACTAACAGATTCATCTAACGTATTCTACGATCTTTGACCTTCAAGGGGTGTCTTCCTCGGAGAGAAGCTCCATCCACGAAAAGAGGGGGGCGTGGAGCGCACTGACAGCGGACAGCGGTGAGCACAGCGTTACTCCTCATTTTGATAATTATCGCTACTGGCGATCACGCAAGAGCGCGCCAAGTAAACCCTGCGTTATCTTTCTCCCCTTTATGCGGCTTCTACCGCTTAGCTGTTTGCACTGTTTTGCTGAGGGTCGGTGATTTACATTGCGTCTATGAAAGTTTCCCTTCTTCTCGCTTCAATTTCTTTGCCTCTAGCGGCTCTAACAAGGAGAGGGTCCGAGGTTGGTCTCACGGAATCCAGCGATCCTTTGTACATTGATAGAGTATTGTCAATATATAAACATATCAACAGGATAAAGTGCAATATTCAGGGGGGTCGTAAAAAACGAGCCCCAAAGTTCACCCATTATTGACTCTTTAGTATATAACCGGATAAATTACTCTCACTTGCGAGAGGCTCAGTAGTACAGTTGGCAGCGCGCCAGACTTTTAATTTTCTCCTTCTGGGATTTCTGCGGTTTCGGTTCTCCAACAAGCTTTTTTTTTTCCAGACAGAATAATGATCAGTTATTTTCAAACCATAATTAAAAAATATTTATCTAATTATTTAAAGTTAGACAAATATTCATAAAAATGTGCTTCTGTACGCACACACACACTTATATATATTATGTGCTTATTAATTTACAGAGATATTGCCGCTTTATGGATCTAATGGGGGGGAAAAAGGAAAATAACTGAATTATTCAGTCGACAAAATTTAATTTTATTGACATTTATTTATAGACTTGTATATGAATAGATACTTGTTGTTTTCAGCGAAGTAAATTAAAATACGCTACATAAAATTAAAATATGCTATTTTACTTTTATCTTGTCAATTTAAAATGTTATAATTTTTAAATTTTTTTTTCTTTTTTTAATTTTTAAAACATAATTATTTTTTATCATGGGATATCATGTTTGGAATTAGAATAACTGTTTTCGGTTAAAAACCTTGTACGTAGATTTGCAGGTGGTTTTTAAGCAAAACAAGTACGCTATAGAAAATGAACAGGGTGGGTTTAAAATGTTTACCTTTCTTTTGTTGAAATTTAAGCACCCATCTGCCGCAGAGCGAATGAGTACGGCACTTTGTTTTTAAAGTTTTGCGGTGATTAGACGTTGTTCTTTATTATAGTGTCATAATTAAAATGAAAAAAGTTATTTTGTAAAAAATGTCTAGTGAAGAAGCTTCTAAATTTACAAATATTGAAAAGCGAATTTCATAATACACAATTCATAGCGAATCATCAAAATTGATATTAAAAGATGTAGTCGTGTATTACGCAAAGTTATTCTCTGAAAATAATTTTATTACATCGGAGTCTTCAGACGCTATTTCTTATGAAGCCAAGCTTATCGGGAATGAACTTTTTCACAATACTCTAGAACTACTTTGTGATAAAAAAAAACTTACAGTTGAAGCACAGCTTTGGTAAAACCAGGCGACGTTTATTTTTATAGGCAGGTGAAAAATATGTTTGTTTGTGTTTATGACGGCCAATTATCAACACGAGGGATATAGGCCCTAAGGGGGGAGTGCCCTTCGTGGGGGTCTTTCTAACGGAACCTAACCCGTATTAACGCTTGGAAATCCAAGGTTCGAAGAAAACCACGAAAACTTCGAACGATTAGGCCGACGGGCGCGATTGGGTTCGAACCCAGCACTTTCCGTCTACCAGCTTCGAGAGCAGAACCTCTCGGCCACTGGTTGGGCCTCAGTGTGAAAAATATGATTAAGCTGTTACAAAATTGTAATTGTTTAATTGAACAGAAAAGAGAAATTAATTCTCGCTAGGATTGTATAAAAATTCATTCAATTGTGCATTATCAACTCTCTTCACCTATATTTTGTAACATGATAAAATACGCCTGACATGCATTGAAACTTTTACATAAAAGAATAATATTTATGAATGTCAATGAAGTGTGTTTTCTAAATGATCTTTTTAAAACGCCTTGTTCCTGTAAAAACACTTCTTTTATTATTCGTGCACGCTGTCGCAAAAGTTTCTGTTTCATATGTTTTTATGATAATTATCATCCCGGTTCCTGCCCGTAATCAGAACCTCAATTTTAATAGAACACATTTATTTTTTAAATACATAGTATAGACATAAATGTAAAATAAATTTAAATAAGTGTAAAACAAGTGTACGTCATTGTGAAATATATGTAAGTAATTGTAAAATAAATATAAATGATTGTAAATAAAACTAAATATAAAATTTACAAAAATGTTGAATGCAAAAAAATACGTATACAGTGCATAAGATTTTTGCTTTTTTTTTTCATTATATCCATAAGGATGCAATAAAACTGTCTCTCTCTGTAAATAAATAAATATATGTGAATGCGCCAATATTTATATTTGTCTTACATTTAAATAATTTTATGTTTTTTTTTTTTAATTGTGGTTCAAGAATAATTTATCATTATTTTGTCGGGGGGAAAATTCCTCGTTGGAGGATCGAACCTGCAGATATCCGCAAAAACGAAAATCAGAAGTCTGGCGCGCTGCCAACTGTGCTATTGAGCCTGCCGCAAGCGAACTTAATTTATCCGGTTATATACTAAAGAGTCAATTGGGTGAACTTTGGGGCTCGTTTTTTACGCCCCCCCCCCTGAATATTGCACTTTATCCTATGGATATGTTTATCTATTGACAATACTCTATCAATGTACAAAGGATCGCTGGATTCCGTGAGACCAACCTCGGACCCTCTCTTTGTAAGGAAACCCGCAGATTACCAGCACGGCAAGGGTTGCCAGTGCAAAAAGGCAAACGCCAACCTCCGTGCGTTTTCATGCCAAACGTGGCAGACAGAGTACGCGAAATGAAAGTCGAAGTAGGTAAAACGGCACATCGCAAGGATTGCGAAAGGGCTTGCAAGAGAAACGACTCACATAGACGAACACTGGTAAAACCAAGGAGATTGCTGGACAAAAGGTATGCCTAGCTTGAGTTCTAACGAACTCAAGGCGCAAAACTGAATAAAGGGTGGGAAGACCGATGTATTTAGGTCGTGACTACGACACTATTATCTCAATACATCTCTAGGTATAAATGATAATAATTATTTTTGAATATTATACTATTTTATAGAAAATTACCATACAGTCATTTTCCCTGACAAAAACGTGTATTTCCCAATAACATTATAAAAAAAAATGTTACCAGTTGAGGTAGAGTTCTCCATTCATTTGAGCAGTTCTCCGATCACTTATCTTGATCACATCGTAAGTTAGATGCTTAGTCATTTAATGGTTAATGTTACTTCTGCAAAGTCATCTAGTAGAATGACGATCGTTTGGTCTTATCAGAGAGCTTTGCGCGTGATCAGAAGTTGTGGATACACAGCGCACACTACGCCGTCATACGTCCGTTTGCGCTCACACTCTCCTGTGTGAGATTGTCTTCTTTTGTGATTTTCTTCATCTCCTCCAAATTTTGTCCAATCCTGATACAACCTGTATAACGGAGTGTGCTTGTTCTGAAATTTCAACACTACGAAATTCTTCGGTACCAGTATTTTCGTATAGAAAATTTCTTTTTAAATAAGGCAAAATTTCGCGCATTTAACCTACATTTATTTTTCTATTAAAAAAAATGCTGATATTTGACCTGAAAAATTCCCTAAAGCGTACGACCCCCGTGCTTGTCAGTGTCGCATGCAAGGTTATGAGGTCGACATAGCAATGGTTAGTACTGTTTTTCTATTACTTTCTGTCCGGTTAAAATTGGCCGATAAAAATATTTTGGGATTTTTCAATTTTACATTGATATTCCATCTCTATTGTTGTGATTTTCAGACTTTTTCCATTCATACATAATTTTGTTTTAAATCTGGTATAGCAGCTGATCGGGAAATCTGAGTAAAGTAATTAATGCTTTTGGCATACTTTGCTGAAACAGAAACTATCACTAAAAAGGGCGCGAGGGGTCATTTTGCCTCCTACCATATGAATATATTTCGGTTCGAAACAGAAATTTCTTTGAAAAATAATTTTAAATGGTACAAAGAAGAAAAATGTCAACTAAATATGTTAAACAGATTTAAATAAAAATTCCGGTGTAAAATATTTTTATAAAACTTGAGTAAAATTTCCGGTCGTTTTAGTGTTAATTGCGATTTACTTATATTGTGTAACATTGCTCTCGAAAACGTGTCTCCTAATATATGTTTCTCCTTTCTTCTTGTCATAATTTAACATTATGTTCGTGGATATTTCCTCCTAAATCTTTTATTTATTTTTTTCAGTTTATGAATTTCTGATTATCGGATATAAATTTTATAGTTCACTATAATTATTGGTTCATTTATATATTGTCGATGTTTCATGTGACTTATAGTTAGTAACTGCAAAAAGTTTTAATATGTATATATATACAGTGTTTCCTGCCTTTTAGTTACTTTGATTTCTTTTCCAGAATGTTTCAGCGAAGATGTAGCGCAATTGTTTCAAAAGTTAGGAATATGCAAATGACCTCTGACCATGTGATAATTTTGATTGGATACTGAAGACACTTGATGCAAAGGGAAGGAATTCAAAATTCGCGTGTGCAAAGTTTCCGGCCATTCGTCATTCGTTAGTTTTTGATATCGTTAAAGTGCTTTTTTGTCCGTGTTTGTTAACTAATACATGTGAATAACGCAGTTGAAATTCAAAAATGAAAAGTTCATCAATTATTGTTCGTAAACAAGTAATTTTCTTGTCGCTAAAGGGCCAATCCTTTCGTGAGATTGCGGCAAAGTTATCGATCGGAAAATCTAATGTGAACGATGTTTTATAAAATATATAAAGATGGCCATGACCTTCAGGACTTACCACTGCCCGGAAGACCCCGCAAAACGACTATTCGTGTGGACAGAACTATCAGGAGATAAACAGTTGATGACGCGCATAAAAATGCCGCTGCAATATACCGCGATTTACGGAATAAAAATATAACTGAAATAAGTCAGTATACCGTGTCCAGACGGTTACGTGACGTAGGACTTTATGAAAGAGTCTGTGTTAAAAAACCATTAATCCTTTGAAGGGCGGTGATGCTGCTATGTCATCACATAATTTTAATCCCTAATTGCCACACTAGAACGCCCGAAAATTTTACTCAAGTTTCATAAAAATATTTTTCACCAGGATTTTTATTTAAAATTATTTGACTGATTTATTTAACTTAAATCTGCGTTTTTGAAATGTAACTTATTTTGTGAAAGAATTTCTGGTTCCATTTGACATTTAATCATATGGTCGGAGTCGAATCGACTCCTTCCGGGCGTTCTTGTGTTAACGAAAATTTCACTTTTTTAAGTACGCGAAAATATACTTTTACTTGTTTACAAATAAATTTTCTTTTAAATATTTGTGTCATTCAAATATTTCAACATTTTAAGAATACAAGCACCCTGACCCTGAAAGGGTTAATAAGTAAAAAAAAAAAAAAAAAAAAAACTAGAAAGCCCGACTGGCTTTTGCCAGGGAACACAAATACTGGTCTAGTGAAATCTTGAAAAAAGTTCTATTTTCCGACAAATTGAAGTTCAAACTTTTTGGAAGTGATGGCAGACACTACGTCTGATGACCTAAAAACAAAAGATATGATTAGAGATATGTTATTCCTACAATGTAGCATCGCGGACAACACGTTATGCTGTGGGGAGCATTCTCTGGAAAAGGTGTCGTTCCGTTAGTTGAATTTCGCTGAAAGATGAATAGTGCAACGCATAAGGATATCTTGCAAGATCATTTGCTGCCTTATTGGAGGAAAAATGTTGGTCGCAACTACTTATTTCAGCATGATAACGATTCAAAGAATACATGCAAGCTCGTCAAACAGCGGCTTTCGCACAAATAAAGCCTCACTTTTGAAATGACCAGCGCAATCACCCGATCTTAATCAAATAGGAAATCTTTAGAACGATCTTGAGAACGCGTGCGGAATTATAAATATTCCAATTCAGAAGAATTTTCCCGAAAATTCCAAGAAGAGTGGAAAAAACTTACCATAGACGATCTTCAACTGTTCATTGAATCGATGCCACGTCGCTGTGCCGCAGTACTTATCGCTAAAGGCATGCCGACAAAATACTAATTATAAATTTTATTGATCGTTGTTATTCTATTATAACACCATTTTTTTAACACTTGTCATGATGCCCGGAAACTTTTGAGAACATGCATTTTACTTTGCAAACAATTTTGTCAATTAAATTTATTGATATTTATCTCTTATTCCATAAATAAGCTCCTAACTATTATGCCAATAAAATGTATAAGTATCACTTTGAGATTCCTCTTCATATGGGTGTATTTACATATGGGTGTACAAATTAACCAAAAATTTTATGCTGGCCGAAAACTTTTGTCTGCCATTGTATGTGAAGGAGGAATAAAACAATGATTAAGGAATAACAGAGTTTAATGGTTCTTGATTACTATTAAACTTCAAAATAATACAGATATTAACAAAGTTAAGGGAAGGAAAACGGGCTTTCGCGGAAACTAAACGCGGCGTGGGACTTTCTGCCAAACCACTCGTCCGGTTCCTTTGCGACTCGTCTCTTCGTCTTATGAGTTCGTGAGATTCTGCTCTTATTTTTTAAAAGTCATAATCTCTGCCACTTCAGTATGAATTCCGAGGTTTTCTCTATTAACCCTTTGCCCTCGAGAGATGACTCTCACTCATCATTAGGCTCCTATGTAAATAGAGGCTCCAAATGCTCTGGACAGCAGTTTTTAAAAGTAATTTTCTTCGCCTTACCTAATGGTAGAATTATTGGCGATTAAAGATAGCTAAATAAACATTAAGAAATTAGTGGTTTCCAGAGCATTCGGAGCCATGATTTCTGCGCGACACCTGGAAACACTCTCGAGTGCAAATGGTTAATTTGATCACAGGCCTAGAGATGCGAAAATATGCATCAGAAATTTAATTTTAAACCGCGATCGTTACTTCTTGTGGAAAAATGCTGGCTCTACTTGTTGCTTTCCGAGTGTTGTGGGAACGTTTTAACCACAATCACATATATGTAGGCAAAAGCCTTTTACCTCGATCCTATTTTGACATTTAAATTTTTTATTTAATTAAAAAATGTGAATATTGAAATCTAAAGCTATTTGCTAATTATTTATCATGTTCTGTTTCCCTCATAATTTTCTTGAACTCTAATTTTAGGTCTATACAGTCAAACCTCGTTAACATGAACACGCTTAACGTGAATTACTTTTAACATGAATTGTTTTCACAGTCCCCAATAAAAACGAATACAAAGATTTGATACTGATAACATGAATTACTGTTAACATGAACAAAATTTTCATTCCCCTTGAGGTTCATGTTATCGAGGTTCGACTGTACTAGATTTTAAAAAATACTAATTTTAAAAACAGGTATGACACCCATGTTGTACCTTGGCCGTAGGCATGTTGTACCATGGACCATGCATCATTTTTCTATAAAAGATAAAATTAAAATTCACGAAACATTTTTATGGTGTATTTGAAATAAATTTTTAAGTATATTTAATAACAAATTTGCCATACATAACTATTTAAAGTTGTTTTAAATTATTATAAAACAAAAGGAGTAAATTAGAGGGCAGATGGGGGGATAATTCCAACCATAATAGATATTAATTGGCTAATTCTATGGGTTTTTGTAGTGTAAGTCAAAATGCTGATAAGTGCTATGAACTTTGGCCATCGTTATTTTTGAAAAGTTTGCTTTATCTTATTCAATTAATGAGGTATCTTCCTTAAAATAAATCTCATTTTTCCGATCTAAAATACTGGTAGCCAAAAATCGTAGCATGTGACTTACACTGCAAGTACTCATGGAAATAGCCAATTGCATTTAACTGTTTTATTGCATTTATATATATTTTTATGCAAGTTGTTTTATCACGATGCAAAATAACAAGAAAACAGTTGCATAAAAACCTAAGATTATTTTTCAAAAATTGGTACTACACCAGGAAATATATAAGAAATTCTTCTGTCTCTTTAAATAAGACTAGGCACTGGCAAAGTGCTAATGATTTGATCGCAACTGGTTGAAAAACATATTTTCCCTAAGCTGTGTTGCTAGTAGGCTACTTTTTTAAATTATGATTTCTTCTTTGACACCACTTTTTTCAAATTGTAAAATTCCTCTTATTTTCGCCTCAACTAATATGTCATTAAATAGGGCGAATTTTACCGTTTCAAAAAAGTGCTACCAATCAAGAAATCTAAAGTTTAAAAAAGTAGCCTACTGGCAACACTGTCCCCAAGTATAAATTATGTTACATAGTTGCAATCTCTTCCGCTTTTTCATACCACAAAAATTTAATAGAATTTTTTGCCTTACTTAATCGTCAGATTACGTATAATTAAATGGTAACATTTACTATAAAACTTTTTGGTACGAAAAAGCGTAAGATGTTGACAACTATGCTATTCTAGTGCTAGTAAAACGTTTCATGCACACAAAAATAGTCTCTTTTTCACCATTGTCTTCATTTATAATTTTCTGCGCACAAGTGGTGTATATATAGATTTAAGTTTTGAATACCTTCCATTAAGGACAAATTTTCATTCGTTGGTTTTTAACTGAATAATATGTAATTGCGTTGTTCTTTGGACCTGTGCAAGCTACAACACTATTGCTGGGTTCCAGATACAAATCTTTGTGACTTTAAAAGTAATAACTTCTTACCATTTTCTAGTTAGGCTTAACATATCTCATGTTCATAATGCACAATAAATACTCTTTAATGTATAATTTTGTATTTAACCCTTTCAGGGTTCTTCAGGGCAGAGTATTTCTGTTGATAATACATTGAAATGATTGATTGAAACCAGGATTTACAAGCAAATTTCTTTGAAAATAAAAAAAGACTTTTCTTCAAATACATTATAAAAAGATAACTTTATGTCAAAATCATTGAGTCAGAGTTGTAGTTTGGAATTAAAATTAAGTGGGGGTATAGCCCCCACACCCTTCAAGGGGTTAAAGCAAATAACTGTTGATAACGAGACATAATGAAAATATGCAGCTTTAACAGATTTACCTTTTGAAGATCAAATCTTTTTTTTAATTATCTGCAACATGTGCTGACTATATAAAAGAGACCAACTGCTAAGTGACATCTAGTGGTATATCTCAAATCTACATTGATTAGTTTTATACAAATACAATAGATACCCCTTGAAGTGTGTGGGGTATACTATACCCCACTTAATTTTAATTCCAAAATACAACTCTGACACAAGGATTTTGACATAAAGTTATCTTTTTATAATGTATTTGAAGAAAAGTCTTTTTTTTATTTTCAAAGAAATTTGCTTGTAAATCCTGGTGTCAATCAATCATTTTAATGCATTATCAACAAAAGTACTCTGCCCTGAAGAACCCTGAAAGGGTTAAAGCTAACAATTTTGTAGATACAAAGTACAACACTTCCCCCTGTATAACCCCTTGAAGGGCGCCGGTATATATTATATGCCACCTACGATTATTGAAGTTTTACACCAGAAAAATTTTATTAAATTTTACTTTTCTAAATTTTGTGGAAAAACGCCGTAAAACTGCCTTTACTTATTTTGAAATAGAATTTTTCAAAGATTCCGGTGGGAATTCAGCATTTCACAAACGTAAATGCTTGCCCCTCAAGGGGTTAAGAAGGTGGCTAACTGCGGCACGTTGCACACCACTAAAATTTTACAGTACTCATTGCCTTATCTAATGATCGAACCTCTGCGATTCAAGAAGCTGGCTTTTTCTTTAACACTGGAACGCACGGAAATTTTATTCAAGTTTCATAAAAATTTTGACACCAGAATTTTTGTTTAAAATTATTTGACTGATTTATTTAACGTAAACCTGCGTTGTTTAAATTTAACTTCTTTTAGGAAAGAATTTCTGAGCCCAGTTGACATTTAATCATATGGTCGGAGTCGGATCGACTCCTTCCGGGCGTTCTAGTGTTAAAAAACGTAGTGGTATCGGTTGTGCCACAGTTGGCAATCCTGTCCTATGTAAACAGGGTCTTATTCTAATCATGTGGAATGTTTGCAAACGTTCACCATTATTTAAGCATCGCAATTTTTGCCTGAGATTAAAAATAGCTTCTAAATCTTACTTTTTTTGTTCCATAAAAATTTAATAGTAAATTTTACCCTTTTTATTTGCCGTAATCTCTGCCAATTAAATGAAGCAAACATTTCTTTAAAATTTTTGTGATCTAAAAACAGGGCTGTCACGGGCATGGAACTATTAATTAAAATGAACTGACACATCCTTAAAATCGCGAGGCTTCAACTGTAACCGTTTTCGCAAGGTTTGATTACCAACGTGAGAAACTTCCACACGAAAGTTTAACCCTCTAAGTGTTTGGGGCGTATAATTCCGTAAGTCAAAACATTTCCGAAGAATGCATTGGGCGTAAAATGCCGTATGTCAGAAAAGTTTCGAAAAGCGCGTGGAACGTATTATTCCAAGTCCTTTATTTGTCCCCAAAAGTGATTTCGGCGTAAAATCCCGTGTCCGCGTCCTCCTCTGCCTAATGATCCTTATTGACAAGTTGATGGATTGTTTGTTGGTGGCCGTAAAGTGAGCAAGCTTTGAGCCTTTGTACGTTCAACCCCCTTTTACCCTGGAATTTTCCCATACAAATTACCTTTACTACCTATACAAATTTAAGTTGTGGAAAGCGGAAGAAAATGTTTTTTTCTTTCCATTCACGTGCTGAATCTATACTTAATATTGCAAATATTAAAATGTAAATATTGCATGTTTCTGCACTAAATTATATTGAGAAGATTCCTTAATAATACTTACAGATAAGCTTCATTATTACGACTTAAAATAAGAGTTTTTTTATTTATTTCTTTTCTTCCTTTCTTTCTTTTTATTGCTTTTTGCTGTTATATTTAATGAGGAAAAGCAGGTTAATAAAAGCAATATACATCTGTAAGATGTAGAATACAATTGAGATTTTATTTATATGTATGCAATAAAAAATAGTGAAATTACAACCAAAAAAATAAGAGATTTAAATCGAAGAAACAAAGATCAATTGACAAATTGTTTTCGTGGGAACGTAAAGGGATTTCAACATTTTATATTGTTTTAAATTAGTATTATACTTATCTATATGAAAATCCCCCTTTTTGTAATAGAAAGTTAATTCTTTTTAAATAAAGTTAATTAAAAATGTTGTGGTTACAAGAAACTTATTAGATTTAATTTTTAAAGAAAGTTTTGTTATTTAAATGTAATTTACCATAAAGTAAGTTAGAAGATAAAACAAAAGAAATTTTTTTCACGAAAATTGCAATTGCTTGTCGCTGTTTACTTTTCATAAATTTGCTAAGAATTCACACAATTTTACAGTGGCTTTTTTTTTTTTTTTTTTTTTTTTTTGGAAAGAGTCTTATTCTACCTCAATAAATAATTAATTTAATGCAGAATAATTTTATTAACTTTAAAAATTAGCCGCTATATGTTTAAACTGAAAGCAACACTGATTTTTTCAATATAGGTCTATACAAACTCTCACATTAATTTCCTTTTTTCTCTTTTTGGAGCGCGCGCGCGTGTGTGTGTGTGTGGGGGGGGGGGAGGGCAGTTATGATATTTTACACTACTATAGCATTATCTCGTGTTTCTTAGGGTTTCTACGATTATTGTCAAAAAATAGTGTTTTATTTCACAAATTCTTTATTTTACACAATGGCACAAGCAAGAGGGAGGGGGGGGGGAGATTTACTGGCCTAGTTTTCGCTGAAATTTCAATATTTTATTTTAATTTTATTTTGTATATACTATATATTTTTTTATATATTTGTACAGCTTAGCTATATGAAGTTCGCCATTTTTTGGGGAAAATTAATTCTTTTGAAATAAAATTAAATTTGAAACTCGAATTTTTAGTTTTCAAAATCAGGCAACTTTGCTTTAACATTCTATTGAAGGCTCAATTTACGGTTTATCAACAGCCTAAACTATTTAAAGGAAACTGCTCTTCCTGTCCCCACCCTGGGTTGCGATATTTTATTTATTTTTTATTGAAACTCTATTCGTATGTAAATATTTCAGTCATCATAAATATCGTTAATCCACATTCTATATATCAGAAGCTTAAAAATATAAAAAATGCTATACAGTAAAATATTCAAAGACGGAATTCCATTCAAAAAAAAAAAAAAAAATGTCCGTTATAGACAACTCCCCTTTATAGTAGGTACATCGACAGTTAGAAATGTGATACGTTCTTTTCTCACGTACAATTATATTCATTTGGCATGAAACAACACATTTTGCCTTTTAACCCTTTCTTGGCGCGGAGTAATTTTCTTTATAAAATGATGAAATGTTGAATTGACATCAGAATTTACATGCGAATTTATTAGAAAATAAAAACTTGCTAATTTTCCTGTACAGTGAAAAGGAAAATTTTAATTAAATATTGTTGTTGCCAGTACTTTTAAAATTAGGAGTCCTTTTTTGGGAACACCGCCCGCTAAAGGGTTAAGACATGTTTCCGTCATAGACAAGTTCCTTTCTACAGGTTTTACTATATTTTAATATTTTCCCTTGAAATTTACGATTCTTTATAAAGAATAAACTTTAAATTTTAATTGTAGAATAATGACGATTTAAAAATATATACACTGTTTGCAGAAATTGGTTGGGCTGGTTAAATTTTAATAATTTTTGCAAGGACAATGATTTTCATACAGGTTGGATGGAGACCGGGTCCGAAATTTTCGGCCGGCTCAGACGTCTACGAATAATGAAGTCTAGTCCCTGTTCGATATGGAAAAATAAAGTTAAGCATGGCCCGAGCATTCAGAAAAAACAAAGGTTTGGCAGAACCCGAGTGTCGTGAATGCAAAATTGGCCCGAGCCTTGTAGGCACACACATCTCCTGTAAAGTGATAAATCCTTGAAACTGGCTCTAGATAGCACACAAAAGTATTTTATAATATTGGAATTAATTGTTATACTTACAGAAAATCCTAGATTTTCAGTCATTATGGTGGTTCTCAAATGCCCTGTTGAATAATGCGGAAATTTCTGACACATTTTTTTTTGTTAATTTTTAAACGCAAAAGCCTGACTATTGAAATGGGTTTTCTATTTTTTGATAAATTACTTATCCAGTTATAAGCAATTCATGTCACGTGACGACTGAATTTTCTATTTTCTTTTGCTGTCATGTCAGATATTCGGTTGAAATCGCCGACTTTGACAGAATTTTCTAAAAGAATCTCCGCCTTTATATAAAAAAAAAAATGGAAAACGTGTCTCGATTGCATAGTTTCTGTATCATACGTTTCCGAGTATACGAAATGAAATAAAGAATATGTCATAAATTAGCCAGTTTGGGTTTGAGAATAGCCTTAAAAGTTTATTACTCCTATTTTAGGATCGACCGAAACAGGTTTTTAAGGTCGAAACCGATTTTCGGTAATCTTCCAATTTTCGGCCGAAAACAAAAACGAAAATATCCAAAAAGTTTTTTTAAGTAATTTATACATACATAAACATACATAATTACTAATTAATCATACTTGTAATTATACGTGTAACCCAAGTTGTATCTCTGTGCCTCTACTAATTTCTCTGTGCCTTTTTTAATTATACGAATTTCATCTAGTTCAAAAATGTTTTAGGTATAAATACCCTGATTTTCTTTTATAATGATTTTTGTAATGGATCATCTGTTATACTAGAACTTTCTCAAAGAGTATTTGAAACACTTCTGCTCTTTCAAACTAGAAATTTTACTATTACTGTTAAGTCTGCAGCCTTTAAAGTGTACTTGAAAAGCGTCTTCAAAATTTAGTCCTATATGCATTACTTGCTTTATAATTTGCACTCACGTTTTGAGTGAGTCATGATTGAAAATTATAAACAATGAAGATCATGGCAATAAATAAAGAGTATCTCTTTTTAGACGATACATCTCAAATCAATGAGTAGTGTTCAAAATTTCCGAAGGAAGAAACGAGATTTTTGGAATACAGATAGTGCCGGTCGAGTTTCGTTCAGGTCGAATTTTTGGTAGCATTTTCGCCGAAAACGAATTCTTTGCGGAACTCAGATATTAGGTCGAAAACGAAACCGAATTTTCGGTCGATCTCAACTCATATTACTATGCCTACTAAATTGAAATGCACTAATACAACTACTGCTTTCGCAGATTCCCCAATCTCCAAAAGCTCAAAATCTCCATTTTGAGGGAATTTTTTTTTTTCAGCATTCTGAGAAAATTTAAGATGTACCTTACCGAGCAGAATGCATCCTTATGTTCCATCTGTAAAAAAATATAATTTTACAATATATATAAAGGATTTGAAAAGTGTGCCTAAGGAGTCCAAAATTATAAATAATCCGTCAATAATATATTAGCAATAAAACAAAAATGAAAAATCATGCATTAGGCATAGATGATAAAACACTTTTCGACAGTAACAGAATATTATTAAGAATTTTTTGTCATTTAATGAAATCGATCATAATCTCTCTTGTAACCAAATTATTTTATGCGTCTTTGTAAATGAAGTTAAACTCTACGCACTCATTGTTCTATAGAAAATATGTTGCAATGTACTTCAGTGGGTTTTTTTTTTTTTTTTTTTTTTTTTTTTTTTTTTTTTTTTATACTTTCATCATGTTTGAAGTATCAAAACATCATTAAAATACATCACAAACTATTTTTCCCTATAGTTCATAAATAATTCTTCCCCACTATTTGTAAAGGAATTGTAAATGTTATTCATCCCATACTCCTGAGAAACCATCTTTTATTCTACCTCAGTGATCCATATTAATTTCATTATGTTTGAAGTACTGTTACATAATTGAAATGCATCATAAACTATTTTTCCACATAGACCATAATATTTTTGTGTGTCCCTATAAACAAGCTATAAATGCTACACATTTCATTTTAATTACTGAACATTTTATAGTAAACATCCACAACAAAGAAAAATTGCATGGCAGTCCGAGTCTATTTATAAGAGTTAGAGCGAGGACAGAAATACGACCGACAGACAGGCTGGCAAATCGAATTTAAAAACATTTTTCAACTACGTTGCAAAGTGCCAAAAATTCAGACACTGTTGTTTCTTATATTGTTTCCCTATTCTGCACAGAATAATTATTTTTAAGATCTAATTCGAGAAGTGGTATGATTTATTAACACTTTCCAACATAGTTGAAAAGTGTTTATGGAATCGATTTGTCTGTTTGTCCCTGCTCTAAGTTTTGTAAATATACTGAAATTTCCATGAAATTTTTATGAGTGATTGATGTTTAGTATAGAATGATCGGTACATAAAATGAAGTATTTAACACTTATATTTCGCTTTCAGAGACACTTAAAAGAATTCCATCAAGTCATAAACACTTTTCAACTATGTTAGAAAATGTTAAAAACTGAAAACAAATCACTTTTTTATCACAGCAACATGATTTGCTTCATTTTATGGATAATTATGTATATATGTGGGGCTGTACATTATATAACGTTATCAAAATTTTTGTAATTTTGAACCCCTTCCCTCTCTTAGATATCATACGTTATCATCCACCGACCCCCCCCTCCCCCCCCCCCCCACACACTTAGTAATTTCGTTATCAATGTCTAAAAATTCATTTGATTTTTGAATTTTTTCTCTTTTGTTTACAGTGATACATAAATGTCATATATTTATTATTTGCATACTTTTTTGAATTAAATGAAGTGAATTCAATAATCTATCACTTATTGTATATGGTGAAATATTTTTAAAACAAATAATACTTAAAAGAAACAGTTACTATTTTAAAGTAGTTAATAATAGATTATTGTTACATAATGCATTCAACAGTAATAACGTCTTCTTGCACTTGACCTCAAACGAGGGGGGGGGGGGGGGGGGAGACAGAACTTTTTAAAGAGGTGGACAACATTCTTTCTTTTTTCTTTACAGGTAAACTCACAACAAGTATAATTTCAAATTTACTTTGCACCTGGTTTCTCGAATAGCGGATTATATATACATACGCATATAACAGAAGAATAGGAATACCAAATGTTGTGGCATTCCATATTTTCGAATCAAATAATTTTATAATCATTTATAGATTTTAATAACTTCGTATTTTCATAAAAATAGATAAAAGAATATTTTGAAGTAAAGAACACATTACAAATAAAAATAGAGATTTTTTGTTAGATCAAATATGATAACGATATCAAAAGAGAAATTACCCCTCGCCTCCTTCTAGTGATATCTTACGATATCATGTACCAAATCCCCTCCTCCCTCTAAAGTGATAACGTTAAATACGCACATCCCCTATATAGTTTAAAATGTAAAGAGATAATCAAAGATATATCCATACATTTCTAAAATTAATCTAATGAATCTGGAGGTGTTTTATATATTTATTTATTATGGCAATGTTTTAATTTTCTTATGGAATATTAAGCGGAAACAAATGCTGCACTATTTACATTGTTTTAAGTGCAATCTTGTTAATTTTCTATAATCGGGTTAATTTAATTGGGTGTATGCTTCAAAATCATGCTTGAAAATTACTTTAAAAATTATATAGTATATATTTTTTTCAGTGTAGATTGAGATACAAATTTCAAACAAATTTCATCTATAAGTTTTTTTTTTTTCGATGGTGTAAAATCTGGAATTGTACGATGATTAAAAGATAATAATTTTGCGATAGAAACTTGACAGGCTATTATCATTATCGATATGATGTCTGTATTATTCACGCACATGTCTTTGTTTTATAATATAAGTAGATTTATCTTAAAATATACAGATTATTCGTATAGATTGAAATATATCTCATTTTTGTAGGTAAAAGGAGAATTGCTAAGAAGAAAAATACAGTAAATGAAACATGTATTTTTATTGTCACAATGAAGTAAACAATAAACAAGAAAAAAAAACTAAGACCTCCCAGTAGAATAGTCAGGATAAAGGGAAAAGGGTTTGGGATTACTGACGACCTCATACTGGATTAAAGAAATGACTTGGGCCTATTAGGCTCTTTAATAGCAACATAAATACATTCTTTCAAAAAAGGGTAGGGGATGGCCCCTAAAAGACAGCACCTGACACGGACACAAATATTTTTACAGACCAATTTCAGTGATAATAAAAGTTACTTTTGTATTTTTTTACTAACACACAAAATTCACATCCAGACACATATCTTATTCTAGTTTTCTTATTATTTAGACATAAAGATTTTGAACTTGAAAAAGTTTTGTATTCAAACAAACTTTAGTAGTACAGTCAAACCTCGTTAACATGAACACGCTTAACGTGAATTTCTTTTAACATGAATTGTTTTCACAGTTCCCTATAAAAACGAATACAAAGATTTGATACTGATAACATGAATTACTGTTAACATGAACCAAATTTTTATTCCCCTTGAGGTTCATGTTAACGAGGTTCGACTGTATTATGTTCTTTTACTCATTTTAACTTATCTTGTCACAAATGTCATTTTTATAGAATAGCATGGAAAATGTCTAACTAGCTCAAAAAATGGCATTGAATTGCCCGCCAAGAGTCATCAAATTTTCTAATCCGCTCAAAGCCCCTATGCATTTAAGTGTGCTATTTTGTGATTTTGTTTCATGTTGCTAGCTACCCAAAGTGTCAAAACCTTGGGAGATCCTTCTTTTTGAAATATTATATAAAGATAACCCTTTGAAACTGTTTTGGGGATTATTTTTTTTAAAGCATGGAAGGTTTTTGAAAGAAAAATTAGATGTGTTGAGGTTTTTGCCCTTTGATTTATGTTGCTACAAATCACACTGGACAACGGTTTTTGCATTTAAGTATTTTGCTATTATGGTAGAGTTTTAATCCTTAAATTTCCTTTTTTCTGCGTTAGTGAATTTGTTGAAATCGTGTCAAAGTTTAACTTAATCGATCATTGTTACTCGATATCCTAAAAGTTGATTACTTAAGTTGTGGTAGTAATTTAAAGTTTAATATATTTTAATTTTTTTTAAGAACTAAGTCATATTTTGTTACTTAAGGGAACTGGGAAATTTTAAACATGCTAATAACTAATGATAGATAAATTATAGGTATTAACAATTTCAGATTAGCGGTTATTATATTTCAATACAATGGAAAATAGATTGCTAATATAATATGTAAGGTTACGAATTTAATATAATATTAATATTTTTATTTAGTGTATTTTTAATTTAAAAACATAAAAACAAATAGCCTGAATATAATCATTTTGTAACAAATGTATATGTGGAGCAAACATGCAAACCATGCTTTCTCCTTTAGATACAAATTTTCAAAAAACACAAAAAACTGATAAATAAGAAAATAACTTGTATTTAATTCTTATTTTTATTGTGTATTTTTATTACTGTTTATTAGAAAGAATTGCAAGCATACCTAAGATATTAAACATAAAACAAATTAATAAAATTCATTTAATATTTGGAGAAATCACGTTTTGACCGAATTCAGAGGAGGAAACATGTTTTGATTGTTTGACAAGTGGATAAAACGCTTTTTGAATGAAATAAGTTCTAACTCACAAATAATACAATAGCATTATTTTATTTGAATAAATGCCGAATTTCAGTTGATTATTGTTAAAATAAAATGACAGATTATGGCACCTAGTACTATTCATTAAATATTTACTAAATAAATACTCGTTTGCCAGAAATCCACTTCAAATTTTAAAACCAATATCTTCATCTACACAGTTATACACATCCCCCTCTTCTTTATTACAGGCTTATCAATCATGGATAATGTGGTTGTATCATTTGAATATATCATCAGGTTGATTTTGCCACTGTTCACTATACATTACCTTCAAAAGTTTTTTAACATCTTTGTTCTTTTCAACTGGTATGGCGTGGCTAAGAGGAAGATATCCTAAAACAACCCTTTGAACAAGGCAACAGTAACTCCCTTTTTAAGAAGATTTACATCATATTCTTAATTTAGATCTTGACATCTATAATTCTGGAAGCCTTTAACTTTAACAGTTCTCTTATTTTTTTCTAAAACATTCCGTTTCAATTGTCATATGTATGGTAGGTTTCGAAAGTACACATTAAGTGACAACTGTGATTGGCAGACTGGAGAAATCACTGCTTGATTGAATGCAGGCTTTGGAGAAAACACTCTTTGATTGAAACGTCAAGTTTTAAAATTGATTTATAATCGGAGAAAATTTTTTTTAGTAAAAAATACCATTTATTTCTGTGCAATTTAACACAGAGTTCATAAAAATAACAATAACTCATTTTTTATTTTTTTGTGAGAAAACACGGTTTGAATGTTTGCTCCACATATTTAAAAGTCATTTAAATGACTATCTTAATTTGCATTTTTTTGTAATTATGTTGTCAATTTCGCTAAGCTTTAGAATAACACACGCGCGTTCTTAAAGCCGATATTGTTCCAGATCTGGTAGCCCTGCTACTATGAATTTAACATGAGATTTTAGAAGTATTTAAAAATACTAATGAAATACAATTTAAATTATGACATTAGTTCCCGAATTATCCATATATTTTCATTTAAATGCAGGTTATCTGAATAACAATGAACTTAATGAGGGGAAAACCCACGAAATGATTTATTTATTTGTAAAATTTCATTGTTTTAGTAAGGAGGATTTTTAAAAACTATTCAAAATGCAAGTTTTTTGTATCACACAATTTAGAGAAAATTTGATATGTACATATTTACAACCGAGGATAATTATTTTTGGAAACTTGGTAAATGTATTTCTGAGAAAATTTCTCCTTGAAACAGAATCTTTGTAAAAAAATAAATTAATTAATTAATTAATAAGGAATTTTCTAAGTGTTTCGAAATAAAAATATGACAAATATTTCTCTTTTTTTTTTCTTTTTTTTTTTAAATTGTGGCTATGATTTGCTACATGTTTTAAAGAAAAACCCTATTTTTTAGATAATTAAAAAAGTAACAGAGCTATTAATAGAAATTAGATTTTTAAAACTCGCATAATAACTCTGACAACAAAATATGCGGAACCACCTTTAGCTGATACTAATATAATATGTTATACTATAGGGCAGAGTATACATATATGTATTGGATATAATCGATATTACATTTAAATAACGTGAATATATATACCTGAATCTGGTTAATTTAAAATGCATATACTTTTAGAATAGGACAAAATTAAAAACAAAAATATATTTACTTAAATATGTATTTATGTATTTATATATCTATTCTAAAGCTCAGGAAATAATTAATTTTTTATAACGTTGTCGGAAGGGAGGCATTGAATAAATTCGAATTTCTGGTCCTCTCTTTGGCTTGATCGGGTGCTGATTCCAGTTAGAAAGAAGAACATAATTGTTAAAAACACATTTTCTTTAAAACAGAATGGCTATCCAAACAGTTCTGAACAAGTTGCGCAATGGTTCGGAAATCAGTTGATATCAAAGTCTTGGTCACCGACAGAATTACTGTGTTATGCCAGCAATTTTTGTAATAGAATTGCTTTTTACACCAAATGAAGTATGTCTGTTGAAAATTTCAATAAAATATATTAAATGTATTAATCTTTTGTACAAACAATTGATTTCGGATTGAATTAAGTCATCTTGTATTTTGGGGTAAATAAAATGATTATTTCCTCCAAAAAAATTATTTACTATTCCGCCCCCTACCTTTGCATGGGAATTTGTGTGGAGCCCTGTATACGCAGATAAATAAATATTAAAAATCTTTTCATAATCTGATAAAACATATTGACGAGTCTTTCTATGTGCACAAAAATTTTACATGTAGTATGTTAGATGAAAAATTATTTCTTTATCATCAGTCCAACTGGTCAGCTGTACACAAACGTATCAGTTTTTTTTTTCCATTATAAATACATCACATTATCATATCTTCTTGTTGTTGAAAAAAAACCCCTGAAATCAACAATTTTGCTCCTATTATAAATCAATAAAATTATTGCCCTGATTTTGAAAAATTAAATTTGAATTACCTTATTAATGTGAATGATGCTAAACATGAAATTATTACTAAATAACATTACAGATATTTTTTATAGTCTGCAACAGAAGGTTACTATGTTAATAATATTTTATAAGCTTTTAATACTTCTACATAAGCCGCTTCTGTGTTGTACTAACTGAAATTGATTACATTTAAATTATGTGAACTATTTCTTAATTATCTTTGATGTTTATAATTAATTATTAACCACTGTTTATAATATTATTTATTAACTGAAACACAACTAAAATAACACGCTGTCGAAAACTTGGGATGTGAGTAAATATATCGATTTGAAAAAGTAACTTTTTATTCCAACTTGACTAATAAAATTATCAGCATTTACATTGACAATTTATAATGAAATTTCCTAACTTAACGAGCAAATTTTTAATAGAAGTTATATATTTAATTAATACTAAACTGTTTTGATAATTTACGAAGAACTTTGATTAAACATTCAGTTTTTTATTAAGCTATTAATGCATTCTAATAATAATAATAATAATAATAATAAATTTTAATAAAAAATAATGATTTCGAAAACTAATTATCAAGATATTTTAGATTTGCACTATATTTTTTTAGAAATTTCCTTTTAACTTAAATCCTCATGCTGAGTAACTCAAATAACGTAGCTAATACCATAAGTTCTTATAATTCATAGATAAAAAAGAAATAATAGCGTAATTTTAAGAGAGATATCATATGAGGCATGTTTTTTTTATGCAAGGTTATATTATATTTTAAATAATCACTTTCTTTCACCTTAAAATGTAATAATTTTAACTATTAAAAAATACATTATAAACTATTTCATTAATAATGAATCAAATAAAGTTATTTTATATAACTTTTCACTAACATAACTCACTGCATTATTAAATGAAATATAATCACATTTAAATTATTGTAATTTTTTAAGAAATATTTAAAAAAATATTTTTCAATATAAGTAAATATTCTTAATTATGTCGAGCTCATTCCATTTACGTAATTGTCCTCTAACACCTCTATAATAATACAAAATATAGTTGCAAATATAATTAGTTTTTAAATACAGAGACTATATATAACTGTTTTGGAATAAGCGATATTTATTGAGCTGAATGAGCATAGTGACCGAGAATTAACTGAATTGTGGATGTCTCGCTAAAATTAAAAATAAATTAATGTTGTGACTCTTTGGCGTGACAGGTTAACTCATACGTTATATATAAAACATATTAAATAATCTAGACTATTCGGTTAACAGATTTTTAACGTATTCTAACTAAACTAAATCCCATCACATTTGGTTAATATACGCAACATTATTAATTTAATTTTTATCATAAAAAAATAGAAATAACAGAAAGGAAAGAAAAAAATGTATTTTTTTCCTCATATAGCTTACAAATTATTGCCCTCCATTATTTCAAGTTTTTTATATGCTTTTTTTACTGATTTACAAAACACCTATACAGTAATTACTTCTTCTAGGTACAGTGGTGGAAAATTGGCGCAGAGGAGGAGCATATTGACACCACTAATATTTTATGGTATTCTTCATCTTAATAAAAACTGTCATTAGATAAGACGAAAAATTCTACTAAAATTTAGTGGTATCAATAGGCTCCTCCTCTGCGCCAATTTTCCACCACTGTAGGTAGCACCCAGAAAAAAGGCACTTTTAGTATTTTGACACTAAAAAAGTTCATTTATTTTATCTATTATAATGCAAATTTTCTGAAACTTCATTTACCTATTCATATACTGTAAAACCTCTTAAAACGATACCTGTATTATAGGGAATCTTGGTTTAAAAGTAAAAAAAATCCAAAGTTGGACGAAAACTTTTAAATCGGCATTTTTATACGGATACTTCCTATTCCGTCTTAGACGGTTTAACATTAAAACCTGCAATTAATCAGTAATACCATATATAAGAATTGAACCTATAATTCACTAATGCTGCGGTACTACGATCACTTCTTCATTAAAGTACAGCAAGTAAAATTGAACTTATGTATAACGGGATCCTGTTTTAAACGGAAATATTAATCCACCCCACATATGAAATGTCACATAATATACCTTGAAACACGAAAACATGTCTAAAGCGGAACTTTTTTTGGTATTATGTAATTTCGTTTTGACCGGTTTTCTTGTAAAACTGTGGTATCATCTAGTTTACTGATTAATTAAGGGGCTATTTCATTCACGCGAAAGCACCCGTTCGATAATGTTAATCCTATGGAAGACATTTTAAAAGACAGTATTACGCTTGCATTTCAATATATATATATTTTTTTTCAATTGAGTAGGTATGGTCTATCTGTACATGTCGTTTTTTTTGCTTTTCTTTGCAGGTTTCTTTTTTTTTTATGAGAGTACTTCTACTATCGAAACCAGTTCCAAAACGAAATGTATCCTTATAAAGATAAAATTTGAAACAAAATCAAAAAAGTAAAAAACGGCCTTTGTACAGGTCAATTTCATCTAACAATACGAAAAAAATCGTTTAAAAATATTGAAATGCAAACGAGATGTCTTAAAAAAATTCTTCCATGGGATTAACATTAGCGCACAGGTGTTTTCGCGTGAATGAAGTAGCCCCTTAAAAGTTTAATATTAAATTAATATGGTAATATAAGATACTACCATCTCCAAACACGATATAAGTAGTATAAAAAATCATAAACTTGATAAGAAAGAAAACTGTACACGCGGTAAATGCTCATTTACTAATCCATCTTAGCAGATTTGTTTTTACTGAACTTTTGATTTATCAATACATGTTTTAAAAAATATTCTGCATTTATCAGTAAAAAATTAATTAATTAAAATACAAATTACTAGTTATCTGGCAGCTAAATTACAAGACCCGAAAGAGATACGATGCAAATGTTATTTGATCATAAGAACCAAAACTATTCGTAAAGACTTCTCTTTTCTGCAGATATTACTTCAGATGTTAGCCGGCATACAGCCTGTAGCAGAGAAACGTTTTCCAAAGCTATTTTTCAACACCCATTCACGCCCCCCATTGATAACCGGACAGCGTGCTCGATCATCGTATGACACTTAGCAGGGGAAAGAAGTAATCCCTTTAGCACTTTTGAGAGACAAATTCTCTTAAAACATTTTAGCTTTTGAAACAAGTTATCTGTTCCTTTTCAAGCTTTCTTAATGCGTTATTTTACAAAGTACTCAACCGCTCAGAGGGTTAAATAGAAATTTTCTCCTTATTTAAACGCTTTATTAATGCTCTATTTCAGTCAAAAAATATGTCAGAAATAGATTTTTATTTTTACTGGTGGAAGTTTACTTTGCCGATAGTCAGGCTCTGCGTTTCAGCCATATTGTGATAACCTAGACAATCTCCTGTCAGTGACAGTAAAAAAAAAGGTAATAGTGCCTGGGCAAACTGACACCAGTAAAAACAAATAGAAATTGTTACGATATTTTAAGAATATATTTCCATGAGTAAGATGCTATAATTAGACGAAATATTTTATTCAAGTTTACTGGTGGGAAGTTCGCCCCAGCTGTAGTCAGAAACTGTTCATATGATTTAAGAAAGACAGCCGCTATCTTATGACAACCTCCTCAGTTACTTCACTCGCAAATGGGAGACAGCACACTATATATCAGGAGCTTGAAAGAACAAGGGCGAATCTGAAAAATCGATTTTTTTTTGTTTTTTCTACCTCAGATGCATGTAGGGAACACGTAGTTAAGTCCTTTTGCCCTGGTCCGTCCTTATTATTCTCACAGTGTCGAGCTAAAATGCGTAGTACCCTATTCTATAACATTACTCGCAAAACTTTGAGCTTGATTTCCCAACACCCCAATTTCAGGATTCTCCCTTGCTCTTCCAAGCTCGTGATATCTTCTCATCTTTCAGTGTTGGCAGATTGGGGACTTTTTTAATTAAGATTATTTGACTGTCATCACTTTTTTTAAATAGAATAATTCGCCTTATTTTTCAGGATTTTTAATCTATTTTTAAATAGGCCGAATATTTCTATTTAAAAAAAGTGGTGACAATCAACAATCTGGGGACAAAAAAAGTCCCCAATCTGGCAAAACTGTCATCTTTATTCATAGCTCCATTGTCACATGTATCATTATATTCTGTTTGCACCACTATTTAAAAAATATATATTTCGTAGTATATTTCTCTTCCAAATATTTTCAAAGCATATGTAAAAGTTCTTTGTTTTGAAAAAGTGGCGCGAAATAATATTAAAAAAAAAAAAATAGTCGCCCGTGGCAGACTTGAAAAAAGCGCAAGACTTTGCAGCTATGGATTAAATAAGGTAAAAATTACAATTTAAATTACTCGTGTTCGGCCGTGCATATATAGAAAGAAAGCGATAGAACATGACAAATCTTTGTTTTGTTAAACTGGTAGAATTTGTCACTGTGTCCATATATTAAGAAATAAAAAGGGTATTGTTAAACAGCACAAGTTTTAAATTTGTGTGCATATTTCTATGTTTTAAAGACTAATTTTATCATTTGCACCGATAATGTAGCTTTAGAAGCTCCGAAACAGCTGTCTGTAACGCTTTTGTATACACATATTTACATTTTGTGCTTTTTAACGTTGCCCATTTTTTTTCACTTGCTTTTAATATTTAACTCTTTCAGGGGCAAAGCACTTCTGTAGTTAAAATGTTAAAATGAATGAGTGACACCGCGATTTACAACCAAGTTTATAAGAAAGTAAGTAAAAGCTTTACTTCGCGTAGATTATAAAAAGGAAAATTTAATTAAAAATTTCTGGTAACAATGTGGCATTTGGATAATAAAATAAACTGGTATATATAATATACCTCCGCCCTTCAAGTGGTTAAACGATTAAGTGTCATTTAATTAAAACGAAAAAGTGCACCTTCCCCTGAGAAACTAACAGAAAAATATGTTCCTTTTTCATTCTTTGAAAAAAAAAATCCTTCAATAAAATAACTGTAAATAAAGTAACTATATAAAGTAGTTCCTCCATTTTCTCGGAATATCCAAAACTCTTTTCAGTGAAGCCGAAAATATATCACACTCTCTCTCTGAAATGTGTGCCCACTTCCGAATTTATGTTTTGTTGATAACAAAAGCTTCAACGATCGACACTTTTATTCTGACAGTTTTTAATTTATCGTGGATAATATTCAGTTTTAAAAACTGAATTTTTCCCTATATGATCTAATGTCTGCAATGTTGTTAGTTTGTAAAAAAAATATATATATAAAGAAAGAAACATATATCTTGTTTAGTTTTTTAAAATACATTTATTTACCATGCTATATCCAGGGCTCCCACTGGTTCGTTTTTTGAAAACCAGTATTTTTTTAGAAACAAATTCGTGGTAGGTTTCTGTAACAATTGTAGGAAAAACGCTCTTCCAGGTAAGTTTCTAGAAAAATTGTAAAGATTTTTCTTTGAAAAATAGTGGCGTTCAAAAAACGGACCGAGAGGGAGCCATGTATATCAATCACTGTTAAATTTTGCTTTCATCCATGATTTCAAGTTTAATTTGTATAGGTGATGACTGTGATTTCTTAGAAATTGTATGATTTTGTAAGAACTTCGGTAGCTTTAATAAATATTTAAGAATAAATGTGTACTTTTTAGCTGTCTTTTTTGGAAGAGAAATACAGATATCCATACTTAACCCCTTGAAGGACTGTGGTTCATTTTTGGACCATTTAATTTTAATCCCTAAATGGCACATCGGTACAAGAATTTCTAAAATGGAAATTTTCCTTTTGTTAACTGCGTGAAGAAACGCTTTTACTTATTTTCAAGTAATTTGGTTATAAATTCTGGTGTCTTTCAATCGTTTCAGCATTTCAGCATTTTACGAATAAAAGTACTTTGCCTTTGCACAAATGTGTTATGAGTACTAATTTTTCCATCTGAGCAAAAATGTACCCAGGTCGGTATTTAAACCCAGAATATTTCAGCTGTCTGGACGACAACCCAGCAAACTCAACGTTCGCTTAGATCAACCATTTGATCATGAAATCTGAGCTGTTATTTGAAACAGCACGGCAGAATAAACCGCAAGTAAAGCAACACCAATAAACTGTTGAAGAGTGATTACACTTTTAATTTTTTTTCTGGGCTGTTATTTGAAATAGCACAACACAATAAACAGCAGTTAAAGAACTCCAATAAACTATGGAAGATTAATTGCACTTTTACTTCATTATTAAAAAAAATAATGAATTAAAAGTGTTAATTATTTTTAAGACAATTAATTAGAAGTGTAATTATTCTTCCATAGTTTATTGGAGATCCTTCATCTGAGGTTAATTTTGTCGTGCTTTTTCAAATAACAGCCCAAATGTCATGATAAATGGTTTATTTGAACGAATAATGAATTGTATGTGTTGTCGTCTAGATAGCTTAAATGGTAGAGCATTGGAAATAAAAGCCAAGGGTTCAGGGTTCGAGTCTCGCCCTAGACATATTTTCTCTCAGATGGGAAAATCACTAGTCATTACGGTTACAAATCATTTGAAATATTTACCAATCAGATGATTGTGTTTAAAAAATGATTACCGTAATTTCCGTCTTATAATCCGCGGAATAAACAATCATGTCCATACATTTTATTTGATAAAATGTAACTTATTAGATAGCGGTAAATATTTGACTTTAATTAATAAGTAATTTTTCTGGGTCCAAACATGACTGTTCGATCCGCGGATTATACTCCGAAAATTACGGCAATTAAAACACTGGTACTAGGTCGAATTTTTCTTGTTCATGGGAGATCTGAAAAGAAGTTTTATGTCTTGTATAAATCGAAAACAAAATCAAACTTTTTTTATGGCTCATTATATACATTTCGACATTGCAGAACTGTTTAACATCGCCAGGCATTTGCAGACATTTATACATACAAAATATTTTACCATAGCTTCCAGCCTGCATTTCTCAAATTAAAATAATACATTTCGAACCTTGCATTTAAATTATCCCTTGAAGGGTGGTGGTTCATGTTTGGAACACTTAGTTTTAATCCCTAAATGCCAGGTTAACATTAGAATTTTTGAATGAAAATTTTCTTTCAAAAGGTGCAGAGAGAAAAATTTTGTAATTAGTTTCAAATAAATTTGTCAGTAAATTGTGGTGCCATTTAATATTCCGCATAGAAGTACTTTGACCCAGAAAGGGTTAAATATGAATTTAAACACGTACCATGAAGATATACCTCACATATTATTAAGTAAAATATTGGATGTTTATAACAAAATTGAATTAATTGCAAAACAGTTTACATGGTATTTAGAATCTGTATATAATTTTTCTGATTCCTAGTGGAACATTCTCTTTTTCTTTTTACCTTGTAAGAGGTTATTTTTATTTTTCGAAATTTATCGATAATTCACTAAATCATCTTCGTTTGTAAATACATCACAAATGTAATAAATTTAACAACAAATACCAAAGCTATAGCGTCTAGAAGATATAGCGTAATAACCGATTATTCCAGTAATACATTAAATATTGATAAAATAGTAAATCCTTTAAATGTTGAACGATGCTTAACGATATACGATGTCGACAGAAGTGATATCTGCTAGCTCCAATCAACGTAAATATTATATAAGTCTAGTATAAGGATTGAGCTAGCAGATGTCATTGCGATCGACATTAACCGTTCAGCAGAATGGACTTGTGAATATAGAGGCGGATACATATACTGTGCTGTCTGCCAGTGGTGAGTGAGTAATTGATGACGTAGTCACAAGATAACGATTGTTTTTTTTTATAATCCGAACAACAGTTTATGATAACAGTCGGCAGAAAACTTCCCACCAGAAAATTTGAATAGAAAATTTCGTCTAATTTAAGTGCCTTATTTACGGGAATATTTTCTATTCGTTTTTACTGGTGTCAGTTTTCCCAGGTATTATATTCTTCTTCTTTGTCACTGACAGGAGGTTGTCTTGGTTGTCACGATATGGTGGAAACGTAAGGCCTGACTATCGCCAAAGTAAACTTCCACCAGGAAAAATGAATATCTATTTCTTCCATTATTTATGATTAAAGTTTTGCATTACTAAAGCATTTAAATAAGAAAAAAATTCTTTATATAAATTTACTGGTAACTACTTCCCCCAGCGCTAATTAACCCCTGCGAAAGCGGATACAGTTGAAGATTCACTATTTTAACCCCTTAACGGTCGCATTAAATTACGGTTTAAATATTCAAATTGCTTATTGGCACCACTTTTATGAAAAGTAAATATTGATCTTTTTTAATGACAGGTCAAAATAATACCGTAATAAAGCCAATTACACTACTTTATAAAATTAGTGGGAATCAAACAATCTGAATAAAAGCCACAGCCCGTGAATATCACGGGAGCAGGAATTAAGGGGTTAAAGATGTGTCAGTTCCTCTTTATTATTTGTTCCATGTTTATAGTTGTTAATAGTTCCATTGGGCATTTATCCGATTCAGTACTCTTTTGCTGGCCGGATGCAACACGATATACCTAAACAACAGTATCAAGAAATACATAATGTGGAAATTGCGTATATTGGTATTGCTTTAGAATTTATCCGAAATTTATGCTTTCTAAGGGTGCCATTAGATTTATCACTTGAAAGTGTAAACACTGTTCCAGAGTTGCCAAGTCTCCCGCTTTTTTCATACCACTATTATCTTACAGAATATCTGTTTCTTTTAAATCGGCCAAATGTTCCAATTAAATAAAACAACATTTTCTGTATTAAAATACTGGTATCCAAAAAGCCGGAGACTTGGCAGCTCTGGCTAAGCGTTAGTTACATCGTCTGGAAATATTTGGTGCACTTAAAATAATAGGTCTTGAAGTACGAAACGTCCAATTCGAAAGCGTTTTTTTTTCTTTTTTAAAAATTCTGATTTTTAAGTTTAAATACTTATTTTTACTTTATAAGATGATATATATGTATCTATTCCAGAAATACCGTAAAATAAAATTACTATTCAAAATTTTCTGGTGATATCTGAATATGTAAATAAAAATCCTCTTTCTAATAGGACGTTTCATACTTAACTCATAACTACTGTGAGCGGTCTGACAGACCGCTCCAGATTTCCCTGCATGCATTTCCACCCCTCAGAATAGATAATGATCCTCATCCTTACCTCTACCTTCCTGAAACGGTCCCCCAAGGTCACATTCCGCTTTTCATTCTGCTAGCTGCTTTTGTTATTTATTTTTTTTTTTACTCATTTCATTGCGAAAGCGGTCTGTCAGACCGCTCACAGTACTTGTGATTCTGTTTTTGTCCGAGAAGGATCTTTCTATTTTGTAGATAATTTTATACTTTTTTCATGATATTATGGGGAAAATGGAATCTAATTAATCGAGAAAACGTCCAGTGTACTTCAAACAAACTGCAATTGAGGGGCCTGTACAAAAATAGTTGGGTATAGAATTTTCAGATTCTGAATATTCCGAAAAAATTATCACAATTCGCGTTCGGAATTATCACTGGATGGTGAAGAAAATATTTCAAGTAACTCAGAGTATTTTTATGGAAAAATTAATTTTACAAAAGAACCAAATCGAGATTTTCGAACTCCGAAACATAATATTGTTGTGCTTCTGTCGAGTTTAAAAGATAATGCAAAAACTGGGCATAAAGCAGAACCAGAAGAAACTTGGAATTTACTATTTGTTAAAAACGTTATAGAAATTATACTTAAATGGACTAATGGAAAAAATAAAGATTGTAAATTGCGTTATTCTAATCAAACGAGACACGAACTTACTGATACAGATGATATTGAAATAAAAGCATTTCTTGGATTATTATTGTACTCAGCAGTTTTCAAATCAAATCGATAGCCTGCCTTCAATATTCGAGAATGCAAGACATTGACTGCAACTGAACATTTTGTACTGTGTAGAAAAAAAGTATTTTTTTATTTATTTTATTTCAACTGCGATGTATAAATTTTCATGTATTTAATTCCATTTTAAAAAAGTATGTAGATATGTATGTAATCTTTAATTTACGAACTTTTTTTTATATTTATATAACGACATTTTTTATGCAAATATAATCTAATTTTTACTATTTAACTATACTTTTCTTAGATATTCATATATATTTTTATTACATTTTTATTCAACGATTATTAGATGAGTTTAAAATTACTTATTTCTTTTCCTCGCTGTCCTACAATAAATCGCTTTTTCTTACTATCCCCATATAACGTGATACCAGTCTGTAGTCTTCAAAAATAAACTTCAAGTTTCGAAAAATGATTTATAAATCAATTAAGTAGATAAGTATTGGTACAAACCATTTTTTACCATTTAGTTGCAATTTTATTCATGTTTTGATTTAGTGGCCTGAGAGACCACTCACAGTAGTTATGGGACAATTTTTGTCACAGTAGTTAAGGGTTAACCCATTAAACTCTGACGTTGCGTTTTCGCAACATTCTATTTGTGATTTAAAAAAAAATATTTGATACCAGTAAAAGAAACAAGAAAAGTTTGCCTTATTTAATTAACACATTTAACTGATTCTTAAAGTATAAGTAAATGTTTAATAAAAAGTGGTGTGAACTGAATAAAATTCCTGTCAAACATTCTGGTCCTTAATGGGTTAATGACCTGATATATTCCTGAATTTTTCTTCATTCCTAATGTATCGCGTACTACAACATAAATCTTTTTGATACAGTTTTACGCAAAACTTATCTTTCAAAAATAAGGTTTCCGTTGTTTAAAGTGCATCATAAATATCAAAAAACACACTGGATTCTATTCATTCGTAGCAATAGACTCCATCCTAGCGCCCTCTGGTGAAAATTCAATTTTTTGGATACGGTTTCTCTTGTTGATTGCTACTCTATATACCATAATTTCCGGCGTATAATCCGCGGATCAAAGAGTCATGTTTAGACCCAGAAATTTTATTTGATAAATTAACTCCTTAACCCCTTCACGGCCGATTAACATTTGGAAAAACCATCAAAAAAGTACCTATTTATTTTATTACAGAAATTGAATAATTATAAGGTTACTAAATAAAATATGCAGTTAGTTTTTTTTTTTTTTTTAAGGCGAAAAAAAAGATGTTATAGAGCAAATTCATATTTATAGAAAAGCCATCATGCGAGAATTCTGTGTCTTAAAGTTTGTTTTACACCGTACAAATTAATGTGAATAAAACCTTTATTTTTCACAATTTAGACCTTTATTTATCATCATCACACACATTTTTACAAATAATATTTGAAATAATATACAGGGTGTTTCTAAACTCATGGTACAAACTTTAAGGGTAGGTAGAGCAAACAGTAACAATCATTTATTGTATAGGAATGTGTGGGACCAAGTGATGCATTAAGGTAAAAACACCAGGGGGGAAATTATGCCCCTTTTTTAATTTTCAAAATTTCTCATTCATACCAGAAAATTTTTATGCTATCCTTTTCTTGACATTCCATAATTACTTAACAATAAAATTCTTCTTTTAAAATTTTTGGTATGAGATCGAAGTTTTTGAATAAAAAAAGCGCAAAACTGGCAAACTGATCAAACGAAATACATGAATATAAAAGATAAAATGTTTATTTACAATGTAGTTTGAAGTAAATAATGATGCATACAATAATATTACAATAAGTGTTCAAAATTGCGCCCACCAACTGTGATAGATGCTTCGCAGCGCCGGTGGAACGATTGGCGTACA
Organism: Maratus speciosus; assembly: GCA_963932465.1. NCBI lineage: Eukaryota > Metazoa > Arthropoda > Arachnida > Araneae > Salticidae > Maratus > Maratus speciosus. Next base: position 440,983,602 of record OZ010796.1, on the reverse strand, counting down.
CTTCTAAAGATGTCAGGCATTTCCCGCACACGTGCAGCAGCTTCGGATATGCGAGATAATAGATTCTCGTCTAACTGGAGTCTGATAAACAAGACTCTTCAAATGTCCCCATAAAAATAAATCAAGGCTTGATAAATCAGGAGATCGCGGTGACCAAGGAACTGGTCCACCACGCCCAATCCATCGCGTCCCAAATGTGGCATTCAGGTAACTGCGCAGATCAGTGGTGAAGTGCGCGGGCGCTCCATCATGCTGAAACCACATCCGGTTATCGGGACATCTTGCAGCAGTTCTGGTAACCTGTTGCAAAAAAATATAAATAAATAAAATAAAAAAAAATAAAAATAAGGTAACAGCGACCATCCAGCCTATTTGGTAGTTTGTATGAGGCAATAAATAATAATTATTAACAATACGAGCCCACAAATTCACCGAAAATCGTTGTTGATAAGAACGTGGCCGCGTTGTATGTGGATTATTGGTCGCCCAAAGTTGGAAATTATGCGCATTAAATACACCCTCGCGTTTAAACATTGCCTCATCTGTAAATAGAATATGAGCAGTAAAGTCTGGCTGCAATACATGTTGCTGCAAAACCCACTGGCAAAATTTCAACCACAGAAGATAGTCTTCCGGAATCAAAGTTTGTACACGTTGAAAACGGAAGGGATGAAATCGATTTTCATTTAACACTCTCCAAACGGTCCGATGACTCATACCTAAATTCTGTGCAACAGCTCTTTTACTTGATTCGGGCCTTTCACTCACAAAATTCGAAATAATTTCTTCAGGCTTGCACTGCGTACTGGTCTTTCTCGCCCAGTTTCCTGTCTGGTAACGTGGAAAGAACTTGTTTCAGAAAGCGAACGGTGTAAGCGCTGAAACATTCTATGATCAAGCATTCTTCTGCGAGGAAACTGCTCCTGATACATTTGTAGGGCAGCTCTGGCGTTGCCATTTGCACGACAACACATGAAATACATGTCGGCTTTTTTGATTATGTAAAGTCTTCCATGACGAACGGTAGCACAATTAAAAATGACGATTTTTTTTTACTTGAACGCAGGGTATTGAACGGCGATATGTCACTTGCTGCCCTCTACTGCCAGTGGAATCAAACAAAAAATCGATTTCTATTTCAAAAAATTTCTATTTCTATTTCTATTTTCAATTTAAAAAATTATGATTTCATACCAAAAAATTCCAAAGAAGAATTCTATTGTTAAGTAATTATGAAATGTCAAGAAAAGGATAGCATAAAAATTTTCTGGTATCAGTGAGAAATTTTGAAAATTAAAAAAGGGCTTAATTGCCCCCTGGTGTTTTTACCTTAATGCGTCACTTGGTCCCATACATTCCTATACAATAAATGATTGTTACCGTGTGCTTTACCTACCCTAAAAGTTTGTACCAAGAGTTTAGAAACACCCTGTATTTACATTAAATTCTGATTATTAATAATTTTTTGAGTGTTACATATTTCAAAACATACAATACAATGCCCAACATTACAACCAGCGCAAAAGCCGAAGTCAAAATGCGATATTTAAAGACTTCACACCGAAATGCCAGTTAAATTTTTCTGGTTTCAGAAGTTTTTTCCAGCAATAAATCTCCAGCCCGGAAATATGACCGGAGCGAGAAATAGCAAACGACACCTCAGCCGTGATAGTGACGGGAGCGAGAATTAAGGGGTTAAATCGCTGTAAATATTTGACTTCAATTATTATTAACACCTTGGGCTGGAAATTAATTGGCAGAAGCCGTCCGTATTTTATCTCTTCCATGTTTTAGAAAAATATTTCACGCCAGAATTTTTATTTAAAATTATTAACTTATATATTTATCTAGTTTTTTTTTCTTTGTATCATTTAAACAAGTTTTATAAAAAAATTCTGGTTCGAACCGAGATATATTCATTTGTCGCTGGTTATCTAGTGTTAATCCAAGGCGACGTACATAGCACGTCATTCCAGGCCAAGGGGTTAAACAAAATTTCGGGGTCGAATCATGAAAGTTTGATCCGCCGATTATACGCCTAAATTGTACACTTCCCCATAGTGCTGTAATCCAATGAACTTTGCTTTTGTATTCGGAAAATGTTCACAATTCCCGATCGCGCGTTACATCACCATTATTCATCGGCAATTTTACACTGGTCATCAAAATTAAAGGATAATGAGAAAAAAATATGCTCACTAAGTTAATGTTGCAACCAATGCCCAATACTGCAATTATTTATGTTAATTCAATACTATTGAACTCAAAATTGCACATCCGCGCGTACGTTAGCGTCGGAAATATGCAAATTAGATTATTGACAATGTGGTGCGAAATGGACGTATGTTGGAATTCTGGTCTGTAATGTTGTTTAAAGTGAATGTGTTGTCTGAGTGGGATCAGTATTCATTAGTTATGGCTCAAAGGCATCATTTAATTTAAGGTCAAAAGTGGCGAATAACTGGTAGAATCGAGGAAGATCAAAAACAAACGGAGGTCGCCCAAGATTAGAATATCCCTCAAAGTGTCATATCAAGAGCTTCAAGCCGCTTTTTAAGCACTGGATCCGCTGACAGACAGTCTGGTCAGGGGAGACCAAGAGCAACAACTGCATCTGAAGACCGTTTTCTCTCACTGTGGCTCGAAGAAACCGCGAAGCGAGTTCAAGACATTTGGTTTCAGACCTTCAGGCTGCCACAAGAATTCGAATTAGCCGTTCTACTGCTGCACCAATGCATAACGAGGATGGACCGTATGTGAGAAAACCAAAAGTTTGTGTTCCACACACTCCAGCTTCCCAAGGGGCCCATTTAAACTGTTCCTGTCGTCATGTTCAATGAAGCCAAGAAGACTGGGCTCGAACGGGATATTTTACAGACAAGGGAAGGGCAAGTTGCGTCTTCCTTCATCTCTTATGATCAAAACACGTCTAGAATCAGTGTTCAGACTATATCTGGACTCGTTAGTAAACAATAAGTGAGCCCAGTCTTCTTGCCTCCATTGAACATGATGAGAGCAACAGTTTAAACGCGCCCCTTGGGAAGCGGGAGTGAGTGGGACACAAACTTTTGTTTTTATCGTATACAGTCCATCCTCGTTAAGACTTCGTGCAGCAGTAAAACGGCTAATTCGAGTTCTTGTGGCAGCCTGAAGGTCTGAAACCAAATCTCTTGTAGTGGCTTCGAGCCACAATGACAAAAAATGGTCTTCGCATGAAGTTGTTGCTCTTGGCCTCCATTGACCAGGCTGTCTGTCAACGGATCCAGTGCTTAAAAAGCGGCTAGAAGCTCTTGATATGCCACTTTGAGGGATAATCAAATATTCAGCGACCTCCGTTTGTTTTTCACCTTCCTCGATTCTTCCAATTATTCGCCACTTTTGATCTTATTTCAAATGATGCCTTTGAGTCATAACTAATGAATACTGATCACATTCAGATTCCACATTCACTTTAAACAACACTACAGACCAGAATTACAACATACGTCCATTGCGTACCACATTGTCAATCATCTAATTTGCATAATTCCGACGCTAACGTATGCGCGGAAGTGCAATTTTGAGTTCAATAGTATTTAATTAAAATAAATAATTGCAGCATTGAGCATTGGTTGCAGCATTAACTTAGTGAGCATATTTTTTCTCATTATCCTTTAATTTTGATGACCAGTGTATTACAAAATATAATCATATGATGTTTTTTTATGATTACACATGAGTGAATCCACATTTGTATTGATAAATTTTCTAAAAATTGTAATACAAATATTTTAATGGAATTTTTTTTTTTATTTAAATCCAATTTTTAAAATTTATGTATCTTTCAGTATTCCAACTTTGTTGCCTGAATTCCATTCATCACCATTAATTTCGGACACAAATGTGTTGTTATTTAATCGCATAACTTCTATAATTAATTGAATTTTCATATATTAAACAGTGGCAACCTCTGTGATCAGAGGTTTGAATAATCATGTTTATAAAATATTATAATAAATAATAAATATTATTATTTACTTCAAAAAACAATTCCGAGTATTTTGTTCCGCAAAACATTTTCTACTAAATTAAAGCTTAATAAAAGTAAAATATTTTCTTCAAATTTTAACGTAATTTCAAAATTTATTTTGCGTTACTTGAAAGACGAGAAATATTCAAAGTTTGTAAAGATTTGTAGAAGTTTCTCAAATAGAGAATATTTTGAAATTCTATTTACCCTGTTGCATATTGAAGACTTTGAAATGGGGCCCGAAGTTTTAATTTACTTCCCGTAAACATTGGAATATGTTTATTAACATTTTACATTCTTAGATGAGCAGCTAACTCAGTATAAATTTCGGAAATCATTAAATATCAGCTGTAATAAGGTATATGAGATCATATTCTATAAAAGAAAATTATATTACCTTGTAAAACATGTATTAAATAATTTTTTGTGTAATTTTTTTTAATAAATTAATTTTTATGTTAAAAATAATAAAAGGATCCTTTTTTAATTATGAGGCTAGTTTATACGTAAACGAGAATTTTAAAAACATTATTTATTAAATTTTACTTATTAAATTATGCAAAAGTTATTTTTGTACATATTTTTTAAATCTCCTCACACTTTTCCACTTGTATCAAGGAAAGAATTAAGACGTGTCTAGAACTAATTGCACACATCTTCTTTAATTTCTTCTCATGGTTTTCAGACGTTTTACAGAAATGCATTTTGGGCTTGTTTTTAATCTTTAAAAATTAGTTGCACACTGCTGGTACGTGGCCCGCTTTCGGTGCATTTACTTGAACACTTTTCCGATTGTACCATGCATGGGTATGAATTGCGTAGAGGTGTTTTTAATTGTGCTACGCTTTTTCCAGCTTAGCTATAGTTAGTATATATTAACCCTTTCAATACCGGCGTCTCTTACACAAATTTTATTCGGGTGTCACCACTTTTGTTTAAAGTTACCTTCAATTAGATAATTTTGAAAATGCTCTAATTGATTAGTTGACAACCTCCCGATTCCTTTTACAGTTACATTTTACAAAATTGTGCGCTTTTTTCTGTTTCGGGCATGGTGAGATTGTACAAATCAAGTATTTCTGTATAAAAATATTGATATAAAAAATCACGAAGTTTTTCTTTTATTTAATTTTATAAGGCAAATATTACCTTTCTTTATTGCTGGTGTTAAAAACAAATTATGCAAAGAAAGATGGTGTCGGGCCAGACTCGACGTTAGACCGCAAAGGATTAAGATGTGTTTGTATATAAATAAATTCATATACAGCAAAAAGAACCTAAGCAAAACCTATGCCTAAGCAAAAAGAAACTGTGTATATTGCCATCTCTTTATGGCATATTTATGGTAATTGTATTGGAAGTTAGATTTTAGGGGTGTTATGCGTTTCCATGCTGAAGTAAATCTTAGCATGTGGTGTGTATAAAAATCTGTTGATTCCATACAGGGCTCCACAAATTATTTTACGTTGCAATAAATGGGTTGAAAATACTAAGGAAAATGAAAATGCGATTTGAGTTTGAGTAGCTGAATTAAATTTTAACAAACCCATAGCTAACAACTCTTACGCTTTTCTTTCTACCACATAAATATAATAAAATTTTTTTGCCTTATTCTATCGACAGATTTCGGAGATTAAAAGGGTTAAAGTATGCTATTAAGTTTTTCTGATACAAAAAAGCGTAAGAGTTGGCAGCTATGCATACCATATGATATACACTATATGGCCAAAGATGACCGGTCACTTGCAATTTTAGACGTTTTGTTAAATATTTAGAAAACAACATGCGGAATTATCCTGAAACTCCAGGTGTGTAAACAAAATAGTACAGGTCATACATTTCCGTGAGGATTTTTCCCCGAAACCCCTGGGGACCGTCAACAAATTGAAAAAGACGAATATCTTTTGGATAACCCTGTAAAAACAAATGTAACAAAAGCGTTCAAAATGTAGATTATGATTAAGTGCCTTATCGTAATAAACTGTGTTCATTTTGTATGAGGGTAGTATGTATACGCGTAGAGAAATTAAAATTCGAAGACAAATCGAAGAAAAATTCAGGTTTTCATAAAAACAGTCTCAAATTTGGCAAGTTTTTTGCTTATAATTTGTAGAGTTCTTAATATAAATTCTTTTCAGTAAATATGACAAGCAACATCGTACAGAATACCCTGCTATCAGAATTATAAAATAATAAAAATTGTGTGAAAAATAAGCACGTTTACTAAATAATGATTCAGTGCGCATGCCTGAATGTAATCAAAATATAATTTGCATAATGTGTTAGCTAAATGCAGGGATGCAAGCGCTGCGCCACAAATGGCTGTTTTCTACCACTAAATTTTTATAGTATTGCTCACTGTATTTAATCTCCGAATTTCGTGACATCTTATAAGGCGAAGAATACTATTAAATTTTAGTGGTGAAAATCAGCCATTTGTGGCGCAGCGCTTGCATCCCTGTAAATGTATAGATCAACTTTTGTGAAAGTCTCAAAAACATAGTTTGAAAAGTCTGAAAATTATCGTTGATAGAATAAGCTCAAAATCCGTTATTCCCAAAAGGAAGCAAAAAGATGAGGGGTTGTATCCATGTACAGTAGTGCGTGCAATATTGTGTATGCTATATTGGTACTAATCAATGGATATATGGGTACAGCCCCTCATCTAATTGCTTCATTTTGTGAACAACGGATTTTGAGCTTATTCTATCAACGATAATTTTCAGAATTTTCAAGCTATGTTTTTGAGACTTTTACAAATGTTGCTCTATACATTTAGCTATCACATTACGCGCATTATATTTTGATTGCGTTCGGGCATACACAGGGAAACATTATTTAGTAAACCTGCTGATTTTTCATACAATTTTTACTATATTTTACTTATGATTACAGAGTATTGTGTACAATGTTGTTTGTCATATTTTTTGAAAAGAACTTTTTTTTTATATTAAGAACACTGCAAATTATAAACAAAAATCCTGGCCAAATTTGAGACTGTTTTTATGAAAACCTTAATTTTCCTTCGAGTACACATGCTATCCTCATAAAAATGAGCGCAACTTATTACAATAAGCCACTTAATCATAACCTACAATTTGAACGCTTTTGCTACATTAGTTTTGACAGGGTTATCCGAAAGATATTCGTTCTTTTTCAATTTGTTGACGGTCCTCTATGGGGTTTTGGGAAAAAATCTTCTTCGGAAATATATGATCTATACTATACCATCTACGCGCCTGGAGTTTCAGGTTAATTCCTCATTTATTTTTCTAGATATTTAACAAAACGTCTAAAATCGCTAGTGGCCGGTCACATTTGGACATATAGTCAGGGCGCCCACTGGTCCGTTTTTTTGAAAACCAGTAATTTTTTAGAAAGAAATTCCTGGTACGTTTCTGCAACATTTACAAGAAGAACGTTCTTCCTGGTATGTTTCTACGAAATTTATGAAGAAGATTTTCCTTCAAATAAAAGTGGTGTTCAAAAAACGGACCTAGTGAGAGCTCTGTATAGTGTATCAATGGAGTTAGGAATAAAGAGGAGAAGACATATAGTGTACTTTCTACCAGTTGAGAGTGAAGTAACTTAGAAGGTTGTCACAAGATGACGACTGTTTTTCTTTTTTAATCGGAACAACAGTTTCTGATTACCGCCGGGTTAAACTTCTCATCAGTAAATTTTAATAGACAATTTCGTCTTATTTAAGCGCCTTATTCATGGAAATATAGTATTACAAATATGATAAAAAATTTCCATTTGTTTTTACTGGTATCAGTTTGCACAGTTATTCTAATTTTTTATTACTAACACAGACAGGAGGTAGTCTAGGTTGTCAGGATATGGAGGAAACGCAGGGTCTGACTACTGCCAAAGTAAACTTTCACCAGTAAGAATGAATACGTGTTTCTGGCATTACTTATGACTGAAATTTTGCATTAATAAGGCATTTAAATAAGGAAGAAAATTCTATTTAAATTTAATGGTGGAAGTTTTTCCCGTCTGTAATTTACCACTGCAAAAGCGCTTACAGTTGAAGATTCACTAATTTAAGGCTATGTCAATTCATCTTTGTTCCTAGTTCGATGGATATATCATGTATTCGGCGACTCAAATGAATTTGAATAAAGAATCTTATCGACTGAAGGCCTTAATTACTGAAATTACGTGTTGTACTCTGTTATGCATTTTCTAAATTGTTTATTTATTGGGTTGCTACTAAGTTTCCTCTGTTTTTATAATAAATGTTTCTTCCGGAATCTGTATTTTGTTTTTGTTTTTTGATTGAGTTAATTTATGTTAAATTTCAGAACTTTAAAATGGAATGTCAAGCTGAGAAAAAGGAGCATTTTCGACGTCTCTTTCCTTTTGATTTTAACCCTTTCTAGACATCCTATCATAAATTTTATTCAGTTGGGACATCTTTTTTAAACAGTTCCCTTTACATATGAAATACCAAAAAATGCTTTCATTAAAATAGACGATTATTAATTTTATTTATTTATGGTGCCAAAAACAAATTCCGTATGCACCGAAAGGGTTAATCAAGGTCATAAGGCCGCAAAAGCTGCTCGCGACGTTTTTGCTGTGTATGTAGAGGGTTCCATAGCTGAAAGAACCGCTCGTGATTGGTATTCCAAGATTAAAAATGGAAATTTTCACTTCAAAAATGCACATCGTTCTGGCCCTCTTGTTGAGTTCAGTGAAGATCGATTAAACCTACTTTTACACGAAAATTCGCGTCAAACGACAAGGGAACTGTCAGAGAAAATAGAATTCTCCCACACTGCTATAGAGAAGCATATTCACTCGATGGGAAAGGTTCAGAAGTGAGGTTCATGTGTTCCGCATGCTTTAACCCCTTGAGGGGCAAGCAATTACGTTTGTGAAATGCTGAATTCCCACCGGAAACTTTGAAAAATTCTATTTCAAAATAAGTAAAAGCAATTTTACGGCCTTTTTCCCACCAAGGTTAGAAAAGTAAAATTTAATAAATTTTTTCTGGTGTAAAACTTCATTAATCGTAGGTGTTATATAATATATACCGGTGCCCTTCAAGGGGTTAAGTGATAACAACGAAAATAAATGAGCCACAATCTCCGCTGGTTTACTTTCTCGAAACAGCTCAACTCAGGGACACAAGCAACGATTTCTTTACTGAATCGTTACTAGCAACGAGAAATTGTGCCTGTACATTAATATCGAGCAGCGCAAGGATCGGTTTAGCACCGGTAAACAAGCGACACCGCGTGTGAATCAAGATTTTCATCCGCGTAAAACGATGTTGTGCATATGGTGGGACTGGAAAGTACAGTAATTTCCGGCGTATAGTCCGCGGATCAAACAATTCTGTTTCGACCAAGAAATTTTATTTAGTAATTGAAGACAAATATTTACCGCGATCTGAAAAGTTACATTTTATTTTTAATAGTTTCTGGGTCGAAAAATGATTGTTTGATCCGCGGATTATACGCCGGAAATTACGGTAATTATCAATTACGAATTTCTTGAACGGGACCAAACGGTCAACACGGAAGTCTATGTTAAACAGATGGAACGACTTAGCACTGCTATTCAAAAGATAGGACCTAATTGGCAGTGTGAAGTTCTTTTGCTTCACGACAACGTCCGCCCTCACATATCCAATATGACCAAGGAAGCTCGTTAAACGCATGGCTGGGAAATGCTGCCACAGAAGCCGTACCCTGCTGATTTGGCACCAACGGTTTTCCACCTCTTTCGATCTCTTCCAAATGCTTTGCGCGGAGTTTTATTCAATACTGATGCAGAATTGAGAGCTTGGTTGGATGAATGTTTCGAGTCGAAACCGGGTGAGTTCTGTCAATGAGGTGTTGAAAATCTTGTTGAACGTTGTGAAGATGTTGTAAACAACAAGGAAGAATACATTATTGATTAATTAGTTGCTAATTTTTATTGAAAGACAAACTTTTAAAAGATAAAAAAAGCGGCAGGAACCTACTTGCCAACCCTGTTGGCATCCCATAGTTGACATTCCATTTTAATGATCTGATAGTTAACATAATTTAACTCCATCATTAAACTAAATTTGGATTCCGGAAGAAGAAAATTATTTTTAAAAAAATGGCTGAACTTAGTTGACAACCCAATTGAAAGCTTCTTTTATCTTATTAAATAGTGAAGTTCTCTTGCAGTAATTGTTTCATAATTTATTTTTGATCCGGATTTAAGCTAAAATAAGTACTATTTTTTTTATCGATATAATTTATATTTCAAAATGTCTAGTTAATGAAGGTTACCTAAATTGATGACTAATTTTTAAATCAGGCCTTCGCAGGAAATTTAACAGGAAGATCAAGCATTCTTTATAATAGACTACAGAAAAATTTAATCATGTACCATAAAGAAAATATGAGGAACGCTAATGTCAGAGAAACCTTAAGTAAGTAATTATAATTGGCATCTTTCGTAAGAATATTGATGAAATGGCATGATAACAAATTTAGCAATATTAATGCAAAGTAAAAACATCATGTTAGTAAGTTTTCGGAAAGTTTAAGTACTTTGTGCGCTTTCTAAATAAGCGTAATAAAATAATTTTGTTAAGAAAAAAGTGATTGATAGCTCAGCTTCAAGAATTTCCGCATATAATAAATAAATTACATTGGTTTAAATTTAACTTTAAAATAAATCGATGAGTGATTTCAAAATTTATTAAAAGTCCAACATTTAAGATTTTCAGGATTCAATAAAAGTAGTGCTACAGAGAAATTCTAGATATTTTAATACTTTTCCTGTGCTCACTTTATTTCTTAAATCCTTATATCGTAGGCACTATGTCAAACTATCCAATATGAAAAGAGTGTTGCAAGTGCACTACTTTTTTAAAATTTAGATTTCTTGATTCGCATTACTTTTTTCAAATGGTACAATTAGCCTTATTTAAAGACATATTAATAATGGCGAAAACAAGGGGGATTTTACCATTTCAGAAAAATGGTGCAAATCATGAAATCTGAATTTTAAAAAAGTAGCCCACTGGCAACACTCTTTTCATATTGGATAGTTTGACATGGTACCGACAATATGTGCATGTTGGTTTTCATTCATTTATTTTATAAGAATTTTAACTGAAAAAGAAACTTTTAAAAATCCTTAACCGTACGTCGTTTTTACATAAAAAAAATGTATTAATCCTATTTTGTCAGGTAATTATTAATATAGCCATAAATAATTGGAAACTGTTTCTTAACACTAGGACCAATGTTGTGAGTTCGCTACTTTTTATTATTACTTCCGATTGTTTCATTGCACCCACTTTTTTGAAGTAGAAATATTCGCCTAACTTAATGTAGATTAACCCCTTAATTTTCTCTCGCGTGATATTCACGGACTGTGTGTTTTATTTAGATTATTTCATTCCCACTAGTTTTATAAAATAGTGTAATTGGCTTTATTCTGGTATCATTGTACTCGTCATTAATAAGGTGAATATTTCTTTTTCAAAAAAGTGGTGGCAATAAGTAATTTGAATTTTTTAATTGTAATTTATTGCGACTTTTAAGGGGTTAAACAATTCAAAAAAAAGGCAAATTTTACTATTCAAAAGATGTGGTGGAAATCCAGTAATGTGAATTGTAAAAGAGTAGCGAACTGGCAACATTCATTAAAACGCACGTTAAATGTTACTCAAGCTTTATAAAAATATAAACCAGAATTTTCTGGTTCGAAATGACATTTAATCAACTAGTCGGAGTTGAAACAACACCTGCTGGACGTTCTAGTTTAACCTTATAATGTCCGTTCAATTTTACATAGTACAACTACCCGTGCACCGCGGTGTATTTTCTTACGATACATTTCTAAATTTTTAGAAAAATAAATTAGCGTTTAAAATATTATTCTAAATGAAATACAATTACTAGAGGCTGCAGTAGTAATAAAGGGTATAGGTGTAGTAATAATAAAATACCTTTAACCCCTTGATTGGAGTTGGTATTTCTATGAAACCACTTAATTTTAAATTTCAAATCAAACTATGGCACCAGAATCTTGGTAAATAAATTTCCGGTTTATTATATATATATACGAGGGTTACTCTGAAATTATTGAGATACGCGCAGACGACAATTTACAAAATAAAAATAACGGTTTAATTTTAAAATACAAAGTATTTTAACACAGCAGGCGATTTTTTACTGACTTACTTCAATTTGTTTAGCGTAGAATAAATTTTAAACAGAAGAGAAAATGGAGTTGACGCGAGAACATTTTCGCACTACGATTTTCTACGATATTAAAGCAGGATTAAATCAAGAAGAATGCATTCAACGGTTGAAATTAGCATTTGGTGGTGAATCTCCAGCTCGTGTTACTGTATTCAGATGGTTTAAAGCAGGGGTGTCAAACTGTGGCCCGCCGGATACCACTAAAATTTTACAGTTATCTTTGTCTTATCTAATCGTCGAATTTCTGCGATTCAACTGGTCGACTATTTCTTTAAAATTTTAGTGGTATCCGGCGGGCCACAGTTTGACACCCCTGGTTTAAAGAATTTAGCAGAGGTCGCAATTTTCTTCAGGATGAAGAACACATAGGAAGTCCGCCGTCGGCAATAATCCCTGATAATGTGTCTGCCATATGAAAAATGTTAATGGATGTTAATCACTATACCTATCAAATGATACAGAAGGAACTTATTGGATCCGCAGTCATACACAAAATTATTCATGAAGAATTGCATATGAAAAAAGTAGTTTGCCGTTGGGTTCCTCATAATCTAACTGAGCACCAAAAAGAGGAGCGTGTCAGAATCAGTAAAAAAAAACTCTTAAATTGCAAAATGATGGTGGCCACCGCATCATTTCTAAAATTGTAACGGGTGATGAAACGTACATACCGTTTTTTGACGTTCCTACACGTCAAGAAAGCAAAGTATGGGTCTTTGAAGATGATCCCACGCCGTCAATGGTGAAAAGACAACGCGCACTGAAAAAAGTGATGTATGCCGTTTTCTTCAGAAGTACGGGATTGGTCAAAGCCATCAAGTTGGAAGGACAGAAGACAGTAACAGCAAACTGGTATACCACTAAATGTCTTCGAGAAATTCTACAAGAAGTGAATGTTAGGGGACTAATGCTTCACCATTACAATGCATCTTCACATACAGCCGGATTAACAGTTGAGTTTCTTAAACAAAAACGAATTAAAGTGATAGAACATCCGCCGTATTCACCTGATCTAGCTATGTGTGACTTTTGGTTATTCTTTAATCTAAAAAAGAAATTACGTGGACGTCTTTTTCATTCAGAAGAAGAGATTGATGTGGCTATAAATGCATTTTTTTCATCTATTCCAAGAAATGAATGGCTTGAGGCATTTAATCTGTGGAAAATTCGTCTACAAAAGGGCATTGATGCTGGAGGAGACTACTTTGAACACACCTAAAATTTATTAAGTACAACTTTAAAAACATAGTTGTATCTCAAAAATTTCAGAGCGACGTTCGTATATATATATGTATATATGCGTGTGTGCGAAATATAGCTTTTTCATATTTATAAATACATTTGTTTTCAAATTCCGGTGTCAATCAATAATTTCAACACTTTCGCAATGGAATTGCTTTGCACCTTAAGAGTTATCATAGGACGCTATTACGAAATTTTTGAACAATGTACAGTCGTGGAAAAAAAAATAAACACCCCCTACTAACTCATCAACAAATTATCGTAGAATAAATTTACTGGTACCAAACGACTGGAAATAAAGTCTACTTTTAAATGATACATATAAAATTTGCTTAGGGGGCCATCTACATATTAAAACGAACCATAACTTTGTTTTTTTCAATGGCAGTACCCAATTCTGAAAGCATAAATGAACTCTACACCCTTCAATTTGCCTAAAAACGAATTTTTATGCAATTCGTACCATAAGTTTCCGAGAAATTAATTATTTTAAAACGAGCGTATTTTAAGGGCTGTATCCAAATTGAAGTTCCGTACTGGATTGTTAACCGAGAGAGCCCCTTCCTTGATCAAGGCACTTAAGCGCCACTCAAGGAGTCAATGAAGCGTGTTAGATTACAGTACAGCAGAATAAATTTCAAAATGTCTACTCACTTCCATGATAGACGGTCCCTTAAACCAACATTCTGCCGTTTTTTAAGCATAATTTGAAAACTACTTGAACGAAAAATGTGAAATTTTTGAATTTCCATAAAGCAGGACTTAATAAATCTAAATCCATCAAAAAAATTGTAGGCTGCAATTCATAATTTTTTTGAATATTAATTTCATAATTCATAATTCATATCATAAAATTATAAAAATTGCAAATTCAGCGTATTTATGTTTGGGTATATTAGTATTATTACTACAAAAAAATTTAGCACATTAGGAACATAATTTCGGGAGTATAAATAAAAATATGAAAATGTAATTTAACATTAGAAGCACTAAAATTTGAATGTTTATAATTCAAAAACTTATCATTCAAATGACCTGGAATTTGGTGTCTAGGAATAGTTTGAACCGAAGATTTGAAATATCTCGTTAAAATTGGGTATATCCATTGAAAAAAATGAAGTTTGGATTCGTTTTAATATGTAGATGACCCCCTAAGAAAATTTTATATACATTATTTAAAAGTAGACTTTATTTCCAATCGTTCGGTACCACTAACTTTCTTCTACGATGATTAGTTGAGGAGTTAGTACGGGTTGTTTACTTTTTTTTTTCCACGACTGTACATTTGGATAAAAAATAGAACGCCTCAAATTAATACGCCGGAAGTCATCGTATATAAATGTGACTAACGATTACTAATGAATGCTGTGTTTGAAATTCGCTTAGGGGTTGTTTACATATAGAAATTGTACCAAACATCAAACAGGGTAAACAATACTCTTAATCCCTTCGCGTAGATCATCACTTATATGTTATGCATAATTGCTCGGAATCTTTGATTATTACTATCACTAATTTTTAATTATAAATTTTGTTTTATTTAATTGAATAATTTCTCCGATTAATTTAGGCAAAAACTTCTATTTTGAAAAATGGACAAAAAATATATAATAAAAATTGTATAAAGGGTGCCGTTGCTGAGGACTTATTAGTGGTATAAATTCTGAAATATATATATTAGTATTAAATCCTGCTAATGAAGGATGAAATGTATTAAATATGCGCATTTTCACCCTTATTTTCTGCACAAATTTGTTAGTTTTGACATGTATTAAGCTTTTACGTAAGCTTTTTTGAGGATAAAATTAGATATACACTATAACTTTTGCAAAGTCATAATTACTCAAAATTTCTTGTTTATTCTTCTTTTTATGAATCTAGAAAAAAGAAGGAAAAGGCGTTAAACAGTAAATAGTATTTATCTTAATACACTGCTAGAAAATTGAAAAAAAAGTTTTGGCTAAGAAAGAGATATTCAGGCTAAACCTAATTTTTTAATTACTTAACATACTTAATTTAAATTATTATCGTTTAGAAAACTATGACTATCGCATTTAAATATTTATTTCATAATATATTTTGCGCCAACTTAAACATGTTTTGTGGACAAGTATTTGTCTAAAAGTCTGAAATTATTCCGAAATTTGGCGCATGTTTCGTAAAAGACAAATTATTTGAAGTTCAAAAGATTTTTAGAAGTTTCCAAACTAGTGTATGTTTGGAATCTTATTTCGCCTGTTACACTTTGAAGATTTCTAATTAGATTTACAGATTTAATTTACTTGAAGTAAACATGGGAATATGTTTACTAAAATTTTATATCTTTCTATGAATAGCTAACTCAGTGCAGTTTTTTGAACTTTTAAAGTCCAGGTCTATTAACACATTCTTAACAGGAAGTGTTGACAATTTAGAGTTTCTTTTCTTTAAAAATTCGTAACAGAAATTTCCATCATTAGTTTTCGGTTTATTTTAGTGTACGCTGTACACATAAAACAATTATTTCAATTTAAAAATTCTGGTAGGTGATTTCAGTAACAAAATGCGCTAAAAACGTGACACGTATACTCGTAACCAGTGAACACAGTGTTAACACCTTCACGAAAAAGCGGCATAAACAATTTTAACAGTTTGCTGCTTTTTCACAAACTTCAGATTGCTTGATTGCAACCGCATTTTAATAATAATAATATCACCTTATTTTTGAAACATTTAATCGATTAAATAAGGGTAATATTTTTATTTATAAAACCTGGTAGCAATATGAAACAAAATATATTTTTTTAAACCACTTAACTGTTTTACCCGAAAGTAGTTCGGTCAAGGAAAGTTTGCTTGCTTCGTTACTAAAAGCTTTTGGATACCACTAATATTTATCTGTAATCTTCGGTTTATTAATTGGCAGATATTGTTTTGATTATTTAAGGAAAAAGTGGTGATTTTACCCTATTTTAGTTTATGGTGTGAAAACAATGAAACAATTAAGGGGTTAAAAGTAGCGATTGGCAACAATAACCATAAAAAGATGTCGTTTAGCGTACACCGATTCCTTCAATTTAGACACCATTATATTTTTACATAAATTTTCACCTTATCACAAATTTTAAGAGACCAAATAGTAGGAAAATTACAGTTTAGAAGATCTGTTGCGAAGAATTAAAAGAAGTGTAAACGAAGCTCCCCTAGAATGGGATAATAATGCACTTATTCTAATAGTCCCTTTTGCTAACAGGCCCCTATTACAAACACGAAAGTATCATATTCAGGACAAATATGATTTTTAATTATGAAATTTCTTTTAAGTGTAAATCTTAGTACCATTATTATTCAATAGTGAATTTCAGTAATTTTCTGTAACAATGATGTACAATTAACCCTAGAACTACCGGAAATTTTACTCAAGTTTTATAAAAACATTCTACACCAGAATTTTTACTTAAAACTATTTAATTTGTTTATTTAACTTATTATTGTCTGATTTATACATTTAGTTTGTTTTGAAGAAATTTCCTGGTTTGAATAGATATTTTGAATATGCATGTCGGGTCCATTGGACCCTTCTGGTAGACAGAGGGTTAAGTAAATCGAAGTTTATTAGCCGTTAACAGTGGGACTGAAATTGAAGAAAAATGAGACGTATGTACAAAACGTGAAAAATAATCCAGAGAATTGTTTTACTTTTAGTTCGGGGACGTCGAACCCACTTGCCAGCCAACTAATACGCAAATCTTTCCCTGAATAGTTTTTTTCGCTTTGTTTAATATACGAACATCATTCGTTAAATATGTCGAGGAATACTTTTCAGGCAATATTTGGTGGCAATAAACCTTCTGGCACGCGAGTTCTGAGTCCGTGTAACGATGTAATTATCTAATCATTACATATCATTGATTTTCTGTCAAAGAAAAGTAAAATCCTCCTTTTACAAATGTATTAACACGTTCACGCCGGCGCGGCGGGTCACACTCGACTGTCTCGGTGCTGCAAAGTCTCCGGCTTTTAGGATACCAGTATTTTAATACAGAAAATATTGTTTTATTTAATTAGAACAATTGGGCGATTTAAAGGAACAATATTTTCTCTAAAATAACAGCGGTGTGCAAAAAACCGGAAACTTGAAAACTCTGAGAGAGTCGAGTGTGACCCACCGCGCCGGCGTGAACGTGTTAAATTAAAACTTCCTCAACTTTTTAAATACATATTAAGTTCTTCATTTGTTTCCATTTCATAAATAACATTAATTTTAATACACACCATTCATTTTTACCAGTTAATAAAATAAATAAATATATAAAAAGCAAATAAACTTCCTCATCCAAAAGTCATTAAACGTTCAGTTCCATTTTTATCTGTCCGTTAATGAATAAATCAAAAGAAAGTTATTGAACTCTTCGGTGAGAGCGTCTTTTGCAGAAATTCTTATCTTTTAACACCGGTTTTTCAAAACAGAAAATTTTGCCAAAATTAAACGGGCAAATGCCCTGATTAAATAAGTCAAAATATACTATAAAAATAACTGGTAACAATATTCCAGGATTCTGAGAATCTTACGCTGCATATATACGTGACGCTCATCCAGAAGGAATTAACACTTTCACGCCGACCCGGTGGTCACACTCGATTGTCTCAGAGTTGTCAAGTCTCCAGCTCTTTGCACACCACTATTATTTTAGAGAAAATGCTGTTCCTTTAAATCGCTCAATTGTTCTAATTGAATAAAACAACATTTTCTGTATTAAAATACTGGTATCCAAAAGCCGGAGACCTGGCAGCTCTGAGACAGTCGAGTGTGACCCACCGCGCCGGCTTGAACGTGTTAATCACTTCCGCAGTAACATGGTTGCCAGTTTGGCCACCAATTTGTTTCCAAAATTGCAAATTCATACAGGAAATTTCTAAAGAAGAATTTTTGCTTTATGTGATCACTAAATGTCCGTTATTAAATTAAGCATAAAATACTATTATTTATTTTTAGTATGAACACTAAATTTCTGAATAAAAATGGAGACCAAACTGGCAGCCCTGCGCAGTAATCCATACTGTCAGTAATGCTCAGAGAAGTAATCATTACATATAATTATTTTAAGAATAATTATGTACTTTGTTGAAAATATAGGCGCTTCGTCTGTATACTTGTCTTTCCTTCACGTTCTTAACATAAACATTCCCAACGTCCAGCCCTTGGCATGGAATGTGCACATTCAAATTTCATTTACGGCAATTAATAAATTTCTTGTTTTTATTGCAATTCAAAATTACATTAAACTGAGTTATCAGTTACATTATGTGGTGTTGGGGTGTTATTTCGGTTTGGTGCATTACATTTGAAGTGCAAAACTATTTATGACTTGTGAGATTATATTCATTGTATTAGCTCTCTTACTGTCAGCTTTTTTAATACTGGCACCAATTTGGCCTCCTCCTCTCTGACACGTCTGATATTTATCTGCAATATTCTTCACTTACCTGATGAATTCTGTCTTTGAAAGTAAAACCAAATTGATTTGGACACTGCATATCTAATTACTGCTTTATATTTTTAATAAAATAGTTATCAAAACCTTTTTCCAAACCGAACCTGGAATTCATTCAGAAATATAACTATAACTTCAAACCGAAATACCCGAAAAGATTCCACAACAAATATAATGGAGCTATGTACTACAATACTCCCAAATTCCCGTCTTGTCAAAGAAGGATCTTAGTCTTCAGTAGGTTCTGTTAAGATAAATACCGTATTTACTCGTGTATAACGCGCATCCCAAACTTTACAAGAAAAAATGGCGAATTTTTTTATCTCGTATATAACGCGCACCATAACTTTGACATGCAAATGAATGAATGATCAAATGAATTTCTATAATGAAAGTGGAAAAAAATGTTACATCAGGCTAGGAAAGAACACGGAAATCTATTTTTAGACTTTGGGAAGGGAGTGATTGTGGGGGAAAAATCTACTTTTAGACTTCGGGTAGGTAGTGAGTTTGGGTCAGGGTTGCCAATTTTGCCTCTACTTTAACGAAAAGAACTTCGAATTCACAAAGGTATTTCTTAAAGAAGAATTTTTACTTTACTTTATAATGAAACGCCTGTCATTAAACAAAGGGTAGAGTTTACAACAGAGTGCCGATTATTGGAACTCCAATTAATCGAACTTCCATTTATCTGAACAAGAAATTTCTCTTAATTTTTTTTAACCGATATTTCAATTTATTTTTGCTTAAATTATAATTTCTGGCGTTCAGAAAATGATAAAAAGGGAAAAATAAAATTATAAATGATAAAAACGTAAAAACAATTTTTAAACACGCCAGCACTAACTGGTGCTGCCAGTCCAAAGAATGTTGTTATGAATACAGAGAAGGGGACATTTAGTGTACTGTCTGCCTGTCCCGAGTGAAGTAACTGAGGAGGTTGTCACAAGATGGCGGCTGCTTTTTTAAAATCGGATCTTAAGTTTCTGATTACCGCAAACGCAAACTTCCCACCAGTAAAATTGAATAGAAAATTTTCGTCTTTTTTAAGCGTCTTATTCGTGGATTTTTTTTCCTCTAAAATGACGTAAAAATTCCTATTTGTTTTTACTAGTGACAGTATGCCTTGTAAAACTGTCAGTTCGTTTCCCTGGTTGTTACAATATGGCGGAAACGCAGGGCCTTACTACCGTCAAAGTAAACTCCTACCAGTAAAAATGAAAATTTCTTTCTACCATTATTTATGACTGAAATTTTGTAATCATAAGGCGTTTAAGATTAAGATAAATAAGATGAAAATTTCTATGTAAATCTACTGGTGGAAGTTTCCACCGGCGGTAAGCAACACCTGCGGCAGCAGTTGAAGCTTCACTATTTTAAGGGTATGTCAGTTCCTCTTTATTAATAGCTCCATGACCCTATGCCTGGATAAAGTGTGACGGTTTTAGGTCAGGAACATCCCTTAAATTGTCAGTCCATTTATCCGAACTTTTGCTCGGTCCCGACTTGTTCGGATAATTGGCAATCTACTGTAATATGTAATTTCTGGTGTGAATGCAAAATTTTGAAGTGAAAAAAAAAACGCCAAACTGGCAACCCTGGTTTAGGCTAGAATGAGTGAAGGGGGTAGGAGTGAGTCACGTATCATGCTGTGGTGACGTCACTCGCTTAACAAAATACTTGAAAGCATCATTTGATAACCTCTGAGTAAGATGGAGAATCGATTTAGTTATACTGAGACATTTAAGTTGAAAATAGTCCAGTATGCAAAAGAAAATGGTAATCGAGCTTCAAGTCGGAAGTTCGGCGTTGGTGAGTCAAGTATGCGAGAGTGGCGGAATATGGAAGAAAAAATTTAAAAAAAGCACCATCCAAAAAGCGTGTTTTTCCAGGTAAATCGTGTAAATATCCACAAGTGGAGCAGCAGCCTTTATCTCATCTAACGGATTTGCGGCGTTCGGGGTACTCAATCTCAACGGAAATGTTGGTGTTTGAGGCCTGTAAAATAGCTAGGAAAATGAATATTCCAAGAGACGATTTCAAGGGGAGTTATGGCTGGGTTCGGCGCTTTATAATCTGTAACAGTCTCTCTATCAGGAGAAAGAGAACGCTATCACAAAAGCTGCCGGAAGAATACGAAGAAAAGCGTACCAAGTTCTTCCAGTACACTATAAGGCTACGAAAACAAAAGGTATATCAGTGTCGCAAATCGGCAATGCAGATCAAACTCCGTTGTGGTTTGATATGCCGGAAGCCTCAACTGTTCATCTCATTGGAGATCGAAGTGTTTAAGTGCGTACAACAGGAGCAGACAAACAACGATGCACCGTTATGCTGGCCATTACGGCTGATGGTCGCAAGTTGACATCATATGTGATTTTTAAACGTAAAACTATCCCCAAAGAATCGTTTTCAGTCATCATAATTGTAAGAGCACGGGAAAAAGGGTGGATGACGGATGAGCTCATGACAGATTGGATTAACGTTGTGTGGGAACGTCGGCAAGGTGCTTTACGTCAACCATCGATGCTGGTCCTGGACAGCTTCCGTGGACTCACGACGTCTAGTGTAAAAACGAAAATTCGTCGCTCAAGGGATTTGGTTGTGATACTAGGTGGGATGACGAAAGTGCTGCAGCGCTTAGATGTTGTCATCAACCGACCATTTAACCTTCTCACCGCCACAAACTGATATATTCGTTCACTAAGCTGCAGGTTTCACAGCAATACAAGCATTATTTAAATTAACGTAATTCTACAAATATAATGCAGTTTTAAAACGTTTTGTTATGATTAATACCCTCAAGGTTTATATTCCTACACGCAATTAAATTTTTTATGTCATGTTAGAAAAATAAACTTTTTTTTAGATTTTTTAAAAATTACAGAGAAAACAACATTACAATTTTGCCCATTTGCTCGGCGGTCAGGGGGTTAAGGTTGCATTTCGGCATGCCTACAATTGGTGGATGACGACAACAGATCACAACTTCATTCCAAGCGGGAGAATGAAGCGTACGTCACTCCAAACATTATGTGAGTGGATGTGAGAAGCTTGGAATTCCATCTCAGCCGAGATGATAATAAAGAGCTTCAAAGTGACTGGCGTTTCCTATCAGATGGATGGAACTGGAGACGAAATGACTTACGAGGATATTGACTGTGCCAGTGATAACGAGGACAACACCAGTAGCGGCAATGAGAATTATTAATTAGCGTTTAAATAATGTTTCTAGAGCTGTTGTACAAAAATGGGAAAGGAGTAAAATAATGATGCAGCAATACTTCTATTAAGTAACATTTTTCTAGTTTTAATCTTCTCGTTTGAATACATTTCTTGATTCATATGTATATCGCGTGATTACATTTAGCAGTAAAAAATTATTCGTGTATAACGCGCTACTAGGATTTTTGCCCTAAATTTTTGAAAAAAAAAGTGCACGAGTAAATACGGTACATTAATCCCTTAACGGACGCATTAAATTACGGTATAAAAATTCAAATTGCGTATTGGCACCACGTTTTTGAAAAAGAAATATTCACCTTATTTAACAACAGGTAAAATGATACCATAATAAAGCCAGTTAACCTATTTTATAAAACTGGTAGAAAACTAACAATCTGAATAACAGACCCGGCCCGTGAATATCACGGGAGCGAGAATTAAGTTGTTAAAGCTGGATAAATTAATGCATCAGCACTAGCAGGGATTACACAAACTATTGCTAAGATCCCAATGTTTTACTAAAATTTTACAAAACATTGCACGAAGATTAACACTTTCGAAAGCACATTTTTTGACTGCAAATGAAACGTAATGGATTATTTAAGACTGAATTTGGGACTGCCGGAGGCGAATATTTTTTAATTATATTTCACAGCCCTTTTTTAAAACAAAAATCTTTTACATACGCTTTGACAACATTTGCAAGAGAAATATATTAAAAATGTATTTTTTAAAAATAGTGGTATAAGCAGAATATAAAAATAGTCGCCAGTGGCAGCTCTGTTAGTATCATTACTTTGAAACGATAACATTCACGGCATATATTCTACAATACTTTGAATGAAAATTACAACGACAATTATTCTTTGAAAATAGAGGTGTCTAAAATGTAACCAGCGTGATCCTTGGGATCTTTGCTAGCAGTTGAGAGGAAATTATCATACAGAAAGTCTGATTTTTACCACTTTTTTGAAATAGTAACATTCGCCTTATTAATAACAGAGTATATATTGAAAAAACAAGGCGGTTTTACTGTTTCAAGAGAGTGGTAGAAATGAAGCAAACTGAATAATAATATCATCCTAAATAGCATCAATGCCTGCCATTCCTTCTGCGTAAAATGTTCAATCCTTTTGTTGGGCTCCCGATACCAATATACACTCATTTGACTGAGAAATATTTGGTAAATTTACGATGATCTTTCATTTTTTTCATTAATACCGGCAGTTGAACAAACATCACGTTATACAGAACATATATTTTACCAACAAATGTCGAATAGTCTCTGTCTGTGCGACTGGAAGTGAAATTTACGTTGATATAAACCCATCTCTAGTGCCAAAATGGAACTATGAATAAAAGGAACTCACATATCGTCGGTACCATGTCAAACTATCCAATATGAAAACAGTCTTGCCAGTGCGCTACTTTTTTTAAATTCAGTTTTCCTGATTGGCACCACTTTTTTGAAGTAGTAAAATTCGCCTTCTTTAATGACATATTAATTACGGCGAAAACAAGTGGAATTTTACCATATCAAAAAATTGGTGCCAATCAAGAAATATGAATTTTAAAAAGTAGCCCACTGGCAACACTGTTTTCATATTGGATAGTCTGACATAGCACCGACGATATCCTCAAAATAGTGAAGTTTCAACTGTAACCGGTTTCGCAGTAGCTCATCACCACCGGGCCAGTGTTGCCAGTGGGCTACTTTTTTAAAATTCAGATTTCGTGATTGGCACCACTTTTTTGAAACGATAAAATTTCCTTTGTTTTCGCCTTAAATGCGTCATTATATAAGGCGCATCTTACCATTTCAAAAAAAGTGGTGCGGAACAAGAATCTGATTTAAAAAAAAAGTAGCCCATCTGACAACAAGGCACCGAGCGGAAATACCACCTAGCCAATTTAAATAGAAACTTTCTACTTATGTAAACACTTTACTAACGCAGAATTTCAGTCATAATTATGGCCGAAAATAGATATCTATGTTTACTGGTGGAAGTTTATTTCGGTGGTAGTCAAGGTCTGCGTTTCCGCCATTTTGTGGCAACCTAAACAAAATTCTGCCAGTGTCAGTGAAAGAGGTTATATAATCGGGACCAGAAGTAATGAACGAGCCGACAACTTAGCGAAATCAACAACAATATCCACCACGTCACCAATCATCAGTTTAGTTTTTACAGTCTCTGTGACCAAAAAAGTACTCAAGGATAAAATGTTGTCAGACAGGCAACAATATTGGCTTCATCTGAAAAAGGCCGATTTACTTATAAAATCTTGAAAAAAGTGGATTCTGATTTTATCTGCAAAAGTCAAATTATTCCAGATTATGTAAGTGAAACGGAAGTTTTCCCGCCTTAGTTAACAATTTGCACTCCGTTGTTGCCGCTGCCGCTGCGGCGACATGGTACAGTAAGTGGAAAACTCCGTTGTCGCCGCTGCTGCGACATCACCTTTCCATGAAAAATTTGTTTTTGGCACCAGTAATAAAGGAAAATAAAATTTTCCTTATTTAATCAAAGCATTTTTGAAATTGTGTACTTGAAGGAAACTTCTTTTTAAAAAGTGGTGCCGACCGAATAAAATTTTTTTTGTAATGACGCGGAGATGCTGGTAGCCCACAGTCAAAATGATGCAGAGTGCAAAGGGTTAATAAAATAGGGAAAAAAGATTCTCCATACTGCCCATGTGGCAAGGGAGTAAGAGACCCGATCCATTATCTTTTCTCAAAATGTTCATTAATGACACATACCTTTGACTTTATGAGAAACAAATCTGTACGTTTCAACTTTAAAAGGACCCTATTTGATCCAACAAATTATGTCAATTTAAAAGCTAACTATAATATTTTAATCAAACATTTTTCATTTATAAATAAAGACATTTAACGCTCATCTATATGATGAACTTTTTACTTCAAGTCCCTTATTTTAAATATTTTATTTTATTTTACTTTATTTCATTTCATTTTGTCATATTGTTTATTAGTCATTCTGTTTGTTTTGTCATTTTAATAATTTTCATTAAACAGGGTCTTCCGGGCTCGTTCGCGGGTACTGGGGTCTCCACAGGAAGGGGGATATGTGTTTTCCTCTCGTAGAGTAATCAGCTCCTATACCGAAAAGTTGGTTGTCCACGAGTGGGTGATTAGTTATCAGGCCACCTTCCACTAGTAAAAACGAATAGAAAATTTTACCATATTTTTGAAAGAAATATTGCACGAGTAAACCGCTAAAATAAGGCTAAATTTCCTGTTCAAAATTAACTGGTGGATGTTTACTTCTTTGGTAATCAGAAACTGTTGATTCGATGTAAAAACTCAACAGCCATCTTGTGACAACCTCCTCAGTTTTACACTCCCAACTAGTAGACTCTACACTGTACGTTTCCTCCTGTTTATTCATAACTTCGTTACTGACAAATTGGCAGATAACGCACCAGATATTTTGCAACATGTGATTAAAAAAATGGAAGCCTTAACAGAGGAGCTCATATAATTTATATACATATATCAATAAGTTTGAAAATGTGGTACTATTATTATAAAGCTTACTTTTTAGATATTATTAGGGAAACATGGACGTATGTGTTTGAAAAACATTAATGATTTTTTTGTAACATTTCGTAATTTTGTAACACATTAATTACTATACGACGCTCTGATTGCCGTATGTATTTCTGAAATAATGAGCTGTAAGACAGGGTTCGTGCCGGTGCTTGAATTTTATGACTAAGAAATTCTTCGGAACCAGTATTTTCTTATGAAAAAGCTCTCCTGAAGTAAAGCGAAGTTTCGTTAGTTTAAGCTAGATTTATTTTTCTATAAAAAAATTCTGATATTCGTCCTTGAAAATAACGGTATCCGTACGAACGCTGAAAGAAGATTGACGTGTCAAAATCAGTTTTGGAAAATTCCTCCCAGAAATTTTTAATAGGATATTTTTTCTCTTTTTAATGGCAGGCAATCCGTGAAATTAGAAAGAGAAAATTTCTTTTCGAAATTTCAAACATAATTTAAAGGGATTAATGCGCAATACATATAATATCACGCTACCCCCCCCCCCCCCCCGGTTTATTATGAATTAATATATCGATAAAATGCATATAACTTAACGTATTAACTTACAAATATTAATAATACACAACAGATTTTTTATTTAATTTTTAAACAATCCTAAAAAATCTATTTTTATTTTATTTAACCTTCCTACCCTGTTGAAATTTTACTTAACCTTAATAAAAACAATTAACACCAGAATTTTCTTTTAAAACTACTTAATGTATTTATTTATGTTAGTTATCGGAGCTTTTTATTTATCTTACTTTACGAAAATGTTTCTGGTTCGAATCGGATGAAGTGATTTATAGAAATGGGTCGATTAGACCCATTCAGGGATGGAAGGTTAAGTCAGGTCTGCCATAAATGATTATTTTTATATTCGATTCACACCACTATTAAAAAAATACATTTTGTAGTATATTTCTTTTGTAAATGTCATCAACGCGTATGTAAAAGATTTTTGTTTTGAAAAGTGGGGCGAAATAGAATTAAGAAATAGTCGCCTGTGTCAGCCCTGTTATGTATGAATTTAACAGAATTAGCTGAAACTTTAGCGCTTTATAATAATGCATGTATTTTTCCATAAAGTCGTTAGAAACCACAAATTACAAAAGTTAAGGAATACCTTATGTTGACTGAAAGTTTATGTCATTGAAAAGGCACATTTTTCTGTAATAAAATAGTGGTACCTGACTAGAAATAAAGTAATCTCCTGAGATTAACAGCATCTCTTTCAACGCACTTAATTAAAGAAAGCGACTTTCAAATAATAGTCACATCATAAGATTGGGATTTTGCTCTTAAATCTAGTATTTCAGGCAAGAAGTCAAATACGCGTAAACCAGCAAATTTCCACTAATTCAAGGACTCACAAAAAATATTTTCTTTTTATGATGTAGCCTAGAATAGAAATGAGCGATAAGTCCGCTCCGGAAATAACTATAGTTTTAAAGCATATAAAATTTTTTTACTTAATTTTTAGCAATGTTCTCATATTTAAATAATGGTAATAAGAAACACAATAATAATCATTACCTCTTCGGATAAAGGTTAAATAACATTTTCTCAACAAACTAAGGATTATCGTCATTATAACTTCAAGGAACATCTAAAGCTAAATCGGATTTACTAAAAGGTTCCATGGATGATCCAGAAAAGTAGAAGGTAACTGAAATTTCCTTACCTCTAATTTTTATAAACTATTATTGCGTTTTACCAAGCACTTATAACATGATTATAACTACTGAAAAAGCAATAATCGAAAAAAAGAGAATAAATATATGTAGCAGGCTTTCTTTAAATACATGACACTAATGTATAATTTTACAAATAGTTAAGGGGTTTATTTAGAAATTAACCCCTTTACGGTCGCATTAAATTACGGTTGAAAAATTCAAATTGCTTATTGGCACCACTTTTTTGAAAAATAAATATTCACCTTATTTAATGACAGGTAAAATGATAACGTAATAAATCAAATTGCACTATTTTATAAAACTGGTGGGAATCAAACAATCTGAATAAAAGACACAGCCCGTGAATATCACGGGAGCGAAAATTAAGGGGTTAAAGGTGGAAATTGGAAACAGACTAGTATCTATAATTGAAGCATAAGTAATTCAAAAACTCAGTTCCGCAAATTATGCCAAATGAAAATTATTTTCGAAAAATTTGCTTCGCCTTATTCAATCATGCAATTATGAATGAAGAGGAATTGACAAAGACTCAAAATTGTGAAGCCTCAATCGTAACTGGTTGTGACGTGGTTCATTAGCGTCTGGATAAACTTCCACCAGTAAATTTCAACAGAATTTTTCTGCTTATTTAAGCACCTTATTAATTCAAAATTTCAGTCATAATTATAGGTAAAAATAGATATACAATTTTACTGTTGGAAGTTTACTTCGGCGATAGTCAGGCCCTGCCTTCACACCATATTCTGAAAACCTGAACAGACTTTTGTACATATAACAAGGCTACCACACGCGGCTATTTTTATATTCTGGTCGCACCAGTATTTTTATAATAAAAATTTTGAAGAACATTTGACTTGACGATGTTGTCAAAAACATTGTTACGGATTTCTGTTTTGGTAAAGTGGTGTAAGTTAGAAGTTAAATATATTCACCTGTGGAGCCTTGGTATAAAAATGTACTTATCTACATTTGAGATTGTAATGTCTGTATTTATAATTTACCGTTTATGTAAAAATTTCAGACATTATTTCATACTTTAAAGACAATTTAATCACTGTAATATATACAGGTCTGTTTCCATAATTTATATTTAATGTAACATTTAAAAATATATCTGTACCTTGGAACAAAAAGGGTCAATGTCCAAAATCGAGAAATTTGAGTTAAATGCACGAATGAATTCGGGATGCGATATAAAGTAATTATTAAAAGGGCCAAAGTCCTCCCAATATTAGATCATCGAAAACAAAATATTTTTCGAGGCCAATATTACTTACTGTTAATGTAATGTGCCAAACTTAAATTGGGTTTCCTGCCATTGGAGAAAAATGCACATTGGCCCTTTTTGCTCCAAGGTACAGATATATTAGACGCCATGTTTAAAAAACCCATTAAAAAGTTCACCACAATAAGGTTTTCGTTTCTACTCAAACATCCTCAGCTGGTTGACTGCAAAGTCTTCCGTTTCTCTATTTATCTTGATTCGAGATCAGCCGATTCCCTCCTTTCCCCTTTTTAAGTTCCTCTTTTCCCTCTTTAACCCTTTGATCTGTGTGGGAGAATTTCTTCAAAATGCCCAAATATCCCAATGGCGTCCGTATTTTTTAAGCAAAAGATTCTGCTTATAATATACACGAAACAATGCATTAAACTATATTCAAATAAATTTGGTTGAATAATCCGTTACCAATGTGACATTTTTAGTTTAAATAAAAGTGGGAAGAAATTCACCCATCAGAGCTCAAAGGGTTAAGTACCTTCATCCATCGAGAGTCAATAAATGCGTCTGTCATATCTTTACAAAATTTTGCTTTAGAAGTATGAATCTCCATAGCTTCACGTAGTATGTCCTACTACGTTTGGACTTACTGTTTGGTATCCAACGGTAAAATTTACCTCAAAATTCAAATGTAATATAAAATTTAGATATTCGTATTAAAAGTGTCAGGGTTTGGTAGAACTTAGTCTAAAGAATGCCCTTGACAATTTTTCTGAAATAAATTGAAAGAAGACGTGGTTTCCTGTGGAAAAGCTATTTCCGCCTTTTCTTTTACCAATTAGCTTTCTTTTACCAATCTTTTACCCTCTCTTTATTTTTTGGCATTTTGTACACATTTCTTTCTTTCCCGTAGGCTAACCCTCTATACGCCAGTAATACATACTTTATTGTTGTTAGTTAGAGATGTGATGTATTGTCGAAAATAATTTTATCGAAACAGTTTCTATACATTTTTATAAAATGTGCTCAATGCCTTGCGGTACTCCATCTTTGAAACATATTGATTGTATTTATGCGTATAAAATAAAACTTATTTGAAAAATTGAATGCTTCTGTTAAATAAACATGTTTATTGTTATTTAAAGGTTTGGTAGAAATTTGCTTACATTTGAGAATTTTTCTAAAAGAAATAATGATTACCACACATATGCAAAGAGTAACATTTCTACAACTCATTTTATCTCTGTACTGGAAACGTTCACGATTTCATTTCGAGAGAATAAATTATATCCCGTATTAACATTTTGAAATTAAATATATGTTTTTCTTATTGTTTATAAGCTTAACCCCTTAATTCTCGCTCCCGTCATATTCACGGGCTGTGTCTTTTACTTAGATTGTTTGATTCCCAGCAGTTTTATAAAATAGTATAGTTGGCTTTATTTTAGTATCGTTTCACATGTCATTCAATAATGTGAACATTTCTTTTTCAAAAAAGTGGTGCCAATAATCAATTTGAATTTTTAAACCGTAATTAAATTCGAGCGTTAAGCGGTTAAATACGGGTGTTCATTCAATTGTTATGTTTAACACTAGAAAGACGGGGAGCGGTCATTTTGACAGCTACCAGATGAATATATTTAGGTTCGAACCAGAAATTTCTTTAAAAAACTAGTTTAAATGATACAAAGAAAAAAATCTAGTTAAATAAATAAGTTAATAATTTGAAATTAAAATTCTGGTGTGAAATATTTTTTAAATATTTGAGTAAAATTCCCCGTCTTTTTAGTGTTCACTTAATTGCACATTTCGTACTTGGACTGAGAAAAGAGATTTTAGATAATTTTAATATTTTCCAATCTTTAAAGAAATTTATAATGCTAAAATTATTACACTGTCATCCTGCCCCCTCCCTTATAATCCATTCTGTTTTTTCAATCTTTTATTTTTTTGTTGCAGAGAGAAAAAATACCTCTCTAATATCATAAATAAAACTGAAACATTTCATGGCTAAATAAATTACACATTACTGTGTCAATAAACCAAACAACTGGCCTTTAATAGGAATAATAAGAAAATGGAACTATAAGTAAGTGACGCGATGCAGAAGTTTCCTGACTGTATTTAATAGAGGCGAACCGGCATAATAGGAATCCACTTACCACCATTTATTCGGGGAAAAAATATAGTTCTAGTTATTTAATGAAAGAAGCACTGATATTAACATTAGAACCGTCATTGCTAGTGTTAATGGAGCTATGAATAAAGAGGAGGAGACATGTACTGTACTCTCTACCTGTTCCGAGTGAAGTAATTGAGGAGGTTGTCACAAGATGGCGGGTGCTTTTTTAAAGTCGTATCTGCAGTTTCCAATTACCGCCGGGGCAAACTTTCCACCAGTAAAATTAAATAGAAAATTTCGTTTTATTTAAGCGTCTTATTCATGGAAATATTTTCTCACAAATATCTTAAATTTCTTTATTTGATTTACTGCTTTCAGTTTGCTGGTAAAAAAATGGAGTTATAAATAAAGAGGAGTAGACATATAGCGTACTGTCTACCAGTTGCGAATGAAGTAACTGAGGAGGTTGTCGCAAGATAGTGACTGCTTTTTTTTTAAATCGGAACTACAGATTCTGATTACCGCCGGCGCAAACTTCCCAAGAGTAAAATTAAATAGAAAATTTTGCTTTTTTCAAGCGTCTTATCCATGGGAATATTTTCTCCCAAATATTTTATGGTGTCAGTTTGACAGGTAAAACAGTCAGATTGTATCATCGGTTATCACAGTATGGCAGAAACGGAGGCACTGACTACCAAAAAAGTAAACTTACAGCTGTTAACCCCTTGAGGGACAAGCAATTACGTTTGTGAAATGCTGAATTCCCACCGGAATCTTTGAAAAATTCTATTTCAAAATAAGTAAAAGCAACATTACGGCTTTTTTCCACCAAAGTTAGAAAGTAAAATTTAATAAAATTTTTCTGGCGTAAAACTTCATTAATCGTAGGTGGTATATAATATATACCGGTGCTTCTCAAGGGGTTAAAATTGAAACCTTTTTCTGCCATTATTTATGACTGAAATTTTGTATTAATAGCACCTTTAACCCGTTCAGATCCGACACCTTTTACGTGAATTTTATTCGTTTTTTACCGCTTTTTGTTAGATATTTAACTTAACGTTGCGAATCCCGAAAATGTCGCAATTAAAGAAAATCAATTTTACTTTTCTTTTTTACTGGCATCAAACTGAAGCGTTTTAAGCACTTTCTGAGGGTGAATATATGAACCCATGGTCCCGAACGGGTTAAATACGGAAATAAATTCTATATAAATTTACTGGTGGCAGTATTGACCGGAGGCAATCAGCCTTTGCGAAAGCGGTTACATTTGAAGCTTCACTTATTTAACTCTTTCGTGCGCAGCTTTGCATATATGCAAACAACACTGTTTTGAATTTAAGAATTTTTTTTTATTATTATTCGCATATACCTATTTCACACCAAAAAATTAAAATAGCAATATTTTCTTTAATTAAAAAACGGACATTCCGCATTTAAATAAAGCGAAATTAACCGTTGAAACTTTCTGGTGTAAAGCGAGATTCTCTGAAATATGTAATTTCTAGAACTTATTCTATCATCGGATTTAAAGGGTTAAATGTTAAGTTTTATAAAATACATAATTATATAAAATAAGGTATTTGGAGACATGCTTATTAAAGCATTTACTAATTTGCATTATTTTAGAGTAAAACATCCACACGACAGCAGTTTTTACTTATATTCCAGATGTGCAACAGAAGAAAAGATTGACGTATTATATGAAAAATAAATCTCTGATTTTTTTTCATTATTTTCCCTGTGTAATAAACATTTCAGAGAATCATATATAATTTTTCCGAAACAAAATAAAAAATGGCGCATTTAAGAGTTGAGGATATGTCAGTTCCTTTTAATTAATAGTTCCATGGGTAAAACTGTCAATTTGTTTCACTGGTTTTCACAATATGGCGAAAACGCAGGGCCTGACTTCCGCCAAAGTAAATTTCTACCAGTAAAAATGAAAATCTGTTTCTGCCATTATTTATGGCTGAAATTTTGCTATAATATTTCGTTTGGGGAAAATTTCTATTTAAGGGAGGTGGGTTGATAAGGGCCGTTTTTCGCCCATCGGGCCCAATGCGACGTACATTTTTTTCATTAGGATACCTCATAACAAGTAAGAAAAAATAATATTCTGAATGAAAGTGCTATAATTGATGAGGAAAATGTAATATATAAATAAGTAGGTATTATGTGCATTAACCCTTACCCGGGCAAAGCATCTCTGTATCTGAAATGTCGAAAATTTTGACTGACACCAGAATCTACAAACAAATTGATTTAAAAATAAAAAGAGGGTATTTATCACATGCATTATAAAAGCAAAATATTTTCTGAAAAATTCTTGTGCGAATCTATCAATTTTGAATAAAAATGAAGTGGGAAGCATATTCCCACTACCCGTGTAAGGGTTAAGGAACATAAACACTATTGTCATTAGTTTTAATCCACATAATCAATAGTAAATACAAAACTAAATGCTAAATTAAGATGAATGGAGCTTATTACGACAATTATTTCAATATATTAAATATCGGAAGTAATCAATAACCGAAAATAATCATGCATTTTCAGTCACTTATGGCAGTGTGTTTTATATAAGTCTTTCTCCTTTTTTTCTTCACCCAAATCCTTACTGGACCATCCGATGGCGGCACACAGTGGAGTATTTGACCCGAAATCCTGGTCAAAAATATTTTTTGATGTAAATATAGTCCGATTGGCTTGAAATTCTTAGATGTTATTGGGTATTACTATGGCATGTTTGGTATTGTAAATGAAGTCCATAGCCTTTACGGTTCATTTACAGATACACCCAAAAGAATTCCCTTACATTATGGTCTATGGAGAAAAATAGTTTGCCCTGTATTTTAATGATATCACACTTTTAAACGTGCTGAAATTTATATTCATCACTAAGGTGTACTAAAGTACTTATTGTAGAATATGGTGTGCATAGAATATATCGTTCATTTACAGGGACACACAAAAGAATATGGCTGAAGAATAAATTTAACTATTGAAGTCTATGATCAATAATTGCTAGAAGTGCGTTTGTAGTTGTGATAGGCGTTTTAAAATATAACAATTTTTTTTAAATATTACTTTGTGTAGATACATTCTATAGATCATATACAGGGCTGCACAAAGTTCTCAAGTACATTTCCGTTTATTCGCGAAAATGGCTAAATGGACATTTTTAACTGTTCTGTGCGTTTCACTGAATTAACTTTTAGCATACTATGAAGCATACATACAAATTCATAGCTTAGCTTAATATTTTATATCTTAAAAGCTGGCGGAGTGTAAGTAAGATTTTAACACTTCACATAATAATAAATATACATTTTATAAATATTTTTACAATTAAGAAAAAAAGAGTGATCATTTAAGAAGAGCACAAAGAAAATAGAAGTTAAAATATTAATTTACTAAGTAGATATTTTAAAAAGACGAATAAATCACGTGTCCATTGACTTAATATTACCGAAGGGAGTTTGGAAGTTGAGCAACTTGTAACCTTAACAATTTACTGTTTTTAAGAGGAAAGTAATTGTTGACAGGCTTGTCGAATTCACTATTAATGTTTAATTAAATGTATTTAATTTTACTATATATAAAACTTATTATTTACACTTAATAATGCTCATTACATATAAATTACATTTAATAACAATTATTGCATTTAATTTATGTTTAATAGTGTTATATTTAATAGTAGGTTTAGTAAAGCAGGCATGTGATTTCCGCGTTTTTGCACACCAGTATATTCTTAGAGAAAATTATATTTCATTTAATCGAAAAATTTTTGCGATTTAAAAGAACAACATTTTCTCTAAGAATATACTGGTGTGCAAAAACGCGGAAATCACATGCCTGGTAAAGTGGAGTCTATATAGTATAGATTGATAGTTTTTGAATGTATTTAATATATATCGAGTTTCAAAATGATTCTTCAGAACTCTTCTTCATCTTCTTCGTCACTCTCTTCTTGGCTTTTATAGGAACTACGATCAGACATCGCTGGAAGAAGAAGTTGTGGGGTCTCGCAATTGTATGGCTTGCTCATTTTAGTTGATAAAGGGAGTTATCAGAAAATATGAAGTTGCTTTTTTTCACGTTCATTATAAAAGGGAAATTTTAGTTAATTTTCACGCTTAAAGAAGGAGTCGATCCTGGCCTTAGATGTTAAACGGCTTCCTTCAGGTGCCACGGTCAGTTGAAGGATTCTCTCCTGATGGACTGAGAGGCATCGCAGGGCCATCACAGGAACCGTCCACCTGAGACAGGGGATGCCCATTCCGCCATCTTTCACGCGAGCGTGAAAAGCACTCGATGGGACATCGTGAGGCAGATGGAGCAACTTCCGGACAAAACTGAGCACCTTCGAATCGATCCTCTTTAGGTGACCCGCAAAGACTCGACCCAAAACAAGTTGGTGATAGTACCTCGGAAGTAGCATATTCCTCAAACAGAAAAGTTTCTGTTGTGGCTTCAGAGGGGCAAGCTTGAGGATCAAGAGATCCTCACCCACTGGGGGATTCGAAAAGATCCGCCCATTTGGTATTAAAACTACTCCGAGGTACGTAAAGGACTCATCCCACCCCAAAGATCTTAATGGGGTGGCACCAACAAAGAACTGCTGATCATTATCAAATATGACTTTCTTTGATTTCTTATTAGAGAGCCACGTAAAGGAGAAAGATTTCTCACAATTAATCTCTAGCCCAGTAGATGGTAAAAGAGCACTTAAGATGTTCAAAAGCTCTTCCAAACTGTTGGTGTTCCGAGTCAACAACAGAATATCGTCTGCATAGGCGATATGAGAGATACGGACGGACTCTCTCAGGACCGCACTAAGACGATCCGGGAGAGCCCGCAGGATAAAATCAAGAACAATTAAGAATAAGGTTGAGGAGAGAGGGTCACCTTGGCGAACACCTCTGTCAGGACTGACGGGCTCAGAGACATTCCCGTCAAAGACGAGAAATGTCCTGGCATGGCTGTATATATATATTTGATGTATGCAATAAAGCACTCGGGGACACCCAACTGCTGCAGAGCAGAGTAAATGGCCGTGACAGAGATAGAGTCAAAGGCCTTCCTGAGATCGATAAAAGCTGCTGAAAGAGGATTAAACTTGGTTTTAAACTGAATAAAGACGGATTCGAGATTCTCGACGGCACGATTAATGCCGTCCGCCGACTGGAACCCGAACTGCTGGTGAGAAAAATGCATGTGTGCTATAGTCCTATTGTTAATTATTCTGTGAAAGTGTCTCAGGAAGACCAATGATATTGAAATCGGCCGCAGATCAGCAGGAGCCGCAGCAACCTTCTTTTTAGGAATAAATACTGAGCGTGAGTCCAGGACGAATTGGAGAACCGTACCCGCACTGGACCACAGCGTATACAGTTTAGCCAGGGCCCTGACAGGAATCCGCCGCAGCATGGCCACGGTGACCCCCATCAGGACCAGAAGATGAATTTTTAGCAGGAAAGTTGGCAAGAATTCCTGTACGGAGATAAAATCCTTTAATGCAGAGTAATCAGACTGAGGTGGAGCAACTCCATGAATAGACCCATCTGAACTAGATTTTGTTGTAAAGAAGAAGGACCAGAAGCCAGAGACGTCCCGGCAGGAAAGATTCTCAGAGACGGAGGTTCCCTTGAAAATCCTGTCGAACGCTTTGCTTCGATTCTTCTTATACAGTTTTTGTATCGTGGCGTAATCCTGGCGCCTCTGCTTACGCTTTGACACCAGGTGACGTTTAGCCTTTGGCCTAGAAGACCTTGTACGAGGTGTTATGGAAAGGCCCAACTCCTTGCCAAGTACATCAGAGATGAAATTACTCCCAAGCTGCAACGCTGCTTCAGGATCAGAATCTACCATGAGCAACGCTCTGTCAAGTAAATTCAGCTCAGCTTCCGTCGGAAGTGGCCTTAGGGTATTATCAGAGTTTAAATCATCCACATAGTAGGGCAAATTCCCTACAATTATCGTAGCATCAAGATCTCCATTACTGCTATCATGAGGGTCATTTCCGGGGTCTGCGTCGGCAAGGGTAGGAGCTATGCTGATGGTATGCACACTAACCACGGCCGTTGTCTGAGAGGGCTGAGTTTCCCCAGCCAATCTCTCATGAATGGCCTTATAATCAGAAGCTTTCCTTTTCCCCTTGATAGCCTCCGCAGACCGACCGGGCATGTGTTTATCGAGCTCCAAGTTGATGTACCTGACATGTTTAAACTTGAGCTCCAACCTCGACATAATCTCCATTTCCAACTCCGACCACCTTGCATATTTAGTGGCCTTCACTGCAGCCTTTTCCTGCGCAAAGTATTTATTCGGATGCGCCTTGCGCATATGCAATCGCATCCCAGCATAGCCAAACAGCTTTCTAGTGCAAATCGAACAGATGGAGGGACCCTCCCTGCCAAGGTCGGGCACGTCGCCATGAGGATTAGATGGGCCTGCGACATTATCGCTAGCCCCTTACCTTGTATTCAACACTGTAGCGACATCTAACCAATGTTCCGACGGCTTGCTAGGCCGAGGGGAACCGTGACTCGCCTGCCTGGAATCTGCACATGCGACGAGACGAATCTTGCCACACACCAGCGGGGCCAATGGGGGGCTACAGATCAGACTTGAGCGAGGAGAGGCGAGGTTTGTTGTACGTCAGCGACTAAACAACAAACTATGTTGCACTTCACTGCTCCAATAACTACGAAGTCCCCATCAGAACACGGAAACAGGGAAATACCCGAAGGGAAAACCCCATCCCCCTGCCCAACGGATCAACTCGTTAAGACTCCCTTAAGAGAGTCATAGTTACTCCTGATATCCGAATGGTGCCAATAAAGAAATCTGAAGGAAAAAGAAGTAGCCCACTGGCAACACTTGCCATAACGGTTATTTTGACTGGCAGCAAATAAAAATATTTTGATTCGAACCAGAAATGTCATTTTAAATATGTTGAATATAGACGACGGAGAAATAAGTTCAATAGTTTAAAATAAAAGTTATGGTATAAAATATTTTTGTAACACTTGAATAAAATTTCTGGCGGTTCAGGTGTTAACCCTTTCAGGGGCAAGGCATTTCTGCTCAAAAAATGTTCAAATAATGAATTCACACCGCAATTAACAAACGAATTTATTTGAAAATAATCAAAAGCCTTTTTCCACGTTTATTATGAGGTCGAAATTGTACTAAAAAATTACTGGGGCCATTTGAATATTTAGGCATTAAAATTAACCGTTTGCAGACTGCAAACGGCGCCCCTCAAGGGGTTAAGTAAGATGTCAAAAATAGTTCGCAAATAGTGTGGATAATTGGCCGTTTAACATGCCGTCCATGATGTAGTGTAATCTATCAATCAAATAAACTTTTAGTAACACCTGTTAAAACGAAACATTTCCATAACTGAATTAATTCATTTAAAAAAATGCCTCTGTCCATTGTAAGATATACCGTATAGATAAACCCGGTAAAATGGAAAACTGTCTACAAGGAATTTTTTTTCACTCCTGATTAATTACTTTGGAAATGTATTTAGAATTAGAAATTTTATTTAATAGTATATAAATTGAAGATATCTGATATAACACATGAAGAATATTTTCTGATTCGACATCGATTTATTTAATTGGGGTTTTATAGTAATGAATTTAGGGAAAGTTGGGATTACACAACCTATGAATAAAAAGAAAAGATGAAGATTTATAGTTTTACCATTTCCAGTATAAAGTGCTAAGCAACCCCTTAATACTAGAAATACCGTCAGCCGTCATTTTGACCGCTGTCATATGAATATGTTTCGGTTCAAACCAGAAATTTGATTACGATATAAGTTTAAAAGATACAAAGCAGGAAAAGGTTAAATAATAAAGTTAAACTGTTTTAACCTCTTAACGGGCACCGGTATATATTATATACCACCGACGATTCATAAAGTTTTACTTTTCTAACTATGGTGGAAAAAAGCCGTAAAATTGCTTTTACTTATTTTGAAATCGAATTTTTCGAAGATTCCGGCGTGAGTTCAACATTACAAGAACACAATCACTTGCCCCTCAAGGGGTTAAATCAAAATTCCGGTGTGAAATATTTTTATAAAACTTGACTCAAATTTCCGGTAGTTCTAGTGTCAAATGACGGTGGTATTATTTACGCCACTTAATTTTAATCACAAACTGCAATAATTGCACCAGAATTTTTGAATGAAATGTTGCTTTTCTAATTTGCCTTAAGAAAATCGTTTTTTTTTTTTATCAATTTGTTTGTATACTCTGGTGAACGTCAATCATTTTAACATTGTTGCAGCTAAACTACCTTGCCTCTGAAAGGGTTAAATAAAATAAACAACTTATATCTCTGTTAGTTTCGGAAGTATTAAAATGTCAAAAAACATTTTTCTCTCATTCTGATGAAATTAGATGAAAAACGTGTGGTACTCAATCCTGGAAATTCAATACATGTTTTTATAAAAAAGAATAAATAAAAAAATAATTAGATTTGGAAAGAGATTGCTTCTTTCAAAAAAAAGAATGATTGCTTTTCATGGCTTTGTATCAATTTACCTACACTTCTAGAACTTCGCTTAAAGAAATATTGACTGTCACAGTTTCGTAGCATTTTATTTCTGGAATTGATTCTTTCTGTATCCTGGAATCAATGGCTATTTCATTTCGAATGAAACAATTTTATACCATTTTTAATGCTGCTTTGATAATATTATATTTTACTTAATCTCCAATGCAGAAATAACTGTATTGATCGAAACATAGGATTTAAATCAAGGAAAATTGGTTAATATTCTCTTTTCGGATATAAATGTAGAGATAGAAAAAAATGTATACCCCGTAAAAGTACCCCCACACTTTCAGTTTTATTAGATGTAAATTTTATTCAGAAAATTTTTAAGAATAACTACTTCAAAATTAATGCAAACGAAATGACACTAATATTATAAATGAATAATGCGTAAAGTTCTATTTAAACTATAATTTTTCGGTTTTTAAATTAGTCAGAAAAGCCTCAATAACTCATTTATAGTTACAATAAGATACAATATTTCACTAAACGTTTTTCAGCATCAATTTTCGTTATTTTAAAATTCAGGGCAGCCACCGACGACTATTTTTATATTTAATTGCACAACTATTAATAAATAAATAAATTTTATAGTATATTTCTCTTGCACATGTTGTCAAAGTGTATGTAGAAGATTTTTGTTTTAAGAAAGTGGTGCGAGCAGTGTTGCCACATTGGGGACCTTTTTTAATTCAGATTATTTGACTGTCAACACTTTTTTAAAATAGTATAATTCGCCTTATTTTGCAGAATGTTTATTCTATTTCTAAATAGGCCGAATATTTCCATTTAAAGAAATCCGGTGACAATCAACAATCTGGGGACAAAAAAGTCCCCAATCCGGCAACACTGGGTGCGACATAGAATTAACACTAGAAAGCCCGCGAGCAGTCATTTTGACTGCTACCAAATGAATATATCTCGGTTCGAACCAGAATTTTTTTCATAAAACTAGTTTAAAAGATAAAAAGTAAAAAACTAGTGAAATTATAAGTTAATAATTTAAAATAAAAATTCTGGTGTGAAATATTTTTCAAAAATTTGAGTAAAATTCTCGGTCTTTCTAGTGTTAAAAAATAGTCGACAGTGGCAGTCCTAAAAATTTTATTTTTGGATGAATTATAACCAAATTTCGTACACTGCTTGAAATTTCCAAGGAGTATGCCATCTGCATTTTAAGTAAAAAAAAAAAAAAAAAAAAAAAAAAAAAACTGTTTAATATTTAAATGGCATAATTTGCAATCACCTTATTTAATAGTAGAATTTATAATATTTTTGTTAATAAAAAAGAAGAAAAATTCTGTTTGTAAATTCATACAGAACTGTATTCCTCCTGATCGTAACTTAACAGAATGACATACTGGCCGAATATATTCAAACATCAGTTTATTTTGAAAATCTTTCACAGATTCATCTCCCACAGCGGCCAACCTTTACGCTTTTTGGCTACCACTAAAAATTTAAAGAGATTTTCGCCTTCTTTAATCATGAGATTTCAAGGATTGAATGAGACAATATTTTCTATAAAATTTTAGTGGTATGAAAAAAGCGTAAAAGTTGGCAGCTATGATCTCCTCTCCAACATGATATATTAGGGTGGGCCAAAAAAAAACTTTTTTTCGATTTTTGATGATTTGTAGTGCGGAAAAATAGCCACTGGTGGCACTAAGTTCACACAAAAAAAATTGAGATTGTTTGGACAATTCCTTGATTTGCCGCAACTGGCTTGAAGTTTTGCTCAAATGCTGATTTTTGGACTTTTTTAGCAAAAATTTTAAAAATAGTAAATTAAATTTAGTTTAGCTGAATTTACTTGAAATGTCATGATTAGTGTAATAAATGTTTAAATAAGCTCCGATTATGTATTATTTAACGGTTATGTGTATTTTGAATTAGGCGATTTTTATAGCCTTTTCGCCTATAAGTGAGCAAAAATTATAAGTATTGTTTGGTTCATTCGCGGTTTCTCTTTTTGTCTTTATTATGGTCCTCGATCTGACTTCAGTTTTTCAATGCATTCAGAGACATATATTTGTACGACCGACCACAGCCTGTGTTGACAGCAATTCCTGAAGGAGAGGAGAGTGTGGAGCAGAAACCAAAGAAAACGCAATCAGTCATCATGAGGATGAGGGATGAAAAAGGATATAGGAGAAACTGCGATATGGGATGGTAATTATTTTTCTGATCTAAAATACAGATATTCTCAGAAGATTCAAATAGTGGGTACTTTGAAGCAGGAAATTCGTCTGAATCAGAATTTGAACTAGGAGCCTTCAAGAGCAGACACTCCCATACGCATATCCCTTTCTCACACAGCGTTCACTGCATTTAGAACTGGTATATCATACAGTAAATTGCATTAAAAGCTTCATCTGTGCTTCAAGATGCAGGAACAGGAACAACAGGGAATAAGGATCTCTTCGTCAATAAATGCAAGGTCAGGAGACAGAAAAAGAAACTTAAAAAGAAGGTACACTAGAAGGAAGATTTTGGAGAAAGAAGAAATACAAGCATACATTTTCATAGTAGAAAAAATAAAATGATCTTCAAAAGAAAAAAGGGGACAAGCGGCACCGTCGACAGAAAGACGAAACAAATATCACCATGTTGTCGAACGGAATATTTCGGTCACTTGACACCTCCTTCTGATCACTGCGGGGAAATAGCGAAATCACTATATAATTTTTTTAAGCCAGAATAAAGCCTGCTTTGGAAAACATTAAGATGAGAACTGCAACATTTGATATGTCTTCTTCATACGAAGGAGCTTCTCCTCCGACATGGACACCAACTGTCTAAACTAGATGGTAGAACCACTTGCACTAAGACCTTTACCAACCCATGCATTTCTGATGTCTATGAAACACGAATAGTTCATAAAAATCAACACGTACATTTTCGAACGTCATTAGTGATATGTGATTTATCTTTCTCTCGACGGTGGCGCTTGTTCCTTTTTTCTATGAAGATCGTTTTATCTTTTCAATACCATCAAAGAATATGCTTGTAATTTTTCTTCCTCCAAGATCTTCCTCCTCCTGTATCTTCTTTCCAAGATTCTTTTTCTGTCACCTGACCTTCTCTTTATCGATGATGAGATCCTTATTCTCTGTTGTAACGATTTCTGCATCCTGAAGCACAGATAAAGCTCTTAACGCAATTTAACTATATGATATTCCAGTTCTAAATGCTGCGAACGCTGTGTGAAAAGGGATATGCATTTGGAAGTGTCTGATTTTGAAGGCCCTGGTTCAAATTCTGATTTAGACGAACAACCTGCCTTAAAGTTCCTACTATTTGAAGGCTCTGCAAATATATGTATTTTAGAACAAAAAAATAATTAAGATCCCATCTCGCAGTTTCTCCCATCTCTTATTTCCTCCCTCACCCTCATGATGACTGATTGCGTTTTTATTGGTTTATGCGCTACATTCTCCAATCCTTCCAGAATTGCTGTCAAGACATATTGTAGTCCGTCATCCAAATATGTGACTGTGAAAGCTTCAAAAGCAGAAGGGAGAGCGAGGAACATAATCAAAATAAAAGAAGGAAACCGACGAACGAACCAAACAATATTATAATTTTTGCTCACTTTTACGTGAAAACGCTATAAAAATTGCTTAATTCAAAATGCACACAAATATTAAATAACACATAATCAGAACTTATG
Source organism: Maratus speciosus (assembly GCA_963932465.1). Classification (NCBI taxonomy): domain Eukaryota; kingdom Metazoa; phylum Arthropoda; class Arachnida; order Araneae; family Salticidae; genus Maratus; species Maratus speciosus. Next base: position 440,940,586 of record OZ010796.1, on the reverse strand, counting down.
TATTTAAACATTTCAGACACTAATCATGACGTTTCAAGTAAATTCAGCTAAAATAAATTTAATTTAAGATTTTTAAATTTTTGCTAGAAAAGTTGAAAAATCAGCAATCGAGCAAAACTTCAAGCCATTTGCGGCAAATCTAGGAATTGTCCAAACAATCTCAATTTTTTTGTGTGAACTTAGTGCCACCAGTGGCAACTTTTCCGCACTACACACATAGATGCCAACATTTCTTAATTATTCCGGAGTCTGATCCAAAATTTGCATGTTCAAACCGGAAAATATATATAACAAATTCTGCCTTCGTTCTACGAGGTACATTTTCGATTTCATTTTGAAATTTTTGGCTAAATAAAATTTCCGGTTGAAAACGTGTTCATCTTCGATCAGACTCCGGAATAATTAAGAAGTGTTGGCATCTATGACTACACATCATCGAGAATTGAAAAAAAAATTTCGGCCCACGCTATTATATATACGTCTAACAACAAGTTTCGTTTAGGTGCTTCCTTTTAAATTCCTATTATTGTAAAAAGTAACTTTTACTTATTTCACAAAAAATAAAATAAAATAAAATAAAATAAAAGATTAAGATTACATTTTTTCAAAATAGTGGTATTCCTATTTCAATATCCGCTGAAATATTAAACTGCTATTGCTTAGATATTTTGAACTATACCTAAATCTGTAGGTTAAATGCCAACAGCCTTTAAATACCGTTATTTTTAATAGTAATCATAGCTTTATTTAGCACTTTTGTGGGCGGTGTCCTTAAAAAAAAAACTTAATTTTTATTTTACAGGCACGAAGAATATTTACTCAAAATGTTCCTTTTATTACGAACTTGAAAATAAGCAAGTTCATATTATCTAATAAACTCGCTTATCAATTCTGGTGTTAGTCCAGTAATTCATCAGTTTATTTACAGAACTACTCTGTGTCGGGAAGTGTTGAAAGTACATTTCTTCGCTGAAGGCTTTAAAAAACAGTCGTGTATTAGCCAAGGTTGCCAGTTTGGCCTCCAATTTTATACAGAAAATTCGAATTCGAACCAGAAATTAAAAAGCATACTTGCCAACTCTCAACTGAACTTCCGTAAAACGTCGGTTAATTTGATTCAGGTTAAAGACTTTCCTAACCAGATTGTATATTTGATGTAACATTATATATTGAATTTCACGTTACTACATAAGTCTGTTCTTTAAAATATTTCTGGTTAGAAAAGTCTTTAATCTGGATCAAGTTAACGACATTTTACAGAAGTTAACCGTTAGTGCGCAGCTTTGCATATATGCAAACAACAATGTTTTGCATTTAATAGATTTATTTAAGATTCGTATTTACCTAATTCACACCAGAAAATTAAAATAGCAATATTTGCTTTAATTAACAACAGACTTTCCGTATTTAAATAAAGCGAAATTAACCATTGAAACTTTCTGGTGTAAAGTTAGATACTCAGGACTACGTAATTTCTAGAACATATGCTATCATGGGAATTAAAGGGTTAAATGTTAAGCTTTATAAAATAAATAATTATATAAGTAAATTATATAAGGTATTTGGAGACATAGTTATTAAAATATATACCATTTGTAATATTTTTGCGTAAAACAACCACACGGCAATTGTTTTTACTTGTATTGCAGATGTGCAAAAGAAGAAAAGATTGACGTATTATATGAAAAATGCATCTTTCATTTTTTAATTATTTTTGCTGCGTAATAAACCTTTCAGCGAATCATATATAATTTTTTCGAAACAAAATAAAAAATCGCGCATTTAAGGGTTAAGTTGAAAGTTGGCAAGTATGTATTAGTTGCTCATTCAGATAAAGTTTGCTAGCTAGCCATACCAAACACAACATACTATCTTCCTTGACTGAATTTTTTAATATGCTATCTTGTTTGAATGAAAAATTTCGTTATCTTCATTTATTTCTTAGCCGGTAGAAAGAAGCTCTCATCTAGAAACTGAATGTAATCTATGCTTTTCTTTGCCAAGTAGAAAAACCCAACTCTCGAATATAACCGGACATAATAATACACGAAACCCTGTGGAACCGGAACCTATCTCTAACGGAATAATGTATTAAATGTTAAAATTTAATTTTCCCTGCTGTACAATTATACCTTCTCAGACAAAATCCTGTTTAAAACAAAATTTTTCTCCCCTGACTTGCGATTGCGTCCAAGTAGGTTTGTTTCAGCATCATATTTTCAAAAATATTTTTAAATAATAATTAAAACATGTATTAGTTATAGCATGTATTAGCATAAAGTTATTTTGCTTTTTAAAACTGATTTTATTTCTCTTTAAAAATATTTCGATATAATTCAAAGTGGTTCAAACCTCCCATATAGTGGGTCAATCCTCCCATATGTGGGGAGAATTGACCCATTATTTTCTCATGGATAAATTCAATCATTTTTCAAATTTCGTATATATTACATTATGTAGCAATTTTATTTTGATAACTGATTGCATAATGAATAAAATGATATGTAAAACTTTATTCTATGTTCAATATTTCAAAAATAAAAATAATTTTGTAAAAAGCGGGTCAACTCTCCCTAGTTTCCCCTATATATATTTCTAATTTAGATTGAAATGACATGAATGAAAATTGAATTACCAAGATTTTACCAAAAAGAGATATTTAATTAAAAAAAATGGAATAAAAATGAAAAAAAGAGCAACATTTGTATGATTGTAATTTATATATGAAAAAGGTCTAATTTCGTAAGTTTTTGATTGGAAATATAAAACAAAAAATGTAGTGCAAAATAGAATTTTTATATAAATGCAAAAATTTAATAGCTTCACAATACAATAAAGTAATTAAATAAACAGCACTCAAGATTAACTGTAACGTGTAATTAGTTTTTTTTTTTATCAATAAAATATTCCGTTCTTTTTTTGCAGCAAAGTTAAGAGATCTTTCCGCTTTGACGCTTATATTTCCTGTACAACTAAACACAACTATATGTTTTATTATCTATTAAGGTACAAAAGTAAATAGCGATCATTTGTGACAGAAAAATACATTATTTTATTTCTAACATCTTAGGAAAGAAAGACAAATATTTGGAATTATTGTCTTTTTGTACTCTTAGGAAAATCCTTTCAACTATTTAATGAATATGAGACTTACTTTTGTGTAAATTCTAGTACTACTGAATGAATAAAAATCCTTTCCTAACTAACCAAATATTTTAAGATAAAAAAAATCTATAAACCGTAATTTCAGCCATTTAACCCTTTATCTACTGACGGTACTTATAAGTAACTTCAATCCTTCTAAAATTTATTAAATGATTATGTAAATCTTGTAATGTAGTTTAAACAATTCACGAAAATGCTGCCACTTAGCTACATTTTAAAAATTCCAATTACCTGATTGCCACTACATTTTATAAGTAAATCAATTAAATTAAAAAAATCAAAACACCCGACTGCGTAAAAACCGAACTAATTAATTATTTCTCATGAATGTGAAACTATGTGTTTTATATTACTTACTTATTTTTTTTATTTACTAGTATTGATGACTTTTAAGTTGCGTTTAATTGGTAGTTCCTATCTATAAACACCGTTTTGATGAGGCCTATAGATGTCTATGATGGTTAGAGTTGCAGCAAAGTTAGAGATCCTAGCTACACAATTTCCAGGTTTCATAATCCTTAAATGGAGCTTCTGACTGTAAAATAGTCAATGAAACATCGTCTTCATTTTGAAAGACCTATCCAATGATATGCCACTCAATAGGGTGCGTAATTGTTTTGTCTCTACCGTCATTTTGTATTTTATGGCCGCCCTTTTGAATTTATAAAAACAAAACGTAGCCTATAACCATTGGACGGTTAAGACGAATTGATAGAGACCTCATTCATTAAAAATCCATCCAGCCATCCATAAATAAATACACATACCCAGATACGCGTGAAACACATAACCCTTCTTTTCAGTCGGGTAAAAAGTATTATCATCTTGCTCAGTGACAGATTAAAAAACGAAAAATAAAGTGAATCACACTATTTCAAAATATTGGTGGCAGTCAGGTATTCTGAATTTATTAAAAACAAGAGGATAAGCCTGGGCTTCACAAGTGGGGTTACATAATAAAGGTGAAAACCATCATACATATTATTTCTGATGTTAACATCTTTTTTTTTCATCTTTACATACTAAAAGCGCCGCGATGAATGAGGTATTTTTCGAAAGGTTTTGCAAACTGCTTTTGACATAATATACTTATATATCGTTAAAACACGTTGTTTTATACAAACATTACAGTTAATCAAAAATTAAAGAAAACACGTATCTGCAAATAATCTGAAATACTGCGCTGAGAAAGCCTCGCAGGGGTCTACAGTTTTTTTTAAATTGATAACACATTTACGACGCTAAACGAGAATTCTCGTTTTCATTCAAAAAACATTATTGACTAAGGGCGTGACTTCTACCTTACAGAAAATGCATTTACCGTAATTTCCGGCGTATAATCCGCGGATCAAACAATCATTTTTCGACACAGATTTTTTAAAAAATAAAATGAACTTTTTATATGCGGTAAATATTTGGCTTCAATAACTAAATAAAATTTCTGGGTCCAAACAGAATTGTTTTATCCGCGGATTATACGCCGGAAATTACGGTATATCATGTTGTCCATATTTTTTTAGATTGCGAGACATTTGATATTAAATTTGTACATTGAAAGATATTGACATATATAAGATATGTATAAACTTGGGAAATCTATCTAGAACTCCAATTTATAAAAGACTTTCAGAACTGGGAGGAGCTAGTACTATTTTAAAATTCAGATTTGATAAAAATTACCCGTCAGCAATGTGTTAAATCTAATAGTATATCTTCCAACTCTTTCGCTTTTTTGTATGAGAAAAATGTAATAAAAACTTTTGCCTTATGTAATCGGCAGATTATAGCGATTAAAAATGGTAAAATTTACTATTAAATTTTTATGGTACAAAAAAAAAAAAAAAAAAAAAAAAAACGGATAAGAGTTGGCAGCTAAGTAATAGATGTTTACATATATTGGGTGTAGTAAGAAATTTTAAAGCAAAGTTTGTCTGACGTTTACTGCGAAATATCACACCAATCAGATGACCGCGTTTGTGTCATGTGATAAGAAAGAGTTCAGAGTTTTCAAATCGACGCAGAAGCTGGGAGAAAAGTGAAAGTAAAGTTGAAATTTCGAAGGTAAAAGATGTCATACTATAAGTCATTTATTCGTCACTGCATTCTTCACGAATTTCACCAAGGAAAATGTGATCAAAAGCATATCAATCTATCTGTTCTGTTCTTGGAGAGGAAATCGTATCGAAAATGACATGCTAATTTTCGTTACGATGTTTTAAAGATGGCGATTTTGATGTTAGCTACCGAGAACGTAACGGCGCTCCATTGAAGATTAGTCATAAGGATTTGAAAGCACTGCCTGATGAAGATGCATCTCAGGCGCAAAAAGAACTTGCCGAACAATTAGGAGAATCACAAAAAACGATTTGTAAATATTTACACGCAATGGAAAATATTCAGAAGGCAGGAAGATCGGTGCCACATGTATTGAGCCAGAGGAACAAGTGTTGAAGTGCATGAATCTGCTAAACAGGCAACATAAAAAACCTTTCTTGTTTGCCGTTAATTTGCAATAAATTTGATACAGCATGAATTTAACTTGCACGACAATTTAACTGCAAGTTCAAAGTGTGGTGACTTCGGCGTTTGCATTACCTTGCTGCAGTCTTGTTATGAACTTTCAATCTTGTCATGCTGAGCTTGCTGCAACTTTGCAGGCTTTCAAATCAAGACTGCTGCAAATTTTCTGAAAATTAAAAATACTATCTGAGATGTCTTAAATTTTTGATTTATTTAAATTTTATTGTTTTATTTATTGATTGATGACTGTTTTAATTTTGTTATGGAATATTATTTGGAATAAATTGAGGAGCTATTTATACCAATTTAAGTGCAAAGGGATTGATCGTCTGCAGTCGATAGGGATAGATAAAAAAAAAATACATTCTTGAAAATAAATTTAAAGCCAATAAACATTGAGTAAATTGCGATACACCTTTCAAATAAATTGCAATATAGGGTAAATGCACCAGTAGTCGGCCACTTTGAGATAAAGTACGTTATGAATAGCTTATTTTTGATTTCACATGAAATATTACAATCCCCCTATATGTAGGCATCCTTTATACGTCATAAGCCATCAGCAAAGAATTGTGGCTATTTTTATTGTGTTAGTAATCAGCCATTTTTTATTTGGTTGCGGTCAAATAACCGTTTTTGCTATTCTTTTGTTAACCGATGACAAAATTTTTAAAAGACTAGTATAAATTTATTTTTTTATTATTTTCTAAAATTATAAGACTCTACTATTAAAAAGTTTAATAAACTAATGTTTTTCAGTATCAAAATTAAATAAATGTGTTTGTATTAATTAATTTTAATGTGGCCGATTATTGGGTATTATATTTACTTGCATGTTGAGTAATCATCCACCAAGGTTGACTACTGGCTGAAAGGCCATTTCACTTTTTGAGTCTATTTTTTATAATTTGATTTTTTTCGTAATTTGATTTTTGCAATTTGAGATTTATATAACCTTTACTTGCATTTCATTTTATGTACACTATATATAAGGTGTCCTGGGGTGATAACGCCACCTTAAGATTCTACCATTTTTACGGCTTAGTTTTAGATTTTTTTTTTTTTCCTAAACAAATATAGGATTTGATACAGTAACTTATTGATTATGTATACAAGAAAGACTATTTTAGCAGATAGCAGATTTATAAAATATAGTGGCGTGATTTCTTGACCAATGCTATTAGGCGTTATTACCCACCTGTTGGGTAATAAAATAACATCTAAATCGCGGCCCTCACAACGGCTCTTATCACAAATGCATCCAAGAAATTCCCTTGCACTTTGCCCTGGCTCATACGATGTCATTATTATTTACTTTAGTGTTGCATTTTTAGACTTCATAGTTTTTACAAATAAAAAATGAGAAAAAGACTTAAAATATATCTTAAGACTTAAATAACTAAGACTTTAATAAGAAATAAGACTTAAATAAATATCATTCTATAAGACTTATATATCTATAAGACTTAAATAAATATCATTCATGCACAAGTTAAGTGAAATTGATTTGCGCTCATACGTTTGTCAGTGACTGCAACGTTCACGAATTTCGTTCGTTTGTGATCGCGAATTTCGCGAATTTAGTACATTTTTGAGACTGCTGCATCTAGTGCATTTTTTATGAGTGCTATGCGCTTATTCGTTCCTTAGTTTTAACGAATTTCGTTTGTTTGAGATCGCGGCTTTCGCGAATTACTGCGTTTTCGGACAGCTGCACGACGAGGTTGCTGCACCGAGTGATGTTTTTTTTTCGGTTTTGATTAGCTCTATTAGCTCATACGTTCGTTACTGATTGCGGCATTAACGAATTTCGTTCGTTTGTGATGGCGGCTTTAGCGAATTACTGCGTTTCAGAGACAGCTGCACGACGAGGTTGCTGCACCCAGTGATGTTTTTTTTTTTTCGTTTTGCAAGAGCGCTATGCTCTCATACGTTTTTTACTGATTGCGGCGTTAACGAATTTCGTTCGTTTCTGATTGCGCTATGCGCTCATACATTCGTTACTGATAGCGGCGTTAACGAATATCGTTCTTTCGTAATCGTGGCTTTCGTGAATTACTGCGTTTTAGAGACCACTGCTCAACGACGTTGCTGCATCCAGTGATATTTTCTTTTTGTTTTCATGAGCGCTGTGCGCTCATACGTTCGTAACTGGTCGCGGCGTTAATGAATTTTGTTCGTTTGTGATTGCGGTTTTCGCGAATTCAGTGCATTTTCGAGACTGCTACACGACGAGGTTGCTGCATCCAGTGATTTTTTTTTCGGTTTTGATGAGCGCTATTAGCTCATACGTTCGTTACTGATCTCGACGTTAACGAATTTCGTTCGTTCGTGATCGTGACTTTCGCGAATTACTGCGTTTTAGAGACTGCTGCGCGACGATGTTGCTGCACCCAGTGATGTTTTTTCTGTCTTCATGAGTGCTATTAGCTCATACGTTCATTAATGATTACGGCGTTAACGAATTTCGTTCGTTTGTGATTGCGGCTTTCGTGAATTACTGCGTTTTCGAGAATGCTGCACGACGAGGTTGCTGCACCCAGTGTTTTTTTCGGTTTTCATGAACGCTACGGGTTTATACGTTCGTTACGGATTGCGGCGTTAACGAATTTCGTTCGTTCTTGATCGTGGCTTTCGCGAATTACTGCGTTTTAGGAACTGCTGCACGACGAGGTTGCTGCACAACATGATGTTTTTTCTGTTTTCATGAGCGCTATTAGCTCATACGTTCGTTAATGATTACGGCGTTAACGAATTTCGTTCGTTTGTGATTGCGGCTTTCGCGAATTACTGCGTTTTATAGACTGCTGCACGACGAGGTTTCTGCACCCAGTGATGTTTTTTTCGGTTTTCATGAACACTATGGATTCATACGTTGTTACGGAATGCGGCGTTAACGAATTTCGTTCGTTCTTGATCGTGGCTTTCGCGAATTACTGCGTTTTCGAGACTTCTGCACGACGAGGTTGCTGCACCCAGTGATTTTCTTTTCGGTTTTCATGAGCGCTATTATCTCATACGTTCGTTGCTGATTGCGGCGTTAATGAATTTCGTTCGCTTGTGATTGCGGCTTTCGCGAATTACTGCGTTTTAGTGACTGCTGCACGACGAGGTTTCTGCACTGGGTGATTTCTTTTTTTTGTTTTCATGAGCGCTGTGCGTTCATACGTTCATTACTGATTGCGGCGTTAACGAATTTCGTTCGTTCGTGATCGTGGCTTTCGCGAATTACTGCGTTTCAGAGATTGCTGCACGACGAGGTTGCTGCACCCAGTGATTTTTTTTTTTGTTTTCATGAGTGCTATTAGCTCATATGTCTTTGACTGATTGCGGCGTTAACGAATTTCGTTCGTTCGTGATCGTGGCTTTCGCGAATTACTGCGTTTTAGAGACTGCTGCACACGTTTGCTGCATCCAGTGATGTTTTTCTTCGGTCTTCATGAGCGCTATGCGTTCATACGTTCGTTACTGATTGCGGCGTTAACGAGCTTCTTTCGTTTATGATCGCGGATTTCGCGAATTTAGAGCGTTTTTGAGACTGCTGCACGATGAAGTTGCTGCATCCAGTGATTAGTTTTAGTTCTGATGAACGCTATGCGCTCATGCGTTCATCACAAAAAAAAGACAACAAAAAACAAGAATTTTTTTTTTTAAATATAAAATCGCATATTATATCAAAACGACTGTTACTATAAAATCACAAATCTATAATAAAAAGATAACTACTAAAATAACAATAATAACAAACGATTGCATTGTCACATGTATTTAAAATATCGAATAGTGGAAAACAACTGAACAAGAAACCATATTTTCCCTTAAATAAGAATTGGCGCCTCATTCTGCTCATATTGTTCAAAGATACTACGAGACAGACTGTAATGTTTGTAAAGTACTATTCGAGATATGCAACTTATTAAAATTACATTTCGGAACTCGATTACGAGATAGTAACGCGAAAATGAAGAATTGGCGCCGCGTTCTGCAAATATCTAACCACGAAATCCCAAGATAAACTGAAATATTTACATTGTACTAGTCGAGACATGCAACATATTAAAATTTCATCCCGAAACTCGACGATATGATAGTAACGCTAAAATGACGATTTGGCGCGCCCTACTGCTGATATCACAATAAGATATGCATCGACAGATCAGTCAGTCATGTTCTGTTAATAATCTTGTCCTACATCATAATTTCATTTTGAAACAGGATGACGTAATAACAGTGGTGGAAAATTGGCGCAGAGGTGGAGCCTATTGAAACCACTAAATTTTAGTAGTATTTTTCGCCTTATCTAATGACAGAATTTCCGCGTTTTTATGGTGATGAATACTATAAAATTTTAGTGGTGTCAATAGGCTCCTCCTCTGCGCCAATTTTCCACCACTGTAATAATATTTTCTCTACCCGCAGCCTAGTCTACGATGGTTAAACAAAAAATTTGAAAGGGCCACTACAGGATAATTTAGTACTTTTAACTTTACTTTCCATAAGGAACAAGAATGAAAAATCTTGCATGAAGAATAGATTATAAAAGCATTTCCCATGACTTGCAGAATCCTTCAACGAAATTGAGCTGTAAGGCATAGAAAAGGCATAATACTTTTGAAAACCAGATTATGGTCCCTAACCGAAAAAGTAGTTCAATTCTTTTGCGCAGTCCTGTATTTAATCTATAGATTTGTATATCATTCTATACATAGTATGATAAACCTTAGTATAGTAAGAAAATGCATAACGGGTTGAAAATTTACCTCTAGCAATTTCTACCCCTATACGGAAACATACTTGAATTATTTTGTACAGCCCTGTATAATACTAATAGATTTTTATATGACGCACATATTAAGCTAAAATTTAATTAAGGCTAAAACGTGGTTAAAACTACTGAAATGATACTTCCACACATTATTATCTCTGGGAGGTCATGTATTCAGTTCTTTGCGTGGCCCAGTATATGGTTTTATTTATATTATACAAACATCTCTTAGTATGCTAAATATAGTTGAGCTTGGAAGAGCATAAAAGCCTCTTTTAAGCCATTCACGCTGATACTCCACAAAGCTTACAAACTCTTAACGCATGTCATAAACAAAATCACACTTACAGCAATTATTGTTAATATAAAGATACAGTACTGTATTCGAATTTTTTGTGTTTCCCTGTAAATGAACGATAAATGCTATGCATATTATGTTATACAACGAGTATTTTGTAGTAAGCTTCAGTAATGTTGTATATCAATTTCATTCTATTTGATGTAGTATAAGAGAACTACAATACGGTGCAATCTGCTTATCCCCTGACACTATTATGTAAAGGAATTCTTTTGCGGGGCCCTATAAATGCATAATAAGTTCTTTGGACTCCATATTGTCTAGAATGCGTAGTTAAATACACTTCATAAATGCATATCAATTTCATTATATTTGAAATGGCCAACATCATTAAAATAAACTTGAAGCAATTTTTCTCATTGAGCGTAATGCATCGGGATATTTTTGACTGTCCCTGTAGATGAACTATAAATTCTACACACTTTATTTTCAATAGCGATCGTGCTATTGTTAAAGACAAAATTATTCAAAAATTTCAAGTAGATTCGAGTATATTTGCTAGTGTTAGAACTCGGACAGATGAAGACAATCCAAATTCACAAACACTTTTAAACTATGTTGGAAAGTGTTAAATACTATTATAATATTTTTAATTATTAGAGCAACATTATAAGAAAAGAATAAATTAACACATTTTATCATTAAAATGTTGTTCTGTTTATAAAAGTTATGCTTTAAGTTATTTAAATAACAAAGCATTTAAGTGGCCGACTACTGTTCCAGTGATGGCCGAACACTAGAATTGAGTGGCCGACTACTAGACCTTTGCTACTTTTAAGTTTAACTTTTTATAAATAAAAACTATAATCAGTTTTTTAAAAACAATTGCTGAAACAGTAAAAGAAAAGTGTACATTAACATATGTGTCACTATTAAAAATGTTGTATTGCTTTTTAAAATTACGCTTTGAGCTATATACTTAAGGAAAGCGCTTAAGTGGCCGACTATTGGTGCTTTTACCCTATTTATCATACAAATTTCATTTGAAAGCGCATTTTGTTCACTGTTCATTGGTGCAAATTTTGAAAATACCCTGTATTTAGTAGTTTAGAAAATTACAATAAAAGTTAAATTTAATTGTCTGCTGTTGCCACCCTCAAAATAACGTCAGCGTTACGTACAGAGACGTTTGACCTTTATACTATATATAGAGCGCTTGCAATCCTGCGTGTTATCTGCGGATCAAACAAACGTGTTTCGACAAATAAATTTTATTTAATAATTCAACTCAAGTAAGTACAGGACTCGGAGCGGTCTCTTTTTATAGGACCTAAATCAAAACTTTTACCACCAGTATTTTCTTACGAAATTTTTCGTCTTATACATATCTATCTTGGAAAAACCGTAGCACCCGATTCGTGGCGAGTAGTTTATTACAACTCTTGTAGTAATCCGTCATAAAAATAATTTTATAAAATTAGTGGTGGCTAAAAATGTGACCGCTCCGAGGCCTGTATATACCATATTTTTGAAATTTAAATTTCAATAAGTGAGGAGATTGCTGTTAGAATGTCGAGAAGAACGTCATAGTTTAAGAATTTTTTGTGAGTTAAAATAAAAACTTAACATTAACGGATGTTAGCGGTTTCACAGGCAGCTTATTTTTCCATTTTTTCCACATTAACTTTTAATTTTCTGTTTAACTGTAGACACCAGTGTAATTTTGTTTCGTTTAGAGCTACAGTACTATCGCTACAGACTTATGAAAATTCGAAATGTAATTATAATAGTCCTGCATATAATTTGTTTTTATATAAAAACAATGTTTTAAGAGTTAATTTAGACGTCTTTCGACCAAGCGGTCTAAGCTACCGCTTACTGCAACTGTGCAATGATTTTTGTCACATGATTTAATGCTTTCATGAGAAAAGTACTCCTATTCTTAAAATGTCGGAATATTTGATAGACTCCAAATTTATTTGACAATAAGTAAAAGGTCTTTTCCATATAATTAATAAAAGGAAAAAGTTCATTCCAAAATTCTGGCGCCAATGTGGCATTTAATGATTAACACTTTCCGTCACACTGTACCCGGGTTGGTATACTTAATTTTAATTCCAAACTAATGATCGGCACCAAGAATATTTTAGTAAAATATTCCTTTTACTATGAATAGTTAACGTAACACGTTTTTAATTTCTGAAAAAGTCGTTTTAAAATTCCGGTGTCAGTCGATCATTTCATCATTTTACAACAAAAATTGCCCATGCCGGAAATGGTTAAAATTAGATGGTCCAAAAATAAAACACCGCCCTTTAAGGGGTTAAGGGTTAAATTATGGGAGGTTGATTCATATACTTCTATTTCAATAAAACTATATATCGTCCTTTGGCTCTATGTGAATGAGAGTGTATTGAAAATGTTGTGTCGGCCGCTTGTACGAAGCAATCGAGAAAAATTATTTAAAAAAAAAATCATGCAATCAATCTTTAGCGTATTGGTTATGGCGTAACGTAAGATCTTTTCAAAATTCTAAAAATAATATTATTTTCATAAAATAAAAGTAAAAAATAAATTTGGCCCTGTACTGATAGTCTTAAAATATTCGTAAAAAATCGAAAAACTAAAATATCAATGATTCAACGAAGGCGCCATGGCGCCATAGTTAATTGAGTTCTGAACGTTTATGTTATTCCATAGAGCAATTATAAAGCAATCCAATGACAAGGTCTAAAATGCCGCTTTAGCATTTATCTGAAAGGTCGTATTAAGATAAATGCGTTTAACACTAGAACCGCCGTAGCGATCATTTTGACCGGTAAAAAATGAAAATATTTCGATTCGAACCAGAAATTTTTTTTCTAAAATGAATTAAATATGTACCACGGAAAAATATGTAAATATATAAGTTAAATTGTTTTATATAAAAATTCTGGTGTAAAATAGTTTTATATCACTTGAGTAAAATTTCCGGCGGTTCTAGTGTTAAAGATTAAAGTTTGCTATAGATAAAATTATTTATAGCGACATAATAGACGCTGCAATTTTTGTAATGATTTGAATTTAAAAAATTCTTTTCTGTAATTTTCCAAATACTATAAATTATCAAAAAAATAATTTATCTCCTCTGAAAGTTTCAAAATTGTGTCAACCCCCCCCCCCCCCCTGCTTAGATAAAATTAGTAAGCCTAAACATGATGTTTGATTTTGAATACAAAAACACTCTTTTTTTCATTTTGCATCAACCTTTTACCCCTTGAGGGGCGGGATATATTATATCTAATAAAAAACAACTCGTTGTAAATGATCCCGCCAAGCTACAAACTTAAAACGTCAGTCATAAAAATAAGTGATATCACATAAAAAGAAGCGATGTAGAAGTGCATACTCCGAGTGCCGTGTAAAAATCTATCACAACTCATAATGTTTCGAAATGACCCGGTGTGAAGTACAGTTTGTGAAAACTGCTTGTCGACCTGCAGGCTTTTGTTTGTTCTTTCTGCACTTACATATGATTATTTGTTTAACAATTATTTTCTTGTATTACTGATCCCTTTAAACTGTGAAAAGTTGAAGCTTTTGGTGTTTGAATGCCATTCTTATTTAAAATCTTGGGATCGATTTGTTAATTTTATTTACCGTTATTTGAACGAGAAAGACCACTTTTACGAGGAGGATTTTCTAAGTAAACATGTAATAATTATTTTGAGTTTGTAGAATAATAATAAAAAATAATGATCATATGAATGTTACTAACAATGCACCTAATAATAGACGTTAAATAAACTGAGATATATTGCAGTAAAGCCTGCGCAAACATAATTGCACATGACAGGGAGAAAAATCTGTTCTGGTAAGGCTTCTGTTACAATAGTATTATATAATGTTCATTATGTTGGAAATACGGCATTTTACGTTTAAGAAATAATTCTGTCATAAACAGGATCCATTTGACCAGTTCTTTCTTTAATTTTAAAACAGTGTATTATTAAACGTATTTATGTAATTAAAAATTATGTTTAAAATATTGAAAACTATAATTGTAATAATAGATGATTACCACAATTACATGCCATTTCCTGCTTGCCTTACAAATCTTTCTGATTTATTACAGATCTTCCTCCTACAGTTATTTATAAGAGTGATATAATGAGGAATTAAAATTAATTTTTTCGACTTTCACAGTTTTTCGAAATTGATATAGGTACTGCATATATTAAATATACGCCTGCTGGTCGCCAAGCAGTTTTCAGGTACTGTACTTCACTCCGAGTCCTTTGGAAACATTATGAGTAGTGGTAGATTTTTACACGGCACACAGTGGAGTATTTGACCCGAAATCCTGGCCAAAAATATTTTTCTATGTGAATATAGTTTGATTTCCTTGAAATTCTTAGATGTTATTGGGTATCACTATGGCATGTTTGGTATTGTAAATGAAGTGTATAGCATTTACAGTTCATTTGCACAGGCACTCAAAAGAATTCCCTTACATTATAGACTATGGGAAAAAATCGTTTGCTCTGTATTTTAATGATATTAGGGTAACTCCAGGAGAGTCGCCGCATACGGGATAGATGCCGCACCCCTTCTATTTCTTGTAATTTTCAATAAATTGTCGTCAAACGCAGAGTATAGGTGCGCAATGAGATTATTTTAACCAGTGTATGGCGTGAATCCCATTTTGATGTTCACTTGTAGAAGTACAATCCTTAATTTGACGTAAGTGCATGATTTCACTGTCCAAACTTTTAAACACGTTATTCTTAAATAATTTTCATCCACTAATTACTAAATGCACGCATGATTTCGAAGTCAAAACTAAGTGTAGCGTTTGTATAGTGTACTGTGTGTATGATTACGCCATTCCCCTTAGCGATGGCAGGTAACTGTGATCGCCGACGTCTGCACCATGCAAAATGGGATACATGCCGCACTTCTATTCCGGTATACATGCCGCAGTTCCTTTTGTACGGGATAATTAAGTGTTCTTAACTTTTCCTTTTCTTTTTGCACAGACTAATCATGTTAGGCATGTTATCAAGTTTACTAAAACCAAAGGAGAAAAGGGGAATATGAAAAGTAAGAAAGGCAAGAAAGAAGCAAAGCAAGATGATAATAATGAAAAATTGGCTTATGCGTAACGCAGACGTTCTTTGCAAACTACTCCAAAAAAGAGGAAGTGTAATTGGCTTCGTTGCATCATGTTTTTAAATGCAGTTACATAAAGACTGTACTTATTCGACACTATTTCTGTAGATTGAAGTCGATCTCCTAACCCATTCGAGACCATAGGTGCATATAAGCACCTTCATAAAAAGCTTATAAAAATTGCTTCTGGCACCAGTAAAAAAGAAATGCAATATTTACTTTGTTTAATTAGAGCATTTTCATGATTATTTAAGTAAAGGTAACTTCTTTTAAAAAAGTGGTACCAATCGAATAAAATTTGTGTAAAAGCCACCGGTCCAGAAAGGGTTAACAAATAAATTATGTAAACACAATTTTACTATTTTTCTTTTCCCTTTCTAATATATTGATGTTACGTTGTCGCTGAAATAACAATTAAAATTTAATGTAAAAAAAATGTAAGTCGATAATTTTAATAGTGAAACTAGGCAACAATTATTAATTTGAATCTACTAATACGTTTCACTGTACTCATTTAGTTTCATTTTGTTATTATATCCATGATTATAGTCCAGATATGAATAATTTTTTTATATTTTTATTTATAACTTTATTCTGTTCTTATTACAAGCGCGGCATAACTACCGCAGAAGGGCGGCGTCTCAGCCTGAATGTACGGGTGAAGCGCCACAGTGTAATGTTTTAGAAAACAATTGTTAAAAAATATTAATAATTTGTTTTGAATTTTTTGTCGCAGTAAACGCGTTGTATATTTAACATTAAATAGCACAGCATGATTTTTTTTATTTTATGTCCACCATGGGACTTTATACACAAATTCAAAAAAATGTGCGGCATAAGTACCGGAATTGCCCTTCACTATTTTAAAAGTACTGAAATTTATACACATCACTGAGGTGTACTAAGGCACTTATTGCAGAATATGGTGTGTATAGAAAGTATCGTTCATTTACAGGGACGCACAAATGAATGCAGGAGAATAAATTTAACTATTGAAGTCTATGAGCAATAATTGCCGAAAGTACGTTTGTAGTTGCGGTATGCGTTTTTAAATTGAACTATTTTTTTTTAAATATTACTTGGTGTGGATACATTCTATAGATGATATTCAAGGCTGCACAAAAGTTCTCAAGTACATTTCCGTTTATTTACGGAAATGGCTGAATGGAAATTTTTAGCTGTGCTATGCGTTTCACTGAACTAACTTTTAGCATACTATGTAGTATACATACAAATCCATAGCTTAGTTTAATATTTTATACCTTAAAAGTCGACGAAGTGTAAGTAAGATTTTAACACTTCACATAATAATAAATATACATTTTATAAATATTTTGACACCTAAGAAAAAAAAAAAAAGAGACATCATTTAAGAAGAGCACAAAGAAAAAAGAAGTTAAAATATTAATTTACTAAGTAGATATTTTAAAATACGAAGGCATCACATGCCCATAAACTTAACATTACCGAAAGGAATTTGGAAGTTGAATGACTAGCAGCCTTGAATGTTTACTGTTTATGAGAGAAAAGTAATTGTTGATAGACTGTTTTATTTACTAGTAATGTTAAATTAAATGTATTTAATTTTACTATATCATAGCTGCCGACGTTTACTCTTTTTTCTTACCACTAAAAATTTATAGTAAGTATTGTCTTATTCAATCATCGAAATCTCACAGATAATGAAAGCGAAAACCTCTGTTAAATTTTAGTGGTAGCAAAAAAGCGTAAAAGTTGGCAGCTATGCTATATATAAAATTTATTATTTATATTTAATTTACTTTAATAATAATTATTATGTTTATATTACATTTAATAAAGATTATTCACATTTGATAAAGATACATTTAATAATACATTTAGTAAAGTGGAATCTCTACAGTATATAGATGCTAGTTTTACAGCGTATTTAATAGATTACCATCTTCAATCCGATTCTTCAGAACTCAGTTTTTCATCTTTGTCATCACTCTCTTCTTGGACTTTATCAGGACTACCATCAGGCCTAGCTGGAAGAAGAAGTTGTAGTGTCTCGCTACTGTATGGTTTGCTATTTTCCATTGGTATTTGTCCAGAACAGCTTATAAAAGGGATCTCTGCTTAAAAGAAGCTAATTTGGGACATTTCTGTTGCAAACTTCTCTATTGCACTTTCTTGAGTACTTTGAACGGTACTGTCTAAAGTATTTGTTCCTGGCATCGGCAGCTTCGTCTGATCGTTGCATTGACCAATACTACTGCTTTCTTAATTACAGTGGCACCATGAATCAAAACTTTATGCATTGTTGGAATCATAGGGTGATAATTGCAAAGGTTCACATACAAGTTCACATACAGTCTTGCTATTTCATCGGCACATGTTTGGAAATTTTTTTCGTCACTGAGATGCCCACTTGTTATGACTTCGAATATTACTTGTAACCTTCTAATCATTTCTGCGTTTCATTCGGACATCTTTAATTCTCTCTTTTCTTCCCTTATTTTCCACCTATGAGCCCTTGAAAATAATTAGGGAACACCGTTTTAATAAATAACACAATACAATTTGAAGGCGATCGGATATTTCTATCAAGAGATATCGATTTGCGTGCGTAGGTATGCACCTACATATGTACGTATGTACGTATGTGTGTATGTACATACGTACATAGTATATGTAGCGCAAAAGCTCTCTGGTAATATCCTGTGAGCTAAAAACCTGCAATACGACAGTAAATAAATAGTTCTTATTTCTTCAATTTGGTGGTTGCAAAACGGAGCATTTAAATAGTCATCCCGAAAAAAAAATTATATATAATAATGGCAAGAATATGCGGAAGTTTTTTTGCAGAAATTGGCACTCAAAACTATAACTAATACGATTATAATTCAAAAATGGTCCCGCAAAACCCGGCACATATTTACAAAACTTTCGATATGTTTAAATTAGAGCCAAAAACCCTTTAAAAATAACCCTTTTACAAATTTAATGATTTTTAATACATGGAAATCTAAACTATTTAAATTAATACATAGTTTAACACTAAGCTCTGACCTTTCTTAAATACGTAAGCCCTGTTTAGTTTCAATTCAACAATTCATTGAGCAACAAAAAAATTATATTTAAAGGTAACAACAATGCCAAAAATCAACAAAAGTCTACGCCTTCTCTCAATAAAACTTCCTCTTCAACTGAGGCCAGGAGCCACCGGATGCAGCTCGGGTTCCTAAATTAGACATAGATCGACGCGCCAATTAGTTAGCTATTAACACTAGAACAGCCACAGCGTTCATTTTGACCGATAAAAAGTTCAAATATTTCGATTTGAACCAGAATTTTTTTTCTAAAATAAGTTAAATATGTAAGTGAATAAAGTAAGTAGAATGTAAGTTGAATAAATAAGTTAAATAATTTTAAATAAAAATTCTGGTGTAAAATAGTTTTATAAAATTTGAGTAAAATTTCCGGCGGCTCTAGGTGTTAAAAAATATGATTTTTACAATTGTTGACGAAATTTTAATTTTTGCATTTTTGGCCAGGTTTTTGGGTCAAATATTCCACTGCGCGGCACTCAGAGTATGCACTTTCAGTGTTGCCAGTGGGTTACTTTTTTTAAATTCAGATTTCTTGATTGGCACCACTTTTTTGAAGCGGTAAAATTTACTTTACTTTCTCCTTAACCCCTTGGGGACGAGCGGCACGTATACGTGCCGGAAATAGGCCTAAGGATCCTCGTTTATCCTCACCAGTAAAATCTTACTGTAAAATTTGTCTTATTTAATCCAAGCTTTTTCCTGATTTGAGTAGGCACAAACTTCTGTTTTTTAAAACCGGTAGCAAAGTAATAAACATTTCGTAAAAGGCCCCCGACCCGAAGGGGTTAATTAATATGTAATTACAAAAGGCACATTTTACCATTTCAAAAAAGTGGTGTCAATCAAGAATCTGATTTTAAAAAAAGTAGCCAATCTGGCAACACTGTGCACCTCTATATCGCTTCTTTTTACGTGATATCACTTCTTTTTATGACTGACGTTTTATGTTTGTGGCTTGGCGGGATCATTTACAACGAGTTGTCTTTGATTAGATATCACTTCTTCTTGTAAGGTATTTTATTTAATCCATTTTAATTCTGAAAAGAAAAGATAAACAAAATATGATAGAAGTAAAAAATAGTAAAAAAATAATTTAATGGTGATGCTATAAACTTTTCAAAAGTGTAATATATCTAGGAAGAGATAATGTTCAAATTTTTATAAATAATTCAAAACCATTTTATCGATTCTTACAAATCTCAGAAGAAATCATTTATTGTTTAGAAATGATAAAATGTGTCGAAATAACAAGCAATATTTTTTTACTGTTGTGCTGTATGGTGATTCATTAATTAACTCAGCAAGGATTTTATCCTATTAACTTTTGAAAAACTGCCTTTATATTTTCAAAATTCACATAATTTTATACAAAATATTTAAAGACTTAAAAACAGATTGAATAATGAGCATTTGTTTTATCACCGGGCGTACTCGAAGTAATTTTTAAATAAAATTAGATTTTTCTTTCAGGAAATCCAACATCCCTCCGATTAGCACGGCAGAAACTGATTAAGCTTTTTTTTTTTTTTTTTTTTTTTTTCTTTTTTTTTTTTTTTTAACCATTTGGAAAAATGTTTATTGTTCTCGTCAGGATGGGAAATGAAAAGCATATCTGAAGGTTTTCATTGGTTTAATCCGCAATTTATTCGTTTTCTGATTGGTCTATACAGTAATCTGTATTTCCCTTTAATTTCAACAACGATGGATACTTTCTGTTGCCACTATGACAAAAAAATAATAAAAACTACAAAAAAAATTAAGAACTCAGAAACAAATTGAGATACAGCTTTCAAACAAATTGCATTTAAAAGTACATTTTTTTCTCTATCCGATGGTGTAAAAAGTAATATTGTCGGATGTTTAGAAGTTTAAGAATGAAATTTCATTTAAAATTGGCCGTCAGATTTCTTGAAAATCTGACGATGGAAAAGCTTTTTCCCGAACAGCCAATGAAATGCTTGGATATTTACGTAAGTTTCAGGTGGAGAATACTTAAGTTTCATGAAATCTGACGGGTCGCAGGCGATATTTTTGGCTTGCAATTTTTACGTGTAATAACACTGTTAATGTTTAATTCATGGCGTACGTAATGTATGATCAACTCCGTGCGATTTTTTATGTCTTAAATTTTAGTCTTAAAAAAAATCGTTTTCCAAATGGTCGTTGTAATTTGATAAATTGCCTTTTTTTAATGCTTTCATAAGCTCTTAGCACTTGTTGGATTCTCTGAAATTTAAATGCATGTACTTTCTAAATTCGTAATTGTTTTTTACGTGACTAACAGGACATACTAAGTTTTATGCTTTCGAAGAATTTTTTCATATATTTCGGATAATTCATACGATAAATTATAATTCATTTCAATATAAGTTCAGAATTCTGTATTTCATCTTTATGAAATAATTTTACCTAATTTCAGTCATATTTGTAAATTTTTAAGTAGCTCTGTTATCTGATTAAAATTGAACAAAAGTTATTTATGGCATATTGATAGCATTCTTTAATTAACAAGTTCAAAATAACAAAGTCGATTAATTTAGCAAATCCCCTTATTAATCTTTTTAAATGAAAAGAAAAACGAAAAATTTAAATAAAACTGCCAAAACTTTATTTGATATAAAAAGATTGTAAAAAAAAAAAAATAAATAAAAATAAAAAACAATTATGTAATAAAAAACCAGACTGACTGTATGACCTTATTAAATGGTTTAAATTGAATAAATTGTAAAGTTTGGAATATTGAAAAAATATTTGAGTATATGTGCGTTTTAGTATAAAAGCAATACAGAAGCGAACATTTTACCTGTTTCTTCAATATGATAAACAGTAATCTTGAAGTTCTGTCGAATTGTTTTCATGAATATAAGTAGGGCTCCTATAACACAGGCTAAATCGTCAAGCATTTTGTTTCCCACTTAGACCAATGAGCGATTGTTGCCCACGCGACGTGGCCAATCGTTCTTCTCCTACCGGCATTTAAATGGCTGCGTGAGTCAGCCCGAGTTATAGGAACCTTAAATATAAGTATTCTGTGATTCACTAAAGTGCTTACATTCTCTTTTTGTGCATGTTTTGTGGTTTCTCCGTTGTCAGTGTTTACCTAGAGTTTTTTCCTAATCCTGGTCCACTGGTATGTTTTTATAATCTAGTTTCCCCTCAAATATCAGCAGGACATTCCGCGATTATTATTGTGCGCATTACCTTCGTTAAAAATCATTCCGATTTCGTGCAAAATAAAATTTCATTTAATTGATATCTAAATTTTGTGTTTAAAAATACCCATAATATTGGAATTTTAAAAGGGTGTGTGCTGAAATCTAGAAGCACTTTTAATAAAGTGAATAATAGAAACATCTTTCATAAAGTAGAAACCTGGATCGTCGAGCTTTTAGATAAACAAATTGAATTCATATTCAACTTTCAAGTAACATGATAAAATTTTCCAGAGATTGAAATTGTACAAATTCATTAAAATACGCGCTACTCCGGGGTTCTTACACTTTCAGCGGTATTACCAGTATTTTTATGTAGAAAAACTCAACTCATATAATAGCGCGATTCCAAAAGGATAGTTTTTCTCTAAGAAAATACTGGCGTGTATCTGGCCTAAAGTCGGAGAAATTCCATGACCTGTTGGAACCCTGTACCCAATAAATATCCATCCGTTGTAATGTAATAAATATTTTTTAAGTGACCTTGGCACTAATCGTAAATGCTTCAAAGCCGACTTATAATAGGCAGCTTAACTGGTTCCAATGCAATAACATCTACATATTAAAATCCGTGCGCGTATCTATGTAACCTCAGAACTCGGAAACCACAGGGCGCAGGGCTACAAAATGTGGCACACCGGTTGCTTGTAGGTAGAGGTCTGCACGGGCCGGAATTTCCAGGCCCGGGCCCGGCCCGGCCCGAACGAAAGCTATCTTGGCCCGGCCCGGCCCGGTGTAAGAATTGAAAGTTCGGCCCGAGCCCGGCCCGGCCCGTTTGCATTTTTACAGTTCTCGGCCCGGCCCGTACAAAAATTAGTAAAAACAGGCCCGGCCCGGCCCGACCCGATTCAATTTCTACAAAATAAAATCCGTTTTTTCTCGACATACAATTAAGATTCTTTTAATGAGCACTACGTACATATTTATGGGAAAATTTTACAGTATATTTTAGATTACTATGTGTTGGCAAAGCAGAAAACACACAATAGTAAACATTAACGATTACACAGTGTTTTAGTCATCGTCTCTACAGACATTTCGAAATTCCAATATGGATTCATTAGAAAGTTAATGCAGTTCAGAATAAAAGATTAAAAACCTTTTGAAGCTGTATGATAAAAAGTAGATTTGCGAAAATATTTCTCTCATTTTTAAGGCTTTTCTCAAATCGAAAGAAGTTACATTTCGACACATTTGAGAATTCATTTCTTTTCGGAAATGCGTAAGATTGGCAGGTATTCTTATTCAGAAACTATGTAAATGCCGTCTTTTTCATAGATAAAAGCAATATATCTTTCTCTGAAAATACTGCCAAAGTTAGCATTATGAATCGAATTTCCGGAAGCGATAGCACAGGAAAGGAGAAAAACGTACAGTCACACGACAAGACTCTCTGTTATCTCTGTAATTTATCAAATATGGAGAAAGCTATTCGTTTCCAAATGCCTCCAATAGTCAGGCCTGTGAATTTTATGCCTTTATAGTTAAAAATGAGTCAGAAAATGTGTTTGAAAGTTTCGCATTGTTGAGCAGTGAATATGAGAACCCTTTAAGGTATATTTCCAAAGATACTGTTAACAGAAGTTCATTATCACTATTAATACTTTTACAAAACATAATGCCTGTCCTACACATCCTGAGATCGATTAAGACCAGTTCCGTCCCGGCACGAGTCTGCTGAAAAAAAATTAAACCTGTAATCAGACATCTTGTAACTGTACGATGCCGATCTCTACGATAGACATGTTACATATCTGTATTGATGTTGTTCAACTCGCATCGGCTCGTGACGCACATTTATACTTCTCGAGAAAATCATATTCATTGAAAATGGCTCGTATTTTATCTGCTTCGCTTGAATTCTTATATCGGGCCGGCAGGCCCGATTAATTTTTTTTATCGGCCCGGCTCGGCCCTACAGGCCGGTTCAATTTTTTTACCGGCCCGGCCCGTTTATTTTGACTGTCGGCCCGGCCCGTTGAAAAAATTGTCCTAATTCTGCCGGCCCGGCCCGCGGGCCGGGCCGGGTACGGGCCTCGGGCCAAGCCCGGGCCCGTGCAGACCTCTACTTGTAGGAAGCTCATGAACGATTGGTGCCAAAAATTCGAAAATTTTGAATGAATTTTTTTTTTTTTTTTATGTTTTTGACGAACTTTTGATTTCTTTTATGTTCAACCCCTAATTTAGCGAGTTCTAACCAGTTCTAAATGTTTACTGCAATGTGAGATGGGTCATTCTCACAATCAATTGACATTCAGTAATGAAAATCTGGTGAAATTAAACTTGCTAAACTAACTGTTTAATCTGATAGACGAATGCCTTAACACTAAAAAGCCCGCGAGCAGTCATTTTGACTACTACCAAATGAATATATCTTGGTTCGAACCAGAATTTTTTTAATAAAACGAGTTTAAAAGATACGAAGAAAAAAAACTAGTTAAATGGATAAGTTAATAATTTAAAATAAAAATTCTGGTGTGAAATATTTTTCTAAAATTTGACTAAAATTATCGGTCTTTCTAGTGTTAATGATTCAAAATAAAGAAAAAATGGTCAGGATCGAAAAATTTTCTATTTAACTGAGGTTTAAGTTAAACTTACGAGTTTATTGTTCCTTACCATTTTACCACTAAAACTTTTTATTTTCTTCTAACTTTTTACTTATATTGAATTTGCATAGTACCCACAGGACATTCAAATACGAAATAATAACAATGTAGTATTTTTAGTCAAAATTTTGGTATAAAATTGTCTTAAAGGGGTGTTAAAGAAGGGACTGTAAGGTAAGAAAGGGGACGGTATAGGGAAAAAGGGACGGTAAGGGGAAAAAGGGATTGTAAGGATGGGACGGTAAGGGGAAAAGGGGATGGTAAGGATGGGACGATAAGGAAAATTGCCACCTATTTTTAGGCATATCATAAGACTCAGTGATAGCCATAATGTTCATTGATTTTTAGAAACAGTTATTTACATTGGATTAAACAAAAAAAAAATTTATTTACTTCAAAAAGTGCAAGAATAAACCTTGGGGACAGTAAGACTAACAGTAAAGCCACGATGCTTGAGATTGATATTTAAATGCAGATTTAAATTCTGCAGAATATTTCCTGTCAAAGAATTTTAGCCATTCTATCTCTATCATATTTCTGCATGAGAAAAAAGTTGACAAAAATTCTGTGCAGCATGTGAAGTGATTTTCTGTATAATTTAACAAGAGAGACGGTAAGGAATCTAAAACACAGGGACGGAGTTTTGAAAAATCATATCAACCATAATAATGTATGCAGGTTAACTTTTTGCTACATATTTGTGTAAAACAATTGTCCCAGTGTCGGAAAAAATAACACCGAATTACTTTTATTCAAACAATTTTATACAGACAAATCCAAACTTAAAAATCAGTATCAGTGACACGGGACGGTATAGGGGTTTCCTGGATATTTGGACCCTCAACATCGTCCAAAACTTATTCATTTTGTTAATATTGTTACGCAGTCATGCAATGGGATGCTCCCCAGTATATGAAAAAACAAGAAAGAAAAATCATGCGTTAATCCTAGATTATGAAACACTTTCCTACACTTTCTGAATGCTTTAAAAAAACTTCGTGATTTAGGGAAATAAGGTAAATAAGATAACTACGTAAACATTTTAGAAGAAGCATAAAACATTTGAAAAACTGATTTAAGCAGTTACCGTCCAATACTCAAACATGCCCCAGCATTTGATCTGTACCTTGATATATATGCTATATAACGGGAAAATTTAGCTTGGCATGAAACCGAATAACAGGTTGCAATTTCCCTTTCAGCAATTTATATTAATAGATGGAAACATACTTGAATACTTTTGTACAGCTCTGCAGTTTACCTTGTACCTTTATTACACGCCACTATTTAGCTAAAATTCAATTCAAACTAAAATACTCTTAACCCGTTCGGGACCATGGTTGCATACATGCACCCTCAAAAAAAGCATATAGAATTTGTTTTAGGAACCAGTAATAAAGAAAAGTAATAGTTAGTTTCTTTAATTAGTGTATTTTCGTGATTGTTTAAATAAAGGTAACTTAAAAAAAGTGGTGCCAACCGAATAAAATTGTTGTAAAAGCCGCCGGTCCTGAAGGGGTTAAAACTACTGAAATCACTTTTACAGGAATTATCATCCATAGACGGCCATGTATACAATTCTTTATGTGCTCCTGTATATAATTTTATCTATACTTGCAGGCTATGGAGATCAGTTTCGTCTCCCTTAAAAATTATGTTTTGGAAAGCATGCTAAGCATTGTATCATGTTACTTTTATTCATAATTTAATTTACTTGGGATTAATATAATCTCTTAAGCTAATATTAGTTTTTGTTGCATTAAAATATCTGAATTTGTTGATTTTCTGTAAGCAAGTAAATCCTATTGGTTACAATGGAAATCTATAAGATAGATAATATTATACATATCGCCAAGATGACGTCATATTCGGCGAATAATTTTGGTCGCTAAATTTGGCGATATATCACCAAGTTGCCGACAAACTGGGTGGTATTTGACGCCAGAACAGAGTCCCCCCTATGGTAAGCCTTGTTATAGGTATGAAGATGCATTAAATGCTGTGCAATAACCATTGACATAAGTTTCATTCAGGCATTGCCATTAAACAATTAACAAATAATCGCGATTTTTGTGCCACGTACGATAGCGTAATATATGTCTATATTTTACAAACATTTCTTTATAAACTAAATGCAGTTTAGCGTAAAAATACATAACTCATTTAAAAGCCACCTTTAAGAAATTTACGCTCATACTCAGTAACACTTACGAATTCTTTTCTGTAGCCCTGTATATGAACTGTAGCATTTATACACACTATATAGTATGCATAAATATATTGAAACTTACAACCGCTTATCATAATTAAAAATGCATTTCCAGGATTCATTGCTAATATACAGTACTTCGGATACAGTATAGTGTCTTAAAAAATTTGTGTGTTCCTGTAAATGCTTAGCACTTCCTATTATACATGAAATAACTTATAGTAAATCTCTGCAACGTATATCAATTTCATTATATATGAAATGGTTTAACATAATTGAAATACGCTGCAAACAATTCCCCCGTATAACATAATGTAACCGAATTCTTTTGTGTGGCCCTGTAAATGAATAATAACTATTCTTTGCACCGCATATTCTACAGAATGCATATTTTAGTGTACTTCATAAATGCATATCAATTTTATTATTATATGAAAGGGTTAAACACCATTAAGAATCATTTGCAGGGATGTGATTTCCGCGTTTTGCACACCAGTATATTCTTACAGAAAATGTTCTTCTCTTAAATCGCAAAAATGTTCCGATTAAATGAAATATCATTTTCTCTAACAAAATACTGGTGTACAAATCGCGGAAATCACATCCCTGCATTTGAAACGATTTTTTCCCATTTGCCATAATGTAACGGAATACTTTTGACTGTCCATGTAATTGAACTAAACATCCTACAAACTTCATATGAAATAGTGAACGTGCTATGGTAGAGGTCAGTAACATCCAAACATTTCAGGGCAATCCGAGCATATTTACGAGAGTTATAGTGCGGCCAGACGGACAGACAAACCGAAGTCATAAACACTTTTCAACTTTTGTTGGAACGTGTTAAAAAAACACAAGAATATGTACTAAAATAAAAATTATTATTCAGGGACTTAAAAGTCAAAAGATTGTGAGAATGCCTCACATATTGCGTAAGCCACGCTGCAATAATAAGAAGCTAGCGGGTATTACGATAATTCTTTTAGCTCACATGCAAATATAAGTAGAGATATACATATTACGCACGCTTCGCTGCAATATAGGAATCAATTACTTTAAACGGGTATAAATCAAAAACTAATTCATATTTTTACATGAAACTTTCAAAGGTTTGAACTACTCATAAAAGCAATTGAAATGCCGTAAACCGCGTAAAAATCCGATAATTAAACATTGCTATAGACCTTTCAACAGATTTTGGTCTGAACAAGAATTTAAAGAGTGCAAAAAACAGCACTTATAAAATCGTACTTACTAAAAATCTGTTGGCCGGATTCCACTTTACTTTTGTTTTCTGAGTCAAATAGCTCCCCATCCATCCCCCATCAAATAGTCCCCATTCCATAGAAACGAGAATTTTCTTTCTATCGTAAATAAAACCGGAGATATAGAGGTGTCAAAATCCCTCTTTCGTCAGTCCGGAAAATATGAACTAGACAGAGTACTAAATTCTTTTTGAAAAATCGTTTGGCCTTAATTGTCGGAAATTCCTCAAATTTGCGGTTCATTGCACTGCTATTTCTTTTGCTTGGCGAGAAACTCTGTCGAAGTTTTATGATCCCACCTAATTTTAATTAAGATTTGCCCTCAGAAACTTTTAATAAATTTCTACTTTTATAACTTTTGTGAAAAAAAGTTAAAATTTGCTTTTCCTTATTTTGAAAATTTTTCTTCCAAATTTCCGGTGGGAATTCAACATTACAGAAACACAATTGCTTGCCTCTCAAAGGGTTAGAGTGGACTTCAGAATGATGTCATACACAGCCCACGGAATACTAGGATTGCACGTTGGCAGAGAAATGGTTTCTGTCATAGGTGGATTTCTTTAACCCCTTGGGGACGAGCGACTGGTATTCGTGCCGCGTAAGTCTCTCAGAATCGGTGATAATTCTCACCAGTAAACTTGTATTGTAAATTTTGCCTTATTTAAACCGACCCTTTTCCCGATTCAATTAGTCAAAAATTTCTGTTTTAAAAATCCGGTGACTGAAGATTAAAATCTCTGTTAATGACGCTCTTCCCGAAGGGGTTAAGTGTTTCTTTAGTTCCCTGAATTTAAGCACCAGTATTTTCTGAGAGTTTTCTTTGGCTTGGTTAATCTCAGAAAAATAAAGCTTTTAGATATTATAGGTATTCAAATTCGAGGAACCGTATACACGTTGAAAGAAATTGGCCTACGACAGCCTCCATCTTTGTGTCAGCGAGTAGACCAAGTATTCAGAAAGCGATGCGTACCCGCGATGTAATTTCCGCCGTATAATCAGCGGATAAAACAAATATATTTGAGTCCAGAAATTTTCTTTATTAAAATACAACTTATTAGATTTAAGTAAATATTTGACTTCAATTAATAATTTAAAATTTTGGGTCCAAACATGATTGTTTGATTATTATATATATCCGCATATTATACGCAAGAAATTAAGGTAATATCAACGGAATTTCTATTTATAGGCCTTTGTTTAATTTATTTTGCAGAATTTTGTATGAACATACTAGGTTAAACGCGCGAAATTTCGCCTTTTTTAGAAAGAGATTTTCTATAAGAAAATTATCAGAAAAACTTCATGGTCTGGAGATTCCAGGACACGTAAGAACCCCCACCCCCGGACCATGTCCGTATAATTATTTTGTTCTACTTCATTCAATGGTGTTTAGTTCTATACATTCATTGAATCATTAAATTACCATAACGGGATTTAAGATGAAAGAAAACCAACCTTTTAAAGAAATAATCCAAAATTGTACCAGCAAGAATATTCAAGTAGAACACACAACAATAAAAATCAATGTCAGCTTCCGCAATAAAAAGGCGTAATTCTGAATGTGCTGACAATGGAGTTATGAATAAAGAGGAGGAGACATATACTGTAGAGTGTACCAGTTGCGACTGAAGTAATTGAGAAAGTTGTCATACGATGGCCGCTATTTTTTACATTTATCAAAAGCTTCCAATTACTGCCGAAGCAAACTTTTGAATAGAAAATTCCATATTATTTTACCGGCTTATTCGTGTAAAATTTATCTCACAAATACTGCAAAAGTTTCTATTCGTTTTTACTTGTGAAAGTTTGCCAGAGAATTAAAATCTCTTTAACTGGCAGTGGCAGGAGGTTGTTTAGGTCACAATATGGCTGAAACGCAGAGCCTGATTACCGCAGAAGTAAACTGCTACCATAAAAAATAAATGCCTGTTTTTGGCCATAATTATGACTGAAATGTTGCATTAGTAAGGCGTTTCAGTAAGAAGAAAATTTCTATTAAAATTTACAGGTGGAATTTTGCCTTAACGGTAAGAGACATTGCAAAACCGGTTACAGTTGAAAATTCACCTTTTTGAGAATGTGTCAATTCCTCTATATTCGTAGTTCCATGGCGTTGACAGTTGGGCGGGAATATTTTATTCAGGTTGCTTAACCCCTTGGGGAAGAGCGGCACGTATACGGGCCGCATGAAGCACTCAGAATCCTTGTTTTTTCTCACCAGTAAAATTTTACTGTAAAATTTGCCTTATTTAATAAGCGCATTTTCTCGATTCAACAAAACATAAATTTCTGTTTTTAAAAAACGGTGACAAAAGATTAAAATTTTCGTAAAAGGCTCCCGTCCCGAAGGGGTTAAACCCTTGAAGGGCGGTGGTTCATTTTTGGACGACTTTATTTTAAATCCCCAAACGTCACATTGACACCAGAATTAAAAAATAACAAAAATCCAGGAACAGATGTCATAAATTCCCGGGGCCACCATCTTGGAATTTTTCTTGTCATGAAAACCCCTTTTCCGCCAAGTAGTAAATGTCGCCAAACACCGGTTTATACGCATGTTAGGCTTAACGAAAATAAAACGTAAATAATAAACAAAACTCGTTAAAGTGGCAATCAGTAATCGTTGATGAGTGCTACGCGCTCATTAACTGAAAAAAACATCACTGGATTCAGCAGTTCTTGCTGTGTAGCATTCTTAAAATTCAGCAGTTCTCGCTGTGTAGACATCTCAAAATGTAAAAAACTCGAAAGGCAAACAAATATACATAAAATTATCAACATACCTTAACAGACATCTGCTTTCTTCAAAGCTCAAGCACGAAATAGCATCACCGTCGTTTTCAAAAATAGGCTTATGAATACGCATTGGCACGCTGTAAATAAACCTCCTTCTTTCGTCACAATTTCTCAAATTTCTTAATTACCTCAGCAAGAGCGTTTAAACAGACTACAGAAACCATAGTCAGTCTAATAAATCCAATAAATTTAACTTGAAAACAAAAAGACAGAACAATACAACACGAAATCAAACCACATCCACAATATCCTAGCCGAAAATGACTTTCTCAGGGGTTGCCAGAATACGACACGCCAAACACACACGTCACAAGGGGTTCCACATATCGATAAAGATCGCCAACATAAAATCGCCAAGAAATCTCAAAACACCTAAGATGGCGGTCATCCGGGAATATAACGTATCTAAGCCAAATTCCATTTATTAAGAACACGAAGAAATGCATTTACTTATTTTTAAATACATTCGGTTGTAAATTCTGGTGTCAGTCAATCATTTCAACATTTTACGAGTAAAAGTGCTTTGCCCCTGACAGGGTTAACCCTCTGTCTACCAGAAGGGTCCAATGGACCCGACATGTACATTCAAAATATTTATTCAAACCAGAAATTTCTTCAAAACAAACGAAATGTACAAATCAGACAATAATAAGTTAAATAAACAAATTAAATAGTTTTAAGTAAAAATTCTGGTGTAGAATGTTTTTATAAAACTTGAGTAAAATTTCCGGTAGTTCTAGGGTTAATTACAAAACTGAGCACATTCGTCATGGCAAACTCTTAAGCTTTTTTGTACCACAAAAATTAAATGGTAACTTTTATCTTTTTCAACAACCGTAATCTGACGATTATAAGTTTAAATTTCTATAAAACTTTTGTGGTCTAAAGAAACGTAAGATTTGACAGTTGTGACTCGTAGAAATAAAGTAAACACACCTAGTAACTCGGCACCAAATTATTATTTAGAAAGTTACTGGTACCAAACGATTGGAAATAAAGTGTAATTTTAACATTAGAACTACCAAGACCGTCATTTTGACGGTTTTCAAATTCCATGCTTAAAATTTTTATATAATTTATGTATTGTTCTAGAATTTTATGACAGGACTTTTAATGAAATATATGAATAGTTCAATATTCCTATTCAATTTCCACTCACCCACTTTAATTTCCATAATCAGTATGACCTATACCTATTCATAACAAGACCCGTCATTTTGACGGTTTTCAAATTCCATGCTTAAAATTTTTATATAATTTATGTATTGTTCTAGAATTTTATGACAGGACTTTTAATGAAACATATGAATAGTTCAATATTCCTATTCAATTTCCACTCACCCACTTTAATTTCCATAATCAGTATGACCTATACCTATTCATAACAAGACCCGTCAAAATGACGACTTTGGCAGGGCTGCCACAGGCGAATATTTTTTAATTCTACATCGCACCACCTTTTCAAAACAAAAATCTTTGATGTACCGTTTGGCAACATTTGCAAGAGTAATATACTGCAAAATTTATTTTCGTAAAATAGTGGTGCGAATAAAATAGAAAAGTAGTCGCTTTGCAGTCCTGCTTTAGCAGTTTCAAATTTGAATAATCCAAAGTGTTCGGCAGCCTTTATAACGGGATCTATTTTGCTCCGATTACGATTTAGTTTAGAACTGAACGGTCTGATTGGTAAATGTAATCAGGACACAATCATTATCAGTTTTACTTCTAACGTGATAAAGTTTTTGGTGAAAAGTGCAATCTGTGCTAAGTGTAATCTGTAAAAAGGCCAATCTGAGAAAATAGCATTGTAGGAAGGCTAATTGCTTTGCATTAAGTCATGCACAGCTTTATTTCCGACAGCCGATGTCACTCACTAATAGAGGAACCCTACAATCCGTCCGGATACCAGAAGGTGTGGCTTATACTAGAAGACGTGGCTTATCGAATGTGCTATACTATAAATGCAAATAGAAACTGTTTTTTTAATTATTAATAATTAATTAATTATTATATTAAATGTTGTTTTTGTTAAATTATATTCTTTTACATACATTAACTAAGTCAAAAGTTACAATGACATCCATGATCAAAAATCCGTGAATTTGATGGGTGCGATAAAACTAGGTATATATTTAACATCGGTAGTTCTAGTGTTAAATGATGTGTATAAAATTTCCTTAGGGGGTCATGTACACATTAAGACAGACCGAAACATTATTTTTTTCAATATAAAAACCCAATTTTGACAGCAAAAATAAATTCTACGCTCTTCAATAAGCATTAATGCAAATTTTCATGAAGTTCGTTTGATTAGTTTTAGAGAAATTAATTATTTTAAAATGGGCCTATTTTAGGGGCTGTATCCTAACTGAAGTTCGGTTCTGAATTGTCGATATGCTACAGACTGACTGTGTCACTTCTATTAATGTATTATTTCTAGTCAATAAGACCATCTCACTCGCTTAATATGTTTCGACTATTGACAGCCCAAATGTTTCAATAAAATGAGTAAAATAATTGTTTTTCAAATTTATTTTCTGCACATCATAAACTTAAAATCAGAGACATCTTTCTTAAATCATCATTTTGACGCTTTTTAATCATAATTCGAAATCCAATTGGAAGTAAAATTTGACTTTAAGAATTAAAAAATAAAGCCGGAAATAATTCATATAATTCTATCAGAAATATTCTAGGTTGAAATTCATATTTTCTTCGAATATTAATTTCATAATTCATAATTCATATTATAAAATTTTTAAAATTACAAATTCAATATTTTTTTAATATTTTCAATAATTTCAATAATTTGCATTTTTTAGTATTATAACCACACAAAAATTATCACATTAGGATTATCAATTCAGGAGATAAAAATAAAAAAATATGAAAATGTAATTTAGCATAAGAAGCTCTAAATTTTGAATGTTTATAATTCAATAATTTTGTGTTGCCATAAAAAAACAAAGTTTGGTCTGGTTTTAATTTTTAGATGCCCCCCTAAGCACATTTTATGTACATCATTTAAAAGTAAACTTTATTTCCAATAGTTTGGTACCAGTAACTTTTTCTGTTATAATTAGTTGCAGAGTTAGTAGAGGGTGTTTACTCCCCCCCCCCCCCTCGACTGTACATATTAATCGCTTACGTTCCCATGCTATGACTAGCCAGGGTATTGTAGCACCACAACACGCAAGGAAGTTCTCTTTAGCGCATGCTTCAGAAAAAAAAATTACAAAATATTCTTGTCATTAGGATATGTACATTTACAGGAACAAAAAGAAATAAAAAAAATACGAATTTTATCATAAATACCGTAATTCCGGTGTATAGCCCGAAGATCAAACAATTCAGTTGAACCCAGAAATTTTATTCAGTGTTTGAAGACCAATATTTACCGTGATCTAAAAAGATACACTTTAATTTAAAAAAATTCTGGGTCGAAACAAGATTGTTTGATCCGTGGGCTATACACCCAAAATTACCGTACAACTTTAACCTTCCGTCTACCAGACGGGTCCATTGGACCCGACATGTACATTCAAAATATTTATTCAAACCAGAAATTTCTTCAAAACAAACTAAATGTATAAATCAGACAATAATAAGTTAAATAAACAAATTAAATAGTTTTAAGTAAAAATTCTGGTGTAGAATGTTTTTATAAAACTTGAGTAAAATTTCCGGTAGTTCTAGGGTTAAGGAAAAACGTTTTATACTCCTTATTCTGCACTAGTTTAAACCCATAGCTGCCAACATCTTACGCTTTTTGTAGCACAAAAATTTTGTAGTAAATTTTACCTTTTTAAAACGCTGTAATCTGCCGATTAAATAAGGCAAAAATTTCTATTAAATTTTTGTGGTACAAAAAAGCGGAAGAGTTGGCAGCTATGGTTTAACCCGAGATTGCTCGCGCAGGGTATGTCATACCCAGGCTGGGCACGGTTATTACATTCCTCACCACTAATTTTCGAAAAGTAATCGTCAAATTTTTTTTGTGAGCAATGTCAATGATTAATTAAAATGACGATTTTTGTTTGAATTTATTGGAGGCAAAGTGTTAATCGTTCATATCCTGGATATGCTCGAGCATTCCCGGGTTAAGTAAGTATAACATAAATAAAAACACTTTTTTGTAACAGTGTTATTAAATACATTTATACAGGGTGCATAGGAAAGTCCTTTTAACCTGAAAATACTTGCAAAAACGAGAGCTATAGCTATGCAAGTGAGGTAATGGTATAGTAAAGTGACTACGCCCGAGCTAATGCAAACGACAGCAGCGACCCTAGTGGCGAAATTTGGCAGATAGTCATTGCAAATCGAAAACGAAAAGAGATAGAGCAAAATTTCCAGTTTAAAAGTTTTAGAGCATCAATTAATTAGTACAAAACGGCATTTGGTTCACATGGATCAGATAAATCGTCGCCTGTATACCTAAAAATCTCTAAAATCGATGAGCGACGATTCTACTTTGCATATTCAGATTTCGGAAATGTAGCAGTGCGCAATTGCAGATTGTGACGTTGTACTGTACTGTAATGTCTGTAAAAAATTATTTTCAATGCATTTAAAATTTTAGTTTAACCCTTTCAGGGGCAAAATAATTCTGTTCGCAAAATGATGAAATAATTGACTGACACCAGAATATTCAAACGAATTTCTTAGAAAATATAATCCCGCTAATTTGCACTTTCATTACAAAAGAGAAATTTCATTAAAATATTCTTGGTGTCGTCTGTCAGTTTTGTAATTAAAATTAGATTCCTTTAAAATTAGGTGGCCAGACCGTCTAGCCACCGCCCTTGATAGGGTTAAATCTATGTCATCATACTGAAGAGGTTTGCAATAGGCATTCTATGCTGAAAAATGTGCATGCAGAATTACTCCCACGAATACAAACGTGTATCGTGAACAATGGCGAACGTTTCGAACATACTGATTATTAACTTTTTATCACTGTGAGACAGTTTATCTTTTTTGTTTTTTTGTATGATGCTATCAAAACGTATTGAGGTAAGTACGTATTTATGCAATAAATTGTGCGCATTTTTTCATACTTCTTGCTATTCCATTCAAACGTTTACACAAATTAGAGCGCATTGATTTCGGACATTTTTGAGTATACAGGCGAAGATTTATCTTATCCATGTAAACAAAATATCGTTTCGTACTAATTAATTGATGCTCCAAAACTGCCTAATTCGAAATTTTCCTCTATCTCTTTTCGTTTTCGATTTGTAATGGCTATCTTCCAAATTTCACCAGTAGGAGTGCTCCTGTCGTTTTCATTAAATCGGGCGTAGTCGCTTTACTATACCTTTAACTCACTTGCATAGCTGTAGCTCTCTCCATTCGAAAGTATTTTCAGGTTAAAGGGACTTTCTTATGCACCCTCTATGTTTACATAATGAAATTTAACAATCATATTCTACAGTTTACATATTCTACAAAAAATAAATTGATTAAAATTCTTTGAAACTTAAAATTATTGTCCGATTCTAAGCATTATCAAAACGACTTCGATAATGATAGTGTCGGAGACAACATGAGAATGGTATAGTTGCTAAGGAAATAACGGTTTATTCTATTTCTTAATGTATAACGACAGTATTCATAAAAAGGATAGTTAGTTTAGAAATACTCTTAAAACTTATCAAGCCAGGTGAAACAGCGTAAAAAAATAACTGCAGCAACATGCAACTTACGTATATTACCGTAATTTCCGGCGTATAATCCGCGAATCGAACAATTCTGTTCGTACCCAGAAATTTTATTTAGTTATCGAAGTCAAATATTTACCGCGATTTAAAAAGTTACATTTCATTAAAAAAAAAAAAAAAAAAAAAAAAAAAAAAATCTGGTCGAAAAATGATTGTTTGATTTGCGGGTTATACGCCGGAAATTACGGTATATAAGTTTATAAAAATAATAATAAACTATTTCATCGTTTAAGTTTAAATTCATTAAGTACTTGAATATTTCAATTAATAAGCAAAAGTGACATCACTTCTTCAATTTGTATGTAATTTTACCAGATTTTTTAATAGAATTTTCAGTCTTATTTAAAAGCAGAAAAATATTACAAATTCTCGAAATAAATAAAGTGATGAAGAAATCTGCAAATTAAATAATAAATATAAAATTAATTAAATTATTGGGTCGATAGGAAAGTCCTGTCATGCTGGGAAAATCAATTCATACCGGAAAATTCTGCCCGGTAGTTATTAGACATCAGATATCGGAGTGAATGTCTAATAATAACATGGAACTGTTAATAAAGAGGAACTGGAATATCCTAAAAATGGTGAAGGTTCAACTGTAACCGCTGTCGCAGACGTTGGCTACCGAATGGAGTTATGAATAAAGAGGAGGAGACATGTAATGTGCTGTCTACCAGTTGTGAGTGAAGTAACTGAGGAGGTTGTCACAAGATGGCGGCGGCTTTTTTTAAATAGGATCTTCAGTTTCTGATTACCACTAGGGCGAAAATCCCACCAGTAAAATTGAATAGAAAATTTCGTCATATTTCTACGTCTTATTCATGGAAATTTTTCTCAAAAATGTCGTAAAAAGTTTTATTTGTTTTTACTGGTATCAGTATGCCTTGTAAAACTGTCAGTTTATTTCCCTGGTTGTCACAATATGGCGGAAACGCAGTACCTAGCTATTGCCAAAGTAAACTGCTACCAGTAAAAATGAAAATATGTTTCTACCATTATTTATGACTCAAATTTCGTAATATTAAGGCGTTTAAATAAATTGAAAATTTCTATATAAATCTACTGGTGGAACTTTCCACCGGCAGTAAACAACGCCTGCGATAGCGGTTACAGTTGATGCTTCACTAATTTAAGGATATGTCAGTTCCTCTTTATTAATAGTTCCATGGGTTACCGGCGGTTGAAACTTCCACCAGTAGATTTGTATGGAAATCCTCAACCAAAGCGATATAAGAAAGCGTCCTATCTTAAACGGGAGAGGTCAAACCAATCAAGGTCGCACTACACGTAGCGGACGGGGTTAATCCCTTAACGGTAGCTTAATATTTGGAAAACCCATAAAAAGTACCCATATTTTGTATTAGAGAAATTGAATAGTTATAAGGTTTCAATATAAATTATGCAATTATTATTTTAAGGCAAAAAAAGGATTTTATATAACAAATTCATATCTGTGGAAAAGCCATCATGCGAGAATTCTGTATTTTAATGTCAGTTTTACACCATACAAATTAATGGGAATAACACCTTTATTTTTCACATCTTAGATCTTTATTTATCACCATCAAACATATTTTTACAAATAATATTTAAAATAATATAATATACATTAAATTTTGTTTATCAATAATTTTTTCGAGCGTGATATAGTTCGAAACATGCATTACAAAGTTTAACATCATAATCAGCGCCAAAAACCGAACCCAAAGTGAAATATTCAAAGACTTCACACCGAAATGCCAGTTAAATTTTTCTCGTTTCAGAAGTTTTTTCCAGAAGTAAATCTCCAGCCCGGAAATATGATGGGCACGAGAAATAACGAACGACACCTCAGCCCGTGATATCGACGGGAGCGAGAATTAAGGGGTTAAACTACAGGAAGATGCCTAACTGTTTTCTTACTGAACACTACTAAAATTGTAAAGTTTGTTTCACCTTCATTAAGAGCTGAAATGTATCTCGCAAGGGCAAGGAAACTTCGTGATGTCAAGAGTATTTGGACGCCCCTCTCGCTACGCCTTTATTTTACAGTAAATGTGGTAAACAAAATTCAGTTCCATGAGTGACTACAGATTTAGAGAATATGCGCAGATGGTAGATATACTGTCAGGAGGCTAACGAGAAAGACAGGCTACCGCGGTGGTTCTGATTCTTCTTTTTTTACGGACCGCTGGAGTCACGTGATGCTCTTTTCGCACACCTTCATTGGTGTATTCGAGCATCACGTGACTCCAGCGGTCTGTAAAAAAAGAAGAATCGGACCCACCGCGGTAGCCTGTATTTTTCGTTAGCCTCGGTACTGTCATATATGACGTCACACTAAAAGCCCACGTTGTCAAGATGGCGCAACTATGTTAATTTACGCCCGTTTCCAGTATTAAGTTTGTACGCTTATATCGCTTTGCCTTCATCTTATTTAAACCCCTTATTACTGCGAAATATCAGTCATAAATAATGGTAGAAACAGATTTTCATTTTTACTGGTAGGAGTTTACTTTGGCGGTAGTTAGGTCGTGCGCTTCCGCCATATTGTGACATCCAGGGAAACAAACTGACAGTTTTAGAAAGTATAATTACACCAGTAAAAACAAATAGAAAGTTTTACGACATTTTTAATAGAATTTTCCATGAAAAAGACGCTTGAATAAGATGAAATTTTCTATTCAATTTTACTGGTGGTATGTTTGTGCTTGCTGTAATCCAGAAACTGAAGATCCTATTTTAACAAAGCAGCCGCCATCTTGTGACAACCTCCTCAGTTACTTCACTCGCAACTGGTAGACCGCACACCGTATGTCTACTCTTTATTCATAACTCTATTAATAATAAAATGATAGAATTTTCCGGTACGAATTGATTTTCCCAACACGACACGACTTTCCGATCTACCCAATAACTCTTTGAAGGGCATTGTATACCACATTATTTTAATCCCTGGATGTCTCAACCAGAGTTGCCAGTTTGGTCTCCTTTTTTATTATAAAATTTCAAATTCGAATCGGATTATCGAAAAGAAGAATTTTTACCTTAGGTAATCGCAAAATGCCTGTCATTAAATAAAGCAAAGAAAATCTTTCTTAATTTTTCATATAAACTATCAATTTCTTATTAAAAATAGAGGCTAAACTCGCAATCCTGGTCGCAAAGGCAACAAAATTTTGGAAAAGTATTTTGTTTTTGTAATGTACGTGAAGAAACTATTTTAACTGTTTTTAAATAAGTTTGTTCGTAAATCCTGGTGTCATTCAATCATTTGGACGTTTTAGTAAAATAAATTCTTTGCCCCTGGAAGTGTTAACCCCTTCAAGGGCGGTGTCTCATTTATGTTCCTAATTTTAATTCCTGAATGCCACATTAGCACCAGAATATTGGAATGAAAATTTTTATTTTATTTAATACTTTAATAAAAGCGTTTGCTTACCTTGAATTTTTTTTTTTTTTTGTAAAATCTGGTGTCATTCACTCATTTCAGCGTTTTACGAATAGAAGTACCTTGCCCCTGAAAGGGTTAAGCAGCGTGTTCAGACTCATTGACAATTACAAAGAGTGTACGCACCTTATTTCCTATATCCTTGATCGTTACCACTTGAAATATTATTATTATTATTTATTTAATAACCGATTTATCATCTTGATGTTCTTTGGTTACTTTTTGGACCACTTATTTTTAATTTCTAAATGCCATAGTGGCACAAAAATGTTGTAAAATCTTTCCTTTTATTCAGTGCGTGAAGAGAGGCTTTTATTTATTTTCAAATAAATTTGTTTGTAAATTCTGGTTTCATTCAATCATTTCAGAAGCAGAAGTACTTAGTCCCTGAATGGGTTAACTAAGGTGATTATTACATTTTAAAAATTTTATGAGAACCAAGCGATTGAAATAAACAAAAACCTGTTCAACTGTCAAACATTGTTGCCAAATCTGGCGGTTTTTTTATTCAGAAATTTCGAATTATCACCAGAAAGTTTAAATAGATACTTTTGTTTTACATAAAGATAAGTAATTCACGAATAAATAATAAAAATTTACTATTCACAAATTTCAGGTGTGATTTCGGAATCTCTGAATAAAAAAGCCGCCAGATTTGGCAACACAGCTCGCAACACAGGTGCCCTCGTCTCTTAACCCCTTTGCACTCGAAAAGGGACTCTTCCTCACCACTAGTGTTGGAAGGAATCCCGCAAAAATCGGGAATCCAAAGACTCTGGACACCAGTATTTTAAAATAATTTTCTTCTCCTTATTCAATGGCAGAATATCTGAGCTTAACGATGACGAAATAAACTGTAAGATAATACTGGTGTTTAGTGCATTTGGAGCCATGATTTATGCGGGACGCCTAGGAACACCAATGGTTAGCGAGAACCGACTCTCGGGTGAAAAAGGTTAAACTTCGTAACCGCCACTCTCCTGAACGAGAAGTAGCACTACATGAACTAAAAAGATTGCAATACACGAGATGGGGTGATATGCTATCTGTTTTATTTTAATATAGGATAGACTATGAAATCACTGGTGTGAATGAACTTTATAGTTTTTTTTTAATTATGACAGATATCGTCAGTAACACGTCAAACTATCCAATATGAAAACAGTTTTTCCAGTGGGCTACTTTTTTAAAATTCAGATTTCTTGATTGATACCACTTTTTTGAAACAGTAATATTCGCCTTATTTAATGACATATCAATTAAGGCGAAAACAAAGGGAATTTAACCAATTCAAAAGAGTGGTGCCAATCAATAAATCAAAATTTTGAAAAAGTAGCCCACTGGCAACACTGTTTTCATATTGGATAGTTTGACATGGTACCGACGATATGAGGGCTACTAACAAATATTTTAAACAAAAATCTTCGTTGTATATATGTACAATTACTCAAATCAGATTATTATTGTTCAGAAATACAGCTAAGTAAGATAACAAAAAATAGTTGCCAGTGGCCGTACTGCATTGTTGTGAACTGAGAACTCCATTTTTCAAAAAATCTGCTAACCTATTAGAATTTCGGTTTAGTAATTTTTATGTTAAGGATATTCAACAATTAAACAGATCAATAATTATTATAAAGAAATACTGTTATGCTCTTACAAGGAGACGGTAAGGGTGTGGGGTATTCAAATCAGAGCAAGGTTTTGTGTGTAAATAGTACTCAGTAAGAGAACTCAGATGACCAAATCATAGCGCGCACTACTCAGTAGTTATTGAAAAAAAAATAAATTGGAAATTTTTTTCTTTTATTACTATATGATAACTTGTTATGATTAAATCTCTTACAGTTAGTTGGACACTTCTAACTTGTGTGAAGTTCTTGCACACTTTTATCAAAAAACACGAATAATAGTATATATAAACTCTTGGATAAAATTTTGTTACACATAATAAATGAGTATAAAATATTAGAAAAAAATTTACGTCAGTGGGCGTGGCGTCCCAGTCGTTTCTTTCCTTAACATGTTAATTATCGCTCCCGCCATATTCACGGGCTGTGTCTTTTACTCAGATTGTTTGATTCCCACCAGTTTTATAAAATAGTGAAATTCACTGTATTTTAGTATCGTTTTACCTGTCATTAAATAAGGTGAATATTTCTTTTTCATAAAAGTGGTGCCAATAAGCAATTTGAATTTTTAAACCGTAATTTAATTCGAGCGTTAAGGGTTTAACACTAGAACGCCCGGAAATTTTACTCAAGTTTCACAAAAATATTTTACACTAGAATTTTTATTCAAAAACATTTGACTGATTTATTTAAGGTAAATCTGTGTTTTTAGAATTTAGCTTATTTTGTGAAAGAATTTCTGGTTCCAATTGACACTTAATCATATGGTAGGAGTCGAATTGACTCCTTCCGGGCGTTCTAGTGTTAATGTGAGTGCGCATGTCGTTCCATTCTTGTCTTCCCTTGAATTTTTACAATTTTTTCTAATGGTCAGAAAAAAACAGACATGCCAATGTATTCAGGAAGGCTCAAAGAAATTTTTTAAGCCAATAATGAAAAAAAAAATTCTCAAAAATTCACTCAAGTCTACCCTTAACGCTTTAAATGGCAGTGACTACACGGTCTAGACTCCTAATCTTTATTCCAAAACTGACAAATGGCATCAAGGATATTTTAATAAAACTTTGCCTTTGTAATGAGCGCACAAAATAGAGAGTTTTTATTTTCTATGAAATTCGTTTGAAAATTCTGGTATCAGTCAATTATTTCACAATTTTACGAACAGAGTCCTCCTGGCCTAAAGGGTGTGGTTTGTGTGTGAACACACACACAAAATGTAATTTTTTTTCTCCTTAACTACTCAGTAGTGCGCGGTATGATTTGGTCATCTGAGTTCTCTTACTACTAATACTATTTGCACACAAAACCCTGCTTTGATTTGGATACCCCACACCCTTGCCATCTCCTTGTAAGTTATGTTGAATTAAAAAAATGCGCTTTGTTTGTAAGACAGACATCAATGTGCGAATTAACAATTTCATCGCAAGGGACGAGATAACTCGTCTTCCAGGAATATTAGCTATCAATCAAAGAAAATCAAATCGAGTCGGAAAATTCTGTCATTTAATTATTAGACTTTAATTCCGATATCTAATGTCTAATAATTACCGGGTAGAATTTTCCGGTGCGAATTGATTTTCCCAAACGGAGACAACATTTTATTACTCTTTTTTTATGTTTGTAAGGACAAACAAATCATTAGAGTGAGAAATGTTATTGATTATTATTTTTCAAAGTAAAATAAACAAGTTTTAAATGAATTTGTGTTTTGTTTCCATTTTAGCGCTGCGAGGAGCAGCTCAGGCTCTTAGCGCAGAAAGGGGAACAAAGGGGCGCCATTGCCGCGATGAAAGTGTTAATACAGAGTATCCATAAAATAATCTCCCAGTTTCAATTGTATATTATAAAAGTTGAATGTTGTGCAAAAAATCAGTAAGTTTTCAAATAATAAGCTTAATCTTATTTACTTAAAGAATCATGCTAACTTAGAGTTAAATAAAGAGAAATTTGCTATTCAGAAATAGTTGTAATCTAGACCCCACTCCTGGGTGCATCACTGTAGTTATCTATTAATTGAATGTTTCGAAACGGTCAAAGTGACCACCTTGTCGGTTCTAGTGTTAACCCTTAGCGGTGCGGAGTAATTCTGTTTATAAACTAATGAAATAATGGACTGACACCGGAATTTATTAAAGAATTTGTTAGAAAATATGAATTTTCTTATTTTCACGCACATTATAGTAGGAAAAATTTAATTAAATATTCTTGGTGGCATTTATCAATTTTGGAATTAAAATTAGGTGTCCTTTTTTAAGGACACCGCTCTAGAAAGGGTTAAGTGTATTTTTTATGGCCACAGAGACAGTACTTGTTACCATGTTTTACTTATGAAGTTGAATTTTTCATACCTGTGTAATTAAGTTCAGTCTAGTGAATTTTACTGTTAATGTTTTATCAGACTTTTCTTATTTATTAAATTAAATGCATTTACCTTCATTTATCTAAATTATTTGGAAACTTACTAATTATCCTAATTATCTGAGACACTTCATTTTCAGTAATATATTAAATTATTTATTTAAGTAATGTTGAATAATTTTGTTACAATAACTTAGATGGCTTTAAAAAATATAAATACCTTTTTTCTTTTTAGATTGGTATGAATATATCTTATGAGCGTCAAAAGTAATAAGCGATTTTCTATCCCGTTTGAGAATTTTCCACATAAAAATACCTAAAGCTAAAATCTGAGTTACTATTAATGCTGTCAGTTTACTGCAACATAAGAGCTGATAGAAAATTTAAGAATGTTAAGACTTAAGAGTACTCATTAAAATTGATAAATGCAGAGTCGATTAGAGGAATATTGATAAATTGTTAAAATTTAAGAGTATTTATTAATTAAAGAGTGATTTTTGATAAATATAATAGTAAGTAAGGTGAATAGAGTGTATATATATATATTGAAAAAT
Organism: Maratus speciosus; assembly: GCA_963932465.1. Lineage (NCBI taxonomy): Eukaryota > Metazoa > Arthropoda > Arachnida > Araneae > Salticidae > Maratus > Maratus speciosus. Next base: position 440,895,826 of record OZ010796.1, on the reverse strand, counting down.
CCAAATTCATATAATTTAGTACACGAAAAAACATCTAACAAACTGTAACTAAAACAATAATTAACAAAACCAAGAGTAACTAAGAAAAAACTAAATATGGAGACAAGTGGGCAAGGCTTATGACTTGTACTGCGGGGTTAAACATGTTTTACGTAAAATTCCCCCTCACTTGCCAAGACCAAACAAATAGAGATTGAAAAAATGAAAATCACAAACTAACCTAAAAGCCGTCAAATGAAATGCGTGAATATCCTCACCGCTAAGCTATTTTCGATAGGAATCACATATCGATAAATCACCATCATCGAACAATTCCAATACCTTATTTCGATAGCATTTTTTCTATATATATATATACAGGGGTGAAAAATCTAGACGCCAGAGGGCGGTCTCTCACCACTAAATTTTATTAGTTTTATTCGCTTAAATTTTACTAGCATTCTTACAAGAAATTTAGACGAAATATTAGACGAAAAATAACGAATAAAATTTAGTGTTGAAAGACCTCCCGCTGGCGCCTAGATTTTTACACTCCTCTATATAAATGTACATACTGTAATTTCCGGCGTATAATCCGCGGATCGAACAATCATGTTTCGACACAGAATTTTGTAAAAATAAAAAGGTAACATTTTAGATCGCGTTAAATATTTGTCGTCAATTGCTGAATACGATTTCTGGGTCCAAACAGAATTGTTTGATCTGCGGATTATACGCCGGAAATTACGGTATATACAGGGTGTCCGAAAAGTCTGGAAACGGTCAAATAACTCGAGAAATATAAAGAAGATTGAAAATCGAAAATATACGCGTTAAATATTTTTTAAAAAGCTACTCAGTGATACTAAATTTGACCACCGCAACCGACCCACCGGGGTTCAGAGGGGGTCCAACTTTGAAATCTTGAATGATAACCTCCATTTTTTATTGCAGATTCGGATTCTACGGACAAAAATAGGTAACTTTTGTCTTTAACATTTTTTTCGGATCCTCGTTGGTCACGGTGTGATCGAGCAAATAAAACACATACATATTTTGGTTTTCCCAACCGGGTTTTGACATCTCGACATCTGATTGGCCAGAACTTTTAACGTCAAAGTTGCCATCTTTTGCGGAAAGAGTGTTTCTCGAAAACCATCAGTGGAGATTATTTCCATGGCGTTTTATATGTTTTTTTTTTCCATAAAAATTAACAGAAAAATATTAAATTAGTTTTCTATTTGCATTTCTTTTTATCCAGTCGATCGTTTTTAAATAATAAACTACGTATTTTGATATTTTAACGAGTAAATATGCACCTCTCTTTCTGAACAGAAAAAGGATAATCTTCATTTTTTGGGGGCGGGGTGTGCAGATATTCTGCGTTTTGGTGACTACTGCTGTTCTTTTTTTTTTTAATATCATCTAATTCAGGAGGCTGATGCGGGTGCACAGTTTTTCAAAATTATTACTATATAATAACATATAGGGCAAAATATTAAAAAAAAAGAAATGTAAAAACTTTTTATGCTGGCTGAGCAAAGGATGGGGAAGTAGCGTAAATTTCAGTGGGGGTGGAGTTATATGTTTTGATGATTGATTAGTTACTGTAACTTCAAAGTATCAAGTCGGGCAGAAATTTTTTCAGTAATTCTTATAAACGTAATAATTTATTGCAATTTAAAATATTTTTTAATTTAACATTTCTTTTCATAATTTAAAAATTAATAATTTTAAACAATTGAAAATTTTTGATCTTTTCAACTTTTTCATTTAAAAAATAATTAAACTCTTTAAGCATTCTTGATTATTTCCTGGGGGAGGCGACGTTTTAATTTTCATAGGGGAAGGATGATGTAGAAAATTGTTTATTTATTTATTTATTATTACAATAAAATATCAAATGTGACAAAATACAAGGTGTCCGAAAAGTCTGGAAACGGTCGAATAACTCAAGAGATTCATATAAGATTGAAAAAAAAAACCGTGTTAAATATATTTTTAAAAGTTATTCCGTGATACCAAAGTTGACACCGCACACCGAACACCTGTGGGTCAGAGGCGTTCCAACTTTGAAATCAAAGGATAATCCCCATTTTTTATTTCAGGTTCGGATTCTACGGGGAAAAATGCGCAACTTTTGCTTTTATAATTTTTTTCGAATCTGTGTAAATGACGGTGTAATCCAGCAAAGTATGTCAAACACATATTTTGTTTTCTCAACCATGTTTTGCAATCACGAAATGTGATGGGCCAAAGATTTTGTCGCCAAAGTGGTCGCTTTAGCTGGAATTGCATTTGTCAAAATCTATCAATGGGGGTTGTTTCGATGACAAAAGTGCTTTATATACTTTTGACATGAAAATTTACAGAAATATATTGAATTGGATTTCTATTTGTGTTTTTATTTTATCTATTCATTCCATTCTAATCAATTAACCTGCGTTTTTTTTTATATTTTATTGTGTAAACCTGCCCCTCCTCTTCCGAACAGAAAAAAAGACAATCTTCGTTATTTGGTAGAGGTAGGCTTGGATATTCGGAATTTCAATGGCTTCAGCTGTTAGTTTTTTTAATATTCTAATTCATGGTGAGGATGCGGGTGTATGGGATTTTTTTTACTATTACTATAGAACAAGGGTGGCCAGCAGTGGCACGCCTGATACCACTAAAATTTTACAGAAAAATTCGACTTCTTGAATCGCAGAGATTCGATGATTAGATAAGGCAATGATTACTGTAAAATTTTTGTGGCGCATGCCACAGTTGGCCACCCCTGCTATTGAATAACAATAGGACAAAATAAAAAAAAAGTACATATACATTTTTTGGGTGCGGGCGGAGCAAAGAATGGGGAAGTAGTATACATTTCATGTGGTAGTGGAATTGGAGATTTAGATCATTGATTAGTTACTGCAACCAGAAAATAACAAGTATAGCAAAAAAAATAATTAGAAAAATAACTTAATTTATTTCTATTAATTTTTATGGAAAAAGCGCCACGAAAACAATCTCCTCTGAGGGTTTTCGAGAAACGCTATTTCCGCAAAAGACGGCAACTTTGACGTTAAAAGTTCTGGCCAATCAGATTTCGAGGTGTCAAAACCTGGTTGGGAATCCAAAATATGTATCTGTTTTATTTGCTCGATTACACCGTGACCAACGAGGATCCGAAAAAAAATGTTAAATACAAAAGTTACCTATTTTTGTCCGTAGAATCCGAATCTGCAATAAAAAATGGGAGTTATCATTCAAGATTTCAAAGCTGGACCCCCTCTGACCCCCGCACAGTGGATCAATCCTTAAGAAAATGCGAACATAGAGCCAAAAAATAATCATTAAAAAACTAAATTTTTGCGATGAAATATTTTAAAAGAATATCTACAAAATACGAATATATGTTTATTTTTTAAATTATACAAAATTATATCGTATTTGTATAGCTAGGGATATACACCTTTCAGCACAGGAATTTTTATGAGAATTTTAGTGACTTTTTGCTGTGCTCAGAAATAAAACCTAAGTAACCTCTACTAATAATTCATTTAAAATATCATTATTAACTTCTTGAAAAACATTTTAAACCACAACTGACTACATTTTGAATGAATTTTATGTCTCCTTCTACATTATGAACAACACATATAGAATTAACGGATTCATAATCTTCAAAATTACGTAACTTAAATTGTTTAAAATTGTTTAAAATTTTAAACACATGCTGGTATTCCTAAAAGCCTATATTTTAATGTGGTATAGTGGATTTTTTCGCAAACCTGCACGTTTTCGAAATAAATGGACTTGAAGTGGGTATTACGCAAATTTCCTTTTCCAGAAAACATGTTAAATTGGCTGTAAACAAAAATATTTTTCAAAGAAGATTATACTATAAGAGATTTCTAGTATGAAATGATGTAAAAAACTAATTTAACATTAAACTTCGAAATTAAATGTAATATACTCGTATCTCGGGTTATATAAACGTTTGCATGAAAAGCGCAAATGCTCTCAGAGAGTTAAATGTACTCTAATAAATGGATGCGGTGCTATGTCAGTGATAAAGTGTTATAATTTAAAGTAAAAGACCCAATACTTCTAGAAATTTTCTGTTTCTTTAAACGTTTTTTATTTTGTGTCTAATACTGGAAATCAAACCGTCAGATGTTATTAGCAAATGGAGCAATAAGTCTTCGTTAGATGCTCTTCGATTTATTTTTATCTTATGAGACTCCCGATACCTTCGAAACTCTTTATTTCGACTTTCGCTGGCTTCTTCCGATAATTATCCTATTGGAACAGCAAAATTTGTAATCATAACCTTTTCATGAGTTAGTAATTATGTACAGAACCTGGCATATAATACCAACCGCACTTTGAAGCACATTGTTTAGCTGTTCTCAGTGTGAAATTGCCAAATTTTTCGGCAGTAATTACTTTGTTACAGGCGATCACCATTATAATGGCAAAACGTTTAATAAGTTCTTATCCAATCCAGTGATCTCAGCTGTCTTTTTAAACTCAGCAAAAATGTCCTTGCAGAGTTTCCATCGCGTGTCAAACCACTTCCCCGTTTAACAACATCTATTAGCAAACCTAATTCTTTTCTGAATTTGCATTGAAATTCACTCTTTGATTCTTCTTAATTTAGCTTCTCCAGAAGTATCCTCTCTGAAACTTTAAATGAGTCTTCTTTCATTAGTTTCGGTTACGTCAGAAAAAGATTTTCATGATGTTGATTTCCGCAAATTTTCAACTGCAAATGGTTTAAGCTCATTACCAACTTTAATGGAACACTGAAGTAAAAAATAGTTTTTATTATTAAAACGATCTAATTTTCGTTCAGATTTCAGTCAGTTATCTTTTGCACTTACACAAAACATACGTAAACGCTCCTTTAAATTTTCTTCAATGTCTGAGGCAATTAGCCCACACTTTTCACTTACAAAACTAAGCATTGATTTTTCATAACTAAATTCATCATTTAAATTTTTCAGATACAAAAACAAATCTCTGTTTGTTATCCTATTTCAAAGCATTATAAGAAAAAAGACAAAATGAAATAATCTTGTTTCAAATAAAAAAAAAATATATGCTAAAATTAATATTACTACAAGATAATTAAAAAAAAAACCTCAAACCCAATAATAACAAATATGTACTTAAATAAGTTCTAAAATGTTGCAGTAGAAGGTTGCAGTTTTGTAGAACGATTTTACATAGTTATGTATATGTTGCCAATTAAAAATTAAACAAATGCTTTAAATATTCCACAAATGTCATTTGGATATAAGTAAAAACTGCATGCTTTGTTTTCCCCGTTTATTTTTGTTATTCATCATCTCCCTAAACTTCCTGTTTGCGAGAAAAAAGCGCGTAATTGTTCATAAAAACCATGCAGATACTTTTAGTATGATTTATTTTACTCATTTAAACCTAAATATAACAAAAAACATGATATATGTAGGCTTATACTATCGTGATAATCCTATGTTCGTCATCGCCTATACTTTGATCCACGGGGCCCCGTGGGGGCGGCTGCGGTGGTCAAATTTGGTATCACTGAGTAGCTTTTTTAAAAATATTTAACACGTATATTTTCGTTTTTCAATCTGCTTTGTATTTCTCGAGTTATTCGACCCTTTCTAGACTTTTAGGAGACCCTGTATATACATACAGGATATTTCATAAAAGTTTGGCAAAACTTTTAGGGGTGATAGTACACATCAAAACAAACAATTTTATTAAAGAATGTATGGTCGGAATTAAAACACAAAGATGCTAGAGTGAGCCAAAGAAGATTTTCTGTGTTGCCAGTGGGCTACTTTTTTAAAATTCAGATTTATTGATTAGCACAAGATTTTTGAAATGGTAAAATTCCCCTTGTTTTAGCCTTAACTAATATGTCATTAAATAAGGAGAATTTTGCAGTTTCAAAAAAGTGGTGCTAATCAAGAAATCTGAATTTAAAAATAGTAGCCCTCTGGCAACATTGGATATGTTATTATGCGAGGCAAAAACAAGCAAAAAACGAATAAGTGACAAAAGCAAGATGGAAAACCCCTCTCCGTACAATCATTGAGTTTCTGAGCCTTCCATTTGCAGTTCCGTAGATAAATTACATATCGGCCTTTTCCCTGTTAGTGAAGGGCAACATCTTCCTTTACGTTCCAACTGCGATTGACAGTTGCGCACCCAGATCAGCAGCTTTAATGTATTAATCGAGCAAAATTTTACACACGCGTTCTTCTTCTTCCGAATATCACATTAACATGCTATTAGTGTCATTTTTCTCCCGATAACTCCCAATCGAATGGAGCTTTAACGTTTGAATGGACCAACTTAGTGTTGAGAGTGGGCTACTTTTTAAAATTTTTTTTTTATTGCCACCAGTTTTTTAAAATTGATAATCCGACTTATTTTCACCTTATTTAATCTGTCACTTTCGCTATTTCAAAAAGTTGTGGCAATCAATAAATGTGAAAATTAAGAAGTATCCTACTGGCGACAATGGGCCAAGTTTTCAAATGTGCCGGCACATTTGCGTTTTATTTCCGACCATGCATTCTCTGACGAAAGCTGTTTTTTTGGATGTGCATTATCACCTATTAAAATTTTACCCATCTTGTATGAAATACCCTGTATATAGTATTTAATATATATATATGTCTGGGAGTAACGTTGACGCCATATTTGCAATGGTAACTCATGACCAAAACATTTCGCTTTTACTTCGCTCTTTTACTTAGAAACATCACAGAATTTCAATTTTCACACCGTCAATTAGAGAAAAAAATGTTCTTTCAAATGCAATTTGTTTAAAAAAAGTAACAATAAAAAATAAATAAATAAATAAATAAATAATACACAAAGGTCATAGCCGGATAATCATTGGGAATGTGCCTTTCAATCAAACTTTCTGATTTTTTTTCCAGATGTGGCTACGTATCTGACAGTATATTTCCCCTATTATCACCCTATAAATATTGATACTTTATGAGATAATAAAATTTTTTGATTTTTTTAAAAACCGATTTTCTCAAAAACTACTACACTGAATTTGATTCTATTAATTGTTGTTGTATAGATACCAGAGATGCATATCTGGAAATTTTTGTATAATTTTCTGTTTATTAAACCAATGTGAAACAGCGATAAAAAAAATTGCAAAAATAAAAATCATATGTTATTGTTATACGAAAATTACCATTTTCTTATAAAAAGTTTCTTATATGTACACGTATATTGTAGCTAAATGCCGAAAGTGTGCATTGGGTATAACATATAAATATTTACAAAAATATGTTTAAAAACCAATAAAATCCTTAAAGTCGTTATTTGGGGCGGAGCTACTAAAATTTGACATCCGTAGAATGTTTGGAATAAACCAGGGGTGGCCAACTGTGGCACGCGCCACACCACTAAAATTTTACAGTAATCATTGCCTTATGTAATCATCGAATCTCTGCGATTCAAGAAGTCGAATTTTTCTGTAAAATTTTAGTGGTATCAGGCGTGCCACTGTTGGCCACCCTTGGAATAAGCACTTACAGAATTTAACTTTAAATTAACACACGGGTATTCTTCTTAACGCTGTCAATACTGCTTCGACATCAAAAATTGTTGCTGGTGTCGGAGACAACAATGGAGAAGAATATTTTTGGCAAAGGAACAAACTACATTCTTCGATATCGAAATGTAACGACAGTGATCACAATCAAGTTAAATGAAAATATTTTTCTCCAGTTTTAATGAAGGGTAATTATAGATTAGTTTCAACCTTTTGAAATTATCAATTTACTTTGCTTTCTACCATGTTTAATGCTTGTGTTAACCGATGATAACTGATTTTGTTAAATGATATTAACCGCCGCTCCTTGAAATTGATTCGTTGTAATGATTATATTCGGTTTGATCATTACCGTGTCAATACTCAAGGCCTCCAGACTGATTTCGTGACGTACTAAATGAAGATTAACCCCTTGAAGGGCAAGCAATTGTGTTTGTGTAATGCTTAATTCCCACCGGAAATTTAGAAAAATTTTATTTCAAAATAAGGAAAAGCAATTTTACGACTTTTCTCCACTAAAGTCAGAAAACTAAAATTTCCTAAAATTTTTCTGGTGCAAATCCTGATTAATCGTAGGTGGGATAAAATCCCACCGCCCCTCAAGGGGTTAAGGGGCAGCGGTATATATTATATACCACCTACGATTAATCAGGATTTGCACCAGAACAATTATAGAAAATTTTAGTTTTCGAACTTTAGTGGAGAAAAGTCGTAAAATTGCTTTTCCTTATTTTGAAATAAAATTTTTCTAAATTTCCGATGAGAATTAAGAATTACACAAACGCAATGTCGCACCCTTCAAGGTGTTAATCTTCATTTGGTACGTCACGAAATCAGTCCGGAGGCCTTGAGTATTGAGACGGCAATGGTTTGATACGACGTCATCTGATAATCATAATCCAAAATACGATTGTTGTGGAAGTTTCTTGAATAAAACTTGTGGTTACAGAAAAAATGAAAACAAACAAAGAATCCATATTCTTTTCAATGTAGACTAGCACTATGTTATTAGTTGGAAAATATACAAAACATTTTTCACATAACAAACACTTTTTCATGAAACTGAGAACTGAATCCCTGAATCCGACTATATGTATTTGTATATATGTTTATAAATATATTTGCACAAAATAGCTATGTCTTTACAGTACGTTTTACTCTCGTGATTTTTGTTCGATTTTAGTCTATTTTTTATTTATTTATAAAAACATGTTTATCCCATCAAAATTTAAACTACTCAAAATTAAGGAAATATATTTTTAAATACAAAGCATCATCCAATATTTCGGCTTTGGATTTTCTTTTTAAACTGAAACTATGCATCAAATTTCCTTAATATTTATTTTCGAATTAAATAGCCACAGAAACCTACCATTAAATAAATCAAAAATTGAGTGTTGTATATCTATATTATAAAGGACAAACATATCTGTGCGTAACGCATACGTCATTCTGCGAATGGCAACACTTTCAAATTTGAAATGAATTTTAGTTTTGCAATTTTCGCTACTGCAAATTTTTAAACTTCTAAACATAGCACATTTTCAGTTTTTATACCGTCGTATAAGGAAAAAAATGTACTTTTAAATGCAATTTGTTTGAAAGCTGTATCTCAATTTATTTTTGAAATATTAATTTTTTTAAAGTTTTTAGTACAAATTTTGTAATTGTGGCATCAGAAGTACTCCATTTCTATCTATATTATAAAGGACAAACATATCTGTGCGTAACGCATACGTCATTCTGCGAATGGCAACACTTTGAAATTTGAAATGAAATTTCGGTTTTGCAATTTTCGCTACTGCAGATTTTTAACCTTTTAAACATCCCACATTTTAAATTTTTACACCGTCTTATACTGAAAAAAATTTACTTTTTAATGCAATTTGTTTGATAGCTGTATCTTAATTTATTTTTGAGATATTAATTTTTTTATAGTTTTTAATACCAATTTTCTAATCGTGGCAACTGAAATACTTCATTGCTATTAAAAGTGGTTTAGTTATCTTTATTGATTATATTCTTACTGATGCCATTTTCTCATTACAATTAAAAATATTTTTTCATTCCGCTGATATTGAGTTTGAGACAATACTCAAAAGATTTCAGCGACTGAAAATGACGTCATATTTAAAAGAAAACGGTAATTTTATTTGATAAAACGAAATATTTCCCCTTGAATACGTCTAAAAGTTATAAAATTCTGGAATTTTTACGCGCAGGTACAGAGATTATACTAAGACCTCAAATCACGAATGGGAATTTTCACATGGAAAGTTGTAATAGTTGACAAACGTGACTTCAAGCTTTAAAATAAATTTATTAATAACCTATTGCGTTTTCAAATGTTTTTAAATGGTTAATATGGATGTGAAACGTGGAAAATGACTTGATTCGGTTTAGATCTAAAGGGGGGAAAATTCTATGATTATGTCAAGGTGAAATCATTTATGCTGATTTTTCATTCCGTAATACCAAGCAATAATTCATAACTTAATCAAAATTACTTATCTTGATTATATGTTACCGATTACATATATGAATAAAGTTTAATTTTTCAATAATTTTAACAGTTGAAGTTTATGAAAAAAGTATTTTATTACTCTTAGGTTAAAATATGTCTTTAGAGAATTAAACTAACAAGTGTAAGATGGATTTTTTATTTTAATTATTTAATTGTTATCGATGTATTATAAATTTGATGCAACAGTTCCTTTGTAAAAATTTTCTTTCGATGAAATTCGACGGGATCCACCTCGTTTCTTTAATAGAGAAATATCTATTACAAACCAGACCCAGTGTTGCCAGATTGGGGACTTTCATAATTCAGATTATTTGACTGTCACCACTTTTTTTAAATAGTATAATTCGCCTTATTTTTCAGAATTTTTAATTTATTTTTAAATATGCCGAATATTTCTATTTAAAAAAAGCGGTGATAATCAACAATCTGGCAGCATCTGGTAAGCAAACCTGGTAACAATTCTGAAATAAATTAGAGTAATTGGTTCAGAATATAGGTATGTAACACCCGTATTTTACTGCGGGGTCTCGCGTTTTAAAGTGACGTAACTACTTAGTCTTATTACTTTTCATTAAAAGTGGTGAGAATAATGTTTGAATAAAAGCCATTATAATACCTATCGTTGCATTTCGATATTGACGAATGTTGCTCTTTTCCAAGCAAAAATATTCTTCTGTTTCCGATACAAAACATTAATTTTCGATATCGAAACAGTATCGACAGCGTTGAAAACGATAGTCTATATGCTTATTGAAACATAAAATACAGAAGTAGATACGTTGTCCGCTGACTTTTTTCCAAAAATTCTTCGAATGTCGAATTTGAGTAGCTTCGCCCTAAATTACTCCTTTAAATGAATTTTATGTATTTTTACACATATTTTTGTAAATTTGTATATGTCATACCCAACGCACAGTTTCAGTATTTGTATATAATACACGTGCACATATGAGGAATTATTTACAAGAAAATGGTAATTTTCGTATAACCATAAGATATTATTTTCATTTTTGTAATTTTTTTATCGATATTTCACACAGTTTTAATAAACAGAAAAATATACAAAAATGCCAGTTATGCATCTTTGGTACCTAGATAACCCCAATTAATATCATCATATTCGGTACAGTAGTTTTTGAGAAAATCGGTTTTTAAAAAAAAATCGAAAAAACATTTTTATCTCATAAAATATAAATATTTATGAGGTGATAATAGGGGAAATATACCGTCAGATAGGTAGCCACATCTGGGAAAAAATCAGAACATTCATTGAAAGGCACGTTTCCAATGCTTATTCGGTTATGCCTTTTACCAGACATGTAATCAGGGCTCGCAGCGTTCCTAAATTTTTCTACATTTCCTACCACTACTTCAAATGAAGAATCTTGTCAACATACTCCGTTAACGTCGGCAATAGCTGTTTAAAATAATGAATATCGTTTTAAAATAGTGGTAGCAAAGTGCGAAAATTTTAGGAACGCTCCGAGCCCTGAGTAATCCAACTGCGCTATAAATCACTGAATTTATCGGAATAAAAAAAGCTACACTAGATTAATTTTTAACACAATTATTCTATTTGGTAAATAAATCATATCAGATGTAAATTTTCAACTGGGCGAAAAAGGTCCGAACCAGGATTCGAATCAGGGATCTCTTGGCTGAAGCCGCCAATGGTCTAAGGTTAGCTGGGTGAAAAAGTTCCACCAGATTCCGGGATAGCGCAGATGCTAGAGCATTGTCGGCTTCAGCCAAGAGATCCGTGGTTCGAATCCTGGTCCGGACATTTTTCGCCCTGTTGGAAATTTACATATGATATAAAAAAAAGCTACTTTAAGTAGCGATAGTTAGCGTTTTCATCGTGTATTCGCTCCTGGCATTCGGCTAATACAATCGAACTGCTTTTAATAAATTTCAGATCTTTATTTGATACATTATTGATATTATTCATATAAAAATGCTTTTTTATAGTGGGTAATCTGAAATATATATCAACACTTAGACCGTTACGAATGCACTCGTGTGTCCATCTATCTCCTAACGTTGCGGAAGCGCTGCATCTGTCTGTCTGAGTGTTCCAATGTTTTGAAAATTACGAACGCGTTTACCGTTTTCTAATGTGATTGTTTCTTTCACCAATAAATGAAAGCAATAAATGGCATTCGAATGCAATTTCTTCCGATAATAAATAGATTTTTAGTGATTGTTTTAAAAGTGAGTTCAGTATATTCGGGTCTTTGAAAGCTAAATGCTATTGGAACTGACCTCTCAAATGATTAAGAAAATCATTTTTCATACTTATTTGATGACAAAAATGATGATAGTTTTAGCATCACATCATTTGTTGCACTCAATTCAGAAAGTGGCGTTGACTCAGGTAATTTCCACGATGCAAGGCAATGAACAAAATTTTCTTCTGTGAGTAGTGTACAATATTCTGGCATAAAATTTAAACAGTATATTTCTTTAACCTATCTACCTCTAATCGACCCGTTTCTACAATTCGACCAGTTTCTACATTCGATTCAAACCAAATTTTTTTCATAAAATTATTTAAATAAAATCCGCAGAGAACTAAATTCAATCTATAAATTTTAATAAAAATTTTCTTGCATATGTTTTTAACCAAGGTTGGGAGAAATTTAAACAGGGTAGTGAGCGGATGGAATTTTATGCGAAGGGGACCTACGTGACAGGGAAAGTTGTGACAAAATTAATAAAATTGCTTCTATGATCATAGTAAGTTAATCTTAATCAGGCTGCAGTATAATCCTTTGAGGAACGTAAAAGTATGTTGTTCATGGCAAATTCATAAATAAATGAAAATCATAATAAGGAAAATTTAAGTACGGGGCAGTAGGGACAGTTAATAAACAGAGTTTTATATTTCTATCTATTTTACAGCTTGTTAGTTCTTTTGGATCCCAAATAATTAAACCATATAACTTTCTCAGCAATCAAGATTGCTGTCTCTACTAAATGTAACTGAACTTCCAGTTTTATCTGACCTTTTAATAGTCACATGGGCAGTTTTATACAAGGGGGCAGTAGTGATATAAAAACAAGGGGACACCACTTCTCTGGTCAGAATAATAAAAAAAACTGTTTATAATTTACAATAAAAAATCTTTATTTTATACTTTAGAATGAAGATTTTTATTTTGTATTGTAAAATTTATAAGAATAGTTTGTCATTACGCTTAAATTTGTTACAGAAAATCACTGTATGAAGTGGGGGACACGGGGCAGAATTGACAATTTGAATATATAAAATATCATTGGAGTAAAATTTACAGTTACTTTCTTGAAAAAATATTTTCGAAATTTTACAACGACTTTACAGAATATATTTTATGCTAACGAAAATTATATAAGGCTATTTCCATGAGTACTTGTAGTGTAAGTCACATGCAATGATTTTTGACTACCAGCATTTCAAAACCAAAAAATGTGACTTATTTTATCTGAGATATTTCATTTATTGAATAAGACCCAGCAAACATTTCGAAAATAATGGTGGTTAGCTAGCATAGCAATTATGAGGTATGTGACATATGCTACAAAAACCATAGAAATAGCCATAGAATTATTAATAAACCATAGAATTATTAATAAAGAGGAACTGACATATCCTTAACCCCTTAATCCTCGCTCCAGTGATATTTACGGCCTGTGTATGTTATTCAGACTGTTTTATTCCCACTTGTTTTATATAACTATATGATTGGATTTATTATGGTATTATTTTACCCATCATTAAATAAAGTGAATATTTCTTTTTCAAAAATGTGGTGGAAATAAGCAATTTGAATTTTTAAACAGTAATTTTATACTAAGGGGTTAAAATAGTGAAGCTTCAAATGTAACCGCTTTCGCAGCGGTTGATTACCACCAGTGGAAACTTCCACCAGTAAATTTATATAGAAATTTTCTCCATAATTATTATGCCTTATTAATGCAAAATTTCAGTCAAAAATAATGGTAGAAACAGATTTTCATTTTTAGTGGTGGAAGTTTACGCTGTCAGTAGTCAGCCATTCGTTTCCGCCATATTGTGACAAACAGTGAAACAAACTGACAGTTTTACAAAGCCAATAGACACCAGTAAATACAAATGAAAATTTTTTACCATATTTGTGAGAAAATATTTCCATGAATAAGACGCTGAAATAAGACGAAATTTTCTATTCAATTTTACTGGTGTGATGTTTGCCACGGCAGTAATCAAAAACTGTAGATCCGATTTTAAAAAATTAGCCGCCAACCTGTGACAACTATTTCAGTGTTTTCACTCAGTACTGGTAGACTGTCCACTATATGTGTCCTCCTCTTTATTCATAACTCCATTACAAAAACCCATGGAATGAGCTACAAATGACAAAATGTAGCATATAACCCGAAGGACAGAAATTACTCATTTATTGAAGAATCGCCCATATATGTATTCCTAAAATTTTTATGTTTTATTTATTTGGTACTCTTTATATGGATATATATAACTGAACTACTTTGAATTCGCACTTTCAAACATTACTTCAAAACACGCTTATAGGCAATGTTTAATGTTAACCCGGCAATAGTCAGGTGTCGGACTTTTTGCCGCACTTATAAATATATCTTTTCCTAACTCATATACCCTTATAAATACAATAGAGATCTGCTATGTTGATGATTTATATGTTTCTCCACCATCCATAGTGAAATAACAAGACATCTCTGTTTTTCTTTCAGGTACATTTTTACAAGCAAAGTAGAAATTGGTGGAAAAGTTTATGCAACGATCGCTAATGTCAGCTCATTTTTACTTTTCCAATTATTCCAAATCTCATGAATAAAATGTATAACTTAAGTGAACTTCAAATTTATAGTTTCATTGAAATGTAATACTCGAATATTATGTGAAAAAATTTTTCTTATTTTAAATATTCTGTGTGCGGGGTGCCGGCGGCAAAAAGACCGAGCGCGACTAATAACGTTCGGAAAAAAGACGCGGCTGCTCTCGAGTTTAAAAAAAAATATATTTTGCAATAATAAAAAAATGGTTTTTCCCTATGTTCTCACGGGTCCCACTGGTCCGTTGTTTCATAATAGTATTTGTGAAGAACCATTTTCGTGCTTGGTTTTATAACATTTGCAACGAATATTTCTTTCCCAGGGATCCCAGATGGCCGGCTTTTTTGACATAAGCTTCCTTTAACCCTTTCCGGCGCAGGCAAATTTTGTTGTAAAATGACGAAACCATCGACTGACATCGGAATTTACATCCGACTTTTTTTAGAAATTAAAAACGTGTTACTTTACACTTTCATTGTTAATGCAAAATTTTATTAAAATATTCTTGGTGTCGTTTGTAAGTTTGGAATTAAAATTACGTATCCCGACCCGGACAGACTGTGCCGGAAAGGGTTAACTAAACGTTTCGTGGTAGGTTTACACATTATTTGCAACAGAAATAGCATTCAGGGCCGGTCTCTACAAAATTTGCAAGAAATATGTAATCAGAAATTTTCTTAGAAAATATTGTTATTCAAAATGCAGACACATTGGAAGCCGTGCTTTGTGGATAGGTATCAATGAAATTTTTAAGAAAATTCTAAAAATAAAATTTTTCATAAAAAAACGCAAAAAAATACTGTACTAAACGAAAATGGAACCTAGTGTGGGGCCTGTGTTCTGTAGAGTCAAGTCTCTTTTAACCCCATAGTTGATATAAAAAAAGAGATTATTGCACATAACTGCATACGATATATTTATATTAGTTGCTACTTCAACAAACATTGTCCTATAATAGAGAGATTATTATATTGACATACATACATATGTGACATACCCTAGTTCATTTCATTGAGAATTATGACACAGATTTTAACGAAACAGAACAATTTATTTAAACCGATAAAAAAAAGATGATTAATAACAGCGCGGGCAGACATAAAAATAACCTGTCAAAATTAACCCCTTGGCCTGGAAAGACGTGCTATATACATGCTGTATCGAAAGATACTCCATCTAAAGTTATTGAAAGCAGTAAGCTGAGGAGAGAACGTCAAAAGGTAAGATCACAGCTTAATTCTACACAAATAACACAGTCTTTGTACGCTGTCTACTTCGATGGAAGAAAGGACAACACTTTAATGCAAGAAAAGAAAGGAAGTTCTTTATATACGACAATAGCTGTGGAGGAGCATATTGTTTTGTTGTCAGAACCTGGTTCTGTTTACATAGGACATGTGACTCCGGATTCAGGCACTAGTGCGGATATAATACAAAGTATCATTAAATTCGTTACACAGAAAGGGATTACGCTTTCGGAACTGGTTGCCGTTGCTTGTGATGGAACGAACGTCAACGTTGGGAAGAAAATGGCGCAATTAGATGGCTTGAAATCTTTGTTGACCATAAATTGCACTGGTTTGTATGCTTATTGCATACTAATGAACTACCTCTTCAATGCCTTTTCCAGAAGATTGACGGAAAGGCATCTGGCCCACACCAATTTTCTGGAACAATAGGAAAATTTCTGGAAACGTGCGAAACCCTTGCTGTGACAAGTTTTGTTGCTATTCCATTTGCTCTGCCTGAGATTGTTAAAAAAGCCCTCAGTGCAGACCAAAAATATCTATTCAATATTTCAAGGGCAATAGGGGAGGTAGGGGGGTTGATACATAGGGAGGGTTGATACATTGACAATTTTTCTCAACAAATGGCATTAACAGCCATTGTAACAGATGTAAAGTCTTCTTTTATTAGCAGAGGCCATCATTAGCTGGACTAAGCAGTGAAGGACTGACAACGTTTTTTTTCTTTTAATTTTGAAGACTTTTGGAATGTCAATGTAATTTTTTTTAAATACTGATTTTCTTTCATAACTCTTATTATTTTTAAGATAATATCTTGTAATTTTTGTAAAGCTCATTGTTAGGGGGAGTTTTACTAGAAAGCAGATTGGCATTTTGCAACTGCATTTATACAAAGTGATTGAAAATCCAATAAGGCATGATAGGGAGAAATTATACATTAGTGCTGGGGAAAAATGATACACTTGTATATTTGAAATTTAATGGTTTTTTAAGTTGTAAACTAATATAGTTCTGTAATATTCATTATTGTTTTACTGAAAGCGCTACTGAAATTTGTAAGGAAGAACAAAAAGACTATTCATAGACATTATGTAGGTTACATAGAAAAGCAGTACGATGATAGATGGTTAGTTCGCTTTGCTCGTCATGTAGAAGGAAAAAAGTTTAAATGGCCTGAAAGGGAAGATGTTTCTATAATTGACGAAGGTCAAATTAAAAAAACATTAAATCCATCCGATTTTACTTACCAAAATGATAGTTTTTGTTTTAACCAGTCCAGAGGTGGTGGTATGTTTATGAAACAACTTAATTTTAATTCCCAAACGCCGCATTGGCACCAATATTTTGGTAAAATATTCTCCATATAATATAAATGTGAAATATAGCACTTTTCATATTTCCAGTTGAATTTGTCGGCAAATTTCGGTGCCATTCATTTATTCAACACTTTAGCATTGAAAATGCTTTGTCCTGAAAGGGTTAAAGAAATCTTAAATGGGCTAAATTTATGTTAAATTGTTTGCAAATCAGCAATGTTCACTCCATTTTTCCTTGCAGCAAGGTCTCTAGGGTTTTTTTTCATTATTTATTTTCTAAAAAGTGTGTTAATACAATTGTTTAAATAGTAGTAATTGTTTAAATTTTTTCTGTAAAAAACATTTCTGAAACAAAAATATGTCAATATCATTTATTTTTAAATTTTACTTAAATATTTCAAGATTTATCATAAAAAATGGTATGACATATAAATTGAATTATCTGTATTTTTTTTTCAATTTTCATAACAATGTAAATTGAAGTGATTGCCCCCTTGCTAGTGTATCTATCCTCCCCAGCAATGGGGAGGTTTGGTACAGTAGTAACCATTTACACTATTTGGGATATATTTTTTGAATGATTATTTTTTTAATTCAGAAATTTTTTAATAAATGAATAAAGGGTCACTTTATAAGAAAACACGAAAAATTTGTTTAAAAATACGTTTCTAAGGGTTCTAAAAAATTAGCAAATAAAAAGTGTATCATACCTCCCTACCTCCCCTATCCTCGGGGGGAGTGCCTTCCAGATTTATCAAACAGAAGTCCCGGAACGATGTCTCATTCAAGATGGCTCACTACAGCCAACAGAATTCTGCAACTATATGTTTCGACTGCCGAACCAACAGAAAACTTTAAGATACTAGTAGAATATGTCATGAAAGTTTACGTGCCATCCTGGTTTGAAATAAAGAAAATTCCAGGAGCTACTCATGGAGCACGTCACCTGCATGAAATGATAAAAAAGGCCTATTCTTACCAGAAGATTTTAAGTCAATCGTTCACGAAGTTATTCAGACAAACCCTTATTTTGCGCACTCTGAAAACAGTGTTGCCAGTGGGCTACTATTTTTAAATTCAGATCTCTTGCTTGGCGCCACTTTTGTGCAACGGTAAAATTCACTTCGTTATTGCCTTTATTAATATGCCATTAAATAAGGCACATTTTACCATTTCGAAAAAGTGGTGCCAATCAAGAATCTGATTTTAAAAGAAGTAGCCCATCTGGAAACACTGTTTGAAAATATTCTGTTGGCAATGCTGTTAGATGAACGATCTCACATTCCAGAACTGGGCCTCAAAAGAATACTGAAAGAAAGAAAAACTGACTGGAACGGGAAAATACGCCCATTTGATCTACCAAATATAAATTTCGAAGCAGAGGAATATTTTGAGATGATTCATTGGGATAAACCTTTACAACCACCAGCTACCATGAAACTCAGTGACAAAGACATAGCAAATATGATAGGAAACGGTTGACAATTTGAAATATAGAAGCTCCCTTGCCATTCTCAAGCGGTAGAGAGGCATGTGCGACTGGTAACACAAGCATCATTGGCAACATGTGGAACAGAAGCCAGGGATGGATACATTAACAGTGGAATCAAGTCACAAAATGAACTTCTAAAGATTGACGCCAAAGTTGAATTTTTTGGCTCTCATGCGGAATCCAAAATGGAAGACCAATCAAAGTAAAATGTTCTCCTGTTTCGTTTTAATAATTAAAAGTGTCTTTAAGTCAGAGAATTAAGTTATTGTAAACATTAAAATTAAATAACGAAAATAATTTTTTTAATTTTTGAGTTATCATTCCTGTCTTTGACACCCTTTGTGGAACCTGAAGACGATGAGTGATTGCGCTGGGATTTTTTTCAGTGTCTTTTTCGCAAAACTGCACCATTTGTTGAGACAGTATATATTAAAATTAAAAAAAAAATTGCCTTTTTCACTCCATCCTAGTGCACAGTATGTTTCGCGCTCTAGCTTTTTACGACTTGCGTTCCGACCATGGATTGTGTGGTGATTTGTGCGTGTTTGGTTGTGGTATATCACCCACTAACGTATGTAACATAAGTTTAGGGACACCCTGTATAAAAATGAAGGATTAATCAGCAATTAAAGAACTTCATTTATTTACAAGCAATATGCACTACATTTTACATACTAGTTCTACGAATCACATTTTATTTTGGAATTGTATGTAAATATTTTTTTAAAAATTTCAGAAAACTTGCAAGCAGCTTGCCTTTATTCCGTACAACATTAAAAAAGAAAACCTCATCATGCATTACCACAAAACTCGCTTTTCATCCGATATTTTCCTATCACATTTTCTGAACACTAATACCTTTGTTTTAAGCAATCGTAAAAACTTTTTAATAAATATAGCAAATGTTTTTTCATTGGAATTAGTTGTAATAAAAAATTAAAGGATTTGGCAGTTATAGTAGCGTTTACAGAAAGGGTGGGCATGAATATCATCAATGTTTTATAAAATCTTTGCTGTGAAATTTTTGCTAAATTTATGCGCAAAATAAACCTTTACCTTAATTTAGTGACAAAATACTGCGAATAAATAACACGAAAGACTGTGTAGTATCAACGCCTCCCTCCCACACATATGAGACTATCACTTGTATGCATTAGCAGTATAATTACTGACCTGATACTGTTATCGACTTTAATGAATAAAATGACTTATTCTTTAGAATTTTAATTATTTATTCATTTATTATTAATTATAGTACAACTTTTAATTTGATAAATAAATTTTCTGTTAATTATGTAAAAAGTAATTGACTAAATCACCAATAATTTTACTCTATGAAACTAGAAATTATGTTACCCCATTTTACCTATTTTATGGCTTTCTTTAGTAAAAATTAATTAATTTCGTAAGGTTAATTAATTACTTCTTCCAGATCATTATTTTCTCCAGTAATTTATGCAAATCGCTGCTTCATTATTTATATGTTTTCCTTTTTCGTATTAGGTAATACAAAAGAAAAAGCAATTCTGCTCATGTAATTATAAGCCGTACAATAAATTGAATTTACAAATGGCACAGCTTAAGTTGATTATCATATTAAAACAAGATAATAACATGTAAAATAAATCAAGTAAATTTTTATAGTAGTACTTAATATTATAAATTATAGCGCTTGTTTTAGGAATATATTTATATATATATATTATATTTTTACAGAAATATATACACTAACAAAAATTTAGAGGTACAATTATTTTCTCATACTTTATTTTCTCACAAGGTAGTATTTTTTAAATCTTTCTTAGACATTTTACAAAAGTTTGAAACAAGTGTACAGTTCACCTACTTAAAAATATTTATTTACAGTGCTACTTCCCAATGCAGGGATGTAAAAATCTAGGCAGCAGCGGGCAGTCTCACACCACTAAATTATGTTAGTTTTCTTCGCTTTAATTTTATTAGCATTCTTACAAAACATTTAGTCAAATTATTAGTCGAAAAATAACGAATACGATTTAGTGGTGAGAGACTACCCGCTGGCGCGTAGATTTTTATACTCCTGCCCCAATATTATTCTAACGCAGCATGTTCCGTTGAATGAGTTATTTACTAGACATTTTCCCACCTTAGTACGCGTTTTGTACAAATTGTCTTCAAAACACCTAATTGTGTAAAAAAACTATCCTCGAATATAAAATCTCTAAATTTCAGTCCAGTATATCTAACCAAAGTGACCAATCTTACCGGTACTTGCAGTTCGACTCTCATAAGGTACGAAACGAAAAGCCAAGGAATCGTGACGCCAATAAAATTACCCTTTCGTATGGTACACTATTCTCGTAAATAGCTAAAAATGGTCGAATCAGATGGGATCTAAATTTAGTTTTGTACAGCGTGTTCAGGGCAGCTTACCGTAGGGTGCTTTGATATGAGAGCTGCGACATATTGGATATAAAATTTGATCCTTTGGGGAGATTCTGTAACGAAGCGAATTGCCAAGCATATTGGCTAACATACAACCTGTATTTTTGCCAATCTACCGTAATTTCGGGCATATAATCCGCGGATCAAACAATTCTGTTTGGACCCAGCAGTTTTATTTAGTAATTGAAGCCAAATATTTACCGCGATCTAAAATGTTACATTTTACTAAAAAACATTTCTGGGTCGAAAAATGATTGTTTGATCCACGAATTATACGAAAAAAAGTACGGTAATTGCTGTCTGGCTCATGGAAGTAGGTGTCTGTTTGGTAAATATATGGTCTCGCTCGTATACAGGGCCTGATTACCAACGGGGCAAACATCTACCAGTAAAAAAAAACTGAAAATTTTGCCTTCTTCATGAGAGTAATTTAGCATGAATACGGCGTTTTAATAAAACCAAAATATCTGTTAAAATTTACTGGTGAAAGTGTGCTCCGTTGGTAATCAGGCCCTGCTCGTATAACAAAATTTGTCCAAGCGAGTTTTGCCAAGTTCTGGAATTGGGGTTTGACACATTTTGGAGAAATGCGTCTTTCTAAGCACAGTCTGAGCATTGTATGTTGCAAGTCTTAGGGTCACTCTAGTTTACCAGATATACCTGTTTCATCGGTTACTTGATGTCGGTATCTAATCGATCGTCTGATCCATTGTACGGTGTTCACCAGCCTGTGACGCAGCGACGTCTCTATTAGTGTCATCGTAGAAATATTATTGTGTTGTTATTGTGCATTTCATGACGTGACTAAGTAACCAATCACATGACCAATTTAACTGAGAAATATTTTCGGTGAGTTCAATCGCTTACCGGCGACTACGGTCACTTCCACTGTACACGTTGCGAACCGATCTCACCCATGAGTAAAAAGAAAGAATAGAGATGCTGTATGCCGTAAAAACGGTTTGAAATATAATGCGGGTTATCGCTCAAATTTATATGTCCACATTCGGCCCAAACAAAACAAGCACGTGAAACAGGGACTGAATTCTATGACACCAACTGTACTTTTTTTCCTGTAAATGAAAATGACCTGCTTATGTTTAAGGATTCTAAAGTAGCATTTCATTTTATTATGAATTCAAAACTATATTGCTGAAAGTTTTCTTCCTTTTTCGCGAAATCACATGGTTGTGTTTAGGCCGAACCTAGCGGATTTTAGGGTAACATTTTTGTCGTAACCACCAGTCCCCACACTTCATCTCTATTCTTTCTCTTTACTCTATAGATCTCACCGGTTTCTTCGGTAAAGTTGGCGTGCGTCCAAAGGAGCTAATTAAATTGACCGATCTTACTGATTACATCTGCACACCAGAATTTTAAAGTAATTTTCTTCCCCTTATCTAATGGCATAAATATCTGCTATTAAAATGCCGAAATAAACTGCAAGAAGTTAGTTGTGTCCAGAGCATTTGGATCCCTGATTTGATTGACACCACTTTTTTGAAATGGTAAAATTTCCCTTTTTTTGTTTTAATTAATACGTCATCCAGTAAGGCGAATTTTAGCATTTCAGAAAAGTGATGCCAATCAAGAAACCAGAATAAAAAAAGTAGCCCACTGGCAACACTGTCCTTGAATAGCATTCAGATGCAAATAAAGCAAAAATTAAAAAAATTGTTTGAAGGCCTCTTGTCCCCATAACCCCTTGAATGGCGGTGATGCCGTCAAGGCATCACATAATTTTAATCCCAAATTGCCACATTGGGCCCGGATTTTTATAATGAAAATGTCTTCCTTATTAAGTACGCGATAATTTACTTTTACTCGTTTACAAATAAAATCGCTTGTTAATGCTGGTGTAATGAAACTATTTGGAAATTTTACAAATACAAGTACGTTGCCCCTGAAAGGGTTAAGTATAAATTAGACCAGGGGTGCCAAACTGTAGCCCGTCGGTTACCACTAAAATTTTACAGACTTTGCTACCTTCGTAATCATCGATCTCTGCGATTCAAGAAGTAGACTATTTGTTTAAAAATTAGTGGTATCCAGCGAGTCACAGTTTGACACCCTGAATCACAAGAAACATGAAATTAAATATGGAATAAATGCAGTGTTTCCAGTTGGCAACTTTTTTGAAATTTGGATTTCTTGATTTTCAACAGTTATTTAAAATGGTAAAATTTGCCTTATTTCACCCATTAACCACCAAAACTATAAGGTTGAAATTTTCAACTTTTTAGCTGAACATCGTTTGCCACCACAAACTCTGAAAGATAATTTTCGCTTTATGTGATCTAAAATATTTATGTCTTTAAGAAATTCCAATTTTTTAACTAAAAAATAGTGGTGCATATGTAAATAACTTACCACTAGAACTCCCGGAAGGAATCGATTCGACTCCGACCACATGATTAAATGTTCATTGGAGCAAGAATTTTTTTTCATAAAATAAGTTAAATTTAAGCGACGTAGAAATACGTTAAATAAATCAATTAAATAATTTTAAATAAAAATTCTGGGGTGAAATATTTTTATGAAACTTGAGTGAAATTTCCGGTATTAGTATTAAATACGTGCATTTAGTCTGACCGTTGCGTGAACGTAACACAGCGGGTAATGCCATATTAATTTTGGCGAAAACAAGAGGAATTTTCCCATTTCAAAAAGGTGATGCCAATCAAGAAATCTGAGTTTAAAAATTAGCCTACTGTCATCACTAAATAAATGTTTGAATACATATAAAATATATCATACGTTTCTCGTAATTGTATATGGAAAACTTTCTCTTGCTTTTCTTATACAGAATGTATTTCGTATATTAGTTAACAGAATGGAAATTGTTGAAAATGCCGCTACAACGATTCTAAAAAACGATTTAAAAAGTTACATAATGATAGTCGATTAATAAAATTAAATCGTCTTTATCTACACTACAGTTTATATTCATGAAAAGAAACATATTGGATTCTTATGGAAAGATATGTTATAAGAAACAACAACATTTAGCTTGTGATAGTTCAGAAACTGGAAGAGAATATGCCATGAAAAATAATTTAGTCATGCTCCCTTGGATGTTAGCAAATGAACTATATAAATGTAAACAAAGAATTAATCAACTCCCGAATATATAACATTAAAATTTGGAAAGTATAAATTGATTAGTTCAGAAAAAACATATTTATTATTCCTATTTATTTCGCTTTTTGTCAAAATAATATTCCAATTCATATTGCATAGCTGCCAACTTTTACGCTTTTTTCTTACCACTAAAATTTCATTGTAAATGTTGTCTTACTTAATCGTCGAAATCACACGATTAAGGAAGGCAAAAATCTCTATTAAATTTTAGTGGTAGCAAAAAAGCGTAAAAGTTGGCAGCTATGATATTAGAAAGGTTATTTATACCCAGTTTGAAGTCTTCACGAAGTTTGGTTCTTATGCTGTCGCGTTGTTTATTTAAAATATCGCTACCTTATAGCACAAATTTTAATATAAACATGGAATAATTCTGTTTTCACTGCTGGCACACCCCCTTCCTCCAAAAAATACAACATGTGCAGGGCTGCCACTAACGACTATTTTTATATTCGTGTAAAACCAGTAAATTAAAAAAATAAATTTTATAGTATATTTCTGTAGCACTAGTGGTCAAAGAGTATATGAAAATCTTTTGTATGGAGAAAGGGGGTGTGAGATAGAATTAAAAAGTAGTCTACAGTGGCAGATTAAACCTCTCGCTGCGTAATTGTTTTATCAAAATAGCTTCAAAAATTGCGTATTTAATTCCTTCGCGACGAGCCTCTTTTAAGAATTTTTATTCTTCTGTCACCGGTTTTTCAAAACAGAAATTTTCGTCTGATTTAATCGGGAAAATGCTCCGATTAGATAAGGCAAAATTTACAATAAAAAGTAACTGGTGGGGATGATCAAGGAAGGTTAATTAGACGAAAAAAATGCATCCCCTTTGAAATGCACCCCCTTGCGTAAATTTTGGCTACTTTTACGTTGCCGGAGAAACTCTCGGGTTGCGCAGCAAGAGGAGCCCTTTTTCCCTTTTCTCTTTTTTAAGATTCACACCAGAATAAATTCTTCAAAATATCTATAAGGAAAAAATAGTAGAGGTTTGAATGTTATGGTGGATTTCACATCGTTTAAAGAATTCCGGTGGGAAGGTTGCCCTGCTTCACGAGGACAGCCTTTGTCGTTTGAAGAGCAGGATCGTCGCAGCACTCTGGAGTCGTGATAATCAATTGCCGATATTCACCGTTCGAGGTTGCCAGTTTGGCCTCCACTTTTATTTAAAAAGTTCGAATTCACACCAGATAATGCAAAAAGTATTTTTAGATTTATTTAATGACAGACTTTTCTTGTTTTTTTCAAGTTAAAATCCTTTTTCAAAAAGTTCCGGTCTGAATTTCAAATTTCGAAATAAAAACGGAGGCCAAACTGGCAACTCTGTTACTTATTGCCATAGTAAAAAATAATGATCGAGACAGCCTTCGATTAATTCTCAAATTCTACCATTGATTGTCTCATTGAGAGGGAGCATTTTCTGGAAAATGTGTCGGTCCGTTAGTTGAAATTCGCTGCAAGATGAATAGTGCAATGCGCAAGGATATCTTGCAAAATCATTTGCTGACTTATTCGAGGAAAAACTGTGGTCGCAACTATTTGTTTCAGCATGATAACGACACAAAGCATACTTGCAAGCGCGGCAGTACTTGTTGCTAAATGTATGAATACAAAATACTAATTGTAAATGTTGCTGATCACTGTTATTTTCTATTATAACATCATTTTTTTCCAAACTTGCGAAGATGGCCGGAAACTTTGGAGAATATGCGTTTTCTTTTGCAATTAATTTTGTAAATTAAATTTATTGATAGTTATTTTTTATTCCATAAATAAGTTTCTAACTGCTATGTCAATAAAGTGCGTAAGTATCCCTTTCAGATTCCTGTTCATATGGATATACTTACAAATTAACCAAGAACATTATGCTGGCCGGAAACTTTTGACCCCCACTGTACAGCTTGATAACCTTTGCAAGGGTCAGCTAGGTGGGGAGGCCTACCAAATGGCTTAAGCACTCACAAGCCCCACCCAGCGGTTTCCATCTACTACCGCCGTCACCACACACACACACACACACACACACAAAAATAATAATAATAATAAATAAAAGGCCCGAAGGGACCTACAGGAAAGCCAATTGAGAATATTAAGATTAAATACAATATAAGTACAATATATACACGATGGAAAGCCCAACTTTTACTGGGCGTTTACGAGAGAAATTTAGATATTTGTAATTAATAAGATCATGAGATAATAGATAATAGGATTTTTAAACTTGTTGGAGCGGCAAAAGCTCAATTACTCTGCAAAGCTGGGCGTTCTGCAAAAAGCAATAAAAGCTACGTATATGTATATTAAATTAGAAAGAGATTCATAATTTTAAAAATAATGTAGAATATAAAAAATAGGTAAAATAGTGAATAATTATGATGAATATTATATAATTATATACACACACAAAAGTTCAAAAGTCTATTGTTCTTGCAACAGTTCAATTATAGTTCAATCGTGTTGTTTGTGGCTAAGAGTTTATTTTGAATTGGTGGTATCTGTCTATTTGTTAAGATACGTTCTCATCATCATCTATAAATGGCAAAACATTTTGAAACAAATAATGGTAGTTTTCTAAAACTTTCATACATTCAATTATCTTTTGACAAAATGATGGATTTGACAAAACCACTGAGAACGACTGAGACAAAGAAATTTTTGGAGATTTTCTTATATGGTAATATGATGTAAGGGTACAGTTAAAGATATAATGCAATGATGTAGCTCGCTGACCGCATACACATAATGGAGAAGGAACCATGTCAAATTTATAAAGATATGATGAAAATGGGCCGTGGTTAGTGGCAAACAGAAAAAGATTTCTATGCAGCAGGATTCTCTTTTCCGAGACTTTTGGGGCTAAAGCGTATGTGTACCGTCCTGTGGTACCATAGTCCCAGCGAGTCTGCCATTGTTCGTGTAGAGATGATTTTAGAAGCTTCTTCAAGTAAGAAGGAGGGTTGGGAAAGAATTTGTATTTGGCATGTGATGTGGCTTTGGTTGCTTCTTTTGCCAAAGCATCTGCATGCTCATTCCCTACATTACCCACGTGTCCACGGACCCATTTAAAGAAGATCTTTTTCCTTGTTTCTTGGAGTAGTTTGATAATTTGTACTGCGATGAGATTTTTTGAAAAAACATCTTCTATTGCTAAGAGACTTGAGAGACTGTCCGAGTGTATTAATACTTCTTTATGAGGGGAGTTCCTAATCCACAGCACAGCCTCTTCTAGGGCCAGGAGTTCTGCCTGAAAAACAGTATTTTCTTTACTTAACTTAGTTTGATCCTCGTGGATTAACTCTCCTCTCTGATACACACAGAAGGCATATGCCGTTTCATCTTCCATCTTGGAACCATCCGTATAAATGTTTATTTCTACATGTGGAGTATTTTTTGGATCTATTTGAAAGAAATATTCTTTAAATGGTTCAAATTGATCTGACTTCATTTTTGGTTGGTAAAATATTGGTTCTTGATTTCCTGTCGGGATTCCAAGACGTAAGACTCTTGCTGTTGTTGCTATATATTCAAGTTGAAGTGCCAAGGGTGGAATACCTGTTAAATCACAAAGGGCATCCGCCGAAGTTTTTCTGTAGGCACGTGAAACTAATAACAGGCATTGGTATTGTATTGATGAGATCAGACGAAGCCCATGGGCTTTGCTTATCCGGTGAAACCAAGTTGCTGCAGCATACGTGATTTTCTTCTCCAAGATACTATTGTACCAAATCTTCAGAATTAGTTTGTTTACCCCTCCGTAAGCTGAGGCAAACTTCAATAGGTCTTGCGAAAGTTGTGTAATTTCCTGCCTTTTCTTTCGTAAATGGGGGAGAAACGACAACGTACTATCCAGAACGATACATAAGTATTCTAAAGTTGGCTCACTTTTTAATGAATGGTTGTCAATTTTGAGTGTTGGAGCTCTTTTCAAAAATTTTGGTCTTCTAAGGTGGAGAACTTTACATTTATTGTAAGATATTTTCATGTTGTGATTTGACATCCACCTACTAATATAATCTAAGATGTCCTTTCCTAATTTTTCTAATTCTTGCCTTGTTTTACCATTTAATATAATTAAAATGTCATCTGCATAAGCTATTATTATGTAACCTAACGATTTTAAATGGCGTAAAAGAGCGTTTAGGAAGATTCTCCATAGGAAGGGCCCAAAGCATGAACCTTGTGGGCACCCCTTCCTAAACCAATGAATTTCTTGTGCTAGCCAATTTGGTTTCGCTCCTCTGTGAGATAAAAAGGATTTCAGGATATTAACATATGGCTCCTCCAACCCCAAAAATTCCAGTTCTTGGATTGTTGCGTCCCAAGGTAAGTTGTCAAAAGCATTTTGGATGTCTAATGATATTAATGAAATGTAGTTGTTTTCTTGTTAAAGTAAGTCAATTGTTGAGAGAACTTTTTGTATCGCTGATTCAGCCGATTTACCCTCTAAGAATCCGTGTTGAGAACTCTGTAGAACTGTCGAATTTCGAAAATGATAATTTATTCGTTTTAATAATAATTTTTCAAAAATTTTCCCCAGAATTGGGAGTAGAGATATTGGTCTGTATGACTGAGCAGATTGTGGGTCCTTACCTGCCTTTAGAAAAAAGACTAGTTCTCCAATTTTCCAACTTTTTGGGAAGTAATTTAAGTTTAATAGAGTATTGTAAAGATTCAGTAATAGAGATGAATGTGAGTGGTAAATATTTCGTACAATCAGATTGTCAACATTATCAGGACCTGGTGCTTTATTCCGATTGAACGAGAAGATTGCAGCATTTAGTTCTTGGAGTATAAATTGATTAACTGGCTGGGTTGAGCGCGGATGAATTTGATGCGGTTGCAAGTCCGAAGGACCAAATGTTGAATTGGCAATTTCTGCATAAAAAGATTGTCTTGAGTGGGTTGCTGTAGTGGAATCAGAAAGAGCGTAGACTTCCTGTCTGTAAAAATCTCTAAATGCCGTCTTTTTTAGTTTCCCAAAGGGGTCTTTGGTATTTGAGCAAAAAGAACTCCACGCTGTTTTCTTTGCTTCCAGAATTTTCTTTTTATAGAGTGCTCTATACTTTTTTAATTTGATCATGTCTTCCTCTGATGCAGACAAAAGTTTTGTTTTCCTATAAAGTGCTTTAACAAAGCTTCTCATTTTCCTAAGTTCCGCTGTCCACCAAGAAACTGTTGGTTTAAATGTGGAGTTTTTTTTCTTTAAAGTATGGTCACAGGTTTGTGTTATTATATTTATAAAGTTGTCGTACTCTGTTTCAAATGCCCCCGTCGTTTTTATATCCTGGAAAGTTATATTATTTTCTTGCAATGATTTAGATAATTTTCTATTGAATTTTTTCAATGAGACATTCTTTGTCCGATATCTACGCTTTGGAAGCTTCGGGGTTTGGATATCCATATACAAGGTTATCAGCCTGTGGTCACCGTAGTGCATATCATCCTCAACAGTCCATAAGGAAACTTTTGGGAACAGTGGGAAGGGTGCTAGTGATACATCTGGCCAACCTTTCAAATGCGTGGTTTCAAATGTTGGTTTTGAGAAAGGATCATTTTCGACTAATAAGTGCATCATATTGAGATGATTGATGAGGTGTTGTCCTTTTTCGTTATCATTCTCATACCCCCACAGGACACTATGAGCATTCAAATCACCCAGCAACAGAAGTTTTGAACTCATACCCGACGTGTTCGTCCAATCTTGTAGATCTTCTTTTAAATTAGCCGATGGTGCGGAATACTGACTGCCTATAGTTATTTGTCCTTCTGTTGAGGAGATATTCACGAAGACTGAGTTATTATTTTGTTGAACTCTTATATGTTGTAACGATGTATCTATGATTATTATTTGGCAATTCTTTTTTTTGAAGAGTAGCAAGGAAGTCCTGAGGGAAGGCCATGTGGTCTTCCTTTGACTATATTGGAGTCCTGTATGCATGCTATTTTGTAGTCTTCTTGAATTAAGAATTGAAGGAGTGAAGCTGTTGCACTTTTATTCTTTTGAAGATTAATCTGTGCTATTTTAAAGGATGATGATATTTGATTAGTTGTTGAAGGTACTTGCATGTTTTGATGTTGTCCTTGCGGAGAAGAGTTTGAGTCCGAGAGATGAGAAATTTGAGTAGAATTTGGAAATGAAGGTGAGTTTGAGTTTTTGTTTGTATTTGATGAAACGATTTTTGTATTGTTTAGTTGGTTGAATGTGGAGCAGATACATTTATGGAGGTTTACCTCGATTGAAATCGAAGTTTAAATAATGGACATTCATTTGAATCCGCTCTGTGTGGGAAATCATGTTTTGCGTTCAGACAATTGATGCAGCATATTTTCTTAGGATCTTCTTTATTTGGGCAAGTTGTTGTTGTGTGATTATACGTACAAATAGCACAGGCAGCTTCAAATCTACAGTTGTTACCTGTATGGCCATATCGTTGGCATTGCGAGCAGCGGATTATTGGGCGATAATCCGCAACTTTACAGGAATTAAATCCAATCAGGATACGGCCTTGCTTCGTCAGATGACGGGCGTAATTGATATCTAAATCCAGGACCAAATTGTAAATTTGTGATTTTTCTCGGTGAATTTTTTTATGTATCGCTATTGGGATTTCTCGATCATAATCTTTCAAGATTTTCTCTGTGACTTCTTCTGGTTGAGTAAATAAAGGGATTCCAAGAACAATTATCTTCTTAAAATTTATAGTTTTGTACGTTAATTCAGTGATATCTTTAAGTCTTTCAATTCCTTCTATTATTCGGAGGGTTTTTTCAGTATTTTCTTCACTGTTGGATCTTATAATTAAGGTGTTTCGATCACGAGCTGTTTCACAGTAGATTTTAGGGAGGTCCGGAATGTTCTTTGTCTCCGTATTAAGAAGATTTCTAATTGTGTGGTGTGAAGTTTTTGTTGCCTGTGTCTTCTTTAAAAGTATGGCGGATTCAGAGGTGGTTTTTGGATTTTTATAAACCGCACTGATTTTCTCTGAATACAGAGGTTTTGATGATAGTGAATGTTGTTGGCTGGCCGTTGGGATTTTTTCTAATGGGCTTTGAAACGATGTTTTTAAGAATTCTGTATTTGCTTCAATTGAATGTAATTTTTGGTTGATATCTTGAAGTATAGATTCATCTATCACCATTTCTCTTATTGAAGGGAGTCCTCCTTGTGATCTCTTTTGAGACTGGGTATATAATTTTTCTTTTAACTCTTTAATTAGTTGATTCTTTTCTTCTATCGTTAGGTGGAGATTAGAAATTTCTTTCTCTTTTAAGTTCAAAATTCCTGCTTCATCCTTGTTGGACAATTCATTGTATGATTTCAGAGAATCTATCTCCCGAGTTAGTTCTTGAATTCTATTGTCTTTTTGTTGTATATAAACTTCAAATTGTTGCTTTCTGTCTTTTAATTCTTGTTCCAGGTCGATTGCCTTGTTGTACCACTCTTCCTTTTCGGTTGTTATTTGTTTTAGGTCTTGGGAATGTTGAGATGCGTTTCGTAGCTGATTTTCAATGATTTGGATGTTTTTTTGAATTAATTGCCAATATTTGTCGACTTCTTTACTGGATCCTGTTTCGTGTGATTTTAGAAGACCATTGTGAATTTCAAGCAGCTCTGTTATTGAAAGTGTCTTCGCTACTTCTAGGTTAAACTTCATTACATTTTTATTTGTTGGGGTTGACTTTAGCGCTTGTGAAGATTGACTGGAGTTTTGTCGTGTACGCTTTAGAGTGGATTTATTTGACCACTTTGTCTCCTGATTTAATAGTGGAAGTTTGTCCGTTGTCGAATTCGATCTCGGTTTTGATGATTTTTTTAGTGAACTTTTAATTTCATACAAAGTTTCTGTTTTGGAAGAGTTATTCAAATACTTATCACTTTCTTCCATGTCCAGGCCAGTTACTAGAGCATACTTGTGACTATATATTATTTTGAGTTCGTTAAGTCACCACAATAGAACAATTCAAAATATGTAAACTTGTATCATAACATAGAGTCATTCATTTTATATTATGTTAAAACATATAGCCCAAGTAATAAAGATAGTTGATATTATTTTAACGGATCGTTCTGTATAATAGATTATTGTAAAATTAAACGATAGATTGAGGTATCACTAGGTCCCCACCGTATATCGTAGAAAGAAAGGAATATAGATAGGAAAAAGAAAAACCAATAGCCTTGACTATCGTAAATGACTTAGTGAAAAGAAGGTGATACTTTTGCTGAAGGACAATTTTGAATATTAAAATAAATAAAATAATATAAGTAATTGATAGTGATAGTCTATTATTTGCCAAATGAAGAAGGGGGAAAAAAGAGGATAGTTTCCTGTGCTTATTGAAGCTCATGTACATGTAGAATGAAGATATAAATATATATATAAATATTAAACTAGTAGATTATAATATCTACACATGTATACCAGATAATTAAAAATTAGTTTGGAGCACATACACAAAACTTTTATTCACTAATTACAAAATGATACACTTAGAGTACCGATCCATCTCCCATAGGCAGAAAATGAATGGCTGGTAGAAAAAAAATGTGCGCCATACAGAATGGTTCCCAAAACCCCCCAACCCAAATAAAATAATAGTTGTTATGTAATTATATAATTAATGAGCAGCGACCAGAACTGCAGTTAGAGCTTTAGTTGGTGGACAAGAACTTGAAACTTTATAGCATGTTATAACAAATATGAGATACTCCACCGTAAATTGAAGTCCTGGCCGCATTTGAGCTAAAAACGCTATAAGAGACTGTTGTGGGAGCCCGGCACGAAAAGAGGGAGAGGAGCTGGGAGGAACTGGACATCTAAATTAATCAGAAAAGTATGAATGATGTACATAATTGAATAGGTTATAATTCCCTATATTCCCCCCCCCCCTCTCTCTTTTTTTTCTTTTCAAATTTTTCCCTTTTTTCCCTATTCTTCCCTTTTTTTTCTTTTTTTTCTCCCCTTTTCCCTTTTTTTCCTTTCCTCCATCCCTTCTCTCTCTTTCTTTTTCCCTTTTTTTTTCTCTTTCTCTATCCTTCCCCCTATTCACATTCAATCATCTATCTACTTCTCTTTTTTTTCCCTTCTTTCCTTTTTTCTTTTATATACATATATTTTTTTCCTTCCCTTTTTTTCCCTTCCTCCCTTTATTCTTCACATACATATATATAACCAGTAATAGTAAATACCCATATTGTAATAGTCAAAGGAGAAGTGGAATTGACCTGGGGACCCCCCTAGTGGCTAAAAAGAGAATGAAAGTGAGAGTTACATCTAAAAATGAAGAGATTATTCCCAGACCTTTAAAAAGATATGTGACAAGGGATACTTAGTAAGAGAAATCAAAATTTAGGAAGATAGCGCCCCCTATTGTTTATAAAAGGTAGCATTGCAATAGATGATGATGTAATTGAGCAGCCTCTGTCAAGCCCATCAAGCGGATATAATTCAAGTAATCTTAAAGAATTATACTATATAATATGAAAAAAAAAAAAATTGAAACGTGCCACCTACAGGCCAAAAGATGAAGCTAGATAAAAAAAAAAAAGGATACCGGAATTGAGAAGCACAGGCCGAGACCTTTAAAATGACATCTCACACTATGGAAATGGTAAAACTTTTTGTGAAAGCCTCCCCCCTCCTCCTCCATCGTCCCCCCTGATAAAGATAGAATAAAATGGGGCTTGCCAAAAGAAACCCTGTACCCAAAATAGTCCGAATAGGGAAGGCGAGAATTCATAACTCCATTGTTCAGACTAACCGGACTAAGCAGTAGGGAAAAAAAGTTGAATTAATATCTTTTAACGTTAAGAAAAATGTAAACACTGTAATGCTAATCCCATGGAGCCTCCATCTTGTTTCTGTCACAAAAAGTCGAAAAGAACACATTTTAAAATGCACGGTGATATGAGAAAACTTTGAGATAACTTAAAAAACCACATACAAAACTGATCTACATGAAACAATGTGCACAAATCGACTGATCATTTTAAGAAAATAGTAAGTTATAGTATATTTTAATGCATGTCAAATATGGTAACTATTGAAAATGGCTCCAATACTATAAAATGTACATGAACTTCATATGTTTAAAACATCATAAGTATTTGAGATAATCACACATAATAGGTAACTTTGGAAAACTAACAGTCTATAGAGTCCTAATTTATCAGTTAATTACATTTTATATACAGGGTAAAGCACAGGAAACAATGAATAGGTGGCTAATGCCTGGTTCATTGGAGATATGAAAAAGAAAGTTAGAGAAAGTTTAATGAACTATATCTCCGGAACCCCTACACATATTCACACTTCTCATATACCAAACTGAAGAGCATAAAGGGTATAAAGGAATGATATACAGTACAAGGACCTAGCGTACCCCACTCCTGGAAAAATGAGCCAAACATCGGGAGCTCGCGCTGGTCCATCTTCAAGAGTTGACGCATGCGCCTGTATCGATAACCTTTGCAAAAGAAATATACTAAAAACGTATTTTTTAAAATAGTAGTGCGAATAGAGTATAAAAATAGTTACCAGGCACCATGACCTGACAGCGCGCAACTTTCTGGACTGCAATTTTAGCTGCAAAAAAATCCTTTTTTATAAAGGTTGGTTACCGTGTGCGAAAGCTAGATACTTTATAACAACCTGTGACGAAAACCTTTCTGATCGAGCCCAGACAAAGGTATCATTCCTGTCGCTAATGCTGGGTTCCACCAGAATAATGTTTTGCTGTTTTTTTGGTGGGATTGGATCTACTACGAGCTACTTCCACATATACAGAACATTAACTCTGAAAAACACTGCTCGCAAATCGACGAACTGAAAGCAACAATATCCAAGAAACACTCCGAATTACCAAACACACGAGGTATTTTCCTACATTATAAGAACTCTCGGCCACACGTATCTTTGACTGTCAGAAACAAATTTCTTGAATTTGATTGAGACGTTATGCCCCAACCTTTATACTCTCCGAACATTGCTCCGGCAGACTGCTATTTGTTTCTTTCTCTCAAACATTCCCTTATCCAAAATAAAATTGCGTCTTTGAATGACATATAAACTCATCTCGACAAGTCTTTTGCCAAAAAATCTCTAATGTTTAGGAAAGAAGGCATTATGAGACGTCTGGAGAGACGGTAGAAGGTTGCTGAACTGAGTGGCACATATATATTTTAATAAAATCTCGCCGTTTATGAAATTTGCCATGGTTTAATTTTGTAAAAAAATGTTGAAATTTTTGGAACAATTTAACCTCTTAATTCTCGCTGTGTCTTTTATTCAGATTGTTTGATTCCCACCAATTAAAAAAAAAAAAGTAGTGTAATTGGCTTTATTATGGTATCATTTTGATCTGTCATTAAAAAAGATGAAAATTTCATTTTCAAAAAAATGGTTCCAATAAGCAATTTGAATATTTAAACCGTAATTTAATGTGACCATTAAGGAGTTAAAAATATATAAGATATCTGTAATTATAATAGTTTTTGAATATGTGGATGTGATTAAATTGTATAAGAGTTTTTATAATGCTTTTTCTCAGATTTTTAATTTATTTAACTCGGATTTTTTTAAATCTTTTATTGGCAGAAATGTAAAAAATATTGGCCAATGCAAAATTTAGAATAAAAAACAGTATAAAGCTATTTAAGGAATCAATGGGGTGAAAAAACCAGACAAATTGCTTTTTACCCTCAAAATAAATCCCGAGACAATTAATAATGCCATATTTTGAAAAAAAAAAAGCTTTTGAAGAGTGGGTGGGAGGAATTTATTTTAAATTGTTCAATTCTTTGAACTTATTTGTTACAAAAAGTTAACATTGAACGTAGAAATAACTGAATGAAATATATTAATAAATGCCCCTTCTCTGGATTAAAAAAATGTAGGAAATGAACTGATTTAATTTTAACACTAGAACTCCCGGAAGGATTCGATCCGACTCCGACCAAATGATTGAATATCCAGTGGAACTAGAAATTCTTTCATAAAATAAGTTAAATTTAAACAACACAGATTTACGGTAAATAAATCAATCAAATAATTTTAAATAAAAATTCCGGTGTCAAATATTTTTATGAAACATGAGTAAAATTCCCGGTCGTTCTAGTGTTAACTTGTTCAGCCAATTATGTTTTAGTTTATATCTTTTGTCACATTTGTTATGTTATTGTAATAATAAATAAATAAATAAACAAATTTCTACATTATCCTTCTGTTATGAAAATTAAAACGTCGCCTACCCCAGCAAATAATCATCACACCTTAACGCTTTCGAGACCGCATCGCGTACACAAATTTTATTTTGAATGCACCGTGTTTTTCAAAATGTGACCTTTACTTGGGAAATACCAAAAAATCCTTTAATTAAAGAAGTGTCATATTATTATTCATTTATTAATGGTGCCCAAAACAAATTCCACGTGCACCTTTTGACGATGTACATATGCATCACAAATCCCGACAGAGTTAAAGAATATTTTTAATTAAAAAGTTTAAAATATCAAAATTTTTCTATTGTTTAAAATTATGAAAAAAGTGTTAAATTGAATAAAATATATTAATTTTCAAAAAATTATTACATTTATTAGAATTATTGAAAAAAAAGTCCCTGCTTTTTATATTCTGGTTGCAGTAACTGATCAATGATCTAAATCTCCAATCCCACCACCACCTGAAACTTACACACTTCCCCATTCTTTGCTCCGTCCGCACCCAAAAAAATTATATTTACATTTTTTATTTTGTCTTACATGTTACTCTATAGTAATAGTAAAAAAATCCCATACACTCACATCCTCACCACGATTTAGAGTACGAAAAAACAAACAGCAGAAGCCATCGAAATGCACAATATCCACGCCTATCTCTACCAAATAATGAAATTTATCTTTTTTTCTTTTCGTAAGATGAGGGCATGTTTACACATTAAAATATCAAAAAATGCGGATTGATTGATTAGAATTGATCGAATGGATAAAATAAAAACACAAATAGAAATATAATTTAATATATTTCTATTAATTTTCATTGCAAAAGCATATAAAGCCCTTTTGTCATCGAAATAATCGCCACTGATAGTTTTCAACAAGCACAATTCAAGCTAAGGGGACCTCTTTGGCAACGAAAGCTTTGGCCTATCACATTTCGTGATTGCAAAACATGGTTGGGAAACCAACATATGTATTTGACACATTTTTCTGGATTACACCGTCATCTACAAATATTCGAGAAAAAAAAATGTTAAAGGAAAATTTGCGCATTTTTTCCTGTAGAATCCGAATCTGATATAAAAAATGGGGATTATCATTTAATATTTCAAAGTTGGAACGCCTCTGTCCTCCAGGTGGTCGGGGTGGGATGTCAACTTTGGTATCACGTAATAGTTTTTTAAAAAAATATTTAACACGTATTTGTTTCGACTTTTAATCTTATATGAATTTCTGGAGTTATTCGACCGTTTCCAGACTCTTCGGACGCCCCGTATTTTGTCACATTTGATATTTTATTGTAATAATAAATAAATAATTAAACAAATTTCTACATCATCCTTCCCCTATGAAAATTAAAACGTCGTCTCAACCCAGGAAATGATCAAGAGAACTTAAAGTGTTTAAATATTTTTTAAATGAAAAAGTTTAAAAGATCGAAAATTTTCAATTGTTTAAAATTATGAATTTTAAAATTATGAAAAAAAATGTTAAATTGAAAAATATTTTAAATTGCAATAAATTATTATGTTTATAAGAATTATTGAAAAAAAATTTCTGCCCGATTTGATATTTTGTAGTTGCAGTAACTACATTAACCCTTTATCTACTGACGGTACTTATAAGTACCACTCACTTTAAATTTTTATACCATAGTGAATATCACTAATATTCTAATGATACTTTGCGAAAAACGCTCTTTTAACTCCACTGTATCCGAATACATGGCAGCAGTAGTTCTAGGTTTGTTATTTTAGAGAGGAATGAGGCTATCTTTGAAGCAGTCCATGTATTTTCTGCAGACATTTTCTGCAGATTGCCACGCACGTCTTTTCATTGCTGCAAACACAGTAAAGAATATAAGATAAGTGTTGGATTTTTTTTATGTGTTCATTATGATCTTAGAATACAATTTGATAAGCTATTTTAGATGAACGGTGTATGTACAATATTTGATTTAACAGTTGAATTACTCGGTGGTACTTATAAGTACCGTCAGTACACTGCGTGTTGGAGGACGGCTACCATATGAATATGTTTCGGTTCTTTCATTATGAAATAAGTTTAAAAGATACAATGGAGAAAAACGTTAAAAAATAAAGTTTATAACAGCTGTTTTAAATCAAAATTCTGGTGTGAAATATTTTGACTCAAATTTCCGGTAGTTCTAGCGTTAACTACGTTAAAAAAATTCGCCTTTGGCAGCCGCCATATTTGAGTCAGCCCTCAAGCCTAGTATTCAGTGGGCGGTGGTGAAGGCATTAACACTTTCTTTGTGCGTATAATATCTGTACCATGCTCGCAGCCTAACACATGAGGCCCATATAACACCAGTACTACGCTGGGTCTTTCACCTTCTCGCCGCTTTCCTTGTCTTCCACACTGCGTAGCATCTTACCGATTTGTTCATTGGATTCAGTATTGAAGAAGTTATTACACACGGCTTTGCGTAAACTAGGGATGCACAACCTGTGGCCCGCGATG
Source organism: Maratus speciosus (assembly GCA_963932465.1). Lineage (NCBI taxonomy): Eukaryota > Metazoa > Arthropoda > Arachnida > Araneae > Salticidae > Maratus > Maratus speciosus. The sequence continues at coordinate 440,856,611 of OZ010796.1, read as the reverse complement.
AGTTAACGTGTGGCCCGCGATTGTCGTCAATTTATAACTGGAAAAAATTGCAATTTTTGTCCATAGGTCGCAAGAGAAATCGTGAATTTCGTCGATTTGCCGCAGGAAAAATTTTAAATTTCGTCAGTCGGTTAAAAATTGCGAATTTCGTTGACCGACTGTTGAAAAATAGCGATTTTTGTTGTTGAGGCTCGGAAAAATCGCAAATTTTCTTGATCGAACACAAAAAATCGTGAATTTTGTCGATCAGAAAGAACTCAAATTTCTTTATTCAAGCACGGTAAAAACGCGAGTTTTCTCGATGAGGCTCGAAAAAATTGCAAATTTTGCCAATCGGGAACTTAAAAATCGCGAGTTTTGTTGATGAGGCTCGGGAAAATAGCGATTTGGTTGATCGGACACAAAAAATCGCAATTTTTTTCGATCAGGCGCGGGAAAATCGTACATTTCGCTGATCAAGAGCATTCAAATAGCGAATTTTCTCGATGAAGCGAGGAAAAAATTACGAATTTTGCCGATCGGACACGGAAAAATCTCGAGGTTTGTTGATCGAGCTCGGAAAAATCGTGTATTTCGTTGGTCGGGCAAGGAAACTCGTGAGTTTCGTCAGTCGCGAGAAAAAATCGCGAATTTCGTCAGTTTGCAGCGGGAAAAAATTGCTAAATTGCCAGTTAAGAAACACGAATTTCGTCGATCGGGCACGGAAAAAGCGCGAGTCTTGTTGATCAGGGGCGCAAAATTAGAAGATTTTGTCGATCGAGCGCATAAAAAACCGCGAGTTTTGTCGATCGTGCTCCGAAAAATCGTAAATTTCGTTGGTTGGGTTCGAAAAATTAACAAACTGCTTCCATCAGGCGCGGAAAAATAGTGAATTTCATCGACAAGGTTTGGAAATATAGCGAATTTCGTCGATCCGATGTGGAAAATTCGCGATTTTTGTCGACCGGTTTTGGAATTTTGTCGATCAGGCGCGAAAAGTCGCAAATTTCGTTGATCGGGCGCGGAAAAATCGTGAATTTCGTTGATCAGGCGCGTAAAAATCGCAAATTCGTTGATCGGCTCCACTTCCAACCCCCCACCTAACCCCGTTTCATTCATAAAGTTCAGACTTTTTTCAGCATTAGACACTTTCATGCCTATGTTTGTTTGTTAGCACTTTTAATAAAATGGAATTTACTCCCCCGAATAAAGTCAAGGAATATTATCACTCCTAAATACACTTTTCTATATCTCTATTATATATATACAAACGTAAACTGTTTATGTGTCCTTGTTAACTGGATTGGATATGTTGACTGGGTAATGTAACTAGAGCGATAAAACTCTCCCCCCCCCCCCTTCTGAAACCATATATTTGATATAGGCCACAGATCACCCCCCTCCCCCGAAATAGAATTCTCTCCGTGTTATTCATGTGGCCCTCGACAACCCAGAAATTTTTGTAAGTGGCCTTTCTCTTAAAAAGGTTGTGCACCCCTAGCGTAAACCGTTAGCTATCTCTGTTCTATTAAATGAAAGATTATTTAAATTTTTATTTAAATCAAACTTTTTTATCTTCGTTTCTTAGTATAGTTGTCAAAAGTTGAAATATATAATTTTGTAGAATATTGTTAGAGTTACTATATTGCTAGCTAGACGAAAACATTTTTCTGTCTGTAAGCACTTTTTGTTTCTTTCACATCACGGAATTATCGTGCACGCGTGTGAAGGTGTCTGTGTGTGTGTGGGAGGGAGAAAGTTAGAAATTCAAAGAAATATGATGTAAAGTGTCTTATCACCGCCCTACTAGGCCTGTGTGCAGACACAAAAATGGTTGTTGTCGAAGGCGAATTTTTTAGCAGTTTCTGTTTTCCTCTAAATTTAGACACCAGTATTTTCTAAGTGATATCTTTTACTTAGTTAATCTAAAAAATGTAAGGCTGAGAAATCGTTTAATATTTATTGGTATTGAATTTCAAGTGCCTGTGCAAACGCTGAAAAAAAAATCTGCCTACGACAGCCACCATTTTTGTTTCAACGCGCAGTCCTAGTATTCAGGTAGTCTAATATAAGGTGATTTTTCCCATCATGTATTGCAGGTTTAGTATCGACATCCATGTCCATCGGCGAATGTAGTGCTAGTGCTAAGTCGCTGCCATCGAAATACTCAAGGCCTGAGGACGCAAGTTGTGACGTCATCACTAATCAACCGACTTCTCACTAGTGTTCGAATTCACATCTGGAAATTTTGAATAGCATTTTCCTTTTATTTTATTTGTGGAATATCTATCATCTTGTAAAACTATAGTAACTATTTAAATTTACTGGTGAGAATTTGGAATACCCTAATAAAAAATCAGCAAGATGACGCAACACTGTGGAATTCCGCATTTGGCTGAATTTTTATTCAGGGTTTCCGAATTTTCACCAGTAAGTTTAAGTAGTTACTATTGATTTATAAGATGATAGCTATTCCACAAATAAAATAAAAGGAAATTGCTATTCAAAAATTTCCGGTGTGAATTCCAACACTAGTGAGAAGTTGGTCGATTAGTGATGACGTCACAACTTGCGTCCTCAGGTATTGAGTATTTCGATGGCAACGGCTAAGTAAAAAAAAAAAAAATGATGATAAAATATATATATAAGCTCGTTAGATTTTTTTCGGTAAAACAAAATTTAATAAAAATTAGCCAAGTAAGCTGATAAAAAAAATAAATAAGAAGCGAATTCCACACCAAGGGAATTTGAATAATTAGTAAGCTCAATACAGTATTAAAGATTTTTTTCATTATAAAAAAAAATATAAAAATGTTATTCCATTAAAACAAGTTTAAAATAAATCGTTGTCATCGAAATACTCAAGGCCAGAGCACACGAGTTGTGACGTCATCACAAATTGACCGACTTCTCACTAGTGTTGGAATTCACACCGGAAAATTTTAGATAGCAATTTTCTTTTATTTTATTTATGGAATATCTATCATCATATAAAAAAATACTATTTAAACTTATTAGTGGGGATTCGGAACCCCAGAATAAAAATTCAGCCAGATGCGGAATTCCACAGTGCTGCCGCATCTGGCTGATTTTTTATTGGGGGATTCCAAATCCAACAACGTCACAATTCTTGTCCTCAGGTTTTGAGTATTTCGATGGCAACGAATAAATAGGTAGAGAATAGTTTTTTTTATTTTTTAACTTTACATATGTAACAACACAGAATTTTACTCAAATTTTTTGGTATGAAAATTATAAACAAAAGCGAGAGAATATTCAGGGCTGTCACTGTTTAAACCAGTATTTTTTTAAAGAAAAGGTCGTAGTAGGTTTTTACACAATAGAAAAAAACAAGAACGTATAACGCAAATTTCGACAAAAATTATAAAGAATATTTTTCTTTGAAAGAAAGTGGTGTTCAATAGACGGATAAAGTGGGAGTTCTGAATATTAGTTTAAAAACATGTACTCTCAGTGATGCTAATGACATAGCTGCCAACATGTACGGATTTTTCTTACCACTAAAATTTTATAGAAATTTTTGACATATTTAAACGTTAAATTTGCTGGAATTTCGGTGATTCAATTAGATAATATTTTCTATTAAATTTTAGTGGTATGAGAAATCCGTACAAGTTGGCAGCTATGTAATGACTTGAATTATTTGTGGTGCTTGTGATGCTTTACAATAAATATATATTTAATAAAAATATTATATATATTAAGAAGCATTTATAGACAGATAACTCGAGATTTTTAATGCAAAAATATCGACTGCAGTGTGCGAATTTCTAAGGATTTGTTTCGATTCGGAAACAATGGTATTACAATGTAAGGCCCGTAAGAGTTTTACTTCAGTTTTAAAATTAAACAATTTAAAAGTGAATCTTGTAATAAAGAGAATTCAGCTATTCAACAAAAATATGTGCATTTTTCAGAATGATGTATATAAAATAATCCTTATGGTAAGGAATTAAATACCGTAATTTCGGGTGTATAAGCCGCGGCTCAAATAATTCTGTTTCCGACCAGAAATTTTATTTCTCAAAATGTAACTTATTCAATCTTCGAGCTTATTTGCCAATATGCATTAAATAATATTTCTAGTTTGAAACAGACTTATTTTACCCGCGGCTTATACACCCGAAATTACGGTAAATAATGAATTTTATAAGCAGATGGAAAATAGTGGATTTATTACGAATTAAACTACATTTGTTATGTATTTTTCTAAACTTTTGTAATAACTAAACTATATCTACATGTAATATTATAAACGCAGAAAAATATTCAATAATATAAGTGCAATTTTTTTCAACCAACCACTTTTTATTTTTGCACGTTCTTTCCATTGCTTGCAGTTTTCTTTTATAATAATATGAAAACAAAATATTAAAAATAAACAGATGGTACTACACTAAAACAACATTAAATTTAATATCGGAAATAAAAAAAAGATTGTTAACTTTGAACCAACATATTTAAATATGAATTATCATAACGTATGTATAAACATAAAAAAAGAATTAAACAACCTTGTGGACAAACTTTAAAAATAAAATTAAATTATGAGCAAAGGAGTACGTTAAAAATCAATAAATTTGCCATTTAATGAGCTGCATTGGTGAAGCTCTTAATGCTGCAAATAAAGTTCTTTAATAATGAAGTTTCTTTTTTCTTCCGGAGATGGTTGGTCCAAAGTACTCATTACCGCATTAAGTTAGGTTAAGCACTTTGAGCGATATTTAAGACAGGCGTTCCATTGTATTTAAATAAAGATTTATTAAAATATTTTTATAACGTAAATATAATTATTCTACTAAAATGTGGATGTGGTATAAATATCAGAAGGAAATGTTGTGCTTTTAAATACTCGATCAATACTAGTCGAGGAGTATGCCAATTTATTTAATGACTATTAGATTGTAATGGATGTAGTGGTACAAGATAATGCGGAATTATATTGTGTATTATTTTTGCTCTTTAAGCTTTGAGGGTTTATTAAAGTATTATTTAAATGGTTCTACATCGTAAGTAATATCATTATTAAAAAAGAAATTAATATAGTCTAATGGGAAAATGCAATACTAATTTTATAAAAATGAGATCAAGAGACCTTGGCGAACAAGTAAATTTATTTAACGACACTTAGAATTAAATAAATGTAATAGTGGAATGTAAACGTTAAAAAACATTCAGGATAATGTATTTTTATTTATTTCGCAAAATATGTAGTGTTTATAATCTCTAATTATTCTCTAAGGAAGTTACTTGGCTCTGATCAAGAAAGAAGCTTTCACAAAATTAAAATTAATCAATTGGATAAGAATAAATTTCTAACGAAATATTTTCAAAACCAAAACGCTGATTGAGTAAGTTAGGACGAAGTAAAGAAAATAATTTTAACCAGAGATTTTACTAAATAAATGGTATTCTATGCGTAAGTTTTTTAAATTGCAAAGCAAACTAATTCAAAGCATATAATGGGATGTTCAAAAATGACGGGCCTACATACAAAATATTTAAAAAAAAAAAAAAGGAAAACTGATCAGCATTTGCGTCAATGTAATTGGTAAAGAAACAGAGAATTTCGAGAAACAGAATGACATTTAAGTAATATGAATTTAATATAAAAATAATATAAATAAAATAATATAAATTTCGAAATAAATCCGTCATTTTTAGGGCACACGGTGTTTTTCGCCTGTGTCAAGTTCACATTTGCCTTTCAAAACATATGTACTGTTCAAGTCTTGAAATGATAGCTTGTATGACGGAAGAAATAAGTTTTGTTACAGCCAGCTTTAAACTTCCCAAATAATATTCGGTATTTGGAACTAAACATGTGAAATATTTACCCTCTGACAGAGCCTATTACTGCTTATTATAAGGCAAATTTGAACCAATATTTCTTAACAGAAAATTTCGCCTATATTTAAATAACACGAAAAGTTCGATGTTAGAATACTGGCGGAAGTTTCCCTTGCGGTAATCGGGACCTGATTCCGATCTTCAACTGTTTGCATGAGCAGCTTGCCTGCATGAGTGAAAAGAGACAGCGACAGCAAGGAGCAGCAGGTGCGGCGACTACTGTCGCTTCGCAACGGGGGACAGATTTCGCTTCGGTGAATGAAATATATAAGTCAGGGGTGGCCAACTGTGGCACGCGCCACACCACTAAAATTTTACAGTAACCATTGCCTTATTTAATCATCGAATCTCTGCGATTCAAGAAGTCGAATTTTTCTGTAAAATTTTAGTGGTATCAGGCGTGCCACCCCTGATATAAGTTCTTACTATCAGATCAACTTAAAAATTTAGAATTACAAAGTCTACTGAGGAGGATTTAGCTTGGTTACTTTTGTCAAAAATCCATTTTCCAAAATTTATAGCCGGAGGCAGGGCCTGATTACCGACGGGTCACACTTCCACCAGTAAATTTTAACAGAAATTTTCGTTTTAGTGAAATGTTGTATTTATGCTAAATTACTATCATAAATAAGGCAAAATTTTGAGTTCTTTTTTTACTGGTAGATGTTTGTCCCGTTGGTTGGTAATCAGGACCTGTCCGGGGATAACCTCTTTAATAGTTACAGTTCGGAAAAGCGTAGAAATGTCTCGGATCTGAAACTCTTTCCCATCTATGAATATCCAATTTTACGTTCAGGAATGTGAAGTTCTCTCTGAAGGCAAAAATAGATCAGCTTTCCTTGATTGCCATTTTCCAAACTGCTATCCATGATCCATTATGCTTCAACTCCACATTCAGGAGAGAACAATAGACAACATTTAAAAATTAGAAGCGCCGGAAATTTTCTTCAAGTTTTATGAAAAAAAAAATACACCAGAATTTTTATTTAAATCTTTTTAATTTATTTCTGCGTGATATATATATTTAACTCTTTTTTAAAGAAATTTTTTGTTTAAATCGATATATACGTTGTGTCCCAAAAGTCCTTGACACATTTAAAAAATCAACATAAAATCAAGTAATTGTCGTTCAGGAGTGTAGTTTGGACAAAAATACTTCTCAGGATGAAAAGTTTTCAAGCAAATGAAAATAATTAGTTCCAAACTTCGATCGTAGATAGCGCGACTTGCCATATGCTTGTTACTTTCTTCTATCTTTACAAGAATGTATTAGATTCGTGAAAATTTTCGAATTCCAGTTGTCGATATATTTACCTATTTTTGGGATCAGAGATCCGGAAAAAAAACTGTCTTTATAAAATATCTCTTTGGAGTCTGTCTGTCTGTCTATGTGTGTGTCTATATGTGACACAAATTTTGTGGGCGCTCTACCTCCAGAACAAATGAATGGGATTTAATAAAACTTCAAATTCCATTTGTCCCAAATATAAATTGGTGCTGATTACTTTTTTGTGTAAATCGCCCAATAGGTGGCGCTGCTATGCAGCATTATTCATGATTAGCGCAATAGCTCTATCTCAAAAACTAACTAACAAATTTTCATGAAACTTCAGATTCTGTTAGTCCCTGATATAAATTAGCGCTATTTAGTTCTGATCTAAATCACCCAACACTTGGCGCGCTACTAAGCTGCATTTTTCAGGATTTCCGCAATAGCTGTATCTCAAGACCAATGGAGTTATGAATAAAGAGGAGTAGACATATAGTGCGTTGTCTACCAGTTATGAGTGAAGTAACTGAGTAGGTTGTCACAAGATGGTGGCTGTTTTTTTTCTTTAATTAGATTAACAGTTTCTGGTTTCCACCAGTAAATTTGAACAGAAAATCACCTCTTACTTAAGCTCCTTATTCATAGAAATATTTTCTAACATGTATCGTAAAATTTTTTATTTGGTTTTAATGATGTGTGTTTGCCGAAGTATTATAATCTTTTTCACTGACACTCACAGAACGTTCTCAGAATATGGCGGAAACGTAGGGTCTGAATACGGGCAAAGTAAACTTCCACCAGTAAACATGAATATCTGTTTTTGCTATTATTTAAGACCGAAATTTCGCATTAATACCGCGTTTAAATAGGGAAAAAATTTCTGTTTAAATTTACTGGTGGAAGTTTCTCCACCGGTAATAAACCCCTGCAAAAGCGATTACAGTTGAAGCTTCACTATTTTAAGGATATGTTGGTTCTTTTTCACTAATAGTTCCATGTGAAGAACTGATGCATGAATTTTTATCAAACTTTAGATCAGTGGTGGCCAACAGTGGCACGCCTGATACCACTAAAATTTTACAGAAAAATTCGACTTCTTGAATCGCAGAGATTCGATGATTAAATAAGGCAATGGTTACTGTAAAATTTTAGTGGTGCGGCGCGTGCCACAGTTGGCCACCCCTGCTTTAGATTCAGTTAGTCCCTGATATAAAATGATCCTTATAAGTTTTTGGTGTGAATTTCAGAAGAGGTGCCACTGCTAAGCACAACTTTTAACGATTTCCTCAATAGGTCTACCTCAAAAGTAATGCATGGATTTTCATCAAACTTCAAATTCAACTTGAAGTTGATATAAGTTGTTGATGATTAGATTTTGATGTCAATCACCTAACCGGTGGAGCTGCTATGCTGCATTTTTCAAGAAATATTAGCATGTATGAGATAGAAGAATGTTTTGGGATTGCCACACCCTGTCTAGTTTTTTATTTTTTCAAACATTCGTTTTTTTCTGGTCTTCAGATTAAATTTAACTCTGTGACACAGACATGATGACTACCAGCGAGAGGACAAAGTGAATGCTTCTGCTGTGGCTGAACTTGAAGTACTGAAGACGAGAATCACGCATGTGATCCAGTTAATTCTATAAGCAATGCTAGCGAACACGCGGATAGAGCTGGGGTTCCATTTGAATGTGGCTCGAGGCTCGACCTACAATAAATGCACTCATTAAACTATGCTAATGGATCTCATAAATTATTACTTTTTAACTAGATACAATCTACACACAATAACAAGATATACTCTTTATCGTTAAATACAATGATCTGTAACTGATTATCTTGAGATTTTTATGCTTCTTTCTGATTAATTTAAGGTACAGCACCATATATGGGAGATGATATGAACTAATATTTTTATTCGCTTTAAAAAAAAAAAAAAACTTTTCATCGTGAGAAGACTCTTAGTCCAAAAAGCACTGCTGTACGACAATTACTTGATTTTTTATTGAAATTTAAAATATGTCAAGTACTTTTGGTACAGCCTGTATATATTTGGTAGCCGTCAAATTCACTGCTCTGGCACTTCTAGTGTTAATACGTAGATGACTTCGTGATTTCGTTCGAACAAAAATATAACACATAGGTTAGGCGATCAAAAGCTACTTAGAATGTTTATCCGTTCGCTGTTGGTGTCTCTAAAAAAGGACACCTAAATTTTATTTTACTGGCACCCAGAATATTTAATTAGAATTTTCCTTTTATAAAGTACTTGAAAATAAGCAAATTTTTATTTTCTAATAAATTCATTTATAAAGTCTGCTGTCAGTCCATTATTTCATGGTTCATCACTTTATAAACAAAATTACTCCGCATCGGAAAGTGTTAAACGTCTAGTTAAAGACATGAATTTTGTTTAATATAAACTTAACGTATTCCTTTGTGGTGCTTATTTATTTTATCTTACAAAATAAAATTTCTTGTTGAACAGATTTATTTGATCCGTGGAATATTCGAGAAATTTTAGATCGCGCCAAGAATATACAATACATCTGTAAATCAAAGGTGTCCAAACTATTGCTGGAAGCTTGCCCTAGTCTTTGCGTTTTCTATTCACTGACTTTATCCATTCAGAAAAGACAATATTACAATACGCAAATAGCGTTAAACAGTGGGAGCCGTGGTGAATAACACCACTAGATACGCCAGGTTTTTTTTCTTGAATTAATTAGAACTGAAGATACAGCCCACGTTCGTATTTCATTTCATAGAATATATGCAGTTTGGTGGAAACTTAACTAACCCCTATACGAATTCTGTGTCGGGCGTTATAATAATTATAATTAAATAGAAAGATTTGTAAAAAATGAGAATTCTTTCTTCACCAGTTCCAAATGTGAAGGTATCCCATAAAATAATACCGCAACCGCAATCAAAAACGTACAAATGTGGAAAGTTAGTCACCGGCCTCAGATATACTATGCAAAAAATACCCAGTTAAAATTTTAAAATACAATCGAGAAATTTTAAAAGAACGCTCCTATGGGATTAACACTAATCATAGTGGTAGTTTTCGCAATTTTTATAAAAATATTTCACACCAGAGTTTTTATTTAAAACTATTTAACTTTTTTCTTTAACTTATTTCTGTGCGTTATATATATATATTTTTTATTTTATAAAGAAATTTCTTTTTCGAATCGGAATATTTTTTTATGCAGGTCAAATTATCGGTTTTTGATATTTTTAGTGTTGAGATTAGAGCGCTAATATCTTCCGGTGACCAGTGTTGGCAGTTCACTACTTTTTATAAATTCAGATTTTTTAATTGACACTCTTTTTTCGAGTACTATTATTTGCCTTATTCAATGACACATTAAATAACGATTAAAAAAGGCGAATCATAATTTTAAAAAAGGTAGCAACTAAACAATCTGATTTTTTAAAAAAGTAGCGGATTGGCAACAGTGCGTGTGATTAGCGTAAACTCTTAACCCTTAAATGCGCGATTTTTTATTTTGTTTCGAAAAAATTATATATGATTCTCTGAAATGTTTATAACACGGGAAAAATAATGAAAAAAGTCAGAGATACATTTTTCATATAATACGTCAATGCAATACGTTGTCATATAATAACTGCAATAAAAGTAAAAGCTACTATCGTGTGGCACTTTTACGCTAAAATATTGCAAATTAGTAAATATTTTAATAAATATGTCTCCAAATACCTTATTTTATATAATTATTATTTGATAAAACTTAACCTTTAACACTTTAATTCCCATGATCGCATACGTACTAGAAATAACGTAGTTCAGAAAATCTGACTTTACACCAGAAAGTTTCAATTGTCAATTTCGCTTTATTTGTCTATTATTTATTAAAGCAAATATTTCTATTTTAATTTTCTGGTGTGAATTAGGTATATACGAATTAAAAATATCTATTAAATTCAAAACACTGTTGTTTACATCTATGCAAAGCAGCGCACTAAAGGGTTAATCACAAAGGCAAGGGTGTCAGACTATGGCCAGCAGAATACCACTAAAACTTTATTGTAATCATTGTCTTATCTAATCCTCGAATTTCTGCGATTCAAGTAGACGATCATTGCTTTAAAAAAAAAATGGTATCAGGCGAGGCACAGTTTGATACCCCTGCCTCAAAGTATACAAAAATGGAAAACAATATTACTCTATTAAAAATTAAAAACAACGATTGAATAACATTTAAAAAACAAAATGATTTAATGAAAACAGGATTATTTAAAGTTATCGGAAACAAGGAAAATACTGTTAATAAAAAGCATCATGAAAAAGTTTTAAATGATGTGTTTTTTCCAATTGTGCCTAAACATTTCAGGAAATCGATAGTTACAGATATTATGCGTTTTTATCCAAGATAGGATAATGTACGCATTTATAAATTTTGGTATGATTTATTTGATTTATTTTACAGAATCTAATAAGAAAATAATATGCATTTATTTAATTTTATATTGTTGATTTATAAACGACCTTTTTGAACTTCAAACAGCTTTTAAAACAGTCTGCACTCTTATTTATTACCAATATTTTTTCAGAAGTAAAATGTAAGTTCTTTAACTTTAGAAGATTTCGTTTAAATGAAGCACAAATTTTCTTTACAAAAACAGTAGCAATAAAAAAGCGTAAATTCTGGAAGCAATGGTAGTCTAATTAAATTATATTTTCTGAATTTTTATTTCTTTCCAATATTTTGATTTTAATATTTTTTATAAACATTATCTAGGGTGTGCATAAATGCAATAAACAATTATTTTTAAGGAAATATTTTTTATTATAGATATAAAAACCCATTTTAGTTCGGATAAACTTTTATCAATAGATATTTGTGTTCATTATTCGAAAATTTATTTTGTAAACCATCTTATTGTTCTAGAGATATATTAAATTTCACAAATACATCTATATCATAAATCTGCCGTATTAAAGAATGATTGACTTATAAGAAAATACTTTTGTATATTATTTTTATTTAATAAATGAGAAGCAAATATTTGGCTTTTTAAAGGTTGCATTTAACAGCATTTAGTTTAAAAAAAAAACATATTTTTCTATCATTGACAAATGGCTTTGCTTTGTGCACCCATAATATGCTTTAGATTAAACTTTCTTTTACACCGAATATTTCAATCTTCAAACGAACGAAAACAGACTTAAAATGATAAATTAAAAATTATCAACCAAATCATCTGCAAGATTGCATTTGCTAGTTAGGCGATTAAAAAGTAGCTGGTACAAAATTCTAAATAATAATTAAGTAAAATATTTTTATCTTTTTATATGCATTAAACAATTCTAATAGCTTCCGAGATAGCATGCCCATTAGCAACAAGTTTTTTTTTTCTGATATTACCTTGCCGTGACAAATTTGATTTTATAAATTTGCAACAAATTTCCCGCAAGGTATACCAACACCCACTTGCATGAGTAGTTTGTTGTGAAACTGATGCTAGACTGTCTTTAATTCACGAAAGTGACGAAATCATAAAATCCCACTGTTGAGAGAATAGACAATTTGCACATGGTCAGAAATTGCAGAAATAGGATGTTACTCAAAAGCGGGATATACACATTATTGTTACTGTTATGTAATCTCATTTTCATTGATTAGTTAAGTTAAGGAACCCAGAAAAAGTTATTTATAATTTTAAATCTTCAAATGCAGTTATTTTTTGTAAAGTAACATTTTGTCTATAATCTAAACTCATTTCATATAAAAATTCTTACAAATTAAAAAGTTATGTTAATTTAATAACAATTACTTAATAAAAGAAAAATTTCCATTCAAATATTGTGAATGTGGCATTCGGGATTTAAATTAAGTTGTTCAAAAATGAACCATCGCCCTTGAAGGGGTTAAAGGAATGGAGTTGTTAATAAAGAAGAGGAGACATATAGCGTACAGTCTACCAGTTGCCAGTGAAGTAAATGAGGAGGTTTTCACAAGATGGCGGCTGCTTTTTTTAAAAAATCGGATATACAGTTTCTGATTACCGCCGGCGCAAACTTCCCACCATTAAAATTAAATAGAAAATTTCGTCTTATTTAACCCTCCGTCTACCAGACGGGTCCATTGGACCCGACAGGTACATACAAAATATTCATTCAAACCAGAAATTTCTTTAAAATAAACTAAGTATATAAACCAGACAAAAATAAGGTAAATAAATAAGTTAAATAGTTTTAAATAAAAATTCTGGTGTACAACGTTTTATTAAAACTTGAATAAAATTCCTGGTAGATCTAGGGTTAAATGGAAATATTCATGGAAATATTTTCTCCCAAATATGCTAAAATTTTCTATTTGCTTTTACTGATGTCAGTTTGCCTTGCAAAACAGCGAGTTTGTTTCCCCGGTTGTCACACTATGGCGGAAACGCGGAGTCTGATTACAGCAAAAGTAAATTTTCACCATTAAAAATGAAAATCTTTTTCTGCCATTATTGCTGACTGAAAGTTTGCATTACTAAAGCCTTTAATGCTAGAAAGACCGAGATTTTACTCAAACTTTAGAAAAATATTTCAGACCAGAATTTTTATTTTAAATTATTAATTTATCCATTTAACTAATTTTTTTTTTCTTTGTATCTTTTAAACTAATTTTTAAAAAAATTCTGGTTCGAATCGAGATATATCCATTTGGTTGCAGTCACAATGACTGCTCGCGGGCTTTCTAGTGTTAAATACGGATAAATTTTTTTTATAAATTTAGTGGTGGATATTTATCCCGGAGGTAATCAGCTCTTTATAAAGCGGTTGCAGTTGAAGCTTCACTAATTTAAGGATATGGTAGTTCCTCTTTATTAATAGTTCCACGGTTAAATGTCGCAGGAGCCTGCTTGTTGCCATCGAAATACTCAAGGCTTGAGGACAAGAGTTGCGAGGTCATCAGTAATAGACCGACTTCTCATTAGTGTTGGAATTCACATCGGAAAATTTTTAATAGCAATTTTCTTTTATTTTATTTGCGGAATATCTATTATCTTATAAAACAATAATAACTATTTAACCTTCCGTCTACCAGACGGGTCCATTGGACCCGACATGTACATTCAAAATATTTATTCAAACCAGAAATTTCTTCAAAACAAACTAAATGTATAAATCAGACAATAATAAGTTAAATAAACAAATTAAATAGTTTTAAGTAAAAATTCTGGTGTAGAATGTTTTTATAAAACTTGAGTAAAATTTCCGGTAGTTCTAGGGTTAAAGTTACTGGTGATAATTTGGAATCCCCCAATAAAAAATCAGCCAGAAGTGGCAGCACTGTGGTATTCCGCATCTGGCTGAATTTTTATTCTGGGATTCCAAATTCTAACCAGTAAGTTTAAATAGTTATTACTGTTCTATAACATGATAGATATGCCACAAATAAAATAAAAGAAAATTGCTATTTAAAATTTTCCGGCGTGAATTCTAACACTAGTGACAACTCGTGTCACCTGGCCTTGAGTATTTCGATGGAAACGGCCTGCTTCGTGGTGAGCTTTTCACGTCAATTTTTGTAGGAATATCTAATAAAAAGTATTAGTGGTGGCTAAACCAGTGACCACTCCGAGGTCTGAATATACAGTGAGTTTCCGAATTCGACCAACAAGCTCAGAGGTGTGATAGTCGGCACCTAGATGATGAAAAATTACCATAGAACGTCCTTTTTTAAGGACACCGCGCCGGTAATGGTTAATGGGTTAAAAAAAGTAGCCACTGGCAACACTGCTTACGGGTGCGTGTGTGTATAGTGCATATTAAAATTTTTACAATGAAATGTTCTTGTACAAAGAAAAGAAAATTTCAATATCTTGCCTTTTATTCAATTTTCCAAACATCAAAATTTCAATGTCAGTTTAAAGTGTTTTTCAAAAGATAGTCATCTACAAGTGTAGTAACTTCCATCTTCGGGCTATCAACACGAAAGAGATTTGTAGGCACGTGTTGAGAATTTCAATTTCCCTTATTTTTTGAAGTCGTATCGATTTTTTTCTAGATGTTTTGATGTGTCGTTTTATTATTTCATTCTACCCTCCAGCATGATATTTACTTATAAAGTCGCATGAATAAAAAAATTTAATGTTCCCAGAAATTCATGTTATTTAATGTAAGCATTTTTAATTAAGAACAAAACATAAAGAAGTTTATCTCTTTTTCCATAAATTTAAATTTTGCTTGCAATATAGGGAGAAAAACTTTATGGGAACATGGAAATGTTCCTTTTTTTATTGATCGCGAAAAAAAGTTCATAATATGAAATACATGAGCATATTTTAAAGTTTAGTACTAGAAAATACGAATAATTCTTAAATTGTAAAGTATAATAAATCGTTAAGTTTTGTTAGTGAAAAATTGGAATGTTTTTTATTTTAATTTTTGGGAAAATTTTTTTCTAGATATGAACTACAGTATCATATACTTTTTTTTAATTTAGGAGCTGTTACAAAATGACTTCATTGACATAACTTGACTTTCATATGATAGATGGCTACATTGCAAACATTTTTGCAATTGCAAGTATACTTATAAACTCACAATTCTGTAATCAGTATTTGTAGAAAAAGGAGCATCCTGTATATTTGAGTGTGTGGGTTTATACGGGGTGATTTTAAATTGTTTTTATAAAATAAGAGGGGTGATAGTACCCATCCAGACGAGTAATAATTACCACAGAACATGGGGTCTCAAACCACTTATTGTGTTATCTCTAATAACTTAATTTCAAATTCATAAAAACTACAACTGTAGTTATCATAGCAATTAACTGCAGTTCAATGCGACAAAATACCTCGGATTCAAAGATTACGAACAGCAGTTACATAATCAAAACTTTAATATATACTGAACATTATTTCTCGTTTACATTTTCGTCAGAAAGAGTATCTGACGTCATTGGGCACAGCTGCGCAACATAAGATAAACATATATAGCAATAAACAACACTTAATGATTTACAAAATTATTAGAACATCAAGAAATATTACTTAGCAATTTACAAAATGATTATGATAACAATAAATCACACTTATTGTATTGACTTTACTTACTTTAAACCACTTTACTTCCTTTTTGATTAATTTATGATATCTAAATTATATTTATCGATAACACTCTCCCCCCTTTTGAGTTGCTGACTAGCTACTCAAAACTAAATTCTATTTTCCAAATCTCTGGGGTATTTTGGTCACACGACCGAACCTGGTTCTATAAGTAGTTGGCTCAGACTCTGTCAACAAGTCTGAAGAATCTGTCCCCATCAGAGCTCCTTGATTACTGCTTTCTAGTTGAAAAGAAGAAGGATAAAAATTAGTAGGAGATAATTCTAATGGAAAAACTCGTTGTATGGGTCTAATAACAACACCATGTTCTGTTTTTAATTTGATTTTTCTAATTTTGCCATCCTTTCCAGGAATTAGGTCCACAATCTTTGCTAGCGGCCTATTGAGACGTTTTTGTACATCGTCCCCAATGAGCACAAGTTCACCCAGCTTCAAGTCGGGTAACTGTGCGATTTCACGACGCCTTTGAATAAGTTGACCAAGATATTCAGTTAGAAAGCGCATTCTTAATTGTTCCACGAGCTTAATTCTGTATCGCAGCCTTTTGCGAAACTGTGTTGCGTCAAATTCATCAATGTCCGTGACACTAGAACTAGAGTTTTGCACTAAAAACATGTTCAGTGTTAATGGAACTAAATCCTCTGGATTTTTGGATTGATATGTGACAGGCCGAGAATTTATAATTTTTTCACAATCACACAAAATTGTTTGCAGTTCCTCAAAAGTCACGACAGCTTTACCGAGTGTTCGTCGGAGAAGCTCTTTGATCACACGGATCACCCTTTCCCACCAGCCACCCCACCAGGCGGCTGAGGGAGGATTGAATTTCCAAATGATTCGTTTCAGGTCGGAGAAAAGAGTCAATTATTGCCAATCAATCTTTGACAGATCATTATTCGCACCTTTGAAATTGGTACCATTATCAGAATAGATTGTTCTAGATCTTCCTCTTCTTGCGATGAAACGTCGCAAAGACAGCAAAAATGCATCAGTTGACAGAGAGGAGACATGCTCTAAATGAACAGCTCGATAGACTACACAAGTATAGAGCACTATCCAGGTTTTATCTGCATTTTTAATAAATAAAGGTCCAGCTAAATCAACTCCTACAATTTCAAAAACTTTAGAATCTTTAATGCGATCTAAAGGCAGTGGCACAGGATCGGATTCACGTGATTTAACTTTGTAGCGCTGGCAAGGAATGCATTTATTTACTATCTCTCGGACAGTTTTTCTACCTCTTTGAATCCAATATTTTTTCTCAAAATACTTAGAAGAATGTGAGTTCCAGCATGACAATTCACGATATGGAAATGCTCTATCAGACTAACCGTGAAAATACAGTCATCAGGTAAAAGAATTGGCGATAAAAAATATGGTGTATCAATGCGTTCTGTAATTCTTGTCTTTACTCTAATTATACCGTCTTCATTTTTAAAACAGACTAGGTTAGGTATCGAATCTACATCTGGAAAAAACTCACTTTGTACCATTGAAATTAAAGTTTTTTCATCATTTTCTAATTCCTCAACTGATAATTTACCATTTTTCCTTGCATTGTATAGCGATTTCACATTATTTATGAATCTTAATACCCAAGCAACTAGTCTAATAATAGATTCAAATTTTGAAAATTTCCTACCGTACCAAGGAATATTTTTGACTATTGTGTTTACATTACACAATTTCACTTTTCTCCTTTCACTAGTAATGTCTGGCGTTTCAGTATCAAGAGTCTCAATCCTGGGCCATTTTCCCCTTTCTTCAATAAGCCATTTCTGCCCTTCCCACCTCCGAGATTCTAGCAATTGCTGGGGAGAACACCCAGCGAAATCAAATCCGCAGGATTCATTTTTCCTGGAACATGACGCCATTCGCTATTGGGGAAAAGACCTTTTATTTCTTTCACCCTGTTCGAAAAAAAAGGACCATTCACCGTATTCCCTTATCCAGTACAACGCAACCATGGAGTCACTCCAAAAAATTGTTCTCATGTTCTGTACACAAACTGTTTGCTGTACTGAATGTGCCAACCTAGCTCCGAAGTTACACGCGATTAATTCCAATCTGGGAATTGACGCTTGTTTTATAGGAGCAACTCCAGCTTTTGCTCTAATTAATTGAATTTTTACAGCTTCCGCTGTTATAGTTCGAAAAAAAGACGCAAGCTGCATATGCCTCTTTGCATGCATCCACGAAAACATGCATCTCGGTAGTTTCATTTATTTCAACATATCGCGGCATTTGAACGTCCTCTAACATCTAATACATTTATTTCGCTGAACCATTTTTTAAAAGGTCTTTGAATTTCCTCAGGTAATGGAGAATCCCAACCTAGACCCAATTTCCAGGTTTGTTGTAATATAATTTTGGGTGGCAAAGTTGCCGGGCACAGTATTCGAATCGGATCAAAAATTTTCTGCATAGAGCTCAAAATTAATCTTTTACTGAAATTGTCATTGTTATTTACTTTATCAAAAGTTAAATTACACTTAAGCATATCCCAATCAAGATCCCACAATATCCCAAGCAATTTTGTTACACCCGAACTCTTTGAAACATTTTGAGATTTAACATTACTTTCCCTATTTCTCAAATTAAAACACCCTCGAGACATAATGCATTTAGCCTGCTCAATAAATTCGTCTTGTTCCGCAGCATTCGAAACACCCGTAACACAATTATCAACATAAAACGAATATTTCAACTTTTCTGCCGTATTCTTATAATTAAGAGATACATTATCTAATAAATGAGATATCGAAGCTGCCAACACAAATGGACTCGAACTCACTCCGAAAACCACCCTGCAATATCTATAAGTAATTTCTTCGTTCACAGAAGGATGAAAACATCGTAAAAAATTTCTATGATCCGGGTTTATGCTAATCTGCAAAAAGGCTTTTTCGATATCCGCAGAAAGATCAATTTTATAAATTCGAAACCTATCGATAATATCCGGTATTTGCTCAATTAAATTCGGGCCTTTATACAAAATATCATTTAAGGAACACGTTCCATATTCTCTAGCGGACGCATCAAAAACGGGCCTAATTTTAGTAGTAGCACTGTCCACTTTCACTACAGGCCGATGCGGCAAAAAATGCCCTTTCTGGACGTCCCCCGTTACATTCTCAATTATTTCTAAATCTTCCCATTCTCTGAAAACATTTTCATAATCAATAATTAGACCCCCCCCTTTTGTGGGCGTTTGCACATCTTTTTATGCCTCTTCCACGTCATTTCTTTATTACTGGTTAATTCATTCGTATCAGATTTAAAAGGTAAACAAACTTCACATCTACCATCTGGATGAATTTTAATATTGGTTTTAAATTCCTCTATTATTTTAGAATGCTCATACTGATTTTTCAAACTTTCTACAGGCTCCCTAATACCGATCGTTTCAAGATCCCATAACTCATTAATGGAAGCATTTTTTACCTACAAAGATACAACAGACAAAACAGTATTACTATCATAATTACTATTCAAATTTTGATTGGGTTTTCCAGTTAATACACAACCCAATCGTGTTTCTAACATAAATAAACCTGAATTTAATTTCATTCATTTATTAGTGAATAATGCGCCAATTAAATCGGCCCCTAAAAGTAAGTTAATTTCCGAATCCTCGGATTCAAGATCAGGTAAAATAATTTGTTTTTCTCTAAGCTCAATAAGTGCCTCTACACTAGAAAGTTTGGGTACAAAACCAGTAATTTTTTTTTCAGAGAATACCTCTGCTCTACAACTAAAAGAGTCATTCAAATCAGAAATAATTAAATCATAAACATCATGTATTTGAACTGAGGTTTCTCTCCCCCCATAAAGGCAATGGGTCATTTTAATTTTCCTCTTAGGAACCAGATGTAGATTCTCAACCGCCTTTTTACTAACATAACTGTTTTGAGAACCAGAATCAATAATAGTGCAAACCTTTAGTTCCACATTCTTGTTTTTCACTTTAACCATTAATGTCATGAGATAAACATTTTCACTATTGGAATGATTTGTCATAGTATTAGTTTCATGAGTTTCATTTTCTTTCTTATCATTTTCACTATTATAATCTGGGCACATAAGAAAATGATGATATTTTTTACACTTGATACAGGTACTATTAAGTCTACAGTTTTTAGATATATGGTTAGGCTTAAAACAATTAAAGCAAGCATTTTTCTTTAGTAAAATATTTTTCTTATTTTCTAAAGTCATATTTCTAGCGGCAAAACAATCTCGCGATGAATGTATTTTATTACAAAAAATACAAGTAAATTCTCGCTTACCTGTAATTCCAAAAGAAGGGTTTAGTAGCAATGAAGCCGTTGCAGGAAGAAAAATTTTATTATCCCGGTCATATCTTTTATTAGTAGTATTAGCACCAAAACCACTGCGCGCTAAAGCAAACATCTCGCTTTGCACTTCGTGTTTTAGAAAAGACATTAAATTTTTGAGGGAACGTTCTTCATGCATTGCATCTTCGGCATTTCGTTTTCTTTCCCATGACATCAAGACTTCTTCAGGGAGGATCGATTCTACTAACGGGATCAGGAAATCCCCGTATTTTTCTTGAGTACGTCCTAAACTTTCGAGAGATCGCAACTTTCCCTCTAATGCATCACACAACTTTGGCAAATCTGTTTTAACTCGGCCAGCGATGGCATTCTTCATGACCATTGTTAACAAATCCCGTATATAGACTTGTACTAGCAGATCTTCTCTACCAAATCGTTCTATGATTTGGTTTATTGCTTGATGATAATTAGCAGCTGTAACTGGAAAGCTTTGCACCACTCTGGCTGCTTTTGAATTCGGAACGACCGCCTGTATTAAGTATTGGAACTTATCAGAGTCCGAAATACTTTTATCTTCATGTATCTTTTGAAATTGAGACCAAAAAGACAAATAGTCTTTAACATCACCGTTAAGTTTCTTCAATTCTATCTTCGGCAATTTAAAACTCCTCTTCTCAAAAGATTCTTTCCTATTTTCAAAAACGGGCGTCTGGAAAGAAATCATTTTTTCTTCTACTCCAGTCTTCAACTCAAGGTACTTATCCCGATATTCTTCGGCTGCTTGAAAATCGTCTTCACACTCCTTCTCGGAGCCTTCCTGTTTCAGCAGAATGCTACTGATATTTTTCTGACATTCCTCTAATCTTCCAATTTATCCTCTAATTGTTTCTGTAAAACAGACAGACTTTTAAGATCAATCTCCAGTTTCAATAATTCTTCTGTAACTTTATTCGTGCACGACGTAAAACTTATTCGGAGATTTTTTCTTTCGAGTTTTAACGCTTTTGAATCCATAAGTGCCATGTCGAGCCCCACGTTTTCGCGCCAAATGTTATCTCTAATAACTTAATTTCAAATTCATAAAAACTACAACTGTAGTTATCATAGCAATTAACTGCAGTTCAAAGCGACAAAAGAACTCGGATTCAAAGATTACGAACAGCAGTTACATAATCAAAACTTTAATATATACTGAACACTATTTCTCGTTTACATTTTCGTCAGAAAGAGTATCTGACGTCATTGGACACAGCTGCGCAACATAAGATAAACATATAAAGCAATAAACAACACTTAATGATTTACAAAATTATTGGAATATCAATAAATATTACTTAGCAATTTACAAAATGATTATGATAACAATAAATCACACTTATTGAATTGACTTTACTTACTTTAAACCACTTTACTTCTTTTTGATTAATTTATGATATCTAAATTATATTTATCGATAACATATTGAGTCAGAAATACACGTGTACCCTAACTGAAGTCGGCTTGTCGGTAATAATTTTTCGAAAATAAAAATATTGCAATAAAAATGTAACGATATGTAGAGGAGGTAGGGGAGGTATGATACACTTTTTTTTCTAATTTTTTACTACCCTTAGAAACTTATTTTTAACAAAATTTTTCGCGTTTTCTTATAAAGTGACCTTTTATCCATTTACTAAAAATATTGTGATTTTAAAAAATAATCATTCAAAAAATATATCCCAGTTGTATCAAATCTCCCCTACTGTATCAAATCTCCCCATTAACGGGGAGGATTGATACACTAGCAAGGGAGATTTGATACATTGTTATGTAAATTGAAAAAAAAAATGCAGACAATTCAGTTTATGTTTCATACAATTTTTATGATAAATTTTGAAATATTTAAGTAAAATTTAAAAAAGAAATGACATTGACATATTTTTGCTTTAGAAATGTAATGTTTTTTACAAAAATATTTAAACAATTTCTTTTATTTAAACAATTCTATTAACACACTTTTTAGAAAATAAATAATGAAAAAAAAAAACGCTAGGGATCTTGCTGCAAGGATAAATGAAGTGAACATTGCTGATTTGCAAACAATTTAACATAAATTTAGCACATTTAAGATATCTTTAACCCTTTCAGGGCAAAGCATTTTTAATGCTAAAGTGTTGAATAAATGAATGGCACCGGAATTTACCAACTAATTTAATTGGAAATAAGAAAAGGGCTATATTTCAATTTCATATTAAATGGAAAATATTTTACGAAAATGCTGGTGCCAACGTGGCGTTCGGGAATTAAAATTAAGTGGTTTCATAAACATACCACTACCCCTGAAATGGTAAAAAGAAACACTAATAACGCTATCATTTTGATAAGTAAAATCGGGTAGATTTAATGTTTTTTCAATTTGCCCTTCGTCAATTATACAAACATTTTCCCTTTCAGGCCATTTAAACTTTTTTCTTTCTACATGACGAGCAAAGCGAATTAACCATCTATCATCGCACTTGTTTTCTATGTAACCTACATAATGTCTATGAATAGTTTCTTTGTTCTTCCTTACCAATTTCAGTAGCTCTTGCTGTAAAACAATAATGAATATTACAGTCCTATATTAGTTTACAACATAAAAAAACTATTAAATTTCAAACATACAAGTGTATCATTTCTCCCCAGCACTAATGCATCATTTCTCTTTTCATTCCTTATTGGATTTTCAATCACTTTGTATAAATGCAGTTGCAAAATGCCAATCTGCTTTCTGGTAAAATTCACCCTAACAATATGCTTTACAAATAAAAAAAATTACACGATGTTATCTTCACAATAATAAGAGTTATGTAAGAAAATCAGTATTTAAAAAAATTACATTGACATTCCAAAAGTCTTCAAAATTAAAAGAAAAGAAACGTTATCAGCTCTTCACTTTTAAGTCCAGCTAATGATGGCCTCTGCTAATAAAATAAGACTTTACATCTGTTACAATGGCTGTTAATGCCATTTGTTGAGAAAAATTGTCAATGTATCAACCCTCCCTATGTATCAAACATCCCCTACCTCCCCTACCTTATTTTGTATGAAATGTGATAACATAACAAAAAGTTCTGGAAAAACAGGGTAGTCACTATCGATGCTACCGTATGAACTGATAATCACAGTCCAAAGTGTGGAACGTCAAATGCATACTGCTGTCGCGTATAATGGAAACTTGTAACACTTTTTTTGTGTGTTAACATTATATACATCAAAAATGGGCATGTCAATTAAAAGCTTCATTATAATATACTTCAGTTTGCTGAAAATTATTACCGTCAATCAATGTTCGATTAGGGTAGAGCACCCTGTATTTGCATAGCTGCCAACTCTTCAGCTTTTTTGTACCACATAAATTTAATAGAAAATTTTCTATTATATAATCGGCAGATTACTGCGATTTAAAAAGGTAAAATTTACTGTAAAAGTTTTGTGGTACAAAAAAGCGTATGATGTTGGGACCTATGTATTTGTGACTAAATAAGTGGATAGAAACCCCATGTTTTTTGGTAATTATTGCTCGCCAACCACCCCTCTTATTTTGTAAAAAAAATTTCTAGTCACCCTGTATATATAGGATGCAATTGAATTCTTACGATCAGTTATTCTATTTGGTCGTACAAAAAGGAAATTTTTTCGTTTTTAATTTAAAGCATAGGTGTTAAGTGTTTTACACTTTCAATCCTACTAATTTTTTAAATCTTCTTTATCTTATTTAACCGTACACTTCTGCATTATGTAAGTCAAAGAAATTTTATTTTAAATAGTTGTTTTCAAAATCCGTAATCGTTGACACCTATGATTTTAATACATCGAAAATATCTTTTCCGAAAATACGGGATGAAATAAAAATTTAAATTACCTTTACTTACGTAAATGTCTTTTAATATGACGAAATAAAACCTGTGGTGAATTAAAAGGAGGTGCGGATGATCTATGTCACAACTATTACCGGATAACAATTTCGCCTTATTTAATCGAAAAATATCTGAGATTACAAAAGAGGGTATTTACTATAGAGAAATAGTTGAAATGCAGCTCTTTTAATAATTTGCCAAATTCGCCGACTTTATATGACTAAGAATACTATACAAATATACCGATGTTAATACTGCGCCTTGCACACAGTTATACGATACTGCATTATTCGATTACATCTATGTTTTTAAATAAAATATTTATTTTCGAATTTAGTTGTAATCAAAAATTGAGAAACTATTATAAGTAAATAATAATAATAAAAAAATTCCAGGGGTTGTATGTGTACATATTTTTTCAATACCAGCATTTTGTTGCAGAAATTTTCTCCTTCATTCAAGTCAGAATCTTGCAATTAATAAGGGCCTATTTTAACACGTTCACGCCGGCGTGCATCATCGGTGGGTCACGCCGTTGTTACCGACATACACAAGGCCTGAGGACACGAGTTGTGACGTCATCACTAATCGACCGACTTCTCACTAGTGTTGGGATTCACACCGGAAAATTTTGAATAGCAATTTTCTTTTATTTTATTCGTGGAATATCTATCATCTTATAAAACAATATTAACTATTTAAACTTACTGGTGAGAATTCGGAATCCCTAAATAAAAATTCAGCCAGATACGGAATGCCTCAGTATTGCCTCATCTGGTGGATTTTTTATTGGGGGATTCCAAATTCTCACCAGTAAGTTTAAATAGTTATTATTCTTTTATAAGATGATAGTTCTCCAACAAATAAAATAAAAGAAAATTGCTATTAAAAATTTTCCGGTATGAATTCCAACACTAGCGAGAAGTCGGTCGATTAGTGATGACGTCACAACTCGTGACCTCAGACCTTGAGTGTTTCGGTGGCAACGGTCACGCTCGACTGTGCCATGAGGCAACGTGCTTCACCGGTGGGTCAAGCCTGACTATCGCATCAGGTGGTGTGGATCACCAGTGGGTCAAACTCGAATTTTCCATTGAAGGTGTGGTTTCTACCTTACAGAAAATGTATTTATATCATGTTGACAATATTTCTTTAGATTGCAAGACATTTTATATTATATTCGTATATTGAAAGCTTTTTATTGATGCATAAACTTGAGAAAGCTATCTAGAACACCAATATACAAAAGTCTTTCAGAACAGGGAGGAGATTTTACACATTTAACCCCTTAACGTTCGCTTAATATTTGGAAAAACCATCAAAAAAGTACCTATATTTTAATACAGAAATTGAATAATTATAAGGTATCTGTATAAAATATGCAATTAGATTTTTTAAGGCGAAAAAGAAAGATTTTATAGAACACATTTGTGGATATAGTTTATAGAACTTTATTTGTGCATATTGTTTATAGAACACAATATCACATTTGTGGAAATGCCACCATGCGAGAATTCTGTGTTTAATGTTTGTTTTACACCATACAAATTAATGCGAATAGGAGCTTTATTTTTCACATCTTACATCATTATTTATCATCATCAAACAAATTTTTACAAACAACATCCAAAACAGCGTATGTTAAATTTTAAATGTTAATAAACTTTTTTTTTTTTTTTTAGTGTAATATTATATATTTCGAAAAATGCAATACAAAGTCCAACATCACGATCAATGCCAAAAACCGAACACTAACGCTAATATTCAAAGACTTCAGACCGAAATTCTGGTTAAATTTTTCTGGTTTCAGAAGTTTTTTCCAGCAATAAATTTCCAGCCCGGAAATATGATGGGTACGAGAAATAACGAACACCTCAGCCCGTGATATTGACGAGAGCGAGAATTAAGGAGTTTAAAGTTCATATTTGATAAAATTGACCATCTGCAATGTGTTAATATATATATTTTTTAATTTATTTCGACGTAATTTTTAAAGCATTCTAAACAGAGTGCTGGCTGGCTCTTACAAAGGTTGCAATTAGCGGTTACTTTTGAAGTTTTCTTCGAGGAATACTCTCTGCCTTTTCTTTTAGATAAACATTCATATTATTCTTTACATCTTTGGCTTTTTTTCTTGCAGACCCTTTGTTGAATAAAAAAACAAACAAACAAACAAAAAAAAAACGTGAACCTTTTTTTTTGTCACGGTATTTACCATTGAATTGCCATTTTTCAGTGTGATGATTATTGATCAAAAGGTGATCAATAATTTGTTCTCTGAATTTAAAAAATATTAATTATGTTTATTAGCCCATTTTTATACTAATTTTGATGATTAAAAGAATGAAAAATTACTTTAAATAATTTCTTACAAGCAGCTCCGTTAATTATTTTATACTTTGTATACACAGTAAACATTCTGTCTGCTTTTTCGTAAAACAAAACCATTACATAGAAAAAAATCGCTAAAGGGCACATTCGATCCTCATCCTACGTGTTACAAGCATTTAACCCCTTGAGGGGCAAGCAATTACGTTTGTGAAATGCTGAATTCCCACCGGAATCTTTGAAAAATTCTATTTCAAAATAAGTAAAAGCAATTTTAGGGCCTTTTTTCCACCAAAGTTATAAAAGTAAAATTTAATAAAATTTTTCTGGTGTAAAACTTCATTAATCGTAGGTGGTATATAATATATACCGGTGCCCCTCAAGGGGTTAACTCATTTACTACTATTGCATAAATTTACCGATCTGACAAAACTAGAGTGGCCAAAATCTTCAAAAAATTAAAGAAAATACGTACGATTGGCGGAACATCGGTCACATAATGACGTCAAACTAATGAAAAAGACTGTCCTTCAATAGTCCTATCGACATCCTTGCTATGACGTCATTTCATGTTTTTTCACAATGATATTTATTATGGTTTCTTGATCTGAAGTACATTTTTATAAAACTCAACACTTTGTATGTCAGTGAAACTGGAAATGCAAAATCTCAAAGAGTTTCTAATACGGTGAGTTGTTACAGAACTTCCTTAACCCTTTCAGGGGCAAAGTACTTCTGTTATTAAAATGTTAAATGATTGATTCACACCCGCATTTACAAGAACATTTATATGAAAGTAAGTAAAAGCGTTTCTTCGAGTATACGATATAAAGCAAAATTTAGTTTTAAAATCCTGGTGTCAATGTGGCTTTTGTGCATTAAAATTAAGTGGTATATATGATATACCGGTGCCATTCAAGTGGTTAAACTGATGAAATTTAATTTTAAACTGTGATTTAATTTTCAAATCAAATGCGAAAGGTATGTTCTCCGCTTGTCCAGTAAGACAGTGCATTCACTTACTTTGTAAGTTGTACCTCGTGCCGTTTTTTCATCCTGACCACACATTTCTTCCAGTAAGTGTAACTAGAAAGGTGGTTAACATTTTCTTTTTTTGATTTTTGCACATATAAAAATAGCTAACATGCATATGGAAATAAGGGATTCTTCTGATGAATCGATAAACGGAAGCAGGAAGAATAAACGAAGATAATAAATACTCTCAACCTCTTCAGACGAACAGTTTCTGAATGCAAGCGATGAAAGTGAACCGTTAAGTAATGAAGTAAATGAATATACCACAGAGGAAGAAGTTTGCGGGTCTGATTCAGAGGCAGAGGAGCACGACAAAGAATGGCAGCAAATAAGATAAAGAAGTCAAGTAATAAATGAGTATTCGGAAGAACAGAAAGTTTTAGTGAAAACACTGACTGCAATGACCCTGTTTCATTATACAAACTATTCTTCACGGATTATATACTACAAATGATAGTTGAATAAACAAATAAATATGCTATACAAAGCATAAATAATTCTTCATCTAGCAGCCGAAAACACCAACAGTCCTGACAGCCTGTTACAAGAGAGAAAATTAACATATTTATAGGAATATTGTTTATCATGAGTGTACTGCAACTACCAGATCAGGGGTGGCCAACAGTGGCACGCCTGATACCACTAAAATTTTACAGAAAAATTCGACTTCTTGAATCGCAGAGATTCGATGATTAGATAAGGCAATGATTACTGTAAAATTTTAGTGGTGTGGCACGTGCCACACTTGGCCACCCCTGGATTAGATTATATTGGTCTAAAAGGGACATGTATGCGAACGTTCGCATAAAAATGCCAAGAAACGTGATCGTTTTTTATCGATACTTACATTTTTACATTTTGCAGACCACACCAGGGCCAGACCTGAAGATCGGTTGAACAAAATTCGAAATATTGTTCAAGCAATTGTTGATACTTTTAAAAATGCTGTTAAACCCGGCAAAAACATTGTAATCGACGAAAGTATGGTTCGAAGGAGAGGAAGATTCCATTTTTACCAATATATTCTAGTAAGTGGCATAAGTAGGGCATAAAATTTTACAACTATGTCTTGCTGAAGGTTACACCTATAATAATGATTCTTATGCCGAAAAACATGGAACGCAAATTGTGAAAACACATTCATATGATGTCTTAATGAGATTGATAAATGGATTATTATTTGTAAGCCGCGGACTATTTATAGACAGCTGTTATAAGAGTGCCCCTTTGGTTGAAAATCTTTTGAAGGAAAAAACGTTTTTTTTTGGTACTATAAAAATGAACAAAAATTTTTGTACCGCCACAGGCAAATCAGAAACAACAATGTGGTGGCATTATGAGTTTTGAAAATCCTAACAGAGTTAAATTTTTGAAATTGACTGACAAAAGACCTCTTTGTATGCTAACTACTTCCAGGAATCAAACAGGTACCATTATTCAAGGAAAAAATAATAAAGCCCGATACTATTTTCTTTTATAATGTTGCAAAAAAGGTGTTGATTTAGCCGATCAAATGCCATCATATTATAGATGTTTACGGAAAACCGTTAAATGGTACAGAAAAATTATCATAGAATTAATATGCGGGGAGTCCTCATAAATGCGTGGTACATAAATAAAAAAGGGGTGATAAACATATTAATATTTTAAAATTCAGAGAACATATTGATCATCTTTTGATCAAAAATCCTCGCAGTGAAGAAATGCCAACTAGAAGGCAAATACCGTCACAAAAAGATTCGCATTTTCTTCATTCGTACAAAGGGGCCGCAAGAAAAACGAGACAAATATGTAAAGAATGTTATAGATGTTTATCCAAAAGAAAAAGGTAGATAGTATGTAGGGCTCCCACAGGTCCGTTTTTTTGAAAACAAGAATATTTTTTAAGAAAAGTATTCGTGGTAGGTTTTCGCAACAACTACAAAGAAAACACACATCAAGGTAAGTTTCTACGAAATTTATAAGAAAGCGTTTTTATTTTTTAAGGTGGTGTTCAAAAAACGTACCGAGTAGCAGCCCTGAGTATGCCTCGAAGAAAACTAAAAAAATAATGGCGTATTGTAACCGTTGTAAGGGCCAGCCAGCACTCTGTTACGAAGGCTTTAAAAATTGCATCGAAATAAATAATTACGTTAAGTTTACAACACTGAATTATTCTTTCGACTGAATTATCGAATATTCAAGTGTGACCCACTGGTGATGCACGCCGGCGCTAACGTGTTAAATTTAGTACTAAAATCATGCCTCTAAGTAATTTGCTTACAGTGATTCCTGGCGTATAATCCGCGGAACAAACAATTGTATTTGGACCCAGAAATTTTATTTAGTTATTGAAAACAAATATTTACCGCTATTTAAAGAGTTACATTTTATTTAAAACTTTCTCTGGGTTCTAAAATGTTTGTTTGATCCACGGATTATACGCCGGAAAGGGGATAGCCCAAGGGTGGCCAACAGTGGCACTCCTGATACAACTTAAATTTTACAGAAAAATTCGACTTCTTGAATCGCAGAGATTCGATAATTAGATAAGGCAATGACTCCTGTAAAATTTTAGTGGTGTGGCGCGTGCCACAGTTGGCCACCCCTGGCATAGCCGGATAAGCAATGGAAACATGCCTTTCAACCAAATTTCCTGAATTTTTTTCTAGATGTGGCTACATATTACAATATATATTTCCCCTATTAGCACCCTTTAAATATTGATATTTAATGAGATAAAAATGTTTTTTCGATTTTTTAAAAAACGGATTTTTTCAAAAACTGCTGCGCGGAATTTCATGCCATTAACTGAGGATATATAGATACAAAAGATGCATAACTGGTATTTTTTGTATAATTTTCTGTTTATAAAAACTGTGTGAAATGGCAAAATTAAAATTAAAAAAATAAAATAAAAATCATATCTTATGGTTATCCAAAAACTGTCATTTTCTTGTAAAAAATTCCCCATATGTGCCCCTATTTTCTATATAAATTCCGAAAGTTTGCGTTGGGTACTACATATAAATATTTACAAAAATGTATAGTAAAATCAATGAAATTCATTTTAAGGCGTTATTTGGGGCGGAGCTACTTAACTTCGACATCCGAAGAATGTTTGGAACAAAGTCAGCAAACAATATGGCAACTGATGTATTTTAGATTCTATTAAGCATATAAGCCATGTTTTTCAACTTCATGCTCATTTTGATATCGACAGCGTTGTGAATGTTGCTCATGTGTTCATTAAAATTTCAAATACAGCAATTCTCTAATTGTTTATTCCAAAAATTCTTCGGATGTGGAAGTTGAGTAGCTCCGCCCAAAATAATGCCTTAAAATTAGTTTCAATAATTTTAATATACATTTTTGTAAATATTTATATGTAGTACCCACCGCAAACTTTAGGCATTTATATAGACTATACGGGCACATATGGGGAATTTATTACAAGAAAATGGTAATTTCCGTTCAGTAGTTTTTGAGAAAATCCGTTTTTAAAAAAATCCAGTAACATTTTTATATCATTAAATATCAATATTTATAGGGTGAAAATAAGGAAATATACTGTTAGATACGTAGCCACATCTGGGAAAAAAATCAGGAAATTTCATTGACAGGCATGTTTCCAATGCTTATCCGGCTATGTCCTTTCGGTACTCCTTACGGACTTTAGGACATTTCCGATGAACTCTGCTTGTTATATTGGAGTTCAATTTAATAAATATGAGAAAGGAGTGTCATTACATTGAGAGGGGCGTGTCATTACACACAGCGTCTGAATAAGCGAAAGTACTGCGTAGCCAGATGAAGCAAAACATAAATTCGAGCGCCACCTCACAGAGAAAAACATGAATATCGAATGGAGTTATGAATAAAGAGGAGGAGACATATATTGTACGTTCAACCAGTTTCGAGTGAAGTAACTGAGGAGGTTTTTCACAAGACGACGGCTGCTTTTTCTAAATCGATTCTATAGTTTCTGAATGCCACCGGAGCAAATTTCCCATCAGTACAATTAAATAGAAAATTTTACCTTATTTAAGCGTCTTATTCATAGAAATATTTTCTCACAAATATGGTAAAGTCTTCTGTTTGTTTTTACTGGTGTCAGTTTGACTAGTAAAACAGTAAGTTTGATTCACCACTTGTTACAATATGGCGGAAATGAAGGGTCTGACTACCTCAAAAGTGAACTTAACCAGTAAAATTGAAAATATGCTTCTGCCATTATTTATGACTGAATTAATTGTATTAATAAGGCCTTCAGATGTGGAGAAAATTTCTATATAAATTTACTGGTAACAAGTTTTCACAGGAGGTAATCAGTCCTTACAAAAGCGGTTACAGTTGAAGCTTCAATATTTTTAACCCCTTGAGAGGCACCGGTATATATTATATACCACCTACGATTAATGAAGTTTTACACCAGAAAAAATTTATTAAATGTTACTTTTCTAACTTTGGTGGAAAAAAGCCGTGAAATTACTTTTACTTATTTTGAAATAGAATTTTTCAAAGATTCCGGTGGGAATTCAGCATTTCACAAACGTAATTGCTTGCCCCTCAAGGTGTTAAATACGTCAGTTCCTCTTTATTAATTGTTTCATGGAATACCGGCGCTGCCGTGAAGGCGTTAAAGCAGTTTATTGATGTTCAAAAGAACACACCTGGATCTCGCTGTCCCTTAATCCTTTGAATAGCAACGTATTTCTGTTGCTAACGTGTTAAAATGCTTGAATGACACTGGCAGTATTTAACAAAATAAAAAAGTAAGTAAAAGTTTTCCTTATCGCGTACATTATAAAAAGCAAAATTTAATTCCAAAAATCTGGTGTCAATGTGGCATTTCGGAACTAAAATTAACCCCTTGAGGGGCACCGGTACATATTATGTACCACCTACGATTAATGAAGTTTTACACCAGAAAAATTTTATTAAATTTTACTTTTCTAACTTTGGTGGAAAAAAGCCGTAAAATTGCTTTTACTTCTTTTGAAATAGAATTTTTCAAAGATTCCGGTGGGAATTCAGCATTTCACAAACGTAATTTCTTGTCTTTCAAGGGGTTAAGTGGTATATACTGTATACCGCCACCCTTCAAGGTGTTTAATTTTTCATTAGCTTTTAACGCATCTTAACCTGGAAGCCCGAAAACACATCTTTCAGATATATTTAATTCCGCCCGCGGGCGGTACTGTTACATTTTATGTGTTATAATATTTCTCAAAAACAGACACAATTTTCCTATTTTTACAATTCGATTACTAGGCATATATATACGTTGATTTTAAACAATACATTATTATAAGCATGTATTTATAATATGAACAAGAACAGAGAAAATATTATTGTTATAAAACGAAACATTTTAGAGTAATGCCCACAGGCGGATTTAAAAATGTTTAAAAGCTAAATACTTTTAAATGTTGAGTACTACCCACGAAAGTTGTGTTAACCCTAGATCTACCGGGAATTTTATTCAAGTTTTAATAAAACGTTCTACACCAGAATTTTTATTTAAAACTATTTAACTTATTTATTTACCTTATTTTTGTCTGGTTTATATACTTAGTTTATTTTAAAGAAATTTCTGGTTTGAATGAATATTTTGTATGTACCTGTCGGGTCCAATGGACCCGTCTGGTAGACGGAGGGTTAATATTTTCGCTCAAATCGTACACAAAAATTATCTATTTTATTTTTATATTGAGTCTATATTCTCAAAATATTGTTATTGGTTCCAAACATATTTGGAAATAAGTTATAATTAATAATTTGAGTTACAAATTCTTATTGATATTTACCTTGACCCAGCGATTAGTTCTCAACTGTTTTCAATATTTCGCTGGCATTTTCAGCCCATGCGTCATTTATTTAACTGATAATTGTTAATGAATTATTATAATCTACTGCATGCGTGAAATTTGATGATTATTCCTAATACAATTTTAGGACAGAATACTTTCTTCAGAAAACTTCTTAATTTTTAATACTTGCTGATTTATATGACAACAGTTCAAGCATATTTTAAGAATTTAAATTATAATTTTTTTTTGGAAATTTGTTAAACAAGGTTGCCAGTTTAGATTTTTTTTTAAATTCCGAATTTTCGCATTCGTGCAAGAAATTCTCTATAGTATTTTTTCTTTTATTTAATGACAGACATTTCTTGGTAGCATTAAATAAGAATATTTATTTGCGCCTTTCCGGTATGAATTCGAAATATTTGATTAAAAAAAGGCCAAACTGGAAAACCTGTTGTGGAATAGTATGTATATACAGGTTGTTTCGTAAAAAATGGGCAAAACGTTTACAGGTTATAGTGCACATCAAGACAAACAATTTTGATTAAAGAATGTATGGTCGGAATTAAAACGCAAAGGCTGATTTTTTTAAATCCAGATTTATTGATTGGCACCACTTTTTTGAAATTATAAAATTCCACTTGTTTTAGCATTAAGTAACACTAGAACCGCCGGCTATTTTACTCAAATTTTATAAAAAGTGTTTCGCACCAGAATTTTTATTTAGAACTATTTAACTAATTTAATTAGCTTATTTCTGTGTTGCATTCATTTAACATATCTTATGAAGAAATTTCTGGTTCGAATTGACTATTATCAATTTGGCAAGAGTCAAAATGACACGTAATGGCGGTTTCAGTGTTAATATGTCATTAAATAAGGCGAATTTTACAATTTCAAAAAAGTGGTGCTAATCAAGAAATCTGAATTTAAAAATAGTAGCACACTAGCAACACTGGATATGCTGTTATGTGAGGCAAAAACAAGGAAAAAAACTAATGTGACAAAAGCAAGGTGGGAAATCCCTCTCCGTACAAACTCCGTAGAGTTGCACTCTCGGATCAGCAGATTTTTTGTATTAATCGATGCGAAATTTTGCATACGCGTTCTTCTTCTTCTCCATATCACATTTGCATGCTATTTGTGTCATTCTTCTCCCGATAACTCTCAATAGAATGGAGCTTTAACGTTTGCATGGATCAACTCAGTGTTGCGAGTGGGCTACTTTTTTTAAATTAAAATTTTTTTATTGTCACCAGTTTTTTAAAATAGATAATCCGCCTTGTTTTCACCTTATTTAATCCGGCATTAAATAAGGTGATTTTCGCTATTTAAAAAAATGGTGGCAATAAATAAATCTGAATTTAAAAATGTATCCCACTGGCAACACTTACCAATTTTCCAAATTCGCCAGTACGTTGTTTGTTGGGATGTGTACTATCACATCTTAAAGGTTTGCTCATCTTCTTTGAAATGCCCTGTATATATATATATACAAGGGGGTGTCGTAAACTTTCAATTGCAGGCGAATAATTTTTAATGCTACCTCGCACCACTTTTTCATAATGAAATCTTTTACATACGCTTTGAAAATATTTGCAAAAGAAATAAACTACGAAATATATTTTCAAAAAATAGTGGTGCGAATAGAATATAAAAACAGTCGCCTGTAATTGAGTTTTTATGATACCCCCTCGTATATTTAACATATTTTCATATATTTCCTATGTAAAGATTTTTCTAAATTCTTCTCAATTATTTTTATTATTTGCGTCTTAGAAATGTACGCGTCTTTATTTCATTTTGTCTTTGCTCCAGTAATATTATTTCCTTCCTGTTTATTTTTCCTTTGCGATTTCGATTTCAGGCCATTCTAGAATTTTCTCCCTCTCCTTCCCCCCAAAAATGAAGAAACTTACCGTTTTACAAACTTTTGATAAATCCGCCATAATTCATTCTCTCATTAGTGGTCCGCTCTGTCATAAATCATTTGTTTGTGCTCCATCAGATTTCATATAAAATTCATCTGCGCAATCTTTGAGGACACTATAAGTGTTTTGCTCTGAATAATAAAGCCACGCAAACCTGTTCACCTGAAGACTATGTTAACATGAATGATAGCCAAAGATTTTTGTCTGACATTTTTTAAATAATATTATTTCAACAAACCTGAGTATTTGGAAAATAACAGTGGTATCGTATCACATTTTCTTCAGCTATACTAAGACAGCGAAATAAGATTACTAATCTAGGAATAGAGGATTTGCAAGATAAATCTAAAATGAAAATTTCCGTAGGGAAATAGTAAGGGTCAAAATTTTGATTTGGTCTCTGTTAATAGAGGACGCTCCGAAGCCTCCATATAACATTAGAGACATTTTCTCTCTCAATTCCCTAATACTGAAATTTGTGCATTAAGAGCATGAAATCATTGTGCAAATTTTAATGTTAAAGGAATTTAACGCGGAAGAATTAGAGTTGTTGAACTTTATTTTTAAAAGTAAATGACAAAAAGCAACAAAACGAAACTGCAATAATGCGAAACTAGTTTCAAGCTTGTAGAGCTTTTTAGAATAAGTATTAAATTCCATATTTAATGGATTTCAAAAATATTGTATTTAAAGTGTACCATAAATGACTTTCGTATAATTAACAATAGAGTTTATATCTAAATAAAGATACATTTGCATCTTAATTAATTTATAAATATAACACACTAAATTAATGATAATATCAGAAACAATTTCCCCTTACGACAAGCAATTGTGAGAAAAAGAACGAATTTAACTACTCTTTAAACCAGCTATGTCCAACCTGAAACACGAGAAAGAACTTTAATTTTAACACGTTCACGGCGGCGCGGTGGGTCACACTCGACTGTCTCAGAGATGTCAAGTCTCCTGCTTTTTGTAAACCACTGTTATTTTAGAGTAAATGCTGTTCCTTTAAATCGCCCAACTGTACTAATTAAATAAAACAACATTTTCTGTATTAAAATACTGGTATCCAAAAGGCCGGAGACTTGCCAGCTCTGAGACAGTCGCGTGTGACCCACCGCGCCGGCGTGAACGTGTTAAATAATAATAATTTCAACGAAGCAAGTCCGATATTAAACAGTGTGAAATTCAATATTGAAATTTAGTGATATTTGTGGGTACCTTGTTGATAGCCTTGATTTAAACCATTTATCATGATCTATATTTTATAATACTATCGTCAGAGTTGCCAGTTTGGTATCCATCTTTCTTCAAAAAATTCGAATTCGCACCAGAAATTAACCCTCCGTCTACCAGACGGGTCCATTGGACCCGACAGGTACATACAAAATATTCATTCAAACCAGAAATTTCTTTAAAATAAACTAAGTATATAAACCAGACAAAAATAAGGTAAATAAATAAGTTAAATAGTTTTAAATAAAAATTCTGGTGTAGAACGTTTTATTAAAACTTGAATAAAATTCCCGGTAGATCTAGGGTTAAAAATAGTACCGCTTGCTTTACTTAATGGCAGAAATTTTGTTATTACTTAAAGATTCGTCTTTCAAAATTTTCGGTGTGAATTTGAAATTTCGAAATATTGAATGGGGAGGCCAAACTGGCAGCCCCGACTACCGTCAAATTATGATATTTATGAAGCAGCTATAAAATGCATTCTCACCAGAAACTATGTGAAATTTCGTTTATAATGCCAGTATAGGCAAGTCGGTTTCTCGGCAATAATTTTTCAATATGTGTCTGTTCAAGATATGTCACTTACCGTAGCGGGAAGTGATTGCTTTACGATTAGTGTTTCTAGTCCATTACGTTTTCTTTTTGTGTTAGATAGTGTGATGCTACAACTATTTTAACCCTCTGTCTACCAGAAGGGTCCAATGGACCCGACATGTACATTCAAAATATTTATTGAAACCAGAAATTTCTTCAAAACAAACTAAATGTATAAATCAGACAATAATAAGTTAAATAAACAAATTAAATAGTTTTAAGTAAAAATTCTGGTGTAGAATGTTTTTATAAAACTTGAGTAAAATTTCCGGTAGTTCTAGGGTTAAGGTAGTATAATTCGTCTTATTTTCGCATTATTTAATCTTTTATTAAATACAGCTAATAATACTAGTTAAAAAATTGCGGCGTACACGCCGGACTTAAAATTTCCTGCTAAAATATATAAGTTTCCCTAGTAAAATCGTGATGCAATTAGTGTCAAACCTGTAAAATTTTGGCCTATTTTTGGACATTCTCTTAGTTCATTAAATTAACAAAGAAACAAGTGCTAAAATGAAGACTTTATAATGCTCTATTAAAGAACATTTTGCCTGCTGGTATTTGGTTACAACCAGTGGAAAGTCTCCAAAATTTAGGGCTAATTTTTTACATTTAAAACAGAGTTATCTTCAGAAAGGCTGTGGCACTGGAGGAAGTGACGTCACAATAGAAGTGCATTGCTTTTCCATACATGCCAAATCTCCGGCTTTTTGCACAGCGCTATAATTTCAGATAAAATGTTGTTAGTTTTTCCGCTCTCTTTCCCCGTTGCTATCGTTACGTCGCGAAACATGCACCACAGCCTTAGAGATTTCAGAAAAGCTTTAGTTAAGGGGACACATGCCCTTTAACCCTTTCGGGACGGGAGATGCATATATGCATCGTTAAAAGGTGTATGTGGAATTTTGTTTTAGGCACCACTAATAAATAGTTGTAATATTCGTTTTTGTTAATTAGAGTATTATTTCGTTTATTACAAGTAAAGGGAACTGTTTAAAAATAGCGCTACCAACCAAATAAAATTTGTGTAAGGGATGCCGTCTCGAAAGAGTTAAACAGATTAAAAATTTGATTTCCGAGACAAATATTCAAAGTCGCCCCATGCACTCATTTTTGCACTTACCACATTAGTGTTTTTTGTTGTTAATACTATAATATTTTCTCCATGCAATATAATATATAATTTGCATTAAACACTGTTTAATTAATTAATAATAATTATTCCTTAATGTAAGATTTAAAAAAAATAATGATAATGTATATAGCTTGCGTGCAGTGTTGCCAGTGGGCTACTTTTTTTAAATTCATATTTCTTAATTGGCACCACTTTTTTAAAACGGTAAATTTCACTTTCTTTTTGCCTAAATTAATATGTCATCAAACAAGGCACATTTTACAATTTCAAAAAAGTGGTGCCGGTGAAGAATCCGATTTAAAAAAAGGGAGACCAGCTGGCAACACTGCTTGCGTGCATTATTTAACCCTAGAACTACCGGAAATTTTACTCAAGTTTTATAAAAACATTCTACACCAGAATTTTTACTTAAAACTATTTAATTTGTTTATTTAACTTATTATTGTCTGATTTATACATTTAGTTTGTTTTGAAGAAATTTTCTGGTTTGAATAGATATTTTGAATATACATGTCGGGTCCATTGGACCCTTCTGGTAGACAGAAGGTTAAAAAGATCTATATCCTCTAGAATTTTGAAACTTTTAATATAAGTTTAGCGCTTTGGGGTGCAAGTAATTGCGTTTCTATAATGTCTTATTCAAACTGGAATTTTTGAAAATATTTGCTTCAAAATAAGGAAAGGCAATTTTTCAACTTTTCTCCACCAATATTAC
Source organism: Maratus speciosus (assembly GCA_963932465.1). Lineage (NCBI taxonomy): Eukaryota > Metazoa > Arthropoda > Arachnida > Araneae > Salticidae > Maratus > Maratus speciosus. Next base: position 440,817,451 of record OZ010796.1, on the reverse strand, counting down.
AAGATTAAAATTTAATTAAAAGTTTCCGGTGCAAATCTTGATTAAAATTAGGCGGGATATAATATATCCCACCGCACCTCAGTGGGTTAAGAATATTATAAAAATAAAATGGTTATAAAATTAATAAATAAAATTAACGGTCGCATTAAATTACGGTTTAAAAATTAAAATTGCTTACTGGCACCAGTTATTTGAAAAAGAAATAGTCACCTTATTTAATGACAGGTAAAATGGTACCATAATAAAGTCAATTACATTACTTTATAAAACTGGTGGGAATTAAAGAAAAAAAGAGTAAAATGAATAAAAGACACAGCCCGTGAATATGACGGGAGCGAGAATTAAGGGTTAATGAACTACGAACTGTCCAAATATAGTTCTGAATTTTGGAGGATTGTCACTAGTATATGCTCTAATTTTGGATGTTTGCTTCTAGTTGAACTCATATTTCACAAGGCAACACTATATAGACCAAAAAAGATAAATAGTCTGTACATTTATCGTTTTTTCAACCCCTTGAAAGGCGGTGATGCTGCTATGGCATCATTTAATTTTAATCCCTAATTCCCGCACCTGAATTTTTGCATGAAAATTTCACTTTTATTAAGTACGCGAAAATGTATATTTACTTGTTTACAAATAAATATTTTTCTAAATACCGGTGTCATTCAATTATTTCAACATTTTACGAATACAAGTACCTTGCCATTGAAAGTGTTAATCTTTTAAATAAGCACTTGCCTGATGCATTTTAATTCTTTAATGGGCTGTGTCAATTTATAATTGTTTTGGCAGCACTTGTTCGGACAAGCTGTTTTTGCATTAATTAATTAATTAATTAATGAAAATCTGAGATTAGATAAAGCAACGTTTTATGTTCAAAAATACTTGTGCATTAATTGAAAATAAAACATTTAGACAATAAAATATGGATACACATGACTGACACATGTCTGACATGGGCATGTCAGGCAAGTGGAAATTGAACTGAGGGAATGTCCAAAAATAGGTCTAATTTCTGGCAGGTTGCTATTGGTTGTACGCACACTTTAGCAGGCATTTCTATGTCTTTAAATAGAGAATTGCAAGATCTTTGCACCGGGAGGGCGAAGTGATATCGAAGAACAAGTCTCTTTTATAAAAACAATATTTTAAAGGCACTCAGAGGGAAAAAAATTAGCGTATCTGCGAAGCTGCTTACAGATTTTTTTCTTTTTTTTTTTTTTTTTAAGTAGTAAATATTAATAATTTTTTAAACAAAGATATCATTAGAACAGCATAAGTACAGATAAAAAGTTGATCTTTATTTTACTTTTTAATTTTCGTCGGTAAAAGTTAGATGGCATTTTAGAACTGGAGAAAGAACAGAAAAACTAAAACGAACACATATCGACCTCCGAGATCACAAAATTCTTTATAATGGGATAAAAGAATTCAACTGGATTCCTAATGTAAGTCTCCCACACTGGTCAGTTTTTTTTAAATATCAGTACTTCTTTAGAAATGTTTTAGTTCTAGTTTTTAACAACATTTGCAAGGAAAATTACTTTCCGGGTAGATGTCCAAATTATTTGTAAGAAAAATCTAAAAAGCAGATTTTTTATTTAGAAAAAAATCGGTGGTCCAAAAACAGCCCGAGTTGGAGGCATACTAATGGGCTCCATGGTAAAATCGTCAAGTAAAAACTAAAAATCGCATAAAATATCACGAGAAAAGTTCAAAAATAAATGTATGAAACCCGGATAAACATATTGAAAAGACGACAAAATTGATTATAATGCACTAAAACAATTACGCCTTGTTCATTTTCCGATTGCTGAAAAATCGTCGCAAAACGCAACAAATATGTAAAAATTTGTATAAAAAGGTTTGTAAAAATTCGTATAAGAAAGTTTGTAAAAATTTTGAAAAATTTATATGCGAAATCCACATAAACTTTATTTAAATGAATGCAAATTTTTTTGTCGTGCGTTAAAAGATTAAAACAAGATTCAATTTATTGGCTCATTTGGAAAGTTGTTTCCGTTTGGGAAAATCATTTCTCACCGGAAAATTCTATCATTTAATCATTAGATATTGATTCCGAACGACATATATTGAATGTCTAATAATTCCCGGGCAGAATTTTATGGTACGAATTGATTTTCCCAAACGGACACGACTTTCCGAACGACCCAATACTGATGTGAAAAATAGCAGCGAATCGCGAAAAAACGCGAAACTCGCATTAAATAAACGCAAAAAATTAAAAGTGCAGAGAAGAAAAAAATTACTACATTGGGCTAATAGGTTGAAAGAGGATTCTTTTTTGCATGTGAGAAAAAAATCGCGAAGAAACGCGAAAAGATTCGAAAATTCGCAAAAAATAAATCCTCCAAATATCAGTGCACCTTGATTTCGTTGCGTGTTGCATTTCGTATCATTGTAATCAGCATAAAGTTTGCTTTACCCTCCCAATTACGAGCCAGGCCTGGCGACAGTTTTTGATATTCAGCGGTACCACAATTTACAAAAAAATTCTTTGTCGTTGATTTCTCTTGAAGATGACTTAGTATAAGTGTATGGCAGAGATCATTTTTCAAAATGTGTATGAATAGAATTAAAAATAGTCCGCGTATATGCCCAATGGAGTTATGAATAAAGAGGAGCAGACATAAAATGTACTGTCTACCAGTTGCGAATGAAGTAATTGAGGAGGTTGTCACAAGATGGCGGATGCCTTTTTTAAAAATCGGATCTACAGTTTCAAAATACCGCCGGGGCAAACTTCCCACCAGTATAATTGAATAGAAAATTTTGTCTTTTTCAAGCGTCTTATTCATGGAAGTATTTTCTCACAAATATTTTCTGGTTTTAGTTTGACAGGTAAAAGTCAGATTGTATCACCCGTTGTCATAAAATGGCAGAAATGAAGATCTGACTACCGCAAAAGTAAACTTACACCAGTTAAAATTTAAAAAAATTTCTGTCATTATTTATGACTGAAATTTTGCATTAATAAAGTCTTTAAATACGGAGAAAATTTCTATATAAATTTACTGGTGGGAACTTCGTCCGGAAGGGGATCAGCCATAGCGAAAAATGTTACAGTTGACGCTTCACTATTTTAAGGATATGTCAGTTCTTTTTATTAATAGTTCCATGATATGTCCCAACCCGCAGTGGCGCAGAAAGGGTGGGAGTTTGGAGTCACTGAATACCACTTTTTTTTCTAAGAGTTTTCTTCTCTTTATTTAATCAAAAAAAAATGTAATTATATTATATGAATTTCACTATATTAAAATATTGGTATATAGAACTTCAAAACCCCAACCTGGCTGCGCACTGAAGCTCGTAAACAAATGCCTAATTAATCATTTCTGGGAAAAAATAATTATTTGGGTACAATGATGAAATAATTCGATTTAACCAGTATTTAAGAAAAAAATATTTGAAGTAGTTAAATTAATCTCGCTGCATACATTATTTAAGAGAAATTATATTCACAAAGAGATTAACCCTTAAATGCGTGAATTTTTATTTTGTTTCGAAAAACTATATATGATTCTCAGAAAGGTTTATTACACAGGAAAAAAGATGAAAAATAATCAGAGATACATTTTTCGTATAATACGTTAACCTCTTCTTATGTTACTCATCTGAAACACAAGTAAAATCTACTGTCATAACTAAAATATTGCAAATTAGTAAATATTTTAATAAGTATAAATCTAAATACCTTATTTTATGTAAATTTTTATTTTGTAAATCTTAACCCTTAAATCATAGATGGCAACATCTCTTAACGCCTTAATTCTCGCTCCCGTCATATTCACGGGCTGTGTCTTTTACTCAGATTGTTTGATTCCCACCAGTTTTATAAAATAGTGAAACTGGCTATATTTCAGTATCGTTTTACCTGTCATTAAATAAGGTGAATATTTCTTTTTCGTAAAAGTGGTGACAACAAGCAATTCGAATTTTTAAACCGTAATTTAATTCGAGCGTTAAGGAGTTAATTATTCCGGAGTGTGATCCACAATTTGCATGTTCAGACGATAAAAAATAGATAAGAAAATGTTTCTTCTTTCTATGAGGTACATTTTCGATTTCATTTTAAATTTTTGGTTAAATATAATTTCCGGTTGAAAACGTGTTCATCTTGGATCAGACTCCGGTATAATTAAGAGATGTTGACATCAATGCTTAAATGCATGAATTATTGTTATAGAATTGTGTTTTTTATGTTCATATTAAAGATTTGACACCAGAAATTTTATGAGAGGTTTTTAACTTTATTTAGTAGCATAAGTATGTAATTTTTACAGGATTAATATTTCTATATAAATATAGTGGTTGCTAAGAGTTAAATAAAAAGTGATGCAGATATGCATGTCTATGCATTAACCCTTAAATGCGCGATTTTTCATTTTGTTTCGAAAAAATTATGTATGGTTGTCTGAAAGGTTTATTACACAGGAAAAATAGGGAAAAAAGTCAGAGATAATTTCTTTTATATAATACGTCAATATTTTCTTCTGTTGCGGATCTGCAATACAAGTAAAAACTACTGACGTGTGACTGTTTTACGCTAAAATATTGCAAAATAGTTAATATTTTAATAAGTGTGTCTCCAAATACATTATTTTATATGATTATTTATTTTATAAAACTCAATATATCCCTTTAACCCTCTCGCTGCGTAAGTACTTCTGCGCAATGAGCGTCTTTTACAGAATTTTTAATCTTCTATCATCGGTTCTTTAAAGCAGAAATTTTTGACTATCGCAATCGGGGAAAATGTCCTGATTAAATCAGACAATGTTTTCGCTTTAAAAAAAACTGGTGGGAATAACGAAATAGTATTAATTAGACGGAAAAATGCATGCCCGAGTATATCTCGGGATGCGCAGCGAGAGGGTTAATTCCCATTATAGAATACGTTCTAGAAATTATGTACTTCAGAGAGTCTGACTTTACACCAGAAAGTTTCATTGGATAATTTCGCTTTATTTAAATTATGTTATTATTTAAAGCAAATATTCCTATTTTTATTTTCTTGAGTGGATTAGGTATATACGAATAAAAAAATCTATTAAATTCAAAACACTGTTGTTTGCTTATATGCAAATCTGCGCAATAATGGGTTAAGGGTTAAAACGTATAAGGATTAATATTTTTCTCTGCCTTACAAAGGGTTATTCTTTGTATATTCTGTTATTAAAATTAGCGAAGATAACTTTTTAAGTACAAAGACAATAAGCGGTTTACTGTCCAATAGGCGGCACTTCTATGATTAAGATATTTCTTTTGATCTTTAGAAGAAATGTAGTTTCGTAACGACATAGTTGTCGTGCGGGAAAGTGTTTCCGTGACGTATGCGTGGCGCATAAAATGAATGGCATAAAATGAATTCAGAGAAACATATACTAGGTATATTTTATACTCAAGAGCACATGTTTAATTAAAAAGTAATATTTAGAAATTCGTATTAAAACTCACCGCCCTCTGAATACAATGCCTACAATCTGCCACAAAAATGTTGTCTGTAGTAGGTTTTTTTTTTTTTTCTTTTTTCTTTTCAGCGTTTTTATGGTCCGTACAATTTGATAGGATTTTTCATAAAGATTTCTTTGTCTTTAATTAATTTTGAAAAATGAATTGAAGAAAACTTTTAGATTTTACTGATATTAAACCTCAAGTTACTGTACAAACGCTGAAAAAAAAATTCATTTACGACTGTCGCCACTTTTGTGACAGCGTGTAGGCCTAGTATTCAGAGGACGGTGTTAAAAATTTTTAATTTTGACATCCGTTTAATTCAATTGGAAATAGGCCGGGAGCCGTCAGCACAGACACATGGTTCGTACGAATACCGTTATTTCTCCAGGAAAACTACCAGTATCTTTTTATAGAAAAGGAAATCTAGGTTAAACGCGCAAAATTTCGCCTTCCTTTAAGAAGAGATTTTCTATAAGATAAAACTGGTGCCGAAAAATTTTCTGGTCTGCAAAATTCAAGGGGGCGTTCGAACCATGAAACAACCACCTCATCGAGTTGGAGGCTGAAATTCCAGAATTAGCTAAAACTCAATTCCCATATTAAAACGCATTCGGTCTGCCAAGTCATATATTGGTAGAAAACACATAAAACCCGATTTCAACGGTTGACTGGTAGGTTTACCATTGTGTCTTCTTGCTCCCAGTCCGCCATGTTTTCATACCTTTGGGTGCAGGAAAACGCAATGGTAAACCATGGAACTATTAATAAAGAGGAACTGACATATCCTTAAAATAGAGAAGCTTCAACTGTAACCGCTATCGCAGACGTTGTTTACAGGTGGTGGAAACTTTCACCACTACATTTATATAGAATTCTTCAACTTATTTAATCGCCTTATTTTTACAAAATTTTAGTCATAAATAATGAAAAAAACATATTTTAATTTTTATTGGTAGCAGTTTACTTTGGCGGTTGTTTGATTGGTAGTCAATTGCGTTTCCGCCATATACCAGAATGGAGTTAGGAATAAAGAGGAGAATAAATATAATGTACTACCTACCAGTTGCGAGTGAAGTAACTGAGGGGGTTGTCACAAGATGGCAGCTGTTTTTTATAAATCGGATCAGCAGTTTCTCGCAAACTTCCCACCAGTAAATTTGAATAAATAATTTCGACTTCTTTAAGCGTCTTATTCATGGAAATATTTTGTCACAAACATGGTAAACATTTCTATTTATTTTTACTGGTCTCAGTTTGTATTATAATATTTTTCACTGACACTGACAGGAGGTTGTCTAGGTTGTCACAATATGGTGGAAACGCAGAGCCAGGCTACCGCCAAAATACTTTTCCACCAGTAAAAATGAATATCTGTTTCTGACATTACTTATGACTGAAATTCTGCAGTAATAAGGTTTTTAAATAAGAAGAATATTTCTATTTAAATTTCCTGGTGGAAGTTTCCCCCGGCGATAATTAACCCATGCGAAAGTGGTTACAGTTGAAGCTTCACTATTTTAAGGATATGTCATTTCCTTTTTATTAATAGTTCCATGTATACCAGGGAAAAAAACTGACAGTTTTACAAGGTATACTGACACCAGTAAAAACAAATAGAAATTTTTGCGACGTTTTAGAGAAAATTTTCCATGGAAAAGACGCTTAAATAAGACGAAATTTTCTATTCAATTTTACTGGTGGGACGTTTATCCTGGCGGTAATCAGAAACTGAAGATCCGATTTAAAAAAAGCAGCCGCCATCTTGTGACAACCTTCTCAGATACTTCACCCGCAACTGGTAGACAGTACACTATATGTCTCCTCCTCTGTATTCATAACTCCATTTGGTAAACCTACGAGTCGACCGCTAAAATCGGGTTTGTAGTTGTTTTCCGCCACTGACTTGGCAGACATGACTTGGCATGGCGATTGCGTTTTAACTCTTTGCACTCGAGGGCTCCGCTGCGGAGACATAATCTTTCTTTTCAAAATTTGTTTTTGGCACCAGTAATAAAGAAAAATAAAATGTACCTTATTAAATCAGATCATTTTTAAAATGTGTACTTGAACGAAACTTCTTTTAAAAAAGTGGTGCGGATCGAACAAAATTTGTGTAAGAGACGCCGAGCGTAAATGTATAATATGAGAATCGAGTTTTAGCTAATTCTGGAATTTCAGCCTCCAATTCGATGAGGTGGTTGTCTGTGCTGCCGACTCCCGGTCTAAAACATTAACCCTTAAAGGACGAGCACCACCTAATCGCGACTTTTTATTGTCAAAATTGTTGTTTCCAATTATTATTGTTTTAGCAACAGTTTTCCTGAGAAAAATGCTTTGCATTATTTAATTTAGGAAATTTAGATATTAGACAAGGCGAAATTTTCTGTGCAAAAATACTGATATTCAATTTGGAACAACACATTTGGAGAATAAGAATGTGTTGTCTCGAATATGTAAACATTTGTTCGCTAAGGCAGGGCTCCCACACGGTCCGTCTTTTGAACACCACTACTTTTCAAAGTGTTTGAATTTCGTAGAAATTACCTAGTTCCTACTTTTGCAACAATTTCGTAGAAACTTACTTAGAAGGTCGTTATTATTTCAAACGTTGCAGAAACCTACCACTAGTTTTTCTTAAAACTTACTGGTTTTCAAAAAACGACCAGTGGCAGCCCTCAAAAATGATATTATAAAAATCAGGGTTCCCACTCGGTCCGTTTTTTGAACCGCACTTTTTTTTAAAATAAAAATATTCTTTATAAATTTTGCTATATCTTACCGCGAACAGGGTTGCCAGTTCGGCCTCCTATTTTTATTAAGAAATGTCGAGTTCATACCCGAAATTATGAAGTTTTTTTTTTTTTTTTTTTTTTTTTTTTTTTTTTTTGCTTTATTTAACATTAGAACCGCCATAGCGGTCATTTTGCCCGGCAAAAAATGAAGATATTTCAATTCGAACCTGATTTTTTTAAATAAAATATATTAAATATGTATCACGGAGAAATAAGTTAAACAAAAAAGTTAGATTGTTTTAAATAAAAATTCTGGTATAAAATAGTTTTATAACACTTGAGTAAAATTCCCGGCGGTTCTAGTGTTCATGCAAGAAATGTCGTGGTCACATAGAGTAAAACATCTTCTTTGGGAAATTCTGTTAGGAATTTAGAATTTCGGAATAAAAACGGAGGCCAAACTCGCAACCCTCACAGCGAACGGCGTTTTAGTTGCAAATGTTGCAAAAACCTACGACTAGTTTGTTTCATAACACCTTATTCCCGCTACCGTGATATTCACGGGCTATTGTGTGATTCCCAACACTTTTATAAAATAGTGTAATTGGCTTTATTATGGTATCAATTTAACTGTCATTAAATAAGGTGAATATTTCTTTTTCCAAAAAGTGGTGCCAGTAAAAAATTTGAAATTTTAAACCGTAATTTAATGCGACCGTTAAGGGGTTAAGCATTAAATGGTTTAAAAAATCCCGGACCAGTTGGGGTCCTGTAAAACTGATCTGTGAAAAAAAAGAACGATAAATTTTATTAAGAGCCAGGATGAGTGATTATTTTTATGGTTAATCGTACCATAATTTAAAAAACTATTTCTTTCTGGCAAATGTTTTTTAAATATCATTGTATAGGTATAATTTAATCCCTATTTCAAAATTTTCATTCATATTAAAAAAGCCATTACCCTGTGTCAAGTCACACTTTATTTTTTTATTTTATTAAAACATATCTTCGGAAAAAGGAGGGCTAATTTGATTGCGAGTCAGGACTAGCAATTATATGTATAGGCTAATTCCATCGGTTTTTGTAGTGCAAGTCACATAGCTGATAAGTGCTATGCTTGTTCGCCACCGTTATTTTTGAAAAGCTTACTTGACCTTATTCAATAAATGAGATACCTCCGATAAAATAAGTCACATTTTTCCTTTCTAAAATACTGGTAACCAAAAATCGTAGCATTTGACTTACACTACAAGCAGTCATGGTAATAGCCTACAGTCAATGCTACCACAATTTACAGAATTTTTTTAGTGTTGCATCGTTCTTTAAAATATCCCAATATCTATGGCAGCGAACATTTTTCAAAAAGGGATACAATTGAATACAAAGTAGTCCGCTAAGACGAACATGTTTCGACCATAATGGAATGATTAATAATTCATAACTTTCCTGGTTTTATTTCTCTATAACTGTAACGGAAAAGCTGCTCACTAAGCCCTTTGACACTACTAAATTTGGATAGCATTTTTCGTCTTTTTTGATCGCAGAAATTCTGTCACTAAAAAAAGCGAGAATTCTATTCAAATTTAGTGGTGAATATTGGCTCGCTGGTGCGCAGCAGTTACATCACTGCTGTAAGTTCAATTTTTGTTTTCTAAAATGTGTGGATAAACTTAAAAAGATTTTGCTTTATAACTGTACATACATTTAAAAAATGCATAGGCTATGTATTTTTCCAAGCTGATTTGATTAAAAAAAGTCAAACACAACGTCAATAATAGACTTTTATATTTAAAAAGTGGATGGTGATATTTTTTTTTTTTATAATCTAACTATATAATGACTATAACTATATGATGACCACTAATTCAAAATTTACATTCATATACTTTAAAACCCTTGAGCAACGGTGAGATATATTATACCCTACCTAATTTTAATCATGATTTGCACCAGAAACTTTTAATTAAATTTTACCTTTCCAAATGTGGTGGATTAAAGTTTAAAAATTGCTTTCCCTTACTTTGAAGCAGTTTTTTTCAAAATTTTTGGCGTGAATTCAAAATTATCGAAACGCAAATGTTTGCCTCTGAAAGAGTTAAAAAGACATGATCCTGTGTCAAATGACACCTTTAATTTTGTTTTATGAAGACTGATCTGCATAACTGCCAACATTTACGCTTTCTTATTACCCCTAAAATTTACTAGAGATTTTCGTTTTGTTTAATCGTGAGATTTCGACGATTAATAAGACAACATTTACTATAAAATTTAGGTAGTAAGAAGAAAGCGTAAAAGTTAGCAACTATGGATCTGAGAAAAAAGGAGAGCGAATTTTATTTATTTTTTATTTTCTACGGGACTGTACATTATACTTCAGAGCAAACAATCTGGGGTTTTGGCACTATAATTTTGATTTATATATTAGTTCAAATATTTATTATATCATATTAAAGAACTATATATTTATCAAAGACACTTGTGGTATTGCCTAGCTTCATCACCCATATATTTTGACATCTAGTTTCATAAATAAAAGCGAATGTACAAGAAACATCTGTCTGGAAATTTACGATGAAGAAGGATATTTCTTATTGGCGTATTTTTTGAGCTTAAGAGTAATAAAATAATATTATTTTTCTTACAGTGCATTTTTGGATGCGTCTTTCGTATGAAATAGAACTGCTTTATGGCTCTTCATAAAAGTATATTTATATCAGATAAGAAAATTTAAATTTTTTAATATCTGTGTTAGTCGTGTTTCTAACAAGTTGTCTTATTACTGGAAAACGCTTGTTCGATACTGGAAACAAACTGCTTTATCATACATTCGTAAGCCTTTTCTCGCATCATTCATTTAACCCTTAAATGCATGATTTTTTATTTTGATTCGAAAAAAATATATATGATTCTCAGAAAAGTTTATTACTCAGAAAAAATAACGAAAAAACTCAGAAATACATTTTTCGCATAATACGTCAATCTTTTCTTCTGTTGCACATCTGCAATACAAGTAAAAGCTACTGTCATAACTAAAATATTGCAAATTAGTAAATATTTTAATAAGTATGAATCTAAATACATCATTTTACATATTTTTTTGTTTTGTAAAACTTAACCCTTAAATGCATGAATTATTCTTTTAGAATTGAGTTTTTTATATTCAAATTAAAGATTAGACACCAGAAATTTTAAGATAGATTTTAAATTTATTTAGTGGCATAAGTGTGTAATTTTTACAAGATTAATATTTCGATATAAATATACTGGCTGCCAAGAGTTATATAGAAAGTGATGAAAATATGCATTACTATGCACTTAAGGTTTAAACAATTAATGTACAAAATCCGTTAATACAAAATACATGGAATTATTTTTTAATGGAATTAGCAATCAAAATACAGCAATTTCGAAATCCATCAAAACATTTTATTGCAGAATTGTGCGATTAAGTAAGAAAAAGGTTTGTAGATAACTGTTTAAAAGATAAGCAACCATGTGTGTATAAATGCTATTTTATTTTCTCTCAACATATGGAAATTTAGTCCAAATTAGAAAGCCAACACGTTCTTCGTTGTAAATAAATTTATTTTGCATAAATGTAAAAAATTGTATTGTTTAGTAACATTTAATAGCTGCAAAATTTTACCCTTATAGTTACCATTTTTTTCAACCAAAAAAATTTCTACGGTTAAATTGCAGAAAGTAGATGTTTCAATAACGTGTAGATTTCTATTCGAAAACGATATTAATAAAAGAAAACGTAAACGTTCTAAACCCTTGAGGGGCAAAGTACTTCGGTTGAAAAAATGGTAAAGTTATTAATTGACATTAGGATTTACAAGAAAATTTATATGTATATAAACAAAAAGCGTTTCTTCGAGTATGTAGTATAAATGAATAATTAATTTTTAAATGCTGGTGATAGTATGGCATATGGGAATTAAAATTATGTGGTATATATAATATACCGGTTCCCTTCAAGGGTTTAAGCTGTTAGAATGTGCTACAGTACTATTTTAGAAATATATAGTTAACCCCTTGAGAGCACCGGTATAGTATATATAACACTTAATTTTAAATCCCAAATTCCACATTTTGCACCAGAATTTAGGAATTAAATTTTACTTTGTACAGCGTATGCGAAGAAAAGCTTTTACTTAATTTCAGATAAATTTGTTCATAAATCACGGTGTCAGTCAATCATTTTAACATTTTATAAACAGAAGAACATTGTCCCTGAAAGGGTTAATATGGATTAGCGTGTACCCTGTAAATTAATAATGTACGATAATATACCTTTTCAGTTCCAGCAGTACGCATGCAGAACGTGTCAAAGTGAAATAAATCTCGCAATTGGAAAAACAAATTGCGAAAACTTTCATCAATTACATTTTCGCTGTTTAAGTACTGTTGCCAAGAAAATTCTAAACTTTTATTTTTAAGACCATTATTTTTGTATTATATTATTTATCTGAGTTATTCTCAAAATTTTTACAAATAAATAAGGCGATTATTTCCCTATGTAAATAGTGATAATAAAAATTGTATTTTCTTGGCAACGATCCCAGATAGCGTACACATTAGCAGCAAGTTTTATTTTTTCCTGATTCTATCTTACCGTGAAAAATTTGACTTGACAAATTCGCAGCGAATCTCTCGCAAGATAGACCATCACCCAATTGCATGAGTAGTTTGTTCTGAAACTGATGCAAGACTGTCTTTAATTCACAAAATTGACGAAAGCAAAAAAAAAAAAAACAAAAAAACAATGTTGAACGAATAGACAATCAGAACATGCGCAGAAATTGCAGAAAATTAGGTGCTACTCAAAGGCAAGACACACACATCATTGATACTATTATGGGATCTCATTTTCATTGATTGGTTAAGTTAAGGCACCCAGGAAAATGTATTTATAATTTTAACTGTTCAAATGTAGTTATTTTTTAAAAGTAACATTTTATCTGTAATCTAAAACTTATTTCATATAAAAATTCTTAGAAGTTAAAAAGTTATCTTAATTTAATAAGTTATGTTTACGTGTTTGGCATTTTAAATTTATATTGTAAATTTTAATATTTAAATGAATTTTTCTCAATATTATACGAAACTGGTAAATATTGTTATAACTTTTTTGTAAATCGTATAGTGTTAGGAAAATTTTATCGTATAACTGTAATTGTAAAACAAATATATATATACAGGGAGTTTCTAAACTTATGGTATAAACTATAAGGGTTGGTAGAGCACAGAGTAACAATCATTTATTGTATAGTAATGTATGGGACCAAGTGAGGCATTAAGGTAAAAACACCAGGGGCCATTTAGGCCCCTTTTTAAAATTTTAAAATTTCTCATTCATACCAGATAATTTTTATGCTATCCTTTTCTTGACATTTCATAATTAGTAACTGCGAAATTCTTCTTTGAAAATTTTTCGTATGAAATCGAAATTTTTGAATAAAAAAAAGCTCAAAGCTGGCAAACTTATCAAAGGAAATACATGAATAAAAAAGATAAAATGTTTATTTACAATGTAGTTTGATGTAAATAATGATGCACACAATAATATTACAATAAGTGTTCAAAATTGCGCCCACCAACATTGATACAGGCTTGGCAGTGTCGATGGAACGATTGGCGCACACTTCTAAAGATGTCAGGCATTTTCCGCACATGTGCAGCAGCTTCGGATATGCGAGCTACTAGATTTTCGTCTGAGTCAACTGGAGTCCCATAAACCAGACTCTTCAGATGTCACCATAAAAAGAAATCAAGGCTCGATAAATCGGGAGATCGTGGTAGCGAAGGTACAGGCCACCACGCCCAATCCATAGCGTCCCGAATGCGGCATTCAGATAACTGCGTACATCAGTGGTGAACTGCGCGGGGGCTCCATCATGTTTAAACCACAGCCGGTTACGAATGGCGATTGGAACATCTTGCATCTGTTAATTCCCAGAAAATCGTTGTTGATAAGCATGTGGCCGTGTTGCATGTGGATTATTGGTTGCCCAAATGTGGAAATTATGCGCATTAAATCCACCCTCGCATGTAAATACTGTCTCATCTGTAAATAGAATATGAACAGTAAAGTCTGGCTGCAATACATGTTTCTGCAAAACCCACTGGGAAAAGTTCAACCGCAGAAGGTTATCTTCCGGATTCAAAGTTTCTACACGTTGAAAACGGAAGGGATGAAATCGATTTTCATTTAATAATCTCCAAACGGTCGGCTGACTCACACCTAAATTCTGTGCAACATCTCTTGTATTTGATTCGGCCCCTTCACTCACAAAATTCAAAACAAGTTCTTCCAGGCTTGCACTATGTACAGCTCTTTCTCACCCAGTTTCCTGTCTGGTGACGTGAAAAGAACCTGTTTCAGAAAGCTGACGGTGTAAGTGCTGAAACATTCTATGATCAGGCGTTCTTCTGCGAGGAAACTGTTCCGGATACATTCGTGGGGCAGCTTGCACGACCATACATAAAATGCATGTCGGCTTTTTCGGCATATGTAAAGTCTTCCATGACGAACGGGAGCACAATTAAAAATGGCGATTTCTTCAACTTGAATGCATGGTATTGAACTGCGACCAGTCACTTACGGCCCTCTATCGCCAGTGGAATCAACCAAAAACTCCATTTCTGTTTCAAAACATTTCTATTTCTGTTTCTATTTTCAATTCAAAAAATTTCATTTCATACCAAAAATTTTTAAAAAAGAATTTTATTATTAAATAATTATGAAATGTTAAGAAAAAAATAGCATAAAAATTTTCTGGTATGAATAAGAAATTTTGAAAATTAAAAAAAGGGCCTAATTGCCCACCTGGTGTTTTTACCTTAATGCGTCACTTGGTCCACATACCTATACAATAAATGATTGTTACTGTGTACTCTACCTACCTTAAATTTTGTACCATGAGTTTAGAAACACCCTGTATATTGTGAATATAAATAATTTATCCGTCAACGGTTTTTCCAAAAAATAAAAATAAAATATGAATCTTATTTTCCCCATTCAATATTATTCAACCAAACACGTAGACTTATGTTCATAGAAGTGGAATCCGCTCAGAGATGCTAGTGCAGGTTGTGTTGTGTCTAAGGAATTGCCATTTGGTGGAAGTTTAAGTCGGGGTCTTCAACGAGTCCAATCGCTGCTATCGAAATACTCAAGGCCAGAGGACACGAGTTTAGACGTCATAACTTATCGACCGACTTCTCACTGGTGTTGTAATTCACACAGGAAAATTTAGAATAGCAATTTTCTTTTACTTTATTTGTGGAATATATATCATCTTATAAAACAATAAAAACTATTTAAAATTACTGGTGAGAATTCAGAATCCCTGACTAAAACTTCAGCCAGATGCGGAAGACCCCAATGTTGCCGCATCTGGCCGATTTTTTTATTGGGGGATTCCTAATTCTTACCAATAAGTTTGAATAGCTATCATTGTTTTATAAGATGGTATAATTTCGACAACTTTGATTTTTCAAATGGTAACGCCCATGTCTTACTCTATATTTTTTTTTCTTTTGGGTATGTCAGCCCAGAAATACATATTGTTTAATTTTTTCCTAAATCTTCATAAAAATATAACTGAAATTGTATTATTAGTCGTAAAAACATAAATATATCTCAGAGAGGAAGTACAATAGATAATTAAATATTCAACCGATAAAATGAACAGAAAATGTAAATGTAAAACAAATAACTCAAAAGGAATTAAAAATTTTTAACTTTTTACGTTATATTTTTATTTTGTTTTACTGATAACAGGAGCAACTTATTTTTTCCAAAGTCTATCAACATTTCGAATTAGTCATATTCGCCTTATAGTATTTCTATAACATGTTATTAAATAAGGTTATTAAATATCGAAAACAGTTGTAGAATTAAAAATAAAAACATCCACTATATTCTCTACACTGAACAGGAGACAATCACACAAAAACCACCAAAGTGTAAAATTTAAATACGAGAGGTCCGCTTTTTAATGCCGGTATTTCAGAAGATAATTTTTTATGATAGATTTTTAAACCATTTACAAAAAAAAAAAAAAAAAAAAAAAAAAGAAATGACCTTCAGTATAGGTTTAATAAAATTTAAAAGAAAAACTAAAAAGATTTTTCTTTGAAAAAAGCGGCATTTAAATTTATTGAATGGATTGATTGGAACACTTGTTTATCTCGGAAACTAATGATAGAAAACAGGTAAAAATTATTATAGTTGTGTTTCTGAACAATGTTTCTTATGGTGCATATTCTATTAAAGTAAAAAATACAGGGTGTTTCAATCATTTATTTTATAGGAATGTATGGGACCAAGTGATGCATTAAGGTAAAAAGACCAGGGGGGTGGCAATTAGGCCCATTTTTTAATGTTCAAAATTTCTCATTCATACCAAAAAATTTTTATGTTATCCTTTTCTTGACATTTCATAATTACTTAATAATAAAATTCTTCTTTGAAAATTTTTGTTATGAAATCGAAATTTTTTGAATTGAAAATAGAAATAGAAATAGAATTTTTTTAAAATAGAAATGGAGTTTTTGGTTGATTCCACTGGCGTTAGAGGGCAGTAAGTAACTGGTCGCCGTTCAATATCATGCATTCAAGTAGAAGAAATCGCCATTTTAATTGTGCTGTCGTTCGTCATGGAAGACTTTACATATGCCGAAAAATCGGAAATACATTTCATGTGTGGTCGTGCAAATTGCAACGCCGGAGCTGCCCCACGAATGTATCAGGAGCAGTTTCCTCGCAGAAGAATGCCTGATCATAGAATGTTTCAGCACTTACACCATCAGCATTCTTTCCACGTCACCAGACAGGAAAAAGTGCGGCAGTGCAAGTCTGGCAGAAATTATTTTGAATTTTGTGAGTGAAAGGCCCGAATCAAGTACAAGAACTATTGCAGAGAATTTAGGGGTGAGTCATCCGACCATTTGGAGAGTGTTAACCCTTAAATGCTTGGGTGTTGATTTTCGGCAACATACCAAATTTAGGTTCTAAAATACTATTAGAATAATATTGAAGCTATAATGCCTAATGCAGCCAATAAAATACATTCGGAAAATATTATTAAATCGATTTTCAACATGTAGATGGCAACACTTGTGCTGTTTAAGAATAAAGATAGATTTATTTTTTCAATTGTTGGTACTTGTTTTTTTGTTTTGTTTGGGAGCTTGCGAAATACCACAGCTGCCAACTTTTACACTTTTTTGCTACCACTAAAATTTAATAGGGATTTTCGCATTGTTTAATCGTGAGATTTTGTCGATTAAATAAGGCAATATTTACTATAAAATTTTAGTTGTAAGAAGAAAGCGTAAATGTTGGTAGCTATGGAAACACCCTATTTTGACCTGCAGTGAGCAAGTGAAATTTATTTATTATTATAGTTCCTAAAATTCTTGTGTGTTTAATATTATAGAATTTTATCAAGGCAAATTATTTTTTCAATTAAACACCAGTATTGCCGATTAGTAACAAACTGTTTTTTAGCCGTAAACTATACTTAAAACAAAATATGATTTTTTTAAGTATTTTTCCCATGCTTTATTTTAAAAATGAAAGCCGAAAAATATTATTACAATGATTTTTGAAAAATCAGGCATTTAAGGGTTAAATGAAAATCGATTTCATCCCTTCCGTTTTCAACGTGCACAAACTTTGAATCCAGAAGACAATTCTGCGGTTGAACTTTTGCCAGTGGGTTTTGCAGCAATGTGTAGGGTAGACCGGGGCTAGCTGGCCAGCTTTTTCTTCTAATAATTTTTAAAAAATTACAATTCAACATTTTAAATTTCTTTTTATGTTACCACTATTAGTGTACTTTCAGGAAGAAGTCTCAATAGTAAAACTTGAAAATATTAACTATAAGTATTAATTTAGAAGCTCAAATTGACACCAAGTCGCTTGGGCCATCCTGCCTCGATTGCGGGGTAAGTTGGACCACGTCACTGTTTAATGTTCTGATAGTGTAGAAATTTAAGAATTGATCAAAGTTTTACCAAATCTTAATTTTTGTTTCTTGCGAATGAAATACAATATAGCCTCCTAAATTAAAATAAAAATTTAAAATATTAAAACTGTGAATTATTCAAATTATTAACTTCGATCAAAAATTGCTTTAAAAATTGATTTTATTTTCTCATAAAATATGTCTTTAATACATTACTGAACAGTAATAAATTTTAAGTTTAAATTCATCTTATAAGGCATGCTAGATTTTAAAACATCGTAAATCTTAGAGCACTGTAATTTAAGAAATCATTCATATTTATTTAGGTGATTTATTATAAACACCAGATGATAAATAAATTGTATCAAGGCCTCTGTACATCTGTTAAATGCAATAATTCTTTTCATTCGTTTATTATATTTTTCTAATGCATCATCCCCTTCAAATTTCTGTCAGTAAAATGTAATATTGCTTCATGATGCTTTAAGTAATGCAAGCGTCTTTGAAATAATGCTAATTTTCGTTTATATAAAACTTTATTTCCTAAACAAGTATATAAAAAAACTCAATTTGTTTATAATGAAATATATATATTATTGATTACGTTCATGATTTATTATTGGTATAATGAGATTTAGATAATCTAATAAGTTAGGATATAGTAATGTGCTTGATATAATTATGTTGGATGATATCACTTTTTTTTAATATTTTTTGTTCGAATGCTGATCTTCATTAACAGTCAGGAAGTGTAGTTCTATTCTGTCTGTGGAAGGGACAACATGTCTCTTAAAGGAAAATATATTTTTTTATAATTAAAAAATTGTTTCCTGAAACTGCCCTTATTATGGATTATGTAGACATAAAGGATTATTTAGTTTCAACGAATAACTACCTAGGTAAGAGGTTTTCTCTTCATAAAATGTGATGTTATTAAAGCATTATTTAACTCTAGATGGGGGAAAAAGGGGATTTTATTAATAATTGAGAAATATCAGAGTCAGGTATATTTTGATTGTTTGATTTGTTACTTTAGTATGTAACACTAGGAGGCCGAACTTTTAGGTAGATTTCCTAAGAAATACTACCTATTGCAATCTCCCATATGTTGGAATTTTTGAAAAGCTTTTGCAGATCTACACCGGTCATGATGCCTATAGCCCAAAACCACTCCCAGTTCAAAACTTTTTCTCTCTCTCTGTGTGTGTATATATATATATATATATATAACTCTTCTATGAACACGATAACATATCCAATCAGTTTAAAGTTTCCTAAACATCTAGGAAAAGGGCCAAAATATTATGCATGACAGATTTTTGATGTAAAAAATGGCTTCAAGGTGTGCAAAAAATAGGTTTTTCAGAAGAAAAAATTTCATAACTTCGTCAATTCACAAGATATCAAATTCACTTAAATTTATCATAAATCCTCTTAATATTATCAACAACTTTTGTATTGACAACCTTTTGATATGAGCAATCTCTTACAGTAAAAACAAATTAAACACAAAAAAGTATGTGTGTGTGGGGGGGGGGGGAGGTTGTATAAGGGAAAAAAATCACATTTCACTTAATCCGTTAAACTTTTGGTGAAATTAGTACTTAACTTCGAAATCTACCTGCGCCTGTAGGCCAAGCCAACAGGGATTTTTCTATAATTACGAAAGTTATAAATGTTT
This sequence comes from Maratus speciosus, assembly GCA_963932465.1. NCBI lineage: Eukaryota > Metazoa > Arthropoda > Arachnida > Araneae > Salticidae > Maratus > Maratus speciosus. The sequence continues at coordinate 440,797,577 of OZ010796.1, read as the reverse complement.
TTGTACAACAGGAGCAGCTGATTTAATTTGGGAAGGAGGTAAACAACATTATAACTTCATTTCTTTGTTAAAGATTGACTGGAATAACCAGGAATTCAATTAATAAAATAATTCCTTACAATTAATTAATAATAAATTAATTAAAATACTGATAAATATTTAATAAAATAATTCATTGAAACTATCCAAATTTTATTACCCCACAGCCAAATTCCTACGTTGGCCCGCGGGCCAACATGCCCCGTCCCAAAAGGGCCAACATGCCCCGTGCCAAATGGGCCAACATGCCCCGTGCCAAATAGGCCAACTAACACCGTATCGCCATTTTTGTTTTTCATGACTGTAAGGAATTAATCTGAAAGTATTTCAATAGAAAAACTTGCCCTAATAATTCGAACAACTATTTTTCTGAATTATTATATATCAAAATCTAAAATGTAATCTACAAACAAATAAAAAACGATTATTTATAAGAGAGGAAATTTACTCACCTTTGCAAAATTTTGAAAATTCTCAGAAATTCTTTAACTGACGCTCCGATTTCTATGGTGCTGATGTTGGAGGAGGAAAGTGAAGCAACGCATACTTGGCTGGACTGACAATGTCATCTAACGCAAAGTTTAACCCCTTGAGGGGCGCCATTTGCAGTCTGCTAACGGTTAATTTTAATGCCCATAATTCCAAATTGCACCAATAATTTGTTAGTACAAGTTCAATCTCATAATGAGCGTGAAAAAAAGCTTTTGATTATTTGCAAATAAATTTGTTCGTATATTGCGGTGTGAATTAATTATTTGAACATATTCGGAGCAGAAAAGTCTTGCCCCTGAAAGGGTTAAAAAATATCGCGACTGGGCCAACATGCCCCAAGGCCAACTAGCCCCGGTCTACCCTATTGCAGCCAGACATTACTGCTCATATTCTAGTTACAGATGAGGCAGATTTGACACGCGAGGGTGGATTTAATGCGCACAATTTCCATCTTTGGGCAACCAATAATCCACATGCAACGCGGCCATATGCTTATCAAAAACGATTTTCTGTGAATTTGTGGGCGGGTATTGTTAATAATTATTTGATTGGCCCATACCTACTGACAAAGAGGCTGGATGGTTGCTGTTACCTTATTTTTTTGCAATAGGTTTTACCAGAACTGCTGCAAGATGTTCCGATCGCCATTAGTAACCGTATGTGGTTTCAACATGATGGAGCGTCCGCGCACTTCACCACTGATGTGCCCAGTTGCCTCAATGCCACATTTGTGGCGCGATGGATTGGGCGTGGTGGACCAGTTCCTTGGCCAGCGCGATCTCCCGATTTATCGAGCCTTCATTTCTTTTTATGGGGAGATCTGAAGAGTCTGGTTTATGAGACTCCAGTTGACTCAGACGAAAATCTAATAGTTCGCACATCCGACACTGCTGCACGTGCACGGGAAATGTCTGACGTCTTTAGAAGTGTACGCCAATCGTTCCACCGACGCTGCCAAGCATGTATCCACTGCCCTCTGAATACTAGGCCTAAGAGTTGACACAGAAATGGTGGCTAACGAAGGCGGATTTTTTTCACCCTTAAATATTCGTACCAATAAATTTTTAAAGTTTTTTTCAGATTTATTATTCTGAGATTAAACAAGTTAGAGAAATCATTTATAAAATACTGGTGTCTACATTTAAGGGACCGTACCTACGTTTTAAAAAATCCACCTTCGACAGCCGCCATTTTTGTGTCAGCGCTCAGACCTAGTGTTCAGGGGGCGGTGATGTATCACAGTTGGTGGGCGCAATTTTAACACTTATTGTAATATTATTGTATGCATTATTATTTATTTGTAAACTACATTGTAAATAAACATTTTACCTTTTTTATTCATGTATTTCGTTTGATAAGTTTGCCAGTTTTGCGCTTTTTTTTTAATTCAAAAAACTCGATTTCATACTAAAAATCTTCAAAGAATTTTATGGTTGAGTAATTATGAAATGTCAAGAAAAGGATAGCATAAACATTTTCTGGTATGAATAAGAAATTTTGAAAAATAAAAAAGGGGCCTAATTGGCCCACTCGTGGTTTTACCTTAATGCGTCTCTTGGTCCCATACATCCCTATACTATAAATGATTGTTACTGTGTACTTTACCTATCCTTAAAGTTTGTACCATGAGTTTAGAAACAACCTGTACATTCAGGCCTAGTAAAAAAAATTGTATTTTTAATATATATCGTCCTATAAATATGCAGTGCAATGAGCAAAGAAAAAGCTTGTGGTCTGGTGATTAAAATTCTTGCCTTTTGTTGGTATAAGATTCAATAGTGATTAAAATTCAAATTAAATTATGAAATATTTATTTTTGAAACAGAGTATTTTGCTTTAAGATTATTTCTTAAAAAATAAAAAGTTTTAAATAATTTACACAATTATAATTTTAAATAAAATTTAATGTCTTTCTAAAAAAAAATTGAATCAAATATATACAACACAAAAAATGGTTTTTTAGATTTAATGCGAAGAAAAATTTTTTGAAAGTCTCTCAAATTGACGACAAAATTCAAAAATTGTTTAAAACTTTTTTTTAAAACTTTCTTGTTTTATTTTTTATGAATGAAGAAATATGCATACAGTCGGACATTCACTTCTGCGATTCTTCTTATTTTAAATATAGAGTATAGGATTAGCATTTAAATGGAAAATCTTGCGAAAACATATTTTCCTTTGCATTTTCAAGAGACATATATATCTTTCACTGTGTACATATGTGATTTCTATGAATTTGGAAATGAATTTAATGAGTCAACTTCAAAGTTCACATAAAATTTGGCAATCACCAAAACTAATCTTTATAGGGTACTGACTGGGAAATTGGAAATTTTCTTAACTTATATATGTTGAACATACATTGTGCTTTAAAAAATAAATTTCAAATTCGTGAAATGCTTTTTTATACATTTGTTAGAACATTTCTATTGAATAAACAAGCTTGAAATTTAAATATGCCAGCGTATACATTATTTTTCCTCTTTAAGAAATCCTTCCGCTTTTGTTGTTTGTTCTCTTAAAAATCTAAAAAAAATAACCTGATATTTTCCTTTATTTGTGATTTTTATTTACCTTTTATTTGTTTTGAAGAAATTATGAAGGTAGTTTGAAAAATACGCAATTTGTTTTATGTATTTCATGCTTGATAAGGTATTTATATGATTGGAAAAATGGATATTTGTATGACATGTAAATTCATTTAAAATTTTACAAATAATAGGGAATAAAATTTATTTTAAAAATAATTTTATTTTAAAATATTTAATAATTAATATTTACAGATTTATTTTAAAATTAGTGGTATTTTATTTATTTCTCTGAAAGGGACACAGTGTTATAATACAAATTAGTTCTTTTTGATTTAGTGGTTGGTTACGTTATAAATAAATACTGTTAATGACAGTATCCTAGCATACAAAACAATAATGCAACTAACAGGCAATGACCTAAACATTATTTATCTTTCTATAAACACAGGATGTCCCTGTCTGTTTATCCTTTGTCTACAAAAAATAATCATAGTAGGGGAGGTAGGGGAGGTTTGATACATAGGGAGGGTTGATGCATTGACAATTTTTCTCAACAAATGGCATTAACAGCCATTGTAACAGATGTAAAGTCTTTTATTAGCAGAGGACATCATTAGCTGGACTTAGCAGTGAAGAACTGACAAAGTTTTTTTCTTTCAATTTTGAAGACTTTTGGAATGTCAATGTAATTTATTTTAAATATCGATTTTCTTTCATAACTCTTATTATTGTGAAGATAATATCTTGTAATTTGTTTTATTTGTAACACACATTGTTAGGGTGAATTTTACCACGAAGCAGATTGGCGTTTTGCAACTTCATTTATACAAAGTGATTGAAAATCTAATAAGGCATGATAGGAAGAAATGATACATTAGTGCTGGGGAGAAATGATACACTTCTATATTTTAAATTTAATAGATTTCTTAAGTTGTAAACTAATATAGGACTGTAATATTCATTATTGTTTTACAGCAAGAGCTACTGAAATTGGTAAGGAAGAACAAAGAGACTATTCATAGACATTATGTAAGTTACATAGAAAAGCAGTGCGATGACAGATGGTTAGTTCGTTCTGCTCGCCATGTAGAAGGAAAAAAAGTTTAAATGGCCTGAAAAGGAAGATGTTTCTATAGTTGACGAAGGGCAAATTTAAAAAACATTAAATCCACCCGATTTTACTTACCAAAATGATAGAGTTATTAGTTTTTCTTTTATCCATTTCAGGGGTGGTGGTATGTTTATGAAACCACTTAATTTTAATTCCCAAAATACACATTGGCACCAGCATTTTGTAAAATGTTTTCCATTTAATAGGAAAGTGCATGAATAGCCCTTTTCTTATTTCCAATTAAATTTGACGGTAAATTCCGGTGCCATTCATTTATTCAACACTTTAGCATCGAAAATGCTTTGACCTGAAAGGGTTAAAGAAATCTTAGTGTGCTAAATTTATGTTAAACTGTTTGCAAATCAGCAATGTTCACTTCATTTTTTCTTGCAGCAAGATCTCTAGGTTTTTTTTTTCATTATTTATTTTCTAAAAACTGTGTTAATAGAATTGTTTAAATAATAGCAATTTTTTAAATATTTTTGTAAAAAACACTTCTGAAACAAAAATATGCCAATGTCATTTCTTTTTAAATTTTACTTAAATATTTCAAGATTTATCATAAAAAATTGTATGGCACATAAATTGAATTGTCTGCATTTTTTTTCTTCAATTTACATAATAATGTATCAAACCTCCCTTGCTACTGTATCAATCCTCCCCAGCAATGGGGCGATTTGATACAGTAGTAACCATTCACAATAATTGGAATATATTTTTTGAATGATTATTTTTTAAATTCACAATATTTTTAATAAATGAATTAAAGGTTACTTTATAGGAAAACACGAAAAATTTGTTTAAAAATAGGTTTCTAAAGGTTGTAAAAAATTAGTAAAAAAAAAGTGTATCATACTCCCCCTACCTCCCCTACCAGTAATCAACAAAACTATCAACCAACAAACCGACAAACAAACGAAAAGTGTTTTAAAGGACAGATTCTGGATCAAGTGAATATAAAAATATTCTCTATTCCTTACCCTTAATCTAAAGGTTAAATAAGGCGAATTATCTTGTAAAAATGTTTTGGCCATGTGGGCACTCCGTGTTGCCGAATTTAATAATGACTTGTAGAAACATTTGAGATTAAATACTTTCAGAAAAGAAAGTTGTTTTTTGCTAAAGACATAATTTCAATAAATACAGAGTAAATATGAGATTGTAATGAAATCTCACAAGCATTGAGAATCTTGTAAAAATATATCCCGGATAAATAATTAAGCCCAAATATTTTTGTTAAATTATCTGTGTTTGAATAGCACACCCCCCCCCTTTTATTTTATTTTATTTTTTTTGTGAGGAATGTATAATTACTAATAAATATTCATTTGATTGTACCGTTAGAAAGTATGAAATATTACACATTTGTCGGAAAAAGTTATTCTATATCTCTCAAAAGGTCTTTCAGAATTCAAACGATATCAGTTTTCCACCATTCGCTGAAAAGATAGTGCAGTTCCAATATTTATTAAAAATAACTAACGTAGATCCCCCATAGACTTCTCTAGAGTTATCAAATTGCATTATAATGATCATGAATATTTTCCCCAGATATTAAAAGTTAAGCGTGTAAATTTTACAAGAATTTGTTTCATCCACTCTAAATCTCTAGATGGTATCTCGAAATAAATGTGGAGAAACATAGAACAGTGGTATTGACATTCCTCCCCTCCCCCCTTTTTTTCGGAAATGCTGAAATCATACCCGAAATTCAAAAAGAAAAATTTTTAATTTATGTTAGAGCGAAATTTCTGTCATTAAATAAAGAAAAAAATATGATTCTAAATTTCTAGTATGAATTCGGAATTTCTGAATAGAAAATAACGCTAAATTGGAAATTGTGCACAATGGCACAAAAAATACTTGTCAAGACTTTGATACAACACTTCCATTCACTGAAAATGATGTTTACCTCAGTTTTAATCGAAAATGGATTTTTATCCTACCCTTAACAATAAACAAATATTTTTGTGAACATTATAACGGATAAATTTTCATCATCTGAAATCTAATATCATTAGTACAAGTGCTATTAGTGGCAAAAAACTGTTTCTAAACATCTCTAACGTCGGAGCTGGAGGATATAGTTGGCGCTAGAAATGTTGATAGCAAAACATATGGAAAACCAACTGTCGTGTTACGAACAGAAAATCTATGCGCTTCCAGCAGTTTCTGAGTCATTATTACATGCCACAGAAAGCAAAATAAAAAATGTTGGTAAAATGACTTCATCATTGTAAAAGCTTGGACCCAAAATCAGATATAGAGGTAAAAATACAAGGCGACACTGGTCCATTTTTTTAAACCCGTATATCTGAAGAAAAATCTTGTGTTTGATTTTGGCAATATTTTCCTCAAAAATAAAGTTCAGGGTAGTTTTCTACAAAATTTTCAAAAGGAAATCTAAAAAGAATATTTTTCGTTGAAAATAGCGGTATTTAACCCATTGAATGGTGGCGTAAAATTATATATACCACTTAATTTTAATTCCCAAATGCCACATTTGCACCAGAAGTTTCCAATTAAACTTTGCTTGTTGTAATGTGAGTGAAGAAGAGCTTTTACTTACTTTCATATAAATTTGATAGTAAATTCCGGAGTCACTCAATTGTTTTAATACATTTGCAACAGAAGTATTTTCCCCTGAAAGGATTAAACACTAATCGCGTGTGAGCTCTTGAATTATCGAATCTTTAACTAAATATTTGGATGGTGCCGTAGATATTTTGCCAAATTTCCTTCATATTTTTCTGTGCCATGAAAAGATTTTGACTATTGCATGTGTTCGGTTAAATATTGTATAAAATTTAGATTTAATCTTATGCTTATTTATAAACTTTGAATCTCAGGCATTTCGTTACACTCATCCGAGAACCGTTAGGGTCTTTTTTAACCCTTAAATGCATAGTGATGCATAACTTCATCACTTTTTATTTAACTCTTGGCAACCGCTATATTTATATAGAAATATTAATACTGTAAAAAGTACAGAAATATGTTACCAAATAAAGTTCAAAATCAATCTTAAGTTTCTGGTGTCTTATCTTTAATATAAGAATAAAACACACAATTCTAAAAGAATAAATAGTGCATTTCAGGGTTATGTTTACAAAATAAAAAATGTATATATAAAATAAAGTATTTAGATTCATACTTAAAACAATATTTACGAATTTGCAATATTTAATGTTTTTCCTTGTATTGCAGATGCGCAACATAAGAAAAGGTTGACATATTATACGAAAAATGTATCTTTAATATTTTTCATTATTTTTCCTGTGAAATTAACCTTTCTGAGAATTATATATAATTTTTTCGAAACAAAATAAAAAATCATGCATTTAAGGGTTAAGGATTAAGTTTTACAAAATAAAAAATTAATAAAATAAGGCATTTAGATTCATACTTATTAAAATATTTAGTAATTTGCAATATTTTATTTTTCATTTGTATTGCACATGTCCAACATAAGAAAAGGTTGGTGTATTATACGAAAAATGTATCTCAGATTTTTTTTCATTATTTTTTCTGTGTAATAAACCTTTCTGAGAATCATATATAATTTTTTTGAAACAAAATAAAAAATCATGCATTTAACCGTTCTGGAACATGTGTGCATATATGCAACCTCAAAATGAGCATACAGGGTTTGTTTTTCGCACCAGGAAAAAAAAAGTAATATTTGCTTCTTTAATTACAGCATTTTCGCGATTATTTAAGTAAGAGTAACATTTTTTTACAGTGCTTCTAAACGAATAAAATTTGTGTAAAAGGCGCCGGTACCAAAGCGATATAAGTAAGCGTCCTATCTTAAATGGGAGAAGTAACCGCAAAATTAAAAGCGAGGTCACATCAATCAAGGTCATGCGCCACGTAGCTGATGGGGTGTGAACTACAGGCAGATATTTAACTGTTTTCTTACACACACTTTACTAAAATTGTAAAGTTTTTTTCATCTTGATTAATAACTAGAGTGTACCTGATAAGGCGAAGGAAACGGCACGGTGTCAAGTGCATCTGGATGTCTTTCTCGCTACGCCATTATTTTCAATAAATGGGACAAACGAAACTGATTTCCATGAGTGACTAAAGATTTAGAAAATACGTGCCGCACTAAAAGCGAGCGTATGTGAATTATCAGTCCGTCCACAAGATGGCGCTGTGTTATTTACGCCCGATTCCAGCATTAAGTTTGCACGCTTACTTATATCGCTTTGCCGGTACCGAAGAGGATAAGCGTTCACCTCATTTTTATTTTGTTGTTATTCAAGTTTCAAATCAGGAAATAATTTTAACATAATTATAATAAATAAAATATATTAGACACACGTAGGAAGAAGCTACATTCTATAGAATTAAATTTCTGGTTCAAAACATGCAAGACTAAGGTCGAGAATCATAAACAAACTTGGTACTAGGCACCGCAACCTGAATAGAAAGCCTACGTTCTAATTGAATTTTCTTATTCTTCACCTCATTTGTCTGAGATTAACCCTTTACCTACTGACGGTACTTATAAGTACCACTCATTTTAAACTTTCATCCCATAATGAATATTACTAATATTCTAATGGCACTTTGCAAAAACACTCTTTTAACTCCACTTTATCCGGATACATGGCAGCAGTAGTTCCAGATTTGTTATTTAAGCGAGGTAGGAGGGTATCTTGGAAACAGTAGATGTGTTCTGTTCCGACATTTTGTACAGATTGTCACGCTCGTCTTTTTATTGCTGCACACACATTACATGATATAAGATAAGTGTTGGATTTTTTTATGTGTTCGTTATGCTCTTAGAATACAATTTGTCTAGCTATTTTAGGTGAACGGTGTATGTATTTGATTTAACAGTTGAATTAGCTAGTGGTACTTATAAGTACCGTCAGTACACTGGGTGTTGGAGAAAAACTTCTTGTTCACTTTTCGTCTGTGTAGTTATCCATCGTTTTCATCTGCTTTAAAATGTAATTACTAAAATATAGTGTAGTAATTATTTTATTAGTATTTCTTTTCTGTTTCATTATTATTTTTCATAGGAAATCAAAACACTGTGGCACCGGCTCTTTTTTTCTATGCTAGAAATAGCATATGTAAATTCATATGTTGAATATGTGGAGATGCGAGAAAACGTGTTGTCACTGGAACATAGACGTCGCATAACCAAAGAACTGCTAACATGATCGAAAACTAAAGAAAATAGTTTTTTTAACTCTTTCAGGGGCAAAGAGTTTTCAATTGGCACCAGAATTTGCCAAAAAATGTATTTGTAAATATGAAAAATGCCATATTTTACATACTTATCAAATCGAAAATATTTTACCACAATTCTGGTGCCATTTGAAATACCTTGTGGGTTTTCTGTTACGATATTTGAGTCATAGTGTACTGACGGTACTTTAAAATACCACTTTAATTAATTACTTCTAATTAATAAATTTCTCGCGTGTGAGTATTTTTTTTTATGTTTACCCTTTAATTTTCATTGTAGTAACTGAAAAAAAAATTACATGAAAAAAATTGCAGTAGCTAATAATGCAGTAGATAAAGGGTTAAAGAGAATTTAACACTAGAATGACGGCAAGGGGCCATTTTGGCCCATACCAAATGAACATATTTCGGTTGGAACCAGAAATTTCTCTATAAAATAAGTTTAAAAGATGCAAAGAAATAAAAGGCTTAATTAAATAAGTTAAATAGTTTTAAATACATATTCTGGTGTTAAATATTTTTATAAAACTAGAGTGAAATTTCCCGTCTTTCTAGTGTTAAGGCAAAGAACACTTTTATAAAATACTGGTAATGAAATTCAACTCATCGTACAACCGCTGATTAAAATCCCCTATTAAATCCGCCATTTTTTTGTAAGTGCATAAGCCTATTATTTAGGGGGCGTTTTACAAGGAAGCATTTTCATAACTGGTGATTGAGTTATTTTAGCTTAATTTAATCCTTCCATAAATATGTCGAATATTTCTACTTAATATTGGGCCAATCAAACAATCTGAATTAAAAAATATATAGCGAACTGGCAAGACTGCTTTTAGATTTTTGTATGAAAAAGTGAAAGATAAAACAGTGAAAAGGATACTTTTTCAAGAAGATTTTTTGCTGCAGTTGATGTTGAAAGTTGTTTTATATTCCATGTGCTTGTGAGTTATCGTGATTCTGTGTTTGACCCCTTAAGCTCTGGAGGGTGAATTTCTTCAAAATTCTTAAATGTTACATTGGCAAACAAAAAAATCAGTTTACAGTATACGGAAAATAACGCATTAATCTATTTTCAAACATATTTGGTCGAATATTCCGGTGCCAATGTAGCATGTGGGAATTAAAATTAAGTGGGAAGAAATTCAATCACCAGAGCTGAAAGGGTTAACAACACTTTTGTCAACATTTGTAAAGATCGGATACTTTAAAACTTTTAACTATATGTTCACCTTTCTGAGATTCAACAGCTTTAGTTAATTTCTAATCCCAGAATCCAAAGGTTGTAGGGCACGTTTTGAGGTTGTCGGAAGACAAAGAATCATTATTTCAAGATATTTTGCTTACTTTCAGTGGCTTAACGTTAGGGAAAGACTCGATCATTTTATTACCAGTACTATTATATAGAAAATTTGGCTTTATTTATTCATTGAAATTGATACGATTAAACAAAGCTAAATTTAGCATACAATAATATTGGTAGTAAAATGATTGTGACCCCCTCCCTAACATTACGCCACTGCTTGCTTTATCCTTTTGTATAGAAGGTGAGCATCATGAACGTCAAATATTAGAGGAATTGTTTTTTCTAGTTGTTTTACTTGTTTATACCGAACATTTTGTCTCAAATTTGATATACTCTAAACGTGCTTATGAAATACAAAAAAATACAGTTTCAATGCATAAAATTAGCATATTCATTTGTTCAAAGAGAACTAGATAAAAATTTATCATTATTTGTTTTACAAAGATGTTTAAAAAATAACACCAATTTAAAATAAATATCTAAATATCAAATATTTTACACTAAAAATTATTTCAAAATGATTTTTATATATTAAAGCTAGTTCAGAATCTCTTATACACGAATAATATGTAAATAATAATCATAAACTAAAGAAAATAGTAGATTTTAGGGCGTTTTTAGAACGATAGAAAATAAACCATTCGTTAGAGAGTAATGATGTTGTATATGTCGCCAAATTTTAAGTACAAGCTTGCTTAAGGAGTAAACATATTGGGTCAATTCATTCCAAACCACCAAGGTGGTGTCGCTTACCATTTTTAATTTTCCTAAACTTTTAATCAAAATTCTTCACAGTTTTCTGAGTTTAAAAACATGATTAATTCTTATTTTTTTTTTTTTTTGGTTGCATAATTTTTTGGGGTGGTCATTTTTAACAAGCTATACAGCCATTTTTGGATGGAAAATGTGTTTCACGAAAAATGCTGTAACTGCTTTATTTTTTTACATATCAAGAGGAATCAAAAACCCAAATGTTCAGCATAAAACTTTCGACACTTTATCTAATTATATGGTTTTCATTAGACTTAAGTATCTATGTCAAAAACATGCTTAAAAACCGGAGAAATAAAATGTCAAACACCACATTTCGCTGTCATTGTTTTTTATGAAGGAGATCACACTCACCTTAACTATTTTTTCTTACACAGATCCCTTATAGGACTACTTATGTTTAAAAATTTTCATCCTGAAAACGTTTTCATTTCTTTTGTACAGCTCATCAAAAACTGTGTTAAATCTGTTTTTGGAAATTTTAATTAGTTAATATCTCAAAAGGGTTCGAATAAAAAATTCTGAAATCATAGGATAATAAACATATTTGTAATATAAAGTTAAATTTAAATTTTTTTTAATTAACCTATTTTTATTCAATTTAACAACTTTTCGAATCAGAAAATTTATATGATGAATCTTTATTTATTTAATTTCAGATTTTTACGTGGAATTTATTTAAATTCATTCTTTATAAAAATTTCTGGTGCGAAACGTATTAAACATGTGTCAAATTTACCCACATATTACGGAAGAGAAGTGAGTGCTTGGCACCTCTGTATATATGGTGGTACTTAGGATATGTTAGACATGTGTATTTTTTGTCACAATTTTATAAAATAATCTAATCACAGAATACTGTGATGTAGCTCTGTATACAGGGTGTCCCCAAACTCATAGCATATACGTTAGGTGGTGATAGAACACAACTAGATAAGTACAAATAACCATACAATCCATGGTCGGAACGCAAGTCGTAAAAAGTTAGAGCGCGAAACATACTGAGGCGCAAAATGAGGAGAAAGAAGATAGATAGTGATGTAATGAAAGGAAACCGATAATATGAAGAAAAACATTTTATTCAACAAAATGAAAGTAAACAACACGTACGTCCCCCATCACAGCAACTGCTCAAAATTGCGGCCGCCAACAGTAACCCAGGCTTCACACCGTCGATGGAGTGACCGCCGCACAGTGGAGTATTTGGCCCGAAATCCTGGTCAAAAATATTTTTCGGTGTAAATATAGTCCGGTTGGCTTGAAATTCTTCTCTATTATTGGGTATCACTATGGCATGTTTGGTATCGTAAATGGAGTCTATAGTCTTTACGGTTGATTTACCGAGACACCCAAAAGAATTCTTTTACATTATGGTCTATGGGGAAAAATTGTTTGCTCGATATTTTAATGATATCATACTTTTAAACGTACTTAAATTTGTATACATCACTAAGTTATACTAAGGAACGTATTGTAGAATATAGTGTGCATAGAATATATCGTTCATTTACAGGGACATACAAAAGAATATGAAAGAATATGAAAAAAGAATAAATTTAATTATTGAAGTCTATGACCAATAATTGCTGGAAGTTCGTTTGTAGTTCTGATAGGCGTTTTAAAATAGAACAATTTTTTTAAATATTACTTGGTGTGCATACATTCTATAGATAATATACAGGGCTGCACAAAAGTTCTCAAGTACATTTCCATGGCTGAATGGACATATTTAACTGTGCTATGCGTCACTGAACTAAGTTTTATCATACTATGAAGTATACATACAGATCCATAGCTTAGTTTAATATTTTATATCTTAAAAGCTGACTAAGTGTAAGTAAGATTTTAACACTTCACATAATAATGAATATACGTTTTATAAATATTTTGACAATTAAGAAAAAAAAGAGTCATCATTTAAGAAGAGAACAAACACAAATGAAGTTAAATATTAATTTACTAAGTAGATATTTTAAAAATACGCATAAATCACATGTCCATTGACTTAACATTACCGAAGGGAGTTCGGAAGTTGACTGTTTTTAAGAGGAAAGTAATTGTTGATAGGTTTGTCTTATTCAATATTAATGTTTAATTAAATGTATTTAATTTTACTATATATAAAACTTATTATTTACATTTAATAATGCTTATTACATTTAAATTACATTTAATAATAATTATTGTATTTAATTTATGTTTAGTAGTGTTATATTTAATAGTAGGTTCAGTAAAGTGGAGCCTATATAGTATAGATTGCTAGTTTTTGAATGTATTTAATATTACCAGTTTCAAAATGATTCTTTAGAACTCTTCTTCATCTTCTTCATCACTTTCTTCTTGGCTTTTATAGGGACTACCATCAGACCTTGTTGGAAGAAGTTGTAGGGCCTCGCTACCGTATGGCTTGCTCTTTTTAGTCAATAAACGGGGTTATTAGAGAATATGAAGTTGCTTATTTTCACGTACATTTTAAAAGGAAAATTTTAATTAAATTTTCTTGGTGCCGTTGGTCAGTTTTGGAATTAAAATTAGGTGCCCCTTTTTAAGGACCCCGCGCTAGAAAGGGTTAATTCCCTCCTTTCACTCCTTATGTTACACACATGAGCCCCAAGAACTAATTAGGGAACCCCTTTTCAATAAATAAGTATATACAATTTGAAGGCGATCGGATATTTCTATCAAAAGATATCGAGTTGCGTGCGTATGTACGTACATACATACATACAGACAGAATATGTAGGTTCAAAAGCTCTCCGGTAATATCCTGTGAGCTAAAAACCTGCAATAAGACAGTAAATATATAGTTCTTATTTCTTCAATTTGGTGGCCGCAAAACAGAGCATTTAAATAGTCAGCGCGAAAATTTTTTTAATAAAAAAATGGCAACAATATGCGGAAGATTTTTTTGCAGAAATTGACACTCAAGACTATATCTAATACGATTATAATTCAAACATGGCGGGGCAAAGCGCGGCACATATTTAAAAAGCTTTCGATTTGTGTAAATTAGAGCAAAAAACGCTTTAAAAATAACCCTTTTACATATTTAATGTTTTTTTATTAAATTAAAAACGAAACTGTTTAAATTAACACATAGTTTAACACTAAGCTCTGGCCTTTGTTAAACATGTAAGTCATGTTTAGGTTCAATTTAACTATTTATTGAGCCACAAAAAAATTATATTTAAACATAACAACAATGCCAAAAAACAACAAAAAAACACGTCTTCTCAGAAAGAAACTTCCTCTTCAGCTGAGGCCAGGAGCCACCGGATATAACTCAGGTTCCTAAAATAGCCATAGATCGATGCACCAATTAGTTACCTATTAAAAAATATGATTTTTACAATTGTTGACGAAATTTTAATTTTTTGCATTTTTGGCCAGGTTTTTGGGTCAAATACTCCACTGTGCGCAGTAGATATGCGAAAACACCAGGCATTTCTCGTATGGTGTCAGCAGCTACGGATATCCGGGAAACAAGGTCTTCAGCGGAAACTATGGGACCATCATCTTAGATGAGGCTCTTTATGCGAACTCAGAAGAGAAAGTTCTGGCATAACAAATCGGGTGTGCGGGCCGGCCGGTTGATTGGTACAACCTTTGATCTTCCCTTGCATTGCCGTCTGCCGCTCCGTACATGTAATGCATCTCAGCCTTCTCCTGATTTGAGTACGAATCCATTTCGTCGATTATCCACTGATTGAATGAAGACAGTTGCTGTGAACCGCCTTTTTATTGGGACAATTTCTATATACATATCATAGGTACCATGTCAAACTATCCAACAACAAAACAGTGTTGCCTTTGGGCTATTTTTTTTAATTCAGATTTCTTGATTGGCACCACTTTTGTGAAGTAATAAAAGTCACCTTATTTAGTTGCATATTAATTAAGGCGAAAACAATGGGCATTTTACCATTTCAGAAAAGTGGTGCCAATCAAGAAATCTGAATTTTTATAAAGTAGCCCATTGGAAACACTGTTTTCATATTCTATAGTTTCATATGGTACCGACTATACAGGGTGCATAGGAAAGTCCCTTTAACCTGAAAATACTTGCGAACGGAGAGAGCTACAGCTATGTAAGTGCGGTAATGGTATAGTAAAGCGACTATGCTCGACATAATGCAATCAACAGCAGCGCCCCTGGTGGCGAAATTTGGAAGATAGCCATTACAAATCGAAAACGAAAAGAGATAGAGCAAAATTTCCAATTAGAAAGTTTTAGAGCATCAATTAATTAGTATGAAACGACATTTGGTTTACACAGATAAGATAAATTGTCGCCAGTATACCCCAAAATGTCCGAAATCGATACGCGACGATTCTACTCTGCATATTTACATTTCGGAATTTAGCAGTGCGCAATCGCAGCTTGTGCGTTGTATGGTACTGTAACGTCTGTAATATTTTAATTTCCAATGCATTTAAAATTTTAGTTTAACCCATTAAAGAAGAGCATCTTTTACACTTCTTTTAATTATTCGACACCAGTTTTTTCCACATTGTAATTTTGTTACATTAAATCGCTCAAAATTTGAGATTAGATAATGTGAAAATTTTCAAACTAAAATACTGGTATTCAAATTAAAATGTTTTGTTCTCCTTACATGGCAAGTTTTCTTGGTAACCGCCTTTAATGTGTTAAAAGGTGTTCGCACTCGCTTCAAATAGCCTAATCTCATAGCATAAGCTTATTGATGGCAAACGATAATTTTAATCCGAATTCGCAAGCACTTTTATTCTAAAACTTTTATTTTCTGTGTTGTGATAGTCTTAATAGTTGCCTATCGACGAGTTGAAAATACGTGTCCTTTTTTGAGAGTGACAAAGTGACTGGAATTCTGAAGGATCCTAAATGAATGAGATCCTACAAAAGGTACATTTGCAGGGTTCGTGGGGTCCTGGAATTGCCAAACCAGAAAATTCTTCATACCAGTATTTTGTTATAGGTAATCTCTCCTGAAATAAGGCTAAATTTTGCGCGTTTGAAATTGATTTATTTTTTATAAGAAAATACTGCTATTTTGCCTTGAAAATAACGGTACCCGTACGAACCCTGATTTCTTAATGGAGTTATGAATAAAGAGGAGGCGACATGTAATGTGTTGTCTACCAGTTGCGAGTGAAGTAACTGAGGAGATTGTCACAAGATGGCGGCTGTTTTTTTAAATAGGTTCTCCAGTTTCTGATTACCACTAGGGCGAACATCCCACCAGTAAAATTTAATAGAAAATTTTGTCTTATTTCTACGTCTTATTGATGGAAATTTTTCTCAAAAATGTCGTAACAACTTTTGTTTGTTTTTACTGGTGTCAGTATGCTTATTAAAACTGTCAGTTTGTTTCCCTGGTTGTCACAATATGGCGGAAACGCAGTACCTAACTATTGCCAAAACAAATTCCTACCAGTAAAAATGAAAATCTGTTTCTACCATTATTTATGACTGAAATTTTGTAATATTAAGGCGTTTAAATAAGTTGAAAATTTCTATATAAACATACTGGTGGAAGTTTCCACCGGCCGTAAACAACGCCTGAGATAGCGGTTACAGTTGATGCTTCACTATTTTAAGGATATGTCAGTTCCTCTTTATTAATAGTTCCATGGATTTCTTAGTGTATTAAAAATAATCATTTCTTGTAGTTTGAAGTTAGAATTTTGGAAGTGTATGATAATGGCGAACTTCACTGTTTTCGAATATTGCGAGATGGTACTTATTTACAGCGAATTACAACCAAATGTGACGCATGCTGCACGGGAGTATGCCGTTCGTTTTCCAGCTGGGCCACATCCAAGTGCAGTTACCATAGAAAACTTAGTGTAACGTCTCAGAGAGACAGGAAGCACTAGGAGTCGTCGGCGTTCTGGAAGACCAGTGAGTGCAGGTATGCGTATTGCGCCAGAGAGTATTTTGGCATATGCACTAATCCATCCACACAAGAGATACCAGTATGGCTTGTGGCTTAACACGGGGCCGAGTATGGCAAATGAACAGAACTTCCATGCTGAGAAATGTGCAT
Source organism: Maratus speciosus (assembly GCA_963932465.1). Taxonomy (NCBI): domain Eukaryota; kingdom Metazoa; phylum Arthropoda; class Arachnida; order Araneae; family Salticidae; genus Maratus; species Maratus speciosus. The sequence goes on along the minus strand of OZ010796.1, from coordinate 440,780,093 downwards.
GCAGAATTACTCTCACGAATACAAACGTGTATCTTGGGCAATTGCGAAATTTTCGAACATACTGAATATTAACATTTTAACACTGTGAGACAGTTTGTCTTTATTGCTTTTTTGTGTGATGTTATCAAAATGTATTGACGTAAGTACGTATTTATACAATAAATTGTGCCTATTTCTTCATGCTTCTGGCTATTCCTTTCAAACGTATACACAAAATGGAGTACATCGTTTTGGGACATTTTTGGGTATACCGGCGACAATTTATCGTATCCGTGTAAACCAAATGTCGTTTTCTACTAATTAATGGATGCTCTAAAACTTTCTAATTGGAAATTTTGCTCTGTCTCTTTTCGTTTTCGATTTGCAATGGCTATCTTCCGAATTTCATCACCAGGGGTGCTGCTGTCGATTGCATTATGTCAGGCATAGTCTCTTTACTATACCGTTACCTCACTTACATAGTTGTAGCTCTCTCCGTTCCCAAGTATTTTCAGGTTAAAGGGACTTTCCTATGCACCCTGTATATGAGGTGCTCCAACCATAGTAGACCAAGTCCATTTTGAAAACAAAATGAGATAGACCATTTAGAAGGTGCACAAAATCTCTTTTATCCACTCTGACAGTAAACAAAGCCTATAAACTGATGACACATGTGAAAACAGACTTTGTTCACTGTGTGACTGGGTAAAACAGATTTTATGCGCCTTTTAAATGGACTATCTTATTTTTTTTCAAAATGAGATTGGTCTAATATGGTTGTGAGCCCGTCACATTTAGATATTTTTACGCGTTTGAAAAAAGGGTTAAAACTGTAATCTCAGGACTTTTATCTACCTATAATGTCTAATAAGAATATTCGCTTTTTTTAATCGCATAAATATGTATTAACCTCTTACGCTCTGGGACGTACGTCATGCTGTTTTGGTGATTTCCGACAATGACGTACACGATGTACGTCATGATATCTGGCTGACTTTTTAATTAGACATTCCAAATTCTCACCAGAAAGTTTAACCTTTATCTTTGCTTTACAAGATGAGGGATGAATAATGTAAAGGAAAATTACCAATTAAATTTTTGTGGTGTGAATTCAAAATTTCTTTAAAAAAATCTGCCAGATGTGGCATCACTGGTGACTAGTGACATACATCTGCTAGCAGCACAAGGGCGCAAGGGGTTAAATCTGTCTCAATTTTACCCACATATAACGGAAGATTAGTGGGAGCTTGGCACCTCTGTATACATGGTGACATTTAGGATAGGTGAGGCAAGTGTATTTTGTTGCACTATTTTAAATAACAATTTTCCCTTTATTTAATCGAAGAATCATGTGATGCGGTCCTGTATATATACATATATGTAACTATTTTTATGTATTCGAAAAAAAAAACAGTTAAAACATAGTGTCACAAGGTTTGACTACCTTTAATTTATAACAGAAATATTCGCTTTCTTTGAACGCAGAATTATGCTACTTTTAAAACGACTGTTTCTATATGGAAAAAGCCTTAGTAGAATATCGGAAGACTTGGTAACTATGTAAAACGATCGAGTAAGGAATAATTTTGAGTAACTTATGTAATCAGAAATTTTCTATATTTATCCTAGCTAATAATTACGGAATTATTAAACAAAATGTTAATTTAACAATCATCCTGTTATTTCTCCTAATTAAAAACTGTCAGATTAACTTAAAGGTAATAAATATGTTCTTTGAGATAACAGAATATCGTTACATAATTAACATTGCTTAGTAATGCAAAAACATGTTCTTAGGGGAATTCAGAAATTCTTTAATTAAAGGCTTGCGATGTGAACATGGAATTAATATGTATTTAATAAAGATTAATTATTCGAAGCACTAAATAATTGCTTTGATATTCAATTTAGAAGTTATTAAATTAATAAAATACACAATGTTATATTAAAAGGGCACAATTCTAATATTAATTTCAATTCCCCAGGGTTTGCACTAAAGGTATAAAATTCTAAAATTTAACTCCCCGCGGTGGTTAACCACTTATCCATTTTTTAAAGCAAAATATGTTTGAATATAAAGTAATCGATAAAATATTTAAAGTTTAAATGCAGATTATTTGAACTGCAAATTTTAAGCCGTACATTTTAAAACTGCAACCATGTTCATATTAAAAAGTCATAAATGCTTATAGTGAGGAATATAATAATTTTGTTATCATGTTTAATATATGAAAACACATCGTAAATGTTAATTACATAAGATTATATTCACAAATTATCTTTTACAAACATACTTTATAAATTGCCATTGAGATGAAATGTTAAATATATAATGTACGGTATATTATGTGCTTCGTGTACAAATATTATGAAAATGCATATCTAAATTATATAAACTTTAAAGACACTTAAATGTACTTGTACTAACATAAAGACACGGTTCGTATATTGCATGCGCCAAGACCATGGAACTATTAATAAAAAGGAACTGACATACATGGAACTATTAAATAAAAAGGAACTGACATATCCTTAACCCTAGAACTACCGGAAATTTTACTCAAATTTTATAAAAACATTCCACACCAGAATTTTTACTTAAAACTATTTAATTTGTTTATTTAACTTATTATTGTCTGATTTATATATTTAGTTTGCTTTGAAGAAATTTTCTGGTTTGAATTGATATTTTGAATATACATGTCGGGTCCATTGGACCCTTCTGGTAGACAGAGGGTTAACCCTTAAATGCATATGGTATCGTTTTTGATACAATAATTGTTCCCTATTTATTGGATTTTTTATTCACATATTCCGTATTTCCACCAGAAAAATAAAAAAGAAAATTTCACTCCATTTAATAACAGCCATTTCGTCATTAAATAAACCGAAATTTACCATTTATATTTTCTGGTATGAATTCCGATTCTCTGAGTTATGAAATTTCGGGAACGCATTCTACCCTATGCATTTAAGGGTTAAAATAGTGAAACTCCAGCTGTGACCGCTTTCGCAAGGATTGATTACTGCCTGGAGAATGTTCCACCGGTAAATTTAAATAGAAATTTCTTTATTAACATAAAATTTCAGTCCTAAATAATGACAGAAACAGATATTCAATTTTTCTGGTGGAAATTTATTTTGGCGATAGTCAGGCATTGTGTTTCCGCCATATTGTGACAACCTAGAGAAACTCCTGTCAGTGTCAGTGAAAATGATTATAATACTTGGACAAACTGACACCAGTAAGAACAAATAAATTTTTTTACGATATATGTACGAATATATTTCCACGAATAAGGCACTTAAATAAGATGAAAATTTCTATTCAAATTTACTGGTGGGAAGTTTGCTCCGGGAGTAATTTGAAACTGTTGATCCAATTAAAAAGAACAGCCGCTATCTTGTGACAACATCCTCCGTTACTTCACTCGCAACTGGTAGACAGTCCACTATATGTCTCCTCCTCTTTATTCATAACTCCATTCTGACATATCCTTAAAATAGTGAAGCTTCAACTGTAACCGCTTTCGCAATCCTTATTACCTCCGGTCGAAGCTTCCACCAGTAAATTTATACAGAAATTGGCTCCTTATTTAAAAGCTTTGTTAATGCAAAATGTCAGTCATGAAGGCGGAAAAAGATTTTAATTTTAACTGGTGCAAGTTTACTTTTGCGGTAGCCAGGTCCTTCGTTCCTGCCACATTCAGTGCTGCCAGATTGTTGATTGTCACCGTTTGTTTTGAAATAGAAATGTTCGGCCAATTTAAAAAAAAAAAAAAAAAAAAAAAGATTAAAAATTCTGAAAAATAAGGCGAATTATACTATTTAAAAAAAGTGGTGACAGTCAAATAATCTGAATTAAAAGAGTCCCCAATCTGGCAACATACGCCATATTGTGACAACCGATGATGCAGTCTGACTATTTTACCTGTCAATCTGACACCAGAAAATATTTGTGAGAAAATATTTCCATGAATAAGACGCTTGAATACGACAAAATTTTGTATTCAATTATACTGGTGGGAAATTTGCCTCGGCAGAATTTTGAAACTGTAGATTCGATTTAAAAACAAGTTGGAAATTGCTCGTCAAACGTGGCAAATGAGGTGCGTTCGTACTATTACTAGTTTTATAATTATTTTTTGCACCCCATATAGTACTGAATGTGTATTTATTTGCAATTCATAAGTGCATAGTCTGTAACATCATTAAAATGCACTTGCAATAATTTTTTCCCATTCCCCTTAATGTAGCGGAAAACTTTTGACTGTCCCTGTAATTAAGCTTTACATCCGATTTTCATGAAATTTGAAATGGCTCGACAAAATTTTGCAGCAATTATATATTTAAAATTTCAGCCCATTCGGAAAGCTGTAACATCATTAAAATGCACTTGCAATAATTTTTCCGATTGGCTTTAATGTAAAGAAAAACTTTTGACTGTCCCTGTAATTAAACTATATATCCGATTTTCATAAAATTTGAAATGTCTCGACAAAATGTCTCAATAGTTATATGTTTAAAATTTGAGACCATTCGGAAAGCTTTAACATCATTAAAATGCACTTGCAATAATTTTTCCCATTGGCCGTAATGTAAAGAAAAACTTTTGACTGTCCCTGTAATTTAACTATACATCCGATTTTCATAAAATTTGAAATGGCTCGACAAAGTTCACAACAATCATATATTTAAAATTTCAGACCTTTCGGTTGGGTAGTTTTTGCTCTATTATATGCGGACGGACGGACAGACAGACGGACGGACAGACGGACAGACTGAACGACGACTATAGTTGCTACGTATTTATATAATTACGAACGCACCTAAAAATGGCCATCTTGTGACAACCTCCTCAGTTATTTCACTCGTAACTGGTAGACAGTGCACTATATGCCTCTTCTTCTTTATTCATAACTCCATTGCCAAGACATTCCCAAACCTAAATAACAAATTTTAATGATCTAATTGTTTAACACTGGAAAGTCCGGAAATTTTACTCAATCTGAATAAAAACATTTTATGGCAGAATTTTTATTTAAAACAATCTCACTTATTTATTCAACCGAGATTTCTCCAGTTACAATTTAATTAATTTTACGAAAAAATTCTGGTTCGAATCTACATTTTGTAATTTGATCGGTGTCGAATTGACACTAGCTGGACGTGCTAGTGTTAACCCTTTGATGGGCAAGCAATTGCGCTTGTCTAATGTTGACTTCCCACCGGAAAGAGTATAGCCGTGTTTCTTAGTAAAATAAGCCCTTGAGTCAACCAATTCAAGTCCGACTGTATCAATATCCCTTAGAAAGAAATGAATTTCTCCCCAGTTTGACGCTTATACTTCTAGGCCATGGGGGGAGGGGGGTGGGTGTCATGAGTCTTAATGTCCGTTTTGGAAAAGAGATCATTGTGACGAAACTGCTGGTCGGATTTCAACGAAACAAATAAGGGTTGTATAATATTACCATACAAATAGTGGATATTTTTTTCAGATTTTTTTCAACAAATGAAAAGTTCTATTATATTTTTCTTGTTTTTAACTGAACATTTTAATTAAGAATCTATTGAAATATTTCAGTCATCACCTTAATTTTTTGCAGCAAATACTACTGGGTATGATGTATATTTGGTATCAGTTTCAACTTTCTTCACAGGGTGCATCATATAAAAAGTTAACCCTTTGAACCCTAAAAATTAATCATCTTTCGTTGAAAAATTGGTTTTTGGTACCAGTAATAAAGGAAAATAAAATTTGCCTTATTTAATCCGAGCATTTTTGAAATTGTGTACTTGAAGGAAACTTCTTTTAAAAAAGTGGTGCCGGCCGAATAAAATTTCTGTAAGGGACGCCGGAGTCCAAAGTGTTAAAACTTATTCCGGGAGGGGTGGGTGAGAGTGCCTCACCCTAATCTTGCATTTATTTATAAATCAAGTGTATTTGGTACTAGTTTAAAATCAACACAGGGTGTACATAATATTGCCTTCTTTTTTGTCAACAGGTTAGGAAAACGTCTGAATCTAGATGCTAGCTTGACGACAGAAGTTATTGAACTTATGGAACGACAGCATATGAACACACTGGCATCTCAAGTCAATGAATCGGGTTTTAATAAACGTAAACGGCCATTTCCAAACTTTAAATCGACGGATGTTCTTGATTTTCCAGAAATGATAGAAAATGGCTTAAAAATTCTTTTTACTGGTTCTTACCAGTTGTATCAAGCTGTCTCTTATCTCTCCAAAGCGATGGATGAAGACAACACAATTCATCTGCAGAATCTAAAATAAAATAATGCAATTATAAAGTTCTAAGTAAGATCTTGACACATACGCAGCAAATCGCATCGATGTTACGTTGACTACACACCAAACGCGATCGGTTGGTTGTGTTTATGACGGCGAATTATCAACACGAGGGATATAGGCCCAAAGGGGGGGTGTGCCCTTCGTGGGGTCTTTCTAAGGGAACCCAACCCGTATTAACGCTTGGAAATCCAAGGTTCGAAGAAAACCACGAAAACTCCGAACGATTTGGCCGACGGACGCGATGGGGTTCGAACCCAGCACTTCCCATCTACCAGCTTCGAGAGCAGAACCTCTCGGCCACCCAAACCATTACCCCCTACAAAAGAAAGCCTCCGCACGGAATCAGTGACGTCGCTGGAGTAGACCTCTGTAGAAGTCGGCGCTGAATTCGCGAACGATATTGAGTTCTAATATACTTGGCTAGAAGAGAATTTTATTACTTTGCTCAGCTTTTTCTCTGTGGAAACATTTTTATTATGATTAAAGGAAATAAAAAAATTGCAAAATTAAAATATAATTTTTTTTCTTTTCTTTTAATAGAAATTGCCGATTTCTGAGAAGTTGAGAACTACTTAACAGTAGCATTTCAATGCATGCTAATATGTATATATATATATATATTTCTTTTTCTGGAGCTCTGTTTATTTTTTGTAGTGCATTGGAGAAATGCATGAGAAATGCATACTTATACTATAAGAAAGAAAACATTTTTACAATATATTTTTATGTAAAAAAAATAGCTACATGAGAAAAATGTGTATAATAGTTTTATAGAAAAAATATTTTTACAATATATGTGTTTATTGAAATAAAAATAAAATAAAATACAAACATGAGGAAAAAAGTGTATATTTTTTTTTTCTCACGTTTGTAATTTTTTTTTTTTTTCGCTTGCCTAAGTACAGCAACCTGCATTACTGCACTGGTGAAATATTTGAATCATACATAGGTAAATTACATCACAAACAGTGATAAGATACCGCATGAATCAAAGCCTGATGAATGGAGTTATGAATAAAAAGGAGGCGACATATAGTGTACTGTCTACCAGTTGCGAGTGAAGTAACTGAGGAAGTTGTCACAAGATGGCGACTGCTTTTTTTAAATCGGATCTTCAGTTTCTGATTACCGCCGGTGCAAACATCCCACCAGTAAAATTGAATAGAAAATTTCTTCTTATTTAAGCGTCTTTTTCATGGAAAACTTTCTCAAAAATGTCTTAAATATTTCTATTTGTTTTTATTGGTGCCAGTATGCCTTGTAAAACTGTGAGTTTGTTTCCTTGGTTGTCACAATATGGCGGAAACACAGGGCCTAACTACCGCCAAAGTAAACTCCTACCGGTAATAATGAAAATCTGTTTCTACCATTATTTATAACTGAAATTTTGTAACAATAAGGCGTTTAAACAAGTTGAAATTTTCCATATAAATCTACCGGTGTAAGTTTCCACCGGCGGTAAACAACTCCTGTGATAGCGGTTACAGTTGAAGCTTCACTATTTTAAGGCTATGTCAGTTCCTTTTTATTAATAGTTCCATGGCCTGATGATGGTACGATCCCATTAATTTTGAAATGTGTTCGTCTGAATGCAGTAGTTATTAAAAAACTTGTCATATTAAACAAAAGCCTAATTTGGAGAACAAATTAAAAAAACAAAATTTATTTCCTACATTACTTAAGCCGGAGAAGGGACAGATATTAATATATTTCATTGAATTCCTTCTACATTTAATGTTAAATTTTTGTAACAAATAAGTTAAACAAATTGAACATTAAGAAATAAAAATAAAATTCATACAACATAATACTTTAAACACCCTAAAAACTTAGATTCTGTTCAAATGAAATCGAAATAAATCTTAGACTTTTTAAAAGTTTTGCATTTTGCATGCATCTTATCATTTTATGTACAATCGTCATAAACATATTACAAAATAGGCAATACAACTTAAAAATGGAATTTTTTTTAAATTTGTTCTTAAAATTAGGTTTTTGATTAATACATTTTATATGTATACATTTCTTAATATTTTTAAATATCCTTAAAAGTGTTACTTTCAACTCTCTAACACTTAAAATGTATCTGCCAACACTTTCACAATAAGGACACAAAATAATATTAATAAAAATTTTATTCAACAATGTCACAATAACAAAAGACAATGATACTCACAGGTAAAAATACATTTATGTGAGAATTTGATTTTACATTTTTTCTCATATAAACAAACTAAAAGTTTAACCTATTTTCTGTGGTAATAAATTAAAATATTCTCAAATATGTAACTTTAAAATGCACTTACGTAAAAGTGATTTCTTACATTTTTCTCTTTTAAACATGCTATAATATAACAACAGTTATAGTACTATATGATATAGTACATATATTAATATTAAATGATAAATTAGTTAAAGTTTTATGACACTTAAACTGTTCAACAAAAATTTTTTAATACTAGATTAATAACTAAACGCTCACATAATAAAGTTTGAAGAGTTATAAATTCTTTAATCAATGTATGTTTGTTAATAATCCATTTTAATAATTAAGAAAAAAAATCCAAAATGAATCAGAGATGCAAAAGTATGTTTAAGTAAAAGTATATGAAGCAAATTTACTTTTGATTCTTGAAATAATATTTGTCTTTATACAATTATAAGCTTACGCAGATCAGCAACTTTTTCAACTGAACATTGGGGTACCATTACTTCATCCAATGTGTAATTGATGAAATGTTTAGAATGATACCTAAAGAGAAAAATCTACTGTCCCATTCCACCCCACCCTCCCCAAAATATAACCTTTATAAACCAATACAAATTATCATCAACAAATCTGAATATACAAATTATACATGAATAATTATTAATTATGTTTTGATATATAATATATAGTTAATTAAAAATGTAATTACATAGATTTTATCTGAACTGGTATAATTTTTTTTAATTCTAAAATGCATTTAAAATTCTGAAATATTTTATAAAATACCGAATTAATTCATATAAATTTGAAAATTCTGAAAGTGACAGAACTGAGCAACACTATACATAAATTACAACATATATATACAATACAAAATACATATGGAGCATAGAAAATATCATTAAAAAATCTAATTTAAATTTTAAAAAATCTGATTTAAATAAAAGATGCAATTTAAAAAATAATTTAATAGAGTTTAAAACAAGCTTTGTTTTACATAGAAAAAAAGTGAACTTGGTAGTTGTAAACAAACATTGAACAGAAGGAAAATTTCGCCAGAAAGCGCCAGATGGTTGTCAATCGAAATAGTATTTGGTTAATTTTACGACTAAGTTGGTTATATGCATGAAAATTAAAGAATTTACTATGTGTATTTTAAGCGATATTGATCAATATTGCATAAAAATTAATTTTTGTTATGAAATTTTATAATAGTTCAGCTCACAATATTAGATTCCGTTAGTAAACAATTGCGATAACATAAGGAATGGAACCTTCATTTTTGCTTTTAATAGAAATAATTTGAGCAAACAGTTATAAAACATAAAAGAGAGAGAGAGAAAAAAAGAAAAGTTACAAATAAGTATCAACTTACTCTTGAGTTTGGAGTTACAACAAAATCCTTTCGGCAAATTGCTTGCAACCATTTTCGCCTAAGGTCTTCATTCTTCTTAAAAGAAAATACGGGAACCTTTGGGCCATTTTTATAGTACCCATTGCAATTTACGGCACAACATCTGTAAGGCATACTTCCTAACAGTGACACACTTCAATTTTTTTTTATAAAATACACATATACAAAATACGATTAACTTATAAAAAGACAAGCAACGCGCCTTCAACCTTTTATTACCGGCTTCGAAGGAAGAAACAAGAAATCCAAGCTAATACGAAATGTATTATGGGGAAAGTGATAGACGGGAAAATATGGCAACCATGCTAAATAGGTTTCATGGACTACTCGAGCTACGTCATTTCAGAGTACAGTAACCTGCCCGGTGGCTTTCTTTTGTCGGGGGTAATGCCCAAACGCGATCGGATACTCGGGCATTAAACGTCATTACTGCGAATGCGAAAACGACAATAGAACGGTCGGTTGTTGTTCTCATGTTGCTGCTACAGTGTTCTATCTTTCGCATGCCCGGTATCTGTCTAAAATTGTCTACAGATTTTCGATGTTGAAAACATAAATCCTATTATTAACGAAGAAAGCGATGAAGATTTATTGTTAATTATTTTCTAAAAACAATCGTAGCAATCAACGTTATTGCTTTTTCTATAAAAAATATTTTTCGTAGTTAACGATAACAATGAGTTATGAATTCCATGATTAATATATTCTGTGCACTCTGTGTTGATTTGAAACTAGTACCAAAATGCATTTCATTTATAAATAAATAGGAGATTAGGGTGAGACACTATTCCACCCCCATCCCCCCCCCAACGGAATAGGTTTTTAACACTTTGGACAAAATCGTCTCGTACATAAATATTATTCGGTCTTCACCACTTTTTAAAAGAAGTTTCCTTCAAGTACACAATTTCAAAAATGCTCGGATTACATAAGGTAAAATTTATTTTCCTTTATTACTGGTGCCAAAAACAAGTTTTGCAAAGAAAGATGATTAATTTATAGGGTTCGAAGTGTTATTTGTTTTATATGATACACCCTGCATAGACAGTTGAAACTGACACCAAGTATACATCATACGCCGAGGTATTTGCCGCAAAAAGATTGAGGTGGTCACTGAAATATTTCGATAGCTTCTTAACTAAAATGTCCAATTAAAAACAAGAAAAATGTAATAAAACTTGTGCTTTTGATGGAAAAATTCTGAAAAAATTATTAACTATTTGTATGGTAATATTATACATCCCTTATTTTTTTCGTTGAAATCCAACAAGCAGTTTCGTCACAATCTACTCTTTTACAAAACGGCCATTAAGGGTCATAACTCCTCATGGGCTTGAGGTATAAGCTTCAAACTGGGGAGAAAATCATTTCTTTTTAAGGGCTATCGATTCATGTAGGACTTGAGTTGGTTGACTTAAGGGCATATTTTACTAGGAAACCCAGCTATAGCCTTTGGCAAAAATTTATTTCAAAATAAGGAAAAGCACCTTTTTAACATTTTCCCCAAAAAGCTATAAAAGTAAAACTTAATTAAAATTTTCTGGTACAAATCTTAATTCAACTTAGGTGGGATAAAATATATCCCACCACCCCTCAAGGGGTTAATGTGATGCCATGTAGCAGTATAAAAAAAAAAAAAAAAAAAAAAAAAAAAAAACATAAAATTTATTAAAAAGGGAGAGATTTATTTAGAATTAATATAACAAGTATGAATTTTAATAATTGTTGGCTTTCTCCATGTGCCAAAGCATTTTACATCCTACATATCGTCAGTACCATGCCAAACTATCCAATATGAAAAGAGTGGGCTACTTTTTTTTTTTAAATGCAGATTTCTTGATTGGCACCAGTTTTCTGAAATGGTAAAATTTCCCTTGTGTTTGTCTTAATGAATATGTCCTTAAATAAGGCGAATTTTACTAGTAGCAACCCTCATAGCATGCATGGTCACGGTGACGTCGTTGTGGTCACGTCACATCTGTGACCAAAATGTCACCACTCAGTGATGTCACATTGTGACTGAGATGTGAACTTCTTATAAAACTTTTAAAAATTACAAAAAATATTCAAAACATGCTATTTATGTAAAATTATATTTTCTGGCAATTAAAAAAAAAATGTGACGTCACTGTTATGTCACTGCATGTAACGTACGTCACGTCACATATGTGACGAAAAAATCCACCACATTGTAAGTCACAGTGTGACAAAAATATGAACATCAAAAATCTTTGACAATTAACAGAAATATTTTAAACATGCCCGAGTTACAGCTACATAAGGAATGAAAATATATTAGTGGATAGGAAATAGTAAATTCGGACACGAAAAGAGAGGGGGGGGGGGGCATAAAAAGGAAAATGAACGGTACAAGTATCAACAAACTAGATTTTCATGCTGTATTTTATCAATTTGTTATCTAAGACAGTGAATGTATACTTTTTTTATGATTTCAATTTTATCTAGCATTGCAATTTAATCCTTCACTGATTGTTGTTATTATAAAAGTGTTTCTCGGAAAAATGGTACGTACTGGAGCAATTTGGATAACATATTTAGAATTAGGAATATTAAATCTGTACACTTTACATATTTAGTTTGCAGGGAGGAAGTTTTTTTTTCTTTTTTTTGTCGACCAATGGTATTTGAAACACTTCTGTGGTTTCAAACTAAAATTTTCTATTACAGTTAAGTCTGTAGCTTTTAATGAGCACTTAGAAAGAGGATTCAGAGTTTAGTCATATATGCATTTCTTGCTTTAGAATTTGCATTCAAGTCATATTTTTTCCTGTTATTGTTTAACTATTTTAAATAACTATTTTTTTAAAAAAAATCTACTTCTTTCAGACTTTTTAAATAAAATTAGCATTTTCCGAAAAAAATATGTATACAAATTTTATAGAAAACCCATGATATAATTATTCGTATTTCAAATTCGTGTTTTAGAGATATGACTGTAAAAAAAGTTATTTTACAAATTGTTTTATTCTACAGAAAATGAATATGGAAAAAAATGACAAATTGGCAAAGAAAATTTTTTTATCTGTATACTTTCTTTTCATTTATTAAGAAAATACGTATTTTGTTATTTATTACGTGTAAAACAAACTTTACTTTAAAAAAAAGAAAGAAAAAAGGCAGGTGTTTCATTCAAATAGAAAATTTTCATAGACACTCTCATAAAGATAAAATAATTGCACATTTAAACTCTAAATCTGTTGTATAGAAAAAAAATATATATATTAATACTACACAAGCACCTGCTTGCTCAATATCGTCTGCGCACGATTAAACCGTAGAATAAAATAAGGATCAGAGAACTTTGACGCGGGAAGTCAGTCTTTTTAAGCTAACAGAAATATGTCTGACAATTTAGGATAAAACACGGATATTATTAAAATATTTATGGAACTTAAAAGGTATGTCTTATTTAATTTCAATTTTTTATTCCTGTTTGATAGATTACTATCACGAGTTAAATAGTTGTATGTTATATGCAATGAGACTGATCTAGAATTCTTTTCAGAAGCGATATTTTCTGATTCCATGCTGTAAAATATCTTAATCTGTCATCGCTAGAAACAAACAAACAAAAAAAAGCTGATGCAGAGACTGATTCCAACAAAGTATTTATCGTCATTAATATTTTGGAGTTAAATATGATATTCGATTATAATGATATTACGAAACTGTTTCAATTTTGAAATTAACATTATACCGGGAAAATGTCTTTTTACATATTATAGCAGTGAAACTTTTGAAAGATTTTTTTTCATTGCTAATAATATTTTAAATTAGTATTTAAAATCCTAAATCTTCATACGAATGTTTTCAGATTTAACATTTGCCAAAATTATAAAATAATAGGAATTCCTTATAACATAGGAAAGATTTTTGAGAAAATGTTAAATACATTTAATTCAGCTATTGTAGTTTGTTGTTGTTTAATAGTACAATTATAAATACTAATTATTTAGTGTTTTTCAAATTGATATATTTATTTTTTTAATTGTATTTAAGCATTTTTTTTTTTGCTGTTTGTGATTTTAATCAAACACTTAATTGTAGACATTCAGAATCAGTTATTAAATTTTCTTTTTATTGTAAACTCATTTTCTACGTTTTCGATACATTTATTCTATTGGCATTAAAAAATAAAATATAATATTTAAGCATTGAAATAAAGTGTTTTTCATGCCCGATAAAGTTGAAAAGTGTTTATGACTTCGGTTTGTCTGTCCATCTGTCCGCGCTCTAACTCGCGTAAATATACTCGGATTGACCTGGAATTTTTGGATGTTATTGTCGTTTACCATAGCAAGGTCCCTATTTGTAATGAAGTTTGTAGCATGTTTAGTTCATTTACAGGGACAGTTAAAATTATTCCATTACATTACGACCTGTGGGAAAAAAAATCGTTTCAAATGATTTTTAATGTTTTTACATGCTTTCAAACAGAATAAAATTGATATGCATTTATGAAACGCACTAAAATGTGCATTCCGTAGAATATGCAATGCAAAAAATAGCTATTGTTCATTTACAGGGCTAAAAAAGGAATTCCAATACATAATGATATAGGGGTGGAGGGAATTGTTTGCGGAGTACATTATTTATGTTAATCTATTTGATATGTAATGAAATTGATATATGTCGTTGAGGTTTACATACTATGAATTATTTCATGTATAATACGAAGTGTATATAGCATTTACAGGGACACACAAAATATTTCAGATACTATATTGTATCCGAAGTACTGTTCATTAGCGACGATTGCTGGAAATGCATTTTTAATTATGATATGCGCTTTTATGATTCCCTACATTTATGCATAGTATATGGTGTATATATATATGCTATAATTCATATACAGGACTATACAAAAGTATTCGTAAGGGTTACTGGGAATTGATTAAATGTGGTTTTTAAATAAGTTATGCATTTTTACGCTGCACTGTATTTAATTTACTGAGAAATGTTTGTAGAATATAGATAAAATGATATACAGGGTCACGCAAAGAATTGGATACGTTGCCGTCTAAAAATTATAATTTCTGTAAAAGTGATTTCAGCAGTTTTAAGAGTGTTTTAGTTTGAATTAAATTTTAACTAAATAGAGGCGTGTAATAAAGGTTCTAGGTAAACTACAAGGTTGTACAAAATTATTTAAGTATGTTTCCATATATTAGTATAAATTACTGAAAGAGAATTTCAACCTGTTATGCGTTTCCTTGATTGACTAAATTTTTCCATTATATAGTATATATATCAATCTACAGACCAAATACAGGACTGTTTAAAAGAATTGGAAAACATATTTGGCTATGGATGGTAACTGCTGAAATCAGTTTTTCAAATGTTTTATGCGTTTCATGTTTACTTAGTTATCTTATTTACGTTATTTCCCCCGATGTCTTGTTAAAACCATCAGGAAGAGTTGGAAAGTGTTTTATAATCTATGCTTAACGCAGGATATATCTTACTTGTTGTTTCTATTTCCCAGATCAGTCTTTTCCTATAAAACATACCAAATCTATTTAGCTCATATTCACAAAATACAATATATACGGGAATAAAATATTTAAATAAATAGGACTTATCATGTCGTTCCATAAATAACAGTTGTATTAATGTCCGTTAGACTCCATGTTCGTATTTAATAAAGCAATGACAAATCACATTAAAAAGCATACACATTCTTAATATTAAGCTTGAATTCAAGATCAAGCTTAGAACTTTATAAAGAAGATGTCAGTTGATAAACATTGTTTTTTAAATGGAAAATTAAAAATATTGTAGAAGAATAGGACTCCAAAATAGTGATATCTTGCTAACAAAATCTTGCTAACAATTTTTCAAATTAAAATTGCCTTTTAAGCAATTAATTTGAAATTTGATTTTCATTTGAAATATTGTATGCAAGGCGAATGGTCCTCTCTGGAAAAATTTCCAAGTATTAATATAGTTTCAATCGATGCTGGATTTAATTAAGTTTCGTGTTTGCCCCATGTCGGTGGCTCACGATAAATATTCCATCTTGTGCTGCGTTTGTAGCCTTGCCAACATGTAATAGTGAGAAATTTTCCAGGCTGGGTATCGTTCCATGTTGTTTAGTTGGTAGAATGTCAGTATGCTATATACTAGTGGCCCGGGTTCGAGTCCCAGCATGGAATCTTTTTCACTATGTTCTCCTTTGCGCCTTTTAAGCAATTAATTTGAAATTTGATTTTCATTTGAAATCATCACAGTGTTTATGACAAGTTCGTCACAAATGACACATATTTCACAAATTGGTCACAGTGTGACTTCAAAGCATTGCCACTTTCGTCACAGGTTCGTGACAAAGTTAATGCCAAAATAGTCACAAATGACACACTTTTCACAAATTTGTCACACCGTGATTTAACAGAGTGGTCACAATGTGGCGTCACAAACGACCTCTAAAACGGCCATAACGACCTCGCATTCTAGTCACTATGACGTCACATCGAGGGTCACAAAATCACAATGTGACTTCACAACGACGTAGTCGTGACGTCACCATGCCTTACGGTAACACTGTTTTCATATTGGATAGTTTGACTTGGTACCGACGATATATTCTTTTATACGAAATAAGAATACAGTTCAATATGTAGTTATATTGTAAAAGCAACAGACATCACTTTTATAAAAAAAATTTTAATTTTTAAATGAACTAGAGTAACTTACACAAATAAACATGCTGAGTACTGTATACGTCAGTTACCAAAAAAAAAAAAAAAAATGAATGAGAGCAGAAAAAATTGCAAAATTCAACTTTAAACATTAAGGTAATCATTACACGTTCTTTGAGCAAACGATAAATGAAACGCCTATGTTAACCACATAATTACTTTGGAATTCGTTACTGCTTTTTTACTAAATGGTGTACTCACGGGAAAAGCACTTTTGGTGCTCCACGCACCTATCGTTGAGGCCTGGTGCATTTTAAAGCCCTCTGTTACGAAGTTTGATAATCGAAAAAAATTTTCTGTTAAAATCATATTTTTTGATTCTACAGGAGCATAACTTTCTGAAAATGCAATTTTGAAAACCACTTATCGGACTATTAAAATAGATTTTTTTTTAAGAAAAGCATTTAAAAATGCAAATTACTCAATAAAAAGTATAAAATATTGAAAAAAGTAAAAACAATCCCTTCACCAACCTACGAATTTGATAATGAAACATTACAACATTTCATTCACATTTTTGGCGGGTGAAAAGTTAACCTTTTTTTTTTTTTTTTTTTCAAAAGTAGAGCTTTATGACAACCCTAGCCGAATGTCATAGTTACTTGTAGTAGCAATAGTTTGTACTTCAGTAGAAACTATAATTTCGAAATAATTAGGCACAGTATTTTCTAAATTGTATAAAAATATTAATTTACTTTATGATTAATTTTACCAAAAGACACAACATTTAAACCAACTATATTTTATTTTAAACATTCGAAATTTTATTCCATCGGACTTCCAAAGAAAATAGTTTACTTATTTCACTAAAGAAAATAGTTTCAATGATTTAGAAAGCTTTTGACAGAAATATATTTACTGTTTGTACTTTTGTCATCTACATAGAGAAGAAAAATCTAACTCTTGTTTCTTATGCTATCAGTTATCAAACAAATCGCAATCTGATTTAATTCTAATACACATCGGAGATATCATCTGCACCATGTCAAACTATCCAATAAGAAAAGAGTGTTGCGAGGGGGCTACTTTTTTTACAATTCGGATTCCTTAATTGGCACCACCTTCTTGAAGTAGTAAAATTTGCCTTATTTAATGACATATTAATTGAGGCGAAAACCAGAGGAATTTTGTCATTTTAGAAAAGTGGTGCCGATCAAGAAATCTGAATTTTAAAGAAGTAGCCCATTGGCAACACAGTTTTCATATTGGATAGTTTGACATGGTACCGACCATGGAACTATTAATAAAGAGGAACTGACATATCCTTAAAACAGTGAAGCATCAACTGTAACCGCTATCGCAGGCGTTGTTTACTGTCGGTGGAAACTTCCACCAGTAGATCTATAAAGAAATTTTCAACTTATTTAAACGCCTTAATATTACAAAATTTCAGTCATAAATAATCGTAGAAACAGATTTTCATTGTTACTGGTAGGAGTTTACTTTGGCAATAGTTAGGTACTGCGTTTTCGCCATATTGTGACAACCAGGGAAACAAACTGACAGTTTTACAAGGCATACTGACACCGGTAAAAACAAATAAAACTTTTTACGACATTTTTGAGAAAAATTTCCATGAATAAGACGTAGAAATATGACGAAGTTTTCTATTCAATTTTACTGGTGGGATGTTCGGCCTAGTGGTAATCAGAAACTGAAGATCCTATTTTGAAAAAGCCGGCGCCATCTTGTGACAACCTCCTCAGTTACTTCACTCACAACTGGTAGACAGCACACTACATGTCTCCCCCTCTTTATTCATAACTCCATTGTACCGACAATATACCATCTCCAGGGATAAAGCGGGAGACAATTTTGTAGCGCCATATTTGGCGACTTAACTCACTTTTT
The DNA here is from genome assembly GCA_963932465.1 of Maratus speciosus. Lineage (NCBI taxonomy): Eukaryota > Metazoa > Arthropoda > Arachnida > Araneae > Salticidae > Maratus > Maratus speciosus. Next base: position 440,761,609 of record OZ010796.1, on the reverse strand, counting down.
TCGTGAAAGAGACAAATAAAAATCCATAGCTGCCAACTTGTACGGATTTTTCCTACCACTAAAATTTAAAAGAGATTTCTGCCTTATTAAATTATCAACATTCACGGCAATTCGGCGATTGAATTAGGCAAATTTTTCTATTAAATTTTAGTGGTAGGAAAAATCCGTACAAGTTGGCAGCTATGAAAATGTAATAATAACAAAATAAAAGTATAAAAAAATACTTAAAATAATATTTTAACAGAGAAGTTTTATCGGTTCTCTAACTTTAATGTATGGAGTTACAAAATGTACCAGGTCTCGATGCTAGTTGCGAGCAGCACCAAAAGTTGTTCCCCTGCCAGTACTTCCTCCGTGTCTGTCGTTAAAAAGCATATATTCAAAAATTAATTTAAGCTTAAATGTTTCAATCTATGGTATATTAAAATTTATGTTCAATAATTGTTATTCGCATAACTATATTTAAAAATCGCTCTACTAAAATGAATAATCTACAAAATTTAATTATTTATAGGTGTTTTCCCTTATGTTAAATTGCGAGAGTACTATTGAAATCAATATATTAATATTACCATAGCTGCTAACTATTACACTTTTTTTCGTACCACTAAATTTTAATAGCTAAGATTCCCTTATTTAATAGCCAAAATCTGTAATTCTTTAAGGAAAATATTTGTACTAAACGTTAGTTGCAATAAAAAAGCGTAAAAGTTGGAAGATATGGTATTACTCTTTTTTCAAATCTAGAAATATGGACACTGTAAAACAAAGAAAAGAATTCGAAATACACATCTTTTTCAATAACTTTTGAAATGATGTCCATTACATAAGTAATAGAGCAATAAGTAAAGAGGGGGAGATAGATAATGTATTGTCTACCGATTGCGAGTAAAGCAGGGTTCGTACGCATTAAAGGATTCAGCGGATTTTAGGTGTTTTAGTAAAAGAAATTTTGTAAAGTACTGGTCGCTATATCTGAAGATAGAATTTATTTTTATTAAATAAGGCAAATATTACTTCACAAAAATTCTGGTAACTGATGCTTGAAAGTCCTTGAAGCGCACGAATCCTGTAAAGTAATTGAGGATGTAGTCAGAAAATGACAGCTGTTGTTTCTTTACATTAGATCAGAGTCTGATTAACGCTTGGGCAAATATACAGTAAGTAAAAACTAATAGAAATTTTTTATTTAACCCCTTGAGGGGCGCCGTTTGCAGTCTGCAAACGGTTAATTTTAATGCCTAAATATTCAAATGGCCCCAGTAATTTTTCAGTACAATTTCGACCTCATAATAAACGTGGAAAAAAAAAGGCTTTTGATTATTTTCAAATAAATTTGTTTGTTAATTGCGGTGTGAATTAATTATTTGAAAAATTTTTGAGCAGAAATGCCTTGCCCCTGAAAGGGTTAATTAGGACAGAAATTCAGCACAAATAATGCATTTAACCTCTTAAGGATAGCTTGCTATTTGGAAAAACCATAAAAAAAGTGCCTATTTTTTATTACAGAAATTGAACAATTACTAGGTTGAGCAAAAAGTTCTGGGAAATTTGTAAAAGTTGCGTTGTTATGCGCAAATTAACAACAAAAGCAACAAGGACTATTCTTTAACCCTTTCAGGGGCAAGGGACTTGTATTCATAAAATGTTGAAATAATTTAATGACACCTGTATTTACAAGAGAATTTATTTGTAAGCAAGTAAAAGCAATTTTCGCGTTCAGGGTTGCCAGATTGGATTTTTTTAGGCCAAATCTGAGAAATCTGGCCTTTTTTCGTACTCGATTGGCCTTAAAAAAAATGGTTTTTGGAATATTTTTTACATTATTCACTTTTAAACAGCATTGAACTTGTTCTTGCTAGTTATGTTTGATAGCATTTTGTAATCGTTTGAAATCCTCTATAAATGTCCTTCACCATAGTTTTTTTTCTTACTTACTAATCAGCAAACAGGTAGGCTGGCATGGCATGGGATGGGAAAAGCGAAGCGCGGTAATGCGTAAGCTGGAGTCCCTCGATAAAAGAGTGGTGACAAACGGGATATAAAATTTGATTGTTTTAGACAATTCCGGACAAAAGCGAATTGCCAAGCATCTTTGAATGTATGAATGATTGCTTATCATATCTCAAATTTAAGAGAAAAATTCTGCTTTATCAACATATTTGACATTCTAGCACATTCTGAACCGTAATTTGTGAATATTTTAGAAAAACAAAAAGTATTGTTTAACCCTAGATCTACCGGGAATTTTATTCAAGTTTTAATAAAACGTTCTACACCAGAATTTTTATTTAAAACTATTTAACTTATTTATTTACCTTTTTTTTGTCTGGTTTATATACTTAGTTTATTTTAAAGAAATTTCTGGTTTGAATGAATATTTTGTATGTACCTGTCGGGTCCAATGGACCCGTCTGGTAGACGGAGGGTTAAATACGGTTGAAGTAATTGCATATTCTTTCCCCAAAATTTTAGAGACTCGTAATTTTTTTTTAGTTGGAACAGAAAATAAAATTAGATTCAATAGTGATATAATCAAAAATCTGAAAATTTTATGCAAAAATATTGAGTTTCAAGAAATATTGTGTGCTTAGTTAAAAAAGCAAAATAACTTTATAATAATAATTTAATAACTTTATAATAATAATAATTTATTATAAAATAAAGTATTCTTGTAATCCATTTTTTTACAATCATTGTTTAGAGTTGCCATAACTAGTGTAATTATGATAGTTTTTTATGTTTAAAAATTGTTTGGCCTTTTTTTTTTGGCCTTTTTTCTTCCACGATTTGGCCTCAACTTACAAATTTTATCTGGCAACTCGTACTTAATAAAGGTGAAATTTCCATTATAAAATTCCAGTTCGAATGAGGATATTATGGACTAAAGTTATGTGATACCGTGACGGCATCACCACCCTTCAAAGGGTTAACGTACAGACCATCATAGGTCACGACTTTCTGCCAGATTCCAGATTTGCTGGCTCAGTTTGTCGCCGTTACCAGCACCTTCACCTCATTAATCTCATCGGCGGCTTTCAGAATCATTAGGCCTTTTCTCTAATAATACCGGGTCAATACACGTAAATCACGCTGTTCAATAGGCATTTTGGAGCAATAGTTCCTGAACTTCTATGTATATAACACTAATTTTCTCCTATATACGATACAATTTCTGGTAATTATTAGATTAAAAATTTCTCAGAACTTTTTGCTCAACCTAATATGTGGTTTCTAAATAAAATATGCAATTAGGTCTTTTTAAGGCGAAAAAAGATGTTATAGTACAAATTCACCGCTGTAGAAAAGCCATCATGCGAGAATTCTATGTCTTAACCCCTTAGTTCTCGCCCCCGTTAATATCACGGGCTGAGGTGTCGTTCGTTATTTCTCGTGCCCGTCATATTTCCGGGAAGGATATTTAATTGCTGGAAAAAACTTCTGAAACCAGAAAAATTTAACTGCTATTTCCGTCTAAAGTCTTTGAATATTGCCTTTTGGGTTTAGTTTTCGGCATTGATTGAGATGTTGGACTTTGTATTGCATGTTTCGATTTATATCGTACTCAAAAAAAAATATTCATAATAAAAATTTAATGTATATATATTATTTCAAATATTATTTTAAAACGTTGTGTGATGATGATAAATAAAGATCTAAGATGTGAAAAATAAAGATCTAATTTGCATGGTAAAAAACGAACATTAACCTCTTAAGGATTGCTTAATATTTGGAAAAACCATAAAAAATATACCTATTTTTTTCTTACAGAAATTAAATACGTATAAGATTTCTAAATAAAATATGCAAGTAGCTTTTTCAACTCCTTGAAGGGCACCGGTATATGTTATATACCGCTTAATTTTAATTCCCAAATGCCACATTCACACCAGAATTAAGGAATTAAAATTGCTTTCATATAATGTTCGCGAAGAAAAGCTTTTACTTAGTTTGATATAACGTTGTTCATATTCCGCTCTGTTGGAGCTTGTCTGGCGGCGACCTTCGGGACGCGCCGCGGGGCTTGCTTCACGGGTGGTTCCTTGCGTAGACAGATGGGCCTGAAAAGGGCCTTGGACCGGAAGATGCACCGCTCATCTTATAACGTTGTTCATAAATACCGGTATCAATCAATCATTTTACAATTTTAGCAACAGAAGGGCTTTGCCCCTGAAAGGGTTAAGGCGAAAAAAAAGATGTTATAGAACAAATTTACATTTGTAAAAAAGCCATCATGCGAGAATTTTGTGTCTTAATGTTTTTTTTTTTTTTTTTTTTTTTTTTTTTTTTTTTTTTTTTACCATAGCAGCCATCTTTTACGCTTTTTGTTACCACTAAAATTTCATCGTAAATACTGTCTTATTGAATCGTCAAAAATCTCATGATTCAATAATACGAAATCTTCTGTTAAATGTTAGTGGTAGCCAAAAGCGAAAACGTTGGCAGCTACGGTTTTGCACCATACAAATTAATGCGAATCAGACTTTTCTTTTTCGCATCTTAGATCTTTATTTATCATCATCACACAAATTTTTACAAATGATATTCGAACTGATATACATATACCTTACATTTTTATTTTTAATAATTTATTGAGGGTGACATAATTCGAAACATTCAATACAAATTCTAACATCACAATCAGCGCAAACAACCTAACCCAAACGATAATATTCAAGGACTTCACCCGGAAATGCCAGTTAAATTTTTCTGGTTTCAGGAGTTTATCCAGCAATTAAATCTTCAGCCCGGGAATATGACGGACACGAGAATTTACGAACACCTCAGCAGTATTGCCAGATGGGCTACTTTTTATAAATTCAGATTCTTGATTGGCACCACTTTTTTGAAATGATAAAATGCCACTTATTTAATGACATATTAATAAAGGTGAAAAGAAAGGGGATTTTAACTTTTCTAAAAAGTGGTGCCAATCAAGAAATCTGAATTAAAAAAAAGTAGCCCACTGGCAACACTGCACCTCAGCCCGTGATATTGACGGGAGTGTGAATTAAGAGGTTAAAAAACAACATATAATTCTCCCGATACATATTTTGCTGTTATTTCTTTTACATGCAAGTACTTAGCGCGCTTGAAATGTAAACTCACGGAGTAGAAATGTTTTTCAGGACCAGATATATTTTAGAGTTGCCTCTGCTTGCACCGAATTTTTTTAAAAGGTATATAAGTGTATGTCATAACCATCCAAATGAATCAGCGAAGTTGCATCTTTCTTGCACAAATCGATAGAGCTTGATACAGTTTTACACTATAAAAGAAAGACACGCTCAAGGAGCTGTTACCTATTTGCACTGTAAAATTCAATTCTAAATGTATCAGTTTCTTTTAATAATTTTTCTAATAATTTAATGCTTGGAGAAAAACATTTTTAATGAAATTTGAACAATGACTTTTTTGAAAAATGAGTTTTTAAAGAGTTATTACGCTGATACTGAAACAGAAGGAACACTCTGCTGAATTCGCTTTTTATTCCCCTGGGAAATTATAAGTCATCGTTTTCCCATACATCTAAACTCTTTTAAATTTTGTTTCAAATACTTTCAAAATCAAACGTTATGAGATATTTCAAAAGAATTACATTTTGAGAAAATCCTTCGCAGTTCCAATTGCTACAGTTGATGAAGAAATACATCAATTTCCAACATAAATTTAAACAAAATTAATTTCGATTCCTGTTTCAGAGCTCAATCATGCTTCCGATTAGTTTATTTTTTGCATAAAATTTATCGTATTTTTAATGAAGATCATTAACACTAGAAAGGCTCTGAGCGTTCATTTTGACCGCAATCATACTAATAAATGTCGGTTCAAACCAGAAAATTCATTATAAAATACGTTTAAAAGAAACAAAGAAAAGTAACGTTAAATAAAAATGTTAAACTCTTTTAACCCTTCCTGAGGAAGTGTGCCCGGGTCGGGATACCTAATTTTAATTCGAAACTTACAATCGGCAGCAATAATATTTTAATATAATTTTTTCATTAACGATTAAAGTCAGTAACAATTTTTTAATTTCTAAAAAGTCGTATATAAATTCCGGTGTCAGTCGATGATTTCATCATTTTACAACGAAAGTTGTGTGTGCCGGAAAGGGTTAAATCAAAATTCTGGTGTGAAATATTTTTATAAAACTTGACTAAAATTTCCGGCCTTTCTAGTGTTAAACTTGCCTCTTTAAAACATGTGTTTTGGTTCATGTGTGAATATATTTACTTTCAATTAGGCATCAACAAACTGTGGACTTTGAGCCACCATGCTACCTCTATTTCAGAGGTGTCAAACTGCGGCCCGCCGGATACCACTAAAATTTTACAATTATCTTTGCCTTATCTAATCGTCGAATTTCTTTGATTCAACTTGTCGACTATTTCTGTAAAATTTTAGTGGTATCCGGCGGGCCACAGTTGGACACCCCTGCTCTATTTTATAACAAAAGAAAATGAAATGTCTTATTAAATGAGGGGAAGTTTGAGATTAAAGAAAAATATTACCATTCGACATTTGTGGTGGCAAGTCAGTTTCAGGCAAAACGTTTGAAGAACCTTAATTTAACCCTTTCAGAGGCAATGTAATTATTTTCGTAAATTGCGGAAATGGTAAAATGACACCAGGATTTACAAGCATATTTATTTTAAAATAGACAAAATATTTTCTTTATGTACTGAATAATAGGAAAAATTTCATTCTAAAAATCTGGTGGAAATGTAGCATTTAGGGAATAAAATTAAGTGGTCCAAAAATGATCTACCACCTTTGAAAGGGTTAAATTATGAACAGCTGTTAAAAAATAATAGTAATATTATTTGAATTCCGTTATCTATAGTTGCCATGTCTTTCAAATTTTGAGTACAGATATTTCTAAACAGCAATCATGTGTATTCTAAATTAAAAAACTTGGTAAATTTGCGTTGTCATTTTAAAAAGAAGTACAAGCAATTCATATAATAAAGCAGTAGATGTTGCCATAAAAATTAATTTTGCTATTATTGTAATGATATATGTGCGAAATTTCTCATAATATGTGCGTAAAAATTGATAGAAACAATATAAAGCAGGTATTTGAGGCAGAGCTACTTAAAATCGCCAATCGAAAATTTTTTGCAATAAATTCAGCTATCAATGTGTTAACACTAGAACGCCCGGATGGAGTTGATTCGACTCCGACCATGTTATTAAATGTCAATTGGAGCCAGAATTTTTTTCATAAAATAAGTTAAATTTAAACAGCGCAGAATTATGTTAAATAAATCAGATAAATAATTTTAAATAAAAATTCTGGTGTGAAATATTTTTTATGAAAGTTGAGTAAAATTTCCGGGCGTTCTAGTGTTAACCCTAGATCTACCGGGAATTTTATTCAAGTTTTAATAAAACGTTCTACACCAGAATTTTTATTTAAAACTATTTAACTTATTTATTTACCTTATTTTTGTCTGGTTTATATACTTAGTTTATTTTAAAGAAATTTCTGGTTTGAATGAATATTTTGTATGTACCTGTCGGGTCCAATGGACCCGTCTGGTAGACGGAGGGTTAAGTGTTGCATTTTACAGTTATATATAACAAGGGGATATACCCGAGCTTCCCGGGTTACACAATGTAGATGAGAACCATTTATTTTATTGATAACTATATTAATTTGTTTACATATAATATATATATATATTAGAATACGTTCTAACAATACCAAAAATAATATTTATATGAAAAAAGTAATTAGTTTAAATAAAGTTTTGAAATTTATTAAAAGCAATAGTTTTGTATTGGCTTCGTGTCAGGAGGTAACAGCAGAAGAAATCGCCACAGACCACTACATAAAATCAGCCATTTTTTACGCTCATCATTTTAGTGTTTTAAGTGCATAGTTTGATCACATGTCTTAAATTTGCATTTTATTTTTATTTTATTATTTTATTTAGTGATTGGTGATTTTTTTAACTTATTTGTGTCATATAAGCTGGAAACAAATGCTGAGCTATTAATATTAACCCCTTAATTCTGGCTCCCGTGATATTCACGGTCAGCGCCTTTTAGTCAGATTGCTTCCTTTCCACCAGTTTTATTAAATTGTGTAATTGGGTTTATTATGGTGTTATTTTTCCTGTCATTAAATAGGGTGAATATTTCTGTTTCAAAAAATTGGTGCCAATAAGCAATTTGAATTTTTAAACCGTAATTTAATGCGACCGTTAAGAGATTAATTTAAGTACAAACGGATTTATCATATGTAATCGTCTGCACGAGATAGACATAGATTTTAAAAAATTATGCCTGAAAATTATTTTAAAATCAATAAAAAATTAGTAAATAGCGATACATTTTTTAAACAAATTGTAATATAGTTTTCAATTAAATTTCATTTGACAGTAAATTATTTTCCCATTTGACGGTGTAAAAATTAAAATGTGCGATGTTTAGAATATTTTAAAAATCTCATTAAATTAAAATTTAATCGTTTGGTGTTGCCATCGTTAAAATGACGTCAGCGTTACACACAGAAACGTTTACCCCTTATAATATATATATATATATTATATATTTAGGCTCTCATTCTGAGCGTTGACGATGCATCTTAGATATCATAATATAGCGTTGGTGTCAGAGACAACAAAATACAAGATTTTTTTTTTTTTTTTTTTCTGTCAGGAAAACCAACAACGTTCTGTTATATTGAAATTTAATGACAATATCTTGAACTAGGCCCTTAGAAACAGTTTATATACAAGATTTAATGAAGTATTTCCAACATTTTTAAACACAAAGGGATATAAATGGATTCATATATTCTTCCATTAAGGAACAGAATCAACATATTTAGAAATAGTAACATTATACAGAATGAGTCTAAAATCATGGGACAAATTTTGAGGGGTGGTAGAGCTCACTATAACAAACAATTATTGTATGGGAATATATGACCGGAAGTGACGCGTTGAGGTACAAACACCAGGGGGGGGGGGGGCAATTTGGCGCTTTTTTTATTTCAAAATTTCTCATTCATACCAGAAACTTCCTATAGTATTATTTTCTTTATTTAAAACAGACATTCCATGATTATAAAAAGGAAAAAATTCTTCTTTGAAAATTTCCGGTATGAAATCGAAATTTTTGAATTAAAAAAAAATCTTCATTTTTATTTCTTTTCATGTATTTCCTGTGTGCCAGTTTTGTGTTTTTCTTTTTTTTATTCAAAAATTTCTATTTCACACCGGAAATTTTCAAGAAAAATATTTTCTGTATGTAATCATGAAATGTCTGTCTCAAATAAAGAAAAGGATATTATAGGAATTTTCTGGAAGGAATGAGAAATTTTGAAATAAAAAAAGCTCCAAATTACGCTCCTGGTGTTTGTACCCGAATCCTTCACTTCCGGTCATATATTCCTAAACAATAATTGTTTGTTATATTGAGCTCTACCACCCCTCAAACTTTGTCCCATGATTTTAGACTCACCCTGTATTAACAAACAACAGCTGCACACATCTTACGCTTGTTTGTATAACCAAAATTGATTAAAAATGTTTGCCTTATTTAATCGACAGATTACGACGATTTAACCCTTTCCGGCGCGGAGTAATAGTGTTTGTAAAATGATGAAATGATGGATTGACACAGGGTGGCCAGTTTGGCCTCTTCTTTTAGTAAGAAAATTCAGATTCGCACCAGAAAATACAAAAAGTATTTTCAGATTTATTTAAATGCTGACTCTCGATAGCTTTACCCTTAAATGCATGTTCTTTATTTTGGTTTGAAAGAGTTATATATGATTCTTAGAAAGGTTTATTATACAGGAAAAATAACGAAAAAAATCAGAGACACATTTTTCGCATGTCCTTTTCTTTCGTATGTTTCTTCAACCTTTTCTTATGTTACACATCTGCAATGCAAGTAAAAACTACTGCCATAACTAAAATATAGCAAATTAGTAAATATTTTAAGAAGAATGAATCTAAATATCTTATTTAATATAATTTTTTTATTTTGTAAAACTTAACCCTTAAATGCACGAATTATTTTTTTCGAATTTTGTTTTTTTATTCTTATATTAAAGAAGAGACACCAGAAATCTTAAGATAGATTTTTAACTTTATTTAGTACCATATTTTTGTAATTATTATAGGATTAATATTTCTTTATAAATATAGCACTTGCTAAGAGTTAAATAAAAATTGTGACAGCTATGCATCACTACGCATTTAAGGGCTATAGTAAAAATTCTTCTCCAGAAAATTTTGGTATAAAGTCGAAATTTCGCGTTAATAATGGTGGAGAAACTGGCAATCTTGGACAGACACACCGCCCCTGGAATACTAGGCCTGAGCTCTGACACTAAAATGGCGGATGCCGAAGATGGATTTTTCAACGTATATACGATCCCTTAAATTTGAACACCAGTTTCTCTTTTAAGTTTTCTTCCACTTGTTTAATCTCAGAAAAACAAAGCGGAAAAAAAATTATTGGTACCAAAATTCAACGGACCGTACAAACGCTGAAAAAAATCCTCCTTCGGCAGCCGCCATATTTGTATCAGCGCTGAGGACTAGTAATCAGGGGACGATGGCTGACAATAGAATTTACAAACGAATTTATTAGAAAATAAAAAATTGCTTATTTTCCCGTACTCTATAAAGGAAAGTTTTTAAGTCTGGGTGCCAGTACTCCTAAAATTAGGTGTCCTTTTTTGTGGACACCACCCGCTAAAGATTAAAAAAAGTTATATAAAAATTCAAATAATTATTTCTTAATTATGTAAGTTTATCACAAGATAAGAACAGAAAAAAATGAAGAATATTATTGAAACATTCATTGTATGACTATGGGTTCATTCTCGCTCTTTGTATTTGAAATGAAATTTTTCTCTTTAGTCTACCAGTTGAGTACAGCCAAAAGCAAAATTTTCATACTTGGGGGATCTTTCAAATCTCAATATTTTTACAATCCAGACCTCGCTCTGTTTGGACTCCCCGTCGAGTGTTTACCTGAAAGAGGAGGCGGATCTTAGCTGAGGCGGGACTTTCAGCATTTTCGGCTGTTTTAAAGAAAAGTGTTTCAACTTTTTATAAACGCATCATAGATTTAAAATTTTTTGAAGCAAAATAAAAAGCATTTTCGGAAAGCTAAATATTTAAATTATGCTTGCTCTTTTGCCAAATTTAAATATGTCAAACAAATTTTTCACGATAAGACACAAAATGCGAATCTTTAAAGAACCTAAAATCACTTATACCGCCTAAAATTTAAAAAAATGAAATAAAATTGGAAAATGGCGTGCATTATTTAAAAGTACAGGTTTTGAAAGCTACAAAAAAAAATTTAATTCGAGCAAAATGCGAAAAATAAATCTTCTAAATGTCTTCCATTGAAATAAATTTAGCCGCACTATCTGGGAGGGTTAGTAAAGTACCCCTTTAATAAGGCGTTTAAACATGGAGAAAAATTCTATATTAATGTACTGGTGGAAGTTTTCCCCTGCGGCAATGAACACCCGTGAAAGCGGTTACAGTTGAAGCCTCACTATTGTATGGATTTGCCAATTCCTCTTTATAAATAGTTCCACGAATTACACGCTGTCTCCTGTGAAATATTTTTATAAAGCTTGAAAAAAATTTCAGGTGTCGTTCTAGTGTCAATAATGTACTACAAAATTAATATAGGTAAGTTTTTGTTAGAAAATTCTTATTAAAAATTGATCTGAAGATTTTTGGATAAAATTTATATTTTACATGAACTTTAGTTAATATTGATGTGTTCTCACAAATTTTATCAGTAAGAATTAAGAAACATTAAAATATATATTTTATGTTCAATTCAGCATAATAAGGAACTTTTTTTGATTGTCGCGCTATTGCTCACATTTCTAATCGGATTTTTGTTTTTTATTTTCATCAATTGGCCGGAAATAAGCAATCACTCATACCGTGATCTGCTCACTAATCAAATTTACACCGATTTAACACTTTCGGCCCTGACTTTTTTCTTAAAGTCCAAAAAAATAAAACTTTTGACAACTTTTTTTTGTTTTTTACTATTTCAAAGCTAGTGGCGCTACTTGTCCACTAAAAAGTCAAAATATAGAATGCGCATATGCGATTATGAGGTTTTTACGTATCTGCAAGGCGTTATTTTTAGTGTAAAGCATTTTAAAAGTAAGGAACACATTTGTGACAGCCAGGACCGAAAGGGTTAACCCTCCAGCCGCGGGCGACGTCTTCATTTTCTTGGGTAAAACCGCGGTATATTTTTACTTTTTTGAAATTCAGATTATTTGGTTCCCACCAGTTTTTTTAAGTAGAAATAGTCACTTTATTTAATTACATATTAAAAAATGCGAGAAAAAGCCGAATTATACGCTTTTAAAAAAGAAATCAAGCAATCTTAATTTTTTAAAAGTAACCCACTGGAAGGCTAAGGACGTCTTTTTGCAAGCTTTTTTCCTTATGTATTATCCCTACACAATGCCGCTAGCATTGTGTAGGGATAACACGTAAGGAAAAAAAGCATGCAAAAAGAAGTTCGTCTGACATTAGCCTAAAGCAGCGCCCCCGCGGAATTGTACAGAATCTGTGAAAAACGATATGAGTGCTGCCCGCGGCTGGATGGTTAATCGAAGGATCGTCTAAAAAGTGATCGCAGCAACTAAAACCACGTATTGCGAATTAATCCTAAATATATACATAAAATAATGCATAATATATCTGGAACAATAAATAAATATCCTAACATTGTCGACAGAAATGGTTTTTTTATTCAAAATATCTACGATGTTTTTTTATTAGTAAACTTCGGTTTATTTAGTCGCAGAATGTCTGTCATTAAATATAGCAAAAATTACTCTTCCGAAATCGCTATAGTATAGCTGCCAACTTTTACGCTTTCTTCTTACCGCTAAAAATTTATAGTAAATATTCTCTTATTTAACCCTTTCCGGCACAGGTAATTCTTGTTTTATAATGATGAAACCATTGACTGACACCGGAATTTTAAAACTACTTTTTTAAAAATTAAAGACATGTTACTTTTAATGTTCACTGTAAAAGCAAAATTTCACTAAAATATTCTTGGTGCCGTTCGTAAGTTCGGAATTAAAATTAAGTATTCCTACTCGGGCACAGTGTGACGGAAAGGGTTAATAATCCGAATCTCATGATTAATCAAGCGAAAATCTCTGTTAAATTTTAATGGTAGCGAAAAAGCGTAAAGGATGGCAGCTATGCTATAGGTCAAGGTTGCGCAACTGTTGAACTCTAGATACCAGTAAATTTTACAGAAAAAGTCGACTTCTTGAATCGCAGAGATTCGATGATTGTATAAGGTAATGATTACTATAAAATTTTAGTGGTCTTGAGCGTGCAACTGTTGGCCACCCTGCTATAGGTATTTTGAATAAAAATGTTGCCAACTTTGTAAAAATGGGCCTGAATTTATTTGCGATAGGATTTTTAGTAAATTCTTGCACCTCACTGAACTTCGATTACCCCTAGTTAAGTGGTTAAATATATTTAAATGTTAATAGATATACAATATTTTTTACAAAAATAAATATTATAATAACTTAATCCCTTAATTCTCGTGCTCGTGTTTTTCACGGGCAGTGTAGGCTATTTTTTTTTTATTTAGATTGTTTGATTCCCTCCAGTTTTTTAAAATAGTGTAATTGACTTTATTCTCGCAACATTTTTTTCTGCCATTAAATAAGGTGAATATTTATACTTCAAAAACGCAAAGGTAATGAAACAATCTGAATTTTTATCCCCTTAACGGTCACATTAAATTACTGTTTAAAAATTCAAATTGCTTATTGTCACCCCTTTTTTGAAAAAGAGATGTTGACGTTATTTAATGACTGGTAAAATGATACATTAATAAAGCCAGTTATACTACTTTATAAAACTGGTAGGTATCAAACAGTCTCAATAAAAGACACAGTCCGTGAATATCACGGGAGCGAGAATTATTTGGTTAAAAAAGTAGCCTACACTTACCGGAGACGACGCTTAAGTGGTTAAAGTAAATTTTTTATCCATTTTAATCAAATACTAGATATATATAAAAAAAACACCAGTATAATCACAGAGAAAATGCTATTCTATTATTGCGAAAGTACTGTGATTTGACGGGACAAATTTTACTCTAATATTATACGTGTATGCAAAAAAGCGGTGAAATCTCATGCCTGGATGGGCAGTATGAATGATTTTACTATTCGAATGAATCATTCGGGCATGCGCTGATAGCTTTCATTTTTTTTAAAGTTAATTTCTACCAGAAACTTTGTAGGGAAAAAGAATTTTCTTATTTTAATTAGAATTAATTTAAGAACTCCGTACAAATATGAGATTTTTTTTTTTTTTTTTTTTTTTTTAATTCTCAAAATTTCTGAAGACAATTGATTAAAAAATTAAGAAGGTTGGCAACCAGGAGCGCCAACTTTTGAAAAATATTGAGTGGTCTCAATCATTTTTGGGTAAAATAACACAATCCCCCCCCCCCCCCCCCCTTAGTATATGTATCTGGCGAGAGGAGCGGCGGAGGAGCAAATGACGAAAGATGATAAATCGAAGACTAATTGTAATTTTTCTAAATGAAATAAAAAACTGCTGCAACATGATAAATAATTGTATTAAATTATATTCTTATTATCTTTCTTATCAGTACATTAGTATCTATTATAAATATTATAAAAATGGAAAGTGCAAAAAACTATTTGTCAAGAGAAACACACATTTTAGTCAATTGAGATCTTTATCGATACAACACATTAAAACAAATCTCAAAATATGCAGGAAATTTGTTTTCGGGAGAAATTTACTTATACATTCGAAGAAGAGGCTTTCAACTCTGCTGTAAGTTTAATTGTTGTCCTTACTATTTTTCAAACTTTTTTGAGAACAGCAGTAAAACGAAATTTCATTTCAGTGATTAAATAATTAAATAAATAGCAAAATAAGTGAATGACAACTTGGTGGGCTCATACCCCACGGGCGTTAGGCTCATACCCCACGGGCCCGTATAATTTGGCGCCACTCTTCGCAACTATGCTTTTACGTCCTTTTTTTACAAAATTTCTGGTGGTAATTGATTAACACTAGAACCGGATTAACAGCGGTCATATTGACCGGCAAAATATGAAAATATTTCGATCCAACCAGAATCTGTTTTTTCTAAAATATGTTAAATATGCACCACAGATAAATAAGTTAAATAGTTTCAAAGAAAAATTCTGGTATAAAATAGTTTTATAACACTTGAGTAAAATTTCCGGTGGTTCTAGTGTTAAATATATACGAAGGCTGGAAACTATCTTTTTGCGCATGCCCGAAAGAATCATTCATTCCGCCACTCACTATCCGCAATCACATTTATTTTAATTACGCCATAGATCAGAAATTAACGAATCTATTTTCCGGATTGCGACAGCGGCACTGAAACCATTACAGAAACGGGCATGAATGAAAAACAACCGACCTGATAAAAATTCTATCTTTTATTTTGTGGTTTCAATTGAAAATTTTCAAGGACCATATTTAAGTAGGGGAGACCGGGGCAAGTTTTCCAACTTTTTATAATTTTATTTTTGTATTTTTTATATTTAACTATTTTGACATCTACAAGATATCATTGTATTCCCTAGACCTTTCTGTACAAACTGGCACAATTATTTTTCAAAAAACTAAATATAATTTTTCACAAAAAATGGTTAAGACTAATCATGTTACATTGGAAAATGTGCCCCGTATGCGGGGCAAGTTTTCCAGCCCACTAGAAATGGTCAGGGGTAAGTTTTCCAACTATACTTTAAATGGTAAAACACAGGTAAAAAATCTTGCTTGTTAATTAATAAGTATTTTTTATTGTGAACTAAATGCACAGTACCATAACAGTAACATAAAAAACAGTTTAAATCAATTTTTTCATTTCAAGATGAAGGTCCAAACAGCTAGCTCCCTGGCCAGGATTGGATTTTGTTTTTTCTCGCCCTTTTTATCTGATTCCTTTTGCAGTTTCCCTTTTTTTAGATGAATCTTTTTTTTTTCCATTTTCAGTTGATTTTTAACAGGAGAATCAGTCAGTACAATACTTCCTATTTTTCTTTCCACGCCGTGTTTGTCTCCTTAATGCAGCCTTCGCAAAAGTCCTAACCTCTGGTGTAGGCAAAGTTTGTTTGGATGTAGAAGGAACGCCTTTTTCATAGACAATAGAGAAAATTTATGTAGAACTTAAGGAACGGCTTCATTGGAAGTATTTGGTGTAGCGTTGGTGTAGAAGGATTAGATGCTTTCGGTGTTTTTTTTTTTTTGGGGGGGGGGGAGGGGGGGAATCGATTATTGAGGTAAGTTTGAAATCTTTTCAGGATTGCTGGTGCTTTCAAGATTTGTGCAGCAGGAGCTGGCCTGTCAGAAAAGTACGATGGCATAAAATCAGAGTCTGTAAATATTTCAGGATTCAGTGGGAAAATTCTCTAACGTTTACAACCCGCCATAACTGTGGATTAACGCCAATGGAGCAGCTCTAAGCACGGTTAATTTGCTTTTTGAGGGTCCATACACACTGCGATCTCAGTGTTGTAGCATATGACTATAAAGGCATAATTAACGTAAAATGGATTCATTAAATGAACCCATTTTAGAAAAAAAATGACATTTTATTATATTTTTGAATTTACTTTGTTTTTTATATTGATAGTTTTACTGAAATGACTAAATGATAAAACGGGTTCGTAGTATATATGGTTATTTGACCGATTTTACTACACAATAAATACATTTTTGATACAATACGACTACCTGATTTAGGACGGGGGACGTTTTCAAACGAGAAACATGTTGGAAAACATCCCGCGTATGTTGTTGGAAAACCTGCACCGTCGCCATATTTGAACTTTTACACAACCTGGACGAATAGCAGTGTATGTTATTTGCGAAACAAACGCATAGTTACCTGAAGAAAGAAACCTTTTTTTAGTGCATGCAATGTGAAAACAGTAAGTTTAACGTCAGTACGCTTCTTTTATGTTTTAATAAAGACCTAAAATTTTACTCACCGTTGAAAAAATGAAAGAAAACAGCTCTCCTGACGAAGTGACAGCAGCTATTAAGCTATAACTTTTGTAAGTGGTGTGTAAGATATTGCCACTTTAGCCAGTTCACTTGCTAGCATCACCTTATGGCTCATTTAAAAACTAAAGCGAGTTGGTAAACTTTCCCCTATGGAAAATGCGCCTCGGTCTCCCCTACACTAATTTTAGGAGTGTAATTCTGCGGACAAAACAAACATGTTCAGGCTACAAAGTGCAGCTATCAAAATGCTACTTTTTTCTATTTAGAACAGAAAAGTCAATAATTTTAGGGTACTATTGTGGTTCGAAACAGATTTATTTGATACACTTATTATACGCTGAAATGAGATACATACAACAACTATATTGTATATGATCGCACACACTTTTTCACGATGACAAACCATGCATTAAAGAAACGGAGTCATAGAAGTCTTGAGTAGTCAATACTTGGGAGTGTGGCCTTTTGGGAACACACAGGTCCTCTTTTTTTCATGTGAATTCCACTCACTTGCACGTAAAATCCGTAATATGAAAAGTTTTCTTACTGTAAAGTTTGTAATTGGGAGGGATCTGACAAGTCGAGATATTTAGCCCCCTTCCCGTCTACGAACCAATTTGAAATAAGAAGTCGCCCAGTCTTTCACATTATTTCATTCCTGTAGCGTCTGTTAAAAATAAGCTACATACTTGCCAACCTCCCGCTTTTTTTTTAAAATGAAAAAGCAGACTTTCAACCTGAAAATTTATTAAATTAGTATTACTTGCCTCTATATGGAAGTCATTTGAAACATAACTGATTGAGTTTTTTAAACAAATTTTCTGTTTTAAAGTATGTTTTGTCGATTTTTAAAAAGCGGGAGCTTGGCAAGTATGAATCTACCCTTTCTCAGGGCCTTTGGTAGCTGGTCTCACATCCCGTTCGGTCGGAGAGCTTTGGAAAAAATACAAAAAGAACGCTAAATAATACTTTATCCATTTTTTCTCGTAAAATTAAACGATTCCTTATAAACTAAAAGGTATGTTTCGTCATATAGCTGATAATAACTTCACAACATAATTTTCCATATATGTTAAACCTTTTTTAGGTAATATATTCACCCTTTTGCAATCGCATAATTAGTCCAGATAAAAAAAAGTTATTGAAAATTGATTTCACAAAATTCGTAACGGTTGCCATTTATATGTGATTTATGTAGAAAAACGACAGTTTGTGGAAAATCCCTAATAATAATATACCTTCGCCTACTTTCAGAAAGTAACTGAATAGCTCACAACGTCGTTGATATCTTTGTAAATCTTTACTATATTAGTTCATTGGCCTTTTTGTCTGGAAAATTTGGGTAGAACTTCATTTTGGCACTAGAAATGAATATCGATGTGTCTACAAAAAGTATAATTATTTTACCATATTTTGGGGTAAGAAGAATGGGGCATATTTAACCCAGGTAGGGAAAAAATTCAATTTTTAATGTGGATCAAGAGGAGTATCGGTTCTTATGTATTTTTAAATTCTGAATCGAATGACATCATTCGCAAGTCAATGCGATCATTTGCTACAAAGTTACGGCAGGTTTTATGAATACAAAGTCAACAAGTTGTAAATTGCTCGTGAAACAGATCAAATGAGGTGCGTTCGTACTATAATTAGTTTTATAAATACTTTTTGCAACCCATATTGTACTGAATGTATATGTTAGTGCACTTCGTAAGTGCATATCAATTTCATTCTGTTCGAAAGACTGTAACATCTTTAAAATTCACTTGAAATAATTTTTTCCCATTGGCCATAATGTAACAGAAAATTTTGACTGTCCCTGTAATTAAACTATACATCCGATTTTCATAAAATTTGAAAAGACTCGACAAAATTTTGCAACAATCATATATTTACAATTTCAGACCATTCGGAAGGCTGTAACATCATCAAAATGCACTTGCAATAATTTTTTCCCATTGGCCGTAATGTAACGGAAGACTTTTGACTGTCCCTGTAATTAAACTATACTTCCGATTTTCATAAAATTTAAAATGACTGGACAAAAGTTTACAACAATTATATATTTAAAATTTCAGACCATTCGGCTGGGTAGTTTGACAGACGGACGGTCTGAACGACGAATATAGGTGCTACGTATTTATATAATAACGAACGAACCTAAAAACTATACTTTTGATAAAATAGGTTTTTACAGTAACAACTGATGACCTTCACGAAAATTTGGGAAGAACACCGATTTGGCATTAGAAATAAAGATCCAATGAGTCTACCCAAAATAAACTTGTTTTGGTTACTTTCAGAGAAGGGTTTGCCTCGTGTGGGGCGGAGGGGTTGGGAATTCAGCCTTTTTTTATTAGGTCAAGTGAGGTATCGTTTGTTAGGTATTTTATTACTTTGAATGGAATGTCACCATCCGCATGTCGAAACGATCATTCCGTACAAATTTATGTAAGTTTTATGAATACAAAGTCGAAAATTATGCTTTATTATTGAGCACAGCTTTGTAATTATTATTTAAATTTCAAAACCCGTTCTTTATATCATTTCAAACAATCTCAAGCTTATTAAATTTCCTCAAACTAGCAATAATCAATATCAGGATCATCTTAGTCTTCTTCAAGGTCATTAAATTTGTCAAATTCCGTGTATTCATAATTTTGTATTCATAAAACCATTCATGATTTTGTATTCACAAAAACCTGCATAAAGCTCTAACGAATGATTGTATCAATTTGCGGATGATGCCATTCGGAACTCAAAATACGTAAAAAAGATATCCACTTGACCTAATTGAAAAAAGTTGAATTCTCGCGTGAGTTAATAACCCCTCCGTTTTGCCCCCCCTCTTATTAAAACAACTTTACTGTAAAACAACTTTATTTTTTGTGGACACATTGGATCTTCATTTCTAGAGCCAAAAGAAAGTTTCTCTCAAATTTTCGTGAATGGCCGTCAGTTGTTGTATTTTAATAAATTTTGTGTCTATTTTACCTGTACTATTTAGCCTTATTTAATTAGAGATTTTCTGTCCTTAACCCTTAGAGGGGCAAGCAATTGTGTTTGTGAAATGTTGAATTCACACGGGAATTTAAATAAAGAACCACTTCAAAAAGAGGAAAAGCAATTTTTTGACATTTTTTCCACCAAACTTTAAAAATTAAAATTCAATTAAAAGTTTTTAGTACGAATCTGCATTAAAATTAGGTGGGATATAATATATCCCAACGACCCTCAAGGGCTTAAAAGGTCGCCGAGTGGAAAATAATGGTATAATAGTTCCGCTGACACGTGAAGTCACCATGTTTGCCTATATCAATTAATATTAAATAATGAAAGGTAACCTGTTCCATCAATCATTTACAGTTAAAAAATTGTTTTATACAACTGTTAAAATCTTATGAAATATCCAGTATACAAATATCTAACTGCAATATAATGAGGGCTGCCACTGAAGGCTTTTTTAATATTTTCCCTTCCACTCTTTCCAAACAATAATGTTTTCAGTGGATTTCTACATATCTGCCAGGTAGATAATTATTATTTAGAATTTCATGTAGGCAAAATAATAAGAAAAGAGTCACCAGTTGCAGCCCTGTATAATGTTTCACTTGCACTTTACCAAATTATCTCAAAGAAGTGTTGACAGTTCAGTGATATTTAAAATCCACATTGCTACCACTCATATTGAAAAGAAATATTTGTCTTATTTAATCTGTCACTAAAGAAGGCGAACATTATTTTTTTGAAAAAAGTTTTTGCTGTATAAAAATACCAGCTCATCTGGCAACACTGTCTGAATGCTTCCATAATTTGTTCTGAAAACAGTAACAATCGCGATTCTGTTGAATATTTTAAAGACACGTATCTATTTTCGCAAATACAGATGCTAGTATATAAATTCATATCATAATTTTACAAAGTTCATTAAAACGTTTGGTAAAGTTACAGATTATTTTCAAGTTTTTATAATACAGGATAACAATTACTTCCAAAGGTTTTTATTTAGGACATACAACTAGGAAAGGCACGAATGCATGCAAAATATTTTTCTCTCTCTATTTTTCTAGATTTATCTGTAAAAGAGAAAAAAATATTAAACTAGTTCAAAAACTTGTAGCAATCAAGCAATATGAACAAAAAATATAGCGAAGTTTCAAATAAAATTTAGTTTATAATATTTTTAGATATTCTATAATATTAACAGTAACAAAATGAATTACGACGGTACTTTTTTCGGTGAATTCTTGATACCTGAAACCACCTGTTTGGTTCTTTTTTACATCAATCTCCACCTATTGGCATTATGCTTACATAATGCTTTTTTGCCACAAAAATGTTTTTCTGTATTGATATTTATCTTAAAAATGGATACATATATATAACAATGGTAGCGTTATAAATTAGGCGTTGCAAATCGATAGCTAGCTCTTTCAAAAATAAACCAAAATTTCCCAATAGATATTTTTCTATATATATAATGGTGCACTTTCAAAGATTAAATAAAACCAATGTTACTCTACGCAATATTTGGTGTATAATTTGGATTTAACCCTAGATCTACCGGGAATTTTATTCAAGTTTTAATAAAACGTTCTACACCAGAATTTTTATTTAAAACTATTTAACTTATTTATTTACCTTATTTTTGTCTGGTTTATATACTTAGTTTATTTTAAAGAAATTTCTGGTTTGAATGAATATTTTGTATGTACCTGTCGGGTCCAATGGACCCGTCTGGTAGACGGAGGGTTAAAAAAAAAAAACGCGCTAAATTTGCAAATATGATAATAACTAGTTTTGATGACAGAAATTCAAAATAAGTATCAGAATTTCCGGATAGTAAATTTTGTTTATATAATCTCGTAGTTTGTCATTAATAAAGACAAAATTTCGAATGGAAATTTTTCGTAGTACCATAATTTCCCGTGTATAATCCGCGGATCAAACAATTCTGTTTGGGCCCAGATATTTTATTTGGTTATTGAAGCCAAATATTTACCGCGATTTAAAAAGTTACATTTTATTTAAAAAATTTTCTGGGTCGAAAAATGGTTGCTTGATCCGCGGATTATACGCCGGAAATTAGGGTACTTCTGAATAAAATAGCACTAGCGGCGATGTGCTAAACCTATCGGGATTACAATCCCTGTTTCTCGCGGTGTTACCAAAAAACAGTGTTGCCAGATTGTTGATTGCCATCGCTTTTTTGAAACAGAAATATTCGGCCTATTTAAAAATAGATAAAAATTCTGAAAAATAAGGCGAATTATACTATTTTTTAAAAAAATGGTGACAGTCAAATTGTCTGAATTAACCCCTTGAAGGGCAGTGACGCCGTCACGGCAACACATAATTTTAATCCCAAATTGCCACATGGCACCGGAATTTTATGATGAAAATGTCATCTTTATTAAGTACGCGAAAATTTACTTTTACCTGTTTACAATTAAAATCCCTTGTTAATACTGGGATCTATAAATTATGTGAACATTTTACGAATACAAGTACCTTTCCCCTGAAAGGGTTAACCCTTTCAGGGGCAAGACTTCTCTGCTCCGATTATGTTCAAATAATTAATTCACACCGCAATATACGAACAAATTTATTTGCAAATAATCAAAAGTTTTTTTTTCACGCTTAGTATGAGATCGAACTTGTACTAACAAATTACTGGTGCCATTTGAAATTTTGGGCATTAAAATTAACCGTTTGCAGACTGCAAACGGCGCCCTTCAAGGGGTTAAAAGAGTCCCCAATCTGGCAACACTGTCAAAAACAGTGTCCACGTACAATCGGATAAATGAAAAAGAGAAGAAAAAGCTATGCAATTTAATTACCGAATTATCCATGAAAATAAAGGAAATAGCCATTTACAGGGATGAGAGCGCTCAAACTCAATTAGTTCATTTTCTCCTAAACTTTTAATAATATTCTTCTTTATCAAACCTCAG
Source organism: Maratus speciosus (assembly GCA_963932465.1). NCBI lineage: Eukaryota > Metazoa > Arthropoda > Arachnida > Araneae > Salticidae > Maratus > Maratus speciosus. The sequence continues at coordinate 440,738,580 of OZ010796.1, read as the reverse complement.
AAATTCTGTCATTAAATAAGGCGAGAAATACCGTTAAAATTTAGTGGTAACAAGTAGTCATTTGGGTCAGAGCGCTCTCATCCCTGCATTTAACTTAAAATTACGTCTTCTTTTGATGTAGGTACAAGCATAGCTACCAACATTTACGCTTTTCTGCTACCATTAAAATTTAGTAGAAATTTTCGCTTTCTTTAATCGTGAGATTTCGATTATTAAATAATCCAATAATTACTAAAAAATTTTAGTGGTAAGTAGAAAGCGTAAAAGTTGGCAACTATGTAAAAGTATAAACTAAAGGGTTGTCTTCATACGGAGATTGTACAGAGTATAATGTGTTAAATTATTCTCAATGGAATGATTTTTATCTCTATTGCTTTGTTGATGTTACAAATATTTTTAGTTAACAGAATGTGTGGCGTCGATAAGCTAGTCTAAGGAAATCTCTGATCTACTCGAGGTTCTAGTGTTAAAACTAAGTGGTTTCCTTAATATACCACCGCCCTTAAAATGGTTACGGTAGAGTTTTCAAAAATGTTTCCTAAAAGTTGCCTGCCGCGACACATTCCGAAAGAAACACCTTATTAAATCTCAATTTTTCTTTAAGGGGGTCCGGGACACAAAAACATTTTATTTCATAAAAAAATTTTCTGTTTTTTCTTGCTTAAAATGACATTTAAATCATGTTTCTATCTGAATTAGAACAAAAGATATTATTTTTTTTTCCTTTTGGTTTGGTTTGAAAATCTAGCTTTCAAGCAATGGCTGCCATGGAAACGACTTCTTGTAAAAATGCGTTTTTCTTAATGATGGATTTTTTCACCATTTCTCGTATTTAAATTCTTATAACTCGAGAACTGTTAAAGATACAGGGTTCAAACTTGTAACATATCTTTTTCAATTGTTTGACTTTAATTTTGATTCAGCATATTTGAAAAAAAAAAAAAAAAACTTACTTTTGAAAACATGACTTTTTTTTTTAAAGTTTCACCACTTAAAAAAATTTTTTTCCGTTAAATATTTTTAATTTTTTAATAAATAAATATTTTTAAAAATGCTGAATCAAAATTAAAACTTATATATTTCTGTTTATTTAAATGAAAAAAAAAATGAAATTCTATAAATAATATTTCGAATAATAAAGATTTTAAAATACCCAACTTTTTCAATAAACTTTACATTTAAATTAAGAAAACAATATGAGAAGTTTTATAACGTGATTTTGTTTACGAATGATAAGGTTAACCATCACAAAAAAATTCAGAATTTTAAGGGGTCTCAGGACTCTTAGAATTGGAAAAAATGAAAAAAAAGGACCATTTTCAGCATTTAATATCTTAAAATGTATTTTATATTAAGACACAATTTTAAATGGGAATGAAAGATATAAGTATGTTCTTTCATTTCAAATATTTGAAAAATTGCAAGATGCAGAATTAGCATTTACAGGGGTTCTTAAAACTGTCAGACATTTCACGAGCAGGAAATCGGCATAACAGCTTATGCGCACGATTACAAAATAAATTTTGCAACTGGAATGAAAGTTTTGGTGCCTACTTATACCTCAAATTATAATAATTACACTAAACCTAAATAAATTTGTATTTAAAGCATTTTTATATTTTTAATGTAATGTTGCATTTAGCTAATGCAAAATTTAGAAAATGTCAGCAATATAAACGCCTAAAAAAATATTTTCTTTTTACAATAAAAAGGAAATTTTAGGTTCAGTTTATACAGACTAACATAAAATATATGTTTTGAAAATTTCATGAAAAAATATCCACAAGTTTTTGAGATATCGTGCGCGTTATGCCCAAAAACGTCATTTGGAGAAAACTGATTTCAAAGTTTTGGAAACAACGCTTCAGCTATTGAGCGAGTATAATTCTAAATGCCATAACTTCTGTTCTAATGGGAATTTCAAGATAACAATTATTTCAAAATGTTCAGAAAACATAGAAGTTTAACATCTAAAAAAAATAAAATTTCGAAAATTTTAGAACTTTAAGAGTCCTGAGACCCCTTAACTCAATAAATAAAAATTATTTTAAAATGTGTCCCGGACCCTCTTAATTCTCGCACCCGTGAATATCATGAGGCTGAAGTATCGTTCGTTATTTTTCTTGCCCGTCATATTTCCGGGCAGGAGATTTAATTGCTGTAAAAAACTTCTTAAACCAGAAAAATTTAACTGCATTTCAGTGTGAAGTCTTTGATTATTGTCGTTAGGGTTTGGCTTTTGGCACTGATTTTAATGCCGGGGTTTGTATTGCAGGTTTCGAAATATACAACATTCAATAAAAATATTAATCATCAAAATGTATTGTATATATATTATTTCATATGTTATTTGTAAAAATTTGTATGATGGTGATAAATAAAGATCTAAGATGTGAAAAATAAAGGACTTATTCGCATTAATTTGTATGGTGTAAAACAAACATGACGACACAGAATTCTCGCATTATGGCTTTTCTACAAATGTGAATTTGTCCTATAACATCTTTTTTTTCGCCTTAAAAAAAAAAAAAAAAAAAAGTAATTGCATATTTTATTTAGAAACCTTAAAATTATTCAATTTCTGTAATAAATGAAATAGGTACATTTTTATGGTTTTTCCAAATATTAAGCGACCGTGAATAGGTTAAAAAAATGCTTTATCTATTCTAAAGAAGTTCTAGTTTGGTCGCTTGCAGGAGACTGGTTGAAGAGCCTAATATAATCTGAGTGCACCAATAACTCACCAGCACAGCTGCCAAATTTTACATATTTTTGTTACCATTTTTTTTTTCGAATAAGAAACATTAGGTTGTATAACAGTACATGTTCTATAATTAAATATGTTCAACATTTCTATTGCATGATTTATATTTGACATTGATGAATAATAAAGCAAAAAATATGTTGTTTTTTTTAATCTTTAACACCTTGGGGACGAGCGACCGGTATTCATGCCGCGTAAGGTGCTCAGAATCGGTAGTTATTCTAACCAGTAAATTGTGCCTTATTTAATCAGAGTATTTTCCCGATTCAGTTAGTCAAAAATTTCTGTTTTGTAAAATAGGTGATAAAAGATTAAAAACTCTGTAAAAGACGCTCGTCCCGAAGGGGTTAAAAAATATTTTATCAGGTCGTTCGGGAAGCCCTCTCCATGTGGGTTGGCTCAGCATGTCCCTAAAGGGATTTTGCGCCATTAAACCTCATAGAATCAACCAACCAATCGTTTGGAAAAATTAATTCGTGCCGGAAAATTCTAACATTTAATTGTTGTACACTGATTCCGATATCTATCATCTTATAATTAACGGGAAGAATTTCCCAGTACGAATTGATTTTCCCAAACGGAAAGGACTTTTCAAACGACCAAATATTTTTACAAAACAAAATGGAAAAAAAAATTAAAAATTAGAACAAAAAAATCTAAAATATCTCTTAATATTTTTATGAATCCTTTTGAGTTGTCTACAACTAAAAGTTCGGAAATTTCTTTCAAATACGCTTTCCATCGGACGATAGTGTTATAACTATAGAATATTCTTCTGATGGCGAAATGCTCACTGATGAAGTACCAACAGCATCATAATCTAATCACATATAGGGGAAACTAGGGAAGATTGACCATACGGGAGGCTTAACCCACCTATCAGTTTCAATATTTAAAAGAATTTTAGAGTTTTATCGATAGGTGTCAAACAAAGCAACCAGAATGCTCAAACAACAATCTCTGTTTCATGCAGATAATCGAAATGGGTGTGGGAAAAATCAATTCCGAGGTGTTTTCAACTTAAAAGTTGTGTTTTTAAAAAATATTTTGTAAGCTTTTTTCAGATAAAATATATCGCAGAAATTTAAGTAGGTTTTAAGTAATGCAGAAATATCGAGTTTTCATTCCAGGCATAAAGATTATACAGTTAGTTAGGCTTAACATAACAATGTGCTATTCTTTAGAAAAAGGCTATGTGGGGAGGCTTGACCCAGTCGATGTGAGGGACGGTAGACCAAATGTTCAAGGCTCCCATAACACAATCACGACTGTAAACGAGAATTCTCGTTTTCATTCGAAATACATCATTGACTAATGGCGTGGCTTCTACCTTACAGAAAATGCATTTATATCATGTTGTCCATATTATTTTAGATTGTAACACATTTTATATTAAATTCGTTTATTGAAAGAAACTTACTGATGTATAAACTTGGGAAACCTACTAGAACACCAATTTACTAAATACTTTCAGAACAGGGAGGAGCTTCTTCTGTTTTAAAATTCAGATTTGATAAAAATTGCCCGTCGGAATTTTGGAAACCTTTTTATTATACACTGCGCATAATGAAATATTAATGTCTATTTATAAAAATGAATATAAATTTATTCTGCAAAGTTGCACCAAAATGGGATGATGGAAAAGAAAACTTTTAAAACTTAATAATCAAAGATGTGAAAATTGCAATTTGCACTGCACGGAAAAAATTAATGAAATATAAATGCGAAAGTTAATAGAAACTTTTTTCCGTTTAAATATTACTTACAGTAGGTAAACAGAAACAGTGGAAAAGACTTGAAAGTGCAAAAGCAGCAGTCTTAACCGTTTCAAGGGCAGTGGTATGTTTATGAAACAACTTTATTTTAATTCCCAAACTCCACAATGGTACCAGAATTTTGCTAAAATCTTTTCAATTTAATATGTATTTGAAATATAGCCTTTTTCATATTTCCAAATAAATTTGTTCGTATATTCCGGTACGAGTAATTTATTTCAACATTTTAGTATTGAAAGTACTTTGCCCCTGAAAGGGTTAAAAGATGTTAATGATAAGTTAACACTAGAACGCCCGGAAACTTTACTCAAGTTTCATAAAAAATTTTGACACCAGAATTTTTATTTAAAAATATTTCACTGATTTATTTAACGCAAATCTGCGTGGTTTAAATTTAACTTATTTTATGAAGTAATTTCTGGTTCCAGTTGACATTTAATCATATGGTCGGAGTCGGATCGACTCCTTCCGGGCGTTCTAGTGTTAATTACTCATGCGGCTGCAAAAGAACATACCATGGACCGAAAAACTTTAAGAAGATATGTAGACAAATTTCGACATAATGAATAGAGTGAGATGAAGTCAAACTATGTGGCAACTACAGTTGTCAGGTCGAATGTCTCAAAAAGTAAGACAAGGAGATAAAAAAAAGCGGGACAGTGGCTACTAAATCCGGACAATATAATGCATGAAACCCTATGGAAACGGAACCTGTCTCTGGCGGAATACTATCTTAAATGTTAAAATTTCATTTCCCTGTTGTACAACTATACCTGCTCAGACAAAATCCTGTTTAAAACAAAAAAAAAAAAAATTCCTATGACATGCGATTACTCCTAAACAGGTTTGTTGAAGCATATTTTCAAAAATATTTTTCTATAATAATTAAAGCATGTAACATAAAGTTATTTTGCTTTTTTAAACTGATTTTATTTCTCTTCACAAATATTTCAATATAAAACAAAGTGGGTCAAGCCTCCCATATTGTGTGTCAACCCTCCCATATGTGGGGAGCCCTGACCCATTATTTTCTCATGATTAAAATCAATCATTTTTCAAATTTCTTATATACTACACTTATGTAATAATTTTATTTTGATAACTGATTGTATAACGAATAAAATGATGTATAAAACTTTATTCTACTTTCAATATTTAAAAAAATAAAAATCATTTTGTAAAAAGTGGGTCAACCCTCCCTAGTCTGCACTACATCATAGACAAATATACACTAGATATATGCATAACACGTTAAAGTAATAATTAAATTTGGATATAGTTTTTTTTCTGTCTCGATTTTTAGTCCAACAGTTATGACCCTATGCGTTGGCATCGAAATACTCAAGGTCAGAGGACACGAGTTGTGACGTCATCACTAATCGACCGACTTTTAACTAATTTTGGAATTCATACCGGAAAATTTTGAATAACTATTTTATTTTATTTTATTTGTGGAATATCTATCATCTTATCAAAGAATAATATCTATTTAAACTTACTGGTGTGAATTCAAAATCCCTAAATTAAAATTCAGCCAGATGCGGAATGCCAGAGCGTTGCCGCATGTGGCTGATTTTTTATTGGGGGATTCCAAATTCCCACCAGTAAATTTAAATAGTTATTATTGTTTGATAAGGTGATAGGTATTCCAAAAAAAAAAAAAAAAAAAAAAAAAAAAAAAAAAAAATCTATTCAAAACTTCCCGATGTGAATTCCAACTCTAGTTAGAAGTCGGTCCATTAGTGATGACGTCAGAACTCGTGTCCTCAGGCCTTGAGTATTTCTATGGCAGTGTCCTATGGTACTTTTAAGTACCACATTAACCCCATATTTCAATCTCCCGTGATATTCACTGGCTGTGACTTTTATTCAGATTATTCAGATTGTTTGATTCCCACCAGTTCTATAAAATATTGTAATTGGCTTTATTATGGTATCATTTTACATTTCATTAAATAAGGTGAATATTTCGTTTTCAAAAATAGGGTGCCAATAAGCAATTTGAATTTTAAGCCTTTATTTAATGCGACCGTTAAGGGGTTAAGTAATTAACAAAACAATAATTTTTTTAAAATTAATTATTATTAATGTATCATATTAACACTAGAACGCCCGGAAGGAGTCGATTCGACTCCGACCATAGGATTAAATATCAATTCGAACCAGAAATTCTTTCACAAAATAAGTTAAATTTTAGAAATGCAGATTTACGTTATTTAAATCAGTCAAATAATTTTATATAAAAATTCTGATGTGAAATATTTTTATGAAACTTGAGTAAAATTTCCGGGCGTTCTAGTGTTAATGTAAGGAAAAATGTTTCGAGGAGATATTTTTTAAATTAATGACTTGGGATATAAAGGGTTAAGTAAGAATGGTGGTTCAAAATGTATTTATTTTACTTGACAAATTGAAGGTTGGCAGCTACGTATATGTCTAATGTAACAGATAATATAAATTTATGTTGATTTAACTACAAGCTTTCAAGTTAATAGCATTAAAATTAAAATTTCTAAAGTTTCCTTAAATATGTCACGTTTTTGCGCAGGTGGTATTCAAAATGAGCAATTACTCTCAGCTTTAGTTTGAGAGAATCAAGTACGTGACGACGTTTACACCGTCTCTTTAATTTAATTTGGTGCTTAAAAGGATTAAAGAAAGTTTAAACACATTTTATATGGTTAATTAGGTCATTTTTGAGAACGGTTTTATGCGATATAAAGAAATCCTAAAAAAAATATATATATTATTTTTAAGAAAAATTCTATATTTAGGGTATACATAATTCTAAAAAGTCTATAAAAAAGTAATTATACCTCGCTGAGTTTTAAATATTTTAATGATTAGGTTTGAATAATATTTAAATATGTTTAGTTATAAACGTAGAAATTTTTCCCACTCGATAGTCACATGATATGATTTTAATTTTAACCCTAGAACTACCGGAAATTTTACTCAAGTTTTATAAAAACATTCTACACCAGAATTTTTACTTAAAACTATTTAATTTGTTTATTTAACTTATTATTGTCTGATTTATACATTTAGTTTGTTTTGAAGAAATTTTCTGGTTTGAATAGATATTTTGAATATACATGTCGGGTCCATTGGACCCTTCTGATAGACAGAGGGTTAATAATAAAATATTTTTGATTTTTACAAATATTTATTATGGTTAGCACTGAAAAAATCCCTTACGCTTCTCAGAACTCTGCTCCTAATTCGCAGAGAACAGTTTTGTAAGATTTTACTGGTATTAAAAAAAGCGGGAAGTTGCCAACTGTGATAGTTTAATAACACGTTCACTCCCGCAAAAAGTAAGAATTTTCAAATTTCTTCTTGAAAGTCGTTTGCCACCACAAATTCTGAAAGGTAAATTTCGCTTTACTAATGCAGCGAAATTTCTGCCCATAAATAAGGCAATTTTTTTATTTCAAAATAAAGGTGAGAAAGTAATTTAAAACCACGAATATTAAAGCTACGAGTATACTCGTAGCGTGGCAGTCAACGTGTTAAATGATATTCCATGCGACTAATATATTTTAATTTACTTCAAGAACTAATTAACCCATTAACCGCCAAAACAAAAAGGTTCAATTTTTCAACTTATTAGCTGAACGTCGTTTGCCACCAGAAACTGTGAAAGATAATTTTCGCTTTATTTGATCCTAAAATTTTGTGTCATTAAGTAACGCCAATTTTGTAGTTAAAAAATAGTGGTGGGTATGTAATTAATTTAAATATGTGCATTTATCTTGACCGTTGCGTGAACGCAACACCAGCGGTTAATGGGTTAAATAACTTTTTTTATAAACTTTAAGATGCTCAATTCTATAACACTTATATTATTTCTATCATTTAATTTTCCATTCAACATTTATTATGAACTAGAAAGGTAGCCCGTCAAAAATGACGGAAATTTAGATATAAAGATATATACAACTCATGTGCAAGAATATGAGTTTTCTCGCTTGTTCCGCAGTGATAGATGAAAATAACACATTTTAATAACAAAACACATTTATGAAAATCTGTGTACCAGTAGAAGACCACTAATCTGCACAGTTTGGTTCCAAGTGTTATGCAGATTTGAGGCTTTTTGCGGTCATGTCTATTCAATCTTTGTTCACATTTTTTTTAAATTCATATATTGGGCAATTTAGATTGTTGAGCCTTAAAAATAAATAAATAACACACTTGAAGTAAGGTTAAAAACTATTAGATTATCGTATACGATTTCATGAAATGGTATTATATGGTATTATATGTGTGTGCTTCACGATCTTGTTTACGACGTTGGCGAAATTGGCTGCAACTTGTCATAATCCTAATAGTGTGGGCCGCTATAACAAAAAAGTAACCAGTTTTTAGTAAAATTTCTGATATAAAGTAGCTTTCAAAAACATGTGTAAAATTGCAGGCCGTTCTCATGTTATGTCAGTCCTAGAAATAATATTTCTAACAGTGAAGATTTTCCATGTATATATGGAATTTAGAAAAGCTTCTCCAAAAGAAAGGTCCTGAAATGACATTGTAATTCCTCTAACTTCAAAGTTTAATCGGTCCCTGATGTTGAGTACTGAAATCTAATAAATACAGTTATTTTGAATATTACAACAGAATTGAACAGTTAAACTTATTTAACTTAAACCCGCTGTATACTTCCCGATGTTATTTTTTAGTATTAAGAATGAAAATTATTTGAAATTTTCAAATCATGCATTTATGATTTTTTTCCGTCTTTAATAAATAAATAATGAAAAAGTAGGCTTTTGTTCTGAGCTCATAAATATGACAATAAAATAATGTAACTAAGAGACATTGCAAAATTAAATCTTTGTGATTACAAACTATAAACAAACGATACCGCGACCATTTTACCTACTATGACGTCATTAGAATATTGCCCATTGATTGTTGGAGAACTTACTTTGTGAATGATTACCTCAATGATTTAATATTTTTGACGTTTCACGATGAATGAATCACTTGCGTTTGTTTAGGTTTATGGAATGAGATATTAAGCTGTGAAACTAATTTCAATTGAAATTATCCAAGGATATATGTATTTTTAATCGAAATTAAAAACAATGCTTTGATCTCGAAATAAAAGTTTTAGTTTGTATAATTTGTTATTTCTGTTAATTATTTATTTAAGCACTTTTCCATTATAGCGCATTTAAAAAAAAAACTTGGCGCGATTCGGGCATCAGAAAGTGAGATATGTTGCGAAAATATATAAACAGCTATGAAAACAAATCTAATGAACTTTTATCTTTGTTTATATATGCACTTATATGCATAAAAGAAATCGTTTATAAATATATATAATTTTTTTATATATACAAATTACGGCACAGATTTCAGATATGAACCGGGATACCTAACTGGCGCCAAAATGGTGTTATTTTGCCTGCTATGGTAACCCGGCTATTGTTTTTTGTTTATTAATAAATTGTTTATTTACTTTTATTTTCTGTTTTTTAATTATATAAACTGCTTTGTTTTATAGTTATTATTCAAACTTTTATTTATTTATAGTTATTTCCTTTTCAAAATGATAGCAAATAATTGAAAAATATATAAGTAACTGGTATTCGAAAGCGAGATTTCTGCCAAATTGGCGTCATAGAAAAATCACGCCAACCCCCATGCGTATATGACATCTGTGCAAAAATTACTTCTCTTTCTTTATAAAAATGGGTAAATAGCTTTTTTTGCATTAAATTGTCGGCACAGATGTCATATACGCCCATATTGGCGCGATTTTTTTTTTTTACGCCGATGTTATATACTCACCGGGTATTTAACTGGCGCCAAAGTGTCGTTATTTTGCTTGTAATGGTAACACGAATGTTGTTTATGCTGTTGAAGTTTTCGCCAAATTGGCGTCGGAAAAAAAATCGCGCCAATATACATATGGAAAAAATTGCTTGTGAGTATGAAGCATAAATAGGTTGCCAGAAAATACGTTGGCAAACTTCTTTCTCGCCAAGAAACTTTTCTCCGAAGTATTGTACATAAGCAATGTTTGCTAGAAATGCATTTTTAATTATGATATGCGCTTTTATGTTTCACTACATTTATGCATACTATACTGTGTGTATAAATGCTACAGTTCATATGCAGGGCTACACAAAAGAATTCGTAAGGGTTACTGAGTATGAGAGTAAATTGCTTAAAGGTGGTTTTTAAAGGAGTTATGCATTTTTACACTGAACTCCATTTAGTTTCCTAAGAAATGTTTGTAGAATATAGATAAAATGATATACATGGTCACGCAAAGAATTGGATACATAACCGTCTATGGATGATAATATCTGGAAATGTGCTTTCAGTAGTTTTAAGAGTAGTTTAAATTAAATTTCAGCTAAATAGTGGCATGTAATAACGGTACTATTGGCTATGGACGGTAACTGCTGAAATCAATTTTTAAATTTTTTATGAGTTTTCTAAAATGTTTACTTAGTTATCTTGGTACTTCTTAGTTATCCCGTCGACCAAATTACTGTCGCCAAATTGTAAGATTAATTGCCAATAATGGTTGCCATTAATTAATTAATTAAATGCCAATAATGGCCAATAAAACCATTAATTCGACGTTTTATTTGTATTTTTATTAATGTTTTAATATTGATTTGGCGATTTATATAATTTGGCGAAATTGGTCGACGGGATCTCTAAGAAGTAACGTTATCTTATTTACCTTATTTCCCTAAATAACGAAGTTTTGTTAAAGCATTTAGGATGTGTTGGAAAGTGTTTCATATTCTATGCTTAACGCTTAACGCACGATTTTTCTTTCTTCTTTAGTCTTATTTTGCATTTATTTTATTCTTAATTTTTCAGTCTTATACTGCTTTATAGAAACTTTGGCACAGTTGTCATATACGTTATCGTATATTGGAGCGATTTTTTTCCGACGCCAATTTGGCGAAAACATCAACAGCATAAACAACAACATCGGATTACTATATCAAGCAAAATTACGACACTTTGGCGCCAGTTAAGTACCCGTTGTGTATATGACATTGACGTCAGAAAAAATCGCGCCAATATGTGACATCTGTGCCGACACTTTAATATTTAATGTTTAAACTCTTCGCTCCACTCCCCTTGCATATAGTACAAACTATAACACGGATAGCGCAAAATAATAGACAGTTTGGTACTTTTCCTCTGTAGGGGCTTTGGCATTTAAAAAAAAAAGCTTGGTGTAATTTGGGCATCAGAAAGTGAGATTTGGATACTTTTCCGTTATGCAGACACCATTGTCGCCAAGCGTAATAGTTGGCGCAAAATCGTGAATTGAAGCATTTGAAAAATAAAAGAAAAATCATTGTCGATACTAAAGTGAGCATTTAAAAAATATAACATTTGAAAATTCCAGACTTTTACGAACTATTTCATCAAATCACAAATATATACTTAAAATAAGTGAACAAATAACTGCTATAAAATAAAGCAATAAAATAAAACTCATATTAAGCTGCTGGCATAAAATTACAAATATCTTTTAGCATTTTGAAATAATTGGCGCATTAGCATACATTTTGGCATGGTGTCCGTATAACGGAAAAATATCGAGATTTGTTGTCAAATCATATAAACAGCTATGAAAACAAATTTGATGAACGTTTTTGTTTGTTTTATATGTATATTATTGATGTTTTTATGTACAAGTTACATCTGTTTCTGTATAAAATTAGAGAAACGGCTTTTTTATGTTAAATAAATCGTATAAATATCGAAAAAATGCGTGTGTATATAAAATGAAACAGTGAATAGGTTCCCGGAAAATATGTTACCGAATTTCCTTTTTCGCCAAAGCCCCTATACTGGAAAAGTACCTAAAGCACATTAAAATCGCGCAGTTAGGAGCTCACACTGTACACCGTTGTCTATTGGCGGTTATTTTATTAGTAGCATCGGGTGGAAGATGAAAATATGTACTTTAAATTCTCACCCAAAGATTTCGAAAAAATATCTTAAAAGAGTGGAGTTTAAATTAATTTTCGGTGACCTCCATTATGAAAGATTAATGGTTTTAAATGGGAATTTCGCCAAATTAGCCAGCTATCGCCAAGTTGGCTAACATTTGGCGCTACTGTGTTAACCCTGCATTAATATTTTTCAACAATTACTCATTTCAGTGAGGCGGTCCTACCGGAATAGTGAGGGACACACAGAGACTTGGATTTTATATAAATAGATGTAAAAATGTATTTGATAGATCAGGAAAAATATCATAAATATTTGCTTTTTTTCAGAGACGATGCCAATAAAAATAATTGAGTTATTTTGCGACTAAAACTGTTTAAACCTTAAATGGGAAATTTTTATTTTGTTTCGAAAAAAATATATATGATTCTCGGAAAGGCTTACTACACAGGAAAAATAATGAAAAAAAATCAGAGATACATTTTTCATATACTGCGTTAATCTTTTCTTCTGTAGCACATCTGCAATACGAGTTAAAACTACTGTCGTGTGGCTGTTTTACGCTAAAATAATACATATTAGTAAATATTTTAATAAGTATGTCTCCAAATACCTTATTTTATATTATTATTTATGTTATAACCCCTTGAGGGGCAAGCAATTACGTTTGTGAAATGCTGAATTGCCACCGGAATCTTTGAAAAATTCTATTTCAAAATAAGTAAAAGCAATTTCACGGTCTTTTTTCCACCAAAGTTAGAAAAGTAAAATTTAATAAAATTTTTCTGGTGTAAAACTTCATTAATCGTAGGTTGTATATAATATATACCGGTGCCCCTCAAGGGGTTAAAACATAATTTTTAACCCTTTAATTCCCATTATAGAATACGTAGTTCGGAGAGTCTGACTTTATACCAGAAAGTTTCAAGGGTTAATTTCGCTTTATTTAAATACCTAATATCTGTTATTAATTAAAGCGAATATTGCTGTTTTAATTTTCTAGTGTGAATTAGGTATATCCGAATAAAAAAAGTCTCTTAAATTCGAATCACCGTTATTTGTATATATGCAAAACTAAGCACTAAAGGGTTAAGGATTGATACAAAAATATTGTGTAACCTTTCAGGGGCAAAGCACATCTGTTGCTAAAATGTTAAAAAGATTGTGTGACACCAGAATTTTCAAAAAATTTATATCAATTTATGTAAAAACTTTTCTTCGCTTAAATTATAAAAGCAAAATTTATTTCAAAATTTCTGGTGCCAAAATTTGTGTATTAAAATTATCTGGTATATATAATATTCTGCAGCCCTTCAAGGAGTTAACGAGATCAATATTTCTCGTATGGAAATGTATTATCTTTTATTAAAGATAGTATGTAGCATACATGACATTTAAACAAAATTATTTATAAATTTAATCACAAGCAAGGACTATTAAATTTGCCTAATCATAGTTCATACGCCTCCTTGAATTTTGCAGACCAGAAAAATTTTCGGCACCAGTATTATCCTATAAAAAATATGTTCTTAAAAGAAGGCAAAATTTTGCGCGTTTAACCTAGATTTCTTTTCTGTAAAAAGATCCTGGAGACATTCCTGCAGAAATAACGGTATCCATACGAACCATGTTAACCCTTTAGTGCGCAGCTTTGCATCTATGCAAAGAACAGTTTTTCAATTTAATAGATTATTTTTATTCGTATATACCTAATTCGCACCAGAAAATTAAAATAGCAACATTTGCTTTAATTAATAACAGACATTCTGTATTTAAATAAAGCGAAATCAACCATTGAAACGTTCTGGTGTAAAGTCAGACTCTCTGTACTATGTAATTTCTAGAACGTATTCTATCATCGGAATTAAAGGGTTAAAGGTTAAGTTTTATAAAATAAATAATAATATAAAATAAGGTATTTAGAGACATGCTTATTAAAATATTTAATAATTTGCAATATTTTAGCGTAAAACAGTCACACGAAAGCAGTTTTTACTTATATTGCAGATGTGAAACAGAAGAAAAGATTGACGTATTATATGAAAAATGTATCTCTGATTTTTTTCATTATTTTTCCTGTGTAATAAACCTGTCAGAGAATCATATATGTTTTTTTCGAAACAAAATAAAAAATTGCACATTTAAGGGTTAATTTACATATCTGATCATAAAGTTATAACTAATGGCCAGAAGAAGGAATTTTGTTTTATTTATTTACTCATGTAACGGCTGGAGACATATAATACGTGGATAAAGCAATCATGTTAAAACCCACAATATATATTTTTTAACAAATCGTAACCGAACGAGATATTAATTTCACTTACATTAATAAATGAGATTTCTGGGTCTAAACATATTTCTTTGATCCGAAAATTCTAAGCCGAACATTACGCTATTTTGAACATGTTTTTTTCTGAAACTTTAATAACAGCAATTTTCTATGCTTAACTATTAAATGCGTGATTTTTTATTTTCTTTCGAAAAAAACTATATATGATTCTCAGAAAGGGGTATTATAGAGGAATAATAATTAAAAAATTCAGATACATTTTTCGTATAATACGTCAACCTTTTCTTATTTTGTACATCTGCAATGCAATTAAAAACTACTGTCATAACTAAAATATTGAAAATTAGTAAATATTTTAATAAGTATGAATCCAAATACCTTATTTTATATATTTTTTTTTTATTTTGTAAATCCTAACCCTTAACCCTCTGAGGAGCGGTGAGATATACAGCGTCATCGAAAAATAATGCCTAGATTTTAAATAACTGTCACAAAAAAACTATGAAAGGTAATTGATTGGTTTTAGCCTTATAATGAGCGGCAAAAAATTTTTTTTTTCATACCTTAGTATGTTTCAATGTGAGCACCGTTCGGTGTGCGCAAGAAGCAAATGTGTGCAGTGTGAGCACCAGGAGCAGTTTGACCTGGAAAAGTTCTCCGAAAAAGCCGCTGTACACTGACTATTGACTGTCACAAAAAAAACTATGAAAGGTAATTGATTGGTTTTAACCTTATAATGAGCGGCAAAAAATATTTTTTTTTTCATACCTTAGTATGTTTCAATGTGAGCACCGCGCAAGAAGCAAATGTGTGCAGTGTGAGCACCAGGAGCAGTTTGACCTGGAAAAGTTCTCCGAAAAAGCCGCTGTACACTGACTATTGACTGTGACTCCACATACCAAATCATGCACTGTACTTTTTGTTGCACGGTCAACATCGTACTGTGCTTTTATTGCACGGTCAACATCGTACTGAGCATCTGCAGTCTGGCGCGTCGGCTGACCTTGATGACTGCGCAACTAATCCGCGCATAACACAGACACGCGAACGAATTCTGCTGAACTAAAACCAAACTTGCGTTCACCAGTTATCATGTAGTAAAAGAATTACTCATTTAACATAAAAGGTTTCGATGTTATGATTTTTTTTAAATCTAGGCATTATTTTTCGATGACCCTGTGTTATATTCCACCTAATTTTAATGCAGATTCGCACCAGAAACTTTTAATTAAATTTACTTTTTAAGCTTTGGCGAAAAAAACTCAAAAAAATTGCTTTTTCTTTTTTTGAAGTAATTCTTTTATTGAATTCCGGTGTGAATTCAACATTTCACAAACACAAACGCTTTCCCCTCAAAGGGTTAAACGCACGAATGTCCTTTTAGAATTGTGTTTTTTATTCTTATATCAAAGATTAGGCACCAGAAATTTTAAGATAGGTTTTTAACTTTATTTAGTAGCATATTTTCTGCTTTTTACAGCATTAATATTTCTATATAATTATAGTGGTTTTTAAGAGTTAAATAAAACGTGGTTCCGAAATGCATCACTATGCATTTAAGGATTAAGCACAGTTCTATGAATACTAGGTACACAAATACACTGACGCAAAAATAGCAGCTGACGTAAGTGGATTTCCTTCAGCGTTTCTACGGCTCCTTGAATTTTACTATCAGTTTTTGTCTTATTTAATTACAGAAAACAGAGTGGGAAAAATCTTTTGAAAATACTGATGTTCAAATTCAAGAGGAAGTAAAAATGCAAAAAAAAAAAAAAAAGAAAATCCGCCTACACCAGTTTTACCAACTTCTCTACTTTTGTTTATTCAGCTTGTTTCATTGCCACCACTTTAAGAGATAGAAAAATTAACATTATCGTGCATTATAAATTTTTTTAATCTCATTTTTTTTTAATTTAAGCACAGATCCCTGATTACTAGACCCACGCACTGACACAGAATTGGCGGATATCGTAGATGAACTTTTTTTAGCGACTGTGCGTTTCCTTGAATTTTAATACGAATACTTTTTAGAAGTGCTTTACGCCTTATTTAATCACATAAAAAGAAGGCGAAGAAAACTTTAAGAAAATTCTTTTATTAAAATCCACGAGTCCCTGAAAGCGCTGAAACAAATCAGCCTTCGCAGAGTTTCAAGACCGCTACTTTTAGGTAGCTTTCTTTACAAAAAGCTACCTATTGCAGCCGTTCGGAGGAAAGCGATTTCAAAAAATTTTGGTATATTTTCATCGATCATGACCGCCAGACCCCGAAACCACCCTCCGTTCAAAATTGATATATATATATATATATCAATATATATATATCTGACCTATGTCACACTGTAACTGTCATATTTATGAACCGATTTGGATGTAATTCGGTGTGTACATAGTACATACCAATGTCTCGACCGAGTTCGTTGGCCAGATTCATCCGCCATTTTGTTTCAAAATGGCGACCATTTAAAAATTTAAAAAAAAAATTTAAAATTTAAAATGTGGTACCAAAAAATTGAAAATGGAAAAATATTTTTTTCTTATGTATTTGACCTTTATACAAAGACGCCGTAGCAGTTTTTGTTTCGTCTATATCTTAAAAAATGGCTGAATTATAGAATTTTGAATTTCTAGCGTGGCTGGCATTTTGAAACGCCCTGATTTTTGTCACGCGATAACAGGCGTATTTATGAACCGATTTGAATGTAACTTGGTCTGTACATAGTACATACCAATGTTTCGACCGAGTTTGTTGGCCAGCTTCATTCGCCATCTTGTTTCAAAAGGGTTGCCATTTTTTTTTAAAAATGTAATTTAAAATTTAAAATGAGGTATTAAAAAATTGGAAAATGAAAAAGATTTTTTTATGTGTTTGGCCTTGATACAAAGATTCTGGAGCAGTTTTTGTTTCTGAAAATTTGTTCTTTTGTTTATATCTTAAAAAGTGGTTGAATTATAGCACTTTGAATTTCTATCATGGCTAACACTTTGAATCGATCTTGTATTTGTCTCACGATACCACACGTATTCACCTATTTCGATGGAAGAAGGCATGTGGATAGTATACATCAATATCTCGACCAAGTTCGCTGGCCAGCTTCATCAGCCATCTTGTTTCAAAATGGCGGCCATTAAATTAAAAAAATATATATTTATTTAAAGTGAGGTGCAAAAAAATTAGAAATTGAAAAAGGTTTCTTTCTTAAGTATTTGATATTGATATAAGGATTCAGGAGCATTTTTTGTTTGTCTTTACCTTAAAAAAGGGCTCAGATATAGCAGTTTCAATTTCTATTGTGGGTGACATTTTGAAAAATCTGATTTTTTGCATGCGACAGCACTCCTATATATTAACCGATTCCGATGTGAGTGAGCATGTGCACAGCAATTACTAAGGTCTCGACCAAGTTCACTGGTTAGCCTCATCCACCGTGTTGTCTTAAAATGGCAGGCACTTTAAGAAATCGCCGAATTTGGCAGCGAAATACAATAAGTTACTTTAAATAAAAGCAGCTTGGATAAAGCTGACTAATTTTGCGAAATTCTCATTCATAATGATTTAGTATTGATAAAAATTTGTATTGAATCTCCTACATTCGGTTTCCACTTAATTGAGCTTCGTGTGTTTGAATAACATAAGTTGGCTTTTTTAAAATAAGGAATATGAAAGCTACCTCTTCCTCCCGGCACTGGCCGGAAGGACTTTTTTTAAATTCAGATTTCCTAATTCCCAACACCTTTTCAAAATTAACATGATTCGCATTATTTAATCTCTCTTTAATCCTTAATTGCATGAATCTTTTAGATTTGTGTTTTTTATTTTTATATTAAGGATTAGACACCAGAAATCTTAAGATAGATTTTTAACTTTATTTAGTGGCATATTTTTGTAATTTTTATAGGACTAATATTTCTATATAAATATAGTGGTTGTAAGAACTTAATTTATGTATTAAAAATTAAGTAAAAAGATGATGGAAATTTACATCACTATGCAATTTAGGGTTAACCCCCTAATTCTCGCTTTCGCGATATTCACGGGCATTGTATTTTACTCAGACTGTTTGATTGTGATCATTGTTATAAAATAGTGTAATTGGCTTTATTATGGTATCATTTTACCTGTCATTAAATAATATGCATATTTCTTTTTTTTTTTAAGTTGCGCCAATAAGTAATTTGAATTTTTAAATCGAATTTAATGCAACCGTTAAGGGGTTCACCATATCCGGCACAGAACAATTCTGTTCGTAAAATGATGAAATGATTGACTGACACTGGAATTTACAAACGAATTTTTTAAAAATTAAAAACTCATTACTTTAAACTTTCATTGTAAAAGCAAACTTTTATTAAAATATTCTTGGAGCAGATTATAAGTTTGGAATTAAAATTAGGTGGTCCCTACGGGGGACCACTGCGTCGGAAAGTGTTAAATAAGGCAATTACAAGGAAAAACAAATTCAAGAAAAAGCGGTCGCAATCAATCAATCTGAACTTTAAATAAGTAGCAAACTTGTGACACTACGCCTATGCACCGCCTCCAGAATGCTAAATCTGAGCGCAGACACAAAAATGACAGTTGTCGTAAGCAGAATTTTTAAAGAGTTTGTACAGTCCTCTGAAAATACTCACCCGTATTTTCTAAAACTTTTTTTAACTTAACACCGCCAGAAATTTTACTCCAGTGTTATAAAAATATTTTACACCAGAATTTTTATATAAAACAATTTAACTTATTACTTAACTTGTTTCCTGTGGTACATATTTAAGTTAGGAGGGGGAAAAAATGACCGCTCTGGCGGTGCTAGTGTTAGACAATTTCAGAAAAGTAAGGCCGAAAACACTTTTAGAAATTATTGGTACTAAAATTCAAGGGAACATACAAACGCTGAAATAAACCCGACGTTAACAGCCGCCCTTTTTAGTCAGAGCTAAGGCTCAGTATTCAGGGGGCGATGGTCTACAACAGTCGCCATTTTCGTGACACCGTCTCGATTACTAAGCAGTGTTGGCAGATTGGGGACTTTTTAAATTCAGATTATTTGACTGTCGCCACATTTTAAAAAATATATAATTAGCCTTATTTTCAGAATTTTTAATCTAATTTTAACTAGGCCGGATATTTCTATTTTAAAAATGCGGTGACTATCAACAATCTGGGGACAAAAAAGCACACTGGGGGCAACACTGTTACTAAGTTTTGTGGCTGAACACACTGTTGACCTGCAATTTCGTATGAAATTTTCGTATGTTTCGAGGAAATGAAAGCGCCACCGTTTCTGCAAGTTGGTTTCCTAGATAGTTTTTTCGAGTTTATCTATTAATAAGTATTCTGAAAATGTTTGGATTTTAAATGAAAATTCGTCAAGTCTATCAAAAAAGTGACAACTATTTGGTATAACCCATTGAGGGTCAAGTAATTGTGTTTCTGTAACGTCGAACTCACATCGGTATCTTCAAAAAATTTCATTGCAGAGCAAGGAAAAGCAATTTTATGACATTTTTCCATAAAATTTTAAAAAGTAAAATTTAATAAAATTCTTATGTTGCGAATCTTCATCAATCGTAGGTGGGATATATTATATCCCACCACCTCTCAAGAGGTTAAATGCTGCAATATTATGTATTGCATTTTTACGATTATTGTATTTAACCCTATGAAGCAGGTCGACACAACATTTCTGCACGTTAAGTTTATCCCCTACAAAAAAAAATAAATAAATAAATAAATAAATAAAATAAAAATAATAATAATAATAATAATAATAATAATAATTCCATAAACATTTGAATAAAATTTGCTTTCATAGCTTATGCGAAAGAAATTTATTTATTTGTTTTTATATACATTTATCCGTAATTTATAATGTGCATTTACAATTACAGCAAGATAATTTCCTTGTCCCTTATTAGGTTAAAGATAAGAAATTATTGGTTCGATCGGACAGTCGTGTCATGTAGGGAAAATCAATTCGTACCGGAAAGCTCTGCCCGGTAATTATTAGACATTCGATATCGGAATCGATATCTAATAATCAAATGATGGGATTTCCCGGTACGAATTGATTTTCCCAACACTTCACGAGTTTCCGATCGATGCAATATAAAGTGCCTCTTATTGAGAGCCTGCACTAATAATGCGAACATACGTTTATGCTATATTAAACCAACGACAGTTTTCTTTTCAAATCACTTTTCTACATTTCAAAACTTTAAAATCGTTTTTTATTTTTTTCTATACGATATCTGAAGTTGATCTCAAATCGTTTAACTATTTTTTATATTGGTTGCATTTTTTTTTTCTTCAGACACTTGTTGTTCTGGAACCGGATTCGAAACTCAAAGTGCCCAAATATTTAATCTTTTCAGGGGCAAGGTACTTCTATTCGCAAAATGCTGAAATGAGTGAAAGACACAAGAATTAACAAACAAAGAGCATATCCGGATAAGCATTGGAAACATGCCTTTCAATCAAATTTCATGATTTTTTCCCAGGTGTGGCTACCTATCTGAAAATATATTTCTCCTATTATTACCTTATAAATATTGATATTTTATGAGATAAAAAATGTTTTTAAGATAGTTTTAAAAACAGATTTTTTCAAAAACTGCTGCACGGAATTTCATGCCATTAACTGAGGCTATGTAGATTCTAAAGATGCATAACTGGTAATTTTTCTATAATTTTCTATTTATTAAAACTGTGTGAAATACCGAAACAAAAAATTACAAAAATAAAAATCGTACCTTATAGTTATACGAAAATTACCATTTTCTTATAAAAAAGTCCCTCATCTGTGCTCCTATATTATATATAAATTCCGAAAGTGTGCGTTGGGTATAACATATAAATATTTACAAAATTATGTGTAAAAATACATAAAATTCTTTTAGAGGTGTTATTTGGGGCGGAGCTATACAAATTCGACATCCGAAGAATTTTTGGAATAAATAGTTACAGAATTGCTGTATTTCGAATTTAAATAAACAGACGGACATCATTCTCAACGCTGTCGATACTGCTTCGATATCAAACATTGACGTTAGTGTCGCAGACACTAAGGGCAGTTATATAGGGAGGATTATTTTTTGTATGGCAACAAACTACATTCTTCAACATCGAAATGTAACGACAGTGATCTTAATCAATTTAAATGAAATGTTTTCTCACCAGTTTTGATGAAAAGTAATTGCGGTTAGTATTAATTTCTTTTTGCATCTTTTCTTTTTACTTATATATTTACTGACTTATGTTACTTGAAATTTTATTTTTATGTATACTGTAATGTTATACATCAAAACATTGCCAGCTGTTTTTTCCCGATGAAAGTCACTTATCCTGAAAGTGAGGCGTGAAGCACTGCACCCATCTATGTATTTGTATATACTACGCATATAAATATATTTGCAAAAAATTAGCTGTATCTTTACAGTATATTTTAATCTCCTGATATTTGTTCCACCGTTTTTAGACTAATATTTATTTATATTAAAATATTTTTATCTCATCAAAAATTAAAGGGCTTAAAATTAAATAAATATATTTTTATATACATAGCATCATGCATGTTCTCGGAGTTTTTTATTTTACTCAAATTATGGACCAATTTTCCCTAATATTTATCTTCGAATTAAATAGCTACAAAAATCTGCCATTAAATATAGCAAAAATTGAGAGTAGTATATATCTTATATAAAAAAATTGCTTATTGCTACCACAATCTGGCAACAAATTAGAGCAATTGGCTCAAACTCTAGTTACATATCAGTTTTCTTTTAATGCGGCGTCTCGCGCTTATAAACAACGAAACTGCTTAATCTTATTACTCTTCGTTAAAAGTGTGAGAAAAATGATTAAATAAAAGATATTATAATAACTGTCGTTACATTTCGATATCGAAGAATGTTGTTGTTTTCCAAGAAAAAATATTTTTCTCTTTCATCTCCTGTTGAAAGCGCTAGTTTTCGATATCGTATCAGTATCTACAGTGTTGAAAAAGATGGCCTATATGCTTATTTAAATCTAAAATACTGCAGCTGACACACTGACTGTTGGTTTTATTCCAAAAACATTTCGGATGTTGAATATAAGTAGCTCCGCCCCAAATAACACCTTTAAATTAATTTCATGTATTTTTATACATATATTTGTAAATATTACTATTTTATATCCAACTCACAAATTCGGCATTTATATATAATATAGGTACACAGATGAGGAATTTTTTTACAAGAAAATGGTAATTTTCGCATAACTATAAAATAAGATTTTTATTTTTGAAATTTTTTCGCTGTTTCGCACAGATTTTATTAACAGAAAATCATACAAAAATTACCAGTTATGCATCTTTTGTATCTACATATCCTCAGTTAATGGCATGAAATTCTGTGCAGAGTTCTGAGAAAATCCGTTTTTAAAAAAATCGGAAAAACATTTTTTTTTCTCATAAAATATCAATATTTAAAAGGTGATAATAACGTAAATATAGTGTCAGACAGGTAGCCACACCTGGGAAAAAATCATGAAATTTGATACAAAGGCATGTTTCCAATGCTTATCCGACTATGTCCTTTAATTCAAAATAAGTAAAATCTTTTGTTCATGTCCTTCATCACTTTACCATGGAGCCAACCAAATAATGGCAAAGGCCCTGAATCCCTGGCAGAAAAACACCCTCCACCATCAAACTCAGTCCAAGCCGCCGAAACAGATACAGAAACAGCGACAATTTATAAAACTAAAAAGTCACAAAAATATGGCACACACTGCCAAGCAAATAAAATACAAGAATTAAAGTTATGTACAAGTTTTAACATATGACTGTAACCTTAGATACTATAAAATAAAAATAAGGGTTAGATGCCTTATGTTCCCTCAGCCGTTGTTTTGAATTGCTTGGCGATTTTTTGTTGGCGTGTGGCGGTGTTTATAGATGGCAACCTCGATATGTGGAACCCCGTGTGACGTGTGTAATCTGACGTGTTGTGTTCTGGCAACCCCTGAGAAGTGGTGGATTTTGTGGATGTATTTTGATATCGTGTTGTATAGTTCTGTCTTTTTATTTGTGTTAAATTTATTGGATGTATTTGACTGACTATGGTTTCTGTAATCCGTTTAAACGCTTTTGCTGAAGTAATTAAGAAATTTGAGGAAGTTTTGAGAAGATAAGTAGATTTGTTTATTGTGTCTCAATGCGTATTCATAAGCCTATTTTTGAAAATGACGGTGGTGTTATGAGAGAGATTTCGTGCTGAAGCTTTCAAAAAAGCAGATATCTGTTAAGGTATGTTAATTTTATGTATATTTTGCTGCTTTAAGAGTTTTTTTACATTTTGAGATTGCTAGAAAGCGAGAACTGCTGAATTTTGAAAATGCTAAACCGGGAGAACTGCTGAATGTAGTGATGTTTTTTTCGGTTAATGTGCGCGAAGCGCTCATACAAGATTACTGATTGCCACTTTAGCAAATTTTGTTTATTATTTACATTTTATTTTCGCTAAGCTAAACATGCGTATAAACCGGTGCTTGGCGACATTTACTACTTGGCGGAAAAGGGGTTTTCACGCCAAGTAAAATTCCAAGATGGCGGCCGTGGGAACTTATGACATCTATAAAAATAGCAAATAAAGCCTTTGTGCAACAATATGAAAAAGCAGAAAAACCAACGTTTAAAATGCACAAATAATATATGAAAAGCAGCAAACAGCTGTTTCGAATCTACTAGCGAGATTCTTCTTCAGTGCAAAAGGAACAGCGTGCTAGAAAAAGCAAGGCTGAGCAAAATCATAGACAGAGACGAGCTGGCTTTTATACCCTATGTGGGTGGCGAAGGCGCCGAAACAACCAATGAGAGAGAAGCAGTGGAAACGACTGGGTGGACAAGTAGCGACATATACCGGAGAAGTAGAGAAAAGAAACCAAAAAAGGGGAATTAAATTACGCTTTCCAAATACTTGGAAAATCTGGAGTACTAGATAAGTCATTGACTAAAGAGTGAGAATTTTTAATGATATGGTAAGCTTCCCAAAAATCAAGATCAAGGTTAGAAGAACATTTTTGGATAATGATGGCTGAGGAAAAATCGAACCTATGTTGAGAAGACCAAGAATGTTGAGCAATAGAAGAACGTTTGAGCTCCTGATTTTTAACATAACCTTCATGCTCTTTTAAACGAAATCTAAGAGCACGTTTAGTCTGACCAATATAAGAAAGACCACACTGACAAGAGATCTGGTAAATGCCCCAATTATCTAGGCGATCAACGGGGTGTTTGAGATTTGAAAAAGGGGATTTTATTAACAGGAGAAAAAATAACTTTAAAATCAAACCTTCTTAGGATTTTAGCAACTTGCTGACTGATTTTAGGAAAAAATGGTAATACAACTGAAGTATTAGAGTTGGAATTAGAATGCTTTTCAGAATGGTCGGATTTCGTCAATTTCTTATAAATAGAATCGATAATATTAGAGGAATAACCACGATCGACAGCAATAGCTTTGAGGTAATTAAGTTCAGCACTAAGTAACTGAGGAGTGGAACAAATATTAGTAACCCGAAAAACAAAAGTATTGAAAGCAGCGAATTTCTGGTTAGGGGGATGAGAAGAATACCTGTGAGGTGGGAGACTGACAGCAAAAGGTTTACGAAAGACGGTAGTGTGAAAGCTATTTTCACAACGAATAACAAGGACATCCAGGAAAGAAAGACAGTTATTGGTCTCAATTTCAGAGGTAAATTGAATGCAGGGATCAATGGAATTCATAATAGAGAGAATATGATTAATATCCGAATTCATTTCAATCAGGACATAAACATCATCAACATAACGAACATAGAACGGAAATTTTAAGATTTCAAAAAGCTTGACCTCAAAATAGTGCATATAAATATCGCATAAAATTGGACTAAGAGGATTACCCATAGCCAAACCGTCAATCATACGGAAGAAATTACCATTGAAAACAAAAGTATTTTGCGACAAGCAAGCGCGAGTGAGAAGTATAAGTTCCTCGATTTCAAAATAAGAGAAATGGAATTCACAAAGCCTTTTCTTGACGCACAAACTTAATTATTACTAAGGCCGAAAAAAGATGGTCAGATTGTTCTTCACGACAAATCTACGTATTTGGAAAAAACCCATAAATTAATTAATGATGGTCCGTATGTGGATATCCGCAAAGACCCTTCCACTAGTGAAATTAACTCTATTAAGTCTGCCTTTAAGTCTTCTTCCATTATTCCTGCTAACTTTAAGAAGTCCCTTATTCCGTCTATTGCGCATTGTGCCAGGTTTTATGCTTTACCTAAGATCCATAAACCTGACATTCCTTTTAGACCTATTGTCTCTAGTATCGGTACAGCTTCTTATAAGCTTGCCAAATATTTAGTTTCTGTTTTTTCCCCACTTTTGAGAAGTAACTGTTTCACTGTTAAGAATTCTTTTTATTTTGTTAAAAAACTTCATAATTTTAAGCAGCAGGGTCACATGATGGTTTCTTTTGATGTTAAATCATTATTTACAAACGTTCCTTTTGAGGGGGCTTTAGATTGCCTCAAGAAAAGGCTTTGTGAATTCCATTTCTCTTATTTTGAAATCGAGGAACTTATACTTCTCACTCGCGCTTGCTTGTCGCAAAATACTTTTGTTTTCAATGGTAATTTCTTCCGTATGATTGACGGTTTGGCTATGGGTAATCCTCTTAGTCCAATTTTATGCGATATTTATATGCACTATTTTGAGGTCAAGCTTTTTGAAATCTTAAAATTTCCGTTCTATGTTCGTTATGCTGATGATGTTTATGTCCTGATTGAAATGAATTCGGATATTAATCATATTCTCTCTATTATGAATTCCATTGATCCCTGCATTCAATTTACCTCTGAAATTGAGACCAATAACTGTCTTTCTTTCCTGGATGTCCTTGTTATTCGTTGTGAAAATAGCTTTCACACTACCGTCTTTCGTAAACCTTTTGCTGTCAGTCTCCCACC
Source organism: Maratus speciosus (assembly GCA_963932465.1). Classification (NCBI taxonomy): domain Eukaryota; kingdom Metazoa; phylum Arthropoda; class Arachnida; order Araneae; family Salticidae; genus Maratus; species Maratus speciosus. Next base: position 440,711,816 of record OZ010796.1, on the reverse strand, counting down.
TCACAGGTATTCTTCTCATCCCCCTAACCAGAAATTCGCTGCTTTCAATACTTTTGTTTTTCGGGTTACTAATATTTGTTCCACTCCTCAGTTACTTAGTGCTGAACTTAATTACCTCAAAGCTATTGCTGTCGATCGTGGTTATTCCTCTAATATTATCGATTCTATTTATAAGAAATTGACGAAATCCGACCATTCTGAAAAGCATTCTAATTCCAACTCTAATACTTCAGTTGTATTACCATTTTTTCCTAAAATCAGTCAGCAAGTTGCTAAAATCCTAAGAAGGTTTGATTTTAAAGTTATTTTTTCTCCTGTTAATAAAATCCCCTTTTTCAAATCTCAAACACCCCGTTGATCGCCTAGATAATTGGGGCATTTACCAGATCTCTTGTCAGTGTGGTCTTTCTTATATTGGTCAGACTAAACGTGCTCTTAGATTTCGTTTAAAAGAGCATGAAGGTTATGTTAAAAATCAGGAGCTCAAACGTTCTTCTATTGCTCAACATTCTTGGTCTTCTCAACATAGGTTCGATTTTTCCTCAGCCATCATTATCCAAAAATGTTCTTCTAACCTTGATCTTGATTTTTGGGAAGCTTACCATATCATTAAAAATTCTCACTCTTTAGTCAATGACTTATCTAGTACTCCAGATTTTCCAAGTATTTGGAAAGCGTAATTTAATTCCCCTTTTTTGGTTTCTTTTCTCTACTTCTCCGGTATATGTCGCTACTTGTCCACCCAGTCGTTTCCACTGCTTCTCTCTCATTGGTTGTTTCGGCGCCTTCGCCACCCACATAGGGTATAAAAGCCAGCTCGTCTCTGTCTATGATTTTGCTCAGCCTTGCTTTTTCTAGCACGCTGTTCCTTTTGCACTGAAGAAGAATCTCGCTAGTAGATTCGAAACAGCTGTTTGCTGCTTTTCATATATTATTTGTGCATTTTAAACGTTGGTTTTTCTGCTTTTTAACTTATGACATCTGTTCCAAAAATAAAGCTAAAATTAAAACTAAGACTGAATGAAACTGAAAAACAAAATTTTAAGTCATTTTCAGTTACAAATAACTGTATAAATATATCTTAAAACTAAGTACGATTTACACTAACAATCAAGACAAGATAAAACATTAAGCAATAAAACAGACATTTTAGGTCAATTCAAGTTACAAAATACCATCTGACCCTGAAAGTCCAGAAACAACTCAAAAATGCGTGAAGGCAGAAATATTAGCAAATTAGTATTATGTGGATAACAGTCCGGCAAAAGTCCACTAGAAATTCTTTAATTACACCAAAATATTCAAAATCTGTACTTTATGAATGAATATAATTTATTCAATTCATTATAAATAACTGTCAGTTTATAATGATTCGATCTAGGTATTAAAACATTTTGCAAATTCCAAGACAGAGTTCTATTTCGCACAAAGTTCAAGAACAGAGGCATCAGAGGACACGTGCCGAAAATAAAATGCTTAACGTCGCCGACGTTACCGCAATCACACTTATCTATTGGACGCTTGCCAATCTTAAATAAATACACTGGAAAAGCACCATGCGAGGAAATGAAATAAGCTACTATCCTTGAATAACACAAATACGAAACGTCCGGTGAACGCAAGATGAGGAAGGTATCTCTACCCTTTTCACTAATTTTCCAATCATTAGTCCACCTCGTGATAATGTTACTGTTTTAAAATCGCTTGACGAATGAAACAGGTATTAGAATATCCAACCTTTCATCAAGCTCATCATCCTTAATAACAGCCTTTGCCAGATAGTCAGCCCTTTCTTTACCAGCAAGGCCAATATGAGATTTAATCCAACCCATAAAAATAACTTTACCACTCAACAGTCTCAAGTTAGAATATATGTTATACAAAATCTTATCAGTTGGAAATAAGTTCTGCAAGGCTTGTATTGAAGAAAAACTATCGGTGTAGATCTGAAATTCTCTGAAATCAACCCTGCAACACCTGTCGATTGCGTTGTCAATGGCTGACAATTCAGCCTGATAAACAGTATTATAAGCGTAAAATTTAAAAAGTTTTTCTAAAAGGATCTCTCCATCATTATAACAGGGATGAGATTTCCGACTTTTTGCATACCAGTATAATCTTTGAGAAAATATTATTTTATTTAATCTGAACATTTTTGTGATTTAAGAGAACAACATTTTCTCTAAGATTATACTGGTATGATAAAAAGTCGGAAATCTTACCTCTGTTATAAACAAAAAAAGCGGGGCCAACTGTGTTGTTCATCTTGGAACCGTCTGTGTAAATTACAGAGTGGTCAAAAATAGGTACTACAGAAGTGACTGAATTTACAAAGTGTATATGATGAGTTGACACAAAATAAGGATAATCAAATGTATGTAAATGTGGCATAATATTTTCCTTAGTTACACAAATATTACTTATTCATACTAGATCTTCATGACGCACCGTGTTACAGTGACCAGACATCTGTTCTAACTCCAGCTCCAGGGGAGGAATACCCGAAATTACGTAAAGAGCTTCCGTAGATACAGATCTGTAAACTCTGATTATTGATAATAAACAAAGACGCTGGCACGAAGACAAGAGTCTAATTCCATGGTATCTCAAGTCCCGGAATCAAATTTCATATCCATAAGATATCTGCTTCTTAATTACCTAATGATACTAAGTTTTCATGTAGTCCAAGGGAAGACCCTTATCTCTAATGCGGGTTTTGTGCATAGAGCACGAAAAGTCTATAACTTTGTCACGAACAATATCCAAATGATCAAGCCAACGGAAACGGCTATCCAGAAAAAATCCCAGGTATAGTACATTGTCCTTGACCGAAATGCTAGTATTCCTAAGCTTAAAAATCGGACGGCGTTTGTTCAAAGTATATTTACCGAAAAGCATTTCTGATGCTTTCTGAGCAATGATCGTCAAGCCAAACTCTTCACATGCGTTCATAAAATATTCGATACAACCGTTAATTCTATCTTCCAGTGCTGCACATATATCGGCCCCTTCCACAACAGCTGAATCATCAGCGTATGGAATGAAAACGAAGCTTATAATATTTTAATATTTTATCAGCAACCAGAGTCCGTAACAAGGGACCCAAACAGGACCCCTGTGGACAACCTCGAAAGGCATGAAACCAGCTAATCCCTCTCAAAAACTTGAATTATATCAATCTATGACTTATGTAGTTTTTCAAGATCTCTTTTAAATAATCCTGTATAGGAAGGTCATCTATAATACTAGCAAGTATTCGCAAATCGATTACGTCGAAAGCACTAACGATATCGAAACTAATTAACGCACAATGTTTAAAATCATTCAAAGTCTCCCTAACAAAATTCTTTACAGCAACCATGGCCATTATAGTGCTCTTAGACTCTCTAAATCCATGTTGACCTTCGTCCAGATAGCAGAAGATTCCAGAGCTGTAATTATTCGCATTTTCACTAATCTCGTCAAAATCTTGGCACTAATCGGCAGCAATGTAACTGGTCGGTAAGACTTAGGCAACTCAGGTGGTCGGTTGCACTTACGTCGGTTGCACGTACGAAAAAACAAAACAAGACCCTTTTTCCAACACATAGGGAAATGATCAAAAAGAACACAAGTATTAAAAAGCTTAAGAACAAAATGGGTGAAACTTTTACAAAGATTTTTCACTACCAAGACATCTATCTCATCAAATCCTGGAGCCATATTGTTTCAGTGCTGGCGCATAACATATAACAATTATCTTTTTGTAATGGGATGGAAATCCTCCTGATTAGTATAATAATCTGTACTGGTAAATTCATGCGGATCTGTAAAATCAGCATTAGCATCAAAGTGATGATTCATTAGGTCTTCGGCCACGCCGTCACAGCTCGCAAACACATGAGAATTTTCTAAATTAATAAATATTAAATCTTCATGTGACAATTTCTTCTTAGAAATAAATTTATATATGGAACCGTATGCATTATTAGTTGAATCGCAGACCTTAAGCGATGCATTTCGCTTCGCCTTGCGAAGATTCTTCTTATACTCACGTCGAGCTATGTTATAGCTTTCTTTATACGTAATAACATCTAAGTCTTTTAAATATCTCTTATACAAGGCACTGAATCTGTTTCGCTCTCTTCAAAGATCTTCATCGTACCAAGTAATAGTTGGACAATGACGTAAGCGACCTCTACGAAAACACTGATTAATGATATCCTGTAGTAAAGCAGAAAACTCTTCAGTCCAAATATCTAATGCACAGGAATTCTATCCAGAGTAGCATTTAGACGAGACAAGTTTTATGACAACAAAGCATTGAATTTACACATCTTTTTATTTTTAGTTTTAAATCTTGTATAAAGATGTTGGACTGGAGACAGACTCAGGGTAAAACAAATATATCGATGATCACTATGCAAGTAATGGTCTATATCAACTTTCCAATCTTGTCAAAAAGATAAAAGATTTTATCCGATCAAAGTGAGGTCTGGACGACCACGTCTCTCGTCTTGAACAAAGGTGTGATGCGAGTCCGGTGAGTTGACTATGGATAGGTTAGTAATCATCAAACATTCTTGAAAAATTTCTGTCCTTTCGCTTTCTCTGGTATGCCCGAGAAAAATAATAGGTACATCGAAGTCTCCTCCAACGATAATTATAGCAAAGTCTAGGAAGTAGTAACACCAGTCTCTCAGGTCATTCTCGATTGGACTAGAAGGTGAAGAATACACTGATCCGATTATTAACACTAGAACCGCCGTTAGGGGTCATTTTGACCCCTGCCAAAATTGATAATAATCGATTCGAAACAGAAATGTTTTCTTAAGATATGTTACATGTATGAAGCACAAAAATAGGCTAATTAAATAAGTTAAATAGTTTTAAATAAAAATTCTGGTGTGAAACACTTATTTATAAAAATTGAGTAAAATAGCCAGCCGTTCTAGTGTTAAAGAACCTTGATCTATAGTTATATTAATAAAGACACTATTGTTTAAACTCAGAATGTTTACACATGCATAGTCGTCCGATGTACACATAATAGCAGCAGAACCAGTTAAAGAGAGGAAGCAGATCCAGCCTGTGGGGAGACCAACCAGCGAACCGTCATAGATTTAAGGATCTTGGCAAAGAGCAAAGGTTATATTGAAATCGTCCATATACTGGAAAAGAGCATTAGAGGCATCAGAACAATAGCGTAAGTTAATTTGAACAAAGCTTAAACCAGGGCTTTTGACAAAAGAATCAATAAGAACTATCAGAACCGTTTGCTAAGAGTCTTCACTCGATAAGATTTAAAAGTGGCACAATCAGTGCTATCGACTCTATGACCAGCATCAGTGTCAGTATCCTCCGCAAAAAGACAGTTAGCACAAGCTATCTCCGAAACCGTAAGTCCTTAATAGAATGATGTCCTGCACACTTGACACATTTCACATCATTCTAATATTTAGCTGCGGTGTGTCCGAAAGATTGGCAACGGAAGCAAAGGACTCTAGGAATAAAGACCCTGTATCTCTCCATATCTATAGAGATACGACGCTCCTTAACCAAAATTTTTAGTCACCCCTTTTGACGCCAACTAACCAATTAACCTTCCCCGAACGAGTCTGTATTTTCTTGACAATTTCAAATCCATCATCGTCTCCGTCTCCGCGGGCACGTCCCTCAACGAGCAATGATCTATGAAGAGAATCAGGAACCGCATCGTCATAAATTTCAGGCTCAGCACTAAGAACTAGGACCCGGTCTAGTATACGCCTGGGAACAGTGACCTTTATTTCTCCCTTTAAAGTGTCCATTTTATCTATGATCTCCTTGAATCTTTTCGTGTCGGCCCTAGTTTTAACTTTGAATATGAGCCGACCTGCCTTCGTCGTAACCACATCCTCCGGAAGAGGCATCTGTACTCCAGAACGACAAGCATTTTTAATTTCCTTCTTTATTTCTTCAATTTGTTTCTTTCCAGAAGACGAGATCACAACGGAGAAGCTCGGCTCAGCTGTTGGTTCAGCCGTCTGAACAGGAACACGCTGGGGAAACGCAGAATGGCTTGACGAGCGAGAAAATCTTTCCGCAAGAGATTGATATGCCTTAGAATTCAAAACCAAAGTCTTTAGTTTGGCATCGCTAGCCACATAATCACGATGAGCACGAACAAGACTTAAACCTATATGGTTAAACATTTTCCTGTTGTTGATATAATCTCCGCAGTGAATTTTCCACCCTTGTTACTGACCCTCGAAAAGCTCATATAAAAAAGCATGCACTTTATTCACAACTTCCGGAAATTCGAAATCATCTGCTTCCTGAAATAGAGACTTCATAGAAGCCTTCATCACATTAGCTTTCTTTGACATTAAATACAACACACGCCACTAAGTTATAAATAATAAAAAATTACCAAAAAATCAAAAAGCATGAAAAAAATTCAGTACACTACAAGACCGATCCGCGAAAATAAATCTCCAAATCAAACGCAATTCACAAAATATAGTAAACTACAGGACCACTCCACAAAAAAATCTCCAAATCAATAATAAATCACAAAATACAGCACACTACAAGACCGCTCCACCAAAATAAATCTCCAAATCAAAAATAATTCACAAACAGAGCAGAAGCACAAAACAACTCAACACAACAAGGCGTCAAGAAGGGGACGTAAACAGAAGACAGTCACGGAAACACCCACATCAAGAATATGGACTAACTAAATAAAACTGCATTAACCCTAGATCTACCGGGAATTTTATTCAAGTTTTAATAAAACGTTCTATACCAGAATTTTTATTTAAACTATTTAACTTATTTATTTACCTTATTTTTGTCTGTTTTATATACTTAGTTTATTTTAAAGAAATTTCTGGTTTGAATGAATATTTTGTATGTACCTGTCGGGTCCAATGGACCCGTCTGGTAGACGGAGGGTTAAATTAAGCCACAGAAATCTCAAATGAAAGCGAAAAGCAAGGAAAGATACCAATAAATTAATTAATATGAATAAATGTAAGAAAAATGTATAAATAAAAATAAAAAATAACATAAATACAGAACGCAAGGCCTAATGACTAAAGCACATGTTTTCGGAACTTCAAAAATTTGAAAGTTCCAGAAAACATAGAAGAAAAAACAGCAAAAATACAAAATAAGTATATAATTATAATAAGAGAAAGCGCAAGAAAATTATGCGTTATTACTGAGTCAAAATAATGAATATTTACCAACTTAAAACTTGTAATATCAGGAGCTCACAAAAACACGTCAAACGCACGCAATGGCGGAAGGACGTTTTTCTTGTTCACGTACTGGATCAGGGACTTGATCACCCAACTGGAGCGCCAACCAAATTTGGCATAGGCTATATGCTCCGGAGGAGAATCCCCCAACCACCAAACGAAACCACGGCCAAGCCAACAGGCCCGGAAAAACCAGAAAAACGGCAGTTATTCAAAGAAAAGATCAACATACCGAAGTGAATTCACTTGAGATAGATACAGAAAATAAACAATGAAAAAAAATTACAAGACAAGTTAACAGACAAACTTCACAAACGAAGTTTTGGCTTGACGACATTCTATATATAACAGATAAAAAAGTTCTTGATTCTAGTAAAGTTCACTAGTTCATAAAAAGTAATAACGAAATAAAAAAGTCAGTTACTTTAACTGTGAACTAACACATACGTGGCAAAACAACAAATGTGCACCACCGGAGACAGAAAAGAGTCATCCTTTAGAAACATCTACCACCGTATGTCAGGGCTCTACAAACTATAAATGCATATTTTAAGAAACAGAATACTAGTCTCTTGAATCCAAACTGTTAATCCAATTGACTAACCAAAATAAATAGTAAAATTCTCTACCAGCACAAATAATCTGTAGAATATCAATCCAGAAAACTTGAAGAAACTTGATGAGGATTAAAAACACAAGTCCATAAGAGAGAAATGTCCTTGAATGAGAATTGTCCATAAAAAAGAAATGTCCCGTAAAAACAAAAGTTTATTAAAAAAGTCTCTAAAATTGATTGTCCATTAAAAAGAGAAATTTCCAGTTTTAACATTGTTCATGATGGGATTCAATAGTTTTTATAAACACAGTAGTTTAGATATTACTAAACTTAAGCACCTAAGCTCGAGCACTAATTTGAAAAAAAACCATAGCCACAAATCAAACTGTAACCAGAGGAGCAACACATTAAAAATGTATAAAAAATAATTGGGCTGTAAATCAAAATGAATACTTTATGAATGAAAATACCTTGTTTAAGCTATTGTAAATCTTTTTAAGTTTGCCATAATTGGATCTCGAATTGAGGATGTCGCAAATGTTCCATTCCACCGATCTATTACGATGGAAATAAAAATGAGTATCTGAGACCTGGCAACTATCAAAAAGATAATGACGTACATCACCCCTTCTATGACAAAGACATCTGTCTGTATCCCTACGTCCTATCTTATATAAATAGGATGGGAATGCACCGTGAGAAGAATAAAAGTGCGCACAGATTTGTGAATAACAAAGATAATCTGTATTTACATGTCTTAATATACTGAAGGTGTCCATACCTTTGTCACTATTATCCCAATGATGCTGCCAGTCAGAAATAATCTTCCTTGTCAAAGCCGAATTAAGGTAACTTATAGGTATAGGTATGTCTTCTTCTTTATCAAAAATTCCATCCATAATCACAGATTTTGCCAGGTAGTCTGCTCTTTCATTCCCCTGTATACCAACATGGGCCTTCAACCCGCCTATATGGATAACTTTTTTATTCAATAAACGTAAGTTAGTAAAAATTTTCAACAACAAGGAATCTGTAGGAAATAATCTCTGAAGAGCGCTGTAAGATGATAAGCTATCAGTGTATAGATGGAAAACTTTAAAAGCTGTAGATCTGTACCAGTCAATCGCTTCTGAAATTGCCACCAATTCGGCTTGATAAATTGAATTAAATGACCGAAGTTTAACTCTGAAATCAAATATAAAAGCTTCATGATAATAAACATTAAAGGCAGCCGCAACACCCTCATTCATCTTTGATCCATCAGTGAAAATTACTGGATGGTTATAGGCAGGAACCGAGTCAACCACTGGTCTTACAAAATTGATATGATGTGAATAACAAACATACGGATAATCATATGACTTAATTTTGTTCATCAACTTACTAGAATTCACCAAGATATCATTAATTTCCATAGAAGAAATACCATGTATCACATTATATTTTAGTGAGGAAGCCGAGAGTTCTAGATGCAAAGGAGGAGTGCCTGCTAACACACAAAGTGCATCCGTTGATGTTGTACGATAAGATCTTATTACTGAAAGTAAACTCATTTGTTGGCAAGATGATAACCTTGGTAGACCATGATACTTCAAATCATTATACCAGACTTCGTGGCCATAAATAATTTGTTTCTTAAGCACGTTCAAGTACCAAATCTTGATAAATTCAATAGAAAGACCTTGATCCCTTATCCGAGTCTTTCTTACATAATATGTAAATCCTGTAATTTTTGTTCTGACCATGTCCAAATGTTCTAACCAGTTAAATGTGGTGTCTAACATAAAACCGAGATACATAATGTTATCTTTTACAGGAACACTTCTATTAATTAGTTTAAAAATCGGTCTTCTTTTCTTTAGTATCTTTGTACCAAAAAGCATGGCTACAGTTTTATCTGGATTAATTGATAGATTCAAACGAGCACAGGCAGTAACAAAATTTGCCACATGGTTATTCATCTTGTACTCCAATGACGCTCTTGTATTTGCACCATCTGTAACAATTGAATCGTCTGCGTATGAAATCATATCCATTAAATTATATCTACTTTGCTTCAATATTTCATCTGCTACAATTGACTAGATCAATGGCCGTAAGCAAGAGCCCTGCGGGCAGCCAAAGAAAATCCTGAACCAGCTGACACCCCGGAGAAATCGAAACCCAATCTGCCTTAAAGAAATATAATTTTTAAAAATGCTCTTCAAATAAACAAAGATTGTTAAGTTATCAATAATCTCCGAGGCGATAAACCAGTCCAGGACATCAAAGGCCCTCGAGATATCGCAGGAAACGGAAGCACAGTACTTGTATGTTGTCAACTTTCCCTTATCAAATTCTATAACCCCTTGAGGGGCACCGGTGTATATCATATACAACCTACGATTAATGAAGTTTTACACCAGAAAAATTTTATTAAATTTTACTTTTCTAACTTTGGTGGGAAAAAGCCGTAAAATTGCATTTACTTATTTTGAAATAGAATTTTTCAAAGATTCCGGTGGGAATTCTGCATTTCACAAACGTAATTGCTTGCCCCTCAAGGGGTTAAAGAAGCCACTGCTGTCAATGTACTCTTTGCTTCGTGAAACCCATGTTGGTTATCATCAAGATAGTTTGTATTTTCCAGCATCGAAATTATTCTAGTTTTCAACAGTCTTTCATAAACCTTTCCCAACACATGTATCAATGTTATAGGCCTATAGGAGCGTGGTAAAGCAGGAGGTGAGTTTCTCTTTCTGAAGAATACTATCAGACCCCTTTTCCAACATGTTGGAAAATGAGCGAGCCTTAGGCAGGTATTAAATATGCTGTGCATCAAAAATCTAAAATTTTTGCAGAGATTTTTCACAATTAACCCTCCGTCTACCAGACGGGTCCATTGGACCCGACAGGTACATACAAAATATTCATTCAAACCAGAAATTTCTTTAAAATAAAATAAGTATATAAACCAGACAAAAATAAGGTAAATAAATAAGTTAAATAGTTTTAAATAAAAATTCTGGTGTAGAACGTTTTATTAAAACTTGAATAAAATTCCCGGTAGATCTAGGGTTAAGGCATCTATATTGTCCTCACCTACAGCCTCATTATTTCTTTGCTTTTTTAAAGGAAAATTTAATTCACGGGTTGTAAACAACACCAAATCTGGATGATCTGTATAATCAACATCATTTATAAAATTATGAACGGAAGGCGGTATATCATTAATCTTAAAGTGCTCTTGCATCAATGCAGCTGCAACCTCATCATAACCATCAAAAACTGAAGAATTTTCGAGAGTTGTAAAAGCCAAATCAGCATATTTAATAGATTTGCCAGAAACATATTTATATAGGTTGTCGTAAGCATCCTCCGTTCTTCTACAGATATCTGTCCAGTCAACCTTCTTCGCACGTCGCAGATTCCTCTTGTATTGCCGACGAGCCAAGACATATATATACCTGTATTCTTCTACATCCAGATTTTTCCGATGTCTTTTGTAAAGTGCATTCACTCTATTTCTCTCAACCTTCAACTGTTTTGTATGCCAACTCGTTCTTGGCTTATGAGATAATTTACCTAATTTAAAGCTTCTTTGCATGATATGTTGAATATAATCATTAAAACGAATTAACCAATCTTCCAAAGTAGCAACATTATGAACTCTTTCTAGTGTATCATGCAATAGATCACCCTTTTGTCTAAAATGTCTATTGAACTTTGCAAAAGATTTATTTTAAGTTTTATATCTCATTTTGTGACTATAAAAAACATCCTATATAAGGTCAAAGGAAATATATCTATGATCGGAGAATAAGAAAACTCTATCAATAACCTGCCAGTTATCCAATAGCGGAACTATATCAGAACCAGTCAGCGTTAGGTCCGGAGGACCCTTTCTCTCGTCCTGTACGTATGAATGGTATGAATCTGGGTCGTTTAAAATTCTCAGATTAACAATCATAATATAGTTGTAAAATGTCTCAGTTCGATCATTTTCTCTAGTGTATCCCAGATAATTCAAGGTAACATTAAAATCACCACCAATTAACAGTCGTGAGCAGTTCGTATAATAATTAATCCAGGGAGACATGTCTCTATCAATATTACCAGATGGAGCACTGTATACTGATCCAATTATCATAGGACCTTGTAGCAATGTTATCGAAATAAAAATACTATTTTCACATCTAAAACTTACAAAACATGACATGGCTTTGTTAGTACAGAAGATTGCAGCAGAGTTAGAAAAAGAAGAGAAACACAACCAATCTGGCGAGATTCCAGAAACTGCTCCCTCATACACATAAGGATCTTGACAGAGAAATAAGATTACATCATTGCTCTCCGCATAGCGAGCCAAAGCATCGTTAGCATCGAAACAATGATGTTAATTTATCTGAATGAACCGCACAGAATCAGAAGAGGTAGAACTTAAAGGGACCAGTGTTATAAACGTCTAGAAAATGGTGTCTCTCTGTATTTCTTAAAACAGGGACAGTCGGGACCAGGGGTGTAAAAATCTAGGCGCCAGCAGGCAGTCTCTCACCACTAAATTTTATTCGTCATTTTTCGTCTAATATTTCGTCTAATATTTTTGCAAAAACGCTAATTAAATTTAACCGAAGAAAACTATTAAAATTTAGTGGTGAGAAACTGTCTGCTGGCGCCTAGATTTTTACACCCCTGGTCGGGATTGTCGGCACGATGTTCTGAGTCCACTGTCTGATCATCATCTTTTTCCTTTAGACAATTAACACAGGCCTTTATTACAGATTTACAGTCTATCTGACCATGTTTACCCGCACATTTCGTACATTTTAAGCCACCTGAACAACGCGACGCCATATAACCATACTCCTGACACTTATAAAATCTCATAATCTGAATATACTCCACTACTCTAAATCTATCGAAATCAATGCATAATCTGCGTCGCTCTATCAAGCTGACAAAACTCTCATCATCTACGTCCACTACACAATTTACCTTACCAGCTCTTGTTGAAATCTTTCTCACCACCTCCAATTCCTTATCATCATCCAAATCCGAATCCTACAAGACACTCCTTATACAATCAAAAACAGAATCTTCCGAATTATTCCGCTCCAAAATAAGTAAAGGAACCCTCTGTCTACGTCGTCTTCGTGTAACAATTTTGACCTTGTCTCCCCATGGTTCCAATGTCCTTTTGATCTTTTCCATGTCTTGTCTTGACGTCTCTTTAAGAACAAGTTGACCCGTCATAAACTACATCTTACCCGTCAAAACTACATCTGTCAGTTTGGGAAAATCCTATGTCTCTTTTGAAACCTTCCTCAGAACCTCTCTGATATCCTGGACCGTACCTTCTGTAGGCGTCCCCACAACAGAAAAGCCAGTTTCTTTCCTTGGAGACTTCTTTTTCACACCCAAACGTTCTGAGATGGAGTCCGATTATCCCGATCGTCTTTTCAGCAGGGCATCATATGCCATATTGTCCGTCACAATGGTCTTTAATTTTATCTCTCTTGTCACATATTCCCTATGAGCCTTTACTAATCGCAGGTTGACATAGTCCATGCATTTCTTTACATCATTTAAAATCTCTCTCGTCACTTTTCCACCCCCGCTTTTAGCCTTCTGTGCTTCAAGAACTTCATACATGTGTGAATTGACTTGTTGAATGGCAGACGGAAATTCGGCATCATCCAACTCCTTAAAAAAGTCCTTCAACTTACTCATAATTATCCAAAGAACACAAATAATCAGAAAGAGAAACACCAAAAATACAAAAAACAACAATCCCCGGCAATGCTCAACTAGCTGGTTACAGACAGAATTAACTTTCAGCACATGTAAGAGAGCTCCACTCACCTGGAGTACAGCGCCTAAAAGATACAGTGTGGAAAACGGCTACAAAATAGTGCTAAAAAATTGAATCGCATAAATGTTCAACGATGCTGAATAACAAGATATAGATCGTAGCGCCATCGTAGCGGTTTAAAAACGATAGTCATTCTAAAAGAGACTCTTTAACCTATTTCACGTCATTCCTTAACTAAATTAGCTTGACTAAAAATCTTATATTTATAGTTTCCGATATTTAACATTCTATAATTTTTGAAAACACAGGGTTTATACTGAAAAGAGTTACGAGATGGCGCTCGTATCAGCATATTGCCGCTGAGCATTGTTGGAGATTTATCGGATACAAGTTTTTAGCACTTTTTAAAGCATTATAGGAATAGGCGTTTTCCACACTGTATCTTTTAGGCGCTGTAATTTTAGCAGTATCGTCGCACATTTAAGAGATACAAATTTTTAGCACTGTTTGGATAGCATATTTCCACACTAGGTATTCTAGACGCTGTACCTGGAGACAAAAAATAAAAGCCAAAACTGGACAAAAGCTAAGCCCCTATAAACAAAAATGACCTAGGCAACACGCCGCTTAAAAGGAATCACCAAACAAATGAATCAACGGATAAATGAATAACCGGAAAACGAGATCAGAAACTAAATTTTAGATATACACTTGACATGTGACCAGCCCTCCCTTGACATGTGATCCAGAAAAAAGTCATATGTCAGAGTAACAATATACAAAAAAGAAATACCGACCACTCCACCAGAATAAACACCAATGACGTAATAAACTAACAGAAATTTCAAAACTTCAGCACTCCATCATAATAAAACGCCATAGAAACAAAAAACCAGAAAAAACAACTGAACTTCAAAACACAGCAGAAAAACAACTCAACACAACTCAAAATACAATATGGCGACGAAAACAAATGGACGCCGACACGTCCACCAAAAAATAAAAATGACTAAAAGTACTTAAATAAATGGAGATGTGAAGCAAGACTGGCATGAAAAGAAAGCTATTAAAGGTATTTATACATGGGAATTAAAAATTAAATAAAATAAATGTTAATTATTAAGATATAAGTTAGAAAGAAAAATGTTTGCCACTTTGCATACGCGCGTGGCACGGAAAAATAAGCTAAATGCTCTAAGAGCTTAAATAATAAATTTAAAACAGGAATAAAAACTTAAATACAATTGTTAAACATTAGAGAAGCCATGCATATATAAATAAGTTTAGAAAAAAGAATATTTACCACTATTATGGTCTTTGAAATCAGAGCTAAAAAACACTTCATTCAATGTTGAAGGCGCCAGGGTTTTTTTGTTGTTGTTGTTTTTCTTTCTTGTTCACGTACTTGATCACCCGACCGGAGCACCAACCAAAGAATGGCATAGGATGTAACGCTCCGGTGGAAAATCCCCACAACAATCACCGATGCCGGACATCGGAAAGCACCCAAAATAACAAGGAAAAAGGCACATATTCTGACGAACTTGCATAGTAAATCGTAAATTTACAAAACAATTGATGTTGCTTTCATCAAAATAATAAAAATAAAAACAAAAGTGAAGTGACTTAAATGTATAACAAAAGTTAAGACTATAAATCCTTGTTCAAGATTATGAAGTGTAAATGTTCATAAAAGTTCACTGTTCACTAATGTTCAAATGAGTTCAGTGTTCGAAAGAAAAATGTTCATAAAAGTTTTATATAAGAAAAACTAACTTGAAGAAAGATCACCATAATGTTCAGACCTCAAGAGAAAATCGCCGCCAACAAAAATGTCAGACAAAGGACAGTTACTATAAAAGGCACAATGTTGAGCCTTTGATGTAGTGTCAGAAAACCACGTAATGTCCGTAGCGAACTACTGATGAGTATTAACAGTATGATAGAAGTAAAAAGTTACAAGTGTAAAAATTATCAAAATTTATACTTAATAAATGAGTATTCCCTATTAAGTGCGTTGTACATAGCACACAGTCTTCTATAGTTTGAACGGGTGATGAGAACGTTTCGAATGTTCCATCTCAGTGTACAATTCCTGTTGAATTTAAATGTACAAGGCATTAACGGACAATGTCCAAACAAATAATGTTGTATACTTCCTACATCACCACAGTTACACCTGTTATTTGGGCGTTTTCCTATTTTAAACAGATACTGTGGAAATGCTCCATGTGAAGAAAGAAAATAACCTATCACCTGGGATTCACATAGAAATAAATCGTTAACCTTGTTTAATATCGCATAAGTATATCTTCCCTTCTCCGAATTTTCCCAAGAAACCTGCCATTGATCATGTAGAAGTGTTTTAAAATGGCGCTTTAAAATAGAAGTTGGTGCAGGAATGCGTAGAACTTTATCATACAGATCATTTATAATCACGTACTTAATAAAAGGAAATTTGTCATTCTAATATTCTGGTGCCAATGTTTCATTCACGGATTAAAATTAGGTGGTCTAAAAATTAACCACCGCCCTTTAAAGGGTTAAAAATAAATATGTATGAATATAATGAATAAATTGCTACTTCTCAATAAATTTATTTTCTTACTCTAAAAAACAGTTAACAACTTAAACCGGCGATTTTTCTCGTGATGCTGAGTGCTTTTCAAGACATTTTCATTAAATTAAAAGAATGTATTAGCACTACAAAGTAATTCTATTAGATTGCAGCATGTCTCGATTTCCTAGAAGTATATTTAAAAAAAACTATCTGAAATGCTGAAAAACAGTTTTATATACCTGCTAAATTAATTTTGTTTTTTCGATGTTGTAGTACATTATTAGAAAAACTTTTTTTCATGGTTACAAATAAAAGTGAATTTTTTACAGCATTTTATTTTCTCAATTAAGGAAAATATAATAAGTTGCTTTTTAAGTGCTTAGAATTTAATGTTATTTAATCATATGACTTACGCATATGGAAAAAATTTTTGGTGTTCCACATTATTACAACAAAAAAAGAGTAGAATGCATCTGATGCATTAATAATTTATGGAAGGCAATTTGTGACTTCTTGTCGAAAATTGTTTATTTTTTAAGAAATTCATTATATGTTTCGATTTTTTTTATGTCTTAAAAAATAATTTCTTTCCAGTTCGTAATTCTCGTTATCTTAAAAAAAGGCTACTACATTTTTTTATGTATATTTACTGGAAAATTTTAAGTACAAGAAAATAAAAAGACGTGATTATTTTCTGTGAGTACTGTGATTATAAACCTTTACTGAGGGTCTTCATCCAGGGGCCCACGAAACACCAGGCTACTATTATTTCAGTATAGAAAAATTGTCCTTATTTAATGACATAAACATTGTGATTAACTAAGGTGAACAGTATACTTCTTAATTTATGTTGTCAAATGTATTTCACCTAAACAGTTGAAGACTCCATTGCAAGGTACGTACATTCCTTATAATTTTTAAAGACCTCGGCTCTACTATTTAATATTTGAAGTCTTTGCCTAATACAGGGTGCATAGGAAAGTCCCTTTAACCTCAAAATGCTTGCTAACGGAGAGACCTAAAGTTATGCAAGTGAGTTAATGTTATAGTAAACTGACTAAGCCCGACCTAATGCAAACGACAGCAACGTTCCTAGTGGCGAAATTTAGACGATATCCATTGCAAATCGAAAATGAAAAGAAATAGAGCAAAATTTCCAGTTAGAAAATTTTAGAGCATCAATTAATTAGTACAAAACGACATTAGGTTCACACAGATAAGATAAATTGTCGCCTGTTTACCCAAAAATGTCCGATATCGACGAGGGACGATTCTACTTTGCATATTCACATTTCGAAAATGTAGCAGTGCGCAATTGCTGATTGTGGCGTTGTACGGTACTGTAATGTCTGTTAAAATTTAATTTCCAGTGTATTTAACCCATTGAGGGGCAAGCAATTACGTTTGTGAAATGCTAAATTCCCAACGGAAATTTAGAAAAGAATTATTTAAATAAGGAAAAGCAATTTTACGCCTTTTTTCCACCAAAGTTAGAAAAGTAAAATTTCATAAAATTTTTCTGGTGCGAATCTTCATTAATCGTAGGTGGGATAAAATATATCCTACCGCCCCTCAAGGGAATAAAACTTTAATTTAACACTAGAGCGCCCGGAAATTTTACTCAAGTTTCATAAAAACATTTGAAACCAGAATTTGTATTTAAAATTATTTGACTGATCTATTTAACGTAATCTGCAATTTTCAAATTTAACTTATTTTGTGAAAGGATTTCTGGCCCGAATTGACATTTAACCCTCTAAGTGTTTGGGGCGTATTATTCCGTTCACTAAGCTCCAGGTTTCACAGCAATACAAGAAATATTTAAGATAATATAATTCTATAGATTTAATGAATTTTAAATACATTGAAGAATGATTAATACTCTCAAGGATTACATTCATATTTGTAATTGAGTTTTTTTTTTTATGTTGAAAGAATAATATTTTCTTAGCATTTAAAAGAAATGCAAAGAAAACAACATTACAATTTTATCCTTTTGCAAGACGCTCGGGGGGTTAATCATATGGGCGGAGTCTAATTGACTCCTTCTGGGTGTTCTAGAGTTAACCCTTTTAAGGGCAGAAGAATTCAGTTCGTAAAATTGTGAAATAATTGACTGACACCAGAATATTCAAACAAATATCTCAGAAAATAAAAACCCGCTAATTTGCACTTCCGTTACAAAAGCTAAATATTATTAAAATAATCATTGTGCCGTTTGGCAATTTTAGAAATAAAAATTGGTTTCTAGACCGTCTAGCCACCGCCCTTGAAAGGGTTAAATCTATGTCGCCGTATAGAAGAGGCTTGCAATAGTCGTTCCATGCTGAGAAATGTGCATGCAAAATTACTCTCACGAATACAAACATGTCTCGTGAGCAACGGCGAACTTTTCGAACATACTGGATATTAACTTTTTATCACTGTGTGACAGTTTATCTTTTTTTTTTTTTTTTTTTTTTTTTTTTTTGTGTGTGTGTGTGCGATGTTATCACTTTCCCATTCAAACGTTTACAAAAAATGGAGTGCATTGATTTCGGACATATTTGGGTATACACTCGAGCATTTATCTTATCCATATAAACCAAATGTCGTTTCGTACTAATTAATTAATGCTCTAAAACTTTCGAACTGGAAATTTTGCTCTATCTCTTTTTGTTTTCAATTTGCAATGGATATCTTCCAAATTCCGCTACTAGGTTTGCTGATGTCGTTTCTATTAAATCGGGCGTAGTCTCTTTACTATACAGTTACCTCACTTGCAGAGCTGTAGCTCACTCCGTTCGCAAGTATTTTCAGGTTAAAGGGACTTTCATATGCACCCTGTATATGGTTTTCAATTTAATTTTTTTAGAGTTGAATTGCTGAATCTCTGCGATTAAATAACTCTAATAATTTTTTTCGAAAATTATGATAAATATATAGGCACACTACAATTAAAATTGCAATGCCAGACATTAAACGCTCAGTGCTATATTTCACATACATATTAAGCGTAATAATAATTACAAGAATTCTGATGCCATTGTGGAGTTTGGGAATTAAAAATGAGTGGTTTCATAAACATATCACCGCTCTTGAAAGGGTTAACCAGTTCACGCTGGGGTGCATCACCGGTGGGTAACGCTTGACTCTCCCACCTGGCGGATTGCATCACCGGTGGGTCACGCTTGACTGTCGCATCAGGCGGCGTGCATCACCGGTGGATCCCACTCTACTGTTCCATAGATGGCGTGTACTACAGGTGGGTCGCACTCGACTGTGCTATGGATGGCGTGCAGTACATGTGGGACACACTTGACTATTCGAAAATTCAGTATTAAAAACAATTCATTATTATAAACTTAATATATTCACGACGGGAAACAAGAATTCTCGTTTTCATTCAAAAAATATCATTGACTAAGGCCAGTGCTTCTACCTTACAGAAATGCATTTATATCATGTTGTCCATATTTTTTTTAGATTGTGAGACATTTTATAGTAAATTCGTACATATGTAGTCAATAAAAGCATAAGTAAAAGCCAATAAAAGTCTCTAAGTAACTTCCTTACTCCTTACGAACTTTCAGACATTCACACTCAACTCTGATTGTTATATTTGAGTTCAATTAAATAAATATGTGAGGGGCGGTACATTACATACAGTGTCTGCTTAACCCTTTCAGGGGCAAGGTACTTGCATTCGTAAAATGCTGAAATGAGTGATCAACTCCAGAATCTACAAACAACTTTATTTGAAAATAAGCAAAAGCTTTAGTTCACGTACTTAATAAAAGGAATTTTTTTCATTCCATTATTCTGGTACTAGTGTGGCATTCAGGATTTAAAATTAGTTGGTCCAAAAACGAACCACCGCCCTTGAAGGGGTTAAGCGACAGTACCGCGCCGCCAGATGAAGCAAAACATGAATTAGAGCGCCGTCTCACAGCGAAAAAGATGAATATCGGCGCGGGCGTAAACGTGTTAAACAAGAAATAGTTTTTTTTATAACGGAAAAAAATATTTTGTTATAATTTATCTTTTACACGTTTAATGAAGTTTAGTTACTTTTTCAGCAAGTGAGATTTCAAAATCTCTGTTTTTACTATTTTCTTCTTTTTGGTATGTTTATTTTAAAAAGTCATAAAGACAACGAATCAAGAAAAAAGATAAGCTAAACTTAAACTTACACTATGTGCAAAACTACTTAAAAGATGACAGAATACTAAAAAGATGTTAAATTATTTTAATACCTTAGTACTTTCAACTATAAAAAACATAGTCTTCGTCTGAGGAATGTAAGAAATACAATTGTTGTTGGCGTCTAATTTTCAAAATTCACGTAGATGGTGACGAAAGGAATGAAAGTTGAAGTTAATTTTTAGATCCGGAAAACATTAATAAATAAAACATGGATATAGGGAAGTGGAATATTACTCGATTTATGATTATTTAAGTAAACTGAGCCAAATTCTGGGTATGTTGTAGGATAAAACGTCATTGCAAACAGTATTTTCTTTTGTAATTATTTCTATTGATTCGCGGATGATTAAATACTGATAATTCTTTGAGGGATATATAATTTTTGCGTCTTCGAAATTAACTTGTATATTCTGCTTAAGGTTAAGTCTTGACAGGGCTGTTGTAGGTCGGTTATACTTTAAATCTCTCAAATGTTCTTTAATACGGACTTTAAGTTTACGTGAACTCATTCCTATGTATTCGAGATAAATATTTTCTGTTTTCAGTGGAATTATATATACTCCAGAAATTTCATCTTCCGGGATCGGGTCTATTTTGGCACAAATTAGATTTTTCAGTTTTGCTGGAGGAGTGGAGATTACGTTTACGTCAACGCGGAAAGTGCATGTCTGAGTTTTTCGGAAAGTCCTGGTATGTACTTCATCTTGGAATATCTCATATTACACCGAGGAGTTTTTTGTATTTTCATATGGTTCTTCTGTGAATTGATTAGCTTATCAATAATGCGTATTGGGAAACCATTCTCAACTGCAATGTTTCTAATGGTATTTAATTCATTTTCAAGGTGATTAATAGAGCAAACACTAAAAGCTCGTCTTACGAACGGAGCAAGTTTGTAGTTAAAAGTTGATGTACTTTCTATGTATTTATTTACTAAAAAAGATAAGTTATGAAAAGTGGCGTGAAAGAGATGTTTATTTCAAATTTGAATTCAGTATATTAATAAACATTTAATTTTGTACATCTACATCAGGTGTGTAAAAGCGGTGTGTCCCTTATCACTTTTTAAATTAGTAGTCTTTGTTTTATTTTAAATATGTGCAAAGAAAATGCCTTTTTTAATGCCATAATTACTGTGTTTAAATAACAAAGAGTTAATTAGTTAGCTAATTAGTTAGTAAATATAGTTAATTAGAGGCCAATCAAGAAAACACGGTTTGTACCATTAAAGCATAATATAATTAAAATCGATAAGGAATTGAATTGATGCAGTGGCGTAGTCAGAGGAGGGTGGGGGAGTCCAAATGCTGTTCATACCTCTAAAATCGAAATGTTTTTTTTCGCCTTGATTAATAGCAGAAAATTCCCTGATTAGATAAGGGAATGAAAATTTTATAAAATTAGTGGTGTACAGTGCATCTGGACTGCTCCCCCCCCCCCGCCACCTCTGGCTACGCCACAGAACTGATACACTTATTAATATTACAAAATAATTTAAGATTTTAGCATAATGAATGTTTGAAATATGTACGCATAATCTGCCAAATTTTACTCTTTTTTGTTGGAACTATTTTTGAAAAGTAAAATGTGCCTTATTTAATTGGAGATTGCAAGAGGTTAATTAAGTGAAATTTTATTTTTCAATTATACTAATAACAAATTAAACGTAAAAGTTCGCAATTATAATGTATGTTTATGAAGCATAAGTGGCCATTTATACTTGAAATACTTTTGCATTTTTTAAAGTATAAACCAGGGTTCGTACGCTTCAAGGACTTTCACACACCTTTTACCAGAATTTTTGTAAAGTAATATTCGCATTATTTAATTAAAAAAATATATATATCTATCTTCAGGTATAGCGACCAGTACTTTACGAAATTTCTGGTACTGAAACACCTAAAATTTCATAAACCCCTTGATGAGTATGAACTCTGTAAACCAGTATAAATAAAACACTAATTTTAAATTATACAATACGCCAAAAAACACTCTTGGGCGGTGTTTCTTAAAACCAAAAACATATAATGCACAAACAAGGTGCATAAACTTCTTGAAATTCGCAAGAAGACTGGCGGCACTGTTTAACATTAGAAAATTTCAATTTCATACTTAAATAGCAGAATGCGTAATCACCGTAGTGTTTCCAGTAAACCATTTTTCAAAATTTAGGTTTCTTGATATGCACCACTTTTTTGAAATGGTAAAATTCCCCTTGTTTTAGTCTTAATTAATCTGCCATTAAATAAGTGGCATTTTGTGACTTCAAAAATGTGGTCCCAATCAAGATATCTGAATTTTTAAAAAAAGTCGCCTACTGGCAACAATGATTACCCATTTAAATCGCAGAATTTGAAACAATTTTCTCTAAATAAATACGGCGGAAAATACAGGGTGTTTCATAAAATATGGGCAACACTTTTAGAGATTGATAGTTCACATCAAAACAAACAATTTTCATCAAAGAATGTATGGTCGGAATTAAAACGCAAAGATGCTAGAGAGAGAGCCAAAGGAGATATTCAGTTTTGCCAGTGGGCTATTTTTTAAAATTCAGATTTATTGATTGGCACCACTTTTTTGAAATGATAAAATTTCCCTTGATCTCCAGTGTTCTACCACTAAACCACAAGGACGATGTCCAGCCTGGCATTTCTCACTTATAAAAGTTGGTAAGGCTGCAACCGCAACACTGGAGATCTATTCCAGCGACCCGGGTTCGATTCCCGGCTTGGACATTTTTCACTAAGTTGGTTTACGCTTTGTTAGCAATGTGATAATTCACAACTTTAATATTCAATAATTTCAAGCGTAATGTCACTGCTGAAATGTAGTTAAAAAAAAAAAATAATTAAAAATTGTATATTCACCGATGCTGGGTTTATATGCGTCTCATGTTACGCCGCTAGGAATGTGTGCTCATGAAGACTTCTCCATCTTGTGCTGCGGTTGCAGCCTTACCAACTTATATAAGTGAGAAATGCCAGGCTGGACATCGTCCTTGTGGTTTAGTGGTAGAACACTGGAGATCTATTCCAGGGACCCGGGTTCGATTCCCGGCTTGGACATTTTTCACTAAGTTGGTTTACGCTTTGTTAGCAATGTGATAATTCACAACTTTAATATTCAATAATTTCAAGCGTAATGTCACTGCTGAAATGTAGTTTATAAAAATTAATTAAAAATTGTATATTCACCGATGCTGGGTTTATATGCGTCTCATGTTACGCCGCTAGGAATGTGTGCTCATGAAGACTTCTCCATCTTGTGCTGCGGTTGCAGCCTTACCAACTTATATAAGTGAGAAATGCCAGGCTGGACATCGTCCTTGTGGTTTAGTGGTAGAACACTGGAGATCTATTCCAGGGACCCGGGTTCGATTCCCGGCTTGGACATTTTTCACTAAGTTGGTTTACGCTTTGTTAGCAATATGATAATTCACAACTTTAATATTCAATAATTTCAAGCGTAATGTCACTGCTGAAATGTAGTTGAAAAAAAATTAATTAAAAATTGTATATTCACCGATGCTGAGTTTATATGCGTCTCATGTTACGCCGCTAGGAATGTGTGCTCATGAAGACTTCTCCATCTTGTGCTGCGGTTGCAGCCTTACTAACTTATATAAGTGAGAAATGCCAGGCTGAACATCGTCCTTGTGGTTTAGTGGTAGAACACTGGAGATCTATTCCAGGGACCCGGGTTCGATTCCCGGCTTGGACATTTTTCACTAAGTTGGTTTACGCTTTGTTAGCAATGTCATAATTCACAACTTTAATATTCAATAATTTCAAGCGTAATGTCACTGCTGAAATGTAGTTGAAAAAAAATTAATTAAAAATTGTATATTCACCGATGCTGGGTTTATATGTGTCTCATGTTACGCCGCTAGGAATGTGTGCTCATGAAGACTTCTCCATCTTGTGCTGCGGTTGCAGCCTTATCAACTTATATAAGTGAGAAATGCCAGGCTGGACATCGTCCTTGTGGTTTAGTGGTAGAACACTGGAGATCTATTCCAGGGACCCGGGTTCGATTAACGGCTTGGACATTTTTCACTAAGTTGATTTACGCTTTGTTAGCAATGTGATAATTCACAACTTTAATATTCAATAATTTCAAGCGTAATGTCACTGCTGAAATGTAGTTGAAAAAAAAAATAATTAAAAATAGGAATGGAGCTTTAACGTTTGCATTGATCAAGTCAGTGTTGCGAGTGGGCTACTTTCTTATTCAATTTTTTTTACTGTCACCAGTTTTTTAAAATTGACAATCTGCCTTTTTTTCACGTTATTTATTCTGTCATTAAATAAGGAGAATTTCACTATTTCAAAAAGTGGTGGCAAAGAATAAATCTCAATTTTAAAAAAAGTATCCCACTGGCAACACTGGACCAAGTTTCTAAATGCGCCAGCACCTTTGCGTTTTATTTCGGACCATGCATTCTTTAATGACAGTTGTTTGTTCGGATGTGTACTATCACCTCTTAAAGTTTTGTCCATCTTTTATGAAACACCCTGTATATAAAAAACGTATGGAAAAATGTGCGCAATGTGTACAATGTATTAAATATTAACACGAACATTTATTATTTTTGGAAATTGCACAGACAAGTATCCCACTGGTCGTAGTAGGCCGTTTTTTTAAAAGCAGTATTTTTAACCCTTACCGGCGCAGAGCACTTCTATGGAAAAAATGTTGAATTGAATGACTGACAACGGAATTAACATAAAAATTTATTTTAATATAAGAAAAGGTTATTTTTCCCATATAAAATAAGCAGAAAATATTTAGACCAGAATTATGGTGTCATTATTGCATTTGGCAATTAAAATTAAATGGTTTCATAAACATGCCACTGCCCTTGAAATGGTTAAGAGAAAAATTCGTGGTGAGTTTTATCAACAATAGCAACAAAAACGCCTTTCAAGATTAGTTAAAAAATATATATATATGAAACAGATATTCCCTTAACCCGTTAATGACGACTATTATTTACACTTCTTTTAATACCTAGATACCAGTTCACACCAGTTTTTTCATATTGTAACTTTAACTGATTTAATCTCTCTAAGTTTCTGATTAGATAATATGAAAATTGTCTTACTAATATACTGGTTTTCAAATTTAAAGATTTCGTACTGCTTAAATGGTAAGTTTTCCTGCCAACCAGTTTAACCCTATATCTACTGCATGGAACTATTAATAAGGAGGAACTGACATATCCTTAAAATAGTGAAGCTTCAACTGTAACCGCTATCGCGGAAGTTGTTTACCGCCGGTAGAAACGTCCACCAGTAGAATTACACAGAAGCTTTCAACCTATTTAAACGCATTATTTTTACAAAATTTCAGTCATAAATATTCCTAGAAACAGATTTTCATTTTTACTGGTAGGAGTTTACTTTGGCGGTAGTTAGGTCCTGCGTTTCCGCCATATTGTGACAACCAGGGAAGCAAACTGAAAGTTTTACAAGGCATACTGACACCAGTAAAAACAAATAGAAACTTTTATGACATTTTTGGCATAAAATTTCCATGAATAAGACGCTTAATTAAGATGAAATTTTCTATTTAATTTTACTGGTGGTACGTTTGCCGTGGAGGTAATCAGAAACTGAAGATCCGATTTAAAAAATGCAACCGCCATCTTGTGACAACCTCCTCAGTTACTTCACTCCCAACAGGTAGACTTAACACGATATGTCTCCTCCTCTTTATTCATAACTCCATTATCTACTGACGGTACTTATAAGTACCACTCACTTTAAACTTTCATCCCATAGTGACTATTACTAATATTCTAATGGTAATTTGCAAAACCACTCTTTTAACTCCACTTTATGCGAATTCATGGAAGCAGTAGTTCTAGGTTTGTTATTTTAGCGAGGAAGGGGGCTATCTTTGACACAGACGATGTGTTTTGTGTCGACATTTTGTACAGATTGTCACGGTCGCCTTTTTATTGCTCCAAACACAGTAAAGGATATACCCTTAAAGATAATATCTTATAATAAGTTCCTATAAGATAAGTGTTGGATTTTTTTTATATGCTCATTATTCTCTTAGAATACAGTTTGACTAGCTATTTTATGTGAACGGTGTATATATTTGATTTAACAGTTGAATTACTCGCTGGTACTTATAAGTACCGTCAGTACACTGGGTGTTGGAGAAAAAATTCTTGTTTACTTTTCGTCTGTGTGGTTATCCATCGTTTTCATCTGCTTTAAAATGTAATTACTAAAATGTAGTGTAGTAATGATTTCCCTGGTACTACTTTTCTGTTTCATTGTTATTTTGTATAGGAAATCGAAAAAGTTGTGGCACCGGCTCGTTTTTGCTATGCTAGAAATGGCATATGTAAATTCATATGTTGCATATGTGGAGATGCGAGAGAATATGTTGTCCCTAGAATATAGACGTCGCATAACTATAGCACTAGTGCCCTTTTTTTACCCTTTCAGGGGCAAAGCATTTTCAATTCTAAAGTGTTGAAATAAATTATTGGTACCGGAACTTCCCAAACGATATATTTCTGAATACGAAAATGACTATGTTTCACATATTTATTAAATGAAAATTATTTTCTGTTTCCATTTGAAATACCTTGTGGGTTTTCTGTTACGATATTCTAGTCATGGTGTACTGACGGTACTTTAAATTACTACTTAGTTAATTACCTCTAAATAATTAAATTTCTCACTGGTGAGAATTTTTTTTTATGTTTATCCTTTAATTTTCATTGTAGTAGCTGAAAAGAAAATATAACATGAACAAAATTGCAGTAGATCATATTGCAGTAGATAAAGGGTTAATGAGTTAAAAAAAAAGATTTTCAAAAAATGGACGGAGTGGGAACTCTGCACGGAAGTAAATTGAATAATCATCAACTATCGTCAAACAAAATCATTATGCCTTTGACAAATGATTTTCGGGAACTTTTTTGACTACAATCCTGCATAGTACTGTGTTGCAAAAAGATATATAGGGCATAAGGGGGAAGACATTTTCTCACCACTATTTCAAAAAAATAATTTTCGTGTTAGCAAAGTGCGTACACTTAACAACATTTCTAGTATGGGGCTCTTTGCTTAATATATATATATATATATTTTCGAAATTATAATCTTTGCTACAATTGACTGAAGAATTCGTAACGTATTTCTTCGATTACATGAGGCAAAAAACTCTATTAAAAAGTTCAGTTCGAGCTTCATGTATGACAGATTTTAGTCTTCGATGTAGATTTTTTTGTTTTGAAATAGTGCTACGGAAATCTTAAAAAGTGGTCGACAGAAGTAGCTTAGTAAATAACTTAATTTCCGTCGTATAATCCTCGGATCAAACAATCATGTTTAAACCAAGAAATTTTATTTAATGATCAAAGTGGCCAGTTTGGCCTCCAATTTTAATCCGAAATTTCAAATTGACACCGGAAATTTCTAAAGAAGAATTTTTACTTTATGCGACCGCTAAATTTCTCTCAATGAATAAAGCCTAAAATACTATACTTTATTGCTGGTATGAACTCGAAATTACTACATAAAAATGGAGGCCAAACTGACTACTCGGTTAATGATTGAAGTTAAATATTTACTGTGATTTAATAAGTTGCATTTTATGAAATAAGATTTCTGGGTCCAAACATAATTGTTTGATCGAAGATTATAGGCCGGAAATTATGGTAGATATTATTTCTCCAAATCTCAAATTAGTATTTATCTTTGATGGTTACGGGTGCAGTTTTGAAAGGAAAAGTAATCAACTTCCGCTGTTTTTGTAACATATCAACAGGGCTACCACGTTTTCCGTTTTTTGGACACCACTATTTTCAAAGAAAAATCCTTATACGTTTCATAGAAACTTATCTTGAAGAGCGTTTTTCCTGTAATTATTGCAGAAAATTACTACGAATTTATTATTATTATTATTATTGTTTTTCAAATAGCGGAGCAGTGGAATCCCTGTATCAACGCACAATATTGATACTTATACATTGAACTTTTAAGATATTTTTTAATATTCCAGTATTTTGAAATTAATTTTTAATATATTTTGTAATATTCTTTTTGAAATTATATTTTTGATTCGTCAACATACACTGGCTTCCAAGTACTTGTGATTTGACTATAGTCTACATTAAATAGACACCTCCCGAAAACACTTAAATTTGGTGACAAGGTTACAAATCTCTCATTTACCAACCAATCCATTCGTGCTTATGGATTGATCATCTTTTATGCAGACTTTTAGCACTTTTCGAAACATAAATTATCTTATGTTGTCACAGACTGTTGCAATTGAATAAGATTTAAATAAATCAAGAAAATGGGAGACAAAAAAAGGTAAAAATTGACAATTTTGGAAAATCTACTAAATTTTGAGACCAAGCGTGCTGCCATCTACAAGCTATTCTGAGGGACCAAAAAAGCACATGGCAAAGTTTTACCGGCAGTTTAAGACAGAATATCTTCCCTTATTTAAAATCAGAAGTTTTTACTAAGGCAAAAAATTCAGTTATAAAATGCTGGTGGAATTGTGCCTTGATATTGATTTTCAATTCGCTGCCCTGCTTAACAAAAGAATTCTGTGTAAATTAAAGGCATTTACTGCAAGTGTCTAACGATTTGACACTCACTATTAAATGTAAGCAAATAAAGATTAATATGCATTATAATTTACATATTATGTGGTTTATTTTGTTTACTTCTGACGTTCATGTATCGTGGTAACACAGGAATACGAATTAATATAATATACAATAGCGAATCCCTCCGCTCAATCTGGGTATGCTCCAAATCTATTTCACTTTTTTTTTTATTTCATACTTTAATCGGCGCCTTATTTAATCGGAAAAAATTATTAGAAAACTCAAGAAAGATTACTATTTGGGAAGATAGTGAGAAAGAAAGTGATCAGTTGGAGTATCAAAATTCTCTTTGATACCATTAATATATATGTATATCCACGTCTACTTAAATAATACTTATACTTATTTCTGTTATTAAAAATGTAAATAAAATTAACTGCATGTGAATAAATTTATCCCTAAAATTATTTGTGATACATCTAAAAATCAGATACTAATATTCTTTGAAATGAATGATGTCAACCTATGGCCTGAGGGATATCACAGTTTTTAGGTAATAATCGTCACCTTAATTTGATCACAAAAACTATTCTCAAGAAAAATTCTAAAATCGAAGTTTACAACTAGGGGCCTTGCTGAGTTAGCACAATTCATGAATAGAAATATTGTCATTAATTAATGACAAAAATATTGCTGTTAAATAAGGCGAGAATTATTCTTCAGAAATTTCGATCAAGGATTGGAAGAAAATGCGAGAATGGAGGTACCGGTAATCTCCCATACTTTTTCTGCAAAGTAATTATGATTATATTTTAAGTGCAGAAACTGTATCTTAACCTCTTGAGGAGCACCGGTATATATTATATGCCACCTACGATTAATGAAGTTTTACGCCAGAAAAATTGTATTAAATTTTACTTTTCTAACTTTGGTGGAAAAAAGCCGTAAAATTGCTTTTACTTATTTTGATATAGAATTTTTCAAAGATTCCGGTGTGAGTTCTGCATTACAGGAACACAATCACTTGCCCCTCAAGGGGTTAAGTAATGCAAAAAATTAAACGTGGAAAATGTGGTAGATGTTTCCATGCCAGCCCCCCTCCTTTGGCGCTACCCTACCGCCCTCTGAATACTAGGCCTACTTGCTGACCAGGGTTGCCAGTTTAGCCTCCATTTTTATTCAGAAAATCCGAATTCTTACCAGAAATTAAAAATAGTATTTTTTGCTTTATTTAAGGGCAGTTGGAAAGTCAAAACCCAAAATATATCGAATTTTGATTTTTTCATATTTTGAATCTACCATTTCTCCTCTTTCTACTGTTATATTACTTTTGTTTCTACAGCAACCAGAAGTTGGAAAATTTTTAGTAATTCTGTTTGTTTATCTACTTTACTACTAGTGCGATTATTTACTTTAACCCCTTAATTCTCGCTCCCATCAATATCACGGGCTGAGGAGTCGTTCGTTATTTCTCGTGCCCCTCATATTTCCTGGGTGGTGAATAATTGCTGGAAAAAACTTCTGAAACCAGAAATATTTAACTGGTATATCGGTGTGAAGTCTTTGAATATCCGTGCTAAGATTTAGTTTTTGGCACTAATTGTGATGCTGGAATTTGTATTGCATGTTTCGAAATATATCACACTCAAAAAAATGATTAATACTCAAAATTTAATGTATATTATATTATTTCAAATATTATTTGTAAAAATTTGTTTGATGAGGATAAATAAAGATCTAAGATGTTAAAAATGAAGGTCTTATTCGCATTAAATAAAATAATAAAACTTTGTAAAAAAATCACCATAAAATAAAAACAAAACACAGGACGTGTTTCGAGCTAAAAACATAACAGCTCGTCATCAGCTACAGCAATTTAATTGCTTCATATCGCCAGTTTTCGGTGCTGTTTCGCCTTATTCGCATTAATTTGTATGGTGTAAAACAAACATTAAAACACAGAATTCTCGCATTTACAGCAAATGTGAATTTGTTCTATAACATCTTTTTTCGCCTTAAACAAAAACTAATTGCATATTTTATATAGAAACCTTATAATTATTCAATTTCTGCAATAAAAATAATAGGTACGTTTTTGAAAGTTTTTCCAAATATTAAGCGACCGTTAACCCTCTCGCTGCGCAGCCCGAGAGTTTCTCGGGCAACGTAAAAGTAGTGAAATTTGCGCAACCCGAGATTTCATGGGGGATGCATTTTTTCCGTCTAATTAACCCTCCTTGATCATTCCCACCAATTACTTTTTATTGTAAATTTTCCCTTTCTAATCGGAGCATTTTCCCGAATTAATCAAATGAAAATTTTTGTTTTGAAAAACCGGAGACAAAAGAATAAAAATTCTTAAAAGACGCTCGTCGCGAAGGAATTAAATGCGCAATTTTTGATGGTGTTTTGATGAAACAATTACGCAGCGAGAGGGTTAAGGAGTTAAACTTGATTTTCTCAAAATGTTGTTTTTTTAACTTCGATGTACCTTTTTGATAAAACTATTCTACATTATGCTTCGAAAATTTTCTTGAACATTCTATACATATCCCTGCTTAATCTGTGGTGAATTTTTTAAACTCATAAAAATAACTTTTTTTATTATTATCATTATCTTTCAAAAAATTGCATGCTTTTTGAAATTTGAATATGGTTTTTACTTCTGATTTTTTAAAAAAGTATCTAAGCTTTAATTAATTATAAATTTAACTTCAGATTATTAAGAATTGTCTCTTTTTATGCATAAAAAAATTCAAGTCCATATCTTAGGTAGTTTATGAGAAAAGGTACATTAATTTAACATGGCAGATATAGGGATTTCGACTGCCCTTAATGACAGAAATGTTGTGATTAATTAAAGATGAGTTTCATCTTTCAAAATTTCCGTTGTGAATTTGAAATTTTGAATTAAATGTTCTGGCCAAACTGGAAAATCTGGCGCTGACACAAAAATTGCGGCTGTCATCAGAGTTCCCTGTTTGTCCTCTAACTTTAATCCGAAATTTTAAATTTATACAGAAAATTTCGAAAGAAAAATTTTTACTTTAATTGATCGCTAAATGTCTCAAATAAAGTATTAAATAACATTTTTTATTTCTGGTGTAAAAACAAAATTTCTGAATAAAAATAGAGAGCAAACTGGCAACCCTGGCTGCCTTAGACGGATTAATTTAAGCGTTTGTGCCAGGGTTGGCCAACTGTGGCACGCCGCATACCACTAAAATTTTACAGAAAATTTCCAGTTTTTTAATCGCAGAGATTCAATGGCTAAATAAGGCATTGATTACCATGAACATTTAGTGTTGTCGAGCGTGCCACGTTTGGCCACCCTTGGTTTGTACGATCCATCAAATTTGAAAACCTTCTAAAAGGCTTCTCAGGCTTATTTTCCTTATATCATTCTTATAGATATTACTGGTGTGTAAATTTAGTGGAATGTGCCAAAGCTTAAACAAATCCGTTAAAACAGCCGCTATTTTGTGTCAGCGTGTCGTATTAAAAAATTTCTAGTATTCATAGTAGTTTATGGTGACGAGAAGCAATCCGGAAAAGACGGACAACATTGTTTTTGAACGGTAAATCTGACTAGATGATTTATAGCATATTTCCTTACATTATTCCTCAAATACTCAATTTTTATGATCTTATATTCTTATATTACCGTAACATCACAAATATATCTGCCATTTCCACTTAACCCTTAAATGTGCGATTTTTTATTTTGTTTCGAAAAAGTTATACAGGGTGTCCGAAAAGTCTAGAAACGGTCGAATAACTCGAGAAATACACATCAGATTGAAAAATGAAAATGTACGTGCTAAATATTTTTAAAAAAGTTACTCAATGATACCAAATTTGACCCCCGCAACCGACCCCCGGGGGTCAGAGGGGGTCCAACTTTGAAATCTTGAATGATAACCCCCATTTTTTATTGCAGATTCGGATTCTACGGACAAAAATACGTAAATTTTGTATTTAACATTTTATCGGATCCTCGTTGATCACGGTGTAATCGAGCATATTCGACAGATGCATATTTTGATTTTCCCATCTCGAAATCTGATTCGTCAGAACTTTCGTCGTCAAAGTAGCCGTCTTTTGCGGGAATAGTGTTTCTCGAAAACCATCAGTGGTGGTTGTTTCGATGAAGCTTTTTCCATAATAATTAATAGAAATATATTAAATTAGTACTCTATTGCATATTTTTTTTAGGCAATCATTTCTAAATAATAACCTGCGTATTTTGATTTTTAACGTATAAATATACACCTTCCCTTCCAAACAGAAAAAGTATAATCTTCATTATTTTTGGGCGGGGTGTGCAGATATCGTGCGTTTTGATGGCTTCTTCTGTTTTTGTTTTTTATTTTAATATCATAGAATTCAGGAGGCTGATGCGGTGTACAGTTTTTTTAAATTATTACAATAGAATAACATATAGGACAAAAAAAAAAAAAATATATATATATATATATATATATATATATATATATAAACTTTTTGCTGGCTGGGCAATGGATGGGGAAGTAGCGTAAATTTCAGTGGGGGTGGAGTTATATGTTTTTATGATTGATTAGTTACTGTAACTCCAAAATATAAAGTCAGGCAAAAAAAATTTCAGTAATTGTTATAAACGTAATAATTTATTGCAATTTAAAATATTTCTTAATTTAACATTTTTTTCATAATTTTGAAATTAATAAATTTAAACAATTGAATTTTTTTTTATCTAACTTTCATTTAAAAAATAATCAAACTCTTTAAGCTCTCTTGATTATTTCCTTGGGGAGATGAGGTTTTAATTTTCATAGGGGAAGGATGATGTAAAAAATTGTTTAATTATTTTTTTATTATTACAATAAAATATCAAATGTGATAAAATACAGGGTGTCCGAAAAGTCTGGCAACAATCAGATAACTCAAGAAATTCATATAAGATTGAAAAACGAAAAAATACGTGTTAAATATTTTTTAAAAAGCTATTCCGCGATACCAAAGTTGACACCCCACCACGACCACCTGGGGATCAGAGGTGTTCCAACTTTGAAATCTTGAATCATAAACCCAATTTTTTATTTCATATTCGGATTCTACGGGGCAAAATGCGTAATTTTTGTTTTTAACAATTTTTTTCGAATTTTTGCAGATAACGGTGTGATCCAGCAAAATGTGTCAGATACATATTTATTTTCTCAACCAAGTTTTGCAATCACGAAATGTGATGTGCCAAAGGTTTCCTCGCCAAAGTGGCAGCCTTAGCTGGAATTGTGTTTGTCGAAAACTATCAATGGAGGTTGTTTCGTTGACAAAAGTGCTTTATATGCTTTTGCCATGAAAATTAACAGAAATATATTGAATTAGATTTCTATTTGTGTTTTTATTTTATCAATTCAATCCATTCTAATCAATTGACATGCGTATTTTGATATTTTATTGTGTAAACATGCCTCTCCTCTTCCGAACAGAAAAAAAGATAATCTTGGTTATTTGATAGAGGTAGGCGTGGATATTCGGCATTTCGATGGCTTCTGCTGTATTTTTTTTTTATATATACTCTAAATTGTGGAAAGTATGTGGGTGTATGGGATTTTTTTACTATTACTATAGAGTAACATATAGGACAAAATAAAACATAGTACATATAATTTTTTGTTGTTTGCGGGCGGAGCAAAGAATGGGGAAGTTATGTAAATTTCAGGCAGAGGCGTAGCTACAGATATTTTTCGGGGGGGGGGGGAGGGGGGAAGGGGTAGAATTAAAAAAATCCCAACTTGAAACTAATTGCTCTATTTTCCAACTGAAATGATATGTGCAATGTGTGTTTAATGATAACGATACTTATATGTAAAAAAAAATATATTCTTTCCAAGGAAAAATACTGAAGCTAAAAATAAAAAGTATAATTAATGGTTCATTTATTGAAATATTTTGTCTTCTATTGTGTACGAGTCATAATCGCACTTCATATTAAAATAACCTCATGATATTATGAGATTTTTGAGAAAGGAACAAAGTTTTGGAGAAAATAGATTAGAGAACTGTTGATGGACAACAGTAGAGAAATTCAGGTCCGGTAGATGTATGATATTTTCATACCACAAAGAAACACAATGATAAATTGCCTCTGGCTGCTTTTTGTATTTCTTTTGGTAATTTAACTAGTTTACTGTTACAGAACTCAGAAAAGTAGTCAGGAAAACAATAAAAAAGCCTTATTTTTTTACTGTTATTTTAAAAAAAGAAAAAGTGTTTCAAAAATAGGGAATTTCCCAACTCGAAGGTCAAATTTCTCAAGTTCACATATATTGGAGGTAGAGGTTCTCTCCCCCCATAATCCCCTATCGCGACGACTCTGATTTCAGGTGGTGGTGGGATTTGATTGGAGATTTAGATCATTGATTAGTTATTGCAACCAGAAAATAACAAGTAGGCAACAAAAAAAAAAAAAAATAATAATAATTCTAATAAATGTAATAATTTTTTGTAAATTAATATATTTTTTACAATTTAACGTTTTTTTTCATAAATTTAAACAATATAAAAATTTTGATATTTGAAAATTTTTAATTAAAAAAAATAATTTAACTGTTTAACTCTATCGAGAATTCTAAGGCACATATATTCGTCGTCAAAAGGTGCAAGGGGAATTTGTTTTGGGCACCATTAACCCCTTGGGGACGAGTGTCTTTTACAGAATTTTTAATCTTTAATCACCGTTTTTTTTTAAACAGAAATTTTTGCCTAATTGAGTCGGGAAAATGCTCGGATTAAATAAGGCAAAATTTACAATAAAAATTGACCGGTGAGAATAACCCCCGATTCTAAGCACTTTACCCGGCGAGAATACCGGTCACTCGTCCCCAAGGGGTTAATAAATGAATAATAATATTTGACTTTTTAAATTAAAGGATTTTTTAGTATTTCGCAAGTAAAGGGGACAGTTGAAAAAACATGGTGAATTCCAAATAAAATTTGTGTACGCGATGCTGTCTCGAAATTGTTAAGGTGTAATGATTATTTGCTGGGGTAGACGACGTTTAAATTTTCATAACAGAAGGATAATGTAGAAAATTGTATATTTATTATTACAATACAATAACTTATGTGACAAAAATATAATCTAAAACATAATTGGCAGAACAAATTAAAAGCAAATCAGTTTATTCTCTTCATTTTTAAAAGCCCGAGAAGGGGCATTTATTCATATATTTCTTTCAGTTTGTTCTACGTTCAATGTTAAATTTTTGTAACAAATAAGTTAAACGAATTGAACAATTAAAGAAAATCAAACAATATGATACATAAAACCAATTAAAAACTTACGTTCCGTTAAAAAGAAATCTAAATAAATTTTAAACTTTTTTCATTTTTAAGTTGCAAATATTTGAATTGCAGATTTTGTATTATGCTTATGATGAGTGTGTACAAAATGATAAGGCACATGAAAAAAAAAAAAAAAAAAAAGTCTATGATTTATTTCGATTTAATTTGAATGAAACCTAAGTTTTTAGTTTATTTAAATTATGATATTGTTTAAATTTTGTTTTTATTTCTTAATGTTCATTTGGTTTAACCCTTGCCGGTAATTTTGTTTATAAACTGATGAAATGATAGACTGACATCAGTGTTTATAAATGAGTTTATTGGAAAATAAAAACTTGCTTATTTTCAAGTACGTTATAAATGGAAAATTTTAATTAAATATTCTCGGTGCAAGTAAAATAAAAATTAGGTGTCCTTTTTTAAAAACACTGTCCGCAAAAAGGTTAACTTATTTGTTACAAAACTTTTACATTAAACGTAGAACTAACTGAATGAAATATAGGAATAAATGTCCCTTCTTGGGCTTAAAAAATGTAGGAAAAAAACTGATTTGTTTTTAATTTGTTCTGCAAATAACGTTTTTGTTAATATATTTTTCACATTTGTTATATTACTGTAATAATTAATAAATAATTAAACAATTTTCTACATTATCCTTCCTCCATTAAAATTGAAACGTCTTCTCCCCCAGGAAATAATCAACAGTGCTTAAAGAGTTAAATTATATTTTAAATTCAATAGTTTAAAAGATCAAAATTTTTCAATTGTTTAAAATTATTCGGTCGTTCGGAAAGTCATATCCGTTTGGGAAAATCAATTCGTACCAGAATATTCTATCCTTTAATTATTAGACATTGATTCTGGTATCTAATGTCTAATAAGTACCGGGCAGGATTTTCCGGTACGAATTAATTTTGCCAAACGGACACGATTTTTCAAACAACCCAATAATAAATTTAAAATTATGAAAAAAATGTTTAAATAGAAAAATATATTAATTTACAAAAAGTGTTACATTTATTAGAAGTTTTGAATGTTTTCTGCCCTATTTACTAGTCAGTAGTTGCAGTAACTAATCAATCATCGAAGCCTATAATCCCCCCAACCTGAAATTTACGATACATCCCATCCTTTGCTCAGCCAGCACAAAAAGATTTTAGATGTTTATTTATTTTTATTTTTTATTTTTTGGTCCTATATGCTATTCTATGGTAATAATTAAAAAAAAAGTCGTACACTCCCTTCCGGCCTCGAATTAAGTGATAATTTTAACAGCAGAAGTCATGGAAACACAGATTATCAACACAACACGCCCCCAAATAATAAAGACTATCGTTTTTCTGTTCGGGAGGGGAGGTGCATATTTACTCGATAAATATCAAAATACGCAGTTTATTATTTTAAAATGATCGACTGGATAAAATGAAAGGCAAATTGAAAACTAATTTAATATATTTCTATTATTTTTTATGGAAAAAGCATATAAAGCGCCATGAAAACAATCTCCACTTATGGTTTTCGAGAAAAACTATTTCCGCAAAAGACGGCAACTTTGACGCTAAAAGTTCTGGCCAATCAGATTTCGAGATGTCAAAACCGGGTTGGGAAAACCAAAATATGTATTTGTTTTATTTGCTCGATTACACCGTGATCAACGAGGATCCGAAAAAAATGTTAAATAGAAAAATTACGTATTTTTGTCCATAGAATCCGAATCTGCAATAAAAATGGGGGTTATCATTCAAGATTTCAAAGTTAGACCCACTCTGACCCCCCGGGGGTCGGTTGCGGTGGTCAAATTTGGTATCAGTAGATTTTTTAAAAATATTTAACACGTATATTTTCGTTTTTTAATATGCTTTGTATTTCTGGAGTTATTCGACCGTTTCCAGACTTTTCGGACACCCTGTATATGATTCTCTGAAAGGTTTATTACAAAGGAAAAATAATGAAAAAAAAAATTAGAGATACATTTTTCATAAAATACGTCAAACTTTTCTTATGTTGCACATCTGCAGTACAAGTAAAAACTACTGTCGTCTGTCTGTTTTACGCTAAAATATTGCAAATTAGTAAATATTTTAAGAAGTATGTCTCCTAATACCTTATTTCATATAATTATTTATTTTATAAGACTTCAACTTTACCTTTTATTCCCAAAATAGAATAAGTTCTGGAAATTTTGTAGTACAGCGAATCTGATTACACACCAGAAAGTTTCAATGGCTAATTTCGATTTATTTAAATAGGAATGCCTGTTATTAATTAAAGCAGATATTGCTATTTTAATTTTACGGTGTAAATTAGGTATATACAAATTAAAAAAATTATTAAACTCAAAGCACTGTTGTTTGCATATATGCAAAGCTGCGAACTAACGGGTTAACTTGTTAAAGCCGGTTGGCAAGATGACTTGCCAGGTAAAGCTAACAAAATTTTTAAATTTCAGTACCAGTATTTCAGTTTGGAAATGTTCATACTCCTTAATATCAGATTTTGAGCGATTAAATAAATCGAAATTATAAAATGGCAAAAACTGGTGTCAAAGAATACTTGGTGTAAAGGAGGCTCGTCATTATCGGTGTACAAACCCAAAATATTACAATATTCCCAATATAAAAACACTAAGATGATGCAGTTTCTAAGCATAGGGCCTGCAATGTGTTTTACAGAATCGACCAAGAAATAGCCGGAGTCTACTAATCCGTCTGGGACATTAGAGCACACGTTATATCATGATCAATATTGGAGGCTCGACAGTCTTTGACAGGCACTTAGGCCCAGGACCACCATAAGAGACTTTGATCTCCCTAGATAGTGAAACTAGAAAAGTACTTTCTCTTTAAAAGACATTTCCTTCAGGTGCGCATTCCAAGAGTAGGGCAGGCCATACGTGAACCCCAGCTGACCACTCAGGTGCGAAAAGTATTGAGATTGGCCAAAGTCCAGTGCACAGAGTGCCAGGAAAAATAATCTATAAGAAATAAGATGAGACAATAATTAAAATAGTTAGTTATCACTCCAGTCTTGGGAGAGCATAGATCGTTTGGACCGATGCTTTGCCTCTGACTTTTAGAGAAGGGGTCGTCTTGATCCCAGGGAAGGAGCAGAGCTTCGTCGGCGCACGAGCCTTGCGGCCAAGCGAGTTAAGAGACGAAGAAAGTTTGGAGAGACGCGACTTTGCCGGTGTAAGGGTGACTTACCCTTTTGATAAAACGATTCAGCGAGTAGATTACTTTTGTTCTTAGGGACAATTAACACTGTTAACTTTTCATCTCTTACAATTTGGACTAGTAACTTATAGCTGCCAGTTCGTGACTGTTTATTTTCAGCAGTACTCAACTATAATTATTATTGTTGTGTTTGTGATGTCTAGTACAGTGAGCAAAAAAAGTATTTGCACGCAGACGATTTTTGCATAAGTAACCATAGAAAGCAAATTTTATACTATTCTCTTAATTCTTCATTTATTTAAATAAGAAGAAAATAAAAATAACTACCCATTTTTCTTAAACAGTAATATTACACATTGTAAAATATAAATTAATATTTTCTCATACCTAAAAAGTATTTGCGCAAGAAGCGTTGACTGTTAAAAAAGGCATTAAATGTGAAAATAATGCAAATGTTTAGCATATCAGTCCCGCAGTACATTAACTCCGCACTTTAAAGTCACGTAATATATTAACTGGAGCAGGGAGTCTGGGGAGGTTTTGTTCTAATGGAGCCGAAAATGTGTGAACTGTCTGTTGCTACCCTTGAGAAGATTATATTTCTTCACAATTCTGTATTAAGTTACCGAGGAATAGGTAAAAATTAAATCTAATCTTTTCTAGTGTTCGTTATGTAATTAAGAAGAAAATAGAAACTGGTTCGACAATAAATAAGCCGCGAACCGGGCGTCCAAGAAAGCTAAATAACAGGAAAAGTAGAACCATCATAAAAGAATCTTCAAAAAACCCTTTTCTAAGTGCTCGAGAATTTGCTGTTGGTGTCGCTTCAACGTCGGGAACAATAGTTACACCACAATCAATTAGAAATATTCTTCATGGTACAAATATTCGAGGAAGAGCCCCTCGAAGAAAACCATTTATTAGTGAAACAAATAGGGTGAAAAGACTTGAATTTGTAAAAACTTATGTCAGCAAACCACTAGAGTTTTGGAAAACTGTTATTTTTTCCGATGAAAGCAAGCTCAATATTTTTGGCTCAGATGGTAAGAAAACTGTATGGCGAAAGCCAAATACTTCTCTTCAAATTAAAAACTTGAAACCAACTGTAAAACATGTCGGCGGTCATGTAATGATTTGGGGATGCATGTCTTTTAACGGAGTTGGCGAAATGACCTTTATTGAAGGCAATATGAATGCTAAACAATATATTAATATATTGCGAGATCATTTATCTAATAATGCTCTGAAATTAGGAATTCCTAATTCATATTATTTCCAACAGGATAACGATCCGAAACACACTGCATATATTACGAGCTTATGTTTACATTATAATGTAAAAAGTCAATTGAAAACGCCACCACAATCACCAGACCTCAATCCGATTGAAAATTTATGGCGTGTATTTTGGATGTGAAAATAAGGAAAAAGAAAATGTCTAACAAAACAGAACTTAAGCAAGCTCTTAGGGAAGAATGGCTACAAATCCGCAGTGAAACATGTCACAAATTAATAGAATCAATGCCCAGACGATTGCAAGCTGTAGTGGAAGCAAAGGGCATGCATACTAAAGATTAGCACTGTTTTTAACTTATAAATAATTCCTCTAGTTCTATTTTTATTGCTAGCGTGCAAATATTTTTTTAGCAGTAAAAATGCTACTTTTTTATTTTTTCATATTTTAAATATAATTATTAACCCTTTCAGGGGCAATGTATTTCTGCTCAAAAAATGTTCAAATAATTAATTCACATCTTAATTAACAAACAAATTTATTTGAAAATAATCAAAAGCCTTTTTTCACGTTTATTATGGGGTCGAAATTGTACTAAAAAATTACTGGGGCCATTTGAATATTTAGGCATTAAAATTAACCGTTTGCAGACTGCAAACGGCGCCCCTCAAGGGGTTAAGTCAGATATGAAATATGTTTATTTGTTTTGTAAAAGTGTTGGTATTTTTAATTCTTAGTTGCTTTTTATTTATTTATACATATGCTACAACAAATTTACCTGGTGCAAATACTTTTTTTGCTCACTGTACCTTTAATCATGAAATTGTCTGTTTAATTTTATCTTAATAAATATATCTTAATATTTTCTACATCTGAGTCATACTAAACTTCACACCTTCGAAGTGTATTCACCGCTCTCGCTACCACACTTTGAGACTCGGCACAACTGGTGGCATCTCACGACACGTACCCAGGTAGGAATATAGTCGTGACGAGGTGCTAGCTAATGCAACCTTTGCAGACTAGAAAGTGGAATTGCAAGCAGCAGAACATCATCCTTGAGACAGCAACAGTGAAGGACACATCTATACTGTCCCCTGAGAAAGACAACCGGACAGCTCAGAGATCAACCGAACACAAGGGAGAGAGAACCGTCTTCGACAGATCCCTTTGAAATTTTGGCAAGGGTTGCCGCACTAAAATATTGCTGAAAATTTTTATCTACAAAACATAGCAGAGGAACTGGGGGTAGAAATTGAGGAAAGTGACACGATGGCGATAATCATTCAGAAAATCGAAAACTCAGATACTACGATGAGGAATTTGCGCTGACGCAAGCCGGGTATATAGTGAAAGATATAGAAGAAAATTCAGATAGGGAGAAACAGAGCGAAAAAATGGAAAAAGAACACGAAAACAGAGAGTTAACACAGAGAGAGAAAGAATTAGAGAGAGAACGCGAAAAGGAACAGATGGGATTAGAGAGGGCTAAATTAGAAAGCGGAGAAAGAGAGAGAGAGAGGGGGGGGGAACTTGAGAAGGCTAAATTAGATAGCGAAGACAAACAGAGGGAAAGGGAATTCAAATTGGAACAAATTAAGTTAAAGCAAGAAATAGAGAGTAGCGGCTCAGGCACAAGCGATCGATCGGT
Organism: Maratus speciosus; assembly: GCA_963932465.1. Taxonomy (NCBI): domain Eukaryota; kingdom Metazoa; phylum Arthropoda; class Arachnida; order Araneae; family Salticidae; genus Maratus; species Maratus speciosus. The sequence goes on along the minus strand of OZ010796.1, from coordinate 440,669,521 downwards.
TGGCAACGCTAAACTTAATATCAAATCTATTATGCACACCTTTGACCCGGAAAAATCTGACATAACCTTATTTTTAAATTTATTTAAAAGGCAGGCAGAGCGGTCAGGTATTGAAGCGGAGGACCTAGTCACTTATTTATTAGCGGTTTTGCCCATCGATATCGCCGAATTATTCTTACATGAACCCAAGATCAGCTTGACGACTTTTGTCATGTCAAAGAAGTTCTATTGACGTTATATAGGTTAACCACAGAGGCGTATCGATTAAAATTAATGAGGCACCAAAACAGTGACAACAGCCTGTGGAAAGACCTAATTTTTGAGTTGAATAGCTTTCAGGAAGGGTGGCCGAAAGGCTTAGGCATAGATAATCAGGATGACCTAAAATATCTGCTAAACACCGAGCAAATAAAGAGGAGAGTACCTCAGGAAATAAAAGGTCACTTTATAGATTCGTGGACAGAGTATAAAAAAAGAAAATCTAGCAAAAGATCTTGACGGATATGAGTCGGTAAAGGGCGCAACGAATTGGAAAGGGAACGCGAGGGCCCCCGTTGAAAAAAAAGATTCGAACGGCCGAGATACGCGAAAAAAGATTCGATCGCCCGACATACGGGGAAAGGGAACCGGGAAAAAGTCCCGATATTAAAATTAACTGGAGGGAAAAAATGAGGATAAGGAGAGGCAAAAAGCCTTCGAAAAGACAAAAAGGATATGTGCTTTGTTTGCGGTGGGAGGCACTGGAAGCGAAACAGCCCGGAAAAAAGGAAACCTCGCATAAATCGGTCCTCAATATCAGAAGAGAGCCGGACTTAGAAGAAGGATTTGAACCGTATCTCAGTCGGGAGTGGGTAAATGGTGTAGAGATTACAATTCTTCGTGATACGGGAAGTATGGCTGATGTATGCCCAGGAAAATTGGTTAAAACTAGCCAATTCAACGGGGAAATTAGCTGGGTAAAACAGCCCTTGGTTAGCGATATTCGTTGCCTTCCCATAGCCGAAGTTACGCTCGAATTACCCGATAAAAGGTAATAACGACAAAAGCAATTGTCACGGATACCGAATCGGATATAAACTACTATATATTAGGCAACCAAACCCAAAATTTTATGATTCAGGAACTGGAATAAAACCCCGAACAATACACGCTGTAACAACACGCAATCAGGCGAAACAGCTGACAGAATAAAACGAAACTAAACATGGGCAGAATTCAGAGTCAAGTCCACAGGGGATGGGTCAATCACAAGAGATTACACAAGAGGGTGCGAAACCAGCTGAGGAGTTAGACGGGAACGAAGGGGAGGAACCAATTTCGCTACCGCCACTCAATGAGGATGAAACTTTCCTTTTAAGTAAAATAGAAAAAAATACTTCGAAACGACGCAAAAAGAGGAGGAATCGCTTGATGTAATCAGACAAAAAGCACGCGAGAAAACGTTCGAGTACAAAGACTCCATTGTGATTAGAAGGATAAGGTATCAGAGGAGATAAGAGAGAGAACAAATTGTTGTACGAACAAAATTCAGAAAGGCAATTTTAAGTGCCTGTCAGGAAAGTGCGGCCGCGCATTTGGAGGAAAAGAAAACGAAGGATAAAATACTCAGTTACTACTTCTGTCTTAATATGTTATAAGCGAAGCAGAGCATTTCGTAAAATCATGTACGCCCCCGATAATCGTGGGAAATCGTGGGAAAATCTGGAGAAAAAAAGGGCCCAATTGGCACGAATGCCCGTGATTGCGGAGGTATTCTCAAAACTTACTAGTGACCTCGTGGGACCCCTGGTTAAGTCGAAACGGGGAAATAGATACATGTTGACAGCGTTATGCGTCTTTTCGAAATACCCCGAGGCGATTCCCATAAAAAATATATTGTCAGAAACAGTAGTACCAGCGCTAATGCAAATATTTAGTAGACTGAGATACACTAAGTAGGTCCAGACAGACATAGGGAAGTCATTCACGTAAAATTTAACGACGGCGTTTTTGGAAAAATTTGGTGTCAGACTGAGCCACTCCAGTGTTTGTAACCCTTCGGCGAATAATGTTGAGCGATTACACAGAACGATTAAAAGGTTATTAAAAGTCATGTGCCTGGAAATTGGGACATACTGGGAAGAAAACCTGCCCCATGCATTAATGGCTATAAGAAATGCTATCAGCGATTCCACTGGGTTCAGCCGAACAGAGCTAGTTTTTGGCAGAAATCTCAGGACGGCAGAAACATTGTTATACGAACAATGGACCGGGGAGAATAAAGAGCCAGAATTAGTAACTGAATAAGTTTTGGAGCTCATGAATAGATTAAAAAGATGTCAGGTGCTAGCGGAACAAAACATGTTAGAAAATAGGGAAAAGAAAAAAATAAGATACAACAGGAAAACAATCGTAAGAGAATTTCAACCCGGGGATCAGGTTTTAGTATTAACGACGCAGAAGCCGCATAAAATGACAGCAAGCTGGACACGTCTGGGGTAAATAAAGTCTAAGATTTCGGATACGAATTATGTTGTGGAGGTACCGGGAAGGCGAGAAAAAGAGCAAGTCTTTCACGTAAACTTGCCAAAACTGTATATACAACAAGTAGAAAAATAAATATTATAGCGCACACATGCGACGAGGAAGAGTACCTGCATGACATGGAAATAGCATTCCCGCTGGATAGCGGGGAGGACATTATAAAAGAGAGTAATCTTACATAAAGGTGCAATAGAGAGCAGTTACGGGAATTAGAAATCATACTGCGGGAGTTCAGGGGGGCTTTCTCAAATAACCCGGGGTCTACGGACATGGAGTTATATCGAGGTTGTAAGTAACAAACCAATAAGGATCAGAGCATAAAGAATATCCCAAAGGCAGTAGGTGATTTTAGATAAAGAAATTAAAAGAATGCTCGAAATAAATATTTCAAGGGAAGGGGAATCAATTATTCGCCCATGATTCTTGTAGAAACAGCCGGAAAAGAAGCACTTCCATGCATTGATTACAATAAGTAAAGCTCAGTAACAAAAATAGAATATTATCCCCTACCACACATAGAGAAAAGAGTGGAACGTGTGGCGGCGGCGAAGTACATCACGGTCTTGGATTTGACCAAAGAATATTGGCAAATACCAATGACACCGCAGCCCCAGAATTTAGCAGCATTTACCTCTAACAATGCAATATTTTTTTCCGTTACGCATGCCATTTGGCTAGGTAATTTCGTCATACAGGTTCTCAAAATTCATGGCAAAAATGTTAAAGGATTTAAAAAAATTTTGTCTGCCGTATCTCGACGACATGGCGATTTTTTCGGAAACCTGGGAAGACTATTTGGAGCATATCAGGGAGGTGCTGACCAGAATTAAAGAAGCAAAACTAACAATAAAAATAGCAAAATGTAAATTTGCGTAAAAAACGGTTAAGTATCTGGGGCATATTTTGAGGGGAGGACAATGGAGGCCAGCGGAGGCAAAAGTTAAAGCAATAACGGAATTGACGCCTGCCAAAACGACACTAAAATTCGCAGGTCCCCAGGTATGGCTGGGTTTTATTCCCGATATATCCAAAATTATGCAACAATCATAGAACCGCTCACAAGAGCATTAAAAGAAAAACATAAAAGGGAAAAATAGTGTGGAACGAAGAAAAGGGAAAAGCTTTTAAGACTCTGAAGGAAAAACTCAAGGCGGAACCCATATTGTATGTGTCATATCCCAACCCAATATGAATTGTAGTGATCTATGTTAATGGATGGCAGTACCATACACAGGCAGTTTGAGATTGTAAGGTTTTGCATGCAACCAGCGATATCGGGGCAGTTGTAAGATATCACTTGTGCTGAGTAGCTGCGTTTGGCAGCTGTTGTAAATATATAAATAAAACTACATGTAATCTCATAGTTATGCCTCCTTCCTTAGTAAATAGTAATAATAAGGGTGCGGCGATATAATAGTGGCAGTGATGGAACAGTGTAGCACCAGAGAATTAATTGACACCGCTAAATTTTATTAGTATTCGTCGTCTTATTTCAGGATATAATTTCTTAGACTTTTCAAGGCGAAAAATAACATTAAAATTTAGTGGTAACAAACTCCCAACTGCTGCGCCACTGTTCCATCACTGTAGTGGCGACGTTATGGGATTTAACACAAATTGAAATGTAGTGAACAAAATTTTTGAAAAAAAAGAAAGAAAAACAGAACGAAAAATGGCCGATAAAGAAATAATTTCTCTGGGACGCTTAGAAGAATATAATGCAAATGTTCCTTGGACTATTTACGTCTAAAAAATTGACTTTTATTTCTCAGCGAATAGCATAAAAAATGATGAGATGAAGAAAAATATTTTGCTAAATTCTGTTGGAAACCTCAACGTTTGCCATTTTACGAGATATTATTGTTCCAAATACTCTGAAAGAGATCAGTTATTAAGATCTTTTAAAGAAAGCAAAGGATCATTTTTCACCACGCTCTATTGAAATAGTAGAGCGATTTAAGTTCCAGAAACGACTAAGGAAACAAGGAGAGAATATAGCAGATTTCATACAAGACTTACGTCGGTTATCCGAATATTGCAACTACCGAATATTGCGGAAATACTCTGAATGCTCGTCTGCGAGACCAATTGGTGTTTAGGATCCAGGATGAGAAGATACAACAGAAATTACTGGATTATAATGATTTAACGTTCCAAAAACGGTAGAAATCGCAGAGTCGTTTGAATCAGCTGAGGCTGGAGTAAAATCCCTACACATCGGAGAAAGTACGACTGTCAATCAAGTGCGTGTTTCGATAGGAGAGAAACGAAAACTAGAGAAGTTCACTCATGCACCTAAGCCTAAAGAAGATAAATTCGCACCTGAGAAACCGTGTTACAGATGTTCTACAAATCATAATCCCAAGTTTTGCCCTTTTAAATCTGCAGAATGCCGTTTCTGCTCTCGATTAGTTCACTTAAAATTTTTTTGTCGAAATCGAAAATTTGGAATGAAAAATGAGAAACAGTATAAGAACAGAAAAATTAAAAATGTTCAGGGAGAATATTGTTTAAACTTCATGGACGACAACTCCAATAATGTGTCGTGGGTAAAATCGATTAAAATAAATTGAGTAAAAATACAATTTGAAATAGACACCGGTGCGGCTCATACTATTGTAAGTAAAAGTATTGCTAACAAATTGTTCTCAGGTAAGCTGCCTTTAATTAAATGTAAAATAAAATTACAAACTTATACTAAAGATTCTTTAATTGTTTTGGGGGAATTAAAAGTAAATGCTGTTGTTGATGAATATTGTATTCCTGATTTAATAATATTCGTTATTAAAGAGCAGGGTCCGTGTCTAATTGGAAAAACTTGGTTAAAAGCATCAAAATTATTTTGCCCTAATGTAAATATAATTAAAAGCATTTCGAAAGGTGATTTAATTAGAAATTTTCCTAATGTTTTTGCTGACGGTATCGGGACACTCAAGAGTCCTCCCGTGTCAATAAATTTGAAAAAGATGCAAAACCAGTTTTTCTTAACCATCGACCTGTTCCTTTTGCTTTAAGAAAAGCTACTGATTTAGAATTGGAACGATTAACAAATGAGGGTATTTTGAAACCTGTTGATCATTCAGAATGGGCTAGTCCTATAATAATTGTTCTTAAGCCTAAAGGTTCTGTTAGAATATGTGGTGATTATAGAGCAACAATTAATGCTAATACTGAAAATGATAATCATCCTCTTCCTAGAATGAAAGAATTATTTTCTAAATTAGCAGGTGGAAAATTTCTTACCGTTTTTCATTTAAAAGATGCGTATTAACAACAACCTGTAGATATCGAAAGTAGTAAAATTTTGACTATAAATACACATAAAGGGTTATTTAATGTATTACGATTAGCATTTGGGGTAAAATGTGCTCTTGGAATGTTTCAAAGAAAAATATTTCAAATGCATAAATTAGCAATAATGAATACACAAGATTATATCTGAAAAATGGAGGAATGTATTAAAGAAATGAACTCAAAGAATTAAACAACCACCCTAACCCCGCAATCGACCGTAAAGCACAAGATTTAATGGAACATGCACATGGGCTACACAAATGAAAGTTAAACTCAAAATCAACAAAACTGCAGTCACTCCCAGGCTAATTGGACGTTTAAAATATCATAAGGACAACTACCCCCTTAGACCTATAGTTTCCAAGTGTTTTGCTCCAACATATACAATAGAAAAGTTTTCTTACCGCTACTTAAAGAAATGTTACTGCCTACAAATATTGTAGTCAACTCAACTAGAGAGTTTATTGAGAAAATAAAGGACGAAAATATATGTGATAGCAGTATACTTGCAAGTATGGACATCAAATCCCTGTATCCTTCAATCAATGTAAAAGAAATAGAAATCCTCATAAAGCAATTCATAGATAATAACCCGGAATATAACGATGAAATAAGAACAACTTTAAATTCAAGCATTAACTTGATTACAAATAACAATGTCTTTCAATTTAATAGAAAATTTTATAAGCAAACTGAGGGTGTCCCAATGGGCTCACCCATTTCAGGATTATTAGTGGAACTGAAACTTAGACCACTTGAGAAAGATATTATATCTAAATCAGATCTGAAACCTCAACTATGGCTGCGTTACGTCGATGATATATTTTTAATTTGTAACCATGGTATCCCCGCTTTGAATGAGTTTTTAAATACAGCTAATAACCTGGATTCCAATATACAGTTCACATTGGAAGTCGAAGAAAAGGGATCCTCATTTTTTGACGTATAATTAATAAGAAATAATACAACATACAAAATTGATAGGAAATTTTATAGGAAACCATGCGATTCAAATAGTACAATATCCTACAATAGTAATGTCCCATTTAAATACAAATCTGCTGCTTATAAATTTTATATAAATAGAGCCATAGAATTTTGTACAAGAGAATACCTACAATCAGAGTTCCTCACCATTAAGAAGATTACAATAGAAAATGCCCCCCCCCCCCCAATGCATCAATAAATTAATCTTTGATATTCAGCATAGAGAGTTAACCAGAAATAGCATTAAAAGTAATCTCAAGTTTTATAGTTTTAATTATATTCCTCAGTTATTTGAAAGTATTAGTTATGTATTAAAGAAATATAATAATATACGTAATCGCCAAAGCATCTGCCAAATTGAAAGATTCTGTACACCGGAAAATAGACCCAATCCCTAACGATGAAACTTCTGGCATATATGTAATAATTTTCACAGACAAAGTAAATCAGAAAGAACTCAAATACATAGGAATGACCACTAGAAAATTTAAAGACAGACGAAAAGAACATATTGCAAACATAAAGTATAGCAAACCCTCTACCGCTCTATTCAGATTAAATCAAAAACAAGATATTCACATAGATTTCAGTATAGCAAGAGTCATAGCCCGTACTTCAAATTACTACACATCAATAATCAGGGAATCATTGAAAATTTTAACTCAAAGAAAGAATACTTGCAACAATACATTGTCCCACAACATATCTAAGATCTGGTATAGAATACTAGATATTTCTAGATATTTTGAAACATAATCATTTTCATTTTTTACCATCCCCCCCCCCCCTCCTGCCATCCTTTGAAAAACACTCGTCCACTGATATTTAAGCAAGGAATTTTTCCATGAACTTTCACTCCTCTGATTTTCCCCCTGAAGACGACTGTTATAATGCAGTTGAAAGCACTTGGGATTTTAACATCTTTGACGGTTTTTATGTTGTAGAAACCTTTTTATGTATTTTAGCACCTTTTAAGTAAAATTTTATCAGAATTGTAATATCGTATATTTATATGTTAATCAAGGTGAATATGACGTTCAAAAATTATAGTTTGAACTATATTTTATAATATCAGTTTATATTTTAAAAAATCATAGATTGGTTCTTTCAGTTTATTTCTTACATTTTCTCGACTGTTAAGTTATGAAAGGATTTAATGATTAGCACGTTAAAACACAATTAACGTAAAGCATGTTGAAACTTTAAGTAATTAATCAAAAGATACCAGTTTCGTAAGTGTAATTATTGGTGAAATAGCATAATTATAAGGTTAAGAAATCTCACGTGAGAGAAAAACACTAAATTACATAATTTCCTTAAATTTTAACTGTTTCGACGTTTTTCGTAAGTAAAATATTTTAAGTTGAAAAAAACGTTTTTCTTGCGTCAAAGCTCTCTGATAATAATAACTTTATGTCTTGGCGACATAGAATTTGTTTAAAAGTTCAGTTTAATTTTTAGATGCACTTATTAACCCCTTTAGGGGAACCGGTATATATTATATACCATCTACGATTAATGAAGTTTTACAATATAAAAATATTATTAAATTTTAGTTTTCTAACTTTTGTGGAAAAAAGCCGTAAAATTGCGTTTACTTATTTTGAAATAGAATTTTTCAAACATTCCGGTGGGAATTCAGCATTTCACAAACGTAATTGCTTGCCCCTCAAGGGGTTAAACTGGTAAATTTTATAGAATGATTTGTGTAATTCTGTCCATAAATACGATAAAATGATGCAATACATGGACTGTTATTACATTTTTGGGAAAATGTTTCGATGTTAATATATACTTATTTTGATACCAGAATTCTGAAAGCCAAACAAAACAAAATTACACGATATTTCATAAGCAATCACACAACACGGAATACAGTATCGCAAAAAACATGAGTATTTTGTATTTTTTCCATACCATCTTTGTGTAAATCTATATATATATGATGTTAAAATGAAATAGGAATATATTTGAGGCACTCTCACAATCTTTTGACTTTCATGTGCCTGAATAATAATTTTTATTTTGATACACTTTTTTGTGTTTTTTTAATTTCATATACTGGGGAACATCCCATTGTATGATTGGATAACAATATTAACGAGATAAATAAGTTTTGGACGATTTTGGGGGTTCTAATAATAGGAAAAGTCCTATACCGTCCCGTGTCCCTGATGCTGATTTTTAAGTTTGGAGCTGTCTGTTTTCATTAGCAATAATGAATACACAAGATTATATCTCAAAAATGGAGGAATGTATTAAAGAAATGAACTCAAAGAATTAAACAACCACCCTAACCCCGCAATCGACCGTAAAGCACAAGATTTAATTAAACATGGCACATGGCCTACTCAAATGAAAGTTAAACTCAAAATCAACAAAACTTCAGTCACTCCTAGGCTAATTGAACTTTTAAATGATCATAAGGACAACACCTCCTTTGACCTATAGTTTCCAAGTGTTTAGCTCCAACATATACAATAGAAAAGTTTTCTTACCGCTACTTAAAGAAATGTTACTGCCTACAAATCTTGTAGTCAACTCAACTAGAGAGTTTATTGAGAAAATAAAGGACGAAAATATATGTGATAGCAGTGTACTTGCAAGTATGGACATCAAATGCCTGTACCCTTCTATCAATGTAAAAGAAATAGAAATCCCCATAAAGCAATACATAGATAATAACCTGGAATATAACGATGAAATAGGAACAACTTTAAATTCAAGCATTAACTTGATTACAAATAACAATGTCTTTCAGTTTAATAGAAAATTTTATAAGCAAACTGAGGGTGTCCCAATGGGCTCACCCATTTCAGGATTATTAGCGGAACTGAAACTTAGACCACTTGAGAAAGATATTATATCTAAATCAGATCTGAAACCTCAACTATGGCTGCGTTACGTCGATGATATATTTTTAATTTGGAACCATGGTATCCCCGCTTTGAATGAGTTTTTAAATACAGCTAATAACCTGGATTCCAATATACAGTTCACATTGGGAGTCGAAGAAAAAGGATCCTCATTTTTTGACGTATAATTAATAAGAAATAATACAACATACAAAATTGATAGGAAAATTTACAGGAAACCATGCGATTCAAATAGTACAGTATCCTACAATAGTAATGTCCGATTTAAATACAAATCTGCAGCTTATAAATTTTATATAAATAGAGCCATAGAATTTTGTACAAGAGAATACCTACAATCAGAGTTACTCACCATTAAGAAGATTGCAATAGAAAATGGTCCCCCACCCAATGTATTATTAAATTAATCTTTGATATTCAGCATAGAGAGTTAACCAGAAATAGCATTAAAAATAATCTCAAGTTTTATAGTTTTAATTATATACCTCAGTTATTTGAAAGGATTAGTTATGTATTAAAGTAATATAATGTATACGTAATCGCCAAACCATCTGCCAAATTGAAAGATTCTGTACACCGGAAAATAAACCCAATCCCTAACGATGAAACTTCTGGCATATATGTAATACCTTTCACAGACAAAGTAAATCAGAAAGAACTCAAATACATAGGAATGACCACTAGAAAATTTAAAGACAGACGAAAAGAACATATTGCAAACATAAAGTATAACAAACCCTCTACCGCTCTATCCAGATTAAATCAAAAACAAGATATTCACATAGATTTCAGTATAGCAAGAGTCATAGCCCGTACTTCAAATTACTACACATCAATAATCAGGGAATCATTGAAAATTTTATCTCAAAGAAAGAATACTTGCAACAATACATTGTCCCACAACATATCTAAGAACTGGTATAGAATACTAGATATTTCTAGCGATTTGGAAACATAATCGATTTCATTTTTTACCATGAAAATGATTTTATGATTGAAACAATATAAAATTGTTTCAATGAAAGTAATTCGATGTATCTTTTTCCAAAACAGGGACAATTGTTTTATATAAATATATAGCAAAAAATTAACCTACACATATTTTTACGGTTGATGATATTTTTTAACTCTTTCCCTGGGTTTTTCATCTTTACTCTTCCATCTTGCTAAACGTATACAGAAAATTACTTCAGATGCAGCCACAGAATTTTTTGGAAATTTTTTCTCATGCATAAGTACGCTAGAGAATGGATGTCATAATTCTTTGACAAGAAATTTACTGCAGAATTTAAATCAGCATTTAAATATCAATTTCAAGATCGCGGCTTTATTGCTAGTCTTACCGTCTCCAAGGATTATTCCTGCACTTTTCGAGGTAAATTAAGAAAAAAATTAATTTAATCCAATCTTAACAACTATTTCTAAAAATCAATGAACATTGTGGATATCACTTGGTCTTAACATGATTTGCCTAAAAATAGGTGGTAATTTCCCTTACCGTTTCATCCTTATCGTCCGTTTTTTTTCCCATTTCGTTCCTTTTTTCGTATACCGTCCCTTTTTTTTTTCCTTACCGCCCCTCCTTTAACACCCCTTTAAGACAATGTTATACAAAAATTCTGTATTAAAAGTACTACATTTTTATTATTTCTTATTTTAATGTCCTGTGGGTAGTATGCAAATTCATTATAAGTAAAAATTTAGAAGAAAATAAAAAGTTATAGTGGTAAAATGACAAGGAAAATTAAACTCGCAAGTTCAAATTAAACCTCAGTTAAATAAAATATTTTTCGCTGCTGACCATTTTTTCTTTTTTTGAATCATTAAGGCATTCGTCTATCAGATTAAAATGTTATTTAATCAAGTTTAATATCACCAGATTTTTTTCCCGGAAGTCAAAAGATTGTGAGAATGCCCCATATCTTTAGATAAGCTTCGTATAATTAGACAAAAGGAATTTAAAAATTTATAGTTTTGTCAAATCTTGTATTTTTTTTTATCTAACAGACGTATTTGAAAAATTAAGAACTGAAATCTGCATGCTTTTCAATATTAGATTTCTTAATTGCCATTTTTTGCATGTTTTTATATTATTTTTTAAGTTGAGTAATTTAAAATATACTAGAATATTAGTCAAAGTGAAATTTTAAAAACTAATTTTATCTTATGAATTTTTGAAGATCGGTGCATTTTAAGAAGACATACTCCTCTTAAATATTCAGCTTATTTGATTTTTCGAGGATCGTAAACCGTAATTTCCGGCGTATAATCCGCTGATCAAACAATCATTTTTCGACCCAGAAAAATTTTTAAATAAAATGTAACTTTTTAAGTCGCGGTAAATATTTGGTTTCAATATCAAAATAAAATTTCTGTGTCGAAACAGAATTGTTTGATTCGCGGATAATACACTGGAAATTTCGGTACATGGAAGGACAATAATTTCTTTATATCTTTGACCATTTACTTTAACAGCCGGCGATTTGACAAAGGAAAATTACTTTAGGAAAAATAAAGTGTCATTCTACAAATTATGTGATCGTAATGTGTATCATTTATGCAGAATATTGCGCTATGTTATCAGATGGCACTTGTCAATCACAAATGCCAGTTCCAATGTTTAGCAACGTAACCTATGGTACAGCTGTTTCCATAGATACATCTGGAAAATTCCACTACTGATCCACTAATTTTTTTTTCTAACAGACTTTGTCAATATACTATTTATTAAATCTATATTTAAGGTGACGACGGTGGACGCTTAAAAAAATACTCAAATTATCATAATAGAGATTTCAAATTTTGAGCAAATATACATTTTACCATAAATATATGGAACACCTTAAAAGAAATTTCCAATCTTATTAGAATTTTCAGATCTTTTAAAAAAATTAAAATTTTAAAACGAAATATTTAAATTCTACTTGCGTCTTAATTTTTTAAATATTTACTCGATTTTGGATTTTAATCGCGTAAAACCGTATTACAAACAAATCTGTGTATCGATTTTTTAATTCCTTAAATAGTTAATTTTTTAGAGATATTTTTCTGAATTCCATACCGATTTTCATCAAAATTCTGCTTTATAATAAACTAAAAATCGAATTTTATTGTCTTAATAGTTGAACACAGTTTTTTTTAACCCCTCTAGGGGCGGTGGTATGTATTATATCCCACCTAAATTTAATCAACATTTCCACCAGAAACTTTTAATTAAAATTTACTTTCCTAACTTTGGTGGCTAAAAGTTGAAACAAAGCGTTGAAGAGTTGCTTTTCCATATTTTGAAACAAAAGTTTTCGAATATCCAGGGGTGAGTTCAATATTAGACAAACGCAATTACATGTCAGTGAAAGGGTTAAGTAACATCAGGATTCTTCCTTATCAGTTTCATGAATTTTGATCGAAAATTAAGTAGCAAGGAGCATTTCAAAAATTAAAAAAAAAAAAAAAGCTCAAACATCAGCATTGAGAAGAACAGATTTAAAGTATATTAAAAGGTCAAAAAATTGTTTGAGAAGAAAATTAAAACTCTAGTAACTTTGAGTAAAATATTACCTAAAATCGGCTTGCGGTTTTCCACGAATGACGTAGTACAAATTGGAGGATAATAATATAAACAAAAAGAAATGTCGATTTCGGGGTTTATTTTTGCTCAAATAAAGACCCATGATCTCCCTAAAAAGGATTTTCCAACATGAATATTTCTTAACCTGTTTTACAATCTACTCGCATTTGTCGAGAGGGTGACAAAGAGCACAGCTGCCAAGTCTCCGGCTTTTTGGATACCAGTACTTTAATACAGAAAATGTAGTTTTATTTAATTGGAACATTTGGGCAATTTAAAAGAACCAGATTTTCTCTGAGATATTATTGGTGTGCAAAAAGCCGGAGACTTGGCAACTCTGCAAAGAGTGATATTCTTGAGTATTAATAATAGCAAGGCTCCGACTCGGTACGTCTTTTGAACACCACGTTTTTTGAAAGAAAAATCTCCTTTATAATTTCTGTCGCGTTCTTTGTTGTTATTACTGCAAAAACCATCCACGAATATTTTTTTTTCTGAAAACGTACAGGTTTTCAAAAAAAAAAAAAAAAAAAAAAAAAAAAAGAAGAAGAAAAAAAAAAACACAACCACTTGGAGCCCTGTAGTTATATCACAAAATTTATATAGTATCGTATAAAAAAGCAATTTTTCAGGATTTTAGCTGGATTTTGAATTTTAGCGTATTTAAAAGAAATTATTCACGCTGTTTTAAGCGATTCCGCTGAAATCGAGGCATTGCTTTATATTTAGTCAGTGTTTATGCTACTGTATTTATGAAAATTTGATACTTCATTGATATAGGTTTCTTTGTGGGAGAAAGAAAATGGAGGTTGTGTTTAGAGAGAAAAGCAAGATTTTCAAAAGCGTTTTTAGGCAACTTTTCATTATACATTAAAAACGCAACAAAATTATTTTATATTTATAAAATAACTATTAATATATCAAATGCACAAAAATTTTTTTTATAGTTACAGTGGCGTTTCCAGTTTGTTTTTATTTATTATTCATTTATTACGAATTCGTATTAAAAATCCCGAAAACATATCTGGTGGAAGGAATGATACGATGTGTTTACCTAGATTATAAACATCTAGCTCACAGTGTGTTAATGACAAATAAAAGGAATTTTCAACTAAAATAAATGACTATTTTACGAATCCTGCGACCGATATTGGACGGGGAATCGATAGAAATGTATTTTTTCACTTAAAGCAATAAAAAATGTTTTCACTATATTGAATTCGAATTGGTCGAATGTTCGGAGCGTTTTCGTCTTGTGTTGGAATTTAAAAAAAAAATACAGCATTAGTTCCAAAAATACAAAAAAATTAATGCGACTAATTAACACTAGAACGTCCGGAAATTTTACCTAATTTTAATAAAAACATTTTAACATCACAATTTTTATCTGAAGCTATTTAACTTATTTATTCAACCGAGTTTTCTCAAGTTACAATTCAATTGATTTTACGAAAAAAAAAATTGTGGTTCGAATTGACATTTTGTCAGTTGATCGGTGTCGAATTAACACCAGCTGGACGTTCTAGTGTGAATATAAATACATTCATTAATCATTTGCAGCAGGTTTCTTATCGTATAATTAAACAATGTACAGTAAATGGATTGTATGTTTTCCTTTAACTCTTTCAGAGGAAAAATACGTCTGTTGTTGAAACGATTGAACGACGCTAGTACTGACAAACATATTTTTTTGAATATATGAAAAAAATCTTTAGGTAAAAACAAAATTTTGTTACCAAATTCAGGTGTGGCTAAGGCATAAAATATTAAAATTAATTGGTATAAGCAAAATATCAAGGTTCTGCAATGAGTTAAACATATTTATTTTAAAATGGGAGCTTTCATAAGTGCCCACCAGTGTTGCCAGTGGGCTACTTTTTTAAAAATTCAGATTTCTTGATTGGCACCACTTTTTTGAAACGGCAAAATTTACTTTGTTTTAATTAATATGTCATTAAATAACATGTCATTAAATAATGCAAATGTTACCATTTCAAAAAAAGTGGGCCAATCAAGAATCTGATTTTAAAAAAAGTAGCCCATCTTGCAACACTGCTGCCCACAAGCATTTTTGCCAGGTAAATAACAAAATTTCATTTTGACTAATTCGCAGAGGAATAGCATCCTTATTCAATTACAAAAATTTTAAGATAAAAACAAGCGAATAATTCAATACGAAATTAGCGGTATTGAAAATGAAATTTTAGTATTTATCTGGTAACCCTAACCCACAAGAAAACTTTGGACGTATTTGCTAAGTTTACAAAATATTTTTAGACTTTATAGATTATATCTACAGGGTGTTTCATAATAGATCAGCAAAACTTTAAGAAGTGATAGTACATACACATCCAAACAAACAACTTTCATCAAAGAATGCATGGTCGAAAATAAAATGCAAAAGTTGTGGCGCAATTGAAAACTTAGTCCAGTGTTGCAGTGTGATACTTTTTTTAAATTCAGATTTATTGATTGCCATCATTTTTTGGAAATAGCGAAAGTTGCCTTATATAATTACAGATTAAATAAGTTGAAAACAAGGCGGATTATCAATAAACAAAAAAACAAGTGACAACCAAAATTTTGAATAAAAAAAAGTAGCAACACTGACTCGGTCCATGCAAACATTAAAACTCCATTCGTATTGGGTGTTTTCGTGAGAAGAATGACAATAATAGCAAGCAAATGTGATATGTGGAAGAAGAAGAACGCGTATGCAAAATTTCGCCTCGCACAATACATAAAAGTGGCTTATCCGAGTGCGCAACTAACAATCGCAGTAGGAACATAACGGAAGACATTGGCTTTCACTAATAGGGAAAAAGCTGATACGCATTTTATCTATGGAACTACAAATGTAAATGGCTCAGAGACTCAACGATTGTACTGAGAGAGGTTTCCCACCTTGCTTTTGTCATTCGTTCTTTGATTGTTTTTGCTTCGGATAACAACATATCCAGTGTTGCCAGTGGTCTACTATTTTTAAATTCAGATTTATTGATTAGCACCACTTTTTTGAAATTATAATATTCGCCTTATTTAATGACATATTAATAAAGGCTAATATAAGGGGAATTTTGCCAATTCAAAAAAGTGGTACTAATCAGAAAATATGAATTAAAAAATGTAGCCCACTGGAAACACTGACTGTCTCGTTTGATTTTCTCTAGCACCTTTACGTTTTAATTCCAATCATACATTCTCTGATAAAAATTGTTTGTTTGTAGCATACTATCACCTCTAAAAGTTTTGCCCATCTTTTATGAAACACCCTGTATATCTTAACGCAATGCAGCCCGAGTTCTTTGTGCGAAAGCGTCTAGCTATTCTTTGGACGAATAATAACTAAATTTCCCCCATCAAGGGGCAAATAAGTACTACTATTAGTAAAATGGTGAAATAATTAACACTTCGCATTCCGTTGTCGCCGCTGCGGCGACAACATCTTCCTTACAACATATATTTTTGGCACCAGTAACAAAGGAAAATAAAATTTGCCTCATATAATCAGATCATTTTTAAAATTGTGTACATGAAGGAAACTTCTTTTAAAAAAGTGGTGCCGATCGAATAAAATATTTGTGTAATGACGCGGAGTTTTTCGTAGCCCATACTCAAAATAACGTGGAGTGCAAAGGGTTAAATGAGCAGAATTTATCAAAATATTATTTGAAAATATGTAAAATATGTTCTTTGCGTGCAGTATTAATGAAAAGGATTGTCCGAAACTCTGTTGCCCAAAAATAAACCTACGTTTTCTAGAGGTTAATTGGCAATTCTATTTCAGGGGGAGGAGAACTTGAGTGCCTGATCGCCAGTTAAAATATTTTTTCAGAAAAACAGGGTTCGTACGGGTCCTTGAATTTCCAGATTTAAAAATTCTTCTGTAGCAGTATTTTCTTATGGAAAATATCTCCTTAAATAAGGTGAAATTTCGTCCATTTAAGCTAGATTTATCTTTCTATAAAAAAATACTGATATTTGGCCTTGAAAATAACTGTACCCGTAGGAACCTTAGAAAATTTTCTAACTTAATTGAAGAAAGAAATCCTGATTTTTAAATGAGGCTAGGAAATTTATTCACAGAAATTGGTGACAATTTAACACCTTGCACACGTGTTCTACATCCCTGTTATATACAGTTGTAACGTTCAAAACGTGTCATAAAATTACCAATTTAACACATTGCCGTCTGGCATTTTTTATCACATCTGAATTTTAAAAAAGTAGAAGCTCCACCCTGTTCTAATAGTCTTTTGTAAACTGGTATTCTAGATAGGTTTCACAAGTTCATGCATCGGTAAATATCTTTGAATATACGAATTTAATATAAAATGTTTTACAATCTAAAAAAATATACACAACATGATATAAAAAAATTTCCTTTAAGGTAGAAACCACGCCCTTATTCTGTGAAGATTTTTGAATGAAAACGAGAATTTTTGTTTCCCGTATTAAATGTGTTAATACTTAAGAACTGAATAATTTTTTTTATGGAAAATACGCTCCCAATATAAGCACTACAGGCAAGTGGCATATATTTCATGCAGCCCTTTTTTTCAATCTGGTTTCACGATGCTTATTTCGAATACTTACTTAGTAAGTAAGTAAGTAAGTAAGCACCCACCCTGGGAACCCGCTTTTGGCTTATGGTTAGGTGTAACCCCCAAGCCCAGGGCAGGGAAAAGTTTTACTACCTGCGGAAACAAGCCCAGAACCCCAGTCTCCGGGAAAGAAGACTTCAGAACGACCCGCCTGACACGCCGAAGAGAGCACAAGAGGCAAGTGCCGTGTCCCCGGACCGTCTGTGAAAATTTATTATTATTTAAGATGGCGATTCTTTACCAATCACAATTGGCTACCCTATTGTTTCAGGGCGAGCCTAGAAATATATTACAATTATGATTTATATGTTTTGGAATTTACGTACTATTTGAAAAAAATTTTAAGTATTTACATTCATCTTTACATTTGATAAGAAATATTTTTTTCCCTTTTTTTCACCCTTTTAAACAAAAATATTTATACATATTTACAATATTTCTAGTGGTATTTAAGTTTTTAAAAATAAAACAATCTCAAAAACGCCCTTCCATACACCACGTGGACCCATGACATGTCCACCACAGGCAATCAGAAGAGGTAATTATTGAATGTATATATATTGAATAAAAGAATAATGGCTATTGAGAATATCGTAGTTAGCATAAAGTTTTTTAAGTTGTGCCGGGTCATTAATTATTTTTAGGATGTCCTGAAGGATTGTCGTTTCTGTTCTGTGAAATTTAAACTTCATGAATTTTCAGTTGCCGAAAATGTAATGCATCGTGTCTCCTCGACCACCACATTTACAAAGGTCGTCATCTTTTTTGCCGATATTATAAAGGAAAGACCGGAAGCTGCCGCGGCCTGTTAAAAAGTAAATAGATACTTTATCTTTTGAAATTATTTGGTTCTGAACTTTTGGTACCAGCCCGTGCGTATATCTGCCACCCCCTGAGTGATCCCAGTTGTACTGCCACCTGTCCAGTAATTGGGTTCGAATACATTTTATAAGATAGGACCGAGGCAATTTAACTCCTCGATCCAATGGTAGGTCGCAGTACTGGGCGGCATCATTCGCCAGCTCATCCGCCAGTTCATTACCCGCTATGCCAATGTGGCCTTTTATTCAAGTAATGTAAAAAATTTTATTTTGATTTTGTTTAATTAAATTATGGATGTAATAAATTGAAGGGTTAGTTGGAAATAAATTGTCTAAGGCTTTAATAGTAGATTGACTGTCACTTAATATTTGGAATTTTGTATAAGGGGAGTTAATGGCCCAATTAATTGCCGAAATTATTGCGTGCAGCTCCGCCTGAAAGATTGAATTTTCTGCTCTCAGTTTGACTGTTTTTTCATAAATTTTAATGTTGTGATTGTAGGCTACCATTGCATATGCTGTGCCAGAGTCCACCTTAGAACCATCTGTGTAAATCGAAATAAGATTAGTTTTTGTGATAATTTTGTCTGTAACTATTAAGTTATTTAAATGAATTTCCGGATTTATTTCATATTTTAGGATTTTATTTTCTATATCATCTTTACATATTGGTTTGGGTTCCTTAAGTAATAAGTTTTTATTGTGTAAAATATTGTATTTTAGATTTTTATATTCCAGTGTTATTAAGATTGGTGGTATTCCTAATAGGACCTGTAACGTATGTGTTGCAACATTTTTATATGTTTTGGTTATTGACGTGAGACAAGTTCTTTGGATGGATTGGAGAGCGCGGTTTATCTTTTATCCTGAGGTCTCCAAACCACACCTCCGAACCATAATCTATAATTTTTTTCTAGTACTGCTATGTACCAGGTTCTAAGATAGCCTCTGTCCACCCCCCAAGTAGCCGAGAAGACCCGTTTAATGGGTGAGGTTAGCTGTAAAATTTTGTTTTTTATGCTAGTTATGTGCTTGTCCCATTTTAAAATACTCTGGAATATTATCCCTAAAATTTTTATTTCCTTTAATGGCTTGATGGTATAGTTACCCAATTTAAAGGTTGGTGTACGTTTATCCAAAGTGTTTTTCCCCAACATAATAAAAGTCGTTTTTTCCTTTGAAATCTGTAAATTTAAGTTATTGCAAATATTATAAAAAAGTTTTATTTTTTGGTTGGTTTCGGTCTCTAAGATGAGTCTGCTCCTCGCTTTGACAACCATATTGAAGTCATCGCAAAAAACATACAGGTCTTCGAATTTACTGTAAAAGTTTATTAAGATTATATTTGCTATGATTAGCCACAGAAGCGGCCCAAGGCACGACCCCTGTGGACAGCCTTGATAAGTTGGTCTTTTAATGTTATTTGATAAATAATTTGTTATTAGTTCTCGTTCGGATAAGAAGTTAAGAAGGATACATTTTAAATATTGGGGAATTGGTAATTCGTTAATTTGTTGACCCAAAGTGACCCAATCGATATTGTCAAACGCCCCTACAATGTCGAATGAGATAATGCTGCAGTATTTATATTTTTCAAGATACGTTTTTGCTTTATGTTTTAATTTGTTTAATAGTTGAATTGTGCTTCTGTTCTCACGGAAGCCATACTGGGCCCCGTGAAGAACATTTAATTTTTCTAAGTAGTGATTAATTCTTCGTTTTAGGATCCTCTCATAGATATTTCCCAGCATGGGAAGGAGACAAATGGGTCTATAGGAGGAAGGTTGGCGTGGATTTTTATTACGTTTTGCGAAGAAGATCACATTTGCTATTTTCCATGATTTAGGAAAGTAGTTAAGAGTAAGACATCTGTTATATGAGTCACGTATTAGATGTTTAAAATTATTGTATATGTTTTTAATAATAAATGCATCAATTTTATCAAATCCAGGGGCTTTTAAATTATTTTGCTCATTAAGTGCTGATTTTATTTCTTTAAAAGATATTAGGGGGGAGGGGGGGAAAGATCTTCCTCTGCCGCTGGGTCCATGAGAGGTGGATGCGGGTTTTGATGTATTGGGAAATGGTGGTTAAGTAATATGTTGAAAGTGTCTAATTTTGTAGTATATGGGGTTGAACCCTGTAGTGTTGTGTGTATGAAATGATTATTTTTGAGTCTTTTATTCATTGCTATTTTAAAGGCTTGGCCAAATTTGTCTTTTGTTTTAGAGCAGAAACTCTGCCATGATTTAGTTTTTTGTTGTTTTATACGTTTTTTGTATATTGCCCTTTCTCTTTGTAGGAGGGTTCTCCACTTTGGGTCATTTGTTGATTTAAATCTTTTCCGTAATGCTGAGATTTTATTTCGCTGGACCTTCAGCTCTGCCGTCCACCAGTCAAATGTTGGATATAATTTGAAACTTTTTGTTTTTAGTGAGGATTTACAGGTGTCTATAATTACTTGGTTAAAACCATCAAGCCATTCATCCAGTTCTAGTCGAGTTTTAGTATCAGATAAGGATTTCAGTAAATTATTAATTTTCGGTTTCAAGATGTAATTAAATTTTTTAAAATTTGAGTATTTTGTTTTAAATCTTTTAAGGTCTAGAATAACTGGCTTAAGATTTAATGAGAATCTGATATACCCGTGGTCCGACGTGCTCTCTACTGTGTCATCTACATACCATGAGTCCACGCAGTCCACCAGGTCTTGTGTACAAAGGGTTACATCTGGATTCCCCTTCATGGGACGATTCGGCTGTCCTATAAATGAATGAGGTGCCTCTATATCATTGATCAGAGTTAAGTTATTAGATAATAGTAAGTATGTCAAAATTTTTCCCCGTTCATCTTCTTTCTGATATCCTAAAAGTGACAAGTGGACATTGAGGTCTCCTCCCATTATGATGTGATTCAATGGTTCGAAGAAGTCCAGCCACTTCATATCACCTCTGAAATCACCTTTTGGTCTGGCATACACAGAGCCTATTGTGATCTTGCCGGATTCAGTACTAAGATTGACGAATACTGCATTATCGTCTTTATATGTCTCTATCACTTCCACGTCCTTTCGAGTTACCACAACTGCCGCTGTTTTATTTTTTGAGATAAATGCTTGCCAATTTGTCGGAATTGACCATATGGCTTCGTTAAAGTAGTAAAAGTCCTGTAATAGAAGAACTAGTATTTTATGCTGATTTGCAAATCCCATTAGGGTTGATGTTGCAGAACTTGATCCCTGTAGATTAATTTGAATAAAGGTTAGTTCATTTGGAATATATATTTTCTGTGGTTTTGCAGGGTTATTCAGAATTTCTGTTATTATTTGTTCTTGGTTTACTGTTAAATTTCCATTTTGAGTATTGGAGTTGTTTGAGTTTGTTGAGTTATTAGAATTATTTATTTCTTCATTTATCGGATTGCACTTTCTTGATTAATTTGTATATTTTTATTTCTCTGTGACAGGTAGTACTGTAGTGTTGGACAGTCTGATGTACTCGATCTATGCGGGAAGTCGCTATTTGTTCCAGCACTTACTTAGTAAGTAAGTAAGTAAGCACCCACCCTGGGAACCTATTAATAAAGAGGAACTGACATACCCTTAAAATAGTGAAGCTTCAACTCTAACCACTATAGCAGACGTTCTTTACCGCCGGTGGAAATTGCCACCAGCAGATTTATATAGAAATCTTCAACTTATTTAAACGCCTTATTATTGCAAAATTTCAGTCAAAAATAATGCTAGAAACGGATTTTCATTTTTACTGGTAGGATTTTACTTTGGCGGTAGTTAGGTCTTGCGTTTCCGCCATATTGTGACAACCAAGGAAACAAAATGACAGTTTTACAAGATATACTGACACAAGTAAAAACAAATAGAAATTTTATTCGACTTTTTTGAGAAAAATTTTCATGAAAAAGACGCTTAAATCAGAGGAAATTTTCTATTCATTTTACTGGTTGGGTGTTTGCCCTATCGATAATCAGAAACTGAAGATCCGATTTTAAAAATCAGCCGCCATCTTGTGACAAACTCCTCAGTTACTTCACTCGCAACTGGTAGACAGTACACTATATGTCTCCTCCTCTTTTTTCATAACTCCATTATAGTGCGTTGTCTACCAGTTATGAGTGAAGTAACTGACGAGGTTGTCACAAGATGGCGGCTGTTTTTTTCTTTAATTGGATTAACAGTTTCTGGTTTCCACCAGTAAATTTGAACAGAAAATCTCCTCTTATTTAAGCTTCTTATTCATAGAACTCCTCCTCTTTATTCATAACTGCATTAGCATGAACTGCAAAATATTTATCCGCTACTAGTCCAGGCAATAGGGAATTTTACCTAGCAAAATTAATGGTAGTACTGGAAATCGGCTTTCTAGATGTTTTTTGAGTCGCTGAATCTGAATTTGTAACTTCGCATCAAAATTTCCCCCGGCAACCCCCCCAAATTTTGGTAAAAAACCCCCAAAAAAGGTTTTTATTATAAAAATCATTTTTTTATTGTTTTAGGGACAAAAATATCTAGAAATTCAGAAAGTAGACAAAATTTGCAATAAATTAGATATATGACATTATGACTTAGGATGAAGGGGAAGGGGGGATCTTCGTCGGAACATTCGCGCGATGCTGCGTGAACTAAGTTGCGCAATTCCACTTAACCACTCACACGTTTACATTCGCCCTCCCATCTCCCCTCCGAACATTCCTTATAAGGTTTACTTTAAGTTTTTTGGGTCGCTGAATCCGATTATTTAACTTCCCCCCAAATTTCCCCCCCAACCCCCCCCCAAAATAGTTGTTATTAACTTAAATTTCTTATTCTTTTAGGGGAAAAGCATTACGAAATGCAGAAACTAGACAAAATTTGCAACAAATAGGATATATGACATTATGACGTAGGATAAACGGGGAGAGAGGAGGCTGCCTCGGAACATTCCCCGCGCGCTTTTCTCAAAAACCAAATTTTTTCAAAAAATCAATTTTTTGGGGAGTCGCCCGGTGAAATTTTGGTGGAATTTCGGCTCACTTTATGTTTTTTGGGTCGCTGAATCCGAATTTGTAACTTCCCATCAAAAGTTCACCCAGCAACACCCCAAAAAATTGATTTTTTGAAAAAATTTGGTTTTTGAGAAAAGCGTGCGGGGAATGTTCCGAGGCAGCCCCCTCTCTCCCCGTTTATCCTACGCCATAATGTCATGTATCCTATTTGTTGCAAATTTTGTCTAGTTTCTGAATTTCGTAATGCTTTTACCCTAAAACAATTAGAAATTTAAGTTAAAAACAACTATTTGCGGGGGTTTTCGGGGGGGGGGAATTTTGGGGGTAAGTTAAAAATTCGGATTCAGCTACACAAAAAACTTAAAGTAAACCTTATAGAGAAAGTTCGGAGGGAAGATGGGAGGGCTAATGTAAACGTGGGTGTGGTTAAGTGGAATTGCGCAACTTAGTCCACGCAGCACTGAGGCGCATGTTCCGAGGCAGATCCCCCCTTCCTCTTCATCCTAAGTCATAACGTCATATATCTAATTTGTTGCGAATTTTGTCTACTTTCTGAATTTTTAGCTACTTTTCCCCTAAAGCAATAAAAAATAGAATTTTTTAATAAAGACCTTTTTTGGGGGGCTTTTTACCAAAATTTGAGGGGGTTGCCGGAGGAAATTTTGGTGGGAAGTTACAAATTCGGATTCAACGACCCAAAAAACATCTAGAAAGCCGATTTCCAGTACTACCATTAATTTTGCTAGGTAGAGTTCCTGTACGGTCTGTATTGCCTGGACTATACGACAAACTGTAGACATGAGATACCTCTTTGTGACGTAGTTTATAAACCAGACCATTTGATCAAGTAGACGTATGTTTGGAGAGTTAAAGATATCTCAATTTCTGAAAAGTTAGTTCTATCTTATATAATCGCAGAAGTGTGCGACTAATTAAGATGAATCTTTCTATTAAAAATACTGGAATTATTGAAAAGAGTAATTGGCTGCAAACAATTTCAGTGAGAAAATAAGCTTCACATTACTAAATAATATTTCAGGTTCTAAACATGTTCAAATTTCTACCTGAAACTATGGTATGTGCATATCATATTTGAACTACGAGTAACGTACTTATTAGCCTTTGCAAATAAAATAAGAACAGAAATTTTATTGAATACGTACGATAAACCAAATGGAAGCATTAAAATTTCTGATTCAGAGAGAGTTTATTTGACTTAACAATAAGCGGAAGTTTGGCGGCTGTAAAATCAGAATATCCTTTTCATTTAACTTAAATTATGTGGCTTACTGAAAAGGAAATAAATGATCAATGTCGCCAACTTTTACTAGCTTTTTTCCATTTAAACATAGCTTTATATCTGTTAACCTAGTCTACTGATTATTAGGCCTACAAGCTGTCCATAAATGCGTTGTCATCTTCTGATGAAATAAGGCAAAAATTCCTTTTAATTGTTTTGTGGTACAAAAAAGCGTAAGATGTTGGCAGCTATGGCTTACATATACATTAACCCTCAAGCCACGGGAACCGAGATTTTCACGTTCCAGTGGGCTACTTTTTAAAAATTCTGATTGTTTGATTACCATCACTTTTTAAAAAGCGTATAATTCGGCTTATTCTCGCATTATTTAATCCGTAATTAAATAAAGTGACTATTTCTACTTCAAAAAAGTGGTGGGAATTGAGCAATCTTAATTTAAAAAAGTAACCCACTGAAAAAGTCGCCCGCGGCGGGAGGGTTAATGAAGCTATGAATAAGGAAGAGCAGCCGGATAGTATAGTGTCTTCCAGCTGCGAGTGAAGTAACTAAGGAGGTTGTCACAAGATGGTGGTTTTTGTTTGTTTACATTTGATCCGAGACATTTTCCGAGACGACTGATTAACACGACAGGAAACTTTCACTAGGAAAAACGAATAGAAATTTTTGATTTGTTTACACATAATTTCTAATCGAATAAGGTGTTTAACACTAGAACGGCGGGAAATTTTACTCAAGTTTTATAAAAATATTTCACATCAGAATTTTTACAAAAAACTATTTAACTTATTTATTTAAGTCATTTTTGTACAGCATGTATTAATCTTATATTATAAAACAATTTCTGGTTCGAATCGACATGTATTCATTCGGCAAGGGTCAAAATGACCCCTCGCCGTCGTTCTAGTGTTAAATAAAGAGAATTGTTTACTGGTAGAAGGTCGCCTCAACGGTAATCATATTGACTGACATTAACCCTTTCAGGGGCAAGGTATTTCTGCTCAAAAAATGTTCAAATAATTAATTCACATCGTAATTAACAAACAAATTTATTTGAAAATAATCAAAAGCCATTTTTCACGTTTATTATGGGTCGAAATTGTACTAAAAAAATACTGGGGCCATTTGAATATTTAGGCATTAAAATTAACCGTTTGCAGACTGCAAACGGCGCCCCTCAAGGGGTTAACAGGGGGATTGTTTGGGTTGCCACAGTATGGCAGACCGCAGGGCTTGACTACCGCGTACTTCCAACAGTAAAAATGAAAAGATATTTTTTTCTTAATTATGATAGCATGATTTCGTATGGATAAGACGTTTAATTGGGAGTACATTTGTATTAAAATTTACTGGTGGAAGTTCACACCTGCGGTAATCAGCCATGTGGAACCGTTTACTTTTGAATATTTACCAATTTGAGGATATGTCTCTCTTTATTCATAGTTCCATGCATAAATTTTAGCTGTCGTAAGGAGATTTTTTTCACCGTTCTGCAAAACCTTATATTTGAATACCAACAGTATTTTCTAAAAAAATATTCCTTTATATAAATGCAGAGGAGAATAAGGCGAAGAATACTTTTAGAAAATACTCGTATTCTATTAAATATATCGTACAAACCCTAAAAGAAATCGGCATAGGCCAGATGGCACATTTCTGACAACGCGTAGGCCTAGCATTCACACTAATATTGTCGGACTGTCTCGCGTAAGTCAGAGATCTAAATGCTCTGGACACCAATAATTTCTTACTGTGTATTTTGCCATTGTTAATTGCAGATAATTCTGCCATTAAATAAGGCGAAGAAAATTACTTTAACCCTCTAGTGCATGATTTTTTAGTTTTTTCTTTAACCCCTTGAAGGGCGCCGTTTGCAGTCTGCAAACGGTTAATTTTAATGCCCAAAATTTCAAATGGCACCAGTAATTTGTTAGTACAAGTTCGATCTCATAATAAGCGTGAAAAAAGGCTTTTGATTATTTGCAAATAAATTTGTTCGTATATTGCGGTGTGAATTAATTATTTGAACATAATCGGAGCTGAAAAGTCTTGCCCCTGAAAGGGTTATAAAATATATTTGCTTCCTTGACGGCCATAAATTACAGGAAAAATATCGAAAAAATTTTCACTCTTATATTTTTTAGTATTTTGATTTTTTTTTTAAATTGTTGCCAAATGGCAACACCATGCATTAACACACAATTGTTTTTTTTAAACTTTGCCAACTAGAAACACTGTGCTGTTTTATTGCAATTTTATTTTTGTAAATTATAAGATTTTAAATGCATATAATACTTTACATACTCTTAGAAAAATAAAATTATATATATATATATACATATGTGTGTGTGTGTGTGCGTGTGTATATATATACATATACTATATATATATAAAATAATTTTACATCAAAATTTAACTTGCAAGTCATGTAACAATATTAACCAAAATTCTAAATAAAGACGGCATGTAATAATATTATACATTAATTGTTATCTTGTTATCTATTAACAAAATAAGAATGGTACAAATTATAGTTCTAAGATATTAAATGAACATATGAAGTTAGATGCTACAATAGAATCATTTTTAATTTATAAATGGATAAGAAGATATGTTGTACTGATACAGAACACAATAGAAGTATTGTAAAAAATATGATTAAATAAATACATAATAAAATGCGGAAAAGCAGCGATATATATCGTGTATTTTAAACCAATTGAAATCATTTAAAATTTAAAAAACAAAATGGGCTTATAAAGTGTAATATCCCATGCAAAATACAATGAAAAAAATCATAGGCTAATAAAATATACTCCATAAATATACGGGCAATGCAACAGAATACTATAGAATTTTATATCAATAATATTTATCAAAGTTATGAATGGTAACCAATAGAACAATTATTGTTTTTGCTTAAACATAGAGGTACCAAACACTTAACCCTTTCAGGGGCAAGGCATTTCTGCTCTAAAAATGTTCAAATATTTAATTCACACCGCAATTTAAGAAGAAATTATTTTGAAAATAATCAAAAGCTTTTTTTCGCGTATATTATGAGATCGAAAGTGTACAAAAATATTTCTGGTCTCATTTGTTAATTTCAGCATTAAAATTAACCGTTTGCAGACTGCAAACGGCGCCCCTCAAGGGGTTAATGCATTTTACTCCAGTGTAACCTATACAGCCCAGAACTTTGCACCATTGTTTTTTTTATCTTAGTGTTGTGGCCAGTGATCAATTTTATCCTGCCTGACCTTTAGAAGTTTCATAAAGCTGAAAGCAATGGACTACTAAGTTGTTACTATAAAATTTTAATCATTTGTTTTTTTATGATGTAACTGGTACCTTCAGGTGGCATGGACACGGAAGCACAAGGGAAGGAGAATAGAGCCCCTTTAAATCTGAAAAAGAAGTATTTGGGCCATTTTTTATAATTTGGCTTCCGTTTAACAAAAAACTTATATCCGCCATTAGGAGAAATCCTCAAATCGAGAGTCACGACCCTCATAGCTTGCATGGTCACGGTGACGTCATTGTGACGTCACTGTAAGTCACTGTGGTCACGTCACATCTGTGACCAAAATGCCACCACTCAGTGACGTCACGTTGTGACTGAGATGTGAACTTCTTAGAAAACTTTAAAAAATTACAAAAATTCTTCAAAACATGTTATTTACTGTAAAATTATATATTTTTCTATCAATTAAAAAAAAAATTGAGACGTCATTGTTATGTCATTGCATGTAACGTACATCACGTCATATATGTGACCAAAAAAAAACAAACAAAAAACACCATATTGTAAGTCACAGTGTGAAAAAAATATGAACTTTTAAAATCTTTGAAAATGGAGAGAAATATTTTAAACAGTCCCGAGTTCAGCGGCATGAGGAATGAAAATATATCAGTGGATAGCAAATGGTAAATTCGGCCTCGAAGGGGGGGGGGGGGGGCATAATATATAAAGTGCACGATACAAGCATTAAAGCAATTTGGATAACATATTTAGAATTAGGAGTATTAAATCTGTACAGTATTTAGTTTGCAGAGAGGAAACTTTTTTTTTTTTGCCAACCAGTGGTATTCGAAACACTTCTGTGGTTTCAAAATAAATATTTTCTATTACAGTTAAGTCTGCAGCTTTTAATGAGCAAGTAGAAAGAGTCTTCAGAGTTTAGTCGGAGTTTTTTTCTTGAGAGAGTTTTTTTCCTGACAACTATTTAACTATTTTAAGTAAGTATTTTTGAAAAAATTCTACTTCTTTCAGACTTTTCAAATAAATTAACATTTTCCGAAAATAATAAAAAAAAAATACAAAATTTATGCAAAATGCATGATAATAATTAATTATTCGTATTTTAGTTTTGTATTTTAGAGATATGACTTTTAAAAAAAGTTATTTTACAAATTGTTTTATTTTACAGAAAATTAATATGAAAAGATTGGCAGATTGACAAAGAATTCTTTTATTTTATCCTCGATAATCCTTTTTTATTTATTAAGAACCTATCGCTCACCCGCAAGAAAAGTGACACATCTCGCAGAAATTCATTTTGCGTTTTATTCCTCTAAAAGGTTTGTCATAGGTGCGTCTTGCTACACAAACAGTTTCATAAGTTTAGCTACACGGAAAATCACGTTATTATGCTATTATGTCCATTTGTGACCAAAGAAGAGGGGTGGATTATGTAATGAGGTAAAATTATCCAACCCTCCAAACCACATCCTACGTTTTCATTCTTATGTGCTTTACGCTTTTATGCACTTTTCAATTCTTGCATGCAAAGCTAAGTGCTATAATTTCATGTGAAAGTAAAATCATGCACATTTTCTTTTGCCTCTCCTGTGAAATTTACTTTTGTCGAGATGTATCACTTTTCTCGCGGGTGAGCGATATTTTGTGTTTATTACGTGTGAAACAAATTTTACTTTTAGAAAAGGGGGGGTGGGGGTTCATTATTACCCTTAAATTGATATTTACTCATTTTAAAAATTTAAACAAAGTTTTATCTAATAAACTCTAATTATTATTAATATTATTATTATTATTATTATTATTATTTACAAAAAAGAACCTTTACAATCCATTGTGACTTGAATTGTTTGGTAACCGATAAAAAGAAAAGATAAAACACATTGGAAAATTCTTCAAAAAGAAAATTTTAATTAAAGACAGTTTCATAAAATTATTGCGCATTTGAGTTCGAAATCTTTTGTATTCAAAAACAAATAACGGTAAAAAAGAACATCTGCTGAAAATCAAAGTCGTCTGCTCACAGAAGAGGAGACGCCGGAAGTTTACTCTGTTTAGAACATCAGGAAGTCTACAACACTTTTTTTATAAAATAAGAGAAAGAAGCCCGCCATTTTAAAATATTACAAATACACGAATATTATAAATGGGACGTAAATGTAAGTCTTATTTAATTTAAATGTTTTATCCCTGTTTTGTATATTATGATGACTTAAATAGTTTTATGTTATATTAGTAAGGGACTGTTCTGCAATTGTTTTCAGAAACATTTTCCTATTCGATGCTGCGTTGAAAAATATCTTAATCTGCGATCACTTAAAAAGAAAAGAAAAAAAAACAGCTGCGCAGAGACTGATTCATAACTGCATTCATAGTGGAATTAATTTAAAGATTAATTTGCTGTTACTTGAGATTGAAAATATGTTGAGACAATGATTTGGAATTTTTTTCGGCTTCTTACTGTTTTGTGTTTCCTGATTACTAACACTTACAGTAGTTATAGACATTATTATTTTGGAGTTAAATATGATTTTCGATTATTATGATATTACGAAACTATTTCAGATTAGAAATTAGCATTATATTAGGAAAATGTATTTTTACGTATTACACTAGTGAAACTTTTCAAAGATTTTTCTTTTAGTGCTAATAATATTTTAAATTATTATTTAAAATCATAAATCTTCATACCAATGGTTTTCAGATTTAGCATTTGCCAAAATTATAAAATAATAGAAATTTCTTATAACATATGCAAAGATTTTTGAGATATTGTTAAATCTAATAATACATTTAATTTATCTATTATAATTTATTGTTATTTAATAGTACAATTATAAATATTAATTATTATTTTTAGTGTTTTTCAAATTGGTATATTTATTTTTTTTTAATTGTATATAAGCATTTTTTTTGTTTGTGATTTTAATCTAACATTTAATTATAGACATTCTGAAGCGGTTATTAAATTTTCGTCTATTATAAAATTATTTTCTAAGTTTATGATATACGTAATTATTGGCACTAAAAGTAAAATATGATATTTAAACATTGAAATAAAAAGTTTTTCGTGTCTAATAGGAAGTTTATAGATTAAACTACTTTAGTATATATATATTTTTAAAGTGATATTTATTTACATAATATAGGAGTGAATATTTTTTTAAACAGATTAACAGTGTTTAACTTCGGTTTGCCTGTCCGTTTTTGTGTATAGCCGTCTGTCCGCACTCTAACTCTGGTAAATAAACTCGGATTGCCCTGAAACATTTAGATATTGACGTTTACCATAGCCCGTTCCTTATTTCTGATGAAGTTTGTAGCATGTTTAGTTCATTTACAGGGACAGTCAAAAGTATTCCGTTACATTACGGCCTATGGGAAAAAATCGTTTCAAAGGAATTTTAATGATTTTACACGCTTTCAAAAGGAGTAAAATTGATATGCATTTATGAAGCGCATTTAAATATGCATTCTGCTGAATATGCGATGCATAGAATAGTTATTGTTCATTTACAGGGCTAAAAAAGGAATTCCAATACATAATGATATAGGGGTGGAGGGAATTGTTTGTGGCGTACTTTAATTATGTTAATCTATTTCATATATAATGAAATTTATATACGTCGCTGAAGTTTACATACTATAAATTATTTCATGTATAATACGAAGTGCATATAGCATTTACAGGGATATACAAAATATTTCAATACTATATTGTATCCGAAGTACTGTTCATTAGCGATGATTGCTGGAAATGCATTTTTAATTATGATATGCGCTTTTATGATTCACTATATTTATGCACAGTATATGGTGTATATAAATGCTACAATTCATATACAGGGCTACATAGAAGTACTCGTAAAGGTTACTGCGTATGGGCGGAAATTGTTTAAAGGTGGTTTTTAAATGAGTTGTTCTTTTTTACGCTGAACTGCATTTAATTTGCTAAGAAATGTTTGTAGAATATAGATAAAATGATATACAGGGTCACGTAAAGAATTGGATACATTGCCGTCTGTAAATCATAATTTCTGGAAATGTGATTTCAGCAATTTTAAAAGTGTCATAGTTTGAATTAAATTTTAACTAAATAGTGGCGTGTAATAAAGGTTCTAGGTAAACTACAGGATTGTACAAAAGTATTTAGTATCTTTCCATTTATTAGTATAAATTGCTGAAAAAGAATTTCAACCTGTTATGTTTCAATTGCTAAACTAAATTTCCCCATTATATAGTATATATATCAACCTACAGATCAAATACAGGACTGTTCAAAAGAATTAGAAAACATATTTGGCTATGGACGGTAACTGCTAAAATCAGTTTTTCAAATGTTTTATGCGTTTTCTAAAATGTTTACTTTGTTATCTTATTTACGTTATTTCCCTAAATTACGATGTCTTGTTTAAGCATTCAGGAAGCATTGGAAAGTGTTTTATAATCTATGCTTAACGCATGATTTTTCTTACTTGTTTTTTCTTTTTCGCAGATCAGTCTTTTCCTATAAAACATACCAAATCTATTTAGGTCATATTCACAAAATACAATATACACGGGAATAAAAAATTTAAATAAATATGGCTTATCATGTCGTATTTAATAAAGCAATGACTAATCATAACACATTAAAATCTTACACATTCTTAATATCGAGTTTGTACTCAAGATCAAGCTTAGAACTTAATAAAAAAAAGATGTCAGTTGATAAGCATTGTTTTTTAAGTGGAAAAATTTTAAATATTTTAGAAGAATAGGACTCCAAAATAGCGATATTTTGCTAAAAAGTGTGGTAAAAAGATAAGATTTTACATTTCAAACAAAACTTTATTTCCAAATTGTGCATTTTAAAATACATCACAGTGTTTATGACAAGAACATCACAGTATTAAAACTTGGAAAATTTTCCAGAGAGAAACATTCGGCTTGCATACAATATTTCAAATGAAAATCAAATTTTAAATTAATTACTTAAAAGGTGCAAAGGCCAACACAGTGAAAAAGATTCCATGCCAGGACTCGAACCCGGGCCATCAGTATAGCGCACTGACATTCTCCCGACTAAACCACATGGAACTATACCCAGCCTGGAAAATTTCTCACTATTACAAGTTTGCAAGGCTACAAAAGCAGCACAAGAAGGGATATTTATCGTGAGCCACCGAGATGGGGCAAACACGAAACTTAATTAAATCCAGCTTCGATTGAAACTACATTAGTACTTGGAAATTTTTCCAAAGAGAAACCTTCGCCTTGAATACAATATTTAAAATGAAAATCAAATTTCAAATTAAAACTGCCTTTTAAGCATGTAATTTGAAATTTTATTTTCATTTGAAATATTGGATGAAAGGCGAATGGTTCTCTCAGGAAAAATTTCCAAATATTAATATAGTTTCAATCGATGCTGGATTTAATTATGTTTCGTGTTTGCTCCATGTCGGTGGCTCACGATAAATATCCCATTTTGTGCTGCTTTTGTAGCCTTGCCAACATATAATAGTGAGAAATTTTCCAGGCTGGGTATCGTTCCATGTGGTTTAGTCTTGGAGAATGTCAGTGCGCTATACTGATGGTCCGGGCTCGAGTCCCAGCATGGAATCTTTTTCACTATATTGGCCTTTGCGTCTTTTAAGCAATTAATTTGAAATTTGATTTTCATTTGAAATCATCACAGTGTTTATGACAAATTCGTCACAAATGACACATATTTCACAAATTGGTCACAATGTGACTTCAAAACATTGTCACATTCGTCACAGGTTCGTCACAAAATTAATGCCAAAATAGTCACAAATGACACACTTTTCACAAATTAGTCACACCGTGACTTCACAGAGTGGTCACAATGTGACGTCACAAACGACCTCTAAAACGGCCATAACGACCTCGCATTCTAGTCACTGTGACGTCGCATCGACGTCACGTGACGTCACATCGACGGTCACAAAATCACAGCGTGACTTCACAACGACGTCGCCGTGACGTCACCATGCCTTACGGGGAGGCAGCTGCCCGCATGCCCCTGCATTAATCAGGCCCTGGTTTTACAGTAAACTGAGAAGATTTTGTATTTAATAAGAGTCGTTTATCGAGTTAGGGTGACATATGGTGATAAAAGGGAAAAAAAATAAATATCATGCGAACCAATTGGAAAAAAACAATGTTCAAGATGTTTACAAAAGCGGAACTGAATTCATGGTGTTGCCAAATGGCAACAAATATATATTCATGTTCATGCAATTTTTGTTCCAATAAACATTACTGAAAATTATTTAAAATAACTTTTAAAAGTATATTATTTTCAGAAATATTTTTTTCACATGAAATTTTGCATGTTAAATATTTTTTATATGAGTTAGAATTCCAACTATGGCTAACAAAATAGAAGGTATCAAAAGTTGCTTTTTATTTGTAATTTATAAACACCTATTGCCAACTATGATACTTTTTATGAACTAAACCTAGATATAGCACCAACATAAATACGTAAAGCATAAAGTTGTCCAGAGACAACGGTAAATAAACAATTAGTTGGGGAAATTAAATATGTTGCTAATTGGCAACAATATGCGCTAGAGGGTTAAAGTACTGGTGTCCAGAGCATTTAAAGCCCTTATTTACGCGGTACCCTAGCATCACTAGTTCAAATTCTCCCAAGCTTCGTGTTTTTGTCTACCTCTATTTCAGAATAGATATATTCGTTTTATTGACAGATAAAAATTCGAGGATTAAATAACGATGACTATTTGAAAATTCTTGTAATAAAAAAGTATTTGTTGTCAGTTTTATATCTCCTACAACATATTTTACGTAACACTATAACGACCAGAAATTTTACTCAAGTTTTATAAAAATATTTTACACCGGGATTTTTACTTAAATCTGTTTATTTAGCATTTTTCTTCTTTGTATCTTTTAAACTTATTTTACAAAGAAATTTCTGGTTCGAACCGAAATATATTCATATGGTAAGGTTCAAGATGACCCCTTACGGTTTTTTTTATTGTTAAAAAATGAAAACAAATAATTGCTACTCAGAACCGCAATATCCTATTGTGGGCCGAACAGAACCACAATTTTCAAGCTCTAAGTTTCGACTTTTTTAAATGCAAGCATTACGTGACTAAATAAAACGAAACGTAATGTTTATAAATACTGGTAAACTGTAGGCTGCAGTTGGACCACAATATCATCGAAGAAAGAGATATTTTATTTAATAAATTCTGTGGTAAAATCCCCTCTTTGCCCCCCCCCCCCCCAAAAAAAAATGTGTCAGATTTGGCCATTATTAGGACTCTATAAAATTTTCAAAAATCATACCACTTTCTGAAGAATAATAGCTTTAATTGCAAATTTCTTTCATTAAATAAACGAAATATTACTATTAGAAATTAGTGATACAGTCTCCCAAGTAAATTATACGGTCTTAGTCAGTCAACTGAAACCAAAAATGGTTACCTGCCAACATTTCGTAAAACTGTCTAAGTTTCACTAAGTAAAAAAAAAAAAAAAAAAAAAAAAAAAAAAAAAAAAAACTGGTGGGAATCAAACAGTCTGAATAACAAACACAGCCCGTGAATATCACGGGATCGATAAGGGGTTATAGAATTGTTTCCTGTTTTCTCAGTGTCCATATTTGGTAAATATTTGCTAATTTTATAATGAAAAATTTCTAGTTTAAATTAACTATTAAACTTGTGTTATACTGACATACTTTTACGTGACGTTGCTGGAATAAAAGTTTTAAATAAAACTGGCATAAATGCAATGCGGGGTGCTGTAGAGTAAATTGTATATTAACACTAGAACCGCCATAGTGGTCATTTTGACCGGTAAAAAATGAAAATATTTCGATTCGAACCAGATTTTTTTTCTAAAATAAATTAAATATGTATAAAGAGAAATAGCTTGAATAAATATGTTAAATAGTTTTAAATAAAAAATGTGGTGTAAAATAGTTTTATAAGACTTGAGTAAAATTTCCGGAGGTTCTAGTGTTAAAAGCATCTTTTAATTAAAAAAAATAATAGAACGAAATTGTAGAGAGACATTTCATGGCATTTAATTAAAACAATTGCATTAGAAATACATTATGTATTTTATTATTATTATTAGTTTTATTCTGTAAGCATATGATGTCACTGAAAATTTTTTATTAATTATCAGTGAGTATACGTATATATATATGTATCTAATACACATAATAATTTAAATATTTGATAAATAATATTATAAACTTGCTATTTATGCGCAGCACTTTTAAAGATAGTCTTACATTATTATATAGTTTTGTAAAAAAATACAGAAGCAGATGATGACACTTAATTGGTCTTGATAAAGAAATACTTTTTCAAGATAGAGTTATTAACTTTTTTTACCATAATTAGTAGAGACATATTACTTTTTAATGACTTGAGTCTGATGGAAAAGATCTTAAAAAAGAAAAGTTACGTTTGTAGAAATAAATATTAATTATTATATACATTTCTTGATAAATATTTTAAAGTGTAAAAAAATTCCTAGTTTATTTTACTTTTAATCGATTCTAGTCACATGTTTAAAAAAGTAATTAATGATAGAATGCAATAAATACTCTTAAAAAATAATGGAAGTAGTAAAGTGAGTTTTAAAAGCACCTTATAAGTAAAGAAATAGAAAAGTATTCTAATGATAAATAAAACATGTAATTTAATTACAAATGATAATTAAACTTCTTTTCGAAACCTTTCTGTTGAATGTTTTTCGATAAAAAGGAAGCTTTTAATTTTTTTTTTTATGATCTCATATGGAATTCATCTGATCGATAAAAAATCACTACTGGTAATAAATGGAAAAACAAAAGTAAAATTTTTCTGATAATACATGAAATACTAGTAACCCTTTAACGGTTGAAATACGCCTCCCAGGCACAGGCAAATTTTTGTTTTCTTAATCCTCAAATGTCACAATGGGACAGAAATTTAACCCTTTCAAGGGCAAAGCATTTCCATTGCTAAACTTTTGAAATGAAAGAATGACATCGGAATTTGCGAACAATCGAATCATTGGGATTAAAGAAGTCGACGTTTTCTGTATATTAATGGTATCCGGCGTGCCACAGTCGGCTACCCCTGGAATGCAGAAATTCTTTAAAATCGAAGTTGGATTTTTTGTATGTTATATGGTTGCTTACCTTTCGTCTAAATCAGGATTGGTCAACTGTGGCACGCCGAATACCACTAAAATTTTACAGAAAATGTCAATTTCTTGAAGAAGAAATAAAGATTCCCAAAGGTTTGACGAACGTAATAATAAGCTCGATAGTGTCAGGAGTCGTTTGGTAGCTTTAGGGCTCCGAGACCGCTCTTTCTGGCTTTCGGTGTCTTTAATTTGTGTAATTTCCCTTTTAAATTTGTCCGGTTTCAATTTTTGATTTTTTTTTTCAACGTTGCTTCCGCTAGAGTGTCTTATATTCGGGACGTGGCTGGGGACCTATGAACCTTGCAGTCGGCATAGAGTAGAATAATAAAGGGCTGCGGACGAAAATGGTAAGTCAATGATTACTATAAAATTTTAATAGTGTCGAGCGTGCCCCAGTTGGCCACTCCTGGTTTAAATAAATTGATTTTAAATGGCTGTGCTTGATTGAGTAACGTTAGTTTTAAAACTGGAATCTTCAACATTTTTGCCTGAAAGTCTTTTGCCATCATAATATCTTAAAGTTAATCGCATTACTTAACTGCAAAAGTTTAGTTATTATGGCCTGGATCCAGATACATTCGGCGCTGTTAGCGAAACGAGATGGACCAATCAGAAAATCTGCTTACTTAAGACAGCGAAAAGTTCGCAAATAGCAGTGGTGGAAAATTGGCGCAGAGGAGGAGCCTATTGACACCACTAAATTTTAGTAGAATTTTTCGTCTTATCTAATGACAGTTTTTATTAAGATGAAGAATACCATAAAATATTAGTGGTGTCAATAGGCTCCTCCTCTGCGCCAATTTTCCACCACTGCAAATAGGTAAGCTTTTGATTGGTCAATCTCGTTTAGCTAACAGCGCAAAATCCGTCTGGATCCCGGCCAAAATAAGGCAAATTTCTGTATTCTAACATTGTTTTAGTGCCGTGGAACGCAGGTTGTTACTATATTTAAAACAGTAGTTTTTGTTATATCACTATCTTCCATCACTATATTCTTCTTATATCACTCTTATATCACTATCTTATTATATCACTTTGTTATATCACTACTATTCCATCTTATATCACTATATTCTTCAAATTATTCTCTTATCGTTTCAATAAAAGTTTCACATCAATAAGTTTCATCAATTAATTATAACAATTGAGGTTGCATTTTGAATACAAAAGAAAATCAATGACGCATATTGATAAACAAATTATGATTTTTAAAATTATACTGATTTCAAACAATAAACATTTGCCACATATTAATTTAATATAACAGGAGTGATAAATTGTGACCATACAGATATCACGAATTTTTTAAAGAAATAATCGACTTCATGAACTTCAAATATTTGGTGATTAGATAATTAATGATCTCTATAAATTTTAGTGGTAACCAGCGTGTAACAGTTTGACACCCCTGTTTTATAACACTCCAGATACAGTGATTCTTCTAAATAAAAACGATTTCTTTCGTATTTACCAACAAAAAGTGATGCATCTTTGATTTTTTCTTGTTCAGGGGGACAAACCAATGCCATCGAAATACGAAAGGACAGAGGACACGACTGTGACGTCATCAATAATCGACCGACTTTAATTAACTTACTGGTTTAACTAAACACCACTGGTCACCACTAGTTTAAACTTACTGGTGAGAATTTGGAATCCCTAAATAAAAATTCAGCCAGTTGCGGAATGCCACAGTGTTGCCGCATCTGGCTGATTTTATTATTGAGGGATTCCAAATTCTTACCAGTGGGTTTAAATAGTTATTATTGTTTTATAAGAGGACATATATTCCACAAATAAAATAAAAGGAAATTGCTATTCAAAATTTTCTTGGGTGAAATCCAACACTAGTGAGAAGTCGGTCGATTAGTGATGACTTCACACTCGTGTCCTCTAGCCTTGAGTATTTAGATGGCAGCGGCTAATTCTACCAAACCAGACCATCAACTCTGAGAAATACTGCTCGGAATTCGATGAAATGAAGGGAGCAATAGTCATAAAACGCCCCGAATTGGGAAAAAGATGAGGTGTTGACTTCCACCATGAGGAAACCAGGCCTAACATACATTACACTATCAGAAATGAACACCTTGCATTCGATTTTGACTTTTTGCCCCACCCCGCTTCTCTCCAAAATGCTTCATCTGATTGCTATTCGTTTCTTTAGATTAATTTTAACACAATTATTCTAATTGGTAAACGAATCACATTAGATGTAAATTTCCAACTGGGCGAAAAATGTCCGAACCAGGATTCGATCCCGGGACCTCCTGGCTGAAGCCGCCAGTGCTCTGCCATCTGAGCTATCCCGGACGATTCTGGTCGAACTTTTTCACCCAGTTAACCTTGAAGATTACAGCATCTGGTCTGAAACATGGTTCAGCTCAACAGAATAAATCTCAGGCAATGGAACTCCAGAAATCGCTGGATACTAAATTACACTAGTTTAATTTTAACACAATTATTCTAATTGGTAAACAAATCATATTAGATGTAAATTTCCAACAGGGCAAAAAATCTGTTTACCAATTAGAATAATTGTGTTAAAATTAATCTAGTGTAATTTCGTATCCAGCGATTTCTGGAGTTCCATTACCTGAGATTTATTCTGTTGAGCTGAACCAGGTTTCAGAGCAGATGCTGTAATCTTTAAGGTTAGCTGGGTGAAAAAGTTCGACCAGACTCCTCCGGGATAGCTCAGATGGCAGAGCACTGGCGGCTTCTGCCAGGAGGTCGCGTGATCGAATCCTGGTCCGAACATTTTTCGCCCAGTTGGAAATTTACATCTAATATTCGTTTCTTTCTCTTAAAAACTCCCTTCGCCCCCCTTCCCCCCGAAAAAAGTATCGACTGTTTGAATAACATAAAAAAAAAAAAAACTCAATACCTTTTTTGCCAGAAAATGACAGATATGTTTGGAAAAAAGATATTATGAGACTTCCACAGTAGGGTGGGTCGAAAAAACCGAAATTTTTATAATCGAATTGTAATAGATCGGAAAAGTTGCATTTTGTGGTATAGATTAATTTCTTAAAATATTACACCAATCGGTTAATATCTTTTACCGCCGCAAAGGGGTTAAATTTCCAAAAAATTTCAAAAAACATAGTTTTTTCATTATTTTTTTTTAGTTATTCAAACATAATAGTACAACTTCTAATAGAGCGCAATAGCTACATGAAGATATCAGAAATATCCCTGTAAAAGTTCATTAAGATGAAAGCATATCTTTTACCGCCGCAAAAGGACCAATTTAAAAAAAAAAAATGGCAAAATTTCAATTTTCCGTTTTTTCTGTACTTTTAT
This sequence comes from Maratus speciosus, assembly GCA_963932465.1. NCBI lineage: Eukaryota > Metazoa > Arthropoda > Arachnida > Araneae > Salticidae > Maratus > Maratus speciosus. The sequence goes on along the minus strand of OZ010796.1, from coordinate 440,628,838 downwards.
ATCTCTAGAATTAAATAACTTTACTTTATTTCTAGTAAAATGTTATAAATGTCTAGTACTTATGATAACAATAGATAAAATAAAAAAAAAATAAATAAAGGTACTCACTTATTTTTCTTGACGATCGCTTCATGCTCTGCTGTTTTACTTCATGTCAGCAATAGACAGAAGTTCCTTGATGCACCACAAATTACAAAAATGATATAAAATGAAGTATTTTATTAAGTGAGATAAAGATATTTTTAGCAGAATCGGGTTAAATAAAATTTAAATGAAAAGATATTTATTTGAAATGAATTTTATAATCTGATTTGCTTTCAAATGAAGCCATTATTTCTCGAGAGGCCAATGTTGATCTAATGTAACCCTCCCTCTGCTCTTGTCCACAAACTTTCGAAGCTGCTTCGGTGACTAATTTTACACATCTCTCTACTGCCTGTATATGACAAGGAAATTTATAGCAGCTAATATCTTCAATCGAACCTCTCAAATTCACCATCGTTGTGATATAGTCAGATGATAGAGAAATCGTAATTGGCGGTTCCGTTAGTTCACAGTTTTGCCAGTCAATTAAATCGATAAAAATTTTTGCTTCAAAGTTCAAATCTGGAATAACGAAATGTCGGATGGTGCTATTGGACTCTGCAGAATTTCTTGCTTTGGCAATTCCCTTCAAAGCTAGGGTCCTTATGTGCTGCCTTTTATCTGCTAGCATTCCAATAAGCATATTTTCGTGATTTGCGAAATAAGCATTTCGTGAAATTACAGGATCTATAATCTTTCGTAGATTGTCCGGCAAGTAACGGGTGTTTTTATTTATAGTCCACGAATTCTAGGCACCATGGAAGCATGATGGATTCATTTTAACAGTGAACCAACCGATACAATACACTTTCACGATGTACTCATCTAGTATTACAAGTTCAGAAGAGGGTTCCTCTGATCCAACATAGAGTCTAAAAATTCGACTTGCAGTAGTGATCCACCTTGCGTGAGATAGTGGTCTAGGGCTTCGGCGAGATAAGTCAATTGAACACTCGCCTGTTGAAACAGCTTGCACTATTTCAAACATATACTTCTAGTCAGTTGACAAATCGTCTTTATTAACAGCTAGAAGATCAGATTAAATTGGCTTAAATTTTGCAACTGGTAATAATTCGCAAATCGCAAGAGATTTCCCAATTGGGCCACAATAGGAACGAGAACCCGTCGTTTGTCCATCAAGATGTTCTAAAAGGTGTCTCAGAGGGAGCTCATTGAAATGCAGAAGACAAGGTAGCCACTGAAGCGGTCTTTGAAATTTGTCCTCTAGCAAACACCTCCTTTGCTTCCTGTGTTAAGGACAGTTCCATCACATCCAACTGCAATTATTTTTTAAGTTTCCATTTCATTTTTCTCCAAAAAATCTACAATATCATTGCTTATAGCAGCCGTCTTGCTAGTCGATGGAGTTAAATGACCAAAATAATGGGAACCTGGTTCAAGTATCAAAGATATGTGTTCTTCCTTTACTTCGCAACGATGAAACTTCGTCCCCTCTTTGATCTGGCAGAGAGTTCTATCTTTACGTCGATCAAAGTATAGAGCAAAGGCAGTATCTAAACTTGGTATGTCAAATGTTCTACTTATTTGAGATCTAATTTTCCATTTCTCACTTCGGATTTTAAACTTTTGAAGTACCATCTTCGTTTATGATACCTACGTCCTGGAGAAATGCTAATGCTAATGCGGCAGTAGCCCTGTCAGATACACCATATCTATCGCTTAACATCGAATCTGCTGCAAGATTCATCCGCATATTTTGAGATTTGGAAAAAGGTTTCTTTGGTTTATTATCATCACTTTCAACAGAAAATGAAATTTTATTTTCGATTAGTTCAGTCAACTCATCCGTAGAAGGATCATTCTCACACACGGCGACATTTTTAGATAATTTATCTGATGTTTTAGTCATCCGTTTTTGTGAACGGGCTTTCCTTTCCACTCTCTAGTTTATGTGAATTATGTTCAGCATCTAATTGTCCAATAAAACCGGCTCTTATCGTCCGTTGATCCAGCAAAAATGCACGTTCTCTTTTTGGAACCTTATTTTGTTTCTTACAATTGCATTTGTTCAAATCTTTGCACTTACATGCGGCTATATCAAATAAGATTTTTCTTGCATCATCTACGAAATTATTAAGTTTCTTCTGAAAGTTGGGTTTATTCTTATCCCTTCTGTAAGACTTCATCATGTTCCTATATCTTTTATGATATATATTTAACCTCGCTATGACTCGATTATGCGAAACTATTGGTATTTATTGTAGACATTTTCAATTTTTTTAGCTACACGTTCGGCAATAGCGGAGAATTTGGGTTCTTGATTGCCGACGTCCGGCGCAAGATTACACCATTCTTGGAAACAATAGCGCAAAACATCTTCATGGGTTGGTCATCTGCATTGTGTTAATTCCTTCGGGGTTCCAAATAAAGGACATGTGAAAGTCGAAAGATTTCGAAACTTACTTGCCTTCTTAGGTGTTTCCATTTACACTGCGAAACTTAATTTTAAAATCTATTTCTTCTACTGAAATTTAATGATTCTCACACGTGTACTAACTTTCAACTACTGCACGTCAAACCTTGACACTGTCGAGTAGGAAAATACACTATAAAAAGAAACCAACCAAGTGTAATATGCCTTTTTATAAAAATAAATAAATTTACGCGCATGCAGTTGCAGGTGTTTCTATCGTAGAGCAGATGTTTTTGGTAGCATTACATCGGTCATCATAAACAATCTGTGTGAAATTAAATTCAACAGAAAATAACATTTTCAGTCTATTAGAAATATAAATATTATGCCGATTAAGATGAAGATAAAAATATAAAAATATGAAGCTAAAAATATTAAAAGATTATTACAATTGGGAAAAAAGAAAAACTTAAATTTTGTAACATTTTTTAGAAATTTTGATCTTTATGCGGCGGTAAAAGATATGATGCCACCATAATGAAATTTTAATATTAGATTACTGACAACTAGAATTAGATATTGCGTTTTATTAGAAATTGTATAGCTATGTTTGGATAATTTAGAAAAAAAAACTGCAAAAATCATGTTTTTTGCGATTTTTCGGAACTTTGGCCCGCTTGCGGCGGTAAAAGATATTAACCGATCAGTTTAATATTTTACGAATTGATTCTTTGTAACAAAAGGCAACTTTTCCACACTATTACGTTTAGATTATAAATATTTCGGTTTTTTCGACCCACCCTATTCCACAGATATGGAAGAAGGATTTTGAACAGGCTGGCACATACATACTTAAAAAAATTCTCGCCATTTTTGAAACTTCGTGTAGTTAATATTTTATAAAAAACAAAAGACACTTTTGGGACAACCTTATATTTAGAGGATTTGTGATGTTTGATAAATTAACGATTGGAATAACTTTCTTTTTAATTTTTACTCGTGATTGGATGTGGAAGCTCAGAAGGATTTAACGCATATCATCAGTTGTTTTATATGTATAAAACTGCATAAAATTTACACATTTAAGAATCATGTAGCTGTATTTTATTTAATTTGTTTAAAATCGTAAAACACTTTTGTTTGAATATACATTTTACATCATTTACACACATCGGATTCTCATTTGAATCGAAATATTTTCATTTGGCACCGGTCAAATGACCGCTACCCAATTACCGGTAGTTTGTATATTTAGTGTTGAACACCTATTTAGTCTCTCTTGTATTAAAAACTTTAGAGCATATGATATGTGTCGCAAAAATGATGGGGTTATTTGAAAATATATATGAATTTATTTATTTTTTTTTATATTAAATTTACAAGAGTTAAATGTCACTCGGTTTTTCAAAATTTGCTGATTTCAGAAATACGTTGCAGCAAACGATGCACTGATATCTCCGGCCAGCTTTTCAGAATTCATTTGCTAGATAGATCCGTCATTTTTGGGACACCGAGTATATATATATATGTGTGTGTGTGTATATATAGGTGGGCGATTCTCCAATAAGAGTGTCATTTGTGTCCCTTGCGGTTTTATGCTCAGGGCTCCCACTCGGTCCGTTTTTCGTATACCACTTTTATTTTCAGAAAAATATTGTTTATGAAATTCGTAGAAACATACCAGGAAAAGTTTTACGCTTTCAAATGATGCGGAAAACTACCACGAATTTCTTTCTAAAAAATACTGGTTTAAAAAAACGGACAAGTGGGATATTTTATCATTTAGGGTGACCCTGCCAGTAGTTGATACCCTTCCAGTAGTTGATAAAATTTTTTAAATATTGGGGCATTTCAGGCGAAAATGAGTTTTACACTTGGAACTAGAGATATATTTTTGTTTGAATGTTGAAGCATCTGTTGTCACGTTGTTAGCCACCTACTGTAAGAGAAGCCATTCTATGAAATCTTTTTATTAGAAAATATAAAAATTTAGTTTTTAATTAGTTAGCGACAATTACGGTAAGTTAAAATATTCCTCTTCCATCTTGCATATTTCAAATTATAGTTTTATATGAATTATTGTTAATCACATCCCAAGCATGATTTTTAAAAATTAAAATTTGAATTTTTGACTGATTTCTTCGATTGATAAACCACTGGGGAAATGGCAATTAAAGAAACTATTTATTTCTAATTTTTTGTTATTTAAATTCAGCAGATTTCATTTTTGCCCATTATAGTGCATTCATTAAGGGTTGCAGCAATGATGTTAGCTTACTTCTAAAACTTAAAACGAAGGAAATATAATAAAAACACCGAAGCACTGACCTTATTTGATCAACCACTGGCTGGGTCACCCTATATAATTTTCGTTTGCATAAACTTTAATACGGATATTCTGAAACAAACTTAAATTTAATGACAAACTCTTTTTAGAAATTTTATACACAAAATAAAAATGTACATTCTAAAGTATAAAATAAATATTTATTTTTGTAAATTATAAATAGTTTTATATTTACTGAGGCCAAAACATTTTGTCCCCTAGTTTTGATGTCACTGATGTTCCCTTGTATAGAACTACTTATGTGACCATTCAGAGGTAAGATAAAATTTGGAGGACAGTTACATTTAATAGAAGCAGCAATTTTCATTGCTGCGAAAGTCACAAATTTAAGTATGTGAACTTCAAAAGCAGGTATAAACTTAAATAGATAGAAAGATAAAAATACGTTTATTACCTGTCACTACTGTCTCTTACTTAATTTTTTAATATTATTATTTTTACTTATTTATGATCTTACTATGAGCACAGAAGCAAATTTCTTTTTTGTCAACTCCTGTCCCTGTAACTTTTGTCCTCTTTCAATGAAATTGCATTACCTCACAACCCTGTTGAAAATTTACCCAACCATGATTTAAAACATAATTTTTATTTAAAACTATTCACCATATTTTCGGAACTTACAAGGGAACCACTTTAGGTGTTGCTCGCACCTAGAATCGAGACCTGGTGCATTTTGTAACCCTATGCATAAAAGTTAGAGAACCGATAAAAATTCTTTGTTAAAATCATATTTTATATATTTTTTTATATTTATAATTTTTTATTATTGGATTTTTTTATTTGTTAATTTTACACCAAAAGAGAGTTAAGTCGCCAGATATGGCACTTCAAAATTTTCACTAGCTTTACACTTGTAATAGGTTTACGTCCAAACCATTACAACACGGTGCGTAGCGAAAATACTGAGCTAGGGTTGCCGGAAAATTGTACGGGATGAAAAAGGACGCCAATCTTTCCCCGCCAAATATGTAAATATAATACTGTATTTTTTTTTTATCAAATTCGTAGGTTCTTGAAGGAATTTTAAAACTTTTTTTCAACATTTTATAATTATTATTGACTAATTTATATTTTTAACTATTTTTTTTTTTTAACAGCCCGAAAAGTGGTCTCGAAAATTGCATTTTCAGAAAGTTAATCGGCTGTAAAATCAAAAAATATTATTTTAACAAAAAAATTTTATCGATTCCCAAACTTCCCAATATAGAGCTTTAAAATGCATCAGGTTTCAATACTAGGTGCGAGCAACACCTAAAGTGGTTCCCTTGTTAGTTCTATGTCGCTTTTATTTAAATAACTTTATGAAGAAATTTCTGTTTCGAATACAATGCAATAAATTATAAAAACAGGTTAGGATAATGAAAAATACTGTTTAAAGTTTATGCCATAATATTCTAAATTACTCACTACCTCATGTCTTATCTATATCTAAAAAAAACTTTTATAGATGGAAGGATTTTTTGCAGATGGAAACATACCACGGCTGTAGCCAAGCCGTGTATTTCCGCCATATTGTGACAACCCAAACAATCTACCTAAATGTAATAAACGTGAATGTCTGCGCCACATAGCCTGACGTTGGCAGTTTGGCCTCCACTTTTATTTCGAAATTTCAAATTCACACCAGAAATTTTCAAAGAAAAATATTTACTTTACATAATCACAAAATTTCTGTCATTAACATAGAACTACCGAAAATTTGAGTCAAGATTAAAAAACAAAATATTTCACACCAGAGTCTTGATTTAAAAAATATTTCACACCAGAGTTTTGATTTCCACAGGCGCCACATAGCCTGACGTTGGCAGTTTGGCCTCCACTTTTATTTCGAAATTTCAAATTCACACCAGAAATTTTCAAAGAAAAATATTTACTTTACATAATCACAAAATTTCTGTCATTAACATAGAACTACCGAAAATTTGAGTCAAGATTTAAAAAAAAAAATTTCACACCAGAGTTTTGATTTAAAAAATATTTCACACCAGAGTTTTGATTTAAAAAATATTTCACACCAGAGTTTTGATTTAAAACAGTTTAACCTTATTATTTAACGTCTTTCTTCACTGTATCTTTTAAACTTATTTCATAATCAAATTTTTGGTTTGAACCGAATCATATTCATATGGTAGCCGTCAAAATGATGGGTCGCGGAAGTTCTAGTGTTAAGTAAAGCAGAAAATACCATTTTTAATTTCTGGTACGAATTTGGGATTTCCCGAATAAAAATGGAGGCCAAACTGGCAACCCTGTAGCCGGATTCAGAGAGTGCTACAGAAATTGGCAATAGTAGTCTTCTTAGACTTTCTGTCCTGTAGTCACAGCATGCTTAAGAATACCCTCCCCCCCCCTCGCAGAAATTTCCACCTGTTAAGATATTTGTTTGTTGTGTACAACACCGTTTGTTTACTGACACCAACTTCTACGAATAATTCCCGGAGAATTCATCGACAGTCTATGGAAAGGAGACCAATCACAATGTCAATCTGATCTTGAGGATTGGACCTGCGACTTACGCGGTGCAAATTGACAACCTCATGCTGATCCGCACGAAACGATTTGACACATCGTGAAACCATCCTATACGGTAACACATTTTTGCCACAGGTTTCACCTAATCGTCGATAACATTCAGTTTCATTTTTGCCAAAAGCAACCTCGATTTAAATCCACAACCACTAATCACTTTTTGTAAACATAAGGGAGTTATGAATAAAGAAGATGAGACATATAGCATTGTCTATAAGTTGAGAGTGAAGCAACTTAGGACGTTATCACAAGATGGCAGCTGTTTCTGTTATATGGGATAAATAGTTTCTGATTACCGCCGGGGACAACGTCCACTACTTAACTTTGATAGAAAATTTCGTCTTATTTAGGCGTGTTATACATAGAAAATTTCGCTCACTAATATAGTAAAGAAATTCCATTTGTTTTTGTTGGCGTCAGTTTGCCCAGGTATTATAATATTTTTCTCAACCATTGGCAGGAGGTTATCTAGGTTGTGAAACTATTGCGAAAAAGTAGAGCCTGACTACCGCCGAAGTAAGCTTCCACCAGTAAAAATAATTATACCTGTTTTTGTCATTATTTTCGACTGAAATGTTGCATTAATATCTCTCTTAAATAAGGAGAAATTTTCTATTTAAATTTAAGGGTTGAAGTTTGCCTGGTGGCGTTCAAACCCTGCGAAAGCGGTTACAGTTGAAGCTTCACTATTTGAAGGATATGTCATTTCCTCTTTATTACTAATTCCATTAAACATCCTTAAGACTAATGTCAGACGGACGTCTTTTTGCACGCTTTTTTCCTTACGTAATATCCCTACACAGTGCTAGCGGCATTGTGTAGGGATAATGCGTAAGTAAAAAAGCATAAAAAAAGACGTCAGTCCGACATGAGCCTTAGTCTAATGTCAGACGGACGTCTTTTTGCACGCTTTTTTACTTACGTATTATCTTCACACAATGCCGCTAGCATTGTGAAGGGATAATACGTAAGGAAAAAAGCGTGCAAAAAGACGTCCGTCTGACACTGGCCTTAGTGTTAAAAACGATATATCATCATGCATATTCGACATATCACAACGAAATATTTTCAACGCCACACATTAATGCCCACCGCGCCCTGAATACTAAGCCTTAGCGCCGACACAAAAATGGCTTCTGTCGTAGACGGATTATTTTAAGCGTTTTTACAGTTCCCTGAATTGAAGCACCAGTACAGTTTTCTTTGATTTACTGAATCTGAGAAAATTAAAGCAGATGAGACTTCTAGAAATTATTGGTATTTACTTTCAAGGGACGGTACAAACGCTGAAATAAATCAGCTAACGACAGCCACCATTTTTGAGTCAGCGCTTACGCCTAGTAACCAGTTGCCGGTGTACTACCCCTTCTAAGTAGATCGACTACTTTATGCACCCTACATATCGACAACAGCGCCACCTCACTGCTACCATATGCTTTTTTCGCCTGACCGATCTTCTGCAACTTTATGTACTTAATTACAGGGCTGCCACTGGAAACTATTTTTATATTGTATTCGCACCATTAGTTTTAAAAAATATTTTTCTTTGTATATTTTTTTGCACATGTTGTGAAAATATAGGTAAATATTTTTGTTTTGAGAGAGCGGTGCGAGATAGAATTAAAAAATAGTCACCAGTGGCAACGCTGTGTAACCGGCTTAAGTTAAAAATAGTGATTGGCAGAGTGAATGATTTTATTAGTCGAATTAATAATTCGGGCATGCGCAAAAGTACAACTGCGAACCTTTGTTTTTTTAAATAAATTTTTACCAGAAATTTTGTATTGAAATTTTGTATTTTTTCTGTTAATTAGAATTAATTTAAAAATGCCTGTAGCTGCCAACATCTTACGCTTTTTTGTACCACAAAAATTTTATAGAAAATTTTACCTTTTCAAATCGCCGTAATCTGCCGACTAAATAAGTTAAAATTTCTATTAAATTTTTGTGGTACAAAAAAGCGTAAGAGTTGGCAGCTATGAATACCATTAAAATATAAAAATCCTTTTTATCTTCGAAATTTATGAAGATAACACAAGCCTGCATTGAAAAAACTTATTTGATAAGGTTAACTGTTTCTTACGTAATTTTGGACCAGAATACGAAAATCATGCTAAAAAATGCGTATCACATACCAATATTTCAATAACTTGATTTTTCTCTACTTGATGAAACGCATGTCAGTATAGTATATTTGACAGTTATTTAAGCTTTGAAATTTGATCGCGACAACGCTAGGTTCTTCGTTGCTGATACAATTGTTTATATTTCATAGATGTGCATTTTTATTTTAAATTTTTATATTTTATATTAATTTTAAACTTTTAATTTATCCCTTAACGAAACAATGTCGCCATATCAGCGCCACTAGCACACTTACCAAATTTATTAGCTTAGCACCATTTTTTAAAACCCTTAACACTAGAACCGCCAAGGCGGTCTTTTTGACCGTTTCTAAACTTTCATTCCGTACCAATTTGTTTCTATTTAGAGTATATAACTTTCAGTTTCCGTGACTTTTCGTTTAATTAGAAAAGCTATGATATGCCAGTGATAAATTTTCCAGTCAGCCAAATTTTATGAAGTATTGCAGTAGTATACCTAGAACCGTCGAAACGGTCAAAATGACCACCGTAATATTTAATGCAAATTTTATCTAGTAGATATCGCAACAGTCCATACTTCATACAACCATACTTCAACAAATGTTACAACATTACCACAGATAACTTCCTTACTTCACTGCCCATTGCAGAAAGGCTGAAGTCACTAAAAACAAGCATTGTTGACACAGTCAAACGCGGACGAAAAGCAAAATTCCACAGGCCATAAAATCTGAAAAAAGCCTTTGTACAGTAGCCAGATTCTAACCAAAGATGATATTACGTTCAGTTTATCAAGGGAAGAAAAATAAATATGTTTTAATTCTAAGTTCCCGACATCCATCAATTACATTTGAAATTGGTGATAAACACTTACACAAAACTGTAAAGTTCTATAATTCTACAAAATTTGGCGTCGACGTGCTCGACCAAATAGCACGGAAGTATTCTATAAAAGAAAGTTCTAGATGATGACCTCCAAGTGTTTCATAATTTTCTTAATCCGCGAGCATCAATTCTGAAAAACACAGTCAAAAAAGGTGGTAAATACCAGTATTTTGTTAAAGAGAAATCCACTTTACTTAATCTCTTTATATTATTCCTAGCATTTTGTAGAATAAAATGCTGGTAGATTCTTCTTTTTTTGACTATGTTTTTTCCTGACCACTCGCCATCCAGAATAATGTATTGCTTAGGGGATAAATATAAATGTTTGTTTTCACCAAGTTTAATCTCGTTTTTAGGAATTTCGATTTCTCATGAAAAACATTTCTTACTATAAAAATTTTCTTAAAATAAAAAATATTAATAATGTATATATGTATATCAACATAATATAATTATAACTTAATAAAACATAAAAATATATATTAAAAAATATGAAATATACATTACTATATGAGCAATGAAGGTAATAATAGTAATATACGATACTAAGAGTAAAAAATGGCAAGTAAACAATAGTTGAGCATGGTAATCTACAGCAGTCAAAATAACCGCTTTGGCGGTTATAGGGATACGTTATTTGCGGCGGTTCTAGTGTTAATTGCATAGTGATGCATATCCACATCACATTTTATTTAATTCTTGGCAACCAGTATATTTATGTAGAAATATTAATACTCTAAAAATTACAAAAATATGCTACTAAATAAAGTTAAAAACCTATCGTAAAATTTCTTGTGTCAAATGTTTAATATAAGAGTAAAAAATATAATTCTTAAAAAATAATTTATGCATTTAAGGGTTAAGTTTTACAAAATAAAAAATATATAAAATAAGGTATTTAGATTAACACTTATTAAAATATTTACTAATTTGCAATATTTTAGTTTTTACTTGTTTTGCAGATGTGCAACATACGAAAAGGTTGGCGTAATATACAAATAAATTATCTGTGATTTTTTTTCATTATTTTTCCTGTGTTATAAACCTTTCAGAGAATCATATATAATGTTCTTGAAACAAAATAAAAAGTCATGCATTTAGGTGTTAAGAAACACTTTTACTTGTACGTTGACAACAAGTGCAAGAGAAATTTTCTAAAACATTTACTTTTAAAATATAGTGGTGCAACAGAATATAAAAATAGAATCATGTATTTAAAGCTACGGTCCGTTAAGTTTTATTTACGGTGAACTGTGATAGGATTGGGGCTACACGCGATTGGTAAATTCTCTAGAAAACTTTTTTTCATTTAAGGTGAATATTCATTGCATGTTGTAAATATCAATTTCAATTAAACTTGCTCTTGCCATACTATACATATTGCATCAGTAGAAAATGTGGTAATACAAAATGTTGGAAAACTGTACGTGATGAATCAAAAATGAGCTCATTTTTGGAATCAGCATCCCAAAATCATGTACAACCACCGTAAATTGATAAAATTTTTCACAAAGCTAAATTTTGCAGGCCTGCGTAATTGATTAAAAGTATTGCGAAGGCTGGCAACTCTGCTTTTGCCTCTTTTCTTTTTACAAACTGTCTGGTGGTAATTGATTAAAAATGCATACAAATGTGGAAACTTTGTTTTCGAGCATTCCCGAATTACACATCCGATAATAAATAATTCATTTTGGTCATCACTAATTTAGAGACACAGTAGAAATACATATATAAACAATATTCCACTTTCTGTGGAAACTGGCGGGAGCAGAAATATTTATTTGTAAGAAAATACAGGGAACGCTTATTACACGGTAAACACTTTCGAAAGCTGTTAAAATTTTTAAAGGGTCTTGCCGGATAGGAAAATGGTCCCATGGCCGATATTTGAAATAACATGTGTGGTAATAAAGCTTACCATGAGAATTCAATATAGGGTATTTTTAGCCTCTGATATTGAACTGTCCTTGATATAATAGGGGAAGTATGCACCGACGCCACTATTTTTCAAATACATTTTTCTAAAAATATATATAAGTTAAAATTATGGAACTAACACCAATTATTGAGGAATATATTAGTTCATATTATATATTTTTCCAGATTTTTACAAAATTTTTAAAAATGAAAAAAAATTAAAAATTATTAATATAGTAATATTATACTTACACCAAACATAAAATTACACAATAATCCGCAAGCTAATACTTAAAAAAATAGTTGAAATCGAAGATGTGCTTTTTGAGTTAGAACAAAAAATGTGCAAACAAATTCTTAGAATGTTCCTCTCTTTTCCGTAGGAATTCGCACAATTACGCACTTATTATTGTTACTGCATAACAAGTACAATGAGTGAATAATTAGGTATGTCGCTTGTTTAACCCCTTGGATCAGTGTTGTCACTGGGCTACTTTTTTAAATTCAAATTTCTTGATTGGCACCACTTCTTTCAAATAGTAAAATTCGTCTTATTCAATGACATATTAGTTAAGACGAAAACAAGGGGAATTTTACCATTTCAAAAAAGTGGTGCCAATGAAGAAATCTGAATTTTAAAAAAATTACCTCACTGGCAACAATGCCTTGGATATATATTTTCTTCAGGGAGGCAACTGGCGTTTTTTCTTTTAAATTCCATCTCGCACCGCTTTCTCAAAGAAAAATATCTCAGATACCCTTTGAAAACATGTCCAAGAGAAACATACTAGAAAAATATTTTTCCTTAAATAGTGGTATGAATGAATTATAAAAAATAGGCGCTGTGGACCGAGCCGTTGCCATCGAAATACTCAAGGCCTGAGGACACACGTCGTGACGTCATCACTAATCGACCGATTTCTGACTAGTTTTCGAATTCACACCGGAAAATTTTGAATAGCAATTTCATTTTAATTTATTTATGGAATATCTATCATCTTATAAAACAATAGTAACTTCTTAAACTTACTGGTGAGAATTCGAAAACCCTAAATAAAAATTCAGCCAGATGTGGAATGAAAGAGTGTTGCTGCATCTGTCTGACATTTTATTAGGGGATTCAAAATTCTAACCAGTAAATTTAAATAGTTACTATTGTTTTATAAGATGATAGATATTCCACAAATCAAATAAAAGGAAATTTCTATTCAAAATTTCCCGGTGTGAATTGCAACACTAGTGAAAAATCGGTCGATTAGTGATGACGTCACAACTTGTGTCCTCAGGCCTTGAGTATTTCGATGGCAGCGACCAAGCGCAGCATGCCGAGTCGCAGTCATCAAATGTACACAAGAGGTTAATAGAAAATAACATAGCTCAAACGAGCTATTAATTTGGAGGGAGATTCTGTATGGCGGGTGAGTCGACCGCCTAAGATTTCGCGGATCGCGGCGCGCGCGTTCCGTTCACTGTCCTTTTGCTTTTCTTTTCTTATTACGACACTCTAGCGGAAGCAAGGAAGAAAGGAAAAAAAATCAAACCGACAACCCGGGGCAATTTCAACAGCAAAATTACACAAATTAAAGACATCGAAGAGTGATTACACAAATTAAAGACATCGAAGAGTGATTACACAAATTAAAGACATCGATGAGCGGGAAGGTATGGGCTCGGGCCCTGAAGCTATCGGACGAGTCTTGGGGATTGGAGCTTAATATTCGTCTCACTTACCACCCACTTGTTGTACTTGTTATACCGTAACAATATCAGGCGCATAGTTGTAAAAAAAATTGAAACAGGAAGAGACAGGATCATCTTAACAAGTTGATAGTATTATTTTTGTTATAACTCAAAAAGCACAAGTTCTATTTTAATTAAGTTATATTTGTTTAATTTATATACCTTGAACAGTATTGTGTGAGATTTTGTTGGTGTAAGTATAATATTATTATATTAATTATTTTTTTTAAATATTTTTGTTTATTTTTTAATGTTAAAAATTGTATAAAAATCTGGAAAATATATATAATATGATCTAATATAATCTTCAATAATTGGTGTTGGTTTCAATTTTAACTTATATCCTTTTTGAGAAAAACGTATTTGAAAAATAGTGGCGACGACGCATACTTCCCCGATTATCTCAAGTACAATTGAAGGTCAGAGGCTAAAAATACTCTATATTGTATTCTCATAGTGAGCTTTATTACCACACATGTTTTTTCAAACATAAGCCGTGGGGGCCATTTTGCTATGCTTATCCGGATAGACCCGAAGTAAACGAATGTGTATTTTGTAAACCCGGTGTATAAAACCCGTCTGCCAGTGGGCCAACTTTCTTTAGTATTTCTGAATAGTGACTGATTTACTGACAGAAGTCCTGGAATTAATGTTTCAGAATAAAAAAAACAGAATATTTCAAGAAATGCTTTAATTGTTATAAAAAGGCTAGAAAAGAACAAACTTTTCTTGCATATACGTCGAACGTTACCATTTGTTTTACAGTTTAAAATTAAAAATTTTTAACTGCTTTCAAATATGTTTACGATGTGATATTTTTATTCAGCTTTTACATACTGATGAAACATTACATCTCCACCTGTTTCCACTAAAAGTAATGTCAAAATACGCATTTAGCCTTCTTAATTAGTTTAATACTTGTCTCGTTCATGGGACTAATAATAAAGTGCAATTGACATATTCTTAAAATAGTGAAGCTTCAACTGTAACCGCTTTCGAAAGGGCTGATTGACTCCGGTGAAAATTTCCACCAATAAATTTATATAGAAATTTTCTCCGTATTTAAAGGCCTTATTGATGCAAAATTTCAGTCATAATTAATGGCAGAAACATATTTTCAATTTTGCTAGTGCAAGTTTACTTTTACGATAGTCAGACCCTTCGTTTCCGCCATATTGTGACAACCGGTGAAACAAACGTACCAGGGTTCGTACGGGTGCTTGAATTTCATGACTAAGAAATTCTTCGGTACCAGTATTTTCTTATGGAAAATCTATCCTGAAATAAAGCTAAATTTCGCCCGCTTAAACTAGTTTTATTTTTCTATAAAAAAATTCTGGTATTGGGCCTTGAAAATAACGGTACCCGTACGAACACTGACGTACTGTTTTACCAGTCAAACTGACACCAGTAAAAACAAATACAAGTTCTTACCGTATATTTTGAGAAAATATTTCCATGAATAAGGCGTTTAAATAAGGCAAAATTTTCTATTAAATTTTACTGATGGGAATTTTGCCCCGGGGTATTCAGAAGCAGTTGATTCGATTTAGAAAAAGCAGCCGCCATCTTATGACAACCTCCTCAGTCACTTCCCTCGCAACTGGTAAACAGTACATGATATGTCTCCTCCTCTTTATTCATAACTCCATTGTCTCGTTCTGGAGCGTGATTTGAACAAAAAGGATACATTTTCGTGCAGCGGTATCCCATTTCGTACTAAAGGGTATGCATTCCTATGATGGTGTTGCTAGGCGTGTGTTATGGATGCGATGTAAAAAAATAAAGTTTATTATGAATAGCAAAACATTTACTAAATAAATCAAGAAATTTTCAGTGAAATAACCGTACGCATCTTGTGAAATA
Source organism: Maratus speciosus (assembly GCA_963932465.1). Taxonomy (NCBI): domain Eukaryota; kingdom Metazoa; phylum Arthropoda; class Arachnida; order Araneae; family Salticidae; genus Maratus; species Maratus speciosus. Next base: position 440,612,991 of record OZ010796.1, on the reverse strand, counting down.
TAAGAAATATTTTTGTTGCAAAACGACACGTTGAGCTGAAATGTCAGTAAGCTATCTGTAAATTGAACAGAAACACTCCTTGTTTTTTGCAGGAAGCTTACTGATATTTCAATGGAAACTATTTGTTAAAATTTCAATTATTTAGAAGGAACGTTCCTTGTAACTAATCGGTAACCCAACTGCCCAATATTTCGGATAAAAGTTCCTGGATTTTGTTTAACAGTGTACAACGATTTTACACCACAATTTTCTAAATGTTATAAACGTTTCATTTATCCTCAAAAATCTGCGAATACAGAAAATGAACAAAGCGATATAAGTAAGCGTCCTATCTTAAATGGGAGAGGTCACATCAATCAAGGTCGCACGCCACGTAGCGGACGGGGTTAAACTACAGGAAGATACCTAACTGTTTTCTTACTTCACAACACTAAAATTGTAAAGTTTTTTCACCTTGATTAATGCCTGAAATGTCGCTGACAAGGCGGAGAAAACTTAATGGTGTCAAGTGCATCTAGGCTCCCCTCTCGCTCAGTGTTGCCAATGGGCTATTTTTTTTTAATTCAGACTTCTTGATTGGTACCACTTTTTTGAAGCGGTAAAATTCACTTTGTTTTTGCCTTAATTAATATGCCATTAGATAAGGCACATTTTATCATTTCATAAAAGTGGTGCCAATCAAGAATCTGATTTAAAAAAAAAGTAGCCCATCTGGCAACGCTGCTCTCGCTACGCCGTTAATTTGCAATAAATGTGGTAAACAAAATTCAGCTCCATGAGTGACTAAAGATTTAGAAAATATACGCAAATGATAGACATCCAGTCATGTGTGACGTCACACTAAAAGCCCGCGTATGTGGATTATCACCCCGTCCACAAGCAGGCGCAACTGTGTTAATTTACGCCCAATTCCAGTATTAAGTTTGTACGCTTACTTATAGCGCTTTGGAAAATGGAAACCACTATTCGGTAAGAGTGATCTATAAATCGTAGCAGTTGTCTGCTATGCATTAGCATAGCTGCAAACTCTTATGCTTTTTTTGTACCACAAAAACTAAATAGTATTTTTTACTTTCCTAAGTAGTGGTAATCTGCCCATTAAATAAAATGAAAATTTCAATTATATTTTTGTGGTACAAAAAAGCGTACGATATTGACAGCTATGCATTAGCAAACATTTTTTTTCTTAGATCTAGCCATGCAAAAGGGAAAACTCCAGTAAGAAGTATGTACTTTTGTTGACTTTAGTAACTTGAATGATAAATAATGTAACTGAAACAATAAAAATCATTTATGATTATTCATAAAAGTCGTTTAAATGTACATGAATGCGAATAATTCTGATAATAAAATATTTTATGAGAATACAGTTTTAAATAAGTTTTAACAATAATCCATTATTTCATATTTCTATGAGCTATTATTGCATATTTTTGAATGGAAGAAACAATATTTATTTCACAAAGAGCAACTATTAGATCGTACGTAACGCTGAGCAAACATTTTAAAAGTATACATCTTTATGCATTAAGTTTCAATTCATTAATACAATTAGCTTAATAAATCTTTAAATAAAGTTAATGTACAAAAATAGTAATTTCCGCTTTTTATTCTCTTTTATATCCCATTTCTCGATAATTGTAATTTTCAAGAAAACCTTTCACCAGTCTTATTTTTCATTATCGATAATGTAGTTCATTCAGCTGAAAACGGAATTAAACTTGAGTTGAATTATTGATTTTTAATCAAATATTCTTTCTGAAGTGTAACAAAATAATTAATATATTCTATTAAAATGCGTAGACCTGCGATATATTGGTATTTAATTCGATTTTCGTTGATAAATTAATAGGAATATTTGAAAAGGAATATATATTATGAATTTCCATTACGCTTTATAATAAGAATTATTGACGAGTCAAGCGAGTCAGTACCTTTCGGCACTGTCGACAAGAGTTTGAAGTTGTTGTAAAAAATATCTGCTGTAGCTCTTGAAATCCTTTGTAAATAGTGGAATTCTGTTAATTTGGAATAACAAACGTGTCTGTGATAAAATGCGGAGATGAATACAATATGAAAATATTAGTATCCATAAACCCACTACTCTACCTACACTTAAAAAAAAAAAAAAAAAAAAAAAAAAAAAAAAAAAAGCTCCGTAAAAAAATATAAAAGTAGTGGCGCCAATGTTGCCGCCTATTCTCCATTATTTCACAAAACTTCCGTTTTGATATTCTGCCGGTTTCAAGATGGAAATTGTTCGCTTTCAAAAAATTTATGTTTTTACAAATACATATGACTCATAGAGCAATATTCAAAAAATCTATCTAATAATTACACATACTAGAGCACATTCTTATGGAACAGATATAGTTGAACCCGATTAAAACGCGTTTCCGGGGAGTGGAAAAAGTCCAGTGGTAACCCGAGAGAGATCGCGCGGGGCACATGAAACCCCATTCATAGGAAAACAACAGCCTCGGTGGGAAATGTTTATCTGTTATCAATCATCCTTTCAGTATCCTCCTCCCTGACACTCCATCTAATATGTATAGTGTTATTTTTTATTGTATTTCCTTTCTTCGCGTTACATAATCATTTCTTGGAATCCATGTGGTAACGGGGTGACTCAGTCTCCCCATGCAACCGTTATTGCTTCGAAATGTCTCATTCTAGGCAGTGTAGTTTTCTCTTATGAAGTGTTTCTGTTGTTTTGTGCGCTTTTCTTAACGAATTATCCTACTTAATGTTCATAATCAAATGATTTTTTTCTAATTTATAGTACATTTTTTGCATAAAAACTGATTGAAGTGATCCAGTCACCCTGCGCGATGGCTAATGTCTCAGCTGGGTGCGCGCTTTCTGCAGGGTTAAACGTGATTTTTTTGCAGGAACTGAACTTTTTTACACATCTATGCGTCTAAATGAAATTTAGAACTTTCATTTATGTCAGGTGTGTGAAAGGCGTGTGTCAGCTATGTGATCGTAATATCAGAGACGATTATGTGCTTTATTAATCAGTGCTTAAATTTTTTCAGTAAAATTGTTTAAATTTAGTTAAATAATTGAAAAATATCGTTTTATAAATCTTTTCTTAATTTAAAAACGATGCACAACAGAAAAATATTAACCTAATTTAATTGAATTTTTCGTTAAGTTTCTATGCACATAAAGCAATATTTTTACATTATTAGACGTTTATGTGAATATTTTTTTTTAATCGTTTATAAGGAACTTGGTCAATTTTGGTAATATTTTCCTAAATTTAAAGGCAATGCGCGACCTAAAGAGTTTAACGGATTTCAAATTTTCTGTTTGCGTTGCCCTTAAATTTTCAAAAGGCGAAATTTACGCACTATTAGAAGCAGATATAAACTATTTAAAATTTTCATCATTAATTAAAAAAATTGTTAAGTTTGATAATATTCTCAAATATTCAAGTACGATGCGCGATGAGCTAAGGGTATTAACCGATTTAAAAAAAAAAATAAAATAAAAAGCAATTTAGCAAATTACAACGACCATTTGGAAAATGATTTTTTCAAACACTAAAATTTAAGACATAAAAAATCGCACGCAGTTGATCATACATTACGTACGCCATGAATTAAACATTAATAGTGTTATTACACGTAAAAATTCTAGCGACAGAAATCGCCTGCGACTTGTACGTATTATCCACCTGAAACTTATGTATTATCCAAGCATTTCATTCGCTGTTCGGGAAAAGGCTTTTCCATAGTCAGATTTCCAAGAAATCTGACTACCCAAAAATGAAAATTAAATGAAATTTCATTCTTAAACTTCTAAACATCCCACCATATTACTTTTTGCATCGTCGTATAGAGAAAAAAATGTACTTTGAAATGCAATTTGTTTGAATGCTGTATCTCAATTTGTTTCTGAGTTATTCTTTTTTTTTTTGGTAGTTTTTATTACTTTTTTGTCATAGCGGCAACAGAAGGTAATCCATCTCTGTTGAAAGTAAAGGGAATTACCATAGATGCCAACATCTCTTAATTATTCCGGAGTCTGATCAAAGATGAACACGTTTACAATCAGAAATTTTATATAACTAAAAATTTCTAAATGAAATTGAAAATGTACCTCATAGAAAGAAGACACGTTTTCTTATATATTTTTTCCGGTTTGAGCATGCAAATTTTAGACCAGACTCCGGAATAATTAACAGAGGTTGGCATCTATGAATTACAGATTACTGTATTGACCAATCAGAAAACGAATAAAATGCAGATTAAACCAATAAAAACCTTCAGATATACTTTTGATTTCCTACCCTGACTAGAACAATAACCATTTTTACAAATGGTTAGGAAAAAAGATATTCTTCTAGTTTCAAAAGGGCAAGTTTTCCGCACTATTAGAAGTTGATCTGAAAATTTTCAATTTTTTCGACCCACCCTAATGTGTAATTGTTCTTCCTTACCAATCCCAAAAACATCCGTCAGCGGTTGCGACCACGGTGTATGAGGCCATGGTAATAGAAAAAAGCCTCATTCAAACGGAAAAGCTTGGCAAACCGATAAAACCCTTTTCTGCACAGTGGTCCCACTGCGGGACTGCATCATTTTAATTCCAAATTTACAACTGCACCAAGAATAGTTTAATAATATTTTGCTTTTGTAATGAAAGGTTTGAACAACAGGTTTTTAATTGCTAAGAAGGAGTTGAGAATATTCTGGTGACAATCAATCATTTTAGTATTTTACGAACAGATTTTTTCTGTACCGAAAAGTGTTCACACTAGAACGGCTGGAAGTTTTACTCAAGTTTTATAAAAAATATTTCATATCAGAATTTTTATTTAAAACTATTTAACTTATTTATTTAAGTTGTTTTTGTGTAGCTTATATTTAAGCTATGTTTTAAAAAGTTTTCTGGTTCAATTAGACATGTTTTCATTTGCAAGGGTCAAAATGACCCGCCGCCATCGTTCTTGTGTTAAAGAATATAATTGCCATTCGTGATAGTATCATTAAACCTTCCGTAACCTGGCAATATTTTTGAAAGAGGGCATATTACCGTGTTTTTAGAGGCTTCAAAACCTGAATGGTGGTTGGCGATCATAGATCGGAGGAAGCAGAGCCTCCGAGTTATATAAATAATAGTATCCATAAAAATATCCTTTAACGCTAGAGGGTCCGGAAATTTTACCCAATCTTAATAAAAACATTTTAACACCAGAATTTTTATTTAAAACAATTTCACTTATTTATTCAACCAAGATTTCTCCAGTTACAATATAATTAATTTTACGAAAAAAAATTCTGGTTCGAAATCTACATTTTGTAATTTGATCTATGTCGAATTAACACCAGCTGGACGTTCTAGTGTTAACCCTTTCAGGGGCAAAGTACTTCTATGCGTAAAATGCTGAAATGATTGATTGGCACCAGAATTTACAAACAAATTTATTTGTAAATATATAAAAGCTTTTCTTCACGTATTTAATAAAATGAAAATTTTCATTTCAAAATTCTGTTGCCAGTGTGATATTTAAGGATTAAAATTAAGTGGTCCGAAGATGAAACACAGCCCTTCAAGGGGTTAAACGTAATCTAAATTATTTTCCTTATCATTTTATTTCATAAAACACCTTTCATAAAACAGATAAATGTATTCATTGAACAAAGTACGAAAGTAAACAAAGCATATTTTCGAATCCTCTTTTTTGTTACCATTTTTTTCGAATAGAAAATTTCGTAGTATTTATTCGCAAAAGTTCAAAAAGTAGTAACAAAAAGTAGTACAAAATTTCGTGACTATGAATAATGAAAACGTGTGTTATATTTCACTTTTAATTAATCTTTTTAAATTATCTCATATAGTCAGTTGCATTTTGTTAGAGATGATAATCGAAAAATTAGTAATCGAGTTTTCCTTTTTAAAGCGAAAAAAGCTGAAATTAAAAAAAACACAAAGACACTGAGCTCTTTTCCTTAAGGAATTAATCTTCTAGATCATTAGATACGTTCTCATTGTTAGCAATAAAAATCATCTGAAAGTAAAGAAAATATAATAAGTTTCAGGATAATAATATGTGAATGAAATAAAAAACTAATAGATAGTTTTTATTGGAATAAAAAATACATTAAATTGTAATTTTTCTTACCCAATCATTAGTGAAAAAAATTCAGAGCTTTAGAAATAATAAATCATTAACATTTTCTCCCATAAATCTGCATTTAAGTTAGATACTTAATCCGAATACGGAACATTTGCAATTTATCTTAAATGAATTGTTAATTTGGAGATAGTAATCAATATCTTCCTCATAAAAAGTATTATTTGAAAGAAGGTGTTTGCAAAAGAAAATTTAATGATTTTTATCATACATGGCAAAATTTACCAGTATTTACTTAAAAGTATTTACATGCGTTCCTTTGTTATTTTAAACATATTTTTTACGGTACAAATCATATATATATATATATATATATATAGGGTGTTCCGTTAAAGGGGTCCAATATTAATAGGGGTAATAGAGGAGATCACATGGAGCATAAATCAGTATATAAAGCCTGGTCGGATCTCAATAGTTTTCAAGTTACAGCAAATAGAATGAAAATTCGGAAAATTGTAAAAGAACCCACATTGCTAAACTATCGATAATGCTACATAAAAACGAAGCACATATTTAGAAAGAGCAGAAAAAAACCTACAAAATGACATCAATTGTATTAAAATAGCAATATTTATTGACGAGTTACAAGCCCTGAAACAGTGAAAAAAGTACGAAATCCAATATACATCAAAATATTTAATCGTTAATTCCAAAAAGACAACTCTAGCTACAACAAGGAAAATGTAGTAAAATTTGGTCCATTCCGAAAACTTTCGAAAAAGCTTACAATGAACCATATCGGTTTAATTGTGTGAGAGAAATTAATCAGTTTCTTAGTTACAACTCCGCTTTCTTTGACACTAGCAAAAGTTAAACTCCGCCCATCACGATTGGAAACACCGCCTTTTTAATTACTCTCAACTATACATTTTCGATCATGCTTCTTCTGAGATGCAACATTTTTAATTATTCAAGAGTTGAATGAACCAAAATAACTTTACAATAATAGTCTACATTTTAAAGTGGTCTTTTATTGATATAAAGTTTAAGTTAAATTCTTTAAAATTAAACTGGTGGTGAAAATTCGGAAATAATTAAAAATATTGCGATTTGTAACTATGCAAGAAGTTTCAGTACATGTTTTACATGGACAATTATTGTATGTATATGTGCATCATAATTTATGATAGGAAATAATAATAACAAATAGCATAATAATTTTATTAATTATAAATTTAAAAAAGACACTAAATTTTAAATTAATTCATACAAACTTTGTAATTTACAATTTGAGTACACCACAGTCTGTGACTTACAAAATACTGTGCCAAAAAGTGTTGAAAATAAAAGAAAAATGACAAATAAAGAATTACATTCCACGTACTTTATGACATATGTGAAGCATAGTCTTCTGGCCTGCGCTGCACAGTTCAATGTCGGAAGGCAGACGAACGGACATTATTATAATAGGTGTTCGAAGTTGCGACCATTAACAGAATCGCACAGCCGACAGCGACGTCGTAAAGATTGGCGAACACGCCGAAAAACTCCGACGGAGTTGGGAATGTCTCCTGCAGCGACAACGATTCGCGCTAGTAAATCCTCCGGTGTATCCACAGGCGTTTCATACACCAGCGATTTAAGGTGTCCCCAAACAAAAAAGTCTAACGGATTGAGGTCTGGAGAGCGTGCAGGCCAAGCAACAGGTCCACTGCGTCCAATCCATTTCCCAGGATATGTTGAATTGAGGTGATTGCGAACACCTATGAAAAAATGTGCCGGTGCGCCATCGTGCATAAACCACATATTGTGGCGCAATGTTGCTGGCACATTTTGCAGTAACTGCGGTAAGATATCCCGTAGGAAAACCAAGTACGTACTGCCATTGAGTACATCTGGGAGTAAATATGGTCCTATGAGATAATCGCCGAGGACACCTGCCCATATGTTCACACTGAACTTATGTTGTGCGTTCGACGGGAAAACAGTGTGCGGATTTGTATATGACCATGTGTGCATATTGTGCGTGTTTACCACGCCCTCTCTCGTAAATGTTGCTTCATCAGTAAATAAAATATTTTCCAGAAATTGTGGATTATTTTCTGTTACATTAAGCAACCAGCGTACGAATTCTGTCCGCTGAGCACAATCTGTTAATGATAACAGTTGTACCCGCTGCACATGAAAGGGGTGCATGTTTTCTGCACGCAGAACACGCCACACACTTTGGTGAGAAACACCGACTTCAGACGCAGCAGCTCGTGTACTCGTGGAGGGGTTATCTTTAAAAATATTCAGTACATCTTCTTCCATTGCAGGTGTTCGTACATGTCGAGGTTTCCCTGCATCAATGCTTGCTGTATTAAACGATCCAGTCTCCCGTAATCGTCTATCGATTTTTATGAAGAGTTTCGAACTTGGGCAACGTCTCCTTGGAAATTGCTCACGGTACATGCGCTGTGCTAGACATGCATTTCCATGAGCTTGCCCGTACATCAGATGCATGTCCGCATATTCTTCGTTAGAGTATTCCGGCATAATTATTATACATCAACTTACTACAATCCCACTTACAACAGCTTCCCTTTAACATAACGCCCACTGATGACTGCTGTTTTATTACACTTTTCTTCCTATACACATAGAAAATTTGCATAAAAAGTACTTCTTCTTCATCATCCTGAAAGTTCATGGAGGAAACGCAGCAGTCACGGAGTTTGCTTTAAGACAAGGCGAGAGCTGCACAATATGTCATTCACTTGACCAGACTGAATAATGAAAGGGTATTGATAGAGGTTGATCAGAAATGTATAATTGAAAGATATTAAAACGGGGTGTTTACAATCGTCATGGGCGGAGTTTCGCCCTTTCCGAGCGTGCAACAGTACAGAGTTGTAACTAGGGAACTGCTTGATTTCTCCCATACAATTAAACTGATATGGTTTATTGTCAGCTTCTTCGAAAGCTTTCGGAATGGACCAAATTTTATAACATTTTCCTTGATGTAGGTAGAGTTGCATTTTTGGAATTAACGATTAACTATTTTGCTAAATATTTGATTTTGTATTTTTTCACTGTTTCAGAGCTTGTAACTCGCCGTTAATTCTCAATATTCTAAAACAACTTATGTCATTTCGTAGGATTTTTTCTGCTCTTTCTAAATATGTGCTTCGTTTTTATGTAGCATTATCGATAGTTTAGCAATGAGGGTTTTTTTACAAATTTCCGATTTTTCATTCTATTTGCTGTAACTTGAAAATTATTGAGATCCGGCCAGGCATTATATACAGATTTATGCTCCGTGTGATCTCCTCTATTACCCCTATTAATATTGGACCCCTTTAACGGAACACCCTGTATATAACCATTAATTAAACATAACTTTCCACCGTCAAATATTATGAATTAAAGCTGTAAGTATTAAAAAAAATTGATATAAGACTTATTATGGAAGAAAAAGAAAAAAGTGGACACCGACAAATTGAAAAGCTTATACATTGAATTACGCTATCAAGGGCACAGAATTCAATGATATAAGCAAAATGGTTGTTTTCTGTGGGAAAAATAAGCTAAAGCTAAAAGTTATTTTCCCCTGTGCCCAAACAACCATAAAATCAAGTGAATTGATTAATATTGAAAGCAGAATAGAAACAAATAATATGAAATGGAAGAATCAATAAAACGTATTTAAATATTTATACGATATAAAATATAAATAATAAACACCATACCGATTAATATTTCAGTATTTTACAAAAATCCACGCGCACATGGCTGCCAGTATATCAAAAAGATTAAGGTGAATAAAACAGTTAAGAAATCACAGTAAATGATACCAAAGGATGCAGTTAATACATTTTGAAATAAAATTTGAAATACCTTGTTAAACACATTTAATCTAATATAAAATAAATAGATATTAATTACATTATTTAAAATGCACTATTAAATTAATTAATAACAGTTTAACAATATCGTCAAAATTTAGCTAAAAATACCCCCTGGTGTATTAAATTATAACTGAAATGGAGCTAGAAAAATTAACAATTAGAGCTATCTTAAAGAGACAGATTTAGTGCTGCCATCTAGTATTACTTCTATTAAACAACTAACGCAAGATAAATATTTGTAAGCATTTGAATTTAAATAACTGTATAAATAATTGTAAGCATTTGAATGTAAATAACTGTATAAACAGCAAAACCAAACATATCCTTATATATAGAGAATTATAAACCGAATATAAACCACACAATGTATTTAAAAACTATTGTAAATAAAATTTAAAAGCATACAATATATTCTATTAGCTAACTTATTTAAACTAAACTAAGAAATAAATAATTCTAGAACATTGATAATATATAGCATATAGCTATATGCTATAAAACAAAATAAAAATCAGTAATAATTAATATAAATAATTATTAAATATAAAAATTATTTTTTATGAATTATATATCAGATATTTATAAAATGAACAGGAAATAAAAAACATGTGGAAGTAAATAGAAGGTTAAATGATACTTAAATACCCATTACTTAATAAGCACAAATATAGAGTGTGGATTATCTTCAGACATCCATAAAAAACCATAAAGTATGAATGTGGGACATTCAAAAACATTAAACCGATAATAAATATTAAAAAGAATAGAGTAATAATAATAAAAATAATTACCCAATTTTAATGCATACAGTATAACTATATTTATATTATACATACTTATATGTATATTATTCACTATAATAATGGCATACTATTAGTAATTAATATGATATTGTCCTTAGTAAATTTAAAATTTAATAACAAATAATTGTATATTAGATTAATCAATAATTAGGCTAATTATAATATTAATGAAATTCTCCAATTACATATAAAATATCAAATCAACATCCATATAAAATACGTAACAAAAATATAGTAATAATACAAGAGCCCCATTTTTTTTATTATTTATATAATTAACCATTGCGTATTATCCAGACAACACCACCCTCCTCCGTACTCTAACATCTACCCACCCAACCAACCTGTAATATTTTTTTATATTATTTTAAACACTTATTATTTTAAATTTCATGAATATCTGCATACAGTGCCTGTCATTATTTTCGCCACCGCCATTTCAAAACAGTAATTTTTGAGAAAAATATTATTACAATTGATCGCAAAGAGTATTTATGTTGCAAACTGTGTATAAATCTACACCAAAATATATTGTTTGGAAATGGTAGCTAAATGTAAGCACACAACCAACTGTGATCTACGATAGCTGCCATATGAGCGGTGCGTACCAAACTGAGTACATAATAAGTGCAGACACTTACATACAAAGATTGGACGGAGACTACAATGCTCCAACACTGTAGTATTTGGCGTGCAAATTTCAGGAAATTTTGACGAAACCCCAGTACCGCAATTTAGTATTGTTTAGCATGGAAATTTCGCAAGATTTTGGAAGTACCGCAGCACGTAGCTTATCTTTCTTACTTCCAGAAGAATATATCGTCGAGATCAACATTTAATTCACATTTCCACAAAACAAACGAAACTGGACAATAGCACAGCTGCCAACTCTTAAGCTTTTTTGTCCATAATAATTAACAGAAAATTTTCCTTCTTGCAATCGACAGATTACGGCTATTAAAAAAAGTAAAATTTACTATTAAATTTTTGTGGTACAAAAAAGCGTAATATATTGGCAGCTATGCAATAACGTTGACGTTCATTTTATCCCGAATGGTAATCCACGCATTTCATCGTAGAAAATTATCGCTCAAAAATACTAAAATTTGCTATTTAGTAATATTGATATTGAAAATTCAAGAAATGTCCCATTCAATGTAATTCCGCTTTCCAGGCACTACGAAATCTGCAGTCATCTTTAGACATTTCCGCTGCAATCGAAATACCCAAGGAAAGAGGACAGGGGTGTGACGTCACTAATCGACCGACTTCTGACTAGTATTGAATTCACACCGGGAAATTTTGAACAGCAATTTTCTTTTCTTTTATTTGTGGAATATCTATCATCTTATGAAACATTATATTATAAATTATCATATTTGAACTTATTGGTGAGAATTCGGAATCCCTAAATAAATATTCAGCCAGATGCGGTATGCCACAGTGTTGCTGCATCTGGCTGATTTTTTATTGGGGGACTCCTTCCCCAAAGTAAGTTTAAATAGTTATTATTGTTTTATAAGACGATATATAGTTCACAAATAAAATAAAAGTATATTGCTATTCAAACTTTTCCGGTGTGAATTCCAACACTAGTGAGAAGTCGGTCGATTAGGGATGACGTCACACTCGTGTCCTCTGGCCTTGAGTACAGGGTTACATAGCTGCCAACTTTTACGCTTTTTTCCTACCATTAAAAGTTAATAGAGATTTTCGTCTTGTCTAATCGTGAGATTTTGACGATTATATAAAACATCACAATACAAACAAATTTAATTGGAAACAAGTAAAAGTACTTCACGTACTTAATAAAAGGGAAATTTTCGATCCGAAATTTTGGTGTCAATATGAAATTTTGGGATTATAATTAATCCTTTAAGCCTAAACGCGTTTTTCAGTCACGTGATTTTTGAATTGAAAGGCTGATTTAAGATAAGATTGACATTATTGTTAATTTTTTAAACTGCATAAGATAAATATATCTATAAGGTTATCAAATACAAATCTTCATACCAATACCTTTCCCAGCTATTATTTCATGAATCATTAAACATGGATGAAAAAATCTGCAGGACTGTTAAAGGTTTAAGTGGTCGAAAAATAAACCACCGTCATTGAAGGAATTAAATATCGACACTTCCTATTTACGTTTGTCTAGCTTTGGGTTAATCGTGACCCAGGTCAAACAATCATGTCGTGAAACAGAATTTTTTAGAAATGTGATACCTATTATTACATAGCTGCTAACGTTTACGCTTTCTACTTACCACTAAAATTTTGTAGTAATTATTGACTTATTTAATAGTCGAAATCTCACGAATAAAGAAAGCGAAAATTTCTACTAAATCTTAGTGGTAGCAGAAAAGCGTAAATGTTGGTAGCTATGTTATTATTATATCTCCGCACATAAAATTTACCGAGTGTTTCCATTTGGGCTAATTTTATTATTCAAATTGCTTGGTTGCTAAAAAATGTTTTCATATAGCAATATTTGTCTCATTAAATCTATTCTCTGTATAGTGTTCCCAGGTGTACCGCGTAAATGGGAGTTATAAAGCTCTGGACAATGAAGAATAAAAATGATATTGTAAATGACATTTCTAAGAAGAGACCCCACTGATCTGCTCATAAAATACCAGTATTTTTGAAGAAAGTATTTCGTGATAGGTTTATCAATCTTCGGCAACAGAAGTAACAGTCGAAGTTGATTTTTGCCAAATCTGCAAAACAGATCTAAAAAGACGATTATCATGCGAAAAAAATGGCATTCTAATAAAGGACCGAGCGGGATCTTTGAATAAGGTAAGCATTTGGAACAACTTTTATTTCAAATAAAATGTTTCTCATAATGGTTCCTACGTGAACATCAAACAGGAGAGTTTCGTTTACAGTTTTGAATTTAAATAAATACAATTTTTATACTATTATCTACGATTTCAGTTATTACATTTACAGTAGAGCGCCGATTATCCGAACAAGTCGGTACCGACGCTAGTTCGGATAAATGGACAGACAATTTAAGGGATGTTTCTGACTATACTAAAACCTTCACACTTTATCCAGGCTTAAGTTAATGCTGGCGTGTTTAAAAATTGTTTTTATTTTATATACATATATTTTTTTGTCTTTTTGATTTTTTGATTTACTTTTTTCATTAAAAATTTCTTTTTTTCTTTTTATCATTTTCTGAACTTCAGATATTATAATTGAAGTAAGAAAGCTTTCGACTGTTGCTTGCTTCAAAGAAGACATTCTTTTCGATGTTGTCATACCCCGAATTCTTAAATACGTTAGTTGTATAAAATGAGCGTTCTTCTGTCGTTCGAGCCATTTCATAGCTTTTTCCAAACATTCAAAGGCTTCGTCATGCGATTCACCTGGGTCAATTTCAGAGCATTCGTTTTCATTTTCTTCATTTCTTTTCATGTTGAATCTCATCAACAATCTCATCATCATTTAAAATCTGATATCTAGGATCATGTACGTCACTATTTAACCACCCATTAATTTCATTTTCCTCACAGCTTAGGATTCTTCCCATCTCCTTTTATTGCCTTACATTCCTCATTTTCTGAAACACTATAAATTTTCACTTTATTTAAAATATTATTCCAAGCCTTTTTTATTGTTGGGGATTTTACTAGATTCCAGGAATGAGAAACCATTATACAACAATATTTCAATCAATTTTTATGGTATCTTGGGAATAAGGGTCTTCTGTTTCTTCTAATAAAAAGAGCATACTTAACATTTGCGTAACACTTAACATACCTAACAATGAAGTCGTTTGATGTCTCTATCACACTTAGATCCATGGGTTGGATTACAGATATAATAATAGGTGGCAAGAACTGTACCGGAAAAATGAGAGAAATACGGTGTTTGGATAATCGGAAGTTCGGTTAATATTTTTTTTTTTTTTTTTTTTTTTTTGAGAGAGAGAGAAATAGGATATTCGAATAGTTGGAATTTCGGTTAAACAAATTTTGGGGAAGAAATAGGCTATTCGGATGAATGGAAGTCCGGTTAGTTGGAGTTCAGATAATCGGCGATCTACTGTACATTTAATTACACTTCTACAATTTTCAAAGAAAATTAATTAACACCAATCACATAATATAGCTAAAAAGCTAAGCACTGAAAGACATATTCGAGGAGCTCTGCAACATACGGACGGTAATAGGATAGTAAATTGGAATAACAGCTCCTTAACCCCTTGAGGGTCAAGCAATTACGTTTGTGAAACGCTGAATTCCCACCGGAATCTTTGAAAAATTCTATTTCAAAATAAGTAAAAGCAATTTTACGGCTTTTTTCCACCAAAGTTAGAAAAGTAAAATTCAATAAAATTTTTCTGGTGTAATATTTCATTAATTTTAGGTGGTATATAATATATACCGGTGCCCCTCAAGGGGTTAACCCCTTGAAGGGCGCCATTTGCAGTCTGAAAACAGTTAATTTTAATGCCCGAAATTTCAAATGGCACCAGTAATTTGTTAGTACAAGTGCGATCTCATAATAAGCGTGAAAAAAAGCTTTTCATTATTTGCAAATAAATTTGTTCGTATATTGCGGTGTGAATTAATTATTTGAACATAATCGGAGCAGAAAAGTCTTGCCCCTGAAAGGGTTAACCCTCTCGCTGCGTAAGTGATTCTTCGCGATGAGCGTCTTTTACAGAATTTTTAATCATTTATCCCCGGTTATTTAAAGCAGAAAATTTTTAATATCGTAATCGGGGAAAATGCCCTGATTAAATCAGGCAAAGTTTTCGCTAAAAAATAACTGGTGGGAATAATCAAATAGTATTAATTTGACGGAAAATGCATGCCCGAGTATATCTCGGGTTGCGCCGCGAGAGGGTTAATATATGCAGGGCTGCTACTGGCAACCATTTTTATATTCTATTCGCATCATAATTCTTTTAAAAAAATGTTGTAGTATATACTCTTGCATATACTGATAACCCGTTTGGGGAGCATGGGTACCATAAGCACCCTCAAAAAGTGCTTAAAATACTTGAGTTTGGTACCAGTAAAAAGTAAAATTAATTTTATTTAATTACGACATTTTCTTGATTTATAAAGTTAAATCAAATAATTAAAAAAAAGTGAAGACAAACGAATAAAATTTGTGTAAAAGATGCCGGTCCTGAACGGGTTAACATTTTCGGTGCAGTTCGTATGTTCGTATGCATTATGTTCGTAAAATGATCAAATAATTGACTGACATCAGAATATTCAAACGAATTTCTTAGAAAATAAAAACCCACAATTTTTCACTTTCACTACAAATGAAAAATTTTAATAAACTATTCTTCGTGCCATTTGTCTGTTTTCGAATTAAAATTAGGTGGCTAGACCCTCTAGCCACCGCCCTTGAAAGGGTTAACGTATATGGCTAATTCCGTGAAAACGTGTCATGTCTGTCACACATCTGAAAATCGCTGTTCTTGTTGCCTACCATTATTTTCGAAAAGTTTTCTTCGCGTTATTCAATTGATCTCCGAAAAAATAAGTCACATTTTTCCGCTCTAAAATAATGGTAGCCAACAAGCATAGCGATTTTCCCCGGTGTGACAGACATGGCAAGTTTCCATGGAATTAGCCATTTGTGAAAGATTCGTTTTTTGGGAAAGTGCAAGATAGAAATAAAACATAGTTGCTATCGACAGTCCTGTGTATCAGAGAAAAATACGCAGAAGGTTAATGTTTGAGTATTAAAAAATTTGCTGTAGAAATGATTCTTTCAATAATGCAATTTCTCACTTAACACATGCTTTAAATACTTAACTTTCGTAATTATTTAAATAATAATTTCCCCAAATCATATATCTAGATGAAAATGAATGTCGCACATTTATATTGATCAACATGTCAAATGAATAATACTCTAAACGAACGATCAACAATATAATGTGATTAGTCGCTTGCTCCCGTACAATCTATACCTTCATGATTGGGATGAAATTGTTTTGTCAATAAATATTGATCACAAAGCGTTGAACAATGATTTATGTTTCTCTACATAATACGCTTCAATACATACTAATCACTTTTAATTTCCTTTTATAATGTATCTCTCTTGAAAGCATTACTCATATTTCTTACGTGAATAAACACATATATCGAAAACATTTGTGATTTTTTTACATAAACATAGCTGCCAAAATGTACGGATTTTTCATACCACTAAAATTAAATAATAAACTTTAGCTAATTGAATCACCAAAATTCAAGGAATTTTAACGTTTAAATAAGTCAAAAATTTCGACTAAAGTTTAGTAGTAAGAACATTCTCTACAAGTTGGCAGCTATGCATGCGAAACCATATGAGGATTTCCTATTAAGTTTCTACAAACAGTAGGAAGAAAAAGAATTTTTGGAAACAAAATGTTTTATTGCTTTTCAAAATATTAGCATTTAAGATTTATACACTTTGCCATCCATTCAAACCAATTCTTGAAACAGCTTTTTCCCCTCTGAAGTTGATATCTCAGAAACATAGTTTTGGAAGGCATCAACAGCTTCTTGAGGTGAGGAAAATCGCTGTCCACGCATTTTTTATTTGACATAAGGGAACAAGAAAAAGCCGTTAGGCGACAAATCAGGAGATTATGGGCAATCACGCATTATTTTATCCTTCACATAATCGATTGGTTCTCTTGCTTTGCTGTGTGGAAGCTGGCGTTGACCTGCTGAAGAATGAACGCCGCGTTTTTTGCTGTTTTTCCTGATTTCGTTGATGACTTTTGGCAAACAAATTTCTGTATACCATTTAGCGTTAAGAGTTTTTCTATCTTCTAAACAAGGAATGATTGTGATATGTCCTGTAATGCCTAAGAAACAAGCAATCATTTTCTTGGGAATATTTCGTGATCGAACAACTTTCGTAGGATACGGTTCATCTGAAAACACCAAATAGTGGATTGTTGTTTAGTTTCCGGCTCATACGAATATATCCAACTTTCGTCACCTGTAACGATGTTGTATACGGATTTTGCAGTTCTAAATTTGAATTTTTTTAGCATTTCCTCACACGAGGGGTGACCAACTGTGGCACGCATGACATCACTAAAATTTTATAGAAATCACTGCCTTATCTAATCAAGGAATCTCTGCGATTCAAGAAGTCGACCTTTTCTGTAAAATTTTAGTGATATCCGGTGTGCCACAGTTAGCCACCCTTGCCTAACACCAATTTGTACGAGCCTCTTTTTGAAGTTCTGTCAAATTTTGCGGAATCCATCTGGAACAAATCTTTTTAACTTCTAAATGTTAGTGCAAAATCGAATGTATTTCAGTCTGTAATATGCCAGGGATGTTTCTAACTCACGATATGTGACATGCGGATCTTCTTCAATCATCTTGCGCACAGCATCGATGTTGTTTGGAATCACTACTGATTTTGGTCGTCCTTCACGACATTCATCACTGACGGACGCACGACCACGACGAAATTTTGCAAACCAATTGTAAATAGTCTTTACTGAAGCTGCTTCATTACCAAAAGTTTCACGAAGCGATACTAAGCGATTAAAATCATAAAAAATCACCCAACGGAAATCTTCACCAGTTATTTCATTTTTTTTTTTTTTTTTTTTTTTTTTTTTTTTTTTTTTTTTTGCACTCACTTGTTTCTTTAGAACTCACTTTAGTTCTCACTGTAAACAAAATACGCAGACGATTTCTAAGATGCCACTGATTCCAAGATTTTAAAAAAATGTGAATTTTACTAATATCCTGAAGACAAACTTCAGTAGTGCCTTCTATTGGTCGCTTGTAAAAACCCAAAAGGCAAAATTTATTTTGATTTCGTATAGACATCAAAATTTTACTAACTTTTTTATACAAATTTTTTCATATTTTTTTAGTTTTGCGACAATTTTTCAACATTCGTAAAAGGCACCAGGTATAATTGTTTTAGTCCATTATTGTCAATTTTGTCGTGTTTTCAATACATTTATTCGGATTTCATACATTTATTTTTGAACTTTCCTCGAGACATTTTATGCGATTTTTAGATTTTACGCGGCGATATTCCTAATGAACACATTAGTAGGCCTCCCACTCGGGCCGTTTTTGGAACACCGCTTTTTTCTAAAAAAAAAAAATCTTCTTTTTAGATATTTCTTAAAAACATTTTAGACCCCTACCCAGAAAATGATTTTCCTTGCAAATGTTGTTAAAAACTAGCACTAAAACGCTTCTAAAGAAGTACTGATATAAAAAAAACTGACTAGTGTGAGAGACCTGCATTAGGAAACCGATTTAATTCTTTTACCCCATTATAAAGTTTTCTATCATATCGGAGGTTCGACATGGGCCCCTTTTAGTCTTTTCCGTCTTTTCTCCAGTTCTAAAACGTTTTCTGTCTTTTACCAACGGAAATTAAAAAAGAAAAATAAAGACCCAATTATTAGCTGTAATTTTCCTGCTCTAACAATATCTTTGTTAAAAAAAATATTAATATTTATTACTTTAAAAAAAAATCTGCAATCAGTTTCGCAGGTACGCTACTTTTTTTTTCTCTGAGTGACTTTAAAATTTTCCCGTATAAAAGACTTGTGCTTCGATATCATTTCACACTCTCTGCGCAAAGATATTGCAATTCTGTGTTAAAAGACATAGATCTTGCAATTCTGTGTTAACAGACATAGGTTTGCCTGCTAATGCGTGCGTACGACCAGTAGCAACCTTACACAAATTAGGCCTATTTTTGGACACTCCCTCATTTCAATTTCCACTTGATGACATGCCCGTGTCAAACATGGGTATCCAACGTTTATTGTCTAAAAGTGTTGTTTTGAATTGTACACCAGTAATTATGAACAGAAATTTTTGCTTTGTCTAATCTCAAATTTTCAGCAATTAATTAATGCAAAAAAAGTTTGCAAGAACAAGTGGTGCCGAAACAATTATAAATTAACACAACCCATTAAATATTAAAAAAGTGCTTAATTAAAATATTAACCTTTTCAGGGGCAAGGTACTTGCAAGTACTTTTTTACGAATACATGTATTCATAAAATGTTGAAATAATTGAATGGCACTGGTATTTACAAAAAAAAAAAAAATATTTGTAAACAAGTAAAAGTATATTTTCGCGCACTTGGGTAAAACCAATTTTTTTTGTGCTTTTCAAGATTTTTTTTTCGTTATTTTTTATTATCTAGATGTTACTAAATAACGATAATATTGTTTAACCCTAGAACTACCGGAAATTTTACTCAAGTTTTATAAAAACATTCTACACCAGAATTTTTACTTAAAACTATTTAATTTGTTTATTTAACTTATTATTGTCTGATTTATACATTTAGTTTGTTTTGAAGAAATTTCTGGTTTGAATAAATATTTTGAATGTACATGTCGGGTCCAATGGAACCGTCTGGTAGACGGAAGGTTAAATATATATTTAAGCTGCACAAAATTAGCATCCGCACAGAAAAAAATCAATTTTACAATTGAAATATAACCTTGCAAAGTCATATCTAGCGTGAAAATGCAACCTCTGTTACTGGACAGTATTTGCTTAATTTATGACACAAATATTTCAGCAAAATATAACTTTTATATATTACTTTAGCAAAAATGTCATTTAGTTCAAAATAATAGTTTTAGAAAGATGAATAATAAATAATAAAATTTAGTTATCATTACATGTGTAATTTTATCTCGTTTAAATAAAAAAAAAAAAAAAAAAAAAAAGAGTTAAAGTTCATAATTACTACTTATTTTAGTTCTAAAGAAAATATTTTTTTAATTGTATTTAAAGTACATAACATATTCTTTGTTTTAAATACATTTGGCTTATTATCAGTTTACAATTATTAAAAAGAAATAGAAAAATTCTTCAAGTAACAGAGGTTACATCCAGTAACAGAGGCTAAATCCAGTAACGGAGGTTACAAAAATTTACAAGATGTCAACAAACTGATTTTTTAGAAACAAACAAAGACACACTGAATAAATCAGACATAATTTTATTTTCCAAACAAATTTCCTCAAATTTATAACACTGCAATTATGTTTCAAATACGTCAACAGGGTGGGGAAACTTATAAAATAATCTGCCCCCTTTCTATACTACAGTTGGCATGGGCAAACTGTATCTGTTCGAACTGTATGTATGCAATATCATTGTCATCTAATTTAAAAATAGGTGATGTATCATCACAAGATTTCAAAAACATAACTTCCACTTCACCAACTTCTAATTCATCTTGTGTAACGGCTATCTAGTAATACTCCATTTTTCTCTCTTTTTCAGTTACAAATTCTACTAGTATGTCTGTTCCTTTGATTATTTTATCTAGTGTTATTTCTTTAATTTCATTTTCTTCAGCAGTAGATTCATGAACTTGAAAACTTTTCTTAGGAGACATTTTTAGATCTGGAAAATACTACAAATAAATAATACGTACTACTGCAAAAATAAATATAAATAAGTAATAAGAATGACAATAAGTAAAACAAAAAAAATGTATATTCTGGGATAAAATTTGACCGCTGTTATTTGTATGTAACATCTGTTACCAAAAGTTGTAACAGAGGTTACTTATAACAGAGGTTACATTTAAGGAGAAACAATTTTTTTACTTAAATAATAATATTCTAAAAAATAACTATGTTATTTATATAAACTTATTTTATTTAGTGTTTTGTGATTTAAAGAGAAATTTTATTTTTAAAGCAATATTTAAACCTAAAATTGGAGTAACAGAAGTTACAAAGAGAAAACACACACACCTTAGAACTTCATAATACTGCTCTATACTCTAAACATGTGGCAGACAAAGTGAAAATGACACTTGAGTTCTGTTCTAGAAAGTTCTTTGAAAAATACATATTAGTAGCGCCCTTTATTGGACAAAATTTTTATTATTCATTCTGCTAAATGCAAATAAAATAACAGAGGATTCATTTTCATGGACAAATGTTAAATTAAACTCATTCAGTTACAAAATACATATCTTAATTCAATAGTACAAATTTATTAAACTACTATATCTGTTATTTAAATAAAAACAGATAAATATTATGTTGTTCATAATATTTAGAATTGTAGTCTGTTTAAAGTTGTCTCTCTAGTCATTTGGACAGCTAATTTGCATAGCTAAGAATAGATAAAGTGCATAAATTGTGCAATAAATACAATAAAATTGGCTAGAGCATATTTCATACCAGTTAAGTATAGCTTTTTTCTAAAAGATGGCATAAAGCAATTGGAATTTCTTTGTACATTAGATGAAAAAAAAAAAAAAAAAAAAAAAAAAAAAAAAATTGGACATGAAAAGCACGTGTATTTTTGGTTTCGCCCAATTAATAAAAGTGTAATTTTCATGCAAAAACTTGGGTGCCAATGTGGAAATTAGGAATTAAAATTAAATAATGTAATAGCAGAATCACCGCCCTTCAAGGTGTTAAATAAACGCTGAAATGTACAGCTTACTTATCTTTATATGTATATATATATATATACATATATTATCTGTAGTGTTGCCTTGCGAAATAAGCGTTCAACTATAGGTAACCATCCAGAGTTAAAGCATATTTTGGAAACCTATGCAGTTCCTTAATTAAAAGCTGAAACCAATACTAATGCATAGAAGTCTGTACTAAGGTATATAGAGTTGCTTAGTGAAATCGCTATGCGACTAATGACAGTCCTTCAAAATTCAGAGTTCTTAGTTCATTAATTAAAGGATTATACCAGCGCTAGAATCAAGATCTTACAATTTTCTAATTTAAAAATATATTTAAACCGTTAAATGCTGGATTTTTTATTTTGTTTCGAAAAAATGATATATGAAAGGTTTATTACGCAGAAAAAATAATGAAAAAAATCACAGATACATTTTTCATTTAATACGTCAATCCTTTCTACTGTTGCATCTCTGCAATATAAGTAAAAACTACTGTTGTGTGGCTGTTTTACGCTCAAATATTGCAAATTAGTAAATATTTTAAGAAGTATGTCTCCAAATACCTTATTTTATATAATTATGCATTTTATAAAACTTAACCTTTAGTCCTTTAATTCCCACGATAGAATACGTTCTAGAAATTACGTAGTTCAGATAATCTGACTTCACACCAGAAAGTTTGAATGATTAATTTCGATTTATTTTAATACATGTCTCTTATTAATTAAAGCAGATATTGCTATTTTAATTTTCTGGTGTAAATTAGGTATATATGAATAAAAAAATAATTTAATTCAAAACACTGTTGTTTGCATATATGCAAAGCTGCGCACTAAAGGGTTAAGCAACTCTATAGGGTTGCTTGTAGAAATTTGGGAATAAGTAGTGTAGCCCTTTTAACTCTTTGAGGAGCAAGCAATAATGTCTCTATAATACTGAATTCTCACCGGTATAATCGAAACAAAAAAATTTTAAATAAGGAAAAGCAATTTTTCGACCATCCCCCCCCCCCAAAGTTAAAAATATGAAATTTAGTTAAATGTTTCTGGAGCGAATCTTATTTAGATTAGGTCGGTCTCTCAAGGTCACCCTCTCGCTGCGTAATTGTTTTATCAGAATACCTTCAAAAATTGCGTATTTAACCCCTTCGAGACGATCATCTTTTAAGAATTTTTATTCTTTTGTCACCAGTTTTTTAAAACAAAAATTTTATCGAATTTCATCAGGAAAATGTTCCGACTAAATAAGGCCAAATTTACAATAACAAAATAACTGGTGGGAATAATCAAGGAGGGTTAATTAGTTAAGTTTTCAACTACTTACATAATTAGCAAAATGATAATTCACGTCTTTAATATTTAGTGTTAATTAGACCAGAAAAATGCATCCGCGAGGAAATCTCGGGTTGTGCAAATTTTGCTACTTTTACGTTGCCCGAGGAAATCTCGGGTTACACAGCGAGAGGGTTAAGGGGACACCTTTAAAATCTTCAAAATACCGATTTTTTGTTTTTTAATTCATTCTACAGCTAATGATTTTCTAAACAATTTGCCTCAAACCGCACTAAAATATTCGTAAAATTGCGCATGTTATAGAAAAAACGTAAATTAGCGCTTGTTTCTTTGCGCAACATTTATGTTTAAATTGATTTTTATGAAAAACGCTATTTTTTTACTTGCGCGCATGATAACTCTAAATGTATTAAAGGTAATGATTCAAAACTTTATATATATTTTTACTAGATCATTTTTTTTCAAATTGAAGTAAAATCTAAGAAATTTAACAACTATTATTGAATGTATGGGTATTCGAGTAACAAAAAGTATCAGAGTTTTCATGTTTCTGTTTTAAAAATCAAAAAACTTTATAAATTTTTCTGTTTATTCATTAGATTTTAGTTCATTTTATTTTTGTAATATTTTTAACCCTGTGAAGGGCGGTGGGCTATATTATATCACGCCTATTTTTATTCAATATTTGCACCGGAAATTTTTAATTAAATTTTACTTTTATAACTTTCATGGAAAAAAGTTAAAAAATTGCTTTTCCTAATTTTGAAGCATTTTTTTTCGGAAATTCCGGTGAGAATTCGACATTATAGAAACGCAATTATTTGTACCTGAAAGGGTTAAAATTATATTAAAAGTTTCAAAGTTCTAGAGGATATAGATCTTTTTAAATCATGCACGCAGGCTATATACATTATTATTAATTTTTTTAATCTTACATTAAAGAATAATTATTATTAATTAATTATACAGTGTTTAATGCAAATTATATATTATATTGCACGGAGAAAATATTATAGTATTAACAAAAAAGAAACTAGGGTGGTTAGTACAAAAATGTGTGCATGGGGCGACATTAAATATTTGTCTCGGAAATCAAATTTTTAGTCTGTTTAAAGGGTATGTCTCTGCTTAACTTAGGCTTTTCTGAAATCTCTAAGGCTGTGTCGCATGTTTTGCGACTTAACGATAGCAGTGCTGCAGCTAGGTCGAAAGAAAGAAGCAAAACCAACATTATTTTCTCTAAAATAATAGTGCTGTGCAAAAAGCCGGAGTCTTGGCATCTATGGAAGAGCAATGCACTTCTATTGTGACGTCACTACCTCCCGTGCCATAGGTTTTCTAAAGATAGCCGTACGTTATATGTAAAATATTACCCATAAAAATTGGAGACTTTCCACTGGTTGTTACCAAATTCTAGCAGTCAACATGTTATTTAATAGAGCATTATAAGATCTTCATTTTAGAACTTGTTTCTTCTTTAATTTAATAAACTGAGAGAATGTCCAAAAATAGGCCAAAATCTTACAGCGTTGACACTAGATCCATCGCGATTTCATTAGTCAAACTTACATATTTTAGTAGGATATTTTAAGTCCTACGTGTACGCCACAAATTTTTAACTACATATATTAATGTTATTTAATGACAGATTAAATAGAGCAAAAATAAGGCGAATTATACTATCTTAACCATTAGAGCTCTGGCGGTGAATTTCTTCAAAATGCCCAAATGTAACATTGGCACGAGTATTTGCGAACAAAAGTTTTGGCTTATAATATCCACGAAAAAATGCATTAATCTAATTTCAATTTAATTTGGTTGAATTTTCCGGTGCCAATGTGACATTCCGAGATTAAAATTAAGAGGTTAGAAATTCACCCATCAGAGCTCAAAGCAGTGTTGCCAGATGGGCTACTTTTTTTTTAAATGAGATTCTTGATTGGCACCACTTTTTTGAAAGGGTAAAATGTGCCTTATTAAATGACACATTATTTAAGGCAAAACAAAGTGAATTTTACCGTTTCTAAAAAGCGGTGCCAATCAAGAAATCTGAATTAAAAAAAGTAGCCACTGTCAAAACTGGCTCAAAAAAGTTGCAGCATCACGCTATCTAACACACAAAATGTAACGTACTAGCAGCACTAATTGTAAAGCAACCACTTCCCGCTACGGAAAGTGATTTACCTTGAATGGTGTTATTAAGACCAATTCATGTGGAGAAGCAAACTTGCTTATACTGGCATTATAAACGAAATTTGACATAGTTTCTGGTTAGAATGCCATTAATAGCTGATTTATAAATATCATAATTTGACGATAGTTAGGTTTGCCAGTTTTATAGGTACGAGTTTTATAGGAAGTCTGTAGAAGCACGAATAACTGCATTATGGCAGAGCGGGCAGGTAACGAGAGAATTAATTAAGGCGGATTTGTCAAAAGGTTGTAAAACAGCAAGGTTTTTAATTTTTTGGGGAAGGAGGAGAGAAAATTCTAGAATGGTCTCTTATCGAATTCGCAAAGGAAAAATAAAAAGGAAGAATTTGAAAGAGAATTCTGGAAAGGGAATAATATTACTGGTGCAAAGACAAAATGAAATAAAGACGCACTACTTCTATGACTGAAATAGTAAAATTAATTGAGAAGAATTTAGACAAATCTTTAGATAGAAAAAATATGAAAATATATTATATACAGTGTGTCCACGTATAACCTGACCGATCTTTATTTTCGCAACCATTCGTCCTAGATGCATACTTTCAATTACAAAAATGGTTTAAATAAGGTAATGAATTATTTTTAAAGCGATTGGGGCCAAGAAAAACATTGGGGCCAAGAAATTTAAAATTTATACGGTCTCCCGGTCCAATAAGTGAAATTTAGTAAAAATTCACCGTGTATATTTATTAACCCTAGATCTACCGGGAATTTTATTCAAGTTTTAATAAAACGTTCTACACCAGAATTTTTATTTAAAACTATTTAACTTATTTATTTACCTTATTTTTGTCTGGTTTATATACTTAGTTTATTTTAAAGAAATTTCTGGTTTGAATGAATATTTTGTATGTACCTGTCGGGTCCAATGGACCCGTCTGGTAGACGGAGGGTTAAATATTAACACTAAAACTACCGGAAATTTTATTCAAGTTTTATAAAAATATTCCACACCAGAACTCTTATTTAAAACTGTTTAACTTATTTATTTAACTTTTTCTTCCTTGTATTTTTTAAACATATCGTATAAAGAAAATCCTGGTATGAACAGAAATATTTTCAATTGTCAGGGGTTGATCCCTCACGGTAAGTTTAGTGTAATTAGAAATTTTCAATGATTTATTTTTTTTTTATTTATTGATGGCAAAGTCTTGAGTACACTGGATATGCACAAGCTTTCCCAGATTGAAAAATAATATTAAGCATAAATTTAAAGGAAAGTCTTTTACGATTTGGACCGAATTAGTCGAAATGTATCGATATAAATATTAAATATCAATCCATTAAGCTAAATATACATATATATATGCTAGTGCTAAATATATTATATTAGTGTTTTCAGATAATCTCTTCAAGCTACCACATTCAGGCACTACTTTTAGTTTTAAGGGAGTAGTATTAAATTTTTTTTTTAAATTTCTCTGGTTATGAAATTATTGATTAATACATACAATTGTGAATGTGCGACATTTATGTATTTTAAATCATTAACTATACGCAGAGGCCATAGCAAAGAAGCATACTTTACACCAAGCGTTTTATTTATTAAAGTAAGTTGATTTTAAGTATATTTCAAAAAACTGGTGCCAATCAAGAAATCTCAATTTTAAAGAAGTAGCACACTGGCAGCACTGTTGCCAGTTGGCTACATTTGGTTATTCAAATTGCCTGATTGCCACCAGTTTTTTAAAATAGTGCAATTCGCACTAGGTAAGATTGTTTGCTGTGTGTGTAGTGTTAATTGCAGTGTTATAAGAATTTTCTGTGTTTGACTAAGGCTAATTATTCCATTAACCCTTTCAAGGGCGGTGGTTCAATTTTGGACCACCTAATTTTAATCCCTAAATGCAACTTTGACGCGAGAATATTAGAATGAAAATTTTCCTTTTATAAAGTACGTGAACGTTTTATTTCTTGTTCTGATGATAGCCTCATCATAGAGAGCGCAGACACGCGTCTGCAATAGAACATAAAATTAATACTAATGTTCAACACTTTTCGAATATCTGTTATAATCATCAACTGCTGAGACGCCAGCCGCAATGCTGTTTGGAAGCCACAATATTAGTAGGAGAAAATCAATTTTTAAACGTAATGACAAAAGTATCAGTGTAAAGGGCAATATTCTTTATTCGGGAATTCTACTTGACAGCAATTTTCACTGGATGGATCACATAGATATGATTCGTACCAGGCTTAACCCGATAAGGGACATTGGCTTATATTATATACCACCTAATTTAAACAAGTTTAGCACCAGAAACTTTTAACTAAATTTTATATTTTTAACTTTGGGGGCGAAATGTTGAAAAATTGCTTTGCTTTATTTTAAAATAAACTTTTTTGATTATTACGGTGAGAATAAAATATTACACAGACATTATTGCTTGCCCCTCAAAGAGTTAACGATTTCACATGGTAAATGTGCAAAATCAGAATCCGTGATACAGGTATTCTTTCCATTTATCTTAAAATATGGTACAATACTGTTTTGAAGAAACGTATTTCATATGGCAGGGTTGCCAAAGGCGACTATTTTTATATTCTGTTCGCACCACTATTTCTGAATAATACCTTTTGTAGTACATTTCTCTTGCAAATGTTGTCAAAGAGTATGCGTAAGATTTTTTTTGAAGAAATAGTGCGAAATGCCTGTGGCAGCCCTGATATGTGCATGAGATATAGATCCCTGACCAGAATTGCCGGTTTGGCTTCCATTTGTATACAGAAATATCTATTTCATACCAGAAATTAAAAAAAATAGTAATTTATTACTGATTTAACACGTTCACGCCGGCGTGCATCATATGTGGGTCACATTCGACTGTCGCATCAGGCGGCGTGCATCATCGGTGGGTCACTCTCGACTGTTCCATAGAAGGTGTGTACTACAGGTGGGTCGCGCTCGATTATGCAATAGACAGCGTCCAATACAGGTGGGTCACTCTTGAATATTCTAGAATTCAGTAGTAAAAACAATTCATTATTATAAACTTAATACATTCACAATGGAAAACGAGAATTCTCGTTTACATTAAAAAAATATCGTTGACTAAGGGTGTGGCTTCTGCCTTACAGAAATACATTTATGTCATAATGTCCAGATTTCTTTAGATTGTAAGACATTTTATACTAAATTCATACAAATGTAGTCAATAAAATCATGTCTCTAAGTAATTTGCTTACTCCTTACGAACTTTTGGATATTCAAAATCTACTCTGCTTGTTATAGTCGAGTTCACTTCAATAAAAATGAAAGGGACGGGTCATTACATACAGTGTCTGAATAAGCGACACTACCGCGCAGCCAGATGTAGCGGAATATGATTTCAATCGCCGTCTCACAGCGAAAAACGTGAATATCGGCGCCGGCGTGATCGTGCTAATAAGAGACATTTAGCAATGAAATATAGTAAAATTTCTTCGTCCGAAATTTAAGGTATGAATTTCAAATTTCGGATTAAAATTGGATGTCAAACTGGCAACCCTGTGCCTGACTTAAAACAAAATGGAATAAAAAGGTTACTCTCATGTTAACGTCTATATATGTTATCTATCTTAACCCTTTCTGGCGCGGTGTCCTTAAAAAAGGACACATAATTTTAATTCCAAAACTGACAAACGGCACCAAGAATATTTAACTAAAATTTTCCTATTATAATGGACATGAAAATAAGCATGTTCATATTTTCTAATAAATTCGTTCATAAATTGCGGTGTTGGTCCATTATTTCATCAGTTTATAAACAGAATTACTCTGCGCCGGAAAGGGTTAAAGGCATATCGTGCGATTTCTAATGACGCATTATGTGTTTGGTAGGTAGACAAAACTGAATGTGTCTTCTAAGCGTGATGACGTTATTTTGGAAATGACACAGTCTTCATTGACAATATGAGTTTTAAAGGTGAAGATTTTATGAATAAATTGAAAACATGTAATTATCCTTACTTTTTTGAAAACTTAACCCTAGAACTACCGGAAATTTTACTCAAGTTTTATAAAAACATTCTACACCAGAATTTTTACTTAAAACTATTTAATTTGTTTATTTAACTTATTATTGTCTGATTTATACATTTAGTTTGTTTTGAAGAAATTTCTGGTTTGAATAAATATTTTGAATGTACATGCCGGGTCCATCGGACCCTTCTGGTAGACAGAGGGTTAAATATAAAATTCGTTAAGCGAGTGGTTTATACAGTACCAGTGGTGAATTATCCAATATTGTATACTGATGGTTCTAGGATGATGACCAGTGTAGGTGCTGCATTTACGGTTTGTTACAAGGATTCTTTTCTGTTGGACATGAGGTTAAAACTACATGACTATAATTCAGTTTTTCAAGCTGAATTGAAAGCCATAGACGAGGCTATCTATTGGTGCATTGGTTCACCGTATGATCTACTTCATCTTTATACTGACAGCTTGTCATCAATTCACGCTCTTCAGTGCTTATTTCCAGCTAACGATCAGCTTTTTAATATCTTTAATTTTTTGTGACAGTCACATAATAAAGTCATACATGTTGGCTGGATAAAATCGCATGTTGGAATATCAGGAAATGAAAGAGCGGACATGTTGGCAAAATCTGTTATTATAAATGATCGTTAGGACAAAGCTCCACGCATTCCTGCACCAACATCTATATCAAAACGTCATTTCAAAACACTTCTACGTGATCAATGGCAGACTTCTTGGTAAAATTCGGACAAGTGAAGAGATACTTATGCGATATTAAACAAAGTTGATGATTTATTTCTATGTGAATCCCAGGTAATAGGTTATTTTCTTTCTTCTTATGAAGCATTTCTTCAGTATCTGTTTAACCCTTTCTGGGGCGGGGGTATGCTTATGAAACCACTTAATTATAACTATCAAACACCACAATGGCACCATAAGTTTGGTAATATATTTTCCATTTAATACGTATGTGAAATATAACCTTTTTCATATTTACAAATAAATTTGTTGGTCAATTCTGGTGCCAATAACTTACTTCAACATTTTAGCATTGAAAATGCTTTTCCCCTGAAAGGGTTAAAATCGGAAATCGCCCAAATAACAGGTGCAACTGCGGCAGTGTAGGAAGTATACCATGATTCGTATGCCTTCTTAAATTTTTCAGACGAGGAAATTTTTCGGCACCAGTTTTTTCTTATAGAAAATCTCTTCTTAACACTATGCCGTCCGGCGACACCACAGTGGTGACGTACGTAAACTAGCGGTCAACGGCCGGTGACACCACAGT
This sequence comes from Maratus speciosus, assembly GCA_963932465.1. NCBI lineage: Eukaryota > Metazoa > Arthropoda > Arachnida > Araneae > Salticidae > Maratus > Maratus speciosus. The sequence goes on along the minus strand of OZ010796.1, from coordinate 440,582,030 downwards.
GGTGTCGTCCGCAAATTAGCTGCCAACGACCGGCGACACCACAGTGGTGTCGTGTGCATAGCATTGTAACGACCGAAGAAAAACACGAAGACTTTTCTGATCCTGAGTTGCCGGACTAGTTTTGGCCCAGCGTTTGTCCACGCCTAGAATGGTCAATTGAGGATCGCCTGTTCTTGCCTTACACCTTGGAGACTGTTTTGCTGCGTACCATATGAAAGAGAAATACTAAGTACCAAAGAAAATGCAAATAAACAAATATATAATAGAAACAAATTTTGTAATTATTTACATATGTATATCTTCGAAATTTCATGAAAGTAGGGGAACAGGTTTGAGAACTTATGAGAACTAATGATGAGATTAGTAAAACGTAACAATTTATAATCTCCCGATAATGTCAAGAACGGCCGGTGACTAGTCAACTGATCCGAATTAGCGCTGCCGGAACCAAGCGAATAAATATTTACGAATCGTGCGGACGGCAAAGTGTTAAAAGAAGGCAAAATTTTGGGTGTTTAACCTAGATTTCTTTTTCTATAAAACGGTATTGATACTCTTCATGGAGCAATAACGGTATCCGTACGAACATGTATACAACATTATTTGTTGGGACATTGTTCGTTAATGCCTTGTACATTTAAATTCAACAGAAATTGTACACTGAGATGGAACATTCGAAACATTCTCCTAACCCGTTCAAACTATAGAAACCTGTGAGCCATGTAAAACGCACTTAACCTCTTGGGAACGAGCGACCGGTAAACATGCCGCGTAAGCTGCTCAGAATAAGTGATTATTCTCAGCAGTAAATTTTTATTCTAAATTTTGCCTTATTGAATCCGAGCATTTTCTTGATTCAGTTAGGCAAAAATTTCTGTTTTGAAAAACCGGTGATATAAGATTAAAAATTCTGTAAAGGACGCTCATCCTGAAGGGGTTAATAAGGAATTTTAATTTATTAAGTATAAATTTTAACAATTTTACCTTTGTAACTATTTGCTTCCTAACTTACTACAAATATTTATCAGTGGTTTACAAGGGACATTTTGTGGAGGGCTATTTTTGACACTGCATTAGAGTCGAGCTCAACATTGTGCCTTGTATAGTAACTGTGCTTTATCTGACATACCTTTTAACAGTGACTTTCTCTTGAAGAGTAAACTTTATGGCGTTCTTTTTTCAAGTTAGTTTTCCCTTTAATAAACTTTTATGAACATTTTTTTTCGAACGTTAAACTTATATGAACATTACTGAACAGTAAACTTAAGTGAACATTAACACGCATAATCTTCAAAAAAGAACTATATTTTTGATTTTTGCTTTACCGTAATTTCGCGCGTATCCGGCGCACCGCCGATAATTCGATTTTCTACCAGAATTTACTTTAAATAAAGTGTGACTTACTTCTGCTTAACACGTATTTGACTTCTTTTTTTCAATAAAATTTCCGGGTTTTAAAAGACTTAACTAAGCCGTGGGAAATCACGCCGCGTATACGCGAGAAATTACGGTACATTCAAGACACCTCATTATTGTTATTTATATTTATATTTATTTTATTATGATGAAAGCAACATTGTTTTGTAAAATTATTATGATTTACTGATGCAAGTACTTCAGACTATGTGATATTATCTACTGGCTGTTTTGGGTGACTTCCAAGGTCTGCAGCATCGGTGATTTAAATGGGGATTTTCCGCCGGAGCGTTATAGCCTATGCCATTTTCTTTTAGTTGGTGATCCGGTTTGGGTGATTAAGTACGTGAACAAAAGCTTTTGCTTATTTTGAAATACATTTTCTTTTAAATTCTGGTGTCGTTCACTTATTTTAGTATTTTGCGAATAGAAGTACCTTGCCCTTGAAAGGTTAAAACTTTGTCGAAAAACTGTACAAATCCTATTTATTATAGCACAGTTTTTTTGCTAAGTACACCAATTCACTCAATTATAACTTAAATTATGCTCTCAAACATGAAGCAAAATAGTCTTCTTCAAACGTCTGCTAGAAAATGTCCATTATAACCCCTTGAGGGGAGGTGGAATACACAATAATCCTTTAACATTCGCGGGTTTTGAAATAGAAAATATATTGCAGATGTGCAACAGAAGAAAAGATTGACGTATTATATGAAAAATGCATCTTTGATTTTTTTTTTCATTATTTTTCCTGTGCAATAAACCTTTCAGAGAATCATATATAATTTTTCCGAAACGAAATAAAAAATCGCACATTTAAAGGTTAAATAAGTCCAACCTAGAAACTTGAAATTAAATAAACTTTCATTCAATAAATTTTCTAATTCGAAACGTAGATAAATTCGGTCAAATTAATCCACATATTATGGAAGATTAATAGGAGCACATCTTATATAGGATATTATCCATTATTATAGGATAATAATAAGTTGCACATCTGCAATTGAAATAAAAAGTACTGTTATAACTAAAATATTGCAAATTAGTAAATATTTAATAAGTATGAATCTAAATACCTTATTTTATGTATATATATATATATATATATATATATAGGGGAGACTAGGGACGGTTGACCATACGGGAGGCTTGACCCACCCATCAATTTTTATATTTAAAAGCATTTCAGAGTTTTATCAATAGGTGTCAACCAATGCTACAGGGATGCTTAAACAACAGTTTTCATTTCATAGAGATAATCGAAACAGGTGTGGAAAAGATCAATTGTGAGGCGTTTTCAACCTAAAACTTATGTTTTAAAGAAATATTTTGTAAGCTTTTTTAAAATAAATTATATGATAGAAATTTAAGTAAGTAGGTTTAAAGTAATGCAGAAATATCGAGCTTTCATTCCAGGTATAAAGACTGTATAGTAAGTTAGGCTTAACACAACAATGTGGTATTCTTTAGAAAAGGTCTATGTAGGGAGGTTTGACCCAGTCAATGTAAGGGAGGGTTGACCAGATGCTCAATGCTTCCTCAATTAAATGGTTTAGGAAATATTTTTATTATACGCTATGCATAGTGAAAAGTTAATGGTATATACATAAAAGAATGTAAATTTATTCTGTAAAGCTTCAGTAAAATGATGTTTTGGAAAATAAATGTTTAAAACTGATTATAGGAAAATGTGAAAAATTGCTGTAAAATGGGAAAGTTGTTAGGAACTATTTTCCATTTAAGTATTGTTTACAATAGGTAAATATAAACTGTGGGAAAGAATAGAAAGAACTAGAAAGGATAAAAGCAGCTGTCTTAACCCTTTGAGGGGCAGTGGTATGTTTATAAAACCACTAAATTTTAATTCCGAAACATCACAATGCATCAGAATTTTGCTAAAATCTTTTCCATTTAATATATATGTGAAATTTAGCCTTTTTCTTATTTCCAAATATATTTGTTCATAAATTCCGGTGACAGTCATTTATTTCAACATTTTAGTACTGAAAATACTTTGCCTATTAAAGGTTTAAATTATGTTAATGATAAGTTAAGTGCTCATGTGTTTGCAAAAGAACATAGCATCGATCAAAAAACTTTAGGAAGGTAAGTAGAAAATTTTTACCAGGGTGAATACAGTGAAATGAAGACAAACTATGTGACAACTAAAGGTGTCAGATCGAGTGCCACAAAAATAGAACAAGGAGATTAAAAAAAAAAGTGGGACAGTGGCACCTAAATCCGGACATAATAACATGAAACACTATGAAAACGGAACCTGTCTCAAACAGAATACTTCCTTAAATCTTAAAATTTCATTTTCCTTGCTGTACAATTATACCTGGTCACACAAATTCCTGTTTAAAACAATTTTTTCTCCTCTGACTTGAGATTGAGTCTTAACAGGTTTGTTTAAGCCTCATATTTAAAAAAATATTTTTTTTATAATAATTAAAGCATGTAGAATAAATTTATTTTGTTTTTTTAAATTGATTTTATTTCTCTTCACAAATAGTGCAATATAAAACAAAGTGGGTCAAGCCTCCCATATAGTGGGTCGACCCTCCCATATTTGGGGAGCCTTGATCCATTATTTTTTCATGATTAAAATCAATCATTTTTCAAATTTCTTACATGTTACACTTATGTAGCAATTTTATTTTGAAAATTGATTGTATACTGAATGTTTTATAAAACTTTATTCTACGTTCTTTATTTAAAAAATAAAAAATCATTTTGTAAAAAGTGGGTCAACCCTCCCTAGTCTCCCCTATATTTTTGTAAAACTTAACCCTTAAATGTATGAATTATACTTTTAGAATTGCGTTTGTTATTCTTATATTAAAGATTAGACACCGGAAATTTTAAGATAGAATTTCATCTCTATTTAGTAACATTTTTTTGTAAATTTACAGGATTAATATTTCTATATAAATAAAGTGGTTGCTAAGAGTTAAATAAAAAGTGATGCAGATATGCATCACTATACATTTAACCCCTTTAGGGGCAGTGGGATATATTATATCCCACCTACGATTAACACATTGAGTAGGGGTCATTTTTCGAAAACGAGCACGAAATTTACGTTTACAAACGTCGTTAGAAATTAAAACCTGCTCACAACCAATCAGGTGTAACCATGCCTGGATTACACCTTCTTTACTCATCCTTGCAAAATTTTCGGTACCAGCAATATTTTCTTCCATCAATCCAAAAAAAACTTCAATTCACGTTACCCATCCTCAATGTGTTAATGCAGATTTGCACCAAAAATAATTTATCAAATTTTACTTTTCTAACTATGGTGGGAAAAGGGGTTTTAAAATTACTTTCTTTTATTTTGCAATAAATTTTTTTGAGGATGTGTGAATTCAAAATTACAGAAACACAATTACTTGCCCCTGAAAGGGTTAGTATTAACAGTAGAACAACCACAGCGGTCATTTTGACCGATGCCAATAAAAAATATTTCGATTCTAATCAGAAATTTTATTCTAAAATATGTTAAATATCTATCATGGAAAAATAATTAAAAAAAATAAAATAAATAGTTTAAGATTCCGGTGTTAAACAGTTTTACAACAAAATGTGTATAGCAAAATATGCGGTCGTTCTAGTGTTAATAATCTAAAAAAAGCTTGATAATTAGAAAATTGTTTCGCTCTTGTCATTTGTTTTTTAACTTTTTTCAAAAAGACTTTCCAATATGTTTTCATGGTAAAATCTCCGGTCTAACTGATCACATTTTTAGCATAAGAATGAGCGATTAAGTAAGGAGAAAATTTCTATTCAGAAAATGAGGTCTCAGAAAATTTTAGCATTAGACAGCTATGAATAAATAACGTTATTTTTAACCCTCCGTCTACCAGACGGGTCCATTGGACCCGACAGGTACATACAAAATATTCATTCAAACCAGAAATTTCTTTAAAATAAACTAAGTATATAAACCAGACAAAAATAAGGTAAATAAATAAGTTAAATAGTTTTAAATAAAAATTCTGGTGTAGAACGTTTTATTAAAACTTGAATAAAATTCCCGGTAGATCTAGGGTTAAATAGTTATTTTTGCTTTATTCACGAAATCAGTGATCGTATGCTTCAAACGGGTGTACCAGAATATTTGTAAAGTGGTATTTGCCTAATAAAACAAAATCTGTCTTCAAGTATAACGACCTGTACTTTACGAAATTTCTGGTAATAAGATAACCAAATTCCCGTAAAACCCTTAATGCATACGAAACCTGTAAATTCTGTGATTAAATAAATCAAAGATTTCTATTCAGAACTAGCAGTATCCACGTTCTCTGACCTGCAGCTATACTGATGTATTCAAGCATAATTTTTCTAAATATGATATTTAGTGAAAGAAGAAAGCAATTTTACCTCAAATAATAAAATAATTCATTAAATAAAAGACTTTTAGCAATATAAAATATATTCTTCAATAAATATTTTTTTCAATATGTGATTGCAATAAATTAATTTTTGTGCTTCCATATTATTCAATATACTTTCGAAAATAAAATACATATTCATCTATGCCATCATATAATTTTATTTACGATGCACAATATGCAAAAATGAGCTTATTACAAATAATCTGATCGAAGACGTTTTCCATAAATAATTTTCTTATTTCGGTTTCATTAAATCTTTTGGGTAATCTTGATTAAATTTCCGCACAGGTAATGGAATAAATAATACTTGCAGTACAACACCTTTTAAATTACAGTCTGGAAATTATAAATATTCTAAATATAAATTTTGTAAAACCGAGATCACTTTTAAGCCTAATGTTTCTTAAATGGAATAGTTTTATTACGAAAACTAAGAGCATTATGTATTACTTACTAGGATTAAAATGTTTACTTTCTGTTCGTAATATAGTCTCCCTTAAGAGCTGAATATGTTCTATGACTTTTATATAGTTATTACTCTTCTTACATACAGTTTTACATTAAAATTTCGCATGTATAAAAAATATGTAACTTAATATCCCGTTTGATATGTTACTTTATAAACGGTCTTAAATTTTAATTATGAATTTACCAGGGGTGTAAAAATCTAGGCGCCAGCGAGTAGTCTCTCACCACTAAATTTTATTAGTTATTTTTCTTCTAATATTTCGTCTAATTTTGTTTCCCCAAAGAACACTAATAAAATTTAACAAAAGAAAACTATTAAAATTTAATGGTGATACACTGCCCTCTGGCACCTAGATTTTTACACCTCTGGAATTAACCCTTTCAGGGGCAAAGTCGGGGCTCGTACTTGTCCTGAAATTTTAAAGCCAAGAAATTCTTCGGTACAAGTATTTTCTTATAGAAAATTTCTTATTAAACAAGGTGAAATTATGCGCGTTTAACCTAGATTTATTTTTCTATAAAAAAAATACTGATATTTCTCCTGAAAAACTCCCTGAAGAGTACGACCCCTGGCAAAGTGCTTCTGTTGCTAAAATCTCAAAATGATTGAATGATACCGGTATTTCTGAACAAATTTATATGAAGCTGAGTAAAAGTTTTTCTTCGCCTACATTATAAAAAACGAAATTTGATTCCTTAATTCTGGCGCAAATGTGGCATTTGAGAATTAAAATTAATTGGTATATGTAATATACCGGTGCCTTTCAAGGGGATAAAAAAAGAAACATTTGGAATACCTTGGTTCTTAAAAGATTATTTTTTAAGGAAAATTTAGAATATATACAAAGCATTACCACTTGGAAGGTCTAAGGTATGTTATTTAAATAACTTAACCCTTTACGACCTGGCCTACACAATTCTGCAGGTGATTGTAAGGAAAAAGAAAAACCAATTCCCTCTTTATTTTGTGTGATTTAAAGCCGAGCCCACAATTGTGTGGATATCCACTTGACGTAACCTGACATCGCAATAAAAAAAAAAAAAAAAAAAAAAAAAAAAAAAAAAAAAAAAAATCAATCAAATACATACGTGCCAACCAATAACTAATCTTCCGTAATAGTTTTCTTAATTTGACACTGGTTTAATACGTTTCGAACCAGAAATGTTCTTAAGAAATGAAATTAAATATGCTCCACGTAGAAACCTGGAATTAAATAAATAAGCATTCATGAAATAAATTTTCTGGTTCGAAATGTGGTTAATTTGGGTCAAATTAACGCAAGTATTACGGAAGATTACTTAGAGGTTGGCACCTATGCAAATATGATCCTATTAATTAAGGTTAACCACTAAGACTTTTAATTTCCACCAACAATTTTCAGGTGTTAAAGCGTTAATTCATTTCAGAAGTAAACTTACTTTTCTCGCGAGTGCGTTTATCCTCGGTGTCTTCAACCTATTTGCCATAATGTCGTTTGACACCATAATTTCTGAAAAGTAATCTCCGCCTTAATTAAGCGCAAAGTTTCAGCCATTAAATATTTTTTTTTCTACTTTAACACTAGAACGACCGAAAATTTATCTCAAGGGTTAAAAAAATATTTTATACCAGAATTTTTATTTAACACTATTTAAGGGGTCTCGGGACTCTTAAAATTGGAAAAAATCGAAAAAAAAAAGACCGTTTTCAACATATAATATCTTAAAATGTAATTGATTTTAAGACAAAATTTTATATTGGGATGAAGGATATAAGTATGTTCTTTCATTTCATGTATTTGAAAAATTATAAGATGCAGAATTAGAATTTACAGTGGGCTCCAAAATGCCAGACATTTGACGAGCGGAAAATCGGCATAACAGATTATGCGCACGATTACAAAATAAATTTTGCAAGTAGAAGAAAATTTTCGGTCCTACTTATGCTTCACATTATAATAATTACTCTGAACCTAAACAAATTTGTATTTAAAGCATTTTTCTATTTTTAATACAAAGTTGTATTTAGTTAATGCAAAATTTAGAAATTTTCAATAGTATAATCACCTATAAAGAACATATTTCTGAACAATAAGAAGGGAATTTTAGGTTCAGTTTATAAAGACTAACATGAAACATATGTTTTGAAAATTTCATGGAAAAAAAATCAGAAGTTTTTAAGATAGCGTGCGCGTTATGCCCAAAAACGTCATTTGGAGAAAATTGATTTCAAAGTTTCTGAAACGCCGCTTCAGCTATCGAGCGTGTATAATTCTAAATGCCATAACTTCTGTTCTAATAGGAATTTCAAGGAAACATTTGTACCAAAATGTTCAGAAAAGATAGTAGATTCTAAAAAAATTAAAATTTCGAAAATTTTAAAGCTTTAAGAGTCCTGAGACCCCTTAACTTATTTTATTTAACACAAGAATTTGCAAGGCGGGTCATCTGTGATCCAAGACGCGATATTTCGCTCGTATCACAGTTGTTTTTCAAAATAAAACTTTAAAACATTTTGACTTTTCCTAAATGTTCAGTCTAATACTTTAGCACGAACTTAGTTGAAATCCACCGAAAACTTTTTTATCTGCAGGTATGTATACCTAGAATTCCCGTGCTGGTCATCGCTGACCAGAACAAAAAAATGGCTTTTACTTTAATTTCAACAGAGCTTTTAACTCTATATTTTTCAATAGCAGAAGAGTAATGTAAGGAGATGTATGGCACTTGTTTTTCCCAAATCAGGAGAGGGGCATGGGGCCAGGGGGAGGGGCGTAATCACACATCTGTCAAACACCTGCAAATCAAATGTGTTAGATTTTAACTGATTTCAAAATATTGTTAAAATGTTGCAGAATGTTGTTATCTCTGTTATACTTTAGAAATAAGAAAAAAGAATATTTTGTGTGCTCCAAACCACTCAGGACGGAAACAAATTTGTTAGTGGTGTTCCAGTTTCACACATTTAGCACTAGAACCGCCGGCAATTTTACACAAGTTTTATAAAAAGTATTTCATACCAGAATTTTTATTTAAAACTATTTACCTTATTTAATGAGCCTATTTTTGTGCTACATACATTTAACATATCTTATGAAAAAATTTCTGGTTCGAATTGACTATTATCAATTTGGCAGGGGTCAAAATGACCCCTAATGGCGGTTCTAGTGTTTAAGTGATGGCGTTGCGACAGAAGTCTTTTGAATGAGAAATTTTTAAATCTGGAAAGCGAACTTTCAGAAAGTGATTTTAGAAACGAAATTGCATCCGATTATGATGATGACAATTTTGATATAAATGACGAAATAAATTTTGGTGAAAATGCCCATAAAATCTCATCGTCCGAATCTAGTTCATGTGACAATGAGCTGACTAAAAATATCCAAGTAAATGCGGATGAAGTGAATAAACATCAATAACACGTAAGTGTTTTGAAGAAAATATAAAATAAAGGATATAATTAAATAAGGAGAGAAAGATGCAAAATAAATTACCTCTTCAAACTGATTTGTAAGAAACGAAAGATAGAATTATACGGAATATAGAGCCGCAGTGTTTAATATCTTCTGGTTGATGACCTGTACAAAAAATAGCGGTTGAAGATCTAGCGCTCATGAATGATTGGGTAATTTTTAAAGGTACAACAGGTTCTGTTATAAGAACAAGAGTCTATATTCTAAAATTAGCGGAGAAGCTCAGCGAGAAATAAATTGCGAAAGAACATGAAGTTATCCGTCCATGGACTACCTGAGAATTTTCAAAAGCTGAAAATGTTGCTAAGACGAAGAACTATAAAGAAATGCTAAGGCAATAAAATTAATACCTGTGTAGAAACTGTTTGTAATTTTTGTGTTTATTATGCATAGCAAAAAAAAAAAAAAAATAAGAAGAAGAAGAAGAAGAACAAAGGCTAATAGATTTTGGGTGAATTGATTGGGTGAAAAATAGTATAACGCAGGTAAAAAAATCACGGTGCTATATATTTAAAAATTTATTTTTTTTTAATATCTGTTTAATCTGTATGAACATTATTACAGACTTTAAATTGTTAATTAATTAATACATACATATATTGTTTGAAAGAGTCATCAAAATCGCAAAGTATCTTTTCTGAAATTAAAAATAAAAATTTTCTTTGGTGGTATCTATTCAGCAGATTTCATATTATTTGATAGACTAGAAGCTAAATTGTATAAATAATTACCTAAAAATCATTATATTAATTATCAAAGCATATTGCGTGTCTGTATCACCCATAAAAAATAAGAAAAACATCACTAAACGCCATGGGTCAGCAATTACCCACCCCGGTTGTTTTAGCTATACAAGAAAGACGATAATTCTAGTGTTAATGTATTTCTCCGTGTAATGTATTTAACATTTTTTATAAAGCAAATTGTAATTCGAAACGAAATAGTTTTATTTTGTAGAGGTTAAATTTACCGCTGTGGTCTTTCTAGTGTTAAAATACTGGTACAGTGCGTGTCAAAAGTTTAAGAACAGCAAAAAATTTCAAAATAAAACTTTATTACAGACTGAAAGTTACTTTCATTTTCATACAACATACAAATTGTAGTTTTAAAAAGATCTTTAAAAGGTTTATGCTTTAAAATTTATCTCAAATTATAGAATTTATCAAAAGAACTAAAATGAGTCTGTTAAAAGTTTAAGCACAGTAGTTCTTTAGTCTTTAGTAGAACAAGAATAATAAAAAGTTAATAGTTGATTGTTGTTCCAGTCTCATGAATTACCTTATACATACGGTGTTCCATCCATATAATGAGGTTCTATATTGTTTCTGGTTCAATTTTAAACAACGCGTTCTCAATGGCATCTTTCAAATCTTTAACGCGAGAATACCGCTTTCCATTTGGGTAAACATGCATGAGTGAGAATACCCCACATATTTTCTAAGAGTTTAAATGCTGTCATCGAAATACTCAAGGCCAGAGGACACGAGTTGTGACGTCATCACTAAACGACCGATTTCTCACTAGTGTTGGAATTCACAACGGAAAATTTTGAATAGCAATTTTCTTTTATTTTATTTGTGGAATATCTATCATCTTGTAAAATAATTATAACTATTTAAAATTTCTGGTGAAAATTTGGAATCCCTAAATAAAAATTCAGCCATATGCGGACTGCCACAGTGTTTTCGCATCTGGCTGATTTTTTATTATGTATTCATAATTTTGTATTCACAAAATCATTCATGTTTTTGTATTCATAAAACCTGCCTAACTTTGTAACGAATGATCGCATCGACTTGAAATGGTGTCATTCGATTCATAATTAAAAAATACACGAAACACGATGCCCCACTTTACTTAAAAAATTTTTGATGTTTCACCTCCAAGAGGTAAAATCCCCCCTTTTTGCACACCTATAAAGGATAAAACAACTTTATTTTTTAAGGTTTCATCAGATCTTTATTTCTAGTGCAAAAACGAAGTTTTTTTCAAATTTTCATGAATGGCCATCAGTTGTATTTTATTCAAATTTTTGTCTATTTTACCTGTACTGCAGAGTCTAGAGGTATATAGTGTGTTAACACTAGAACGCCCGGAAATTTTATTCAAGTTTCATTAAAATATTTTTCACCAGAATTTATATTTAAAATTATTTGATTGATTTATTTAACGTAAATCTGCGTTTTCAAGATTTAACTTACTTTGTAAAAGAATTTCCGGTTGCAATTGACATTTAATCATATGGTTGGAGTCGAATCGACTCCTTCCTGGCGTTCTAGTGTTAATCAACAAGCAAAACCCTAACCAAAAAAATTACATTTTTACTAGAGGGCACAAGGATAGAGTCTCTTGCTACGAATGAATAGAAATCGAGTGTGGTTTTAGATATTTATGATGCAATTTTATCTACGAGAAACTTATTTTTGAAAGATTAATTATGCCAAAAACAGAATTAAAAAGGTTTACGCGATACATAAGCAATGAACGAAAATTCGAGCCTACATTTTAAATTCATTTCGCACCACATATTTCTAGATGCTGTAACTAACGCTTAGTGTTTAAACTTTCAATCAATAAGTTGGACAGCAGCTTCGCTTCAGAAAATGCATTTTTTTTTATGCGTTCGGAAGCAGTTGTTTTTCAAGGCGCTGTCCCTGTACTGGTATATATATATACCGGGTGTCCCAAAAAGGACTGACTGATTTTAAAATTCAATAACTTGCAAACGGTGACAGATATTAAAAAAATTCTTGCAGGAGGGTTATGCATAAGGTCAAAAGTTTTATTACAGTGATTTTCAATTTTAGTTCGATTTACAAACAATAGATGGCGCTGTAAGCAATAGTCGCTAAATACAGGCTCGATTTTTGGTACTTCGTGGCCCGGATAATACATTTCCATCTCCTTTTTCTGCATGGAACAAGATAAAGGACCAAAAATCGAGCCTGTATTTAGCGACTATTGCTCACAGCGCCATCTATTGTTTGTAAATCGAACTAAAATTGAAAATCACTGTAATAAAACTTTTGACCTTATGCATAACCCTCCTGCAAGAATTTTTTTAATATCTGTCACCGTTTGCAAGTTATTGAATTTTAAAATCAGTCAGTCCTTTTTGGGACACCCGGTATGTAAAATGTGATCGTAATTACCCGCGTATGCGCCGCGTCTCAGATAAATCGATTTCCTACTGCCATTCGTTTTAAATAAAATGGGACTTGTTTTTGCTTAGCATTTATTTGACTTCATTTTTTAAATAAAATTTCCGGTATGAAATAGACTTAACTAAGCCTGTATACGCGGGAAATTACGGTAAACTTCCCCTATAAACAGCATCACACAGCGCAAACGGGTGGACGGAATGCATTGAAATTTGGTATATAGATTATACACGAGATGCGCTCACGGAATTTTGAAAAAAAAAAGTTCTAAAATGTCCACCAGAGTGCGCCTTTTCTTAAAAATCATTAAATTTAACACAATAAACGATCAAAACGGAATACAGAAACAATATTAACAATTCAGAACAAGAATTATGAGTAGTAAAATGTAAAATAGGCTGCTTTGGCCTTTTATTGTGTTAAATTTAATGCTTTTTCCGGAAAAATCGCCGTCTGGTGGACATTTTGGAACTATTTTTTTTTCCGAAATTCCGTAAGCGCATCTCGTGTACAGTCTATATACCAAATTTTGTTGCATTCCGTTCACCCGTTTTCGCTGTAGGATGCTGTTTATAGGGGAAGTTTAATTATAACCACCCTGTATATAAAAATCTTATAATTTGTATATTACATCATAGAAGACAGTTTTTCCATCTTTTGAGCGCATCTATTTCCAAATAATAATAATGTATATATTTATTCGCAAAATTCTGACATTAAATGTTAAATTTAATACGAATGTTAGTGAACAACGTTGTACGTTGTTATTTTGTAGAAATCTACGAATCTTAGATTCATACAACATTTCCAGTAGAAATTATTTACGAAGTTGATTTTAAAATAGTAGTGCTAAAAATGTGACTGACTGTACCCAGCCTTTGAATTCTAGATTATATATAATCGTATTGAGAAGTTATTCGCTATCAAACTGATTTATATAACATAACTGGGGGGGGGCTCTGTCCCCTGCAAGCTACGCTCGCCAACCCCCGTTCAGACACCGCATAATCTAAAAACACGCTAATCTGATCTATTTTAAAAATATTAAAGAAGATTAAATTATACTGAAAAAAGCTGTGCAGATCTCCCTGTAAACGGGTTTCTATTCAATTTACTTTGATTTAAAAAAATGAAGGCCGAATCAGTTGCTGTTAAGACATCCAATGGTTATTTTCGTGTTTGATTAAAGAGGATCAGTTAAACGTTTGAAAAGAAGCTAAAATAAAATGAATTAAGCGTACAGTGTCTTTGTCTCCCGGTATTCTAAAACAATTTCTATAACAATAGCCTAAATCATGTGACTATCATCAACAGTTCCGGGCGAACCACATCGCTTTTTATATTCCTGGTGCCATTTTGGTTCTTTAATGTTAGCCAGGTACAGGTGATAAGTCGCCAAATATTATTATATCGACATAATTTCATCTATATTATAATAGTCCAAGTCATGTAACTGCCATAAATAAATACGCTGTGATCCCTTCGCTTTTCATATGAAAGTTTGGCCCAGATATCATATACGGCCCCATATTGGCGCGATTTTTTTCCGACGCTAACTTGGGAAAACATCAACAGCATAAACAACAACATCCGGCTTATCAAATCAAGCAAAATAACGATACTATGGCGCCAGTTATGTACCCGTTGCGTATATGACATTGGCGTCAGAAAACAAATCGCGTCAATATGAGTCCGTATATGACATCTGTGCCGAAAGTTTTCCCTTTTGATTAAAAAATCAAATTTCTTTTTCGAATAAAACTACAGAAAAGTTTCCATCGTTGCAAAGAATTCTTGGTACATCGTTGGCCCCGCAACATTGTTACGCTAGCCGGGTGCAAATCTCGCCAATAGCTATTTTTCAAGTCACCAGTTAGCATTTTTTTTTTTTTTTTTTTGAGTGGTAAATTAAAACATTGCTTTGAAGTTAAAATTAAATGTCATCGTTTGTTACATCATTTAATATTTGGCCAGATGCCATATACGCGGCGTAATTTTTTTTCTGACGTTTGGCGTGATTTTTTTTTTTTAACGAAAATTTGGCAAAAACGTCGTTTTCGAATACCAGTTACATATGTATTTTTGGTACTACTTAGTTATCCCGTCGACCAAAAATCTATCACCAAACTATAAGATTAAATGCCAATAATGGTTGATCGAGAATATCACATTCACTTGACTTTAAGCAAGTTACACGTCTTTACGTCATCAAGTGATTTTTTTTCGACGTTTTATTTGTATATTTATTAATGTTGTACTATTTTCTTTGTTCTTTCGTTATTTAAAATAAAAATTATGTCAATTTGTATAATTTGGCGAGTGGTTTGTCGATTTATATAATTTGGCGAAATGGGTTGATGGAATAACTAAGTAGTACCGTATTTTTAATTATTTTCTATTATTTTTTTTTTTTTAAGGAAAATAACAAAAAAATTAATAACTATGGAACAAAACAATTTATGTAATTTAAAAAAAGAAAAGAAAATAAATAAACATTTATTATTAAATAAGCAACAATAGTCGAGTTACCATGTCAACCAAAATAATGCCATTTTGGCGCCAATTAGTTACCCCGGTGCGTATATGATATCTGTGCCTAATATTTTTCTTTTCATTTCGTTTAAAAAAATAAGGAAGTGAAAGTCATTTATTTTAAATGTTTCAGTTTGTATTAAATAAAATGATAATGAAATACAAATTGAATTATGAATAAAAGTAACATGATACATTTCTTAGCATACATTTAAGGGAGGCCAAACTTCTCGACAAATTAGTTTAAAATAGTAACCTTTTCTAAAATCTGAAAAAAAAATATCTGTTTGATTAAAATTTGAGTTGCCATCATTAGAAAAATGTATATAAAATTAGAAAAAAATTAATATTTCGAAAACTAATTCGAATTTAAAAATTCTAATACCAGTTTTTCAAATCTGTGGATCAATATTGATTTTTGGTGTTAAATTCATTGCAAAGCATTCTATATTTTAGGAGAAATCGCCGTGAAACATAATCAGTTGTTTAATCAGTCTATTCATACTTCCGTTTCATAAATTCGTTTCATTAGGATTATATATATATAGGGTAGATATATTTTAACTAAGAACTTAAATTTACTTCAATTAATGTGGTATAACTTTGCGTAATTTCCCGCGTATTCACTGCGGCTTAGATAAGTCTTTTTCAAACCGGAAATTTTATTGAAAAAAAGATGTAAAATAAGTGTTAAGCAGAAATAAGTCACATTTCATTTAAAATAAATGCTGGTAGGAGATCGAGTTATCTGAGGTGCGGCAGATACGAGCGAAATTGCAGTACCTAATGTATATGCATCTATCCCTTTCAAAAGACTCGGGAGATTTTTAGATAAAATTAATATCATTCTCATAGCTACCGCCCTTCTAATTTAATGGACATGCTCGTAACTTTAGGACCACGCTCCACTGCGATACTGTGCCAGCATATGCGAAATCCCTGTTATAGTTCAGGGCAATAGTTGGAAATAATATATCGGTATGAACAAGCGGAAATTTTAGGAAAGGGTAAAGAAACATTGTAATGATAATGAAATAAATCATCATACACCATCTATAGCTCTGTCGGCATTTTTCCTTAACCCCTTGGGACGAGCGGCACGTATACGTGCCGCACGAAGCACTCGGAATCCTTGTTTTTCCTCACCAGTAAAAGTTTACTGTAAAATTTGCCTTATTTAATCAGAGCATTTTCTCGATTCAAGAAGACACAAATTTCTGTTTTTAAAAAACGGTGACAAAAGATTAAAAATTTCGTAAAAGGGTCCCGTCGCGACGGTGTTAATAATTGTAACTGACATACTGCCATTGAGAATGCTAGAGGTATTTTACCCAATAATGCCTTAAGTAAGAATTTAACTACAAAATGTATTATTGAAATTTTAATGACAAATGATGAAGTTTGTAATGATAATGTTTCGTACAGTATTTCGGAAATTTGATTAAATATTTGTCCAGTTTGTTTCTATTTTTACATATAGATATCAGTGTTGCCAGTGGGCTACTTTTTTAAACTTCAGATTTCTTGATTGAAACCACTTTTTGAAACTATAAAATTCCTCTTGTTTTAGCCTTAATTAGCATGTCATTATATAAGGCGAATTTTACTATTTCATAAAATATCAATCTAGAAATTTGAAATTTAAAAACGTAGTCCACTGGAAAGACTGATAGATGTCTTGTCATTATGTCTTGGTGGTGTGTTGTCAGTATGTCTCAACAGATGGTACCAGAGGAATGGCGACTGCAGAAGGCGGATTTTTTATAACGTATGCGTGGTCCTTTAAATTTAGATACCAGTATTTTATTTAAGATTTCTTTGACTTGCTTAATCTCAGAAAAATAATGCGGAAGAAACTTAAAAAATATATTGGTACCAAAATTCAAGGGACCGTACATACGCTGAAAAAAATCCACCTTCGGCTGCCGCCATTTTTGTGTCAGCGGTCTGGCCTAGTATTCAGGGGGCTGTGCTTTACCTCTTTGTGACTCAACAACTCCAATTTGAAAAATATTTACTCACAGGTTAGAATACATCATTTTAAGCACGTAAATAATAAATAAAAAAAACAAAGCATATAATTATTATTATTTTTTTTTTTACTAAAAGGTACATTTTTCACATTTGTAATAAAAAGAAATTTACATATTTCTCTTGCATATTGTCAATTTTCTAATTCAAAAGTGTAAATTATACAAACTTACCTTTGAAATAAATCTATTTTTGGTCGTCTCCAGCCATTTTAATTTTACAGAATTTACAAAGTTCATTTTAGCAGTAACGATGGGAAACTGCTCAAATTCTAAAGCTGTCGCTTGAAAAATTATCACAGCATAGCCGTCTGTTGAGAATTTAATGAAAATTTATATCAACTGCTGTTTTGAGAGCTGTCAGCAATAAATACATTCGTCTATTATAGCACACTGTATAAGTAACAACGATTTTTCTTTGTTACTGATATTCAAAGCGGGAATGTAAAGGGTTAAATAATTTTATAAACTTGGAATCATTGAACTAGGAATAAAGAGTAACTGATATCCTCAGAATAGAGAATCCTGAACTGCAACCGGTTTTGAATGTCCTGATTAGCTGCAGTGGAAATTTCCACCAATAAAAAATATTTTTTTTTCTTGTTTAAACGCCTTATTAATGCAAAATTTCAGTCATAAATAATGGCAAAAAGAGATATTCATTTTTACTTGTTTAAGTTTACTTCGGTGGTAGTCACAGTGTTGCCAGTGGGCTACTTTTTTAAAAATTCAGATTTCTTGATTGGCACTATTTTTTTGAAATGGTAAAATTCACGTTATTTAATGACATATTAATTAAGGTGAAAGCAAGGGAAATTTTACATTTTAAAAAAGTAGTGCTAATCATTAAATCTGAATTTAAAAAAAGTAGCCCACTGGCAACACTGTGTGGTCATGCTGTGCGATTCGGCCTATTGTGACAACCTAAACAACCTCACGTCAGTGTCAATGAAAAAAAAAAAAAAAAAAAAAAAAAAAAGATTATAATAACCGGGCCTACTGCCATCAGTAATAACAAATAGAATTCATTACCATATTTATGAGTGAAATTTTCCGTGGATAAGGAGCATAAATAAGACGAAATTTTATATTCAAATTTACTGGTGAAAGTTTGCCACAGGGATAATCAGATTCAGGTTTTTATGCCTGTGAATATCACGGGAGCGATAATTAAGGAGTTAAATACTAGTACCCAGAGCATTTGGAGCTCCGGTTGTCGCGGGACACCTGGCAACACTAGTTGCAAGGAAGCAGGGTTGTCAGTTTGGCCTCCAATTTTAACCCGATATTTCAAATTGATAGCGTGAATTTCAGAAGAAGAATTTTTACTTTAAGCGATCGTTAAATGTCTCTTATTAAATGGAGCATAAAATACTAATATTTATTTCTGGTATAAACTCGGAACTTCTGAATAAAAATGGAGGCCAAACTGGCAACGCTGCAAGGAAGATTTCGTATTCTTGAATCTCTCCAGATGTAAAATCTTTTGCAACCAGAAATAAAACTAAGCATCGACTTATCAGTAACGGGAACAAGGTTGCCAGTTCGACCTCCATTTTTATTCAGAAATTACTCGTTCATACCAGAAATAAGGAGTTGTATTTTATGCTTTATTTAATGACAGACATTTAGCGACCTCTTAAAGTAAAAATTCTTCTTTCGAAATATCCGGTATGAAATTGAAATTACGGATTAAAATTGGAGGCCAGACTGGCAACCTCTAACGAGAACATGGGCCCATTGGTGTTCATCCCAGTTCGAATGTTTTTTGCACCAATTAAAGCGATCCGTCTTTTGTCATGAAGATACAGAAACAAATACCCTTGGGTTTATTGCGTTACAAACTTTTTCATTGTGACAGTGTACAGAGACACAACAGTTCCAGAGGATGCTGCCAACACTAAACGTATCTGTCGAGCAGTAGACTGTCTTTTAGGACGAAAATGTATGGTCAGACATCGATTTTGAGAAGCAGTTGTTGTTCGTTTACAGCCTTGTCTATGCCACCTTACAAAAGTTTTAGAGTTTTGAAATTATTTCCCCAGTGTAAAGTGACGGCCACAATTGTTGACATTTTTTGAAATTTTCATGTTTCATAACTTTGTGTGCTTGAAGAATATAACAAATTTCACTTAAACAGTAATACAGCACTTTTTATATGTTAAATTCAAAGAAATGTTATGTAGAATTTCATAAAAAAAAATAATTACTATATCTACATTACAAAAGTTACGCTTACAAAGAGAAAGATCTACCTTAGATTTTATTGTATTTTAAAGTTACACTTACACATTCAGCATTTAGTAGGATAACCTTTGTTTTTTATTACAGCTTCACAGAGTCTTTTCATTGAGAGAACTAGTCTTTTGAGTTCATCCTTTTTAACCCTTTCCGGCACAGGCAAATTTTGTTCTAAAATGATGAAATCATCGACTTACACCGGAATTTACATACGACTTATTTTAGAAATTAAAAACTTGTTATTTTACACTTTCAATGTTAAAACAAAATTTTATTAAAGTATTCTTGGTACCGATTGTAAGTTTGGAATTAAAGTTAGGTATCCCGACCCGGACACACTGTGCTGGAAAGGGTTAATCAGATGATGCCAAGAATCAATTATAGCTTCAATAAATTGCGTTTTATTAGATAGACACTTTTTTGTGCAAGAATTTTCAAGCGTCGCCAGACATTTTCTATAGGATTCAGATCAGGGCTGTTTCCTGGCCAGCGTAATAATTGTATTCTGTTATTTTTAACCCTTTCAGGGGCAAGGCACTTTTACTCTTAAAATGTTCAAATAATTTAATGACACCACTATTAACAAGAGATTTTATTTGCAAACAAGTAAATGTAAATTTCCATGCACTTAATAAAGATGACATTTTCATCATAAAATTCCAGTGCCAATGTGGCAATTTGGGATTAAAATTATGTGATGCCGGGACGGCATCACCGCCCTTCAAGGGGTTAAACCGTACTTTTCATATTTTTGCTGTATGGCATGGAGCTGAATCCTGCTGAAATATAAATCAATTAAAAAACCTTAACGGGTTAAAAGTTTGTGACGCAGCACTTTATCTTATTGCTATAAGAATTTTAAATATGGAACTTAAAAATAATGATATCAAATTTTAAGTGACGCTATATTATTTATTTCATCCTTTTATTTTTGTTTTATTTATACTTGCATGTGGAAGAATTATGTTAAATTTCAAAGTATGTATAAAAATTTATTCCTTTACGCTTTATCCTTCACATCTTTTATAAATTCAAACTATGAGTTTTAAAAGATATGATGTCAAAATTTAAGTGACACCTTGATATAGCCTTAAACAATTTGTTTTAAAATTCAATTTTAATTGTTTTCGGTTTGGCTAAATATATTTACACATCTAACCAATACTTTTATTTTTCTAATACACTGTTAAAAATATCACTCTATCTGAACCTATACAAATGCACTGTAATGTATTTATATGAATTAATTGATTTATCTTTTGTGCCACGCTATCCAAAATCAAAAGTGAAATTTATGTAAATGATTTTCTTTGTGTCATAATATCCATTTTCATACATTTCGCTTAGTTGGGACACACCTTAATTAACAGCAGCTAAAACGATGCGAAAATAAATCCAATTACACTATTTAAAAAACAAAAAAACTGGTGGGAGTCAAACAATCGGACTAAAAAAAAGTAGTCTACCCTTCCCGTGAAAATCACGGGCGCGAGAATTAAAGGGTTAATGTTTGTTTTACACCATGCAAATTAATGAGAATAAGATCTTTATTTTTCACATCTTTACAAATTTTTACAAATAATATTTGAAATAATATATATACTTTAAACTCTGATTATCAATATCTTTTTTGCATGCGATAAATTTCGAAACATGCAATACCAAGTCCAACATCACAGTCAGCGCAAAAATATAGAGTTTCTTTTCGAATACGCATATTATTTGCATCCCTTTTATTTATTCGTTCTCTAGATGGTTATTACTTCGATAAAGCTGGTATATGTTTTAGAGAGTGGTGTTCCGTCAAACGTTTGGGATTGTTTTCCGAACTGGGGCGTTTGGAACTCCATTTTGGAACATTTTCGGATGAGTGATATTTTTCCAGAAGAGACTCTACCAACTCCAATCGAAACATGAAATGAGATTTTGTTCCATTATCTTTTTTGTAAATGACGAAAGAATTTAACACATTGCAGACGGGCAATTTTTATCAAATCTGAATTTTAGAACTGTAGAATCTCCTCCCTGTTCTAAAAGTCTTATGTAAATTGGTGATCTAGATAGGTTTTCTATGTTTATGCATCGGCAAATATATTTCAATGCACAAATTTAATATAAAATGTCTTACAATCTAAAAACATGTGGACAACATGATATAAATGCATTTTCTGTAAGGTAGAAGCTACGCCCTTAGTAAGTGATGTTTTTGAATGAAAACGAGAATTCTCGTTTTCCTGTCGTGAATGTGATAATATCGTTTGATCTAAAAGATGAAAAAATATTTTTCTATAATACTCTTTTCCTCTTTTCTGTTTCACTGTCCCATATGTATCTGTTTGATTCTTCAGAAGCATGTCTGTCAATTGTGGTGATGTACAAAAGTTATCCATTATTAACCCTTTACATTCGGCGTCTCTTACACAAATTTTATTCGACCGGCAGCACTTTTTTAAAAGAAGTTTCGTTCAAGTACAGAATTTCAAAAATGCTCTGATTAAATAAGGTACATTTATTTTCCTTTATTACTGTTGCCAAAAACGAATTTTGCAAAGAAAGATTATGTTTCCGCTCCGGAGCAGTGTTGCCAGTGGGCTACTTTTTTTTTAATTGGGATTTCTTGATTGGCACTACTTTTTTGAAACGGTAAAATTCACTTTGTTTTTTATCTTAATTAATATGTCATTAAATAAGGCACATTTTACCATTTCAAAAAAGTGGTGCCAATCAAGAATCTGATTTTTTTTAAAAAAGTAGCCCATCTGCCAACACTGCTCCGGAGCCTTCGAGTGCAAATGGTTAAACAGTATCCTTTTTAAAATAAAGGTTTTATAAGAGATATTACGACTTGCATGGACTGGGGTAAATCATTGCAGTGCGGACGAAATACAGTACCTTTCTAGGTATATATAATTTGTGATCATATGTAACCGGAGCATGGCTCACACAACATACATGATTTTATTCCGTAATGTAACATTTTCGTGGGGATATACTGTCGCCACGACAAACGACCTTTATAAAGCATAAGTGTTTCATCGATGGTTATTTCACGTTGTGGATTCACAGCCCGTTGGAAGCAACTATTTACATGTCCTTATACTGGCAAAATCTTGTTTAATTTAGGATTTGCATCATTATTTTGATCACTCCGGTCGTACTAGTGTTAAACATATGTACAGCACCCTAAATTTAGACAACAGCATTTTATAAAAGATTTCTTTGACTTGTTGAATCTCATAAAAATAAAGCTTTAAAAACTTTTAAAAATTATTGGTACCAATATTCAAGGGACCTGTACACACGCTGAAAAATATCAGCCTTCGGCAGCCGCCGAGGCTCTGTACACCAAGTTGAAAATGCTCTGTACACCAGTATTTGAAAATATTTTTTTCTTCTTATCCAATGGTCGAATAATCTGCGAATAAAAATGGCGAAATAAACTGTAAAAAATTAGTGGTGTCCAGAAAATTTGGAGGCCTGATTTACGCGGGGCACCTGCCAACACTAACCAGGGTTTCCAGTTTGGCCTCCACTTTTAGTCAGGAAATTTGGATTCGCAGCAAAGAAATAAAAAAGTATTTTCACATCTATTTAAGGACAGACTTATCTTGATTACTTAGAGTTCAAATTCTTCTTCACGAATTTCCGGTCTGTAGTGTGAATTTCGGAACAAAAATGGAGGCCAAACTGGCAACCTTGACACTATCTGCGATTAAATAACGCGAAGAAAACTCTACAACATTACTGGATTAATGAAAAAAATCTTAGCAGTTAGCGAATATGCAAATGTTGTTTCCATTATTTTAATTCACGGTATTTCAGACATATCTCACAATTTTCGAAAAATTCTATTGCCACCAGTCAAATTTTATACCTACCGTCCTACAAAATAATGATAAAGAAGGATGAGCTTTACGCATCTTGAAACAGCAAATAAGCTTTCAAGATGTGCTGAGGCCTATAGTGGGCAGCAGCTGTTATATGGTTATAGTGAAATCAAGATTAAAGAGGAGGACTCGTGTAGTGTGCTGTTACCAGTTGATAGTGAAGTAACCGAGGAAGTTGTGGGAAGATTGCGGCTGTTTTTTCTTTTTAAAATGTACCTCATTACCACCGGGACTGGCATTCCACCAGTAAATTTGAATAGAAAATTTTGTGTTTTTTAAGCGGCTTGTTCATAGAAATATTTACTTTCAAATACAGTAAAATTTTCTGTTCAATTTGCCCTGGTATTATAATCTTTTTCAGTGAAATTGACAGGAGCTTGTCTAGGTTGTCACAACATGACGGAAACGCAGGGCCTGATTACAGCCGTGATAAATTACCCCAAAGTAAATTTCCACCAATAAAATCGAATAGCTGTTTCTGCCATTATTTACAACTGAAATTTTGTATTTAATAAGGCGTCTAAATAAGAAGAAAAATTCTATGTAATTTAATGATGGAAGTTTCGTCTGGCCATAGTCAACTCCTCCGAAAGCGGTTACAGTTGACGCTTCACTATTTTAAGGATATCCTCGGTACCATATCAAACTACCCAATATGAGAACAGTTTTTCCAGTGGGCTACTTATTTTAAATTCAGATTTCATGATTGGCACCACTTTTTTGAAATAGTAATATTCGCCTTATTTAATGACATATTAATTAAGGCAAAAGCAAGGAGAATTTTACCGTTTCAGAAAAGTCGTGCCAATCAATAAATCAAAATTTAAAAATGTAGCCCACTGGCAACACTGTTTTCATATTGGATAGTTTGACACGATACCGAGGATATGTCAGTTCCTTTTTATTAATAGTTCTATGATGGTGATACGTTATCTGCATTTTGACCGTGGCACGCTCAAAACAGAGCCCAGCCTACCACAATTTTATGTAACTTTCACTGTTTAAAATGCAGAATTTTATAATTTAACACTTTCTTTGAGCTTACTAATCATTGTTGCCATTTCGTCATTTTTTTTATATTCGGAAAATTTAAATTCAAACTGGAAACTCAGAAAGAAGAATTTTTACTAGGAGCAATCGATAAATGTCTGCTATTAAAAGAAAAGTAAAGAATTCCAAGGAGTTTCAGGTAAAAACGCGAAATTTCGGAATTACATAAAAAGAAAGCCAAACTGGTAACACTTATAAAAATTATTCAAGTACAGTTTTGTTTATATATATAATACCGGCACTATACACACCCCGTGTGTTGGGTGACTAGCATAATACGGGTATACACGCAATGAAAGTGTTAAATACGACAAAAATTTCTTAAAAAGTAAAGATAGCCTGCACCCACCACTTTGTGTACTATAGTGTGACATGGAAAAAGGCTACCGTTATTACAAAAGATCCTCTACTAATACTTCATTTAATATCCGTTGACGCGTTGATGCTGTATTTGGGCAGGGTTTCTAGTTTGGGCCCAATTTTTATTCAGAAAATCCGAATTCGACCCCGAAATTAAAAAAATACTATTTTTTGGTTTATTTAAAGACAGAAATTTTGGGTTTACATAATGTAAAGATTCTTCTTTTGAATTTGAAATTTCGGAATAAAAATGAAGGCCAAATGGCGACCCCGTATTAAGGAGACAGCTCCAACACCATCTTCGTTAATGAACGGTTCAATACTTGTAAAATATTTAATTTTCTGATGTTTGCATGTACAGTCAGTATAAAATTATTGACGCAAATGCCTTTCTTTACAGACCGTTTAAAATTCAATCACACGAAAGGTGTCATTAAAACCCTTTGAACTCTGGTAGGCGAATATTTTCCCACTTAATTTGAATTTCCGAATGTCACACTCGCACCGGAATATTCGACCAAATTTATTTGAAAAGAAAGTAATGTATTTTTTCGTGTACATATTAAACCGAATTCTTTGCAGCAAAATACTGGTGTCAATGTGACGTATGGGTATTTTGATGAAATTCTCCTACCAGAGCGCAAAGAGATAAACTCGGAACTGTGGGGTAGCTTCAAGGGACGCTGGATCATGTTTCTAACATTATAATTATATGTTAAATTCGGCATTATTAAATCAGATAAATTTGAAAATTTAACAAGGCCTAGTTTAATATACATGTGTACAAAAGTATACAGTGTGCAAATCGACAAGCGAAACCGTACCCAAAAAATTACATTTTCACAAGAGATCGAGTCTATTGCTATGAATGAATAAAAAATCAGTGTGTTTTTACGTATTAATAGTGCAGTTTAGACTACGGGAAACTTGTATTTTAAAGATCAGTTTTGCGAAACACAGAATTAAAAAGATTTCTGTTTTAATACGCGATGCACCAGGGAAGAACTAAAATTAAGGCAAATATTAGGTCACGCATATGTTAGTATGAAACGTCCGATTTCAAAGCGGATTTTTTTTAATTTAGATTTTCTGAATACACGGCAGAAATTTTTAATTAGACATTTTTTTTATTCGCGGAATATCTATCATGCTATAATGTAAAAATAACTATTAAACTTTCTGGTGAGAATTCGGAATTTCGAAATAAAAAACCGCTTTCAAATAGGACGTTTCATTCTTAATTACCTAATCATTTAAACCAGGGGTGTCAAACTGTGTGCCACCAGATACCACTAAAATTTTATAGAAATCACTGCCTTGTTTAATCGTCGAATCTTTGCGATTCAAGTTATTGATTGTTTCGTTAAAAAAAAAAATTGTGATATCCTGATGCCCACATTTTGACACCCCTGATTTAAAAGTATTTTGCAACACATATTTCTAGACGCTGTAACAGTGTTGCCTGTGGGCTATTTTTATTAAATTCAGATTTCTTGACTTGTACCACTTTTATGAAACGATAAAATTACCCTCGTTTTCGCCGTAATTAATATGTCATCAAATAAGGCGAATTTTAGTATTTCAAAAAAGTGGTGTAAATCAAGAAATCAGAATTTAAAAAACGTAGCCCACTAGCAACACTGCGCTGTAACTAAAACTTGGTATTTACACTTTCAAGCAATAAATTCGATTGCAGCGCCGCCTATGAAAGTGTATTTATATATATATATATATATATATATATATGTATGTATTCTAAAGCAATACTGGTACGCGCGATTTCCACATTATATAGTATTTCTTAGATTCTATACAAGGGGTGGCCAACTGTGGCACGCGACATACCACTAAAATTTTACAGTAATCATTGCCTTATCTAATCATCGAATCTCTGCGATTCACGAAGTCGAATTTTTCTGTAAAATTTTAGTGGTATCAGGCGTACCACTGTTGGCCACCCCTGTTCTATACCTACACTCAAAAGTGATACATACATGGATTAATTAATTTTTTAACTTTAATAAATAAATTTTGTCATCACGATATTTAACTAAAGATATTCGGTGTACGGAATTACAAATATCTGTTGTCAAACAAAGTAAATAAATGCTGATTAAAATTTCCGGTAAATAACTCCAAATATGTATATAAAAAACTTACTTTCAAAATCAAAATTAGCGCACAGTAGGGAGAATAACGTACTATTCGATATTTTTCCCTTCCGTTTCTTCTGACATTGTAATCTGCAAAATGTGAAATTCTGGAGTCGGTGTAAATGACAACATGATTCATGAAAACTAGAAATTTAACCCTTAACGGTCATATGTCACCTCCCATGTGACGCCGGTATTTCTTCTTATCGGTCGTACGACACTTGGGAGATGACAAGAATAACATATTTGGGACCAGCATATCTCTCACGAATATTATTCCGTTGACACCACTTTTTTTAAGGACCACTTTCCCTTGTACTTTGACAACATGTTCAAGCGAAATATACAACAAAATTTATTTTTAAGATTGTGCAAATCAAATGAAAAATAGTCACAACAAAATTTATTTTTAAGATTGTGCAAATCAAATGAAAAATAGTCATTTGCAACAGACTTGCGAATTTCGCTGAATACAATTGCAACCTAGTGGCGAATCATGTATAAAAAAGCTGTCGTCCGATAAGGGTTAATAAACAATACAAAATCAAAAATTGAATTTCATGTTAATTATTTTCAAATTCTAAATATTTTTAATTAGAAATTCGCATAAGAAATTCAGTGTTTTAAATTTTGAGTTAATTAATGACAGCTATTTTTTTTTTATTATTTAACGTAAAAAATTGTTCTTTCGGAATTCCCGGTTAGAATTCGAACTTTTTGAGTAAAAAGGGAGGTAAACTGGCAACATTGGCGGAAGGAATCATTTCTGTGCGAGTAAAAAATATCATGGCTGTCAACTGCTTCGATTTTCTCGAACAAATAATTTCAAAAAGAAATCATCGCACAAATAAATCAGATAAATCTAGAATTAACCCTCTTGCTGCGTAAGTTATGCTTTGCGATGAGCGTCTTTTACAGAATTCTTAATCTTTTATCGCCGGTTCTTTAAAGCAGAATTTTTTGACTATCGCAATCGGGGAAAATGTCCTGATTAAATCAGACAAGGTTTTCGCTAAAAAATAAATGGTGGGAACAACCAAATAGTATAAATTAGACGGGAAAATGCATGCCCGAGTGTTTCTCGGCCTGCGCAGCGAGAGGGTTAAATAACGCGAAGATAATTCTTAGAAATTACGCGATTCAGGAGTGAAAAACAATAGCTGGTTTCTGATATGTGAATGGTCTTTTAACTCTTTCAGGGGCAAAGTACTTCTGCTGCTAAAATGTTAAAGTGATTAATTGACACCGGGATTTATGAACAAATTTATATGAAAGTAAGTAAAGGCTTTTCATTCGCGTACACTATACAAAGCAAAATTGAATTTCTTAATTCTGGGACCTATGTGGCATTTAGGAATTAAAATTAAGTGGTAAATATAACATACCGATGCCCTTCAAGGGGTTTTCTCTTTTAAATACACGCGTGTCAAACAAATCTGATGTTTTTCTATAAAATCCACTGTCACCAGGTAAATTTTATAACTAATATCCTACAAAACAGTGACTAAGAGTGTAGTCTTTTGTGTAAAATGGTTATGTACCAGTTATGTCGAGATGGGTTGCTTCCAGCGATGGACAGCAGCAGTAATTTACCGTTATGCTGAATGGGTTGTGGCAAAGGCGCGGCAGACATTAGGCACGGTCTTATTCGCAACGCTTACGTATGGGGTGTCAAGCAGTGGCCCGCTGGATACCTATAAAATTTTACAGTAATCATCGAATCTCTGCTATTCAACAAGTCAACAATTTTTTAAAAAAATTAGTGGTATCCGACGGGCCACACTTAGACACCCCTGGCTTACGAAGTTGCCAGTTTGATGTTTTTGTCAAATAAAAATTTCAAGTTCACACCGGTATTTCTGAAAGAGTAATTTTTACTTTAACACCATCATGCCGGCGCCTATATTCATGTTTTTCACTGTGAGGCGGCGCTCGAATTCATGTGTTGCTTCATCTGACGGCGCGGTACTTTCGCTTATTCAGACACTGTATGTAATGACACGCCCCTCTCTTATTTATTAAATTGAACTTGAATATAGCAAGCAGAATTGATTGTGAATGTCTGAAAGTTTGTAAGGAGTAAGAAAATTACTTAGAGACATGATTTTATTGACTGCATATGTACGAATTTAATATAAATGTCTTAAAATCTAAAGAAATACGGACAACATGATATAAATGCATTTTCTGTAAGGTAGAAGCCACGCCCTTAGTCAATGTTTTTTTTTTTTTTTTTTTTGAATGAAAACGAGAATTCTCGTTTCCCATTGTGAATGTATAAGGTTTATAATATTGAATTGTTTTTATTACTGAATTTTTGAATATTCAAGTGTGATCCACCTGTAGTGCACGCCGTCTATGGCATAATCGAATGTTACACACCTGTAGTGTACGCCTTCTATTTATCAATGGAGTGTGACCCACAGGTGATGCACGCCGTCCCATGCGACAGTCTAGAGTGAGCCAACAGTGATGCACGCCGCCCGATGCCGCAGTCACGCGTGACCCACCGGTGATGCACGCCTGCGTGAACGTGTTAAGCAATCTTGAAATGTCTGCTATTAAATAAATAAAGGAAAATTATAAATAATTTCTGGTATGAATGCGAAATTTCGGCATTAACCCCTTGAGGGGCACCGGTATATATTATATACCATCTGCGATTAATGAAGTTTTACACCAGAAAAATTTTATTAAATTTTACTTTTTTAACTTTGGTGGACTAAAGCCTTAAAATTGCTTTTACTTATTTTGAAATAGTATTTTTCAAAGATTCCGGTGCGAATTCGGCATTTCTCAAACGTAATTGCTTGCCCCTCAAGAGATTAAAGAGGCCAAACTGGCAGCCCTGCTTATTTAATGTAAAAATTTCTTTTGTTAAAGATATTGAAGAATATTTCCCCAAAAAACCTTGTGGTAATGGTCCTTCTACCACGCAGAATTACCGTACTAAAATTAAGAAGAAAAACGAAGCAGAATTCCCAGCGTTCCTGTGATTAATTGAAGTTGTATTTAACTCTCAAAGATTTCAATTCACCGGCTTATTTCTCTTCCATTAAATAAAGCAAACATTACTTTTAAAAATAGTGGTAAACAAATTCATAGAATGGTACTTTGAGAAAATTCACTTACGTATGTCGCATCTTTTGCATCAACGCGTTGACCCGGTATTAAGCAGAAATCTGAAAGATCATGAACGATTAGATATTTCTAAATATTTAACTTTCTGTTGTTTGAACATGCAATCAGTATAAAATATTTCTATCTGCCACTATTTTTAAACCGTTTACCATAAATTACACAAAAGATTTAATTACATTTGGAATATTGGTTTCGTTCACAATTAACAAAAATTTAAATAGGGTTGTCTGCAAATTCAGAATTGTACTAAATCCAGCTTTTGAAATGACAACGCAAACTTTTGACGCTTTATTTTGTTATTTGAAATAAATGAACCCAGAAATTTATGTACTTTATACATTTTTGTTCGAGTTAGAAGAGTTAAAAATTTAAGGATGCTCAGTTTTAATTCACAACACATTGTTTAACTTATATAATCCGCCAAATTCAACTGATTAAATATTTGATTTCATTCAACTATTTTATCGGATATAATTTTTTTTTCTAAGAGTCAATTTAGTTTACGGAATGTACTCCCATATCTGAAATATAAGTAATGAATATGTATGTAATGTACGTAATGAATATATGAATATGCAATGCTGAAAAAAATATTCCTCAAGGAAATAAAAAAATATTTAATGATGAACATTTTTTGTTCATTAATATTTTCTTTTAAATTGTGGATGTGAAACAATCCTATGATACCAGCCTGTCCAATCTCAAATGTCAATTATACATTTAATCAACTCATCAAAGGAAGTAAATTACCGTAATTTCCGGCGTATAATCCGCGGAACAAACAATCAATTTTCGACCCAGATTTTTTTAAAAATAAAATTTTTAGATCGCGGTAAATATTTGGCTTCAATTTCAAAATAAAATTTCTGGGTCCAAACAGAATTGTTTGTTCGCGGATTATACGCCGGAAATTACGGTATTATCATTATTAGTCCTGTTGTTTTATTTATGTTGGATCCATTACTGCTTACACATCCGCTTTTCTGTACCACAAAAATTTAAAAGAATTTTTTTCCTTATTTAATCGGCAGATTACGGCGATTTAAAAAGGTAAAATTTACTATAAAGTTTTTGCGGTGTAAAAAAGTGCAAGATGTTGGCAGCTATGTGTACCTAGAGATTATGCTTACTTTGTGAATGAGATAGTGGTGTTATCAATATTAAAAAATTAATATAAGAATTTCCAATAGAAATTATTTTCTGAATAAAGTAAAGTAATTTTTGTAGTAACAACTAATATAATATGAAATATGAAAATCCTAATATGAAATTGATAATGAAAATGAAGGAGTTATTATTGAATTCTCCTTTCACTTTAGTTCTTTTTTTATATTGTAAACATTTTTGTGATATATAAATAAATATGAATGTTATTTTAAACTTTGCTTGTTTACTTTTCATGTTATATGTGAAATCTTTTGTTTTCTTAATTAACACTTTGCACTCGAGAGGTGACGCTCACTCACCACTAGTGCTGCCAAGTGTCTTGCGTAATTTCGAGCTCCAAATGCTCTGGACACCAGTATTTTAATGAAATTTTCTTAGTCATATCTAATGGCAGAATTATTTGCGATTAAACATGGAGAAATAATCTATAAGAAATAAGTGGTGTCAAG
Source organism: Maratus speciosus (assembly GCA_963932465.1). NCBI lineage: Eukaryota > Metazoa > Arthropoda > Arachnida > Araneae > Salticidae > Maratus > Maratus speciosus. The sequence goes on along the minus strand of OZ010796.1, from coordinate 440,550,123 downwards.
AGAATTTAGAGTCCTGATTTACGTGTGACACCTGGCAACACTAGTGGTGACTGAGAGTCACCTCTCAAGTTCAAAGGATTAATAAGTAATTTTTGCATCTATTTAGTATTATTGTAGTACTCGCGTCAGCTTGTATAAATATTTCGCTAGAAACTCAATAAGCAAATATTCAAGTAAAATTACACAACGCTTTGATCAAAATTAATGCCTTTATATAAGAAAATTTATGCGAATGCATTTTTCATTGTTAAGAATTGCTAGAGGTATTTTATTACGATCACCTTTAGTGTTACATTCTACAATTACTAATTTATAGCAAAATAGACTTAGAGGTCATGTGAAGACTGGATTGTATCTCATATTAAGTAGCCGATTTTAAAGTGTCTAGAGATTTTCACCAGTAAAGTATTTTGATTTCAGACAATTATTCTGAACATAACGCATAAAATCTATATATATGTGGGTTTTAATGCGAGTACTGTATTACTTAATCGAAACTGATTCTCTTCAAACTGTGAATATCTATAAAAAGGTTTAATACATCACCAAACATACAGCTTAATATTCAAAATAACATTGTAGAACTCGCACAAACTTCCCTGAGCCTTGCGTTGAAAATCACCAACCAACTCTTTTGCCGAATATCTATAGAACAACCATATCTCGGTCTCCTCTTTTCACTTCCCGCGAGTCTCGCTTGAGATATCCCGTTCATTTAACCCTTGAGTCTTAACTTTTATTTCCATATTTTACTGTGGGTTTTAATGTGAGTACTGTATTACATAACTCTTTCAGGGCCAGAAGAATTCTGTTCGTAAACTGATGAAAGATGAAATAATTGACTGACACCAGAATATTCAAACGAATTTCTCAGAAAACAAAACCCCGCTAAATTGCACTTTCATTACAAAAGCAAAATTAAAAAAAAAAAAATTCTTGTGAATTTTGTCTGTTTTGGAATTAAAATTAGGTGGCTAGACCGTCTAGCCACCGCCCTTGAAAGGATTAATAGAAACTGATACTCTTCAAACTGTGAACATGTATAAAAAGGCTTAATACATCACCAAACATACAGCTTAATATTCAAAATAACATTGTAGAACTCGCACAAGCTTCTCTGAGCCTTGCGTTGAAAATTAACAACCAACTCCATTGCCGAATATCTCTAGAACAACCATATCTTGGTCTCCTTTTTTTTCACTTCCCACGAGTCTCGCTTGAGATATCACGTTCATTTAACCCTTGAGTCTTATCTTTTATTCCCACATTTTCGGTCATCCTGACGTTTCTGGCGACCTCGTCAGTTACTTCTTACTAAAATTTAGACACATAAATTTAGACAAATAATCAAAAAAAAAAAAAAAAAAAAAAAAAAAAAAAAAAAAAAAAAAAACTCATCACGTTATGCGGATGCGTTATCCAACGGCTTCATATATTCTGTATATTAATCTCTGTCTTAAGAATCAGCATACCTATTTTCCCTGTTTTTTTTTCTGTATATTCATCTCTATCTTTAGAGGCTGTGTACCTATTACCGCTAGAATTATAAGAATTGGAATAAGCCATAGCTGCCAACATCTTACGCTTTTTTAGACCACTAAAATTTTACAGTAAATTTTACCTTTTTAAATCGCCGTAATCTGCCGATTAAATAAGCAAACATTTCTATTAAATTTTTCTGGTCTAAAAAAGCGGAAGAGTTGGCAGCTATGGAATAAGCATCTCTTCCAATATAAGTTCTTTCAAATCCATGAAGAGAATTATTTCCACCGTCATTATACCTTTGTTTTACATAGTACCCATTAAAAAGCAGAAAAACTAACGTTGAAAAATACACAAATCATACATAAAAAGCAGCAAACAGATGTTTCGAATCTACCAGCGAGATTCTTCTTCACTGCAAGATAAGGAATAAAAAGAAAAGTGCCCAGCTAAACTGATGGCAATGAGGTCACAGGCTATTCACACTCATTTGTATATTATACCCTTATTTTAAAGAATAGTGGTAATTAATGACCCCCTCAAAAAATAAGTGAAGTGGGATTAGCCACCGTTTCCTCCTTTATACTTAAACAATGAACCTCCAAATCTAATCAGGGAAGCTCCATAACATAATAAACCGGTATACCAAATTTGGAGCAAATCGAATAATCCTGCAAAAAACCCATTTATCTAAATTAATGGGGGTGGACTAGCCCCCCTTTATCCTTACCCATTGAATCCACAAACGAATCAGGGAAGCTCCTTAACATAATAAACCGGTATACCAAATTTGGTGCAAATCGAATAATTCTGCTTGAAAAACCCATTTATCTGAATTAAGAGGGGTGGACTAACACCCTTTTACCCCTTTATCCTTAACCAATGAACCCCCAAACCTAATCAGGGAAGTTCCTTAACATAATAAACAGGATTACCAAATTCGGAGCAAATCGAATAATTCTGCATGAAAAACTCATTTATCTTAATTAAGGGCGTGGTGGACTAATACGCCTTTTCCTCCTTTATCCTTAACCAATGAACCCCCAAAACTAATCAGGGAAGTTCCTTAACATGATACACCGGTTTACCAAATTCGGAGCAAATCGAATAATTCTGGAGGAAAAATCCATTTATGTGAATTAAGAGGGGGGGGGGACTAACCCCACTTTTCCCTCTTTATCCTTAACCAGTAAACCCCCAAAACTAATCAGGGAAGCGCTTTATTAGAATGAAACTAGAAAAATTTTTTGAAGCAAATGGGATGTTTCTATCAAGAGTTATCGCGTTACGTACGTACGTACGTACATACAGAACCGGCGGGCACATAAGCTCTCAGGATTTGATAGCCTGTGAGTTAAAAAGGAACAGCATGCTAGAAAAAGCAAGGCTGCTCAGCCTTGCTTCTTATTGTTTTTTCTTTTTTTTTAATATTTTACACGAGAATTTTCTTTTAAAACTATTCAACTTATTTGTTTAACTTATTTCTGCATGGTACATTTTAACCCTCTGTCAACCAGAAGGGTCCAATGGACCCGACATGTACATTCAAAATATTTATTCAAACCAGAAATTTCTTCAAAACAAACTAAATGTATAAATCAGACAATAATAAGTTAAATAAACAAATTAAATATTTTTAAGTAAAAATTCTGGTGTAGAATGTTTTTATAAAACTTGAGTAAAATTTCCGGTAGTTCTAGGGTTAAACTTTTTCTATAATGGAAATTCTTGTTGAAACCGAAATGTTTTTATTTATTACCGATCAAAATGACCGCTATGACCGTTCATGTGTTAATTTATATGGCAAATATTTTGTGATTACTTAAATTAAAAATTCTCCTTTCGGAATTCCCGGTGAGAATTTGTACTTCCTGAATAAAAAAAAGAGTTTAAATTAGAAACTTTGGCTGAAAGAATATTTCCTATGCAAGTAATAAATGTTCTGGCCGTCAATTACTTCGATTTTCTGCAGCAAATATTTTCTGAAAGAAATCATTGCAGGCGTAAATCAAAGAAATTTGGAATTAAAGCGAAAACAGGTTTTCTAAATTACTACATTAAAGAGTAAAAAACTGTAGCTGTTGGCAGATATGCGGATATTTTCTAATTACCGTAATTTCGGGTGTATAGCCCGCGGATCAAACAATCATGTTTAGACCCAGAAAATTTAAAAATAAAATGTAAATTTTTAGATTACGGTAAATATTGGTCTTCAAATACGGAATAAAATTTCAGGGTCCAAACTGAATTGTTTGATCTGCGGGCTATACACCGGAAATTACGGTACTTTTTAGTTACTTTTAACCCCTTAATTCTCGCGCCCGTGACTATCACGGTCAGTGTATGTTACATTTTTTTTTTTCAGATTCTTTGATACCCACAATGTTTTTAAAATAGTGTAAATGGCTTTATTCCCGCATAATTTTATTTGCCATTAAATATGGTGCATATTTCTACTTCAAAAAATTGACGGCAATCAAACAATATGAATTTTAAAAAATAGCCCACTGTTCGTTTTCGAAACAGGCGCATATCACTCTGAGACGATTCTACTTTCGAAAGGGTGTTCTACTTCCTCGTTCACTTGTGAAATAGTACGTTGTCTCTAAGATTGGCACTCAGCCAAACGCAGCTAAAGAAACTCCGTTCACCCCTATTTTGATAAAATCAAAGCAGACCTGACGCATACGCAAAAGCGGGGATTTTTGCTTTCCCAAAACAAACTGTACACTTATCGGGCAAGATGCTTAACCCTTTCAGGCGCAGAGCACTGCTATTTCTCAAATGATTGCATGAATGATTGACAGGAATTTATAAACAAATTTATTTAGAAATAAGAAAAAGCTTTATTTCACATACATAATGAACGGAAAATACTTGTAACAAAATTCTGTGCCATTGTGGCATTTGGGAATGATGTTAGTCGTTCCATGTAATCGGACACTGAGCAACAAAGTGTATTAATTCCCCTTATATCATACAATTTCTATATATTTCTATAAAACCCTCTCTCAAAAGGCAAATTTTTGTACCTACTATCCTATGAAACACTGATTAGCAGAGTATCGTCTGGTAATATATGATTTTGTTCAGAAAGTATCAAGATGTGTTGCTCGGAAAGCCGTAGTATTATAAGATTGTTCTAACTGCATTTGTGACCAGTCTTGACAAACTCTTAAAAAAATGAACTAATTCACATTTAAATTCCATTTCTCCAAAAATGAGTCAAGTTCACGCTTAAATTCAAAATTTATAAAACGAATCTGCCCAAATGAATCTCATTTTTTAAAAAGAGCAAAGTTTATTAAGGATTTATGTTTTATTGAAAAAAATATATATAAGTAAAAAAGAGAAATTAAGCTAGCTGAAAAAAAGGAAAAAAAAAAACTATATTATTTCATATTCAAGGCTGGAGTAGCACAGTTGAAGTTTATTCCAACAGAGCGAAAAATGTCCAGACCAGGAATCGAACCTGGATACTTGGCGTGCCTTATCTGTTAGGCTATCCGGACCATACCTGGTAGACATATTAGTATCCAGGTTCGATTCCTGGTCTGGACATTTTTCGCTCTGTTGGAATAAACTCCAACTGTGCTACTCCAGCCTTGAATATGATTTAATCCAGTTGGAAAAAATATTCGTTCCCTTCATTATAGGAAAAAAACTATTTTCCATAAATTTTTTAATTGACCATAATAATGTCAAAATCTCTTAATTAATTTGGTATTGCAACAATACAAGTCTCGCAGCGTTCCTAAAATTTTCGTAGTTTCCTACCACTAAATTAAAACGATAATCTTAGTTGTATAATTCTATTATAGATGTCAAAAGGATATACCAAGAAGAATTCTTAATTAAAATACTGGCAGCAAAGAGCGAAACTTTTAGGAACGGTGCGAGCCCAGACAATAGTTAAAATACTCAGGTGTAATTAAAATTATTGTAATTAATACAATTAATTTCTGCCAATTAATATTAATTTATGAAACACTTGTGTGGTTTTTAGTGCTAAATTCCAAGGGTAATTTTCTCTTGAAAATGTGACTTACCATTAAACCTTTCAGGAGCAAAGTACTTACGTTGCTAAAATGTTAAAATGACTGAATGACACAGGGATTTACGAACAAATTTATATGAAAGTAAGTAAAATCTTTTCTACACATAAACTATACAAAGATAAATGTAATTCCTAAATCCTAGTGCTAATGTGACAGTTGGGATTTAAAATTAAGCGGTATATATAATATACCGGTGCACTTCAAGGGGTTACACATTGAAACCGGAATTATATCCCCTTTAAAATGCACAACTTGCATTTGACACCAGTTTTTTTTTTTTTTAATAGCAATTTTGTTTGAATTTATTACAAAGTTTAAGTTATCAGATAAAATATATGTTTCCATTCAAAAATACTGGCATTGTAATAAAAAAAAAAAAATAAATAAAATAAACTTTTCCGGTACCATATGGTTTCCACTAAGATTTAATGGGTTAAGAAAATTACAGTATATATTTTTATTGATTTATTTTTTATTTAAGGATGTTGATCAGTAAGGTCTCAAATTCAATTCGCTATTGTTAAATCTATTAGGGCAGAATGCATTCTTATTTAAATATCTCTCCAGAAAATTAATATGCTTAACTTCATTTTTTTCTTTGTACAATTTTGAAAGGATGTCTGGGGTTTTTTTAATTATACAGATGTTTGAAAAATACATGCTTAATTTTACTTGAAGCTTTTAAATCTTATTCTCCACACGTCAACGTTAAACCCTTTCAGAGGCAAGTAATTGTGCTTCTATATTGACGAATTCACACCAGAATCTTCAAAAAATGTAAAATAAATAAAAGCAATTTTACGACTTTTTTTCCACCAAAGTTAGAAAAGTAAAATTTAATAACACTTTTCTAGTGTAAATCTTCGTTAATCGTATGTGGGATATAACAAATCCCCCCCCCCCCTCAAAAAATACACATAGAACATAAGAAATTTTGTGAACTAATAAAAAGAGAGGGGGGAGGGGAGAGAAAAAAAATCATGCGTCAATCATAGGTTATGGTAGACTTTCCAACATTTAAGAATATTGTAACGGAACTTCACCATTTAACCCTTTAACAGGCAGCGTCCACAAGAAAGAATACATAATTTTAATTCCAAAACTGACAAGCTGCACCAAGAATATTTAATTAAAATTTTCCTTTTATAAAGTACGGAGAAATAGGCCAGTATTTATTTTAAAATAAATTATTTTATAAATTCTGGTGTCAGCCCATCATTTTATCATTTTACATACAGACTTACTGCGCGCTGAAAAGGGTAATAACCTGAAAGCAGATAACTTTAAAAGATCGGCGTTCGTATCCAGGCGGCTGTGCTTGAAAACCGAATGACGTTGAAATCAAAGAACAATCTGGTTTCAGATTTGTATCCATATTTGATATTTCACGTCTATTTTCATAAACTCTTCCAGTAAAAAGTATTTTTGACTAGTAAATGGTCTGTTACTAAATAAAAGAATAAAAAAATAAAATATTAGAACTGTTATATTACCAGAAATACTCCATTTAAATTGTCCATTTTCTTCTTGTACCAGCACATTGATAACATGCTTTATTTTATAATAAGAAGTTATATTTTAATTTCTCGTTTAATTGAAAATTTACTGTTTAATTTAAACATATTATTACTTGGTATGTGCATAATACACAAATAAAGTAATCAAATATTATATTAATCAATAATCAATTGACACTCGCATAGCAGGAAATTAAGGTGAAAACGTGAACAGTTCAACGTTTTCACAAGTTTTTACTATCTTCTTTTCAGTAACTGACATGAAATGAATCATTCAAATTTTCCAAGGTTCTCAGTACCAGTATCAAGGTTTGGATACTCCCTGGGTTAAAGAACTACTATACTATTACTAAGGATTATAGCACCACTATATCATATTGAAGATATTTGACTAATAATGCCCTATTAAATTATAAACATAAGTTCTCTTATACGTCCATTAAAAGTATTTCACAAATATATATTCTAAAAACACACTCAAAATATATATTAAACATTTAATTGCTAAAAAGGACGTTAAATGTTAATAAAATATATTAAAAGATCTTAGTAATTTGACATGTTTCGATTGAATTTACTCAATCATCATCAGAAAAACAAATAAACACTAAGATGGAAAATGACAATATACTATTACAAATGAAATTTAAAAATAAATAAATAAAAATCACGCGCGTAATATTTTAACATGTTTCACGTTGCCTTATTTTATTTTCAAATTATCTAACAATTCAATCCAAATATTTGGGATTTGAAATGACAAGGAATCATTGCAGACCATTGAGTTTCTGACGTAAATTTCAATAGATTCTCTAATAAAAAGTTGCAAATAAAAATCTGACCTATAAATTAATCTACTTTCATTAAACAAAATATTTATGTTTTCTATTTATTTAGCCTAGATAATGCGGTTTTACCTCTATTAAATTTTATGTCAGCAATGTGTTCTTTACATCTCACTTTGAATTTTCTCTGAGTCATGCCAATATAATAATTTCTATAACCACCTTCTTTAAGAAAAGGAATGATATAAACACCGGAAAGGTCAAATTTATCAATAGAGTCAATTCTAGTGGTTAAAATTGATTTTAATTTTCGAGGCGGTCTAGCAATTAAATTTAAATCAAACTTTTTTAGTTGAGTTTTAGCGGATTCGAAGAAATTTGAATAATAATTTATAACCACCCTTTTCATGTTATTTTCTCTGTCGGTTTTATTCTCAAAAACTGCATCGTTCATTTTGTTATTAAACTTTTTAATTAATTTATTAACTATTTTAACTTAATATCCATTGTTAATAGCTATAGTTTTAATTTTATCTAATTCAACATTTAATTTTTCAGGGGAACAAATTCTAAAAGCTCTGTTACTAAGGAATCTAAAGGTAGATAATTTATAAGAATATGGAGTGCAAGCATCAAAAGGTATAACATTTAAGTTAGTTATTGGCTTACGATATATTGAACGAATTAGTTTATTATTTTCTCTTTTTAATTCAACATCTAAAAAGATAATTTCTTACCGGTTTCAAGTTCAAAAGTAAATTTAATCTTATTATCTAAATCATTTAACTGTTGAATAAAAACTAACAATTTATGAACTTCCCCCTGGCAAACAATAAAAATATCATCTACATAACGTAGCCATAATAAAGGTAATAATTTAAAAGTAGTGAAAATTTTTGATTCAAGGGGGCGTAATTTCAATTCTGCTAGGAGGCCTGAAATTGGAGATCCCATTGGGGCACCGTCTGATTGTTGATAAATTATATTGTTAAAAATAAAATAATTACTATTAATTATTAGGTTTAGGCCACTTTTTAAAGTGTTTTTCATTAGTATGTCCAAATCTTCGTCATTACATCCATCCATAGATATTTCAGAAGTAGCTCAAACCATCGAACAGTTCATTGACAATAGAGAAGATTTTTATAACTGAACATAGTGTTGTTATTGGCGCGATTTTTTTCTGACGCTAATTTGGGAAAACATCAACAGCATAAACAACAACATCCGGCTTATGAAATCAAGCAAAATTACGATACTATGGCGCCAGTTAAGTACCCGTTGCGTATATGACATTGGCGTCAGAAAAAAAATCGCGTCAATATGAGTCCGTATATGACATCTGTGCCGAAAGTTTTCCCTTTTGATTAAAAAATCAAATTTCTTTTTCGAATAAAACTACAGAAAAGTTTCCATCTTCGCAAAGAATTCTTGGTACATCGTTGGCGCCTCCAACACTGTTACGCTAGCCGGGTGCAAGTCTCGCCAATAGCTATTTTTCAAGTCACCAGTAAGCATTTTTTTTTTTTTTTGAGTGGTAAATTAAAACATTGCTTTGAAGTTAAAATTAAATGTCATCGTTTGTTACATCATTTAATATTTGGCCAGATGGCATATACGTGGCGTGATTTTTTTTTCTGACGTTTGGCGTGATTTTTTTTACGAAAATTTGGCGAAAACCTCGTTTTCGAATACCAGTTACATATGTATTTTTGGTACTACTTAGTTATCCCGTCGATCAAAAATCTATCACCAAACTATAAGATTAAAGGCCAATAATGGTTGATCGAAAATGTCACATTCACTTGACTTTAAGCAAGTTACACGTCTTTACGTCATCAAGTGATTTTCTTTCGACGTTTTATTTGTATATTTATTAATGTTGTACAATTTTCTTTGTTCTTTCGTTATTTAAAATAAAAAATATGTCAATTTGTATAATTTGGCGAGTGGTTTGTCGATTTATATAATTTGGCGAAATGGGTCGATGGAATAACTAAGTAGTACCGTATTTTTAATTATTTTCTATTATTTTTTATTTTTAAAGGAAAATAACAAAAAAAATTAATAACTATGGAACAAAACAATTTATGTAATTTAAGAAAAGAAAAGAAAATAAATAAACCTTTATTATTAAATAAGCAACAATAGTCGAGTTACCATGTCAACCAAAATAATGCCATTTTGGCGCCAATTAGTTACCCCGGTGCGTATATGATATCTGTGCCTAATATTTTTCTTTTCATTTCGTTTAAAAAAATAAGGAAGTGAAAGTCATTTTATTTTAAATGTTTCAGTTTGTATTAAATAAAATGATCATGAAATACAAATTGAATTATGAATAAAAGTAACATGATACATATCTTAGCATACATTTAAGGGAGGCCAAACTTCTCGACAAATTAGTGTAAAATAGTAACCTTTTCTAAAATCTGAAAAAAATATCTGTTTGATTAAAATTTGAGTTGCCATCATTAGAAAAATGTATATAAAATTAGAAAAAAATTAATATTTCGAAAACTAATTCGAATTTAAAAATTCTAATACCAGTTTTTGAAATCTGTGGATCAATATTGATTTTTGGTGTTAATTTCATTGCAAACTATTCCGTATTTTAGGAGAAATCGCCGTGAAACATAATCAGTTGTTTAATCAGTCTATTCATACTTCCGTTTCATAAATTCGTTTCATTAGGATTTTATATATATAGGGTAGATATATTTTAACTAAGAACTTAAATTTACTTCAGTTAATGTGGTATAACTTTGCGTAATTTCCCGCGTATTCACTGCGGCTTAGATAAGTCTTTTTCAAACCGGAAATTTTATTGAAAAAAAGAAGTAAAATAAGTGTTAAGCAGAAATAAGTCACATTTCATTTAAAATAAATTCTGGTAGGAGATCGAGTTATCTGAGGTGCGGCAGATACGAGCGAAATTGCAGTACCTAATGTATATGCATCTGTCCCTTTCGAAAGACTCGGGAGATTTTTAGATAAAATTAATATCATTCTCATAGCTACCGCCCTTCTACTTTAATGGATATGCTCGTAACTTTAGGACCACGCTCCACGGCGATACTGTGCCACCATATGCGAAATCCCTGTTATACTTCAGGGCAATAGTTGGAAATAATATATCGGTATGAACAAGCGGAAATTTTTGGAAAAGGTAAAGAAACATTGTAATGTTAATGATATAAAGCATCATACACCATCTATAGCTCTGTCGACATTTTACCTTAACCCCTTGGGACGAGCGGCACGTATACGTGCCACACGAAGCACTCGGAATCCTTGTTTTTCCTCACCAGTAAAATTTTACTGTAAAATTTGCCTTACATAATCAGAGCATTTTCTCGATTCAAGAAGACACAAATTTCTGTTTTTAAAAAACGGTGACAAAAGATTAAAAATTTCGTAAAATGTCCCGTCGCGAAGGGGTTAATAATTGTAACTGACATACTGCCATTGAGAAAGCTAGAGGTATTTTACCCAATAATGCCTTAAGTAAGAATTTAACTACAAAATGTATTATTGAAATTTTAATGACAAATGATGAAGTTTGTAATGATAATGTTTCGTACAGTATTTCGAAAATTTGATTAAATATTTGTCCAGTCTGTTTCTATTTTTACATATAGATATCAGTGTTGCCAGTGGGCTACTTTTTTAAACTTCAGATTTCTTGATTGACACCACTTTTTGAAACGATAAAATTCCTCTTGTTTTAGCCTTAATTAGCATGTCATTATATAAGGCGAATTTTACTATTTCATAAAATATCAATCTAGAAATCTGAAATTTAAAAACGTAGTCCACTGGAAAGACTGATAGATGTCTTTTCATTATGTCTTGGTGGTGTGTTGTCATTATGTCTCAACAGATGGTACCAGAGGAATGGCGACTGCAGAAGGCGGATTTTTTATAACGTATGCATGGTCCTTTAAATTTAGATACCAGTATTTTATTTAAGATTTCTTTGACTTGCTTAATCTCAGAAAAATAAAGCGGAAGAAACTTAAAAAATATATTGGTACCAAAATTCAAGGGACCGTGCATACGCTGAAAAAAATCCACCTTCGGCTGCCGCCATTTTTGTGTCAGCGGTCTGGCCTAGTATTCAGGGGGCTGTGCTTTACCTCTTTGTGACTCAACAACTCCAATTTGAAAAATATTTACTCACAGGTTAGAATACATCATTTTAAGCACGTAAATAATAAATAAAAAAAACAAAGTATATAATTATTATTTTTTTTTTTACTAAAAGGTACATTTTTCACATTTGTAATAAAAAGAAATTTACATATTTCTCTTGCATATTGTCAATTTTCTAATTCAAAAGTGTAAATTATACAAACTTACCTTTGAAATAGATCTATTTTTGGTCGTCTCCAGCCATTTTAGTTTTACAGAATTTACAAAGTTCATTTTAGCAATAACGATGGGAAACTGCTCAGACTCTAAAGCTGTCGCTTGAAAAATTATCTCAGCATAGCCGTCTGTTGAGAATTTAATGAAAATTTATATCAACTGCTGTTTTGAGAGCTGTCAGCAATAAATATATTCGTCTATTATAGCACACCGTATAAGTAACAACGATTTTTCTTTGTTACTGATATGCAAAGCGGGAATGTAAAGGGTTAAATAATTTTAACTTGGAATCATTGAACTAGGAATAAAGAGTAACTGATATCCTCAGAATAGAGAATCCTGAACTGCAACCGGTTTTGAATGTCCTGATTAGCTGCAGTGGAAATTTCCACCAATAAAAAATATTCTTTTTCTTGTTTAAACGCCTTATTAATGCAAAATTTCAGTCATAAATAATGGCAAAAAGAGATATTCATTTTTACTTGTTTAAGTTTACTTCGGTGGTTGTCAAAGTGTTGCCAGTGGGCTACTTTTTTAAAATTCGGATTTCTTGATTGGCACTATTTTTTTGAAATGGTAAAATTCACGTTATTTAATGACATATTAATTAAGGTGAAAGAAGGGAAATTTTTCATTTTAAAAAAGTGGTGCTAATCATTAAATCTGAATTTAAAAAAAGTAGCCCACTGGCAACACTGTGTGGTCATGCTGTGCGATTCGTTGTGGTGTGTGACAATCTAAACAACCTCATGTCAGTGTCAATGAAAAAAAAAAAAAAAAAAAAAAGATTATAATAACCGGGCCTACTGCCATCAGTAATAACAAATAGAATTCATTACCATATTTATGAGTGAAATTTTCCGTGAATAAGGAGCTTAAATAAGTCGAAATTTTAAATTCAAATTTACTGGTGAAAGTTTGCCCCAGGGTTAATCAGAATCAGGTTTTTATGCCTGTGAATATCACGGGAGCGATAGTTAAGGAGTTAAATACTAGTACCCAGAGCATTTGGAGCTCCGGTTGTCGCGGGACACCTGGCATCACTAGTTGCAAGGAAGCAGGGTTGTCAGCTTGGCCTCCAATTTTAATCCGATATTTCAAATTGATAGCGTAAATTTCAGAAGAAGAAATTTTACTTTAAGCGATCGTTAAATGTCTCTTATTAAATGGAGCATGAAATACTATTATTTATTTCTGGTATAAACTTGGAATTTCTGAATAAAAATGGAGGCCTAACTGGCAACGCTGCAAGGAAGATTTCGTATTCTTGAATCTCTCCAGATGTAAATTCTTTTGCAACCAGAAATAAAACTAAGCATCGACTTATCAGTAACGGGAACAAGGTTGCCAGTTTGACCTCCATTTTTGTTCAGAAATTACTCGTTCATACCAGAAATAAGGAGTTGTATTTTATGCTTTATTTAATGACAGACATTTAGCGACCTCTTAAAGTAAAAATTCTTCTTTCGAAATATCCGGTATGAAATTGGAATTACGGATTATAATTGGAGGCCAGACTGGCAACCTTGAACGAGAACATGGGCCCATTGGAGTTCATCCCAGTTCGAATGTTTTTTTCACCAATTAAAGCGATCCGTCTTTTGTCATGAAGATACAGAAACAAATACCCTTGGGTTTATTGCATTACAAACTTTTTCATTGTGACAGTGTACAGAGATACAACAGTTCCAGAGGATGCTGCCAACACTAAACGTATCTGTCGAGCAGTAGACTGTCTTTTAGGACGAAAATGTATGGTCAGACATCGATTTTGAGAAGCAGTTGTTGTACGTTTACAACCTTGTCTATGCCACCTTACAAAAGTTTTAGAGTTTTGAAATTATTTTCCCAGTGTACAGTGGTAGCCACAATTGTGGACATTTTTTGAAATTTTCATGTTTTATAACTTTGTGTGCTTGAAGAATATAATAAATGTCACTTAAATAGTAATACAGCACTTTTTATATGTTAAATTCAAAGAAATGTTATGTAGAATTTCATATAAAAATAATTACGATATCTACATTACAAAAGTTACGCTTACAAAGAGTAAGAACTACCTTAGATTTTATTGTATTTTAAAGTTACACTTACACATTCAGCATTTAGTAGGATAACCTTTGTTTTTTATTACAGCTTCACAGAGTCTTTTCATTGAGAGAACTGGTCTTTTGAGTTCATCCTTTTTAACCCTTTCCGGCACAGGCAAATTTTGTTCTAAAATGATGAAATCATCGACTGACACCGGAATTTACATACGACTTTTTTCAGAAATTAAAAACTTGTTACTTTACACTTTCAATGTAAAACAAAATTTTATTAAAGTATTCTTGGTACCGATTGTAAGTTTGGAATTAAAGTTAGGTATCCCGCCCGGGCACACTGTGCTGGAAAGGGTTAATCAGATGATGCCAAGAATCAATTATAGCTTCAATAAATTGCGTTTTATTAGATAGACACTTTTATGTGCAAGAATTTTCAAGCGTCGCCAGACATTTTCTGTAGGATTCAGATCAGGGCTGTTTCCTGGCCAGCGTAATAATTGTATTCTGTTATTTTTAACCCTTTCAGTTGCAAGGCACTTTTACTCTTAAAATGTTCAAACAACTTAATGACACCACTATTAACAAGAGATTTTATTTGCAAACAAGTAAATGTGCATTTTCATGCACTTAATAAAGATGACATTTTCATCATAAAATTCCAGTGCCAATGTGGCAATTTGGGATTAAAATTATGTGATGCCGTGACGGCATCACCGCCTTTTAAGGGGTTAAACCATACTTTGCATATTTTTGCTGTATGGCATGGAGCTGAATCCTGCTGAAATATAAATCAATTAAAAATCCTTAAAGGGTTAAAAGTTTGTGACGCAGCACTTTATCTTATTGCTATAAGAATTTTAAATATGGAACTTAAAAATAATAATATCAAATTTTAAGTGACGCTATATTATTTATTTCATCATTTTATTTTTGTTTTATTTATAATTGCATGTGGAAGAATTATGTTAAATTTCAAAGTATGTATAAAAATTTATTCCTTGACGCTTTATCCTTCACATCTTTCATAAATTCAAACTATGAGTTTTAAAAGATATGATGTCAAAATTTAAGTGACACCTTGATATAGCCTTAAACAATTTGTTCTAAATTCAATTTTAATTGTTTTCGGTTTGGCTAAATATATTTACACATCTAACCAAAACTTTTATTTTTCCAATACACTGTTAAAAATA
The DNA here is from genome assembly GCA_963932465.1 of Maratus speciosus. Taxonomy (NCBI): domain Eukaryota; kingdom Metazoa; phylum Arthropoda; class Arachnida; order Araneae; family Salticidae; genus Maratus; species Maratus speciosus. The sequence goes on along the minus strand of OZ010796.1, from coordinate 440,534,672 downwards.
TCACTCTAGCTGAACCTATACAAATGCACTGTAATGTATTTATATGAATTAATTGATTTATCTTTTGTGCCACGCTATCCAAAATCAAAAGTAAAATTTACGTAAATGATTTTCTTTGCGTCATAATATCCATTTTTATACGTTTCGCTTAGTTGGGACACACCTTAATTAACAGCAGCTAAAACGATGCGAAAATAAATCCAATTACACTATTAAAAAAAAAAAAAAAAAACTGGTGGGAGTCAAACAATCGGACTAAAAAAAAGTAGTCTACCCTTCCCGTGAAAATCACGGGCGCGAGAATTAAAGGGTTAATGTTTGTTTTACACCATGCAAATTAATGAGAATAAGATCTTTATTTTTCACATCTTTACAAATTTTTATAAATAATATTTGAAATAATATATATACTTTAAACTCTGATTATCAATATCTTTTTTGCGTGCGATAAATTTCGAAACATGCAATACCAAGTCCAACATCACAGTCAGCGCAAAAATATCGAGTTTCTTTTCGAATACGCATATTATTTGCATCCCTTTTATTTCTTCGTTCTCTAGATGGTTATTTCTTCGATAAAGCTGGTATATGTTTTAGAAAGTGGTGTTCCGTCAAACGTTTGGGATTGTTTTCCGAACTGGGGCGTTTGGAACTCCATTTTGGAACATTTTTGGATGAGTGATATTTTTCCAGAAGAGACTCTACCAACTCTAATCGAAACATGAAATGAGATTTTGTTCCATTATCTTTTTTGTAAATGACGAAAGAATTTAACACATTGCAGACGGGCAATTTTTATCAAATCTGAATTTTAGAACTGTAGAATCTCCTCCCTGTTCTAAAAGTCTTTTGTAAATTGCTGTTCTAGATAGGTTTCCTATGTTTATGCATCGGCAAATATATTTCAATGCACAAATTTAATATAAAATGTCTTACAATCTAAAAACATGTGGACAACATGATATAAATGCATTTTCTGTAAGGTAGAAGCTACGCCCTTAGTTAGTGATGTTTTTGAATGAAAACGAGAATTCTCGTTTTCCTGTCGTGAATGTGATAATATCGTTTGATCTAAAAGATGAAAAAATATTTTTCTATAATACTCTTTTCCTCTTTTCTGTTTCACTGTCCCATATGTATCTGTTTGATTTTTCAGAAGCATGTCTGTCAATTGTGGTGATGTATAAAAGTTATCCATTATTAACCCTTTACATTCGGCTTCTCTTACACAAATTTTATTCGACCGGCAGCACTTTTTAAAAGAAGTTTCGTTCAAGTACAGAATTTCAAAAATGCTCTGATTAAATAAGGTACATTTATTTTCCTTTATTACTGTTGCCAAAAACGAATTTTGCAAAGAAAGATTATGTTTCCGCTCCGGAGCAGTGTTGCCAGTGGGCTACTTTTTTTTTAATTTGGATTTCTTGATTGGCACTACTTTTTTGAAACGGTAAAATTCACTTTGTTTTTTATCTTAATTAATATGTCATTAAATAAGGCACATTTTACCATTTCAAAAAAGTGGTGCCAATCAAGAATCTGATTTTTTTTAAAAAAAGTAGCCCATCTGCCAACACTGCTCCGGAGCCTTCGAGTGCAAATGGTTAAACAGTATCCTTTTTAAAATAAAGGTTTTATAAGAGATATTACGACTTGCATGGACTGGGGTAAATCTTTGCAGTGCGGATGAAATACAGTACCTTTCTAGGTATATATAATTTGTGATCATATGTAACCGGAGCATGGCTCACACAACATACATGATTTTATTCCGTAATGTAACATTTTCATGGGGATATACTGTCGCCACGACAAACGAACTTTATAAAGCATAAGTGTTTCATCGATGGTTATTTCACGTTGTGGATTCACAGCCCGTTGGAAGCAACTATTTACATGTCCTTATACTGGCAAAATCTTGTTTAATTGAGGATTTGTATCATTATTTTGATCACTCCGGTCGTACTAGTGTTAAACATATGTACAGCCCCCTAAATTTAGACAACAGCATTTTATAAAAGATTTCTTTGACTTGTTGAATCTCATAAAAATAAAGCTTTAAAAACTTTTAAAAATTATTGGTACCAATATTCAAGGGACCTGTACACACGCTGAAAAATATCAGCCTTCGGCAGCCGCCATTTTTGTGCCAGGTCTCAGGCCTAGTATTCAGGGTGCTGTGGCTTATACGTCATTTCCTTTCATTTTATACAATAGTACAGTTTAAAAATATTTTGTAAATTATTTTAAAATTTTAAGCATCATTTATATTTCAAATGTTCTTTACACGAAGATGGTTCTTTGTTTGTCCACGTTTTATGTTTAGAAAATCTAAATTCGAACCAGAAATTTCGAATAGTATTTTTTTATTACAAATATTTTACTATTACAAAAATAAAACTTCTTCTTTTGCACTTCTCGGCAAGAATTCACACTTTCTGAACCTAAAATGAGGCGAAATTGGTAGCCTAAAGAACCATTTTATACAGGCAGTAAATGTTATAGCTGCCAACTGCAAGGATTTTCTGGAACCAGTATTTTAAAAAAGAAATTATCGCACTAATTAATTGGAGTAATCTACGGTTAGTTTTGCCAGGTGTCCCGCCTAAATCTGGGTTGAAAATGCTCTGCACACCAGTATTTGAAAACATTTTTTTCTTCTTATCCAATGGTCGAATAATCTGCGAATAAAAATGGCGAAATAAACTGTAAAAAATTAGTGGTGTCCAGAAAATTTAGAGGCCTGATTTACGCGGGGCACCTGCCAACACTAACCAGGGTTGCCAGTTTGGCCTCCACTTTTAGTCAGGAAATTTGGATTCGCAGCAAAAAAATAAAAAAGTATTTTCACATCTATTTAAGGACAGACTTTTCTTGATTACTTAGAGTTAAATTTCTTCTTCACTAATTTCCGGTCTGTAGTGTGAATTTCGGAACAAAAATGGAGGCCAAACTGGCAACCTTGACACTATCTGCGATTACATAATGCGAAGAAAACTCTACAACATTACTGGATTAAAAATCTTAGCAGTTAGCGAATATGCAAATGTTGTTTCCATTACTTTAATTCACGGTATTTCAGACATATCTCAGAATTTTCGAAAAATTCTATTGCCACCAGTCAAATTTTATACCTACCGTTCTACAAAATAATGATAAAGAAGGATGAGCTTTACGCATCCAGAAATAGCCAATAAGCTTTCAAGATGTGCTGAGGCCTATAATGGGCAGGAGCTGTTACATGGTTATAGTGAAATCAAGATTAAAGAGGAGGACTCGTGTAGTGTGCTGTTACCCGTTGATAGTGAAGTAACCGAGGAAGTTGTGGGAAGATTGCGGCTGTTTTTTCTTTTTAAAATGTACCTCATTACCACCGGGACTGGCATTCCACCAGTAAATTTGAATAGAAAATTTTGTGTTTTTTAAGCGGCTTGTTCATAGAAATATTTACTTTCAAATACAGTAAAATTTTCTGTTCAAGTTGACCTGGTATTATAATCTTTTTCAGTGAAATTGACAGGAGCTTGTCTAGGTTGTCACAACATGACGGAAAATGCAGGGCTTGATTACAGCCGTGATAAACTACGCCAAAGTAAATTTCCACCAATAAAATCGAATAGCTGTTTCTGCCATTATTTACAACTGAAATTTTGTATTTAATAAGGCGTCTAAATAAGAAGAAAAATTCTATATAATTTAATGATGGAAGTTTTGTCTGGCCATAGTCAACTCCTCCGAAAGCGGTTACAGTTGAAGCTTCACTATTTTAAGGATATCCTCGGTACCATATCAAACTACCCAATATGAAAACAGTTTTTCCAGTGGGCTACTTATTTTAAATTCAGAATTCTTGATTGGCACCACTTTTTTGAAATACTAATATTCGCCTTATTTAATGACATATTAATTAAGGCAAAAGCAAGGAGAATTTTACCGTTTCAGAAAAGTCGTGCCAATCAATAAATCAAAATTTAAAAATGTAGCCCACTGGCAACACTGTTTTCATATTGGATAGTTTGACACGATACCGAGGATATGTCAGTTCCTTTTTATTAATAGTTCTATGATGGTGATACGTTATCTGCATTTTGACCGTGGCACGCCCAAAACAGAGCCCAGCCTACCACAATTTTATGTAATTTTCATTGTTTAAAATGCAGAATTTTATAATTTAACACTTTCTTTGAGCTTACTAATCATTGTTGCCATTTCGTCATTTTTTTATATTCGGAAAATTCAAATTCAAACTGGAAACTCAGAAAGAAGAATTTTTACTAGGAGCAATCGATAAATGTCTGCTATTAAAAGAAAAGTAAAGAATTCCAAGGAGTTTCAGGTAAAAACGCGAAATTTCGGAATTACATAAAAAGAAAGCCAAACTGGTAACACTTATAAAAATTATTCAAGTACAGTTTTGTTTATATATATAATACCGGCACTATACACACCCCGTGTGTTGGGTGACTAGCATAATACAGGTATACACGCAGTGAAAGTGTTAAATACGACAAAAATTTCTTAAAAAGTAAAGATAGCCTGCACCCACCACTTTGTGTACTATAGTGTGACATGGAAAAAGGCTACCGTTATTACAAAAGATCCTCTGCTAATACTTCATTTAATATCCGTTGACGCGTTGATGCTGTATTAGGGCAGGGTTGCTAGTTTGGGCCCAATTTTTATTCAGAAAATCCGAATTCGACCCCGAAATTAAAAAAAATACTATTTTTTGGTTTTATTTAAAGACAGAAATTTTGGGTTTACATAATGTAAAGATTCTTCTTTTGAATTTGAAATTTCGGAATAAAAATGAAGGCCAAACTGGCAACCCCGTATTAAGGAGACAGCTCCAACACCATCTTCGTTAATGAATGGATCAATACTTGTAAAATATTTAATTTTCTGATGTTTGCATGTACAGTCAGTATAAAATTATTGACGCAAATGCCTTTCTTTACAGGCCGTTTAAAATTCAATCACACGAAAGGTGTCATTAAAACCCTTTGAACTCTGGTGGGCGAATATTTTCCCACTTAATTTTAATTTCCGAATGTCACACTGGCACCGGAATATTCGACCAAATTTATTTGAAAAGAAAGTAATGTATTTTTTCGTGTACATATTAAACCGAATTCTTTGCTTGCAAAATACTGGTGTAAATGTGACGTATGGGTATTTTGATGAAATTCTCCTACCAGAGCGCAAAGAGATAAACTCGGAACTGTGGGGTAGCTTCAAGGGACGCTGGATAATGTTTCTAACATTATAATTATATGTTAAATTCGGCATTATTATATCAGATAAATTTGAAACATTAACAAGGCCTAGTTTAATATAAATGTGTACAAAAGTATATAGTGTGTAAATCGACAATCGAAACCTTACCACCAAAAATTACATTTTCACAAGAGATCGAGTCTATTGCTACGAATGAATAGAAAATCAGTGTGTTTTTACGTATTAATAGTGCAGTTTAGACTACGGGAAACTTGTATTTTAAAGATCAGTTTTGCGAAAAACAGAATTAAAAAGATTTCTGTTTTAATACGCACCAGGGAAGAACTAAAATTAAGGCAAATATTAGGTCACGCATATGTTAGTATGAAAAGTCCGATTTCAAAGCGGTTTTTTTTTATTCAGATTTTCTGAATACACGGCAGAAATTTTTAATTAGACATTTTTTTTAATTCGCGGAATATCTATCATGCTATAATGTAAAAATAACTATTAAACTTTCTGGTGACAATTCGAAATTTCGAAATATAAAACAGCTTTCAAATCGCACGTTTCATTCTTAATTACCTAATCATTTAAACCAGGGGTGTCAAACTGTGTGCCACCAGATACGACTGAAATTTTATAGAAATCACTGCCTTGTTTAATCGTCGAATCTTTGCGATTCAAGTTGTTGATTGTTTCGTTAAAAAAAAAATTGTGATATCCTGATGGCCACATTTTGACACCCCTGATTTAAAAGTATTTTGCAACACATATTTCTAGACGCTGTAACAGTGTTGCCAGTGGGCTACTTTTATTAAATTCAGATTTCTTGACTGGTACCACTTTTTTGAAATGATAAAATTACCCTCGTTTTCGCCGTAATTAATATGTCATCAAATAAGGCGAATTTTAGTATTTCAAAAAAGTGGTGTAAATCAAGAAATCAGAATTTAAAAAACGTAGTCTACTAGCAACACTGCGCTGTAACTAAAACTTGGTATTTACACTTTCAAGCATTAAATTCGATTGCAGCGCCGCCTATAAAAGCGTATTTATATATATATATATATATATATATGTGTGTGTGTGTATTCTAAAGCAATACTGGTAAGCGCGATTTCCACATTATATAGTATTTCTTAGATGCTATACCTACACTCAAATGTGATACATACATGGATTAACCTCTTGAGGGGCAAGCAAAAAGTCTCTAGATATTGAATTCTCACCGGAATAATAGAAAACTTTTATTTTTAAATAAGGAAAAGCAATTTTTCAACGATTTTCCTCCAAAGTTAAAAATATAAAATTTAGTTAACATTTTGTGGTGAGAATCATGTTTAAATTAGGTGGGATATATTTTATCCCACCGCCCCTCAAGGGGTTAATTAAATTTTTAACTTTAATAAATAAATTTTGTTATCACGATATTTAACTAAAGATATTCGGTGTACGGAATTACAAATATCTGTTGTCAAACAAAGCAAATAAATGCTGATTAAAATTTCTGCTAGTTAACTCCAAATATGTAAATAAAAAACTTACTTTCAAAATCAAAATTAGCGCACCGTAGGGAGAATAACGTACTATTCGATATTTTTCCCTTCCGTTTCTTCTGACATTGGAATCAGCAAAATGTGAAATTCTGGAGTCGGTGTAAATGACAACATGATTAATGAAAACTAGAAATTTAACCCTTAACGGTCATACGTCATCTCCCATGTGACGCCGGTATTTCTTCGTATCGGTCGTACGACACTTGGGAGATGACAAGAATAACATATTTGCAATGGTGGAAAATTGCCGCAGAGGAGGAGCCTATTGACATCACTAATATTTTATAGTATTCTTCACCTTAATAAAAACTCAGAAATTCTGTCATTATATAAGCCGAAAAATACTACTCAAATTTACTGATGTCAATAGGCTCCTCCTCTGCGCCAATTTTCCACCACTGTATTTGGGACCAGCATATCTCTCACGAATATTATTCGGTTGACACCACTTTTTTTAAGGACCACTTTTCCTTGTACTTTGACAACATGTTCAAGGGAAAAATACAACAAAATTTATTTTTAAGATTGTGCAAATCAAATGAAAAATAGTCGTCTGCAACAGACTTGCGAATTTCGCTGAATACAATTGCAGCCTAGTGGTGAATCATGTATAAAAAAGCTGTCGTCCGATTAGGGTTAATAAACAATACAAAACCAAAAATTGAATTTTATGTTAATTATTTCCAAATTCTAAATCTTTTTTAATTAGAAATTCGCATAAGAAATTCAGTATTTTAAATTTTGCGTTAGTTAATGACAGCTATTTTTTGATTATTTAACGTAAAAAAATTGTTCTTTCGGAATTCCCAGTTAGAATTCGAACTTTTTGAGTAAAAAGGGACGTAAACTGGCAACATTGGCGGAAGGTATCATTTCTATGCGAGTAAAAAATATCATGGCTGTCAACTGCTTCGATTTTCTCGAACAAATAATTTCAAAAAGAAATCATCGCACTAATAAATCAGATAAATCTAGAATTAACCCTCTTGCTGCGTAAGTTATGCTTTGCAATGAGCGTCTTTTACAGAATTTTTAATCTTTTATCGCCGGTTCTTTAAAGCAGAATTTTTTGACTATCGCAATCGGAGAAAATGTCCTGATTAAATCAGACAAGGTTTTCGCTAAAAAAATAACTGGTGGGAACAACCAAATAGTATAAATTAGACGGGAAAATGCATGCCCGAGTGTTTCTCGGCCTGCGCAGCGAGAGGATTAAATAACGCGAAAATAATTCTTAGAAATTACTCGATTCTGGAGTGAAAAACAATAGCTGGTTTCTGATATGTGAATGGTCTTTTAACTCTTTCAGGGGCAAAGTACTTCTGCTGCTAAAATGTTAAAGTGATTAATTGACACCGGAATTTATGAACAAATTTATATGAAAGTAAGTAAAAGCTTTTCATTCGCGTACATTATGCAAAGAAAAATTGAATTTTTTAATTCTGGGACCTATGTGGCATTTAGGAATTAAAATTAAGTAGTAAATATAACATACCGATGCCTTTCAAGAGGTTTTCTCTTTTAAATACCCGCATATCAAACAAATCTGTAGTTTTTCTATAAAATCCACTGTCACCAGGTAAATTTTATAACTACTATCCTACAAAACAGTGACTAAGAGTGTAATCTTTTGTGTAAAATGGTTTTGCACCGGTTATGTCGAGATGGGCTGCTTCCAGCGATGAACAGCAGCAGTAATTTACCGTTATGCTGAATGGGTTGTGGCAAGAGCGCAACAGACATTAGGCACGGTCTTATTCGCAACGCTTACGGCTGGGGTGTCAAGGAGTGGCCCGCTGGATACCACTAAAATTCTTCAGTAATCGTCGAATCTCTGCTATTCAACAAGTCAACAATTTCCTTAAAAAGTTAGTGGTATCCGGCGGGCCACACTTAGACATCTCTGGCTTACGGGGTTGCCAGTTTGACGTTTTTGTCAAATAAAAATTTCAAGTTCACACCGGTATTTCTGAAAGAGTAATTTTTACTTTAATACGATCACGCAGGCGCCTATATTCATGTTTTTCACTGTGAGGCGGCGCTCGAATTCAAGTGTTGCTTCATCTGGCGGCGGTTTACGTTCGCTTATTCAGACACTGTGTGTAATGACACGACCCTCTCTTATTTATTAAATTGAACTTGAATATAACAAGCAGAATTGATTGTGAATGTCTGGAAGTTTGTAAGGAGTAAGCAAATTACTTAGAGACATGATTTTATTGGCTGCATATGTATGAATTTAATATAAATGTCTTAAAATCTAAAGAAGTACGGACAACATGATATAAATGCATTTTCTGTAAGGTAGAAGCCACGCCCTTAGTCAATGATACTTTTTGAATGATAACGAGAATTCTCGTTTCCCGTTGTGAATGTATAAGGTTTGTAATATTGAATTGTTTTTATTAATGAATTTTTGAATATTCAAGTGTGATCCACCTGTAGTGCACGCCGTCTATGGCATAATCGAATTTTACACACCTGTAGTGCATGCCTTCTATTTAACAATGGAGTGTGACCCACCCACACGCCGTCCCATGCGACAGTCTAGCGTGAGCCAACGTTGATGCACGCCGGCGTGAACGTGTTAAGCAATCATGAAGAGTCTGCTATTAAATAAATAAAGGAAAATTATAAATAATTTCTGGTATGAATGCGAAATTTCGGCATTAACCCTTTGATGGGCACTGGTATATATTATATACCGTCTACGATTAATGAAGTTTTACACCAGAAAAAATTTATTAAATTTTACTTTTCTAACTTTGGTGGAATAAAGCCCTAAAATTGCTTTTACTTGTTTTGAAATAGAATTTTTCAAAGATTCCGGTGGGAATTCAGCATTTCTCAAACGTAATTGCTTGCCCCTCAAGGGGTTAAAAGAGGCCAAACTGGCAGCCCTGTTTATTTAATGTAAAAATTTCTTTTGTTAAAGATATTGAAGAATATTTTCCCGAAAAAACCTTGTGGCAATGGTCCTTCTACCACGCAGAATTACCGTACTAAAATTAAAAAGATAAACGTAGCAGAATTCCCAGCGTTCCTGTGATTAATTGAAGTTGTATTTAACTCTTAAAGATTTCAACTCACCGGCTTATTTCTCTTCGATTAAATAAAGCAAACATTACTTTTAAAAATAGTGGTACACAATATCATAGAATGGTACTTTGAGAAAATTCACTTACGTATGTCGCAACTTTTGCATCAACGCTTTGACCCAGTATTAAGCAGAAATCTGAAAAACAATGAACGGTTAGATACTTCTAAATATTTAACTTTCTGTTGTTTGAACATGCAATCAGTATAAAATATTTCTATCTGCCACTATTTTTAAACCGTTTACCATAAATTACACAAAAGATTTAATTACATTTGGAATATTGGTTTCGTTCACAATTAATGGGTTGATTGGGTTGATTGTTGACGGCCAATTATCTACACGAGGGATATGGGCCCTGGGGGGAGTGCCTTCCGTGGAGGTCTTTCTAAGGGAACCTAATCCGTATTAACGCATGGAAATCCACGGTTCGAAGAAAACCACGAAAACTCCGAACGATTAGGCCGACGGGCGCGATTGGGTTCGAACACAGCACCTCCTGTCTACCAGCTTCGACAGCAGAACCTCTCAGCCACTGGTGGGGCCTCGTTCACAATTAACAAAAATTTAAATAGAGTTCCCTGCAAATTCAAAATTGTACTAACTCCAGCTTTTGAAATGACAACACAAACTTTTGACACTTTATTTTGTTATTTGAAATAAATGAACCAAGAAATGTATGTACTTTATACATTTTTGTTCGAGTTAGAAAAGTTAAAAATTTAAGGATGCTCAGTTTTAATTCACAACACATTGTTTAACTTATATAATCCGCCAAATTCAACTGATAAATATTTGATTTCAGACAGCTATTTTATCGGATATAATTTTTTTTTTCTAAGAGTCAATTTAGTTTACGGAGTGTACTCCCATATCTGAAATATAAGTAATGAATATGTATGTAATGTACGTAATGAATATATGAATATGCAATGCTGAAAAAAATTATTTCCTCCAGGAAATAAAAAAAAATATTTAATGATGAACATTTTTTGTTCATTAATATTTTCTTTTAAATTGTGGATGTGAAACAATCCTATGATACAAGCCTGTCCAATCTCAAATGTCAATTATACATTTAATCAACTCATCAAAGGAAATAATTTACCGTAATTTCCGGCGTATAATCCGCTGATCAAACAATCAATTTTCGACCCAGAATTTTTTAAGAATAAAATTTTTAGATCGCGGTAAATATTTGGCTTCAATTTCAAAATAAAATTTCTGGGTCCAAACAGAATTGTTTGTCCGCGGATTATACGCCGGAAATTACGATATTATCATTATTAGTCCTGTTGTTTTATTTATGTTGGATCCATTAGTGCTTGCTCTTCCGCTTTTCTGTACCACAAAAATTTAATAGAAATTTTTTCCTTATTTAATCGGCAGATTACGGAGATTTAAAAAGTTCAAATTTACTATAAAGTTTTTGCGGTGTAAAAAAGTGCAAGATGTTGGCAGCTATGTGTACCTAGAGATTATGCTTACTTTGTGAATGAGATAGTGGTGTTAACAATATTAAAAAATTAATATAAGAATTTCCAATAAAAATTATTTTCTGTATAAAGAAAAGAATTTTTTGTTGTAACAACTAATATAATATGAAATAGGAAAATCCTAATATGAAATTGGTAACGAAAATGAAGGAGTTATTATTGAATTCTCCTTTCACTTTAGTTATTTTTTTACATTGTAAATATTTTTGTGATATATAAATAAATATGAATGTTATTTTAAAGTTTGCTTATTTATTTATACATGTTATATGTGAAATCTTTTGTTTTCTTAATTAACCCTTTGCACTCGAGAGGTGACGCTCACTCACCACTAGTGCTGCCATGTGTCTTGCGTAATTTCGAGCTCCAAATGCTCTGCACCAGTATTTTAAAGAAATTTTCTTTGTCATATCTAATGGCAGAATTATTTGCGATTAAAGATGGAGAAATAATCGATAAGAAATAAGCGGTGTCAAGAGTCCTGATTTACGTGTGACACCTGGCAAAACTAGTGGTGACTGAGAGTCACCTCTCAAGTTCAAAGGATTAATAAGTAATTTTTGCATCTATTTAGTATTATTGTAGTACTCGCGTCAGCTTGTATAAATATTTCGCTAGAAACTCAATAAGCAAATGTTCAAGTAAAATTACACAACGCTTTGATCAAAATTAATGCCTTTATATAAGGAAATTTATGCGAATGCATTTTTCATTGTTAAGAATTGCAAGAGGTATTTTATTACGATCACCTTTTGTGTTACATTCTACAATTACTAATTTATAGCAAAATAGACTTAGAGGTCATGTGAAGATTGGATTGTATCCCATATTAAGTAGCCGATTTTAAAGTGTCTAGAGATTTTCACCAGTAAAGTATTTTGATTTCAGTCAATTATTTAGAACATAACGCATAAAATCTATATATATGTGGGTTTTAATGCGAGTACTGTATTACTTAATCGAAACTGATTCTCTTCAAACTGTGAATATCTATAAAAATGTTTAATACATCGCCAAACATACAGCTTAATATTCAAAATAACATTGTAGAACTCGCACAAACTTCCCTGAGCCTTGCGTTGAAAATCACCAACCAACTCTATTGCCGAATATCTATAGAACAACCATATCTCGGTCTCCTCTTTTCACTTCCCGCGAGTCTCGCTTGAGATATCCCGTTCATTTAACCCTTGAGTCTTATCTTTTATTTCCATATTTTACTGTGGGTTTTAATGTGAGTACTGTAATACATAACTCTTTCAGGCCCAGAAGAATTCTGTTCGTAAACTGATGAAAGATGAAATAATTGACTGACACCAGAATATTCAAACGAATTTCTCAGAAAACAAAACCCCGCTAAATTGCACTTTCATTAAAAAAGCAAAATTTTTAAAAAAAATTCTTGTGAATTTTGTCTGTTTTGGAATTAAAATTAGGTGGCTAGACCGTCTAGCCACCGCCCTTGAAAGGATTAATAGAAACTGATACTCTTCAAACTGTGAACATGTATAAAAAGGCTTAATACATCACCAAACATACAGCTTAATATTCAAAATAACATTGTAGAACTCGCACAAGCTTCTCTGAGCCTTGCGTTGAAAATTAACAACCAACTCCATTGCCGAATATCTCTAGAACAACCATATCTTGGTCTCCTTTTTTTCACTTCCCACGAGTCTCGCTTGAGATATCACGTTCATTTAACCCTTGAGTCTTATCTTTTATTCCCACATTTTCGGTCATCCTGACGTTTCTGGCGACCTCGTCAGTTACTTCTTACTAAAATTTAGACAGATAAATTTAGACAAATAATCAAATAAACAAAAAACAAAAACTCATCACGTTATGCGGCTGCGTTATCCAACGGCTTCATATATTCTGTATATTAATCTCTGTCTTAAGAATCAGCATATCTATTTTCCCTGTTTTTTTTTCTGTATATTCATCTCTATCTTTAGAGGCTGTATACCTATTACCGCTAGAATTATAAGAATTGGAATAAGCATCTCTTCCAATATAAGTTCTTTCAAATCCATGAAGAGAATTATTTCCACCATCATTATACCTTTGTTTTACATAGTACCCATTAAAAAGCAGAAAAACTAACGTTTAAAAATACACAAATCATACATAAAAAGCAGCAAACAGATGTTTCGAATCTACCAGCGAGATTCTTCTTAACTGCAAGATAAGGAATAAAAAGAAAAGTGCCCAGCTAAACTGATGGCAATGAGGTCACAGGCTATTCACACTCATTGTATATTATACTCTTATTTTAAAGAATAGTGGTAATTAATGACCTCCTCAAAAAATAAGTGAAGTGGGATTAGCCACCGTTTCCTCCTTTATACTTAAACAATGAACCTCCAAATCTAATCAGGGAAGCTCCATAACATAATAAACCGGTATACCAAATTTGGAGCAAATCGAATAATCCTGCAAAAAACCCATTTATCTAAATTAATGGGGGTGGACTAGCCCCCCTTTATCCTTACCCATTGAATCCACAAACGAGTCAGGGAAGCTCCTTAACATAATAAACCGGTATACCAAATTTGGAGCAAATCGAATAATTCTGCTTGAAAAACCCATTTATCTGAATTAAGAGGGGTGGACTAACACCCCTTTTCCACCTTTATCCTTAACCAATGAACCCCCAAAACTAATCAGGGAAGTTCCTTAACATGATACACCGGTTTACCAAATTCGGAGCAAATCGAATAATTCTGGAGGAAAAACCCATTTATGTGAATTAAGAGGGGGGGGGGGGGCTAACCCCACTTTTCCCTCTTTATCCTTAACCAGTGAACCCCCAAAACTAATCAGGGAAGCGCTTTATCAGAATGAAACTAGAAAAATTTTTTGAAGCAAATGGGATGTTTCTATCAAGAGTTATCGCGTTACGTACGTACGTACGTACATACGTACATACAGAACCGGCGGGCACATAAGCTCTCAAGCTTTGATAGCCTGTGAGTTAAAAAGGAACAGCATGCTAGAAAAAGCAAGGCTGCTCAGCCTTGGCAAATATTTTGTGATTATATGGCAAATATTTTGTGATTACTTAAATTAAAAATTCTCCTTTCGGAATTCCCGGTGAGAATTTGTACTTCCTGAATAAAAAAAAGAGTCTAAATTAGAAACTTTGGATGAAAGAATATTTTCTATGCAAGTAATAAATGTTCTGGCCGTCAATTACTTCGATTTTCTGCAGCAAATATTTTCTGAAAGAAATCATTGCAGGCGTAAATCAAAGAAATTTGGTATTAAAGCGAAAACAGGTTTTCTAAATTACTACATTAAAGAGTAAAAAACTGTAGCTGTTGGCAGATATGCGGATATTTTTTAATTACCGTAATTTCGGGTGTATAACCCTCGGATCAAACAATCATGTTTAGACCCAGAAAATTTTAAAAATAAAATGTAAATTATTAGATTACGGTAAATATTGGTCTTCAAATACGGAATAAAATTTCAGGGTCCAAACTGAATTGTTTGATCTGCGGGCTATACGCCGGAAATTAGGGTACTTTTTAATTACTTTTAACCCCTTAATTCTCGCGCCCGTGACTATCACGGTCAGTGTATGTTACATTTTTTTTTTTTTTTTTTCAGATTCTTTGATACCCACAATGTTTTTAAAATAGTGTAATTGGCTTTATTCCCGCATAATTTTATTTGCCATTAAATATGGTGCATATTTCTACTTCAAAAAATTGATGGCAATCAAACAATATGAATTTTAAAATATAGCCCACTGTTCGTTTTCGAAACAGGCGCATATCACTCTGAGACGATTCTACTTTCGAAAGGGTGTTCTACTTCCTCGTTCACTTGTGAAATAGTACATTGTCTCTAAGATTGGCACTCAGCCAAACGCAGCTAAACAAACTCCGTTCACCCCTATTTTGATAAAATCAAAGCAGACCTGACGCATACGCAAAAGCGTGGATGTTTGCTTTTAGTCCAGGCATTAGGTGCTCAAAAAGGACAAATAGGGGAAAGTTTTGGTGTAGTTTTGATATTTGGTGCCTTTATGTTTTGTTGGTCGCTGAACACGAATCTGAAGTTTGCCAACAAAATTTATCCCGGGAAACACGCTTTTTTGGCAAAAAACAGGAAAAAAACGGGATTTTCTTTGTTTTTTTTCAAATAACTTCAAAATTATACATTTTACGTAAAAGTCCTCAGTACATAAATTAAAGAGGATAAAATTTCCTACATTTTATGTCTTAAAAGTTTTTTTCTCTGATCTATGGTTTAGCCGTGACAACGCCACAAAAATGGGAGTGAAAATCAAAAAATTCAGAGAAAACGGGAATTACGCCGCTGTACGTAGATTTAACATGAAAAGTGACCATTTTACACAAGAATTGACTATAAATTATACTGAAGATTATATGAATGACTACATTTTACAATGAAATTGGTGATAATAAATAGGACGACTCATTATGAATCATTATTTAATTATAAATAAACATGTACATTAGTAAGTACATTTATTTAAAAAACAAAAAAATATTTTTTCCGCTTTCTTTTACTTGAGGGTCCCTGCTTTTCACCGACATCTACAGCATAGAAAATAGACGTATAGAATTAGTGGGTGTTTTTATTACTACCAACAGTATAAAATAAATGTTTTTTTTAATAAAAAATATTTGATACCTTCTGGCATGACTTTTTCTTGATATTTTAGTTCAAGTACCATTTTTTTTTTTTTTTTTTTTTTTTTTTTTTTATCAAAGACAGCAGAATTTAAGTTAGCCACATAAATAAATTTTTGCACCATTATGCAACGGCAACAAGAATTAAAATGTAATTTAAATGTGAATTTGGTTCAAAATATTTTGTTTAAAGAGGAAAATTACAATGAAGAGCACATGAAGTTTTGCAAGAGCGAAATGTTTAAATTTATGACCAAATTTGGACAAAAATTGCCAGTTGTATGTAGATATATCGGGACAAAATCATTTAAAATATATTATTTGGCTGCAAATTCTGAGTGGTTACAAAATTGACCCAGACAAATTCTCCAAATTCAGATTTGAAACAATGCAAAACATAATGTAGGCATTTACTCATGATATATTAATCATGATATCTTATGATTCTCTATCTTTACATGAGGTTCCTGTTAGGTTTCCTGTAAGGTTTGTGCAGAAATAAATATGGATATACAACAGAATATGCAACACGGCAATTTTCATTAATGCTGTCGAATGTTTGTCTCGTACCTTAAATTTTAGAAAAAGAAATTTCAGAATTTGTTATAATAATACAAAAATAGTTTTATCATTTTAGCTTCCATACCGCTAAGAAAGTATCATTAAAATTATCAAGAAGAACGTAAAATCATGCGCCAATCAGATTATGGAACATTTTTGAAAGCATTCGGGCTACTATAATAGAACTTCATAGTTTAATAACGTGAAAAACGGTGTCTAAGTAATAATTTGTGAAACATATAACACGTTTGAAAACAAAATTTCAACCAAAATCGAAAAAATAGCTGAAAATTTTGTAGATCCCTGTATATGAACTATAGATTTATCATATAATTCACAATATGCTAAAATTTAGAACTGTTAGTGAACGCATAGCACAGTTGAAAACTTTTCGTTAGCGATTTCCGGCAATAAGCGGGTATATGGATGTCTTGTGCAGCCCTATATATGATTTATAGAATTTATACACGCTAAATAGTATGCAATTTTTAAAATTTAAAAAGTGTTCCACAACTGAAAATGCACTTCCATCAATTTTTGTTCATACAGAGAAAAACATAACTGATTTATTTTGTGTGCGCCTGTATATGAAAGATCAATGGCACATCATATTCAATAGTAAGCATCTTATAGAGCACCTCGGAGATATATATCAATTTAAATACTTTTGAAAAGGTGTAACATGAACAAAATGCACCACAAGCAATTTTTCTCCATAGACCGTAATGTAACATAATTCTTTTTAGTGTCCCTGCAAGTGATCGATAAATACTACCATACCATATTCTATAAGAAATCATCTTGTAGTGCACTCCATAGATATGTATATAAATTTCAAAGTGTTTGAAATTATGAAACATTATTGAAAAAAAAAACACAAACGATTTTTCCCCATAGGCCGTAATATAATGAAATACTTTTGAATGACCCTAAAACGAAATTATGACTGCTACATGCAACATTTTACAATACCTAACATTCAATAGTGAATATCAATAACATTTTTCAATTTCATGGCGGTGCGACTATATTTACGCCAAAAATATTTTTTTTATTTTCACACCCATTTTTGTGGCATTGTCACGGCTAAACTATTGATCACAGAAAAAAACTTTTAATACGTAAAATGTAGGAAAATTTATCTTCTTTAATTTATGTATTGAAGACTTTTCCGTAAAATGCATAATTTTGAAGTTATTTTGAAAAAACAAAGAAAATCCCGTTTTTTTCCATTTTTTTGCCAAAAAAAGTGTTTCCCGGGATAAATTTTGTTGGCAAACTTCAGATTCGCATTCAGCGACCCAAAAAACATAAAGGCACCAAATATCAAAACTACACCAAAACTTTCCCCTATTTTCTACCAAATGACTGGACTATTTCCCAAAACAAACTGTACACTTATCGGGCAAGATGCTTAACCCTTTCAGGCGCAGAGCACTGCTATTTCTCAAATGATTGCATGAATGATTGACAGGAATTTATAAACAAATTTATTTAGAAATAAGAAAAAGCTTTATTTCACATACATAATGAACGGAAAATACTTGTAACAAAATTCTGGTGCCATTGTGGCATTTGGGAATAGTGTTAGTCGTTCCATGTAATCGGACACTGAGCAACAAAGGGTATTAATTCCCCGTATATCATACAATTTCTATATATTTCTATAAAACCCTCTCTCAAAAGGCAAATTTTTGTACCTACTATCCTATAATACACTGATTAGCAGAGTATCGTCTGGTAATATATGATTTTGTTCGGAAAGTATCAAGATGTGTTGCTCGGAAAGCGGTAGTATTATAAGATTGTTCTAACTGCATTTGTGACCAGTCTTGGCAAACTCTTAAAAAAATGAACTAATTCACATTTAAATTCCATTTCTCCAAAAATGAGTCAAGTTCACACTTAAATTCAAAATTTATAAAACGAATCCGCCCAAATGAATCTCATTTTTTAAAAAGGGCAAAGTTTACTAAGGATTTATGTTTTATTGAAAAAAAATATATAAATAAAAAAGACAAATTAAGCTAGCTGAAAAAAAGGAAAAAAAACTATATTATTTCATATTCAAGGCTGGAGTAGCACAGTTGAAGTTTATTCCAACAGAGCGAAAAATGTCCAGACCAGGAATCGAACCTGGATACTTGGCGTGCCTTATCTGTTAGGCTATCCGGACCATACCTGGTAGACATAATAGTATCCAGGTTCGATTCCTGGTCTGGACATTTTTCGCTCTGTTGGAATAAACTCCAACTGTGCTACTCCAGCCTTGAGTATGATTTAATCCAGTTGGAAAAAATATTCGTTCCCTTCATTATAGGAAAAAAACTATTTTCCATAAATTTATTAATTGACCATAATAATGTCAAAATCTCTTAATTAATTTGGTATTGCAACAATACAAGGCTCGCAGCGTTCCTAAAATTTTCGTAGTTTGCTACCACTAAATTAAAACGATAATCTTAGTTGTATAATTCTATTATAGATGTCAAAAGGATATACCACGAAGAATTCTTAATTAAAATACTGGTAGCAAAGTGCGAAAATTTTAGGAACGGTGCGAGCCCAGACAATAGATAAAATACTCAGGTGTAATTAAAATTATTGTAATTAATACAATTAATTTCTGCCAATTAATATTAATTTATGAAACACTTGTGTGATTTTTAGTGCTAAATTCCAAGGGTAATTTTCTCTTGAAAATGTGACTTACCATTAACCCTTTCAGGAGCAAAGTACTTACGTTGCTAAAATGTTAAAATGATTGAATGATTAATTTATAATAATTAATTAATAATAATGATCAAATTTATATGAAAGTAAGTAAAATCTTTTCTTCACATACACTATACAAAGATAAATGTAATTGCTAAATCCTAGTGCTAATGTGACAGTTGGGATTTAAAATTAAGCGGTATATATAATATACCGGTGCCCTTCAAGGGGTTACATATTGAAACCGGAATTATGTCCCCTTTAAAATGCAAAACTTGCATTTGACACCAGATTTTTTTTAATGGCAATTTTGTTTGAATTTATTACAAAGTTTAAGTTATCAGATAAAATATATGTTTCCATTCAAAAATACTGGCATTGTATTAAAAAAAAATAAAAAATAAATAAATAAACTTTTCCGGTACCACATGGTTTCCACTAAGATTTAATGGGTTAAGAAAATTACAGTATATATTTTTATTGATTTATTTTTTATTTAAGGATGTTGATCAGTAAGGTCTCAAATTCAATTCGCTATTGTTAAATCTATTAGGGCAGAATGCATTCTTATTTTAAAAATATCTCTCCAGAAAATTAATATGCTTAACTTCATTTTTTTCTTTGTACAATTTTGAAAGGATGTCTGGGTTTTTTTTAATTATACAGATGTTTGAAAAATGCATGCTTAATTTTACTTGAAGTTTTTAAATCTTATTCTCTACACGTCAACGTTTAACCCTTTCAGAGGCAAGTAATTGTGCTTCTATATTGACGAATTCACACCAGAATCTTCAAAAAATGTAAAATAAATAAAAGCAATTTTACGAATTTTTTTCCACCAAAGTTAGAAAAGTAAAATTTAATAACACTTTTCTAGTGTAAATCTTCATTAATCGTATGTGGGATATAGCAAATCCCCCTCCCCCTCAAAAAATACACATAAAACATTAGAAATTTTGTGAACTAATAAAAAAGAGAGGGGGGAGGGGAGAGAAAAAAAAATCATTCGTCAATCATAGGTTATGGTAGACTTTCCAACATTTAAGAATATTGTAACGGAACTTCACCATTTAACCCTTTAACAGGCTGCGTCCACAAGAAAGAATACATAATTTTAATTCCAAAACTGACAAGCTGCACCAAGAATATTTAATTAAAATTTTCCTTTTATAAAGTACGGAGAAATAGGTCAGTATTTATTTTAAAATAAATTGTTTTATAAATTCTGGTGTCAGCCCATCATTTTATCATTTTACATACAGACTTACTGCGCGCTGAAAAGGGTAATAACCTGAAAGCAGATAACTTTAAAAGATCGGCGTTCGTATCCAGGCGGCTGTGCTTGAAAACCGAATGACGTTGAAATCAAAGAACAATCTGGTTTCAGATTTGTATCCAAATTTGATATTTCACGTCTATTTTCATAAACTCTTCCAGTAAAAAGTATTTTTGACTAGTAAATGGTCTGTTACTAAATAAAAGAATAAAAAAATAAAATATTAGAACTGTTATATTACCAGAAATACTCCATTTAAATTGTCCATTTTCTTCTTGTACCAGCACATTGATAACATGCTTTATTTTATAATAAGAATTTATATTTAAATTTCTCGTTTAATTGGAAATTTACTGTTTAATTTAAACATATTATTACTTGGTATGTGCATAATACACAAATAAAGTAATCAAATATTATATTAATCAATAATCAATTGACACTCGCATAGCAGGAAATTAAGGTGAAAACGTGAACAGTTCAACGTTTTCACAAGTTTTTACTATCTTCTTTTCAGTAACTGACATGAAATGAATCATTCAAATTTTCCAAGGTTCTCAGTACCAGTATCAAGGTTTGGATACTCCCTGGATTAAAGAACTACTATACTATTACTAAGGATTATAGCACCACTATATCATATTGAAGATATTTGACTAATAATGCCCTATTAAATTATAAACATAAGTTCTCTTATACGTCCATTAAAAATATTTCACAAATATATATTCTGAAAACACACTCAAAATATATATTAAACATTTAATTGCTAAAAAGGACGTTAAATGTTAATAAAATATATTAAAAGATCTTAGTAATTTGACATGTTTCGATTGAATTTACTCAATCATCATCAGAAAAACAAATAAACACTAAGATGGAAAATGACAATATACTATTACAAATGAAATTTAAAAACAAATAAATAAAAATCACGCGCGTAATATTTTAACATGTTTCACGTTGCCTTATTTTATTTTCAAATTATCTAACAATTCAATCCAAATATTTGGGATTTGAAATGACAAGGAATCATTGCAGACCATTGAGTTTCTGACGTTAATTTCAATAGATTCTCTAATAAAAAGTTGCAAATAAAAATCTGACCTATAAATTAATCTACTTTCATTAAACAAAATATTTATGTTTTCTATTTATTTAGCCTAGATAATGCGGTTTTACCTCTACTAAATTTTATGTCAGCAATGTGTTCTTTACATCTCACTTTGAATTTTCTCTGAGTCATGCCAATATAATAATTTCTATAACCACCTTCTTTAAGAAAAGGAATGATATAAACACCGGAAAGGTCAAATTTATCAATAGGGTCAATTCTAGTGGTTAAAATTGATTTTAATTTTCGAGGCGGTCTAGCAATTAAATTTAAATCAAACTTTTTTAGTTGAGTTTTAGCGGATTCGAAGAAATTTGAATAATAATTTATAACCACCCTTTTCATGTTATTTTCTCTGTCGGTTTTATTCTCAAAAACTGCATCGTTCATTTTGTTATTAAACTTTTTATTTAATTTATTAACTATTTTAACTTAATATCCGTTGTTAATAGCTATAGTTTTAATTTTATCTAATACATCATTTAAATTTTCAGGGGAACAAATTCTAAAAGCTCTGTTAATAAGGAATCTAAAGGTAGATAATTTATAAGAATATGGAGTGCAAGCATCAAAAGGTATAACATTTAAGTTAGTTATTGGCTTACGATATATTGAATGAATTAGTTTATTATTTTTTCTTTTTAATTCAACATCTAAAAAGATAATTTCTTACCGGTTTCAAGTTCAAAAGTAAATTTAATCTTATTATCTAAATCATTTAACTGTTGAATAAAAACTAACAATTTATCAACTTCCCCCTGGCAAACAATAAAAATATCATCTACATAACGTAGCCATAATAAAGGTAATAATTTAAAAGTAGTGAAAATTTTTGATTCAAGGGGGCGTAATTTGAATTCTGCTAGGAGGCCTGAAATTGGAGATCCCATTGGGGCACCGTCTGATTGTTGATAAATTATATTGTTAAAAATAAAATAATTACTCTTAATTATTAGGTTTAGGCCACTTTTTAAAGTGTTTTTCATTAGTATGTCCAAATCTTCGTCATTATTTCCATCCATAGATATTTCAGAAGTAGCTCAAACCATCGAACAGTTCATTGACAATAGAGAAGATTTTTATAACTGAACATGGTGTTGTTATTGGCGCGATTTTTTTCTGACGCTAATTTGGGAAAACATCAACAGCATAAACAACATCCGGCTTATGAAATCAAGCAAAATAACGATACTATGGCGCCAGTTAAGTACCCGTTGCGTATATGACATTGGCGTCAGAAAAAAAATCGCGTCAATATGAGTCCGTATATGACATCTGTGCCGAAAGTTTTCCCTTTTAATTAAAAAATCAAATTTCTTTTTCGAATAAAACTACAGAAAAGTTTCCATCTTCGCAAAGAATTCTTGGTACATCGTTGGCGCCTCCAACACTGTTACGCTAGCCGGGTGCAAATCTCGCCAATAGCTATTTTTCAAGTCACCAGTTAGCATTTTTTTTTTTTTTTTTTTTTTTTTTTTTTTTTTGAGTGGTAAATTAAAACATTGCTTTGAAGTTAAAATTAAATGTCATCGTTTGTTACATCATTTAACATTTGGCCAGATGCCATATACGTGGCGTGATTTTTTTTTCTGACGTTTGGCGTGATTCTTTTTACGAAAATTTGGCGAAAACCTCGTTTTCGAATACCAGTTACATATGTATTTTTGGTACTACTTAGTTATCCCGTCGACCAAAAATCTATTACCAAACTATAAGATTAAATGCCAATAATGGTTGATCGAAAATGTCACATTCACTTGACTTTAAGCAAGTTACACGTCTTTACGTCATCAAGTGATTTTGAATGTCCTGATTAGCTGCAGTGGAAATTTCCACCAATAAAAAATATTTTTTTTTCTTGTTTAAACGCCTTATTAATGCAAAATTTCAGTCATAAATAATGGCAAAAAGAGATATTCATTTTTACTTGTTTAAGTTTACTTCGGTGGTAGTCACAGTGTTGCCAGTGGGCTACTTTTTTAAAATTCAGATATCTTGATTGGCACTATTTTTTTGAAATGGTAAAATTCACGCTATTTAATGACATATTAATTAAGGTGAAAGCAAGGGAAATTTTACGTTTTAAAAAAGTGGTGCTAATCATTAAATCTGAATTTTAAAAAAGTAGCCCACTGGCAACACTGTGTGGTCATGCTGTGCGATTCGGCCTATTGTTACAACCTAAACAACCTCATGTCAGTGTCAATAAAAAAAAAAAAAAAAAAAAAAAATTATAATAACCGGGACTACTGTCATCAGTAATAACAAATAGAATTCATTACCATATTTATGAGTGAAATTTTCCGTGAATAAGGAGCTTAAATGAGACGAAATTTTATATTCAAATTTACTGGTGAAAGTTTGCCCCAGGGGTAATCAGAATCAGGTTTTTATGCCTGTGAATATCACGGGAGTGATAATTAAGGGGTTAAATACTAGTGTCCAGAGCATTTGGAGCTCCGGTTGTCGCGGGACACCTGGCAACACTAGTTGCAAGGAAGCAGGGTTGTCAGCTTCGCCTCCAATTTTAATCCGATATTTCAAATTGATAGCGTAAATTTCAGAAGAAGAAATTTTAATTTAAGCGATCGTTAAATGTCTCTTATTAAATGGAGCATAAAATACTATTATTTATTTCTGGTATAAACTTGGAATTTCTGAATAAAAATGGAGGCCAAACTGTCAACGCTGCAAGGAAGATTTCGTATGCTTGAATCTCTCCAGATGTAAATTCTTTTGCAACCAGAAATAAAACTAAGGATCGACTTATCAGTAACTGGAACAAGGTTGGCAGTTTGGCCTCCATTTTTATTCAGAAATTACTCTTTCATACCATAAATAAGGAGTTGTATTTTATGCTTTATTTAATGACAGACATTTAGCGACCTCTTAAAGTAAAAATTCTTCTTTCGAAATATCCGGTATGAAATTGAAATTACGGATTAAAATTGGAGGCCAGACTGGCAACCTTGAACGAGAACATGGGCCCATTGGTGTTCATCCCAGTTCGAATGTTTTTTGCACCAATTAAAGCGATCCGTCTTTTCTCATGAAGATACAGAAACAAATACCCTTGGGTTTATTGCGTTACAAACTTTTTCATTGTGACAGTGTATAGAGATACAACAATTCCAGAGGATGCTGCCAACACTAAACGTATCTGTCGAGCAGTAGACTGTCTTTTAGGACGAAAATGTATGGTCAGACATCGATTTTGAGAAGTAGTTGTTGTTCGTTTACAACCTTGTCTATGCCACCTTACAAAAGTTTTAGAGTTTTGAAATTATTTCCCCAGTGTACAGTGGTGGCCACAATTGTGGACATTTTTTCAAATTTTCATGTTTTATAACTTTGTTTGCTTGAAGAATATAATAAATGTCACTTAAATAGTAATACAGCACTTTTTATATGTTAAATTCAAAGAAATGTTATGTAGAATTTCATAAAAAAAAATAATTACTAGATCTACATTACAAAAGTTACGCTTACAAAGAGTAAGAACTACCTTAGATTTTATTGCATTTTAAAGTTACACTTACACATTCAGCATTTAGTAGGATAACCTTTGTTTTTTATTACAGCTTCACAGAGTCTTTTCATTGAGAGAACTAGTCTTTTGAGTTCATCCCTTTTTTTAACCCTTTCCGGCACAGGCAAATTTTGTTCTAAAATGATGAAATCATCGACTGACACCGGAATTTACATACGACTTTTTCAGAAATTAAAAACTTGTTACTTTACACTTTCAATGTTAAAACAAAATTTTATTAAAGCATTATTGGTACCGACTGTAAGTTTGGAATTAAAGTTAGGTATCCCGACACGGGCACACTGTGCTGGAAAGGGTTAATCAGATGATGCCAAGAATCAATTATAGCTTCAATAAATTGCGTTTTATTAGATAGACACTTTTTTGTGCAAGAATGTTCAAGCGTCGCCAGACATTTTCTATAGGATTCAGATCAGGGCTGTTTCCTGGCCAGCGTAATAATTGTATTCTGTTATTTTTAACCCTTTCAGGGGCAAGGCACTTTTACTCTTAAAATGTTCAAACAACTTAATGACACCACTATTAACAAGAGATTTTATTTGCAAACAAGTAAATGTGCATTTTCATGCACTTAATAAAGATGACATTTTCATCATAAAATTGCAGTGCCAATGTGGCAATTTGGGATTAAAATTATGTGATGCCGTGACGGCATCACCGCCTTTTAAGGGGTTAAACCATACTTTGCATATTTTTGCTGTATGGCATGGAGCTGAATCCTGCTGAAATATAAATCAATTAAAAAACCTTAACGGGTTAAAAGTTTGTGACGCAGCACTTTATCTTATTGCTATAAGAATTTTAAATATGGAACTTAAATATAATAATATCAAATTTTAAGTGACGCTATATTATTTATTTCATCATTTTATTTTTGTTTTATTTATAATTGCATGTGGAAGAATTATGTTAAATTTCAAAGTATGTATAAAAATTTATTCCTTGACGCTTTATCCTTCACATCTTTCATAAATTCAAACTATGAGTTTTAAAAGATATGATGGCAAAATTTAAGTGACACCTTGATATAGCCTTAAACAATTTGTTCTAAATTCAATTTTAATTGTTTTCGGTTTGGCTAAATATATTTACACATCTAATTAAAACTTTTATTTTTCCAATACACTGTTAAAAATATCACTCTAGCTGAACCTATACAAATGCACTGTAATGTATTTATATGAATTAATTGATTTATCTTTTGTGCCACGCTATCCAAAATCAAAAGTAAAATTTACGTAAATGATTTTCTTTGCGTCATAATATCCATTTTTATACATTTCGCTTAGTTGGGACACACCTTAATTAACAGCAGCTAAAACGATGCGAAAATAAATCCAATTACAATATTTAAAAAAAAAAAAAAACTGGTGGGAGTCAAACAATCGGACTAAAAAAAAGTAGTCTACCCTTCCCGTGAAAATCACGGGCGCGAGAATTAAAGGGTTAATGTTTGTTTTACACCATGCAAATTAATGAGAATAAGATCTTTATTTTTCACATCTTTACAAATTTTTACAAATAATATTTGAAATAATATATATACTTTAAACTCTGATTATCAATATCTTTTTTGTGTGCGATAAATTTCGAAACATGCAATACCAAGTCCAACATCACAGTCAGCGCAAAAATATCGAGTTTCTTTTCAAATACGCATATTATTTGCATCCCTTTTATTTCTTCGTTCTCTAGATGGTTATTTCTTCGATAAAGCTGGTATATGTTTTAGAAAGTGGTGTTCCGTCAAACGTTTGGGATTGTTTTCCGAACTGGGGCGTTTGGAACTCCATTTTGGAACATTTTTGGATGAGTGATATTTTTCCAGAAGAGACTCTACCAACTCCAATCGAAACATGAAATGAGATTTTGTTCCATTATCTTTTTTGTAAATGACGAAAGAATTTAACACATTGCAGACGGGCAATTTTTATCAAATCTGAATTTCAGAACTGTAGAATCTCCTCCCTGTTCTAAAAGTCTTTTGTAAATTGCTGTTCTAGATAGGTTTCCTATGTTTATGCATCGGCAAATATATTTCAATGCACAAATTTAATATAAAATGTCTTACAATCTAAAAACATGTGGACAACATGATATAAATGCATTTTCTGTAAGGTAGAAGCTACGCCCTTAGTTAGTGATGTTTTTGAATGAAAACGAGAATTCTCGTTTTCCTGTCGCGAATGTGATAATATCGTTTGATCTAAAAGATGAAAAAATATTTTTCTATAATACTCTTTTCCTCTTTTCTGTTTCACTGTCCCATATGTATCTGTTTGATTCTTCAGAGGCATGTCTGTCAATTGTGGTGATGTATAAAAGTTATCCATTATTAACCCTTTACATTCGGCGTCTCTTACACAAATTTTATTCGACCGGCAGCACTTTTTTAAAAGAAGTTTCGTTCAAGTACAGAATTTCAAAAATGCTCTGATTAAATAAGGTACATTTATTTTCCTTTATTACTGTTGCCAAAAACGAATTTTGCAAAGAAAGATTATGTTTCCGCTCCGGAGCAGTGTTGCCAGTGGGCTTCTTTTTTTTAATTGGGAATTCTTGATTGGCACTACTTTTTTGAAACGGTAAAATTCATTTTGTTTTTTATCTTAATTAATATGTCATTAAATAAGGCACATTTTACCATTTCAAAAAAGTGGTGCCAATCAAGAATCTGATTTTTTTTAAAAAAGTAGCCCATCTGCCAACACTGCTCCGGAGCCTTCGAGTGCAAATGGTTAAACAGTATCCTTTTTAAAATAAAGGTTTTATAAGAGATATTACGACTTGCATGGACTGGGGTAAATCTTTGCAGTGCGGATGAAATACAGTACCTTTCTAGGTATATATAATTTGTGATCATATGTAACCGGAGCATGGCTCACACAACATACATGATTTTATTCCGTAATGTAACATTTTCGTGGGGATATACCGTCGCCACAACAAACGACCTTTATAAAGCATAAGTGTTTCATCGATGGTTATTTCACGTTGTGGATTCACAGCCCGTTGGAAGCAACTATTTACATGTCCTTATACTGGCAAAATCTTGTTTAATTTAGGATTTGTATCATTATTTTGATCACTCCGGTCGTACTAGTGTTAAACATATGTACAGCCCCCTAAATTTAGACAACAGCATTTTATAAAAGATTTCTTTGACTTTTTGAATCTCATAAAAATAAAGCTTTAAAAACTTTTAAAAATTATTGGTACCAATATTCAAGGGACCTGTACACACGCTGAAAAATATCAGCCTTCGGCAGCCGCCATTTTTGTGCCAGGTCTCAGGCCTAGTATTCAGGGTGCTGTGGCTTATACGTCATTTGCTTTGATTTTATACAATAGTACAGTTTAAAAATATTTTGTAAATTATTTTAAAATTTTAAGCATCATTTATATTTCAAACGTTCTTTACACGAAGATGGTTGTTTGTTTGTCCACGTTTTATGTTTAGAAAATCTAAATTCGAACCAGAAATTTCGAATAGTATTTTTTTATTACAAACATTTTACTATTACAAAAATAAAACTTCTTCTTTTGCACTTCTCGGCAAGAATTCACACTTTTTGAACCTAAAATGAGGCAAAATTGGTAGCCTAAGGAACCATTTTATACAGGCAGTAAATGTTATAGCTGCCAACTGCAAGGATTTTCTGGAACCAGTATTTTAAAAAAGAAATTATCGCACTTATTAATTGGAGTAATCTACGGTTAGTTTTGCCAGGTGTCCCGCCTAAATCTGGGTTGAAAATGCTCTGCACACCAGTATTTGAAAACATTTTTTTCTTCTTATCCAATGGTCGAATAATCTGCGAATAAAAATGGCGAAATAAACTGTAAAAAATTAGTGGTGTCCAGAAAATTTAGAGGCCTGATTTACGCGGGGCACCTGCCAACACTAACCAGGGTTGCCAGTTTGGCATCCACTTTTAGTCAGGAAATTTGGATTCGCAGCAAAAAAATAAAAATTATTTTCACATCTATTTAAGGACAGACTTTTCTTGATTACTTAGAGTTAAAATTCTTCTTCACGAATTTCCGGTCTGTAGTGTGAATTTTGGAACAAAAATGGAGGCCAAACTGGCAACCTTGGCACTATCTGCGATTACATAATGCGAAGAAAACTCTACAACATTACTGGATTAATGAAAAAAATCTTAGCAGTTAGCGAATATGCAAATGTTGTTTCAATTACTTTAATTCACGGTATTTCAGACATATCTCAGAATTTTCGAAAAATTCTATTGCCACCAGTCAAATTTTATACCTACCGTTCTACAAAATAATGATAAAGAAGGATGAGCCTTACGCATCCTGAAATAGTAAATCAGCTTTCAAGGTGTGCTGAGGCCTATAAAGGGCAGCAGCTGTTATATGGTTATAGTGAAATGAAGATTAAAGAGGGGGACTCATGTAGTGTGCTGTTACCAGTTGATAGTGAAGTAACCGAGGAAGTTGTGGGAAGATTGCGGCTGTTTTTTCTTTTTAAAATGTACCTCATTACCACCGGGACTGGCATTCCACCAGTAAATTTGAATAGAAAATTTTGTGTTTTTTAAGCGGCTTGTTCATAGAAATATTTACTTTCAAATACAGTAAAATTTTCTGTTCAAGTTGCCCTGGTATTAAAATCTTTTTCAGTGAAATTGACAGGAGCTTGTCTAGGTTGTCACAACATGACGGAAACGCAGGGCCTGATTACAGCCGTGATAAACTACGCCAAAGTAAATTTCCACCAATAAAATCGAATAGCTGTTTCTGCCATTATTTACAACTGAAATTTTGTATTTAATAAGGCGTCTAAATAAGAAGAAAAATTCTATATAATTTAATGATGGAAGTTTTGTCTGGCATAGTCAACTCTTCCGAAAGCGGTTACAGTTGAAGCTTCACTATTTTAAGGATATCCTCGGTACCATATCAAACTACCCAATATGAAAACTGTTTTTCCAGTGGGCTACTTATTTTAAATTCAGATTTCTTGATTGGCACCACTTTTTTGAAATAGTAATATTCGCCTTATTTAATGACATATTAATTAAGGCAAAAGCAAGGAGAATTTTACCGTTTCAGAAAAGTCGTGCCAATCAATAAATCAAAATTTAAAAATGTAGCCCACTGGCAACACTGTTTTCATATTGGATAGTTTGACACGATACCGAGGATATGTCAGTTCCTTTTTATTAATAGTTCTATGATGGTGATACGTTATCTGCATTTTGACCGTGGCACGCCCAAAACAGAGCCCAGCCTACCACAATTTTATGTAATTTTCACTGTTTAAAATGCAGAATTTTATAATTTAACACTTTCTTTGAGCTTACTAATCATTGTTGCCATTTCGTCATTTTTTTATATTCGGAAAATTCAAATTCAAACTGGAAACTCAGAAAGAAGAATTTTTACTAGGAGCAATCGATAAATGTCTGCTATTAAAAGAAAAGTA
This sequence comes from Maratus speciosus, assembly GCA_963932465.1. Classification (NCBI taxonomy): domain Eukaryota; kingdom Metazoa; phylum Arthropoda; class Arachnida; order Araneae; family Salticidae; genus Maratus; species Maratus speciosus. The sequence goes on along the minus strand of OZ010796.1, from coordinate 440,503,968 downwards.
AAGAATTCCAAGGAGTTTCAGGTAAAAACGCGAAATTTAGGAATTACATAAAAAGAAAGCCAAACTGGTAACACTTATAAAAATTATTCAAGTACAGTTTCGTTTATATATATAATACCGGCACTACACTGTGACGCAAAAGTTTAGACAATGAAGAAATTCTTACATATTTTGAAAAATATTTATTCAATTTTCAAATCACTGCTTGAAATTAATGTGCTGTACATATAAACAATATTTATAACAAAGAAAAGTGGAATTGTGCATATTGCAATAAATTAAATGGTAACAAAAATAAACTGCTGTCTCAAAAGTTTAGACACAAATTAAATAAAATCGAAATAAACAATTTTTAAAACCTGGTTGCGCATCCATGCTTATGTATTACGTCATATACACGAGATTGCATGGAAGAAACTAAATCTTGCATAGTTTGTGGATCGATATCGTACCATGCATTCTCAATAGATGTCTTACGTTCCTTTTCAGAAGATTATTGTCTAGCATTGCTATAAACTTTGCGACACATGATGCTCCAAAGGTTTTCTATAGGGTTAAGATCTGGGCTACATGCTGGCCAGTCAAGAACTCTTATATTATGGGAATTAAACCAAGATTTTGAATGTTTTGCAGTGTGAATTGAAGCATTGTCTTGCTGAAATTCCCACTGAGGACCCCCTAGAAGCTCAGCAAATGGCAGTAGGTTTTCTTCTAATGTCTGTGTATAATGCTGTGAAGTTTGACGACCACTGGTGAAGGTCAGAGATACTTGTCCATTATAGCAAAAGGCTGCCCAAACCATCACCGAGGCCCCTCCTTGTCTGCGACTAAAAAAACGTCGAGGTTCCTTCCGCAAGTCATGCCAATACGATAAACAACCACCTGGACCATCCAGATTCCACTTTTTTTCATCGCTAAATATGACTGACTGCCATTTCTCTCCATATGACATATGCTTTCGAGCCCACATAAGTCTTTGTAAATTATGATATGGTTTCAGAGCTGGTTTCTTCTGCATTTTGCTATAAACGATTGTTCCTTTTTCCAAAATTCGTCTACGAGTCGTATCCTTTGATACAGAGAGTCCCGATGAGCTTTGAACTCCACGTACGCTCATTTGTTGAGTACTCGCTAGTCTTTGTATCAGGCGATCCTCTCGTACATTTGTCACGCGTGGCCTCCCAGACCGACATTTTGCCTTATATTCGGAACCACTCGATAAAACTCGATAAATAGATTTTTTTGGCCTATTAATAATAGCAGAAATTTCAGAAACGCTCTTCCCTTCACCTTTCAACTGCCAAATCCTTGAAACCTCATTCACTTGAATTTCTTTAGCTCTCGGCATGTCGACTATGAAGCGCAATCGTTTGCAGAACTTAAGTACTCCAAATTTGTGACATCATCGATTCTAAATTTGCATATGCCAGCGAATATTCAAAGAAATTTAGAATAGTGTCTAAACTTTTGCGACAAGCACATTTGAATTTTTATGAAAAAAATTAGTATTATAGCAAATAAAACGACTGTCTTTTGTACATAGCATTTTAAATCAGTTTTTGAATATATTTACAGGTTTTTGTAATTCTGACGTCATAATTCTACATTTTAAAGGTGAATGACGTCATTGTCTAAACTTTTGCGTCATAGTGTATACACACCCCGTGTGTTGGGTGACTAGCATAATACAGGTATACACGCAGTGAAAGTGTTAAATACCACAAAAATTTCTTAAAAAGTAAAGATAGCCTGCACCCACCACTTTGTGTACTATAGTGTGACATGGAAAAAGGCTACCGTTATTACAAAAGATCCTCTGCTAATACTTCATTTAATATCCGTTGACGCGTTGATGCTGTATTAGGGCAGGGTTGCTAGTTTGGGCCCAATTTTTATTCAGAAAATCCGAATTCGACCCCGAAATTAAAAAAATACTATTTTTTGGTTTTATTTAAAGACAGAAATTTTGGGTTTACATAATGTAAAGATTCTTCTTTTGAATTTGAAATTTCGGAATAAAAATGAAGGCCAAACTGGCAACCCCGTATTAAGGAGACAGCTCCAACACCATCTTCGTTAATGAACGGATCAATACTTGTAAAATATTTAATTTTCTGACGTTTGCATGTACAGTCAGTATAAAATTATTGACGCAAATGCCTTCCTTTACAGACCGTTTAAAATTCAATCACACGAAAGGTGTCATTAAAACCCTTTGAACTCTGGTGGGCGAATATTTTCCCACTTAATTTTAATTTCCGAATGTCACACTGGCACCGGAATATTCGACCAAATTTATTTGAAAAGAAAGTAATGTATTTTTTCGTGTACATATTAAACCGAATTCTTTGCTTGCAAAATACTGGTGTCAATGTGACGTATGGATATTTTGATGAAATTCTAATACCAGAGCGCAAAGAGATAAACTCGGAACTGTGGGGTAGCTTCAAGGGACGCTGGATAATGTTTCTAACATTATAATTATATGTTAAATTCGGCATTATTATATCAGATAAATTTGAAACATTAACAAGGCCTAGTTTAATATACATGTGTACAAAAGTATATAGTGTGTAATTCGACAATCGAAACCTTACCCAAAAAAATTACATTTTCACAAGAGATCGAGTCTATTGCTACGAATGAATAGAAAATCAGTGTGTTTTTACGTATTAATAGTGCAGTTTAGACTACGGGAAACTTGTATTTTAAAGATTAGTTTTGCGAAAAACAGAATTAAAAAGATTTCTGTTTTAATACGCGATGCACCAGGGAAGAACTAAAATTAAGGCAAATATTAGGTCACGCATATGTTAGTATGAAAAGTCCGATTTCAAAGCGGTTTTTTTTTAATTTAGATTTTCTGAATACACGGCAGAAATTTTTAATTAGACTTTTTTTTTTATTCGCGGAATATCTATCATGCTATAATGTAAAAATAACTATTAAACTTTCTGGTGACAATTCGAAATTTCGAAATATAAAACAGCTTTCAAATCTCACGTTTCATTCTTAATTACCTAATCATTTAAACCAGGGGTGTCAAACTGTGTGCCACCAGATACCATTGAAATTTTATAGAAATCACTGCCTTGTTTAATCGTCGAATCTTTGCGATTCAAGTTGTTGATTGTTTCGTTAAAAAAAAAATTGTGATATCCTGATGGCCACATACATTTTGACACCCCTGATTTAAAAGTATTTTGCAACACATATTTCTAGACGCTGTAACAGTGTTGCCAGTGGGCTACTTTTATTAAATTCAGATTTCTTGACTGGTACCACTTTTTTGAAATGATAAAATTACCCTCGTTTTCGCCGTAATTAATATGTCATCAAATAAGGCGAATTTTAGTATTTCAAAAAAGTGGTGTAAATCAAGAAATCAGAATTTAAAAAACGTAGCCCACTAGCAACACTGCGCTGTAACTAAAACTTGGTATTTACTCTTTCAAGCATTAAATTCGATTGCAGCGCCGCCTATAAAAGCGTATATATATATATATATATATATATATATATATATATATATATATTCTAAAGCAATACTGGTAAGCGCGATTTCCACATTATATAGTACTTCTTAGATGCTATACCTACACTCAAAAGTGATACATACATGGATTAACCTCTTGAGGGGCAAGCAAAAAGTCTCTAGATATTGAATTCTCACCGGAATAATAGAAAACTTTTATTTTTAAATAAGGAAAAGCAATTTTTCAACGATTTTCCTCCAAAAGTAAAAATATAAAATTTAGTTAACATTTTGTGGTGAGAATCATGTTTAAATTAGGTGGGATATATTTTATTCCACCGCCCCTCAAGGGGTTAATTAAATTTTTAACTTTAATAAATAAATTTTGTTATCACGATATTTAACTAAAGATATTCGGTGTACGGAATTACAAATATCTGTTGTCAAACAAAGCAAATAAATGCTGATTAAAATTTCTGCTAGTTAACTCCAAATATGTATATAAAAAACTTACTTTCAAAATCAAAATTAGCGCACCGTAGGGAGAATAACGTACTATTCGATATTTTTCCCTTCCGTTTCTTCTGACATTGGAATCAGAAAAATGTGAAATTCTGGAGTCGGTGTAAAGACAACATGATTAATGAAAACTAGAAATTTAACCCTTAACGGTCATACGTCATCTCCCATGTGGCGCCGGTATTTCTTCGTATCGGTCGTACGACACTTGGGAGATGACAAGAATAACAGATTTGCAGTGGTGGAAAATTGCCGCAGAGGAGGAGCCTATTGACATCACTAATATTTTATAGTATTCTTCACCTTAATAAAAACTCAGAAATTCTGTCATTATATAAGCCGAAAAATACTACTCAAATTTACTGATGTCAATAGGCCCCTCCTCTACGCCAATTTTCCACCACTGTATTTGGGACCAGCATATCTCTCACGAATATTATTCGGTTGACACCACTTTTTTTAAGGACCACTTTTCCTTGTACTTTGACAACATGATCAAGGGAAAAATACAACAAAATTTATTTTTAAGATTGTGCAAATCAAATGAAAAATAGTCGTCTGCAACAGACTTGCGAATTTCGCTGAATACAATTGCAGCCTAGTGGCGAATCATGTATAAAAAAGCTGTCGTCCGATTAGGGTTAATAAACAATACAAAACCAAAAATTGAATTTTATGTTAGTTATTTCCAAATTCTAAATCTTTTTTAATTAGAAATTCGCATAAGAAATTCAGTGTTTTAAATTTTGCGTTAATTAATGACAGCTATTTTTTTATAATTTAACGTAAAAAAAATGTTCTTTTGGAATTCCCAGTTAGAATTCGAATTTTTGAGTAAAAAGGGACGTAAACTGGCAACATTGGCGGAAGGTATCATTTCTATGCGAGTAAAAAATATCATGGCTGTCAACTGCTTCGATTTTCTCGAACAAATAATTTCAAAAAGAAATCATCGCACTAATAAATCAGATAAATCTAGAATTAACCCTCTTGCTGCGTAAGTTATGCTTTGCGATGAGCGTCTTTTACAGAATTTTTAATCTTTTATCGCCGGTTCTTTAAAGCAGAATTTTTTGACTATCGCAATCGGGGAAAATGTCCTGATTAAATCAGACAAGGTTTTCGCTAAACAATAACTGGTGGGAACAACCAAATAGTATAAAATAGACGGGAAAATGCATGCCCGAGTGTTTCTCGGCCTGCGCAGCGAGAGGATTAAATAACGCGAAAATAATTCTTAGAAATTACTCGATTCAGGAGTGAAAAACAATAGCATGTTTCTGATATGTGAATGGTCTTTTAACTCTTTCAGGGGCAAAGTACTTCTGCTGCTAAAATGTTAAAGTGATTAATTGACACCGGAATTTATGACAAATTTATATGAAAGTAAGTAAAAGCTTTTCATTCGCGTACATTATGCAAAGCAAAATTGAATTTTTTAATTCTGGGACCTATGTGGCATTTAGGAATTAAAATTAAGTGGTAAATATAACATACCGATGCCCTTCAAGAGGTTATCTCTTTTAAATACCCGCATATCAAACAAATCTGAAGTTTTACTATAAAATCCACTGTCACCAGGTAAATTTTATAACTACTATCCTACAAAACAGTGACTAAGAGTGTAATCTTTTGTGTAAAATGGTTTTGCAGCTGTTATGTCGAGATGGGCTGCTTCCAGCGATGGACAGCAGCAGTAATTTACCGTTATGCTGAACGGGTTGTGGCAAAAGCGCGACAGATTTTAGGCACGGTCTTATTCGCAACGCTTACGGCTGGGGTGTCAAGGAGTGGCCCGCTGCATACCACTAAAATTTTTCAGTAAGCGTCGAATCTCTGCTATTCAACAACCCTCATAGCATGCATGGTCACAGTGACGTCATTGTGACGTCACTGTAAGTCACTGTGGTCACGTCACATCTGTGACCAAAATGCCACCACTCAGTGATGTCACATTGTGACTGAGATGTGAACTTCTTAGAAAACTTTAAAAAATTACGAAAATTCTTCAAAACATGTTATTTATTGTAAAATTATATTTTTCTGGCAATTAAAAAAAAATGTGACGTCACTGTTATGTCACTGCTATGTAACGTACGTCACGTCACATATGTGACAAAAAAAACCACTATATTGTAAGTCACAGTGTCACAAAAATATGAACTTCAAAAATCTTTGAAAAGGAAGAGAAATATTTTAAGCAGTCACGAGTTATAGCGGCATAAGGAATGAAAATATATTAGTGGATAGCAAATGGTAAATTCTGTCACTAAAGGGGAGAGGGGGGGTGGGGGGCATAATAAATAAAGTGCACGATACAAGCATTAATAAACTAAATTTTCAGGCTATATTTTATCCATTTGATATCTAAGACAGTGAATGTATACTTTTTCATGATTTCAATTTTATCTAGCATTTGGATAATATATTGAGAATTAGGATTATTAAATTTATACACTTTACATATTTCGTTTGCTGGGAGGAAATTTCTTTCTTTCTTTCTTTTTTTACCGACCAGGATTATTCGAAACACTTCTGTGGTTTCAAACTAAAAATTTTCTATTACAGTTAAATCTGCACCTTTTAATGAGCACGTAGAAAGAGTCTTCAGAGTTTAGTCATCTATGCATTTCTTGCTTTAGAATATTTTTATAATTTGTATTCAAGTCATAAATACTACTTCTTTCAGACTTTTTAAATAAAATTAGCATTTTCCGAAAATAAAAGAAATATACAAAATTTGTGCAAAACAAACTTTACTTAAAAAAAAGAAGAAGAAAAAGGGGGGAGGGGGGTTGTTAATACCATTAAATTTATTTTTACACCTTTTAAAAATTTAAACAATGTTTTATCTAATAAACTCTAATTAAGAATATTATTATTATAATTATTTAGAAAAAGGAACTTTACAATACATTTAACTTGAATTATTTGGTACGGATAAAAAGAAAAGGTTAAATATATAGGACATGTCTTCAAATACAAAATTTTAATTAACGATACTTTCAGATAATTACTGCGCATTCAAGTTCAATATTTCTTGTATACAAAAACAAATAATCTGTAACAGAACATCTGCTTGAAAATCGTCTGCCCACAGAAAAATAAATATGAGAAGACGCGGGAAATTGTTCACTGTTTTTAGAACATCACCAAGTCTACAACACTTTAAGATAAGGAAATGACCATTTTAGGATACACGGATATTAATGGAACGTATATGTAAGTGTTATTTAATTTAAATATTTTGTTCCTGATTTGTATATTATGAGTTAAATAGTTTTATGTTATGTTTGTAAGAGACTGATCTTTATGTCAGAAACGATATTTTTCAATTCGATAACTGTAAAGAAAAATATCTTAATCTGCCATCGCTTGAAAAAAAAAAAAAAAAAAAAAAAAAAAAAAAAAAAAAAAAAAATCTGCGCAGAGACTGATTTAGGCTTAAGTTCATACTGGAATTAATATAAACATTAATTTACTCTTACTTGAGATTGAAAATGTATGGAACGACAATGATTTGGAATTATTTTATCGGCTTCTTACTATTTTTTGATTACTAACACTTATAATTATTATTATTTTGGGGTTAAATATGATGTTCGATTATCATGAGATTACGAAATTAAACATTTGAAAGAATTTTCTTTTAGTGCTAATAATATTTTAAATTATCGTTTAAAATCCTAAATCTTCAAACCAATGTTTTCAGATTTAACATTTGCCAAAATTATAAAATAATAGTAATTCCTTATACCATACGGAAATATTTTTGAGATATTGTTAAATCTAATAGTGCATTTAATTTATTTATTGTATTTTGCTGTTGTTTAATAGTACAATTATAAATACTAATTATTATTTTTAGTGTTTTTCAAATTGGTATATTTATTTTTTTAAATTGTATGTAAGAATTTTTGTGCTTGTGATTTTAATCAAACATTTAATTATAGACATTCTGAATCGGTTATTAAATTTTCTTCTATTGTAAATTCATTTTCTACGTTTATGATACGCGTAATTATTGGCACTAAAAAGTAAAATATGACATTTAAGCATTGAAATAAAGTGTTTTTCATGCCTGATAGGAAGTTATAGATTAAACTGCTTTAGTATATATTTTTTTAAAGTTCATATAATACAGGATACATAATATAGGACATAAGTTGAAAAGTGCTTATGACTTAGGTTTGTCTCTCCGTCTGTCCGTCTAGCAGTCTGCCCGCACTCTAACTCCCGAAAATATACTCGGATTGCCCTGAAATTTTTTGATGTTATTGACGTTTACCATAGCACGGTACCTATTTGTAATGAAGTTTGTAGCATGCTTTGTTCATTTACAGGGCCAGCCAAAAGTTTTCCGTTACATTACGGCCTATGGGAAAAAATCGTTTCAAATGATTTTTAATGATTTTACGCACGCTTTCAAACATAATAAAATTTATATGCATTTATGAAGGGCACTAAAATATGCATTCCGTTGACTATGCGATGCACAGAATAGCTTTTGTTCATTTACAGGGCTAAAAAAGGAATTCAAATACATAATGATATAGGGGTGGAGGGAATTGTTTGCAGCATACTTTAATTATGTTAATCTATTTCATATAAAATGAAATTGATGTATGTCGCTTAGGTTTACATACTATAAATTATTTCATGTATAATACGAATAATACGTATATAGCATTTACAGGGACACCCAAAATATTTCAGATACTATATTGTGTCCGAAGTACTGTTCATTAGCGATGTTTGCTGGAAATGTATTTTTAATTATGATATGCGCTTTTATGATTCACTATATTTATGCATAGTATCGTGTATATAAATGCTATAATTCCTATACAAGGCTACACAAAAGTATTCGTAAGGATTACTGGGTATGGGCGCAAATTGCTTAAAGGTGGTTTTTAAATGAGTTATGTTTTTTTTTCGCTGAACTGCATTTAATTTACCAATAAATGTTTGTAAAATATGGATAAAATGATACACAGGGTCACGCAAGGAAATGGATACATGGCCGTCTATAAATGATAATTTCTGGAAATGTGATTTCAGCAGTTTTAAGAGTGTCTTAGTTTGAATAATATTTTAACTAAATAGTAGCGTGTAATAAAGATTCTAGGTAAACTACAGGGTTGTACAAAAGTATTCAAGTATCTTTCCTTACATTAGTATAAATTGCTGAAAAAGAATTTCAACCTGTTAGGCGTTTTCTTGCTAAACTAAATTTTCCCATTATATAGTATATATACACTTAAAAAATGGGTACTCAAAATTGAGTAAGAAGTACCCAATTTTAAATGCGTCACATACTCAAAATAGCTCCGATCCAAATGTACTCAAAGTTGAGAAACACATGTATTCATTTTTTATTCCATGGTTGTGATCAAATATGAATCGTTATGCACTGCCCCCCCCCCAAAAAAAAAAAAAAAAACCTAACATTTAAAGTAAAAATGTACTGACATTTATTTCCCGTTCAAAGTTCTTAACAAGAAATGTTTAATTGATTATTTATTAAGAAAAATAGCAAAATTCTTAGCAAGATACTCAAATCGAATATTTTTATGACAAGAGCATTATTTCCAAGTACTTTTAAATTATTTTTAAAATGCTGTGCATAATTTAATATTTACATTAATAAACATCATTTATGCCGCTATAAATGAAATGAACCATTACAGGGTACAAAACTATTCGTTTGTTTGGGTTTTATAACATGTGATGTTTCAAAATAGAGAAAGCATAGGTTCATTTTTGATCCAAAAATATTCAATTCGATATGAGTACGTCGGTTTACTCATTTTTGAGTACTTCATTTTTTTCAGTGTATCAACCTACAGATCAAATACGGGGCTGTTCAAAAGAATTGGAAAACATATTTGGCTATGGACGGTAACTGTTGAAATCAGTTTTTCAAATGTTTTATGCGTTTTCTGAAATGTTTACTTAGATATCTTATTTACGTCATTTCCCTAAATTACGATGTCTTGTTAAAGCATTCAGAAAGTGTTGGAAAGTATTTTATAATCTATGCTTAACGCATGATTTTTCTTACTCGTTTTTTTTTTCTATTTCCTAGATCAGTCTTTTCCTATAAAACATAACAAATCTATTTAGCTCATATTCACAAAATACAATATACACGGGAATAAAAAATTTAAATAAATATCGCTTATCATGCCGCTCTATAAATAATAGTTGTATTAAAATCCGTTAGTCTCCATGTTCATATTTAATAATGCAATGACAAATAACAACAAATTAAAAAAACTTACACATTCTAAATATCAAGCTTGAACTCAATATCAAGCATAGAACTTAATAAAAAAATATGGCAGTTGATAAGCATTGTTTTTTAAGTGGAAAAATTAAAAATGTTTTAGAAGAATAGGACTCCAAAATAGCGATATTTTGTTAAAAAGTACGGTAAAAAGATAAGATTTTATATTTACAGCAAAAGTTTATTTTAAAATTCATCGCTGTATTAATACTTAGAAATTTTTCCAGAGAGAATCATTCGCCTTATATACAATATTTCAAATGAAAATCAAATATCAAATTAATTGCTTAAAAGGCGCAAAGGAGTGAAAAAGATTCCATGCCGGGACTCGAACCCGGGCCATCAGTATAGCACACTGACATTCTACCGACTAAACCACATGGAACGACTCCCAGCCTGTAAAATTTCTCACTATTACATGTTGGCAAGGCTACAAACGCAGCACAAGATGGAATATTTATCGTGACCCACCGACATGGGGTAAACACGAAATTTAATTAAATCCAGCATCGATTGAAACTATATTAATAATTGGAAATTTTTCCAGGGAGAAACATTCGCCTTGCATACAACATTTCAAATTAAAATTGACTTTTAAGCAATTAATTTGAAATTTGATTTTCATTTGAAATATTGTATGCAAAGCGAATGGTTCTCGCTGGAAAAATTTCCAAGTATTAATATAATTTCAATCGATGCTGGATTTAATTAAGTTTCGTGTTTGCATCATGTTGATGGCTCACGCTACATATTCCACCTTGTGCTGCGTTTGTAGCCTTGCCAACATGTAATAGTGAGAAATTTTTCAGCCTGGGTATCGTTCCATGTGATTTAGTCGGTAGAATGTCAGTGCACTGTACTGATGGCCGGGTTCGAGTCCCAGCATGGAATCATTTTCACTATTTGCGTCTTTTAAGCAATTAATTTGAAATTTGATTTTCATTTGAAATCACAGTGTTTATCAGTGTTCGTCACAAATGACACATATTTCACAAATTGGTCACAGTGTGACTTCAAAGCATTGTCACTTTCGTCACAGTTTCGTCACAAAGTTAATGCCAAAATAGTCACAAATGACACACTTTTCACAAATTTGTCACACCGTGACCTCACAGAGTGGTCACAATGTGACGTCACAAACGACCTCTAAAACGGCCATAACGACCTCGCATTCTAGTCACTATGACGTCACATCGACGTCACGTGACGTCACATCGACGGTCATAAAGTCACAGTGTGACTTCACAACGACGTCGCCGTGACGTCACCATGCCTTACGGAAAGTCAACAATTTCTTTAAAAAATTAGTGGTATCCGGCGGGCCACACTTAGACATCTCTGGCTTACGGGGTTGCCAGTTTGACGTTTTTGTCAAATAAAAATTTCAAGTTCACACCGGTATTTCTGAAAGAGTAATTTTTACTTTAATACGATCACGCAGGCGCCTATATTCATGTTTTTCACTGTGAGGCGGCGCTCGAATTCAAGTGTTGCTTCATCTGGCGGCGGTTTACTTTCGCTTATTCAGACACTGTGTGTAATGACACGCCCCTCTCTTATTTATGAAATTGAACTTGAATATCACAAGCAGAAATGATTGTGAATGTCTGAAAGTTTGTAAGGAGTAAGCAAATTACTTAGAGACATGATTTTATTGGCTGCATATGTATGAATTTAATATAAATGTCTTAAAATCTAAAGAAGTACGGACAACATGATATAAATGCATTTTCTGTAAGGTAGAAGCCACGCCCTTAGTCAATGATATTTTTTGAATGAAAACGAGAATTCTCGTTTCCCGTTGTGAATGTATAAGGTTTGTAATATTGAATTGTTTTTATTACTGAATTTTTGAATATTCAAGTGTGATCCACCTGTAGTGCACGCCGTCTGTGGCATAATCGAATGTTACACACCTGTAGTGCATGCCTTCTATTTAACAATGGAGTGTGACCCACCCACACGCCGTCCCATGCGACAGTCTAGCGTGAGCCAACGTTGATGCACGCCGGCGTGAACGTGTTAAGCAATCATGAAGTGCCTGCTATTAAATAAATAAAGGAAAATTATAAATAATTTCTGGTATGAATGCGAAATTTCGGCATTATCCCTTTGATGGGCACTGGTATATATTATATACCATCTACGATTAATGAAGTTTTACACCAGAAAAAATTTATTAAATTTTACTTTTCTAACTTTGGTGGAATAAAGCCCTAAAATTGCTTCTACTTAGTTTGAAATAGAATTTTTCAAAGATTCCGGTGGGAATTCAGCATTTCTCAAACGTAATTGCTTGCCCCTCAAGGGGTTAAAAGAGGCCAAACTGGCAGCCCTGTTTATTTAATGTAAAAATTTCTTTTGTTAAAGATATTGAAGAATATTTCCCCAAAAAAACCTTGTGGCAATGGTCCTTCTACCACGCAGAATTGCCGTACTAAAATTAAAAAGAAAAACGTAGCAGAATTCCCAGCGTTCCTGTGATTAATTGAAGTTGTATTTAACTCTTAAAGATTTCAACTCACCGGCTTATTTCTCTTCGATTAAATAAAGCAAACATTACTTTTAAAAATAGTGGTACACAAATTCATAGAATGGTACTTTGAGAAAATTCACTTACGTATGTCGCAACTTTTGCATCAACGCTTTGACCCAGTATTAAGCAGAAATCTGAAAAACAATGAACGGTTAGATACTTCTAAATATTTAACTTTCTGTTGTTTGAACATGCAATCAGTATAAAATATTTCTATCTGCCACTATTTTTAAACCGTTTACCATAAATTACACAAAAGATTTAATTACATTTGGAATATTGGTTTCGTTCACAATTAATGGGTTGATTGGGTTGATTGTTGACGGCCAATTATCTACACGAGGGATATGGGCCCTGGGGGGAGTGCCTTCCGTGGAGGTCTTTCTAAGGGAACCTAATCCGTATTAACGCATGGAAATCCACGGTTCGAAGAAAACCACGAAAATTCCGAACGATTAGGCCGACGGGCGCGATTGGGTTCGAACCCAGCACGTCCCGTCTACCAGCTTCGAGAGCAGAACCTCTCAGCCACTGGTGGGGCCTCGTTCACAATTAACAAAAATTTAAATAGAGTTCCCTGCAAATTCAAAATTGTACTAACTCCAGCTTTTGAAATGACAACACAAACTTTTGACACTTTATTTTGTTATTTGAAATAAAGGAACCAAGAAATGTATGTACTTTATACATTTTTGTTCGAGTTAGAAAAGTTAAAAATTTAAGGATGCTCAGTTTTAATTCACAACACATTGTTTAACTTATATAATCCGCCAAATTCAACTGATAAATATTTGATTTCAGACAGCTATTTTATCGGATATAATTTTTTTTCTAAGAGTCAATTTAGTTTACGGAGTGTACTCCCATATCTGAAATATAAGTAATGAATATGTATGTAATGTACGTAATGAATATATGAATATGCAATGCTGAAAAAAATTATTTCCTCAAGGAAAAAAAAAAAAATTAATGATGAACATTTTTTGTTCATTAATATTTTCTTTTAAATTGTGGATGTGAAACAATCCTATGATACAAGCCTGTCCAATCTCAAATGTCAATTATACATTTAATCAACTCATCAAAGGAAATAATTTACCGTAATTTCCGGCGTATAATCCGCTGATCAAACAATCAATTTTCGACCCAGAATTTTTTAAAAATAAAATTTTTAGATCGCGGTAAATATTTGGCTTCAATTTCAAAATAAAATTTCTGGGTCCAAACAGAATTGTTTGTCCGCGGATTATACGCCGGAAATTACGATATTATCATTATTAGTCCTGTTGTTTTATTTATGTTGGATCCATTACTGCTTGCTCTTCAGCTTTTCTGTACCACAAAAATTTAATAGAAATTTTTTCCTTATTTAATCGGCAGATTACGGAGATTTAAAAAGTTAAAATTTACTATAAAGTTTTTGCGGTGTAAAAAAGTGCAAGATGTTGGCAGCTATGTGTACCTAGAGATTATGCTTACTTTGTGAATGAGATAGTGGTGTTAACAATATTAAAAAATTAATATAAGAATTTCCAATAAAATTTATTTTCTGTATAAAGAAAATTAATTTTTGTAGTAACAACTAATATAATATGAAATAGGAAAATCCTAATATGAAATTGGTAATGAAAATGAAGGAGTTATTATTGAATTCTCCTTTCACTTTAGTTATTTTTTTACATTGTAAATATTTTTGTGATATATAAATAAATATGAATGTTATTTTAAAGTTTGCTTATTTATTTATACATGTTATATGTGAAATCTTTTGTTTTCTTAATTAACCCTTTGCACTCGAGAGGTGACGCTCACTCACCACTAGTGCTGCCATGTGTCTTACGTAATTTCGAGCTCCAAATGCTCTGCACCAGTATTTTAAAGAAATTTTCTTAGTCATATTTAATGGCAGAATTATTTGCGATTAAAGATGGAGAAATAATCGATAAGAAATAAGTGGTGTCAAGAGAATTTGGAGTCCTGATTTACGTGTGATACCTGGCAACACTAGTGGTGACTGAGAGTCACCTGTCAAGTTCAAAGGATTAATAAGTAATTTTTGCATCTATTTAGTATTATTGTAGTACTCGCGTCAGCTTGTATAAATATTTCGCTAAAAACTCAATAAGCAAATGTTCAAGTAAAATTACACAACGCTTTGATCAAAATTAATGCCTTTATATAAGGAAATTTATGCGAATGCATTTTTCATTGTTACCAATTGCTAGAGGTATTTTATTACGATCACCTTTAGTGTTACATTCTGCAATTACTAATTTATAGCAAAATACACTTAGAGGTCATGTGAAGACTGGATTGTATCGCATATTAAGTAGCCGATTTTAAAGTGTCTAGAGATTTTCAGCAGTAAAGTATTTTGATTTCAGTCAATTATTCAGAACATAACGCATAAAATCTATATATGTGGGTTTTAATGCGAGTACTGTATTACCTAATCGAAACTGATTCTCTTCAAACTGTGAATATGTATAAAAAGGTTTAATACATCACCAAACATACAGCTTAATATTCAAAATAACATTGTAGAACTCACACAAGCTTCCCTGAGCCTTGCGTTGAAAATCACCAACCAACTCTATTGCCGAATATCTATAGAACAACCATATCTCGGTCTCCTCTTTTCACTTCCCGCGAGTCTCGCTTGAGATATCCCGTTCATTTAACCCTTGAGTCTTATCTTTTATTCCCATATTTTACTGTGGATTTTAATGTGAGTACTGTATTACATAACTCTTTCAGGGCCAGAAGAATTCTGTTCGTAAACTGATGAAACATGAAATAATTGACTGACGCCAGAATATTCAAACGAATTTCTCAGAAAACAAAACCCCGCTAATTTGCACTTTCATTACAAAAGCAAAATTTTTTAAAAAAATTCTTGTGAATTTTGTCTGTTTTGGAATTAAAATTAGGTGGCTAGACCGTCTAGCTACCGCCCTTGAAAGGATTAATAAAAACTTATACTCTTCAAACTGTGAACATGTATAAAAAGGCTTAATACATCACCAAACATACAGCTTAATATTCAAAATAACATTGTAGAACTCGCACAAGCTTCTCTGAGCCTTGCGTTGAAAATTAACAACCAACTCCATTGCCGAATATCTCTAGAACAACCATATCTTGGTCTCCTTTTTTCACTTCCCACGGGTCTCGCTTGAGATATCACGTTCATTTAATCCTTGAGTCTTATATTTTATTCCCACATTTTCGGTCATCCTGACGTTTCTGGTGACCTCGTCAGTTATTTCTTACTAAAATTAAGACACATAAATTAAGCCAAATAAACAAAAAACAAAAACTCATCACGTTATGCAGATGCGTTATCCAACGGCTTCATATATTATGTATATTAATCTCTATCTTAAGAATCAGCATACCTATTTTCCCTGTTTTTTTCTGTATACTCATCTCTATCTTTAGAGGCTGTATACCTATTATCTCTAGAATTATAAGAATTGGAATAAGCATCTCTTCCAATATAAGCTATTTCAAATCCATGAAGAGAATTATTTCAACCGTCATTATACCTTTGTTTTACATAGTACCCACTAAAAAGCAGAAAAAATAATGTTTAAACATACACAAATAATACATAAAAAGCAGCAAACAGATGTTTCGAATCTACCAGCGATATTCTTCTTCACTGCAAGATAAGGAATAAAAAGAAAAGTGCCCAGCTAAACTGATGGCAATGAGGTCACAGGCTATTCACACTCATTGTATATTATACTCTTATTTTAAAGAATAGTGGTAATTAATGACCCCCCTCAAAAAATAAGTGAAGTGGGATTAGCCACCGTTTCCTCCTTTATACTTAAACAATGAACCTCCAAATCTAATCAGGGAAGCTCCATAACATAATAAACCGGTATACCAAATTTGGAGGAAATCGAATAATCCTGCAAAAAACCCATTTATCTAAATTAATGGGGATGGACTAGCCCCCCTTTATACTTACCCATTGAATCCCCAAAACGAGTCAGGGAAGCTCCTTAACATAATAAATCGGTATACCAAATTTGGAGCGAATCGAATAATTCTGCATGAAAAACCCATTTATCTGAATTAAGAGGGGTGGACTAACACCCCTTTCCCCCCTTTATCCTTAACCAATGAAGCCCCAAAACTAATCAGGGAAGTTCCTTAACATAATAAACCGGTATACCAAATTTGGAGCAAATCGTATAATTCTGCATGAAAAACCCATTTATCTGAATTAAGGAGTGGGGGGAGGACTAACACCCCTTCTACCCCCTTTATTCTTAACCAATGAACCACCAAACCTAATCAGGGAAGTTCCTTAACATAATAAACAGGATTACCAAATTCGGAGCAAATCGAATAATTCTGCATGAAAAACTCATTTATCTTAATTAAGGGGGTGGTGGACTAACACCCCTTTTCCCCCTTTATCCTTAACCAATGAACCCCCAAAACTAATCAGGGAAGTTCCTTAACATAATACACCGGTTTACCAAATTCGGTGCTAATCGAATAATTCTGCATGAAAAACCCATTTATGTGAATTAAGGGGGGTGGGGGACTAACCCCACTTTTCCCTCTTTATCCTTAACCAGTGAACCCCCAAATTTAATCAGGGAAGCGCTTTATCAGAATGAAACTAGAAAAAAAAAATTGAAGCATATGGGATGTTTCTATCAAGAGTTATCGCGTTACGTACGTACGTACATACGTACATACAGAACCGGCGGGCACATAAGCTCTCAGGCTTTGATAGCCTGTGAGGTAAAAAGGAACAGCATGCTAGAAAAAGCAAGGCTGCTCAGCCTTGCTTCTTATTGCTTTTTTTTTTTTTTTTTTAATATTTTACACGAGAATTTTCTTTTAAAACTATTTAACTTTTTTGTTTAACATATTTCTGCATGGTACATTTTAAACTTTTTCTATAATGAAAATTCCTGTTGAAACCGAAATGTTTTTATTTATTACCGATCAAAATGACCGCTATGACCGTTCTTGTGTTAATTAATATGGCAAATATTTTGTGATTACTTAAATTAAAAATTCTCCTTTCGGAATTCCCGGTGAGAATTTGTACTTCCTGAATAAAAAAAGAGTCTAAATTGGAAACTTTGGCTGAAAGAATATTTTCTATGCAAGTAATAAATGTTCTGGCCGTCAATTATTTCGATTTTCTGCAGCAAATATTTTCTGAAAGAAATCATCGCAGGCGTAAATCAAAGAAATTTGGAATTAAAGAGAAAACAGGTTTTCTAAATTACTACATTAAAGAGTAAGAAACTGTAGCTGTTGGCAAATATGCGGATATTTTTTAATTACCGTAATTTCGGGTGTATAGCCCGCGGATCAAACAATCATGTTTAGACCCAGAAAAATTTAAAAATAAAATGTAAATTTTTAGATTACGGTAAATATTGGTCTTCAAATACGGAATAAAATTTCTGGGTCCAAACTGAATTGTTTGATCTGCGGGCTATACACCGGAAATTACGGTACTTTTTAATTACTTTTAACCCCTTAATTCTCGCGCCCGTGACTATCACGGTCAGTGTATGTTACATTTTTTTTTTTTTTTCAGATTCTTTGATACCCACAATGTTTTTAAAATAGTGTAAATGGCTTTATTCCCGCATAATTTTATTTGCCATTAAATATGGTGCATATTTCTACTTCAAAAAATTGATGGCAATCAAACAATATGAATTTTAAAATATAGCCCACTGTTCGTTTTCGTAACAGGCGCATATCACTCTGAGACGATTCTACTTTCGAAAGGGTGTTCTACTTCCTCGTTCACTTGTGAAATAGTACGTTGTCTCTAAGATTGGCACTCAGCCAAACGCAGCTAAACAAACTCCGTTCACCCCTATTTTGATAAAATCAAAGCAGACCTGACGCATACGCAAAAACGTGGATGTTTGCTTTCCCAAAACAAACTGTACACTTATCGGGCAAGATGCTTAACCCTTTCAGGCGCAGAGCACTGCCATTTCTCAAATGATTGCATGAATGATTGACAGGGATTTATAAACAATTTTATTTAGAAATAAGAAAAAGCATTATTTCACATACATAATGAACGGAAAATACTTGTAACAAAATTCTGGTGCCATTGTGGCATTTGGGAATAATGTTAGTCGTTCCTTGTAATCGGACACTGAGCAACAAAGGGTATTAATTCCACGTATATCATACAATTTCTATATATTTCTATAAAACCCTCTCTCAAAAGGCAAAATTTTGTACCTACTATCCTATGAAACACTGATTAGCAGAGTATCGTCTGGTAATATATGATTTTGTTCGGAAAGTATCAAGATGTGTTGCTCGGAAAGCCGTAGTATTATAAGATTGTTCTAACTGCATTTGTGACCAGTCTTGACAAACTCTTAAAAAAATGAACTAATTCACATTTAAATTCCATTTCTCCAAAAATGAGTCAAGTTCACGCTTAAATTCAAAATTTATAAAACGAATCCGCCCAAATGAATCTCATTTTTTAAAAAGGGCAAAGTTTACTAAGGATTTATGTTTTATTGAAAAAAATATATATAAATAAAAAAGAGAAATTAAGCTAGCTGAAAAAAAGGAAAAAAAAACTATATTATTTCATATTCAAGGCTGGAGTAGCACAGTTGAAGTTTATTCCAACAGAGCGAAAAATGTCCAGACCAGGAATCGAACCCGAATACTTGGTGTGCCTTATCTGTTAGGCTATCCGGACCATACCTGGTAGACATAATAGTATCCAGGTTCGATTCCTGGTCTGGACATTTTTCGCTCTGTTGGAATAAACTCCAACTGTGCTACTCCAGCCTTGAATATGATTTAATCCAGTTGGAAAAAATATTCGTTCCCTTCATTATAGGAAAAAAACTATTTTCCATAAATTTATTAATTGACCATAATAATGTCAAAATCTCTTAACCCTCTGTCTACCAGAAGGGTCCAATGGACCCGACATGTATATTCAAAATATCTATTCAAACCAGAAAATTTCTTCAAAACAAACTAAATGTATAAATCAGACAATAATAAGTTAAATAAACAAATTAAATAGTTTTAAGTAAAAATTCTGGTGTAGAATGTTTTTATAAAACTTGAGTAAAATTTCCGGTAGTTCTAGGGTTAATTAATTTGGTATTGCAACAATACAAGTCTCGCAGCGTTCCTAAAATTTTCGTACTTTGCTACCACTAAATTAAAACGATAATCTTAGTTGTATAATTCTATTATAGATGTCAAAAGGATATACCAAGAAGAATTCTTAATTAAAATACTGGCAGCAAAGAGCGAAAATTTTAGGAACGGTGCGAGCCCAGACAATAGTTAAAATACTCAGGTGTAATTAAAATTATTGTAATTAATACAATTAATTTCTGCCAATTAATATTAATTTATGAAACACTTGTGTGGTTTTTAGTGCTAAATTCCAAGGGTAATTTTCTCTTGAAAATGTGACTTACCATTAACCCTTTCAGGAGCAAAGTACTTACGTTGCTAAAATGTTAAAATGATTGAATGACACAGGGATTTACGAACAAATTTATATGAAAGTAAGTAAAATCTTTTCTACACATACACTATACAAAGATAAATGTAATTCCTAAATCCTAGTGCTAATGTGACAGTTGGGATTTAAAATTAAGCGGTATATATAATATACCGGTGCCCTTCAAGGGGTTACACATTGAAACCGGAATTATATCCCCTTTAAAATGCACAACTTGCATTTGACACCAGATTTTTTTTTAATAGCAATTTTGTTTGAATTTATTACAAAGTTTAAGTTATCATATAAAATATATGTTTCCATTCAAAAATACTGGCATTGTATTAAAAAAATAAATAAATAAAATAAACTTTTCCGGTACCATATGGTTTCCACTAAGATTTAATGGGTTAAGAAAATTACAGTATATATTTTTATTGATTTATTTTTTATTTAAGGATGTTGATCAGTAAGGTCTCAAATTCAATTCGCTATTGTTAAATCTATTAGGGCAGAATGCATTCTTATTTTAAAAATATCTCTCCAGAAAATTAATATGCTTAACTTCATTTTTTTCTTTGTACAATTTTGAAAGGTTGTCTGGGTTTTTTTTAATTATACAGATGTTTGAAAAATACATGCTTAATTTTACTTGAAGTTTTTAAATCTTATTCTCCACACGTCAACGTTTAACCCTTTCAGAGGCAAGTAATTGTGCTTCTATATTGACGAATTCACACCAGAATCTTCAAAAAATGTAAAATAAATAAAAGCAATTTTACGACTTTTTTTCCACCAAAGTTAGAAAAGTAAAATTTAATAACACTTTTCTAGTGTAAATCTTCATTAATCGTATGTGGTATATAACAAATCCCACCCCCCCCCCCCCCTCAAAAAATACACATAAAACATAAGAAATTTTGTGAACTAATAAAAAAGAGAGGGGGGAGGGGAGAGAAAAAAAAATCATGCGTCAATCATAGGTTATGGTAGACTTTCCAACATTTAAGAATATTGTAACGGAACTTCACCATTTAACCCTTTAACAGGCAGCGTCCACAAGAAAGAATACATAATTTTAATTCCAAAACTGACAAGCTGCACCAAGAATATTTAATTAAAATTTTCCTTTTATAAAGTACGGAGAAATAGGCCAGTATTTATTTTAAAATAAATTGTTTTATAAATTCCATCAGCCCATCATTTTATCATTTTACATACAGACTTACTGCGCGCTGAAAAGGGTAATAACCTGAAAGCAGATAACTTTAAAAGATCGGCGTTCGTATCCAGGCGGCTGTGCTTGAAAACCGAATGACGTTGAAATAAAAGAACAATCTGGTTTCAGATTTGTATCCATATTTGATATTTCACGTCTATTTTCATAAACTCTTCCAGTAAAAAGTATTTTTGACTAGTAAATGGTCTGTTACTAAATAAAAGAATAAAAAAATAAAATATTAGAACTGTTATATTACCAGAAATACTCCATTTAAATTGTCCATTTTCTTCTTGTACCAGCACATTGATAACATGCTTTATTTTATAATAAGAAGTTATATTTTAATTTCTCGTTTAATTGAAAATTTACTGTTTAATTTAAACATATTATTACTTGGTATGTGCATAATACACAAATAAAGTAATCAATATTATATTAATCAATAATCAATTGACACTCGCATAGCAGGAAATTAAGGTGAAAACGTGAACAGTTCAACGTTTTCACAAGTTTTTACTATCTTCTTTTCAGTAACTGACATGAAATGAATCATTCAAATTTTCCAAGGTTCTCAGTACCAGTATCAAGGTTTTGATACTCCCTGGATTAAAGAACTACTATACTATTACTAAGGATTATAGCACCACTATATCATATTGAAGATATTTGACTAATAATGCCCTATTAAATTATAAACATAAGTTCTCTTATACGTCCATTAAAAATATTTCACAAATATATATTCTAAAAACACACTCAAAATATATATTAAACATTTAATTGCTAAAAAGAACGTTAAATGTTAATAAAATATATTAAAAGATCTTAGTAATTTGACATGTTTCGATTGAATTTACTCAATCATCATCAGAAAAACAAATAAACACTAAGATGGAAAATGACAATATACTATTACAAATGAAATTTAAAAATAAATAAATAAAAATCACGCGCGTAATATTTTAACATGTTTCACGTTGCCTTATTTTATTTTCAAATTATCTAACAATTCAATCCAAATATTTGGGATTTGAAATGACAAGGAATCATTGCAGACCATTGAGTTTCTGACGTAAATTTCAATAGATTCTCTAATAAAAAGTTGCAAATAAAAATCTGACCTATAAATTAATCTACTTTCATTAAACAAAATATTTATGTTTTCTATTTATTTAGCCTAGATAATGCGGTTTTACCTCTATTAAATTTTATGTCAGCAATGTGTTCTTTACATCTCACTTTGAATTTTCTCTGAGTCATGCCAATATAATAATTTCTATAACCACCTTCTTTAAGAAAAGGAATCATATAAACACCGGAAAGGTCAAATTTATCAATAGAGTCAATTCTAGTGGTTAAAATTGATTTTAATTTTCGAGGCGGTCTAGCAATTAAATTTAAATCAAACTTTTTTAGTTGAGTTTTAGCGGATTCGAAGAAATTTGAATAATAAGTTATAACCACCCTTTTCATGTTATTTTCTCTGTCGGTTTTATTCTCAAAAACTGCATCGTTCATTTTGTTATTAAACTTTTTAATTAATTTATTAACTATTTTAATTTAATATCCGTTGTTAATAGCTATAGTTTTAATTTTATCTAATTCATCATTTAAATTTTCAGGGGAACAAATTCTAAAAGCTCTGTTAATAAGGAATCTAAAGGTAGATAATTTATAAGAATATGGAGTGCAAGCATCAAAAGGTATAACATTTAAGTTAGTTATTGGCTTACGATATATTGAACAAATTGGTTTATTATTTTCTCTTTTTAATTCAACATCTAAAAAGATAATTTCTTACCGGTTTCAAGTTCAAAAGTAAATTTAATCTTATTATCTAAATCATTTAACTGTTGAATAAAAACTAACAATTTATCAACTTCCCTCCGGCAAACAATAAAATTATCATCTACATAACGTAGCCATAATAAAGGTAATAATTTAAAAGTAGTGAAAATTTTTGATTCAAGGGGGCGTAATTTGAATTCTGCTAGGAGGCCTGAAATTGGATATCCCATTGGGGCACCGTCTGATTGTTGATAAATTATATTGTTAAAAATAAAATAATTACTATTAATTATTAGGTTTAGGCCACTTTTTAAAGTGTTTTTCATTAGTATGTCCAAATCTTCGTCATTATATCCATCCATAGATATTTCAGAAGTAGCTCAAACCATCGAACAGTTCATTGACAATAGAGAAGATTTTCATAACTGAACATGGTGTTGTTATTGGCGCGATTTTTTTCCGACGCTAATTTGGGAAAACATCAACAGCATAAACAACAACATCCGGCTTATGAAATCAAGCAAAATTACGATACTATGGCGCCAGTTAAGTACCCGTTGCGTATATGACATTGGCGTCAGAAAAAAAATCGCGTCAATATGAGTCCGTATATGACATCTGTGCCGAATGTTTTCCCTTTTGATTAAAAAATCAAATTTCTTTTTCGAATAAAACTACAGAAAAGTTTCCATCTTCGCAAAGAATTCTTGGTACATCGTTGGCGCCTGCAACACTGTTACGCTAGCCGGGTGCAAATCTCGCCAATAGCTATTTTTCAAGTCACCAGTTAGCATTTTTTTTTTTTTTTTTTTTTTTTTTTTTTTTTTTTTTTTTTTGAGTGGTAAATTAAAACATTGCTTTGAAGTTAAAATTAAATGTCATCGTTTGTTACATCATTTAATATTTGGCCAGATGCCATATACATGGCGTGATTTTTTTTTCTGACGTTTGGCGTGATTTTTTTTACGAAAATTTGGCGAAAACCTCGTTTTCGAATACCAGTTACATATGTATTTTTGGTACTACTTAGTTATCCCGTCGACCAAAAATCTATCACCAAACTATAAGATTAACCCTTTAACCGTTTGGCCCGGATTTTCCGTTCCTAGAAATCTTGTTAAAATGGCTGTAGACCAAAATATTTTAAACGGAATTCTATTTTGAACCTTATATAGAAAGTAGTGATGTTAAAGATATTATAGCATCAAACTGAGATTTAAAAAAAATAAATCCTGCGATTTACAAGCATTCTTATAAAAATACTGCAAAACCTTCGGACGGTGAAAGGGTTAAAGGCCAATAATGGTTGATCGAAAATGTCACATTCACTTGACTTTAAGCAAGTTACACGTCTTTACGTCATCAAGTGATTTTTTTTCGACGTTTTATTCGTATATTTATTAATGTTGTACAATTTTCTTTGTTCTTTCATTATTTAAAATAAAAAATATGTCAATTTGTATAATTTGGCGAGTGGTTTGTCGATTTATATAATTTGGCGAAATGGGTCGATGGAATAACTAAGTAGTACCGTATTTTTAATTATTTTCTATTATTTTTTATTTTTAAAGGAAAATAACAAAAAAATTAATAACTATGGAACAAAACAATTTATGTAATTTAAAAAAAGAAAAGAAAATAAATAAACATTTATTATTAAATAAGCAACAATAGTCGAGTTACCATGTCAACCAAAATAATGCCATTTTGGCGCCAATTAGTTACCCCGGTGCGTATATGATATCTGTGCCTAATATTTTTCTTTTCATTTCGTTTAAAAAAATAAGGAAGTGAAAGTCATTTTATTTTAAATGTTTCAGTTTGTATTAAATAAAATGATCATGAAATACAAATTGAATTATGAATAAAAGTAACATGATACATTTCTTAGCATACATTTAAGGGAGGCCAAACTTCTCGACAAATTAGTGTAAAATAGTAACCTTTTCTAAAATCTGAAAAAAAATATCTGTTTGATTAAAATTTGAGTTGCCATCATTAGAAAAATGTATATAAAATTAGAAAAAAATTAATATTTCGAAAACTAATTCGAATTTAAAAATTCTAATACCAGTTTTTGAAATCTGTGGATCAATATTGATTTTTGGTGTTAATTTCATTGCAAACTATTCCGTATTTTAGGAGAAATCGCCGTGAAACATAATCAGTTGTTTAATCAGTCTATTCATACTTCCGTTTCATAAATTCGTTTCATTAGGATTTTATATATATAGGGTAGATATATTTTAACTAAGAACTTAAATTTACTTCAATTAATGTGGTATAACTTTGCGTAATTTCCCGCGTATTCACTGCGGCTTAGATAAGTCTTTTTCAAACCGGAAATTTTATTGAAAAAAAGAAGTAAAGTAAGTGTTAAGCAGAAATAAGTCACATTTCATTTAAAATAAATTCTGGTAGGAGATCGAGTTATCTGAGGTGCGGCAGATACGAGCGAAATTGCAGTACCTAATGTATATGCATCTGTCCCTTTCGAAAGACTCGGGAGATTTTTAGATAAAATTAATATCATTCTCATAGCTACCTCCCTTCTACTTTAATGGATATGCTCGTAACTTTAGGACCACGCTCCACGGCGATACTGTGCCACCATATGCGAAATCCCTGTTATAATTCGGGGCAATAGTTGGAAATAATATATCGGTATGAACAAGCGGAAATTTTTGGAAAAGGTAAAGAAACATTGTAATGTTAATGAAATAATTCATCATACACCATCTATAGCTCTGTCGACATTTTACCTTAACCCCTTGGGACGAGCGGCACGTATACGTGCCGCACGATGCACTCGGAATCCTTGTTTTTCCTCACCAGTAAAATTTTACTGTAAAATTTGCCTTATATAATCAGAGCATTTTCTCGATTCAAGAAGACACAAATTTCTGTTTTTAAAAAACGGTGACAAAAGATTAAAAATTTCGTAAAATGTCCCGTCGCGAAGGGGTTAGTAATTGTAACTGACATACTGCCATTGAGAAAGCTAGAGGTATTTTACCCAATAATGCCTTAACACTAGAACGGCGGGAAATTTTACTCAAGTTTTATAAAAATATTTCACATCAGAATTTTTACTTAAAACAATTTAACATTTTTATTTAAGTTATTTTTGTGCAGCATATATTAATTTTAAATTATAAAAAGTTTTCTGGTTCGAATCAACATGTATTCGTTTGGCAGGGGTCAAAATGACCCCTTGCCGCCGT
This sequence comes from Maratus speciosus, assembly GCA_963932465.1. NCBI lineage: Eukaryota > Metazoa > Arthropoda > Arachnida > Araneae > Salticidae > Maratus > Maratus speciosus. Next base: position 440,477,420 of record OZ010796.1, on the reverse strand, counting down.
TCTAGTAATAAGTAAGAATTTAACTACAAAATGTATTATTGAAATTTTAATGACAAATGATGAAGTTTGTAATGATAATGTTTCGTACAGTATTTCGGAAATTTGATTAAATATTTGTCCAGTCTGTTTCTATTTTTACATATAGATATCAGTGTTGCCAGTGGGCTACTTTTTTAAACTTCAGATTTCTTGATTGACACCACTTTTTGAAACGATAAAATTCCTCTTGTTTTAGCCTTAATTAGCATGTCATTATATAAGGCGAATTTTACTATTTCATAAAATATCAATCTAGAAATCTGAAATTTAAAAACGTAGTCCACTGGAAAGACTGATAGATGTCTTGTCATTATGTCTTGGTGGTGTGTTGTCATTATGTCTCAACAGATGGTACCAGAGGAATGGCGACTGCAGAAGGCCGATTTTTTATAACGTATGCATGGTCCTTTAAATTTAGATACCAGTATTTTATTTAAGATTTCTTTGACTTGCTTAATCTCAGAAAAATAAAGCGGAAGAAACTTAAAAAATATATTGGTACCAAAATTCAAGGGACCGTGCATACGCTGAAAAAAATCCACCTTCGGCTGCCGCCATTTTTGTGTCAGCGGTCTGGCCTAGTATTCAGGGGGCTGTGCTTTACCTCTTTGTGACTCAACAACTCCAATTTGAAAAATATTTACTCACAGGTTAGAATACATCATTTTAAGCACGTAAATAATAAATAAAAAAAACAAAGTATATAATTATTATTATTTTTTTTTTTTTTTTACTAAAAGGTACATTTTTCACATTTGTAATAAAAAGAAATTTACATATTTCTCTTGCATATTGTCAATTTTCTAATTCAAAAGTGTAAATTATACAAACTTATCTTTGAAATAGATCTATTTTTGGTCGTCTCCAGCCATTTTAATTTTACAGAATTTACAAAGTTCATTTTAGCAATAACGATGGGAAACTGCTCAAATTCTAAAGCTGTCGCTTGAAAAATTATCTCAGCATAGCCGTCTGTTGAGAATTTAATGAAAATTTATATCAACTGCTGTTTTGAGAGCTGTCAGCAATAAATATATTCGTCTATTATAGCACACCGTATAAGTAACAACGATTTTTCTTTGTTACTGATATGCAAAGCGGGAATGTAAAGGGTTAAATAATTTTAACTTGGAATCATTGAACTAGGAATAAAGAGTAACTGATATCCTCAGAATAGAGAATCCTGAACTGCAACCGGTTTTGAATGTCCTGATTAGCTGCAGTGGAAATTTCCACCAATAAAAAATATTCTTTTTCTTGTTTAAACGCCTTATTAATGCAAAATTTCAGTCATAAATAATGGCAAAAAGAGATATTCACTTTTACTTGTTTAAGTTTACTTCGGTGGTAGTCAAAGTGTTGCCAGTGGGCTACTTTTTTAAAATTCGGATTTCTTGATTGGCACTATTTTTTTGAAATGGTAAAATTCACGTTATTTAATGACATATTAATTACGGTGAAAGAAGGGAAATTTTACATTTTAAAAAAGTGGTGCTAATCATTAAATCTGAATTTAAAAAAAGTAGCCCACTGGCAACACTGTGTGGTCATGCTGTGCGATTCGTTGTGGTGTGTGACAACCTAAACAACCTCATGTCAGTGTCAATGAAAAAAAAAAAAAAAAGATTATAATAACCGGGCCTACTGCCATCAGTAATAACAAATAGAATTCATTACCATATTTATGAGTGAAATTTTCCGTGAATAAGGAGCTTAAATAAGACGAAATTTTATATTCAAATTTACTGGTGATAGTTTGCCCCAGGGTTAATCAGAATCAGGTTTTTATGCCTGTGAATATCACGGGAGCGATAATTAAGGAGTTAAATACTAGTACCCAGAGCATTTGGAGCTCCGGTTGTCGCGGGACACCTGGCAACACTAGTTGCAAGGAAGCAGGGTTGTCAGCTTGGCCTCCAATTTTAATCCGATATTTCAAATTGATAGCGTAAATTTCGGAAGAAGAAATTTTACTTTAAGCGATCGTTAAATGTCTCTTATTAAATGGAGCATGAAATACTATTATTTATTTCTGGTATAAACTTGGAATTTCTGAATAAAAATGGAGGCCAAACTGGCAACGCTGCAAGGAAGATTTCGTATTCTTGAATCTCTCCAGATGTAAATTCTTTTGCAACCAGAAATAGAACTAAGCATCGACTTATCAGTAACGGGAACAAGGTCGCCAGTTTGACCTCCATTTTTGTTCAGAAATTACTCGTTCATACCAGAAATAAGGATTTGTATTTTATGCTTTATTTAATGACAGACATTTAGCGACCTCTTAAAGTAAAAATTCTTCTTTCGAAATATCCGGTATGAAATTGGAATTACGGATTAAAATTGGAGGCCAGACTGGCAACCTTGAACGAGAACATGGGCCCATTGGTGTTCATCCCAGTTCGAATGTTTTTTTCACCAATTAAAGCGATCCGTCTTTTGTCTGGAAGATACAGAAACAAATACCCTTGGGTTTATTGCGTTACAAACTTTTTCATTGTGACAGTGTACAGAGATACAACAGTTCCAGAGGATGCTGCCAACACTAAACGTATCTGTTGAGCAGTAGACTGTCTTTTAGGACGAAAATGTATGGTCAGACATCGATTTTGAGAAGCAGTTGTTGTACGTTTACAACCTTGTCTATGCCACCTTACAAAAGTTTTAGAGTTTTGAAATTATTTTCCCAGTGTACAGTGGTAGCCACAATTGTGGACATTTTTTGAAATTTTCATGTTTTATAACTTTGTGTGCTTGAAGAATATAATAAATGTCACTTAAATAGTAATACAGCACTTTTTATATGTTAAATTCAAAGAAATGTTATGTAGAATTTCATATAAAAATAATTACGATATCTACATTACAAAAGTTACGCTTACAAAGAGTAAGAACTACCTTAGATTTTATTGTATTTTAAAGTTACACTTACACATTCAGCATTTAGTAGGATAACCTTTGTTTTTTATTACAGCTTCACAGAGTCTTTTCATTGAGAGAACTAGTCTTTTGAGTTCATCCTTTTTAACCCTTTCCGGCACAGGAAATTTTGTTCTAAAATGATGAAATCATCGACTGACACCGGAATTTACATACGACTTTTTTCAGAAATTAAAAACTTGTTACTTTACACTTTCAATGTTAAAACAAAATTTTATTAAAGTATTCTTGGTACCAATTGTAAGTTTGGAATTAAAGTTAGGTATCCCGACCCGGGCACACTGTGCTGGAAAGGGTTAATCAGATGATGCCAAGAATCAATTATAGCTTCAATAAATTGCGTTTTATTAGATAGACACTTTTATGTGCAAGAATTTTCAAGCGTCGCCAGACATTTTCTATAGGATTCAGATCAGGGCTGTTTCCTGGCCAGCGTAATAATTGTATTCTGTTATTTTTAACCCTTTCAGGGGCAAGGAACTTTTACTCTTAAAATGTTCAAACAACTTAATGACACCACTATTAACAAGAGATTTTATTAGCAAACAAGTAAATGTGCATTTTCATGCACTTAATAAAGATGACATTTTCATCATAAAATTCCAGTGCCAATGTGCAATTTGGGATTAAAATTATGTGATGCCGTGACGGCATCACCGCTTTTTAAGGGGTTAAACCATACTTTGCATATTTTTGCTGTATGGCATGGAGCTGAATCCTGCTGAAATATAAATCAATTAAAAAACCTTAACGGGTTAAAAGTTTGTGACGCAGCACTTTATCTTATTGCTATAAGAATTTTAAATATGGAACTTAAAAATAATAATATCAAATTTTAAGTGACGCTATATTATTTATTTCATCATTTTATTTTTGTTTTATTTATAATTGCATGTAGAAGAATTATGTTAAATTTCAAAGTATGTATAAAAATGTATTCCTTGACGCTTTATCCTTCACATCTTTCATAAATTCAAACTATGAGTTTTAAAAGATATGATGTCAAAATTTAAGTGACACCTTGATATAGCTTTAAACAATTTGTTCTAAATTCAATTTTAATTGTTTTCGGTTTGGCTAAATATATTTACACATCTAACCAAAACTTTTATTTTTCCAATACACTGTTAAAAATATCACTCTAGCTGAACCTATACAAATGCACTGTAATGTATTTATATGAATTAATTGATTTATCTTTTGTGCCACGCTATCCAAAATCAAAAGTAAAATTTACGTAAATGATTTTCTTTGCGTCATAATATCCATTTTTATACATTTCGCTTAGTTGGGACACACCTTAATTAACAGCAGCTAAAACGATGCGAAAATAAATCCAATTACACTATTTAAAAAAAACAAAACTGGTGGGAGTCAAACAATCGGACTAAAAAAAAGTAGTCTACCCTTCCCGTGAAAATCACGGGCGCGAGAATTAAAGGTTTAATGTTTGTTTTACACCATGCAAATTAATGAGAATAAGATCTTTATTTTTCACATCTTTACAAATTTTTACAAATAATATTTGAAATAATATATATACTTTAAACTCTGATTATCAATATCTTTTTTGCGTGCGATAAATTTCGAAACATGCAATACCAAGTCCAACATCACAGTCAGCGCAAAAATATCGAGTTTCTTTTCGAATACGCATATTATTTGCATCCCTTTTATTTCTTCGTTCTCTAGATGGTTATTTCTTCGATAAAGCTGGTATATGTTTTAGAAAGTGGTGTTCCGTCAAACGTTTGGGATTGTTTTCCGAACTGGGGCGTTTGGAACTCCATTTTTAACATTTTTGGATGAGTGATATTTTTCCAGAAGAGACTCTACCAACTCTAATCGAAACATGAAATGAGATTTTGTTCCATTATCTTTTTTGTAAATGACGAAAGAATTTAACACATTGCAGACGGGCAATTTTTATCAAATCTGAATTTTAGAACTGTAGAATCTCCTCCCTGTTCTAAAAGTCTTTTGTAAATTGCTGTTCTAGATAGGTTTCCTATGTTTATGCATCGGCAAATATATTTCAATGCACAAATTTAATATAAAATGTCTTACAATCTAAAAACATGTGGACAACATGATATAAATGCATTTTCTGTAAGGTAGAAGCTACGCCCTTAGTTAGTGATGTTTTTGAATGAAAACGAGAATTCTCGTTTTCCTGTCTTGAATGTGATAATATCGTTTGATCTAAAAGATGAAAAAATATTTTTCTATAATACTCTTTTCCTCTTTTCTGTTTCACTGTCCCATATGTATCTGTTTGATTCTTCAGAAGCATGTCTTTCAATTGTGGTGATGTATAAAAGTTATCCATTATTAACCCTTTACATTCGGCGTCTCTTACACAAATTTTATTCGACCGGCAGCACTTTTTTAAAAGAAGTTTCGTTCAAGTACAGAATTTCAAAAATGCTCTGATTAAATAAGGTACATTTATTTTCCTTTATTACTGTTGCCAAAAACGAATTTTGCAAAGAAAGATTATGTTTCCGCTCCGGAGCAGTGTTGCCAGTGGGCTACTTTTTTTTAATTGGGATTTCTTGATTGGCACTACTTTTTTGAAACGGTAAAAATCACTTTGTTTTTTATCTTAATTAATATGTCCTTAGATAAGGCACATTTTACCATTTCAAAAAAGTGGTGCCAATCAAGAATCTGATTTTTTTAAAAAAAAAGTAGCCCATCTGCCAACACTGCTCCGGAGCCTTCGAGTGCAAAATGGTTAAACAGTATCCTTTTTAAAATAAAGGTTTTATAAGAGATATTACGACTTGCATGGACTGGGGTAAATCTTTGCAGTGCGGATGAAATACAGTACCTTTCTAGGTATATATAATTTGTGAAAATATGTAACCGGAGCATGGCTCACACAACATACATGATTTTATTCCGTAATGTAACATTTTCGTGGGGATATACTGTCGCCACGACAAACGACCTTTATAAAGCATAAGTGTTTCATCGATGGTTATTTCACGTTGTGGATTCACAGCCCGTTGGAAGCAACTATTTACATGTCCTTATACTGGCAAAATCTTGTTTAATTTAGGATTTGTATCATTATTTTGATCACTCCGGTCGTACTAGTGTTAAACATATGTACAGCCCCCTAAATTTAGACAACAGCATTTTATAAAAGATTTCTTTGACTTGTTGAATCTCATAAAAATAAAGCTTTAAAAACTTTTAAAAATTATTGGTACCAATTCTCAAGGGACCTGTACACACGCTGAAAAATATCAGCCTTCGGCAGCCGCCATTTTTGTGCCAGGTCTCAGGCCTAGTATTCAGGGTGCTGTGGCTTATACGTCATTTGCTTTGATTTTATACAATAGTACAGTTTAAAAATATTTTGTAAATTATTTTAAAATTTTAAGCATCATTTATATTTCAAATGTTCTTTACACGAAGATGGTTGTTTGTTTGTCCACGTTTTATGTTTAGAAAATCTAAATTCGAACCAGAAATTTCGAATAGTATTTTTTATTACAAACATTTTACTATTACAAAAATAAAACTTCTTCTTTTGCACTTCTCGGCAAGAATTCACACTTTCTGAACCTACAATGAGGCGAAATTGGTAGCCTAAAGAACCATTTTATACAGGCAGTAAATGTTATAGCTGCCAACTGCAAGGATTTTCTGGAACCAGTATTTTAAAAAAGAAATTATCGCACTAATTAATTGGAGTAATCTACGGTTTAGTTTTGCCAGGTGTCCCGCCTAAATCTGGGTTGAAAATGCTCTTCACACCAGTATTTGAATAAATTTTTTTCTTCTTATCCAATGGTCGAATAATCTGCGAATAAAAATGGCGAAATAAACTGTAAAAAATTAGTGGTGTCCAGAAAATTTAGAGGCCTGATTTACGCGGGGCACCTGCCAACACTAACCAGGGTTGCCAGTTTGGCCTCCACTTTTAGTCAGGAAATTTGGATTTGCAGCAAAAAAATAAAAAAGTATTTTCACATCTATTTAAGGACAGACTTTTCTTGATTACTTAGAGTTAAAATTCTTCTTCACTAATTTCCGGTCTGTAGTGTGAATTTCGGAACAAAAATGGAGGCCAAACTGGCAACCTTGACACTATCTGCGATTACATAATGCGAAGAAAACTCTACAACATTACTGGATTAATGAAAAAAATCTTAGCAGTTAGCGAATATGCAAATGTTGTTTCCATTACTTTAATTCACGGTATTTCAGACATATCTCACAATTTTCGAAAAATTCTATTGCCATCAGTCAAATTTTATACCTACCGTTCTACAAAATAATGATAAAGAAGGATGAGCTTTACGCATCCAGAAATAGCAAATAAGCTTTCAAGATGTGCTGAGGCCTATAATGGGCAGCAGCTGTTATATGGTTATAGTGAAATTACGATTAAAGAGGAGGACTCGTGTAGTGTGCTGTTACCAGTTGATAGTGAAGTAACCGAGGAAGTTGTGGGAAGATTGCGGCTGTTTTTTCTTTTTAAAATGTACCTCATTACCACCGGGACTGGCATTCCACCAGTAAATTTGAATAGAAAATTTTGTGTTTTTTAAGCGGCTTGTTCATAGAAATATTTACTTTCAAATACAGTAAAATTCTCTGTTCAAGTTGACCTGGTATTATAATCTTTTTCAGTGAAATTGACAGGAGCTTGTCTAGGTTGTCACAACATGACGGAAACGCAGGTCCTGATTACAGCCGTGATAAACTACGCCAAAGTAAATTTCCACTAATAAAATCGAATAGCTGTTTCTGCCATTATTTACAACTGAAATTTTGTATTTAATAAGGCGTCTAAATAAGAAGAAAAATTCTATATAATTTAATGATGGAAGTTTTGTCTGGCCATAGTCAACTCCTCCGAAAGCGGTTACAGTTGAAGCTTCACTATTTTAAGGATATCCTGGGTACCATATCAAACTACCCAATATGAAAACAGTTTTTCCAGTGGGCTACTTAGTTTAAATTCAGATTTCTTGATTGGCACCACTTTTTTGAAATAGTAATATCGCCTTATTTAATTACATATTAATTAAGGCAAAGGGAAGGAGAATTTTACCGTTTCAGAAAAGTCGTGCCAATCAATAAATCAAAATTTAAAAATGTAGCCCACCGGCAACACTGTTTTCATATTGGATAGTTTGACACGATACCGAGGATATGTCAGTTCCTTTTTATTAATAGTTCTATGATGGTGATACGTTATCTGCATTTTGACCGTGGCACGCCCAAAACAGAGCCCAGCCTACCACAATTTTATGTAATTTTCATTGTTTAAAATGCAGAATTTTATAATTTAACACTTTCTTTGAGCTTACTAATCATTGTTGCCATTTCGTGATTTTTTTATATTCGGAAAATTCAAATTCAAACTGGAAACTCAGAAAGAAGAATTTTTACTAGGAGCAATCGATAAATGTCTGCTATTAAAAGAAAAGTAAAGAATTCCAAGGAGTTTCAGGTAAAAACGCGAAATTTCGGAATTACATAAAAAGAAAGCCAAACTGGTAACACTTATAAAAATTATTCAAGTACAGTTTTGTTTATATATATAATACCGGCACTATACACACCCCGTGTGTTGGGTGACTAGCATAATACAGGTATACACGCAGTGAAAGTGTTAAATACGACAAAAATTTCTTAAAAAGTAAAGATAGCCTGCACTCACCACTTTGTGTACTATAGTGTGACATGGAAAAAGGCTACCGTTATTACAAAAGATCCTCTGCTAATACTTCATTTAATATCCGTTGACGCGTTGATGCTGTATTAGGGCAGGGTTGCTAGTTTGGGCCCAATTTTTATTCAGAAAACCCGAATTCGACCCCGAAATTAAAAAAATACGATTTTTTGGTTTTATTGAAAGACAGAAATTTTGGGTTTACATAATGTAAAGATTCTTCTTTTGAATTTGAAATTTCGGAATAAAAATGAAGGCCAAACTGGCAACCCCGTATTAAGGAGACAGCTCCAACACCATCTTCGTTAATGAACGGATCAATACTTGTAAAATACATAATTTTCTGATGTTTGCATGTACAGTCAGTATAAAATTATTGACGCAAATGCCTTTCTTTACAGACCGTTTAAAATTCAATCACACGAAAGGTGTCATTAAAACCCTTTGAACTCTGGTGGGCGAATATTTTCCCACTTAATTTTAATTTCCGAATGTCACTCTGGCACCGGAATATTCGACCAAATTTATTTGAAAAGAAAGTAATGTATTTTTACGTGTACATATTAAACCGAATTCTTTGCTTGCAAAATACTGGTGTAAATGTGACGTATGGGTATTTTGATGAAATTCTCCTACCAGAGCGCAAAGAGATAAACTCGGAACTGTGGGGTAGCTTCAAGGAACGCTGGATAATGTTTCTAACATTATAATTATATGTTAAATTCGGCATTATTATATCAGATAAATTTGAAACATTAACAAGGCCTAGTTTAATATACATGTGTACAAAAGTATATAGTGTGTAAATCGACAATCGAAACCTTACCCCCAAAAATTACATTTTCACAGGAGATCGAGTCTATTGCTACGAATGAATAGAAAATCAGTGTGTTTTTACGTATTAATAGTGCAGTTTAGACTACGGGAAACTTGTATTTTAAAGATCAGTTTTGCGAAAAACAGAATTAAAAAGATTTCTGTTTTAATACGCACCAGGGAAGATCTAAAATTAAGGCAAATATTAGGTCACGCATATGTTAGTATGAAAAGTCCGATTTCAAAGCGGTTTTTTTTTATTCAGATTTTCTGAATACACGGCAGAAATTTTTAATTAGACATTTTTTTTAATTCGTGGAATATCTATCATGCTATAATGTAAAAATAACTATTAAACTTTCTGGTGACAATTCGAAATTTCGAAATATAAAACAGCTTTCAAATCGCACGTTTCATTCTTAATTACCTAATCATTTAAACCAGGGGTGTCAAACTGTGTGCCACCAGATACGACTGAAATTTTATAGAAATCACTGCCTTGTTTAATCGTCGAATCTTTCGATTCAAGTTGTTGATTGTTTCGTTAAAAAAAAAATTGTGATATCCTGATGGCCACATTTTGACACCCCTGATTTAAAAGTATTTTGCAACACATATTTCTAGACGCTGTAACAGTGTTGCCAGTGGGCTACTTTTATTAAATTCAGATTTCTTGACTGGTACCACTTTTTTGAAATGATAAAATTACCCTCGTTTTCGCCGTAATTAATATGTCATCAAATAAGGCGAATTTTAGTATTTCAAAAAAGTGGTGTAAATCAAGAAATCAGAATTTAAAAAACGTAGTCTACTAGCAACACTGCGCTGTAACTAAAACTTGGTATTTACACTTTCAAGCATTAAATTCGATTGCAGCGCCGCCTATAAAAGCGTATTTATATATATATATATATATATGTGTGTGTGTGTGTGTGTATTCTAAAGCAATACTGGTAAGCGCGATTTCCACATTATATAGTATTTCTTAGATGCTATACCTACACTCAAAAGTGATACATACATGGATTAACCTCTTGAGGGGCAAGCAAAAAGTCTCTAGATATTGAATTCTCACCGGAATAATAGAAAACTTTTATTTTTAAATAAGGAAAAGCAATTTTTCAACGATTTTCCTCCAAAGTTAAAAATATAAAATTTAGTTAACATTTTGTGGTGAGAATCATGTTTAAATTAGGTGGGATATATTTTATCCCACCGCCCCTCAAGGGGTTAATTAAATTTTTAACTTTAATAAATAAATTTTGTTATCACGATATTTAATTAAAGATATTCGGTGTACGGAATTACAAATATCTGTTGTCAAACAAAGCAAATAAATGCTGATTAAAATTTCTGCTAGTTAACTCCAAATATGTATATAAAAAACTTACTTTCAAAATCAAAATTAGCGCACCGTAGGGAGAATAACGTACTATTCGATATTTTTCCCTTCCGTTTCTTCTGACATTGGAATCAGCAAAATGTGAAATTCTGGAGTCGGTGTAAATGACAACATGATTAATGAAAACTAGAAATTTAACCCTTAACGGTCATACTTCATCTCCCATGTGACGCCGGTATTTCTTCGTATCGGTCGTACGACACTTGGGAGATGACAAGAATAACATATTTGCAGTGGTGGAAAATTGCCGCAGAGGAGGAGCCTATTGACATCACTAATATTTTATAGTATTCTTCACCTTAACCCTCTGTCTACCAGAAGGGTCCAATGGACCCGACATGTACATTCAAAATATTTATTCGAACCAGAAATTTCTTCAAAACAAACTAAATGTATAAATCAGGCAATAATAAGTTAAATAAACAAATTAAATAGTTTTTATTAAAAATTCTGGTGTAGAATGTTTTTATAAAACTTGAGTAAAATTTCCGGTAGTTCTAGGGTTAATAAAAACTCAGAAATTCTGTCATTATATAAGCCGAAAAATACTACTCAAATTTACTGATGTCAATAGGCTCCTCCTCTGCGCCAATTTTCCACCACTGTATTTGGGACCAGCATATCTCTCACGAATATTATTCGGTTGACACCACTTTTTTTAAGGACCACTTTTCCCTGTACTTTGACAACATGTTCAAGGGAAAAATACAACAAAATTTATTATTAAGATTGTGCAAATCAAATGAAAAATAGTCGTCTGCAACAGACTTGCGAAATTTGTGGATACAATTGCAGCCCAGTGGCGAATCATGTATAAAAAAGCTGTCGTCCGATTAGGGTTAATAAACAATACAAAACCAAAAAATTGAATTTCATGTTAATTATTTCCAAATTCTAAATCTTTTTTAATTAGAAATTCGCATAAGAAATTCAGTGTTTTAAATTTTGCGTTAATTAATGACAGCTATTTTTTGATTATTTAACGTAAAAAAATTGTTCTTTCGGAATTCCCAGTTAGAATTCGAACTTTTTGAGTAAAAAGGGACGTAAACTGGCAACATTGGCGGAAGGTATCATTTCTATGCGAGTAAAAAATATCATGGCTGTCAACTGCTTCGATTTTCTCGAACAAATAATTTCAAAAAGAAATCATCGCACTAATAAATCAGATAAATCTAGAATTAACCCTCTTGCTGCGTAAGTTATGCTTTGCGATGAGCGTCTTTTACAGAATTTTTAATCTTTTATCGCCGGTTCTTTAAAGCAGAATTTTTTGACTATCGCAATCGGGGATAATGTCCTGATTAAATCAGACAAGGTTTTCGCTAAAAAATAACTGGTGGGAACAACCAAATAGTATAAATTAGACGGGAAAATGCATGCCCGAGTGTTTCTCGGCCTGCGCAGCGAGAGGATTAAATAACGCGAAAATAATTCTTAGAAATTACTCGATTCAGGAGTGAAAAACAATAGCATGTTTCTGATATGTGAATGGTCTTTTAACTCTTTCAGGGGCAAAGTACTTCTGCTGCTAAAATGTTAAAGTGATTAATTGACACCGGAATTTATGAACAAATTTATATGAAAGTAAGTAAAAGCTTTTCATTCACGTACATTATGCAAAGCAAAATTGAATTTTTTAATTCTGGGACCTATGTGGCATTTAGGAATTAAAATTAAGTGGTAAATATAACATACCGATGCCCTTCAAGAGGTTATCTCTTTTAAGTACCCGCATATCAAACAAATCTGAAGTTTTTCTATAAAATCCACTGTCACCAGGTAAATTTTATAACTAATATCCTACAAAACAGTGACTAAGAGTGTAATCTTTCGAGTAAAATGGTTTTGCACCTGCTATGTCGAGATGGGCTGCTTCCAGCGATGGACAGCAGCAGTAATTTACCGTTATGCTGAATGGGTTGTGGCAAAGGCGCGGCAGACATTAGGCACGGTCTTATTCGCAACGCTTACGGCTGGGGTGTCAAGGAGTGGCCCGCTGGATACCACTAAATTTTTTCAGTAATCGTCGAATCTCTGCTATTCAACAAGTCAACAATTTCTTTAAAAAATTAGTGGTATCCGGCGGGCCACACTTAGACATCCCTGGCTTACGGGGTTGCCAGTTTGACGTTTTTGTCAAATAAAAATTTCAAGTTCACACCGGTATTTCTGAAAGAGTAATTTTTACTTTAACACGATCACGCAGGCGCCTATATTCATGTTTTTCACTGTGAGGCGGCGCTCGAATTCATGTGTTGCTTCATCTGGCGGCGGTTTACTTTCGCTTATTCAGACACTGTGTGTAATGACACGCCCCTCTCTTATTTATTAAATTGAACTTGAATATAACAAGCAGAATTGATTGTGAATGTCTGAAAGTTTGTAAGGAGTAAGCAAATTACTTAGAGACATGATTTTATTGGCTGCATATGTAGGAATTTAATATAAATGTCTTAAAATCTAAAGAAGTACGGACAACATGATATAAATGCATTTTCTGTAAGGTAGAAGCCACGCCCTTAGTCAATGATATTTTTTGAATGAAAACGAGAATTCTCGTTTCCCGTTGTGAATGTATAAGGTTTGTAATATTGAATTGTTTTTATTACTGAATTTTTGAATATTCAAGTGTGATCCACCTGTAGAGCACGCCGTCTATGGCATAATCGAATGTTACACACCTGTAGTGCATGCCTTCTATTTAACAATGGAGTGTGACCCACCCACACGCCGTCCCATGCGACAGTCTAGCGTGAGCCAACGTTGATGCACGCCGGCGTGAACGTGTTAAGCAATCATGAAGTATCTGCTATTAAACTAGTAAATCTGCAGATCAGGAGCCTCAACGTCATCTTTGCAAGTCATTGTTTTTTAACACTCATTGCATAATATTCAACTTCCTACAAATCGCTTTTTAAAGTTTTCAAATTACATAAATATTTATGAGCATACAAGATACTTCGTAAAGTTCCAGAAATTAAAAGTGTTAAACAAGTGATTGAACATTAATGTTCTGAAATTCTGATGAGCTACTTATTCTGGTAACTTTTTAAATCAAAAATTGCATTTCTTCAGGGGGGCTCTGCCCCACTGAGCCCCCGGTAGTCTATTTAAATTTACATTCGCAATTTTGTATTGATTGTGCGGATGGTTATAGTATATCTTAGCTTTTTTTTACGCTGTGATTTATAACGATAAGCATAAGTTTTTTTAATAAATTAATAAAATTTAAATTTAAAATAAAATATTCATGTTAACCGTACACAGACAATAAATATTGAAGTGACGCCTAAAATCCGCTACATTCGGCACAACACAACAACGTGCTTAAAAAAAAAAAAAAAAAAAAAAAAAAAAAAAAAAAAAAAAAAAAAAAAAAAAAAAAACGGGCGAAGTCAAAGAATTTGGTCCCTGTTCCACGTGCTTGTTTTGTTTGGACCGAATGAGAGCATTTAAATCTGAGCGATAACGCACATCGTATTGCAAACTGTTTTTACGGCATACTGCATCTCCATCTATCTCTTTCCTCCGTGAATAATAGTTAATTTTATTTTACGCAAGATCTTTTTATTCCAGCATCTTTGTTTTCGATAAATGACGTCTAATTCACCTTCTATGCGTACTTACTCAAAACTTTTCATCTTGTTATATTAAGAAATACTCGAGAGTTTTTTTTTTTTTTTTTTTTTTAATATGCCGCCATATTAATTTTTCTATTCTTAATTTTATTTTTCATTTTCCTGTTTCACGACAAAACATTTCAATTGAAAATTGTTTAAAAGAAAACATTATTCCGGGTTTTGATTTTCTTGGCACCAATTAAAGAAATATTGGTAAATGTTATGGGAAAATGTTACGTGAAAATAATGTGAAAATAATGAGCAAAATATTTCAATAAAATAAATAAAATAAATGAAATATTGCCTATTTTTATTTCTGGACTAAAATCCGTCTATATGCAAAGATACAAATGCATTAATTCATCTCTTTTGACGTTGGCTTTACTCAAGCATTATACACGCAATTATACTAATATTATTTGGACCAAATTCGTTGCTAGGCAACAGAGAAAGAAAAGGAAAAAAATGAAATATGCATTATGTCAATTTGATAAAACAAAATCCTTTATATTATTGGAAAACATGCAGAAAATTCCCCCCAATATTATAAACCTAATTAAAAAAATCTAGCAAATATATTGACATAATTTATTGGAATAATTTAATAATGTTATTTAAAAATTTCAGCATCAAAAATTTACCATTTAAATCCATTTTTCATATCAGCCATTTCTTTCAACAAATGAAAATCAGAAAATCGTCTGACTTGCCATTGAAAAGCATTATAGAGCAAAATAAAATGTTCCATATTTCCCGAACGAATGAACCAAATTTAACCAAAAACTATACAGCTAAGTCCGGGTATCTCATCAACATGCCCAGTGAATTTCAAGCCGATCGGATGCTTTTTGCGGCAGTTATCGCGGAACAGACAGACAGACTAACAGACAGACAGACTAACAGAAACCAAAACTTTTCGTGTCTCCAAAGTAAGCCTTCACTGACGTTTCGGCAATAAATAAAGGAAAATTATAAATAATTTCTGGTATGAATGCGAAATTTTGGCATTAACCCTTTGAGGGGCACTGGTATATATTATATACCATCTACGATTAATGAAGTTTTACACCAGAAAAAATTTATTAAATTTTACTTTTCTAACTTTGGTGGAATAAAGCCCTAAAATTGCTTTTACTTATTTTGAAATAGAATTTTTCAAAGATTCCGGTGGGAATTCAGTATTTCTCAAACGTAATTGCTTGCCCCTCAAGGGGTTAAAAGAGGCCAAACTGGCAGCCCTGTTTATTTAATGTAAAAATTTCTTTTGTTAAAGATATTGAAGAATATTTCCCCAAAAAAACCTTGTGGCAATGGTCCTTCTACCACGCAGAATTACAGTACTAAAATTAAAAAGAAAAACGTAGCAGAATTCCCAGCGTTCCTGTGATTAATTGAAGTTGTATTTAACTCTTTAAGCTTTCAACTCACCGGCTTATTTCTCTTCGATTAAATTAAGCAAACATTACTTTTAAAAATAGTGGTACACAAATTCATAAAATGGTACTTTGAGAAAATTCACTTACGTATGTCACAACTTTTGCATCAACGCGTTGACCCAGTATTAAGCAGAAATCTGAAAAACAATGAACGGTTAGATACTTCTAAATATTTATCTTTCTGCTGTTTGAACATGCAATCAGTATAAAATATTTCTATCTGCCACTATTTTTAAACCGTTTACCATAAATTACACAAAAGATTTAATTACATTTGGAATATTGGTTTCGTTCACAATTAATGGGTTGATTGGGTGGATTGTTGACGGCCAATTATCTACACGAGGGATATGGGCCCTGGGGAGAGTGCCTTCCGTGGAGGTCTTTCTAAGGGAACCTAATCCGTATTAACGCATGGAAATCCACGGTTCGAAGAAAACCACGAAAACTCCGAACGATTAGGCCGACGGGCGGGATTGGGTTCGAACCCAGCACCTCCCGTCTACCAGCTTCGAGAGCAGAACCTCTCAGCCACTGGTAGGGCCTCGTTCACAATTAACAAAAATTTAAATAGAGTTCCCTGCAAATTCAAAATTGTACTAACTCCAGCTTTTGAAATGACAACACAAACTTTTGACACTTTATTTTGTTATTTGAAATAAATGAACCAAGAAATGTATGTACTTTATACATTTTTGTTCGAGTTAGAAAAGTTAAAAATTTAAGGATGCTCAGTTTTAATTCACAACACATTGTTTAACTTATATAATCCGCCAAATTCAACTGATAAATATTTGATTTCAGACAGCTATTTTATCGGATATAATTTTTTTCTAAGAGTCAATTTAGTTTACGGAGTGTACTCCCATATCTGAAATATAAGTAATGAATATGTATGTAATGTACGTAATGA
Source organism: Maratus speciosus (assembly GCA_963932465.1). Taxonomy (NCBI): domain Eukaryota; kingdom Metazoa; phylum Arthropoda; class Arachnida; order Araneae; family Salticidae; genus Maratus; species Maratus speciosus. Next base: position 440,460,556 of record OZ010796.1, on the reverse strand, counting down.
ATATATGAATATGCAATGCTGAAAAAAATTATTTCCTCCAGGAAATAAAAAAAAATATTTAATGATGAACATTTTTTGTTCATTAATATTTTCTTTTAAATTGTGGATGTGAAACAATCCTATGATACAAGCCTGTCCAATCTCAAATGTCAATTATACATTTAATCAACTCATCAAAGGAAATAATTTACCGCAATTTCCGGCGTATAATCCGCTGATCAAACAATCAATTTTCGACCCAGAATTTTTTAAAAATAAAATTTTTAGATCGCGGTAAATATTTGGCTTCAATTTCAAAATAAAATTTCTGGGTCCAAACAGAATTGTTTGTCCGCGGATTATACGCCGGAAATTACAATATTATCATCATTAGTCCTGTTGTTTTATTTATGTTGGATCCATTACTGCTTGCTCTTCTGCTTTTCTGTACCACAAAAATTTAATAGAAATTTTTTCCTTATTTAATCGGCAGATTACGGAGATTTAAAAAGTTAAAATTTACTATAAAGTTTTTGCGGTGTAAAAAAGTGCAAGATGTTGGCAGCTATGTGTACCTAGAGATTATGCTTACTTTGTTAATGAGATAGTGGTGTTAACAATATTAAAAAATTAATATAAGAATTTCCAATAAAAATTATTTTCTGTATAAAGAAAAGTAATTTTTGTAGTAACAACTAATATAATATGAAATAGGAAAATCCTAATATGAAATTGGTAATGAAAATGAAGGAGTTATTATTGAATTCTCCTTTCACTTTAGTTATTTTTTTACATTGTAAATATTTTTGTGATATATAAATAAATATGAATGTTATTTTAAAGTTTGCTTATTTATTTATACATGTTATATGTGAAATCTTTTGTTTTCTTAATTAACCCTTTGCACTCGAGAGGTGACGCTCACTCACCACTAGTGCTGCCAAGTGTCTTGCGTAATTTCGAGCTCCAAATGCTCTGGACACCAGTATTTTAAAGAAATTTTCTTAGTCATATCTAATGGCAGAATTATTTGCGATTAAAAATGGAGAAATAATCTATAAGAAATAAGTGGTGTCAGAAGAATTTGGAGCCCTGATTTACGTGTGATACCTGGCAACACTAGTGGTGACTGAGAGTCACCTCTCAAGTTCAAAGGATTAATATAGCCCCACCAGTGGCTGAGAGGTTCTGCTCTCGAAGCTGGTAGACGGTAGGTGCTGGGTTCGAACCCAATCGCTCCCGTCGGCCTAACCGTTTCGGAGTTTTCGTGGTTTTCTTCGAAACCGTGGTTTCCCATGCGTAAATAGGGGTTAGGTTCCCTTAGAAAGACCCCCACGAAGGGCACACTCCCCAGGGCCTATATCCCACGTGTTGATAATCGGCCGTCATAAACACAAACCAAACCAAACCAAAGGATAATTAAGTATTTTTTGCAACTATTTAGTATTATTGTAGTACTCGCGTCAGCTTGTATAAATATTTCGCTAGAAACTCAATAAGCAAATGTTCAAGTAAAATTACACAACGCTTTGATCAAAATTAATGCCTTTATATAAGGAAATTTATGCGAATGCATTTTTCATTGTTACCAATTGCTAGAGGTATTTTATTACGATCACCTTTAGTCTTACATTCTACAATTACTAATTTATAGCAAAATAGACTTAGAGGTCATGTGAAGACTGGATTGTATCTCATATTAAGTAGCCGATTTTAAAGTGTCTAGAGATTTCCAGCAGTAAAGTATTTTGATTTCAGTCAATTATTCAGAACATAACGCATGAAATCTATATATATGTGGGTTTTAATGCGAGTACTGTATTACCTAATCCAAACTGATTCTCTTCAAACTGTGAATATGTATAAAAAGGTTTAATACATCACGAAACATACAGCTTAATATTCAAAATAACATTGTAGAACTCACACAAGCTTCCCTGAGCCTTGCTTTGAAAATCACCAAACAACTCTATTGCCGAATATCTATAGAACAACCATATCTCGGTCTCCTCTTTTCACTTCCCGCGAGTCTCGCTTGAGATATCCCGTTCATTTAACCCTTGAGTCTTATCTTTTATTCCCATATTTTACTGTGGATTTTAATGTGAGTACTGTATTACATAACTCTTTCAGGGCCAGAAGAATTCAGTTCGTAAACTGATGAAACATGAAATAATTGACTGACACCAGAATATTCAAACGAATTTCTCAGAAAACAAAACCCCGGTAATTTGCACTTTCATTACAAAAGCAAAAATTTTTAAAAAAATTCTTGTGAATTTTGTCTGTTTTGGAATTAAAATTAGGTGGCTAGACCATCTAGCTACCGCCCTTGAAAGGATTAATAGAAACTGATACTCTTCAAACTGTGAACATGTATAAAAAGCTTAATACATCACCAAACATACAGCTTAATATTCAAAATAACATTGTAGAATTCGCACAAGCTTCCCAGCGCCTTGCGTTGAAAATTAACAACCAACTCCATTGCCGAATATCTCTAGAACAACCATATCTTGGTCTCCTTTTTTCACTTCCCACGAGTCTCGCTTGAGATATCACGTTCATTTAACCCTTGAGTCTTATATTTTATTCCCACATTTTCGGTCATCCTGACGTTTCTGGCGACCTCCTCAGTGATTTCTTACTAAAATTTAGACACATAAATTAAGCCAAATAAACAAATAAACAAAAAACAAAAACTCATCACGTTATGCAGATGCGCTATCCAACGGCTTCATATATTCTGTATATTAATCTCTGTCTTAAGAATCAGCATACCTATTTTCCCTGTTTTTTTCTGTATATTCATCTCTATCTTTAGAGGCTGTATACCTATTACCTCTAGAATTATAAGAATTGGAATAAGCATCTCTTCCAATATAAGCTATTTCAAATACATGAAGAGAATTATTTCCACCGTCATTATACCTTTGTTTTACATAGTACCCATTAAAAAGCAGAAAAACTAACGTTTAAACATACACAAATAATACACAAAAAGCAGCAAACAGATGTTTCGAATCTACCAGCGATATTCTTCTTCACTGCAAGATAAGGAATAAAAAGAAAAGTGCCCAGCTAAACTGATGGCAATGAGGTCACAGGCTATTCACACTCATTGTATATTATACTCTTATTTTAAAGAATAGTGGTAATTAATGACCCCCTCAAAAAAATAAGTGAAGTGGGATTAGCCACCGTTTCCTCCTTTATACTTAAACAATGAACCTCCAAATCTAATCAGGGAAGCTCCATAACATAATAAACCGGTATACCAAATTTGGAGCAAATCGAATAATCCTGCAAAAAACCCATTTATCTAAATTAATGGGGATGGACTAGCCCCCCCCCCTTTATCCTTACCCATTGAATCCCCAATACGAGTCAGGGAAGCTCCTTAACATAATAAACCGGTATACCAAATTTGGAGCAAATCGAATAATTCTGCATGAAAAACCCATTTATCTGAATTAAGAGCGGTGGACTAACACCCCTTTCCCCCCTTTATCCTTAACCAATGAAGCCCCAAAACTAATCAGGGAAGTTCCTTAACATAATAAACCGGTATACCAAATTTGGAGCAAATCGTATAATTCTGCATGAAAAACCCATTTATCTGAATTAAGGGGTGGGGGTGGACTAACACCCCTTTTACCCCCTTTATTCTTAAACAATGAACACCCAAACCTAATCATGGAAGTTCCTTAACATAATAAACAGGATTACCAAATTCGGTGCAAATCGAATAATTCTGCATGAAAAAATCATTTATCTTAATTAAGGGGGTGGTGGACTAACACCCCTTTTCCCCCTTTATCCTTAACCAATGAACCCCCAAAACTAATCAGGGAAGTTCCTTAACATGATACACCGGTTTACCAAATTCGGTGCAAATCGAATAATTCTGCATGAAAACCCATTTATGTGAATTAGGGGGGGGGGGAACTAACCCCACTTTTCCCTCTTTATCCTTAACCAGTGAACCCCCAAATCTAATCAGGGAAGCGCTTTATCAGAATGAAACTAGAAAAAAAATTTGAAGCAAATGGGATGTTTCTATCAAGAGTTATCGCGTTACGTACGTACGTACATACGTACATACAGAACCGGCGGGCACATAAGCTCTCAGGCTTTGATAACCTGTGAGTTAAAAAGGAACAGCATGCTAGAAAAAGCAAGGCTGCTCAGCCTTGCTTCTTATTGCTTTTTTTTTTTTTTTTTTTTTTTTTTTTTTTTTAAATATTTTACACGAGAATTTTCTTTTAAAACTATTTAACTTATTTGTTTAACTTATTTCTGCATGGTACATTTTAAACTTTTTCTATAATGAAAATTCTTGTTGAAACTGAAATGTTTTTATTTATTACCGATCAAACTGACCGCTATGACCGTTCTTGTGTTAATTAATATGGCAAATATTTTGTGATTACTTAAATTAAAAATACTCCTTTCGGAATTCCCGGTGAGAATTTGTACTTCCTGAATAAAAAAAGAGTCTAAATTGGAAACTTTGGCTGAAAGAATATTTTCTATGCAAGTAATAAATGTTCTGGCCGTCAATTACTTCGATTTTCTGCAACAAATATTTTCTGAAAGAAATCATCGCAGGCGTAAATCAAAGAAATTTGGAATTAAAGAGAAAACAGGTTTTCTAAATTACTACATTAAAGAGTAAAAAACTGTAGCTGTTGGCAGATATGCGGATATTTTTTAATTACCGTAATTTCGGGTGTATAGCCCGCGGATCAAACAATCATGTTTAGACCCAGAAAATTTTAAAAATAAAATGTAAATTTTTAGATTACGGTAAATATTGGTCTTCAAATACGGAATAAAATTTCTGGGTCCAAACTGAATTGTTTGATCTGCGGGCTATACCCCGGAAATTACGGTACTTTTTAATTACTTTTAACCCCTTAATTCTCGCGCCCGTGACTATCACAGTCAGTGTATGTTACTTTTTTTTTTTTTCAGATTCTTTGATACCCACAATGTTTTTAAAATAGTGTAATTGGCTTTATTCCCGCATAATTTTATCGGCCATTAAATATGGTGGATATTTCTACTTCAAAAAATTGGTGGCAATCAAACAATATGAATTTTAAAAAATAGCCCACTGTTCGTTTTCGAAACAGGCGCATATCACTCTGAGACGATTCTACTTTCGAAAGGGTGTAATGCTCACATAGGTATTTTCCGAAGTTCTACTTCCTCGTTCACTTGTGAAATAGTACGTTGTCTCTAAGATTGGCACTCAGCCAAACGCAGCTAAACAAGCTCCGTTCAACCCTATTTTGATAAAATCAAAGCAGACCTGACGCATACGCAAAAGCGTGGATGTTTGCTTTCCCAAAACAAACTGTACTCTTATCCGGCAAGACGCTTAACCCTTTCAGACGCAGAGCACTGCCATTTCTCAAATGACTGCATGAATGATTGACAGGAATTTATAAACAAATTTATTTAGAAATAAGAAAAAGCTTTATTTCACATACATAATGAACGGAAAACACTTGTAACAAAATTCTGGTGCCATTGTGGCATTTGGGAATAATGTTAGTCTATTATTTTAACACAATCAAACTGATTGGTAAAGTTATCATACGAATTGAATATTTCCAACTGAACGAAAAAATGCCCAGGCTGGGAATCGAACCCAGATCCTTGGCTTACAAGGCCAATGCTTTTCCGTTTAAGCTAACTGGGCCTACAACCAGCCAGCATATTTCGCTCAGAAAACCTTATTGGTAGAACATCTGGTCTGTCATGTAGACAGCTCAACAGAATAAACCGCAGGTAAAGGAACTCCATATAAACGATGGATACGTAGATGAACTATTATTTTAACACAATCAAACTGATTGGTAAAGTTATCATACGAATTGAATATTTCCAACTGAGCGAAAAAATGCCCAGGCTGGGAATCGAACCCAGATCCTTGGCTTACAAGGCCAATGCTTTTCCGTTTAAGCTAACTGGGCCGACAACCAGCCAGCATATTTCGCTCAGAAAACCTTATTGGTAGAACATCTGGTCTGTCATGTAGACAGCTCAACAGAATAAACCGCAGGTAAAGGAACTCCATATAAACGATGGATACGTAGATGAACTATTATTTTAACACAATCAAACTGATTGGTAAAGTTATCATACGAATTGAATATTTCCAACTGAGCCAAAAAAAAACTGAGCTGTCTACATGACAGACCAGATGTTCTACCAATAAGGTTTTCTGAGCGAAATATGCTGGCTGGTTGTCGGCCCAGTTAGCTTAAACGGAAAAGCATTGGCCTTGTAAGTCAAGGATCTGGGTTCGATTCCCACCCTAAGCATTTTTTCGCTCAGTTGGAAATATTCAATTCGTATGATAACTTTACCAATCAGTTTGATTGTGTTCAAATAATAGTTCATCTACGTATCCATCGTTTATATGGAGTTCCTTTACCTGCGGTTTATTGTGTTGAGCTGTCTACATGACAGACCAGATGTTCTACCAATAAGGTTTTCTGAGCGAAATATGCTGGCTGGTTGTCGGCCCAGTTAGCTTAAACGGAAAAGCATTGGCCTTGTAAGCCAAGGATCTGGGTTCGATTCCCAGCCTGGGCATTTTTTCGCTCAGTTGGAAATATTCAATTCGTATAATGTTAGTCGTTCCATATAATCGGACACTGAGCAACAAAGGGTATTAATTCCCCGTATATCATACAATTCCTATATATTTCTATAAAACCCTCTCTCAAAAGGCAAATTTTTGTACCTACTATCCTATAAAACACTGATTAGCAGAGTATCGTCTGGTAATATATGATTTTGTTCGGAAAGTATCAAGATGTGTTGCTCGGAAAGCCGTAGTATTATAAGATTGTTCTAACTGCATTTCTGACCAGTCTTGACAAACTCTTAAAAAAATGAACTAATTCACATTTAAATTCCATTTCTCCAAAAATGAGTCAAGTTCACGCTTCAATTCAAAATTTATAAAACAAATCCACCCAAATCAATCTCATTTTTTAAAAAGGGCAAAGTTTACTAAGGATTTTTTTTTATTGAAAAAAATATATATAAATAAAAAAGACAAATTAAGCTAGCTGAAAAAAGGAAAAAAACTATATTATTTCATATTCAAGGCTGGAGTAGCACAGTTGAAGTTTATTCCAACAGAGCGAAAAATGTCCAGACCAGGAATCGAACCTGGATACTTGGCGTGCCTTACCTGTTAGGCTATCCGGACGATACCTGGTAGACATAATAGTATCCAGGTTCGATTCCTGGTCTGGACATTTTTCGCTCTGTTGGAATAAACTTCAACTGTGCTACTCCAGCCTTGAATATGATTTAATCCATTTGGGAAAAATATCCGTTACCTTCATTATAGGAAAGAACTATTTTCCATAAATTTATTAATTGACCATAATAATGTCAAAATCTCTTAATTAATTTGGTATTGCAACAATACAGGGCTCGCAGCGTTGCTAAAATTTTCGTAATTTGCTACCACTAAATTAAAACGATAATCTTGGTTGTATAATTCCATTATAGATGTCAAAAGGATATACCACGAAGAATTCTTAATTAAAATACTGGTAGCAAAGTGCGAAAATTTTAGGAACGGTGCGAGCCCTGACAATAGTTAAACTACTCAGGTGTAACTAAAATTATTGTAATACAATTAATTCCTGCCAATTAATATTAATTTAGGAAACACTTGTGTGGTTTTTAGTGCTAAATTCCAAGGGTAATTTTCTCTTGAAAATGTGACTTACCATTAACCCTTTCAGGGGCAAAGTACTTACGTTGCTAAAATGTTAAAATGATTGAATGACACAGGGATTTACGAACAAATTTATATGAAATTAAGTAAAATCTTTTCTTCACATGCACTATACAAAGATAAATGTAATTCCTAAATCCTGGTGCTAATGTGACATTTGGGATTTAAAATTAAGCGGTATATATAATATACCGGTGCCCTTCAAGGGTTACTCATTGAAACCCGAATTATATCCCTCTTTAAAATGCAAAACTTGCATTTGACACCAGTTTTTTTTTAATGGCAATTTTGTTTGAATTTATTACAAACTTTAAGTTATCAGATAAAATATATGTTTCCATTCAAAAATACTGGCATTGTACAAAAAAAAAAAAAAAAAAAAAAAAAAAAAAAAAAAAAAAAAAAAAAAAAAAAAAAATTGAAACTTTTCCGGTACCACATGGTTTCCACTATGATTTAATGGGTTAAGAAAATTACAGTATATCTTTTTATCTTTTTATTGATTTTTTTTTATTTAAGGATGTTGATGAGTAAGGTCTCAAATTCAATTCGCTATTGTTAAATCTATTAGGGCAGAATGCATTCTTATTTTTAAAATATCTCTCCAGAAAATTAATATGTTTAACTTCATTTTATTTCTTTGTACAATTTTGAAAGGGTGTCTGTTTTTTTTTTATTTATTATACAGACGTTTGAAAAATACATGCTTAATTTTACTTGAAATTTTTAAATCTTATTCGCCACACATCAACGTTCAACCCTTTCAGAGGCACGTAATTGTGCTTCTGTATTGACGAATTCACACCAGAATCTTCTAAAAATGTAAAATAAGTAAAAGCAATTTTACGAATTTTTTCCACCAAAGTTAGAAAAGTAAAATTTAATAACACTTTTCTAGTGCAAATCTTTATTAATCGTATGTGGGATATAATATATCCCAACCCCCCTCAAAAAATACACATAAAACATTAGAAATTTTGTAAACTAATAAAAAAGAGAGAGAAGGGGGGGGGGGGAGGAAGAGAAAAAAAGAAATAAAAATATGTCAATCATAGGTTATGATAGACTTTCCAACATTTAAGAATGTTGTAACGGAACTTCACCCTTTAACCCTTTAACGGGCTGTGTCCACAAGAAAGGATGCATAATTTTAATTCCAAAACGGACAAACGGCACCAAGAATATTTAATTAAAATTTTCCTTTTATAAAGTACGGGGAAATAGGCCAGTTTTTATTTTAAAATAAATGGCTTTATAAATTCTGTTGTCAGCCCATCATTTTATCATTTTACAAACAGACTTACTGCGCGCTGAAAAGGGTAATAACCTGAAAGCAGATAACTTTAAAAGGTCTACGTACGTATTCAAGCGGCTGTGCTTGAAAACCGATTGACGTTGACATCAAAGAACACTGGTTTCAGATTTGTATCCAAATTTGATATTTCACGTCTATTTTCATAAACTCATCCAGTAAAAAGTATTTTTGACTAGTGAATGTTCTGTTGAAAATCAACATTAACACATTTTTACTCAGCAACTCCGATTTCAAAAACATTTACTCGGGTAATTAACTACATCATTTTAATCAGGTAAAAAAACTGAACACAAAACTGTTGACTAAATGGTACTTTTTTACATCTGCTTAAAACACAAAATTACTAACTTCTCATAACTATTCTAAGTTTTCTAATACAAAATCTTAAAGTTTGCGAACTTGCCTTTGTAGAAAATCTATTTTTAGACTTATACAATCTTTTAAATAAAAAAAATTACGAAGTTTATTTTAGAAATAACAGTGCGAAACTGCTCAAAACATAAATAAAACTTTGGCAAGAAACATTAACTCAGTATCGCCGTGTGGTGAGAATCATATAAACAGCTTTTATTAATTGCTGTGTGAGAAAATAACAGCAATAAATTAAATCAGCTTTGCCAGTTTGGACTTCATTTTTAATCAGAAATTTCAAGTTCATACAAGAAATATAGAATAGTATTTTATTATCTATTTAATGAGAGACATTTATCGATCACATAAAGAGAAAATCCTTGTTTGGAAATTTCCTGCTTGAATTTGAAATTTCGTACTAAAATTGGAGGCCAAACTGACAACCCAGAATTCAATTGTCTTTTAACCCTTTCCGGCACATAAAAATTCTGTTCGTAAAATAATGAAGTGATTGGCGGTCACCGGAATTCACAAACGACTCTTTTACAAGTTAAAAACTCGTTACTTTAAACTTTATTGTAAAACAAAAAAAATATTAAAATATTCTTGGTGCCGTTTATATGTTTGAAATTAAAAATAGGTGGCCCGACGTGGGGCCACTGAGTCGGAAAGGGTTGAAGCCCCCTGTAAAAGCAACGTTGACTTCTCGGAATGTTGCAGATATGCAACGCGGTAATACAAAGGTTTAAGTTATGTTTTATCCACAATGAAAATAACGCCGTCCTCTCTAAAATTGCGAAAGATGTAACAAATTATAATGGTCTTATCTCTTCCATCTCCACCGGTTCATTATCCAATTGTGAAATTACATAAAAAATTAACACGTTCTTGGACAGATTATCCGTTTTCATTTAATATATAGCGTTAAACATTTGTCTTGCGATAAAAGGGTATTGATGCAACCCAGTGATGCCATTAAATCTGCTTTTTTCATTCATAGTATATACTTATCCTCCAGAACTTATGTATAATAACTTTCCGCTTAAGTTTTAAATAGAAATAGTAATCAGTGTTGTCAGTGGGATACTTTTTTTTTATTTAGTTTTCTCGATTGGCAGCACTTTTTTGAAATAGTAAAATTCGCTTTCTTTTCGCCTTAATTATTATGTCTTTAAGTAAGTTGAATTTCAGAATTTACAAAAAGTGATGCCAAGCAAAAAATCTGAAGTAAAAAAATTAGCATACTGGAAAAACTGATAGAGATGTTAAACAAATTATCAGCAGGGACACTGCCATTTTTTCCGAACACAAACAGTCAAATTCTGCAATATGTCATAGTACAGCTGCCGTACATTCTGCATTTTTGTTACCACTACTTCTGGATAGCCAAATTTAATTGTGGAATTTCTTCGATTATTGAATTTATATAGATTAATCTATAAGTAATTTTAAATCAGAAATTTTAGTTTTCAGAAATCCCTCATATTCTAGACAGTTTATTAACTATTTGCAGTCGAGTGTCGGCAAATAACCGCGCACACTTTATTGACATGGTTGTGTTTTTATATTCTATTTTCACCAATGTATTTTTACCCCTCGCACTCTAGCGCTGTTAGTTGATATATGTTACTAGCCACCAGTGTTGCCACATCTGGAAGATTTTTTTTCAAATTTCGAATTCACACCACAAATATTTAATTGGTAATTTCCTTTTACTTTACTTATAGAAAATCAATCATCATGTAAAGCAAAAATAAGAGTTAAAACTTTCTGGTCTAATTGAAAATGTCTAATTAAAAAATCAGCTATATCATGACGACGCTGCACACGTCATGTTCTGATATAACAAAAATTGCATGACGTACGTCATAGAGCACAAGCTCAAAGCCTCCTGAATGCTAGGCCTGAGCGCTGACACAAAAATCGTGGCTGCCGAAGGCGGGTTTTTTTCAGCCTATGTACGGTCCCTCGAATTTTGTTATCAATAATTTTTAAAAATTTTTCTGCTTTATTTTTCTGAGATTAAGTAAGTCAAATAAATCTCTTATAAAATACTGGTGTCAAAATTTATGGGACCGTACATACGTTTAAAAAAACCGACTACGACGGCCACCATTTTTGTGTCAGCGCACTGGCCTTGAATTAAGGGGAAGGTGACAAGAGGTTAAAAGTACATTTTTTAGCAAATGTCCCTTGCACTAGTTGTCAAAGTGGAGGTAAAAATGTTTCTTAACACTAGAACCGCCAAAGGGTCATTTTGACCGTTTCGAGACTTTCATTCCCTACCAATTTGTTTCTATTTAGAGTATAACTTTCAGTTTCCGTGACTTATCCTATAATTCGAAAAGCTATGATATGCCAGTGATAAATTTTCCTGTCAGCAAAAAATTATGAAGTATTGCAGTAGTATACCTAGAACCGCCAAAACAGTCAAAATGACCGCCGCCAATTTTAATGCACATTTTATCTAGTAGATGTCGCAACAGTCCATACTTCATACAACCATACTTCAATAAAGGTTACAACATTACCAGAGATATCTTCTTTACTTCACTGCCCCTTGCAGAAAAGCCGAAGTCACTAAAAACAAGTATTGTTGGCGCAGTCAATCACGGACGAAAAACAAAATTCCACAGGGTATAAAATCCGAAAAAAATTCTTTGTAGAGTAGCTAAATTCTTACCAAAGATGATATTGCGTTGAGTTTATCAAGGGAAGAAAAATAAATATGTTTTAATTCTAAGTTCCCGACAACCATCAGTTATATTTGAAACTGGTGATAAACACTTTCTGTAAAGTTCTATAATTCTAAAAAATTTGGCGTCGACGTGCTCGACCAAATGGCACGGAAGCATTCTACAAAAGCTAGTTCTATACGATGACCTCTACAAGTGTTTTATAATTTTCTTGATCTAGCGGGCATCAATTCTGAAAAACACAGTCAAAAAAGGTGTTAAATACAAGTATTTTGTTAAAGAGAAATCCGCTTTCTTTATACCCTTTATATTATTCCTAGTATTTTCAAGACGATAATACTGGCAGTTTCTTCTTTTTATAATTTTTCCCCCTGAACACCGCCACGCTGAATACTGTATTGCTTAGGGGATAAATATAAATATTTGTTTTCACCAAGTATATTCCTGTTTTTAGTAATTTTGATTTCACATAAAAAATATTTTTTACTATGAAATATTCTTAAAATATAAAATATAAATAATATGTATATATCAATATAATATAATTATAACATAATAAAATATTAAAAAAATGTAATAAGAGTTATGAGATATATATTATTATATGGACAATGATGGTAATAATCGTAATAAACGATACTAAGAGTAAACAAGTTGGAAATTGCTCGTCAAACGTGGCAAATGAGGTGCGTTCGTACTATAACTAGTTTTATAATTATTTTTTGCACCCCATATTGTACTGAATGTGTATTTATTTGCAATTCATAAGTGCATAGTCTGTAACATCATTAAAATGCACTTGCAATAATTTTTTCGTAACGGAAAACTTTTGACTGTCCCTGTAATTAAGCTATACATCCGATTTTCATGAAATTTGAAATGGCTCGACAAAATTTTGCATCAATTATATATTTAAAATTTCAGCCCGTTCGGAAAGCTGTAACATCATTAAAATGCACTTGCAATAATTTTTCCCATTGGCTTTAATGCAAAGAAAAACTTTTGACTGTCCCTGTAATTAAACTATACATCCGATTTTCATAAAATTTGAAATGACTCGACAAAATGTCGCAATAATTATATGTTTAAAATTCGAGACCATTCGGAAAGCTTTAACATCATTAAAATGCACGTGCAATAATTTTTCCCATTGGCCGTAATGTAAAGAAAAACTTTTGACTGTCCCTGTAATTTAACTATACATCCGATTTTCATAAAATTTGAAATGGCTCGACAAAATTTTACAACAATCTTATATTTAAAATTTCAGACCATTCGGTTGGGTAGTTTTTGCTCTATTATATGCGGACGGACGGACAGACAGACGGACGGACAGACGGACGGACAGACAGACGGACTGAACGACGACTATAGGTGCTACGTATTTATATAATTACGAACGCACCTAAAAATGAGAAGTAGACAATAGTTGAGCATTGTAAAATCAAATCGGTCAAAATGACCGCTTTGGTTGTTATAGGTATATGTTTATGACGGCGGTTCTAGTGTTAAAAAAGTGGTGCCAACCGAATAAATTCGTGTAAGAGAAGCCTGTGCCTGGGAGGAATACTTCGACCGCAAACGGTTGGTTTTCCTTTAGCACTTTTCACTGGAGAAGTGACTCTCACTCACCACTAGTCTTGCCAGTTGTCCCTCAGAAATCGGGGTTTGAAATGCTCTGGACCGCTGCCATCGAAATACTCAAAGCCTGAGGTCTGTGACGTCATCACTAATCGACCGACTTCTCACTAGTGTTGGAATTCACATCGGGAAATTTTGAATAGCAATTTCCTTTTCTTTTATTTGTGGAATATCTATCATCTTATAAAACAATAGAAACTATTTAAACTTACTGGTGAGAATTTGGAATCCCCTAATAAAAATTCAGCCAGATGCGGCAATACTGTGGCATTCCGCATCTGGCTGAATTTTTATTTAGGGTTTCCGAATTATCACCAGTAAGTTTAAGTAATTATTATTCTTTTATAAGATGATAGATATGCCACAAATAAAGGAAAAGAAAATTGCTATTCAAAGTTTTCCGGTGGGAATTCCAACACTATTGAGAAGTCGGTCGATTAGTGATGACGTCACAATTTGTGTCCTCAGGCCTTGAGTATTTCGATGGCAACGTCTGGACGCCAGCATTTTAAGTAATTTTCTTCGCTTTATCTCAGGGATCGCCAACTGCGGCATGCCTGATAACACTAACATTTTACAGAAAAAGTCGACTTCATGAATAGCAGAGATTTGATGATTAGATAAGACAATAATTAATATAAAATTTTAATGGTGTCCAGCGTGCTCAGTTGGCCATCCTTGCTTTGTCTGATGGCAGCATTAACTGCGATCAATGATGGGGAAATAGACTGTAAGAAACTAGTCGTGTCCGGAGCATTTGGAGCACTTATTTACGCGGGACACATGGCGTCATTAGTGGTGAGTGAGATACACCTCTCGAATGAAAAGGGTTAAAACATTTTTTTTTATGTTTATACAATCTAGAATATCGCTGACAGTCATCTAGTTTTCATTCAATTAAAATAATGCCAGACATTTTATTATGTAAAAGAAGTCAATTAATAACCAAATTGAAAGAAAAATCATGACAGCAAAAATGTGGTGTAAATTATATTTACTCAAAACTTTCAGCGTCAAAGTAGTTATATTCGTTAAATACTGAAATGATTGAATGACATCTGAATTTACACTCAAAACTTGTTGAAATAAGGAAATGATTTTTTTTTTTTTTCACGTACTTAATTTGTTTCAGGGTTGGTAATGCAGCAGTCAAAATAAATGCTCATGCTTAAATTAGTTACATTGCTACCACTACCTTTGAATAAATTTTTTATTTATTTATTGACAGAAACTTTGCGATTAAATAAAGCTAAAATTACCTTCCTGAATTTGGGGTGGCAAATGACATTCAACCAGAAATTTTAAATCCCTACATTATAGATTTGTCCGCTGGTGTTGCATTCACATTACAGGCAAAATAAATGTACATATTTAAATCATTTACTTACACATTACTATTTTTAAATTAAAAAATTAGCCATATTAAAAGATATAAAATTTTAAGATCATATAAGGCGAATATTATCTTTGAAAGTTTGTGATGGCAAACGACGTTCAGCTAAAAATTTAAAAACCTCAACCTTATAGTTTTGGCAATTAACTTTTTCCAGGGAAGTGTCTAGAGGGTCTAGCCACCTAATTTTAATTCCAAAACTGACAAATGGCACCAAGAATATTTTAATAATATTTTGCTTTTGTAATGAAAGTGCAAAATAGCAGGTTTTTATTTTCTTAGAAATTCGTTTGAATATTCTGATGTCAGAGAATTATTTCATCATTTCACGAACAAAATTATTCTGCTCCTGAAAGGGTTAATGAGTTAATAAAAGAAAAAAAACATTCAAAGTTCTATTGCCAGTGTTGCATTTATGGACCATGGCTCATTTATGGTTTATTTATGGCGGTGGCCTTGGGATCCCAAGGGGTTAAATTGAATAAATCCGGACGGTAGGCATCTATATAATTAGAATCAGAATTGTTATTTTATAAAATGAAATTTTCTATTTGTGGTATTTATATAATATTATTTACAAAACAATATTTCTCGTTTAAAACAGATTTATATCATTCGCCGATTATACTAAATGTATTCTGAGATCTTTTGAGTACAACATTACATCAAGAAAGCAACATATAACCTAAAACCCTATCCATATCGGAAAGTACATCATTTACTTATAATTTAAAGAAAAACTTTTTTGTACATCGGAAAACACAATATGTCATTTGCCAAAAGCTAATAAATGAAAACTTGGAAAATAATCATGTGTTAAATTACCATTCTAATTCCCATTAGGTTGAAAAATCATTAGTTTTATATTCAAACACATCCTTTCAAATTACGATTAGAATTTATTTCAGAGACATCATAATGAGTGTAATGAAACATGTTGCATAAAATTTCCCAGACCATATATAAAATTCATTGCTTGCTAAAAAAAAATTCTCTAATTATTTTCTGCAAATAAAAGGAACGTATTTATTTTCATATCATAATGAGGAAAATTAGAATGTAAAATTATTTCTTAATCCCAGGGAGTATTTATCTCTTTTATTAATGGAAAATGTATTTTTATGATGTGTGTTAGTTTCTTTATAAATATATTTCCATAAAGCATGTGAAAGCAATTTCTATACATAACATTGAAATTTATTTATGTAGTTGAAAATTAGAAACAGATAAAGTAGAACAAATTTTCGTACGAATATTTTGAAATAAATAAGGAAAGCCAGTAAAAGTGAAAGAGTTTTGAATTGTATTGTAAAATCAAAAGTTTTCATTATTTTCAGCATAAAGCAGTAATTTTAACAGTATTTTGCTTATTTGTAAGAGGTTTGTCAATTATATTTGTATCCCGGGTAACATTTTGCCGTGGATTAGTATCCTATGCTCTAGAAAGGACGTTTTCATTTTAGGCAATATATAAAGGATAAATGTCAAGATTTGGAGTAAGATTCGTTTATATTTATGTAATCCCAAATTTCTGGGACATACATGGAATTATTCGTTATATTTTGGAAAGGGCATATACAACATTCATTCCACTTTTTCCTGACAGTTCACATTTACCAGTTTCAGAACTATTCGTAGTGTTCTTAGCACAAAACCTGATTAAGAAAAGACGGCACATAGCTGTTGAAAAATGGTATTTGTCAACGCGACTAGCACATTATCTTTTCCGACACAATACTTACATTACTGTGTTAGGAGTACTTTACTAATTTTTAAGCAATTTTCCTTTAAAATATATTATTTGTACACAGCACGCCCCCCCTCCCCTTTTTTTTGTATATTATTAATAGCTTGGCTCTATTCAAAATTATTCATTATACAATTTCTTTATTTTTAAGAGTTAAATTTAAAGTCAGTTGTGTTTTCTAAAAATAATAATAATAAATAAATAAATAAAAGTAATTTAATAAATTAAGCTCCCTTTCTTTTTATTAATTTCTCGTACTTAAATTATGTTACAACATGTAAATGTTGTTATTCAAAAACATTCCTCTATTTTTCTGTAAATAAAATCTTTTTATTTTGGGATACTCTCTCACGGAAAAAAAATCCCCCTTTCTCTCTTTTACTAGCAAACGTGGGGTAAATGGTCAGCTGTGTTCAGATACGGCAAATTCAGCTTCCAGAAATAATTGGGACCACACTCGTTTACATTTTAAACACAGGATTATTGTGTGGGAAGTATCAAAACAATATCAAAACGACTAACAATAACTAAACTCAAGGAATTCCTGAATGAAAAACTCCTAGAAGAAGCTGATATTCCACCAATATACTGTAGAACGGCTAGACAAAAAGACACTATAATCCTACAAACAGATCAAGACACACATACAGATAAACTACTTAAAATTATTGAGAACTACTTAGAAATTAAAGAAAACATAGAAATAACCTACAAATTATCTAAAAGTTTAAAAATTATCATCACAGGCATACCAACATCGGTTACAACAACAAAACTCCTGAATTACATAAAAGAGAATACTACGATCTGCAACATAACAATTGATAAAATTCTCCAGAAAGAAAAATCACCTAATTATCACATAATCTTAAATCTAGACTTCAATGATGCACAAACATTACTAGCTAAAAAATCATTGTTGGTAGGTCTGAATAACTGTCAAATTCGTATCTATAGACCAATTATCCGTTGCGGCAATTGTCAACTTTATGGCCACTCGTCGACCAACTGTCTCAGAGACTCAATATGTGCAAAGTGCTCGCGTGGACACCGTACTAGAGACTGTCCTTACGCCAATGACCCTTCACAATTTCGCTGCACAAACTGTCACACGCGTAATGACTATCAACAACATACAGCCGATTCCAGCTCCTGCCCAGTGTATCAGTCGCAGTTGACAGATAGACGCAGAGATAACAGACTCTGACCTTGACCTTGTCTAATCTGAACTTTATATGTCTAGATCAATTACTCAGAGGACTATCCTCACTGTATATACATCACTATCATAGAACTTTAAATTATTTAACCATATTTACAATTTTACTTCATTATCTTCATATCTTTTTTATCATAATAAGTGTATCAGCATTTGTCCTAATATTTCTGCTGCGGCGGGGATGTCCTCCAGTTATGGGAAGTGGGGCCACCTTCGTTGGGCTTAAATTTGTCCTGTGATTGTCTTTTTAGTTCTACCATCGCTCCGTGTATTTCATATTTTCTGTCAAAAAAAAAAAAAAAAAAAAACTTATTTATTGGTAAATAATTATATCTCTAAATTATTATACTACTTTATCAAAAAAAAAAAAAAACTTATTTATTGGTAAATAATTATATCTCTAAATTATTATACTACTTTATCAAAAAAAAAAAAAAAAAAAAAAAAAAAAAAACGTGGGTCCACGTGGTGTATGGAAGGGTGTTTTTGAGATTGCTTAATTTTTAAGAACTTAAATACCACTAGAAATATTGTAAATACGAATAAATATTTTTGTTTAAAAGGTGGAAAAAAAAAGGGAAAAAATATTTCTTATCAAAAGTAAAGACGAATGTAAATACTTAAAAAATTTTCAAATAGTACACAAATACCAAAACATATAAATCATAATTGAAATACATTTCTAGGCTCGCCCTGAAACAATAGGGCGGCCAATTGTGATTGGTAAAGAATCGCCATCTTAACCCTAGAACTACCGGAAATTTTACTCAAGTTTTATAAAAACATTCTACACCAGAATTTTTACTTAAAACTATTTAATTTGTTTATTTAACTTATTATTGTCTGATTTATACATTTAGTTTGTTTTGAAGAAATTTCTGGTTTGAATAAATATTTTGAATGTACATGTCGGGTCCAATGGACCCGTCTGGTAGACGGAAGGTTAAATAATAATAAATTTTCACAGGCGGTCCGGGGACACGGCACTTGCCTTCTTTCCCGGAGACTGGGGTTCTGGGCTTGTTTCCGCAGGTAGTAAAACTTTTCCCTGCCCTGGGCTTGGGGGTTACACCTAACCATAAGCCAAAAGCGGGTTCCCAGGGTGAGTGCTTACTTACTTACTTTTCTCATAGCATACCTGTCCCTTTTTACAATGCATTTTTATGACTTTGTTTACGAAAAACAATTTTTCAAGCAGCTGCAAGTATTGCCTGGGCTTCCGAGATTTGAGTTCATGTGATGTCCCCGTGGTTAGAGGGACGTAACAACAAGATGTTCTTGGCGTCAGGTAGGGAAATTGACCAATGAAGACAGTTTTCGCCCCCCACCCTTTATTGCTTCCTGGGAAGTAACGCGGAAAGATTGAGACGGTTCTAGAAGCAAGCGTGTGGGCTGAGGGTGGAGCAGGCGTTGTTGTTTATAAGTGTGACCAGCGCTCAGCAAGATGTAGAAAAAGAAATAATATTTGAAGGGGCTTGAGGGGCCCTTTGCCCCCCCCCCTTGTTTTGGTCCTTTTTACGGAAAGTTTTCTTACGTCTGTGGGTCAGAACTTTCGTTGTTTTTGGAGAGAAAAGTCATGCCGGTGATAGAAAGTAGACATTTTTGTTGAGCAGAGCAGTCGTGATTCTAACACAGAGAAGACATTTTGTTGGAGAAGGTCGTAGTTGTTTTCGAGGAGTGCAGTCGTAAAAGCAATGCGTATTTTTTTAATACAAGAAATATGCAGACCCAAATCAGAGGTTTTTGGAGATAGACAAGAAGAAATCGTTGATCTTCCCAGTCCCCGACAATCCGGTTTCATCGATATTTTTGTAGTGATGGTGGATGAGGATTGCCAAGCGGAAAATTGAAAGAGAAGTTTAACATCCGATGTCTAGCTGACATGACAACCCAAAAATTTCTCCGAGTTTAAACAGCGATACCAGCTCTACTGGAGACGCTCTCACAAGATGAGATATTGACTAGAGGGAGTGTATCCTGGTCCCAGCGCACGAATTAGAAAATTCTTCAAGACCGGAATGAAATAATATAAACTCTTTATAACAGAACTAAAGCACTGCCAGCAAGAAAAAAAATGGACATTGTTAGTGATGTAGAAGAAGTCAACACTTTCCAAAAAAAAAAAAAAAAAAAAAAGGAAATGTAAGTCTTGTTTTATTAATTCCAATCTGTTATGTTTTAATTCTTGTAATAACCGCCTTTCTCAAACTATACAGATAAATTTTCTTTTATTAATTTCAATATAAAATGTATGCATCATAATACTTGTAAAATATTTTAAATGATTGAGATTGTGTAATTGAGTTATAAAAACCAAAAGTAATTGGATTATATTTAACTGTACTTTAGAGTGAGATACTTAGCCTTTTTATTTACTTAAATAAAACTATTTTATTAACTTTAATTAAATCTCTGTTTTTATTGAATTTAGTAAATATCCTTTAAGTAATGAGCTATAATGTTTATATACAAATTAACAATAATAACAACAATAACAATTAAGTATACAGGCCCTAATTAAATAATAATAAAAAAAATAACAATGGTCTGTTTCTGTAAGATTAATCATATTAGAATCATATATTAATTTAAAAATAAAGATTTAAAAGAAATCATTAATAAATTGAAGAATATAGAGAATATGAACAGTGTTTTTCCTAGTTTTTTTTTTTATTGTAATGAAAGTAAACAGGATAAGTTATCTAAAATTTTCAATTTAACAAACCTTTACAATTTAATGAAATTAGCCACATCACGATCACAGCCCATAGAGTTAGATTCTATTTATGTATGACTTTGAAGTTTGTTTTCATATTTCAGCTCTTGACTATTAACTTATTCAAAATCCTTAAATTAATCTACTTTTTCAGTTTATTTACATTCCTTTGACCCTTTCAGGGGCAAGACTTTTCTGCTCCGATTATGTTCAAATAATTAATTCACACCGCAATATACGAACAAATTTACTTACAAATAATCAAAAGCTTTTTTTTCACGCTTATTATGAGATCGAACTTGTACTAACAAATTACTGGTGCCATTTGAAATTTTGGGCATTAAAATTAACCGTTTGCAGACTGCAAACGGCGCCCTTCAAGGGGTTAAGTAATTTGTCTTGCGGTATGTTTAAATTTCATGTAATTAATTATATTCATCTATTTTAAGTGATTTTCTCTGGTCATGCATGAATATTCTGACTCTATGACAATTGTTGGGGTTTATCTGAGCAGATAAATTGAGAACCCTGTATTGCTTTAACATTTTGTTACAATTTTAAAATTCCTTAAGTGTGGCATTGATATTTTTGGGCTAAAAGTTTTCCTTTTCAGTAATTTTAGTAATTCAGCTAGAAGTTATTGTTATGATTTTATATACAGGATTCAATTTAGGTGGAAATTTAACTGCTCAGAAATAGACTCTTAACAACTGGTACACTGGGTGCTACTAGATCAGTCCATAAACGTATTAGCACTGAGGATTTGCAGAAAGGATCATCACTATTTGTTGGAAATTACACATACTATTCCCGTAAGCTTTTTCAAAATGATCCAATGAGAGAGAGAAGTGGACCTTCAACTCAGCATTGAAATCTTCATCAACAATTACAAATTACACCAACAGAGAAAAAGAAGATACCACAGAAGAGACGCCGTATCTGTCTGACTGGCTGTAAAAGAAAATATACCCTCCTGTATACTGGGAGATTTCATTTATCATTTTAACCCCTTAACGGTCACATTAAATTACGGTTGAAAAATTCAAATTGCTTATTGGCACCACTTTTTTGGAAAAAAAATATTCACCTTATTTAATGACAGGTAAAATGATAACATAATAAATACATGTGCACTATTATATAAAACTGGTGGAAATCAAACAATCTGAATAAAAGACCGAGCTTGTGAATATCACGGGAGCGAGAATTAAGGGGTTAACCCTTAACCCTAGAACTACCGGAAATTTTACTCAAGTTTTATAAAAACATTCTACACCAGAATTTTTACTTAAAACTATTTAATTTGTTTATTTAACATATTATTGTCTGATTTATACATTTAGTTTGTTTTGAAGAAATTTTCTGGTTTGAATAGATATTTTGAATATACATGTCGGGTCCATTGGACCCTTCTGGTAGACAGAGGGTTAAATGCGCGATTTTTTATTTTGTTTCGAAAATATATATATGATTCTCTGAAAGGTTTATTACACAGGAAAAATAATGAAAGATGTATTTAAATATAATAAGTCAAGCTTTTCTTCTGTTGCACATCTGCAATACAAGTAAAAACTCCTGTCGTGTGGCTGTTTAACGCTAAAATAATGCAAATTAGTAGGTACTTTAATAAGTATGTGTCCAAATACCTTATTATATATAATTATTTGTTTATAAAACTTAACATTTAACAATTTATTTCCCGTAATAAAATACATTCTAGAAATTACGTAGTTCAGAGAATCTAACTTTAAACCAGAAAGTTTCATTGGTTAATTTCGCTTTATTTAAATAGGGAATGTCTGTTTTTTAATTAAAGCAAATATTGCTATTTTAATTTTCTGGTGTGAATTGGGTATTATCGAATAAAAAAATCTGTTACATTAAAAACAGTGTTGTTTGCATATATGCAAAAATGTGCACTAAAGGGTAAAGGAGAAATTGATTTAAATTTTAAATACTTATTTTTTCTAGATCTGATCAGCCGTATCAGCTTAAAGTTCTTTGCGTGGATGCAATCAGCCTGGGAGATTCAATAATAAGTCCAAAATATGCATGCGGCGTTTTATTAAAGACCAGCGAGCAATGAAATATCGCCACGGGGCGACCCCTTGTATATTAGACAAGAACTGCTCTACATGCTCACATCAGTGCGGTCAGAGATAGAATGATTAAGTTGTCAGATTTGATTATAAGTGCATCAAGCCACAAATGTTTAAACTTTGAACAATTATAACCCCAAAGAATACGTTACTTAACGGAAATTTTGAATACAAAATCAGCTCAGAGATTCATTAGCTGAAGTAATCGAATTTTAACCTCTTAACTCTCTAGCTGCGCGACCCGAGCGTTTTTCGGGCAACGTAAAAGTAGCAAAATTTGCGCAACCCGAGATTTCATCGGGGATGCATTTTTTCCGTCTAATTAACCTGCCTTGATCATTTCCACAAGTTGCTTTTTGTTGTAAATTTTGCCTTATCTAATCGCAGCACTTTCCCGATTAAATCAGACGAAAATTTTTGTTTTGAAAAACCGGTGACAAAAGAATAAAAATTCTTAAAAGACGTTCGTCGCGAAGGAATTAAGTGCGCAATTTTTGAAGCTCTTTTGATAAAACAATTACGCAGCGAGAGGGTTAACGGTCGCATTGAAATTTAAACGTTCAAATTGTTTCTTGGCACCACTTTTTTGAAAAAAAATATTCTTCTTATTTAATGACAGGTAAAATGATACCATAATAAAGCCAATTAAACTATTTTAAGAAAGTGGTGGAAACAAACAATCTGAATAAAAAACACAGCCCGTGAATATCACTGGAGCGATAATTAAGGGGTTAACGCACTTATTCGATACCGAGGCTGAAGAAAATGCAGAAGTTGTATTTAGGAGCAAGTATTTAGTCATTACTGCATGCCTGTCGCTTTCTTTATCATAAACACATTAAATCTTTTAGAAACGAAATAACCATTTGTATTGACTTCCAAACTAAGCATTAATAAAGTGTTTAAATTACAGCTGCAATGAAGCATATAGTCAAAGAATATCGTTAACGGAAAGAAAAGAATGCATTGCACAGTAACGCTTTTAGTATGAGAAAGTAGCCTTGCTTTTTATTCATTTTATTGGCGGCGTTGTGTGAGCCAGGGAATATAAAGTGAATGTAATTTATTAAACGTAAAAGAGAATAACAAATAGATATACGTTTTTAGGAAAGGAAAGGCGGTATCGATTTTTGCTCAGATTTCTGTTCGCTTGGCTTCTGATTTAGACAAACGATAGGTTTCACCAATTTGCTTTTACCGTTAACTGGCGTTTGTTTAGTCTCATGTTCGGTTGATATTTCAGAAAAAGCTGACGATTTTTGTGACCGACTATGAATGTTTTCAATTTTCACAGGTTCTGTTGATGGTAACCAGAGTTCCAATTTTGGCATAAATCATGTACTAGCGGTAGAGTAAACATCACGGTTTTTTTTTTTAGAGTGCTAGATGATGGGTTCTCAGGTGAACAACTTGGTGGAGAGGAGAATTCAGTTTGGGTGCTCATGTGTCTTACGGATTTTGATTTATGGTTGAATAAGCTAGAGTAAGAAACACCAGCAGATGGAGTTCTGGTTTCAACAAGTTTCCGAGCATCAGGTTAAGAAAGTTTTTGAGTAATTTTCACAGTAAGAATTTCTTTTTCATGGATCCATTTAGGACAAGTGCAAGAGTATGCTGTATGATCACCTTTACAGTTTGCACAGTGTTCAGGTTTTTCGCAGGTTTTATCGTCATAGCCGACTTCTTCACAACGTGCATAGGTAACAGATCCACGAAACTTTTTGTTAGTATGGCCATAATGCTGGCATTTATAACAACGGAGAGGGTTTGAGATATAAGTTCGGACTGGACAGCTTAGATAGCCAGCTTTAATTCTAGTTTGTTAATTAGGGCTATTGAATGTTAGTATAATGTGCTTTGTCGGAAGCACTTGCCCATTTCAACGAATAGTAATACGGCGTACATCTATGATATCTTGTTCTTTTAAATTTGTTAAAAGTTCTTCTTTTGTAGTGAACAGAATGTCTGGTTCTGATATAAAACCAAGGGTTGTATTTAAGTTTTGATGTGCCTGAACAGAAATTGAAAAGGAGCCTATTGTAGAGCAATTTGAGATTAGCTGTGTTTGTTTGGCTGTAGAGATTTCAACAACTAAATATCCAGATTGCAATTTTCTGAGTGAATGGCCATCTCTCAAAACAGACTGGAATGTTTTCGCAATAAGGAAAAGAGAAGTTCTCTTAAAAGAGATATCAGAGAGGCTATCAGTACGATTAACTACAAAGAAGCGAGTGAAAGTATTCTGTACAACTTGTTGCTCTCCACAAGGGAGAGATATAGAAGGAATTGAATTTTTTCCATCCATATTAGAAAAAATTGAATTCAGACCCCGGTCGCACCACCCACTACCGAGCCCAACATGGGGATACACATTCGTGCACCGGTGCTAACCAGGGCACGGTTTGACAGCCTGGCCAACGACACTATACGTATTTAAAATTAAACTCTTTGAAGTACGATGGTATATTTTTATACCACTTAATTTTTCAAAATTTGCACTGGATTTTTTTTTTTTACTCCTATAACATTAGTGAAAAATAATTTTAGTATTTTACTACTTGATTTTGAAATGAAATGCTTCGAAAATTCTGATGAGAATTCAAGATTTTTAAAAAACAGTTATTTCTCTTGAAATGTTAAGCTTTAAAAGTTCAGAAGACGTATTGCGCAAGCCAGGGTTAGAAGACTTGCATGTTAAAGGGCCAATTGCAACCAGTTTTTGCTAATATTAATCAGGATCTGTTCGGAAACAATGGTGGAATTTGGCTTCCTGGCACACTTATTAGCCAATCGTATTGTACACAATACGCCGTCTTAAAATTTACAGAATTTATTAAGCAAAATAACTGAAATTTCGTGTATCAAAGTAACATAGCTGCCAACTCTTCCTCTTTTTTGTACCACAAAAATCTAATACAAATTTTGGCCTTTTTTAATCGGTAGATTAAAGCGATTTAGAAAGAAATTTACTATGAAACTTTTGTGGTACAAGAAAGCTTAAGATGTTGGCAGCTATGCAGTAAAAAAGTGTATACTCAATGACATAAAAAATATCAGATAGGTTTTCTTCGCTTTATATCAGGTATGGCCGACTGTGGCATGCTCGACACCACTAAGATTTAATAGTAATCATTGCCTTATCTAATCATCGAATCTCTGTGATTCAAGAAGTCGACTTTCTTTAAAATTTTAGTGGTAGCGAGCCACAGTTGCCTAGCCCTGCTTTATACTACTAATTCAGACATTTAGTTAAAACGCTGAATTTTATTAGAAATTTTTTTTTTTCATATTTATTAAAAATGCGAGTCATAAAACGTGAGTTACGCTATTTGTTTTTGCAACAATATTAAAAATACTGATACAAGAAACAAAATATTATCTGTTAATAAAATTGATTTACAACGAACAGTAAAAATATTTTAATTTATTTACAGCTTTATATGAAGTAGGAAACCTAAAAAAATAATTTAATTATAATTTTTTTTTCACAGTAGCTACACATTATTTTAAAGTTTTCAAAATTACTTTAAAATTGTTTAAAAAATATCCCCTCCCCCCCCCCCCAAAAAAAATGGTTTTCTTTATTTTCGATATCCAAAAATAATTAAACTACGATTAAAACTGATATATTAATTTTGTTTGTCGTATTTTGGTGTTGCATAAAAAGAAAAAGTGTTTAAAATTAATAAAAGTTGTGACATCGTAAACATCCATAATGTTTTTAAATACTCTGTTATAAGATTTTAGCAAATGAAAGTATGTACAGATGAAAATGTACAAATGAAAATGTACAAATGAAAGTATATTTTGCAGAAGAGTGAATAGTTCCAAACCGCTGATGTAATGAAAAGACTTTTTAAAACTATTTATTCTGTAAAGTAAGTTTACTTAAGTAATTTTGTTAAAAAATTTCCTTTCGCTCTTTGATCGCGTTTGCAGAAAACTTTTGAGATTTACAGATAAAAGAGATCTTAAAACTTAACCTTCAAAAAATATTTTTCCTTTCACTCTTTCTAAAAATTGAATCTTAAATGAAATACATACACTGGAGTATCTCTTTGAATTGCCTGCTTGAGTATGTGTTAAAATCATAAATTATAATGTTGAACCTTACAACGCCCGGAAATTTTACTCACGATTAATAATCTTATTTAGAAAAATTTAAATATTTTTGTAATGTGTTTCTGCGCGGTTTATATTTAACCCCTTGATATACAATGCTGGAAAAAGTTTCGGACAAACAACAAAAACAGTATACTATATAACAGTAAATTATATTATATATTTTATAAAGCCCTTACTTAATTGAAACCTAATACCATCACAAAATTATACACATAAAGTTCTGCAAGCTTTGTTGTTTGTTTTAACCCTTTATGTACTGAATTATGAATTCGTGAAAATATTATCTTCTAAAGCACTTTTCGTGAACTTTTTGAAATTACATTAGAAGATTTACATAATCGTATAATAAATTTTAGAAGGATTTTAGAAGGATTGAAGGATTTAGAAGTGTTTATTAAATTTGAATTTATACGGATTTTGTGCGATATTTATAACCACATTCAAATGTTTTATTTTAAATATTTTTCTTAGTAATTTGTAGAATTAGGAAATGTACAAATATAATGTTCTTACAATAGAAATATAGAAATATTTCCGAATTGAAAAATCTCCCCTCCCCCCCCCCCTCCCAACGCCAAGAAAGCTGAAAAGATGCAAAGGTAAAAGAAAAAAAAAATCAAATTCAAAATCAATTTCAAAAGAAATCACCCTTTTAAAAATATTTTTGTTTTGTGTAACCAATAATGATTTTGGAAAAAGATAGAGTAATGCATCTATAAATCATTCTAAACTGTATTATTTCTAAAGTATGTATTAAATGAATTTTATAAGTTATTTTAATGGTACATATAGTTACCGTCAGTAGATAAAGGGTTAAAATAGAATAACATGTTTTAAAAAACAAAAGATAGTTTCCCAGAACATTTTATTTTATTTTGAAAATGACCACGAAAAATTTCTTCGGTAATACTGGTATTAAAAAAAAACGCCCCAGTGAGAAACCTGCATTAACCCGTTCGGGACCATAGGTGCATATATGCACCCTCAAAAAGTGCTTAAAACGCTTCATTTTGATACTAGTAAACAAGAAAGGTAAAATTGATTTTCTTTAATCACGAAATTTTCGTGATTTATAAAGTTAATTCAAATAATTAACAAAAAGTGATGCCAAAGGAATATAAGTGGTGTAAAAGATGCCGGTCCTGAACGGGTCAAATTATTCAAATCATTGTATTATTTTTATTAAATAATTCGTTTCTTATTAATACAATACAGACATCTTGACTCATATATATATGATTTATAAAACTATTGTTTAGAAATTCTTAATTCTCCTCAGAAAATTTGAATAGTTATTTTTAGTTATAATAATAACAGATATTTCGTGAATAAAATAAAGCAAAATTAGTATTAAATTTTTTCTGGTGTCAATTAGAATTTTTCGAATAAAATACTGCCATATTCGGTCACAATGTTTGCAGCATATATAGTGTTAATAAATATGCGGCGAAGTAGCATGTTGAAGTGATATTTACTTGAGGTACCAAATGATAAGTAATTAATGCGATTTTGCTTTATTTCTGTGCTTTATACAAATTATTACATTTATTCAATTTTCTGGAAAATATAGTGTAAGAAGTTGTAGGCAACTGTAACTGGGGGAACAAGAAGTTCCTTACAATTATTTCGCCTTAATTAATTGAAGAATTTCTACATTTAAATAAGGATACATTTTCTGTAAGAAAATACTGGTTCTAGAAGTGGAGTAATTGGTCGACACTGGAGTAAAAAATGCATTGTAACCATCAATTAAAAGGCGATTTTTCAACTTTATTATATTTTTATATTTTAAGGTTCCCCGAATCAATTTTCGCTATTTTAATAGCATATTTTAATGTACGTGTATTGCATATTTTTGCGTTTTTCGATCTTCACAGCTGAATTTTGGTGAATTTACAAAACTGCATGTGTGTGTCTATAAGTAAACACGATAGAGTACGAACTGTCTTTGATATTAAAGGGTCTTGTACCTTTTAACCCTTTCAGGGGCAAGGTACTTATATTCGTAAAATGTTCAAATAATTTAGTGACACCAGTATTAACAAGAGATTTTATTTGTAAACAAGTAAAACCAAATTTTCGGGTACTGAACAAAGATGACATTTTCATCATAAAATTCCGGTGCCAATGTGGCAATTTGGGATTAAAATTATGTGATGTCGTGACGGCATCAACGCCCTTCAAGGGGTTAAAAGCGACGAAATTTAACGAAAAATTTTAAAGTTTGAATTACTCTATCTTTTTACGTATAAACATGAGATTTTGGATATTGATTAAACAGATTGTGCATTGTAACATGCTGTCATTAGAAATTTATTAGCCTTTTACAAAATTTGTGTATTGTTGAAATCAATATAGCTCTTTTTTTACTCCATAAGTCATTGCGCGCATGATATATTGAGAAAGTATGTATGGATTGTCATGAAATTTGGTACTAAACATATATCTCTGCTTAAAATGAACTACTCTTAGGTGAAAATTAATTCATTAACTATATAAAAAATATTTTTGTAAAACAAAATAAAAATTTTATATTTTTAATGAATAAAAATACTCATAACTAAAATATTGTCATTGTTAATACTTAAAAGTAGTTCATTTTAAACACACATATTTGTTTAGTATTTTTACCAAATTTCATGACAATCCATACATACTTTCTCAAGATATCATGCGCGCAATGGCGTCTGGGGTAAAAAAAAGAGCTATTTTGATTTCAACAAAAAACAAATTCTGTAAAAGGCTAATAAATTTCTAATGGTAGCATATTACAAAGCACAATCTGTTTAATCAATATCCGAAATTTCATATTTATACATAAAAAGGCTTTCAAGATAGACTAATTCAAACTTTGAAGTTTTTCGCTAATTTTCGACACGCTTAAAAGGTACAAGACGCCTTAAGCTTCTATTTAAAAAAATATTTTATAAGCCGCTGTCTCAAGAAATGTATTCATTTTCGTGAACATCGTACTACGAGTTTGGTATTTAACCCCTTTCGGAATCTTGCTTTTTAACCCTAGAACTACCGAAAATTTTACTCAAGTTTTATAAAAACATTCTACACCAGAATTTTTACTTAAAACTATTTAATTTGTTTATTTAACTTATTATTGTCTGATTTATAAATTTAGTTTGTTTTGAAGAAATTTCTGGTTTGAATAAATATTTTGAATGTACATGTCGGGTCCATTGGACCCTTCTGGTAGACAGAGGGTTAAATATGATTATATTATGTTCGCACCAGTAAAATTTCTAGGCACATGGTGAAAATTCTCTGGCACATGGTGAAAAGTAGAAGTAAAAGTATTTCTTAAAAAAAAGTGGGGCCAACCGAATAAAATTCGTGTAAGAGATAGTGGTCCTAATGTCACTTGGGAAGTGACATAGGACAGATAAGTTTTCACAAATTTCTAAACATCTTTCAATTAATTTATCACTTCAGAGAGCCAATATTTTCTTTATTAACTCAAATATTCAATTGGTTATTTTCAGTTTTCAGTCTCACATTATATGATACAAAAATCATGTTTCACGTGAACATAACTTTATTATCGCATATAACTTGGAGCTTCCAATGAAGGAAATTCCTTGGATTTTCTACTACTTGCAATAGAAAGATATGTCACGATTGTCGACACGTTTTTGTGAATTAGTTGCATAGCATACAAGTAGTGTTGACAGTTTTCCCACCTAAATCAAGGCTCAAAATTCTCTGGGCACCACAAATTTCTTACAGTTTATTTCGCCATGTTTAATCGCAGATAATTCTGCCAGTAGATAAGACGAAGAAAATTACTTTAAAATACTGGTGTCAAGAGCATTTTTCGTCCCGATTTACGCGAGACACAGAGCAACACTGCTTTCAAGTGCAGTAGCACTACTTTAAATACAAATATTATTTCAACAAATGGCTTTTGTCAAAATATAAGGAGAAGGTAACTATACAAAAAGTGGTACAAGATTTGGCAGCTGTGCAACTAATTTATAAAAAACATCTTGACGTCCGTAACAGGTCTTTCTAACAAAAATGATTAACCCCTTGAAGGGCGCCGTTTGCAGTCTGCAAACGGTTAATTTTAATGCCCAAAATTTCAAGAGGCACCAGTAATTTGTTAGTACAAGTTTGATCTCATAATAAGCGTGAAAAAAAGCTTTTGATTATTTGCAAATAAATTTGTTCGTATATTGCGGTGTGAATTAATTATTTGAGCATAATCGGAGGAGAAAAGTCTTGCCCCTGAAAGGGTTAACCCTTAAATGCATAGTAATGCATACCTGCGACACTTTTTATTTAATTCTCAGCAACCAGTATATTTATGTAGAAATATTAATCCTGTAAAAATTACAAAAATATAAAATTAAAAATCTATCTTAAAATTTCTGGTGTCTAATCGTTAATATAAGAGTAAAAAAATTATTCAAAAAATAATTTATGCATTTAACCACTTAACCTTTTGAGGGACAAGCAATTGTGTTCGTGAAATGTTGAAATAACACCCGAATTTTAAAAAGAATTACTTCTAAAAGAGTAAAAGCAATTTTTTTTAACCCTTTTTTCAACCAAAGCTTAAAAAGTAAAATTTAATTAAAAGTTCTGGTGCGAATCTGCATTATAATTAGATGGGATTTAATATATCCCACCGCCGCTCAATGGGTTAATTCTCGCTCCCGTGATATTCAAGGGCTGTGTATTTTATTCATTTTATCCTTTTTTGATTGATTCCCACCGGTTTTATTAATTAGTGTAATTGGCTTTATTATGGTATCATGTTACCTTCATTAAATGAGGTGAACATGTCTTTTTTCTTAAAAAGTGGTGCCAATAAGCAATTTGAATTTTTTCGTGTTTTATACGAAAAATGTACCTCTGACTATTTCATTATTTTTCCTGTGTTATAAACTTTTCAGAGAATCATATATAAATTTTCGAAACAAAATAAAAATCATGCATTTAAGGATTAAAATCCAAAGCGAGTTTCATGTTACAGTGCAGAGATGGCCAACTGTGGCACGCTGGACACCACTAAAATTTTATAGTAGTCTTTGCCTTACCTAATCATTCAATCTCTGTGATTCAAAAAATCGGCTATTTCTTAAAACAATTAGTGATATCAGGCATGCCATAATTGGCCACCCCTGTTATAGGGTAAGTTCCATTATACTCATTTTCTGAAGATAATTAGCAAATGCAAAAGAATGAAGAAATAAAAAAAAATCACTTACTAAAATATTGTGTTTTTCATAAAATAATAAGAGTACGTCTCTATAACATAAACATATTTTGAATTTTTTCACTACTCACAGAACAGTAATTTACACAATGTTTAGATCAGGGGTGTCAAACTGTGGCCCACTGGATACCAGTATAATTTTAAAGAAATTGTCGACAAGTTGAATCGCAGAAATTCGACGATTAGATAAAGCAAATACAACTATAAATTTTTACTGGTATCCGGCGGGCCACAGTTTGACACCCCTGGTTTAGATGAAACAACAATTTTTAATAAAAATTTTGATAAAAAAAAGAAGTAAAATGTACCTCGCATAAAAATAAGTGGCATGTTATAAAAATATTTGTAGAGGAAATATGTTTATGAGACATGCATTATAAGCAGGGAAAATAGCGTGATCTGCTTGCAAGGTGTTAACCCTTTCAATGCAAGGTACATCTATTCGTAAAATGCCGAAATGATTGGATGATACCAGAATTTAAAAACCAATTTATTTCCAAATAATCAATAGCTTTTTTGACGTATCGAATAAAAGGAAATTTTTCATTCCAATACTCTGGTGCCAATGTGGCATTTAGGAATTAAAATTAAGTGGTTCAAAAATGACGCACCGCCTTTGAAGGGGTTAAGCAGAGCGCGTATGGCCATTACATTTAATACCACAATTTCTGGATATATTTTTTTGACATAATGTATCTTATAAAATTTTTAGAAATTCTGTGGTCCTGTTATCACCACTGAATTTTAATATAGTTATGTAATTTATTTAGTCGCAGAAATTCAGTTCATTAAAAAAAAAAAGATGGATAATATTATTTAGGTTAGCTTACACTAGTCACGGTAAGAAACAAGAACGCTATTGTTAAATCTATAGGAATGTTATTTTTAAATATCTCGCTTGTATTAAATATTTTTAAATGTTTTTTTTAAATTTTTATTTATTTATTTATTTATTTATTTATTACAAAGGATTGCTCAGGTCTATCTGAAACCGGGCTAGTTTTTATTTTTTTGATATTTGTTATAATTTTTGTTATATTACGATAGTTTAAATTTCAGAACAGGTTCCAACTAGAGAACCTACAAACTTTCGTAAGAGAAACGACATGATGGCAATAAATTCTGGTTGGTCGAAATCTGCTTTCAACCGCTGCACAGTGGAGTATTTCACCCAAAAACCTGGCCAAAAAGGGAAAAATTAAAATTTCGTCAACCATTGTAAAAATCATATTTTTTAATAGCTAACTAATTGATGCATCGATCTATGTCTATTTTAGGAACCTAACTTATATCCGGTGGCTCCTGGCCTCAGCTGAAGAGGAAGTTTCTTACTGAGAAGACGTGGTTTTTTGTTGTTTTTTGTCATTGTTGTTATGTTTAAATATAATTTTTTTGTGGCTCAATGAATTGTTGAATTGAAACTAAACAGGGCTTACGTCTTTAACAAAGGTCAGAGAAAGGTCAGTTAAATTAGGTGTTAATTTAAATAGTTTCGTTTTTAATGTAATAAAAAACATTAAATGTGTAAAAGGGTTATTTTTAAAGCGTTTTTTGCTTTAATTTATACCTATCGAAAGCTTTTTAAATATGTGCCGCGCTTTGCCCCACCATGTTTGAATTATAATCGTATTAGATATTGTCTTGAGTGTCAATTTCTGCAAAAAAATCTTCCGCATATTGTTGCCATTTTTTTATAATTTTTTTTTTCGGGATGACTGTTTTGCGGCCACCGAATTGAAGAGATAAGAACGATATTTATTGTCGTATTGCAGGTTTTTAGCTCACGGGATATTACCGGAGAGCTTCTGCACCTACATATTCTGTCTGTATGCATGTACGTACGTACATAGGCACGCAACTCGATATCTTTTGATAGAAATATCCGATCGCCTTCAAATTGTATATACTTATTTATTGATAAAGGGCTCCCTAATTAGTTCTTGGAGCTCATGTGTGTAACATAAGGAGTGAAAGGATGGAATTAACCCTTTCGAGGGTGGTGCCCTTAAAAAAGTGACACCTAATTTTAATTCCAAAACTGACAAACGGCACCAAGAAAATTTAATTAAAATTTTCCTTTTATAATGTACGTGAAAATAAGCAACTTCATATTTTCTAATAACTACGTTTATCAACTAAAAAGAGCAAGCCATACAGTAGCGAGACCCTACGACTTCTTTTTCCAGCAAGTTCTTATGGTAGTCCCGAAAAAAGCCAAGAAGAGAGTCATGAAGAAGATGAAGAAAAGTTCTGAAGAATCATTTTGAAACTGGTAATATATTAAATACATTCAAAAACTAGCAATCTATACTATGTAGACTCCACTTTACTAAACTTACTGTTAAATATATCACTATTAAACATAAATTAAATGCAATAATTATTATTAAATGTAAATAATAAATTTTATATATAGTAAAATTAAATACATTTAATTAAACATTAATAGTGAATAAGACAAACCAATCATCAACAATTACTTTCCTCTTAAAAACAGAAAATAGTTAAGGTTAGAAATGTCTCAACTTCCGAACTTCCTTCGGTAATGTTAAGTCAATGGACATGCGATTTATGCGCATTTTTAAAATATCTACTTAGTAAATTAATATTTTAACTTCTTTTTTCTTCGTCCTTTTCTTAAATGATGATTCTTTTTTTTTCTTATTGTCAAAATATTTATAAAATGTATATTCATTATTATGTGAAGTGTTAAAATATTACTGACACTTAGTCAGCTTTTAAGATATAAAATATTAAACTAAGCTATGAAATTGTATGTATATTTCATAGTACGCTAAAAGTTAGTTCAGTTAAACGCATAGCACAGTTAAAAATATCTATTCAGCCATTTCCGTGAATAAATGAAAATGTACTTGCGAACATTTGTGCAGCCCTGTATATGATCTATAGAATGTATCCATACCAAGTAATATTTAAAAAATAATGTTCTATTTTAAAACGCCTATCACAACTACAAACGCACTTCAGCAATTATTGGTCGTAGACTGCAATAGTTAAATTTATTCTTCAGCCATATTCTTTTGTGTGTCCCTGTAAATGAACGACATATTCTGTACACATCATATTCTCCAATTAGTGTCTTAGTACACCTTAGGGATGTATATAAATTTCAGCACGTTTAAAAGTATGATATCATTAAAATACCGAGCAAACGAATTTTCCCCATAGACCATAATGTAAGGGTGTCTTTTGTGTGTCTCTGTAAATGAACCGTAAAGACTATAGACTTCATTTACAATACCAAACATGCCATAGTGATACCCAATGACATCGAAGAATTTCAAGCCAACCGGACTATATTTACACCGAATAATATTTTTGACCAGGATTTCAGGTCAAATACTCCACTGTGCGCCCCCGCGGGCGCTCGACTGCAGCGCTTCCATAGACTTTACGCAGGACGAAAATAGAGAGTTTTTAAATCAACATCATTCATAAAATTTTCATGCTTGTTTAGATTTTAATACCAATTTTCATTTTCAGAAATGTTTATATTATGGAAAAGAACACAATTTTGTCTAAGAATTTCGAATTATTCTTGAAAATTTTCCCCTTATGTTTCCTTTTCATTCTGTCAGGGCGAGCATTATTCTTTCTTTTTCTAGTTATATTTTAATATCTATCTATCTATCTATCTATCTATCTATCTCTCTCTCTCTCTCTCTCTCTATATATATATATATATATATATAGAATTTGGATTATTTTTACCCGGCTGCCAAGAAGGATTATGTGTTTCACGCGTACCTGGGTATGTGGATTTCTTTATACCCTCGAAACATCCCAACGGCTGGATGGATTTTAACGAATGAGATCTCTATCAATTCGTCTTAATCGTCCAAAAGTTATAGGCTAGGTTTTGTTTTTATACAATCAAAATGGCGGCTGTAAAATACAAAATGGCGGTAGAGACGAAAAAAATTTTTTACGCACCATATTGTGTGAAATATCATTGGATAGGTCTTTCAAATGAAGACGATGTTTCATTGACTATTTTACAGTCAGAAGCTCCATTTAAATATTACACAACCTGGAAGCTGTGTAGGTAGGATTTCTGGCTTTACTGCAACTCTAACATTCATAGACATCTATAGGCCTCATCAAAACAGTGTTTATAGATATGAACTAACAATTAAACACAACTTAAAAGTCATCAATACAAGTAAGCACAAGAAATACAGGGCTCCCAAATGGTCCGCCAACTGAATACCAATATTCTTTTAGAAAAATTTTCTTTTTAGATTTTTCTTACAAACCGCCCCGAAACCACCTTTGAAAGTTAATGCTAGCGCAAACCTACCATAAAATTTTCTGTTAAAATTTATTGGTATTCAGTTGGCGGACCATTTGAGAGCCCTGGAAATAGGCAAGTAATATAAAAAAAAGTTTCACATTGATGGAAAATAATTAATTAGTTCGCTTTTTACGCAGTCGGGTTTTTTGATTTTTTAAATTTAATTTTTACTTGTTATTTCTATAACTAAAGTGGATAAATATCCTTGCTTTGATTTGGTGGAATGGAATCAAAAGTATATATATTTACGTTTTTCTGTCATCAGTAATCAAAGTAGGTGTTGGCGATGAATGAAATAACGCCAAGCTCGAAATCCTCCTACCAACTTGTCTTAGGACAGGGGTAGTAGAGTCGTTTCGTTGAAGTCATGTAGATGATATGGTGTAATGGTTAGAGTGCGTGTCTAGTACACACAAGGTGGCGAGTTTGGTTCTCGTTGTTTTAGACTTTTTAAAATTTTGTTTCTTTCTTTATTCATTAGTTATCAGTTACTCTGTTTTTTGGGCTTCCCTCAGCCGTTGTTGTTTTGAAATGTTTGGCGATTTTTTGTTGGCGTGTTTGCGGTGTTTACGGATATGAGAAACTCGATATGTAAACACCGTGTGACGTGTGTGTTGTGACGTGTGTGTTGTGACGCGTATTGTTCTGGCAACCCCTGAGAAGCTTAGAATTTTGTGGATGTATTTTGATATCGTGTTCTATCGTTGTCTTTTTATTTTTATGTTAAATTTATTGGATGTATTTCATTGACTATAGTTTCTGTAGTCCGTTTAAACGCTCTTGCTGAAGTAATTAAGAAATATGAGGAAATTTTGACAAGAAAGAAAGGTTTGTTTATAGCGTGTCAATGCGTATTAAGCCTATTTTGGAAAATGACGGCGATTTTATGAGATATATTTCGTACTGGAGGTTTCAAGAAAGCAGATGTCTGTTAAGGTATGTTGATAATTTTATGTATATTTTGCTACTTCAAGGGTTTTTTTACATTTTGAGTTTGCTACAAAACGAGAACTGCTGAATTTTGAGAATGCTATACCGCGAGAAATGTTGAATTCGGCGATGTTTTTTTCGGTAAATGTGCGCGAAGCGCTCATTCAACTATTGCTGATTGCCACTTTAGCGAGTTTTGTTTTTTATGTATATTTTGCTGCTTTAAGAGTTTTTTACATTTTGAGATTGCTACAAAACGAGAACTGCCGAATTTTGAGAATGCTATACCGCGAGAAATGCTGAATTCGGCGATGTTTTCTTTCGGTAAATGTGCGCGAAGCGTTCATACAACGATTACCGATTGGCAGTTTAACGAATTTTGTTTATTATTTACATTTTATTTTCGTTAAGCCAAACATGCGTATAAACCGGTGCTTGGCGACATTTACTACTTGGCGGAAAAGGGGTTTTCACGCCAAGAAGAATTCCAAGATGGCGGCCATTGGAACTTATGACATCTGTTCCGTTTTTTTAATCGATTCTTGCCAATACAACTAAGTCTTAATATTTAATTTTATTTATTTCTATATTTATTTTTAATATTTTATGATCAATTAATTAAACATTACAGTTTTTTAGATCGATTCTTCTAAATGAAACTAAGCATTAATATTTTATATGACCGAAGGGCTATATTTTAATACAATAATAATATCGAAAAAAAATTACGTTTAAAATATTTTTAGGACATAACTTTAATAACATAAAAATATCTAATTACAAGAAATAATTTATTACAGTATTCATTTTTATAAAAATAAGTATGATGCTTCATATATCAAGTACGCATATAAATTCAAAAATATTTCGGGAGGATGGAGTGAATATATATTAAAAAGAAAAAAAATATCTTATATGATGGGGGAGGGATGTCAAAGGGGATTAAAGGTGGACATTTTGTAAAGTGTTAATGTAGGCGGTCAATTTTTTTTTCTTCTTACTGCTTAATACGACATAGAATAATAAAAAAATATTGCAGTTAAAAAAAATTAACTGAATTTGCGCTCACCATTCGACAATTTAATTGTGGGGTGATCGATTGTAATTAAAATGTAATATAGTTACAGGAAAACTAAAAACGTTATTCGATTCGAAAGAACTGGAATATAAAATTTCCTGTATGACTATCTGGAAATTTCATGCAATTGAAGACACGCAATGAGACCGTGAATGTGTGAATATATTTATTTACATATTCTTTTATTAATTTCATGGGCATCTTTAGTATAAATTATACACGGAGATAAACAATATACATTTTAGAAGGGATTATACTTTTTTTTCCATTTTGTTTTCTATGCATTTCAGGAGTGTAGGAAATAAAATAATTTTTTATGTAAAGTCAAATGAAGTAAATGTTTATATTTTGCCCCAAATATATATATGAGCTCAGTTCTAAGATTTAACCTGAAAATCATTCCTTTATCATTTTTATCCTTAATCATTTTTTTTTATTAAAGGCTAAATTTCTTGTAAGCCATCATATTTACAATGAAGGTTAAACATTTTTTCAACAAAAATGCATCTTTTCACAGCTTCACAAGCACAAGCACAAACAGTTTTAGAAAATATTTTCCAAGAGCAAAGTTATATTCTGCTATTACAAAATTTATTAGGTGTTTTAAAAAAAATGGTGAAAATGAAACTAGTTGTCCAAATTGGGGAAATATCTATAGGTATTTTTAAGTATTTTTCTTTCTATGAATTAATTGCCTCTCAGCTTCGTATGTTTAAGGCTGTTCTCAAATACAAACTGGCTACTTTCTGACACATATTTAAATTCATTTTTGTTCGCAAACGTATCGAATTGGTAAGTTCTTTTATTCAGAAACAATGTAATCTAACTTTTTTCTCTTTTTTCGGTAAAAGCAGAAGATTTTTAGAAAATGCTGTCAAAGTTGGCACATTGAACTGAATTTCCGGACGCGACACCGCAGAAAAGGAAAACGTTGCCCTCTGAGACAGCAATCATTTATAATACAGATGTAATTAATTCATTTACCAGAAAATAAAAAACTGTTAGATTGAAAATCCCTTTAATAATGATAACTGCAGTATCGTGTTCCTATGTTTAAAAATGATTCAGAAAATTTCGCGTTGTTCAATCGGGGAATTATTTTTGGAGAATCGCATTAACCTCCCTCGCTGCGTAATTGTTTTATCAAAACTCCTTCACAACGACCGTCTTTTAAGAAATTTTATTCTTCCGTCACCGGTTTTTCAAAACAAAAATTTTTGTCGAATTTAATCGGGAAATACTCCGATTAAATATGGCGAAATTTACAATAAAAAAATTACTGGTGGGGATAATCAAGGAGGGTTTATTAGACGGCAAAATGCATGCCCGAGAAAATCTCGGGTTGCGCAGCGAGAGGGTTAAGTAAATTAAGGGTGGCAACAGTCAATATAAATAGAATACACGTATTTCATAATTTTTTTTTCTAAGGAATTTTGAGGGTTGTTCTCAAATTCAAACTAATTACTTTCTACCATATTCACGAAGTTATTTTTATCCACAAATGCATACGAATTTGCAGATATTCTTTTCCGATTGTAAGAAATCATAGAGCGTTTTCCGTTTTCCGATAGATAGAAAATGGAAAACGCAGTTCCATTGTTTGGCACTTGAATATTAGTATCTGCAAATTTCATCCATTTCCATATAAAAAAGTTTCGTGAATGTGACAAAAAGATTGGCATTGTTGGGAGGGAAAAATAACAAAAAATATGTGGCCACATTTATGGCAATGTTTAATGCCATACGTTCATCGGTTTTTTTTTTTGGTTTTTTTTTGATAATATATACGAGATTTGTTCTAAATTTGAATATTCATAAATATGTCTGTTTCACTTGAGGAGTGCTAAATTTATAAAATTTTTAAAATAAATGCTAAAAAGTTCGAGGAATATTAAAAAATATTACTGATAATGCGATTATGAATTCCGTTTCTATAAGATTATTTAGTGATCCTATTTCCTTTAATATTATTTTGTTATCGATATTAATTTTTTGAGTGCTTTTAAAACATATACTATATATAGAAATGTAAACATAATTGTTTTTAATTCAATGCTTAACGGGGTTAACGTTTATATTTTGTATTTTTCGACCCAAATAAATAGATCAAACATAAACATGAATGTCGAATTCACACACATAGACAAAAGTTAACATAGATGGTTGTTAAAGTTAAAGCTTTAGAAAATTAACGATAAACCACAGCAACCCCCTCCCCTTCCGCAAGCAAAGAAATGTTAGAAAAATATTATTGATTAAATATTTTCATGAGAGAATGGATGGCTTTTTTATGACTTTAAAAATGTATTGTGACACACTGAAATATACAATTTCAGTTATTCAATTCGTTGAGTTAAGTGATTTGATTTATTATACTTTTATAAAAAGTCTAATGAGAAAGTCAATAAATAAATATTTTTTTTGTTTGATTCTAAATAATCAATTTAGAAATGAACTCACGATTTGCAATATTTTGATTCGTCCTAAAAAGAAGAAAAATTATAAAAATAATAATGATAGTAATAACAAAAGTAGCCAAAGGGCGAGAACGCGCCAAGCGTGGAAAATCAGGTTTGCATGACTTTCTCTTCTATCGCCCGTTTTTTCTGCCACAGAGCATGCTCACTTGAGCCCATGACGCTTCTCTTAGCAAAGGTTGGAGTTCCTCTGTTCTCAACTGGTTACGAAAGTGAAGGAACCAAAATCGAAAAAGTAAAAACTAGCCCCGTTAGAAATCGTTCCCAGTTATCCTGTGCAAAAAAAAAGGAAAAAAATTAAAATGCCAGCGAGAAATTTGGAAATAACTTCCCCATAGGATTAACGTTAGTTTCCATATCACTTTGCGTGACAAATGTCGGGCCTTAACCCCTTAAGCATCCCCCCTGATAAGTGTAGGCTACTTTTTTTTAAATTCAGATAGTGGAAATCAAATAATCTGAATAATAAAAGAAGTAACATAGACTTCCCGTGATAGTCATTGGCGCGAGAACTAAGTGGTTAATAGTTGAAAATGGTCCAGGTTTGTGCAGCTGTTCCATCTCTGTACTTTTCCTATAACCCATCACTGTATTCTCCAGCATAGATTCTTCAATTAAATCAATGGAGGAATTGTGTTTTAAGTAGTAACACTGCGGCCCAAGCACATTAATGAGTATATTAGCAGTTTCGTTCCCAGGGATAACAAAGTCTTTATATATAAGGATTGCACAAATGAATGGAATAAATTTAGCAAGACAAAAATAGTCCTTTCTAGCGGTCAATAGTTCAAAACTTTTCATTTGATGTCCAGTTAGCTAATTGTTGTCAGTTCGTCATTTTTTTAAATTCAGATAGTGCCACAACTTTTTTCAAGTAGAAATATTTGACTTGTTCAATGACATATTTAATAGCGAAAATTTTAGGCGAATTATACTATTTTAAAATCTTGGTGACAATTAAACAATCTGAATTTTAAAAAAAAAATAGCGGTCTGGCAACATTGCCACTATTGTCAAATATTAACTCTTACCCGAAAAATTTAAGTTCTTTTAGCCTAATATTAAAATGTACT
This sequence comes from Maratus speciosus, assembly GCA_963932465.1. NCBI lineage: Eukaryota > Metazoa > Arthropoda > Arachnida > Araneae > Salticidae > Maratus > Maratus speciosus. Next base: position 440,418,395 of record OZ010796.1, on the reverse strand, counting down.
AATTTATCAATCAAGTCCGCATGTTTAAAATTTTTAATTTGTCTTTTTATTTTTTTATTTTAAGATCATTAGTGAAAATGCAACAATTCTCTGTTAAAAGAGAAACCGCGCCAAGGAGGGCGGCATACTTGCCAGCATTGGCTTAGCTTCCATAAAATATGAGTTAATTTTAAAAATCTTAACCAGTTTTCTAACCGGAAAATATACTATTAGATATATCATTAACTATTTAATTTCGTGTTTATACGTGTAACTTGATTCATATCATTTCTTTAAAAAAATTCTGGTTCGAAAGCTGTTAACTTGAGTCAAATAAACCCACATTTTATGGAAGAAGATAGCAAGGTTGCACTTGCCAGCATTGGCTTAGCTTCCATAAAATATGAGTTAATTTAAAAAATCTTAACCAGTTTTCTAACCGGAAAATATACTATTAGATATATCATTAACTATTTAATTTCGTGTTTATACGTGTAACTTGATTCATATCATTTCTTTAAAAAAATTCTGGTTCGAAAGCTGTTAACTTGAGTCAAATAAACCCACATTTTATGGAAGAAGATAGCAAGGTTGGCAGGTATGCGGTGGTCACAAATGCGGGCCCCGGAAGGGCCACTTTTTAGCCGCCACTAATTTTATAAAATTATTTTTATGGCAGATTACTACAAGAATTGCAACAAAAACTCATCACGAAGCGGATTCCTGCAACATTTACAAGATACATATAAAAAAAAATTCGTAAGAAATTGTGATGGTAAAAGTTTCAATTTAGTTTTTATAAAAAGAGACCTCTTTGAAGCCAACAAATGTGACCACTTAATTTTAATTCCAAACTGTCATATTGCACCGGGAATATTTAACCCATATTGGACCGCTGTCCTATAAATAGGACAGCTAATAAAACATTTTTTAAAATAAAATTGGTAAGGATTTTTTGGATGCATTTTGTTATGACGTCTTTAAAATACATAAAAGTATAACATATAAACAAAAAAACAAGTAACCAATTAAAATTTAATTGAAAGAAATCTATTTAAATTTTTTTAAAGAATTGTGATCTTATAATTTTGAATTTTGCCGTTATTATTATCGTTTTATTGGAGAAATCATAGAGTATTTTTGTACAACATAAACAATATTTTTAAAGTAAAATAAAATATTTGCTCATAAAATTAGTTTATGTATGCTTTTTATATGTCCTTACTATGTGTTTATAGGACAACTAGTTACTTAAAAAATTAAAAACTTTTTTTCAAAATTTTGCTAGTATCTACTTAATTACACCACATTAATGATATAATTGAAGTTTTAAAAAAATTCAAAAATATTTAATCGGTCTGGTCCAATATGGGTTAAATAAAATTTTCCTTTTATAATGAACGTGAAGAAAAGCAAGTGATTCTAAAAAAAAAAAAAAAAAAAACATTTGCATACCGTAGTGCGAATAATAATAATAAAAAAAACATTTGCATACCGTAGTGCGAATAAATCATTTCGCCATTTTACGAACAGGATTACTCTGTGCCTGAAAGGTGCAAAGAGAAAACACGAATATAAAACTCTGCTTAGGAACGATAATAAGCGTTTTATATACTAGTACCTAGTTTCCCTACAGTGCTCCTCTGTTTTAAAAACAGTCCTTAGGAGAAGAAGATTATTGTAGTCTGCTATTTTTTAAAAGACAGATTGCTTGGTTTCTACACATTTTTATATTAAAATTCGCTTTATTTACTCATTATTTCGTCTGACATTAAGTCAGGCAAATATTTCTATTTCAAAAAACCTGCAGCAATGAAGCAATCTGAATATTTACCGAACTGGTAACACTGGAGACAGGGTTCGCGCGCTATTAGGCCACAACCCATTTTGTAAGGGCACTACCACCAGTAATAGCGTAAAAGTGTCTACTGGCTAATGAACCTTGAAGAAAATTATCTTTATAATAATACTGGTGGTAGAGTCCTTACAAAATGGGGCGCGGCTTAATAGCGTGCGAATCCTGGTAGAGCTGGGTTGTCAGCTGTAAAATATTACAATTTTTTTTTTTTTAATTGTGGTGCGAATAGAAAAGTAAAATAGTCGCCTGTGGCAGCCCTGGAAATTCTGTATTAAAAAGGCTTTTAAAAAAAATTTCTGTTTAACACTAGAACTACCAGAAATTTGAGTCAAGTTTTATAAAAATATTTCAATTCAAAATTTTGATTTAAAACAGTTTAACTTTATTATTTAACGTTTTTCTACTTTGTTTCTTTTACACTTATTTCATAATCAAATTTCTGGTTTGAACCGAAACATATTCATACGGTAGCGTCAAAATGACGGCCCACGGTAGTTCTAGTGTTTAATTATACTGGTGGAAGTTTGCTACTGTGGTAATCAAACCCGGCGAAACCGCTTACAGTTGAAGCTTCAACATTTTAAAGACATGCCACTTTCTTTTTTTTTCATATTTCCATGATCTTGACACCAGTATTTTAACCCTTAAATGCATGATTTTTTTTATTTTGTTTCGAAAAAAATATATATGATTCTCAGAAAGGTCTATTACGCAGGGAAAATAATGAAAACAAAATCAGAGGTACACTTTTCGTATAATACATCAACCTTTTCTTATGCTGCACATCTGCAATACAATAAAAACTAAAATATTGCAAATTAGCTAATATTTTAATAAGTATGAATCTAAGTACCTTATTTTATATAATGTTTTATTTTGTAAAACTTAACCCTTAAATGCACGAATAATTCGTTTAAATTATGTTTTCTATTCTTATATTAAAGATTAGACACCAGAAATTTTAAGGCAGATTTTAAACTTTATTTAGTAGTATATTTTTGCGCTCGTCACAGGATTAATATTTCTATAGAAACATACAGAGCTGTCACAGGCGACTATTTTTTAATTATATCTCGCACCATTTAATTAAAAAAAAAATAAAATAAACATTTTCACAAAAACTTTGACAACGTCGGCAACAAAAATAGACTACTAAAAATATTTTCTTAAAATAGTGGTGCGAACAGAATATAAAAATATCGCCTGTGGCAGCCCTGATATAGTGGTTGCTAAGAGTTAAATGAAACCTGAAGCAGATATGCATCACTCTGCATTTAAGGGTTAAAGTAGTTTTCTTCACCTTGTCTAATGGGAAAATTATCTGCAATTAAAGATGGCGAAATAAACTGTAACATATTAGTGGTGTCTAGAACATTTGGAGCCCCAATTTATACGAAACACCAGGGAACACTATCCCTGATATAAGGCTAGGTATAACAAAATCGAATTTTCAGATTTGTACATAAAAATTCATTCTTTTTCTTTCAAGGATAGTTTAGGCATAAAATTTAATTAAAAAATTAAATAGTTTCAATTTCCATTACTATATGCAGCAACCTCCTTTTGCAGAAATCTCAAAATGCACGAAGTTCATAAAATTCACGCTCACTGACCGCTGTGATTCTTGCTCGTGAAAAAAATAAACATTAGTGGATGTCGTTGTATAGTAATGTGGAAAAAGTATTACAATTGTTAAAGTTGCGATCACTATCTCTTGATTAAGCACTTCGTGCCCATGAAAACAACAGAAAAAGAGACATAAACGAATTGGGCTAAATAATTTTGTTGGAATCTCTAATAATAGCAAAATCGTTAAAAATGCGTCCCTTTTAATGAATTTTAAAAAACTTCCTTATATAATTTCTAATTATTATTTAAAATTATTTTCATAACTTAATTAAACATTAAAAAAAAAAAAAAACTTCTCATTCTCTATACAATAGTCGGCTGCCTGGATTCGAATTCAGTTTTATACAAATGAAGACAAACGACATACCACAATAGCTACTACGCACATTCTAGAAAAACGTAAAACAATATTTTAAACAAACTGCATGACAGGATTACTTTATTATTACAAATTCGCTAAAAGTTAGCGAATGGAAATTGAAAACGAAACTGAGAAAGAGCACACAGTGAACAGCCTTAGATTGAAGACTTTGCTGTTTTAATCTTTCACACTCTGAAGGTGATGGTCCAGAAGCTCAGGGTGCTTCTGCTCTAAGGAAATACCTTTCGACAGACCTGATCGCCGACTTTTCAATAAAGGAACAAAACGAAAATAATTTTACAAAATTAGGGATTTTCAGATCATCTTGACCCCCAAACTTGCTACCCGAAATGTTAACATATAGTTTCGTTTGCTATTTTCTACAAGTACCTTTACACTTAGCACATGCAAAGAAATATAATTTTCTAACTACTGATAAAATTCTATTATAAATTCAGATTTTTATTTTTCACCTTTCTTTCTTTGAAAACTAATTTATATTTATTTAGCCAATATACACTGCTCAAACCAATTAGGGGAGCACATGGTTTTAACGAAATTACGCAAATATTTACACCGATAAGTAACGTAAAATAAAACATCCATAATTGAAAGTGCTGTAGAAAACAGATAAAGAAAACTTCACATGTAAAAATGAAGCTTATGACGTCAAAAACTGGAAAAAAGGTGATAAGTGCAGAAATCGAGATTTTGCAGAAACGTCTGTTTCACTGCCTCAGTTGTAAAATTCAATTGCTCAGCTTGTGTTTTGAGAAAATGTGGCTTGAAAATATCAGAACAACATGATTTACCGCAATCCATGGCTTGGCGTGTTATCGGGACAGTTGAATTTGGGGAAACACAGCGAAGTGTAGTGGACGCTGTTTGAGTCACAAGAAGTGTCCATGAAAGGCTGTGGAATCGATTCCAAGACACATGGAATGGTAGTAATCGAAAAGTGCAAGGTCAAAAATGTGCTAACACAGAAACTGATGACCGATATATCCTGTTAACAGCCCATCGAGACGGAACGGGCAATGCTACTCAGCTGCAAACACAGTTATTCTTTGCCAAAGGACGAAGGGTATTCAGTCAAACAGTCCAAAACAGGCTTCATCAGGGTGGTCTCTATGCACGTAAGCCAGTGGACTGTATTCCGTTGACCTCAAGCCACTGTGCGGCCCAAATAAGGTGGGAAACTGAACATCGAGTTTGGGGGCAACGTTGTTGGTGTGAAATTCTGTTTACAGACGAGTCTCGATTCAGTATGGATGTGACATCTGATGTGTTTTAGCATGGAGATAAAGAGGCACTCAAAATAATCCCACATTCGTTCGTGAAAGATCACATTACTGACAAGGTGGGTTGATGCTCTTGGCTGGAATCAGCATAGGTTTACGTACGGGCCTGCATACCATTTGGAATGACACTTTGACGGTCCGGAGTAATACAGACTAGATACAAAGACCTCATGTCGTATTTTATGTTGCAATAATTAGTGATTTCTTTTTTACCATTTATGATAATTCCAGACATTATACAGTTCGTCTTGTGGAAAATATGCTTGAAGCTAAAACAATACAGCGTATGGAATGACCAGTAAGCTCTGCTGACCTAAATCCGATCGAGCATGTTTGGGACATACTCATACGATGCATTGCTGTAAGACCGAGGCCTCCTTTTACTGTCCTGGACTTGGAGATTGCAATTCTTGAGCAGTGGAACAGTATTCCCCAAAGTCTTATCTATTACCTCATCGCATCCATGGAAAACAGGTGTGCAGCAGTCTTAGCTGTTCGAGGAGACCACACACTATATTAAAAATCTTGCATCATTTCTAAACAATACTTTTTTGTATGATTTACATGAAAGCAAATTGTTGCCCTAAACCATCTTTTCATGTTCTTTTCATCTTTTCAAAAAATAAAAGCTCCCTTACCATTTTTTGCGTCTTTTTTTGTGTATTGAACATTGTTACACGTGTACTATCCATTTTATACCCATACATTGCTGTTTTGCACTGTTCTCTTCACTTTTTTGCTTGCTCCCCTGATTTTTTTTATCAGTGTATATTTTACTAATCGTCTCGTGCATGGAAAATCTCATACGACGTTGTCTGACAACCTTCGGCGGACTGTGTGTATTTTATTTTTAATCTTCTATCTCACATATAAGTCTCATATGTAGTTCAATAAATCTTGTTATATAAAACAAAGTATATCAGTGTCATTTCTTTTCTGAACATTTAATTCGAAAATCCGCGCTCGAAATTTTCTTTTCCATTCTCAAATATATATATATATATTTAAACCTAAGCATTGACTAAAAATGTTAATTTATTTTTTTTTACTTTGCATCCAAATTTTAAATTATGACAAAAAGCTATTTAACCTATTTCCGTCATGAGCGAATTTATGTATGCATTTCATTGATTTCTTTTCTATTTAGAAACTCGAAATCCATAGTGGAAATTTTGAAAGAAGGATTTTTATCTTATATGATCACAAAAAGTCAGCAATTGCAAAAGGCCAAAAGTACTACTCAGAATCTCTGAATGATATTTTTATATAGAATAATAGTTATTACTGATTATAAAAGTATGCACGCTTTGGATGCAAATGGGTCATAACTCCTACCACATCGAGACGAGCGTCACGTAGGCTTGACGCACAAAATAGTCCGAATTCTTTTTTATTCCTACCAGTAATTTGTATTGAAAAGATAAACCCTTTCAATGAAAGGGTTTCTGCGTTTAAATTATTCAAAATTCTGTCTTCTGAAAAGCTGGTTATTAAAGAATAAAAAATTCTGTAAAAAACTGTCGTCGGGCAGAGGTTAACCCTTTATCTACTGCATTATGATCTACTGCATTTTTTTTTCATTTACTACAATGAAAATTAAAGGATAAACATAAAAAAAATACTCGCCCATGAGAAGTTTTATTAATTAGAGGTAATTCAGGTCTCGCAGCGTTCCTAAAATTTTCGCACTTTGTTACCAGTATTTTAAATAAGAATTCTTCGTGGTAGATTCCTTTAACATCTGTAATAGAATTTTACAATAAAGATTATCGCTTTAAAATTGTGCTAGGAAAGTGCGAAAATTTTAGGAACGCTGCGAGCCCTGTGTAATTAATTAAAGCTGTAATTTAAAGTACCGTCAGTACACTATGACTAAAATATCGTAACAGAAAACCCACAAGGTATTTCAAATGGCACTAGAAAATATTTTTGATTTAATAAGTACATGAAATATAGGCTTTTTCTTATTTACAAGTAATCTTTTGGCAAATTCCGGTGATAATCATTTATTTCAACACTTTAGAATTGAAAATGCTTTGCCCCTGAAGGGGTTAAAAAACTGTTTTTTTTTTTTTTTTTTTTTTTTTTTTTTTTTTTTTTTTTTTAATTTCGATCTTGTTAGCAGTCCTTTAGTTATGCGATGTCTATATTCCAGGGACAACATGTTCTCTCGCATCTCCATATAAGTAATATATGAATTTACATATGCCATCTCTAGCATAGCAAAAACGACTCGGTGCCACAACTTTTTCAATTTCCTATAAAAAATAACAATGAAACAGAAAAGAAATACCAGGGAAATCATTACTACACTACATTTATTAATTACATTTTAAAGCAGATGAAAATTATGGATAAGTACACATACGAAAAGTAAACAAGAAGTTTTTCTACAACACCCAGTGTACTGAAGGTACTTATAAGTACCACCGAGTAATTCAACTGATAAATCAAATACATACACCGTTCACCTAAAATAGCTAGTCAAACTGTATTCTAAGATTATAATGAACACAGAAAAAAAATCCAACACTTACCTTCTATCCTTTACTGTGTTTGTAGCAATAAAAAGACGAGCGTGACAATCTATGCAAAATGTCGGCACAAAATTCATCGACTGTGTCAAAGATAGCGTCCTTCCTCGCTAAAATAACAAACCTAGAACTACTGCTGCCATGTATCCGGATAAAGTGGAGTTAAAAGAGTGGTTTTGCAAAGTACCATTAGAATATTGGTAATATTCACTATGGTATGAAAGTTTAAAGTGAGTGGTACTTATAAGTACCATCAGTATATAAAGGGTTAATACTGATTTTTTATTACTTGCAAACTTTATATCAACATTCTTTCGAAATTTTGCAATAAATGAAAGATTTCTAAAACTTCTACATTGTCTGTTCTGAATAATTCATTTTAAATCTGTTTCAAACGATAAATATTTTTTTATGTTCATTTAAAAATAATTTATTCATGAGTGTAAAATCCGAATTGTTTCTATCCAGTCTGTTATAATGATGAAATTCATTTGTCAGTTTGTATTCATAAAAACGCCGATCATTTCATTTTGAAAGGTTTGAATAATTTGTTTAGTGATTTACGGAAGAATTAACTTTCAAAATCATGCATGAGGGTACATTCTTTTTGCTTTTAAGAAAAATAATCATAATAAATCAAATGCGTTTGAGTCACTTTTTAATACTTCATTTTAATTATCATTAGTTGTAATTGAGATTAATCAATGTGAAAAGGGAAGCAAATTTTATTAATATTTATGCGGGGTGAAAACACCCTTTTACTTGATTAATTTTCTCATGTGAAAAGCTTTCGAGTAAGCTAATGAATGAATAAAAGTTGTTTTTAAAATTAATATCTGTAAGAAATGTTTTAAACAAAACTCGCGAAATGGGAATTGAATCATGACAAACATTCGTCTTTTAAATTATGTGAGATATTTATCAGATAACGACTTGAAGTATGATAAAGAAATTATTGGTTTATAATTTAATTTAAATGTAAGTAAACATAAAAAAATAAATGATTTTGATGAATATGATATCAATATTTTTATGAATAAATAAATATTTCTGAAAATGATTATTTGAAATTTCAGGAACATTTTGGACCAAATTTTCTTTTGCAATCAGACCAATTTATATTGTTTGCATGTCATCTTTAGTTTTTAACCCGGCAGGACGGGCGCGGGGCGTTTTGACACCCCACGTCCGAAAATATTCGTTTGCTGTCTCTCCCTATAAACCGAAGTGGTCGGGTCCATCAGTACCTGCTTCCAATGTCACCTTCCGTACGTAGCGTATGAAAACAGCTAATTCAGACTCATTTTTTGCCTTATAGAAGTGGAAAGTCTTACAGAAATTGATGCTATATATAAAAACTGCAAAAAATCTAAAGTTTCTGAGCCATGTACACACTAATTATTATGAAAATTCACAAATCTCAGTATTTTTAACTACAATAATGTACTTCTATCTTTATTATAATAAAAATTGTAAAGAAAAATTAAGTTTTTCGAATACGGAAAATAAAGGTGAGTGCTATTAATTTATTGTTTATTAATTTTTAAAATTAACATTTTAGTTATCATTTTTCACGAGAAAGAGTGTAATTATCATTAATTTCAGTAACAGATAGAATTCTGAAGATTTATTTTCTTATTTATGCCATTTAATATGTTTGGGGTGTGCTGACGCTCCATGTCCGTTCTCGTGTTACATTTCACGGCACGCGTCCTGCCGAGTTAATTTCGAAATCACTATGAACGTTAATCTCATTAATACAAAGTTTAAAACGATACAATCTCATCTCAAGTCTTGCGAGGCCAGTTTTACTATACATGTAGAATCCGGTTGCGGAGGGTCCTTATTTTTTAATACCAATATTTAAGAATATCATTATCGAATTTAAACTTCCTACTAAAAAAATTAGCAAAGATTACTCTTCGGTATTGCAGAATCATGGAATCAAATCTGACGAAAATTGTCTTAAGAAAATGTGGTATTCAAAACTAAGTGCCTGTGCTAACCCCGTACTTGTATATTAGAACTACCTGAGTAGTAGTACTTGTTGTACTATATTCTGAACATATGCAACCATGCAGCAGAAAAAAGGGAATAGTAATTTAAATTTTGTTTAAAGCTACACTGCGTGAGGTTGCAGTCGTTAATCAATTGAAGTCTTATCTTTAATTAAAAAAAAATAATACCACTATACCAGGAGTATCAAACTGTGGCTTGTCGGATACCACTAATTTCTTAAAGAAATAGTTGACTGCTTGAATCGGAGAAATTTGATAATTTGATAAGTCAATGATGACTATAATAGTTTAGTAGTACCCAACGGGCCATAGATTGACATCCCTGCACTATATTTAAATAATAAAAATATTCTCCTTATTAATGAAAAAATTCTGCCATTTAATAAGGCGAAGAATCACACTCTAAAAATTATGTTATGGCCATTTCCATGAAAACTTGTCATGCCTATCACATACTACGATTTTTGGCTACCGGTATTTTAGAACGGTAAAATGTGACTTATTTTATCGGAGATATCTCATCAATTAAATAACGCGAAGCAAACTTATCGAAAATAACGGTGACCAACAACCATAGCGATTTTCAGCTGTGTGACAGACATGACAAATTTTCATGGAATTAGCCTTATCTGACGCTAAAGGTGAAGTTAAAAAAGCATATTCCCAAAAGAGAAAAATGTGCAGCGTAGGGTCAAATAAATCCATAGCTATAAATTTTACAGATTTTTCCTTCAAGAAAAATAAATTCATTTTATCCAGAAGTTTTATTTAATGCATGCAAATGTGTAAAAAAAATATCTCGGATCTGCATGTGGATCTGATTTTTAAAAAACGGCAGGTTAGCTGCCATGTAAATGTCTTCTGTTTTCGTTTTTAGTAGTATTCAACAATGCAGGGTTGCCAGTTTGGCCTCCATTTTTAATATGAAATTCCGAGTTCATACCAGAAATTAAAAATGACCTTCTTTTGCATTATTTAATAGCAGACGTTTTGCGATTTCATAAGGTAAATATGTTTATTTTGTTAATTCCGGTGTGAATTGGAAATTTCGGAATAAAAATGGAGACCAAACTGGCCACCCTGCTACAGGTTTGCCAGTTTGCCTCCCCCCCCCCCCCATATTTTTATTCAGAAAATCCGAATTTGTGCCAGAAATTAAAAATAGTATTTTTTGCTTTATCTAATGACAGAAATTTTGTAATTACATAATGTAAAGACACTTCTTTGAAAATTTCCGGTATAAATCTGTAATTTTGCAATAAAAATGGTGGCCAAAGTGGCAACCCTGGTATTATATCGCTAAATATTAAAGCCATAATAAAGCCTCCGCGTATGAGTGGAAGAAATAAACCAGCTGAAAATGACGCACCCTTCACTCTTACGACTGACACTTACGAGCTGACTGTGATACGATCCATTGTTACCAGTGGGCTACTTTCTTTAAATTCAGATTTCTTGATTGGCACCCCTTTTTTGAAATAGTGAAATCCGGCTTATTTATTGACATATTAATTAAGGAGAAAAAAGGAGGAATTTTACCATTTCAGAAAAGTGGTGCCGTTCAAGAAATCTGAATTTTTAAAAAGTAGCCCAATTGCAACACTGATATGATCGGTTTTTGCATGCTGGAAAAGGTAAAAATTAAACCAGAAAACTCTCGCGAAGAGAACTCCCAATTTATCAATCGAGGCAATCATGGACACCGTGGCCACGCGTCCTCACTGGACTAAAAGCCCACGCTTCCGTAAAGTCAGTGGGGTTGATTGACGTAAACGACAGCTAATGGAAATTATTATATACAAGTATCTAGTCTTATGAGACGAAGTGTAAAAAAATAGAGGAAAGTTTTGCACATGTCTTCGAACAAAATTTATTTATGTGTAGCGCGCACGCGTTAAAAAGTCCTTTGTCATTAATTCATATTTTATATTTCCAAAACCATCCATATATTGTATTTTTAAATAATAAATATTATTATTGTAAAATTCAAACATTTATTCAAATGAAGCACGTTCTGAGTTTTCTTGTCCTCAAAACAGCCTATAAAACACTAGAAAACGTGTCATCATTAGACAATTTAAAAGTGTTAAATATTTGATTCCAGTCATCTTCCATACAATTTAAGAATAAAGCCATTTTAATAAAGAGTTTTCTTATTTTATTCCGTATCTTCAAGTTAATCCTTTCAGAGGCACGGAATTGCGGTCCTGTAATGTTGAATTCTCATCAGAATTTTCGAAACTTTTTATTTCAAAATAAGGAAAATCAATTTTATACCTTTATTCCACCAAAGTTGCAAAAGTAAAATTTAATTTAATATTTCTTGTGCAAATCTCTGTTAAATTGAGGTAGTATATAATATATCCCATCGTACCTTAATGGTTGTAAAAGCCTAAACCGTTGTTTCAATTTGGATCAATTCGAGACCAAATTACCATTCAGCTTCAATCTCGTATGCGCTTTATCCCTTTGAGGGATAAAGTTGGGAGGGGGAACCGTTTGCAGTCTGCAAACGGTTAATTTTAATGCCTAAATATCGAAATGGCACCAGTAATTTTTTTATTAAATTTCGATCTCAGAATAAACGGGAAAAAAGGCTTTTGATTATTTTCAAATAAATTTGTTTGTTAATTGCGGTGTGAATTAATTATTTGAACATTTTTTGAGCAGAAATGCCTTGCCCCTGAAAGGGTTAACATTTTCAGGTGAAAAGTACTTTTGTTATTAAAATCTTCTGTGATGCAAGCACTGAGCCACAAATGCCCGATTTTCATCACTAAACTTTAATAGTATTCTTCGCCTTATTAAATCTCAGTAATTCTGTCATTAAAAAACTCTACAAATACTGTTAAAATTTTATGGAAGCAATCGTCCATTTCTAGCGCAGCACTTTCATTCCAGAATCTTGAAATGTTGATTGACAACATGATTTACAGATAAATTTATTTGAAAATAAATAACAGCTTTTATTCACGTACATTATAAAAGTAAAAATTTATTTCAAAATTTTTTTGCGAATGCGACATTTCGGAATAAAAATTAGGTGTGACACGTTATATCCTACCGCCCTTCATGCAGTTCATTATGGTGCGAAACAAAACAAAATATACTTAAAGTTTTCCTGAAGGCGAATGTGGCTCTTTCGCAAAAAACGGTGCTATAATACCTTTTTCAAAAAGTAATAAGTACCACTTCCCAATATACCTTACTAAATTATGAATAAAATATGTGATTACTCAGTTAAAAAGTCTTTCATACAAACGCACATAAATTCATTTTTAAGTAGGGGAGGTAGGGGAGGTATGATACACTTTTTTTACTAATTTTTTAGAACCCTTAGAAAGCTATTTTTAAACAACTCTTCCGTGTTTTCTTATAAAGTGACTTTTTATTCATTTATTAAAAATATTGTGAATTTAAAAAATAGTCATTTAAAAAATATATCCCAATTATTTTGAATGGTTACTACTGTATCAAATCTCCCCATTATTGGGGAGGATTGATACACTAGCAAGGCAGGTTTGATACATTGTTATGTAAATTGCAAAAAATGCGGACAATTCATATTATGCGTCATACAATTTTTAATGATAAATCTTAAAATATTTAAGTAAAATTTAAAACGAAATGACATTGACATATTTTTGTTTCAGAAATGTTTTTTTACAAAAATATTTAAACTATTGCTATTATTTAAACAATCCTATTAACATACATTTTAGAAAATAAATAATGAAAAAAAAAAAAAAAAACCCAGAGATCTAGCTGTAAGGAAAAATGAAGTGAACATTGCTGATTTGCAAACAATTTAACATAAATTTAGCACATTTAAGATTCCTTTAACCGTTAAGGGGAAAAGCATTTTCAATTCTAAAGTTTTGAATAAATTAATGGTACCGGAATTTACCAACAAATTTAATTAGAAATAAGAAAAGTGATATATCTCACTTTCCTAGTAATTGGAAAATATTTTACCAAAATGCTGGTACCAATCTAGCGTTTGGGAATTAAAATTAAGTGCTTTCATAAACATACCACCAGCCCTGAAATGGTTGAAAGAAAAACTAATATCTCTATCATTTTTATAAGTAGAATCGGGTAGATTTAATGTTTTTTCAATTTACCCTTCGTCAATTATAAAAACATTTTCCCTTTCAGGCCGTTCAAACTTTTCTCCTTCTACATGACGAGCAAAGCGAACTAACAATCTATCATCGCACTGCTTCTCTATGTAACCTACATAATGCCTATGAATAGTCTGTTCTTCCTTACCAATTTCAGTAGCTCTTGCTGTAAAATAATAATGAATATTATAGTTCTATATTAGTTTAAAAGTTAGAAAAAACTATAAAATTTCAAATATACGAGTGTATCATTTCTCCCCAGCATTAATGTATCATTTCTCCCTATCATGCCTTATTGGATTTTCAATCACTTTGTATAAATGCAGTTGAAAAATGCCAATCTGCTTTCTAGTAAAACTCACCCTAATAATGTGCTTTACAAATAAAAAATAATTACAAAATATTATCTTCATTGTAATAATAGTTATGAAAGAAAATCAGTATTTGAAAACAATTACATTGACATTCCAAAAATCTTCAAAATTAAAAGAAAAAAGTTGTCAGTTCTTCACTGATTAGTCCAGCTAATGAAGTCCTCTGCAAATAAAAGAAACCTTTACATCTGTTACAATGGCTGTTAATGCCATTTGTTGAGAAAAATCGTCAATGTGTCAAACCTCCCCTACATTATAATGTGTCTTCAGCAATTTATCATGTATTTTTCTGAATCGTTCAAAATATGATTTAACAGAAAATTATGGATTTTGTTTTTTACTTTACAGAAGAAGCGTTAATACCTTGTCGACAATGCGTGCTATTCTTACACAAACAAGAAAAAATGAAGCTCATGAACCTTTTTGTTACGCTTACAGAGCATTGGGAGCTTTTTAAAGGACTCTTACTCATTTAATACAATTGTTTGTTTTTTTTGTTTACCTTGCAAATATTTTTGAAACCATCCCTGCAGGTAATGCACATTTTTTTAAAAAACTAACTATCAAAATAATACTGCTATTTAAAGCACGCACATGCGGGAGCCCAGGGATTTTTATGTACAAGGTGATCGCAAGTGTCGAATTTTACTCAAATTGTTGTTGATCCTCTAATTGCACTCGTGATTAGATCTTACCTGAAGAATATGATATCGGCAGGTTCTTTATGTCCCCATAGTTCACAGATTTTCTTCAAGTATATTTCTCCAGATAATAATAAAAAAAAAGCATCTGAATTCGAAAGCGTCCGAAGTAATATGGATTCGTGTTTGTAAGATCTAGACAAAGTTATAAATGTTACGTTTTATCTTCAAAAATTTCCCCAAAATTACCCAGCTGACAAATTTTATCTTTGGTTGTTATATTAGATATCCAATTAATAAATAAAATTAAAGCGTGAGCGAAAAGGTTTTGAGAGCTTACATCCAGGGTTGTGCAAAATTTTAATTAGATTAACGATTGAAAACTAACGATTAATTTTTTAACCTTGACTAAAGATTGACGGATTAAACTTAGTTTAAATCCAAGTCATAGACTAACGATCAGTGATTATTTTAACGTAATCAATGCTTTGATTACGATTAAATCAATTCAATCCAACTCATAGACTAGTGACCAATGATTATTTTGATGTAATCGCTTGTTTTTGCACGATTAAAATCAATTCTCAATCTAATTAGTCAATCTAATTAGTCAATCTAATGAAGGATTTTTGATTAAAAACTTCATGTATTGTTCTGGCTTTGGGGACTTTATCTTTTTTTCAAGCTTCTTCTGATTTAATCACCCTTGATCGCTGCTAGACTCCTGCATCGGGTTTTGTATTAACCCCTTGAGGTGTGCCGGTATATATTATATAACACCTACGATTAATGAAATTTTACACCAGAAAAATTTTATTAAATTTTACTTTTCTAACTTTGGTGGAAAAAAGACATAAAATTGCTTTTACTTATTTTGAAATGGAATCTTTCAAAGATTCCGGTGGGAATTCAGCATTTCACAAAAGTAATTGCTTGCCCCTCAAGGGGTTAACAGGGTTGTCTGTAAATATTTTGGATTTGATTCGGTTTCGAACAGGTTTTGATTATTTCTGATCAGGCTCGGTGTGACTATTTTTTTTTCAAGTTCTGAATTTTCTTCGTATGAAGAAAATTATATATGATTACAATGAATGTATAAGAGGTCGTTTTTATACAGAATCAATAAAATTGATATCTACCGTATAAAAATACAGATAGATATATCTATCTGTGTGTAATCCTAATAAAACGATTTTATGACATGAATTTGTGAAAATATTTTATGAAACTACTGATTAAACCAGGGGTGGCCAACAGTGGCACGCCTGATACCACTAAAATTTTACAGAAAAATTCGACTTGTTGAATAGCAGAGATTCGATGATTAGATAAGGCAATGGTTACTGTAAAATTTTAGTGGTGTGGCGCGTGCCACAGTTGGCCACCCCTGGATTAAACGAATATATGTTAAATGCGGTGTTTGTGGAACGCTAGTATAATGTAATTTTAATATCTTGTTACAATCACTTAGAGAAATTGTTTCTCCTGAAGAGTGTGTATCTAGAGTATATGTGTATCTAGAGGGTTTATTTATTTATTTATTTTTACAGCACCGTCCAAAAGAATACGAATATATGTGAGCACATCTTTAGCGGTTAGTTTTCTTTTTTAAGCAGGAAGCTCCTCCAGTTGGCGTTACTCTAGCATGTTTCCCTATATAATTGAAATCTTCGTATTTATATTATAAATGAATGTATTTAATAATGGTATTGTTTCGAATCGAAATATTTATATGCATATTGTCCCACAACTTTATTTTAATTCTTATATTCCGCGATAGAGGGCGATTTCTTCTTCTTCCTTGCTCTTTTTCTCTTTTCTTCTTTTCTTTTTTTATACACATTTGATATCATAAAACAGGCGGTGGCAACAAAACTTACTACGTAATCTAGTTACAAGATGTGAAATTATGATGTGGGACTACATTATAAACGATAGTTAAATAAATGACTCCTCTGCCTCGGCATAACTTATTACGATATGAGCAGCAGAGTAAAATTTCTCATTTTGGCATTAATTTAACATCATTGAGTTCCGAGATGAAATTAATGCAATGTTAAAGCTTAAAGAAAGTATTTTTAAAATATTTTGGTAGGATCCTTCCCCCCCCACCCGGCAGAATAAATTTAATGACAGAAAATGACATCATGTCGTACAGTTGAGACACAATTTTTCAATGTATTGTCCTATAAGTTACTACGGCAGTGTGATTCAAGATGAATTAATTATTTAGAAACAGATTATTATGTGTAAATTAAACAGTGTTGATCTGCCACGTGATATCTTAGTACGATATGAGCAAAATGTTGAGATAAATCGTCATCCAGAGTTACTAATATATTATATAGTTTCAGCATTAAATTTTGACATGTTAAAGGTATTGATTAGTACAATACAAATACTTCAATCTGCTTCTTTATATTTGGATACGGTACGAGTAGAACGGCTTGCCAATCCGCATTTTTACAACACTATCATGTTATCGAATTTCGGCAAGAAATTTTATTTTGTAAATATCGATTAGTATAACATAGCTGCCAACTTGTACGAATTTTTGATACCACTAAAATTTAACAGAAATTTCTACCTTATTTAATCATCAACATTCACTGCAATTCGGCTATTGAATTAGGCAAAATTTTCTATTAAATTTTAGTGGTTGCAAAAATCCGTACAAGTTGGCGGCTATGGTATAATATAAATATTTCAACCTGCCTCAGGATGTATTGGTAGAATATGTGTATAACAGGGCACCAGTTCTTCATTGTTGATATATCGTACAATCGAGTTTTAATATGAAATTTTAAAGCATTGAATATCCATATTAGTACTACAAATAATTCAGTTTGCTTTGGGATATTTTTTCCTAAGATATGAGCAGAACAGGACGACAATTCGCGGTTTTGCCAGTCATGTTACCGAGATTTGGCAAGAAAGTTTTACATGTTGCAGATTTTAATCAGTTTCATAAAATATTCAATCTGCCTCATGATATCTTGGTAATATATGAGAACAGCAGGACAAATATGTGAGTAATAAGTGACATTGAAGCATCTGGGACTTTCCAATATTAAAACCTTTTATTCACATTTTATCATCATTCGCCTTGCTCGAGCGGGCTTTCTAAACATAACGAAAATTACCTTCAAATTTTCAGGTGGAGGAAAGGGGCTTAAATCATCTGTACTTGTAGCTATCTTTCTTCCATAGTCTTGAAGAAAAACAGAAGTAAATGGTGTTTTTTTTTTTCATTCAAAACAAAAGATTTAAGAAAATTATTTTTAAAACACTAATTAGGCAACTATTTCATCTCAAAACTTTATGACGACATACTACTGTCAATTTACGAATTCGCTCCCCTTCTGCTCATATCATACCGAGGTATCACACGGTAGACTGAAATATTTATTTTGTACTAGTCAAGATATACAAAATATTAAAGTTTCATGCCGTAACTACAAAATTTGATAGTGCCATCATAATGAGAAATCGGCGTCTTTTGCTTCTTATATCATACTAAGATAAGCCGAGGTAGGCTAGTCATTACCGTAATTTCCCGCGTATACGCCGCGTCTAATTTAACTCCTTAACGGTCGCATTGTAACGGTCGGTTTAAAAATTCAAAATGCTTATTGGCACCACTTTTTTGGAAAAGAAATGTTCAGCTTATTTGATGACAGGTAAAATGATACCATAAAAAAGCCAATTACACTATTCTATAAAACTGGTGGGAATCAAACAAATCTGAATAATCTAAATAAAAGTCAGAGTCCGTGAATATGACGGGAGAGAGAATTAAGGGGTTAAGTCTTTTTCATACCGGAAATTTTATTTAAAAAAAGAAGTCAAATAAATGCTAAGCAAAAGCAAGTCACATTTTATTTAAAACGAATTCCGGTAGGAAGTCGAATTATCTGAGCTGTGGCGTATACGCGGGAAATTACGGTACTTTATTTAGTCTTAATAATATTCTCCTGCATCATAATTTTTTCTCACAATTTTATGATCGATTCACTTTTATTCACGTCACCCGCTCTATAAAGTTGGTACATACAACTTGGAGTAAAGGTTATCTAAATAATACTG
Source organism: Maratus speciosus (assembly GCA_963932465.1). NCBI lineage: Eukaryota > Metazoa > Arthropoda > Arachnida > Araneae > Salticidae > Maratus > Maratus speciosus. The sequence goes on along the minus strand of OZ010796.1, from coordinate 440,399,490 downwards.
GAAAATCAATAATTAACTACTAAGCATTGATTACAAAACAGAGAAAATAATAAATAATAAAAACATAAATTTAAATTTTTGACATTATCCAACATTCCATGAGTACACAAAGCAGTACAAAAACTAAAAACGGACAGGCAGATTTTAATTTAACATCGGCTTCTTAGCAACTTCGTGTGTTGCATTTGTACAGTATAATTAAGACGTTTTATATATTTCTGGAAAAGGAAATCTGATTTTATTCCACTTTTTATAACATTTATAATATTAATTATACGTTTTTTAACATTTTAAGTAAGGAGTCAAAATTAACAATTCAGGTTAACTGAAAATTATGAAACTTACGTTATACAAATTATGTTACTTTGATAACATTATAGTAGAATTCCTTTTAAATAGAATACAGTCATGTAGGCAAATACAATTTCAAAGTGAATTTTAGATAAAAATTTATTAAGTCTGGCATTATTTTAACATCTTAACTGTTTTGTCTAGGTGCCGAGAGGATGTTTTCTTTTGCCACGATGATTAATTTATTTCCATTTCAAAATGTATCGGATGTTTGAAAAGAAAGTAGTAATGAAGAATAATTTAAATTACTTAAAAAATAACCATATGCTGGCTAATTGTTAGAGTCGTGCCGGATAATTGGAAGGGAAAAGTAGTTAGTGTTTTTCATTATTTTCTCCTCAGTTGAAACATGATTAAAATGTGAAGACATGATGTTTAAGGTATGATAACTCTTGTTATAAACAGTATCCTTTATTTTAAAAGTCAGACAAAAATAAATCATTTTTGTATGACCAAAATACCCTGAATTATGATATTTTGAATTGTGTGAATTTTCAGACTGAACGGGCATTTCCGTCTCCCAATAGCTAGTATAAACTTTCTTTTTGTCATTTTTATCAACTTATTAAAGAACATACCTACCAATTCTTCTGTTCAACTTTATTGTTATTTCATGATTATGAATTTTAATTACATATGTAAATTTATATATAGATATTTTGATTTGCGTATATACATAAGAGATAATGACTATTTTAATACTGTAAATAACAGACAAAATATAGTTTTGAAAATTGATACTTAATTGAAAAAAAAACATGAGACTGTTTCGAAATCAAAATTCACTACTCTTTTTATTTAAATCTGTTTAATTCATAAAACGCTCAGTTATTTTTATTAAAATGCCATGAAATCGAACAAAATTTCTCATTTTACAAAAAAAAAAAGAAAGACCATTTAAAAAATAAGGTCAAATTGCGTGTTTCAAAAAGATTGTTAAACTGTAGAAGTCATAAAAGGACGTTTATTAATTTGTAGCATTAATAATTAATTATTTGTATTAGTAATACACTATTATGAAACACGCATTTAGTTTAAATAACAATTAAAACGTCATTCGATTTTTTGGCACATGAATGAAATATTATGAGTATATTATTGAAATTAACTGGTTTGTCAGTATATTTTGCAAGATTCCTTTTGGTAAAAAGGAGGGGGGGGGGTATAAAGAGCAAATCTACCGATTGTTTTCTTAATTTGATGATGTAAAGCCAACATCGAACTGTTGAATTTTGCTTATACAATGTTATTTCTTCTTCAGCTTGTTATAAGTTTCTTATGATATACAAGAATTTAGTATGATTATTTGCACAAAATTTGCTGCAACAAATTAGCTATCCCATACAGAATTTTTTATAGTATTTTAATTCATTAAAATCCTTCAAAAATATCTGAAAATATGTAAATGTACTGCGAAAATATTTCTGAATATGTTTGAGTACTTTATGAAATTGATTGCTCTGATTATGCTACAAAAATTTGCTTTTGCGAGAAGAAGGAGAGATGCAAAGTATCCCATATGGTCAAATTGTGGTCAAAATATATATGTATATTCTTACAATTTTATGATGTGAAGCTGACATAAACTGTTGCAATTTGCTTTTACAATAGACTTTCTTCTCCAGTTTGTAGCAAGTTGTTTTATGATATAAGCATAATTCAGTATGTTACCGTAATCTAGTATATTTAGCGTAATTTAGTATGTTTATTAAACGAAATTTGCAGCTTCAAATCAGTTATCTGATACAGAATCTTTTTTTTTCTCCTTCAATTCTTTAAACTGTTTCATAGCTGCCAACTTGTAAGGATTTTTCTTACCACTAAAACTTAATAGAAATTGTTGACTTATTTAATCATTAAAATCTCTTCAATTTCAGTGATGCAATCAGCTAAAATATGTTATTAAGTTTTTGTGGTATGAAAAATCCGTACAAGTTGGCAGCTATGCTGTTTAAAAATTGTCTAAAAATAAGTAAATGTGCACTGTAAAAATATTTGTAAGTTTAATAAATAATATTTACAGATGATTTCTTTATATTAATTAGATTAAAATTCCTTATAGATATATATATATGTATATCATTTTTTGTTGTTGTTGTTTCAAAGTTTAATTTAGTTGCAATTAAGAGAAATACACTTAGTACACAAATCTTAAGATTTTATTTTTAGTCATTAACAGTGTTTCATTCAGACACTTTTCTCCGGGAGGGAAAAATTTACTGTATTTATTCTTAGAATTTTGTGATTGAAAAAGACGGGGGTTGCGTTTTAGAAACTGTGGTACTCCAAAAAATGAATGCCTATCATCTATGAGTTAACCCTCCGAGCGTCTTGCAAAAGGGTAAAATTGTAATGTTGTTTTCTTTTAATTTTGTTTTAAAAGCTAATAAAATATGATTCTTTCAACATTATAAAAAAAAACTCAATTACAAATATGAATATAATCCTTGAGAGTATTAATCATTCTTCAATGTATTTAAAATTCTTTAAATCTATAGAATTATAGTATCTTAAATATTGCTTGTATTGCGGTGAAACCTGGAGCTTAGTGAACGGAATATTACGCCCCAAACACTTAGAGGGTTAAACGCGTAAATTAAAAAAATGGTATTTGATATGATCAGAATATCAACAACACAAATTAAATCATGCTTTTGAAATACACAGTATATAGCATTTCCCGTCATAGAGATAAAATTTGTTAAATGATACTTTAAAATAAATAAATAAATATACTTAACCCTAGAACTACCGGAAATTTTACTCAAGTTTTATAAAAACATTCTACACCAGAATTTTTACTTAAAACTATTTAATTTGTTTATTTAACTTATTATTGTCTGATTTATACATTTAGTTTGTTTTGAAGAAATTTCTGGTTTGAATAAATATTTTGAATGTACATGTCGGGTCCATTGGACCCTTCTGGTAGACAGAGGGTTAATCTTGTTAATTCTTTATATGCTCCTTTACAAATAACAATAATAAGATTTAAAAAAATCTTTAAAATTCAGAACACACAGAATACGTAGTATTAAAAATCTTAAAAATAATAAAGTAAGGAAAATTGAATATATTAAAATGTATATTTTTCTTTCGTCAATTCCTACTCAGTTTTTTCCCCTAATAAACCGAGTTGGAATTGACGAAAGCTATGATCACATCTTTATTTATTTATTTACTTTATGATTAAAAAGGGAGTTGATCATTAGTTTAATAAATCATCCTTAAAGCAAATTATTTCGGCATATGAAACATGTTGCAGTAGAACCAAAAATTGTATTCTTGGGATATTAATTTCCCGAGGAAAAAAAATCTGTAAGTGAGTACATTTTTGTAAATGAAGCCGTTTTCCTTGATAATGAAAGCCATTAATCTTATGAAACACGAAATTAATGTGACATTGTGAAATAAGTTTCTAATTTATAATAGAAAAAACTTACATATTGTAATATAATATTCATTTATCAAAAAAAAAATATTTTATAAGATAGCGTGAAATCTAATTGTTTTTCAGTAATCTATAAAGCGATTTCCTACCGGCGAGCCGCTTGTTACCACTATTTTAGAAAAGTCTTCTTCGTCTAATTCTACGCAGAAACTCTACAATTATGTAGGTTGTAGGATCTGCGCATACTATAAATTCTGCGATTAAATAAAGCGAATATTTTTATTCGGAAATAGTGGAAAACTGGCCCGGCGTTTGGACATCACAGATCTACAAAAAAGAATATTATACATGAATAAATATAAAAGAAGCAATTATATTTTATATAGTGATATTAACCTTTTTATTACAGATTGGAACATCATACGTTCCAATGATTATTTGTTTATGTTGTTTGTGCCAATTTTGGACAAACAATCATTGCCACACACCAGGGTTCCTAGTTTGGCCTTTTCCTAATTCAAAAATTTGGAGTTCATACCAGAAATTCTGAAAGAAGAATTTTCCCTTTAGGCATTGACGATTTGTCTGTCATAAACTAAAGTAAAATGTATTATAGTGAATTACTAGTATGAATGCGATATTTAGGAATAAACCACCGCCCCCTGAATACTAGGCCTGAGCGCTGGACCAAAAATGGCGGCTGCCGAAGGCGGATTTATTTCAGCGTGTGTACAGTCCCTTAAATATTCCTACCAATAATTTTTTGAAGTTTTTCCCCTTCATTTTTCTGAGAATAAACAAAGTAGAGAAATCTTTTATAAAATACTGGTGTCAACATTTAAGGGACCGTACCTACCCTAAAAAAAATCCGCCTTCGGCAGCCGCTATTTTTGTGTCATTTTTGTGTGAGCGCTCAGGCCTAGTATTCAGGGGGCGGTGAATAAACAAAGACCAAACTAGCAGCCAGTGTTGCCAGATGGGCTACTTTTTAAAAATCAGATTCTTGATTGCCACCACTTTTTTGAAATGAAAAAAAGTGCATTATTTAACCCTAAAACTACCGGAAATTTCCTTCAAGTGTTATAAGATTATCTTACACCAGAACTTTTTTTTAAACTGTTTAACTAATTTATTTTATTTATTGCTGTCTGGATTATATATTTAGTTTATTTAAAGAGATTTCTGGTTTTAATAAATATTTTGAATGTACCTTTCGGGTCCATTGGACCCGACTGGTAGGCGGAGGGTTAAGGACATAATAATTTAGGCAAAAAAAAAGTGAATTTTACCATTTCAAAAAAGTGGTGCCAATCAAGAAATCTGAATTTAAAAATAAATAGCCCACTGGCAACACTGCTAGCAGCCACGCCGCACGCTTATACTCGGATATTTACAAGAGATATTTACGTTAAAGAAAATACTTTGTAAATTGCGGTACGATTAAATATAAAAATAGTCGCAAATCTTTGCCTGTATTCAAAAGTTTTAAACTGTACATAACTGGCCGTTTGACAGGTACTAAATGAATATATTTTGTTTCGAACCAGAACCATTTATAAAATAAATATAATATAAATCATACAGAAATTACGTAAATAAAAATATTAAGTAGCTTTAAATAAAAATTCAAGAGTTAAGTATTTTTTTATAAAACTGGAGAAAAGTTACTTAGTTTTATGAATAATCAGCTGCATTTAATGACCTCTTCCCAACAAATAACGAATTTGTAATATTTTCTCACCAGTAATTCCTTAATGATATCTTTTATTAATTTAATCGCATAAATTGCATGATTATGTAAACAGAATTACTATTAAAAATAACTGACGGTAAAAATCAAAACTTATGAGCAACCTCTCCGTAATGTAGTTGTCACGCTCGTCGCAAAGTGGTTAAAATAGCTGTATGCTTCCAAAAGCCAATTTTATTAATGCGTTCACATAAAAGATTTAATTCTTCGGTTACATGGGAAGAGAACTAGTCCTTATGACAAGCTTTTTAACGCTAATCAGCAGAGCATTTCCAAAGAAGAATTGAATTAACAAGATACTTTGATGTTAACTACAATATAAGAGGCGAGATTAATTGGCAGACCGAAATTTTGAAACAGAAAACTTATTAATATGCATTAGGATATCCAATAAGAGAGATGACGATAGAGGCGTGATAATAGTATTACCAGTATTAGAGTTTGACAAGGTTTCTTACATAATAGTAATAAAGCAAGCTGTAAATTAGACCAATATGCTATGTGTAAAAAGATTTACCTAACTGCTGATAATTTATAATGTTAGTTTTATTTACCGTATATTCCGGCGTATAGCATATACTCATTTTAAAATATATATCCAAAATTATATTTTTCTGTTATGAAAACTAAATGGGTCGAAAAGTTACGGGACGCTTTCTATTTTAGACATTTTGCCGAAAATGTAGAGCAGGGCGGGCAAAAATAATAACTTTTTCATTCCTTCTGGCTAATGTTTGCCAAGATTTAGGTTATAAAAATATTAGCCTTTTTTAATCGCAGAGTTTTTGCCATTTGATAAGGGGAATATTATTATTAGGCAATAATACTGACAATTGGCCCCCTTACACAAAGGTCCTTGATCTAGGAAAATGCATTAAAAATTGTTCTTGAGTTTCTGGGATATCAAAGGACATGTTTGAACTAATAAATTCCAGAAAGGATGTTGTCATAAGCGCATATTACATTTATTTTATCAAGTAAAGTTCTCAAAAAACTAATCACACATATATTTTTTTATTATTTTTTTTAAATATAATACAATTTTTACGAAATAAATGTTCTTGCATGCAGTACCCATATGATTTTTCCCCACATGAAATGTTAAATCCGACAAAGATTTTTTTTTTTAACGACTACATATATAATGTGTTCTTAAAATAACCTAGCACTAGAATGACCGGAGCGGTCATTTTGACAGCATAGCTCTTTTGAGAAGCAATTATTCTTAAAACATTTTCGTCAGCTGTTTCACCTTTAGCGACTTTTATTACTTGTTTGAGGTTTATAAATGCATAACATTGTTTTTTTTTTTTAATATTTTATAAGGAGCATACAAATTAATGTTCTATCTAGAACGACCAGGATCGCTGTAGGGATTTGAGTGATCTGCTTTTAAAATGTACTAAAATAATGTGAAATAGTAAAATTATATAATAGTATTATAATAAAAATAGTATCAATAATAATAATAATAATAATAGTAATGATATAGTAATATTATGGTATGAAGTAACAATATAGTAATAATAATAGTAGTATAATAAAATTATATAATAGTATTATAAACTTATATAACAGTAAAATTATAAAATAGTAAATACATGTTTTAGTAGCGTATAGTAGATTTGCCAAGTCTCCGGATTTTTGCACATCACAATTATCTTAGAGAAAATGTTGTAGTTTAAATCGCCCAAATGTTCCAATTAAAAAAAAAAACCTTTTCTGTATGAAAATTCTGGTATAAAAAGAGCCAGAGTCTTGGCAGCTCTGTAAATATTGTGAAATAGCACTATTGTGAATCATGTGTTGATGTGTAAAATGATACATAACTGTTTTATGATAATACTACTTTTATTGCTGAAAATAAAGGTATGTTTTCTTATATAATAAAAAAATTAACATTTAAAATATTGCATTCATTTTACAATTGTTCAAAATAACTTACCGTAATTTCGCGCGTATCCGCCGCACCTCAGATAACTCGATTTTCTACGATTTTCTACTCGATTTCGAATTTATTTAAAATAAACTGTGATTTTCTTCTGTTTAGCACTTATTTGACTTCTTCTTTTCAATAAAATTTTCGGTCTGAAAAAGACTTAACTAAGCCGCGGCGAATACGCGGGAAATTACGGCATTTTAATTTTTGCATTAAAAACATTAAAACTCAAATATTTAATATCGATTTCGTATTACGGTCAAAATGACCGCAATGGTCGCTCCAGGTAGGAAAAAATATCGGTCGTTCTAGTGCTCGAATGAAACAAATAAAATGTGTATATCCTGAGAAAAAAAAAATCAAAGAAATTCGAAATACCGAGATTTTTTTATACATAAGTTGTCGTGAATTCTAAACTTCTTACTTGAGAAACGTAATAGCAGGTCATTTTGTGTCTCTCTACGGTCAATAAATTCAATGAAAATTTCGTGAAATTCTAGACAAAAGATTTAAGAAATCGTGTACGGAATGGCCAAAATCGACGATTTGAAAAAAAAATGACTTTAAAGATTTAATCACTCCTTGATCATATGGTAAAAGGTCAAAGTGTTTTAGACATAAAATCTCTTTTAATACGAATTATTGGGGTTTGTTTTTAAATATTCCTCAAGAACTATATTTAATTATACAGGGTGCCCGGTCTCAACGGTGTCCAATGGCTAATTCCTAAACCGTTAGTCATAGACATATAGTTCTAATTACAAAAATGTTTTAAATCAGATAAAGGAATATTATAAAAGTGATTTGGGTCAATAAAAACCTTTCTTTAAAAATTACGAAATTTAAATTTTTTATACGGTCCCCCGGTCCTATAAGTTATATTTAGTAAAATTTTCCTATTACACTGACAAGTAAGACAAAAAAAGTTCCATTCATATAACACTAAAATTGAGCGAGTTATGAAACTTTAAAAATGCATGACTTATGCCATTTTTCTGCTATGAAAACAAATGAGTTCGGCTTGGCTTTGAGGGGTCACATACGAAGTGCTTAAAGTATTCGAAGATCTTATTTCATGTGTATCTGCGCTTTGAAAAAAATCGTACAAGTTTTACGATTAAGTTAACATTTATTAAGTTTCAGATTGGCTAAAATAACATATGTTTTATTTTGTCAGGATTTGAGACTGTTTCTTTTATTTCTTTTAACAAAAAGTATGGTATTTTTGTAAGTTTTTATGTTACTTCAACGGTTGTATGTATGTTTTTTCAGTTCAAAATTTGTACTCGAACTTTAACTCACTTTTAAATATCCGATCGAGATTACATTTTACATACTGGCGAAAATCCAATAGCAATCTAATATTATTATGATTTTCGGTGGTTACCATTTATACTTATTTTACCGAATAACACAAAAAATTTCGGACAGATTACTGCCAAGAAGTTTAAGAAAAAGTTTTAGATTAGATAATAAAAGACTGCGATTGCTGTTTTTTTTTTTTTTTTTTTTTTTTTTTTTTTTTTTTTATACTTTTATGTATTTTTTAGCACTGAATCCGAAAATTACTTTAATTTTTAACCATCTTCTCAGGATATTTCGCAAATCATAAATTGTCAAATTTAAAGAATAACAAAAATCGGATACTATAAAGTAGAGGAGATGGTTGTGTTTTTTAACTTTTGATAATTGATTTTTACGTACTTTTTAGCACTGAATCTGAAAATGAACTTCATTTTTAACCATCACGTTAGAATTTTTTTGAAAATCGTAAATGTGTAAGTTCAGATATGGCGAAAATATCATACTATAAAACATATGTAAAACTTTTTTTGTTTTGTTTTATTTTATCTTATTTTATTCAATAATTTATTCGATATTTTTACTTATCCTGGGATTCTTACAACTAAATAGCTGAGTAGTCCGATGAGATGAGGGAGGATATTCAATTTTAACTTTGAAATTTGCGAAAACTCCTGATGTGATGGTTAAAAATGAAGGTCAATTTCAGATTCAGCGGTACAGAATACATAAGAATCAATTATCAAAAGCTAAAAAACATGACATAACCCAATTTTTGCAGGCTAGTGTAATCTAATAATATTTTAAAATACGTATCATTTTGTAAAGAATTGAGGCTGTTAATTTAGCATCATTTTATTTAACAAAAATTCTGTTTTTTCTTTCTTCTTAAATGTATATTACAAATTGTATATTTTGCAATATTATGTCAGAAAGACTAAAGATTTCAAATTTATATTGCAATATTAATATTACTCTCAACCAGTTTTTAATATATCTGACGAAATTATATTTCGACTAAATTTGTGAATGACCCCCAATTTGCAGCAAAAAATATGCTCCAACTTTAAACTGAGTTTACTCGGTCAATTTTAATCGTAGAATGACGGGAGTTTTTGCGTATTACTTCTCAGTGTAAAAGGAAAATTTTACTTAATATAACTTATAGGACCGGGGGACCGTATAAAAATTTTAATTTCGTAAATTTTTAAAATATGTTTTTATGGACCCAAATTGCTTTTAAAATATTTCTTTAACTGATTTTAAACATTTTTGCAATTGGAACTATATGTCTATGACTAACGGTTTAGGAATTAGCCATTGGACATCGTTGAGGCCGGACACCCTGTATATATATATTTTTTTTATCTATGTTTGGACTCTTTAACCCATTAAGGACTGACGTTGCGCTTTCGCAACATTGTATTTGTGATTTTTGTACTATTTTTGAAACCAGTAAAAAAGAAAAGTAAAATTTACCTTATTTAATTAACACATTTCAGTGATTCCTAAAGTAAAACTAAGCGTTTAACAAAAAGTGGTGTGAACTGAATTAAATTCCTGTAAAACATGCTGGTCCTTAATGGGTTGAGGCATATCTGCCAAGTTTTACGCTTTCTCCCTACCACTATATTTTAACAGAGGAATCTGTTTTATTTAATCATGGAAAACATAGGATTGAATAAGGCAAATTTTTCTGATCAAAAATAGTGGTATGATAAAAGCGTAAAAGTCGGCAGCAATGGTCTAAGGTACCTGACGCCTTAATGCGACAGATCATACGCATATCAAGCAAAATTAAAATCTTATCGCTGTTTATACTGAGCTGCATTTGAATTAGTTTCTAAAAAGTAGCTGTATGCTAACTAATTTCCAGGGTTGCGGAGTCGGAGGGGAAACCGACTCCGGGAATTTTAACAGATCCGACTTCAACTCCGACTTTTTTGTTCAAAAATGAGCCCGACTCCGACTTTACGACTTCAACTCCGACTCCACAGTCCTGCTAATTTCTGACAAATTTCCATTTTTCATCATGAATCAAACAAAGCTGCCAAATTTTTATCACTTTTTATGGAACTTAAACTTTTCAAATTTAATCTCTCATCTTCTCGAATTAATAAATAAATTCAAGTAAAAAATTTAAACCAAGTTTACCGTAGAAATAATACTTTTTATTAAAAGCGGCAGGAGTTTGAATCAACTGCATCCTGCTACTTACCTACTTGCTTCATTGAACTATAAATAAATATGAACTGTAACCGCTTTCACAGTGGTTGTTACCTCGGGGCATTGTTGCCAGTGGGCTACTTTTTTTAAATTCAGATTGCTTGATTGGCACCTCTTTTTTGAAACGGTAAAATTCCCCTTGTTTTCGACTAAATTAATATGTCATTAGATAAGGCGAATTTCGTCACTTCAAAAAAAGTGGTGCCAATCAAGCAATCTGAATTTTTAAAAAGTAGCCCACTGGTAATACTGCATCAGGGTATAACTTGCACCCGTAAATTTAAATAGAAATTTCTCCTTATTTAAACATCCTATTAACGCAAAATTTTAGTCATAAATAATGGCAAAAACTGCTGTTCATTTTTACTGGTGGAGGTTTAGTTCGGCGATATTCATGTGCTGTGTTTTCGCCATATTTTGACAACATAAACAAACACCTGTGAATGTCTGCGAAAAAAATATTATATTACCTGGGCAAACTGACACCAGTAAAAACAAATAGGAAATTTCGCCATATTTGTGTAAAAATTTTTCTATGAATGATGCTCTTAAATAAGACGTAATTTTCTATTCAAATTTACTGGTGGAAGTTTGCCCCGGTGGTAATCAGAATCTGCTGATCAATTAAAAAAAAAACCGCTATCATGTGACAAACTCCTCAGTTACTTCACTAGCAACAGGTAGACAATAAACTATATGGCTCATTCTCTTTATTCATAACTACATTACTTGCCTATCCCAACCAGTTCTCTTCATGCCCCCAAAGTACCGTGATTTCCGGTGTATAAACCACATATCAAACAATCATTTCTTGACCCAGAAAAATATTAAATAAAATGCAACTTTTAAATCCTGGTAACTATTTGGCGTCAATAACTAAATAAAATTTCTGGTCTCAAACAGAATTGTTTGATCCACGGATTATATGCCGGAAATTACTTACACGTATCCCAACCATAGTAAATATCCCAAGACCACTTACTTCCATTTGATCTATAGAAACACACAGTGGTGGAAAATTGGCGCAGAGGAGGAGCCTATTGACACCAATAATATTTCAGAATATGCTTCAGCTTAATAAAAACTCAGAAATTCTGTCATTAAATATGCCGAAAAATACTACCCAAATTTAGTGGTGTCAATAGACTCCTCCTCTGCGCCAATTTTCCACCACTGAACACATAATTACATTAAATTTTCGCGTACACACCAGCGGCCAAGTGTTGATTCATGAAAAAGTGGTTTCGAGCGCCAGCATCATAATTTTTCACACTTTTGGCGACATTTTATTCAAACATATAAAGAAAAACTGTTCTAGATTAAGACCATAGACTTAATAAACTAAATAATACATTATTTTTCTTCCCATAGGAATCAAATGAACACATTTATCTATCATTGTAAATTAGAACAGGCCACGACAGAGAAAGCTTAACATAATGTGTGCTACAGGATTTCAATTGTTACGCTTCTTAAATAAAAAATCTGAATAACACATATTTTGCAGGTATAATCAGGTATAAAACATTTACTGTGTTTAAAAATTTCGCCAAGAAACGTAAATTTTTCTTAATGCCTTGATCCAATGCCCCTCCTGCTAAGTAGACATCCTTAACAGTACCGGAGACGCTGACGTCTAAGCGACTATTCAGTACTCTTAATCCTTGGATTACGCGTCAGTACTTTTGACTGTTTTTACATTCAGTCGTACAACAATTAATATATATATATATATATATATATATATATATATATAATATTCTGTAGTACATTTCTCTAGAGAATATCCTTGTATTAGAGTATAACAGAGATTATTATTTTTAAAGGTACAAAGGAATATTTTCAGGCCAGTATTTTCGGCTGTTTAAATATTCAATCGTACCACGATTAACCCTATAACTACTGGAAATTTCATTCAAGTTTTATAAAAAAATATTTTGTATCAGAATTTTTATTTCAAATAACTATTTAACTTATTTATTTTAACAAATTATTGTCCGGTTTATATATTCAGTTTAGTTTAAGGAAATTTCTGGCTTGAATAAATATTTTGAATGTGCCTGTCGGGTCCATTGAACTTCTCTGGTAGGCGAAGGGTTAACATATATTTTTTAATTTGTGGTATATTTCTCTTGAAAGCATCTTAGTATTAGTGTATAACAGATATTAAAAAAAAGAAAAAATAATAAAATAGAATAAAAATATCGTCCGCTAAGACGAATATTTTTCGACCCGTAGTCAAATGAAATTTTTCTAAAGGTCCCGGGAATGATTACCGTAATTTACGGCGTATAATCCGCGGATCAAACAATTCTGTTTGGACTCAGAAATTTTATTTAGTTATTGATGCCAAATATTTACCAGGATTTAAAAAGTTACTGTAATTTCCCGCGTGTGCGCCGCGGCTTAGTTAAGTCTTTTTCATACCGGAAACTTTATTTAAAAAATGAAGTCAAATAAATGCTAAGTAAAAGCAAGTGACGTCTTATTTAAAACAAACTCTGGTGGGAGAAAATTTTCTGTGTCAAAAAATGATTGTTTGTTCGCCGGATTATATGCCGGAAATTACGGTAGTCTGCGTGTACCTCAGATTGGTAGTTACTAGAATAGATTTGTGTTTCTATTCATTCTGTAATGTCACATGTGAAATTCTTGAGCACATAGAACTATTTACAAGGCTTCCATTCCTCCATTTTTGAAAACTATTATTTTTTAAGAGAAAAATTTGTGGTAGGCTTTTGCAACAATAGCAACAAAAATGAATTTCGAGGTTAGTTTCTGCAAAAATTAATTAAAAATAAGATTTTTTTAGAGATGGGACAAGAGTGCCCCTGTTTTGTTTTTTAAAACCCCTGTTTTTAAACAGTACTTTTTGTGATATATTTCTGAAACATTTCAGTAGAAGTTTATCAAGAATAATTTTGTTTGGAAATAGATTTATTTAGAAAGTAGACCGGTCAAACCCCGGTCGTAGTTAATTACTAAATTTCTATCTTATACCAAGACAACCCCGTAGTGCCCGGTCCACCAATGGAGTTATGAATAAAGAATAGAAGAAAAATAGTGTTGTGTCTACCAGTTCCGAGTGAAGCAACTGAGGATGTTGTCACAAGATGGCGGCTGACTTTCGACGTCGGATTAACAATTTTTTATTACTGCCGAAGCAAATCTCCACCAGTAAATTTTTAATGGAAAATTTTTCATTATTTAATGGCTTATTCATACGCAATTTCGCTCCCAAATATAGTAAAACATTTTATTCGTTTTTATTGTTGGAAGTTTACCCGTTTATTATAACCTCTTTCACTGACGCTGACAGGAGGGTGTTTAGAATGTCGCAATCATGGAACTATTAATAAAGAGGAACTGACATATCTTTAAAATAGTGAAGCTTCAACTGTAACCGCTATCATAGGAGTTGTTTGTCGAGGGTGGAAACTCCCACCAGTAGGTTTATATAGATATTTTCAACTTCTTTAAACGCCTTATTATTACAAAATTACAGTCATAAATAGTGGTAGAAGCATATTTCCATTTTTACTGGTAGGAGTTTTCTTTGGTGGTAGTTAGGCCCTGCGTTTCGCCATATTTTGACAACCATGGAAACAAACTGACAATTTTATAAGGCATACTGACACCAGTAAAAACAAATAGAAATTTTTACGACATTTTTGAAAAAAAATTCCATGAATAAGACGCTTCTTTAAGACGAAATCTTCTATTCAGTTTTACTGGTGGGATTTTTGACCTATCGGCAATAAGAAACTGAACAACCGATTTTAAAAAATTAGCCGCCATATTGTGACAACCTTCTCAGTTACTTCACTCGCAACTGGTAGACAACCCACTATATGTCTCCTCCTTTTTATTCATAACTCCATTGTCGCAATATGGCGGAAATTCCGACCTGACTACTGCCGAAGTAATCATCCGCAAGTAAAAATAAATATCTGTTTTTGACCATATGACTGAAAAACGGTATAACGGTATGACTGAAATTCTGCATTAAAAAGGTGTTTAAATAAGGAGAAAATTTCTATTCAAATTTACTTGAGGAAGTTTTCCCCGGCGGTAATGAGCCACTTAGATACCGGTTACAGTTGAATGTTCACCGTTTTGAGGATGTGTCATTTCCTCTTTATTCATAGTTCCATGGGTGCATTTTTATTCTCTGCCAATCATGTCGATTCTCTCGCTAAATCTGTAATCGAATTGGAAATTTATGACGTTGAGATAGCCGCACCAATTCCTGTTTCCTTCGTAAAACATTATTATAAAGAGAGCATTGTTAAATTGTGGCAGAATGATTGGATATATCGTTGGTACCATGTCAAACTATTCAGTGTGAAAAAAGTGGGCTACTTTTTTAAAATTCCGATTTTTTGATTGGCATCGCTTTTCTGATATGGTAAAATTCCTCTTGTTTTCGCCTTAATTAATATATCATTAAATAATTTTAAACAAGGCGAAATTTACTATTTAAAGAAAGTGGTGCGAGCAAGAAATCTGAATTTCAAAAAAAAGTAGACCGCTGTTTTCATATTGGATAATTTGACATGGTACCGACGAAATAGTGATAAAGGCAGAGACATTTTTAGTATAAAACAGCTGACACCTCATTTCTTTGCCACTCTCGAGTCATTGCATATTTTATCACGTCTCATGGTGCTTTTCCCAGTCATCTGTTTAAGTTGGGTAAGCGCCAGAACGATAAGTGTTTGTGTGGTAGCATCGGTGATCCAAAACATTACCTTTTGGGACGTTGTCCACTTATGCCCGTTTCATTTTATTTTGTTCGGAATCGCACATTTAGCTGGAATTTGAAAACTATCTTACTGTCAAGATCAAATTATAATAAACTTAGACAAATATATAATGAACTTAACAAACTTTTCTCTTTTATGAAATACCAGTTCTGATTTTGACTTTAGTTTTGGGGCATAGGTTTTTTTTTTTTTTTTTTTTTTTTTTTTTTTTTTTTTTTTTTTTTTTTTACATTGTTGACTTTTGTGTGACACTAATTTGCTCATATCAGGACTTTGTATATCTGCTAGTATTTTGTATGCCAACTTTAAGATTTATTTAACGTTTTTCTTCTCTGTTGCAGCAAGTATAACTGTGTACATGACTCTATACATTGTATATTATTATTTTTTCATACAGTTACATGTCAAATCTGTAAATGACTATAATTATTGTAATTTTTTTTTTGTTTTTAAACGCCGTTGGTTTTCTGGGGATGCGCCTTTGCCAGTTTGCATTTGGCAGAGGAGATTTTTCTGACAGGGGTTTTCTGCTTTTGCCATATTTGGTTGGCTCCTCGGTAGAGTGTTCCTGTTCTTGGTCCTTTTTTAATCTAAAATTTTGAATTCACACTAGAAAATACTAACAATATTTTCTGATTTATTTAATTACAGACATTTCGTTATTACTTAAAGATTCTTCTATGGGAAGTTCCGGTATGCTTTCGGTATTTCGGAACGAAAATGGAGCCCAACCTGACAACCCTGCATGCACCCGCGATTTTAAAATTATTTTATAGTATTTTTTCTCACGCTTCTAAACGAACACAGCTATTAAACAATGCGCAGATTATCTATGAAAAATTCTAGTGGCAAACGATTTCCGGGCAAAAAAAAAAAAATATGCAGACTTATTCTTGACTAATTCTTTAATTATTGTATGCCTACTTTGTATTTCCTGAATTACGTGATACGGGGCTGCCACAGGCAACTATTTTTTTTAATTGTATCTCGCACCACTTTTTCAAAACAAAAATATTTCACATACACTTTGCAAATATGTACAAGGGAAATAAACGGCAAAATTTTTATCATAAGAATAGTGGTTCGGATAGAATAGAAAAATAGTCGCCGCTGGCAGCCCTTCATTAATACTCAAAATGAACTACTTCTAATTTAAATTATTGTAATATTTTATAAATACAATATTGCATCATTTGGCATTTATTAATTTTTTTTTCACGAACTATAACATCTAATTTGGAATTACTTTTTACAATTATTTTACAAAGAATGTTTGTGTTATCTTCGTCAGTGTATTACTTTTCTTATACAAAAAAATAAGAAAAACATCGTTAAATTGTGACCAGTTTTCTATCAAGTTATTTACCTTCTATTCTACAGTCTATCTCATTTATTTTATTTAAAAATATATTTTTTGAATTTAAAAATCTAAATCACAATTTACGTTTGCTGCGTTATTTGCTTTTTCTTTTTAATGGTACATTCTACTTACACAAATGTGATCGATTATTATCCAAATCAATAAATAATTCCGTGGTGTTTCACTTATGTGAAAATAAATGAATCCTAATGTAACATCAATATCTTAAAGTGTATCATTAATTTAAGTACATATAATTTCCTGAAATCATGTATTGAATCATAAAAAAACAAAGTGCGTCATTTACTAAGCTCTCATAAATGAAAACTTTGGTAAAATTATCTGTTAGTTTTCTTCTGCATTCCCCGAAGGATTAACAGTCATTCCTTCAACATTGAAATGCACTCTTTTAAATTGCGTTTCAAATACTTTTCAAAAGGGCAAAATTAAGGAAATAGAAAAAATACATGGACTTATATTTAGATTACGTGTTGTAAATTTCTCTCAATATATATATATATATATGTTACTTTTAGTGATTTACTTAAGAATAAATCTATTATGGTGTACGTTATTATAGTTTGTTAATTGTAATTGACAGTGTGATGCATTGTTGTAATATGTTTTTACATACCCCCCCCCCCTTTTATAATGTAATGCACATGTGGAAATTAATACATAAAACTTAGTATATACATAATAAACACACTATTTTATAATATTGAGGATTGATTAATATTAATCTTAATTTAATTACTATTTCAAATTTAATAAATTATAAATATACATATATATATATATATATATATATATATATATATATATATATATATATATATATATATATATAAACATTCTAATTGAAGATAAGTGATTATTATTGATATTTAAATGTGTTTTATTAATTAGTTCTTTATGCCTTTTAAGCTTAATTGAAATTATTATACTCTTACATTAGGAATTTAATGTATAACAACAGATGGCAACACTATTAAAAAAAGAAAAAAAAAAGGAAATATTTTTTAAGATTTCTGTGATCTTTAAATGTACGCTAGATAGCAGCACTAAATAATTGTTTATTTAGTTTTAACACGTTTGTATGCATCTCATAATTTTTATATAATTTTGACGATATGTCATTTTTATATTTTTTCTTTGTGTAATTTTTTTTAAACACTATGTTGTTACGCAGCGTATGCATTCGTTTTTAAATGTAATAATAATTCGACGGGATATTTGCTGTATTAATTAGCTACTAGTTCATGGTATCAAGTGGTCTTTGAAATTCTATAACTTTGTATGTCTTCGAATTTAATTGTTTCTTTAAATTAAAATTCTTATTAAGGATCTTGTTTTGATAAAAAAAAATTTAATTTTCATAAATTTTCATGTCATGGGATTTTTCAGCTTTTTTTCTAGTGTGTGGTCGATAACATTCTAATTGAAGCTAAGTGATTAATTTCGATATTTAAATGTGTTTTATTAATTTGTTCCTTATGCCTTTTAAGCTTAATAGAAATAATTATACTCTTACTTTAGGAATTTAAACTATAACAATAGATGGCAGCACTATAAAAATATTTTTCAAGATTTCTGTGATCTTTAAATGTTACGCTTGATGGCAGCACTAAATAATTGTTTATTTAGTTCTAATAAGTTTGTTGCCATTTACTTTATTATATTATAATTTTTCTCTGTGTAATTATCTGCTTAAATTAAATATTTTTATTCTATATATTTAGAGTAATAAATTATTATAGAATATTTTCATGCATCTAATTATTTTTATATTATTTTGACCATATGTCATTTTTATTTTATTGTTCGTTGTGCGTTTTTTTTAACACTATGTAGTTACACAGCCGTATGCATTCATTTTTAACTGTAATAATAATTCGGCGGGACATTTGCTGTATTTATTTGCTACTAGCTCATGGTATCATGTGGTCTTTGAAATTCTATAACTTAATATGTCTTCGAATTTAATTGTTTCTTTGAATTAAAATTCTTATTATGGATCTTGTTTTGATAAAATCTTTTAATTTTCTTAAATTCACATGTCATGGGTTTTTTCACCTTTTTTCTGGTGAGTGGTCGATAGGGTGCATCAAGGATCCATTTTTAGCTTATGCTGGATTCTTGTACAGAAATCGACTATGTTTTTGCTTATATATGCATTTCATGCACCCCTGATGACGTGAAATGCTGTATAAGCTTCCGGCTCCATTATTCCTTACACATGTTCTATTCTCTGTTTACAATATTACTTTTAAGTATTTCGACATTTTTTATGCTGGTTTCTTGTATCATCAGTCTTTAATTTTTTTTCTTTCAAAAATATTTGTGTGTTTTTTCTTATGTTAATATGAATTTATCTTATGCAATTGTTGGCTCTATGTTGGTTTTTGCTTAATTAATATTAAATGTATAGGGTTACATCTGTATTTGATATTATGTTACAGTTATAATTTGCTGCTAAATTTATTAAGATTCATAAATGCAATAGTAATGATGTTCATTTGTAATTATATTATGGCTATATATATATATATATATATATATATATATATATATATATATATATATTTACTTTTCTTTAATGCATTGAAAATGATTGAAATTTGTTTATTTCCTATTAACCCTTTGAGGGGCGCCGTTTGCAGTCTGCAAACGGTTAATTTTAATGCCTAAATATCCAAATAGCACCACTAATTTTTTAGTACAATTTCGATCTCATAATAAACGTGAAAATAGGCTTTTGATTATTTGAATATAAATCCGTTTGTTAATTGCGGTGTGAATTAATTATTTGAACATTTTTTGAGCAGAAATCCCTTACCCCTGAAAGGGTTAAAGTGAAATTTTCACTGCCACAATTTCAAGCTGTTGAAGGAGTCAGTCATTCAGGGTAACTTTATTCCATAGGGGTAACTTTGTACCACATCTTAATTTTCGCTTGATTTCAAAAGGTTAGATAATCTTTTGTGCTGCATTCTGTTGGCAAGGTTATAAACTGTGTTTTCTACTTTTTATTTTGGAAAATAAATTGGCAACATTATGCACAATTAATTGAATCATCCAACTATTATTCTGAAGTACGTTTACATTTTTAATGCTATTTTGCAATTGTTTTCATCCAGGGGTGGCCAACTGTGCCACCCAGGATACCATTAAAGTTTTACAGAAACAATCGACTTTTTGAATCGCAAAGATTGGACGATTAGATAAGGCAGTTATTACTATAAAATGTTAGTGTTGTCGAGCGTGCCACAGTTGGCCACTCCTGTTGCAATCCAATTAAGTATTTATAGAAAGTAAAAATATACTCATTTATCAGACGTATTATTATCTAAATTTTTAAAATGTCTTAATATTTTGTGATTATTTATTTATTAATATTTAGTAAGATGTAAAATAAGAAGACACTACCATTTTACCTCATTTTCAGTATAACTTAAAGCCGGCTCAAAGTTACACTTACGTTTATTGTTTACTGATTGTAGGTACTACTATCAAATTATATGCACACTAAAATAGTACGTAATTATACAGTGCTGGAAAAAATTATAAAGCCGATAGAAAAATTTACAAAAGTCAAAAGGAATGGAATTGTTGATAACGTAAATTCTATTTTCATTTTCATGATCAACATCGCAATAATACGCATAAAGTTTGCTTAGAAAAACGGAAGAGGGAACATGAATTATGCTAATTTCTTACAACCAATAAAAAACAACGTGGAAAAAACTATAAAGCCGGTGGTTCTAGCCTCATTCGGCATAACGCCAGACTTGAGAAAGCAGATTGCCAGGAAAGTTTAGGTAAATTTAAACGTGTTACGTGCATTCATTTTGTATTTGGTGTGTTTAATACAATGCGAAGAGGAAAAATGTTATCCGATGGTGAACTAATTAAAATTTTAACTTTAAATGAAGCTGGAATGTCTGGTTCTAATATTTCAAGAAAAATAGGAAGGTTCAAGGCTGCAGTAAACAGTTTTCTCAGAAATTCCGAAGATTACGGCAGTAAGAAGCGTACAGGAAGACCGAAATCCTTAACTGTAAGACAATCAAGACAAATCCGGGAGCTAGCTTGCTGACAAAAAATGTCGTCTGCCCAAATTCAAGAACAGTTACAATTGCCATGTACAAACCGAACGGTAAGAAATGTTTTAAGTAACAATCGCATTTTTCAATTAAAAAAATTTAAAGGAAAATCCCCTCTTTATAAGCATCACAAAAATGCTCGCTTAGACTTTGCACGAAAACATTTAACCGAAGGCACAAATTGGAGGGATGTTGCCTTTTCCGATGAAAAGAAATTTAATTTCGATGGACCCGACGGCTATAAATTCTTTTGGTATGATTTACGACAAGAACCTCATATTTTTTCAAAACGTCAATTTGGAGGTGGCTCGTTAATGGTTTGAGCTGCATTTTCTGCCTGTGGAGCCACTCCAATTGTTTTCATGCATAACAAAATGAATTCAGTTATATATCAAAATATGTTAGGAGATAATTTATTACCCATTGCTCCTCTTATAACATCAGGAGACTGGATATTTCAGCAGGACAAAGCTTCCTCTCATGTTTCGAAGTCAACTAAATCTTGGCTGGAAGTTAATCAGGTGAAATGCCTTCAATGGCCAGCTCGTAGCCCTGATCCGAATGTAACAGAAAATCTTTGGGGAATTTTAGCCCGAAATGTTTACAAAATGGACGACAATTCAATTTAAAGTTAGATTTGATGAATGCTATTAAAAACTGCTGGAACAATAGTGATGCAAATACTTTGTGTCGTCTGATAGATTCATAGAACAAGAGACTAGTCAAAGTCATCGGAGAAAAGGGTCTCACATCGATTTTTGATGAAATACATGTATCGACTGTATAATTGTTTCCAACTTTCTTTGTGCAGAAAATTTTCTTAAGTCAATTAACATTTATTAATGTAGTTATTAATTAATTTATTTTTTCTTTACTTCCTTGTAGCATATAATATACAGTATGTATGAAATTTCATAAATGTTACATCTTTTGTTTTTTAATTAAATCATATTTTCAAGTGGCTTTATAATTTTTTCCAGCACTGTATGTATTTAACATTAGAACTACCGTGAGCCGTCATTTTGACGGCTACCATATGAATATGTTTCGGTTTAAACCAGAAATTTGATTATGAAATAAGTTTAAAAGATACAAAGAAGAAAAACGTTAAATAATAAAGGTAAACTGTTTTAAATCAAAATTCTGGTGTGAAATATTTTTATAAAACTTGACTCAATTTTCCGGAAGTTCTAGTGTTAACTGAAGTGTATGCAGATAATAAACGGCATATCCCGATAAGCATTGGAAACATGCCTTTCAATCAAATTTCCTGCTTTTTTCCCCAGATTTGGCTACATATCCGAGAATGTGTTTCCCCTATTATCTTATAAATATTGATATTTTAAGAGATATTTTTTCTTTTTAGTTTATTTTCTCAAAAAATAATGCACCGAATAACTACACCAAACATGCATAACTCGGAATTTTTGTATAATTTTCTGCTCATAAAAACTATGCGGAATAATGATTAAAAAAATTACAAAAATAAAAATCATAACTTATGGTTATACGAAAATTACCATTTTCTTGTCAAAAATTCCTCATATGTGCAGGTATATTATATAGAAATGCCGAAAGTGTGCATTGGGTATAACATATAAATATTTTCAGTAATATGCGTCAAATAGATAAAATTCCTTCAAAGGGGTTATTTGGGCGAATCTATTCAAATTCAACATCCCATACATTCGCCATTTTTATTCTTGCTTGATTAACCCTTTGCACTCGAGAGGTGACTTTCACTCATCACTAGTGTTGCCAGGTGTCCCGCGTAATTCGTAGCTCCAAATGATCTGAACACCAGTATTTTAAAGAAATTTTGTTCCCCTTATCTAATAAAATAATTAGCTGCGATTAAAGATGGCGAAATAAACAGTAAAAAAATACGTGGTGTCCAGAGCATTTGGAGCCCAGATTTACGCGGAACACTTCGCAACACTAGTGGTGAGTGAGAGTTACCTCTCGAATGAAAAGGGTAAATGCTATTATATGTATATGTATAGTATATGTACTACTGTAACTATGCATATATTATTGAGCTAAAAAATGAAAATTGTTTTAACTATATTGTTATGTTTTATATGAACAATAAATCGTTCTTTTTTTTGCTAAATATTCATGGTTTTCTTCTCCCGCTCTTCCTATCCAAAATATTCATTGTAATATCATAAATTATACAAATCTTGAAACGTTGGGAAATGTAAATGAGGAGTCTTTAAGTATCAGGAAAAAAATTATTTTGGTTTAAAATTGTCATAACTGTAATACTTTTTAATAATACTTATTTTATATGATATTTATAATATGGTGCAAAGTTACCCTACATGTCTGATATCATTGAACCAAGTTAAAAATTCATTTTCTGTTGTTCATTTCATTATTATTCCTTAACACGTTGAATGCTACGTCAGTTACAGATGACTGACACCAAACTTTCCGTTTAGGGCGTGTCAGTCATCGGTGGCTGACATTTATAGATTGTGTAACAGGAATCTAATTTCGTGGCCCAAACGGAAAGACAGACAAAATAGACTTGACATTCAACGTGTTAATTTCTGATGGTCATACAATAATTTGGGTGCATTTCTGCTCTTTTACGCCACTAGTTGCAACAATATAGTGTAAGAGTGGAACATCTGAATATAGAGAAAATGCAGATCAAAGTTACCCTGAATGAATGTGCTGAGTCTTAGTCGTTATGGCGACATAAATTGCTTCTCTCAAATGTTGGAAGTAAACGTTGTCTTTAAGATAAGAGATGAGCGATTTCGTCCAATCTTAGCGATCTATAGGCGTTGACTTCAAAGGGGCGAAATTGGCAATGAGCTAAGTGGAAGAACATGTTAAGTAACAAAAATTACATTTGAAGAAACTTGAAGTGAAAGTTTTTGCGGTAAATTTTAACGATTTATTTTCTGTTTGATAGCATGTGTTTAAAATATTAAAAGGTATGGTACTGCACTCTCTCAGAAAAAACTTATTCATATTTAATTTTCAAATATAAAAAATTATTAATATTATTAACATTATTAAATATTAATGAATAATGTCTTAAATCTTCAAGACTAAATAGAATCTTAGTATTTTAGCTTCACCATGTGATAGGATACCTAATAACGTTTTCATCCAAAAGATAAATTAAAATTTTAGAAAATGTGGCATAACGTGTTCATCCACTCAACTTTTCAATTATATCGCTAATTATTTTTTTGTCCTATTTAATGAATGTGTTTATTTAACCCCTTAACTGGCTTGCCCGTACACCGTACGGGCATGAAGAGTTTGCTTGTTTCGACACCACTAATTTTAAACTGAAATTTTCGCTTTATTTATGAAGGTATGTTGGAAGGGTGAGTTAATATAGCATAAGCTTATAACCCAGTTTAAATATATAGTTATCGTATTAAATTGATAAATAACGATAATGAAAGATAAAAGGTATTTTCTTACCTTTCTGGTAATCCGACGTAGAATTTCTTTCCTTCTTACGTGTATTACCTAAAGTATTTGTTTGATTGTATTTTAAAATAAGAGGTGATAATGTGAGAATCGTATCTTCATCGAAAAATCCATGTATAGAGAAAATCTAATTTAATAGGAGATGATTCTTGATTACATGTTTCTACTCTACAAAATAAAATAAAATAAAATTAGTAATTAGTAACATGGGATATGGAATCCCCACAGGAGAAATAATTCTTCCTTAAACAAAAGGACAACACACAGAAATTTGTGCGTCCTGGCTGACCATCGTCAGTCCTTCAAGTGAAGAGTAAAAGGGGCCCGTAAAAGTTATATCAGAGTTAATAGTTCAGTACAAAGGGAAAACTGCTTAATAAGCAATTCTCTTTATATTATTTCACGAACACAGTTTAGTCTTGATTAAAAGTTAAGATTCCCAGAAAACTTCTTTAGTGCTGCCATCTGCCGCAGTATCACCAAACGATATTTAAATGTCCCATGTTTCGCAATCTTACGAAAAGTTGCTCGTGAAGTGTCGCCATAATGTAACATATTTCACAACCAAATAGTATCACAAGTAAATAAAGTTATGTTGCATAATGTCACGGGTAAATTGTCATGTCACAGGAGAGGAGATGTTTGACATGAAACACAAGCAAACTGAGACTGTTTCCATCACCCCCGCTTTTTATGTCAAACCGACGAGCGTAAAATATTTAATTTATTTCTCAAGCACTGGAAATGAGGCTTTGGCAACGGCTTGGTGAGGACGTATGCTAACGTTAACTTCGATGGGCAATAAGTTATTTTGATTATGCCATTCTGGCATAGATGTCTGATTTTGTGATATTTCACTTCCACATGTTTAGTTCTTGTCAGTGCTTTTTCGTTTTCAGTCAATCTTTTGGCTGATAAGTTATCTCGTACAACGTTACGGGTAGTTGTTGACACAGTTCAAGATCATTTAATAAGTCTAATAACCACGCGATTTCTTGACCTGCATTAGAGGCAGCGATACATTCAGCCTCCGTGGACGAGAGTGCTGTGCAACTCTGTTTCCTCGATGACCATGCCAATATATTATTTCCTAATTTAAACAAGTTCCCAGTGGTTGACTTCCTGTCTATTCTATTGTTTCCCCAATTAGCATCGCTATATGCCGTTAGGATTGGAGGTTTTGTTTTATCTATGACAAATTTCAGATCTCTGGTAGTAAGTAGATATCTAATTAACTTCTCGATAGCTTGCCAATCGACTTCCCTTGGGGTTCATTCCTTCTTCCCAGGATATTAACTACTGATGCTATGTCGGGTCTAGTTAAAGTTGCAATGTGTAGAAGCCCTCCTATAGCCTGTCTAAATTTTACATTATTTCCCATTAGTTTCCCGTTTGGATCCAGATTAAAGTAGTTAGTATTCATGGGTGTATATGTAGGTTTACCATTTAACAAATTGAATTTTTCTGCGATCTGTATTATTTTGTGTTCCTGGTCTAATTCTAGTTTACCGTTTTCTGTTTCCTTTATGTTTATTCCTAGATATTGTGTTACTTGGCCTAGGTTTTTGATTTCATATTGCTTTGATAATTCAGTGTATATTTCGTGTGTGTCTATTTTATCCCCCGCGGCTAAGATGTCATCAACATACACG
Organism: Maratus speciosus; assembly: GCA_963932465.1. Lineage (NCBI taxonomy): Eukaryota > Metazoa > Arthropoda > Arachnida > Araneae > Salticidae > Maratus > Maratus speciosus. Next base: position 440,373,188 of record OZ010796.1, on the reverse strand, counting down.
ATTATGTATGCGATTTTTCCATTTTGGACTGTTTTGTACAGACATTTGTCTGATGCGCATTCTACGAAATTTAGTTCTTTTAGCGACTTACTGATTTTTTGGTTCCACGCCCTAGCTGCCTGCTTAAGGCCGTAAATTGCTTTGTTTAAACTACACACTTTGTCTTCTTCCCCTTTTGTCATGTATCCCTCTGGCTGATGCATATAAACCTCTTCTTCCAAGTCGCCCTGTAAGAAGGCAGTTTTGACATCTAGGTGGGTTATTTTAAGGTTTTTGTACACCGCTGCGTTTAACCCTAGAACTACCGAAAATTTTACTCAAGTTTTATAAAAACATTTTACACCAGAATTTTTACTTAAAACTATTTAATTTGTTTATTTAACTTATTATTGTCTGATTTATAAATTTAGTTTGTTTTGAAGAAATTTCTGGTTTGAATAAATATTTTGAATGTACATGTCGGGTCCATTGGACCCTTCTGGTAGACAGAGGGTTAATAACGCTCGCAAGGTGGTATGAGCTACAACGGGTGCGTAGGTCTCATCAGAATCGCTTCCATATTTTTGAGCATATCCCTTAGCCAATCTAGCTTTATATCGCTCTATTGACCCGTTGGCTCCCCTTTTTGCCTTGAACGTCCACCTACAACCTATGACGCGTTTTCCCGAGATTGGTTTTATTAGTCGCCAAGTGTTATTTTGCTTCAGAGATTCTATTTCCTCACTAGTAGCTTTTAGCCATTTATTTTTAGTTTCCGCGTCATTGATGTTTTGTATATCTGTCCATGACTTTGGCTCCTGAATTTGGCACAAATTTGCGCTTATTCCAAAACGGTTAGGTGGTACACCGCGAATTTGTTTTTGCGATCTTCTCGGTTCAGGGGATTTGTCGGTCGGGGTGTTAATCTTATCATCATGTTGTTCCTCCAGATCAATTTCGATATTATCTGCGGGAGTTTGCTCGTTGTTTTGATTTTCTTTGGCGGGTTTAATTTCCTCATCTTTTATTCCTTCTTCGAAGAATTTTACGGTTCTAGATATTATAATTTTGTTTTCACCCGTATATATCCTATAGCCCTTGCTCCTGAAATCGTATCCCAACATTATTCCCTCGATGGCTTTCTCATCTAACTTACTTCTTTTATGTTTGTCGATATAGGCAAAGGCTTTACATCCGAATGTTTTAATGTTCGAGAGATCGGGTTTTTTTACTGCCAAAGTTCATAGGGTGTCATGTTATTTTCATTAGCTTTTGTTGGTAGACGGTTAATGAGGTAGGTGGTGGACATGACAGCTTCCCCCCAGAATTGTTTAGGTAACTTAGCGTCCGACAACATGGTTCTAGCCATTTCCACTATCGTTCTATTCTTTCTCTCTGAGACCTTGTTCTGCTGGCTAGAATAGGGAACACTCAATTGACGCTCTATCCCATTTTCGATCAGGCAGTTTTCGAATTCATCACTGATATATTCTTTAGCATTATCGGATCTTATTGATTTTATCAACTTGCCAAATTTATTTTTTGTTAGCGCTATGTATTCCTTCAATTTGTTAACGGCTTCCGATTTATGCGCGATTAAGTATGTTATTGTGTACCTGCTGTAATCATCTGTGAATGTTATGAAGTACCTTTTCCCTCCAATCGTTTCTGTTTGCATGGGGCCACAAATATCGGAATGTGCAAGGGTACCGGTTTCTTTGCTTCTGTTTGTGGCTGCTTTAGGGTAGTGCAGAGCGGAAAGTTTCCCTTCAATGCACTTGGTGCATCGCGTGTCATGTTTACAACTATTAATTGTTATCACATCGGCTAATTTATGGTTAACTAGGTATTTAATATCATCAAAGTTTTTGTGTCCGAGTCTTCGGTGCCACATTGAAATACAGTTTGTATTGTTACAGAAAGTTTGAGTACTTATAGTATAGCCGTAATCATCTTCAGGGTTTAATACGCAAAGATTATCATTTAATTTAGCTGTCAAGATTATATTATTATCTTTGACAAACAAGCATGCATTTTTCTCGAAAATTACCTTTATGTTATTTTCAGTGGCTTTCTTAACTGACAATAAATTGCTTTTTTGTTCTGGGCAATACAATACATCTTTTACTGTAATGTAGTGGTTTTTGTCTGTTTTTATTTTTACGTCGCCCATACCTTGTGAATTAAGCCTTTTTCCATTAGCGATTGTTATATTCCCAAAGTTCCCGGCTGTGAATGTAGCAAAATTTGTTTTTGCGGATGTAACATGCCTGGTACAACCAGAGTCGATTATATATGTGTTTGAATCTGTTCTTTGTGTTTGGTAAATTTTTACTGACTCGATTTCAAAATTATTTTCCTCTGGGAAGAGAGGAATGATCGATTGGTTAACCTCATCCTCTATATTTGTTTTGCTATTAAAGCAAAAATTCGAGGAGTCGGTTTTGCTACCATTATATTGATTTTTGGAGTTTACCGAATTGGCTTTAAAGTTGGCATTGTTGTTGAACTTATGCCTGTTTTAATTTTCATGTTTTGGTAATTATTTTTCTGTTTATTTTTCAATCTGTAGCATTCTGAACGGACGTGCCCTTCTCGTTGGCAAAAATTGCAATATTTTTTGCTCCCTTTATTTACTATTTTGTACGCAGTGTCCCTTGGACGTGTATTAGTGTTCTTATATTCAATTCTATGAGAGTATTCATCGATCAGTTTGTTTTTTACAAACGCAAGATCTAAGTCCTTTTCATCCCTAGCCTCCATGCTTGTTATGAGAGGAGCGTAAAACTGAGGCAAGCTGCAAAGCATAATTGCCACTATGTGTGAATCATTTATCAGCTCTCCGATAGCGGCAAGTTTGTCGCGGATAGTCAGTATATTGTTTATATGTAAATTTAAGTCTCGTTTAACCTTTGGGAATAAAGTTTCTCAAAAGGAATAACTTGGACGATAAATTCGCCCTTTGGTGAATATTTTTCAGTTTCTCCCATATGTCTTTTGGGGATGACAAATTTCTAATATGTACAATTTGCGTATCGTCGATACACAAACAAATGATGGCTTTCGCCTTAGCGGCGTTTTGGGTGTAAGTATCATCGGGTGAGCCAGGTGGGGATTCTTTCACGTACTTAAACAAATCATCTTTAATTAATAAATTTTCTAAGTTAAAACACCAATGATTATAATTACTATCATTTAATTTTTCGACTGCTGTAATTTCTTTTGAAGCAGCCATTGCGTGTTATTCAAGTATTATATATTCTTTGATAACATATACAGGGTGCATAGGAAAGTCCCTTTAACGTGAAAATACTTGTGAACGGAGAGAGCTACAGCTATGTAAGTGAGGTAACTGTATAGTAAAGTGACTATGCCCGACATAATGCAATCGACAGCAGCGCCTTTGGTGGCGAAATTTGGAAGTTAGCCATTGCAAACCGAAAACGAAAATAGATAGAGCAAAATTTCCAATTAGAAAGTTTTAGAGCATTAGTTAATTAGTACGAAACGACATTTGGTTTACACGGATACGATATATTGTCGCCGGTATATCCAAAAATGTCCCAAAACGATGTACTCCATTTTGTGTATACGTTTGAAAGGAATAGCCAGAAGTATGAAGAAATAATGGAGTTATGAATAAAGAGGAGGAGACATATAGTGTACTGTCTACCAGTTGCGAGTGAAGTAACTGAGGAGGTTGTCACAAGATGGCGACTGCTTTTTTTAAATCGGATCTTCAGTTTCTGATTACCGCCGCTGCAAACATCCCACCAGTAAAATTGAACAGAAAATTTCTTCTTATTTAAGCGTCTTATTCATGGAAAAATTTCTCAAAAATGTCGTAAATATTTCTATTTATTTTTATTGGTGCCAGTGTGCCTTGTAAAACTGTGAGTTTGTTTCCTTGGTTGTCACAATATGGCAGAAACGCAGGGTCTAACTACCACCAAAGTAAACTCCTACCGGTAAAAATGAAAATCTGTTTCTACCATTATTTATAACTGAAATTTTGTAACAATAAGGCGTTTAAACAAGTTGAAATTTTCCATATGAATCTACCGGTGTAAGTTTCCACCGGCGGTAAACAACTCCTGTGATAGCGGTTACAGTTGCAGCTTCACTATTTTAAGGCTATGTCAGTTCCTCTTTATTAATAGTTCCATGGAAGAAATAGGCACAATTTATTGTATAAATACGTACTTACGTCACACAAAAAAGCAATAAAGACAAACTGTCTCACAGTGATAAAATGTTAATGTTCAGTATGTTCGAAAAGTTCGCCATTGCTCACTATACACATTTGTGGACTAATAATGGACTCGAAGTAGCTAGGAGTCGTTCGGTAGCTTCATCGCCCCGAGCCCTGCCTTAACGCCTTTCGGTGTCTTTAATTTGAGTAATTTCCCATTAAATTTGTCCGGTTTCAATTTTTGATTTTTTTTAAACTTTGCTTTCGCTACAGTGTTTTTCACTCGTGACTTGCCCGGGGACCTACGAATCTTGCTTCTGCAAAAGAGTCGGACTAGAGTAGAAGAATAAAGGGATGCGGACGAAGATGCGCCTCGCGCCGCGGTATGAGAGTAATTCTGCATGCACATTTCTCAGCATGGAAGGTGTCACAATATTGCAAGCATCTTCAATACGACGACGTAGGTCCAGCAAGCTTTTAGGTGGAGTTGCATAAACCTGATCTTTTATGTAACCCCACAGGAATAAATCCAATGGAGTGAGGTCCGGCGATCGTGGAGGCCATTCAACACTACCACCATACCCGATAATTTGCTGTCCAAAACAATCTTTGAGAAAACTTCGCACTGCAGCTGGATGGTGTGCAGGGGCACCGTCATGTTGGAACCACAAGTCCCGTAATGCGGAATGGGGAATATCATCTACAAAGTCAGGTATGATATTCTGTAATAGTTGGAAGTACCTCTGGCTGTTTAATGTACCTTCGTAGAACACAGGTCCCAGTAAGTGATCTTTCCAAATACCGCACCATACGTTAATACACCAGCGCACTTGGCGTCTGGTTGATAGTCCCCACGAGGGATTTTCCAGCGCCCAGTAGTGGGCATTGTGTCGGTTTGCTACTCCAGTACGTTGAAACTGTGTCGCATCCGACCAAAGAATGTTGGACAAAAAATCTGGGTTACCTTCAACATTATTCAACGCCCAGTTGCACAATCAAATCGACGCTCATTATCCCGTGGCAACAGTGCTTGCTGCACAGTGATATGATAGGGATGTGCATGTTGATCACGCAGTATTTGCCATACTCGGCCCCGTGTTAAGCCACAAGTCATACTGATTTCTCTTGTACTGCTGTGTGGATGGATTAGTGCATATGCCAAAATACTCTCTGGCGCAATAAGCATACCTACACTCACTGGTCTGCCAGAACGTGGACGACTCCTAGTGCTCCCTGTCTCTCTGAGATGTTGCACTACATTTGCGATGGTAACTGCACTTGGATGTGGCCCAGCTGGAAAACGAACGGCGTACTCCCGTGCAGCATGCGTCGCATTTCGTTGGCATTCGCCGTAAATAAGTACCATCTCGCAATATTCGAAATCAGTGAAGTTCGCCATTCTCATACACTTCCAAAATTCTAACTTCAAACTACAAGAAAAGATTATTTTTAATACACAAAGAAATCGGGGTTCGTACGGGTACCGTTATTTTCAAGCAAAATATCAGTATTTTCTTATAAGAAATAAATAAAGTTCAAACGCGCGAAATTTAGCCTTATTTTAAGAGAGATTACTTATAACAAAATACTGGTATTGAAGAATTTTCTGGTTTGGCAATTCCAGGACCCGGCACGAACCCTGGAAATGTACCTTTTGTAGGATCTCATTCATTTAGGACCATTCAGAATTCCAGTCACTTTGTCACTCTCAAAAAAGACACGTATTTTCAACTCGTCGATAGGCAACGATTAAGATTGTCACAACACAGAAAATAAAAGTTTTAGAATAAAAGCGCTTGCGAATTCGGGTTAAAATTATCGTTTGCCATCAATAAGCTTATGCTATCAGATTAGGCTATTTGTATTAAGCGAGTGCCAACATCTTTTAACACATTAAAGCCGGTTAGCAAGAAAACTTGCCATGTAAGGTGAACAAAACATTTAAATTTGTATACCAGTATTTTAGTTTGGAAATTTTCACATTATCTAATCTCAAATTTTGAGCGATTTAATGTAACAAAATGACAATGTGGAAAAAACTGGTGTCGAGTAATTAAAATAAGTGTAAAAGATGCTCTTCTTTAATGGGTTAAACTAAAATTTTAAATGCATTGGAAATTAAAATATTACAGACGTTACAGTACCATACAACGTCACAATCTGCGATTGCGCACTGCTAAATTCCGAAATGTATGTGAATATGCAGAGTAGAATCGTCGCTTATCGATTTCGGACATTTTTAGGTATACCGGCGACAATTTATCTTATCCGTGTAAACCAAATGTCGTTTCGTACTAATTAATTGATGCTCTAAAACATTCTAATTGGAAATTTTGCTCTATCTCCTTTCGTTTTCGATTTGCAATGGCTTTCTTCCAAATTTCGCCACCAGCGGCGCTGCTGTCGATTGCATTATGTCGGGCATAGTCGCTTTACTATACCATCACCTCACTTACATAGCTGTAGGTCTCTCCGTTCGCAAGTATTTTCAGGTTAAAGGGACTTTCCTATGCACCCTGTATATTTCACATAAAATAGTTCAGTGTTTTATATAAGAAGTTTATAACTTTCTTAGAATATATATAATTGTGAATAAAATAATCAATCATATATTCATAATAATACCTTTTTTGTGTGATGTTATATTTATCATATATATATCAATTTTAATATTTATAAACAATATAAATTCTCAAAACAGTATCAATTTTCATTTATGCACATTTATTTTCATATATATATTTCAATAATTATCATTTCATATCTCATATGTTATATGTGCATCTTTTTCAATTTTATCACAATATCACAATAAAATATTTTATTACTGGGTTTTATTTATTGTATTTATTTTATTATTTTCCCCTTCTAATCAGTCTCATAATCTCATAAAAGTATGTTGGAAGGGTGCGTTAATATAGCATAAGCTGATAACCCAGTTTAAATATATAGTTATCGTATTAAATGGATAAATAACAATAATGAAAGATAAAAGGTATTTTCTTACTTTTCTGGTAATCCGACGTAGAATTTCTTTCCTTCTTACGTGTATTACCTAAAGTATTTGTTTGATTTTATTTTAAAATAAGAAGTGATAATGTGAGAATCGTATCTTCATCGAAAAATCCATGTATAGAGAAAATCTAATTTAATAGGAGATGATTCTTGATTACATGTTTCTACTCTACAAAATAAAATAAAAAAAAATTAGTAATTAATGACATGGGATATGGAATCCACACAGGAGAAATAATTCTTCCTTAAACAAAAGGACAACACACAGAAATTTGTGCGTCCTGGCTCACCATCGTTAGTCCTTCAAGTGAAAAGTGAAAGGGACCCGTAAAAGTTATATCAGAGTCAATAGTTCAGTACAAAGAAAAAACTGCTTAATAAGCAATTCTCTTTATATTATTTCACGAACACAGTTTAGTGTTGATTAAAAGTTAAGATTCCCAGAAAACTTCTTTAGTGCTGCCATCTGCCGACGATATTTAAATGTCCCATGTTTCGCAGTCTTACGAAAAGTTGCTCGTGAAGTGTCGCCATCTTGTAACATATTTCACAACCAAATAGTATCAAAAGTAAATAAAGTTATGTTGCATGATGTCACGGGTAAATTGTCCTGTCACACGCGAGGAGATGTTTGGCATGAAACACAAGCAAACTGAGACTGTTTCCATCATCTTTAATAGCAGATGTATATCGATTATATAAGGCGAATATTTCAGTACCATAAAAATGGTGTACAGTCCTTATTTTTAATTTGTTGCGTGAAAAAAAATTAACATCTTAAGGGGTGAAGACAAAATTAAAATTTTTTAATTAGTATCGGATGTTTGTCTCTTTTGTTCCCCTCACTGCCGTTATGTCGGCACCTATGTAACAATCTCAAAGACAGCACTAGGTAATGAAATAAAGAGATTTCGGAATCATTTCTTATATTAATAAATAATTTACTGTTGCATTAATCTCTGCTTTGTCTTTTTTAAATTACGGAAACCTTTTCCGAGGACCTTGTCAGGGCTCGCACCGTTCCTAAAATTTTCGCAGTTTGCTACCACTAAATTAAAACGAAAATGTTTGTTGTGTAATTCTGTTATAGATGTTAAAGGAATCTACCACGAAGAATTCTTATTTAAATTACTGGTAGCAAAGTCCGAGAATTTTAGGAACGGTGCGAGCCCTGCTTTGTATTCGTCTGACTTAAAGACATATAAAAAAAATGCATACAATTACAGGCTGCGTACGGTCCTGACTTGGCGTGCCATTGGCTACAATGGCGTGCCATTGTGTATAAAGGGCATCCTTCAAATTATTTTAATGTAGAATTTATAATATATATTTTTAATTCAATAAGGTTCTGGTTGCTATTCGGAAATAGTTGTATTCAAAATTAAGGACCGTACGTATCTTTCATTAAATTAGACATTGCTATTATGTATATCTTTTTACTTTTGCCACAAAAACTATAAAAAACCCCATTTAGAATAACGTTAACGAGATATATCCTTTATCATATCAAACTTTTTCAGTTTTATAAACTAATTATTTTTAGTAATACAGGGTGGTCATAAAAAAAAACTTCCCGATAAATGAACCCCTAGCGGCCTAACCGCTCAACCAATCGAAAAGAAATTTTAGATATACTTATTTGAAGGTATGCGCTCGAGATCGTGATGATTTAAAACAATAGAGCTGACATGGTTACGTTTACAGTGAAAAATTTGGTTATTTTCGAATGGCAACACACATTTTTTTTCATGCACAAATTGATCAGCGCATTAAAAAACCATAAGTAGCGTTGGAATGATACACGTACGATGAAAATTGTTGGCGTAAAATACTTGCAAAAAAGACCATTGCGAGGAACGAAGGAGTAGCTACAGGACATGTTTTTCAGTAGTCGATTTGTTTTCACTTGTGAACTGAATAATATTGTAAGATTTGTTTTAAAATGTGTTTTTGAGTTATGTTTGTGTACACATAGTGAAAATAAAAATGTAATCATTTGTTTTGGTGTGCTGAATATTACGTTACATAGGAACTGATTAGGGTTGAATGCCACGATATTACATCGGCAATTTTAGTCATACGTGCATCATTCCAACGCTATTTATGGTTTTTCAATGCGTCGATGAATTTGCGCAGGAAAAAAGGGGTGATGCCTTTAGAAAATTTCAAAAATTTTTCACTGTAACCGTAACCGTGAGAGCTCTATTGTTTTAAATCATCACGATCTCGAGCGCATACCTTCAAATAACTAAATCTGAAATTTCCTTTCGATTGATTGAGCAGTTAGTTCGCTAAGTGGTACATATATCGGGATTTTTTTTTTATGACCGCCCTGTATTTTTTAAACTTTACTTTTTTTGTTTTCATTATGTAAAATAATATAATGAAAACCTCGAACATGACCTGCAAAAATTTTGTATTTAAAATACCTTACTAATACATCCATCAGAAAACTCAAACTTTTTATTGAAATGGGATAAATAATAAATTATGCCTATTTAAAAATATCTGCATTTCAAAAGTTTTGAATAGTTTGAAAGTTTTATTTTTTTTTTTTAGACTTAGAAGTTTCATCCTCTGTTATCGCATTATATATTCTGTTATGAATAAATATAAAATAAAAGTTTTAAAGTTATTCAGATAATAACGCAAAGAAAATACCATAAGGTTACCATGGAAAACTCCAAAGAGTAAAAATATTTTTTAATAAAGGTTTTTTGGAATGCTTGCAATTTGTTTCTTAATTATAAAATTGTATTATCCAAATTAAAAAGTCATACTTTTGGAAACCGATAACTAAGATGAGAATATTTAAACATTTATTCCTCTAAAGATTTTCATTCTTATATGAATAATAAATTTAATGTTAGTCAAATGAAATTCTAGTTCATTTTATATTACAATCTCATTAGTATTTATTTTATATCGAAAAAGTTTTGAATTCTCTCTTTGAGCTAAAACAAATTCAGAAGCATACGCTATAAAATGTAATGATAAGCATTTTCGTACGAATTTAATGGAATTTAATAGAATTATAAATTTCGAGTTCCATGGGTTATTGTTGAGTGAGTCACATCGTATGATAACTGTATGCTTGTTGGCCACCGTAATTTTCGAAATGTTTGCTTGGCCTTATTCAATTAATGAGATATCTCCCATAATATAAGTCATATTTTTCCGTTTTAAAATACTGGTAGCCAAAAATCGTAGCATGTGACCTTACACTACAAGTACTCATTGAAATAGCCAAATACAGATGGCTAGCCGTTTTTAAGACAAATAAACATATATTAACCAGAAACTTTATTTCATAAATAAAATAAAATGCTAATAACATTTTAATAATGACATTTTAATAATTACATCCTGCAAACATAATATTAAATAAATGATCTGGTTCGAAACGTATTCCCTTTATTTGAAAATGAGTCGAAGTTGCCGGATATGGATATGGTAATTAAGACTTCCAAGGAAATTTTAATATAAATTTATGTAGTTTTAAATTGTCGAAATTCCAATATACAAAACAATAATGCTCTTACTGGTCATACATGCCAACATCAGGGATATGCGCAGGAAAAAAGGTTTTTGGCTAGCACTATTTTCAAATAACAAATGCCGTAACAGATTTTTCTTGCAAATATTGTGGAAAATTAATGCAGAGGTTATTGTTTCTAAATAGTGGTAGGCAAAAAAAGAATCAAACCTACCACTGCAACTACAATTTTTGTCACAACTATTTAGAACAGGGGTGTCAAACTATGGACGCCGAATACCACTAAAATTTTATAGCTATCATTGCTTTATCTAATTATTGAATCTCTGTGATTCAAAAATTCGACAAATTCTTTAAAAAATTAGTGGTATCCGACATACAGTGGGACGTTATGGAGATCTAGGTTGAAAATTATTGCGTTGAAGTTTAACCCCTTAATTCTCACTCTCGTGATATTCACGGCTATGTCTTTTAATCAGATTCTTTGATTCCCACCAGTTTTATAAAATATTGTAATTGGATTTATTATGGTATCATTTTACCTGTCATTAAAAAAGGTGGATATTTTTTTTTACAAAAAAAGTGGTGCAAATGCGCAATTTGAATTTTTAAACCGCAATGTAGTGCGACAGTTCAGAGGCTTTGTTAGGTTTTGTTGGTTTTTCGAATGTGTCATAAAAAAAATACTCAATTATTGAAAAATATTTCATTTAATTAACAACACTGTTTCAAAATAAAAATATAATGCGTTATAAAGAGGGCGTGAAAAATGTAAAAAAATAAAAACGAAAGGACAGCTTCAAATTTACCTTCCTTCGGGTTAGCCACCCATAAATCAACAACAGATTTAGGAGAAGTTTGTGTAGTCATCATAAAAATTAATTTTTTTAAATAAAAATATGTTCTTAAAAACAAACTTTTATCTTTTGTGTGAACCTGCAAAAATATAAATGCTACCCAAATTATTTTCAATTGAAAAAACACTGATAAATAAATCAATAATCTATGTAAATTTTACTGAAATTTGAAATAAAATTTCGGCTTATACAGAGTAATGTATTCGAATTATTTGTGTGGCATTGTAAAAGTAATATAAATGCTACGCATTTTATTTTCAATTTGAAAGATGCTGTTGTGTATCTCAATAAAATATAATAATTTTGTTACATTGCATTGAAATTCGTCCTTATACGCAAACACCTTTTCCCAATATTTTGTGTGCCCTTTTTAAAACTGCATAAATGCTGCGTTCCTCAAATTATAATATAATTACGTTGTCATCGGAAATACACATGTGGAATGAGTTTCAGCTCAATCGGATCATTGAAATTGGTTTGAAATTGACTTGCAAGATTTTAACTAATATTTTGAGTGGCACTGTAAAATAAGCGTAACTGCTACCTTCCATAAATTATAATATTGCCTTGTCATCAGAACTACGTATGGAAGCAAAGTTTCAGCACAATCAGATAATTGGAAGGCGTTTAAATTTAACTTGCAAGATTTAAATTACGCTTTTGTGCAGCCTTGTAGAAACAGTATAAAATTCTACATTCCTTAAATTATAATAATATTGTATTGTCATTGAAACTACACTAACTGTCATGCAAAAAGTTTCACCTCAATCGGATAATTAAAAGTGGCTTAAAATTGACTTGCAAGATTTGAACTAAACATACCGTAATTTCGCGCGTATCCGCCACACCTCAGATAACTCGATTTCCTACCAGAATTTATTTTAAATAAAATGCGACTTACTTCTTCTTAGAATTGATTTGACTTCTTTTTTTCAATAAAATTTCCGGTTTGAAAAAGACTTAACTAAGCCGCGGCGTATACGCAGAAAATTACGGTACATACACTGCAATTTAACCCTAGATCTACCGGGAATTTTATTCAAGTTTTAATAAAACGTTCTACACCAGAAATTTTATTTAAAACTATTTAACTTATTTATTTACCTTATTTTTGTCTGGTTTATATACTTAGTTTATTTTAAAGAAATTTCTGGTTTGAATGAATATTTTGTATGTACCTGTCGGGTCCAATGGACCCGTCTGGTAGACGGAGGGTTAATATAATGCTGACTTATTAATAAAAACTTAATGATTCGAAAACTTTTGCAGGAGTTTTCTTAATTTTCCAATACTTTAGGAATGGCACTTTGATTTTTTTTTAAATGCTTATTCCTTAATAATGCTTAATACTGTGTTGAAAGTCAAGATAAAGTTTGTAAACAACAGCATGGATCATCCAGAATCACAACATTTGAAAACAAAACGGTTAAGCGGGTTTAATAGCACTTATTTTGAAACAACAATAAGTTAAATCTTACCTTGAAAAACATGTGAGATATCGGCAGTAAACTCGTGCGTTCAAATAGAACAGAATAGTCACGAGGTGCTTCCGAACTTACAAGAAACTAGTGCAAACTTTGAAACTTCCTCAAACCAACTACACAAAGGGCTTCTTACGGTCGTAATTAATGGACACCACGGATTCTTTTGACAAAACTCGTACGGTTTTCGACCAAAGAGACATTCAGCTTCCGGCTTCCGGTCTTGTTAAATTCCATGACAATTGAAAATTGAATTTTTTCCAATTAGAGCATCAAAACGCACCATTGTGCGGCGGGCAGAGTTTTGACACCCCTGATTCAAGAGATTCAAGAGATCATAAAGACTCCCCTGTCTTTAAATGTACAAATATGCATTAAATTAAGCCGAAGATTTCAATGACGATATAGTGGTGTCCAAAAATCGTAGCAGTCGCAAGTTATGATTATTGTTATATGAAAAACGAATTTTCAAAACTTAAAGTAATTTTTCTGAAGGTGAATCCATCATGTTAGAGATTTTTAGTCAGACTTCTGCTTCTTCCAAAATCGATGAAAATCATATTAAGAAATATTTCAAAATACCATAAAAATTTCATAGCTAAATTTAAAAAACGAATTCGATGAGGCCAGGTAGTTGGATAGACGACTGAATGATATACGAAATTTCTCCTTTGACAGCTTCTCCTCTCGGAAGTTGCTGTGGTGTTTCTCAAAGATTAGTTCAGATCAGTGTTGTCAGACGATTACTAAAATTTATTTTGAATACCACTATTTTAGTACGGTATTATTCTTGCTGTAATCGCAAATTTTTTGCAAATAAATAAGGCGACTATCTCTCTATGAAAATAGTGGTATTCAAAATAAAATTTTAGTATTCTTCTGCAACACTGGTTCACATGTAGATTTTTAAAATTTACATCTTTTGCGATCTCCGCCATGCTGCTTGTTTCTACGTCAGTGATGAAAATCGGATGGTTTACTTTTTTTTTTATCTAGAGTGATTGATTGCTACCATTTTATTTAAATTTGTATTTAATATCAGTCTTATTAAATGGCGCCTTATTTGATAATTAAATAAGGTAAATATATAACTATTTCAAAATAGACGTAGAAATCAAGAAATCTCTATTAAAAAAAAAAAAAAAAAAAAAAAAGTCAATAGTGTTATAAGTAGAGTCCAGTGGCGTTTCGCCAATCGAGGCTGGATCATTTTACTACCAACATTATTATATACTAAATTTCGCCTTACGAAATATTATTATATACTAATTTTCGCTAATGGAGTTGTGAATAAAGAGGGGGATACTCATAGTGTACTGTCTACCAGTTGTGAGTGAAGTTCATGAGGAGGTTGTCACAAGATGGCTGCTTTTTTTAAATCGGATCTACAGTTTCAAAATACCGCCGGGGCAAACTTCCCACCAGTATAATTGAATAGAAAAGTTTGTCTTATATATGCGTCTTATTCATGGAAAAAATTCTCACCAATATGGTAAAAACTTCTATTTGTTTTAACTGGAGTTCGTTTGACTGGTAAAACAGTCAGATTGCATCACCGGTTGTCATAATATGGCAGAAATGAAGGGTCTGACTACCACAAAACTAAGCGTACATCAGTAGAAATTAAGATCTTTTTCTGCCTTTATTTATGATTGAAATTTTGCATTAATAACGCCTTTAAGTACGGAGAAAATTTCTATATAAATTTACTGGTGGAAGTTTCCACATGAGGTAATCAACCCTTGCGAAAGTGATTTCAGTTGAAGCTTCACTATTTTAACCTTCCGTCTACCAGACGGGTCCATTGGACCCGACATGTACATTCAAAATATTTATTCAAACCAGAAATTCCTTCAAAACAAACTAAATGTATAAATCAGACAATAATAAGTTAAATAAACAAATTAAATAGTTTTAAGTAAAAATTCTGGTGTAGAATGTTTTTATAAAACTTGAGTAAAATTTCCGGTAGTTCTAGGGTTAAGGCAATATCAGTTCCTCTTTATTAATAGCTAGCCTCTTTATTAATAGCAGCTATTAGCATAGCTGCCAACATTTATGTTTTTGATACCACTAAAATTTAATAGAAAATTTTACCGTATGTAATCCCAGATTAACGGAGACTTAATAAAGCAAAATTTATTATTTAAGGGCATAGCCATACAAGCAATGGAAACAAGCCTTTAAATCATATTTTCTGTTTTTTCTCCCAGGTGTGGCTACCTATCTGACAATATATTTTCCCTGTTATAAGCTAATAAATATTCATATATTAGGAGATAAAAATGTTTTTCCGATTTTTAAAAAACTAATTTTCTCAAATCACAATTAGTCACACATTTTTTTTGTGTTTTTTGTATCACACACTAAATTTTTTAAACACAAGAGTAGTCGCATAGGGTATGACAAACCTAGGGGTGGTTTGTTCATTGGAGTGTTATGGCACAAAGTCGTTTTAGGCACATGAAGCGCCAAGAAAAATTAAAAATTAAAACGTAGACACATTTTTAAAAGTTGCATTAACCTTTTCAGGGGCAAGTAATTGCGTTTTTGTAATGTTGAATTCACACCAGAACATTCGAAAAATTTTGCTTCAGAATAAGGAAATTTTAAATTTAATAATAAAACTTTAAATTTGAATTTAATAAGAAAATTTTATATAAAAACATTTTTAATTTGTTCTTCACACATATGGTGAGTAAGCTGAAACTTCTGAATTCCAGGTTAGTGTGTTTTCTGTTTGTAACCTCTGTTACATAAATGTTAAATTTAAATATTGTCATTTTAATTAAAGTTTTATTTTTATTATATAAAATTAATTTAATTAAATTTAAGTAAATGCCAGATTTACACATTTTTATAAAACTATAGAAAATACAATTTTTTTCTTTGTTAACTGTAATATCTGTAACTTCTGTTACTGCATATTTGTAACAGATGTAGATAAACTATATAAAATCTAGTTGAAATTCATATGCATAGAAAAATCCATCAATGTGCTTCAGTGGTGTCATCTTTTTTAGACTAATGTAAATTCACTTTTACTGTCTAATTTTCGCTTCTCAATGTAACTTCTGCGATAAAAAGGCAACATCTGTTACTATATATAATTTCTGTTACTCACACTTTTTCTCTATATTTTTCTTTTGCATATGAGTAGCTCTTAAAAAATGTTCCCAAAACATCAAAATGCATCTTTTAATTCAATATACTAAAACTATTTAAACATTTAAAAATATATTTAGTAAAGGGCGCTGAATATTTTGGCTGTAATGTTGAATACAAGTAACAGAGATTATAAATTGTTATATAAATTGAGCACTTTTATTGTATTCTTTTGAATATAAAATTACATATTGAAGTCTAGTACACTAATGGTGATATAATACACTACAAATAATATTTTGATAGGAATATAACTGTTCTAAATTGAGTGGATGTTGTCTAGTAACACAGGTTATAAAATTTATCTTTAGGCAGAGCTGCCAAGTCTCCGGCTTTTTGGATACCAGTATTTTAATACAGAACATGTTGTTTTATTTAATTGGATCATTTTGTCGATTTAAGAGAACCAGATTTTCTCTAAGACAATAGTGGTGTGAAAAAAAAAAGCCGGAGACTTGGCAACTGTGCTTTAGGACATTTTCAAGTGACAGTGTTTTTCGCCTTACTGTGAATTTTTCTATTCTGGAATTGATTTTATACAGGTTATATACATATGAACGCAGAAAAAATTATATTAGGTGAAAACTGAATTAAAAAAAAAGGAAATGGCCATAATTTTTTTTTCGCCCATATATGTAATTAAAATCACTCAATGATATCAGAATACCATGCTTAAAAAACAAAGAATTTTTTTAATGTTAAAATTCATAAAATCTATAAAGTATCGATTGTTTAATAAAGCAAAATATAAAACATCCAGATACAACATAAAAACAAGGCTTATTTAAATCACAGATTATTAAAAAAAATGATGTACAAAAACTTAAGCTCAGATTCTTCCAAAACAGTAACTTCTTCATCGGCAACCGAATCATAGCTATAAGGCTAATGTCAGACGAACGTCTTTTTGCACGCTTTTTTACTTACGTATTATCCTTACACAATGCTATAGCATTGTGAATAGATAATACGTAAGCAAAAAAGCGTGCAAAATGACGCTTGTCTGACATTAGCCTAAGAGTCGAACTCCAGTGCCTCTTCCACATTGTGCAGCAGCTATTTAGGATCTTTCATATTAGTAAGTAAAGAGCTAAGACATGATTTTTGTGTTTTTTCTGCAGAGTGTTCCACTATGAAGAGGTTTGAGTTGAGTTTTTTCCGTAACTCTTTTTCTGTGCACATGATTTTTGTTTTGCTTTCTGTGCTGTGGAAATTTCAGGGTTTTGCAATTTATTTGCAAATGAAACAGAAGTTTGGTCAAGCTCATGTTCGGCTTCCATTTTAGATTGACTTGGAGGTTTTACTGATTGACTAACAAAAGGGTAAAAATGCATAGCAGGATCATAATATTCTATTTTAACAGGTTCTGATGATGATGGCCAAAATTTCTAATTTTGTCATGAGTCATGTACTAGGTATAGGGTGCTCAACACGAGTTTTTTTGTTATAGTTTTGGAATATAGTGTTCTAGTGAAATATTTGGTGGAAAAGAGGATTCTGTTTGGGTGGCTATGCGCCTTACGGTATCTAATTCATAGCTGCCAACCTTTACGCTTTCTTCCTACCACTAAAATTTTATAGTGAATATTCCCTTATTTAATCGTCGAAATCTCACGATTAAAGAAGGCGAAGATCTTGTGTTATTAAATATTAAAAATATTAAATTTTACTGGTAGCAAAAAAGCGTAAAATTTGGCAGCTATGCTAATTGTTTCTTGAGTAAACTAGTTTAAGAAGCCCCGACAGGTAGATTTTCGAAAATTTGCAGCTCTGGCGACAAAATTTTTCGTACAATTTTTCAAACAGTACTGGGAAGTTCCTACAAAGGTTTCGCATACTTTAATCGTATACATACTGCCATTGAATAAGACGAAAATTTTATTAAGAAAATACTGGTTCCACGGATCTGCATTTGGATCACAATGATTTACGTGATGACATATGATGGTGTTTATTGGTAAGGTCATTTGATATTCATTGCATCACAATTCTCACAGCGAAATATCTTAACGTATCGGCTTTTTTACAATTAAATATTATATTACATCAATTATTTGCCATGATCTTAAATGTGTACGGTCAAAGATGGAAGCATTAATGGATTGTCATTCCAGGGTGTTCGCCCTGAATATTATAGGTCTTCAAACAATTTTTCAGAAACTTCTTCGACACAACAAATTGCCAAAATTAATATACACCTGTTTTAATAGCAAAATGTTCTGCGATTAACTAAGACATGTGTTTCTAAAATCATATTTTTCTACTCTATTTTTCTATTCTGCAGCTTGATGGACCACCGGACACAAGTTTATAACCCCTAATATATTAGGTTGGAAACTAAGTTCCCGCAGTTTTTTTAAATAGAAGTTTTCTACCGGAATGTATATTTTGTTTTTTGAATAAAGTTAATTTGCGTAAAATTCCCCACCAATAAAATGGAGTATCAAGTTGAGAAAAAAGAGCGTTATCGACTCCTCCTATTCTTTGATTTTAGTCGAGGTTGTAAGGCCGCAAAAACTGCGCGCGACATTTGTGCTGTGAATAGAGAGGGAGACATAGTAGAAAGTACAGCTCATGATTGGTATGCCAAGTTCAAAATTGGAAATTTTGACGTCAAAGACGCACCTCGTTCTGGCCGTCCAGTTAATTTCGATGAAGAGCGGTTAAACAAACTTTTGCATGAAAATTCGCGTCAAACGACAAGGAAACTCGCAGAGAAAACGAAATTCTCCCACACTGCTGTAGAGAAGCATCTTCACTCGATGGGAAAAGTTCATAAGTGTGGAGCATGGGTGCCGCATGCTTTAAGTGACAAAAACAAAAATCAACGAGCCACAATCTCCACTGGTTTGCTTGCTCGTCACCGCTCAACCCATGGACACAAGCAACGATTTATTTACCGAATCGTTACTGGCGACGAAAAATGGTTCCTGTACATCAATATGAAGCAGCGCAAGGAATGGCTCAGCCCCGGTAAATTACCAACACCGCACGTGAAACAAGATCTTCATCCACGTAAAACGATTTTGTGCGTATGGTGGGACTGGGAAGGGATTATCCATTACGAATTGCTTGAACGGAACCAAACAGTCAACGCGGAACTCTATCTTCGACAAATGGAACGACTCAACACGGATATTTAACCCTAGATCTACCGGGAATTTTATTCAAGTTTTAATAAAACGTTCTACACCAGAATTTTTATTTAAAACTATTTAACTTATTTATTTACCTTATTTTTGTCTGGTTTATATACTTAGTTTATTTTAAAGAAATTTCTGGTTTGAATGAATATTTTGTATGTACCTGTCGGGTCCAATGGACCCGTCTGGTAGACGGAGGGTTAAGAGAAAAGACTAAATCGGCAGCATGGAGTTATTTTGCTGCACAACAACGCCCGCCTCATATAGCCAAGATGATCAAGGAAGCCATTCAAACGCATGGCTGGGAAGTGCTGCCGCACCCGCCGTACTCTCCCGATTAGGAACCAACGGATTTTCGCCTCTTTCGATGTATATCGAATGCTATGCTCGGAGTTTCGTTCAATACTAATGCAGAATTGAGAGCATGGTTGAATGAATTTTTCGAGTCGAAACCGGGGTATTTCTACCAACGAGGGATTGAAACTCTTCTTGAACGTTGGGAAGAAGTTGTAAACAACAAGGGAGAATACATTGTTGATTAATTATTTGTTATTTTTTATTGAAAAATAAACTTTTAAACAATTTTAAAAAAACGTCGGAAACTTAGTAGCCACCCAATTGACATTCTACAGTTGAATTTCCATTTTAACCTTTTCGACTCGGGCGTCTCTTACACAAATTTTATTCGGTTTACACCACTTTTAAATAAAAGTTTCCTTCAAGTACACAATTACAAAAATGCTGAAATTAAATAAGGCAAATTTTATTTTCCTTTATTACTGGTGCCGAAAACAAATTTTGCAAAAGATGATGTCCCGTCAGACTGAACATACGAGTGCAAAGAGTTAACGCGGGAGAACTCGCTGCATGAGATTTTCTCTCACCGTCGTACTTTTTTAAGAATCTTATTTAAACCATTTTTCATTTTAATTAAAATTTTAAAATGTTATTTCAATTATTTTACCTATTTGTGAGTACAAGCACTAAGCCAAGCAAAAAAAAATGATATTAAGCGAATGTAAAGTAAAAGAAAAGCAATTGGGCACCGTGACAGAAATTCTCACTAGTGAGTTCTCCCGGGTTAATGATCCGAAATTTAACATAAATTATCTCGATCAAAATAAAAAGCAGATTCGGTAGAAAAAATGAATTTCAAAACACGGCGGGAATTTAGTTACCAACCCACTTGGTATTCTACAGTTGACATTACATTCTAATGGCCTGATATTTAACATACAATAACTCGATCAAAAAAATAGAATATAGATTCCGGTACAAAAAGTGTATTTAAACAAACGACGGAAACTTAGTTGCCAACACAATATATTCAAATGATCAGTAACAGGGTACGCTCGTTACAGCGTTTTTTTAGAAGCATCTATCAGAATTTGTAAAAAGTGATCTTCGTCTCATTTAATTACGGGATATCTGTGATTAAAAAAACCACAGATTACTGTAGAAAATTTCTGCTAGATATTTTGAATTTTAAAAAAATGCACTATGGCAAGACTGACGATCATCAGTGCGTTAACATATATCGAATTATTATATTATTTATAGAAAATAAATCTTATTTTGAAATAAAATTTTGAGACTTTAACCCTAGATCTACCGGGAATTTTATTCAAGTTTTAATAAAACGTTCTACACCAGAATTTTTATTTAAAACTATTTAACTTATTTATTTACCTTATTTTTGTCTGGTTTATATACTTAGTTTATTTTAAAGAAATTTCTGGTTTGAATGAATATTTTGTATGTACCTGTCGGGTCCAATGGACCCGTCTGGTAGACGGAGGGTTAACCCTTTGGCGGGCAAGTGATTGTGCTCCTGTAATGTTGAGCTCACACCGGAATCTTTGAAAAATTTTATTTCAAAATAAGTAAACCAATTTTACGACTTTTTTTCCACCAAAATTAGAAAAGTAAAAATTAATAAAATTTTTCTGGTACGGAATTTCATTAATCGTAGGTGGTATATAATATATGCCGCCGCCCCTCAAGAGGTTAAATTTTAATTAATTTACTTTTTTAAGGCAAATACTTCATAATTTTACAAACGCTACCAACTGCTGTGGTATTTATGACCATTATTTGCCTATAGAAATTTTTGTCTTATTTACCAGCAGACAATTGTGATTATTGAATTTTTTTTTTAATTCTGATAATGCAGTGAGAAAATTGTAGCAATTGATACCTCTGCTTATGTAATGCATAGCTACTGATGTGGCGGTGCTTCTTTTAAAGTCAAATGGTTCTAGAATTTTTTTTTTTTTTATTAATCGTATTGTATTTATATCTATTACTTATTAAATTATATTTATTGTGTAACATTTATGGCTCCAAATATGTTTGGGTGACTTGAAAAAACAGAAAAACTGGCATTTAAAGTAATATAACAATCTCAGTTTAAATGTCATTGATTAAAATAAAGATAGATCACAAATTCTTTAACATTTCATGTACAAGGGATTGTGTTTCTGTGATGTTGAATTCACACCAGAATTTTTCAAAAACTCTTTTTTGAAAATGAGGAAATTCGATATTTATCTTCACCAAAGTTATAAAATCTAAATTTTATTGAATAAATTCTGGTGCAAATCATCATTAAAATTAAGCGCCGTATTAGGCGGAATGAGCTGTAATTCTGGAATCACATATTTTAAGCTCCTCGAAATCAATTTCTATTAAAAACTTCATGTATGTTAAGATACATATATTTCTTAATATTCCAGAATATTTATATTTTAAACATTTTTTGGAAAGAAAATATGAATTTGTAACTGTAATGGTTTAACAGTAACCGATTTCAGAACGCTTCAAATACGCGAATCCAAAATTACAGCTCATCCTGCTTGCACTTATTGAGTTGGCTTAAAAGTTACCCGCATTTCAATCTGTTTTGCTTAGACAAAAATGAACTTTAATTGTTTTTAACTTTAACACGTTGAGTGCCACGGTGACTGACACTGAAGCTGAAAAATTTACAATGTTTTAAGTAATTTTTAAGAAAGTAAAATCCTGTAATAAATAAAAAGTAAGTAAATTTTAAATAAATTTCAGTAATTACTTAAAACAATATATAATTTTTCAGTTTTATATCATATTTTAGACCGTCAGTCATCGGTAAATGACGCGTTCTAAACGGAAAGTTCAGTGTCAGTCACCGGTGACTGACGTGCAGTGTTGCCAGCTTGTCCTCCAATTTTAATCCGAAATTTCAAATTGATAGCGTAATTTTCAAAAGAAGAAATTTTACTTTAAGCGACCGTTAAATGTCTCTTATCAAATGAAGCATAAAATACTACTATTTATTTCTGGTATAAATTAGGAATTTCTGAATAAAAATGGAAGTCAAACTGGCAACGCTGCTGACTTGGCGCTTAATGTTTTAATAATTTCTAAAATTCTAGCTCCCTCAGCTACTGGGAGGTTTTGACAGTGTTGCCAGATTGGGGACTTTTTTAAGTCAGATTATTTGACTGACACTGCTTTTTTTAAATAGTATAATTCGCCTATTTTTCTCAATTTTTTATCGGTTTCTAAATAGGCCGAATATCTCTATTTAAAAAAAGCGGTGACAACCAACAATCTGGGGACAAAAATTCCCCAAACTGGCAGCACTGGGTTTTGATATCAAAGCTAGTCGAAGGGAGTCTCTGTTTCGAAACCATGACGCGCCGTCCTCCTAAACGTTCAGAGTTTTCAGTGGGTTATTTTTTTTTAGAGAATTGTTCTTCTGTTTCAAGAACTTGCCACCAGATGGCAGCATCAAACAATCTTTTTGCTATTGTTTATTGAAACAGAGGCTCAGAAGAATTGGGTGCATGGCTTCACAGCATTAAGCAGCAAAATACTGCTCGGATTAAAAATCCTATATATTTCACAAGTATTCCAAAGGAATATTATATTCAAAACTGCAACAAACTAATGTTACATAGCTTAAAGTTATTTCTTTATACGGTAATCTCTTAACATTTGCGAGGGTTAGGTTCCACGAATGTCAAAACCGCGACCGCAAAACTGCTATTTTTATATTCTGTTCGCACCACTATTAAAAAAAAAAAAAAAAAAAAAAAAAATACATTTTATATTATACTTTTCTTGCAAATGTTGTCAACGCGTATGTAAAAGATTTTTCTTTTTAAAAAGTGGTGCGAATGCTGAAATGTTCTGCATTTTCTATTTTAAAACCAGCGAATGTTAAGGGATTACTGTATTTGTATTTGTAAATTGTTTGAACAATTCATTTATTTTCATATTGTGAGTGTGATACGTATTGTATGCAGCATATTATTCTACGTGTATTTTTCTCCTAATAAATATGTTTTGTTCATCTTAACTCATATTGTAAAAGCGTTCAATTAATTGATTAACATATATTTTTTTTTATAAATCCTTAAATATGTGTTTCTCTAAGCCTATGTATGTACATAAAATTTAAAAAAGAAACTTACCAAAATTTTATTAGTTTGATCGGTAGAGGCTATCCTAAAAATGGGACAAAAGTACAATCGCGGCTATTCATTGTCACTTAAGTGGAAAGCGGGGAAGAATCTTAGGCATAGTTCAACATTATATTTTTTACAGATAGTTGTTGGTTGTCCAGCACAAGTTTTAGCTGGCATCTTCTTTGTTGTTTTCTGGGTTATTTACAATAACATGTTCCTTAAGCTTTATAAAATCTTTATTATTGTGTTGAACAAACAATTTCCTGCAAAATGGTTTCCTTGGAATAAAAAATCCCAAACAGGCAACTGATGTATGTCTTCGAAAATCAAGCAGTTGTATCGATTGCTCCAGAGCACTATCTGCTATTTCTCTGATTTTGTTAAGGATCATTTTTCAGTAGTACAACTTTTTTAAATTCATACGCTTTTTGGTGTGTAATTCCTTTAAAATTAAATCTTCTGTAGACTTCGAAAATGCATTTTTCATTTGGTAAAAATGAATTCCTTAAAATTATTTTATCACTTGAAGACCAGCTTCAATGAGCATTGAGGGTAGTCACATATTTTTTAAATGATTCGTAAACAATAAATGCATAAATAAAGAGACAAATTTATTTTCTTTAAGTTGAATCTGGTAGCCCTTTTTCTGAACTGTCATATTACATTATTTCTAAGATGAAAGAGCTTTTCTTCAAATATCAAAGTTCACTTTGTTCTACTCTTCGACATCAATCTTCCAGAGATCATCGAACTTTTTGAGATACCGCTTATAAAGAGCTTATTTTAAAAGTCCAAATCTAGAGTTATCCATTGGAGAAACGTCGCTGGATTTTCGTGGGATAAATTGAATAGCCTCAATTATGGTTTCGTTTCAAATTATTTCCAAAAAATATACTTTTAAAAACTGACCTGCACAATTTTGTAGGTGATCCGAAAGTTGGTGTTGGTGTTGTTTTATGATGTCCGATTATCTACACTAGGGATATAGACCCGATGAGAAAGTTTACCCTCCGTGGGGGTCTTTCTAAGGGAACCTAACACGTGTTTACGCAAGGATCCAAGGTTAGAAGAAAACCACGGAAAACTCCGAACGATTAGGCCGACGGACGCGATTGGGTTCAAACCAAGCACCCACCGTCTATCAGCTTTGAAAGCAGTACCTCTCGGCCACAGGTGGGGCAGGTGATGCAAAAGAAAAAGAAAAAAAATGTGCGATTTAATGTCGAGCCTGCATTCACAGAATAGCGTGCTTTCTCCCATGGGATAACCAGACACTGGGTATTTTTTTTTTTTAATATTTCAATAAAATATGATCCTATTAATTAGGCGAAACCGCCAAATCTTTTCATATCAACCAAAAATCTTCCAGTCTTGAGTTATAGTAGTAGATTTAGAGGTATAGCTGATGGCCTTATCCTGATGGAAATTAACTCAATGAAGATCGTTCAGTTAAATTGATGGAATGTCTTCTTTAAAAACAGGCTTTAAAACTTCTTTAAAATTGTATTACGAATCAATTTTGATATTTTCTTCTACTTTTCTTTATTTTAAGTTTTTCCTTATTGGGGAAGCCGCAATAACGATAAAACCTTTATTAAAATTTTTCTTGTTTTCTTGAACCAAAATTATAGAATAACTTCTCCTATCTTTCGGTATTAAACCGATCTTTTTGTATTACAATCAGATAAATATGCCCAAGCATCATCAATTGTACTTACATATTTCTATTTTTTAATTGCTAAATATTTTTTTATACAAGGATCTGCACATAGTTTTACGCTGAGAAACATGTTTTCGCATTAGGCGGTAAACATTAGATATAATTTTGTTTTCTTTAGTAATAAATCAGATTTTATAATTTTGCTTACATTTCGTATAGATATGCTTAACCCTTAGAGCTGTAAAGGTTAATTTCTTCAAACAGTCCACATGTTACATAGGCACCAGTATTTTGCAAACAAAAAATTTAACTTATAATATACACGTAAAAATGCATTCATCTATTTTCAAATAAATCTGGTTCAATATTCCGGTGCCAATGTGACATTTCGAGATTCAAATTAAGTGGGAAGAAATTCACCCATCAGAGCTCAAAGGGTTAAAGATTTTGCGATAGTTCTTTGGGAAGTTGGATTTTGTTTTAAAACATGCGATGTCACTTTACATATAATAAACAGTGAAAAGTATTTTGTTGGGTATGCATTGGTTTACCTTTTTCTTCGTCAAATGTAGATTTTGGTGTTTCTTTCCTTTTTTAATAATTATGTTTCTTATGTTACATGTAGAAGTATTAAAATCATGCTTTTTACACATTTTTTATTATAATCGAATAAGAGTATTCGTTTTCGTAAATCGACAAGATATAGCCTTCGATCCATTGTTTATTTTCCAGCGTATTTTAAAGCAGGGAATATTTTTAATGATGAATGCAATAATTAAAGCATATTCCGAACTGATGCCATACACAGGGATCGTGCGCATCAAGGGATTCAGTAGATTTTAGGTGTTTTAGTACCACAAATTTCGTAAAGCACTATTCGCAATATCTGAAGATATAATGTTTTTATTAAATAAGGCAAACATTATTTTAAGAAAATTCTGTCCATAGGTGCTTGAAAGTCCTTGAAGCGTACGAAAAGCGTTTTTTTTTTTTTTTTTTTTTTTTTTTCATTTAACTTTGAATCATAGATAAAGTCAAAATCGTCACGAATATGTGTGAAAACACTCTGTGGCTCTTTTGGAGGACAAAGGCGCTTTCTCTCTTGATTTTATTGGATAAAACAAAATTGTAAATCTCATATGTTAAAATAATTTATGATAATATTCATTCTGGTTTACAGTTGATCTAAATAGTGGTGAACGAGCGAATCGAACTGAGATCGCGTAGAGGTCCCAATGCGAATTGCGTTGCAATCCACTGGGGTTGGCGAGCCTTAGCGAGCAGGGGGCTGAGCACCCAAGTAAATATAATTTCATAAAAGAAGAGCAATCTTTTGCAGAGAAATATAGCAATTCAAGGCAAATTTTGAAATAGTCCATAAATAATTTATATTAAAACATAGAAAATAGTACTTTTCCACTTTTTTTTTTTTTACCCAATCCATTTATGAAATATTTCAGATAATAAATAAATAAATAAATACATTCGTCACGAAAATAACACAATAAACTAAAATGATAATTTACGACAAAAAAAAAATCACTATGGTTGAAATAATACACATTAAACATAAATTTAAAAAACTAAAATTATATTATTCTTACAAGTGATTTATTGAAAAATGGTGTTTCTATAATTTTGACAAAGGCAAAAATTTAATTTATTTTCATGAAAAATTCGATTACAAATAATAAACTTAATAAGTGTAAATGCATTCAAATTAGATATTTGTAATTAAAAATTATTCCACCAGGCAGATTTTCTTAGATAAAAATTCTATATTTTATTTTAATTTAATATTAAGATTCTCAGATATTTTTTGATGCCATTTCAAAATTCTATACGCACGAATCACTTGTATTATGTTCCAAGGAAAACATTTTAAGTCAATGCCAGTGAAGTTAAAATATTTTCATACGATCGTCAAAGTTCTAAAATTGTGAAGAGTTTTATTAAAAGCAATAAAGAAAGCGATTTGACATAACACTACTTATGTGAGTAAACACACTTCTGTTACTTAAGGATTGTTTATATTTGAAAGTAGAAATTATTGAAAGCACTATATTTAAATTAAACTTTTTGCATCTTGATATTTATGATGTTATTTACCGATAAAATTCTTGCAAATTTTTCAAAAGGATTTTGAAATAAATATTAGCGGAATTGCAACTGAAAGAAATAAATTTACTTATCGAGAAAAATATTAAATGCGAATGAAAAAAATTAAACAGATATTGATACAAAATGAATTTTTAAAATAAAATAATTTCTGAGAAAATAAATTATAACCTGATACATTAATGAAATAATGAGAAATATCTTTCTTAGTTAAGTACTATTTAAACTTGCGAATATGTGAAAACTTAAATGAATAAAAGTGCAAAGCAATCGTATTTATTTTATAAAACCCTTTTATCAGTTAACTAAAAGTAGTTTTATTGACACGAATCTCTTTTATTACATTTTAAGAAAAACATTTTAAAGGAATAGTAGTAAAGTTAAAATTCTTTCATGCTTAGTTTTATACTTTGAAAAGTTTTATTAACCCTTAAATGTATGATTTTTTATTTTGTTTCGAAAACATTATTTATGACTCTCAGAAACCTTTAATACACAGGAAAAATAATGAAAAAAATCAGAGATACATTTTTCGTATAATTCGTCAACCTTTTGTTATGTTACACATCTGAAATAAAAGTAAAAACTAAAATATTGTAAATTAGTAAATATTTTAATAAGTATGAATCTAGATACCTTATTTCATATTTCTTTTTATTTTGTAAAATTTAACCCTTAAATCAGTGATGAACCAGCGTAGCAGCAGAGAATCAATTAGCACCGAAAATTTTATTAGTATTTTTCCGCTACTTTCAGCACATAATTTCTGATGTTTTTCAAGACCAAGAATGCTATTAAAATTTAGTGGTGACAAGTACCCAATTGCTGCGCTACTGTTGCATCACTGCCTTAAATGCATGAATTATTCCTTTAGAATTGTGTTTTTTATTCTTATATTAAAGGTTAGACACAAGAAATTTTAAAATAATTTTTTTACTTTATTTAGTAGGATATTTTTGTAATTTTTACAGGATTAATATATCTATATAAATATAGTGTTGCTAAGAGTTAAATAAAAAGTCATGCAAGTATGCATTGATATGCATTTAACCCTAAAACTACCGGAAATTTCCTTCAAGTGTTATAAGATTATCCTACACCAGAACTTTTTTTTAAACTGTTTAACTAATTTATTTTATTAATTGCTGTCTGGATTATATATTTAGTTTATTTAAAGAGATTTCTGGTTTTAATAAATATTTTGAATGTACCTTTCGGGTCCATTGGACCCGACTGGTAGGCGGAGGGTTAAGGGTTAAAAGCCATTAAATAAACTTTATAATGTAACAGTACTTATTTGAAATACTTATTTTACGTAAAGAAGGGGTCTTCAATCTGTGGGCTTTCATACAACCACTAATTTTAAATAGAAAATTTTGCCTTATTTTATGACAGAAAATGCAAATAAATATGGTGGAAATTATCTTTCGCAATTTATGCTGTCGAATCACTTTCAGTGGAGATAGTTGAAAACACCTATTGAAAAATATTTAGATTTTTTTCAAAGTAGAAATTATTGAAAGTACTGAATTTATTAGCATTACGGTAACCTGGTAGAATTATAGTGTCACCTATGGATTTGGTGAATGTTCACTCAACCTTTTATCACTACCGTGTCGATGAAGTGAGCATCGTTTGGGAACTAAACACTGCGGGTTCCGCGCTAGGCTGACAACCAGACCGGAAAATATCCTATATAAGACCTCAGTGCCTATAAACAAAAAAGCAGAGTGGTACACTGCTGGCCATGGCTATAAATGGATTCTAGTGCCGGAGAGTTCAGTTTTGTTTTAGTAAATTTATTAAAATTTTGTCGCTAGAAATTTATAAATTTATATAGCGATGAAAGACCATTTTTTTTTCCAAAATGATTTCTAAACATGCCACTAGAGAAGGACGTACAATAATTCATTTTATTTATTGTGAAAAAGATTGAATGTAACTGAAATAACATATAGATTTTGACTCAAAAATTCTTAAAAAAGAAAAAAAAAATCTTATAAATTCAGACAATAAATTCTAATATGACATGTTTAAGAAATCCTGGGAAATTTATTTCATCTTAAAATATTTATTTAAACCATTGAACTGTTAATAAAGAGGAACTGATATATCCTTAAAATAGTGAAGCTTCAATTGTAACAGCTTTTGCAGGGGTTCATTACCGCCGTGGCAACTGCCACCAATAAACCGAAAGAGAAATTTACTCTTTATTTAAATACTTTATTAATGAAACATTTCAGTCATAAATAATGGCAAAAAACTTATATTATTTTTTTACTGGTTGAAGTTTACTATGGAGGTAGTCACGCCCTGCTTTTCAGCCATTTTGTGATAACCTGAACAACCTCCTATCAGTATCAGTGAGAAAGATTATAATACCTGGTCGAACGGCCACTAGTAAAGACCAATACAGAATTTTTACTATATTTTTGAAAGACATTTCTCATGAATAAGGCGCTTAAATAAAATTAAATTTTCCATTCAAATTTACTGGTGGAAATTTGCCTCGGCGGTAATCAGACGCTGTTTATCCTATAAAACAAAATAGACAACATCTTATGACAACGACCTCGGTTTCTTCTCTCTCAACCGGCAGATAATGTCTCCGGTTTTATGTCTCCTCCTCTTTATTCATAACTCCATTATTTAATCCCTTAACCCCTTGAGGGGCACCGGTATATATTATATACCACCTACGATTAATGAAGTTTTACACCAGAAAAATTTGATTAAATTTTACTTTTCTAACTTTGGTGGAAAAAAGCTGTAAAATTGCTTTTACTATTTTTAAAACAGAATTTTTCAAAGATTCCGGTAGGAATTCAGCATTTCACAAACGTAATTGCTTGCCCCTCAAGGGGTTAATTATCGCTCCCGTAAAATTCACGGGCTGTGTTTTTTATTCACATTGTTTGATTCTCACCAGTTTTATAAAATAGCGTAATTGGCTTTATTATGGTATCATTTTACATATCAATAAATAAGGTGAATATTTCTTTTTCAAAAAAGTGGTATCAATAAGCAATTTGAATTATTAAACCGTAATTTAATGCGAACGTTAAGGGTTTAAACTCACGAATATATGAAAACCCAAATAAGTAAAGTCCATATCAATGATATTTGCTTTAAAAGTACCTTTTTCAGGCATCTGAAAGTCATTTGTTATTCATATCAGGTTTTAACCCTCTCAGGGGCAACATACTTCTGTTGCTATAATTTTGAAATGATTGACTGACACCAGGATTTTCAAAGGAATTTATTTGAAAGTAAATAATTTTTTTTTACGTACAATTACAAAAACAAAATTTTAAGCTAAAATCATGGTGTCACATTGTGGCATTTGGAAATTGAAATTAAATGGGATATACACTGAAGTGACAAAAGTCATGGGATACCCTGCTAACAGCGTGTCGATTCTTCGTTTGCCCGGCGATGTGCAGCAACAAAACATGGTATGGACTCCACGAGTCATTAGAAGTCCTATGGAGAAATATTGAGCCATACATCCTGTATAGGCGCCCATAATTCCGAAAGTGTTGCCAGTGGAGGATTTTGTGCACGAAGTGATCTCTGGATTATGTACCATAAATATTCGATGGGATTCGTGTCGGGCGAAATCCGCATGATCGCGCAAAAATTATCGCGTTCGAAATCCGTTAATTCTCGTCGTGTGGCCATAATCACATACTCAACCTTCTCACACGAAGCATTTGAACACAAATGAAAGTCCTGCCCAGGCACTGAGCATTTATACAATTTATAAGCGACACTACAGCCATCTATATATTTGCATATTGCTATCCCATGTCTTTTGTCACCTCAGTGTATTATTCCCACTGCCTTCAAAGGTTTAACACTTGTTTGACTTGAAAAATTAACAATTTAACGGGTTTTTTATTTGTTATATCTACCGGAAATTTTCTATCGTAATTTCTGTTTTATTTAAAGATAGACATTCCGTGATTAAATTAAGCAAATATTGCTCTTTAAAAATTCTGGTTTACATTTTGAAATAAAAAACTCACTAAATGAATGGCAAGTATTACTCTTTGCTGGTCAGCAAAGCGTTAAATTCTGATATCCCCATCTCTTTATGTGCATTTATGAACTATTCAAATGTACAAATAAAGGTAATGAACAGACCATCTTTACTTTGTATTTACTGAGACAATTCGAATTAGATTAACATTAAATTATTTCAGACAACAAAGACTGTATCTTAACACGCACGCCGGCGTGCATCACCGGTGGGTCACACTTGACTGTCCCATCAGGCGGCGTGCATCACCGGTGGGTCACACTCTACTGTTCCATAGAAGGCGTGTACTACAGGTGGGTTACACTCGACTATGCTATAGACGGCGTGCACAACAGGTGGGTCACACTTGAATATTCGAAAATGCAGTAGTAAAAACAATTCATTATTATAAATTTAACACAACGAGAATTGTCGTTTTCATTCAAAAAATATCATTAACTAAGGGCGTGGCTTTAAATGCATTTACAAATGTTGTCTATATTTCTTTAGATTGTCAGTCATTTTATATTAAATTCGTACAAATGTAGTCAATAAAATCATGTCGCTAAGTAATTTGCTTACTCCTTACGAATATTCAGACATTCACAATCAACTCTGCTTGTTATATTCGAGTTCAATTCAATAAATATGAGAGGGGCGGGTCATTACATACAGTGTCTGAATAAGCCACTGTACCGCGCCTCCAGATGAAGCTAAATATGAATTCGAGCGCCGTCTCACAGCGAAAAACATGAATATCGGCGCCGGCGTGAACGTGTTAAACTATCTAAATAAAAAATAAAAATAAAAATATGAAAATAAATTCAATTTCAATGATCGACATATTCTGAGTACTTAAAGTGTATTGTTTTCACAATAAATAGAGAAATGTCATTCAGAATTGTTATTTTATGATGCGGAACCCAATCTAGAAAAATTATAAAAACATCATCTATTTAAAAACAATTTTAAATTAGATAAAATTTTTATTACATTACAAAACAATTTTCTATAAAATATTTTTAATACATGGAGTATGCAAATGATATACTGCATGCAAATTAAGCTGCGTCCACACCTTAGAATTTCCGAAGAAGCACCACTATTTCAGATTAGAAATATTGGCCTTTAATTTTCTCTTCAGATAAAAAATCTTTCTAAATTTAATCGTACAATTTGTAATATAATTCTACGATAAAATAAAGCGAAAGTTTCAACCCGAAAATTATGATCGAACTGACGCATCCCAATGAATGAAAAATATTCATCATTACAATTAATGTATTTTAAGAAAAAGAGCATAAAACTTGCCTGCCAAACAAAATAAGAAAATCTTACTGGAAAATAAACAATTTACGCATTCATTTTCAGTAATTAATTATGACGTTGATTACTGTTTGAAAAATTTGTACTCAAATTCAAGGACTGTATGAAGGCCCAGATACGTTCATCTTCCTTATCCATTATATTTGGAATCAGTGCTTAGTCCTAGTTTTCAGGAAAGTGCGGTTAATTTTTATTGTTGTTGTTGTTGTTTAGAAGTTTAGTATGTTAACAGCTACTCCAGTCTTGGAAATATGAAAAAGAGGAATTGAGATATCGCCTCTGTTTTGCAATAAGAATATTTTTCAAAATTGTTTTAAATGCATATGTAGAGTCAGGAAGCAACATTTTATAATATGTAATAAGGGCGTACGTGTATGTCTAATAATGAGAGAGTTGAGTAGGGTTTAAGACACAGGTACGATTCATAAGTGTTGTGCATTAAAGGCTTAAGGAACCACTTGAGCTCATATTATCAATCACATAAATTTTTGCATGGAAAAACTGGATGTGAAAAATATACCTAAAAATTAAAATTTTACTCCCAAGGGGGCTTGCTTACTCAGTAAACAATTACAGGGTGAAGAATTCTTTGTTTTTGCTCTCCTGATCAATTAATTATTTGTGCCTTACGCCCTTATTGAAAAACACAGGCGATATATTCAAAATGGTGAAGGCTCAGCTGTAACTGTATTTGCAGTGTCACTGACACCGGGGATAACTCCCACGAACAAATTTCAATAGAAAATTTCTCCTTATTTAAACCAGGGTTCGTACGCATCAAGAGATTCAAGGGATTCTAGAACTTTTAGTACCAGAAATTTCGTAAAGTACTCTATATCTGAAGTATTACTTTACAAAAGTTCTCGTAAAAAGTCCATGATAGTCTTTGAAGCGTACGAGCGCTGTAAACGACTTTTTATGCAGAATTTCAGTCATAATTATGGCGAAAACATTATATTTAGTTTCAGTAATGGAAGTTCACCCTGGTGGATGTCACGTCCAGCATTTCCTACATTGTGACAACATAAACAACCTCTTGTCTGTTTCAATGAAAGAAATTATAATGCAGGGGATAGGTTATACCACTAAAAACAAACAAAAATTTTTAGCATATTGTAAGAGACATTTTGCATGAATAGGGAGAAACATACTGGAGGAAGTTTTCCCCTGCGGCGATCAGAAACTGTTGATCAGATAAAAATAGCCGCCATCTTGTTAATACCTCCTGAGTTACTTCACTCGCAACTGGAAGACATTACACTATATTACAACGTCTAGAAGTATATAGCGTCGACATCGCGTTATACCAGTACTTATTTTTTGTTTAAGCAAAAATTTACATTTTCTTAGGCGGTGCTGCCATCGAATTTATTGCTTGAAAGTGTAAAAACTAAGTGTTTATATGAATGTGTTTATAAATATGTTGTGCGAAATGCATTTCAAATATTAA
The DNA here is from genome assembly GCA_963932465.1 of Maratus speciosus. NCBI lineage: Eukaryota > Metazoa > Arthropoda > Arachnida > Araneae > Salticidae > Maratus > Maratus speciosus. The sequence continues at coordinate 440,338,834 of OZ010796.1, read as the reverse complement.
GTCATTAAGTATCAAACGTCTCATTTCAAAGCGGCGTTTTATTTAGAAATTCCGGATTTTCAGCAGAAAGTTTTAATAGTTATTTTTACTTTATACGATGACAGTTATTCCATAAATTAAAGAAAAGAAAATTAGTATTCAAAATTTTCTGGTGTGAATTCTGAATTTCTAATCGGACGTTTCATAATTAATGACCTCATGTATCATAGCTGCCAATTCTTACGCTTTTTCGTACTGCAAAAATTACTAGTAAATTTTATTTTATTTTTAATCGCCATAATCGGCGGATTTAATACTGCATAAATTTCTGGTAAATTACTGTGGTACAAAAAGGCGTAAGATTTAACAACTATGATATACGCCTGAATTTTCATTCAATCCTAATGTATCGCGGATAACAACATAAATGTTTTTTAATCTGATTTTCCAAATTTATCTTCTAAAGTCAAGTTTCCCAAAAGTAGTTTAAATTGCATCATAAATATCTAAAAACACACTGGATTTCTATTCATTCATAGCAATAGACACGATCATAGCGCTCTCAGTTTAAAATATAATTTTTTGGATATGGTTTCGCTTGTTGATTTCCACACTACGTTCTTCTAGATATTATAACTGTATGTCTCATCCTCTTTATTTATTTAACTCTATTACTGCAGTGTACGAAATTATATTGAAAATTAACTCCTCCCCTTTTTGAGGAATTGTAAAGATTTGGTTTGGTTTGTTTTTACGACGGCCAATTATCAACACGTGGGATATAGGCCCCGGAGGGGGAGTGTCCTTCTTGGGGGTCTTTCTAAGGGAACCGAACCCGTATTTATGCAAGGAATTGTAAATGAATGGTTGAAACAAGTGTTCGATATTATGCGAGGTACATCCGTTCGTCATTTGACGATGACGACCGAGATTATGCAAATGGAGCTAACGAAGTGTTAGAAGAAAAATCGTACGAGTCAAGAATTCTACGTCCGACAATTATGGAAAAAAGAAGTGTTTTGAAAACGGTACATAAATGGAAATTAGAACTTTTGTGTTAGCAGGGCACCCAATCGGTCCGTTTTTTCAACACCACTTTTATTTAAAGAAAAATCTTCTTTTCAAATTTCATAGAAACGTACCGGGAAGAGCGTTTTTCTTGCAAGTGTTGCAGTAACCTACCACGAATTTCTTTCTAAAAAAATTAATGGTTTTCAAAAAACGCACCAGTGGGAGCCCTGTGTTAGGAGTCGCGTACAAAAAATTAGTATGCAGATCATGAAAGTGTATTGACCTAGTACCATTGCCTCCCTCTGTTGGAATGGCCTTGTCCATCTACAATGAAACTCCAAACTATCGCCAATCCAGTGTTGCCAGTGGGCTACTTTTTATAAACTGAGATTTCTTGATTGGCACCACTTTTTTTGAAATTGTAAAATCCGCCTTATTTAATGACCTATTAATTAAGGGAAAGGAGGGGGAATTTTACCATTTCAGAAAAGTGGTGCCAATCAAGAAATCTGAATTTAAATAAAGTAGCCCACTCTTTCTAGCATTCAGAAAAACTCTCAGAGAAATATGCTATACACCAATGAAGAAGTGAGGAAAGGCAATAAACCTTCTAACACTAGAACGCTCGGAAAGATTCGATTCGACTCCAACCAAATGATTAAATGTCAATTGGTGCTAGAATTCTATTCATAAATAATGTCAAATTTAAATTTCGCAGTAATACGTTAAATGAATCACTTAAATAATTGTAATTCTGGTGTAAAATACTTTTATGAAGCTTGAGTAAAATTTCCGGTCGTTTTAGTAATAAACTCTGTGAAGGTGGTTACTCTCACATATTCATTTTTAATGGTATTTCCCTTTTTATCTGCGCACCCCCATCTTTAAAATTATGTCTTTTTCTAAATTTTTAACTTTAATTGTCAGTCTGTATTTGTATTTAATTTAATTTAATTTAATTTAATTTATCAATCATTTCTTTTTATAAAATTATACAGCCGATTTTAATTCTTTCTCTGTAATTCTCTAACTGCAGGGCGCTGGATTAAAATAAATGAAAAGAAATATTTCATCCACCTAGCAACACTTTTCATATTCCATTCGAATGCCTAATTTAGTTGCTATGCAGAATTTATTCAATCATTTTACATCTATCCTTTTGACCGTTATTCCAGCTGTATATTTTCGGCCAAGTATAAAATTATTGCATTATTGGGACCCTGCATCTATCATCTTATTTTTTTATCAACGTTAATTTTCGGCGTCCCTATCCCATGAGATTTTTGATAATCCCCTGTAGAATTTTAGCATTGTGGTTTCAGTTTCCCGCATTTCTCCGGTTATCATTTGGCGTCAAAGAATTCATATTTTGACCCTTGACACCTCATTGTTTTTTAATTAACGGAAAATAACACATGCCTCCTCTCAAGCATTTCTTGCCATATCATACGTTATTGGCTATATTTCAGTATATGTAGATCCGCCAACATTCGATAGCTTCGAGAGAATGTAACGACATCACTTCTCTTTTGATTATTGTGTTATAAAAATATTTAAAAAGCTTGTCTCGGCGTCTCAGCATTTCGGCGTCATTTTTACTGCCGAGGGCTCGCATTGAAATAAGCAAAGATCCTGGTGATCCTGATTAGTAGTAAAGTAATGTTCCAGAACAACAGCTGCTTTCTATATCTGATACACGACATAGCTCTATCTTATAGCATTCTGATAGTCACCATTCCTAACATCGACGTTTGTTATGGAAACATATCTTCGTCATCAGCTCTGTTAGATTAATTTCTTCCCACTAAATTTTAATACACTAAAATCACATTAACACCAGTATTTTGAAAAACAATTTCGGATTCTTACTTACACAAATAAACGCATTTACTTATTTACAACTAAATTTGATCTTAAATTCCAATGCCATTGTGACATTTATGTATTATAATTAAGTGGGAAAGAAATTCACTGCCCCCCCCCCCCCCACACACACACACACAGCTTTTAACCCCTACCGCCGCACAGTGTAAGATTTTGCGAATCTAGCGGGTCAAAAATCAATTTGTGAAAATTATCGCTATTAAAGTAATAAAATTGATCTTACTAGAGATTAAATGGTTATGTGTTATGAAAAATTACAGTGAAACCTTCCTATGCGACCACCTCTATTAAGCGACCACCTCCCTGAACGACCATTTTTTTATGGAACGAAATTTATTCCCATACGCTCAATACTAATTTTACCTCCATTCAGAAACCATCCTAGTTGGACTCCCTCCATGAGCGACCAATTTCTTTGAAGAAAATAAAACAAAATCCGTTTTTTCCTGGTTGCTTGAAGAAGGTTTTATTACCAAAGTAATTCTGGAAACTGCATTATTCATCAATCTTCTAAACTAAGTTTAGAATTTTTTTTTTTATTCCGGTAACTTTCATGTGTTTAAAACCCTTTTCCTTTTTTTAGCCAGTGAATTTAACTCTGATGACAAATTAATAATGACGGTCAATAAACTCCTCTCTCATATTCTGTCAGGAAACTCTCAAAGAAATAGATAAATTAATGAATTCGTCATTATTTGTTACCGTCCAAAAAAAATTGCTTTTATTTACTAAACTTTGAAAAAACTTGGAAATGAAAGTTATAAAAGATAGAACTGTAAAAATCAAAGCAAAAGTCAATGTATTAATTTTTTTAAATCGGCAGTGATTAACTTGTGTAATTAACTTTTGTTTTGATACTTAAATTTTCATATATTTTCTTAATGTGAAAAATAATTTTAGTAACATTAATTGCAATGATTTGTAACGCTTAAAGGCAGATATATTTATCTTGTAACCACTCATGTAAAATTATATCAAATCGCTCAAGAAGAGCTTATCAACATCTGTTATGCTAGCGGGCACTGCAGAATCCTTAAAAAATCTTCCTTTTTCTATTTCCTACATTAATATTATATTGCCCTTGTTTTGGAGTTTTTAATAATAATTCTCTTTTAAGTCTAAATATTTCAATTATATATTTTTTTTTTACTTTCGGAGATACTTCATTTATTTTCAGGTTTTCTGAACTGCTATTTCTTTACATCAAATCTATAACCAATAGGTGAGAGGCATTCCATAAATCTTAATTGTGCATGTTGTGCCGATTAGCCCCAAGAAAACTTGTGAGTATTATTCGCATATTAACGAATCATTTTTAAGTTATTCACCACCTTGAATTTTCCGTTACAGACATTACATTTTTAAGTTGCTTTATTTGAAGATAGAATGCTGCACATTGTGCTATCTACCACTGTGTCTTCAAATTTGTGCTCTGTGTCATACGTCTGAACATTGAATTCTACTACAGTTAGTGCAAGAGCTGTTAAAGATTTAATTTCTGACAATTTCAAATTCTTCTGTTATTGACTGATCAGTTTCCATGATGAACTTAAACTTTATGGATCTAGAGTAAGAAGTAATTGACGGCTGTGGATATGCCCATTATAAAATTTTGATTTTCTTCATTACAGCCCTCTTTTATATGACGAGTATCCGGCTTTTTGAACGATTTTTTAAAATGTCGTTTCTCTTTAAGGGCTTTCAGATATATTTTATAACACATCCATATCATACTTTTTTTTCCAGATAGTCTCAGTTTTAAACACGAGGCGCGTGGTTATTCATTTGTATTCCGGGAATAACGAATCACCTTTCGTCTTTTGATTTCGGTCCACTTAAATGAAAAAATTTCTTTGGTTGTCCAAACTTTTTCTGATACTAATTATTACTTCTGCCCTGTAAATGTATTTATTGTTAACATTTGAATCTGATCATCTCTTATTTTGCTTCAAAAAACGTTCTTTAAGCGATGTCAGTTCTCCATCTTTGATTACTGCCAATTATAAATGATTGGATCAGCCGCTTAATCTGGTCTAACATAACAGATGAGCAATGTTTAAGATTATATTTGTGTAATAAATAGTCTGTCAGAATATTTTTAGAATTAACAGGGAATGGTTAATGTCTAGTAACATATTTTTTTAAAATCGCATATAATTCGCTTTTCGAAATTTACACTTCCGTACCAGATAAAACATTACTTATATTCAAGAGTTGCAAATAGTGGCAGCTGAAATTGATTTATTCTATATCTATATGCATACATAATTACAAAAAAATATATATTACAATGTACCGGCGTGTACAAAAATTTTGGCAGCTTTTTAAAATTTATCATATGCTATTAAATTTTCAAATAATTTTGATAGTGACTAAAAAAAAATTATTTTTTAAATATAACACTTCTGAATAACTATTGTAACTGTAAAATACAAAGTATCCACATTGTTGTAAAGATTCCATACTATCATTAAAAATATTTACAAAATAAGTATATTTTTAGTCAAAAAATATCAATGGCAATTGCAACTACAGAATCGCCATTCTAAAAAGGTTAAAAGAAAATTTGGTTTTTGAGCCGATTTTTGATGGTGTTGTTGTGGAGTTAGGCTGCTATCACTTTACATTTTTTTTCTCCAATGTGTTAGATGGTATATGAAATATCTAAAAGTGAAATTACTGCAAGTAGATTTTTGGGCTTTTTTCCCGCTAGATTTGCAAAATTTTACACTGTGCGGCGCGGAGAAATTATGTTTATAAACTGATGAAATAATGGATTGACACCAGCATTTATAAACGAAATTATTGGAAAATACGAACTTGCTTGTTTTCACGTACATTATAAAAGGAAAATTATAATTAAATATTCTTGGTGCCGTTTGTCAGTTTTGGAATTAAAATTAGGTGTCCTTTTTTAAGGACCCCCCCCCCCCCTCGAAAGGGTTAAGCAGCCTTCATACACAAGACAAGCAATAATTTTTCCAATTGGAGATTTTAAATTTTCTTAACAGTTTTGTAATTGCATGTATGTCCTTGGCGATTATGTAGAAACAAAAAAGGAAGCCTATGTCTTTATATGCGACATTTATTAGTTGTCTTGGTTTAACCCTAGAACTACCGGAAATTTTACTCAAGTTTTATAAAAACATTCTACACCAGAATTTTTACTTAAAACTATTTAATTTGTTTATTTAACTTATTATTGTCTGATTTATACATTTAGTTTGTTTTGAAGAAATTTCTGGTTTGAATAGATATTTTGAATATACATGTCGGGTCCATTGGACCCTTCTGGTAGACAGAGGGTTAAGGGGTCTCAGGACTCTTAAAATTGGAAAAAAATGAAAAGAAAAGGATCATTTTCAACATTTAATATCTTAAAATGTAATTGATTTTAAGACAAAATTTTAAATGGGAATGAAAGATACAAGTATGTTCTTTCATTTCAAATATTTTAAAAATTGCAAGATGCAGAATTAGAATTTGCAGGGGGCTCAAAACTTTCAGACATTTGACGAGCAGAAAATTGGCATAACAGCTTATGCGCACGATAACAAAATAAATTTTGCAACTAGAATGGACATTTTGGTGCCTACTTATACATCAGATTATAATGATTACACTGAACTTAAATAAATTTGTATTTAAAGCATTTTTATATTTTTAATACAAAGTTGTATTTAGTTAATGCAAATTTTGCAAAATTTAAACAATATAAACCCCTAAAAAATATTTTATTTTTACAATAAAAAGGAAATTTTAGGTTCAGTTTATACAGACTAACATGAAACATATATTTTGAAAATTTCATGGGAAAATATTCAGAAATTTTTGAGATATCGTGCGCGTTATGCCCAAAAACGTTATTTGGAGAAAAATGACTTCAAAGTTTTGGAAACACCGCTTCAGCTATTGAGCAAGTATAATTCAAAATGCCATAACTTCTGCTCTAATGGGAATTTCAAGATAACAATTATATCAAAATGTTCAGAAAACATAGAAGTTTAACATCCAAAAAAATTAAAATTTCGAAAATTTTAGAGCTTTAAGAGTCCTGAGACCCCTTAACACTAGAACGGCGGCGAGGGGTCATTTTGACCCTTGCCGAATGAATACATTTCGATTCGAACCAGAATTTTTTTTATAATATAAGATTAATATAAGCTGCACAAAAATAACTTAAATAAATAAGTTTAATAGTTCTAAATAAAAATTCTGATGTGAAATATTTTTATAAAACTTGAGCAAAATTTCCCGCCGTTCTAGTGTTAAAGAACTGTCCATAGAACGGAGTTATGAATAAAGAGGAGGAGACATATAGTGTATTGTTTACCGTTAACGAGTGAAGTAACTGAGTAGGTTATCACATGATGGAGAATGTTTTTTTAAATGGGATTAACAGTTTCTGATTATCGCCGGGGAAACGTCCACCAGTAAATTTGAATAGAAATTTTCATCTTCTTTAAGAGCTTTATTCATGAAAGATTTCTGTGACAAATATAGTAAATTTTCTATATCTTTTTACTGATGGCAGTTTGCCCAGTAATTATAAACTTTTTCACTGATAATGACAGGAGGTTGTCTATGTTGGCATAAGAATGCTGGGAACGGCTGAAACGCAGGGACTGACTACAGCAGAAATACACTTCCACCAGTAAAAATATATATCTCTTTTTGCCATAATTTACGACTGAAATTCTGCATTGATAAGGTGTTTAAATAAGGAGAAAATTTTCTATTTAAATTTACTGGTAGAAGTTTGGCCCAGTGGTAATCAACCCCTGTGAAAGCAATTACAGTTGAAGCTTCACTATTTAACCCCTTGAAGGACACCGGTATATTATATATACCACTTAATTTTAATTCCCAAATGCCAAATTGGCACCAGAATTTAGAAGGTAAATTCTGCTTTGTATAATATTCACAAAGAAAAGCTTTTACTTACTTTTATATAATCTCGTACATAAATCCCGGTGTCATTGAATCATTTTAACATTTTAGCAACAGAAGTGCTTTGCCCTTGAAAGGGTTAAAGGATATGTCAGTCTCTCTTTATTCATAGTTCCCTGTAGAAACCATGTGAAAGGTATTTTCCAACTGTCTCTGATACGTTCTTCGAAGATCTTTGTACAGAATCACATGAATGATGATGTGCATTTTGATTTATTTATACTATATGTTAGCTGATTTTATTTTAAGTATAAAAGAGCATCTTTAATTGAAAATACATTTTGTACACGGTAATTAATATAAACTATTATTTTATTAATTATGCGCTATAAAAATTCATTTATATGAAAATGTAATCTAATTTATTAAAATAGCAGAAATGTTTTAAAGTACTTTTAATAATAAAAAAAAAATGTTGTAACTTATAAAGGTTCCGGTTGTTGTAAAAATCACATAATGTGAAATTTTTCCCTCCTTTTGAAATTTTAACGGCAAACATTTTAAAATAATGTGTTGTTTTTAATATGAACCTGATTTTAAAAACGATAAATCTATGAAACTTTAACATGTTTCGCAGTTTGCTTTCAAATGATTTAATTTCTTTCACAATCAAGTTCCCAGGAGTATTTTGAATTATACACCCATGCATCTAAAAAACTGATATCAGCTTTCCAAGAGGGAAAAATGATTGATTTGTTTATTTGTGGTTCAACAAACCTCATTCTTCTTCGAAATAGCGAGAAAAGGAATTTCTAGAATAAAGTTCTTTATTTCAAAATGAATGTTATGCATTAAATAGAGTCGCTTTTATAGCAACAGTATTAACCCTTTAACAGTGCGCAGCTTTGTATATATGCAAACAACAGGTTTTTGAGTTTAATAGATACTTTTATTCGTATATACCTAATTCACACCAGAAAATTAAAGTAGCAATATTTTCTTTAATTAATAACAGACATTACGTTTCTAAATAAAGCAAAATTAACTATGGAAATTTTCTGGTGTAAAGTCAGATGCTCTGATCTACGCAATTTCTAGAACGTATTCTATCATGGGAATTAAAGGGTTAAAGGCTAAGTTTTATAAAATAAACAATTACATAAAATAAGGTATTTGGAGACACACTTATTAAAATATTTACTAATTTGCATTATTTTAGCGTAAAATAGCCTCACGACAGTAGTTTTTACTTGTATTGCAGATGTGCAACAGAAGAAAAGATTGACATACTATATGAAAAATGTATCTCTGATTTTTTTCAGTATTTTTCCTATGTAATAAACTTTTCAGAGAATCACATATATTTTTTTCGAAACGAAATAAAAAATCGCGCATTTAAGGGTTAATTGTGATATGAACTAGGGTGTATCAAAAATTGTTATTAATTTATTTAAACTGTTCAAAAATTTTAAAGTAATTTAATTATAAAAATAGTTCTATCTTATAAAGGTTCAGTCTGTTGTTAAAAGCGTACAATATGAAACTTTCCCCTTCTTTTGAAATTTTCGCAGTAAAAAATTTTAAATAATATGTTATTTTTAACATCAGCCTGATATTAAAAACGTTAAATCTATAAAACTTTAATATGTTTCCAGTTTTCTTTGAAATGACTTTATACCATTCACAAACAAATTCCCAAAAGCATTTAAATTTTACTCCCATACATCTTAAAAACTGATATCTTCTCTCCAAGGGAGAAAAATGATTGATTTGTTTATTTGTGGTTCAACAACCATCATTCTTCTTCGAAAGAGCGAGAAAAGGAATTTCTAGTGTAAAGTTCTTTATTTTAAGATAAATGTTGTACCGTATATAGAGTCGCTTTTATAACAACAATATTGTGATATGAAGTAGGGTGTATCAAAATTTATTTTTAATTCACTTAACCTGTTCAAAACTTTTAACCCTCTCGCTGCGTAATTGTTTTATCAAAATGGGTTCAAAAATGGCGCAATTGTTTTATTACATATTACAAATCTACATATAATTTATAGTTAAAATATATGAAAAATTTCTGTAAAAGATTTTTTTTTTCAATATAGAATTAGATTATAAAAAAGTTTGTCAGAAAGAGCGTCTTTTATAGAATTTTTAATCTTTTACCACCAGTTTTTCAAAACAGAAATTTTTGAATAATTTGATTGCCAGGCAAAATTTGCAATAAAAATAACTGGGGGGGGGGATAAACAAGGAGAGTTAATTAGACACAAAAAATGCATCCCCGAGGAAATCTCGGGTTGCGCAGCCAGAGGGTTAAAGCTCTTTTAACCCCTTGAGGGGCTTTCCAATATATTATATCCCACCTAATTTAAACAAGATACTCACCAGAGACTTTTAACTAAATTTTATATTTTTAACTTTTGTGGGGAAATGTTAAAAAATTGCTTTTCCTTATTTAATTTTTTTTTTCGATTATTCCGGTGAAAATTCAATATTACAAAGACATTATTGCTTGCCCCTCAAAGAGTTAACAATTAGATAATTTTAGATTATACAAGTCACTATTTTGTTAAAAGCACGAGAATTTTAAAACAATTTGAAAGAACTTCCCGCTGATAAAACCCAAGATAGGTTAAACCAGGGCTCGCAGCGTTCCTAAAATGTTCGCTCTTTGCTACCAGTATTTTAAATAATAATTCTTCGAGGTAGTTTCCTTTAACATCTTTAATAGAATTATACAACAAAGATTATCGTTTTAATTTAGTGGTAGCAAAGTGCAAAAATTTTAGGAACGCTGCGAGCCCTGGTTAAACTGTACAGTTATTGACACCTTTGTGTTCAAATGAAAATATTAAGGGAACTAAAAACGTTTTGATGGTGAAAATAATTTTAATGAATAGTTCATTCCTTTTCAAGATCCCATGAATAATATCATGGCTAAAAATGAAGTGCATCATATTTTTTTTTGATGGTCAGAGGAGTGTCTCACCTTTTAAAAATTGTCAATTTTTTTCGTTATTTGTTAAGCATGCACTGTAGGTTTTTATTAAAAAATAGTACATTCTTTTTCATTTTTATTCCCAGTTTGGTTGTTTTTGATAAATATAAAATTTCTATTACTAAAATAATATTGATTTGGTTTTAAAACTTAATAAGTATTTATTTGGCATGGGTGTCAATTACTGCCTATGATAACTTAGACTAAAGTTATTGGCACCAGTTATTGGCACCAGTGCCAATAACTATAATTTCACAAAAAAAATTCAAATGACGCATTTTGTGTTTTTTATTTTTAGTAGTACATTTTTAAATGATCTACCAGACATTTTAATTTGAAATATAAAATTTTAACAGTTACTGGTCCCGGTGCCAAGTTACTGATATGGGGATGCCAATAACTATCTTGTTTCAGTGGTTGACATGTCAAACTTTAAGTTAACGTACCAACTTATTTCCATTTGTTTTGTTTTTTATTTACCGTAAATTCCGGCATATAATCCGCGGATCAAACAATTCTGTTTGGACCCAGAAATTTTATTTAGTTATTGAAGCCAAATATTTACCGCGATTTCAAAAGTTACATTTTATTTTTAAAAAATTCTGGGTCGAAAAATAATTGTTTGATCCGCGGATTATACGCCGGATATTACAGTAATTTTATTTTTTTTTAAAAACAAAGATATAAATAAATAAATAAAATCATTTACTTCTATTCAAAACCTTTAATTTTAAACTTTCAGTACAAAAATTTCTAAACCTAAATAAGCGGAAAACTGCCTTTAAAGATAATTTTCCTGGTGATGGATGGTATCATGCCTTTCTAAAACGGCATCAATGTTTGTGACTTCTAGAATCAAAAGGAATTACAGAGATAAATGCTGCTGGTGGTGAAAAGGATTTGAAAGGCTGGTAGACCATTTTGGTATACTGAGTGATCCAACTGGAGTTTTTAATGGAGATGAAACAGGCTTTCATATGAGCCTTAAAACCTCGCAAGTGTTACACTAAAAGGCTGCAGAAATACCATTGAGATAGATAAAGGACCCACAATGTATTCACTGACAGTTATGCACACATTTACAGCCTCTGGACTTCAATGTCCACCATGATAATTTACCCATATAAAAGATGCCGAATAATATTATCCATTCTTTGCCAAGTTCTTTGGGGTTTGGTTTATATGAAAGTGGATGGATGACAGTAGAGGCCTTCTAAGAGTATATGGCAAATATATTGATACCATTCTTTAAGAAAAGCGTTGTTATGCCAGTCATTTTACTTTTGGATGACCATAAAAGCCATATTACATAACACTTCAGTAACCTGTGCTGAAAAGAGGGTGTAATTCTTGTTTTAATATACCCAAATTGAACTAAAATCCTACAGCCATGCAACGTTACAGTATTCAAAGGTTTAAAAACAGCATGGAAGCCAGTTGTTTTAGAATGGTATAGCAAAAACTTAAACGGCATCCTTCCACAGGAATATTTTGTACTAGCTCATCAAAAATCAATTACTTCAATTAAAGAAGACTGGATAAAAAATGGCTTTAAAAAATGGGGGATACATCCATGGAATTGCAATGCTTGTGGTAGAGCAATGTGTCTGGGAAAAAACTCTTCTGTTATTGTTGCGGACATTAACATGCCATTTTAACTTTCAAAGCGTTTAAAAATATCCTCGGAGAAGACATGTTTGCAAGAATAAGTAGCAATACTGAAAATGAAGCTGAAATGAAACTTATAGTTATAATTAAAGCTTTTCAAAAAGTCGAAGAAACACCAATTAGTTTATTAGCTGAACCTACAATTTACTTACCAGTTCTTAGTCCAAATAAAAATGCCAGAAGAGAAACTACACCATCTTTACCAGATGGATTTAACTTTGCTATCACTCCGACAAAGAACAGCATGCGACTTGGTGAAGAAGATATGCAGCAAGGAATATAAAGTGAAGACATAAGATAAACAGAATCAACAATTACTAAGTGTACGATCTTACCGTTAAGTGATATCTTTTTTGGCCTAATATTCCAAAGTGGAAAAGTAAAAATATATATATATATATATACGGCTAGAGCACCATTTGTAATGAGTAGCAGGAAATGGAAAGAAATATTCGAAACTAAACAGGACAAAAAAAGTGGATCAAGCTGCTAAAGAAGAGCAAAAATGAAAAAGGGAAGAAAAGAAAACAAACAGAAAATTTTAACGCCAAGAAACTGAACAAAATTGCCAAATTGGAGTTAGAAGAGTCATCTGAATTAGACCTGCAAATTAACCAAACCTACGTCATGATGATAGTGAAAACAATAGTTCAAATGAATTTACAGTTAATTGTCATGTTCTTATAAAACATGAAAAAAAAATATCCTGGGACAGTAGAGTAGCTACAAAAATGAGAACTATATGCAATTACAATGGTGAAAAAAAAGGAGAGTCGTGGAAATTTCCTTAAAAAAAAGATTTATGATATCCATTAAAGCCTGTCATTCGGAAAATTGATTCCCCACTGCTGAAAAATGCCAGAGGCACGTACGAAGTTGCAGAACTTAAAGGACACACTGAATAATACTTTAAAACTGTTCAGTCTTTTTAAAGCTTTTCTATGCTTCCAGTCATTTTTTATTCAAAATTGCACAAAATAAGTCAATTTCATATGCATTTCACTTAATATAATTAATTTCCTTATAATTAAAATGATTATTAAATATCTATGACAATAGTGTAAAGATTTCTTTTGTCTTTGCATTCATGCAGATGATTTTTTGGAGGGTGCCAATAACTGTCAAATCAAATGCCAATAACTAAAAATAGAGTGCCAATAACTATGATTTCTGCCTTACATTCGTTTATATTTTTTAGTTAATTTACTTTTAGGTTCAGTTATTTTATGTATGCATTATCAGAAAACAGCATCTTTAGTGATTTTAAATTAAATTTTGGTTTCATTTTAGCTATAAAAATTAAGTCACACATTCTGTCACTATAGAAAAGTGGCATTTTAGGTGCCAGTAACTGTACTGTTTACCCAATATTAAATTTCATTTCGCAGTTTAATGCTAAATTATCGTTTAATATCCCTTCACCCTACATATTTTGTAAAACTTGAGTATGTTAAAAATATTTTTGTCTACAGCCAACATAACTCTATTTCTCAAAACAGAAAATTATATGAACGCCGCTTAGATGGATAAAGTTTAACACTAGAAGGACCGTGAAGGGTCTTTTTGATCCCTAACATATGAATGTATTTCGTTTCGAACATGAAGTTTAAAAGACACAAAGAAGAAAAAGGTTAAATAAATAAGTTTAACAGTCTTAAATAAACGTTCTGGCGTAAAATATTTTTATAAAACTTGGGTAAATTTTACAGCCTTTTTAGTGTTGAAGTATGTTGTAAAGTATTCAAATTTTTAAAGCACATTTATTTATAAAATAATTTTAGCTTATAAAAATCACTATTTTCTTAAAGCATGCAACATTAGAATTGTAAAGTATGTAGGAAAAACATTTAAAGTTTAAACTATTTAGTAAGGTATGGAATACTTTAAAGAATTTTTAATTATAAAATAATTTTAGCTTATAAAAGTTACAATTTTTAAAATCATTAATTTCATAAACGCAGTGTAAGAAAAATGGAATATATCTATCTCTTTAAAAAATTACGTTAAACATTTCTAAATATTATATTTTTTTATATACTCAAGCCTTACATTTAAAAAAAGTTAAAATATATTAAACTTTAACAAGTTGCACATCTTTCTTTGAAATGACTTTATTCCATTAACAATAAAATTCCCAAGAGTTTTAAAATTACTTTCCCATGAAACTTAACGGCAGATCTCTTCTTTCTAAATGAGGAAAATGATTAATTTGTTTATTTGTTGTTCAGCAAATCTCATTCTTCTTGGCAACAGGGAGAAAAGGAATTTCTAGTCCAAAGTTCTTTATCTAAAGATAAATGTTAGGCGTTCAAATACAGTCGCTTTTATAGGGACAATATTAATTGTAATAGGAAATCCGGTGTCTAAAGACCATAAGGAAAACTATTGAGAGCTTAGAATAAGTTCTGTTTAAGTACAAATTTTTCTTTATTTTCCAGAAAAGAAACGGAATGCTTTTAAAGAATCTTACATAATATCAAAAACATATAAATGTTTTAGACTATTTTATCCTATTGTTTTAAATAAAATGCACAAAAAGAATTTAGACATATTAAATGTCGTTCTATAACTTATGTATATATATATATATATGACCATTAAAAAAACATTACAAATTACCAACAAACATAAATAAATAAATAAAATGAGCTGAGAATAAATAATGGATATTTGTCGAATGTAGGACAGAATCTTCAGGTCCCAAATGCCTAGAGTTCCACAAATAAAGTGTGTAGTTTCATCTTAATATTAGCCATGGAAGGCTAAAGTTTATGAATTTGGGACTACCGACACACAAAATATAAAGAAATAAATTATGAAAAACAAATAAGTTTAAAATAAAAAGTTATTAAAAAGAATTAAGAAATAAAATTCACATTACCATATCGAAAGCATTGCAGACTATGAATGAGGCAGCATTAAATACATGTAAACGAGATTATTTGCACATGTTGCCAAAAATCTTTTTTCTTAATGTTGATGGACCAAGGATTAATAATGTACAACATAGCCAAGCATATTCCTCAATATATGTGACCAGTGCCCTCTATAGATAATTTAAAAATGAATTCTACCATATATTCCAAGGAATCAGTGAAGTGTTGCAAACTTAAGAACTTAGAAAAATATATTGTTTTGGAATAAAAACTAATATATAATAAAACTATTCATATTTATTAATGAATTAAGCTTTAAAGCACATACTGTTTAGACAAAAATAAATGATAATTAAATAATAATAAAAATATGTTAATAAATTTATACGATTATATTAGAAAAAATAAGAAAATGATATATTAAATAAAATTAATATGTAAACCCAGCTAAAAATGAACTGCAGTGAAACTTAAAAAAAAATGTAGTTGGAAGACTGCGGTGATTTGGCACAAATCCCTGCAGTGTTTTTGAAGTCGACATAACTATAAATTAACCGCAGTAAATGTGTAGTTGATAACTACACACTCACCGCAGTAAATTTATAGTTATGTCGACTTCAAAAGAACTGCAGGGATTTGTGCCAAATCACCGCAGTCTCCCAACTACATTTTTTTTGCAGTTTGACTGTAGCCTTTTCAAAATTTATTAGAAAATATGAGGAGAAATGCCGGATGTGCATAAAATAAATAAGTCGTATTAGGCCTTTCCAACAAAATGCCACATGATGGGTGACTCCAAAATTTAGAAAAAGTGCCCCGTTGGGGGGGGGGCAAAGTGGGGGGAGGGAAGACGGATGTGCATAACATGAATAAGTGGTATTAGGCCTTTCCAACAATATGTCACATGATGGGTGACTTCAAAATTTAGAAATGTGCCCCCCTTGGGGGGGGCAAAGTGGGGGGAGGGAAGACGGATGTGCATAACATGAATAAGTGGTATTAGGCCTTTCCAACAATATGTTACATGATGGGTGACTTCAAAATTTAGAAAAGTGCCCCCCTTGGGGGGGTGGCAAAGTGGGGTGAGGGAAGTTGGATGTGCATAACATGAATAAGTGGTATTAGGCCTTTCCAACAATATGTCACATGATGGGTGACTGCAAAATTTAGAAAAGTGCCCCCCTTGGGGGGGGAAGTGTGGGGAGGAAAGCCAAATGTACATAACTTGAATAAGTAGCCATTGGCCTTTCCAGCAATGGGTCACACGAGGGGTGTCGGCAAAATTTAGAAAAGTGCCCCCTCAGGGGGGAGCAAAGTGGGGGGGGGAGAACCAGATGTGCATAACAGGAATAAGTGGTATTAGGCCTTTGCAACAATATGTCACATGATGGGTGACTGCAAACTTTAGAAAAGTGCCCCCCTTGGGGGGGGCAAAGTCAGGTGAGGGAAGCCAGATGTGCATAACATGAATAAGTGGTATTAGGCCTTTCCAACAATATGTCACATAATGGGTGACTGCAAAATTTATAAAAGTGCCCCCCTTCAGGGGGGCAAGTGGGGGAGGGAAGCTGGATGTGCATAACATGAATAAGTGGCATTAGGCCTTTCCAACAATATGTCACATGATGAGTGACTGCAAAATTTAGAAAAGTGCCCCCCCTTGGAGGGGGCAAAGTGTGGGGAGGAAAGCCAAATGTGCATAACTTAATAAGTAGTCATTGGCCTTTCCAGCGATGGGTCACACGAGGGGTGTCAGCAAAATTTAGAAAAGTGCCCCCTCAGGGGGGGAGCAAAGTGGGGGGGGAGAAACCAGATGTGCATAACATGAATAAGTGGTATTAGGCCTTTCCTACAATATGTCACATGATGGGTGACTGCAAAATTTAGAAAAGTGCCCCCAAGGGGGGGGGGTGAAACCGGATGTGCACAACATGAATAAGTGCTCACAGGCCTTTCCAACAATATGTTACAAGGCATGTTGGCAAAATTTAGAAAAGTTCACCCTTGGAGGGGGGGGGGGCAAAGCGGGTGAGGAAAGCCGGATGTGCATTAGGGTGGGCCGAAAAAAACTTTTTTTTGATTTTCGATGATGGGTAGTGCGGAAAAGTGGCCACTAGTGGCACCAAGTTCACACAAAAAATTTGAGATTTTTAGGACAATTCCTATATTTGCCGCTTTTGGCTTGAAGTTTTGCTAAAATGCTGATTTTTGAACTTTTTTAGCAAAAATTTTAAAAATGTTAAATTAAACTTATTTTAATCGTATTTACTTGAAAAGGCATATTTAATGTTCCAAATGTATAAATAAGCTCTGATAATGTATTATTTAATTGCTATGTGTATTCTAAATTAGACGATTTTTATAGCCTTTTCGCTTTTAAGTGAACAAAAATTGCATGTGTTGTTTGAATCTTTCAACGGTTTCTCTCTTTTGTCCTGTTTATGTCCCTTGGTCTTCATTATTTTTTTCGATGCTTTAAGGGTCATATATTTGGGTGACGGACAGCAGAATCCCTCAGAAGCAGATCTGGAAGAAGAGAAGGAAGTGAGGCGAGAACATAAGCGAACGCAGTGACTCATCGCGATGTTGGGGGAGTGAAGGAGGAAATACAAGAGGGGAGAAAGTGCGACAAGGGATGCTTATTATTTTTCAGTGCTCGGTTTCCCTGTGACATTTGTTCAGTGCAAAAGTAAAACCTTTTTCTCGTGCAATACATTGCTTTTTGGATAGAAGAAAATCGAGATATTTATCTTCAACCTGTGGATGATATTATTAAAATGGTAGGTGAAAAAGTTTCCGAAATCTGGATAAAATCTTTCATACCAGTGGTTTCCCAACGAACAATTAACGGAAAGATTAAAAACTATTACAATGAGTGTAGATCATTGGAGAAATTTTGTAATCATACGGACGTTAAAGGCAAGGCGATCCGCGAAGATTTCATACGAAATGCGGAAACCTCTCTCTTTGACATTGCAGCTTGTAAGTGAGGCTCTGGATAAAATCTTCCATACCAGTGGTTTTCCAACGAACAATTAACGGAAAGATTAAAAACTATTACAATGAGTGTAGATCATTGGAGAAATCTTGTAATCATACGGGCGTTAAAGGCAAAGCGATCCGCGAATATTTCATACGAAATGCGGAAACCTCTCTCTTTGACATTGCAGCTTGTAAGTGAGGCTCTGGATAAAATCTTCCATACCAGTGGTTTCCCAACGAACAATTAACGGAAAGATTAAAAACTATTACAATGAGTGTAGATCATTGGAGAAATCTTGTAATCATACGCGCGTTAAAGGCAAGGCTATCCGCGAAGATTTCATACAAAATGCGGAAACCTCTCTGACATTGCAGCTTGTAAGTGAGGCTTGAACAATTGTAGCAGCGACATCAGACGTAAAGTTCCACATCGGGAGGTAAACTTCTTGAAGGATCAAAGAACTGTTCGAAAAATGTTTATCGGAAATATTGATTTAAAAACAAGCAAAACTCTTGCAAAGAAAATATCGGGGAAAATGAAAAGGGATACAATTTCAACAAGGAATAGTGATTCTGCGACAAAGCCTTCAACGAGTGGAGTTAGATCCAGATGGAAGACGGTTATATTGTTGGAAGATTCAAGTAGTGGGAGCTTTCAAGCAAGCAGCTCGACTGAATCTGAATTTGAACCAGGCCCTTTAAAGCCAAACACTCCTAAATGCATATTCTTGTCTAACACAGCGTCTGTCATGTCTCAGGGAAACTGAGCACTGAAAATAATAAGCATCCCTTATCGCACTTTCTCCCCTCTTGTATTTCCTGCTTCACTCCCCCAACATCGCGATGAGTCACTGCGTTCGCTTAAGTTCTTGCCTCACCCCCTTCTCTCCTTCCAGATTTGTTTCTGAGGGATTCTGCTTCCCGTCACCCAAATATATGACCCTTAAAGCATCGAAAAAAATAATGAAGACCAAGGGACATAAACAGGACAAACGAGAGAAACCGTTGAAAGATTTAAACAATACATGCAATTTTTGTTCACTTAAAAGCGAAAAGGCTATAAAAATCGTCTAATTTAGAATACACATAGCAATTAAATAATACATTATCAGAGCTTATTTATACATTTGGAACTTTAAATATGCCTTTTCAAGTAAATACGATTAAAATAAGTTTAACCTTCCGTCTACCAGACGGGTCCATTGGACCCGACATGTACATTCAAAATATTTATTCAAACCAGAAATTTCTTCAAAACAAACTAAATGTATAAATCAGACAATAATAAGTTAAATAAACAAATTAAATAGTTTTAAGTAAAAATTCTGGTGTAGAATGTTTTTATAAAACTTGAGTAAAATTTCCGGTAGTTCTAGGGTTAATTTAACATTTTTAAAATTTTTGCTAAAAAAGTTCAAAAATCAGCATTTTAGCAAAACTTCAAGCCAAAAGCGGCAAATATAGGAATAGGCCTAAAAATCTCAAATTTTTTGTGTGAACTTGGTGCCACTAGTGGCCACTTTTCCGCACTACCCATCATCGAAAATTAAAAAAAAAGTTTTTTCGGCCCACCCTAATGTGCATAACATAAATAAGTGGTGATGGGGCCTTTCTAACAAGTTACATGAGGGATGTCGGCAAAATTTTGAAAAGTGGGGGTTGCACCACGTGGAATACACCCTCACTTCTCTATGAAATTTTTATATATTATAAATGACATTTATCGGAGGGCTCTGTAAAAAAATCCGATCTAAAAGGATGAAAATATTAAAAAAGTAAGAGAAATAATGAAATTCTTCGATCCGACGTGGTGAAAATCTGTGAAATTCATCCATCGACAATATGAAAAAAATCGCACGAGTTTTGCAAATCGATCGCAAGGAAGCTCCCGCACATTTCCCCGATCAGTAGAAATAAAATATTGCAAAACTTGAGAATTGGTAGCGTGAAAAAAATTGCAAAAATCATTACTCACTCAATGAAAAGATTTATGAAATTCCCCAGTCCATTATTGAAAAGCCCCACCAGTGGCCGAGAGGTTCTGCTCTCGAAGCTGGTAGGACGGGAGGTGCTGTGTTCGATCCCAATAGCGCCCGTCGGCCTAATCTTTTAGAGTTTTCTTCGGACCTTGGTTTTCCAAGCATAAATACGGGTTAAGTTCCCTTAGAAAGACCACCCACGGAGGGCACTCCCCCCCGTTAGGGCCTATATCCCTCGTGCTGATAACTGGCCATCATAAACACAACCAACAACCATTATTGAGAAAAAAACCAGAACAATTCTTCAGTCGGCTGCTTTAAAATATTGTGAAACTTGTCAACCTGTTGCAGAAATCAATCGTGAAATTCATCAATCGAGACAAAACTCACAAGATTCTTCAGTTGGTGGCAGGAAAAAATGTGAAATTTGTCGACCGATTGCAGCTGAAAAACTGCTAAATAAGTCACATTAACTGATAATTGAAAAATAGTTATTGAATATTAATATTTAAAAAAAGGAATGCATAATAACATTAAATGAGGGAAAAATCGCAAAATTCAATCTGTCACAGGAAAACATTGCAAAATTTTATTGATAAAAAATAGAGCTGTACTGAGTACTCGGTAAATACTGAGTATTCGGCATACTCGGCCAATTTGCCGAGTACTCGGTACTCGGCGAAATTTTGGCCGAGTACTCGGCCAATACCGAGTAGTTGTAAGAATTTCAAACTGATCAGTAAAAAGTTATTCGAATATCAATGTATAATATATGTAATAATTCATAAAACTATTTACTCAGTATTTAACAATATGTGTACAAAATATAAAAAAAGTTAAGCAAAAACCCCTCATAAAATAATTCAAGATTAAAATTTAGTTTCACACATACAAATAAAAGTAAGTTTTTCTTATTACACAACTACTCGGTATTCGGTACTCGGTCGAGTAGTCAGTGGCCGAGTACTCGGTACTCGGCCAAAGTACTACTCGGTACACCACTAATAAAAAAGGAGTCTAAGAAAACCAATTCAAATTATTTTTTGTGAACAAGGTACACAAATGCAAGAAAAAAATTTAGGTGCCAATGGGCAGTCTCTCACCACTAAATTTTATTTGTTATTTTTTGTCTAATATTTCACCTAAATTTTTTGTAACAATTTAAGTGAAGAGAACTAATAAAATTTAGTGGTGAGAAACTGCCTGCTGGCGCCTAGATTTTTACACTTCTGTTCTGCGAGTGCCCTTTTTTAAAAATTCGCACACAGCAGTCCTTTTTTCTAGAATCATCACTATCCTAGTGTTGATTCTAGATAAAAAGGGCCACTGGGCGGAAATGTTTAAAAAACAGCACACTTGTACCTTGTCGCTTGCAGAGAAAATCTGAAAAAGTGGTCTGAAAGTCTAAATTCATTCATCGACCATATGATAAAAATCCCACGAGTTTCACAAATCAGTATCAAGAAAAAACTAAATTTTACCAGTGGGTAGAAATATAATATTGCAAAATTTGTCAATCAGTTGCATGAAAAAAAACTGAAAATAGTCATTAAGTCGTCAGAAAATTTGGTGAAATTTGCCACTTGATTGTTGGACAAAAAAGAGAAATTCTTTAGTCGGGGATTTTGATCAAAAATTTACCTTAACACTTTGGCTGCCGCCCATTTTTCAAAATCTGTTCCCAGGCACCGAATGCATGAGTTAGAGATCTGCACGGGCAGTCCCGTGGCCCCAGAGTTGATTTAAGGGGGTGGCCCGGGGGGGGGCTCTCATTGCTCTGGAAGGAATGTCCCCCCCCCGGACCACCCCCTGAAATCAACTCTGGGACCACAAGTCTGCCCATGCAGATCTCTTAAGTCACGCATTCGGTGCCTGGGAACAGATTTTGAAAAACGGGCGGCAGCCAAAGTGTTAACGTAAATTTAAGGATATTGTCATTGGTTTAACATTAGCTTGTGAATATTGTAACATGACAGTGTACTAAGCTCATTCAATGTCCTCCTATGCAAAAAAAAAAAAAAAGAAAAAACATTTAAAATAATTAAGGATATTTTCAGTGGTTTAACATTAGCTTGTGTGTATTGTAACATGACGGTGTACTAAGCTCACACAAATCAGTATCAAGAAAAAACTAAATTTTACCAGTGGGTAGAAATATAATATTGCAAAATTTGTCAATCAGTTGCATGAAAAAAAACTGAAAATAGTCATTAAGTCATCAGAAAAATTTGTGAAATTTGCCAGTTGATTGTTGGACAAAAAAGAGAAATCCTTTAGTTGGGGATTTTGATCAAAAATTTACCTTAACACTTTGGCTGCCGCCCATTTTTCAAAATCTGTTCCCAGGCACCGAATGCGTGACTTAGAGATCTGCACGGGCAGACCCGTGGCCCCAGAGTTGATTTCAGGGGGTGGCCCGGGGTGGGGGGGGAGGAGCTCTCATTGCTCTGGAAGGAATGTTCCCCCACCCCCGGACCACCCCCTGAAATCAACTCTGGGGCCACAGGTCTGCCCGTGCAGATCTCTAAGTCACGCATTCGATGCCTGTGAACAGATTTTGAAAAATGGGCGGCAGCCAAAGTGTTAACGTAAATTTAAGGATATTGTCATTTGTTTAACATTAGCTTGTGAGTATTGTAACATGACAGTGTACTAAGCTCATTCAATGTCCTCCTATGCAAAAAAAAAATAAATAAATAAAAATAAACATTTAAAATAATTAAGGATATTTTCAGTGGTTTAACATTAGCTTGTGTGTATTGTAACATGACGGTGTACTAAGCTCACACAAATCAGTATCAAGAAAAAACTAAATTTTACCAGTGGGTAGAAATATAATATTGCAAAATTTGTCAATCAGTTGCATGAAAAAAAATTGAAAATAGTCATTAAGTCATCAGAAAAATTTGTGAAATTTGCCAGTTGATTGTTGGACAAAAAAGAGAAATCCTTTAGTTGCGGATTTTGATCAAAAATTCACCTTAACACTTTGGCTGCCGCCCATTTTTCAAAATCTGTTCCCAGGCACCGAATGCGTGACTTAGAGATCTGCACGCCCCAGAGTTGATTTCAGGGGGTGGCTCTCATTGCTCTGGAAGGAATGCCCCCCCCCCCGGACCACCCCCTGAAATCAACTGTGGGGCCACGGGTCTGCCCGTGCAGATCTCTAAGTCACGCATTCGATGCCTGTGAACAGATTTTGAAAAATGGGCGGCAGCCAAAGTGTTAACGTAAATTTAAGGATATTGTCATTTGTTTAACATTAGCTTGTGAGTATTGTAACATGACAGTGTACTAAGCTCATTGAATGTCCTCCTATGCAAAAAAAAAAAAAAAAAAAAAAAAAAAAAAAAATTTAAAATAATTAAGAATATTTTCAGTGGTTTAACATTAGCTTGTGTGTATTGTAACATGACGGTGTACTAAGCTCATTCAATATCCTTCTTAATAAATGAAAAAATCATTTAAAAAATTTAAACGCATATGAAAACTCTGTCATGTGGAAAAAAAATAATTCTTCGATCGCTTGCAGGGAAAATCTGAAAAAGTGCTCTGAAAGTCTAAATTCATTCATCGACCATATGATAAAAATCCCACGAGTTTCACAAATCAGTATCAAGAAAAAACTAAATTTTAACAGTGGGTAGAATAGAAATATAATATTGCAAAATATTGCCTTTATTATTTGATTCTGAGAAGTGTCATAATTGACGAAAAAAACTAATTTGGCCCTATTACCATTCAGAAGTGTAAATTTTCTTTTTACAATAACACAATTCATATGACAGTAAAAAAAGATTGCTTCATTTAAAAAATTTAATATTTTACATAATTAGTGAGTATGTACTCATTAAATAAAAATTATTATTAACTCTATGTTATGTTATTAACACAATGTGTCAAACCGCTTTGTATTACATAAAACTTTTTCATTCCTAAAAAGAAAATAAGTTACTTACCTGTGAAATGTTATGTACTTATTGTAGGTATCCTAGACAGGCATCAAGTTATAATTTGAAGTTCAGTATTGATTTTTTGTGTAACTGAACAACATACTTTAATACAAAGCACAGATAAGTATCTGTGTAAGATATTTAAATTCTGAAACTCCTAATCTAAAAGAACATACTGATTGAAGCAAGTGTAAATCTGAAATAAAACATTGTTAATTACTATAAATAGATAAGTGCACTAAATCAAGTAAAATCGAACTATCTGGATTGTCAGAAACAAAATTTTATCAAATGTTTTGGATGACATTTGAATTTAATTAATCCTGTTAATATGAAATGGACCTAATTTTTTTTTCGCATGCATTAACCGTTAATAGTACAATCTCATCTGGATTTGAAATACTAACGATGATTGTACAAAAATTGCGACGGTTTATAAATCGTTATCACTTTATTCAAATTAACTCAATCGTGTGGATCTGAAATTAATTTCTTTCGATTGAGAATGTAAAAATACCCATACAGCCACTTTATTTCAATAAACAGTAGTGATATTTTTCGCCAAACTGCAAAATAAATTATCTTCTTTCAGCAAATGGTTTGGTTTGGTTTGAGTTGGGTGAGCTTTGGGATCTATAGCAGCAAGGCTTTTATCCCGAATGATCCAAAAGTCCAGTCACGAATGAACACTCTAGCACGAGCAGTGGATAAAATAAGCACATGAAACAAGCAATAGCGAACAGCACACCACTAAAACCGATCAATACTATGAAGAAAGTTCAGAGTAGACGCACGGAACCCATGACAATCACAAAACTTTTTTATAAAACACACAAAAGACTTAAAGCACTCGCTATTCAAAACAGCATTATCCCAACATCGGCTACACTGAGACCGATACCTAGGGCAAAAAAATAAAACGTGCTCCAAGGAGTCAGACACACCACACGTACGGCAGCTACCGTCAGAAAGAAGCTTGAAACGAGCTAACATCTCAGGAGTTATCAACATTCTACAGAGGAGCCGGGTAATCAAAACATCATCTCTCCTATTGCCGGCCCAACCATGAGTACGCTTAACATTAGGAATGTCCCCGTGCGACGAGAAATATTTACCAGACTCATACAGCTGACCAAACCGCTGCTTGACCTTCATCTTATAGGCATAGATTAAATCCTCCGGAGCGATCCAATCAATCAAAATGTCAGAATCACTAACACTTCTTGCAAGAAAGTCAGCCCTTTCATTAAGGGGGATCCCCCGGTGACCCGGAACCCAGTACAGATGAATAGAAGGAGAGAGAGACGACACCCTCATGATTTTATTATGCAGCCAGATGATGACCTTAGGAGACTTAAGAGAGATCGACTGAAGAGCAGAGAGGACAGACAAGCTATCCGAGAGAATCAAGACCGGACGAGACAAAGAGACTAACTCATCGATAGCCATGCCAACAGCAAGAGCCTCCGCAGTGAAAAACGAATTCACCTGGGAAACCCGGTACCCAAAATGACCAATAGCCGAACAGCCTGCTATCCCAGTGATCGAAGTTGTCTTAGATGCATCAGTGGCTATAATTTCCCAAGAGCCAGAGAAATTCTCGATAAATTCCGAAAACAAGGGAGCCAACATGGGAGCAGCCATATTCTTACTCTGAAAAGAAAGACCCGAAGTAACAATATGAATCGCATTCACATTCATAGGCAGCGGGATTTGAAAGCATAGAAGATGATCTGGACGGCAATTCAACTCATTAAAAGTATCAGAAACACAAGAGATATTAGAAGTGATCGATGCCAGACTCGCATCCCGTGCCTCGAACAGAGGAGACCAACTACCCAAGGCCAGGTGCTTGATCCAGAATCCAAAAGCCAAAACACCAATCCTGTCGATAATAGGGAAAGCATCAGCGTGTTTTCTTAATACTAGGTTAGGGGTCCACTTCGGCAGGCCCAACGCCACCCTAAGGGCGCTCGTCTGAAGAACCTCCAGTTTTTGGAAAAATGAAGGACAGGCTAAATTAAGAACAGCAGCACCGTACTCCATGATACTACGAATGGATGCCGAAACCAAGGTGAGCAGGTGGAATGACCTTGCACCATACCTTTTGTGAGCCAAAGACTTTAAAATGTTTATTCTTGAGAACAGTTTCTTTCTGAGGTATTCCGCATGTTTACGGAAGCCGCCCCGTTGAGCCACATAGAACCCAAGAAACTTAATTTCTGAGCACCACTCGATGATTCCTCCATTGACACTGAAATGAGAATCACAATCCCCTAATCTTCTCGAGAGGTTGATAGCCTGACACTTATCCGGTCTTATAGATAACTTCCAGTAGTTACACCACTGCATGATCAGCCTTAAGGCTTCTTGCAATCTAGTCCAGCAGGACTCCAAAGAGGCACAATCACAGTAGACAAAGATGTCATCTGCATAGATTAAAAATTTGATGCCGAGGCCCTCCAAAATTTCAAAAAAGTCCGCCATAAAGATTGTAAACAGAGTAGGGCTTAACACCGCCCCTTGAGGAACCCCTCTACGAAGGATCCGGGTAGACGATGTGACACCTCCCCAAGCTACTTTAATGGATCTGTCGGATAAAAAGCAGTGAAGCCAGCGAAGCATACGGCCAGATATGCCGATCTGAGCACACTTGTAAATTAACCCGTCGGTATAGACCGAATCGTATGCTGCCTGAAGGTCAAGGGCAACCCCCAAGATATACTTCTTCTCCCTCCTAGCCTGATGAATATCGAGATGCAGCATCGTCAGCGCCGTATGGCTATCACGAAATGGTTGGAACCCCAGATGTCTACTATGAAGGATCTTATTTTCGAGGAGGAGACGAGTAATCCGCTTTGAAATCATCCTCTCGCAGATTTTGCACATGACCGAAGTCAAGGCAATAGGGCGATACGAGGAGGCATGTGTTTTTAGTTTCCCAGGTTTAGGTATCGGCAGAATCACAGCAGAAGTCCAACTCGACGGAATGTCACCAGAAGTCCAACTTTCATTGAAGAGCTGCAGCAGACGATCAAGCGCGAGGTCATCTAAGCCTTTAAAAAGCGCAGCACTAATCTTGTCTTCCCCAGGGGTGGAGGTTTTTGTGCGATGGATGGCATCTTTCAATTCCGGTAACGTGAAAAGGCCGTTGAGAGAGGAGCTGCCTTCTTCCCCATATGTGAGAGGAATTGGCTCATGATCGCAGTCCGCACTGAAGTGGTCGGCCAAGACTTCAGCCTGAGATACCGCATCTGCACCAGACGAGTCAGCCCCCTGTAGGAGAAAATGGGAGCTAGCAGGGGAACTTGAGCGATTTTTAATTTTTTGAAAAACTTTATACAGGAGACGAGGGTCCCCTGCATCGCAGCACATCTTATCCCAGAACCGCCGCTTAGACTCTTTGACAACCTGACGAAGCTTAGCCGACGTCCTCTTGTACTTAATCCAATAATCACTTGAGACCAGCAGACGGGCCCGCTTCAACAAAAACTTCTTCTGCTTGCTGAGGTTACTACACCTGGTAGACCACCAGACCGGGAGGGACTTCGACGGACCAGGACGAACAAAGCTGAACTTCGACATGGCACTATGGACCATCGACTGGAAGGCATCATAATCAATATCAGAAAGAGAGTGAAGGTTGTTATTGATTTCCCGGCAGATCAGCGACCAGTTATAAAGAGTGTAACAAGGAAGAGGCGGCGACCGAAGGTCAACCGAGATAGCAATCGGGAAATGATCACTATCATACAAATCCTCAACCACAGACAGCGTGGAACAAGCATAAAGGTCCGGAGAACAGAGCGACAAATCTATTAGAGACGAGGAGCCATTGGGGGCCATGTGCGTGTGCTCAGTAGTATTCATTAAACAAAATGGACTGTCCGATATCCATTCAACAAAGTGCTCACTGGCCCGGGACGACACCGGGGAACCCCACATCGAATGGTGAAGATTAAAGTCACCCAAAATGAAAGAACTACCAGACAAGGAGCGACAGATTTCATCAAGGTCAGACACCAGCAGACCCGACGAGGAATAAATATTAACAATATTAAGCAGCCCCGAGTTCAAGGAAACCTGAATACCCATCACTTCATTGGCCCAACTGTAGTTTGCGAGGTTCAGCTGCTGAGAAGACCACGCGGAGTTCACCGCAATGGCAAGACCACCACCCGGGCGGTCCACCCTATCCAAACGATACACAACTTTACCCGGGATAACCAGGGACTTGTCTGAAGCTAAAAAAGTCTCTTGGAGAACCAAAATATCCGCAGAGGCGAACAGAGGACACTTGAGCCAGGGGTCTTTGTTCAATATACTCCTGCAATTCCACTGAACAATTTTAATACCCATAGGGCCACAAACCAAAAAACAGCTGTACTCTAAAGTACAACCACCAAGACCAAATAAGGCGACTGCCCCTAGCAAAAACTAACAGAAAAGTGTACAGTAAACCCCCCAAAAACATTTTTTTTTTCGCAAATTGCAACTTGCAATCGCCAGTAACAAAACAAGAAAAGAACATAGTCCAAAAGGCAAGCGCTACCTCATCTGAGGGCCGCTGCCGTGATTGTGTTTTTTTCGTCTTTCAGGTGAGAAATCGTTCCATTTAGCCATGCAATTTACGAGCATATTGCTCATATCCGTGATAGCTTCAATCACTTTCTCTGATTGTTTGGTAAAAAGTTCAACTATAATTTTCAGCATGGCGTTTGTGCGGACTTCAATGATTTTTTGAAATTCATCCACCTCTGTTTTCTGGGCACTAGCTATTTTGGCATAGGACTTAATTTCAGATTTAGGAGAGAATTGCCGCCGAGCATCTATGAAAGACAAGAAGTTCTGGCATTTAAATCGTAGAAGCTCGACTTCTTTAAGACGAACCGGACACTGATTAAAATCCGATCTGTGCTCCGCACCGCAGTTGGCACACGAAAGAGGGGCAGTGCATGGACCATCATGGTGAATACCACAGGTAGCACACAGTTGTTCTGAATTGCAACGAGTAGTACTATGGTTAAACTTAAAGCATTTTGAGCATTGGCGTGGCCGGTCAATGAATTGCCGTATGCGCTGGACGGAAAACCATGTTTTAATTTCATGTGGGAGGGAAATACCCAAAGTTGTAAAAAGCACCGGGGACGTTTCATTTTTACTGTCTTTCTTCATAAAACGACGCACTTCTAAGATGTGTAAACAGTTTGACTCCTCTATCTCCCGAGCGATATCTGCTAGTGGAATATCGACAGGGATATTGAATAACAAGAATCTGTTTGAGATATTTTCCCATAGCACTCTGGAAGAAACCTGAACTCCAAGAAAAGAAGATATTTTACAAATATTTCTGGCGCACGAAACGTCCTTGGTAGAAAAAATTAAACATCCAGCTCGAGTGAATTTCACATTGTCAATCTTCTCAGAATTCTGTACTTTAGACCGTATTTCGATTTGAACTACCCGAGGGTTACGTTTTGGGATTGCAGCTGACTCTGTGCTAGTTAAAAATATGTTAAAGTTCCTTCCTCCATTACCAGCCGCCTTTATCAACAAATCTTCAACAGCAGCAGAGGAACGAGCAAATAAAGGGTTATTTTCAACAAATTGAGAACCACCATCTACAGCTTCAGTCATATCCATATTCACACTCTCATTTCCGGAACCTGGCTCAGAAACATTATTTAATATAAAATTCTGCATTTCAGAGCTCGAAATAGCAACATCATTTATTACTGCATTAATAAATTCCGGCCCTGAGTCAGGAATCACTTTAACAATAGTATTACTCATAACTGTAGGTAGACCTGCTACACTACACAACACAAACAAAACCGGGGAAGAACTCCAATTACAGCTCTAAAATCAAAACAAAATTATAACTAAATACGCTTACCCCAGTTGCAGACACAAATATAATAACAAAAATACACCAGCGGTATCACACCACTGTAAAAAGTAGAAAAGGAAAACACACAAGAATAATACACCGGCCGCCACGTTGGTTTACGCCCCCACTTGAAAGCGCAGAGCTCACCCACACGTGCACGTACCAAAAAAACCTACCCCAACACTTTTTTCTCTCTTTCAGCAAATCAACGTGGTACTCCGCGCCGATTTTCATAAACAAGCCGGCGTTTCCGTGAGTTGAGGTGTTTCTTTAATGCTTCTCCTGCAGTTGCAACGAAACCATGGGGTCAGACATTCAGCTGTAAGGGGTTGAAAAATAAATCATATGTACAAATGAGAAATTTAAATAAAATAAAGGAAGAAAATTATACTATTCTTTTGTTGTTCTTCTTTGTTTTTATGAGGTAAAAGTGGAAAACTGGAAGTTATATGTATGTCCGATATGGAAGAAAGACAATTTATGCAATATGCAATGAGTAAACCCACCTGTGTTTCTAATTTCTAATCATGGGCGACATATAAAAGAATGGTTGGGCCACTGTCCCTCTCGATTTTGAAATTTATCTAATTAAATTTCCTTTTTCTTCGATTTTGAAAAACATAGTAAATTTTTTTCGAGTAATTTAAAATAAAAGAGGAACTAAAAACTAGTTATGAAGATAGTGGGGCAGTGAGCAAGGGAGACCTATTGCCCCTCCCTTGATTTTAAAATTTAATTAATAAGAATTTCTTTTCTTCTGTTTTCAAAAACATTATGTAAATATTTTGAGTAACTTAAAATGAAAATAAATAAGAAATTTTCAGTTAAGGGGTGGTGGTGGTGGTGTGTGTGTGTGTGTGTGGGGGGGGGGGGTGAGACTCATTGCCCCTCCCTGGATTTTGAAATTTAATTAGCAATTTTTTTCTCCAATTTACAGAAACATAGTAAAATTTATTCTTTTCGAATAACTTAAAATAAAGGAACTAGGAACTTTCTGTTAGGGGAAGAGGGCATATGTGAGTCATTGCCCCTCCCTCGATTTTAAATTGTAACTATTTTTTTCTCTGATTTTTGAAAAGCATAGTGAAATTTGATCTTTTCTCTTATCTTAAAATAAAAGAATAACTAAGAATTTTCTCTTAGGGGAACGAAGTTAGAAGAGAGCTATTGCCCCTCCCTAAATTAAAAAATTTAATTAATTAAATATTCTTTTTCTTTTGTTTTCAAAAACATAGTAAAGTTTATACTTTTCGAGTAGCTTAGAATAGAATAATGAGAAATTTTACATTAAGAGGGAGGGATGGGGGGGGGGGTTGAGAGGTTCATTGCCCTCCCCTACCTGGATTTTAAAATGTAACTAATAAAAATTTATTTTTTTCCACTTTTGAAAAGTAGTAAAATTTATTCTTTTCGACTAACTAAAAATAAAGAAACTAAGAATTTCCTGTTAGGGGAAGGGGCATAGCTGAGCGATTGCCCCTCCCTTGAATTTAAATGTTAACTATTTTCTTCGCTTTTGAAAAACATACTGATTTTTTTTTAATTATCTTAGAATAAAAGATGAATTAAGAATTTTCAGTTAGGGATAGGGTAGGGGGTAGGAGAAACCTATTGCCCCTCCCTGGAATTCAAAAGTTAATTAATTAAAATTTCCTTTTCTTCTATTTCAAAAACATAGTAAAATGTATACTTTTCGAGTAACTTACAATAAAAAAATGAAGAAATTTCTCATTTCCCGCCCCCCCCCCCCCCTGGCTTTTGAAATTTAATTAAAATATTTTTCTCCGATTTTGAAAAAAAAAATAGCAAAATTTATTCGTTTAGAGTAAGTTAAAAAAAAACTAAGAATTTTCCGTAGTGGGCAGGCTCACAGGTGGGTTGATGCCACAGCCCCTCCCTCGATTTTGAAATTTAACTAATTTTTTTTCTCTGATTTTGAAAATCACAGTGAAATTTAATTTTTTTTATCTTAGCTTAAAATGAAAGAGGAACTAAAAATTTTGCGTTAGGTAGGAATGTGACTTTCAATTAAGTCCTTAAAAGTCTTGGAAAGTATCAATACTAATAATCATACTTACAAAATTAAGACCTGTAAAGTTCTTCAGAAACTGCAGTCAGACTGCAGAGACATCACCGAAAATTTTTGTGAATTAATTGCTATAAAATCACTTGAAATTCACTGCCGTTTTACTGTAGACATAAAGTCTTACTATTTTTTTAAATTTTGGGTTGAAAAAATACTTGTCAATAACTGGAAAATAACTGAAGTGTTTTTACTGTTGATATTGCACTACAAAAAAAACTACAGTTGACCGAAGAAAAACTTGAAAAATACCTCATTTCTGTAAAAAAACTACAGTTCATTTTTAGCTGGGAATTGACGATATTGATTCATTTATTAATGTTTCACATAAATTAATGTTCCTAGCTATAACATATCACTATTGAAATTCCTTTGACATCAACACTTAACATCTTGTGCATCAACACTTAAATAGAAATATAATGAAATATAAATAAATAAGTTATTAAAATTATGATGCTAAGGATATAATTATAGGCTATATTAATAATAGTAATAATAATAATTAAATTTTGAAGTAAATTAGTTTCATTTAATGTGATCACAAACTTTCTTTAAAATTAAATAAACCAGATTAACGGGAGAGTGTAGGACAAGTACTAAAATTTATAATTAAAACATGCACTTTATTCTCATTTAATATAATATACTATGTAATATGATATTTTCCTCATTGGGCTAAAAATTTAAATACATTTTAAACGTTAATAATATAACTTAATGATTAATAAATATAAATAAATTTAATTCGAATTGATAAATAAATAAATATAACTACACAAATATACATATAAAAGTATCGAATCAACTTTTAAAAAAATGTATTAAATCATCGTATTTATAAATCAAATGCCACCTTCCTTTTTTCTAAAATTAACCATTGCGTATTATCCAGACAACTCCTCCCTTTTCCGTACTCTAACACCTACCCACCTATTCGTCCTATTATTTTTTTTATTATTATTTTGCATTTTGCATTTTTAATTTTTTATTAATATTTTATAATTTTACATTTTTTATATAATTTTTTTACGCATATGTTAATTTGATTTTTAAGATAATGTATGTTCTAATTGTGTATAGGGGAGACTAGGGAGGGTTGACCCACTTTTTACAAAATGATTTTTTAATTTTTAATTATTGAACGTAGAATAAATTTTTATATACCATTTTATTCGTTATACAATCAGTTATCAAAATAAAATTGCTACATAAGTGTAATATATAAGAAATTTTAAAAATGATTGAATTTAATCATGAGAAAATAATGGGTCAAGGCTCCACACATATAGGAGGGTTGACCCACTATATGGGAGGCTTGACACTTATTTTATATTAAAATATTTGTGAAAAGTAATAAAATCAGCTTAAAAAAAGCAAAATTACTTTATGCTGCATGCTTTAATTATTATAAAAAATATTTTTGAAAATATTATGCTTAAACAAAACTGTTTAGGCGCAATCGCATGTCAGATGAGAAAATTTTTGTTTTAAACAGGATTTTGTCTGGGCAGGTATAATAGGAAAAATGAAATTTTAACATTTAAGACAGTATTCCGCTAGGGACGGTTTCCGTTTTCATAGGATTTCATGCATTATAATGTCCCGATTTAAACGCTTCTGTACAGCTTTTTTTTTTGTTTGTTTCTTTGTCCTACTTTTTGTGACACTCGACTTGACAACTCTAGTTGTCACATAGTTTCGCTTCATCTCACTCTATTCATCATCTTTAAATTTGTCTACATGCCTTCCTAAGTTTTTCGATGAATGCTATGATCTTTTGCAGCCGCATGAGTACATATCTTATCATTACAATCTTTTTAACCCGTTCAGAGGCAAAGTACGTTCAGTACTAAAATGTTGAAATAAGTGAGTGGCACCGGAATATAAGGACAAATTCATTTGGAAATACGAAAAAAAAAGGCTATATTTCACATACATATTAAATGGAAAAGATTCTTGCAAAATTCTGGTGCCATTATGGCGTTTGGGAATTAAAATTAAGTGGTTTCATAAACATACCACCGCCCCTGAAATGGTAAAGACTGCTGCTTTCGTAATTTCTAGTCTTTTCCACTGTTTCTATTTACCTATTTCCTTACCTAAAAGAGTTCCTATTAACTTTCCCATTTATATTTCAATAATTATTTTTCATGGAGTGGATACTATAGTATTTTTTCACATCTTTCTTTAATCAGTTTTAAACGTTTCATTTTTCATCACTCCATTTTACTGTAGCTTTACAGAATACATTTACATTCATTTTTATATATACCAATTAACCATTCATTATGCACAATATATAATAAAAGATTTCCAAATCCCCTTAATTAACACATATCCGACGGGCAATTTTTATCAAATCTGAATTTTAAAACCGTAGAAGCTCCTCCCTATTCTGAAAGTCGTTTGTAAATTGGTGTTCTAGATAGGTTTCCCAATCTTATATATCGGTAAATATCTTTCAATGCACGAATTTAATATAAAATGTCTTACAATCTAAAAAAATATGGACAACATGATATAAATGCATTATCTGTAAGGTAGAAGCCACGCCCTTAGTCAATGTTATTTTTTGAATGAAAACGAGAATTCTCGTTTAACATCGTGAATGTGTTAAGGGTGCCTTGAACATCTGGACAACCCTCCGTCACATTGACTGGGTACCTCTCCACATAGCCCTTTTCTAAAAAATAGCACATTGCTATGTTAAGCCTAAGTTACTGTATAATCTTTATGCCTGGAATGAAAGATCGATATTTCTGCATTACTTAAAACCTACTTACTTAAACTTTTATGATATATTTTATCTGAAAAAAGCTTACAAAATATTTCTAAAAAACACAACTTTTAGGTTAAAAACGCGCCACAATCGATTTTTCCTCACCTATTTCGATTATCTGTATGAAACAGAGACTGTTGTTTGAGCATTCCAGTAGCTTTGGTTGACATTTATTGATAAAACTCTGAAATTCTTTTAAATATGAAAACTGATGGGTGGGTCAAGCCTCGCGTATGGTCAATCCTCCCTAGTCTCCCCTATATACAGGGTGCAAAGGAAAGTAAGTCCCTTTAACCTGAAAATACTTGCGAACAGAGAAAGCTACAGTGAGGTAACGGTACAGTAAAGCGACAAGGCCCGATTTGATGCAAACGACAGCAGCGCCCCTAGCGGCGAAATTTGGAAGATAGTCATTGCAATTCGAAAACGAAAAGAGATAGAGCAAAATTTCCAGTGAGAAGGATTTTGAGCATCAATTAATTAGTACGAAAGGACATTTGGTTTACATGGATAAGATAAATTTTCGCCTGTATACCTAAAAAATGTGCGAAATCGATGCACTCTATTTTGTGTAAATGTTTGAATGGAATAGCCAGAATTATGACGAAATACGCACAATTTATTGTATAAACACGTAGGGGAGGTAGAGGAGGTTTGATACATAGGGACGGTTGATACATTGACAATTTTTCTCAACAAATGGCATTAACAGCTACTGTAACAAATGTAAAGTCTTCTTTTATTAACAGAGGTCATCATTAGCTGGACTTAGCAGTGAAGAACTGACAACGTTTTGTTTCTTTTAATTTTGAAGGCTTTTGGAATGTCAATGTAATTTTTTTTAAATACTGATTTTCTTTCATAACTCTTATTATTGTGAACATAATATCTTGTAATTATTTTTATTTGTAAAGCACATTGTTAGGGTGAGTTTTACCCGAAAGCAGATTGGCATTTTGCAACTATATTCATACAAAGTTATTGAAAATCCAATAAGGCATGATAGGGAGAAATGATACATTAGTGCTGGGGAGAAATGATACACTTGTATATTTGAAATCTAATAGTTTTTTTAAATTGTAAACTAATATAGTACTGTAATATTCATTATTGTTTTACAGCTAGAGCTACTGAAATTGGTAAGGAAGAACAAAGAGACTATTAGTAGACATTATGTAGGTTACATAGAAAAGCACCCGTAAGGCATGGTGATGTCACGGCGACGTAGTTGTGGAGTAACACTGTGATTTTGTGACCGTCGATGTGACGTCGATGTGACGTCATAGTGACTAGAATGCGAGGTCGTTATGGCCGTTTTAGAGGTCGTTTTTGACGTCACACTGTGACCACTCTGTGAAGTCACGGTGTGACACATTTGTGAAAAAAGTGTCATTTGTGACTATTTGATACTATTTTTGTCACGAACCTGTGACGAAAGTGACAATGCTTTCAAGTCACACTGTGACCAATTTGTGAAATATGTGTCATTTGTGACGAACTTGTCATAAACACTGTGATGATTTCAAATGAAAATCAACTTTCAAATTAATTGTTTAAAAGGCGCAAAGGCGAACATAGTGAAAAAGATTCCATGCTGGGACTCTAACCCGGGCCATCAGTATAGCGCACTGACATTTTACCGACTAAACAACATGGAACGATACCCAGCATGGAAAATTTCTCACTATTACATGTTGGCAAGGCTACAAACGCAGCACAAGATGGAATATTTATCGTGAGCCACCGACATGGGGCAAACACGAAACTTAATTAAATCCAGCATCGATTGAAACTATATTAATGCTTGGAAATTTTTCCAGAGAGAACCATTCGCCTTGCATACAATATTTCAAATGAAAATCAAATTTCAAATTAATTGCTTAAAAGGCAATTTTAATTTGAAATTTGATTTTCATTTGAAATACTGTATGCAAGGCAAATGCTTCTCTCTGGAAAAATTTCCAAGTATTAATATAGTTTCAATCGATGCTGGATTTAATTAAGTTTCGTGTTTGCCCCATGACGGTGGCTCACGATAAATATTCCATCTTGTGCTGCGTTTGTAGCCTTGCCAACATGTAATAGGGATAAATTTCCCAGGCTGGGTATCGTTCATGTGGTTTAGTCGGTAGAATGTCAGTGCGCTATACTGATGACCCGGGATCGAGTCCCGGCGTGGAATATCTTTCACTATGTTGGCCTTTACGCTTTTTAAGCAATTAATTTGAAATTTGATTTTCATTTGAAATATTGTATGCAAGGCGAATGGTTCTCTCTGGAAAAATTTCCAAGTATTAATACTGTGATGATTCTTGTCATAAACTCTGTGATAATTTTAACGTAAAGTTTTGTTTGAAATATAAAATCTTATCTTTTTACCGTACTTTTTAGCAAGATATCACTATTTTGGAGTCCTATTCTTCTAAAATATTTTTAATTTTCCATTTAACAAACAATGTTTATCAACTGACATCTTTTTTATTAAGTTTTTATTAAGCTTGATCTTGAATTCAAGCTTAATATTAAGAATGTGTATGCTTTTTAATGTGATTTGTCATTGCTTTATTAAATACGAACATGGAGTCTAACGGACATTAATACAACTGTTATTTATGGAACGACATGATAAGCCCTATTTATTTAATTTTTTTATTCCCGTATATATTGTATTTTGTGAATATGAGCTAAATAGATTTGGTATGTTTTATAGGAAAAGACTGATCTGGGAAATAGAAACAAGTAAGATATATCCTGCGTTAAGCATAAATTATAAAACACCTTCCAACTCTTCCTGGTGGTTTTAACAAGACATCGGGGGAAATAACGTAAATAAGATAACCAAGTAAACATGAAAACGCATAAAACATTTGAAAAACTGATTTCAGCAGTTACCATCCATAGCCAAATATGTTTCCAATTCTTTTAAACGGTCCTGTATTTGGTCTGTAGATTGATATATATACTATATAATGAAAAATTTAGTTAATCAAGGAAACGCATAAGAGGTTGAAATTCTCTTACAGTAATTTATACTAATATATGGAAACATACTTAACTAATTTTGTACAACCTTGTAGTTTACTTAGAAACTTTATTACACGCCTCTATTTAGTTAAAATTTAATTCAAACTAAAACTCTCTTAAAACTGCTGAAATCACTTTTCCAGAAATTATAATTTATAGACGGCAACGTATCCAATTCTTTGCGTGACCCTGTATATCATTTTATCTATATTCTACAAACATTTCTTAGTAAATTAAATACAGTGCAGCGTAAAAATGCATAACTTATTTAAAAACCACCTTTAATCAATACCCAGTAACCTTACGAATACGTTTGTATATGTATAGTCCTGTATATGAATTATAGCATATATATATACATCATATACTATGCATAAATGTAGTGAATCATAAAAGCGCATATCATAATTAAAAATGCATTTCCAGCAATCATCGCTAATGAACAGTACTTCGGATACAATATAGTATGTGAAATATTTTGTGTGTCCCTGTAAATGCTCTATACACTTCGTATTATACATGAAATAATTAATAGTATGTAAACCTCAACGACATATATCAATTTCATTACATATCAAATAGATTAACATAAATAATGTACGCCGCAAACAATTCCCTCCACCCCTATATCATTATGTATTGGAATTCCTTTTTTAGCCCTGTAAATGAACAATAGCTATTCTTTGCATCGCATATTATACGGAATGCACATTTTAGTGCGCTTCATAAATGCATATCAATTTTATTCTGTTTGAAAGCGTGTAAAATCATTAAAAATCATTCGAAACGATTTTTTTCCCGCAGGTCGTAATGTAATGGAATACTTTTGACTGTCCCTGTAAATGAAATAAACATGCTACAAACTTCATTACAAATAGGGACCTCGCTATGGTAAACGTCAATAACTTCCAAAAATTCCAGGTCAATCCGAGTATATTTTCGCGAGTTAGAGCGCGGACAGACGGACAGACAAACCGAATTCATAAACACTTTTCATATTTATCGGGCATGAAAAACACTTTATTTCAATGCTTAAATATTATATTTTATTTTTTAATGCCAATAAAATAAATGCATCGAAAACGTAGAAAATGAGTTTAAAATCAAAGAAAATTTAATAACTGATTCTGAATGTCTACAATTAAATATTTGATTAAAATCACAAACAGCAAAAAAAAAACTTAAATACAATTAAAAAAATAAATATATCAATTTGAAAAACACTAAATAATTAGTATTTATAATTGTACTATTAAACAACAACAAACTACAATAGATGAATTAAATGCATTTAACAATTTCTCAAAAATCTTTCCATATGTTATAAGGAATTCCTATTATTTTATAATTTTGGCAAATGTTAAATCTAAAAACATTCGTATGAAGATTTAGGATTTTAAATACTAATTTAAAATATTATTAGCAATGAAAAAAAATCTTTCAAAAGTTTCACTGCTATAATATGTAAAAAGACATTTTCACAGTATAATGTTAATGTCAAAATTGAAACAGTTTCGTAATATCATTATAATCGAATATCATATTTAACTCCAAAATATTAATGACGATAAATACTGTGTTAGAATCAGTCTCTGCATCAGCTTTTTTTTTGTTGTTGTTGTTTTTTCTAGCGATGGCAGTTTAAGATATTTTACAGCATGGAATGAGAAAATTTCGCTTCTGAAAAGAATTCTAGATCAGTCTCATTGCATATAACATACAACTATTTAACTCGTGATAGTAATCTATCAAACAGGAATAAAAAAATTAAATTAAATAAGACATACCTTTTAAGTTCCATAAATATTTTAATAATATCCGTGTTTTATCCTAAATTGTCAAACATATTTCTGTTAGCTTAAAAAGACTGACTTCCCGCTTCAAAGTTCTCTGATCCTTATTTTATTCTGCGGTTTAATCGGGCACAGACGATATTGGGCAAGCAGGTGCTTGTACTGT
This sequence comes from Maratus speciosus, assembly GCA_963932465.1. Classification (NCBI taxonomy): domain Eukaryota; kingdom Metazoa; phylum Arthropoda; class Arachnida; order Araneae; family Salticidae; genus Maratus; species Maratus speciosus. Next base: position 440,298,876 of record OZ010796.1, on the reverse strand, counting down.
ATTATTATATATATATTTTTTTTATACAACAGATTTAGAGTTTAAATGCGCAATTATTTTATCTTTATAGGAGTGTCTATGAAAATTTTCTATTTGAATGAAACACCTGCCTTTTTTCTTTCTTTTTTTTTTAAGTAAAGTTTGTTTTACACGTAATAAATAGCATAATACGTATCTTCTTAATAAATGAAAAGAGAGTATACATGATAAAAAAATTTTCTTTGTCAATCTGTCATTTTTTTCCATATTCATTTTCTGTAGAATAAAACAATTTGTAAAATAACTTTTTTTACAATTATATCTCTAAAACACGAATTTGAAATACGAATAATTATATCATGGGTTTTCTATAAAACTTGTATACATATTTTTTCGGAAAATGCTAATTTTATTTAAAAAGTCTGAAAGAAGTAGAATTTTTTTAAAAAAAATAGTTATTTAAAATAGTTAAACAATAACAGGAAAAAATATGACTTGAATGCATATTCTAAAGCAAGAAATGCATATATGACTAAACTCTGAATCCTCTTTCTACGTGCTCATTAAAAGCTACAGACTTAACTGTAATAGAAAATTTTAGTTTGAAACCACAGAAGTGTTTCAAATATCATTGGTCGATAAAAAAAAAAGAAAAAAAAAACTTCCTCCCTGCAACTGCAAACTAAATATGTAAAGTGTACAGATTTAATATTCCTAATTCTAAATATGTTATCCAAATTGCTCCAGTACGTACCATTTTTCCGAGAAACACTTTTATAATAACAACAATCAGTGAAGGATAAAATTGCAATGGTAGATAAAATTGAAATTATAAAAAAAGTATACATTCACTGTCTTAGATAACAAATTGATAAAATATAGCATAAAAATCTAGTTTGTTGATACTTGTACCGTGCATTTTCCTTTTTATGCCCCCCCCCCCTCTTTTCGTGTCCGAATTTACTATTTCCTATCCACTATTATATTTTCATTCCTTATGTAGCTGTAACTCGGGCATGTTTAAAATATTTCTGTTAATTGTCAAAGATTTTTTATGTTCATATTTTTGTCACACTGTGACTTACAATATGGTGGGTTTTTTCGTCACATATGTGACGTGACGTACGTTACATGCAGTGATATAACAGTGACGTCACAATTTTTTTTTATTGCTAGAAAATATAATTTTACATAAATAACATGTTTTGAATAATTTTTGTAATTTTTAAAAGTTTTCTAAGAAGTTCACATCTCAGTGACAATGTGACATCACTGAATGGTGGCATTTTGGTCACAGATGTGACGTGACCACAGTGACTCACAGTGACGTCAAAATGACGTCACCGTGACCATGCATGCTATGAGGGCAGAGCGATGATTGATGGTTATTGCGCTTTGCTCGTCATGTAGAAGGAAGAAAGTTTAAATGGCTTGAAAGGGAAGATGTTTCTATAGTTGATGAAGGGCAAATTAAAAAAAAAAAACATTAAATCCACCCGATTTACCGATCTTACCAAAATGATATCGTTATTAGTTTTTCTTTTAACCATTTCAGGGGCGGTGGTATGTTTATGAAACCAATTAATTTTAATTCCCAAACGCCACATTGGCACCAGAATTTTTATAAAATATTTTCCATTTAATATGAAAGTGAAACATAGCCCTTTTTTTTTTTTATTTATAATTAAATTTGTTGGCAAATTCCGGTGCCATTCATTTATTCAACACTTTAGCATTAAAAATGCTTTGCCCTGAAAGGGTTAAAGAAATCTTAAGTATGCTAAATTTATGTTAAATCTTTTGCAAATCAGAAATGTCTATTTCATTTTTCCTTGCAGCAAGATCTCTAAGGGTTTTTTTCATTATTTATTTTCTAAAAAGTGTGTTAATAGACTTGTTTAAATAATAGCAATTGTTTAAATATTTTTGTAAAAAACATTTCTGAAACAAAAATATATCAATGTCATTTCTTTTTAAATTTTACTTAAATATTTCAAGATTTATCATAAAAAAATTGTATGACACATAAATTGAGTTGTCTGCATTTTTTTTTCAATTTACATAACAATGTATCAAATCTCCCTTGCTAGTGTATCAAACCTCCACAGCAATGGGAGATTTGATACAGTAGTAACCATTCACAATAATTTGGATATATTTTTTAAATGATTATTTTTTAAATTCACAATATTTTTAATAAATGAATAAAAGGTCACTTTATAAGAAAACACGAAAAATTTGTTTAAAAATAGGCTTCTAAGGGTTGTAAAAAATTAGTAAAAAAAGTGCATCATACCTCCCCTACCTCCCATACTTATCTCAATACATATTGATAACATCACACAAAAAAAAGGCAAGCTGTCTCACAGTGATAAAAAGTTAATATTCAGTATGTTCGAAAAGTTCGCCATTGCTCACGATGCACATTTGTATTCGTGAGAGTAAATTTGCATGCACATTTCTGAGCATGGAACGTCTATTGCCAGCCTCTTCAATACGACGACATAGATTTAACACATTCAAGGGCGGTGGCTAGACGGTCTAGCCACCTAATTTTAATTCCAAAACTGACAAATGACACCAAGAATATTTTAATAAAATTTTGCTTTATAATGAAAGTGCAAATTAGCGGGTTTTTATTTTCTAAGAAATTCGTTTGAATATTCTGGTGTCAGTCAATTATTTCATGGTTTTACGAACAGAATTCTTCTGCCCCTGAAAGGATTAAACTAAAATTTTAAATGCATTGGAAATTAAATTTTAACAGACATTACAGTACAGTACAACGTCACAATTTGCAATTGCGCACTGCTACATTTCAGAAATGTGAATATGCAAAGTAGAACCGTCTCTCATTGATTTCGGATATTTTTTTGTATACAGGTGACGATTTATCTTATCCGCGTGAACCAAACGTCGTTTCGTACTTATTAATTGATGCTCTAAAACTTTCTAATTGGAAATTTTCCTCTATCTCTTTTAGTTTTCGATTTGAAATAGCTATCTTCCAAATTTCGCCACTAGGGGCGCTTCTGTCGTTTGCATTAAGTCGGGCGTAGTCACTTTACTATACCGTTACCTCACTTTCATAACTGTAGCTCTGTCCGTTCGCAAGTATTTTCAGGTTAAAGGGATTTTTCTCCTTTGCACCCTGTATATATATATACAGGGTGTTCCGTTAAAGGTGTCCAATATTAATAGGGGTAATAGAGGAGATCACACGGAGCATAAATCAGTATATAATGCCTGGCCGGATCTCAATAATTTTCAAGTTACAGCAAATAGAATGAAAAATGGGAAATTTGTAAAAAAACCCTCATTGCTAAACTATCGATAATGCTACATAAAAACGAAGCACATATTTAGAAAGAGCAGAAAAAATCCTACGAAATGACATAAGTTGTTTTAGAATATTGAGAATTAATGGTGAGTTACAAGCTCTGAAACAGTGAAAAAATACAAAATCAAATATTTAGCAAAATAGTTAATCGTTAATTCCAAAAATGCAACTCTACCTACATCAAGGAAAATGTTATAAAATTTGGTCCATTCCGAAAGCTTTCGAAGAAGCTGACAATAAACCATATCAGTTTAATTGTATGGGAGAAATCAAGCAGTTCCCTAGTTACAACTCTGTACTGTTGCACGCTCGGAAAGGGCGAAACTCCGCCCATGACGATTGTAAACACCCCGTTTTAATATCTTTCAATTATACATTTCTGATCAACCTCTATCAATACCCTTTCATTATTCAGTCTGGTCAAGTGAATGACATATTGTGCAACTCTCGCCTTGTCTTAAAGCAAACTCCGTGACTGCTGCGTTTCCTCCATGAACTTTCAGGATGATGAAGAAGAAGTACTTTTTATGCAAATTTTCTATGTGTATAGGAAGAAAAGTGTAATAAAACAGCAGTCATCAGTGGGCGTTATGTTAAAAGGAGGCTGTTGTAAGTGGGATTGTAGTAAGTTGATGTATAATAATTATGCCGGAATACTCTAACGAAGAATATGCGGACATGCATCTGATGTACGGGCAAGCTCATGGAAATGCATGTCTAGCACAGCGCATGTACCGTGAGCAATTTCCAAGGAGACGTTGCCCAAGTTCGAAACTCTTCATAAAAATCGATAGACGATTACGGGAGACTGGATCGTTTAATACAGCAAGCATTGATGCAGGGAAACCTCGACATGTACGAACACCTGCAATGGAAGAAGATGTACTGAATATTTTTAAAGATAACCCCTCCACGAGTACACGAGCTGCTGCGTCTGAAGTCGGTGTTTCTCACCAAAGTGTGTGGCGTGTTCTGCGTGCAGAAAACATGCACCCCTTTCATGTGCAGCGGGTACAACTATTATCAGTAACAGATTGTGCTCAGCGGACAGAATTCGTACGCTGGTTGCTTAATGTAACAGAAAATAATCCACAATTTCTGGAAAATATTTTATTTACTGATGAAGCAACATTTACGAGAGAGGGCGTGGTAAACACGCACAATATGCACACATGGTCATATACAAATCCGCACACTGTTTTCCCGTCGAACGCACAACAAAAGTTCAGTGTGAACATATGGGCAGGAGTCCTCGGCGATTATCTCATAGGACCATATTTACTCCAAGATGTACTCAATGGCAGTTCGTACTTGGTTTTCCTACGGGATATCTTACCGCAGTTACTGCAAAATGTGCCAGCAACATTGCGCCACAATATGTGGTTTATGCACGATGGCGCACCGGCACATTTTTTCATAGGTGTTCGCAATCACCTGAATTCAACATATCCTGGGAAATGGATTGGACGCAGTGGACCTGTTGCTTGGCCTGCACGCTCTCCAGACCTCAATCCGTTAGACTTTTTTGTTTGGGGACACCTTAAATCGCTGGTGTATGAAACGCCTGTGGATACACCGGAGGATTTACTAGCGCGAATCGTTGTCGCTGCAGGAGACATTCCCAACTCCGTCGGAGTTTTTCGGCGTGTTCGCCAATCTTTACGACGTCACTGTCGGCTGTGCGATTCTGTTAATGGGCGCAACTTCGAACACCTATTATAATAATGTCCGTTCGTCTGCCTTCCGACATTGAACTGTGCAGCGCAGGCCAGAAGACTATGCTTCATATATGTCATAAAGTACGTGGAATGTAATTCTTTATTTGTCATTTTTCTTTTATTTTCAACACTTTTTGGCACAGTATTTTGTAAGTCACAGACTGTGGTGTACTCAAATTGTAAATTACAAAGTTTGTATGAATTAATTTAAAATTTAGTGTCTTTTTTAAATTTATAATTAATAAAATTATTATGCTATTTGTTATTATTATTTCCTATCATAAATTATGATGCACATATACATACAATAATTGTCCATGTAAAACATGTACTGAAACTTCTTGCATAGTTACAAATCGCAATATTTTTAATTATTTCCGAATTTTCACCACCAGTTTAATTTTAAAGAATTTAACTTAAGCTTTATATCAATAAAAGACCACTTTAAAATGTAGACTATTATTGTAAAGTTATTTTGGTTCATTCAACTCTTGAATAATTAAAAATTTTGCATCTCAGAAGAAGCATGATCGAAAATGTATAGTTGAGAGTAATTAAAAAGGCGGTGTTTCCAATCGTGATGGGCGGAGTTTAACCTTTGCTAGTGTCAAAGAAAGCGGAGTTGTAACTAAGAAACTGATTAATTTCTCTCACACAATTAACCCTCCGTCTACCAGACGGGTCCATTGGACCCGACAGGTACATACAAAATATTCATTCAAACCAGAAATTTCTTTAAAATAAACTAAGTATATAAACCAGACAAAAATAAGGTAAATAAATAAGTTAAATAGTTTTAAATAAAAATTCTGGTGTAGAACGTTTTATTAAAACTTGAATAAAATTCCCGGTAGATCTAGGGTTAAACCGATATGGTTCATTGTAAGCTTTTTCGAAAGTTTTCGGAATGGACCAAATTTTACTACATTTTCCTTGTTGTAGCTAGAGTTGTCTTTTTGGAATTAACGATTAACTATTTTGATGTATATTGGATTTCGTACTTTTTTCACTGTTTCAGGGCTTGTAACTCGTCAATAAATATTGCTGTTTTAATACAATTGATGTCATTTTGTAGGTTTTTTTCTGCTCTTTCTAAATATGTGCTTCATTTTTATGTAGCATTATCGATAGTTTAGCAATGAGGGTTCTTTTACAATTTTCCGAATTTTCATTCTATTTGCTGTAACTTGAAAACTATTGAGATCTGACCAGGCTTTATATACTGATTTATGCTCCATGTGATCTCCTCTATTACCCCTATTAATATGGGACCCCTTTAACGGAACACCCTGTATATATATATATATATATATATGCACAAATTATAATTGAGGAAAAAAGAAAAAAATTAATATTGTAAATTATTATCAATTTTTAAATAATGGAAGATTTAAAAATGGTAATATTTATAATTCCAAGACTACAATAATTTATTTATTTAAAATGGCAGCATATATACACTTTAAAAACAATAGTATGTCGTTGGGATGTATAATGCCGTTCAAACTTGATTTCAGCCTGCATTGATATTGGTGGAAACTCAAAAGATTTTTTCGTTGTCATTTTTCAATTTAGTTCTACTGGTATTGAACGAATGCGACTAGACAACCATTTTAACTGAGTCACGATATGTTACAAACAATAATGTTAAATTGAGTTAGAGGAGCTACTGTCGAAATTATCAGACTGAAAGAGAAAACATTTAAAAGATCGCTAGTTTTTCTCTTTTTTGTATTATATTTATATAAAGTGAATTTTCTTTAGTGTGTAGAAATTTAAAAAGCGTTTATTATTTTACAGTTTTTAAGAAAATAAAACTCGTATAGGGGAAACATTTGTAAGTATAGTGTATATTGCGTGATTATCTAAATCATTTTAACCCATTCGTAGACGGTGTCGTTAAAAAAGTACACCTAAGTTTAATTCCAAAACTGACAAACAGCAACAAGTATATTTAATTAAAATTTTCCTTTTAAAATGTACGTGGAAATAAGCAAGTTAGTATTTTCTAATAACTTCGTTTATAAATTCTGGTGTCATAACATTATTTCAACTGTTTGTAAACAGAATTACTCCGCGCCGGAAAAGGTAAAGATACACAGCGCAATGAAATCTGTAGCTGCAGATTTTTATACTTTTATCTTACTATTAATTTTTAATAGATATTTTTACCGTAATTTCGGGTGTATAGCCCGCGGATCAAACAGTCGTGTTTCCAGGGCTCCCAAATGGTCCGCCAACTGAATACCAATATTATTTTAGAAAAATTTTCTTTTTAGATTTTTCTTATAAGCCGCCCCGGAAACACCTTTGAAAGTTAATTCTAATGCAATATTGACTACCATAAAATTTTCTGTTAAAATTTATTGGTATTAAGTTGGCGGACCATTTGGGAGCCCTGTGTTTCGACCCAGAATTTTTTAAAAATAAAATGTAACTTTTAAGATCGCGATTGGTCTTCAAATACTGAATAAAATTTCTGGATCTAAACTGAATTGTTTGATCTGCGGGCTACACACGGAAATTTGATTCCGATTCCCTGATTCCGATTTCCCTGAAAATTTGATTCCCTGAATTTCCGTTTGATCACACGGAAATTGCGGTACTTTATTTAATCTCAAATTTAGACGATTAAATAAGGCAAAAAGAACTATTAACTTTTAGTGGTAAGAAAAAAGCATAAAATCTGTATAAAATTACATTTTTTCATCCTTTCATGCCTTTCTGGCCTCCTTAACCATTTTGCTCCTTAATCAACTTTGTTTTTCATGTCGCTAAATCATGTTTTAATAAATTGTTATCAATTAAGCAATGCTACACACAAAAAAACCTCCGAAATTATTACGAAACACTTTTTAAGAAAATATAGTATAACTTCTTTCGTGGCAACAGGCGCGATAGGATAAGAACCCATCACCTTTCGTACACCAGCTTTGAGAGCAGAACCTCTCAACCGCTGAAAGGGCACCGCGGTTTTCGGAAACGTTGCCAGTATTTTTATAGTATATTAATCCGTTATCTCAAGACGACGTATCGTTTTTCCAGATGCTATAAATTTTCAAGTAAACTTTTTTATTTGCATAATAAAATATTTATATGCAAGAGTAACAAAAAATATTGATGTTAATATTTATGCTAATGCTGTTGATTTAGCATGACTGTTTGTATTGTTTACTTGATAGCATCGGGAAAAACGATATTTCGTGTTGTGATATCTCATTAATACACTAAAAAACTACTTGGAACATATCCGAAAATTACTGGTAGCAAAATAAAAACTTTTGTTTCAGAAATACTTCATTAAATATCGAAATTCTATTGGCTTATGAGGTTTCTAAAGATACAAAAATCACCTTTCGGAATCCTGGTAAAGCGGCACAAATTATAATACATTTCCGTAAAATGTATTAAATTTCGTAAAATTTTCGGAAACATTACGGTTTAGATGCACTATTTTTTCTGCAGGCGTTTAAAATTTTGAAACCACTTTTGTAATTAAAAGTATTCTCCGAAACAGAAAATTGGAAATAAAATCGAAAAAAAAAAAATATTCCGTCAGACATAGACCTCAAATAGCCTATTAAAAAATTATTTGGCACTTTGAAGGGCAAGGAACTTCCATTGCTAAAATGTTCAAATGAATGATCAACACCGGAATTTACGAACAAATTTAATTTAAAAATAAGATAAAGCTATATGTCACATTTATAATAAAGTGAAATTTTTAGACTCAAATTTCTGGATCCACTGTGGCATTTGATAATTAAAAATTAAGTGGTTTCATAAACGTACCACTTGCCTTGAAAACAGTGTTGCCAGAAGGGCTACTTTTTTAAAAATCACATTCTTGATTGGCACCACTTTTTTGAAATGGTAAAATTTGCCTTATTTAATGACATATTAAATAAGGCTAAAACAAAGTGAATTTTACCGTTTCAAAAAAGTGGTGCAAATCAAGAAATCTGAATTAAATAAGAGTAGCCCACTGGCAACACTGCTTGAAAGGATTAAATGTATTGGAATGCAAACGTGAAATCTGTAAAGAACTCTGCCATTTATTTAACATAAGCTTGGGAGCGTCTTCATCTCTCATAGCATGCATGGTCACAGTGACGTCATATTTCACAACGAAATTAAAAACTTCAGCAAAAATGCACTTAAATAAAACACAAACTTAATAGACATGTCATCGAACTGCTCGCTTAGACTACTAAAACTATTTGAATTTAAAAAACTGCTGTAGGTAGTAAAATATTTGGCGATTCTTTCGACTATTAACTCTTGGAATGTTGCTAATATGAAAGTATCGCTATTGAATTCTAAAACTTTATTTGAATACATAATTGATATATTTCATATAAAAATGTTTTTTGGTGTTATTAGTGGTCAATCTAGAAAAATGTATTAACTGTAAATATATATTAGATATTTCAATAATAAGAAAATTTTTTTCATCCTGTATTCTATAATCCGAGATGTTGGTTTGTTATTTATAAATTATTCTTATCAGCGGAAATGGCAGAAATTAATACACAAGTGATGAAAGCAAAGATTTGTTTGTGTGTAGGCATGGGAAGGGACGGAGTTTTGTAATAAAACAATGCTTTATTATAATAAATAAAAACACTTGCATATTTTCAGTAATAAATTTTTCTGCTAGTGTTTATTTTAAGTAATTCTTTAAAAAAATTTTGCTACTTGAGTCGCACTTTTTGAATAAATTTAACTTTTTCCGAATATAAAATAAAATATACAAAATGTATGCAAAACGCATGGCGTAATTAATTATTCATATTTATATATATATTTTTTTTTTTGTTTCTAGAAATTTATTTCGAAAAATACTGTTATTTTACAAGCTGTTTTACTCTAGAGTAAATTAAAATAGAAAAAAAGAGTAATGAGACCCTGATTCTCCCCCCTCCCCCAATAAAAACGTTATTTCGCCAGTTATTTTATTTCTTTTTTATGAACATATTTACATTTACTACGTATAATATAAACTTTAGTTTTATATTTTCAAACGATCTTGCATTATTGCATATTAAAATGAATTTTAAATACTCTAAAAATGTAAACATTGTTTACTTTGTTATACTCCCAGTATTACTATAATTATTGTCATATTTGACAAAAAAGTAGCTTTACAAAATTTAAAACGTGAACTATTTCGAAACATATCGAAAAAAAGTTAAATGCATCAAAAAATTCTTGAAACAAGAAATTTGAATTGGAACTATGCCTATAAAAATATTACGTCATATAAATGTATAAAAACGGAAAAGACATCTGTTTTTTTTTTTTTTTTTTTTTTTTGCCTTGATAAAAAAAAGAGCGCGAAATACCGCAGACGATAAAAACTATTAAAGACAACATATTGCGTTTAACCTTTGGGATTAACGGAGGGAGTTTTTTTCCTGGGCAATATTTAGTGTTGTGAACGTGCAGTCTGTCAGATATAAACATTTAACCTAAAAAATTACTAGGAATAATCATTCCAAGAACTTTAGACAAAAATATCACTTCGAGATAGGTACACTAGCTTTGGTGTGGTTTAAAATGATTCCCATCATTACTATGGTATTTATTATTGGAGATATTTTCAACTTCCAAAATTCGTTCTTTCTAAAACATGGATTACATCGGAATTTAAAGAACGGCGTTAAGGAAAGAAAAAGGTATGAAAAAATATTTTATTTCAGTGTTTGCTTTTCTTTAAATTATAACGATTTTAGTATTTTCTTATAAACATTTAATTAACCCAAAAGAGTTTATTAGATTTATTATTTAATTTATTGATATATATAACTGTCTATCAACAATTTTAATTAGATGATTAAAATCAATTATATAAATTTATTTTACTCAGATTTGTTTTCATTTAATATATTATAGGTTAAAATCATATGTTTTCTCAAACTTTAGAATGACGTAGAAAAATATTATAATCAATGTTTAACATAATTAGCAAATATTTAAATGTCTTTAACGTACTAAATAAAAATGCCTTTTTATAGAATAAAATTTTTTGTTGGTCTGAAACAATTTTCGTTGCACATTTTTATTTAAAAATTAATATATGTTCAGAAAATATATTTAGAAGGAATAAGAATTTTTTTTACATAATGGAGAAGTACTATTTAAAGGAAATCATGCATTTGTAGTATTAAGGGGAGAAAAATCAGTGTCAATGAGTATTATTCGATGTGAGAAAAGTTATGAAAATTTATAAAGATATATCCTTAGCTGCTAAGAACTTTTCAGTTAAACATTATGAACGAAAGTTTTCAAAGTAAACCGGTGTTTCAATTTGTTGACAAATATGGAAATTATGCAACCCAGTGAGAATTTAAATATGGCTTTATCGAAAGATTTTAATTATTAAAAAACATGTCCATGTACTTGAATGAATGAAGCTAAAATGTAAAATATATTTCATTATTTATTTTTTTTAATTCTGGATACTTTTAATATTTTATTTCTTGAATGGTTTTGTACGCATAAACTTCAAAATATCTGTACTATACACTCTATTGGAAAACATGATTAAAGGGGGCTTGTTATTTATAATTATCATCTAATCCTGTAAATAAAATAATAATAATAATAATGAACCAATGTGTGTTTCTATTTTGTGCTTATGATTTGAATTTTTATACTTTATTCACATAAAAAATGGCTAACTATTTTATATTATTTTCATTATTTTTTATTTTACTGTGTCATATAAAAGTAAATATGATTACCTGCATTTGTAACATTCTGTATATATAAAATTTTCACCACACGTTATTCTAAAACCTTTATAGTAAATTAAAAACTTCTTAAAAAATGAACATAAATTAAACACGAATTTTATAAGCATGTAATCGAACTGCTCACTTAAACTACTAAAACTGTTAGATTAAAAAAAAAACTGCTGTAGGTAGTAAAATCTTTGGCGATTTATTCGACCATTTAGTCTTGGAATGTTTCTAATATGAAAGTATTGCTATTAAATTTAAAAACTTTTTTTAAATACATAATTGATATTTTTCATATAAAAACGCTTTTTGGTGTTATTAGTCAAATGTATTAATTGTACATATATAATAGAGATTTCGATAATAAAACAAACGTTTTTCTCCTGTATTCTATAATCCGGAAACTTGTACTGTTCTTGATAATATCAGAGCTATAGTCGTCTTGGCAATGGACATCGAGCCAGATAGATCCTCCACGAATTGTATAAAAATTTTCACAGTAGACTCCGAATAGAGTAGCTGCAGTGCATAAACATTTAATGATTGTTGTTTCTTAAAAATCTTAGACAGTAAGAGTTGTTATTATTGTTACTATATAATTTCATAAATAAAAATGTAATTTTGGAAATCAATTTATAAAGTTATTTTTTAATAACCAAAAGATGTTTTTAAATATGTGTTTTACTGCAAGCAGACTTTGATATAAGAAGAATTAACCTTTTGCATCACCTCACCGTGCTGCATATTTGTAATGTACCCCAAAGTCAAGGTTAATTATACATATAGTGTTAAAAAAAAGAAAAAATAATAATAATAATCGGATTTTTTATTTAAATCACATTTTTTAAAATTTAAATCGGATTTTTATGATTTTTTTCCTTGCATTAAAACACGGACTAACTTTCAATACTTTCGGGTTTCTAAAGCAATTAAACCTCTAATTGCTAAGATAATCTATGTTTTAAGCTTTAATTATAATTATTAGTTAGTGTAATTAGAGTGATTATAAAACACCATTAATTTTCATTAGTAGTATGCAATAATGTTACATACATTGATATATTGTAATAATTATCTAAAACTGTATTAAATACTATTGATATTTACAGTTATAAAAATTATTAATCTATGCACTTAATATGAAATTGTTCACAACGTTTGAAATTAATCATTTTTCCAACAATTAACATTCTAATTAGGAAAAAAAATATTTTTATGCTTTAATTCCTAAAATGATAATTTAATATTCATTATAGAAAAAAAGGGATGCTAGTTCAGTTAAAACAGAGCATTACTTCATGAGTAAGTGTATCAGTAATGTGTTTAGTAATAATATAAGAAAAAGTATATAATTTGTTAATATGATGAAAAAAGTGACATTATTTTTTAAGGGTTTTATGAATTACAAATTGAAAAATACAATTAAATAACGACATGATTTAACAATAGCTTGTATTTTCTAAAGAAATAAAGTTCTATAATTTTTGCAAGGTCTTGGGCACACCGGTTTAAAAATACTGTGATATGGGTAAGTTTTTTATAAGAAATCTCTGATTGCAACTAAAGGTGAAATTCACTAATTTTCTTTTTTAAAAAAAGGGTATATTCCGCCTATGTTAAAAAGAGCAGGGTGCTGCAACTTTAAAAAATGGCCTAGAGGGAACAGTAAGTAATTGCAGAATTAATAAAAACTGCAAATAAGCATCATTTAGTTAGTGGCACAAATAAGCATATATGTATATCCCAGTATATGGCATAATAAAACATGTGTGTATGATATATATGGGGCCGTCAACTGTTCAGGGCTCGCATTTCCCCTAAAATTCCTAAATTTCCTAACTGTTATTTTACACCCAAAATTCCCCCAAATCTCCTAAAATTTTCTTTTTGTTCCTAAAAATATACATTAGCTCGCTCCGTAAATCGCAAAGTATTCCGAGATCGCCAAAACTTGACCAAAAAACATCGCGAATTTCGGCAAATAGTAACCAAAAAAGACGCGCATTTCGTCAAAAGGTCGCTAAAAACACGAATTTTGTCAAACGATCGTGATATAAACAAGAATTTAGTCAAAAGATCGCGGAATAAAGCGAATTTCCACAAAGAATTGGGGGAAAACTCAAGTTTCGTCTAAGGATCACACTGGGGAAAAAGCGAATTTCGACAAATAATCTAAAAAACCACTCAAATTTCGTCTAAGGATCACGGAAAAAATAAAAACTAATTTCTTCAAGGGATCGCGAATTTTGCCAGAAGATCTCGAAAAAAAAGACGCGAATTTCTTCAAAAGATCGCGTAATAAACGTGAATTTTGATAAAGAATCGCGAAAAAAACCTTACATTTCGTCAAAAAATCACGGGAAAAAAATTTCATCTAATAATCGCGGGAAAAAAGTGAATTTCGTAAAGAAATGGGAAAAAACGCGAATTTCATCTAAGAATCGCAAATTTTGTCAAAAGATTGCCGGGAAAACGCGAATTTTGCAAAAGATCGCGAATAACACGCGAATTTTGTCAAAGGATAGCGAATAACACGTGAATTTTGTCAAAGGATAGCGAAAGAAACGTGAAATAGTGTCAATAAAATCGTGCAAATACGACGAATTTCGATTTAAGAATCGCAGAAAAAACGTGAATTTCGTCAAAGGATTGTTAAAAAAAGCGAATTTCATCTAAAAATAGCAAATTTTGTCAAAAGATTGTTGAAAAAACGCGAATTTCGTCAATGGACCGCAACAAAGGCGAAATTTTGTAAATAAATCGCGAATAAGGCGAATTTTCTCAAAAGATCGCGAAAACAATTTTAATTTCTTCAAAAGGCCGTGAAAAAAAAAACGTGACTTTCATCTAAGAATCGCAATTTCGTCAAAAGATTGAAGAAAAAACGTAAATTTCGTTAAAGGATCGCGAAAAAAGCGAATTTCGTCAAAGCATAGAGAAAAAAGCGAGTTTTGTCAAAGGATAGCAAAAAAACGTGAAATTTTGTCAATGAATCGAGTAAATAAGACGAATTTCGCCGAAGGATCACGAAAAAAAACGCAAATTTCGACGAATAATTGTGAAAAAAATATTCTGAAATTTTTATGTGAACTTCAGAATTTTCTTTTACTCATAATTACTCCTGCCTCCATTGTCGAGGTTCATGATTGGACTCGAATAGCGATTTCATTTTTCAATAAATGTCTTGCATCTTAACGCTGTCACAACATTGTCATTGTAGTTACATATTCGTCACAAAGTTAATGACAAAATCGTCACAAATCACACAATTTTCACAAAATTGCCACAATGTGACTTCGCAACATTGTCACTGTCGTCACAGAATCATCACAGTGTTAATGACAATTTCGTCACAAATGACACATATTTCACAAATTGGTCTCACCGTGACTTCACAAATTGGTCACAATGTGATGTCACAAATGAGCTCTAAAACGGCCATAACGACATCACATACTAGTCACTATGACTTCACATCGACGTCACGTGACGTCACATCGACGGTCACAAAGTCACAGCGTGACTTCACAACGACGTCGCCGTAACGTCACCATGCCTTACGGGATGTGATACAGCGAGACCGTAAACTCTAGAGCTGCCATGTCTGCGAATTTTGTCATGTCTGAATTTTGATTACCAATATTTCCGGAGGGTAAATTTTAGTTTGTTTGATCGCATTATTCTTCGATTAAAAACAGCAAAATTTTCTATATTACAATACTGCTGTAAAGAAATTCGGAGACTTGACATTACTGAATTTCTAATTCAATTTGAATACTACGGGCGCGGTTTTTTTTTTTTTTTTTTGAAGCATCTCAATGAAAATTTGAAGATTTTAACTTCTTTTTCCGCTGCACATTTTTTGAAAGATGTTATTTATTTATTTATTTATTGCTTTACGCTTGGCGCAATAACTCTAAATTATATACTTAAATTTATGTTTCTGGTTTTAAAATGTTAGCGAAACTATCGAAATGTATTTAGATTTTTACATATAAATTTAAAATTAAACATTTACTTTAGAAAAAAGTTTCCTTGTTCAAATAAATATTTTTAAAAAGAGTTTATGTATAAAAATGTTAGAAAATTGTAATAATAAATTTTAAAAAGTGGTTCTTATTAAACATTTTATAGTTTTGTATATAGATTTTTTTAAAGAAATCTTGAATATCACATATCTCCAAACTTACAGTTTGCTAGTTACCTTACACGGAAGCGACTTCATATTTCAAACTTAGTCTTTAGTGCTGCCATCTATTTCGACGAAAGATCTTTGAAAGAAATTATCCATTAGAAACGGTTTCAATATAAATTATCACTGTAATATGTTGTATTAGTTTTATAAAATATATAGTTAAGCTAATTAATATACAATTGTTATTATTTTTTTTTTGGTTGTAAACAGTCTAATATATAAAAAATTTCAACAGATGTAAATAAATATTAAAAAAAGAATTTAGTGACAACATTATTTTATTTCTGATAAAAAAAGGTGTCAGGTTGTTCCTCAAATCCAAACTGGCTACTTTCTGAGACATTATAGAAAATATTTTCATTCAGAAACAGATAAAGATGGGAGAAATAAATAAGAAATCGAATAACATTTTTCATTTTTCTATAAAAAAAATTCCAAAAAGTGTCTAAAATATGATATTTTAATGCAATACGGTCTTACGTTTCGTTTATATTTAGTTTATTGGATAATTTTAGCTGAAAAGTTTGTGAAATTGGAATGAAATTTGCTTTAATGTTATAGAAAAAGCTCATCATTTTTATTGCATCATTTGTTTTTTGTTCTGCAGTTTCTTCACACTTCTCTATAAAAAAGGTGCATTCCTATAGTAACTTTCAAAGTATAAAAAATGTTGTATATACTTTACCCATCCCATCAGGGCCCGACTTAGACTATATTGGGCCCCGATGCAAGCAACATTTTGGGGCTCCGTTTTATCTATCCATAGAAATTGTTCACGAATTAATCTTAAATGTCTAGTTCTAAACTTCATGCTTTTTGTATAGATACACAAATTTTATACTATATACTATTCCCATCTGTATACAAGGTATCACAACAAAGATAGTCAGTAGATAAAAATACTAGTAGGAAAACAATTAGGAAACTAGTTGATAAAATGGTGCTTTGGTTTATGGGAGTATTTACTTAAAAACTTTCCCTTTCCTACGTATGTCATAAGATGGCTAAAAGAAAAAGTGTTCCCAATTGTACATTATAAATGGTTTTAACTTTAATCGATACTGAATTTCTCTTGCAAACAATGGAATACTAAGTTATAATAAAAGTTTAATCATTAGTTTTCTTAAGCTGTAGCACTTTTTTTCGGGGAGGGGGGGGGGGTCATGGGAAAGCAGAGAGAGGAAAAGCGGACCACACTTCATTCCGAAATATTAAAAAATGTTTAGGTGAAAAAATATTGGTGACTTTTGGCCAATTCTAACCATTTGGCACCTTCTTATTGAAAATCCTGATTACTACCATGACGAGGCTTCTCAAATGGGTGGTCCGGGGCAGCTTCCACCATGCCCTGAATTAGTCTGGCCCTGTATTCTATCTCTTTTTGTAACAATTGAAACGTTTATTGTATTTGATTTTTAAATTGATGTGGAATATGTTCCATCTTTAACTAGATTTGAGTGAAGTAAATATGAAGTATAAAATATATAATTTATAATGGAGACAAATTAGCTAGGTCTCTGGAACATTTTTATAAATAACTTGTCTTCTTCTTATTGAATAATTTAAATATATAATTTATAATGGAAAACTGAGATCAGAAAAGAATAATATCAAAATACTTACATTTAAGATAATAATAATATTAATAATAATATATATATACGTTAACTCCTTGAAGGTTGGGGTTTCATTTTTGGACAATATTTTATACCTAAATGACATATTGGCACCTGAATGTTGGAATGAAAAATTTCCTTTTATAATGAACATGAAGAAAAACTTTTACTTATTTCCAAATGAATTTGTAAATTCTTGTGTCGTCCAATAATTTCCGCATGATATGATTATAAGTACTTCGTCCCTGAATGGGTTACTGAATAACTGTAAAAATACCGATAATCGTATTTTACTGTTTAAGGTTGCATCATTACTGGACTACATAACCTTTTTATAACATCTGTAGGAAATTAAGAGAATCATTAACACTAAATTTTCCTTCTTATACAGCGTAAATAAAAACTTAGTGCTTCTTAAGAATTTCACTTAGCTTATGTCGTAAATTTTATTTCCTGCATCTTTATTTGTTTTTCCTAAGTTGATTAGGCATTTTAATAAAGCCAAAGACTTTTAATATGCTTAAGTAAAGGAGTTCATTGTTCTTTTACTATTAAAAAACTACGTGGGTATTGCGAAAGAAATAATGAATTTTACGAATTATTTTGTATTGGGTAGCAGTGAAGAAAAATTTACTACTGTCATAAGGAAAGACATTTTACTATCAGAGAACATTTTTAATTAATTACTGCTATTTCTCGCGACTAGGAAAGAAAAGAAATAATACATAAAAGTAGTCATTTTATTATACATTTCTTTTTAAATTTTACATTTCGTAAAGAATTTTTTTTTTCAGACTTAACCTATCTCTTAGCCTATTTACATAAGCTTGCATTACAGAGATTTATGTCTTTTGAAAATACCGAATTTATATCAAAGGCTTCCAGCAGCATTTTTTGCTTTGTTTAATGACTAATGTTCAGCGATTACATAAGAAAAATATTTTGGAATTCCCAGTATGGATTTGAAATTTCTGAATAAATAAAAAATTCTTGAAATACATGCATATGTGTGCTTCAGATGAAAATGGGTTAACAAGAACCATCTATTTTTGTCAACGAAATTTATTCTTTCTTCCACATGACTCGGGATGTAATAAACATATATTGCTGCAGTACCTTGAAAAGATTTTGCTTGGATTTTTCTAACAGAATGAGGCACAGTAAAATGAAATGATGCAAAATTTTGCCAGTTGCAGGTACTTTGCACCAGAGTTGGGCAAATTTGTAATTTCAATTATCCGCATTGAAATTACTAGTTAATTGCAGGTGATTTATTGTAGTTAGACACATTCAAACACAGAAATTTCGACAACATTTTCGAATGGGGGCAGTTCCGATTACAGTGCCGCAAGAATTTTTTACGGCATGTAATTTTAACTATAATTAATTACACGCAATTAAATTGTAATTTCATTAATAATAATTGCAATTACCAATTTGCCTTACTCTGCTTTGCACTGTTAAAAATTTGCAGCAAAATGTATAGTTTCTTATTCGACCGTTTTTATAGAAAATGGTTACATAACCGTAATTTAAATCTATTCTGATCATATTATCGCCCGTATAATGGTCAGGATAGAGTTAAATTACGGTTACGTAACTGTTTTTTATAAAAACGTTCGAATGGCTGGATAGTTTGCTGCAAAATTTTGTGTTCTTAACCCATTAACGCCCAAATTAACAAATTTTGAAAATTTTTACTTGAAATTGATATATACGGGTAGAAATGCATAAATTAAGAGAATTTCAAAAGCATTTAAAAAAAAAATAACTATAACTATATTTTTTAAGCCGTCCTCATTTGATGACGCTTGGCGTTTGTATGTAAAAATCTAAAATTTTAAATAATGGAAATTTTATATATAAAATTACTTAGTTATAAGCAAAATAGTGTTACAAATCAAAAATTTTGTTTTAGATATGTAAGAAAAAGTTTTTTCTTACATTTTTAAGTTTGATTTTTAGCGTGAAAAATTGAAAATATTGTATGCATAATGCTGCATTGCATTTCATACAATATTTTTTTGGCTTTGAATAACATTTATCATATTGGCAATGCATTAGTTTCTCCCTTTTGCCAATAACATGCTATATTTTGTCGAATTTTATGTCTGGAAGCACATTGGAACTGGATGTTATCTGCCTTTGTATTAGTTTTCCCGGATTTGCATTTGAATTGGCTCCTTTTTTTAAATAGCTTACTGCAACACACCTTCTAAAATTTTTGATTGCCATCAACTTAGAATTTTTTACAAATGGCAAAGCCATTTACAAAGCCATATCTATCAGCCTAGTAATAAGGCCCAAAATAATAAAAATAATCCCTTCCTCGTATGGTAATAGAATGTTTCTCATGAAGCCAGTCATGAAGATCGACACCCCTCATAAAGGAGGCATAGGAACTTATAGTATGAAGCTGATTCACCTTCGCCATTTATTATTTTTTTTTATACACTCCATATTTCTACTGGAAATAGCGGAAATATTGTATGAAAATTAGCGGCCGAAGAAACACACTTATTGTCCTTTCATTTAACAATAAGATTTTTTTCAAATATACTATCGTAAAACCCACTCCCTTCTTTACTCATTTTCTTATCATTCATTATTATGCATTTTTCAGTACGATTTTCTGGTATTGTTCCACAAACTGCATTTCTTTCAATTTATTTAGCAACATATGACTGGTAAAGAAGTTATCAAAGTAAACACGACGGCTGTTTTGATCTTCAACAATAGATAATAAATTTAACACCTGCTGGTGACTAAAGAGTCATTCCATGTCAGTTCAGGCAGGCATGTAACCCACCATCACAGATTTTGATGAAACTGTGTGTGTTTGTTCCTATTATTAAGATATGATCACCAGTATTTTTTTTTTACTCCTTGGTGAAATAGTTTCTGAGAAAAAAATTGCCAAAATTTTGAAAAACTGCCGTCAGTTGGCATTCTTGACTGCTCGGTATTCAAATGTAGCATGTCATAAATATAATCATATTTCAATATCTAGTCTTCAAATCATCTTCAAGTAATTTATACATAATATATAGAGTACGCAGTTTATGAAAAAAAAGTACTGTTACGCTTATAACATTTTAAGTGTGTCTAAAATGTTTAAACTATGAAGTCGTGAATTTTTTATGAAAAATAATGCATTAACTAAAGAAGCATTATCAACAAAAGGCGGTATTTTTATTAAATTTATTTTTTGTGGGTGATATACTTAAAGGTGTTCTTTACCTGATTCTGAAATAAAAATAGTGGGATTTTGGGTGTTTTTAGTAGTATTTCCTATTAACAAATATTTTGAGGCCTATATCAAATCAAGCAGAGTCATTCCATGTCAGTTCCCCTAAGTCATTTACTTCACTGTCACAAATTTCAATGAAACTGGGTATATTTATAGCTCATTTTAAGACGTAATCACCTTTAATTTTCTTTATCCTAATTAAAATATTTTTTAAGATAAAAAATATCTAAATTTTGAAATTTTTTTAAATTACAGTTCTATATTCAAAGACTGCATAAAAAAAACTCATTTCAATATAAAAATCACTAAATAAGTTTCAAATAATGTATATATGGCAAATAATGTAGGCAGATTATTATTTTTTGTTTTTTGTCATGTTTAAACAATAAGAGTGTCTTTAATCTTGTGAATTTTTAAAATAAATAATTTTGTGAAAAATAATGTGTTAATCAAAAATTTATTATTAACCGAAGGCAGGGCGTTATTACTTTTTTTTTTAAATGCAAGTAAAAATATTTTTTAAATCGTTATAAAATAAAAATAGTGAAAATATGAGCAATTTTAACAAAATTTTCATAAAATGTGAATTTTTAATCATAAATATTGAAGCTTTTCATACTAAAATGTACTATAACGACTACGATATCGTGTAATGCTACTCTTGATTAAATATAATATATACAATAATAAAATAACAATTATTATTTACGACAATAAAAATTAAATTAAATAGTCCCAGTCCCTTTTCCAACACTACACTGCTCAACAGCCGACTTAAAATCAACAGCCCACTCTTATTAAAAAATAGTTTTAGTTGTTCAAATAATAAATAAACTACATTTAAAAATCTTAATACCGACTTATTATCTTAAGATGTTAATAATAACTAAACAACATAATGAATTTATAAATCAGCTTTTAATTGAAAATACATGAAATGGTCTCTTTAAATGTTGTTGTTCATTGAGTCAATCAAAATAAATTATAAAAAACAATTAGTGAATCTAATATGCTGACTGCAATGACACTTCTAACAAAACTAATTGATTCATGACCTTCTGAAATCAAATTCGAAAGATCAAAAAGAAAACATCAGCTGTAGTGTGAATGTGACATATTCAGATGTTGTTGAGATAGGAATGTCTTTGTGAAATTTTCACCTGTACTTCAATAAAATATAAACATATACGCTTTTTTCATTCATTCAAATTAAGCAAAACAATTATAAAATTTTGTTGTCAATACACCTGATGTTAAATTTTCTTTACATACTGTTAGATAAGTTCTTTACTTTTAGATCTTATTCACATAATATCATAAAAATTACCATATGGTTCTCTATAAGTGTATGAACAATATATATGCTTTATTAAACATAAATGAATAATTTTTAAATAATTTGTTTGAGAACAAGGATATATATACACACATATACATACATATATATATATATATATGTGTGTGTTGAAAATCAATCTTTTAGCAATATTGTGATGAAATAAATCAAATTACATATCATTAGAAACTGAATAAAATTACAAAAATGCATCTCATTAAGTTTTAAATATTTTTTTAGATATAGTTATTTGAAGATAAATATAGTGGATAAATATAATGGATTGTGCATTTTTTGCATATTTTAAAAGCACAATATGTCAAAATTTTCTTCAAAAGAGTGAAATTTGGTATTTTTTCAATATTAGGAGCTCAATATAATCCAAATATGAGATTAAAGATTAAGAGTATCATTTTGAAAATTTCTATTGAGCGGTGAGGACCAAGTGATTTTTCTCTTTTTTGGAAAGGGATAATTGCTCTTCGCCCTAGAGGTTTTACTAAAAAACATTATTGTTTATTTTTTTCCTTAAGAAACGAACATAAAAGAAAATTTGAAAAATAAAATAAATGAATAAATAAAAATATTTCCAGGGATGATACATTGGATAAATTTTACATCTGAAAATTTTGATAATTTTAAATATGATTTAAATACTACTAAAACCAACCAAAATTCCACTATTTTTATTTCAGAATCAGGTAAAGAACACCTTTAAGTATATCTCCCACAACAAATAAATTTAATAAAAATACCGCCTTTTGTTGATAATGCTTTTTTTGTTAATGCATTATTTTTCATAAAAAATTCACGACTTCAAAACTTAAACATTTTTTTAGACACACTTAAAATATTATAAGCGTAACAGTATTTTTTTTTCATAAACTGTGTACCCTAAATATTATGCATAAATTATTTGAAGATGATTTGTAGAGTAGATATTGAAATATGATTATATATATGACATGCTACACTTGAAAACCGAGCAGTCAAGAATGCCAACTGACGGCAGTTTTTCAAAATTTTGACAATTTTTTTCTCAAAAACTATTTTACCAAGGAGCAAAAAAAAAAAAAAAATACTGGTTATCATATCTTAATAGCGGTGATGGTGGGTTACATATTGATATTTTACTGCCTGATTTGATGTGGAATGCCCCTAAAGGAAAATTTTTCGGATTCAGAAATATTTAATTCTTTTCCGCAATACAGTGCAAAAGTGCAACAGTAATCATCGTTTACCACACAGAGCCCAAAGTTTATGGCCAAATCTAATAGGTTTAGATTTTATAAATTGTTTCAGTGCATGACGACCATATCGAACGATCATTTCGTCAACATACACATTTTCCTGGAAAATGTCCAATTTATGATTATTCTTGAAAGTATTTCTAACATGCGACGTATTTTAAATAATTTATCATGTTTGTTCTACTGATGTAATTTACTGTCTTGGAAATGTAATAATCTCTTGAGCTCTAAGTAGAAATCTCTAAATTAACATCCTTCAATAGTGTTACTCCTAAATCATCTGCTTCTGCCCAGTAATCCCGTTCAATTGGTAAAGTATGGTAGCCTGAAATTACCAGAAATCTGATAAATGTATTTATTTCGTCTTTAACCACATTATAGATAAATTTTTTTTCACTTCGTGAACATATCGATTAGTTTACTCAGCGATCATATCATAAACACTTTCAGTAAAACATTATTTAAACAGCTCAACTGGACTCATATTATAAGTTTCCACTGTCAATGTAACCGAATTTTCCAAAGTTCCGAATGTGTAAGACGGGGTTTCATTTGCTTATATCAGTGACATTTCTCTTTTACGCTTATGGGATTTTTTTTCTTTTTTTAAATCCGAAATAATAGAGTTATCACTACCATCTAGTAATCTAATTTCCAATGTATCTGCAACATCTGATACAACCGGAGTACCCAAAGTATCATCATCAACCTTATCATATGTTAGATCATCTACATCTGGGCGCATTAATTAATATTATCTGCTTCTATTTCTTCAGAAAAAAAGATTAGCAGTTTCCTCTTCTAAGCTTTTAAAAACTTTTTTCTACCCATTTTTTAAAGTTTCTTTTATAGTTTATCTGTAAAAAAACGTAAGAAACACTTAAAAAAAAATTCTGAATATGAATAACAACTATACTCAAACGCTTCGTCCTCAAATGTAGACGGACACATTTTCCTGTTTATTACGAATACTTTAATAACAATAAATATTAAAAAACATGCTAATGGCATAATATGGATTATCTGGACTACATTTATACCAAATTGAAAGAATTTACCTCATAAATCCAGTTCCATACAGTAGTATAAAAATACACAACGTGATTACCAAAAAAACGGAATATTATACTGTATCTTTCCCGCGCAGTTTTACTTAGTTCCAAAGAAACCGCATATATTATATTGCATGGTGCTGTCATCTATCATACCAACATTTAAATAAAAGAATATTTTTAAATTTACTGTAGGAAATAAAATTTTTTTACAGCGTCATCAAATGAGGACGCTGGGCGTTAATGGGTTAAAAGAGTTTATATTTGTATTCAATGCGTTTCATAACAGTAGGCCGAAACAAACAAAAAAAAAGCATCACCTAACAGATTGTTGTCCAACTTAACACCCGCGGATAGCAAAGCTACTACTGTTGTCTAAGCCTTATTTGACGAAATAGGCTATTGGCAAATATTGGTGACAAGTGGCCGCCAGTAAAAAAATTTGACCATCTCCACCTCATACAATACATCACTCACCCACAATAAAAGTGAAATAACTCAGTCATACAATATTTCAGAGGTGAAGCAAATGAAGATATGCATTTGTACTGTAATATAAAACTATTAAACTTAACTCTGGATGCATCTGTAAAAGCGTAAAATCCTTAAGAATAAATGCGTAAAGCAGAGACAGAGGATTGTGAAAATATATCTAACCACACAATTAGCCCCTTTTCTGCGGAGGCAATTTGTCATATAGCGTTACTTACCGTTTTTCCGGATAACTACACGCATGCATAGCTGCAAATTTGTATTGCTTTTTAATACTAATGAATTTAAAAATAAATTTTGCCTAAAAAAAAATCACCGAAATCTAAACATTTTTAAAGATTAAATAAGGCAAAAATATCTATTAAATTTTAGTGGTAACAAAAAGATGGGAAGTAATGCTTATGACACTTTTTGTATGTAACACGAACCTATGCCAGACGTATTACTGCAATAGTACGCAAAAGGAAATTTTTGTAGTTATGTGGGTGATCCACGTGTTCTTGACCAAAGTCGAAAACTCGTTAGAATCGGGGACTGATAACAATGAAACTCAAATCAGTGATTTTTTTTTCTTTCTTACACACTACTCGGGGCGTAAAAATCATATGCTTTTGCAACGCTGTAAAATGAGAAATTCTAAATTGTTCCAACAGAATGAACACTCTATACAGAAATAAAAATTTTCCAGGTGTAGTTTCTTGACATTAAAAAGAGGCAATTTTTGGAATTTTCATATACACTGGTTATCAAAAATTAAGGAAAAGTCACACAATGCTAATTTTCAAATACGCGAACACTCAAAAGGAAATAATATAATTTAAGTAGTTACTATCTCTACAACACAGCTAGCCCATATAACATCTCATTCATATCACACATGGTCGCAAGTGTCACAGTCACTACGGTGAAGCAAAAAAATAGGAAATTCCATACATCTCATTATGAGTCTCAAATGATCACTATATGTGACTCCACTGAGACGTCACTGTGATTGCTGCTTTGGTACGAGTCACCATGTGACTTTACAATGTAGTTACATTGTGACTCTCATGTGACTGTCATCTGTGGACTCAATTTCAAAGTGATCGTGAACGCTGCATTGTGATAAGTTACCAAATAATGTCACATTAAAGTCACATGATGTCTTTCCGGTGACAGAGAGACTACTGTGAAGTCACTATTGTGCTCTTTTGGGAAAAGTCTCCATGTGACCATAATATGATATTATTTGGTCACTTATCATAATGCAACGTTCATGATGACTATGAAATTTAGTCTCAAAATGACAGTCACATGAGAGTCACAATCTAACTACATTGTAAAGTCACCTTGTGACTCGTCACAAAGCAGCAGTCACATTGACTTCTCAGTGGAGTCACATATAGTGATCATTGAGACTCATAATGAGATGTATGGAATTTCCTATTTTTTTGCTTCACCGTAGTGACTGTGACACTTGTGACCATGTGTGACATGAATGAGATGTTATATGGGCTAGCTGTGTTGTAGAGATAGTAATTACTCGAATTATATTATTTCCTATTGAGTGTTCGCGTATTTGAAAATTAGCATTTTGTGATTTTTCCTTAATTTTTCATAACCAGCGTAGAACAAGAAATGAATAAAGCGTAAAAAAAGAGAGGGATCACTTAGCACAGGGGTGTCAAACTATGACCCGCCGGATATCACAAAATGTTTAGTTATGTTTGCCTTATCTAATCATCAAATAGCTGCAACTAAAAAAATTGACTGCTTTTTTTTTTTTTAATTAGTAGTATCCGTCGGACCACAGATTGACACCCCTGACCTAGCACATGTTCTAGATCAGAAGAATATTTTCTACATAACCTTAAAGCTAATTTTTCATGTTTCCACTCTGTTGAAGTTATCAGTTTGTATGAATTTAATTGTATCAACTTGAACTATATGATTTTAATATCTATAAACTTAAGAAATGTAACACTTAACATATATATAGGGTGTTCACACATTTTTGTAACGACTTTGACTATCTCTGATTTAAATTAAAAAAAACAAAATTGACAGAAGATTCAGAATAGGGTTTAATTATTGTCTGCGTGATTAAAAATAGTCTTTGCTTTAAAATGTCGCTAGAAAAGATTTTGTGTATTTACCGATTTCGTAGACAAATACTCTTACTCGATTAAAATATCTTATTGCAGTTTGTAAAAAAAAATGTGTGAAAAATATGTTTTTAATATTTCTACTCATAAAATAAGTGACACAATTAATAAAAAACGAAAGAAAATGTCAAAGTGTACATTTCACTGGGAACAATATAAAAAATGGATACCCAAGAAAGGTATGTAAACCTCTTATTATATACAAAGTCTCATGCCAAATTTTAAATGAATATCCAACTATCTGAAGAATTATCGCAAAATCTTAAAACATCTTTATAGGAACTGTGAATATATATATATATATATACTAGGGGGCTCTGTCCCGTACAAACTACGCTCGCCAACCCCCGTTCAGACACCTCAGAATCTAAAAACACGTTAATCTGATTGGTGTTAAAAATATTAGAGAAGATTGAAATATACTGATAAAAGCTGTGCAGATCTCGCTGTAAACGGGTTTCCATTCAATTCCCTTTGATTGCAAAAATTAAGGGCGAATCAGTTGCTGTTAAGACATCCAATGGTTGTTTTCGTTTTTGATTAGAGAGGATCAGTTAAACATTTGAAAAGAAGCTAAAATAAAATAAATTAAGTATACAGAGTCTTTGTCTCCCGGTATTTTAAAACAATCTCTATAACAATAGCCTAAGTCATGTGACTATCATCAACAATTCCAGGCGGACCACTTCGCTTTTTATACTCTAGGTGCCATTTTGGTACTTTAATGTTAATCAGGCACAGGTGATAAGTCGCCAAATATTATTCTATCGCCATCATTTTATCTATATTATAATAGTTCAAGTCATCAACTGCCATAAACAAATACAGTCTAATCCCTTTGCCGTTTATATGAAAGTTTGGCACAAATGTCATATACATATTGGAGCGATTTTTTAACGACGCCAATTTGGGGAACGCATCAACAGCATAAACAACACATCCGGCTTACCATATCAAGCAAAATAACGATACTTTGGCGCCAGTTAAGTGCCCGTTCCGTATAATGACATTGGCGTCAGAACAAAAATATGGGGCCAATATGGGACTGTGGGTTTTCCATTTTGATTAAAAAATCAAAAAAATTTTTTCGAATAAAACTACATAAAATTTGCCATGGTTGCAAAGAATTCTTGGTACTGTTACGCTAGCCGGATGCAAATCTCGCCAATAGCTTTTTTTTCAACTTGCCAGTTAGCATTTTTTTCGAGTGGTAATATTCGGCCAGATGTCATATACGCACAGCAGGTTTGGCGTGATTTTTTTTTTTTTTTTTTTTTTTTTTTTTTTTTTTTTTTACGAAAATTTGGCGAAAACTTCGTTTTCAGATACCAGTTACATATGCATTTTTGGTATTACTTAGTTATCCCGTCGACCAGAAATCTATCGCCAAACTATAAGATTAAATGCCAATGATGGTTGATCGTAAATGTCACATTCACCTGACTTTAAGCAAGTTACACGTGTTTACGTCATCAAGTGATTTTTATTTCGACTTTTTATTT
Organism: Maratus speciosus; assembly: GCA_963932465.1. Lineage (NCBI taxonomy): Eukaryota > Metazoa > Arthropoda > Arachnida > Araneae > Salticidae > Maratus > Maratus speciosus. The sequence goes on along the minus strand of OZ010796.1, from coordinate 440,270,259 downwards.
GTATATTTATTAATGTTACACTAATTTATTTGTTCTTTCGTCATTTAAAATAAAAATTATATCAATTTGTATAATTTGGCGAGTGTTTTGGCGATTTATATATTTTGGCGATATTGGTCGACGGAATAACTAAGTAGTACCGTATTTTTTAATTATTTTCTATTATTTTCTAAACGAAATATAAAAAAAAATGATTAATAGTTATAGAACAAAATAATTTGTATAATTTATAAAAATAAATAAAAGTAAATAAACATTTATTGTCAAATAAACAACAATAGCCGGGTTACCATGTCAACCTTTTCTGAAATACGAAAACAAAATATCTGTTTCATTAAAATTTGAGTTGCCATCATTAGAAAAATGTACATAAAATTAGAAAAAATAATAATATTTCGAAAACTAATTCGAATTTAAAAATTCTAATACTAGTTTTGAGATCTGCGGATCAATGCTGATTTTTGGTGTTAATTTCATCGCAAATTATTCCATATTTTAGGAGAAATCACTTGAAACATAATCAGTTGTTTAATCAGTCGATTCATATATCCGTTTCATAAATTCGTTTCATATATACGTTTCATAAATTCGTTTCATTAGGATTTTATAAAATAATATTACGATAAGTAATAGGATTACGATAATTAATAGGATTATTATTAGGATAAATACGAATTAAAGTTAATCAAAGTAAAAAAATCATTATGTTCACCGTTTCTACCGCTGAAACATTGTGTACATCTTAATCTACGTCTTTGTTTTTAGGAAAAATGAGAAATGAAACTGAGATTGAGGCTATTCAATTTAAATGCTTCACTCCTAAGTCTCCCGTCGAGCAATTAATCGATAACTTTGCATTTGGATTTTTTTTTTAAGTTTTTATAAATACAAAACAAACATATAGGGCAGTGGTATATATTGGAAAAATTTTGTTATTTTGGCGCACTGCGCATCCTGCCGAGTGGAAATATCAGGAATTGACTAATCCAGAGATAGCTCGGTATTTCTGCAAATACAAACAGGAAAAGTTAGGAATATTTTAGCAAATTGCTAGCGTTATTTTTGTTAAAACTCAGAAAGCGCATCTTCGATTTTAACGATTTTTTTGTTGTTAAAAGTAAATACTTTGAGCGTTATTCTGTAATTTTTTTGGTTGGTGTAAATATAAAACTACTACATTAATTATTTTTTAAATATTTTTGTTTATTTTTGTATGTTAAAAATTGTGTAAAAATATGAAAAACATATATAATGCGAACTAATATATTCTTCAATAATTGACATTGATTTCATTTTTAAACTTTTACACTTTTTGAGAAAAACGTATTTGAAAAATAGTTGCGCCGGCGCAAACTTCCTCGATTATCTCAAGGACAGTTCAAGGTCAGGGGCTAAAAACACTCTATATTGTATTTTCATGGTATCCGTTATGACCACACATGTTATTTCAAACATCGGCCGCGGTGGGCATATCGCTATGCTTATCCTGCTTGACACTGTCGGTACAGATGCTTGCAATCAAAATCAAATATAAAAATCACAATCTCATTTTAATATTACCCTTTTTAGTAAACGGATATCTTTGCGTAATTGAATAAACTTCGGCAGATCCTTTTTTTTTTTAGCTTTATATGAGAGAACCTAAACTACTTTTCATTATTTTATGGTCTTAGTTTTCCATTATAAATTATATATTTAAAATTTTCAATGATAAGAAGGCATGTTATTTATAAAAAAATATACCAGAGACAAAGCTAATATCTCTCCGATTTTTGACAATCGTTTTTTAATAATAGTAATCTCTGTTTTATTTAATCTTTGAGATTCTAAATTATATGCAAATATTTCTGCTTGAAAATAGTAATAGTCACAAATCTGGAGGATTGTCAGCTTTGTACAGAGCGAAAATGAAGAAATTTACAAATAATTACTATACAGTTCACATTCAACAGTAGTTCAATTGCATTTTTTAATATTTAATAAATTCTTAGTAGAAGTTATGCACTGTTTTTTTTAATTATTATTATTTAATCAATGATAATCTGCCAAAGGAAATTTGAATTGATAATAAATCTGCATATGTGTAAGACTACAAATTTTATTTTGATTCATATTATTCGTATATATATATTATTATCAATATTATTATTATCCTAAATATAATTATTTTTATATTATTCTTTTCAGGTCTTAGTTTTCCATTATAAGTTATATATTTAAATTATTCAATGATAAGAAGACAAGTTATTTATAAAAATGTTCCAGAGACCTAGCTAATTTGTCTCCATTATAAATTATCTATTTTATACTTTACATTTACTTCACTCAAATCAACTCAAAGATGGAACATATTCCACATCAATTTAAAAATCAAATACAATAAACGGTTCAATTGTTACAAAAAGAGATAGAATGCAGGGCCAGACTAGTGCAGGGGCATGGAGGAAGCTGCCCAGGACCACCCATTTGAGGAGCCCTGTCATGGTAGTAATCAGGATTTTCAATAAGAATATGCCAAATGGTTAGAAAATGCCAAAAGTCACCAAACTCTTTCTCACCTAAAACATTATTTAATTAAATTTTGATACACTTTTTCTCTCACTGCTTTCGCATCCCCCCCCCCCCCCGAAAAAACAGTTATGTGTATGTCTCCAGCTGCGAGGTACTTTAATACCAGCATTTCTGGAGAACATTTTTTTATGTTTGTTATTTACAACAAAAATTACATTCCGTGTAAGTTTCTTCAAAATTTGTAAGAAACATCTTTAAAAAGTGATATTTCTTTTTTTTTTAAAGATATTTAAAATCTGTAAATGACAAAATGTAATACGTCGGATAAGTAGCTTACAAATTGATTTAAAGATAAATTATTTATGTTTTGTCTGACACATAAATTATGCCAATTTTTAGACAAAGAAATTGACAAAAATTTTACGAACAAAAAACTTCTTGACACAGAAAAATTTCGCTGGAAAGTTTTCGAAACACACGTTTATGCTAATGACATGCAAAATAATTTATAAACTTAAAATTTTTTTAAATAAAAATTTTAATCAATTTTAGATCAAAATGACAATTTAATTTTTTTAAAGAGTAGCTAAACTTTGTTAAAAAAAAACAATATAAACACCAGAATAAAAAAACTTTACTTTTACAACTATTTCATTATATATTAATGAAGTGAATTATCACACTGCTAACAAAGTGTAAACCAACTTAGTGAATGATGTCCAAGCCGGGAACCAACCCGGGTCCCTGAAATAGATCTCCAGTGCTCTACCACTAAACCACAAGGACGATGTCCAGCCTGGCATTTCTCACTTATATAAGTCGGTAAGGCTGCTACCGCAGCACGAGATGGAGAAGTCTTCATGAGCACACATTCTAGCGGCGTAACATGAGACGCAAATAAACCCAGCATCGGTGAATATATAATTTTAATTAATTTTTCAACTACATTTCGGCAGTGAAATTACGCTTGAAATTATTGAATATTAATGATGTGAATTATCACACTGCTAACAAAGCGTAAACCAACTTAGTGAAAAATGTCCAAGCCGGCAATCGACGTAATTTCACTGCCGAAATGTAGTTGAAAAATTAATTAAAATTGTATATTCACCGATGCTGGGTTTATTTGCGTCTCATGTTACGCCGCTAGAATGTGTGCTCATGAAGACTTCTCCATCTCGTGCTGCGGTAGCAGCCTTACCGACTTATATAAGTGAGAAATGCCAGGCTGGACATCGTCCTTAAGTTTAGTGGTAGAGCACTGGAGATCTATTCCAGGGACCCGGGTTCGATTCCCGGCTTGGACATTTTTCACTAAGTTGGTTTACGCTTTGTTAGCAGTGTGATAATTCACATCATTAATATTCAATAATTTCAAGCGTAATTTCACTGCCGAAATGCAGTTGAAAAATTAATTAAAATTGTATATTCACCGATGCTGGATTTATTTGCGTCTCATGTTACGCCGCTAGAATGTGTGCTCATGAAGACTTCTCCATCTCGTGCTGCGATAGCAGCCTTACCGACTTATATAAGTGAGAAATTCCAGGCTGGACACCGTCCTTGTGGTTTAGTGGTAGAGCACTGGAGATCTATTCCAGGGACCCGGGTTCGATTCCCGGCTAGGAAATTTTTCAATAAGTTGGTTTACGCTTTGTTAGCAGTGTGATAATTCACATCATTAATATTCAATAATTTCAAGCGTAATTTCACTGCCGAAATGTAGTTGAAAAATTAATTAAAATATTTCATTATATTTAACATGTGGAAAAAAGTTTCAGTTACCGCATATTCTGTGTAAAACTTCCACTAAAACAAACTTATTTCGAATCAGAAATTTTCCTAAATGAAAGGAAACATGATGCTGTGTTGTAAAAAATTATTTTTATTTGTGAAAGATAAATTCCGGTCCCAAATGTGTTTGCTTGACAGGTGCGTTACGTCGGAATATACTGTAATTAAAGTATTAAATATTTGAGATAATACTACGAAGTTAAAAAAAAAAAAAAAAACTGGTTTATAGAACAAAATCGTTCAAAATTGGGCTTTACAATTCTATTCCTGCAAAATTTTATGTTAATTTTATTGCGTTATTTTGAAGTTTTACAGTAAGTATTAACCCCTTGCCTGTGGTATATATTTGAGAAAAACGAGCCAAAATTGGAATTTGTTTTTCTCTGAATGGTTTGAAAGAAATTTGAGAAGAACTGCAAAATTACAAAAATCCGACAAATGACGCAAAACTGCAGAACGTTTTGCGGGAAAATATTGCCATCTATTGGGAAAATAGTAAATTACATATCATGCATTGGGCGAACTCAGTTCGGGCTTCACGGAATTGAAACACCATATTTCTCTTGCCCGAACTGCTGTCGGGCATTCCAAAATTGACGTCTTTGCGAAATGTATTGCCTGAACTCACTTCGGCAACACAGACAAGGAGATAAAACACAGTTATAAGAATAACGTTAATAGTAATAATAATATTAAACTATCACACCGTGAGAATCGACCAGAATGTTACAATCAGATGCAAAATTTTACCATCAGTTACTGAGCAAGCGCATAATATAGAAATTTAACAGATTAATAGTGTCTTTAAAGGTGTTTAATTGAGGAAAAACTATTCAGATGATCGGATGCTGAAGAAAGGAAACTGCAATCTTTACGATCCCTCAGCTACTAAGCTTTTTTTTTCAATCCAAATGAATATACTGTTTACCAGAAATTTTATTAAAAAAATAATTAAGGTTTAAGTTATACGATCCTGAATTTCATGCTAGAACTGCCACAAAGTAGCTCCGTTTCGAGAAACATTAAAGGTGCTATCAGGACAGTAATACAATTAATGATAATAGTGACAAAATAATTTGTAAATTGATTATAATAATTACATTATTTTTTTAACAAAGTCACTATCCCGGAATACGTCCAATTTATTAAATAGCCCCCAAAATGTGGATTATATATATAAAAAAGTACAAGAAGAAATGTACAATATAGAGCTGAATTCCAAAGTAAATAATTTTTAGTAAGAAGAAATAATTATATTTGTCATTTATTATATGGACAAAAATATACACTTAATTATAAAAACACCAACATAAAATGTAATTTTAATACATAAACATTAAAAAATAAATTCCTCACTCACACAGAATGAAGTACAGCCATAAAAGAAAAATAAACACCCCCTACTAACTCTGCAACAATTTATTGTAGAAAAAATTAACTGGTACCAAACGATTGAAAACAGAGTCTAATTTTAAATGATGTATATAAAATTTGCTTAGAGGGCCATCTACATGTCAAAACGAACCCAAACTTTGTTTTTACAATAGCAATACCCAAGTTTGACAGCATAAATTATTTCTACACCCTTCAATTAGCCTTAAAACAAAATTTCATGAAATTCGTATGATTAGTTTCAGAGAATTTAATTATTTTTAAATGAGCATATTTTTGGATCTGTATCGAAAAGGAAGTTCGGGTACTCGATTGGTGAAATGCTACAGAATGACAATGTCACTTCATATCACAATATTAAGATATTTATTTGCTTAAAATAGACGTTATTAAAACACAATAAAAGTAAATTAAAAATCTGTATTTACATGTTTCAACTCTTTTACTGAGTCGTCATCAGAATGTATAACAGAAAATTACAAATGCATATGAAAAAGGGAAAAAATAATCGAATATAAACACGTAATCATATAACGCGCCCTACATTTTCGCGATTGCTCGTGTTCCCTTTATCTCGCGACGCCGTAAGTTGCCCAACCATTCAACCCATAAATTCGGGATACGAAAAGATAATGTATCGCTACAAATTCGAAATACATTTCAATGGACTCTCTTATAAATAATTGTAAATAAAAATTAGACCTGTAAATTATTTTACTCTCGTTAAAAAGTATGTTAATGTTCTCTATTTGATTTAGCCAGGATAATGCAGTATTACCTCTATTATATTTTATGTCCCCTATATGTTCTTTACATCTGATATTGAATTTTCGTTGGGTTATACCTATATAATGATTTTTGATTCATCCCTCCCTAATAAATGGAATCATATAAACTCCTGAGAGGTCATCTTTATAAATAGGATCAATTTTAGTATTTAAAAGCATCTTTGATTTCGGAGGCGGCTTCGCGATCAAACATAAATCAAAATTTCTTAAATGATTTTTTATATGTTCAAAGAAACCCGGGAAATAATTTACTACAAACCTTTTTATATTAACTTCATTAATAGTTTTATTTTTATTTTTAGAAGTATGAAAGGAGCTCTGAAACAATTTGTTAATTAATTTTACCTGATATTCATTATCAATAGCAATACGTTTAATTTTCTTCAATTCATCCTTCAGATTTATACCGGAAGCAATCCTGAAAGCACGATTAATTAGGAACCTGAAGGTGAATAATTTATAAGGCATTGGGGTGCATGCATCGGAAGGTATAACGTTTAAATCTGCGATAGGTTTTCGGTAAAATGAACGAATTAATTCATTTTTCTTTCTCTGTAACTCAACATCTAAAAAAAGGTAATTTTCCCCATGTTTCTAGTTCAAAAGTAAATTTAAAATTATTGTCAAGTTCATTTAACTGCTGTATGAAAATCATTAACTCATCTATATTACCTCGCCGAATAATAAAAATATCGTCTACGTAATCATACTAAAGGTTACTACCTCAAAATTGCTGAAAATTTTAAATTCGAAGGGGCGTAATTTAAATTCCGCCAGAAGGCCAGATATTGGGGATCCCATCGGAGCACCACATGATTGTTCATAAATAACATTATCAAAAAAAAATTACTTGAAATAATTAAGTTTAAACCACTCTTTAAAGTGTCCTTCATGGGCAGATCAAAGGTTTCTGCATTATCAATAAAATGTTCTAGGTTCTTGGTAACTTCTATTGTATCTATGGACGGATAAAGGGAAATAATGTCCTAACTTGCTAAAATACAGTCTTCCAATTTCTAGAGTTAATTTAAACATATAAAGTATTTTAGATGTTGAGTTACAGAGAAAGGAGAATGAATTAATTCGTTCAGTTTACCGAAAACCTATCGCGGATTTAAACGTTATACCTTCCGATACATGCACCTTAATGCCTTATAAATTATCCACCTTCGGGTTCCTTATTAATCGTGCTTTCAGGATTTCTTCTGATATAAATCTGAGGGATGAATTAGAGAAAATTAAACGTATTGCTACTGATAATGGATATCGGGTAAAATTAATTAACAAATTGATTCAGAGCTCCTTTGATACTTCTAAAAATAAAAATAAAACTATTAATGAAGTTAATATGAAAAGGGTTGTAGCAAATTATTTCCCAGATTTCTCTGAACACATAAAAAATCATTTAAGAAATTTTGGTTTATATTTGATCGTGAAGCCGCCTCCGAAATTAAAGATGCTTTTAAATACTAAAATAGATCCTATTAATAGAGATGACCCCTCAGGAGTTTATATTATTCCATTTATTAGGGAGGGATGAATCAAAAATCATTATAGAGGTATAACCCAACGAAAATTCAATATCAGATGTAAAGAACATATAGCGGACATAAAATATAATAGAGGTAATACTGCTTTGTCCCGGCTAAATCAAATAGAGAACATTAACATACTTTTTAACGAGAGTAAAATAATCTACATGTCAAATTTATATTTACAATTATTTATAAAAGAGTCCATTGAAATTTATTTCGAGTTTGTGCCGATACATTATCTTTTCGTATCCCGAATTTATGGGTTGAATGGTTGGACAACTTACGGCGTCGCGAGATAAAGGGAACACGAGCAATCGCGAAAATGTAGGGCGCGTTATATGATTACGTGTTTATATTCTATGATTTTTTCCATTTTTCATATGCATTTGTAATTTTCTGTTATACATTCTGATGACGACTCAGTAAAAGAGTTGAAATATGTAAATATAGATTTTTAATTTACTTTTATTGTGTTTTTATAATGTCCTTTAAGAAAATAAATATCTTAATATTGTGATATGGTTAGTAGTGGACGTAATTTTGACTTACTACTCGCACTTATTTACATTTGTGTTACTTCAATTAATGTATTATTTCTTGCCCATATGAACATTTCATTCGCTTAATATGTTTCGTATATTGACAGCACAAATGTTTCAATAAAATGAGTAACCTATTTTTTTCAAACTATGCTTTTCTGCAAATCATACACGGCCCCTTAAACCATCATTTTGACTTTTATTAATCATAATTAAAAATCCACTTGGAAGAAAATTTTGAAATTGAGAATTCGAATAAAGCAGCATATAAATGTAAATCTATCGAAAAAAAATGTAAGTTGCAAATCCTATTTTTTTCGAACACTAATTTTATAACTCATAATTCATATTTAAAAATTTTTTTAATTACAAATTCAAAGTATTTATGTTTGTGTTTTTTAGTATTATAACCACACAAAAATAATCACATTAAGTATATAAATTCAGGAGATATTAATAAAAATATGCAAATGTAATTGAACATTAGAAGCTCTAAATTTTGAATGTTTATAATTCATAAACTTATAATCGAAATGACTTGAAATTTCGTTTCTGGCCATACTTTGAACCGATGATTTAAAATATAGTGTCGAAATTGGGTGTTGTCAATGAAAAAACGAAGTTTGGGCTGATTTTCATTTCTAGATTGCCCCTAAACAAACTTTATATGCATCATTTACAATTAGTATTTATTTCCTATCGTTTGGTACCAGTAACTTTCTTCTATTAGAACTAGTTGCAGAGTTAGTAGAGGGTATTTTTTCCCCCACGACTGTTCATAAAGTAAGATAAATACATGACTGAAATAAAATCAATTAACCCGGGTTAGCAAGTTTTCTTCCAAAATGAAAACCGGCTAGAATAAATAAGCAGATAAAAAATAATTGAAACTTATAAACTAATTATTCAAAACTATTAATTAATTAAGTTAATGCAAGGGATTATTTTGCACCAGTGAATCACTTGCATTATTTAAAACAGGTGCAAAATGGCCGCCCTTCGAAGATTGCATTAACGAAATTCACTGTAATACAAAAGAAATCCCCAATTCTTAAATTTATATGCAAGAAAAGTAAGCGCTTCTCCGATGAAAATAAACACAGGTATGGCTATATACTTGTAGACCGGGAGCTGGTAGCACGTACACATGGTTCGTACGGATACCGTTATTTTTCCAGGAGAACTACCAGTATCTTTTTATAGAAAAAAAATCTAGGTTAAACGCGCAAAATTTCGCCTTCTTTTATTTAAGAGATTTTCTATAAGATAATACTGGTGCCGAAAAATTTTTTGGCCTGCAAAATTCAAGTAGGCGTACGAACCATGAGACAACCTCCTCATCGAGTTGGAGATTGAAATTCCAGAATTATCTAAAACTCGAATCTCTTATTAAAACGCAATCGGTCTGCCAAGTCATATCTTGGTGGAAAAGACCTAAAAACCCCATTCTGCAGGTGGACTCGTTGGTTTACCTAAAAGTATTCTAAAATTTAAAAAAAATAATAAAAAAATATTGTGGTAGAATTTTAAAATTTTGAGCAGGAACATTTCGCGTAAGAAAATCTGCTTCTTTTTTTGAAATATGAAGCGTTTATATTTTCCCCCCTCAGACAATACAAATTCAATTAATAAAATAAAGTGTCATTAATGATAAATAATGTAGCATTATTTGTTGTAGTATTCACCTGCATTTGTTGTTAAAGCATATAAAGAAAAAAGGGTAGAAAATACAAATTTCCAATTGAAAAACATAGCGACAATTTGAAATGTGACCTTATAATATATAATGTAAATAGTTGCAAATTTCCAACATACATACATATGTAGAGAGATAAAAAAAACATAAAAAAAGTTTAAAATTTTAAATTTAATTTATCGAAATGAAACAGTTTTTTTAATGAAACTTTGTGGAAATGAGAAGAAATTTCGTCGATGTTATTAATAGAATTTTGTGAATCTTCTTTACGAAGTCGAAGAATAAACATATATATTTCTGCAAGCTGCACTTTTCATTAATTTTCCACACCTTGAAGGCATGTACAGCCACAGTGTTCGGGGACAAAAGTTTTATGAAATTTTTGGAATGTCAGACCCATAATGATAATCTAAATTTATAGTTAACTGTTTAACCCGTTAACGGTCGCATTAAATTACGGTTTAAAAACTAAAATTGCTTATTGGCACCACTTTTTTGAAAAAGAAATATTCACCTTATTTAATGACAAGTAAAATGATACAATAATAAAACTAATTACACTATTTTACAAAACTGGTGGGAATCAAACAAATCTGAATAAATCTAAAAGAAGACGCAGCCCATGAATTTGACGGGAGCGAGAATTAAGGGGTTAACAAATACTAAATTAATAACCAAATAAATAATAACAATATTAACTAATTAACCGCAAAAAGTTTGAGTACATTCATTACTCCTCTGGATGTGTATCCACTTAAAAAGGCAATAACATTTCGACATAAAAAAATTGGCTGCTTCGAAAAAATTTTCTTGAAGAGTATCATCATCACCGCAACTCGGGACGATTGTCAAAATCATCAATTTGATTTTATTTTTATTTGCCACCAGTTTCTTGTTCTGCTCTTTGAGATGCAGAAGACAAAAGAAAAAACAAATTTGCTTATGTCAGGCTCACAGTCTGTAAATATATTCCTTGATGTAAAAGAATTCACTGATGCAAGCTTGAATGCATTGGCGAATTCTTATGCGGATGGGTTTCTTCTATTTCTTCCACAACCCCTAAAAGGATTTAAAAAAATTTTCTAGGCAATCTTGCATACACAGTTTTGTCATGAAGTCTCTTTCTACTAACATTTCTTTGGAAAGTTGCAAAATCCCTGATATAGTCTGCGAGGTCCTGGATTGTGTTTAATCGAACCAGTATTTGAATCAGGAGGCACAAAAAACAAGGAATATTTCAGATTTTCATTCCAAAAATTTAGGTGAGTTTATTCTTTTACGGCTCAAGGATGATTTTTTCCTCTTTGGGATTTTTACTAGTCCTATTCAAGGAGTAAAAAATATGGTTAATATGCATCACGAATTCTATAGTTGGGCCAGAACTCGCCTGTATAAAATTAGCTAATATACACGTGTTCATGACTGCAGCAACACTGTGGCTAAAGACTTGTGCTGCCAGACGTACGTTCATGAAATTTAGTCCGGTCGAATGAGTATGTGCATCAGTTATTCTGGGAGCAGATCTAAGAATTTTTTATCTTCATCATAAAAATATATGACATGCTGAAAAGAAATTAGCCCCTTTCATTCGAATGAAGATCATACTTAATTAAGTTTCTTCATAAGTTTTTTAAAAGATTAGGCTGGTCAAACAAGCAATATGATTTATGTTCATTAAATTCGAAATATGGCTTTGACGTTTCTACTCCAGGTATGCTGATGAATTATGCGTTGTTTTTACCTTGGTCACATATGATAACTTTAAACAAAAGCACCTGCAACTCTGTAAGAGCTTTCATGATAATGTCTTTCAATTTATCGGATATTATGGCATAGCATGAAAAGTAACTACTAATGATAATTTTTTCTGCCTGTCAGAGATCATTGTACTGGGTGTCCGAAAATTCCTCGGCACATTTTAAAATTCAATATAAAATCAAATAATTCTCGTACAGGAGTGCGGTTTGGAAGAAAAATGTTTCTCAAAATGAAAGTTTTCTTCACTCGGATGAAAATATTTAGTTTCAAATTTTGATCATAGATGGCGCCACTTGTCCGTATGTTTGTTTTCAAACATGAGTTTTTTTTTCTGATTTTCAGATTAAATTTGATGCTGTGACGCAGAAATGAAGACTCTCAGCGCTGGGCGTCATCATGCAAACATACAAGTGGCGCCGTCTATATTCTAAATTTGGAACTAATTATTTTCATTTACCTGAAGAAAACTTTTCATCCTGAGAAACATTTTACTCCAAACCGCACACCTATAGGGCAATTACTTGACTTTATATTGAATTTTAAAATGTGTCCTGGAATTTTCGGACACCCTGTATAAGAACTAAGGCATGATTTGCAACATTTGTTATTTCGAAAACTGCCCAAGATGTCTTCAAAACCGACAACATGATATTTCTACTTACACACCAGACAGGATTTTAAAATAATCTCATGAAATATCAATACAAACATCCTTCCATGGTTTGGCTTGTTTAACAAAACTTTTCTGAGAGCACTAATTAAATCTGAACTTATTCCTATGAACGACAATTTTTAAGAAACAAAGCGTTCAAGAGTTTTTTTCTGCAGGAAGAACTAAAGTTTCCTTTAGTAAGGCATATGCTACTCTAATTTTGCAAAATATATGATACGCATCAATTTTATCGTTTTCATTAACCCGGTACACTGTGCCCGGGTCGGGATACCTAATTTTAATTCCAAACTTACGAACGGCACCAAGAATATTTTAGTAAAATTTTGCTTTTACAAAGAATAGTTAAAATTACATGTTTTTAATTTCTGAAAAAGTCGTTTTAAAATTCCGGTGTCAGTCGATAATTTCATCATTTTACAACAAAAATAGCCCGTGTCGGAAAGGGTTAAAGCGTCTTGCATTTTTCTTTATAGTGTTCAGCTCTGAATTCTGAGCAAATGTAGATAATTTTTCTTTCACACCATGCTTGTAGAAAGTTCTTTTGAGGTGTTTCTTCTTTCACATTCAGAAGACGCAAATTATATTTTATATTTTCTAAATGAATCAAGATACCTTTTTAATTTACTTACTAAGTTAGTATTTCTATGTGTTAATTTCCTTTTTCTTGCAGAATAAAAAGAAATAGCAAAATCCGAACCATCTTTCGGCGCACATTATTTTGAACAGCATGGAAGTGCATTATTAACTAATGGATGCTTTTTAGCAATGTTCATAAAACACCAGTTTTTAAAGTAATCACTTCAAAGATGAGCTCTATTATAAAGTTCAGTAGCATGGATATCAATCAGTTTTTCATTTTTGCAAGCTTTAAACCATGCTTTGCATCTGAAAAGTGAAAAGATAAATATTATTACAGAAAAATAATTTAGTTGGAAAAATACTTGTTTTAAATGAAGTATACATCTACAATATATACTATGAATGAGAGTTATAAAAAAGCTGGCTATTTCATTATTTTGTCAGTGGATTCTATTGATTTTAATTAACATTTCATTTCTTTTCTCCTTTTTTTTTATTTTATATTATCCTTTATCGGCTTTTACAAATTCAAACAATTTAATTTGTAATCAAATATTTGAATGATATGGTGTGTGATAACCTTAAATTGGTATGATTTTATATCTTTAATTTGATTTCCTCTGAATTTGTGTATATTTTTTTATATTCTCGAAAAAAATATTCATTTGTAGTGGTACAAGCGCTCGTAAGAATTTTTCATTTGAGTAACAAAATTTCACCTTTCGTTATAAACTGTTACTTTTCACAAACATAAATTTCACATCCTATGATTTTCAAAATGTTTAAAGATACAGATATGTTATATAAAATATTTGCCCGCTGTATGTATGAAAAATCGTAAAAAAAATATTACTGCGGTAAAATGGCTCGAAATAACTGCAGATGGAAGGGGATGGGCGATTCAACGTTTAAAAAATTATTTTTCTTGTCGTTCAAAGTATGTGCACAATTTTCATACTAAGATATTAATAATGAGCAGTACAAAGCAGTGTTTTCTTCTATTAATTTTCGTTTTAATTCTTTTTTTTTCTTCTGATGAATGGAATACAAAAAAATTTTGAAATAGAGACTCATTATTTCCCTCCTATATGATATAATTTCTTAACCAAACTTCTGACTTACATCTTTGTGACAACTCCGTGTAACTTTTTTGCTACAATATTGATATTTACGCACAACTTTTTTTTTTTTTTTTTTTTTTTACATCAAAATTCAGAATGAATCTTTCATTTTAAAACTATTTTTTTCACCCTTTAAATTCAATTATACCTGAGCCAAAATGATCATCTATCATGAGCTAAAAGGTTAGTATACAGTTGTAAAATTTCAAAGCTATTGCATAAAATTAAATGTATTTTTTAATTAAAATGTGCATGATGTTAATCCTACATCAAAATGCACAGAAAAAAAACCGAAAAGTGGCTTAAAGAATGCTTTTTTATTCAAAGAGTTAATTTTCGCATTTTTAAAAATAGTTTGCATTGTTGGAAGGGGAACTAAAAGTAGGGGAAACTAGGGCGGGTTGACCCTCTTTTTACAAAACGATTTTTTATTTTTTAAATATTGAACGTAGAATAAAGTTTTATGTATCATTTTATTCGTTATACAATCAATTATCAAAATAAAATTGCTACATAAGTGTAATATATAAGAAATTGGAAAAATGATCGATTTTAATCATGAGAAAATAATGGATCAAGGCTCCCACATATGGGAGGGTTGACCCACTATATGGGAGGCTTGACCCACGTTGTTTTATATTGAAATATTTGTGAAGAGAAATAAAATCAGTTAAAAAAAGGCAAAATAACTTTTTTCTACATGCTTTAATTATTATAAAAAATATCAGAGTCAAGTCAGAGGAGAAAAATTTTGTTTTAAACAGAAATTGTTTGAGGAGGTATAATTGTACAGCAGGGAAAATGAAATTTTAACATTTAAGACAGTATTCCGTTAGAGACAGGTTCCGTTTTCATAGGGTTTCATGAATAATATGTCCAGATTTAAGAGCCACTGTCCCGTTTTTTTTTTGTCTCCTATTCTTAATTTTTGTGACATTTTACCTGACAACTCTAATTGTCACATAGTTTGGGTTCATCTCACTGTATTCATGCTGGTGAAATTTGTCTACAGACCTTCCAAAAGTTTTTCAGTCAATGCTATGTTCTTTTACAGCCGCATGTGCACTTAACTGATCATAATCTTTTTTATCCTTTTCAGAGTCAAAGTACTTTCAGTACGAAAATGGTGAAATAGATGACTGGCACTGGAATTTACGAACAAATTTATTTGGAAATAAGAAAAAGTGTATTTTTCACATACATATTAAATGGAAACGATTTTAGCAAAATTCTGGTGCCATTGTGGAGTTTGGGAGTTAAAATTAAGTGGTTTCGTAAACATACCACTGTCCCTGAAAGTGTTAAGACTGTTGCTTTCATACTTTCTAGTCCTTTCTAGTCTTTTACACTGTTTCTATTTACCTATTGTAGTAATATTTAAATGGAAAAAGTTCCTTTCAACTTTCCCATTTATATTTCATTAAATTTTTTCTTGTAGTGGATACTATAGCAATTTTTCACATCTTTCATTAATCTAAACATTTTATTTTCCATCACCCTATTTTACCGTGGCTTTACAGAGTAAATGTACATTCTTTTTTATATATAACCATTAACCTTTCATTATGGACAGTGTATAATAAAAAGATTTCATCTGGTCAACCCTACCTCACATTGACTGGGTCAAGCCTCCCCACATAACTCTTTTCTAAAGAATAGCACATTGTTATGTTAAGCCTAACTTACTGTACAATCTTTATGCCTGGAATGAAAGCTCGATATTTCTGCATTATTTAAAATCTTATTACTTAAATTTCTATGATATATTTTATCTGAAAAAAGCTTACAAAATATTTCTAATAAACACAACTTTTAGGTCGAAAACGCCTCACAACTGATTTTTTCCACACCTATTTCGATTATCTGTATGAAACAAAGACTGTTGTTTGAGCATTCCAGTAGCTTTGGTTGACACCTAATGATAAAACTCAGAAATTATTTGAAATATGAATACTGATGGGTGGTTCAAGCCTCCCGTACGACCAACCCTCCCTAGTTTCCCCTATGTGATTTTTGGTATTTTCTTTTCGGTTTTCATACGAAATTTTGAAATATACCGGAAAAGGGGTGGGGGGAAGTGTCGTCTGCTATTTTAACCCGTAACCGGAGTGACAAATATTCTCCCGTAACTAGCGTGAGCAGTCTGTCAGACCGCTTAATCTAAAGATGAATAAAATGCTATATTAACTCTTAAAATACTATTTTTATACTAAACTTCATGTACCAAACTTCATTCTATTATATTTAAAATTCAGATTTTCAAAAGTCCCTAGTGAAAGTAAAAGGACTATAAATAAAATAAAATTTAACAAGTATCTATAGTTAAACTAAAAATTTGTGAAAATTGAAAAATGCAGCAGTGTGACCGTTAACAGTGGTTACGGTTTTAAAAAAACTATCCTCCTAACACCGAACTCAGATTTTCAGCAATTAAAAATATGTTTGTTATGCACCTTGAGAGAAAAAAATCATTAAAAAATATCGATATATAAATGTAAAGGGAATAAGATTTCTTCTCGCATTATTTTCTTATCTGTTCCGTAAGCATTAAAAAAATTGTCGTCCGTTAAATTTTCGTTAAAAAATATGGATATTTAGTAGCGAAAACCTAAATCGAAACCAAGCGAAATCACACCAAAACATGCCCAGTTTTTAGTGTTTTCGTTGAAATTAACACATTTTATAAAATATACTTTACTAATCCGAACGCTTCAAAATGTTTGTAGGTGATGTAAATTCATTCTACAGGAATGATCTGAAAAGATTGAGTCTGAATCTGGACGTTAGTCAATTTTATCGCAGAAAAAATATTGTTTCCATAAGACGCAAAGTGACCAGATGTCGCGAATTTTTTTAAAGAGCTAAATTTTTATTTTAAAAACCGATTACACCAATGAAGACAAGAATGTATCAGCTTTACATAAGTATTTTTTGTTAACTGGTACTTTGATATTGCGCCCTAGGGAAGCGGAGTCGTATAAGGGTTTTTAAAAAAAAACTTCTAAAACGACCCATTCGGATTTTTTTTTAAAGGATTAACAACTGCGTTTTTATACCGATTACGGCATTTAAAACGAAAAAATACTATCTTTTAGCATATGTTTTTCGTTTTTAACTATACACTGTAGAAAAAAAAAAAAAAAAAAAAAAAAAAAAAAAAAAAAAAAAAAACATAAAAAAAAAAAAAACGGACTAAAAATCGAAGACTCCACTGGCAATCGAGACGCCAGTACTATTTCCGTATTTTAACGGAAATTGTTCCCCATAAATTCCAGAAAAACTGAAAATTTTCTGTAATTTATGGGGAAAATTTTTCGTCAAAATACGGATTTCTGGAATTTATGGGGAGGGGGGGGGGGGTCCGTTAAAATACGGAAATAGTACTGTTGTCTCGATTGTCAATAGAATCTACGTTTTTTTTTTTTTTTTTTAAACAGTCTACTAAGTGATTTAGGCCTAAAGAAAAAAAAAGATCAAAAGCCCTGTGTAGTTTTCTTCATTTTCTTGCAGCTGTGTAAATCGGGTTCCGGGCATGCACGAGAGCTTTTGCCGTGTCGAAATGAAACAGATTAGTTATTGATGAGAGTTCATTGTCGTTTTTAATTAATATCTCAACTAATTAAAAAAAATACAAATTTGAGCATCAGGTGCATCGTGGCATACCCTGGACTATCATCTTACAAATTTCCAGCCTTGAACGTTCGGTACATTTTCGTAATCATCGCTCGCACGCAAACAGTGAAACTTTCATTTATTAATATACATATATAAACATTATATATATGTATAACTATTGTTTTTCGTATACAAATTACTCTGTTTTTAAAAATATATAAATTACTTCTTTGTATTGAATAAATTATATAAGTATTGAAAAATTGCTTGTGAATAAACAGTGAATAGGTTGCCATAAAATGTGTAGCTAAATTTCCGTCTCTTGCTAAGGCCATTTAAAAAAAAAAAAAATTAATGACTTTCAAGGACCGTTCAAACCCTGTAAGATGCAAGCAACCTTCTAGGTAAGATATGCATTATGTCAGCTATAGGGTTATAATTTTTTCAATTTCGTTTTGACTTTTTTCTTTATTTTTCACATATTGTTTATAGATATTTTTACATTTGATTATTTAAATTCAGAATTATTCTTTTTTTTATCTGGTATTCATAACTTACTTTAAAAATTTGTCTGCATAACGTAAGTAATATTTTTGTATTATATCTTATTAACTGAATTTCATTATCTGAATTTCAGTTTTTACCAGCTAAATTTATTAAAATCGAAGCTTACTTTTCTAATACCTGTTTAAATTTCAAATTTTTTGTATGTTAATGTTCTTAAAATGTCTGTATTGAAATTAATGGTAATTACGACACTACGGGGAAATTTTGTTTTGAAATTCGACGATCACTTTCAAAACTTTAACTTTTTTTAAAGTGTTGATAAAATCACTTTAGTGTTGAAAGAAACTGCCAATATTGCTTAATCTCTGAGTTTCAAATTGGCGATCACTTTCAAAAATGGCATTTTGGAACGTTTTTGAAAAAATCGCCAACTTCATTCTGCATACCACATCCAACCAAAGTAAATCAGTTAATTACATATTTATAAAAATGTGTACTTTGAAAACAAATAATTTGTTACTCACAGTGGTAACAGTTTCGGGTGGGTTAAAAGCTGTATGGAACGGGGATTCAGAGAGACAATGCTCTACTCCCTCCCCAACCCGACATAAAGTTTCATTTTAAATGTTATTTTGAAAGTATTACCATGCTCCACCCATACTATACATTTTTAAAATCATATTTAAGGAAGTTTTAGTACATAATATGTAGAAAAAAATGGAATAATAATAAAAATCCTTTTAACACTTAAAGCTCCGGCGTCGCTTACACAAATTTTATTCGATCTGCACCACTTTTTAAAAAGCAGTTTCTTTCAAGTACACAATTTCAAAAATGCTCTGATTAAATAAGATGAATTTTATTTTCCTTTATTACTGGTACTAAAAACAAATTTTACAAAGACTAAGAATGTCTCCGCATCGGAGCCAACAGAGTGGAAAGGGTTAAAATAAATCTTGTTAAAATAAATTATGGGTATACTTGTCGTAATTAAAGACCCGTTCAATCATATTATACGTAATAACTGCTTTCAATGGTTAGAAACTGTATTTTAATAAATGACTATGTTTGAATTTAAATATTTATAAGAAAAATAAATCTATTATACATCTATAGGCTTGCGGCCAGTATAAACCAAATAAAAGAATCCTATGCTTTTTCCTTTAATTTAGCCAATATATGTTTACAATTCTCATTACAAATCAATTAAAATTACAAAAAGTAACTGATTTAGATATATAACATGTAAAATAAATCTGAGGAAAAATTTAAAAGGTATATGAGAACAATTTTTATTTACAAATATTTTCCGTTATTTATACTAAATAATATATAATATAGTATGACGATGAGACACATCCACATGCTAAAATTTCTGAACTATATTAGCATAGATTCTCAAACGAAAGAAAACACTGCAGCAAGAAAATACACTAAAATTAAACTCGGGTATAAACGTTGCTACCGAAATACTCAAGGCCTGAGGACACGAGTTGTGACGTCATCACTAATCGACCGATTTCTCACTAGTGTTGGGATTCACACCGGAAAATTTTGAATAGCAATTTTCTTTTATTTTATTTGTGGAATATCTATCATCTGATAAAACAATATTAACTATTTAAACTTACTGGTGAGAATTCGGAATCCCTAATTAAAAATTCAGCCAGATACGGAATGCCTCAGTATTGCCTCATCTGGTGGATTTTTTATTGGGGGATTCCAAATTCTCATCAGTAAGCTTAAATAGTTATTATTGTTTTATCAGATGATAGTTCTTCCACAAATAAAAGAAAAGAAAATTGATATTCAAAACTTTCCGTTGTGAATTCCAACACTAGTGAGAAGTCGGTTGATTAGTGATGACGTCACAACTCGTGTCCTCAGGCCTTGAGTGTTTCGGTGGCAACGGTATAAATCACAAAATTGCATGTGCATATATTACGAGCACCAGTTTTATTTAAACTTATATAAAAGTTACATTCTTTATTACTGTTTTGTATTAAAATAGTTACACATGTTATAGAAAAATTTGAAAGCACAGCAGAATTAGTTCACTATTACAAATGTATCAAAGAACCCCTCCCCCCCCAACCCAGTCTCCAATTTCTCAAGTCATGATTTCTTCATGATTTTCCAGTCTCTGAAACAGCAAAAATGACATTAAAAAATCTGAGACCTTTTAGGCCTTCAACTAATCCTCGCTTTATTTCAAACTCATACATGACAAAAAAAAAAAAAAAAAGAAACAATTATAAAACAATTTATTTCTAGCCTTTTTTCTTTTTCTTCTTCTTTTGGGAATTTGTAGACATATTCTCCGTCAAAATTTGTGGTATTCTTCGGTCGACAAAATGTCAGTATCACGGTGCATTCGCACGGAGCACTATAAAACATTTGTGTAAAATTGCCATGTTTCATGGGTGTAACGTTGCACAAATTCTGGTGTAAGTAGTACTCATTTTTTTTTAATTTCAAATTGTTTGAGGATACTTTCACAAAGGATTGTGGAACGTCCCACATGAAGGCGTAAGGAGGCAATCAAAAAATAAAGGCAACCGTGGGGCTTTACGCGTATCTTTTCTTACAGACCGCTGGAGTCACTTGATGCTCGAATGCACCAATGCAGGTGTACGAAAAGAGCACTACGTCACTCTAGCGGTCTGTAAAAAAAGACACGTGGAATGCACCGCGGTAGACTGTCTATTTCGTTAGCCTCGCCGCTTAACAGACGACGTGGACTCATAGTGCATGCGCAATGATCAATATCTAAAGATAGTGCGAAAGAAATAAACAGTGAAAGGATGCGACGCCTTTTGTGGATTGTGAGGAAGACGAAGGAAGGAGCTTTATACTACTAAGTAAGTTGTTATTTTCTTAATAATTTTATCACAAATAAATAAATGTGAATTCCATGTGAAGTTTTAAGCTCAATTCAACAATGTGAATTTTTAGATTACCTACTACTTTTTTGTCTCATCGCTATAGCGCTCTGTTGCTACAACATATACAACAGTGGTTCCCAACGTGACATAGGGGCCTAATTTAACTTTTCGGGGGGAAAATTCAGATTTGTTATTAACCCATTCTCTTATGTTTTTTTTTTTTTTTTGTCATTTTTTAATAAAAGTAATGTTGTAGACTTAAGGGTAACCGCCAGTTATATCTTCTCCCATACTGCATTATGATACATTCTTAACAGCACATATGCGTATTTGCTATTGAAGTTATATATTTAATTTTTTTTTTTTTTTGGGGGGGGGGGGTGAGAGATATGACTCATGTCTTTTAAATAATATAATTTTATGAATGAAATATATCACCTTTTTAGCTCACAGGCTATCAAAGCCTGGGAGCTTATGTGCCCGCCCGTTCTGTATGTATGTATGTATGTATGTATGTACGTATGTACGTAATGCGATAACTCTTGATAGAAACATCCGATTTGCTTCAAAATTTTTTCCTAGGTTCACTGTGATAAGGCGCTTCCCTGATTAGTTTTTGGAGTTCATTGGTTAAGGATAAAGGGGGAAAATGGGGTTAGTCCACCCCCCCCCTTAATTCAGATAAATGGGTTTTTCATGCAGAATGATTCGATTTGCTCCGAATTTGATATACCGGTTTATTATGTTAAGGAACTTCCCTGATTAGTTTTGGGAGTTCATTGGTTAAGGATAAAGGGGGAAAAACGGGGTTAGTCCATCCCCTTAATTCAGATAAATGGGTTTTTCATGCAGAATCATTCAATTTGCTCCGAATTTGGTATACCGGTTTATTACGTTAAGGAACTTTCCTGATTAGTTTTGGGGGTTCATTGGTTAAGGATAAAGGGGGAAAAGGGGGGTTAGTCCACCCCCTTAATTCAGATAAATGGGTTTTTCATGCAGAATCATTCGATTTGCTCCGAATTTGGTATACCGGTTTATTATGTTAAGGAACTTCCCTGATTAGTTTTGGGAGTTCATTGGTTAAGGATAAAGGAGGAAAAACGAGGTTAGTCCCCCCCCCCCTTAATTCAGATAAAAGGGTTTTTCATGCAGAATGATTCGATTTGCTCCGAATTTGGTATACCAGTTTATTATGTTAAGGAACTTCCCTGATTAGTTTTGGGAGTTCATTGGTTAAGGATAAAGGAGGAAAAACGGGTTTAGTCCACCCACCCTTAATTCAGATAGATGTGTTTTTCATGCAGAATGATTCGATTTGCTCCGAATTTGGTATACCGGTTTGTTATGTTAAGGAACTTCCCTGGTTAGTTTTGGGGGTTCATTGGTTAAGGATGAAGAGGGGAAAAACAGGGTTAGTCCACCCCCCTTAATTCAGATAAATGTGTTTTTCATGCAGGATGATTCAATTTGCTCCGAATTTGGTATACCGGTTTATTATGTTAAGGAACTTCCCTGATTAGTTTTGGGGTTCATTGGTTAAGGGTAAAGGGGGAAAAGGGAGGTTATCCCGCCCCTCTTAATTTAGATAAATGGGTTTTTCATGCAGAATGATTCGATTTGCTCCGAAGTTTGTATACCGGTTTATTATGTTAAGGAGCTTCCCTGATTCGTTTTGGCGATTAATTGGTTAAGGATAAAGGGGGGTTAGTCCACCCCCTTAATTTAGATTTTTTTTTGCAAGATTATTCAATTTGCTCCAAATTTGGTATACCGGTTTATTATGATAAGGAGCTTCCCTGATTAGATTTGGAGGTTCACTGGTTAAGTATAAAGGGGGAAACGGGGGCTAATTCCCCTTCACTTATTTTTTTTTTTTGAGTGGCATTATTCTTTAAAATAAGAGTATAATATACAATTAGTGTGAATAGTCTGTGAGCTCAATGCCATCAGTTTAGCTGGGCACTTTTCTTTTTTATTAGCTCACAGGCTATCAAAGCCTGAGAGCTTATGTGCCCGCCCGTTCTGTATGTATGTATGTATGTATGTATGTATGTACGTATGTACGTAATGCGATAACTCTTGATAGAAACATCCGATTTGCTTCAAAATTTTTTCCTAGGTTCACTGTGATAAGGCGCTTCCCTGATTAGTTTTTGGAGTTCATTGGTTAAGGATAAAGGGGGAAAAATGGGGTTAGTCCACCCCCCCCCCTTAATTCAGATAAATGGGTTTTTCATGCAGAATGATTCGATTTGCTCCGAATTTGATATACCGGTTTATTATGTTAAGGAACTTCCCTGATTAGTTTTGGGAGTTCATTGGTTAAGGATAAAGGGGGAAAAACGGGGTTAGTCCACCCCCTTAATTCAGATAAATGTATTTTTCATGCAGAATGATTCGATTTGCTCCGAATTTGGTATAGCTGTTTATTATGTTAAGGAACTTCCCTGATTAGTTTTGGGGGTTCATTGGTAAAGGGTAAAGGGGGAAAAACGGGGTTAGTCCACCCCCCTTAATTCAGATAAATGGGTTTTTCATGCAGAATCATTCAATTTGCTCCGAATTTGGTATACCGGTTTATTATGTTAAGGAACTTTCCTGATTAGTTTTGGGGGTTCATTGGTTAAGGATAAAGGGGGAAAAGGGGGGTTAGTCCACCCCCTTAATTCAGATAAATGGGTTTTTCATGCAGAATCATTCGATTTGCTCCGAATTTGGTATACCGGTTTATTATGTTAAGGAACTTCCCTGATTAGTTTTGGGAGTTCATTGGTTAAGGATAAAGGAGGAAAAACGAGGTTAGTCCACCCCACCACCCCCCCCCCCTTAATTCAGATAAAAGGGTTTTTCATGCAGAATGATTCGATTTGCTCCGAATTTGGTATACCAGTTTATTATGTTAAGGAACTTCCCTGATTAGTTTTGGGAGTTCATTGGTTAAGGATAAAGGAGGAAAAACGGGGTTAGTCCACCCACCCTTAATTCAGATAGATGTGTTTTTCATGCAGAATGATTCGATTTGCTCCGAATTTGGTATACCGGTTTGTTATGTTAAGGAACTTCCCTGGTTAGTTTTGGGGGTTCATTGGTTAAGGATGAAGGGGGAAAAACAGGGTTAGTCCACCCCCCTTAATTCAGATAAATGTGTTTTTCATGCAGGATGATTCAATTTGCTCCGAATTTGGTATACCGGTTTATTATGTTAAGGAACTTCCCTGATTAGTTTTGGGGTTCATTGGTTAAGGGTAAAGGGGGAAAAGGGAGGTTATCCCGCCCCTCTTAATTTAGATAAATGGGTTTTTCATGCAGAATGATTCGATTTGCTCCGAAGTTTGTATACCGGTTTATTATGTTAAGGAGCTTCCCTGATTCGTTTTGGCGATTAATTGGTTAAGGATAAAGGGGGGTTAGTCCACCCCCTTAATTTAGATTTTTTTTGCAAGATTATTCAATTTGCTCCAAATTTGGTATACCGGTTTATTATGATAATGAGCTTCCCTGATTAGATTTGGAGGTTCACTGGTTAAGTATAAAGGGGGAAACGGGGGCTAATTCCCCTTCACTTATTTTTTTTTGAGTGGCATTATTCTTTAAAATAAGAGTATAATATACAATTAGTGTGAATAGTCTGTGAGCTCAATGCCATCAGTTTAGCTGGGCACTTTTCTTTTTTATTTTTTAATTTAATTTTATTTTTTTCCATGTTTCCAATAGACATCAACAGATACCGGTGCTGCTGGTTTTCCGTATGGATTAAAAAAGGACTGTTCTTATCATTTTTATATGTTTCCTTGTTAAATGTTATCATTACCTCCCTCATAAATTCAATAAGGGATATATATTTTAGACGATATTAACATAAAAAGTCCTTCAACAAGTCCTTTTTTTTAACGAAATGTTGTTTTATACGGGCATGCCACACAAGAATGAGGAAAAGCATTTTAAATTCCAGCAACCCTATAACTTCCGCTCGCTCGACCCATGAGCCTGGACAGAAAAATTCCCCTTTCCTCTACTCTCCGTTGGTTGGGAAATTCGGTTCAAAACATCGAATTTGACGGTATTTTCTGAAAGATCTGTTGTGTTTACAAAAAAAAATAAATAAATAAATAAATAAATAAATAAATAAAGAGCGAGAGCGAGAATACGTCTTTCGATTATGTAGTTTCTGAATAACAACACCTGCCAGTTTCATGCTTTTCCGAACAAAAATAAATTAAAACTTGTGTCATAAATTTGCTCGTTTGTATTTGACAACAGCCGAAATTTTCGGATTTTCTACCTCTCTATCATTGCGAAGGGGAATATATTTGGTACAGAAAAAAAGCATATTTTTATAAATTAAAATAAAATTTCTGTTTTTTTTTTTTTTTTTTTTTTTTTTTTTTTTACATCGAATTTGACAGTATTTTCTGAAAGATCTATTGTGTTTACAAAAAAAAAAGAAAGTCTTTCGATTATGTATTTTCTGAATAACAACTCTTGCCAGTTTCATGCGTCTCCGAACAAAAATGAATTAAAACTTATATGTCATAAAGTTGCTCGTTTGTATTTGACAGCAGCCGAAGTTTTCGGATTTTCTACTTGTCTACGATTGCGAAGGAAAATATATTTGGTACAGAAAAAAGCATATTTTTATAAATTGAAATAAAATTTCTGTTTTTTTTTTATATCGAATTTGACAGTATTTTCTAAAAAAATCTATTGTGTTTACAAAAAAGAGAGAGAGGGAGAGAATACGTGGCATAGATACCGTATCTTCCCTCAGCCGTTGTTGTTTTGAATTGTTTGGCGATTTTTTGTTGGCGTGTTGGCGGTGTTTACGGATATGACAAACTCGATATGGAAACCCCGTGTGACGTGTGTGTTGTGACGTGTCGTGTTCTGGCAACCCTTGAGAAGCTTAGAATTTTGTAGATGTATTTGATATCGTGTATCGTGTTCTATCGTTGTCTTTTTATTTTTATGTTAAATTTGATGTATTTCATTGACTATAGTTTCTGTAGTCCGTTTAAACGCTCTTGCTGAAGTAATTAAGAAATATGAGGAAATTTTGACAAGAAAGGAAGGTTTGTTTATAGCGTGTCAATGCGTATTAAGCCTATTTTGGAAAATGACGGCGGTGTTATGAGAGATATGTTGTACTGGAGGTTTCAAGAAAGCAGATGTTTGTTAAGGTATGTTGATAATTTTATGTATATTTTGCGGCTTTAAAAGTTTTTTACATTTTGAGATTGCTACAAAACGAAAACTGCTGAATTTTGAGAATGCTATACCGCGAAATATGCTGAATTCGGCGATGGGTTTTTTTCGGTAAATGTGCGCGAAGCGCTCATACAACTATTGCTGATTGCCACTTTAGGGAGTTTCGTTTTTTATGTATATTTTGCTGTTTTAAGAGTTTTTTACGTTTTGAGATTGCTACAAAACGAGAACTGCTGAATTTTGAGAATGCTATACCGCGAGAAATGCTGAATTCGGCGGTGTTTTTTTCTTTGGTAAATGTGCGCGAAGTGCTCATACAAGGATTACAGATTGCCAGTTTAGCGAATTTTGTTTATTATTTACATTTTATTTTCGTTAAGCCAAACATGCGTATAAACCGGTGCTTGGCGACTTTTACTACTTGGTGGAAAAGGGGTTTTCACGCCAAGAATAATTCCAAGATGGCGACCGGGGGGAACTTATTACATCTGTTCCGAATACGTTTTTTGATTATGTAGTTTTTGAATAACAACGCCTGCCAGTTTCATGCGTTTCCGAACAAAAATAAATTAAAACTTATGTCATAAAGCTGCTCGTTTGTATTTGACAACAACCGACGTTTTCGGATTTTCTATTTGTCTACGATTGCGAAGGGGAATATATTTGGTACAGAAAAAAACATTTTTATAAATTAAAATATTTTTTTTTTTTTGTCAGTATTTTCTAAAAGACGTATTGTGTTTACAAAAAAAAAAAAAAAGAAAAAAGAAAAAGGAAGAGAAGAAGAGAGAATACGGTTTTCGATTATGTAGTTTCTGAATAACAACACCTGCTAATTTCATGCATTTCTGAACAAGAATGAATTAAAACTTCTGTCATAAAGTTGCTCGTTTGTATTTGACAACAACCGAAGTTTTCGGATTTTCAACTTGTCTACGATTGCGAAGGGGAATATATTTGGTACAGAAAAAAACATATTTTTATAAATTAAAATAAAATTTCTGTTCCCCCACCCCCCCTAAAGAAAAGAGGAGTTTTTGTTGCTTGTTATCTTTAGTTGACTTTTGAAAGCGATGGATTGTAGAGTAAATATTTGTGGACTCATTTTTTTCCTTTAAAAAAAGAAGAAAATGCAATTTGTGCTTACTCAAATCTTTAATTAATTCTCCGAAAGCGAGACTTCTAATCAAATTTCCTAAATAGAAGGAGGATCTTCCGCTGGTGAAATCTCTCTGATTTATCTAAAAAATAAGTTCAGTATTTGCGTATGGGACGATTCGTATACGACCTTATCATTTTAGGGTACAGTCCGGTACGCAATATTTTAAGATCTCTAATGGGGGGGGTGGGGGGTTCGTTTTTTTATATTGCTATCATTTTTAATACAATTTTTTTTTTTTGTTCTGTAACTTTTATATGCATCAAAATAGTCCCTTTTTTTATTATTTGTTGTTGATCTTATTATTTTTTATTCTGTTTGTCTGTTATTTTTAGGAAAATGGAAAGTTGTTATTACGACCATTAAATGATTATAAAATTATTTCATTCCATGGAATATCCAAACGATTGGCACAGCTATTCTTCTGCTATGTGCGTATATAATTCGCTGTTAGGTAGATTTCGTATGAAATACTACCTATTGCGATCTCTCCTTTATTGGAATTTCTGGGGAAAAAAAATTCAGATCTACACCGATCATGACCTCTAGAACCCAAAACCACCATAAATAAAACACTTTATATATATACATATCTATCTATCTATCTGTCTATCTATCTATCTATATATATGTATATATATATGTATATATATATATATATATATATATATCACTTTTTTATGGACACGATAACTTCCGTAATTCTGCACAAATATCTTCCAAACTGATACAAAAAATCAATGGGCAGAAAATCTCGGTCAAGTTCGTTAATGGGCAAAATCAGACCAAGGGGTTGGAAATAGGGAAGGGTTTTGTGAAAACCGAAAAAACACCATAACTTTTTAATTTTTATATATATCAAATCAGTTTAAAGTTATTATTACTTCTAGGAAAAGGACCAAAATTTATGTATCAGAGATTTTTGAAAAAAAAATAAAAATGGGCTCAAGGGGCGCAAAAATAGGGTTTTAGGTAGAAAAAAAATTCATAACATCGTCAGTTCTTAAGATATCAAATTCACTTAAACTTATTATAAATCTTCTTAATAATATCTACAACTTTTATAATGACAAGTTTTTGATAGGACCAACTGTTACTGCAAAAAATTAAAAACGGAAAAAAGAGGGGCGGGGGGGGGGGGGTTGTTGAAGAAAAAAAATTCATAACTTCGTCAATTCACAAGATATCCAATCCACTTAAATTTACTATACAACATATCAATGTTATCTACAACTCTCATATTGACAAGCAGGATCAATTCATACAGCATTTTGATAGGATCAACTCATACACACACAAAAAAATGAAATAAACAAAAATAGAGGTTGACGAAAGGATTGTCGTAATAAGGGTGTGCTCAATTCCAAACGGCTTATTTTCTGACTCATTTTTAAATTCATTTTCGCTGTCAAACGCATCCCATTGGCAGGTTCCTTCAGGAACCCATTCAGGATTTTGTGTTTCCGTACCTGTTACAAAAATTTGCAAGTTTAAAAAGATCATATGCAATATCTAAATAAGAATAATTTTGTTGCTCCTGGTCGAGTAGATTTAGCGAAGAACTTCAATAGCAAGAAAAGTCTAAATTGGGCTATTATTTTCAGAAGTTAGAATGTTTCCTAATAAGAACTTTTAGCGGCAACAATGCGTGTTTGCCTGAAAGCAGGTTTCAAATTGTTTATTAAATCAATAATACAGGGTGTCTAGCTAGAATCTGAATCTGAATTCTCGTTCCCAAATTTACCAATAATAAAGATATTTTAGAATTTCTTTTATCAGATGAACTTTGTTCTGTATAAACTTGATGATCTTGTTGGAAGTGAACCGAATTTGGTCAGTGACAGTATATATTATCATCTGCATTCCAAATTATAGAACATCTAGATCAGTGTTGTTTGGATGTGATTTGTGGCAATTTATAAGACATTTCATACTATGATGTTTCACATAATGCTGTTGAATGTACCATAATAATATCTACGTTACAATTAAAATTAGGAACAAAAATGCATGTCCGGCTTTGGGTGAAATGTACTGCATTTCAATAAGTGGATTGGGACCTGGTAGAAAAAAATAACTATTTGTCTTGATATGTATTCTCTAACGTATAAGCGTTTATAGAAACAGCTTGTATGTGAAAAAGCAAGAAACAGTTTAAACTTACATTTATTCATCATCTGTCTTATTGAATTATTGCTTATAGATTTAAAAAAATAAACTTTCTTAAAAAATTGTTAATTACTATGAATATCGTCATTAATTATATCTTATAATTATTCTCGCATCTAATTATATTTCTCTATGAATATTGTCATTAATATCGTCGTAAAGGTCCCTTTTCAAACTAAATAATAAAAAACTTTTATTTTAATAACCATAATTTTTTTTGTTTCATTCCTGAAAGAAACTGTCATTTATTTCGAATGAAACTGTAAGGTACAACATGTATTATAATTTTTGTGAAGATTTTTCAATTCCATTATGTCTTATATATTTGTAAACAGCTGCTCTTCTTTGAATCTTTCAACAATATTTTTCTATTCTCGAAAGAAACTAAAATATTTAATTTGAGATGAATATTTAAATTTCAAATATGTACAAATTTTTGTATATTTCTCAATTGTGCGAATTTTGTAACCCGATGCATTATAGTTTTTTGTGGGATTTTTGTATCCGTGAAATATATAAATTATATCGTAGCTTGTTTATTTTTAAATGTCTGATTCTCTTTGAATCCTTCAACACTGTTTTTCCATTTTTGGAAGAAACTAAAATATATCATTTGAAATGAATTTTAAAATTTCAAATATGTATACATTTTGTAGATTTTTCAATTACGCAAATTGTGTAAACAGGTCTCTAGTCTGTTTTAAAAAAGACAGCTCTCTTGGATCCTCGATCAATTTTCCTTTCATTCTCGATAGAAACTGTCATTTATTTCGAATGAAACTGTAAATTACCTGAAATTTTTCAATTGCATTATGTCTTATTTATTTGTAAACTAATACTCTTTTTTTAATCCTTCCACAGCATTTTTCTATTCTCGGAAGAAACTAAAATATTTAATTTGAGATGAATATTTAAATTTTAAATATGTATAAATTTTTGTATATTTCTCAATTCCGCGAATTGTGTAACCTGTTGCGTATTATAATTTTTTGTGGAATTTTCCTATCCGTGAAATATACACTCTAAAATTGGGAGGAGTGAAAAGCTCACTCTTTGAAAGAGTGACAGGCATTTTTACTATTTTTGGAGTGAATTTTATAAAAATACATTCCTTAAAGAGTGGAATTTTCCACTCTCTAGAAAGGAGTGAAATGTCTCACTCCTGAAAGAGTGACTTACGTATGCATTGCTTATTAACCAATCAGAGCAGCAAGGTGACGACACCCTTAAAAGATAAGAAAAATGATCACTTTTTCGTCCGCCAATTTACGATTAACAGATTTGGATATCAATAAAATTATTCTTTATGGAATACATAAAATAAAGGTAAGTCTTATTTAATTTTAAGCATTTATCCGTGTAGATATGTGAAACGTTAAGATTATTAGCTAAATTGTTGTATGTTGTATAGGAAAAGATTGATCGTTAGAGTGTTCAAAAGTGATTGTCTGTTATATTTCTTTATGTAGCGGTTTGAAATATAATTCTTTTAACAATTGAATACGCACTAGAGGTCTGCATGGACCGGCTCGGGCCGATTTTCACTCACGGAAGTCGTGCTGGGCCCGGGCCACACTTTTTTCTGAAGGCTCGGGCCGGGTCTAACTTATTTTTTCTGTACAAAGCCGGGACTGGTTCATTGCGAGACTTCACGGCCCAAAATTTTTAGTCCTAATTTTGACCCAGCCCGTATGAAAATCATTGCGTCAGCGTGGCCTGGTCCATTCAAAGGTCAGCAAAATTAGGCCTGGCCCAAACATTTTTGCAAAAAATGCATACATTTTCAAATGGGCATTATTCTACACTTAAGCATTAAAATTTATTATTTTTAAATAACACTAGATTTCTGCGCTTATTAAAATATAACTAAATTAAAACATAATAAAACGTGTGAAAAAGAACCTGCTTATGACGGAACCAGTTTTAAACTCACTAACGTGTTGATCCATGCATAATTAATATACTAATACATAAGAAAAGAATATATAATACATTTACACTCGCTAAGAAGGAAACTTGTCTATAAATGCATTTTTTTTTCTTTTCTATGCAATTCCGTCTTACTGTATAGCATTTTTCACATTTTTAATACTTCAAAGAAAAAAAAATCAGTGTGATGTTGAAATTCACTCGGGCCATGCTTTTAACGTTTTTTTTCGTGCCGGGCTTTTTTACCGGTCCGGGTCGGGCAAAATTTTTTTTTCTACAGGCCGGGCCGGGGCGAATTTTTCTATGAGACGGGCCAGGCCCGGGCTTGGAATTTTCAGCCCGTGCAGACCTCTAATACGCACAATGCTTAGCAAATCATTAGTTCGGGAAATGTGAATAAAAAAAATGAGTAAATATTTTATTCTTCTCTTTCAATGCTGCGTTGCAAATTTTTGCCAAAGATCAAAACAAAAAAGTTTTATCTCTTTCGTTTGAAAGGGTGACTGACTCATAAGAGAAGAATATCTGGAAGTTTAAATTTCGTAGAAGACACATTCGGAAACATTATTATTTTTTTCTTTTTTACTAATCGGATTATATACATTTAAGAGTATTTATTATTGTTTCGGAGTTAAATATGATATTTGATGTTTATGCTATTACGAAAAGGTTGGTACAGTGAAACCCCACGGTGCGACCAACTCCATTAAGCGACCACCTCCTTGAACGACCATTTTTTCATGGAACGAAATTTATTCCCATAGGCTCAATACTAATTTTACCTCCATTCAGAGACCATCCCAGTTGAACTCCCTCCATGAGAAATCAATTTCTTTGAAGAAAATGAAATAAATTCCGTTTTTTCCTGGTTGCTTGAAGAAGGTTTTATTAAAAAAAATAATTCCGGAGAGTGCATTATTCATCAAACTTCTAAACTAAGTTTAGGTTTTCTTTTATCCCGGTAACTTTTAAGTGTTTTTAAGAGTTTTTAAGTCCCTTTGTGCCTTTTTAGGCAATGAATTTAACCCTGATTACAAATTAAGAATGACGGTCAATAAACTCCTCTGCCCTATACTGTCGGAAAACTCTCATAGAAATAGATAAAGTAATGAAAGCGTCATTATTTGTTCCCGTCCACAAAAAAAATGCATTTATTTACCAAACTTCGAAAGGACTTAGAGGTAAAAATTATAAAATATAAAACTGTAAAATTAAAGCAAAGCTCACAAACAATGTATTCATTTTTAAAACTCTACAGTAATTAACTTATGTAATTAACTTTTATTTTGATACTTAAATTTTTATATTTTTTCCAAATGTGAAAAATAAATTTTAGTAACATTGTTACCATTTTTAAACAATTAAAATCTAGATTTAAACATGACTTCCATTAAGAGACCACCTCTCGGAATGACCCAATTTTATTGGAACAGTACGTGGTCGCCTTAGGGAGGTTTTACTGTATATTAATTTTTTTTTTTTTTATTGTATGTAAATATTTTTTGCGGGTTATGATTTTAAAATTTCGAGACTGAGTAATATAAAAAAAATTAATTATAGATATTCTGCATCAGTTATTAAATTTCTTTCTATTATAAAATCATTTTCTACGTTTTTGATACACGTAATTTTTAGCGCTAAACAATATAACATGATATTTAAACATTGGAATAAAATGTTTTTTTTTTTTTATGCCTGTTTTGAAGTTTATGAATAAGACTGCTTTAATATATTTTTTAAAATGCTCATATTTGCTTACATAATACAGGACTGAATATTTTTTTAAAGAGATTAATAACCACTTTTTTACACTAAAATGTTTGAAAAACAATAAGAATATTTCTAATGAAGTCATTTACTTTATTTTTAAGTTTCCTTTTTTTCTATTTCCGAGGTCAATCTTTTCCTATAAAACATATAAAATCTATTTTGCTCATAGTCACAAAATACAATATCTACGCGAATAAAAAATTTAAATTAAATATGGCTTATCGTGGGTTATGGCAATAACGGACGAAAATTAAAAATCATGATTAAGTTAAGGGATATGCTTAAAAGAAAAAAATATACATATTCCAGAAAACTCAAAATTTAGACTCCATGTTCATACTAAATAAAACAAAAGCAAATCACAGCGGATAAAAAAATTACACATTCTTAATATTTAAATCATGCTTAGAACTTATTTAAAAAAGAAGTGAATTTATAAGCATTGCGTTTAAATGGAAAGATTAAAAATATTTTAGAACAATAGCACTTTGCAAAAATAGAAATAATTTAAGGGAAAAGTACGGTTTTATATTTAAAACAAAAATTAAAATGAGATCAAACATTGTTAAACATATAACATCCACCTATTAAAAAGTTATTAATAAAACTTTAAAAGTATATCTTTATAGGGCATGCAATAAAAGCAAACACAAAGGATAAGATTCGAATAAAATATTTTAGTGTATTTCTGTCAGTAATCTAATTTAAATTCGTATGTAACTTTAGCTGAATTTTTCCTTAAAAATTCAATTAGTGTTATAAACTATGAATTAAATAAATATTGCTAATAAAGTATTTTATTACAATCTTTACCACGCTTGTATCTATTTCCATTGCATGCCGTAAAAGATGCGATTCTTTTAAAATGACCATAAAAGCAAAATAAAAAAAACCACCTACTACAAAAAAAAAAAAGAAAAAAATGAACATTTACTCCTATGAAAGAGTGACTATTCACTCCTACCAGGGGTGAAAAACTGCCCTCCTTTAGCAAGAGTGAATAGTCACTCCTCCGAAAGAGAGATTATCCACCCCTGTTTAGAGTGGATATTCACTTTCAAGGAGTGACTATTCACTCTTTCAGAGAGTCAAAAATTTCACTTTGGCTCAGAGTGAATAGTCACTCTAAAGAGTTTGGGCATATTTTGACTCTGCGATAGAGTGACTATAGTCACTCTTTTTTATTTAGAGTGCATAAGTTATATCGTAGCTTATTTATTTTTAAACGGTTGTTTCTCTTTGAATCCTTCAACACTATTGTTCCATTTTTTATAAAAACTAAAATATTTCATTAGAAATGAATTTTAAAATTTCAAATATGTATACATTTTGTAGATTTTTCAGTTACGCAAATTTTGTAAACAGATGTCTTATCTGTTTAAAAACCATAGCTCTCTTGAATCCTCCATCACTTTTAGGTAGCTTTCATTACAAAAAGCTACCTATTGCAGCCGTTCGGAGGAAAGCGATTTCAAAAAATTTTGGTATATTTTCATCGATCATGACCCCCAGACCCCGAAACCACCCTCCGTTCAAAATTGATATATATATATATATATATATATATATATATATATATCTGACCTATGTCACACTGTAACGCTCGTATTTATGAACCGATTTGGATGTAATTCGGTGTGTACATAGTACACACCAATGTCTCAACTGAGTTCGTTGGCAAGCTTCATCCGCCATTTTGTTTCAAAATGGCGGCCATTTAATTTTTTTTTTTTAATTTAAAATTTGAAATGTGGTACCAAAAAATTTAAAATGGAAAAATATTTTTTCTTATGTATTTAACTTTTATAAAAAGACTCCGGAGCAATTTTTGTTTCGTCCATATCTTAAAAAATGGCTGAGTTATAGCATTTTGAATTTCTAGCGTGTCTGACATTTTGAAACGTCCTGAATTTTGTCACGCGATAACAGGCGTATTTATGAACCGATTTGGATGTAACTTCGTTTATACATAGTACATACCAATGTCTCGACCGAGTTTGTTGGCCAGCATCATCCGCCATCTTGTTTAAAAATGGCGGCCATTTAAATTTTTAAGAAAAATTTAAATTTGAAATGTGTTACCAAAAAATTGAAAATTGAAAAAAATATTTTTTTCTTATGTGTTTGACCTTGATAAAAAGATTCGGAAGCAGTTTTTGTTTCGTCTATATCTTAAAAAATGGATGAGTTATAGCATTTTGAATTTCTAGCATGGCTGACATTTTGAAGTGTCCTGATTTTTGTCACGTGATAACAGTTGTATTTATGAACCGATTTGGATGTAATTCGGTGTGTACATAGTACACACCAATGTCTCGGCCGAGTTCGTTGGCCAGATTCATCCGCCATCTTGTTTAAAAATGGCGGCCATTTAAAAAAATTTAAAAAATTTAAAATTTAAAATGAGATACCAAAAAATTGGAAAATGAAAAAGATTTTCTACGTATGTGTTTGACCTTAATACAGAGATTCCGGAACAGGTTTTGTTTCGTCTATATCTAAAAAAATGGCTGAGTTATAGCATTTTGAATTTCTATTGTGGCTGACATTTTAAAACGACCTGATTTTTGTTACGCTATAACAGGCGTATTTATGAACCGATTTGGATGTAACTTGATTTCTACATAGTACATACCAATGTCTCGACCGAGTTCGTTGGCCAGCTTCCTTCGCCATCTTGTTTCAAAAGGGTTGCCATTTAAAAAAAAAAGTAATTTAAAATTTAAAATAAAGTATTAAAAAATTGGAAAATGAAAAAAAAAATTTTGTGTGTTTGGCCTTGATACAAAGATTCTGGAGCAGTTTTTGTTTCTGAAAATTTGTTCTTTTGTTTATATCTTAAAAAGTATTGAATTATAGCACTTTAAATTTCTAGCATGGCTAACACTTTAAAACGATCTTGTATTTGTCACGCGATAACACACGTATTCGCCTATTTCGATGGAAGAAGGCATGTGGATAGTATACATCAATATCTCAACCAAGTTCGCTGGCTAGCTTCATCAGCCATCTTGTTTCAAAATGGCGGCCATTAAATTAAAAAAAAATTATATTTAAAGTGAGGTGCAAAAAAAAAAAAAAAAAAAAAAAAAAGAAAGAAATTGAAAAAGGTTTCTTTCATAAGTATTTGACCTTGATATAAGCATTCACGAGCATTTTTTGTTTGTCTTTATCTTAAAAAATGGCTCAGATATAGCAGTTTCAATTTCTAATGTGGGTGACATTTTGAAAAACTTATTTTTTGCCTGCGACAGCACTCGTATATATCAACCGATTCCGATGTGAGTGAGCATGTGCACAGCCATTACTAAGGCCTCGACCAAGTTCACTGATTAGCCTCATCCACCATGTTGTCTTAAAATGGCAGGAACTTTAAGAAATCGCCGAATTTGGCAGCCAAATATAAGTTAGTTTAAATAAAAGCAGCTTGGATAAAGCTGACTAATTTCGCGAAATTCTCATTCATAATGATTTAGTATTGATAAAAATTAATATTGAATCTCCTATATTCGGTTTCCACTAAATTGAGCTTCGTGTGTTTGAATAATATAAGTTGGCTTTTTTAAAATAAGGCAAATGAAAGCTACCTCTTCCTCCCGGCACTGGCCGGAAGGACTTTTTTCTTTCATTCTCGAAAAAAAGCCCTGTCATTTATTTCGGATGAAACTGTAAATTACCGGAAAAATTTCAATTGCATTATGTCTAATTTAACTGTAGCTCTTCTTTGAATCCTTTAACACTATTTTTCGATTCTCGGAAGAAACTAAGATATTTAATCTGAAATGAATATCTAAAGTTCAAATATGTATAAATTTTTGTATATTTTTTTCAAATGCGTGAATTGTGTAAACTGTACTGTGTCTTATCTGTTTCAAAACGAAATATGTCTTGAATCCCCCATCATTGTTTTTTCATTCCCGAAAGAAACTGTCGTTTTTTCGAATGAATCTGTAAAGTACAACGTGTAATATCATTTTTTTTTAAGGTTTTTCAATTGTATTATGTTTTATTTATTTGTAAACGGCTGCTCTTCTTTGAATCCTTAAAACTATTTTTCAATTCCCGGAAGAAAAACAAAATATTTAATTTGAGATGAATTTTTAAATTTCAAATATGAATAAATTTTTATTATATATCTAGTTTATTTATTTCATTTATTTACTTTTCAAATACTTGTGTTTTTGAAACATTAGTTTACATAAAAATTTCACTCTCTTCCAAATATCTTCGACTAAATGACCCTAACGTGGCTCCTTTTGAATTCTTTTACACAACAGTAAGAAAAAAAAATACAAAGTCAAGTTAGCAGATTTTGTTTAGAGGTATTTTTCGGGAATACATACAATGTCACTAAACCCCCTCTTTCTCTCTCTTTTCATTTTCTAATGGGAGGAAAATGTTCTTGTAAAGCTCGAGTTACACTTATTGACCCAAGGCTATAGAACATAGATACGGAGCAAGGTTGGGGCCCTGGTGGATGACATCACGTCTTCACTTCTATCTGTATGATAAACAGGGATATAGTGGAGGGTATACGGCTGTATACGCCGTATACCGTCTGGATATTTTGAAGGAATACCGCATACCCTCTGTTTCTCAAAAAAGTCCTTCCGGCCAGTGCCGGGAGGAAGAGGTAGCTTTCATAATCCTTATTTTAAAAAAGCCAACTTATATCATTCAAACACACGAAGCTCAATTTAGTGGAAACCGAATACAGGAGATTCAATACTAATTTTTATCAATATAATGAATGAGAATTTCGCGAAATTAGTCAGCTTTATCCAAGCTGCTTTTCTTTAAAGTAACTTATATTTGGCTGCCAAATTCGGCAATTTCTTAAAGTGCCTGTCATTTTAAGACAACATGGTGGATGAGGCTAAGCAGTGAACTTGGTCGAGACCTTAGTAATTGCTGTGCACATGCTCACTCACATCGGTATCGGTTAATATATAGGAGTGCTGTCGCTTGCAAAAAAACAGATTTTTCAAAATGTCACCCACAATAGAAATTGAAACCGCTATATCTGAGCCATTTTTTAAGGTAAAGATAAACAAAAAATGCTCCTGAATCCTTATATCAAGGTCAAATACTTAGAAAGAAACCTTTTTCAATTTCTAATTTTTTTGCACCTCACTTTAAATATATATATATTTTTTAATTTAATGGCCGCCATTTTGAAACAAGATGGCTGATGAATCTGGCCAGCGAACTTGATCGAGGTGTTGATGTATACTATCCACATGCCTTCTTACATCGAAATAGGCGAATACGTGTGTTATCGCGTGACAAATACAAGATCGTTTCAAAATGTTAGCCATGCTAGAAAATGCAGTGCTATAAATCAACCATTTTTTAAGATATAAACAAAAGAACAAATTTTCAGAAACAAAAACTGCTCCGGAAACTTTGTATCAAGGCCAAACACATAAAAAATTCTTTTTCATTTTCCAATTTTTTAATACCTTATTTTGAATTTTAAATTATTTTTTTAAATGGCAACCCTTTTGAAACAAGGTGGCGAATGAAGCTGGCCAACGAACTCGGTCGAGACATTGGTATGTACTATGTACAGACCAAGTTACATCCAAATCGGTTCATAAATAGGCCTGTTATCGCGTGACAAAAATCAAGTCGTTTTAAAATGTCAGCCACAAGAGAAATTCAAAATGCTATTACTCAGCAATTTTTTTTAGATATAGACGAAAGAAAAACTGTTCCGGAATCTTTGTATTAAGGTCAAACACATACAAAAAAAAATCTTTCCATTTTCCAATTTTTTGGTATCTCATTTAATTTTTTTTATTTTTTAATTTTTTTAAATGGCCGCCATTTTGAAACAAGATGGCGGATGAAGCTGGCCAACGAACTCGATCGTGATATTTGTATGTACTATGTACACACCAAGGTACATCCAAATCGGTTCATAAATACGCCTGTTATTACGTGAGAAAAATCAGGACGTTTCAAAATGTCAGCCACGCTAGAAATTCAAAATGCTATAACTCAGCCATTTCTTAAGATATAGACGAAACAAAAGCTGCTCCCGAATCTTTTTATCAAGGTCAAACACATAAGACGAAAATATTTTTTCAATTTTCAATTTTTTGGTACCACATTTCAAATTTAAATTTTTCTTAAAAATTTAAATGGCCGCCATTTTTAAAAAAGATGGCGGATGAAGCTGGCCAACGAACCCGGTCGCGACATTGGTATGTACTATGTATAAACGAAGTTACATCCAAATCGGTTCATAAATACGCCTTTTATCGCGTGACAAAATTCAGGACGTTTCAAAATGTCAGCCACGCTAGAAATTCAAAATGCTATAACTCAGCCATTTTTTAAGATATAGACGAAACAAAAACTGCTCCGAAATCTTTGTATAAAGCTAAAATACATAAGAAAAAAATATTTTTCCATTTTCAATTGTTTGGTACCACATTTCAAATTTTAAATTTAAAAAAAAAATTAAATGGTCGCCATTTTGAAACAAAATGGCGGATGAAGCTGGCCAACGAACTGGGTCGAGAGATTGGTATGTGCTATGTACACACCGAATTACATCCAAATCGTTTCATAAATACGCCTTTTATCGCGTGACAAAATTCAGGACGTTTCAAAATTTCAGCCACGCTAGAAATTCAAAATGCTATAACTCAACCATTTTTTAAGATATAGACGAAACAAAAACTGTTCCGGAATCTTTGTATAAAGGTCAAATACATAAGAAAAAAATATTTTTCCATTTTTAATTTTTTGGTACCTCATTTCATGTTTTAAATTTTTTTAAAAATTTTAAATGGCCGCCATTTTGAAACAAAACGGCGGATGAAGCTGGCCAACGAACTCGGTCGAGACATTGGTATGTACTATGAACACAGCGAATTACATCGAAATCGGTTCATAATTACGGGAGTTACAGTGTGACATAGGTCATATATATATATATATATATATATATATATATAACCATTAATTAAACATAACCTTCCACCGTCAAATATTATGAATTAAAGCTGTAAGTATTAAAAAATAATAATAATAATAATATAAGAATTATTATGGAAGAAAAAGAAAAAAGTGGACACCGACAAAAACTGAAAAGCTTATACATTGAATTACGTTATCAAGGGCACAGAATTCAATGATATAAGCAAAATGGTTGTTTTCTGTGGGAAAAATAAGCTAAAGCTAAAAGTTATTTTCCCCTGTGCCCAAACAACCATAAAATCAAGTGAATTGATTAAAAATGAAAGCAGAATAGAAACAAATAATATGAAATGGAAGAATCAATAAAACGTATTTAAATATTTATAGGATATAAAATATAAATAATAAACACCGTACCGATTAATATTTCAGTATTTTACAAAAATCCATGCGCACATGGCTGCCAGTATATCAAAAAGATTAAGGTGAATAAAACAATTAAGAAATCACAGTAAATGATACCAAAGGATGCATTTAATACATTTTGAAATAAAATTTGAAATACCTTGTTAAACACATTTAATCTAATATAAAATAAATAGATATTAATTACATTATTTAAAATGCACTATTAAATTAATTAATAACAGTTTAACAATATCGTCAAAATTTAGCTAAAAATACCCCCTGGTGTATTAAATTATAACTGAAATGGAACTAGAAAAATTAACAATTAGAGCTATCTTAAAGAGACAAATTTAGTGCTGCCATCTAGTATTACTTCTATTAAACAACTAACGCAAGATAAATATTTGTAAGCATTTGAATGTAAATAACTGTATAAATAATTGTAAGCATTTGAATGTAAATAACTGTATAAATAATTGTAAGCATTTGAATGTAAATAACTGTATAAACAGCAAAACCAAACATATCCTTATATATACAGAATTATAAACCGAATATAAACCACACAATGTATTTAAAAACTATTGTAAATAAAATTTAAAAGCATACAATATATTCTATTAGCTAACTTATTTAAACTAAACTAAGAAATAAATAATTCTAGAACATTGATAATATATAGCATATAGCTATATGCTATAAAACAAAATAAAATTCAGTAATAATTAATATAAATAATTATTAAATATAAAATTTTTTTTTTATGAATTATATATCAGATATTTATAAAATGAACAGGAAATAAAAAACATGTGGAAGTAAATAGAAGGTTAAATGATACTTAAATACCCATTACTTAAAAAGCACAAATATAGAGTGTGGATTATCTTCAGACATCCATAAAAAACCATAAAGTATGAATGTGGGACATTCAAAAACATTAAACCGATAATAAATATTAAAAAGAATAGAGTAATAATAATAAAAATAATTACCCAATTTTAATGCATACAGTATAACTATATTTATATTATACATACTTATATGTATATTATTCACTATAAGAATGGCATACTATTAGTAATTAATATGATATTGTCCTTAGTAAATTTAAAATTTAATAACAAATAATTGTAAATTAGATTAATCAATAATTAGGCTAATTATAATATTAATGAAATTCTCCAATTACATATAAAATATCAAATCAACATCCATATAAAAAACGTAACAAAAATATAGTAATAACACAAGAGCCCCCCTTTATATATATATATATATATATATATATATATATATATATATATATATAATTAACCATTGCGTATTATCCATACAACACCACCCTCCTCCGTACTCTAACATCTACCCACCCAACCAACCTATAATATTTTTTTATATTATTTTACAATTTTTAATTTTTTATAGATATTTTTTTTATTTTATAATTTTTTTGTAATTTTGTTTACGCATGTGTTAATTTGTTTTAATAGATCATGTAAGAAAAGTACTAATTGTATATTAATGAATATATGAATTTTTTTGGAAAACCATGATTTAATGCATCATAAATTAGTTTTTTAATATTATTGTTAATTAGAGGAGAAGAACATAAACATTTTATTCTATATAAATGATTAAGTATTATATTCCGAAATACAGAATGGTGTAGACAAGATTTAAAATTTGTAAATGTATTAACTTTGAATTTAAATTCTTTACGTTTGTCATATAAATCTGTGATTGTTTTATTGTCTTTGATTGTAATTTTAAGATCTAAGAAGTTAATTGTATTGTTAGATAAAAGGTTTTCCGTTAATTGCAAATTAGTGGGATAATCAACTGGAAATC
This sequence comes from Maratus speciosus, assembly GCA_963932465.1. Taxonomy (NCBI): domain Eukaryota; kingdom Metazoa; phylum Arthropoda; class Arachnida; order Araneae; family Salticidae; genus Maratus; species Maratus speciosus. Next base: position 440,227,442 of record OZ010796.1, on the reverse strand, counting down.
GAGTAATTGCAGATTGATCAGTATCAATTAAAATGATGTCACCAATATAACGGTATAAATGTAGATTATTATTAGTAAAATTACGTTCATAATGATATAAGTATAAGTCAGAGAGTAAACTGGAAGTACAACCGCCTTGTGGTATACCGACATGCTGTAAATATAAAGTATTATCTTGCAATATATAATTATTATAGATAATGAAGTTAGTTAAAGATTTAAAATATGCAATATCTATATTAGATGGTAATTCCAGTTTTTTATAATATTTTTTAAATAATGCATTTATAATTTTATGTAAATCTAATAGGTCTATATTATTAAAAAGATCTTTGAAGTCATATGTCGTTATATTATAAACACAATGAAGATTTTTTTAAATATTAACAAGTTGATAGCTATTTTTTATACAATGTGTATTATCATTATTTGTAGTAAGTACATATAATTGATTAAGAATTTTTAAGAGAAGTGTATTGGCTTTATTATTATATGTATTACAACCAATAGTAACATATATATATATATATATATATATCAATTTTGAACGGAGGGTGGTTTCGGGGTCTGGGGGTCATGATCGATGAAAATATACCAAAATTTTTTGAAATCGCTTTCCTCCGAACGGCTGCAATAGGTAGCTTTTTGTAAAGAAAGCTACCTAAAAGCTAAGCATATACACTGTAGGGTATACCGTCTACCTTGATCGTATACCCTCTGCTTAGCGCGTATGCCCTCTGCTTTTTTTACGACTACACCACTGGTGATAAAGCTATTAACTAAGATAACTATTTTTCGAGTCTTGTATAGGAAAATGGGTACTGTCTAAAATATTTGTTTATTTTCATCAGACGACTGCTTTTACTGTTATTGTGACAGTATTATAAAAATTAATAATAATAAGTTAAAACGATGTTTTGTGCAGTTTCAACTCTCTATTATGCGTATAAAAATATTAAAGTAAGATGAGCTGCTTGAACAATAATTTATTTAATTTAGTTAAAAAAGAAAACATGTTGATTTTTTCGTGTCGCAAAAAAGAACAAGTTGGAAATTGCTCGTCAAACGTGGCAAATGAGGTGCGTTCGTACTGTAACTAGTTTTATAATTATTTTTTGCACCCCATATTGTACTGAATGTATAATTTTTTGCACTTCATAAAGCGCATAGTCTGATACATCATTAAAATGCACTTCCAATATTTTTTTCCCATTCCCCGTAATGTAACGGAACACTTTTGACTGTCCCTGTAATTAAACTATACATCCGATTTTCCTAAAATTTGAAATAGCTCAACAAAATTTTGCAACAATTATATCTTTAAAATTTCAGACCATTCGGAAGGCTGTAATATCATTAAAATGCACTTGCAATAATTTTTCCCATTGGCCGTAATGTAAAGAAAAACTTTTGACTGTCCCTGTAATTAAACTATGCATCCGATTTTCCTAAAATTTGAAAGGGCTCGACAAAATTTTGCAACAGTTATATCTTTAAAATTTCAGATCATTCGGAAGGCTCTAATATCATTAAAATCCACTTGCAATAATTTTTCCAATTGGCCGTAATGTAAAGAAAAACTTTTGACTGTCCCTGTAATTAAACTATACATCCGATTTTTCTAAAATTTGAAAGGGCTCGACAAAATTTTGCAACAGTTATATCTTTAAAATTTCAGATCATTCGGAAGGCTCTCATATCATTAAAATGTACTTGCAATAATTTTTCCCATTGGCCGTAATGTAAAGAAAAACTTTTGACTGTCCCTGTAATTAAACTATACATCCGATTTTCCTAAAATTTGAAATAGCTCAACAAAATTTTGCAACAATTATATCTTTAAAATTTCAGACCATTCGGAAGGCTGTAATATCATTAAAATGCACTTGCAATAATTTTTCCCATTGGCCGTAATGTAAAGAAAAACTTTTGACTGTTCCTGTAATTAAACTATGCATCCGATTTTCCTAAAATTTGAAAGGACTCGACAAAATTTTGCAACAGTTATATCTTTAAAATTTCAGATCATTCGGAAGGCTCTAATATCATTAAAATCCACTTGCAATAATTTTTCCCATTGGCCGTAATGTAAAGAAAAACTTTTGACTGTCCCTGTAATTAAACTATACATCCGATTTTTCTAAAATTTGAAAGGGCTCGACAAAATTTTTCAACAGTTATATCTTTAAAATTTCAGATCATTCGGAAGGCTCTCATATCATTAAAATGTACTTGCAATAATTTTTCCCATTGGCCGTAATGTAAAGAAAAACTTTTGACTGTCCCTGTAATTAAACTATACATCCGATTTTCCTAAAATTTGAAAGGGCTCGACAAAATTTTGCAACAGTTATATCTTTAAAATTTCAGATCATTCGGAAGGCTCTAATATCATTAAAATGCACTTGCAATAATTTTTCCCATTGGCCGTAATGTAAGGAAAAACTTTTGACTGTCCCTGTAATTAAACTATACATCCGATTTTCCTAAAATTTGAAAGGGCTCGACAAAATTTTGCAACAGTTATATCTTTAAAATTTCAGATCATTCGGAAGGCTGTAATATCATTAAAATGCACTTGCAATAATTTTTCCCATTGGCCGTAATGTAAAGAAAAACTTTTGACTGTCCCTGTAATTAAACTATACATCCGATTTTCATAAAATTTGAAATGGCTCGACAAAATTTTGCAACAATCATATATTTAAAATTTCAGACCATTCGGTTGGGTAGTTTTTGCTCTGTTACATGCGGACAGACAAACGGACGGACAGACGGACGGACAGACGGACAGACGGACAGACGGACGGACTGAACGACGACTATAGGTGCTACGTATTTATATAATTACGAACGCACCTAAAAAAGAATTAAAAATGATCTAACTTCAATTACGTTAACGATATGTATAAAAAAAAATACAATTATATTGGCAGTAATTTATAAATTAAAATAGGCTAAACGGGAGTCAATCCAAAGCACAATTTAGACCCAATGGTACACACTCACCATACATAGATATATACATACAGATATCATCTTAAAAACGATATAAGCATATGATATGAAAAAAAATATATATACCAACATACACGCGTACGTATGGAATAATTATAAAATTTTCAAAATCTCAAAATTTAAAGAGAGCCGTAAAATGTAAATATGTAACAGTATTTCCACAATAGAATTTTTTTCATCATTACAACACTTTCCTAACACTATATATGCTCAGAAAGTAAAAAATGTAAATGAAAAATTAAGAACGATTGGGCCATAAATTATGTTCTTACCAGAGGCGGATTTCAGATTAGGTTGAGTAGGCTGAAGCTTAGGGGCCCGGCGCTAAGAATTTTGCTCATTTTCTTTTTAAATATATCGAGTAATATATTATACAAAAAAGGAATGATGTGCAATATTCCTTGCTTTAATAACTTATTTAACCCTCCAGTTCATTAAGGTTGTTCTCAACTGCTCTGCTCAACAAGTGCAAAACACATTGACACATTTACAAATTAATTTTTTAACGGAAAGATATAAAATTGGAAAGCCTGACTAGGGAAGCGATTTGAAATCGAACTGTGTTTCAATTTTTTGATAAATAAATTACCTATTGAGTTATAAGCCATTTTGATCACGTGACAAAGATGTTTTTAACCCTTCCTTGAGTGGTTATTCTTCTTTCGCGCGGAAATTCGGTTCAAAACGCCCACTTTGACACTATTTTCTGAAATAACTATTGCGTTTGAAAAAAAAAAAAAAAAAAAAAAAAAAGAGTGAGGGGTGTTGATTACATAATTTCTGAATAACACCTGCTAGTTTCATGCATTTCCGAACAAAAATAAATGAAAACTTATGTCATAAAGTTGCCCTTTTAGATTTGAGAACAGTCTTAAGATGTAGATTGTATCCCAAACACTACTGTCTTTAAATTCTTCTATATTCGTATAAAGAAAATATTGTATTTGTGAAAATTTTTGCTTCCACTTTTTGATGGATTTACACACGGGTGTCATAGGGGCAAAGTAGTTTAGTCAGTAGAAATATGCGGGTCTTTTAGCTCGCAGGCTATCAAAGCCTGAGAGCTTATGTGCCCGCCGGTTCTGTATGTACGTACGTTTGTACGTGCGTACGTAACGCGATAACTCTCGATAGAAACATCCCATTTGCTTCAATTTTTTTTTTTCTAGTTTCATTCTGATAAGGCGCTTCCCTGATTAGTTTTGGGCGTTCATTGGTTAAGGATAAAGGGGGAAAAGGGGGGTTAGTCCACCCCCCCCCCCATCTTAATTCAGATAAATGAGTTTTTCCTGCAGAATTATTCGATTTGCTCCGAATTTGGTACACCGGTTTGTTGTGTTAAGGAACTTCCCTGATTACTTTTGGGGGTTCATTGGTTAAGGATAAAGTGGGAAAAAGGGTTTAGTCCAACCCTCTTAATTCAGATAAATGAGTTTTTCATGCAGAATTATTCGATTTGCTCCGAATTTGGTATACCGGTATATTATGTTAAGGAACTTCCCTGATTAGATTTGGGTGTTCGTTGATTAAGGATAAAGGGGGAAAAGGGGTGTTAGTCCACCCCTCTTAATTCAGATAAATGGGTTTTTCATGCAGAATTACTCGATTTGCTCCGAATTTGGTATACCGGTTTATTATGTTAAGGAGCTTCCCTGATTAATTTTGGGGCTTCATTGGTTAAGGATAAAGGGGGAAAGGGGTCTAGTCCCCCTCCCCCCTTAATTTAGATAAATGGGTTTTTTTGCAGGATTATTCGATTTGCTCCAAATTTGGTATACCGGTTTATTATGTTAAGGAGCTTCCCTGATTAGATTTGGAGGTTCATTGGTTAAGTATAAAGGGGGAAACGGTGACTAATCCCCTCTTCAATTTAGATGTTTGTTTTTTATGCAGAATTATCCGATTTGCTTCGAAAAAAATTCTACGCTCAATCCGATAAAGCGCTCCTCTGATTAGTTTTGGGGGCTCATTGGTTAAGTATAAAGGGGGAAAGAGGGGGTCCAGACTCCCCTTTAGTTTAGATAAATGGGTTTTTCAAGCAGAATTATTCTATTTGCTCCAAATTTGGTATACCGATTTATTATCTTAAGGAGCTTTCCTGATTAGAGTAGGAGGTTCATTAGTTAAAAATAAATCGGGAAAAGTGTTCTAGCCCCCCTCCTAAAATTAGATAAATGTGTTTTTCATGCAGAATTATTTGATTTGTTCCAAACTAGGTACACCGGTTTATTATGTTAAGGAACTACCTTGATTAGATTGGGAGGTTTATTGGTTAAGTATAAAGAGGGAAACGGCGGTTGGTTCCCCTTTAATTTAGATAAATGTGTTTTTCATGCAGAATTATTAGATTTGCTTCAAATTTGATATACCGGTTTATTCCGATATAGCGAACTGGGAACATTTCTTTTTATTTTATTATTATTAAATAATAATTTGCAACATTAATACCAAGTTCAGTTGCTATGCAATGTGAAGTTTATTCTGACAACATTTGTTGCTAAAGAAAAATATTTTTTAGAGTAAGCATAAATGTCTGTACAAAAATAAATTTATTCGTAAATGCACTGCAAATTCATTTTTAAGAGAAATGTATTCAAAAGATTAAAAAAATATTATCAGAATTGTATTAGATATATTACTTTAAAAGAAGGGGGGGGGGCAAAAAAGTCAAGCCTGGGGGCGCGGGAGGCGATTAATCCGCCCCTGGTTCTTACTAGCGTCACAATTACTGTACAAAAAATGCATTTGGCAGACGTAAATATGGTGTAACATACATATGAATTAATGCCACACAATCTTAAAACGCGCGTACACCAAAAAAAAAATATGAATTCTACAGATAAGGTAGTTGTAAATAAGGATCGACAGAAATAGAAGCCAAAACAGAATTTCGATAATCTTCCTATTTTCTGCGAAAAACGAAAACGAAATGAAAATTTTCCAATTTTTTAAAAATAATTAACACATACGTAAATATACATAATTCATTATACGTGTAATTATATGTGAGGCACAAGTTGGCTCTCTGTGCCTCTAGCCAAACCTTTTTATTTTGATATAGAACAGAATGTAATTAAATCATCACACAAAATGATTTTCTAATTATACGAATTTCATCTAATTAAAATATCTTCTAGGTATACATACCTCGATTTAAATTTTACTAGCAAAAGCCATGCTTTGTTTGGATTCGCGAAGCATTATTTAAGAAGATAAATATTTGAAAGTAACAATATTTTTTTATATTATTTTTGCATCTTTATTAAGCAAGAACGTTATTTTATGTTTTGGCGCGTTTTAATTTTAGAAATGTAAATTCAGCCAAATAACTAAGAATTTCCTGTGAATTTTTTATTTATGATATAAAACTGGTATAAATTAAAATATTTTCGAAGCAAAATTTTACAAAATATTTTTTAATTTTCAACTAAAAGCTTTTTTAAAGATGTTTTTACGTTTTACAATAGCCTCTGGTGATTTCTCAAATGGTTTGAAATATATATATTTCCAATCTTTGTAATTCACATCAAATAATCTTTAATAGCAATCTTAGAATAATATATTCGAAGAGGGCTTGAAGAAAGTTACTTATTCAAAATCCTATTTTCTGGAAAAACATTTGAAATCTGGTCTTGTTGGTACTAAGAATTATTAACTGTAAAACTTTTCATTCTAATTTCTTCTTTTTTTCTGCATGTTAGCATACGAGAATTTTTGATATTGTAGAATCTCTCGTAAGGCAATTTTCTATTGAATGCTAAACTTTGAATGGTTTTCACTCTTGACAACGCTACGTACATTAAGCCAACTGATATCTCTTTATCCCCAATATCTACGACTACTTTATGTAATGTTAAACCTTGGTATTTATGAATTGTAACTGCAAAAGCTAACTGCAGAGGAAATTGTTTTCTTGAGCAATTTATATTTCCATTTTTCCAGAATTTAGTTATTGGTGGAATCGGAACGTAGCCATTCTCATAAGTTGAATGACTGTAGTTTTCAAATTTAACCATTATTATTCGCGGCATCTGGTATGGCTGCCCGTGATTTTCTTCATAAATAGTATCTGCAACATAGCCTAAAGCCCCGTTTACTAAACCTTTTTCGGTCCACAAATTAGAAAGTAACATTACTTTAGACCCAATTGATAAAGTAAGAAAGTTCAAGTCCGTTTGTCATTTCAGAATCGGCCAACTTTGCTTTAGTTCAATTATGAAGAGCTTTAATCAAGGCAAAAGGTTGACGCAATTCTTTAAATTTTTCATTATTATATTCTTTTACGTTTTTATTTGTTGAAAACAGCCTAATTTCATCTTTAAATAAATGCTGTTCGCTTTTTGAAAGAGACTGTAAGCTTCTATTCTTTAATATTTCATAGTTTTCAGTAGTGCATTCTCCATTGCTAATTCGATCAAGTCTGCTACAAAATATTTGTTGATTTTCATCTTGCCGGACGGATGATGATAAAAACAATATTTTTGTATAGTGGAAGAAAATAACAATTGTCCTTCCAAAAGAAACTCACTTCCTTGATTTTTGTCACTGTAAAAAGGCCTGTCGTTTACTGGAGGTAGTTGTTTGATATCTGCAAATAGATATAAGAACATTCCACAAAAAAGGTTCATCTTGTTTCGATGGCACAGCACTACGTAGTCGTAAATCTATTTTTGGCAAAAGACTGCATCCAATCATACTCATTTCATCTATAAAAATGAATTTACAATTTCGAGACTCTTCCTGAAGTTGGCCAATCGAATATGAACTAAGGTCTATTAGCTTGTGAATTAGTCCCAATAAAAGTTTTGAATAAATCCTTGATCCATTTATATTGACTGCGACAACACCAGTTGGTGCAAGCAATTGAAAAGAAGATGAGCCAAATGTTTCATTTAATCGAGCAGTGAAGTAATGTATTAAAGTACTTTTCCCAGAACCTGATTTTCCTTGGACAACAATTATTTTTAGTGGCATTTCTCGCTTATGACCTTGCAAGAAATTGAGCTGTTCTTCAAAAATATTTGTTTTATTTCTGTTCTTGGAAAAAGACGAAATTTGGCAAATTAGAAAGAACAGTGACACAACCACTTTTTTCACTCTCATTCACCTTTTTATTTTCAATAAAATTCTGTAATTTACTAAGCAAATCTTGACTTTGAATGGTATGCCAGTTATACCTTATATCAATGTCCTTTCTGCCCAAATCTAATTCATCCTGTGCATTATTTTGTCTTGAAGTGACATTCATCCAGTCAAATTTTTTATCTATTTCAGTAGATTCAATTTCTTCAAATTCTTCCTCGTCTTCTAAATTTTGCAACAGATATTCCAAATCCAATCTCTGAATTTCGTTATTCTCAAAATGTTGTTAATATATAACTTTCCATGAAGTATTATTTGGATTCATAATTTGAAAATCACGCCAAGGAATATGCAACATAACTTATTGCTTATAGAAATCTTCATTATTTACATTATTGGGATCATATTTCAATTTCGGTATAATTCTGGGGATAAATGTTTTTTTTTCTAATACTGAAATTTTCACAGCGTTTATAAACGTTTTTGAAATATTGCTGCAAGGACATATTTTCAAATCTCACTGGGCGTTGCTCGTACTTTTCTAAAATATTTGAAACGAATATGCATCCTTCTCCTTATTCGTATCTAATTGTTCCCATGCGTTCCTTGCTAAATTAATGGTGACAAACTGACGTGATGACTTATACAAAGGCCATCCCATTAACACCCAAAATATTTCCTGGGCAGAATAATCACGTTCAGCACACATTTTTATTAAAATCTTCTGAATTATCTGCTGAACATTGATATTATCGCGTGATTCTTGAACTGTTTGTCTGATGAAATCTTTCATCCCTTCTGATCTGGGTTCACCTTTACTAGCATATTTAGCAATATATTTTAGAACTGCATGAATGGAAATGACTGCTTAGGAATCCATGTTTGCTCGCCAAATTTTTAAAATTTGTGGGCTGTGACTGTTTATATAAGGACTATTTCTTTTTGAAATGTATTCGGGTTCATTAGTAAGGAACGGAATTTTACTTTCGTGAGAACATTCTTTGGGAAATTTGAAACGGTATGTGACTTCAGAAGAATCTTTTTTCTTTCTCTTACAATAAGCTTTAGAACATTTATGCATTTGTACTGCACGTATTAAGTGATTATAGTCAGCAGCTTCATCAGGCACATCCGTAAAATGATATTTAGATGGATGTATATCATAAACTTGATTAGGATCTGGTTGCCAAGTCGATATGAATTCGTCAAAGTAATTTACAATTTTACGTATCTTTTCATCATCATTTGAAAGAAGATTGTTTACATCAGGAGCATCTTCAAACCAGAAAAGACCACGCATGTGAGGACTACCTCTATGTTGAAACTCAATACGGAACCAAAAGTCCTAGACTTTGAAATATTTCTTGAAAAAATGTTCCATAAAAAAATTCAACCGCTTATGAAAAAAGTAAGCAACGATTAAAGGATTACAATTCAACATTTTTGATTTTCTGATGAATTCAGAATTTTGGTTACAATTAGTGTAAACATAGTCTGCATCAATAATGCGATAAATTTCAGGCCAGTATAAATCAGCTGCACTAAGTGTAATGAAAACAGTAGGAGTTCCCAGTTCCTCAACCATGTCTAACAACTCTCGTGATCTGATAAACCAATAAGAGCTCGATGATCTTAAATTAGCATTGAAAGATAAAATCGACTTGTACAATGTAGGGTCTTTCTGCAACCGTTCCTGGAATTTTTCAACTGTTTCAACATCATGTAGGCGAGAATTATTTTTAATACAAATAATTCCATTTTGTAATGCTGTCCAACGCCTTATGCTATTGAAAGCAAAAAATCTAAATCTTGGATGCCGTGCAAATCTTCCACCGTCATATATCATGAGAAATTTAAAGTATTCTTTTGGTGTAATTTTATGAACTCTAGCATCTCTAAGATCACCTCTTCCTGTTGGAAATAACGTAGGAAAAGCTCTACAAATATATCCATCACATGAAAATTCATTTATAGGCTCAGTATCTATCTGAGGCCAAGGAATGATACTGCATTCATAATTTCCTTCTTTAGTACATGACATACTATTTATTGCCTCTCGATTACATCTGAAAATCACATCTGGGGCTCCAGATTCATATATATTGTTTGTCCATGGACATTGATCATCTACAGAATTCAAAGTTTTTTCAACTGAAGGTAAATAAATCTGCTGTTGCTCTTGACTGAGTATTATTCGCCGAAAAATATTTTCATTTTCGGGTAAACTTTGCAAATTATTTTCATCAATAGTAATATAGCGATACCAAGGATTATTTTCCTTTAGATATTCTAAAGCCGACTTAACGTTTTTATGATTTACTATAAAATCTTTGAATTCTTCACCATCTTGTCATCTAACAAAGATGTACTGTGATATAGTATCTATGGAATGATGTAATAAAGTACAAAATTCTGTAATATCTTGATGAAAATTAATAACTTGCTCACTGTATCCAAGCTGACCACCTTTAATGAGATAAACAGTAATAACTGGATGAATTTGGGCAATTAACTACTCCTCAACGAAAGTTAAGTTCTTCAATATTTCCGGTTCTGGACCTGGATCCATATTATTAGCTACAGAGAAAATATTTAGTTCATTATTTACTATACATTTATGGCAAGTCTTACTAGATCCGTCAGATTGAATATGCATGTCAAACCAACGTCGATGACAAGTTTTACAAAAATATAATTTAATTTTTTTTTGTGCATCTTCGAAATGTAAAGCATATTTCCTAGCACATGCATTATCTGTCAGAAGAGATTCGTCGTTTTATGTGCTGGTATCTAATCTCTTGCCTTAAAGCTAAATCATGTTCGCGTTCTTTTCGACCAGTAAGTGTACGTTTTCTTGGCATTCTTTATAATAGAACTAAGATATTCTATAAATTGTTTTTAAACGGCCAACATATTAAAAATAATACTAATAGCAATTACTTCTTAATAGTAAATATGTTTCATTTGGTTAAATTTTCAACCTTCGAATTCGAATAACACTTTATATAACGAATTTAACATTTAATTTTATTTGTTTACAAGTTTTTTGTTGCCATTTTACAAAAAAACAAAAAACAAAAAAACATAATATAATTCTTTTAAAATGCGTAAGTTTCGTCTGCGTAAATTATTTCACATAATAAGAATAAGTTGTGTATTTGAATTCTTAACACTAAAAATACTTAATTTAATTAAATAATTGAATTTTCACAAATTTTAATTCATTAAAAATATGCTATAATTTTCCTGAAAAAAGTATTTTAAAAATTTCACAAAAGAAATCGTGAAACTATTATATGATTAAAAGGAATGAGAGCCAAAATATGCGCCATCTCCAACCAATCTTAATAAAGTATTCTATTAAAATGTATATTTTCCTCTCAAACAACATACATTTTTAATATAAGAAAGTTTAATGTAAGTAAAGTTTTAAGCTGTAGCCGGTATTACGATAATTCTTTTACCTTACATATTACGTATGCACGCTGCAATATTAAAAAGCTGTAGCCGGTATTACGATAATTCTTTTGCTTCACATGCAAATAATTAGAGATATGCATATTATGTATGCCACGCTGCAATTTTAAAAACCTCCAGCGGGTATTACGATAAATCTTTTATCTCACATGCAAATAATTAGAGATTATTTAATTCCGCCTAATTATTACAATTTTTTTTTAGATAAACGCAAACATTTTATCACAAACTCCAACAAAACTTTTTATTCTATTTATGCCTTATTCTAAAAAGACAGCTTTATCGTCTGCTGCCATAGTAACATGATAAATTAAATTGTATTAAAAAAATGAGCAGTAGTAGAAAAATATTTTACTAATTCGAATAGTTATTTTTAATTTTGGTTTTAGAATTCAATTCGTGAACTCCCGTGCATAGAACGGGTTAAACAGCTAGTTAAATTTAAGACATAGTTTTTGAGATATTTTGGCAAAATAATGAAAATATATTTTATTTATTTAATTATTCATGATTCTATCTATAAGTACTGACTCCATTATTCCTTAATTTTTTTTCTGAAAATATACGTGTTTCTTTTCATTTTCATTTTTTTTTTTTTTTTTTCAAAAATGCGACTGTAATGGAAAAACATGTAAAATAAATTAATTCAAATAATAACTTTTTTAAGGTTATTCTGTAAATAAATAAATAAATAAATAACATTGTGCAAATCTACAAGTCATAATGTATTTTTAAGTTTAATTTCAAGTAAAAATACTGAATAGTTTTTTTGTAAAGTGTACGACAAAATGTAATTTGAGTAGACTAGTAGAGGATTCGCTTATCTCATCCTAATAATGATTTTTGCAAATGATCATCTGTTATACTACACTCAAAGTGTATTCGAAACACTTCTGCGGTTTCAAACTAAGAATTTTCTATTACTGTTAAGTCTGCAGCTTTTGATGAGCTCGTGAAAAGCGTCTTCAAAGTTTAGCCATATATGCATTTCTTGCTTTATAATTCGTTAACCCGTCTTGAGTCAGACATGACTGATAATTATAAACAGTGAAGTTCATAGCAATAACTAAAGAATGTCTCATTTGAGCCGATACAGCTCAAATAAATGAGTAATGTGGAAGATTTTTGAAGGAAGAAACGAGATTTTTGGAATACAAATAGTTTCGGTCGAGTTCCGGTCCGGCCGAATTTTTGGCAGCATTTTCGCCGAAAACGAATTTTCTGCGAAACTCAGATTTTGGAACTTCAAATATTTTCTGCCACATTTTCTGATAACATAAAAAGCATGATACTTGCAAGCATGATTAGAGACGTGATTTGCAACCAAATATTTTTTTTAATTAATAAAATAATTAACATCTTATACTAAGTTAGAAGCGATTATTGCATCAAGTTGTCAGCTTTTTTTCTTTCTTGTGCTATCGCGGCCCTAATTTCGGTAAAAATTGTCAAATTTTGACAGCATTCTCAGAAAAATATTTTGCCTTTACACAGGGCTCGAAATGTACCTTAGCAAATCAGAACAATAATTTGGTTCGTGAAATTATGAGAAATATTATTCCGCTTCCTAAAATTATGGTGAATACCATTTCTGTTCGTGCAATTAGTAAAACATATTATTACAGCTTTATATGTACAACTTTTTGTGCTATCTGCAACTTTTTATTTAGAATCTCGAATGCATTTTTTAAACTGTTTTTATATTATTAGATAAAAATTTGTATATACTTCGATCTTTCGTCAACAATTGTTTTGAAATACTAGCGTTCTAGCTCGTGGATTTTCTCCATTTCGAGCCTTTACGAAAAACGAATGATGATGATGATAATAATAATAATAATAATAACAATAATAATAATAATAATAATGAGAGAGAGAAAATGGTTTTAGTACATAGTTTCTTAATAAGCGCACTTTCCTATTTGATACTTTTTGAATAAACAAAAGAATTAAAAAATGTGTCTGAAATTAACCAGTTTGAATTTGACATCAGCCTTAAAGTAAACAAAATATACTTACTTAAAATTTAAGCCGGTAAGTAAAACAAATACGTAATGTAAATAAAATATATATACTGGAAATTAGCATATAATTTAAATCACAAGAAAGTCCTTTTTAATTAATTAATCTTTCCCAAATTTCCCTTAATGCTTTTTTGATTTGTGGTCTGGATCATCGGAACAGAATTCTACTGATACAGAAATACTGAACAATCCCAGCAATTTCTCGCGCGCAGCTGTCTGTTTAAGAGCATTCGTCTGCTTCTCAAGGTTTCTTTAATCTTTCCTCCTAGGAAGCAGTTTCGCTATGACCAACACCTGATTTGCAGGAGTTGGCAAGCGTGCGCTTGTCTCCTCCCCCTCTCCCTGTTTACCCGGGTTTGGATTTGATTTCAAACAGGAAATGACGTGAATAGACCTTGAAAATCGACTTGCCAGAAATACTTCGTGATTGCCTTTTCCGAGTGAAATTCAGCGCCATCTATTGGAAAAATTAGACTTGGTGGATGTCTGATAGTCACCTTTAAACCAGAAATAATACATGAAACTTTTAAAATACCTGAATAAAAATAAATTTTCCAAAATTTCCCACTTAAAAGTTCAAAGCACAACTATTACCGAAAATATTATATGGAAGTTTCCATGGGTATTTAGACATGTTTTATGTACAGTAGCGCTCAAAAGTATTTTGACAACCTTATATTCTCTCTTATTTTATTTAATATAAAAATGTAAAAGAAAATATATTCCCTATAATTGTGAACACTATGACTGCAGTTATTCAAATGTATCAAGTTTCAACTTGTTTGTTTACATTCGGCGCCACCGAAGAAATGTGACTCCTCCTTAGCACAAAAATATTTTGACAATTAGTTTGCATTTAATTGTTGAAGGTGTCAGTGGCGCTATAGATTCGATTAGTGTTTATATCGACTTAAATTTTGATTAAAAAAAATTCGGTTTATTATGTGCGTGAAATATAGCTTTTTCTTATTTACAAATAAATTTGTTTTCAAATTCCGGTGTCAGTCATTAAATTCAACACTTTAGCAATGGAATTGCTTTGCCCCTGAAAGGGTTATGCCGTTTTACAAATGCGACTCTAGCCTTCCTATTCTTAGTAGATAACAAACGTGTTTTGCTGGTCTTCTGCCATGTAAACCATAGAAGTTTAGGCGTCGTTTGACTGATGAAACGTGTATGTCTATGCCGTAATTTTCTTTCAATTCATTTTTTATTATTACAGCGGACTTACGACAATCACTGGTAGATATCATTTTTAGAATACAGTCAACATTGTAAGTTTTTTTTTTTTTTTTGGATGGCTACTTTGAGGCTTATTTTCGATGTATTTCTGTTTATTAAAAACATTATTCCATGAAATAACAAGTTGCCGAGACCCGTTAAAAGAACGAGCTAATTCTGCTTGCAGTCTACCTTTCTTAAGTGCGTTTACAGCGGCTTTTCTAGAATAGCTTAATTTTTTTTTACATTTCGGCATTTAAAAATAATCACAATAAGTCGATATAAACACTAATCGAAGCTATAGCGCCACTGACAACTTCAACAATTAAATGCAAACTAATTGTCAAAATACTTTTGAGCTATGGAGGAGTCATATTTCTTCGGTGGCGCCGAATATAAACAAATAAGTCGAAACTTGATACATTTGAATAACTGCAGTCATAGTGTTCTCAATTATAGGGAATATATTTTCTTTTACATTTTTATATTAAATAAAATAAGAGAGAAAATAAGGTTCTCAAGATACTTTTGAGCGCTACTGTATTAAAAATATAGTATTTTAGTGTGGCACACCTCTTTTTTAAGCGCGTTCATAATTATATAAATACGTAGCATCTATAGTCGTCGTTCGGTCCGTCTGTCTGTCCTTCTGTCCGCGTATAACAGAGCAAAATATACCCAACCGAATGGTCTGAAATTTTAAATATATAATTGTTGGAAAATTTTGTCGTGTCATTTCAAATTTTACAAGAATCGGATGTATAGTTTAATTACAGGGACAGTCAAAAATTTTCCGTTACATTACGGCTAATGGAAAAATATTATTTCAAGTGCATTTTAATGGCGTTACAGCCTTTCGAACCGAATGAAATTGATATGCACTTATGAAGTGCACTAAAATATACATTCAGTACACTATGCGGGGCAAAAAATATTTATAAAACTATTTATAGTACGAACGTTTTATAGTACGAAACATTTGCCACGTTTGACGTGCAATTTCCTACTTCTTTTATTTTTTTCTTTAATTTTGTATTTCTATTCATAGTGCAATGATCATATAAATGAACTTTTACATAAGAAATGTGTTAAGTGTATGTCTAAAAGCGACCATGTTGAACAAATTTAAACTAAAAAAATGTTTAAAATATTTTAACGGTGTACTGCTTGTATAAATGTAGTATGTTCCCAATTGAGCATCATCGAAGGAAATGGGTAAAAAGAAAACTTTTTATGGTTCTTTTGCAGACCAACATACACAATATATAAACATATAACATGAAATATGCATTTTAAACTCTGAAATAGGATAACACGTGGTGGGAAACTAAGTATAATGGGAATAAGAAAGCCCGCTATCAGATAAGTATTTTTTGAGGGGAAAGAAAAAATGGCTACTTAAAATTGATAAAGTTCCAAATCTGGAAATGCCACTTGTGAATTATGTTATTCATGCAGTCTCTGTATTTAAAATCTTGGTCTGTTCTTAAGAAAATACAAATTCAGTTATAAAATTAATTAGTTAATCAATTTTATCAAAAGTAATGCAACATGTGAGAGTTTCTTCAGGAATTTTCATGAAGATGCAGCGTGTATAACACTTTCCTGCCCGAGGTAAGTTGCCAAAGAACAACAAAATTTTTCTAGATGTAAATGCAAAGATATATGGCCTTAAGAAATTCGGAGATGTATGTTAAGATCATATTTATAATACAATTTTTATCCTTTAATTATTTTGAATGTTAAAGGATTTATCAAAATTGTTTATCTCCTTTAGCCTTTTTCCGTCTGAGTAAGAGTTCATTCATTTTTTATATGATACAAATTATATGTTACAGAGCAGAAGAGGGGTTCATCACGATTTGAAAGATGCTCAGGTGGGGTGCGGCCAAAAAAAAGGTTGGGAACCACTGATATACAAGCATGAGAGTCTTCCGAGAATTCGTGGATTTTCAAATATTCGATCTCAAAAAAATCTTTTCCCTCTGAGTTAATTATTTTTTAAAGAAATGTCTACTACTGCGTGAACCTTGTAGTGCACTATTTGTTACTTCAATGTATATGTCAATACTTTGTCAAATTAATAAATTTGTTAGGTTGCTCACGAATAAAATTTATTTATGTCACGAGATGCTTATTCACATGCTTTTTATATTTTTATTAGTCATTTTAGTATAATTTAATATAAAGCATTTAATTTATTTCCTTCCTCCCCCCCCCTGCACCCCTTCATGCAACCATCCAGACAAGTAAAGTTCATATACTTTAAATAATATACATTCACTCAAAATGTATGACTCAAACAGTACAGAATTTTTGCATTTGTGTGTGAATATATTGAACTTTTATTTTAGCTGGGCACCATAAATCGCCAGATATTGTTGCCATCGTTATCATTTGATAAAAAGTATTCCTCTTATTATATAAACCTTTCACTCATTTAACATCTAAAAAACATGCCTTACACTCATATCATTTAAAATACCAAACGATCTTTAATATTACGTTGAGTAAAATGTCTTCCGCCATTTTTTTTTTTTTTTTTTTTTTTTTTTTTTTTTTTTTACTGTAAAAGGATAAACACATACGAAATCATCAAAACTAATGATATAGTAATCTCTATTTAAATATGCAATCGTGTGCCAATGTTTTGGCAACTTTGCAATCCCTCCTGCAAAAAAATGGGGCGAGCGCAAGTCCAGAAAGAGATCGACCACATTTTTGACCTCCTCATTTGAAACGAAGATCGCGCCATCAAGATGCAGCTACAGATGAGAAAACAGGTAGAAATCTGAAGGGGCCGTGGCCGGGGCTGTATGGTGCATGTTACATCAAATCCCACTCTAGCTTGAAGAGCGTCCAACCGGTCATCGTACTGACGTGTGGCCGCGCGCTATCTTGATGAAAGAGAACCACCTTCCTTCTAGACTCGTTTCTTCGTTTTTCGCGAATGGCCAAGCGAACTTTGATTAGCATGTTGTTGTATATTGCACTGTTTATTGTCTGTCCGCTTTTCACGTACCCTTTTTACAGAATTCCGCGATAATCTCGCCAAATGCAGAGAAGCACCTTCTTGTTGGTTAGGGCACGTCTTGAAACCGAGCCTGCTGATTCCCCAGGTGCTGACCACCCTCCTTTACGGTTTGTATTGTTGTAGTACACCCATTTTCCACCCCAGGTTACAATTCTGTCCAGAATTTTCTCTTTCCTTTGATCTCTGAGCATAGCCAAACAACATTTTTTTCTCTTGCGCTTGCCTTCAGCAGTCAATTCGTGAGACACCCAGTGGTTGAATTTAAACGTTAGATTTATGCGTTTCAGAGCGTAAACTATTGTTTTTTGGGAAACGTTAAGCTCTAATGCAATAGTTCGATTTGACATATTTCTGTTTTGATCAATGATTTGCTTTAACTGCTCACAATCGACATCAATAAGGCGGCCAGAACGTGGTTCATCTTCAATGTCGAAATTCCAGCTTGAGACTTCCGAAACCAAACTTTGATTGTATCATAAGAAACAGTATTGATACCTAAACTTTCACACATTTTTCTGTGGCATTCAGTCGCGCTGAGTTTGTTACGGAACTCATTGTACATAATTGTTCTGAGTTGCTGACGTCATAGCTCCATTTTAAACATTTTTTCGAAGCACAAGATAATAAATTTTTAACAAACAAATTACACAGTCGTGTATTTCCTATGATCAGCTTTCTAATGCAAAAACTGTTTAATTGGAAAACTAACAATTGCACAAATGACAGCTGATGACGCGAAGGTATCTCCCCTTGGCGGAAAACTTTTAGTCAACGTAATATATATATATATATATATATATATATATATATGAAATAATACTACAAACTGAGCATTTTATTTAAAGATTAAAGCACTGTTTCTAATTTAAACACACAAGACATAAAAGCTACCACTGCTGAGAAAAAATCCTATTGTCAGGTTTGGCGCAATGCTATAGAAAAGTACCAAATATATATATATTGCTTCATTTTATTAATCAGACTAAAAGCGAGTTAATCTCGATCCTAACATTTAATAAAATCAATATTTTTCGTTACTTTGCTGTACTTCAACTGCTTGCGAACCAACGGTTTAACAGTATGCGAAGTTCTCGTCGCTTCACGAGCCGTCGATGTACAACAGAGCTAAGCAAAATCGAGACAATTACACAACAATCGTTGTTACAGCGCACCATTCCAGCAGAATATTTAAAAATTCAAGGAGGACCTTCCTTGCCATAGCCAAAAACATATACATGAAATTTCGTTCAATTCTATGCATAATTTCATATAGTTTTCGACAGTAGGACGTGTACACATACGGGCACACGGACGGACAGACAGATATTTTGTATAAACATGTATTTTCGGATCTCTGACCCTTAAAACGTGTAAATCCGTCGAAAACTGGAAATCGAAAAAAATCTCGGGCACAAAACTTTCTAGGGAAGTAATAATGTTTAAAGCGTTTCAAATATTTTGGTAAATTAAGGCGTGATCGTGAAAAGAAAATTTACCGCATTCATGAAAATAACAACTGTAATTTTGCGATAGGTTATTTTCCTGCTGAATTGCTTGAAAAGTTATAGATGACAGAATTCATTAGCTTCAGTACGATTATTAAGTAATTTCAACCTCAGGTATTAAAATATAGCATTAAAATATGTATTGTAAATGCTTAGTTCGGGTAAAACGATGAAAAATATTCGAGAAAACAGTTGGGAAAGAGCATGCCTATATTCTGTTACAGGATTCGACACTGTACTTCTCCGTATTTACCACTTCATTACACTGTAAAAAAAAATCTGTAATCCTACAAAACTAGTTTTTGTAAAACTACAGAAATCTGCATGTTTACTAGAATTTTATCTGTAACCGGGTATAATATTTACCACTCGCATAGTAGAAATACATGAAATATCTTAGTCTCCCATGTCAGCCAATGAGAAAGGACTTCAATGATGACGTAATGACTATTCACGCAACCACAGAGGTGTTCAAGGTATCCATCTTGATTATGATTTCAAATTAGGATGTAAGTAAATATTTCGTCTTTATGAGTTAAATTTTGTTATATTTCCATTCTCCTTGATTCCTAATAAGTAAAAATGAACTACACAGTAAGACCGTTTGATTTCGAATTATAATGTAACATGATTTTAGCAGGTATTAATGCGATATCATCCTATTATTTTATTGTTAAATATTTATCGTTCAGTCAAATGACTATTCTTTACATCAGTGTTTACTGCATGCGTGCAATTTCCAATGTTTTATGTAAAAAATAATATTTTATTGCAATATGGTTAGCAGATTAAATATTTTATTTCTAATTAGTGATGCAATGAATAGTACCCCCCCCCCCCCCTTTGACTGATAATGAAGGCTAAATATTCCACTATTCTTCTGCAGAATACTTAAAATGTATACCAAAATTATCTTTCTTAATATTAGAGTCGTGCCGTGTAATCGGTATTTATTGTACTAGATTCCGGCATCGGGTCGGGTTTACCTTACTTTTTTGGTTCGGATCGGGTCGGTTTGGGTTTTGAATCTTGTGTGTCGGGTTCGGGTTGACTGATTTTTCAAAAGAATGTCCAAAATATTTTTTTTCAGGTTAAAAATCTAGGTATTGGGCAGATGTGCCAGCAATGGATAAAATTGAAAGTTTGTTTATAAAAAAAATTTATACAATAAAAATTTTACTTTAAAAATTTTCTTCATAACATCCCCCCCCCCCCTCACGCTTACATGTTTTATAATCTGTGTTATTGTTGATACTCTTAATCAAACCAATTAGGAAGCAAAAAGTGATCCTTCGAAGTTCCACTATTTTTCATTTATGTTGGCGAACATGCAAAGAGGTGGTTTAAATTAATAAATTTTATATATTCTTTTACTTTCCTGCAAAATTTCCTGCAAAATTTGTTTTTGTTTTGGTAGTAATAAAAATTTTTGAATATGATCATTCTAGACATTTCATCAATCGCACACTAGATGAAGCAATGGTAGCCCAATCTCCAGTTGAAAAAAGTTGCATAAGATTTCAATTGTATAAAGTAAAAGATTATTTCAAGATCAGAAGTGATTTTGCTTCATATATTTTTTATGCTTTCTGAATATTAATGACTTGTTTATGCATAGATGTAATAGTTTCCCTGTTTATGGAACATTATACTGTATATTATCAATAATATAAACTAAGCCTTTAAGCATGGATTAAACTAAGCATGGGACAAATTTTGAAACTTGCAATTTCTTTAATTATAAAATTGTTTCTGAAAATTACGTTTCTATATTGTTCAGGGACATTAGAAAGTGTTTCATTTTGTATTCTGTAAACTGAAATATTGTTTTTGTGTCAAACAAAGTTCATTTTCTTATTTTTGTAAAATGTGTCCCATTCCTCCATACTCTCTCCTATGCTTCTAACTCTGAATATTGGGCCCTTTTCTATGCATACACACATATCATGGGTATGTGTTTTAAAACTATCAGAAATATTATACATATGTTTGCGTGTATATGAAAAATGAAATGTTGGTAAAATTTTTCTATTCCTAGAGAAGGATAAATGGTTCTTAACTGTGCCTTTAAATAAAAAGAATTTATCACATTTCTTATATGTATTTTTTTCTTAACTTTTAACTCATGTTACCGGCCTCTCAGACCACAGCTTTTTTTTTAAATTTTTATAGTTTTGCAATTATTTATGTACTTGCAATTTTTAGTTTAACTATAAACACTACCGAAATTTTGTTCCGTTGTGAACTTTAGTACTATCACCAGACACTTTTGAATAGGTGAATTTTAATTAAAACAGTCCTGTACAAAAAGTTCAGTACAAAAACACCATCCTATGAGTTAATCGTGCCTTTTATTCATCTTTCGATAAAGCGGTCTCACAGACAACTTCACACTAATTGACTTCACACTAGTTGTGACAATTTCTGTGACATCAGTTAAAGGTTAAGGATTAAATTTAATAATAGCTCATTCATATTGAAATATGTATTTATTTTATCTGAAAAATTGTTCTGCTCAAACTTTTTGTGAAAATCTTAGACTTGGAAAAAACCTAAATATAAACAACTGCATTTTAATTTTACGTGAGTTTGAGCGATAAAATGCCGAGTTTTTACTTTCTCATGCAAAGAGAGATATAGGGTAGGTAGGGGTAAAGATATGAGCGGGGCAAAAATACGCACCGGCTGATTTCATATGAAGCAACATTTCAGCTCTCATGACCAATAGGTGGCAGTTTTGTTTCAAGTGTACTAGTCATTTGTTTAAACCTTTGATTAAAAGTAGCAATTTGTGCTAAGAAAATGAGGTAAGTTTAAATTTTCGAATTTTGATCTAATATTTTTTAAATTTCACTTTATTTTTTAGCTGATAGTACCTGGAATTTTTACAAATCCAAAATTTTAGTGGAGATCGAAATATTTTTAGCTTCTAAATGCCGTAGTTTACCTCGATCACATTTGTTTATACTTATAGGTAGCCGGTTAAGCAAAATACTGCAGAATAGGGTAAAAGTACGCATCCTTCTTGGGACAAAGATACGAACATGTTTAAGATATGGGACTTTGCCCTATCATTTTAGCTAGATGCAAAGCTTTTCACAATTTCTAAATTTATATTATATAAAATATAATAGCTGCTTAACTAATATAAGTTAGTAAACTACATTTTCCTTTTTCTAGTTAAGTTTTTTTTTTTTTTTTTTTTAAATATAGAACGTTGGTATCTACCTACCTACTTTTAAAAATCAATATTGTTTCATGAATCGCTTTTGTTTTAAACCTTAATCCTTAACTCCTGTTAACGGTCTCGCCGATTGCTGCAATATTCAGTTTTCACAGTTTAACTTGTAATTTTCAATTTAAATAGTTATGTTAGTTTAATTTTGATTCGTTTGGTAAATTAGAAGTATAGCTGAAGACTTCTGAATGCTGGAAATTTTACTATAATAGCCCTTTGCATAAAGTTTAGCGCAGAAACCGCCTCTTATGAGTCAGTCAACCATTTTATTCAATCAACGATTAAGCGGTCTCGGAGACCACTTACAGTATTTATGAAACTATTTTTGTCACAACAGTTGGAGGTTAACTGCTATTTGTGATCTCGCAGACCGCTGTTCTTTTCATGGTCTAGTTTAGAATTTTCAGTTTAAATATTATCAAAATTTACTAATGCTTTTACATTACTCATTCATTTTAGTGAAAATAGGGGCAAAATTCGGCCGTAATGGGGAAAAAATGCGCACTGCGAATCTTTTGCCTCATCACTACATACTTTTAGCCCAACGAATAGGGCAAAGATACGCAGAGCAATGTTTTTTTTAAAATTACAATTTCTCACGGAATTATAATTTGACAGAATGTCGTTTGATAGTGGTCGTTTGATAGTGGAACGTGCCTAAGGTTTTAATACAACATTTTAATCAGTCGTCACATAAGTTTAGATCAATGTGCTCGTTAAAAATCAAAATTAATAAGTGCGTAACTTTAGCCCCCACCTATCCTACATCACTTAGGTGTGTCATGTGATTGTGAGCCATGTTGTGGACAACTTGTCAGCAAGCGCCATTGAGATCAACCATGATGGTGAATATCGATGGCGCTTTTTAACAAGCTGTCCTCACTTCAAGTACTTGTGGGCATGATACCCACATATGTTTGAATATTAAAGTATATACATTTGTCCATTTGCCTACATAAAACATTGTTATTAGAGATGTAATTGTAGATTACATTTCATAATATCAATAAAACAGGATTTCCTTTCCTTTTATTTCGGGTTCGTGTTGAAATAGGCTTGGGTTGAGTTGCAGGTTGCCGGAAATTATTTTGGCTGATTCTGGCCAGGTTGCGGATCGAGGAAATATTTTTGGAGGGTTCGGGTCGAGTTGCGGGTTGACTTAAGTATAATATTCGGTTTTGTGTCTGGTGCAACTTGACCCGTGCAGGACTACTCTGTAGTCGGGAAATTTTTAATATATCAGGATTCGTACGGTCCTTAAAAGTACTTGCATTTTTCAAAAGTTTTTTTTTGTGCTTGAAAGTGCTTATTTTCATACAAAAATTTTTAAAAGCTCTTTAAAGTGCTTTACTGTCATATTATTTCTTAATCGGGGGGGTGGAACTCTTCTGCATTTCTTTTCATTTCTGATTTAAAAAATAAAGATAAAACCGCCATTGCTAACCTTTCTTCTGAAATTTCACCTCCCCTTTTTACTCCCTTCTCCACAATACCAAAGTTTAAACTGTTTAAAACTTTTTTTTTTTAATTCTTTAACTGATGTTACCGGTCTCACAGACTAGTGCTTTTTTCAATTTTCATAGTTTAACTTGCAAATTTCAGTTTATTACAAACACTACTGAAATTTTGTTTCACTTTAGTACTAACACCAGAGACTTTTGAATAGGTGAATTTTAAATATAACACTCCTGTGCAAAAAGTTTAGTACAAAAACATCCTATGAATTTATCGCGGCTTTTATTCATCTTTCGTTGGAGCGGTCTCACAGACCGCTTCACACTAGTTATGTGACAATTTCTTTGACATCAGTTAAAGGTTTAAAAAAAAAATTGCTCTACTGTATTTGTTACTTTAAGTGAAAAAATAATCGGTCCTAAATTTCATTAACTATTCATTCCATCATATCCATTTCATTAAAATTTTATCTGAATTTCACCTTCAAAATTTCGTTTCCCCGTTTTCTTCACATCTCACAGTAATAATACTTAAAGATTCAAAACTCTTTAAAACTGCTTAAATTTAAAAAAACTGTTCTGTGTCATTTTATTGTCACAATAAATAATCAAGATTTTTCTTCCCACTCGAAATTGGCATCCCCCCCCCCCCCCGCCAAAAAAAAAAAAAAACTTAGAGCACATAGAATTTTAAAGTCTTTAAAACTCTTTATAGACCAGTGGTAGGGGAGGAAAAAAGGGCCGCATTTGGAATTAATTAGGGGAAAACTGGAAATTGTTTTAATCCTTTTACTTAAAGTCTAGAATAAATGTACTAAGTTTTCCCCCTCTTACTAGGTGAGTGGTTGAAGATATGTACAGATTTATAGTAAAAAAACACATTTTTATTAATTACCATAACAATATCTAAAAAAAACTAACTCTATCAAAAACATTGTCAATACAGATGTTGTAGATGTTAAAATTCTGATTGAAATGTGTACTTAATATTTTTGTTGAATTTTTACAATTATAATGCAAAGTTTTGCCTAATTCGTTAATCAAGTGATTGAAGCCAGAACAGACGAGGTTATCAGTTCACCCTGTTTCTAATTTATATATATATATTAATTTATTGAGGATTTTGTAATTATTTTAGGCTTTATTTTGGATATTTTCAGAGTTATGGCTTAAACTCTTGATTACGGAATATAGCCCAGTGGTAGGAAATGAAAAAAAAAAAAAAGGCCGAATTCGGAATTAAATACGGAAAAGCTGGAAATTGTTTTAATCCCTTCAACATAGGTCAGAAATAAACGTACTAAGTTTTCCCGCCCTACTAGGTGCGGCTTTGCCGCTACGAACAAATAGATAACTTAAAAAGTGCACTATTTCATGATTTTTAGCATTTTTCAAAAATGATTTGTAAATGATGGGAAATATTGTTTATGATCTCTGATATTGTATTTGAATTATGCGTCGTATTTAATTTGACATATATAGTGAATAACAGTGCGTATGCATCACATTTAAGGAGGTCGAAAATAGTGGGGAGGAGCGAGGGAACAAATGAGTGTGCAGGATTCTTGTCGCTAGAGGAATAGGTCAACCAATAGCACAATTTTAAACTTCGATATTTTACGAAAAGGACTAAGATGGTTTTAATAAAAATTATATTCGACTAGTATACGAGCATCTTAAGTTAAATTCATAAAATTTTAAAACCTTCGGAATATTGAAAAAAAGTATTATTACTTAGCTTAAAGTTAGCTTTACGTTTTTTTAAACTAAGGTTTAAGGTTGACGATATCAGTTGAGAAATGGCATGTAAAACTGCTGTCAATTATGTACCTCTTTCTCGATAACTACTAAATTATAATCCTCAAAATATACAAAATAAAGCATTAACATATTTACAGAAACATCTCAAGGGCCTCAACAACTTAAAGAAAATACATGTATGTAATAAACGGAGGCAGGGTGGATTGATAACTCTGTCTCTCTCCTGATTAGCGGTTAAGGCAAAATTTAGAAATAGAATTGCGACCTTAATGTTCAGCAAAAATATTAATATGGGTACTCATTTTATTCAGAATTTCAAATTCTACAACATTTGTATTGACAATGTTTTTGGAAGCATTAATTGTTCTGAGATATTGTTAAGATAATTTAAAAAAAGTTTTTCGACTATAAATATGTACATATTTTCTAATGTTCACCTAGTACGTGGGATAAAACTTGGTACTTTGATTTTAGACCTAAACAGAAGGGATTAAAACAATTTCCAGTTTCCCACCCACATAATTGTGAGTTACATCCCCCGATCACGGGTCTTTGAAATAGAATTGTGACAATTTTCAACAAAAATATTAAATGGAGTTCTCATTTTACTCAGAATTTTAAGCTGACGACAAGCTGAACACGGAAATTGCAAAACCTAAATTTCATTCCAGATTTCAAAGTGCTGCCATTTGCAAAATGACATCAGCGTTACGCGTAGATATATTTGTTTTTTATAATATTGATAGATATAGATTTTATTTTCATATCAAAATCTTGGTGTTTTTTTTTTTCTTTTCAAACTATTTTTTTTCACCCTTAAATCCATTTACATCTGAGCCAAATCAATACTCGATCATTTCAAAGCTACTTTATAACATTAAGTGTGTGTTTTTAAATAATATATAGGGGAGACCGGGGGAATGCCACCAACCCGGGTTATGCCGCCACCCCACCTAGTTTAAAAACTGAGGGCAGTTCGACATAGTGAATGTGCCTGCACTATAGCGGCCAACAATATAAACAGTACCTAAAGTGAGAGTGACTTTGCTGTACGTCGTTCGTTTGTTCTAGTGAAAAATGTAGTTTTCCTCTAGTTGCTTATTATTTTGGAGCTTCAAATGAGTAGAGATAAGCACCTTTTATTGTAACATTAGGTATTTAAGATAATATGATCCGTAATCTACATGCATTCGCCGACATTTTGATGCAATATGTTGAACAAGTTCGGTTCTTCTTTCGGCTTTGCTTGGTGATTTCCGCCATATTGTCCTCTCGGGGTAATGCCGCCGCCATGCAAATCGGGTGAGAAATGGCCTCATTTTAATATAGTGGAGCCAATTCAGCAGAGTGACTTTTGCAATATGAAGTAAATTGTAAGGTTAACCATTATTCTGCTCAATTACTTTGCTTTCTAACTATTTTCAGTATGTTGTGTGTTTCTTAGTATCCATTTAATGCATGGACTAGGTCATTAAAGAGTGGCGGCATTACCCCGGTACAGTGGCGGAATTACCCCAGTGTCCTGGGTAATCCCGCCACTGTGCAGAGGTTTAAAAAATATTTTTTTATGTATTCTTACATTACAGTTATGATTACGGTTAAATTTATACAGATATTAAAGATCATGATTAAGCTTTAGAATTTTTACTATTAAAAAATAAACACTTTTTCGAGGTGAAAAAATTTAAATTCCCTTAAGGTGTCGCCATTCCCCCGGTCTCCCCTACGTAATGTGAGTCGTACAGTAAAATGCGCAGAAAAACAGAAAAGTGACTTCGGACAATGAATTTTTTTAAAAGATTAATTTTCTATTTTTTTAAATGTATTGCAGTATTTCAAAGAGAATTGAAAGTATATGCTTTTTGGTATTGTTATTATTATTTGGTATTAATATTCTGCATAATTTGATTTTTGGAGTCTTATGTGTAATTTTGAAATATGCCTGGAAAGGGATGTGGGGGAGGGACAAGGTTCTTCCACTATTTTAAATTCTTAAAGTTTGTCGTTATCATCTAGACTCTTTGAAATTTTTAGATGGTAAAAACATAATGCTTTCGTATCCCGAGTGAAAAAATATTAATATTTTGTGGGAAAAAGGCTGGTAAGATTTTTACCACGATGTAACTCAGGTTTTTGCTTATTTTGTTGAAGTTTTTGCACATTTTATTTAGTAAAAAATATTTATATTTGTCCGAATGTTAAGAAATTTTCTTAGGTAAATGTAAATCTCGCCTGTTGATTTGCTCCAAAAAGATTGTGTTAAAATACGGACGTTTAGTTAGTTTTATGGTAGAAAAAATATAGTCTTTGTGAGGCACGAAGTGACCTACGCTCATTAATGTATTTGAAAGAGTTAAAACTCATGTTTTTAAAAATCAATTGCATCATCAGTTAGAAGATTTTAACTTTTAGAGCATATATATATATACATATTTGCCGATACTTCTAAAATAGCATCCTGGAATAAATTGCTACAAGCTTTCGGAAAACTTTTTTGATCTTTTTTCAAAACTTTAACTGCTAGGTGGGGAGAATATCGTAAATTTAATATCGGAATATATCAACGTGTTAATATTGGTGATATATCGCGATAACTACCCTAAAGTGTATGCGAATAGAAAAATTGCTTATTTTAAAAGATAAATGGCATGTTACCAAAAATTTTGGTAGAAACAGATGTAGAAAGGAGCTAATAAATGTTTCATGCTATTTTCTTCTACAGCATCCTTTAAATATATGTAGGGAAGGTGGGGCAAAATCGGGTACCATAAAAGTTGTTAGTTTCAAATGCTGTGAAATGGGAAAACAAACTTTGAACACTGTTTTTAATGTAAAATGAATCCTTGGCTGTAATAAAACGTTCTTTTCAAACAATATGTATATATATAATTATTTATATTAAAAAATAGCTTTTTTCAAACGTATGCAAAAATCTGGCTTTACCTCGCTGGCTGGGTAAAATTGGGTATTCATTTAAAACTACTGAAAACTCATTTTGGTCAAAAAGATCTTGCTTAATATAGTAAAAAATGCATTTTAATTATTTTTAACAAAACGAAATTGCACATGTGTTCTTCCATGTGTAAAAAAATAATTCGTTGGCAAATTTTCTACGTTGTATAGGCTTGCTTACTTTGCACTGTACGTTTTCGAGTTCTTTTAGCTTCAAAAATCACAGATGAATTTGTCATCATATTCTTCTGCATTACTACATGCTTCGTGTGCCTAATCGTGGAATTTTAAACATCGTATTTGGATTTAGAATTTGAGTAAAGTTCATAGCAAAACATACAGGTTTCATTATCCTCTTCTTTTGAAGATGTGTCCGCAATCTTTTTTGGTTTCTTTTCTTTTAAAGAAACTTCTTTTTTCGTCTTGCAGTTTGTTTGGCTTATTTCTCCTTAATATCTGCTTCGATCTGTAATTTATAGGGAGAAGAAATCAAAATAAGTTTTTCCCTTTCTTTTCTCAATTCTAAAGCCTTCCTTAGAAGGGGATAATAACATTTTAGGCGAAATTGGAAATACAGATTGCTGGGCTACATAGTCTGAAGATGTCGAATGGATAATTTTAATAATGTATTCTGTTGATGTAACATTTTGAATGAGTGATGACGCCTGTGATTGTGATGTTAACTGCTGCATCTGGAAGCAGCTCAAAGTGAAAGCTGCTGGATGTTGTCAACTCGTTTATGTTCGGAAGGTTGAGCTCCATTATCCTGTGATGACTTTCATGGGTTTCTCTGTCACTTCCGAAGGAGCAAAAAGATGGTCTGGAAAAACATTGTTGTAGGGGAAAATCCCTGTTTTCTCGAACCTTCTGATTGCAGTATTTACAATTGCTGCTCTCGAAAATGCAGTTTTAAATAATTTTCCAATTTGGTAAATTGTTATAGATCGCGCAGAGTTGGAAAATAACCACTTTTTCACCTCTTGTTCTTAGTATGAGCTTAGAGATGCTTGAGACACATCAAGGGGTTGAAATCGATGCGTTGCGTAAGGAAAGAAGCATATATAAATACATTGCTTTCTCTTACTAGATTAACTGGATTCTTTTGTATGAATTGAACACCTATTAAGGATTTAAAGAACGGACTTTTCAGGACAAGGATTGGAAAAAATCTGTACATTTTTTAACCAAATCTTCCTCTTTCGTAATCCATCCACTCCTATTATATACAGCAAATGAGTCTGGGGAAAGTTTCATTCGTCAAGAGGGTTTTTTTTTTTTGCCTGTTTAATATTTGATAAAAAAAAAAAAAATTCTGTTATAGATTATATAGCCTAGTTATATAGGATTGGGATTTTTTGGATTATTTGTCAATTTGGGCAGATTATTTTATTTAGAGAAACAAGTCACGAAATATATTTGCATTTTAAGTGGACCCA
Source organism: Maratus speciosus (assembly GCA_963932465.1). Taxonomy (NCBI): domain Eukaryota; kingdom Metazoa; phylum Arthropoda; class Arachnida; order Araneae; family Salticidae; genus Maratus; species Maratus speciosus. Next base: position 440,197,240 of record OZ010796.1, on the reverse strand, counting down.
TAACGCAAGTTATTACACCTCAGATTAGAAAGTTATTTATTAAAATGTAATAAGCATAATATAAAATTATACCTTAATTAGTACCATTATTTTGTTCATTAATAATTGCAAATTATTTAATTTCATAAATGTAAGTTAAAAATTAGACCCACTTTTTAATATAAAACAAAATCAAAATTAAAGTTTATTCTTTATAACTAGATAGATTTAGAATTTTATTATAACTTAACAGCATTAATTGCAATTTAAAATTCCATGCTAATTTATTAACTTTACTAAAAATACATTCTATGAGTGTCGGACAAAATCAGGTATAACCAGTTCTGACCCACTCTTAAGTACCCGGTATTACATCAACATAACAGAGTTTAAACATAGCGTCACTACTCTTAATCCTATAAGCAAAAGATCAGTAAAAATTTTAAAATATTATCAGGAAAGGAAAGAATTAGATATAGTACTCAGGAATATTTAATATGCTGAAAAAACGTGGTTATACGCGTAAAATCTAGAATCAAATAAAAAAATATTTTAAGAGTAATTGAAACTAATTCCTTCACACTAAAATAAAACCGCACACAGTAACGTCTCAATCAGCTATAAATGCCATAATGGTTACCGACAAGTTATTTCTCGTGTTGGCTGATAGACAGAAGTACAACTGAAGGAGGGATCTGCGCTACCCGGTTTAACCCACCTACCCTGTTTTTTACAACTCGCCCATATGTATATATATACACACATACAAAATAAAAATATTTTTTTAAACAAGAACGTAAAATAATCAAGCTTCAACGACAGATTATAATTTTCCAACACATGCAGAATTATGTAAAAAAAAAAAAAAAAAAAAAAAAAAAAAAAAAAACTTTTAATAAAGTTACATATGATGGCTAAGTAAGCAAATTACAAAACACGTAACACATTTGAAAATTAAAGTTCAGCAATTATCAGTCATCGAAAAAATATCCGAATTTCTTTGTGCAACGCTATATATGATCTATACATTTGAATATATACCAAATAGTATGCTAAACATTAGTTCATTTAAGAAACGCATTTTCACAGTTGAAAATTCCCCTTCAACATATTTCGTCAATAAACGGAAATTTATACATCTTTTTTGCAGCCTGTATATGATTTACAGATTTTATACATACGAAGTAAATAAATTAGTTAAATTAAAAAAAAAAAAAAATCTTACCACAACAAATAACGAACTTCCAGCAATTATTGTTTATTTATACAGTACTATAAGCGAATCCTTTTGTTTCCCCCCATAAATAAACGATTAATGCTATGCTCATCATGTTCTATAGTAAGCATCTTTTTGTACATTTCAGTGATGTGTATCAATTTCTATATGCTTGAAATAGTGTAATATCATTCCAATATACTACAAATGATTTTTCCCTACATACCATTGAAATAGACCATAAAAAGTCATTGATTAAAATAACAAATTTTCCAAAAAAAATCAGTTGATTTCATCATGATTTAATCGTTGATTAAAATCGTTAACACCCTATTGCAGCCAAATGGCAAGCATTAGTTTTTGTTAATCACGATTGATTGGCGAATTTTTTCCCTCAACCAACTGACGCTTTTTGCAATATTTTTTTACATTTAAGAATTTCACAATATTTTTCTTTTACCTAACAAATGGAGAATTTTGCAGCTTTTTCTTACAAACTTTCTTTGCAGTTATCCAAAATTTTTAGCCTAATAAAATATAAAATTATAACTAAAAATTAAATAAACAGCACATAAAGAAAAACTATAAAATTATTTAGATATTTTAATTCCAATATTTCAATTGACTAAGGTTTAATGCAGTTTTATTTATTTTTTAAAATAAATAAAATTGTGTGATTTGTGTTAGGTTGCCGTTTTCTCCGAGACGGGAAAATTTAAGTTTACCTATGACCTTTTAGAGAGGGGGGAGAGGGGTGGTTACTGTTCCTGCTGACCATTAAATTTTCAAATTAGTGGTTCAAATGAATTTTTGGTGTTCTTGGGCCAGCGGACCACCAATGATTTTGAACACTGATTGATTTTTTAAATGCTGAAGATTTCCTTGTAAAAGAGATTTAAATTGATATACTGTTTAATTTTTTTATTAATTCCCCTGTGTGAAATTTGATTATTGTTATGTTTGCACAAGAAATATTTTATGTCTTAAAATATTTACTCTTTCATTTAAAACAGGTGGAGAATTTAACCTGATGCTTGGATCTATTCCATTTTACCAGACTTGAAATCCTGATTTAGAACATACTAAGCTTCAAGAATTCTTTTTATTTGATGACTTGAATGGTCAGAGAGGGTGCAGCGCCCTCTTAAAACTGTATGAGAGAATCTGTATGTAAAATGATATTATATTACAGTAAATATTAGTCTGACATACTATACATATAATTTAATGATTATATAATTTGTATTTTCAATAAATGGAGCGGCATACCGCAAACCAACTTAAATGTGTTGCTACTTAATAGTGTCTGTAACCATTTCTTTTTCAGCTATTGCAAGGCTGCTGCTGATGAATATTTTTCTTTTTTACGAGTATAGTTAAAAAATAAATAAATCGTCGTCATAGATTATCATTTAGGAATACTGAAAAAATACTTATATGTAAGAATAATTAGTCGCTTGGTGGCGACACTACTGTTATTAAACTAACCCTTCAAAGTAAGTATTTAATATGTTGTAGAAATACATTGTGTATTTAAAAAAAAGCTTTAAAGTTTAAAGTAATACTTTTGTATTAGCTGATATTAGAGGTTAAATGGATTCTGCTACTTATAGCTGCCTTTTTAATTAAAACAATAATAAAAACAGGGTATGTATTTAAATCTAAAGAAAATTATTTTTTTTTTCTTTGTGAAAAAGCAAACACTAAATGGACTGTAAGTGTAACTCAGTGCGAAGAAATATTCCAAAATGTAAAAGGACAGAATGGTAATATTTGTGGGGAAAAAAATGTAATTATTTTGTTAAATTAGATCAAAATGGTTTACATTTGTTTTTTAAATATATTTCAAAGACAATAGAATCAATAATTAAAACTTAAATAATTTTCGGTTTAATGAAAATAAAAAAAAAGCTTTCCTACTGCAAGATAATCTCGTATAATCTGAAATTTTGTTTATTATTACACCATAAAATGATAAATTGAAAACCAAAGTGAGGGGAAAAAGAGAGATACAAACCGGCGTAACCATTCCCCATAAAGATAAAAGAAAATCCTGAATCGTGATTCAAACTTTTAGCAAAAAATTGGAATAGAGAAAACCTTGAATTATGATTTAACCTTTCACCAGAAAATTGGATTTAAAAACAATCCTGATTCGTGGTCCTACCTTTTACCAGAAAATTTGATTTAAAAAAAACTAAATTATGGTTCAAACTGTTACCAGAAAATTGGATTTTAAAAAAACCTGATTTATAGTTAAACCTTTTATCAGAAAATTGGATTTAAAAAAAATCTTGATCTATGGTTCAACCTTTCACCAGAAAATTGGATTTATAAAAAGCCTGAATCATTGTTTAACATTTTACTAATATAATGGTATTTGAGAAAGCACCAATAAACTGGTAAAACTTATCGCCAATATCTTGGTTGCAGCTAAATTTCAGCGACTTTTCACCATTTTCTTGGTGAAACATCACGCTTTATTTTTAACAGTGTATCGATAACATTTTTTAAAAATCTAGGCATATTTTATAAACTCAGTAATGATACTTTACTTTCATTATTGTTTCTATTCGCTTTTTTAATTTAACTAAAAACCATAAGATCTGCTTCTGCTTATCTGCTTATTTACTGCTGTTGTTATAATGCTCATTTAATATGGAAATGATTTTGTACCTATTTGAATATCTACAGTGAAGCTTCAGTCAGTTTTTTAATGCATAACATACAAATATTTCTGGCAATTGCTGTGGTATTACTGAAAAACACGTCAGGCCATATTACTTATTTTGATCGAAGGATTTTGATTTTACTGCAATATCTCTTGCACGGTTACAAAAAACTTTCTGGCGAGAATACAAAAACTGTTTTAGACACAATACTAAAAAATCATTGGTAATTTTTCTGACGGTACTTTAATAAAGTTACCAACAATTTTTTGCTAATGTATATGTAAAGTTTTGGGTGCAATACTAAAAAAATTCATAGTAAATGTACTATGAAATCCTTCGCAATTTTACAAAAAAAATTCTTAGTCAATGTACTAAAAATTCCTTTGTAAGTGTACTAAAAAATCATTAGAAAATTCACAAAGTATTCTTTAGGAAACTGCCTAAAAAAACGTTAGTACCTTGACTAAATAATCCTAAGTAAATTTACGAAAAATTCTTTAGTAAACTCCCTAAAAAATCATTAGTAAGTTTACTGAACAATATTTAGTAAACTTACAAGGAATTCTTTGGAAAACTCTCTAAACAATCCTTAGTACGTTTACTAAAGTATCTTTCGAAAAATTACCACAAATTCTTTAGTAAACTCCCTAAAAAATCGCTAGTAAGTTTACTAAGAAATATTTAGTAAATTTACAAAAGCTAATTAGAGAAACTCCCTTGAAAAACCGTTAGTAAATTTACAGCACAATATTTAGTAAATTTACAAAAAAAATTTTAGAAAACGCCCTAAAAAGGAATAGTACGTTTACAACATATTCACTGATAAATTTACTAAAACTTATTTAGTAAACTCCCTAAACAAGCATTAGTAACTTCACTAAACAATATTTAGTAAATTTACAAGAGTTTTTTTTTGGTAAACTCCCTAAAAAATCACTAGTACGTTTACTAAGCAATATTTAGTAACACTTACTGAAGAAACTTTTGTAATTTTACATGATTATCTTTTGTTGTGGTTACATAAAAAGTTCTAGGAATCCCAGTTTCCTACAAAATTCTTAGTAACCTTACAAATTTTTTTTTACAGTGTACATCAAGGCATCGACTGCCTTTGGATACATTTATTTCGAAGCATTGTTTTCAATAAAATAATAAAGGTTTTCCAAGAGAAAATTTCCCGTAATCCTGATATGTGCGAGATAAACTAAAAACTTTCCGTAGTTATGCCTTCCTTAGTTATATCTTCCCATATAGAATTGAATTGCAACAATAAAGTTGGGTTTGTAAAATTTGAATACCATTAGACTGGGAAAGCCTTTTGTTCACTGACTACGAGTCGGAACATATAAGTCCCATATGATTTTTTTTTCCTCTTCGATCCACTTTTTCAAAATTAATCCCTACCATACACTAACTTACTTAAATACATAAATATTTTCACGAGAAATCTGCAATAAAGAAATTAAGAAATATTTTTTTAATTTGTGTTATGACTGAATATAAAAACAGTCGTCATTCCCGCCAATTAATGAACGAGTTAATTTTAACCCGAAAGTAAGTGTCGAGTTTATACACTATATAGATATTAATCACCGGACGCTTTAAATTTTAGACATTTCGTCGAATATCTAAAGATATACTTGTCGGATTCTTCTGGAACTTCAGGATTACAAAGAATACGTTTGACTTTATTTTTATCAACGTCGATTGGATAAGGAGGACAATTAGAGGGGAAACAAAAAATCAAAGAAAAATAATAATATTTGGGACCACCCTGTAAAGTAAAATACACGAAGTTATCTATCGCTACAGAATGGAGATATAGCGGTGTTTTTAAAAAGTTCAAAAAGTTCTTGCATGTTTTTTGCTTATATCATGTGGGGTTTTCAACCAAATTTAACGCCAATTTCAGAAAATTTGGAAAAAATGTTGTTAAAACAATATAGTTTAATTGTAATATACATATATTAAACATTTGGTAAATATGCGCAGCTGTATGAAATATTTTTTGTGCTACGCATGCGCGAATGATAACAAAGATTTTTTTTTTTTTTTTTTCATGATTTAATCGCCAACTCTATGGAGCAACTCGTATAAAAAAGCCAGTCAAATATCGTGAAAATTCAGAAAATATCGACTATAGAGTGGGCTAATATTTAGTTGCTCTCTAAAAGCAGTTGGATGATAAGGAATTTTCCACAAATTGTCATTTTTATTAACTGAGTTTTAGCACAGCAATTTCTATTTAATGAAATTCAACGAGTAGATTTGGAATAAATCTTCCGATTTTGATACTACAGTTTTCCTTGGAATAGGCTCGTTCTGGTGGCTTCCAAGAAGATCTATAGGATAAAAAAATAAATAAAAGAAATATGAAAATTTATAGAAAATCCCTTATCATTCAGGTGTTTTTAGAGAATGACTAAAAATAAGCTCACTATATCACCGATATCTTCCTGAATTTTCACGATGTTTGACTTATTCACGATTATATGAGTTGCTCCATAGAGTTGACTATTAAATCATAAAAAAAATGTTTGGTATCGTTTGCGCATGCGCAAACAAAAAAATATTTCATAATATTTCATAGAACTGCTCATTGTTCATCAAATGTTTAATATATTTATACTCCAATTGGATTATATTATTTCTACTACGTTTTGCCAAATTCTCTCAAACTGGCGTTAAATTTGTTTGAGCATAATATAAACAATGATATAAACAAAATAATATGCAAGAATTTTTTGAACTTCTAAAAAAAAATCGATAAATCTTATGAATATACGTGCTATTATTACACAAATGAATACACATGTTGTACAATATCCACATATTCGTAAACTATAGCGATAGGTCATTTCGTGTATTTTATTTTACAGGGTGATCCCAAATATTATTATTTTTCTTTGATTTTTTGTTGGCCCCCTAATTTTCTTCCTTATCAAATCGACGTTGATAAATAGAAAGTCAAAGATATTCTTTGTAATCCTGAAGGTCCAAAAGAATCCGACAACTATATATTTAAATATTTGAAAAATATTATAAAATTGAAAGTGACCGGTGATTAATGGCTATATATAGTGTAAAATTCCAGAATGACAGCATACATTTCATATTAAAGATTTTGCTTTAAATAAATCATAATTATAACCTGAATTTTGATTGTTAAATTGAGATTTTTTCTCTTAAATCTCTTCGCGACCAGGGTCTTTTAAATTTTAGTCATAATTTTTTTAAATTATAAGTTTTCCTTATTTAATTGCTTAAAATCTGCGATTAGATTAAAAGAAAATTTCTGTTTTAAAATAGTGCTTAAATAAGATTTTGTCTAACCTAAACGGCACATATTCGTGTCTCTCGCCGCAAAGAGGCAATTGGTAATAAGTATGAAGTTCAGACCCAATAACTATTGATAATAAGAACTGTCATATTACTTTGAATTAGACAATATAGAATTTAAGAACATCATAACAGATAAAATAATTGATAAATAGTCTAAATAAAGTAAAGTGTATTTTTTTTTTCAGTTGAAAATTTTGAATACTCGTTATAAATCAATAATTAAATACAAAAAAAAAAAAAAAAAAAAAAAAAGGTGTTGCTATCCAACGTACTATTTATTCACAAATTAAAAGATATAAAATAAACATATCAATAAAATAAATCTCTAGTTTCCGGTTTAATCTTTAAAACCTTCATCAGGAGAAAGATTTTCTGAAATATAAATCAAGAAAAACACTTTATATGCTACATCTTAAAGTTTAATTCAAAAATGATTTAAGATATAGCATATACAGTGTTTTTGTCGATTTATATTTCAGAAAATTTTTCTCCTGATGATGATTTTAACGATTATATCGAAACGTAGAGATTTATTTTATTCATATGTTTATTTTATATCTTTTAATTTGTAAATAAATAGTACATTGGATAGCAAAACCTTTTTTGTTTTTTATTCGATATTACAACGCAAAGTCCTTAATTATTATAAATAATTAAAACTAAACAATTTCCAAAAACATTAACAAAAAAAACTCCTCAGTACGATTACTAAAACAAAACAAAACAACAACAAAAAAACCTGAAAAGAATGAATACATTTTTATACTCATATTTTGATTTTCTTTTTCAAATTCACTGTCATTAGAAAATATATTTCTCTTTTACAGGGATGAGATTTCCGCGTTTTTGCACACCAGTATATTCTTAGAGAAAATGTTGTTCTGTTAAATCGTAAAAATGCTCCGACTAAAAGAAATATCATTTTTTCTAACAAAATACTGGTGTGCAAAAACGCGGAAATCTCATCCTTGCTTTTATAACTTCAGTGGTGGAAAATTGGCGCAGAGGTGGAGCCTATTGACACCACTAATTTTTTATAGAATTCTTCACAATATTAAAAACTCCGAAATTTTGTCATTAGATAAGCCGAAAATTGCTACTAAAATTTAGTGGTGTCAATAGGCTCCACCCCTGCGCCAATTTTCCACCACTGATAACTTCCATTTTCTTTAAACCAGCTTTTTTAAAAAAAATGGGTGATGGGTCAATAACATAGATGAATGTAAAACAAATTAGCGTATAATAATAAATAGGTTTAGCTTTCCTAATTTAGAAGAAATATTACACTAATTTTTCAGGATATTAAGAACATAACAATAAACGTAAAACATAAAACATAAAACAATAAAAAGGATTAAAAGTAAATTGCAAAATTTTCCAATTTCAGTAGACTTTTCAAACACCATAAAACAAATTCTAAAAAAAAAATATATTAATTCTTTAGATTTATCCCAAAAACTACTCTGTACTAAAAATAGATTTAACAATTCTGAAATGAATGAATTCATTTTTATATTCCATATTTCCTTTCTGGCTTTTCAAATTCTCTGTCCGGAGTAAAATATATTCTTTTTTTATATCTTTCATTTTCTTTCCCTAGCTATAACAACTTCCGAATTGTATGTCTTTAAATGGAAAAAACAAATAAGATAACATTAAGATAAAAACAACAGTAAAGGTAATAGAACTACAGCCATTAACTGCAACCGAATTTTCAAAATTTACGACCACGATTCTTTTATTCTTTTCATTTCCTTCAGAGTTCAATTTCAAACAGAGATTCCAATCTACAAAGAGAGCTAGCTTAGTAATCAAAAATTTTTTGACCAACATACATACCTCTTTCAAAACTAAGTCTTGTATGAAGTCCATTTCTTTCCTGAAATCAAGCCTTTTTATAGTTTTCTGATGACATGCTCCATCTTAAGACTCGAAAAGCCCGATGATAAAAGATGAGGATCAAAATTCTTTGTTTTGGTTTCTTTTGGAGTCTCTAAGAAGAGTTCGTTATCCAATTTAAGAAGTTATTAGTTCTGTAGGATCCATTTACGGTAAAATTGGATTCCTTGAGATAGATCACTATTTATATTATTTTACGACAAACTTAGTAAGAAATCATTCGTAATAAAATACAGAAGTTAAAAAGTAAGTTAATTGTAAAGTTTTACTTCATACAGAAAAACAAAAATAAAAATTTGGAATTCTCAAAGTATTTTCAGTTTTTGTTATAAAATACAATAAAATTATTTTTAATAATGTGGGTTCATGCACACTTGTGTTCCATTACATTAAATTATAAAAGTCTTATTGATAATATATATATATATATATATATATATATGATATGGGATATTGGTCATTATATTCTGAATATGTCGTGAAGGAAGGTTAATAATATCTGTCGAAGAAACTTACTTATAGTTTTTCTTTTATTAATTTAATGTTATTCATTTGATAGAAGATCAGTGAAACAGATCCCGTATTACAATATAATATTTTATTTAAAACTTTTACTAATACATTTTTGATGCACTAAAAAAAATATGGCGTATCATACCTTTTAAAATGTCCTTCGCCAGTTCAAAAGTGATGTAATTTCAGATTCACATAACTTTCTAAATACATATTGAAATTGCATAAATATGTGTGATATATTTAAACCATCTTTAAGACATTATAAACTGTAAGAATAAACACTTATAATGTAATAAAAAAGTCAATTCGGTTAATATTGCAGTTCTTTTTTACATGGCATGTCGCAATACGCACGTTAACTTAGAATATACTAGCAGGAATGACCGAGCTAAGCTCGGTCAAAATTAGCTTTGTGTTTATATCGATATATTATTCCCACTCAATCATTCTTGCTGTTTTAGATACAATTAGACTGACCCCAGGACATAGTGACACAAAATGACCCACTAATCGAATTTTTTCGAACATGCGACCTAACACAATGCTCTTCTCGAGCCGCAAAACGATGGAATACAAAATTTAGTGAAAATCGTTAGTCGTTTTCTAGATAAAATAAGCTTGACCCACGTTGATTCAAAAATCCACTAACCGAAATTTATTGAACATTTGAGCTATTTCAATGGGTTTTTTTTTACTGTGAAACGGTATAAAAAAAAATTGTCAAAATTGTTTGAACATTTTTGAGATGCCGTTAGCTTGACCCCGACCCATTATCACCAAAATGACCCACTAATAGAATTTTCCTGAGCATGCGACCCAGCCCAATGGTTTTATCTTGTCCAGAAAATTTTGTCAAAATCTTTTGAGCCTTTTTTTATATAAAGTTAGCTTGATGCTGACACATTAGGACTCAAAATGGCCCATTGATTGAATTTTCTTGAACACGAGACCCTGCCCAATGGTCTTATAATGCTCGGAAACGGTATTATACAAAATTTTGACAAAATGTTTTGAAGAGCTTTTTAAATACGATTAGCTTGACCCTGACCCATTGTGACACAAAATGACCCACTAATCGAATTTTCTCGAACATGTGACTTAGCCCAATGATCATCTCATTACCAGAAACGGCCGTATATTAAAAAATTTTGCGAAAATGTCTTGAGCCGTTTTTTAGATTTAATTAGCTTGACCCTGACTCATAATGACACACTAATCAAATTTTCTCGAACACATGACCCATTCCAAGGACCTTTTCGTGCCCGGAAACAATAGATTACAGAATTTCGTCAAAATTGTCGAGCCGTTATCTAGATAAACTTAGCTGGACCTACGGTGACCCCAAAATGACCCACTAATCGAATTTTCTCGAAAACGAGACCCATCTCAATGGTCTTTTCGTGCCCGAAAACAGTAGGGTGCAAAATTTCGTCAAAATCGTTAGAGTCGTTATCTCGATAAATTTAGATTGACCCACGTGACCCAAAAATGACCCACTAATCGAATTTTCTCGAACATGTGACTTAGCCCAATGGTCTTCTCGTAATCCAAAACTGTAGAATATTGAGTATAGTGAAAATCGTTAGAGCCGTTTTTTAGATAAAATTATCTTGACCCACAGTGACCCAAAAATGACCCACTAATCGAATTTTCTCGAACACGTGACCCATCCCAATGGTCTTTTCGTGCCCGAAAATAGTTAGATACAAAATTTAGTCAAAATCGATTGAGTCGTTCTTTAGATATAATTAGCTTGACCCTGACCTATTATGACCCCAAAATAACCCACTAATCGAATTTTCTCGAACACGAGACCCATCCCAATGGTCTTTTCGTGCCCGAAAACAGTAGGATGCAAAATTTCGTCAAAAACGTTACAGCCGTTATCTAGATAAACTTAGATTGACCCACGGTGACCCAAAAATGACCCACTAATCGAGCTTTCTCGAACCTATGACTTAGCCCAATGTTCGTCTCGTAATCCAAAACTGTAGAATATAGAGTTTAGTGAAAATCGTTAGAGCCGTTTTTTTAGATAAAAATAGCTTGACCCACAGCGACCCAAAAATGACCCATTAATCGAATTTTCTCGAACACGTGACCTACTCCAATGGTCCTTTCGTGCCCGAAAATGGTTAAATAAAAAATTTAGTCAAAATCGATTGAGCCGTTCTTTAGATATAATTAGCTTGACCCTGACCCATGATGACCCAAAATGACCCACTAATCGAATTTTCTCGAACAATAGACCCATCCTAATGGTCTTTTCGTGCCCGAAAACGGTAGGATGCAAAATTTAATCAAAATCGTTTGAGCCGTTTTCAAGATAAAATTTACATACACACACACACAATTTTTGCTCGCATTACAGTATAAGATATAGTATAAACATAAAACTATGTTAAAATGTGCTCTAACCTATATTTTATAGAATAAATTAATATTATTGCCATAAATAAATATTTTCATTATTTTTTAAATATGTATTTTTTCCATTTTTTTTTTTTTTTTTTCAAATTCAATTGAATGTTTAAATGGTTTATGTTAAAGAATTTATATAACAATAATTCATTATATTAAATATAGTTTAAACTTCATTTTAACATACGTTTTATGTTTCTTTATTTATTTTAAGTCATCTTACGGATGGTGACGTGCCATGTGGAAACATTTTGTATTGTTAATTGAACTGTTTTTTTTATTATACTATAAGCCTCTATTTTATATTTTATAAAGCCTTAAACATGATATAAATATATTACAAAATTTTATTTAGTTTCTGTAAGCATTTTAAAAGTTATGAGAACTTGAAACAACATTACTTTTACACTGATGACGGGGACTGTAAACGTATGAGACCCCTTAAATACTCTGAACGACGAGTAAAGTTTCACGCACTGTTAATCTTAAAAAATCACAAGATTTATTTATTAATATACATAATTTAGTTTATTACTCAATAGATATTTTTTTATGCAGGGTAATTTCCTAAGTCCGTTTCTCTGAAAATAATTGTGAACCACGTTCAAAACATCCATGAATGCGTGTATGCTCTAAACGATGACATACAAGTTAGTTTCTTTTAGCAGCAAATTGTAGAGTTCGCGTTCCTATCTCAAAAAATCTCTGTCGGCCCGGCCTACAGGCAGAGGAAGATTTCGAAGTTAAGTATACTAATTTCACCAACAAAAACTAAATCATTATTAGATATAAATCCACTTTAACAGTTTTATCTCTCTGCTTTTGACGAGTTTTTATTTCCTTTTTATAAAATAGCTGGTTTTATCAGAATCATGTTAAGGCGATATTAAAAAAATATTTTTCCATAATCAACAACTCGAAATTTTCTGGCACTTTTTCAGATTCATTTTTAATAAAAAAAAAAAATTATGAAACATGCTGACGTGATTTTTGAAAAGATTTATAAGCGACCTGTGTTTTTATTTTTCTTTCAATTAATTAAAACTTGATTAATAAACAATTATTTTCTCAGTAGGGCAATATTTTTCGTTTCTAACACAATCGCATCGGGAAATTCTGTTCAAAATGCACACTTTGACATCATTTTTTGAAATATATTCTGCCTCTATCAAAAAATCGATCATTACTGTACATTATATAGTTTCTGAATAAGAGAATCTAGCAATTGGATTCGTTTGAGAGCAAAAATGAATTTAAAAATGAGTAAGAAAATAGACAGTTTGGATTTGAATGCACCCTTAATAAGATGATTTTTTTCTTCAACCGCTATGTATTTTTTATTTGTTTCTGCTGTAAGAATTGGTCCTATCCAAAACTTGTCTATATAGATGTTGTAGACAATATTAAGAAGATATATGATAAATTCATGGGGATTTTATATCTTTTGAATTGACGGAGTTATGGGTTTTTTACTTCTTCAAACCCCCTTTTTGTTTTCGTTTTTAATTTTTTGCGGTACGAATTGGTCCTATCAAAAACTTGTGAATATAAAAGTTGTAGATAATATTAACGAGATTTATAATAAAATTAATTGGAATTGATATCTTGAGAATTGACGAAGTTATGAATTTTTTTCTCCCAAAAACCCTATTTTTTGCGCCCCTTGAGCCCATTTTTAACTTTATCAAAAATCTGTGATACATAAAATTTTGGCCCTATTTTTAGAAGTAATAAAAACTTTAAACTGATTTGATATGTACAAAAATTAAGAAGTTATGGGGGGTTTTCGGTTTTCACAAAACCCCTCCCTATTTCCATCCCCTAGGTCCGATTTTGCCGATTAACGAACTTGACCGAGATTTTATGTATCAGTTTGGAAGAGATTGGTGCAGAATTACGAAAGTTATCGTGTCCAGAAGAAAGTGATATATATATATATATAATATATATATATATATATATATATATATATATATATATATATATATATATATATATATATATATATATATATATATATATAGATAGATAGATAGATAGATAGATAGATAGATAGATAGATAAAATTTTTTACTGAGGGTGGTTTTGTGTTCTAGGGGTCATGATCGGTGTAGATCTGCAAATATTTTTCAGAAATTCCAACATAGGAACGATCCCAATAGGTAGTATTTCATACGAAATCTACCTAAAAACTGCACGAGATATGGATAATAAATTAATGAAAAAACTGTAACAAGTGTGTAAGTGTGATCATACATCGCACAAAGGGTTTCGTTTAATATTCCTTTCAAAACACTTTCTTTCAAAACGTCCAGTACATTTATCGCCATGGAATACCTTCTAAATTTTGGCAAACACATCCTAAACTATGTCAAAGTTTCAAACATATTCGCCTTGTTATATTTCCTAATTTTGTTCGCCCCCCCCAAAAATGCTACGATATATCACATGACGGGTATCTGCCAAATTTAGAAAAGTGCCCCCCTTGGGGGGGAGTGGGCAGATGATCACCATGATTTTTGACGCGGCCTGATTTTAAAAATTTATGTTATGTTTTATAAGCCATATTAAAGTTTCAAACAGATCGTCCAGTTATATTTCCTAATTTTGTTCGCGCACCTCCCTCAACCCCCCCCCCCTCCTCGAAATGCGACGCGCCCTTCTTCTTTATAATTTATTATCGTGTGTTATAAAGTATCTTAAAGTTTAAAACAGATTGAATTGTTAGATTTCCTACTTTAAATGAAATCGCGGTCTGTTAATTCCACATTCCACCACCAGGAAGCGCACTGTATTCTTAACAAAAGCGTATCTGAACGAAACTCCTTTACACAACCCATTAGTAGATATGTTACTCGAGGGGGTGGCGGTCTTCAGCAAGAATTTAAGATAATTGTTGAAATTACTATTCGGAAATAGTGGTAATTTAACTTTTGACATATTTATATTTAATAAGTATAAGTAACATGTAACTGAGGACTCCATCAAAAAACGCACCTGAAACGGTATGAAACAGAAATGAAATATTTTGCCCCTCCACCTCTCCCCACCTTCCCGAAATTTCACGCGCCATTTTTTATAAACTTTTTCTAATGTGTTATAAACTATCGTAAAATTTCAAACAGATCGCCTTGTTATATATCCTAATTTTAACAAAAATGTTAGTTCCACATTCCACCACCAGGGAGCGCACTCTATTCTTAACAAAACTGTATCGGAAGGAAACTCCGTTAAACAACCTATAAGTAGATATGTTACTCGAGGTTGTGGCGGTCTTAATAAGAAATTAAGATATTTGCTGAAATTACTATTAGGAAATAGTGGTAACTAAACTTTAGACAATTTTATATTAAATAAGTAGCATATATCTCAGGACTCCCTCAAAAAGTCACCTAAAGCGGTCAGAAACGCTAATTTTTTAAATAGAAATCTAGCGCCCCCCCCCCTCCCCGGAATTTCGCGTGTCATTCTTTCTTACACTTTATCTTATGTGTTATAAAATATCTTAAAGTTTCAAACAGATCGACTTGTTAGATTTCCTAATTTTAACAAAATCGCGTTATGTTAGTTCCACATTCCACCACCAGGGAATGCACTCTATTCTTAACAATAGCATATCTGAACGAAACTCCTTTACGCAATCTTTCCGTAGATAGATGTGTCGGTCTTAAACAAGAATTTAAAATATTTTCTGCGGTAACAAACGCTAAGATTTTAAAAATAATTCTAGCTCCTCCCCCCCCCCCCCCTCCTCGAAATATCACACTCCATTCTTTTTTACACTTTTTTCTATGTGTTATAAACTATCTTAAAGTTTCAAACAGACTGAGTGGCGGTCTTAACCAATAATTCAAAATATTTCCTGAAATTACTATTAGAAAATAGTGGTATGAAGTAAACTTTCTGATGATGAATGTGTTATACTTATCTCATATCGCTGTTCAAAAAGCCCAGGCAAATTATTAGATTTCCTAATTTAAGTTAATTCGTGGTTAAATAAGCGCGTCTCTTCATTTTAATCGACGCATTTGATAGCAATAAACCGATTAATTAAATAATAATTAATATTTCAGCTTGTAATTAAGATAGGACTTAGATATGGGTATCAATGAAATCAGCGAGAAATTTGACATCGGGATGCCAAAAAATTTAATCAAAAAATTTAATATTTAAAAAGTTAAAATTTCGTATTAAAATATGCTATTATGGAAAACCGCAGCGTCGTCATGTCTACCTGCTTTCCCGCCGAATTGAAATCTTTTTATTTCCTTGTCTTTCCAATTAAAGAAATTAAATTTTTATCGATCGATTTTTAGTGGATATTTTAACTTATACACATCGCAGAAATGTGAACTTTATACCAAATGAAAGTAGATTTTTTTCTGCGTCTGTCTATCCCATTTACAAATTTCTCGGACCAATATTTTCTGATTTACGATTTCGCTTTAAAATCTCCACTTCATTTTTCGGCTTAATTTCCTCCGTGGTAACCGTGCATTCGGCGGATTTTACTGGCAACCCTTAGGAGAAACAGGGATGATTTCGATAAAGTCCGTTTGAATTTGCGTTAAAAAGGTGGATTGGTTAATTTTAGAAGTTAATTAGCCCGTAATTCGGTTAATTACCAACTTTTTCAAAATTTTATGATTTATTGTTTGATGTGAGGTGTTCAGCTATAAGTACCCAAAATTTCAAGTCTCTAACATGTATAGTTTCTGAGAACGGGCTCTGTGACGGACAGACGGACAGACAGACAGACAGACAGACAGACAGACAAAGGAGCGAGACGAATACGGTTTCGTGAGATGAACGAAACTCTAAAAAAGGGATTTCCACCTGCGGAGTTTGAAGCTACAATAGATTTTGAATAGAAAAATCTGCATTATTTAATGACGAATATCGATATAAGGCAAACATTACTATTTGGTAGGTGAGTTGACAAACGGCTTTCGGGAAAAAATGTTGGAATTTCCTGTGGTAGGGCATTAGTAGTTTAGTACGGAAAGAAATAATAATGCGCGCACAGGTACGATAACTAGTTCTCTATACATACCAAAAGATATGACGCTATTGCAAGACGTTTTATTTCTTTCATAGCTGCCAACTTTTAAGCTTTCTTTACACCACTAAATTTTACAGTAAATATTGCTTTATTTAATCGTCGAAATCTCACGATTAAACAAGGCGAAAATCTCTGCTAAATTTTAGTGGTAGCAAATAAGCGTAAAAGTTGGCAGCTATGTTTATTTATTTGAACTTTCTGAGGTATCTTTAGATCAGTAGGGGCCTCGGTGTGCGAGCGGTTAGGACACCGCGCTGTCAGCCGCCAAGCATTGAGAGCGGCAGAGGTCTGCGAGTTCGACTCTCGCTGGCTCCATTGCACACACTTTGTGGAGCTCCCGGATGTAATTTCTCTGTGTTGTAAATTTCATTGTGCTATCTCGTCCCTGTATATTGACGATGACTTATAAGCGGACCTAGATGTCAAGCACACAAGTCAGATGTATGTGTAAACAAATAAAAAAAAATAGATCAGTAGTGTTCAGAACTCTTCTTTTGTGACTAAAAATTAATATAAATTAAATATGCTTACATTTTCTAATAAAATGCAGTAAATCATTTTCCATAAGTTATATTCTCTTTAATAATGGCAAAAGATTACCTGTAAAAAAGTGGAGTTTCATAACATTAAACCTGAAAATCTACTAATAATTGAATCAAAACACGAAATTTCTACGAAAGTGAAATGAGAATATTTTAGCAATTGAAAACACTAATTTACCAAATCAAACCGTATGCAAATATAAATAAACACTATGAGATTATATAAGAAAGGAGATAAACGGAACCGTCTGTTATTTATTTTTAATGCTAGTGCTTTTTATTTGGAAAGGCGAGTGTTTAACCCGGGAGAACGCGCGCATACCCAGGTTATGAGGGATTTTTACTTTGTCACCAATACATAAAAATAATAATCGTCACCTTATTTAGGCGGATACAATTGTTAAAATTTTTGCGATAAAATAAGTTGAAGATTGCTTTTAAAAAGATAGTGGTGGCAATTGTTAAAACGATACGCACTATGAGTCCAGGAGGCTCGTTGCGAGTTCTCCCGGATTAAAATTGGTGAAAGGGATTTATTGTCTGTCATTATATTTGTCTCAAATATCCCTCATTTGTTTCAGATATTTTTAGTCTGACAGGCGGCTATTTATCCTATTCGCGTGCACTTTTATCCAAATATTGTACATACTTATTATTGAAATTTTCACCTAATCTAATATTTTTTTAGATATGATCTCCAATTCTAGATTTTATAGCTAAGGAACGCTGTCATTTACCTCTTTAGGTAGTGCATAGTCATTAAATTTATATTGAAAATAAAATTGCTTCCCTAATTAAGGTCAACTTATAATCCATTTGATTTTGATTACTCTTCTTACGTAATGCATTTGGAGAATTACATTACATAATTCAGTTCATTTTTTTACATCCTTGTTCTAAATGTATTTTTTATGATGTAACTGAACTTCCATTCTAAAATGACAGGATTAACTCACTCATATGTTAGCTTTTTTAAAGTTTCATTGCGAAATGTAATTTCTTTCATTCATGAAAATTAATAACAGTATGCAGCAACTAGTTTTTATATTAAACATTGAATTATTTACTTCTATAATTTATTAAAAGATAACATTCAGTGTACCTTTACAATAAGATTTGGATACCTGTTAACACTGGAAGCGTGGGAAGAGGTACTCAAGTTTTGTAAAAATATTTTACACCAGAATTTTTTATTTAAAACTATTTAACGTATTTATTTAAATTATTTTTAGACAGCACATATGTAACTTAATTTGTGAAAAAAATTCTATTTCGAATCGACTGCTACTAATTTGCGACGGATCAGTTTTCACCGCAGTTTTCGAGTTAATATCATTTTTAATTCATTGGAAAGTTTTAATAGATGTTCCAAGCCTCCTATGCGCGAATTGGCCCCACCAGTGGCTGAGAGGTTCTGCTCTCGAAGCTGGTAGACGGGAGGTGCTGGGTTCGAACCCAATCGCGCCCGTCGGCCTAATCCTTCGGAGTTTTCGTGGTTTTCTTCGAACCTTGGATTTCCGAGCGTTAATACGGGTTAGGTTCCCTTAGAAAGACCCCCACGAAGGGCACTCCCCCCCTGGGCCTATATCCCTCGTGCAGATAATTGGCCGTCATAAATACAACCAACCAACAACCAACCTATGCCCGAATTAATTTTAAATCGATAAAACATTATATCTTTTCACATAAAATATTTTAAATTGATTGTTAACTCATTCGTGCCTGAATTTTTTATTTCTCAAATTTTGTTGGTAAAATCACTTTAAAATGTTGCAAAATGAACCGGTAAAATACTGAAAAAAATTACGCTGAAAATGTTTTGTATTTATTTGACAGAATTTACACGTACTGCATTTGGGAATATACATAATATGTGTAGTAGTTATAATATGCATAACTATATGTTTTGTCTAACTGGAGAATTGCCAAGTCTCCGGCTTGTTTCTCATCAGTATTATCTTTTAAAAAAATGTTGTTCTTTTAAATCTGCAGAATGTTCGAATTAAATAAAAATACATTTTCTGTACTAAAATACCGGTATCCAAAAAGCCGGATACTTGACAGCTCTGTAAATGCTTATAAAATAAGCTTTTAAATTGTATATTATACACTATAATTAGTATTTTTATGAACTACAAAAAAAATATATATATATATATTTATTACTTTACAGAGACTAATAGCATTATAATTATTAGTAATAATAAACGAGGAATAACCGTATTTGGGGCTTAAAAACAATTTATTTCATAATCATCTTGAAAAAGACTTTACATAAATAACTGTCCCCTAAATGGCTAACAAACATTTGTACCCAATCGAGTCTAGCGCCCTATATTTTGTATGTTACAAAAATACATAAAAAATATTCTGGAACATATAATTTTACAATTTAAAAAAAGAAGTATTTTAAAGAAGTCCACAAGCTAAAATTATGACTTATTTATTTGGATCTTTGATAGAAAAAACAGAAATAGACTTACTTTTTACATTTTGCCATCTTGAAAAATAAAAATCTACAAACTCCGAAAACCCCGTTCATTTAAGGAAATAAATATCCACCTTATGCTGTCATCTTTCGGTAACAGATAAAGACGTTTATAGATAATTATTTCATACAATTTTAATGTTATAAAGAAGAATATAATTATAATAACGTATTAAAATTCGAAGGATCCCAAAAATGGGGCACTAGTCATAAATGGGTTAATAACAATAAATGTTCATTCTTTAAATCTTTAGACATTTTAATCTTCTTATCTTCGAATAATTCTTAATCTTCGAATCTTAATATGAATCTTAATCTTCGAATCTTTAACATTTAGAACTAAACGATCGTATATAATCTTTGCAAGCACTAGAAAATTATTAACGCTTAAATGCCGGGTGTTGCTTTTCGGCAACATACCCAATTTAGGCTAAAATACTCTTAGAATAATATTGAAGCTATAATGCGTAATGTTGCAAATAAAGGACATTCTGAAAATTTTGTAAAATCGATTTTTAACATGTAGATGGCAACACTTGTGCTGTTTAAGAATAAAGATAGATTTATTTTTTCAATTGTTGCAACTTGCTCTTTTTGTTTTGTTTGGAAGCTTGCGAAATACCCTATTTTGTTCTGCAGTGAGCAAGTAAAATTTATGTCTTATTATAGTTCCTAAAGTTCTTGTGTGTTTAATATTATAGAAATTTATCAAGGATAATTATTTTTTCAATTAAAGACCAGTATTGCCGATTAGTAACAAACTGTTTTTTAGCCGTAAGCCATACTTAGAACAAAATATGATTTTTTAAAGTATTTTTTTCCATTTTTTATTAAAAAAATGAAGTCCGAAAAACTTGAAAAAATCAGGCATTTAAGGGTTAAAAAGGTTAAATAATTTTTGTGATAATACAAACTTCGAATACCTTATAACAAAATAAAGTGTAAAACACTTTTTGAAAAGTTGCTGTTTAGATCCGAACGCAAATTATTTAAGAAAATATTAAAGATCTTTCGTGCAAAACAGAAAAAAAATGTTAAAGGATAATTTTTCCGACTAAATACTCCAGAAATAAGTAGCATAACTGTATTTCACAAGCATTTTTTTAACTTCTGGAAGTTTTTAGTAAGCAATATACAAATAGAAAAAATATATGTGTAGCTCAATTTTGGTTGTTTTACAATACAAGTCAATATGATGTTTCAATGCATGATCAATTTTATCATGTCTTTAATACTCGATTGGGTCCACAACAGGAACGAAAATACGAATGAAAATCCTTGCTTTCGTTCTAAAAGTTGCATGATAATTTTTTTGTAGCTAAATTCGTTGTTTTTGTATTTCTACATTATTCGTGTGAGACTCCTGCTACTGAAACGGGGATCTGAGACGGTTAAACTCTTTCCGCATTTTCATCGAATTTCCGCCCGATGTCGTCGTAAAAATGACTAAAAAAGACTCAAAAACTAATTCTAATTGGAAAGATAATAGTGATATTCGCCTATGACATAAATGTTCACAAACGCCATCGAAAATTAGACATGTGATGAAAAATTTTTAATTTCTCAAAAAAATAAAATTAAAAAAAATCTGAAATTATTGCTAATTTGTAAATGTATAAAATTCTAATATTTTACATAAAATTGGAATATCATTAAATTTTATTCTTTTGCATGAAACTTTATGATATATGCACGATAAAATATTTCTCTCAATTCAAGGAAATTTCAAATATTACTACACTTACAGATTTAATGTTATCGAATACCACTTTTTTTTCACAGGTCTAATGTCTAACCTATTGCCATTATTAAAAAGAATATCACTTATGGATAATGTTATACTGTATTTTAGTAGTAAATGTAAGCATATTTAATTTCTAATAATTTTTGAGCACCTGCAAAAGAAAAGTTCTTCTGAACATCTCTGATCTAAATATACTTCGGCAAGTAGAATCCACATGCACAGAAAATTTATACACCTTTAACCCTTTCAGGGGCAGAAGAATTCTGTTAGTAAACTGGTGAAATAATTGACTGCCACCAGAATATTCAAACGAGTTTCTTAAAAAATAAAAACCCGCTAATTTGCACTTTCATTAAAAAAGCAAAATTATATTAAAATATTCTTGGTGCAATTTGTCAGTTTTGGAATTAAAATTAGGTGGCTAGACCGTCTAGCCACCACCCTTGAAAGGGTTAAAATAGTGTATTGCGTTGCGGATGTGACATACGTGCATTGACCAAAGAGCCCTGTTACTATTTAAAACGTTATAACTTATGAATTATTTAATATAATTCTTCTTGTTCTTTACTAAATGTTGTTTAGTAACTAAATTTAACTTTGATCTTGTAGTTGTTCAGTTTAAGAAGCTAAAATATTATCTTTAAATTCATGAGAGTGATCAATTATATCATGACTTAAATGCGGAGTTAGAAAAACAACAGAGACAAAAATTCGAATGAAAGTTATTGCTTTTGTTAGTAAAGTTGCAGGATAAAGGTGTTTGCAACTAAATTCATTGTTTTCGTCGTTTTATATTACTCGTGGGCGAGTTCTGTTACTGGAACTGGGGATGCTCTTTTGGCATTTTCCCACAATTTTCGCCTGATTTCGTCGTAAATATTACTTAAAAAGAATTGCGGGTACACGGTATTCATAAAGTTCTATTACCTTTTATATAGAGTTAAACCTCATGAAATTTTGGAGAGAAATGTTTACAGTTAATTGCAAACTGTTCAGCAATGGTTACAATTCGTGCAACATCACTCGCAATGATTTTCTATGATTTTTATTAATAAATGCATCAGAAGAAAACTTGTAAAATAAGGTTCATCATCGTAATGCTTACAACACTGAATGCAAACAATAATTTAAATACTGAAAACATTTCTAAGAAACGTGAACATCTATCTCAAATTTTACATAAGTTATGAAATTTTCGAGATGTATGTTCGAATTTTTTCCTTGTGTTTTTAAATTGGTAACGGAGGGTTCTGGACACTCTTAAAATGAAAGTCATTACTGGAGGCGTGACCGCACGTGCAACACCAATTCATATATACAAAGTGATTTATAAACATCGAAACAATAGCCTATTTCCTTAAATATTGCCCCTAGACACAAACTTCCAATTACAAAGTTTCATAAAAAAGGTGCAAAATTTGATAAGTTACAACTACATGGGGGGGGGGGGGGGAGGAGGCCTAGTTGAGAAAATACGAAAACAAAATTTTTATACGGTCCCCGTTGGGTAAAATTTCGAAACAGGAAAATTTTCATTATCCATTCATCTAAACACAAAAAATCCATCTTGAAAGCTACAAAATTCAGAGATAAGCCCGGTTAAATAATCCGTCAAGTTAGGCACAATTTGGACAAAATTAGACACAAATTGAAATGCGTGTAATTTAAGAAACAGTGTTACTTTAAGGGGTCCGGGAAACATATAAAAAATATATTTATTGAGTTTGAATTTTTTTTTTCGATGGGTAACCATATAATTTGCAAACAAAATCCCATCCTAAAATTTCTCATAAAGTTTTTAAAAATAATTAAAATTATTATTTTAAGAGGAGTAAATTAAAATCGTTATAACTCGAAACATTATTTGTCGAATTTCAATTTTTTTCATTTAAATAAAGAGGAAAATATAGTTTAAATTTTGTTTCAGGATTTTTTAAAATATTAATTTTAAAAGTATCAAAAATATAACTTAAGAAAAATGATGTATCTTATTTATAAAAAAATCATACTTTCAAAAGC
The DNA here is from genome assembly GCA_963932465.1 of Maratus speciosus. Classification (NCBI taxonomy): domain Eukaryota; kingdom Metazoa; phylum Arthropoda; class Arachnida; order Araneae; family Salticidae; genus Maratus; species Maratus speciosus. The sequence goes on along the minus strand of OZ010796.1, from coordinate 440,173,340 downwards.
AAATATTTTCTTCAAATTTGCCGAAACAAAATTACTGTAAAATAATCAAAAAAGCACGGTCCAAGTTTGTACCATTTTTCTTTAACAATTCTTGATTTATAACAATTTAAAGACTAGAAATGGTGAAAAAACAACCATCATGAAGAAAAACGCATTTAAAAGTTTATACAGATATTGGCACCTAAGAAAATGCTTAAATGTATTTTAAAAAATTGCAGGTGAGTAAGTAAGTCCTTCCAGCAGCTTAAGAGCTCACTGCAGTCACAGACAAAAAGAAATCAAGATGGCCGCTGTCATTTTAGCTGAATTGAAAGGATGGTCTAAATTCAAATGATTGACAAGCGAGTTCTTCCAATCAGCAAATAGAATATTCTTGGCTCATGTCCAATACGTTTCAGGTGGTCTAAGAGATTTCTTTTTTCAACTGTCTAGCGTAGATCAAAACCGTCTGTTTTGTGGAGAATCTGGATAACGCTGAAAGCCGTAAAAAGAATTTTAATCTGTTTATAATACTTTGTCAGTTTTCTGGTATGGTGTAAAATTTTCTTTAAGAGCTCACTGCAGTCACAGACAAAAAGAAATCAAGATGGCCGCTGTCATTTTAGCTGAATTGAAAGGATGGTCTAAATTCAAATGATTGACAAGCGAGTTCTTCCAATCAGCAAATAGAATATTCTTGGCTCATGTCCAATACGTTTCAGGTGGTCTAAGAGATTTCTTTTTTCAACTGTCTAGCGTAGATCAAAACCGTCTGTTTTGTGGAGAATCTGGATAACGCTGAAAGCCGTAAAAAGAATTTTAATCTGTTTATAATAAGGGTGCAAAAATTAAAGCGATTTGACTTTCAGAAAATAAATGAATATTTTATTCAGATATATTCTTTTTTTTATCTTCAAGTTCATTTTACAGCTTTTACAAACATAAAATTGAAAATAGCGCAGTATAAAAACTATTTTATTTCACATAACGAAATTACATTTAAAATCAAGGGGGAAGATATTGAATGAGGGGGGAAATACCAGGTACAAATATTCTAAAATAACTATCTTTTGTGGGGATTGTTTTTAGAACATGAAATTTATCAAGAGATATATAAAAGCTAAACAACATTGAAGGTTAAAAAAAAGATGTTCATAAAATTAGGAGAGAAAAAGTTAACCAAATAAACTGTATATTTTGTACTGTAGAGGGGTGGAGGGGAGAACGGGAAATATTAATTTTGAGGAGAAGGGGGGGGGGTATACATCTAAATCCCAGCGTAGTCATTTATAGGTATAGTACATAATTTATTGTTGTTAGCACTAAAATATATGACAGAAAAAATAAAGTTTTCCAAATATTCAAAACTTTGTGTGATGTTAGCAGAAAGGTAGAGGGCGAAAAGTTTAGTGTAATTTTCAGGCGGAAGAAAATTTAGATTATATTTTATTTTTACAAGTAAGTTATAAAACATAAAGGAGTTTTCACAATTTGAAATTTTAAGTGCATAGGAGTAAATTCAGGTGTGTGTGTGGGGGGGGGGGGGGGAGATTTCTGTACACTAAATATTTTTTAAATGTTGCAGACAGTTAAGAATGTTTTTTGTAGCGGTTCGTAATCTAAATAACAATAAAATACTTTTATTTTCATTTACATTTTTTTCATTTTTAACACTTTCCAAGAAAGTTGAAAAGTGTTTATGAATTGGGTTTGTCCGTCCGTCTGTCTGTCTGTCTATCCGTGCTCTAACTAGCGTAAATATAGTCGGATTGCCATGTAATTGATATACGATATTCAAAATCATCATGGTATGTTCGGTGCACCATTCATGGTTCATTTACAGATGCACTCAAAAGTATTCGCTACATTATGGTCTATGTGTGTGTGTGTGGGGGGGGGGGTTATTTAGGATGTATTTTAATAGTGTTACACAATGTTAAACACAGTTAAATTTATGTACATTGAGACACACTTTAAAATTGTTACTATAGACTATTTTATGTGTAATGCTTAACGTACGAGTATAGGGGACTCAAAAGTATTCCGTTATGTTATAGCCCATGAAGAAATATCGTTTGCTGCGTATTTGATTGATATTACTCTGTCACAAAGATAATGAAATTGATATGAATTTCTGAGGTGTCCTAAGCCTACTTTCTGTACAACATGAGCATTTAACAATTATTTACGGGGTCAGATAAAAGAACTTGGTTCAATATGGTCTACGAGAAAAACTGTTTGTAGCGTATTTTGATCACGTTACATTATTTCAAACATGACGAAATAGATACACGTTACTTTGATTTACTACAAGATGCTTGCATTCGAATATGGTCTGCATTTCATTTAGCGTTCATTTACAGGGAAACATAAAATATTTTGATACAATACTGTATCCGATATAGCTATTAAAAATTAATGCTGAAAGTACATTTTCAATTACAGAATGCGTTTTTAAGTTTAACTAAATTTTTGCGTACTACGTGGTGTACACATATTTTTCAAACCCTATACAGGACTACACAAAAAAATTCGTAACCATTGCTGAGAATGAGTATGAATTTCTTAAAGATGTTAGGTTTTTTTTAGTTATAAATGTACAAGCTCAACTACATTTAATATGCTTAGAGATGTTTGTATCATACAAATAAAATCCTATACAGGGATATTCAAAAAACTGGATACATGGGCTGCCGATAGAAAATAATTCCTGCAAGTGTGATTTCAGTAATTTTGAGCATGATTTTGCATGAATTAGATTTCAGCTTAATGCTGTTTGACGTGTATAAAAACCTGTATTCTATATACAGAAATGCACAAAAGAATTCACGTATGTTTCCGTCTATTAGTAGAAATTGCCGAGGGTGAATTTTCAACTGTTTCATGTATTTTCTTACAAAACTAAATTTTAACATAGTATGTAGAATCTGTACAAATATATGCAGTACAAATATATCATATATACTGCCTCATATGAGCTGCACAAAAGAATTGGAGTACCTTCCAGGTTATGGGTGCAATTGTTGAAATCTGCTTTTCAAACGTGTCATAGGTATTACAAATGTTTAGTTAGATATCTTCTTTACTTTATTAAACGGCGAAGTTTTGTTACAGTGTTCTGGAAGTGTCGACGTAGACGCATGATTTTTCTTTTTTCTTCATGGACATACTCGGTTCAGTCGATTACTCAGGCACCTTTGGTATCTACGTTTGATGGTTCTTTCTGAGCTAGTCGGAATAAAATGATTTCGAAAGGTTTTGAGAATTTACTTGCACGTTGACGAGAAACCACAATATTTTCCTTACAAATATCTCTCTAAAGACATTTTCCTTTGAAAAATACAGTTAAAATGTTTTTTATGCACAATTAAATGTACACCTATCGCTTTATTGTTAACACTTTCGTACATAGTTGAAATGATTTAGTTAATATTATAGATAATAAAGATTTATAATTAGGACCAAAAAAAGTAAAAATTAAAAAGTTTTAAAGACTGTAAATTAGATTTTTTAACTTCATGAATTGAGGGTAAGACAAAGGAAGAAACAGATTTTTATTTTTTTGTGGGTGTGGGGGGGGGGAATTTAATAGATGACTGATTATGTAACTTATTAAAGATTTACAAATAGGGCAAAAACATTGAAATTAGGAGTTTTAGAGACTTTAAATTTTATGAGCACGGAAATAATGGGGGGGGGGGGGGGAGAAAAGAAAACGTCAATTTTATATGGGGGTGGAAGAAATTATATAATCGATTATTTATTGTTCAATATGAAACAGATAAAGCTGAAAATGTATTAAAAAAAGACTTTCAAAGATTTTAAACTTAAATAAGGGAAAGAAGAAAAAAAGGGGGGGGATTTTATTTGATGACTTATTTATTTACCTTACTAAAGAATAAGAAATAGGACAAAAAAAGACTAAATTTTGTGTTCTTGGTAAGGGTAGAGTCAGAGCAAGCGTCAATTTTGGTGGGGGAGGAGTATAGTTATATGATTATTTATGATTACAATAAATTAACAGATAGAGTACAAAATGTTTTAAAAAAAGCAATGACTTTTAAGGTTAAAATTTTGTGATCTGAGGGAAAAAAAGAGGAATAAGCAGAATTAGTTCTTTTTTGCGGGGGGAGGGGGGCGGAAGTTTATCGGTGACTTATTATTTACTTACCTTAGAAAATATTTACAAATAATTTAAAAAAATAATAAACGAAAAAAAAAATTAAGGACTTTAAATTTCAGATGCTTGGTAAGAGGGAGAGGCGAGGAGGAAATACCAATTTCAGTTGGGGTTGGGGGGGGGGGAGGAGAAATTTTTATGATCGTTTGTTTATTGTTAAAATAAAGTGGCAAATTGAGCAGAAAAGATAAAAAAATTTAAAGAGTTTTAAAGGGTTTTTATTTTAAAATATGGGTACCGTGATGAGGGAGCAAAAGGGAGAAATGACATTTCCGATAGAGGCAATTTACAAGAAATTTTAATGAAATGAATATGGTGAAATAAATTGATAACGAAATTTATGACTGACTATTTATTGTTATTTCAAAAATATATATATTCTAAAAACACTCAAAATATATATTAAACATTTAATTGCTAAAAAGGACGTCAAACGTTACTAAAATACATTAAAAGATCTTAATAATTTGACATGTTTCGATTGAATTTACTCAATCATCATCAGAAAAACAAATAAACACAAAGATGGAAAATGACAATAAACTATTACAAATGAAATTTAAAAATAAATAATTATTTATTTATTTTTAAATTTCATTTGTAATAGTTTATTGTCATTTTCCATCTTTGTGTTTATTTGTTTTTCTGATGATGATTGAGTAAATTCAATCGAAACATGTCAAATTATTAAGATCTTTTAATGTATTTTAGTAACGTTTGACGTCCTTTTTAGCAATTAAATGTTTAATATATATTTTGAGTGTTTTTAGAATATATATATTTTTGAAATATTTTTAATGGGCGTATAAGAGAACTTCTGCTTATTATTTAATATATTTATTGTTAGTTTAAAGTAACAAATAAAACAGAAAATTAAAGAAAATATTAAGGAATTTTAAAGATTTTAAACCTTGATACTGTAAGGGAAGCAAAACGGGAAACGAAATTTCGGAAGAAGGGGAGACAAAGAGTGCAAGATGTTTGGATAAGAATATGGTGTGCATCGAATTTATTGTTCATTTACAGGGAAACATTAGGGATGATTGCTGATAGTGAGTTTTAAATTATGATATGTTTGATTAATGATAAGTTATGGTATAAGTTAAGTTAAACTAATATTTTTGCACAGGCACATAGGTGGTGCATATGAATTGCATAGAATATGAAAGAGTGATCAAAGGGCTCCAATGCGATGTATCTCATGAGGGGTGTCGAAAAATGTTAGAAAAGTGCCGGCTAATTATGCTATCAGCTAAATGTCCTGTCGGCTAATCGCCTTTTCGGCTAAATGTCCTCCCGGCTAATTGCCACGTTCGGCCAGTTGTCTGTCGGCCAATTGTCTGTATTGCTGAAATTATTGCTATTCCGTTGCATAGACACTACACAAAAGATTTCATCAGTAGTATCGAGAATGACCATGAATTACTTAAAGATGTTTTTTAATTTGATTTATGCATTTTCAAGCTCAACTACTTTTAGTATAGATGTTTGACCCGTAGCCAGTCGCAGACATTTATCCGACAATCAAATAGCCTTCAAGACATTTAGCAGATAGCAGTTAGCTGACACGTGCATTTAGCCGATACGTACATATAGCCGACAACACAATTAGCTGAAATTTACATACAGCATACAGGACAATTGACCGAAATGGACATATAGTAATAATTTTAGCAATACAGATAATTGGCCGACAGGCAACTGGCCGAACGTGGCAATTAGCCGGAAGGACATTTAGCCAAAAAGGCGATTAGCCGACAGGACATTTAGCTGATAGTATAATTAGCCGGTACTTTTCTAACATTTTTCGACACCCCTCATGAGATACATCGCATTGGAGCCCTTTGATTACGCTTTCATATTATGTACCTCCCGTTCCCCCTACCCCAATTTGTATCACCGGGAGCATTTTTCTGACTTTTCCGACATCCCTCAAGTGATATATTATTGGACTGGGCAACCCTTTGATCACTCTTTCATATTATGCACTTCCCGCTCGGTTACAGTTAATTTGCAGTTTGGTTACAATTGCGATTAGTTACTCTTAGATTACGGTTAGGTTATAATTATGTTACGTTTAGGTGATAATTAGATTACACTTAAGTTACAGCTTGGTCATGGTAAAGTTATGTTACAGTTACATAACAGTTAGCATAGGATTAGGTTATAACTAGGTAAACGTTAGTTACAGTTAGATTATGGTTAAGTCCCAGTTAGGTTACATTTAGGCTACAATTAGGTTACTGTTAGGTTTTAGTTTGGTTACGGTTACTTCATAATTAGGTTACACTTAGGTTACGTTTAGATTATGGTTAGGTAACTGTTCGGTTATAATTAGGTTACGTTTAGGTGATAATTAGATTACGCTTAGGTTACAGCTTGGTCATGGTAAAGTTGTGTTACAGTTACATTACTGCTAGCATACGATTAGGTTATAATTAGATAAACTTTAGTTACAGTTAGATTACGGTTACGTCCCAGTTAGATTATATTTAGGCTACAATTAGGTTACTGTTAGGTTTCAATTAGGTTACGGTTACTTTATAATTAGGTTACCCTTAGGTTACGTTTAGATTATGGTTAAATAACTGTTAGGTTACGTTTAGGTGATAATTAGAATACGCTTAAGTTACAGCTTGGTCATGGTAAAGTTATGTTACAGTTACATTACAGTTAGCATACGATTAGGTTATAACTAGGTAAACGTTAGTTACAGTTAGATTACGGTTACGTCCCAGTTAGGTTACATTTAGGCTACAATTAGGTTACTGTTAGGTTTCAGTTAGGTTACATTTAGGCTACAATTAGGTTACTGTTAGGTTTCAGTTAGGTTACATTTAGGCTACAATTAGGTTACTGTTAGGTTTCAGTTAGGTTACGGTTATGTTACACTTAGGTTACGTTTAGGTTACAGATAGGTTATAGTTACGTTACAGTTTGGTATTAGTTAGGTTACAGTTACGCTACAGTTAGTTTATGCTTAGGTTTAATTAGGCTAAGATCAGGTTACAGTTACGTTACAGTTAAGTGGGATGAATGTCCATGTCGAATAATTGTCCTCTGTTGGCTAACTGTCTTTTCGGCTAACAGTCGCTGTCGACTAATTGTCATGTCGGCTAAACATCCTGTCGTCTAATTGCTGTCTGCTAAATGTCCCGTTGGCTAAATGACATTGTAGCATATAAATAAATAGGGATATGACAAAAAACTGGATACATGGCCGTCCATGGATAGCAATTCTTAAGCTAATGTTAGCCTTAGAAGTGTGATTTCAGTAATTTTCAGCGTATTTATTTCTGAATTAAATTTTAGCTCAGTATGTGGCGTGTATAAAAATTTATAAGGAACATAACAGAGCTTCACAAAACAATTGAAGTACGTTTCCGTCTATTGCTAGGAATTAATAAATGTGTATTTTCAAATGTGTTATGTTTTTCTAACTGAACTAAAAATGTAGGAAAGGGTTCATAATCCATACTTGGCACATGGTTTTCCTTTCTTGTTTTATTTATTGTCAATAATTCATCTTCTTATGTTTTTGTATTTCTCAGTTGCAATAATCATGATTTTTAGGGTTCCGTACTTAAAAAGTAAAAACGGAATCATTATAAGATCACTCCTGTGTCTGTCTGTCTGTCTGTCACAGCCATTTTACTCGTAAACTACGGAACGTGGGAAGTTCAAATTGGGAGATGTAATAAAGACTATTGACCCACATATTTACAGATTATTAAACATTCACAAATATATGTGGGGAAAAACGTAGAGGGGATAATTAGGTTATTTGAAGAAGAAATATATTTTCTTTGTATATCGTTTGGGGTATCGGTTAAAAGATTCCGTAACGCCGAACTCAAAAATACATTTCTTTTAATTTTAGATATTATAATTTCAGAGATATCGTCGAAAATGTAGTGCAAAAATATGTCCCTCCCCCCCCCCCCCCATCTATTTTCAAATCTACTGAAACTAAAATTATGAAAAAAATTAGAGGTAGTAGAGGAATGTAGTAGAGGTACTCGCAGGAAAATTATAGCGATTGCCCTAGGTGGCATAGTTTTTCATAAAATCGCATTTTTCTGTTACATACAGATTTCTGTTTGCGGGCATTCAGCAAAAGTATCGAAGAGCGCTAAAGGTACCTATCGTATCAAAAGTATAAAATCATTGTTTATAATGATTTTCGAAAAAAAATCGTCGGTAATTCGTCGAGATATTAAGATTCCTGTCAATGCCGGCGAAGACACTAACGAGCTAATGCTAATCCTATGGGGAGGAAAAAGTAAAGAAAGTGCGATGTAGAGACGGATCTCGGCTATACAATGGCAAAAAAAATATTTTAAAATATAGAAATGCAAAAGAGATATTAGAAAAATCCTTCCCCATACGATTAGCATTAGCTCGTGTGTGCCTTCGCTGGCAGGGGCAGGAGCCTTAACCCTTAAAGACACGGTTGGTTTGGACATACATAATGGCAGAGGCGGCGTACTCTATATACCATCGGTTTTTAAATACTAGATAACAACTTTTAATGATATATTTGTGTAATGCAATACCCAGTAGCAGCATAAAAGCAGTAAACGTCAAATTGTTAAAAACAGACCAATTTAATTATAATTAATCGCATAAATACTATGGTATTCGCGACTAGTTTGCGTTGAGTGGATCTCTCAATACGCCTCCCGTGTCTTTAAATGATAATTAAAGACCTATTTGAAAAGAATGCGGCACGGACAAAGTCGAGTTACATCTGTGCGACCTCCTTTCGAAGCGCGCTTAGTACAACGCCAAGTTTAAACTTTGAACAAGGATTTTATTTCATCTACACTCTAAAATGAAAAATATTACTATGTTGAATTTAGTTTTATGAAATGCCAAATGAAATTTAAATATGCAGTACTTTTATTGTTAGTACCAAATTAAGTTCCCCATATGCAGATTAAGATACGTTTAAAAAAAGAGTTATACAAAATAGCAATATTTAATTTTATTTCGGCTTCATATCTCTTTGAACCTTTGTGGTATACTCATTCATACTTTTCTAATATATACAGCTATACCCAACTCTACGTTGAATAGGTTTTTACAAAGTTTCATTATTCTTTTAAATAATACAGTTAATAATTCATATATTTATTGTACGGAACCCTCTGAGCGCGAGTAATACTTGTATTTGACCGTTTATTTTATATACAAGTTATATGCATTGGTCTGCCAAGTCGTATCTTGGTGGAAACCATCTGCAGAACATCAATTTAGTGGTTGATCTGCAGTTTTACCATTGTGTTTTCATGCACCCAAACTTCAATATTTTCATACATTTGGGTGCTGCAAAATACAATGATAAACCAATCGATCAAATACTAAACTCCGGTGTGCAGGTGTTTTCTATCAAGATATGACTTATCAGACTATTTGCATTTTAATATGCTAATTGAGTTCTATCTAATCCTAAAATTCCAGCCTTCAACTTGATGAGCTGATGGTCTGTGCAATTGCCACCCGTCGAACGAATCCCTTCCTGTGAAATCTTGTATCACTCTTTAGGAATCTGTGGACAGGCACAAAAACATCCTTTGTTTTTATACCTCGATTGTGTATAAAAACCTTTTTTAATTCATCACTCTGAATTTGGAGATTTTTGTAATAAATACAGCTGTATTTTTTTTTTTTTTACAATTGTTTGAGAAAGATTTGTTTTTATTTTCTCTGAAAACTGCTTGGATTTTTCATTACATTGATATGCAATTCTGATAATGAATTTCATAGAATTCCATTTCAAAGCAATATTTCGAATTTCTTCCAATTTTACCAAAGCATTCTTTTTCTTTATCAGAAATCAGAGAAAATAAATTTATTTCTGCATCTTTATCTTTAGATTAAGTTACAATTTTATTTTCCCCGCATTTCTGATAGAGATTTTTTTTTTACCTTGTCAGTTGAAAGCTCACAGTCAAATATCTCCAGAGATTCTCCATCTTCTTCCTTTACTTCCAAGTTAATAATCAGGAGGAGTTGCCGTAATATCCTTTACCAATCTGTGTCCTATATCGGAATTTGGTAAATTAGCAGTGCTTTTAGTTTATAGTCTTTACTTGAACTTACCGATCATGACAGTGTTAAGCTATCATTCGATGTTGCTAAGAAACTGTTTTTACTAGTTTATAAATTAGCTTGGTAAATTATCACTGGTTTTACTTTGCAGCCTCTACTTGAACTTGCCGATCAAGACAATGTTAAGCTGTCATTCATTGGTGCCCAGAAAATGTTTTTATCAGTTTGTTAAAAATGTCCTACTGACATTTTCTATGTAAATAACGCAGTCTTTGAAAGTGACAGACTGGTTGATGATGGTATTATCCTTCTCGTATAATTCTTGAAAAGCTAATGACAAGTTTACTAACTGTTGCTTTGTGAGCCTTAATTTCCTCTCTACTCATTTGATAAAACTCTGTCATTGAATAATGAATTTTAGTAAACGAAAGTGTGTGCCATTACAAATACATCATGAAATAAAAATGTTAACTAAGGCAATCTTTAACCAGGATACCAATGTAAATTGAAAGTAAAGATGGAGTGTTATTAAAATTCATAAAGACCAGAGAAGAATCCGTAACCAAATTCAGATTTTTGGGAATGATGTAAAAGTTTGTTGCATATTGTTGATGGAAATTAAAGAAAGTGTATTTCGTGAAAATTTCAATTCCTAGCAGTTACATAATTAGAGCTCATCTGGCTAAAGAATCGATGTATTTTCTCAAATCTTCCAAAAAATAAAATACCTTATCCTCAAAATATTTTTAAGTGATTTAAATAAACGGTCATTCGACGAAGTAAGTTTTGGAGAATGGTACTTGGATTGAAACACTTCATCTCAATTATAATATTTTGTGTCTACAGTGGGCAAAGATACGTGTGGTCTTGTTGGAAAACAATGCCTAATTGTTGATTATTTGAAGCTGCTTTTAGCGGATTGTTTGATTTAATTCACTTAATTATAAACAGTATTTCTGCAAACTACTGCTATAGTTTCCAAGTAACATCTATTAATAAACAATTTTCTTGTCTCACTGAATGCGAAGAAAAATCTTCTGTGGGTAAGAAACTGACTTTTGCTTTAATTAAAAGGCCTCTTCGAAGTAGTCATCAATGTAGTCTAAATAAATATTAATATTGTTATTATTCCTTATATTCCATGAATTACGAATATAATCTGAAAATAAAAACTATGCGTAAATCTGGTTTTTGAACAATGTAGAATAACGTTGTTTTAAAAATATCGACATATTCTGTAGAAATTGAGTCGGGCCAAACTTTTAGTTTCATAATACGTAATTTTTTTGTACTGCTAATTGTACTGCCCGGTTCCGGGAACAAGAAATTTCCGTCCGAGGAGACCTGTACATTCAAATTTTTAGACAACAAAGGCTTAGAAACTGATACAATCAATTATGACTCGTATTCAATCATAGAGCCTCGCTTATAGAAAAAATTTCAGGCCGAAACGTGCTGGATCGAACCGTAGGTTCTGACTCACGAGGATGAAGTAGGCATACTTCTATTAAAAATTGTTACATTTTTTTTATCATATTTAATAACTTCAGTTAATTAAGACAGTAATAACATTTTAAAATAAGTGGTAGAAATTTGCTTGATTTGCCTCCGTCAGAATATTACTTATAGATCGAATTTGGCAAGCTCAAAAGTGGAGGTTCTATTATGATTTTATGAGATATATAATTTGCAATGAAATGCTGATTTGGGTGGACTTTCTGCAGAAAATTCCTTCGGGAAAACATTTCATTTATTAACACAATCAAATTAAACCTCGTGAGTTTGGTCTCCTTATTCACCACCCCTCCTTTCTTTAGCATTTTTTGAGTTTCTCCATCTTCACTGTTTTTTTTTTGTTTTTTTTTTTTTTAATGAAGGTAGTGCAGATGGCCTTTAGTAATGTGGACTATGGTGATTTCGAGTTAAGTTAGAAAACTTAAACAATCGGCTGATTTTCGTCAATGTTTTATAACGGTGGATGAAACATGAATTCGCCATTATTCTTCAGTGATGAAAGAGCAATCTAAACAATGTGAAAGAGCAGCTGAAATTGCACCAAAGAAAGTGAAAACGGTTCCACCTGCTGGAAAAGCCATGGATACGGTTTTCAGGAATTCACAAGATGTTGTGATCATAGACCACCGATAAAAAGGCAGAATCGTCACCGGACAGTGTTATTCTTCTCTACAGGACCAATTGAAGAGTGCTTATTCCGACAAAATTTCCCTACCTGAGCAAAAAGAAGGTGTTCGTTCACCACAGCATTGTTCTTGCACACATGCCTGTAGTTTTCGCTACTAAAGTCAATCACCTACGCTCTGTAGTACTTCCACATGCACCGGATTTTGCTCCCAGCGATTATTTCCTCTTCCCAAGCCTGGAGAAATGGCTCGGTAGTCGGAAATTCACTTCAAAATATGGGGTTAAAGCAGACACCACCACTTCACTTCATTTCCAAAGATAGATAAGGCTTATTATACTAAAGATAATAAAAAGTCGGAAACTCGTTGGTTTAAATTTTATAAGTTGTAAGGAACTACGTTAAAAAAAATGAAATATTGTCAAAATATTACTATTTTCTTTGTCGGGCTGATAACCTTTCAAAACACACTCGTATCGACATCAAATTTTATTTTCCCTCCAAAAAAAAAAGGCGGAGTTCATGAAAAATGGTCCTAGTTGTAATTAAAATTCGACCCCCTCATGCTAAAAACATGACACTATAAAACCTGGTAAGACGGAAACATAAACAATAGATACGAAATACCGTTTTAGATGGGTTATTTGCGTCTTTGCAGATACACTTGCCAGGTATTTTTAGGGAAATAATGAACAAATTCCGTTTAAACCAGGATTCCGTTACAGCTGCATATCAGAAAATAAATTTGTTAGCTAGTAGACTTTCTTCTCTCTTTTTCTCTCATTCTGTCCTTGATTCTCGGCAGTATTGCTAGGAGTTATCGACACTCTCTATCACAGTAGTGTTTCACTACACTTAGACTAACATTTCCTGTTTTTGCTATGATGTGCTATATACCAACCAGGGCCGTAACCAGCTAGTAATGCCAGGGGAGGCTCTGAAAATTTTTTGTGGGGCTAGGCTAACATCTTTTAAAAATCCATATGTCTTATGCAATCTAAAGACAACTAAACCTGTTAAAACGGATCTCTCTATAAGCAGTGTTTATTTGTTTTTTTTCTAAAACCTCATACAAAAGCCATAAAAATGCCAATTGACCTTACTTTTCCAACTGTTCTGCGGTCAACAAAAGAAAGGGGTGTCTCAACAATGGAAAGAGGTGGAGATGGATTTTGTCGAATTGATTTCCGGATCGTACTATATATTACGAAAGTAATAAAACATGAAAAGCACTGCCTGACCGCTTAAAAGCTTTCGCTGTTAACGGACGCTGCCTACAAATGGCGATGTCTTTATCGCGGTTACCTTCGTGGGATCTGAATCGGATTCGAAATCTTTCCGACGAATGCGTCTCTGCCTCTATCCATTGCTGAGACTCCTTTTTTTGGTGATGACCACAGAATTGTTGGAAAAGAAAGGCCAGTTGACATTTTTATTGCTTATGTAGAAGGAGCACTTTTTTCTTTTGCACTGACCTTAAAAGAACTTATCTGTAACGTAACCTGTTTATAACGGAATATTTGCATAACGAAATTCTTAAACTGAAAAAAAAAAATCGTAATCCGGGTAAAGAAGTACAAAATAATTAGGGGCGCGTGCCTACTAAGACGAAAATCTATCGAAAATAGAATTTTTCCTCATTCCGTTGGATTTTGTCTTAGCAGGGTTTGCTGTATTTAAAATGCAAAACGTAAATTGAAACCGACATTTCATAAAAAAGTAACTTCATTCAGATTTTAATAAAGGAAAATCATGCATTGCAGATTGGTTAGCATATATTTTCAAATTCTTATAGCCTATTACTGTTTTCACTTTATTGAGAATATTTTAGAAAATGTCGTAATTAAAAATATTTCTGATTACGTTCACAATTGATATAAGTAAAAAATATTACATGGTGTTAAAACAAGTTTTCCTGACAACCGCTGACTACTTTAACAAATGTACAATGAAGAAAATTATGCATCGAATACTGATTTCGGTTGCACTTTACAATTTATTACATTAGTGCCTGCTATTGATCTCACTTAATTCAGCCCATTCAGAAATAATGTAAAAGCAGACAGCAAATGCAATTTCGATTATTCTATATTTCTCTGAAGTGTAAATAGCAGTTTTCTAAAAAACTTTTAAATTTCCATTAAAATAAAAATTTAAATCTAACCAAAAAAGGAAAAAAAAAAAACCTCTTATTGGCAAATTTCATTTTCCCACTAGAGTGAGCAAGATAAATAAATGCTTTTTAATTTTAAGATTCTTTTCATGATAGATAATCCATAATTAATATACAGGGTGATTCATGACCTCAGGGTTTAAACTAGAGGGAAGCCAGGGGGGCATATACCCTGGGCGCCCGAGTAGGAGGAACCAAAAAATTTGGTTCGTCTTCCAGCTCAAAATACAAATAATTAAATTAAGTTAAAAATGTATCGTACAACCGAAAGTAAAGGTATATTCATTTAGGCGTTTCTCAAATTCCCTATCCAACATCGCGAAACTTTCTGACACATTTTCTGATTCATTTTTTAAAAGCATAAAATTGGCAGGCCTGGCTAGAGAAGTGGTATGGAATCAAATAGCGTTTTCCATTTTTTGATAAAGAAATATCAAATCATATAAGTGATTCTTGTCACGTGACAAGTGTTCTCCTTTCTCGCGCTTTCGCTTCGGAAATTCGGTTCAAAATGCCCACTTTGACAGTATTTTTAAAGGTCTTCTGTCTTTACCAAAAAGTGAAAAACTCCATTCGATAACATAGTTTACGAATAAGAATTTCTGCTAATTTTATGCATTTACGAACAAAAATAAATTCACAAATGCGTTTGAAAATAGCTCACTTGGATTTGAGAGCTGCGTACTCTTTGTTTTGAACACGACCAGTTTTTTCATTAGGTGAGCACTTAGGCGTGGCAGAACAATACTTGATTAACGAATTCATCCAAGATACTAGCAAGATGAATACACTGTTCCAATTAGGTTTCAATTTGGTACGATATTTCGGGATTTATTGTGTTGACATGTTTTGGATGTTTGTTTTGTGTGTTTCTGTAAACAAACAATAACATGTACATACTTGATTAACGAACTCATCCAAGATACTTTCAAGAGTTATGCAATTGCTACCAGATTGACCACCATTCCGTCGTTGTCATGTCATGAAAATCAGTCTAAAGCGTTGAATTTACCGTCATTTTCAGATAGATTGTTTATTGCTATACAAAAACGTAAAACGCTGTTCGATTCCTTACATCCCGATTACCTGCAAATTATGTGTTTTTATCAATAAAAAGTTTTCGCGAATATGTGAGAAAGTAGCTGGCTTAGACATGAAAACAGCCTGGTAAAATGTAAAACGCAGTTAAATTCTTAGTCTGAATAACCATAGGTGCAAATTTTATTCCATTGTCACTAGAGTGAAAAAAAAAGTAAACATGTCATAAAATAACGAAATAAAAAACTTAAGGCTGTTCTCAAATCCAAAGGGTCAACTTTCTGACATAAGTTTTAATTCATTTTTGTTTAGAAACGCATGAAACTAGGTGTTGTTATTCAGAAACTATGTCATCGAACTGTTTTTTCCGTTTTTTTTATAAACGCAATAGATCTTTCAGAAAATACTGTCAAAGTTGGCATTTTGAACTGAACTTCCGAACGAAAGAAGAAAAACCAGTCAATAAGGGGAGAAAAATGACGAGTCACGTGATCAAAATCTCTTATAACTCAATAGGTGATTGATTGATCAAAAAATGGAGAAAACAGTTCGATTCCAAATCGCTTCCATGGTCAGGCTTTCCAATTTTATATGTTTCCGTTAAAAAGTGAATTTGTAAATGTGTCAAAACGTTTAGCGCTTGTTGAGCAGAGTAGTTGAGAACAGCCTTAACCTAAGACAAACTGAAAAAAATTGTTTTTCAAAGTTATGAAACACAAGGAGAAAAAACATAAAAATTCAAAAAACATGCTCCAACCACGTTTTCATTCAAACCTCCGCCGGCACCCATGACATGAAACAATTAATGTCATTCAAACAAAATTTTTCTTATTTGATTTGTATAAATTGACAATATTTTTTAGCTTTTTCCTTTCTCAGCTAAACACATGTTGTATGCAGGCTCGTCGTTGAAATTTAGAAACATGCTTTTATTGATTATCTTGAAGACGATTAGCCATTACTCACTAATTACCTATCGGAATGAATAACACATGTCTATTTTCGTTCCAACCTGCGGAGATTATCGAGTATAAATTGTCCTCAACCATTTACTATGTATACCAAAACATATGATGTACATCTGGGGTTAATTTTTTTTAGAAGGAAATGTTCCTACTATCGCATCGCATTTCGGTTGCATATTGAGAATTGTACCGTAATATGCTTCTGATTGTAAAATAATTGGCATTTTCCGTTCCATTTCAGGCAACTGAAAGATCTAAATGGTTTTCTTGCAGATATAGTTTTCTCCTTCAGATTAGTATTAGTTAAAATGTACATTGTATTGGAGAAAAAAAAAAAGTGAAATGTCTAGAGGGGGCTCAAGAGGGAGCTAGGGGGGGCTCAGTCCACTCTGCCCCCATCTGGTTACGGGCCTGATACCAACTCATCGACAGGGCGTGGATTTGATCTTCAAATAGGTAGCCCCTGGAACTGCGCTGCTGTTCACTGTTCAGACATTTATAAAATGTAATATTTAACCTTACAGTCTCATTATTTTCAGATTTACATTATTATAGTTAATGATAAATTTTCGCGTTTCCTTACCGTTACAAAAAATGTCTTTCCGTTACCTTTGAGAATATACACTAGTAACGGGGAAAAAATGTAAGCGCTAATGTTTAGTCTGTGGGAGCGTTATTTTCAAATATCTCGCTTTCTTTATAATATTTTAAAATGAATTTTTTTGCATAGGATTGCTGAGGACGATCTACAACCGGGCTGTTTTTTACTTTTCGATTTTGGTTTCAGATATTAAAAAAAAAATTACTTTTTCTTTCGGAACCGGTTGGAATCCGTTCTGAAATTGATACTATCCTAATATTAAAAAAAATTAAAAACAAAATCGAAAAAGTAAAAACTATTCTGGTTTTCGATCGTCCTCAGCTATCCAATGCAGAAAAAACAAACAAAAAAAAAATCTATTAAAATAAAGCGAGAAATTTGAAATTAACGCCCCCATAGACTTAAAATTAGCGTTTTTATTTATTCCCGTGTCTGAAGTGGGCTCTTAAAGAAAGATGTGTAATACAGGACGAATTTCGCATTTTCTGCGGCTGTTAAAGGTGTACTTTTTCGTTAAAAATAATAAATATTAAAAGTAATAAATATTAACAATATTCCTTTAAATTTTCAAACAAATTGATCAAAACTTTCAAAGTAAACATTCTTTAATACTTACTAACTTTTTGTTTATCCTCTGTTTATGTTAGTTTGTTTATGTTTGTTGTTGTTGTTTGTTACTTTATGTGTTATATTTGTTTGTATGTTGTTGTGTTTTTGTTTGTTATATTAACTAAGTTTTTGTTAAATCTTAGTAAATTTAAATTGTTCAAATTACTGAAAAATGAAAATGATAAAGTCATCAATGGATGTTCTTAGGCTAGTTTTAACGGCATGAAAAATATGATAAAATTTAATATAATAAGAAAACGAATAATGCAGATGAAAGTAAACTTTCAGCAATTCCTACCAATTAACTGCAGTATATTTGCATTATTTTGTACAGCCCTTGCATCCGAACAAGTTTATATACACGGCACATGGTAATGGTAAGATCAAAATTATTGCAGTATAAACATGCTGTAAACAACTGAAATCGTACTTCCAGAAATTATTATTCATACGCGTGCGCATGCATCCAGTTCTTTGAATAGCCTTGTATATTATTATATTTATATTTTACAAACACATCTTTCTAAATATAGTTGAACGTGAAAATGTAGAATTTAATTAAAAAAAAAGCAATTCACTCTCATTATCAGCAATTCTTCCTAGTTCTTTTGCGTAACCCTATACATGCTCTATAGAAATCATATATATAATCTAGGATGCAGAAATTTAGTTAAAAAAGGATATCATAGCTGAAAACTCACTTTTAGCAATCGTCCCTAATAGACAATACTTCGTATTCAGTATTGTATCTAGCAACTTTTATGTGCACCTGTAAATGAAATAAAATGTGATTCACATCATATTCTAATGTAAGCATCTTGTAGTAAACCTCAGTAACGTATACGAATTTCATCTTGTTTAAAATATTGAAACAGAATTAAAACACGCTGCGAGCAGTTTTTTCTGTAATAAAACTGAATTCTTTTCTGTGATCCTGTAAATGAATGATAAATGCTTTGTAACCCCCTTAAAAAGCATGTTTCAGTGCACCTAATAAATTCACATCCATTTCGTTATGATTGCAACAGAGAAACATTATTAAAATACGCCGCAAACGTTTTTTCTTCATAGTCCATAATATAATGAAATGTACTTTTGAATTCCCCTGTACACGTATCTGTGCACTTCAATAAGGTGCATAAATTTTATGTTTAAATTGTTTTACATCATTAAAATGATGAATGATTTTTCCCACATAGGCCATAATATAAAAGAATGCTTTTCAATGTCTATGTAAGTGAAGTATAAATTATTACACGCTTCATTATCAATGTCATTTATGACATGATAAACATCAACAACGTATTTCTATTACATCACAATCCGAGTATATGTTCGCTAGTTAGAGTACTGACAGACGAGCAGTCAAGCCCCACTCATAAACATTTTTCAACTATGTTGGAGAGTGCTAAACATCTGAGTACCCGTCCAAACGTTTTGTGTTGGATATATAAATAGAAAATATAGAGGGCTTAGAGAAAAACGCGGGGCCTGGTAATAATTAAAATTCCACCCCCTCAACTAAAAACATGACACTATAAAACCTGCTAAGACGGAAACATAAACAATGTGTACGAAATACCGTTTTAGGTGGGTTGTTTCCGTCTTTACAGATACAATTGTAAGATATTTTTAGGGGAATCATGAAGCTATTCCGTTTAAACCAGGATTCTGTTACAGTTACGCATTGCAAAATAAATTTGCCAGCTGACAGACTTTTATAAATTGCGATATTTTACCTTACAGTCTCATTATTTTTAGATTTACATTCTTATAGTTAATGATAAATTTTCGCGTTTCCACGTTACAAACAGTTCCTTTACGTTACATTTGAGAACCCACACTAGTAACTAGGAAAAAATGAAAGCGCTAATGTTAAGTCTATTGGAGAGTTACTTTCAAATATCTCGCTTCCTTTTTAATATTTTAAAATGAATTTTTTGCATAAGATAGCTGAGAACGCTCGATAACCGGGCTAGTTTTTATTTTTTCAATTTTGGTTTCAGATATATTTTTTTTAATTACTTTTACTTTCATAACCGGTTGGAATCCGTTCTGAAATTTAAACTATCCTAACATAAAAAAAACTATAACCAAAATCGAAAAAGTAAAAACTAGTCTGGTTGTCGATCATCCTCAGCAATCCTATGCAAAAAAAATCATTCAAATATATTAAAATCAAAGCGAGAAATTTGAAAATGACGCCCCCAAGGGCTTAAAATTAGCGTTTTCATTTCTTCCCGTGTCTGAAATAGGCGTGCATGCATCGAATTCTTTGAACAGACTTGTATATTATTATATTTGAATTTTCCAAACATATCTTTCTAAATATAGTTGAACTTGAAAATAAAATTAATCAATTCACTCTCATTCGCAACAATTCTTCCTAGTTCTTTTGTGTAGCCCTATATATAGTCTATAGATTAATCAAGTATGCAGAAATTTAGTTAAAAATGTATATCATAGCTGAAAACTCACTTTCAGCAATCATCACTAATAGACAATACTCATATACATCATTGTATCCAATATCTTTTATGTGCCCCTGTAAATGAAATAAAATGTGATGCACATCATATTTTAATGTAAGCATCTTGTAGTAAACCTCAGTAAGGTATATTAGTTCCATCTTGTTTAAAATCGTGAAACATAGCTACAACACATGCTGCAAGCACTTTTTTCTGTAATAAAGATGAACTCTTTTCTGTGACCCTGTAAATGAGTGATAGATGCTTTGCAACCCCTTCAGAAAGCATTTTTTTCACCTTATAAATTCATATCAATTTCATTATGTTGCAACAGAGAAACGTTATTAAAATACGCTGCAAACGTTTTTTTCTTCATAGTCCATAATATAACGAAATCCACTTTTGAATTCCCCTGTACACGTACCTGTGCACTTCAATAAGGTGCATAAATTTTATGTTTAAAATTGTTTTACATCATTAAAATACGTCGCAAATGATTTTTCCCACATAGGCCATAATATAAAAGAAAACTTTTGAATGTCCATATAAGTGAAGTATAAATTATTATAAAATAATACGTATTACAAAATAAATTTTCTAGCTAGCAGACTTTTATAAAATGCTATATTTGACCTTACATCTCATTATTTTTAGTTTTACATTATTAAAGTTAATGATAAATTTTAGCGTTTCCTTGAAGTTACAAAGAATATCTTTATGTTACCTTTGAGAATTCGCACTTGTTACGAGAACAAAATGTAAGCTCTAACGTTAAGTATATGGGAGAGTTATTTTCAAATATTTAACTTCCTTTTTAATATTTTTAAATGATTTTTTTTGCATAGGATGGCTGAGGATGATCTACAACCGGGCTAGTTTTTACCCTTTCGATTTTAATTTCAGATATTAAAAAAAAATTACCTTTACTTTCGGAACCGAGGTGAATCTGTTCTGAAATTGAAACTAGCCTAATATATATATATTAAAAATACTATAACCAAAATCTAAAAAGTAAAACAGGGTTCGTACGGTCCTTGAAAGTCCTTAAAAGTGCTTACATTTTTCAAAGGAAATTTTTGGTGCTTAAAAGTACTTATTTTCATGCAAAATCGGAAAAAAGTCCTTAAAAGTGCTTAATTTTACTCTCATATTAATTCTTAATCAAAGGTGAAACTCTTCTGCATTTCTTTTAATTTCTAATTTAAAAAAAAAAAAATCTTAATCCCGCCTTGCCTCCCCTTCTGAAATTTTACTTTCCCCTTTGTAATATCAAATTTAAAAACTTCATTTTTTTTAACCTTTTTCTACTCTCAGGGATGTAAGACCTCCGCCAGACGAAGCCAAAATTTGCGCAAAGCTGCTACAAAAGAGCTATTTTTTTTTTCCATTTTGCGCCAAACCTACACCAAAACGTACTTAGTGCCAAGATGAAATTTAGCAGGATTTCGTCGATCCGAGAAACAAAAAAAAAAAAAAAATTTTTTTTTTTATGCCGCCAATTGCGTCAAAAAAAAAGCAAAAAACCGCGGTCAAAAGATCTCGAAAAACACGCGATGTTTGTCAAATGATCACAAAAAAAACGTGAATTTTGTCAAAGGATCGCTAATTTCGTCAAAAACGAACAAAACGCGGTCAAAAGATCGTAAAAACGATAATTTTGTTAAAAGATGGCGAAAAAAACGCCCAAATTTCATCAAAAGGTCGCAAAACCCCATAAATTTCGTCAAATGATCGCGAAAAACACGCAAATTTCGTCAAAAAATCGCGAAAAACACAAGAATTTCGTCAAAATATCACGAATAACATGCGAATTTCGTCAAAATATCACGAATAACATGCGAATTTCGTCAAATGATCGCGAAAAAAACGTGCATTTTGTCAAAGGATAGCTGACTTCGTAAAAAAACGAACAAAACGGGGTCAAAAGATTGTGAAAAAACGCGAATTTCGTTAAAAGATCGCGAAAAATACGTGAATTTTGTCAAAAGATCGCGAAAAATACGCAAATTTCGTCAAAAAATTGCCAAAATACGCAAATTTCGTCAAAAGATCGCGAGAAACACGTGAATTTTGTCAAACGATCGCGAAAACCATGCGAATTTTGTCATAGCAAAAAAATAAAAAAATACGTTAATTTTGTCAAAGGATTACCAATTACTTCTAAAAATGAACAAAACGGGGTCAAAAGATTGTGAAAAAAAGCAAATTTCGTTAAAAGATCTTGAAAAAACCCACAAATTTCATCAAAAGGTCACAAAAAAACCGCAAATTTTGTCAAAAGATTAAAAAAAAAACCCACGCTAATTTCGTCAAAAGATCGCGAAAAATACACGAATTTCGCGATAAGATCGCGAAAAATACGCGAATTTCGCCAAAAGATCGCGAGAAACACGCGAATTTCGTCAAACGATCGCGAAAAACATGCGAATTTTGTTATAGCGAAAAAAACCCCGTTAATTTTGTCAAAGGATTACCAATTACTTCTAAAAACGAATTAAACGGGGTCAAAAGATTGTGAAAAAACGCAAATTTCGTTAAAAAATTCGAAAAACTTCACAAATTTCATCAAAAGGTCACATAAAATCGTAAATTTTATCAAAAGATTAAAAACAACCACGCTAATTTCGTCAAAAAATAGCGAACAGCACGCTGATTTCAACAAAGGATCGCAAAAAATACGCGAATTTTGTCAAAACATCGCGAAATATACGCGAATTTTGTCAAACGATCGCGAAAAATACGCTAATTTCGCCAAAAGATCGCGAGAATTACGCTAATTTCGATAAAAGATCGCAAGAAATATGCAAATTTCATCAAAAGATCGCGAAAATACGCAGTTTTCTTTTTATTAGCATTAGAATTTCAATTTGCGCCAAAAACAGTTTTTATTGCTACAAAATTAATTTTTGCTGCTACAAAAAAAGGATTTTACTGCTACAAAATCAGATTTTTGCTGCTAAAAAAATAGATTTTACTGCTCCAAAATTCGATTTTTGCTGCTACAAAACGGCTTTAGTGTACTTTCATCCCTGTGTTTGTCAAATGATCACGGAAAAACGTGAATTTTGTCAAAGGATCGCTAATTTCGTCAAAAACGAACAAAACTCGGTCAAAAGATCGTAAAAACGATAATTTTGTTAAAAAATGGCGAAAAAACCCCGTAAATTTCATCAAAAGGTCGCAAAAAACACACGAATTTCGTTAAAATATCGCGAAAAACACAAGAATTTCGTCAAAATAGCGCGAATAACATGTCAATTTCGTCAAAGGATCGCGAAAAAAATGTGCATTTTGTCAAAGGATAGCTGACTTCGTCAATAAACGAACAAAACGGGGTCAAAAGATTGTGAAAAAACGCGAATTTCGTTAAAAGATCGCGAAAAATACGCGAATTTTGTCAAAAGATCGCGAAAAATACGCATATTTCGTGAAAAGATTGCCAGAAATACGCAAGTTTCGTCAAAAGATCTCCAAAAATACGCAAATTTCGTCAAAAGATCGCGAGAAACACGCGAATTTTGTCATAGCGAAAAAAAAACTTTTCTTGTAAATTTTTCGTAAGGTAAATAAATAAGTCATCTAATAAACTCCCTCCCTAAAAAATTAAAAAAAAAATGTGCTTGTTACTTTCCCCCCTCAACTTATAAAGTTTAAAATCTTAAAAATCATTGCTTTTTTTAAAACTTTTTCTGCTCCATTAGTTAATTTATTGTAACAATAAATAATCGATCATACAGTTTTATTCCCCCCCCCCCCCCCTCCAAGTCTTTAAGTTAATTATAAGTCTGTTAAACAACCCCCTCCCCCAATAATTAAAGAAAATTATGTTTCTCCTCTTTGTTTATCTTTACAATAAGAAAGTATTTGATTCGGGAAAATTTTCGACCGATTTACACGTTTTAGGGGTTAGATATCCTGAAAAACATGTTTTTACAAAATGAGTCTGTGACCCTGTTTGTCTGTATGTGACACAAATTTTGTGGGTGGTGTATCTCAAGAACTAATGCACAAAACTTAATAAAAATTTATATTCAGTTAACCCTTGATATAAATTAATGTTGATTAGTTTTTGATGTAAATCGCCCAACAGGTGGTGCTGCTATGCTGCATTTTTCATGATTTACGCCATAGCTATATCTCAAGAACTAAAGCACGAATTTTCATCAAACTTCAGATTCAGGTATACCTTGCTAATTATAGGTGCTGATTATGGTTTGGTGTTAATCCCCTAACAGATGGCGCTGCTATGCTGCATTTTTCACGATTTCTGTAATACCTATATCGCAAGAACTAATGCACGGATTTTCATCAAACTTCAGATTCAGTTAGATGTTTACATAAGTTGTTGCTGATTAGGTTTTGGTGTAAATCACCCTACAGGTGTCGCTGCTATGCTATATTTTGCAGGATTTGCACGGTTTTAACAATAGTTGTATCTCAAGAACTAATGCACGTAATTTCATATCTTTAGAATGCTTATGAGGGGCATAGACCATTTAATTTTGGCACTCTGATAATGAATTTGTAGTATTAACATGTATTAGATAGAAGAAAGTTTTGGGATTGGCACATCTGACTAGTTTTTTCTTCTGCTGTATGTTATTTTAAAATTTTCCAAATTTCTACTGCCACATGGTGAAATTCCCCCCCCCCCCCCTTCCCATCCATTTGAATATTTAAAACTTTTACAAAAATGAAAGAAACCCTTTATTAAAAAATGCATGTTATAATTTATTAGTTTATTTAATTTGAAGGTCCTTAATTTTTTTTGGTTTTGGTCCTTGAAAGTCCTTAAAAATACTTGATTTTTATTTAAAGAAACGTGTACGAACCCTGTATAAGCTTGCCTGGTTGTAGAGCGTCATCAGCTATCCTATGCAAAAAACTTCATTCAATAATTTTAAAATCAAAGCGAGAAATTTTAAAATAACGCCCCCATAGACTTAACATTAACGTTTTACTTTCTTTCCGTTTCTGAAGTGGGCTCTTAAAAAAAGATGTGTTACACAGGACAAATTTCGTTCTGCGATTGTTAAAGGTGTACTGTTCCCTTAAAAATAATAAATATTAAAGTAATGAATATTAAAAATATTTCTTCAAAGTTTTGAACAAGTTGATTTATAATTTTAAAGTTAACAATCTTTAAAACTTTCTAACTTTAAATCCTACTGATTTTTAATAAAAAAAAAATTTTTTTTCGAACTTAAAATGTTAAATTGACGAATATTTTATACATATACAAGAATGGGAGACTTGAAACCGTGTCTCCTGGCCAGGCCACAAACATGTTCTAGCAAATTATGACTTCGTAATTTTATTATTTGTTAACTATTTTAACTTAAAAAATACTTTAAAAAGAACGCGTCTATTTTTTTTACCGTTTTACTTAATAAACTATCTGTATCCCCTGGTAACTTGGTAAAAGTTGTACCTCTCACTGTACCGTTCAGAAATTGTGTATATACAAACGAAATGCATATTTTCCTTCGTTATTCATAGAAATATAGAATTTGAAATATTTCATTCTTTCAAGAGTATTTTGTTGAAATTAAACAATAATCGTAGAAAAAAATAAATGCAAGGTTTGAAATAGGAGTGATCTATTTTAACACGATACAATAATCCAATCACAATTAAATCGTTTCCATTTGCTAAAGTGTTTGGATACTAGCCAATCATATTTTTAATAGGCGTGGTTTTCATCGTCTTGGTAGAGGCGGAGAGCATAACATTACGAGGCCGTTTTTGACACATTATTCATCAAAATCTTTGCAAATTTTGCTCAGCCTAATTGTAGTAGAACTATTGAAAGCATGTTATTGGAAAGCTTAAACTCTATATTTTCGTTGTTATTAAAAAAATTTTCCTGAATTTTGCTGATATGAATGTTATAAGACTAAAAAGGACACAACACCTCGAATTTCACTGGATCCTAAATTGACAGGATCCTGAGAATTAAACTACAACAAAAATTGGAAAAGTAGAAAATAGCCCGTAAACAGATAGTCCTCAGCTATCCTGTGCAAAAAAAATCATTTAAAAATATTAAAAATCAAGCAAGATATTTGAAAACATTGCTCCCATAGACTTAGCATTAGCGTTCGAACTTCAAGCCGTGACTAGTGTGGCCTCTTAAACTTCCGATTTAGTTTAACTTTTGCCATTTCCACTTTCTTTCTGTACTATTTAAATGTCTGTCAGTTGATTTAGAACAAGGCCTTTTTCGAACAGACCGATTTCGAGTTTTTTCATAATTTTAGCCCTCACAACTTCAGAATTTATATCGTCCCGGCGGAGCCGTTAAAACAAGTTTGTATACTGCCAGCCCGGCCCGTTTAAAAGTTTGGCTTCATTTTGCTGTCCCAGCACACGGGCCGGGCTCGGGGCTATTTTCCTTCTATATTTCCGGACGGGCCTGATCTTCACTCTTTTCGGAACGGGCTTCATCTTCACCCTTTTTTGGACCGGACTGGGGCGGGCCTGATCTTCGCTTAGGGCCGGGCCGAGCCCACAGTATTTGTCCATACCGAACCGGTACTGGATTCCTTCTTCCTAGGTTTGCACAGGACTAAACTTTCGTCCCGATCTCAGCCCTATCCATATGAAAATAATTGTCTCTGAGTGATCTGATCCGTGCAAAAATCAGTAAAATTTGGCTCAGCCCAAAACTTTTTGAAATAAAAGCACATATTTTAAAATCGTCATTATTTTACAATTAAATTTTAAAAATATTTAAAAAAAAAAGAATAGTAGATTTCTAGGCAATAAAATTAAAATACATAAAACCAGCGAAAAAGAACCTGTCTATGACGGAATCCTTGTCATGTGAAATGAATATAAAAGAAAAAAAAACTATGCTTTGTAGAAATTCAGTCAGGCCGGGATGGGCTCGGGCTGAGATTTTAACATTTTTCCCGGCCGGGCCCAACTTTGTTTTTCTATGTGTCGGCCCGGTCCTGGATATTTCGACCCTTGCAGACCTCTAGTGCAGACCTCCAGCGTATTTTGAAAGGAATTTTAACGTAAAATCTATGCGCTACTATAGTATGTCCACTGGAGACGCACTGTCTTAAAACCGACTTTTAAATAACGTACAATTTGTGTATGATCCCTATATTGCATTCGAAATACGTCAATAACTCATCATTCAGAGACATGGTTAAGTGGTGCAAGTCACGAATTTTGAATTTTAATATCTCTGTGGGTTTTGCAGTCACCAAGAAGAATTTATTTGTGTTTAATTCGGGAATGGATAAGGAAAATTTTCCTAACCGGAAATTTTATCCTATGGGAACCATATAAAAATTTACTTGTATTTTCTCAAATAGACCTCCCTTCCATGAAGCTGTAACTTATCAAATTTTTCCCTTTTTATGAAACTTTGCAATTGGAAGTATGTGTCTAGGGGCAATATTTAATGAAATAGGCTATTGTTTCTATGTTTATGAATCACACTGTGTAACATTTTCTACCTCAAATAACTGTAATATAAGCATTTCTAGAAAATTAAAAATAGATTGTTAAAAGAATTTTGTATAGAATTATGAATTTGCAATTGAGGAAGAAATATAACGTACAGTCGTGGAAAAAAAAGTAAACACCCCCCTACTAACTCATGAACAAATTATCGTAAACGAAAGTTACTGGTACCGAACGATTGGAAATAAAGTCTACTTTTAAATGATGTATATAAAATTCGCTTAGGGGGCCATCTACATATTAAAACGAATCCAAACTACATTTTTTTCAAATGGCAATACCAAATTTTAACGAGATCTTTCAAATCTTCGGTTCAAACTATGCTTAGACACCAAATTTCAAGTCATTTGAATAATAAGTTTTTGAATTATAAACATTCAAAATTTAATGCTTCTAATGTTAAATTACATTTTCATATTTTTATTTATATCTCCTGAAATTATGCTCCTAATGCGCTAATTTTTTGTGTAGCAATAATTCTAATATACCCAAGCATAAATACGCTGAATTTGCAATTTTCATAATTTTATGATATGAATTATGAATTATGAAAGTAATATTCGAAAAAATTATGAATTGCAACCTACAATTTTTTTTGATGGATTTAGATTTATTAAGTCCTGCTTTATGGAAATTCAAAAATTTCACATTTTCCTTCCAAGTAGTTTTCAAATTATGCTTAAAAAACGACAAAATGATTGTTTAAGGGGCCGCCTATAATATGTGGCGACCGGATCCGGTTCAGTGGATTTCTTAAATTAACTAACACTATCTTAAAAATAAATCAATTGGCACTTACTCAATTAATTCCACGGGATATCAAATTTTCTCTTCTTTTAATTGGAAGACACATATTTACATCTATTATACACTATAATACATTTTATTTACAAAAGCGAAACGCGTTCTTATTGAACTCTTAAAAACAGAATATTCTTTCAACAACAACATCTCGAAGAAAAAAACAGAGAGAGTGCGCGCGATGAGCCCAGGAGGGGTTACCTTACGTAAACAATAGATCCATTGCTGTCCCGTTATCGCCCATTTGGCGTCAAAACATATAATTCTCCACACACTCCCCACCTGGACTCATGAGAGTACATAATGATAAATCAACATAAACATTCTTATAATAAACTTGACCTTAAATGACAACTCAAATGATAAAATAGAAAATTTTCAATCTACAGGCGTTGAAGTATAAATAATTAAACATAAAATAATAAAGTCATGATCAATATAAATAAATTAAAAAAAAAATGATGCTCTTATAACATGTAGCTACATGAACATATCTGGCCAGATATTTTACCGGAATAAGATTAACTGAATATATATATATATACATAATATAAACAAATTAAATACCATTATTAATTCAATTATCTTTTCAATTTGAAATAAAGTACAATTATGCATAAATGAAAGATTTTTACTAAATAAACAACAAATTGCAAAACACACCCAAAAAAAAAAAAAAAAAAAAAAATATATATTTCCAAACATGAATTTATAAAACAAACACACTTTGATATTCAAACACTAGTAGAAAAAATAAATTTCAAATCAAGTACTGAAATCACTTATCATTCAGATATCTAGTTCAAAAGGATACAAAAGTTGTATTGGTTTTCTCAGCAGTCCTTTAGCAGTTTTTATTATGCAAGCACGAATAAGTTTATCTCTGCCAATAATGACTTCCTTAACTATTCCTAAGTCCCACAACAGTTTAGATTTAGCAGTACCATCTACTAAAACAATATCGCCAATTTTTAAGTTTTTGTGTCTTTCAGGAGTTTTAAATTCATGAACTGAACTTAAATTCAATAAGTATTGTTCCTTCCACTTAATCCAGAGCTGTTTCAACAACTTACTTTGATATCGTTTTCTCCTTAACAAAGTTTCTTTAGTAGAAATTTTATTTTCTAATTCGGCAAAATGTAGAGGAAAACTGATGTTCTCTCTTCCTAGCTGAAGGAAATGGGCCGGGGTAAGTGGCTCTGGCTCGCCGAAATCACTTGTTGTGTAGGTTAGCGGTCTCATATTTATTATGGCTTCTATTTCTGTCAAGATTGTTGCCAATTCTTCAAATGTGATGAGAACTCTTCCCAAAATTTTTCTTAAGGGTTCTTTTACACTTTTTACGAGCCTTTCGTAAAACCCTCCCCACCATGGGGCACGCTCGACGATAAATTTCCATGTCATACCTTTATTCGACATAAAATCCTGGAGTTCTTGATCTTTAATGATTTTCTCAAATTGTTGTAATTCTTTATCAGCAGCCTTAAAACTCTTTGCATTATCCGAAAAAATCATTTTACAGTTTCCGCGTCTTGAAATAAATCGACGAAAACACAAAAGGAAAGATTTTGTAGTCATATCCCTGGCTGCTTCCAGATGTATTGCTCTTGTTGTGGCACAGGTGAACAGTACAATATATGACTTTGACGTCTCTTTATTCTCTGTTCTTACGATTATCGGTCCAGCAAAATCCAATCCTATAACGGTAAACGCAGGAGATTCTGATATTCTTTCCTTCGGAAGTTGGCCAGTTAGTTGGTCAGCTGCTTTCGCATTGTATTTTTTACAAATTAAACATTTCCTGACACTTTTCCTAATTAATTGTCTTCCTTGAGGAATCCAAAATTTTTTCCGGATTTGTGCAAGTGTCAAAGAAACTCCA
Source organism: Maratus speciosus (assembly GCA_963932465.1). Taxonomy (NCBI): domain Eukaryota; kingdom Metazoa; phylum Arthropoda; class Arachnida; order Araneae; family Salticidae; genus Maratus; species Maratus speciosus. The sequence goes on along the minus strand of OZ010796.1, from coordinate 440,142,971 downwards.
CTATGCAACAATTTTCTGTGTTCTTGCATAATCAGCAACTCGGTAAATTTTTCATTCTTTGGCAATATGACTGGATTGCTTTCATTTAAACTAAATGAGCCTTCATTAAGTCTGCTTCTGATTCGTAAAATTTTATTTTTATCCAAATATGGACACAACGAATAAATTCTTGAGGTCTTCTTAATGGGATTTCCTTCTTCTAATGACTCAATTTCTTCCTTATAATTTTTCATTTGTACTTCTTTAATTAATAATTCTTCAGCTTCTGTCAATTCTTCAGCAGATAATACACCTTTATGTTTAATTGGACTTCTTAGATTGAAGACAAATCTTTTAATTCTTGCCACTGTTCTAATTGCCTTCAATAAAGAACTAAAACGCTCAATCTCTATAAGTGGTTTCTGTTGTTCTGATGAACAAAGGTTTTGGGAAATTACTTTTCCTTTAGCTTCTAGTTGCTTCATATCTTCATCCACTTCTCTGTCTTCCTTGGACCATAAATTTGAATCTTTAATTAACCATGGAAGCCCTGACCACCATAGATCATCGCTCTCGAGGTCGAGAAGTGAGAGTCCTCTCGTAAATCGGTCAGCAGGATTTGAGCTACCGGGACAATGTCGCCAGTTCATCGGATTTGTTAAAGTTTGTTTGTCCGTTTCAATAACAGGGTGATGGGGTAAGTAGCATGCCAAATTATCATTGGTCGAATTTATTTCCTGGGGTTCAACAATTTCTACTACTCCCAAAGTCTTATATTCATTAATATCTTTGCATTTGTTCGTATTATTGTCTTGAATCTGCAACCCTTCTACAGTTTCAAGCTGAACTGACATTTTATCATCCTTGTTATTATCCCAAATAGATATGTACATTGCACACACTAAATTATCTACATTAACTTCTTCTGAGAATTTGCCGTGAAGTGTCCAACCTAATTTCGTTTCATTCAGAACAAGAGTTGGTAAAATGCGTTTATATTTTCCTGTCATAATTGACCAATAGTAATCGCTACCAATCAATAAATCTATTTCATTATCACCATCATCTAATTCATTAGAAACGTCTGATAACTCTATACCCATATTTTTAATTTTTTTTATATAACTCAGAACTTGGTGCTCGTATTATATCGGAACAGATTCTCTCCGTTTCTAACGCTTCCAGACATATTATATTGTCCGAATTATTGTCCTTTAGGAAAATCTTTACTCTATTATGATTATCAACAATAGGTTTCTTTCCAGCAAAGGTATGAATTTTTAATGATTCCTGCCCTGTCACTTCTAAATTTAAACGATTAGATAAATTCTTCCCAATAAATGTTCGCTGCGAAGCGCTATCTAATAATATTCGAACATTAATATTTTGATTCTTTCCAATCATAATTCCTTTCAATGTTTGAAAATAAATATATTCATCTGGATTACAACAAAGTGATGAAACTGTTATTTTTTCATATTTCTTATTTTCCTTTCCCCCCGGTTCACGCTCAGTCGAAAGGAGGTCAATTTCATTTTCATTCGATGATCTTTCTTTTTCTTTTTTGTTACAAAGAGAATTTTGATGCGTTCTCGAAAAACAAATTGTGCAACGAATTTCAGTATTTCTGCAATATTGCTTCTTATGGAATTTCCGGTAGCATTTAAAACATTTTGCTTGTTTTAATAAAGATTCTTTTCGTTGTTCCAAATTTAAATTACATGAATTTGCTTCGTGATTTTGAGAACAAAAGGGGAACAGGTTTTCTGCAATTGTATTTAATGTAACTGCTGAAGGATTTTTAATTTTTTCTTGGTGAAAGTGTTCGGGAGAATTTTGTCTAAATTTATTTTCATGGGATTTAGTATTTTCAAAACTAATAGAAGTAACATTAATAGTTTTTTCTCGCGCTACTATTTCTCGTTTCAGGAATAACAATAAATCATTAACACAAACATCCTTTTTATCGTATTGTTCTCTGTGAAACTGTAATACAAGATCATTCGGTATACATTTATAAATAATGGGTAATAATAAGCAACCATACTGGTCTGGCTTCACATCAAGCGCTTCGAGACATCGTATTTGTATAGTTATCTCATCAAATAATTTTCTCAAAGAATGTATGTCATTTGATCTTCGTACTGCTTCTAAGTTTAATAATTTGTTAGTGTGCTCGGAAATTAAAACATCTCTTTTCCCAAAACGGTCCTTTAATATATTTATTGCCGTTACATAATTTTTACTTGTTAATGGAAGCCCATTAATAGCGGCAGCTGCTGAATCAGAAATTAAAGATTTTAAGTAAGTAAACTTTTCAATTTGCTGAAGAGCTTCATTTTCGTGAATAGCAACTTTAAACTGAGGCCAAAATTCTTGAAATTCGCAAATGTCGCCTGTAAATTTATTTAAAGAAATTCGCGGCAATTTCGTATTCGACTTTAATTGACTGTCTGATATGGAGGGCGTAGTTACTTTTGGTTCACTCGTGATAGTTGAATTTATGTTTAAATTTTTCAAATATCTACTGGCTCTAGATTTGCAAGTCACAATAGCTTCCTTATATTCTATCGAAGTTTCTATATCTGTTTCTAAATTATCGGTTTCAATTTCCGATTCAATTGACTCATCCAATTTTTCTAATGATAATTTGTGTTCAAGTAATGCTTCTAAAGAGTCCTCAACTATTTCCGGTTTGGAATCACTTTCTTTTTTAATTTCACTATCAATCTTTTTTATCAATTTCGTTACTGTGGTTCTAATTGATCCGCGTTTTGCTATGTTTCGTTTTAAAACTTCACTTTGATTCATCTTTATATTCACTCATTCAAAGAATTATGTCTTCCAATATATCGTAAGTTTAAGAGAAATTTTAAATAATTTACCCGTTTAATGAAATGCCAGTAGCGTAGTTATCAATTTATATTCCCGGCCTTATGCACCAGTGTGGCGACCGGATCCGGTTCAGTGGATTTCTTAAATTAACTAACACTATCTTAAAAATAAATCAATTGGCACTTACTCAATTAATTCCACGGGATATCAAATTTTCTCTTCTTTTAATTGGAAGACACATATTTACATCTATTATACACTATAATACATTTTATTTACAAAAGCGAAACGCGTTCTTATTGAACTCTTAAAAACAGAATATTCTTTCAACAACAACATCTCGAAGAAAAAAACAGAGAGAGTGCGCGCGATGAGCCCAGGAGGGGTTACCTTACGTAAACAATAGATCCATTGCTGTCCCGTTATCGCCCATTTGGCGTCAAAACATATAATTCTCCACATAATAGAAGTGAGTACATATTTTGAAATTTCTTCTGTTGTCCTATAATCTAACCGGCTTCGTTGACTGCTTGAGTGGTGCTTAAGTTGCCTTGATCAAGAAAGGGGCTCTCTGGGTTAACCCTTTCCGGCGCGGAGTAATTCTCTTTATAAACGGATGAAATAATGGACTGACAGCAGAATTTATAAACGTATTTATTAGAAAATATGAACGTACTTATTTTCACGTACATTATAATAAGAAAATTTGAATTAAGTATTCTTGGGGCCGTTTGTTAGTTTTGGCATTAAAATTAGGTGTTCTTTTTTAAGGACGCCGCCCTCGAAAGGGTTAACAATCGAGTACCGAACTTCAATTTGGATAGAGCCCTTAAAATACGTTCGTTTTAAAATAATTAATTTCTCGGAAACTTATGGTACGAATTGCATAAAAAATTGATTCTAGGCTAATTGAAGGGTGTAGAGTTTATTTATGCTGTCAGAATTGTGTACTGCTATTGAAAAAAATAAAGTTATGGTTCGTTTTATTATGTAGATGGCCCCCTAAGCAAATTTTATACACATCATTTAAAAGTACATTTTATTTCCAATCGTTCGGTACCAGTAAATTTCTTCTACGATAATTTGTTAAGGAGTTTAGTAGGGGGTGTTTACTTTTTTTCACCCACGACTGTACATTCCGATCAGCATCTCCCGGCAATTAATTTTCATTCATTTGTAACCGCTTTAGATAATTTGTTAATCATGGCGATCATGCTGTCTGTTTATAACATTAATATCCCTATTTAACATCTCAATTGGAAGAACATACATAAAAAAGTTGATATGTTTTATGTAACATGTGCTACATAGGTACAACATATCTTCTTGAATATTTCACTAATGAAATATGTTTTCCATCCTACACGGTGAAAGTTTTTAAAATGACATAGAAAAGGAATTATAGGTGAATTAGGGGCGACATTGTAAAAAAACTTTCCCAGTGCTTTACTTAAAGGGCTAAATGGAGAGGAAATCTGAGTTCGCTAAATGTGCTAACGCATTTATAAAAATAAGAAAATTCATAAATTCCGGAAAGCGGAATACAAAATTCCACTATAAAAATGATTTATAAATACTGAAATAAATTAAAGCCCTTTCCAAATTATCAAAACATGCACTATATATTTCCAATTAAAATAATAGTGTAGCAATGTCACCTTCAAACGAAAAATCTATAATAAATATTGTGACATTAGAAGATCAATGTGTGATAATATGTGATTGGCCTCAATTATCGGTGAATTAGTGATAGATTCTCATCAACAGGAAATTACATTTATTTAATTTGCATCTCTATTTTAACATATTTTTTTATCTTTTTAAAAACCCATGCCAAAGAGCTATTTCAGTGTATTATTTACCTATGTTCACGCCTTCTACGAAAAGTTTCTTATAATTACATTTACAATCATGTAAATATGTAATTACTATTTAATATGATATTGTGTATATTAGTGTTTAATGACAAATGTGTACAATGACACGTACATAATTCGCAGATATTTAGAAATGTGGAATAAAAAGTGAAAATTCATGTCGGTTTTTTGTCACATCGGCGACTATAAAATCTCTTCTTTTACACGGAAGAAAATAGTTTAAAAATCTTTATATTGTGCATACAGATGCAGGGTTCGCACGCTATTAAGCCACGCCCCATTTTGTAGGGACTCTACCACCAGTATTATTATAAAGATCATTTTCTTCACGATTCATTAGCTAGAAGATAGTTTTATGTTATTACTGGTGGTAGAGTCCTTACAAAATGGGGCGTGGCTTAATAGCGTGCGAACCCTGAGATAGTTAGAAGCCATATCTATAAAAAGACTGTTTTAAATCATTTACTTACAAGCAATAATTTGGTTGCGTAGATATCACACAAGTAAAGATGGGTTCGGCGTGTAATATTTTGGTGGTTACTGTATGTACACTATACGGCCATTCATCACAGGACACTTTCAATTTTAGAGATTTTGTCGAATATTTAAAGATATACTTATATATCCATCCTGAAATTTCTCGTGCATTAACTACCATACAATACTCTCAGAAACCAGAACTTCAAATTTTTATCTCGTGCCCCACCAGAGATATCAAAGCCTCAAAAGTGCGATTTTTGACATTTTTGAAAAATTTGGATTTTTTTTAGCGAAGAGAAAGCAACTCCCAGATCTGGAATTCGGCGTGTGAGTACAAGTACTTCCGGCCTATTTATAAAAAAAATTATGTCATGTTCACATTTTTCCTTGGTAGAAAAATTTCCTTTTGTAAATGGGCAAATTTTGGAAGCAAACTGAAAATTTATGCTTAAATTTCATCAATAAGGATTTATATTCGGAAACTACTCTATTATCCAATTTTTAGCCCAATATATTCTGAACAAATTGCTTTAATCCGCACTTGAATTGGATAAATAAACGATGAATTATTTACAGTTCCGTAAACCCTTCATGTGAGAATATTGCTGCAGACGATGAAACAAAGATGGCCGCCATACACAAACAAAACCTAATAAAATTAAAATAATAGTAATTTTGAACTTCCATCATGTTAGGGTTGTTGAACAAAAAAATTCAGATTTTTTAAAATGGTCAAGCAGCGAATAAGTGATTTTCTGGACCATTTGAAATGGATTGGCCGAAGAACTTTTTTATCATTTAAAAAAAATCGACATATCTCCATGAATATGCGTGCTATTTTTACACAAATGAATACACATATTGCAGCATATCCACATATTCGTAATCTATAGCGATAGATCATTTCGAGCATTTTTTTACAGGGTGACCTTAAATATTCGACAAATATATCTTTTAAATATTCGACAAAATGTCTAAAATTAAAAGTGTTCGGTGATTAATGTCTAAATAGTGTATATATACTAGTCATCAAAAGTAAAGTATAATGAGAAAAAATATGCTCACTAAGTTAACGTTGCAATCAATGCCCAATGCTGAAATTATTTATGTTAATTAAATACTATTGAACTCAAAATTGCAAATCTGCGCATAGGTTAGCGTCGGAAATATGCAAATTAGATGTTAGACAATGAGGTGTGCAACGAACGTATGTTGGAATTCTGGTCCGTAGTGTTGTTTAAAATGAATGTGGTGTCTGAGTGTGGTCAGTATTCATTAGTTATGGCTTAAAGGCATCATTTAAGTTAAGGTCACAAGTGGCGAATAATTGGTAGAATCGAGGGAGATCAAACACAAATGGTGGTCCCCAAGATTTTAATATCCCTCAAAGTGTCATATCAAGAGCTTCGGGCCGCTTTTCAAGCACTGGATCCGTTGATAGACAGCCTGGTGAAGGGATACCAAGAGCAACAACTGCATCCGAAGAAAATTTTCTGTCATTGTGGCTCGAAGAAACCGCGAAGCGACTACAAGTGATTTGGTTTGAGACAGTCAGGCTACAACAGGAACTTGAATTAGCCGTTCTACTGCTGCACGAAGTCTTAATAAGGGTGGACTGTACGCAAGAAAACAAACAGCTTGTGTCCCACTCACTCCAGCTTCCAAATGAGCCCATTTAACTCTTTCCTTCGTCATGTTCAATGAAACCAAGAAAACTGGGCTGAAGTACTGTTTATCGACGAGTCCAGATATAGTCTGAACATTGGTTCTAGACGTGTTTTAATCTGGAGAGAGGAAGGAACATGCAGCTCGCCTTCCCTTGTCCATGAAATATCCCGTTCGATTCCAGTCTTCTTGCCTCCATTGAACATGACGACGACAACAGTTTAAACGGAACTCTTTGGAAGCTGGGCTGAGTGAGACAGGAACTATTGATTCTCTTGCATACAGTCCACTCTCGTTAAGCCTTCGTGCTGCAGTACAACGGCTGATTGGAGTTCCTGTGGTAGCCTGAATGTCTGAATCCAAATCTCTCGTAGTCACTTCGCGGTTTCTTAGAGCCGACAATGTCAGAAAATGATCTTCGGTTGCAGTTGTTGCTCTTTTTCTGACTTACCCTGTAGTATCCATTAAAAAATATCATAACCTAATTACAACTTCAAGTGAGCTTAATACAAAGTATGCATACGCTTTTTGCTTGAGCTTTTTCACACACAAAAAAAATATTAATTATGTAAAAAATGCTTCTTTATTTTCCAATTTGTTTTCTTCAATATATTATTTAAAAGTAATAAAATTTCTATTTTCATGCTTATTGCTTCTCTAAATATAAATAGTATGATATGATGCGACATCGTTATGACGCTATGATCAGAACGGTATTATGCCAATAATTTCTTTAAGTTGTTTTCAGTTTGTATACCAGTGAGTTTTTGCCAACTGCTACGAATTTTGGCCAGAAGTTATTTCATAAAAATATGATTTATTTCTTTAAACACAAATATCTCCGACTAAGAACATGCGAAGTTTCATTCTCGGAATTACTGCTTGCCAAAAACTGTAGCAGTTGGCAGATATAATTTTATTAGTTAGACTTAATTATGGCAAACAAAATCAGATAGATAAAGAATATTAAACTAATTAAAATGAATTATTGTAAAACAACGTTTAAACACACAATAAAACAGGCAGATTTGACCATACGTATACGTTTCGTGAGTACTAGGACTCACATCCTCAGTGTAAAAACTTTAAAAACTTTAAAAACAATATCCCCCCAACTGCATGTACGGTGAAAAAAACCCAAATTTGGGTTTTTGGGTCATTTGGGTTTTTTTCACCGTACATGCAGTTGGGGGGATATTGTTTTTAAAGTTTTTAAAGTTTTTACACTGAGAATGTGAGTCCTAGTACTCACGAAACGTATACGTATGGTCAAATCTGCCTGTTTTATTGTGTGTTTAAACGTTGTTTTACAATAATTTATATTTTCACACAAGTTCTGTACTTATTAATTAAAATGATACTTTTCCTTGTTTCAATTAAAACTTCAATTATAGCAGTATTGTGCGATTCGAAATCAATACGATGACCCAATCTTTATTACTTTTTAAATTCAAACCTTTGTCGTTTTAAAATTTCTCTTTTGCATTACAATAATTTTTGCGTGATTGTTTTGATTTGTCTTAGAAGGATTTTTTTTTTTTTTTTTACTTTTTCGATTTTTGTTGTTGTTGTTTTGTCCTAGGAAACTTCGAAAGTGTCTTCAGAAAAAAAGAAGATTCTACTTTGATGATAAATTTCAGATTTTTATTTAAACTTACAAAAATTCAAGTCTGCAGCAAATTCATTAAATTGCAAAATACTCACGAAAAAAAATGTAATTATCTATCATAAGACAAATAATCAAGAATTTTGTACTAAGGATTAAGCCTTTAGTTTAGTTCAAGATAGGAATCGTTTTTTCTTATAAGTAAATAAAGAGATTCACAAGAAACATCACAAGAATCATTCCTATAAATGTCATTTCTAATTTTCATTAAATTTCTCCGACATTTTAAAAAACTCATAATTTAAATAATTTTTTTTTAATGTACGTATTAATGACTCATAAAAGTTAATAATACTGAAAATTTATTGATTACAGTTTTTAATGCATACTGGTTTTCAAACCCTTAAATTTTTACATGCCGGTATATTTTGAAAGTAATCTTACACTTATTGAATCGAAAATTCCTGCCATTAATAAAAGCGAAAATTTGTATCCGGAAATAATGGCAATAAAACATCTAGAAGTTTGGCAGGTATTGAAAGGATAATTAATTGCAAGAATTGAAAATTTCATTTCATCATTTTTAAATTTTTTTTTAAACACTTGAATACTTTAAACAATATTCAACAACCACCAATAAAAAAATTTATGTATAGCATTATAGACAATAAAAAAAATGCAAAAGTAATGTCATTTGTTTATTATGATTAATGCTTTTCATATTATAAGTTTCAATATGTTTCCTGAAATTTACATACAATATAGGAAATATAGGATACATGATCATGGGAAACCAAGACAAAAAATATAGATGGCTTAACGTAGCACTAACTCCTCACTTAGAAATTGTTTAACAATTTTTAAAAAAAGAATAAATGTACTTTTTTAAAATAAAAAAAAAAATACTGTCAGCTTCTTTTAGTGACATTTTCAATGTTTTTAGAAGTAAAAAATTCCTGGAATTTGCAATATTTTATATGCATGGGAGTTCTTCATTTAGAATTACCAGTTTTATTGCAAACTCTTTTTTGATGTCTTTTCATATGATCGTCTCTTGCAAAAGTCTTTTTGCACTTTGTGCAAGTATATGGTCTCTCTCCAGTGTGAATTAAAAAATGCCTTTTTAATTTGAAATTATCTGGAAATTGTTTCTTGCATGTTTCACAGATAAAATCTTTTTTTTCTAAATTTTGTGGCGGTTTTTTGTGTTCCTTAGCTTTTCTTGACTCTGAATTCATTACAACATCCGAGGTTTCAGGGTATTTTTGCTCATCAGATGCCGCAGCTTTTTTAATTTTGCTTCTGCGTTTAACATTTTTCTTTACGGCTTCTGGACCTTCTTGCTCAACAGTTGCTGCAATATCCGGATTTTTATTTCTAAGTTTAAATTTCTTTTTAGAGTTTTCTGGATCATTTTGCATATCAGAAGCTGCAAAATTTGGAAGTCTACTCCTAAGTTTAATTTTTCTCGAAGTAGAATTTTCTGCAACTACATCAGATGGCCGGGAGACGTTTTTATGGGTACTGGAGTCTTGCCCTTTAACTTCAAAAATATCAGAAATTTTGCTTTTACGCAGTACAATTCTAGGAGAAGTATACGTTTTTATGCCCAGAAGTTTTATTTTTGGCGGGACGAATTTCTTCTCAGTGAGAGAGCAGACATTTACATTACCTGGTTTCAATGAGGCTTTAAGACTATCAGAGTGCTGCCTTGGAACTTCAGCACTATCAATCTTTTTGCTTTCTTGCATAGTATTTTCACAGGATTTCATAATAGAAGATTTTTTCAAAATACCTCCGGCCATTCTCTTTTCTTTTGTACGTTTTAAAACATGCTTTTTTGCGTGAATATCTAGGACACATTTACGAGAGAATGATTCGTTGCATATTTCACAAGTGTGAGGTTTATTCACAGAGTTATAAACTACATTTTCACGCTTTCTTCCAACTCTGTGAGATTTACTATTAGAAGATGAGGCTTTAGGTGATGTAGAATTGTGTGCAATATGGAATTCCAATGTATCTTCAGGAGGAGCAGATTTAAATGCTTTAGACCTGGAACTTTTCATAAATGAATTTTCTGACACATAAGGATTGTTACATATGCTTGACAAAAAGCCTTCATCGCGAAGCATTTCTTCGGAATATTTGTGGTGAACCAATAAGTGCATTTGTAAAAAAGCATTGTTTTCACAGTTTTCTTTGCAGTGCTTGCAAGTATAAGCAGCATCCAAACAAACTGTATTATAATGAATAATCAAATCTGATTTGACTTCAAATTGTTGACCACAACTAGTGCAAATGAATTTCTCTATGTAACTCATATAGCTTGTTTTACCATCGTTAGTTTCTTCTATGTGTTCTTGAACATGTTGACAGAATTCAGATTTGGAAGCAAAATAACGCGCACATTTTCTGCAGAATAGGTCTTCAGATTGTTTCGTTAGATTTTTTTGATGAATCTTTTCTTGCTTGAACACGATTTCTCTTCGCAAATCCTCCATTATATCTTCCCTTTATCGGATACTGAACACGTTGTGAGGAATCTGAAATCAGAAATATATACATGATTAGAATAAAACAGATGAGTTGAAGATTACAAAGAGAAAATTCCATTTTACTGTGTATTAAAGTAATATTTTACATTTATCATTATAACCGGACTTTTAAACTTTTAGCAAACATTAAAATATATTTAATAGGCAATGTTTTACACAAACATTTTTCTACGTTTAAAATTAAAATCCTGGATAACACCGTTTATTTTTAAGCATAGCTTAAACATTATAGATGTTTACAATCCAGCAGCTTTTATGTGCCTAAGGACGGCAATATCATCATAAAAGATCTCTGTTTAAAATCAGCAGTGCGACACTTGGTTGATCCTGAGACGCAGGGGCTTTTTGGTAAAAACCAGACCAGAAAGCGCTGCTAAGATTCCAGCAAAGGGGCGAGAAGCCCCGGGTCGGTTGGTTGAATAGGATTTAATGACACGAAATTTTTTTAGGGACATGCTGCGCCAATAAACAGTTAAAATAATGACAGAATTAAAGTTAAGTAAGTTACATTAAAACTTTGGATAAAGACAATAAGTGAAATTAAACTCAATATAATAATTATTATAATGATGACAGTGGTGGAAAATTGGCGCAGAGGAGGAGCCTATTGACACCACTAAAATTTAGTAATATTTTTCGGCTTACCTAATGACAGAATTTCTGAGCTTTTACTATGTTGAAGAACACTATAAAATATTAGTGGTGTCAATAGGCTCCTCCTCTGCGCCAATTTTCCACCCCTGTGATGACTAATATAATGGTGATAAATTTAAATCCAACACAGGCACGAAGAGCCCTAGGTTGGTTAGTTCGTTCAATGGAGTTTAATGGCAGAAAGTACCTTTAACCCCTTGAGGGGCACCGGCGTATATTATATACCACCTACGATTAATGAAGTTTTACACCTGAAGAATTTTATTAAATTTTACTTTTCTAACTTTGGTGGAAAAAAGCCGTAAAATTGCTTTTACTTATTTTGAAATAGAATTTTTCAAAGATTCCGGTGGAAATTCAGCATTTCACAAACGTAATTGCTTTCCCCTCAAGGGGTTAAGGACATGCTGCATCAAGAAAAATTTTAAATAAAGACAGAATTATAGTTTAAAAACTTACATTGAACTTCTGATAAAATCAATGAGTGAAATTAAACTCAAATTAATGATTATTATAATGATGAAATTTATTATTATAATGATGATCAATTTAGATTCCAACACAGGTGCGAGGAGCTACGGGCGCTCAGGAGAACAACAGACCTGCGGGTCCATAGCCACTCGGTCCAAGAGGATCACCCGAAAAAACCAATCGGGACGCATAATATGGTATATCAGTAATATGGTATGGTATATGTAGATTCTTCCGCCTGGGGGTATCTCGTAAGAGAAGTCTTTTTTACATATACCAGGCGGAGAGGTTGACATAATTTGACTCAAATTAGCAGGGATGAGATTTCCGCGTTTTTCCACACCAGTATATTCTTAGAGAAAGTGCTGTTCTCTTAAATCGCGAAAATTTGCCGATTAAATGAAGTATCATTTTCTCTAACAAAACACTGGTGTGCAAAAACGCGGAAATCTCATCCCTGAGTTAGTCAATATTCGGTAATAAAATGTCTGTTGAATGATACTAAGTAAAACAATGATGGTCAACAAATTGAATAATGAGAATCGAAATGTAATTGGATTTGAGATCAAGGCATTAGCGCTATTCCAAAGTAAATTGTACTACGATTCAAGTAAGAGGCATTTCCAATAGTGTTTGTCAATATACATATAGGATATGCAATAGGTGAATTATAATCAGTAAAGTATTAACCATTTATGCTTTGACGGTAGTAGTATTGGCGTCTCTTTAGCGAGAGTTGAGTTGTTTTTTGCTGGATGTGAAAATCGTACTGTTGGACGAGGGGTAAATTTTTGAAAACGTTCTCTTGAACGAGGGGTAAAATTTTTTAGCGAGGGGCGTGTCCGAAAATGAACTATGAGATGAGGGGTAATTTTTTGAAGGGGCGTGTCCGAAAATGAACTATGAGATGAGGGGTAATTTTTTTAGCGAGTGGCGTGTCCGAAAATGAACTATGAGATGAGGGGTAAATTTTTTAGCGAGGGGCGTGTCCGAAATCGTACTCTTGGACACGCCCCTCGCTAAAAAATACCCCTCATCCAAGGGTACGTTTTCAAAAACGTATCCCTCGTTTAAGAGTACGTTTTCAAAATTTACCCCTCATCCAACAGTACGATTTTCACATCTAGCAAAAAACAACTCAACTCTCGCTAAAGTGACGCCAGTACTACTGACGGTACTTTTAAGTACCATTGAAGAACATTTAATATAAAATTTATTCACTTTAGCAGTGATACAACAGTGTAGCACCAGATAATCGATTTACACCGCAAAATACTGTTAGTATTCGTTCGCTAATTTCAGCACAGAATTTCCGATATTTTTCAAGGCTAAGAATACTATTAAAATTTAGGGGTGACAATCGCACAACTGCTGTGCCCCTGTTCCATCACTGGTCTAGTAATCAAAGTGTATTTTTCTTTCCACAAAAAATACTCTGCTCGATCAAATTTACAAAGAGTAGAGAAACAGTCGAATTTAAATATTTTCAAAAAGGTGGTAATTTTCTTCATCATTTACATGAATATAGCTTTTTTTCTAAAAAAATTATATGAAAAATGTTCAACTTCAAAACACTTTCCATTTACAGAGAGGATCATTATACAATTAAATACGTTTTTTATAAGTATTGTAATATTTTCATAAGAGTATTATTGGTTCATTATGATAATTCGTGTAAATGTTTCACAAAATGTTATAACGACCAATTTATTAAATCAGTAATGCAAAAACTTATCTAAATTTCACATTATTATTATTTAAAAATTCCAGTATATCATCCGATATTAAAGAAAATAATTATTGTGGTGAAGAAATTTCTTGATAAGTAATTCCGTAAATAAAGTGTTAATGCGGATGGATCTTTAGCAGAGGACAATTAAAATACATGGTGTATATAATTTAAGTTAACTTACTCCGAACTACTGTTTATTGAGAACGTGACGGGAAATGATTTCTTTCAGACGAAAGTTTTTCAAAGCTAGACACCAAATGGAATCAAAGTTTATGGTTCGGAACCGCCATTTTGATAAAAAGTGTCACATGTAAAAAACTGTATAATAATAGACTGCAGGACATTATAAGTGGAAAATGAATTTAACTAACAAAAAAGTCATTGCGTGCTTCTTTAACTTTTTCATTGATCTCGAGCAGATAAAATCACGTGGTTGCTCAAATTTGTACATGTGCTGAAATTGTATCAGAAAATGCCCTCTAGTGACCATTTTTAAAATGAATTTTTTTCTGCTAAATGACTTTTGTATTAGGTAGATTTCGTATGAAATACTACCTATTACATTCTCCCCTATGTTGGAATTTCTGAAAAAATTTTGCAGATCTACACCGATCATGACCCATAGAATTCAAAACAACCCTCAGTAAAAAACTTTATCTATCTATCAATCTTTCTATACATCATTTTCTTCTGGACAAGATAACTTCCACAATTCTGCACAAATCTCTTCCAAACTGATACATAAAATCAAGGGGCATAAAATCTCGGTCACGTTCGTTAATGGGCAAATTCGGACCAAGGAGATGGAAATAGGGAGGGGTTTAGTGAAAACCGAAAAACCCCATAACTTCTTGATTTTGTACATATGAAATCAATTTAAAGTTTTTATTACTTCTACAAATAGGGCCAAAAATTTATGTGTCACAGATTTTTGATAAAATTAAAAATGGGCTCAAGGGGCGCATAAAATAGGGTGTTTGGGAGAAAAAAAATTCATAACTTCGTCAATTCTCCAGATATCAAAACCAATTAACTTTATTATAAATCTCCTTAATATTAACTACGACTTTTATATTCACAAGTTTTTGATAGGACCAATTCGTACCGCAAAAAAATAAATAAAAACGAAAACAAAAGGGGGGGTTGAAGAAATAAATTCATAACTCCATCAACTCACAAGATATAAAATCCCTAGGAATTTATCCTATATCTTCTTAATATTGCCTACAACATTTATATACGCAAGTTTTTGATAGAACCCATTCTTACAGCAAAAACAAATTAAAAATACACAGCGGTTGAAGAAAAAATCATCTTATTAAGGGTGTATTCAAATTCAAACTGCTTATTTTGTTACTCATTTTTTAATTCATTTTTGCTCTCAGACGCATCCAATTGGTAGATTCTCTTATTAAGACACTATATAATGTACCGCAATGATCGATGTTTTGATAGAGGCAGAATATATTTCAAAAAATGATGTCAAAGTGGGCATTTTGAACAGAATTTTCCGAAGCGTTTATGTTAGAAACGAAAAATATTGTCCTACTGAGAAAATAATTGTTTATAAATCAAGTTTTAATTAATTGAACGAAAAATAAAAACATAGGTCGCTTATAAATCTCTTCAAAAATCACGTCAGCAAGTTTCATATTTTTTCTATTAATAATGAATCTGAAAATGTGCCAGAAAATTTCGAGTTGTTGAGCATGGAAACGTATTGTTTTTAATACCGCCTTCATGATTCTGATAAAACCCGCTCTTATATAAAAATGAAATAAAAACTCGTCAAAAGCGACCAGATAAAATTGTTAAAGTAGGTTTATCTCTAATCATGATTTAATTTTTTTTTGTGAAATTAGTATACTTAACTTCGAAATCTACCTCCGCCTGTAGGCCGGGCCGGCAGGGATTTTCCTTTTTTTTTTTTTTTTTTCATTTAGACGCATTACGAATCTAAAGTTTTTCTGATGCATAGTTTCAACTACAGACAGATCCCAGAAGGAGAACTTTAATTATGTACAAAAAGTCTAAAGTCTTCATGTAAACTGGAATCTATATTTCATCGGGAAAACAATGCTGTAAAACTCATATTACGGGATCGGTATTCAGTGTCTTGGCTCTACAAGTTTTACGCTCGTTAAGTGAGAATACATCAATATATGGAAAATATATTGAAAGTCTTTTAACCAATATCAGAAAGGTAGAAAAGAAGAGAGGTCTCGATTTTTACACACCGAGATAGCTTTTCGATTCCGAATATTATACTCTCATGGGTATATACATTCCTGACTTTAACTATATTTTTGAACTAGAAAAGTCCAAAACGCGCTCCTCGAAAAAGAGGTCATCTCATACTTCCTTTCAGTGTCCCTTGTAAAGATTAGAACTGGTTTCTCTAATGGTGTTCTGTCCACATTATTCAATATAAGAAAAATATTATTATCATCTTCTGTGCAATGTCACACCAGGCTTTGATTGAGATCTTTGTTCCACTACACCTCGGAATGGAACAAGTCACCAGAACACAGGTTATTGAAAAGTATACGAGGATTTATCAAGAAGATTATATTTTTCCCAATGACGACAATGATAAGGTGATAGTTGTTGCTGATAGCATATACATAGATATCCAGAAGAGAGCAAAGTATTATTTTCAGAGACAATCTTTCTCGTTACACAAAGGAAGACCTTTGGTTAAGCCTATGATGTTGATCACTACTTCATGTTACATTTTGGATATCTTCGGCTTTATTTCGCAGTTTCCAAGAACAATGCCGCTAACAAACTCACACATATATTAAAAAAAGAAGCACCCAACATCAATGAGTGGCTGAAGCCAAATGATGTTATGATTATTGAAAGAAGTTTCCGGGATTGTTTAGAAATTCTGGAAGAAATAGGTCTCGTACATAATGAGCCTAGATTCCTAAATAAGCAGCAGCAGTTTTCAACAGCTGAAGCTAACGAGACGCGTCTCGTTACTAAAGTTCGGTGAAGCCGTTAATGACAGTTGAAAAACTTGAGAGTATTGGATAAAGTAATACCAAATACGCTAATACCTTATATGGCCGACTATGTGTGAATATGCGTTATTCCAATGCTTTTTATCCTACAACGATTAAAAAACGCTGAATACGACGAAATAATCACTCAACGGATGCTTTGATTTGGTTAAAAAGCCTAATTACTGAAAACAGATAGTCGAAGAGAAAAGGTGGGCGAGAAAAAGGCGGTGTGGACTGAACTAACGGATACAGATCTTCAAGATTTTCCAAGCCTAACTTGGGATGAGCTGCGACAATAATCTTGGAATATACCAACTTAAAAAGAAGCCAATCTTACACTCAAGAGCACTTAAATGAAGAAGGTATTTACTGTCTTTACATACATCGTCAAGATGATTACGTTCTTTGAGGTCAGTTACGATCACGACACACAGGTGCTAAAAATTATATATTTGGATAAAGACAGAGCGAAGTTTCTAGTTTAGTACCACCGCAACTCAACTGGAGTTTAAAAAAAACAGTCTTGATTATCCTCATACACTACAAGACGCCGCTGCTGGATGGTTCAGTATCGATTCGGGTAAAGAAACCAAGGAGGCAGACTAATCTAAAACACATTACCAAAAGTGTCTGAAACTGTAATTAATTTCGATTATTGATTATTTCTATATTTCATATATTGAAATAATAGTCGTAATATGCTCCATTCATTTTAATTTTGCATTTAGTGTTGTATTTACTACTGATTATATGGATTGAATCTAATGACAATAGTGTTTATGTTCATTCATGTTCATAATACTTTCTTAATTATACATATTATTTTCCCCATCAATTATAGAACTTTAATTCGAAATATTTTTTTTTCTTATTTGTTATTAGGTACACTAATGAAAAAAATGTATGTCACATCAAGTGGCTGATGGGCGAAAAATGGCCCTTATCAACTCACCTCCTTTCTTTCAGATAAGCTTTCCATTGGCCGACAGTAGTACAACTGTAGAATATCCTTCTGATGGCGAAATACTGACTGATGATACACGAACAACATCATCATCTTGTCATATATGCAGCATACACATACAAACATTAGATATATGCATGGGTAAATCACATTAAAGTAATAAGAAAAAATTGGATATATATTTTTTTTTTTCTAAGTCTCGATTTTGGCCTAAGTGTTATGATCCGAGCATTAATCTTCTCGAAAGAAGTCAATGAATGCTCCTCGAGTACTTTTAACTTGATGGACTTTAGACAGTAACAATGAATATTTGTTTTAAAACTCAATTCCTTATATGTCTATAGAATTCTTCAGAAATATGGAGCGAAAATTCTGAAAATTTAATAAAATTTAGAAATATTTTTGTTTCTTTCCTTTATATTCAAATTTATAAAATTCGATGCACAGTTTTATTTGTATATACGAGCATAAACCAAACTTGCATATAAAATAAAGAGGATTTTAATTGCTATGGATTGCGCATGGGGCATTTTGAAAAGTTCTTCATAACGCTTAAAATATTCAGGGGAATTCCTTATTTTTCTCCATTTTTGTTTTTATTTTAATTTCTTGTGGGATTAAATATATGCCATAATGCATATAGTGTGCCGTTGAATGTATTTAAAGCGAAATAATAAAAATGAGTGTGAACGTCCCTTGTTCCCCAAATTTCAAAAATTGTATTTTCATACTATTTAAAAAATATATTTTAAAAAATAATTACAGATCATAAATAAAGATGAAATATGCAAATATAAATTTATGAGCAAAATTATGCCATTTAAAAGAAAAATTGACACCTAGATTGATGTACACCGGTTAGAACAAAAATGTAAGCCTAGAAAATGTGATACCCGTACGCAGTAAGGGAAAATCACGGTGGGCGAAAATACACTGCCCGTATGAGGTACGGGCAAAACTGGTAAGCGGTTAAAAAGAGGGAACCTGTTCCGAAAGTAAACGAGGGCCTATATCCCTCGTGTAGATAATTGGCCGTCAAAAATCAACCCAACCCAACCCAACCCGAAAGTAAACGTAAATTTATACTGAAAAAATCTTGAAAAGAAATCAAAAATATTAGAACTAGCAAATTTAGAGATTATATAAAAATATTAAAAAGAAAGAGAAACACTTGAAAAAAAAACGCTGCCATAGATTTAACATTCTCTTGCAAATTTCTTCTAATGTAGGCTACTTAAACGCATTCTACTAGAACATATTGTTTAGAGAATGTATGACGTATTTAGAAATACATCAATGAACAGATTTCAAATAAGACAAAAGCTGAGAGTATGTTTATGGTCCGTAATATAATAGATGAAAAGGTCCAAATACCGGCTACCACTTTTGTTTTCAATGTAGAACATACAGTTTTCAAAAATTAATAAAATAAAAAGTGACAGCAGGGTACCTTGACATGTTTTATACCTGATTAAAGAAAAAAAATCAGTTTAAAATGCGTTTTCTGTTTATAAAAAGCGAAATTCCGAAAGTCTTCAAATTTTGAGTTTTTAAAATGGGGTCTAAATACCGGCTACCTAAGTTTTTTTTTTTTTGTCCAACAGATCACACAAATAGAGCTAATGACAATTTTTAAGCAATAAGAATATTATTTTAATAAATTCTATTGATTAATTACCTTTCTTATGCACAGAAAAATACGCAATTTTTAATAAATAAGCATTTTTGTCAAATTTCTAAAATTCTTTACGACTATCTCTCACAGTCTTCTAACTATTATGTTTCTAATTTTGTTTTTTAACGTGTAAAACAAAAAAAATCTTGCTGATTGAAATGAGAATTATTTAATCTGAAAAAATCAATAACATAATCTGCGTCGGTATAGTCCCTATCAACCCACATATCGCATGCTTAACATTGAACCCAGAATCCACTCCCCCATTCTTATCCGCAGAGAAAGCATCCATGCAGAAGACACAAATTTATCATCTTTCTATGTTGGATATTATCCTTTTTCACTTTTTTAACCCTCTCGCGGCGTAATTGTTTTATCAAATTAGCTTCAAAAATTGCGTATTTAATCCCTTCGCGACGAGCGTCTTTTAAGAATTTTTATTCTTTTGCCACCGGTTTTTCAAAACAAACATTTTTGTCTAATTTAATCGGGAAAATGCTCCGATTAAATAAGGCAAAATTTACAACAAAAAATAACCGGTGAGAATAATCAAGGAGGGTTAATTAGACGGAAAAAATGCACCCCCGAGGAAATATCGGGTTGAGCAAATATTGCTACTTTTACGTTACCCGAGGAAATCTCGGGTTGAGCAGCGAGAGGGTTAAAATGAAATTTCTGCCTCTTTCACCTGATTTACTCAGTCTTTTTTTTCTTTCTCATCACATTTATTACAGGCAATTTTGTAGTGTCCAACAGCGCTTTTTTGGAAAGTGATCCGGTAACCAGCGTCGATCCTGAAGAATTAAGGCCATAGTTGCTTTTTCAATATTGCGAAATGGGACTGGAACTATTTCTGAACTATTTAAATTAATTTATTAATTATGGAACTATTTAAATTAATTTATTTTCCTCCCTTTCAAGCAGAGCAACCGATAGAGGTTTAAATACCGGCTAGCCGGTATTTAGACCACTCAAGGTAGCCGGTATTTGGACCACTGCTATCTTTAAGTTAAAACCGGTATTACTCATTCATATAATAAAATACCAATAATGTGCGCGTGGCAATTGACAGCTAAATATATCTAGAAAAAAACTTAATCAATAATTCAAGCCAATATACGATCAGTATATTTAAAAAAATGAGAAACACATGTCTGAAAAACTTTTGATGTACCAGATTACTTAGATTCGACACTTTTGCATTTACTATTTGTAAATGACACAGACTTCAGCGACGTACTTTTCGTAACTTTCTTCTCTCAATTAAAGATGCAAACTCTGCCTATCACCGCTATGCTGCGCTGCGCTCAGTTCTCAGAACACCTAGTTGCCGGTATTTCGACCCTAGCCGGTATTTGGACCTTCTCCTCTACAATACTCATTTGTAAATTTGTTATTGAACTTAAATTCATTCATTTATCAGTTATATATAAAAACAACTATAAGTGCACTATTTTTTTATTTGTATACCCTACCGTTTTTGAATAAATATCGAACTAAATGGACTTAAATACGTATGATCATCTACACATAAGTCAACTAACCACAAAAATAGTTCAATCGCCATTTTATAGGCGTCCTAACTATAGGATGTCTAAGAAAAAAATCTTAAATATGTATTTATTGTTTAAAAATTTTTTCGAATAAACCTTCTTTAATGTAATGTACACAATAATTTAGATTTTTATGTTGAGTTTTCACCTTAAAGCAGTTTTTCAATTAACTATGCGTTCTGGTATAGTAGAACGTATCTATATAATAAATTTTGCAGCGAACTGTTTAAATTTGTTGTGCATAAATAATATAGCAATTGCACTGAAATACGTATTACCGCTTGGAAACCACAAGTGTTATGACTTTTTACTATTAAAAAATTGTAGTGACACATGTCTTCCAGGAAAAAAGGATTGACCAGCCCTATTCTACAATCCACGTATGTAAAGTACACATAATTCCATTCCAAGTAATTCTAAACGAGTTTAAGGAAACGACAAACACTCTGAACAACACTATGGTAGTTTACATACTGAAACTATAAAAGTTCTTGGTCAAGAAATGATCAGGGTCCATTAGCCGCGCAGTGTTGCCAGTGGGCTACTTTTTTTAAATTCAGCTTTCTTGGTTGGCACCACTTTTCTGAAATGGTAAATTTCCCCTTGTTTTCGCCTTAATCAATATGTCAATATAAGGCGAATTTTACTATTTCAAAAAAGTGGTGACAATCAAGAAATCTGAATTTATAAAAAGTAGCCCACTGGCAACACTGCGCGGTCCACCGTCCTTTTTAAGACCAATGAAATAGACTAAAATTTGATTCTGTTATACTGACTTAATTATTTCACTTTTTATTATTAGAAGGTATATATTCTACGATTTTAACAATAGTTTTTGTATTTTGTTCGGTTTTATATGACTTACACAAGTTCAAAGTTCGTATAATTCGTAGTTTTCATGAAAACTGCGCAATTTCTGCTAATTTTACCTCAATTATTTATATGAGGGCAATCGTACAACACTTTCTTCTTGACGCATATTATAAAACGCATAAAAATATACAAAATATGTTTAAATGAAAGTGTTGCAAATCTTCGCTTATAGTAAAACATTAAAAATTGAGAGTTGAGAAACTGCATTCCTTCACGTCACTAAGAGATTTTAAGATGCAGCGCTGTGTCTAAACGTGTTACAATGAACGTAAATATTGCTAATAAGCATGGAAATCAAATAGCGAAGGACTTCAAACGAAATAGTGTTAGTATCAAGTCGCGACTTTGTACCTAAATATGATAATGGCAAGAATCCGCATGTAACCGTGTGCATACCAGCGTCTGTAGCAGGCAATGAATGTTCCTTGGCTGGCTTTCAATTATCAAATAGTTTATTTTTATAGGATATTGAAGCAGACGACCAAGTAGAAGAGTGCTGCGTATAACCTATTCTACCTAACCTATCACCTATTCCGTAAATTTTTCGCGGAACTGAAAGCTTCTCCGAAAAGCTATTCGTTGAAAGTCCTGGTCATATGTTCATGCTAATAAGACTTGTGCTGTTTAAGTGTGATATCACTACGGATAATATTTTTTAATTTAACAAAATAAAATATATTTTTAGAAAACATTGCATGATTGCAAAGATACCACAAGTTGTTGCAAAATAAAAATCATCATACCTGTAAAGAGGCGAATGAATCGAGATTAATAAATCTGTTAGGTGGGTCATTGAAGCCGTAAATGGTTCAATAAAAAGTTGGAAGGACTTAGACTAAGTAATGCTCAATTCGAAAATACCATGAGGTACTTTGAGTGCATTATCTGTTCCATTTGTAATGCTTTTTGACCACCTAGAATCAAACAAAGTAATGGTGATAAGGTTGTTTCTGAAAGAATGATGAACCTAGCAAATAAACCCAATCAATGAACAACGTTAGTAGAGTCTGAAAAGTGGATGAGAAGACAAGTATTTTTTGCAGAAAAGTGAAGCACAAACATTGACGGATTTAAATTAACGATCAATGTATTTCGTAACTTAACACTTGGAGTGTATCAAATACAGCAAGCAAAATCTTATACTGAGTAACAACTCCGTGATTCTGGACTATGAATTATTTGTTCATAAAAAAAGCAATGATATTATCCGTGTTTAGCTGCAATCGAGAAATACGTCTTCGAAGATTTTTAACGCATGGATTCAGGACAACAACTGTTATTCGCCGCCAATTAATTCTTGGTAATGTCATTTTAAATGGGGCGCTCGCGTAATGGGTTGTTGTGCACCTATTGCAGCCGTTTTGTAGTATTTCGATACATAAGGCATGAGGCAGAAGAAAAGCCTCGCACTGCTGAATACAAGTATTATGTGCAGGATTTTGCTACCTCGCATAGGTCAGAAAGTGAGCAATCTGTTACAGAAGAATCTGACAAATTTGTTTTGATCATATTTTACACGTTTTATTCATTCCACAATGTTTAATTAATATTCTAATATCTCAAAATATTTAATGCCATGTCTACATTATGCCATGAAATATCATGTTGTTATTAAACTTTTCAACCCGTCGACTCTACATTTATAATTTATATGACCTACACTAACAGATACATAAATATACGCATCAAACTCTTTTGTGCCAAAAACGCCGCTTATGGACCGTGATCCTTTTAAAAGCGGCATCAAATTATTGACAATTAACAGCAAGTAAATACTTAAATATCTATAGAAAAAGCGGATATCGTAATTTCACATGTTGATTGTAGCTGTCGAAAATAGCGAAGCATTTTATATGCGTTTGTATAATCCTCTGTCAGCTTTGAAACACACTTCTTACTTAAAATTGGAACTGGGAATTCGAAGCCCTCACCAGCGTGACTTTATAATTATAGCGTATAATTACACCTCTGTATTATAATTTTATGAGAACACTCACCATATAACTATGAATGGCCGCCAAAAATACCAATTATGCAGGTGTTCGTAAACTGCATACATAAAAGCTGAGAGTCTATAATACCCATCTCGATGAGAAACTTATGTATACATAGGGATATCTTAAGAATCGCGGATTCGCTTCAAATCAAACTATGACGCCTGAAACTAACGAAAATGGAAGGAGGAATTGGAAATTGTTGATACTCATAGATGGAAAGTACGTGTTTTTCGCCAGTAAATTTATTTTTATCGAACCCGCGATACCATCCCAAATGCAAAGATTAACTGTCCGCGAATATTCGAAAAGTGCCATAAACATATGTATTAGGGGTACCCATCATTACTATTCATTTCAAAAATATTTCTTAGAGTACAATATCTCCATGGCTGCTTAAACTGGAATAGAAAACTGAATAAACGGAAAGTGTCTTAGGAACTTAGTGTATACAAGCTGAAAAAAGGCTGCTATTAAACATGCATTTAAAATCGAAGGCAATTATAGTGTAAGCGTAATATTAAACTCTTGGGTCGCAACAAACTTATTCAATCAAAAATCCAAAGTGTCTGTCTCTATGTCGAACTCTATTATTGTTCATAACATTAGAAACAATGAAGATATTAGAACGATATTTTCGAAAAACTTTGCTCTATGGGAAATTTGTTGACCTAATTAGAGGTGATCTAAGTGCCCATAGTTATGCATCACGTCTAAACAATAGGAAGCTACAAGCACCAAAATTCGGAATTCCCGACAGCACATAATGTGTCTCTCACAGAATTAGTGTGCACTTCTACAGAATTTTAATTAAGTTATCAAATTTTAAACTCAGTTTCTCTGCCACAGCTTTCGCTAAAGATCTTCATTATTTGTTAAGTTATCATCGAAAAAAAGGATTCAGATATATGAACACTAAATTGAAATATCTGAAATTCTGACACTTAAGTGTCTGAAACGGATTCTTCAATTTTCAGACGTTTTAAAATGTCTTAAGTTTTTTAGATACTTTATGCGTCTGAATTTCAGACACTTCAAGCGTCTAAATCACAGCCATTTTTTGTATGCATTATATGTAGCCATGTTTGACAACGTTTAATCCTGGTAAAGTATTAGACCATGATTCTGCCCCATTCATTTTAGGGGCTTGCAAAATTGGTATGCACTTTCGTAAACCTGATAATTTATCTTTTTTCACATATTACTCATTATAATCAATATTTTGAACTTCTAAAGTAGAACAAGATTTAAAAAAAAAAAAATTTAATCTAAATGCAATAAAACCTCTCAATAGGGGCACCTAGAGAATTTGCCCTCAATTCGGAGGTGTATGCTTTTTTGAGGCAAAAGTATATAAAACATGTCCATGTCGTGAATGAAAAATGCATTCCTTAAATAGTGGGAATGCATATCTATTTAAGAGTGTCCAGTCAAGATTTTACCGCAAAACCTTCATATGGACAACTTTATTTAGCGAACACTCACCGTTTTCAGCATAAGCATATAGTTTTACCTCAGAAAAGTGAAAACCAGCGAGTAGCAATCAAATTATGCATTCTAGAAATGCTCGTTGTAGCGACGTTTTGCTGTGTTTAGATTTTATTGATTTATTTAGTTCTTAACTGTATTATAATTTAGAAGTACAAAATAATAAATGTAATCAAAACGATGTCGAAACAAATTTAAAACATAAGTTTTACAAAAATTGCATATGTAATTTGGGGGCCCTAAAATGGTGGTGGTGGGGGGGGGGGGGGACACTGCACAATTTGCCCATGCTTCTATCAAATCTTTTTTCTGCAAAAAGTCCAACAATGCATAATGTTCGCTAAATAGAGGTGTCTGGTATTCGGGAGTGTCCGTTATAGAGGTTAATGGACATTCTCTACTTCCGGACAACTCTGTTTAGCAAAAATCCTTATTAATCCAAAACGCATACATTTTTTTTTCTTTTTTTTGTGTAATAAAACGAAATTTTTTAAGATATTCCAATTTAATGTTCTGGTGGATTTATAATAATTATTTTGTTGCTCAATGTTTCCCAATAATCTAAATTATGAATAATCTGTTATTAGTGAATAATACTTCTTTTATTTATAAAAAGACACTTTGGAACAGAAAGTTTATATAATGAATGAAATAAAATCGATTTGAAATCACTGCCACATAGAAGCAAGACAGACTTCATGAAATGTTTTTTTATCTGGTTCAAATTATGTTTGTTAATATAAAGAAAAGGAAAGTTTGCAAATATGACTTTTATTTATATAATTATTAAGTAATATTCATTGAATTACATAAATAGTTATAAGGTAAACTTTTTTTCATGCCAAAATTAATATTTTTAGCATTATTTCCCTAGTATTCTTGAAATTCTTTGAGAGTTAAATATTTCGCAAAATACCCAAAAGTGAGTTCCGATGAACGTACGTGGTCTGAAATGTCGTCTAAAAAAAGATAAAATATGTACCATGCGTACCAGACAATTTAGAATCGTGAACTTTCGAGGAATATGTGAAAATTTTCATTAAGCAGAGCTAGAAAAAAGTCAGCAGCTGTAAAACACGTCGCTTGCTCTTTCTGTTTTGTGTAATATAGGGTAATTCCGGGATTTATGCCGCACATTGTTTTGAATTCGTGTATAAAGTCCCATGGTGGACATAAAATTTAAAAAAATCATGCTGTGCTATTTAATGTTAAATATACAACGCGTGTACTGCGACAAAAAAATTCCAAACAAATTATTAATATTTTTTAACAATTTTTTTTCTAAAACCTTACACTGCGGCGCGTCACCCGCACATTCAGGCTGAGACGCCGCACTTGTACGGTAGTTATGCCGCGCTTGTAATAAGAACAGAATGAAATTATAAATAAAAATATAAAAAAAAATATTCATATCTGGACTATAATTAACGAGATTTAATAACAAAATGAAAGTAACAATGAAACGTATTAGAAGATTCAAATTAATAATTGTTGGCTTACTTTCACTATTAAAATTATCGACTTTTTTTTTTTTTTTTTACATTAGATTTTAATTGTTATTTCAGCAACAACGTAACATCAATGTATTAGAGAGGGAAAAGAAAAAAAGTAAAATTGTGTTTACATAATTTATTTGTTAACCCTTTCGGGACCGGTGGCTTTTACGCAAATTTTATTCGGTTGGTACCACTTTTTTAAAAGAAGTTACCTTTACTTAAATAATCATGAAAAATGCTCTAATTAAACAAAGCAAATATTACTTTTCTTTTTTACTGGTGGCATAAATAAGTTTCGTAAGCTCTTTATGAAGGTGCTTATATGCACCTATGGCCTCAAATGTGTTAAGGGACCTGTTTTTTCGACTGCAATCTACAGAAAAAGTGTCGAAAAAGTACAGTCTTTATGTAACTACATTTAAACACATGATTCAACGAAGCCAATTACACTTCCTCTTTTTTGGAGTAGTTTGCTAAGAATGTCTGCGTTACGCGTAATCCAATTTTTTATTGTTATCATCTTGACTTACATCTTTCTTGCACTTCTTACTTTTTATTTTGCTTTTTTTCTCCTTTGGTTTTAGTAAACTTGACAACATGCCTAGCATGGTTAGTCTGTGCATAAAGAAAAGAAAATGTTAACACTTAATCATCCCGTACAAAAGGAAATGCGGCATGT
This sequence comes from Maratus speciosus, assembly GCA_963932465.1. Lineage (NCBI taxonomy): Eukaryota > Metazoa > Arthropoda > Arachnida > Araneae > Salticidae > Maratus > Maratus speciosus. The sequence continues at coordinate 440,115,384 of OZ010796.1, read as the reverse complement.
ACACCGGAATAGCAGTGCGGCATGTATCCCATTTTGCATGGTACAGACGTCGGCCATCACAGTTACCTGCCATCGCTAAGGAGAATGGCGTAACCTTACACACAGTACTCTATACAGACGCTACACTTAGTTTTGACTTCGAAATCATGCATGCATTTAGTAATTAGAGTATGAAAAGCATTTAAACATACGTGTTTAAAAGTTTGGACAGTGAAATCATTCACTTACGTCAAATTAAGGATTGTACTTCTACAAGTAAACATCGAAATGTTATTCACCCTATATACTGGTTAAAATAATCTCACTGCGCACCTATACTGTGCGTTTGACGACCATCTATCGATAATTACAAGAAATACAAGGGGTGCGGCATCTATCCCGTATGCGGCGACTCTCCCGAAGTTACCCTACCTTATAAAGGGGGGTGCAGGGATAATTAAGATCAGGGGTAATTGGGATCAGGGGCATTTCAGTGAAAATCTGTAACAGATAAAACAAATTGACCTTGCTAATTATGAAGTGTGACAATATTCTACATGTGAAATTTTTTTGGAGTGAAAATGTATGTTCCTGTGGAAGTATCCCAGAAAACAAACATAAGAGCTCTATGCCAAAGTGAGAAGGTTTTAATAAAAAATGTCCTGTGCAAAAAGTTGCATGAATATTGAAATATAGCTATGGATTTAAATCTAGAAAAAGGTTGTTTTTAAGGGGAAATGATTACGTTTTGCAACAGACGAAGCATAATAATAATCTGCATGATTCTAATTACCCCAGAAATAGCGTTTTCGGGGTAAATATGATCATTTTTGTCATGAGTTTTTGGGTTAATGGTAAATTGGGAACGCAAATTTAGTTTTCTATTGAGTTTCAGAACGCATTTTTTAATCTTTCAATTTTCAGAGCCTGTGAAATATTCCTAGTTTGGCTTATTTTACTGCAAATTTTGTGTTAGCAAAACATTTATTTTACAATTTTATTTTGTAGCTATTCCAAATTTTAGCCTTCACTGCATATTTTAGAGCTAATTGAGCCTCAACACTTTCAATGTAATTGTATTTTCCTCCTTCACAACATATGAGCTTTTCTGATCCTTTTTTTCCCGTTGTACAGTGAGACGCTTTGATGATCTCTGTGGACAAAATCCATTTTTCTGATTATCTCGGAATTTGACAAAACCGCGTGTACTGATAACATAATGACTGTATTTCCGAGATCCATATTAGTTTTGGCGCAAAAAAATAGCGGTGTCGATTAATTGTGACCGTGAAGTAGCCATTTGCGCAGTTGGTTTGAGGGAGTTTCAAAAGTTGCACTATCTTCCTGTATATTTGAAAGCACGTCGTTACTATTCTATTTTATTTGATAGCAAGAGTTTGCTGATCTAATGTCAGAACTTTGTCAAGGTCAGATTTAACCCTTTTTTGTTTGAAAATAAGCGAAATTAAACCCGCTTTACCGCTTTTTCAAAGGCTGAAATTCTGGATGATCCTTGATGTTGTTTACAAATTTCATCTTGACTTTTAACAAATTATTCAGCATTATTCAGCAATAAGCATTTTCTTAGATCAAAGTGCCATTTCTAAAGTATTGAAAAATTAAACAAACTCCAGAAGATAGCTGCAGATCAGTAAGTTTTCATTAATAAACAAGCATCATATTAATTTCCAATGCATGCATGTATGTTTAGTTTCAATCTTGCGAGTCAAATTTAAATCACTTTTAATTATCCTATTGAGCCGAAACAAAGAATATATGTGTAATCTGAATGAAAATTCAATATTATTATGATTTATAGAACGTAGAAGTTTGTTTAGAATACTGTTTTTACAGGAATTCCCAAAAATTTAGTTTAAAACTTGCAAGTTAATTTTAAACCAATTTCAATATTCTAATTGAGCTGAAATAGTGTTCAGGATGCGTAATTCTGATTACAATGCAATATTATTATAATTTATGGAACATAGTAGTTACGCTTTTTTTACAGGGCCACATAAAATATTAGTTCAATTTTGAAAGTCAATTTTTAACCACTTTCAATTATCTGATTGAACTGAAACTTTGCCTACATGTGTTTTTCCGATGACAATTGTATTAAATTATAATTTTATGAACGTGGAAATTATGTATTTTTTGCAGGGCCACACAAAAAATCGCGGAAAGATTGTTGATAAAAAGCAGAAATTTTAATTAAATGTCTACAAGATTACTATAGGTTATTGAGATACACAATAGCATTTTTAAAATTGAAAACAAAGTGCGTACAGTTGTATTTCTTTCACAGAGACACATAAAAAATTCCAATACATTACCGTCTACATGCATAAATTTTATTTTAAACTGAATAAAATTTATATATATTTATTGAATAAAATTTTATTTCAAATTGAATAAAATTTATATAGGTTATTTATTCACATAACAGCATTTTTTCAACCGAAAATAGTTCTGGTAACATTTATATGTTTTACAGGATACCACAAAACATTAATTTTTTTTTTTTAATATGATTTTATTTTTAAAAAAATATATTTTTCAGGATAACTACGCAAATTTCTCGATCAATTCTGAGTAGAACAAAAAACAAAAAAGAAATGAATGTTAACTTACATGTGTGCAATAAATTGCTTTTTACTTAATTGTAAAATAAGTATGTTTAATGCATTATTTGTAATGCATTATATAGGGTGCCCTCTAAAGTCCTTCCAACGCTCTTAACTGCCGAACGGTGCAGCTATATTCATAAAAGTGGTGTCTAGGTATAGTAATGTGGCTATGCTCTACCAGATGACACCGCTTCCAGCGTCACCTGGTGCAAAACAGCTGAGTTAGTATTCATATCTCGAAAACAAGATTCGTGCTGATAACGAGATTCATTTAGCATTCATGTTCACAAGGTGTCCTTTTGAACTAAATCGATGATGCACTACAAATTTGTCATTCACTTTTATCTCATATTTCGAAGTGTTTTCGCGATAGGAATCTCTAATGCCGCTATTTTGCACCAAGTGGCGCTGTAAGTGGTCTCATCTAGTAGCGCACAGCCTTATACTATACCTAAACACCACGTTTATGAATATAGATACAGTCGTTCGGCAGTTAAGAGTGTGGGAACTCAATTTAGTAGGCATCCTGTATTTTTATTTTAAAACATTGTTGTTAAATAACCAAATATTTATCACTATTTGAGTATTTTATTAGTGATGCATTAAAAAAAACCAGCAAAAACTAATTAAACTTCAACGAAATAATTTTGCCCACCTAGATCGTCAAAACGCCCCATTGTGCGTTACTTGCGTTTAACGTTATTTTGAAAAAAATTGAGTTTTTTTTTTTTTTTTTTTTTTTTATTTAAAAGTTAAAACAGCAAGGCTATTAATTTCTAACAGAAAATTTTGCATTTGATTTAGTTTTGTAGGTAGAGTGTAAAATATATAAATTTTGAAAATCCCTTAAAAACGTTTTTTTCCAGCGTACTTATCTTTCAAATACTCTATCTCTGAGAATAGTTGCAGTTGTAAAACAAAAAAAATATTTTGCTGTTAAACCCACACCGAAATCTGTTAATCACATTTACCCGTGACTGTATTTTGTAAGGCATAAGAGAAAATACCACAGAACCCTATCACCCCATAAATGGGGTAATTAGGATCAAAGAGGTATTTATTGAACCAAGTAACATGCTACATTGCAAAAAAAAATTCTTTACACACTTCAAAAGACATCTACCTACCGAGTAAAATTATACATAACATTGGTATGTAGTCCACTTCATTGTCAAAAAGCGAACTTAATTACCCCTATCTCCCATATGAGGTAGAAAATCTCATCAATGCATGTATTTTTATATACTTTTCTTTGTATAAATTGTCATTAAATAATTTCTTTTAAATAAAGATTGAAAAATTTTGCGATTCAACAACATAATTAGAATTGTATAAATGCTGCACGTTAGTGTGACGTGTTCTAAAAAAATTCAATTTTGTTCAAATATTTTCTGACATGCAAAATAAAATCCCATTTAGCTGCAGATAATTCCTCCTGCAAACCTGCATCTAGCTTTATTGGCTATATTTTTCAGTTACGCAATAGGAGTTGGTAATCTAATGCGCAATAGGCTGATTAGATTCACTTATAAGGATGTTTTAGGCACAAAAAACAGTTTTCTATGAAACAATATGAATTAGTAAAATATGGAAAACTTCGCATATATACAGGTTATCTATTCTTATCATCGATAGATAGCCATTTCCTAAGCCGCTAGTTTTAAAGATAAAATTCAGTTGTAAATAGGCCATCTCTCGCTATCGCAAAACCTTCTTCTGTACGATGATTGTATATTATTTTACAATAGTATAAACTATTATGAATAAATAAATTCTAGCGTCATATGTTGGCCGATAAACACCCAAACCTAATCAGAATCCATTATATAAAATTTTGTGAAAATCCGTGGATAAGTGCTTGAGATATTGCTATCGCAGAACTCGTGAAAAACACAGCATAGTTACACACCCTATTGTTAGATAAACACACCCTATTGTCAGGTAATATACACCCAAATCTAATCAGCACCAATTTATGTCAAGGTCTAACAAAATATGACTTTTATCATATTTGATCTATTATTTCAGACAGAGCTGACACAAAATTTGTGTCACATAAAAATTAACACACCGGCAGTCCGACAAGCAGATATTTTTCAAAAATAGTTATTCGAATTTAGGACATCCTGAAACGTTTAAATCCATCAAATATCCCTTTAAGTCCCAACCCGCACGATCGAGCGGGTTAGACATTCATTTAGAGCTTTGCTTCTGAGTCGTATGTGATAAAAACTCGAATCGAACGATAGTTCTGGTTTGCAGATAGACTACAGTATAATTTTTTATCAACAGATAGCGATTGCAGTCCATGTTTTAATTTCTACAGGCATGACTATCTTTGTTTACAAATACATCGGGTCTTAAAGGGATACAGAAGTGACAAGTTTTCGGAATTCAAATGCCTTTTTCTTTTGTATAAAAGAAAAGTCTCCCCCCGGGATTGCACTTATACTCTAAACCGAAAGCTGGGTTCCCGGGGCAGTCATCCCTGTCATCCCTATATAAAAGAAAAGTAAAAATGTATAAAATGTTCTCCATGTTAAAAGCCAATACCGTCAGAATTTTGAAAGTGTTACGGAATATTTATACGGTCCCTGGATTATGTAAATTAAAGAAAAATTTTCTCCCTACTCCAACAAGTAAAACAAATGTACGCCATGAATTATTTAAAGATTACTTACTACAACATGGGGGAAATTTTTCTAAAGATAGCTAATAATCTGATTTTCATAAATAGGATCCAGCGTGGTTGCCAACATTTACGCTTTTTTCCTACCACTATTTTTGAATGGAAAAATTTGCCTCATTTAATCATTAGTTTTCTATAGCTAAATAAGACAATTTTCTCTCTTTAAATATTGTGGTAAGAAAAAAAGTTAAAGTTTGCAGCTATGAGATTCAGGGACTGTGTAAAAATTTCAATTTCGTAACATTATAAAAAATAACCATTTTGAAGTAAAATTATTTTCATTTAATGAAGAAAAACAGTTGAGGCATTTTTTAATTATAACTATATATCTGAATTTAAAGGTTTATTACTTGCTATTAGCCAACTATAAGAAGTCACACACTGTACATACTTTTTTCTTAAAACAAATATTAAGAGTCATTGTAGACTATCTATTCATAATTGCATAAAAAATTCTCATTTTTTTTTTCATTTCGGCGATAGCTACACAACAGGCTCGCTGCATCCAGTATTAACAGTATTAGGTTTTTTTTTTTTTTTTTTTTTTTTTTTTTTTTTTTTTTTTTTTCGTAAGCGTTAAGCTCTTACGCATGGCGCAATGTATGGTTTGACGAATTATCTGCCTTTTTGAGATTGCTACATAACGAGTTTGCAGCATCCATTTTTTTCCATAAAAGCGAAGCTTTCATATAGGCGATAGCTATCGTAGCATTAACGATTTCCATATTTTTAGTTCCTTTATAAATGGGGTTAGTTGAATTTTGAGATTTAGTATAATCCCCGAAAGAGGTTGAACACAGTTTTTGGCGGTTTTTCTTACATGCGCTAAAAATCCAAACACGTCAAGCAAAAATGTGACTAAATGAAAAGGTATTTTTATGTGCAAAACGACATACTATTTATTAGATAGGCAGTTAAACAATTTTATCGAAGTAAACAAAAATGAGTTGCCAAGTCTTTTTTGTACACCACTATGATCTTAGAGAAAATGTTATTCTTTTAAATCGTCCAAATGTTCCAATGAAACGCATAACACAATTGAAACCCCAATTACATCTGTTCCCATCTACAATCGGAAAAATATCCGAATTTTTTGAGAAGCCCTGTATATGATCTATAGATTTGTATCTATTAACTACATGCATGCAAAAATTCAGTTCAGTTAAGAAATACATTCCTCTGTTGAAAATTTCCCTTCAGCAATTTCCGCTAATAAGGAGAATGGTACCTGAATTCTTTTGTGCAGCCCTGTATCCGAGGTATAAAATTTATATACAACGCGTAACATGAAAAAAAAATTATTTACATTTAAAAGAGTAATACGAAATGGAAAACGCACTTCCACCAATTATTGCTCATAAAGCAGCACTGTAACCGATTTCTTTTGAGTGTCCCTGTAAATGAACGACAAATTTACTATGAATGCTCTATTCTATCGTAATCATCTTGTAGTGAAATTCGGTGATTTATATCAGTTTGAATACATTTGAAATAGCATAATGTCATTAAAAAACTCTGTGAACGTCCCCTCCCCCATCCAACATAATGTAATGGAATTTTTTTGAGTGCCTCTGTAAATGAACTATTGGTAATGCACAGTTCATATACAATATCGAAAGTTCCATGGTAAGCATCATTAACATATTTCAATTGCATGAAAATCCGAGTATATTTACGTAAGTACGTAACTTAGTGCGTAACTTAAGAAATCTGCGATCTGTTGTATGTAATATATGAAATAAAATCATACATATATCGTCGGTACCATGTCAAACTATACAATATGAAAACAGTGTTGACAGTGGGATACTTTTTTTAAATTCAGATCTCTTGACTGGCACCACTTTTTTGAAATACTAAAATTCGCCTTATTTAACCTTATTTAATGACATAGTAATTAAGACGAAAACAAGGGGAATTTTACCATTTCAGAAAAGTGGTGCCAATCAAGAAATCCGAATTTAAATAAAGTAGCCCACTGGCAACACTGTTTCCATATTGGATAGTTTGACATTGTACCAACAATATGTATAATCACATAGTACAAATAGCGCATAAAAACATTTAAAAAGTTATTTTTAATTAACTTATTAAAGTTGAATTATATTTTTCATAATTCTAGGTTTTCACTTATACAAAACTGAAAAAGAATTTGATAAAGTGCGATATGCGATGTATGGTATATACAAAAAATAAAATAAATAGGAAAATTTCTTCCCAAAAGAAATGAAATTTGTACAAAAGCACGCGCGCCATTTTAAAAATTACTTTTAATTATTATAAAGTCAATTTACTTCTTTTACGTGGATTTTTCCTTGAGGAAAAAGTCAAATTTAGCGGCGCATATTACAACATTGAGATGATGGGAAGATTTTAACAGCAAGTATCTGATACATCAGAATTTGATCCATCAAGTATTCTTCTTAGAGATAAGGTATTCGCGTTATAACTGAAGATTTAATGAGTCGTCTGGGTATGAAAAAAAAGATACTTTTCAAGTTGCCGTGTTTTAACTCGCAGTGTGGACTTCATGTCTATTTAAAGAAAAATCCCCATAAGTTGAGTTGGACCTTATTCTAAGTTTCTACCCAAAGCTATTTATAAAGCCATATTCAAAATATCACTTCGATTTTAAAATATGCTCGATTTCATGCATTAGTTTACAAATATCTGATTAATAAAAGATATTAGAAATCGTGCTGGTCAGTGTATATTTAATGACTAATCTATTACGTGCATATTAGTTCTTTGCGACTTTATCTAATCAATACTATTGGGCCAATGAATAAATTTTTCATCAAATCATTTTACATGAATTTATGATCCAAAAGCTTGTCAAGTATGTAATGACAGACTGGGATTTTAAATAAGGCATTATGCAGATTAACTGCTTACTAGTCTATGTTCCTAAATGTGAACATGACTTTTTTATAATACAAAATTTATTTTACTTATATAATATAAGATTGATTTAAATTTTTGGAAAAATATATACCGTAATTTCGGGTGTATAGCCCGCGGATCAAACAATCGTGTTTCGACCCAGAAATTTTTAAAAATAAAATGTAACTTTTTAGATCACGTAAAATATTGGTTTTCAAATACTGAATAAAATTTCTGGGTCCAAACTGAATTATTTGAGCTGCGGGCTATACACCCGAAATTACGGTATATGTTTAAACATTTGTCATGCTAGATTAATTTTAACACAATTATACTAATTGGTAAATCAATCATATGAGATGTAAATTTCCAACTGGGTGAAAAGTGTCCGGACCAGGATCGAACCAGGGATCTCTTGAATGAAGCCGCCAATGCTCTGCTATTTGAGCTATCCCGGACGCATATGGTGGATCTAATTCACCCAGCTAAACTTATTGATTACCTGCAATTTATTATGTTGAGCTGATTCAGCCATCAGACCGGATACTATCAATAATGTTAGCTGGGTGAATTTGATCCACCATATTCGTCCGGGATAGCTCAGATGGCAGAGCATTGGTGGCTTTCGCCAAGAGATCCCTGTTTCGAATCAAAGTCCGGACATTTTTTGCCCAGTTGGAAATTTACATCTGATATTTCTCATGAGGATAAAAAAGAATTTAAATTCATCAGTCGCTGTAAAAAATATTTTATTTTCTCTTATTTCCATAATACTTATAATTGACACCGAGACACCTAAATATTTTTTTTTTCCAATTCGAGAAAACTCTCAAGAAAAATAAACTATATCATTTAAACTAAAATAATTTGTTACATTTGCATAGGGTGTCAATCATTAATCATGTTCCCAAATGGGAACTGTCGGTTGTGTGCGCTACCTGCTGTAAGAGCGAACTCACAAACTAAAGTATCCGTGTACGTTCATCGGCTCATTATCTAACATCTTCGAGATTCGAATAGAGGCATAGGCCAATAGAAGGAAATGTCCCTTCAGTGCTTATGATTATTCTGCTCTTCAGTCGCATAATATTTTTCAGCTGTTTGTTTTATTTGCTGCCAGTTCTTTTTCTGTCTATCGATTTTTAAGAAAGAAATATAGAAAAACTAAAAAAAATAACGTAAAGGCTATTCAAACACGTACAGAAACCTGTTGTTATCCTATGTCTTTGAGGGATAAAGACAGGGTTGTAGTGGGTAGCCGCCCGGGTACCAACCCAGCTACCCGCCCGGGCTGGGTTTTTTATAAAAAACCCGGGTATTTACAACTCTGGATAAAGATGTATATTATATATCTGATGAAGAGCTTGGAATTTTACAACATCCTTCGGATGCAAATGAACTCATTTCTAAACATACGAATATCCACGATAATATTTTGTGTCCAGTTGTACCTGCTGATGGCTGTGGAAAAGTATGCTTTTTTCAAAGAGATTATATATTACTAAAATAAGTATAGAAACTTACACAGATCCCACTTCCTTGAACGTAAACTCTGCTAATCAAGCAGCTCCGAAAATAAAAGAAAATAAAAAAAGAAGGAATAGAACAGAGTGTAAAAATAGAGAATCAACCAACTACCTAAATGGAAGTAAAGTTCAGCTTTTAATAGGGTTATTCAAAGTAAACTTCTTAAAAATAGTGATAATTTAAAAATAATAATAGAAGTGGAACTGTTGGATTATTTTTCAAATCGGTATCACCGAAGCACTTAGTTTATTTTAAGGAGATAAAGACAAATCATTGTTTTCACCACGTTGCGAAATTACAATCTGATTGGAAGGAAATTACTCATTTTTTTTGGTTTAAATATATTGAGTGGGTACCACCATGTACGGTCGAAAAATGATTGTGGAGTACGTTTGAAGATACCATTTATAATCTCTTCCAATCATGTCAAGAAACGAGAAAGGGATTTAAAAGGAAACTTTCCATTTAGGTATATTTCTCACTGAAAACCGGTGATCAAATGGGTAAGATTCAATCAATTTATGATGAACTTAATAAAAACTTTTCAGTTTGGATTATTTCACATTAAATTCAGTCTGAATGAATCCATAGTTTCATGTTATTGTTCGACAAGGACCAAACATTTTCACCTCTGTAACAATAAGAAAGAGTGATACCCATTACCTGATGGGAACTTCTCAGGGCAGATGGGCACCATGCTGTTTAAATGACAGATTGGAATGTAATGGATACAAGAAATGGGATGCATTTGCATTGTTTGCTTGTTTACCATTAATATAACATTGAATAGCATATAGCAATTGAGATTATATTTTCAAATTTTATTTTTTACTAGCAGACCCGCCCGGCGTTGCCCGGGGTTTGTAAATAATAACCTTAAACAAAACTTAAGTTTGTATGATTTTATATATTTGGAAATTCTTTTAAATGAACCTAATTTCGGAGGCGCCATTTCCTTCCGCAGCGTCTAGTGTGTTCCCATCAAACTTCTTTTCGAAGGAACCTGTAATCTAGTTCCCCGCTATCTATGGCAGCATTTACCGGAAGTTCCCGCACGTGCTGGAGACAACCAAAAACCAAGTTGAGTGAGATAAACCTCGTAGGAATCAAGCCCATAGAATAATAATAAAAAAAGAATGCACCATTAATGTTAGAAAATGTTGGTAACTAAAGTCCAAGAAAAAATTTCATAATACAGAAAGTAGCTGAATTGCAATCTAAGTTGAAGGAAGCAAATCCCGTTGAAATTGGACCCTTAAACCCGAGGAAATATTGCGCCCCCAAGCGGTGGAAGATACCACTCCCCTTGTAAATTTCATGAATTACAGTTAGCATTAAAACATATTTAATAAATGGATGAAACCTCTTATCTAAAGATACCTTTAAAGTAACGCGATTTTTAATTTACGGCTGTAGTGAGTATACGTACGTTGATGCTGGAAAAGGAGATTAATGATCGAAAAAAGTGGTAGCTGAGGTATAAAGAAAGACCGGGCCCCGGGGGCTAAAGTGTTATCTAGAAAGTAGTTGTGTATACGAAAATTTAGTAGTGATTTTAAGGTAACTTGAAGACGCTAAAACTAAGTTAAAGAAAATTGCAATAGAATAGGATAGTTTTTAAAGAAGCTACAACAAAGGCCCCAAGAAGAGATTAATATTCAAAATTGGTGGTAGCTGAAGTCTGCAAGTTTCTTTTTTTTTGTTGTTGTTGTTGTTCATGTAGTAGCCGGAGAACCTAAGAAGTTGTTAGAAAAAAAAGTTCGTGAATCGGACCATTTTTAAAGGAGCTATAACAGGGGGCCCAAAAGGGTCCAACTGATAGTTGAGAGTAGGACCCTAAAATGAAAACATGTTTAAATGTTGTAGTAATTAGCGTTTTAGATTTACAATTAGTCAAAATTAATCATAGGGTATGAAATAATCATTAGAATAATATTTTAAAGAAATGCGCAAAAATGGTGTAAATGCTTATAAAGGGGCCCTAGAGCCCCAATAAAAATATGAGGGTGTTTGTCGAGGGAGAAGAGTCCAAGACTCAGTTTTAAAATTATGCAATCAGAATATGAGAAAATTAGAGGGTGAAAATGCATGGCACACCTGTAGGGCCCCGGATTGGGTCCTACAGGACAGTAAGGTGCCCCAGGATTTTAACTGGAATATAGTAACAGGAGAATGACTAAATGCAAATTGGTAAAAATGAAGATCGGATTAAGAGAGGCAATCTATTAACAATTTATGGTGCAAAAGCTTCAAGGGGCCCTGCACCGAATCCCAGAGGGTCAGGAACTTAAGTGTCATGTAGTTTAGTATAAATATACTTTTTAGTAGTTTTTAAAGTAATCTGATGATGCTAGAAAAATGGTAAAGAAAATTGCAAGGCATTCGGATCATTTCTAAAGAAGCTTCACAAAGGGCCCAAGAAGGCGATTAATATTCAAAATTGGCGGTAGCTGAAGTCTGCAAAATTTTTTTTTTTGTTTTTTTGTTTTTTTGTTCGTGTAATAGCTGGAGAACCTAAGATGTTAGAAATAAATGCTAGTGAATCGGACTATTTTTAAGGGAGTTATAATAGGGGGCCCAAAAGGGGCCAACTGATAGTTGAGAACAGGGCCCTAACATGAAAACATGTTAAATCGTTTTAGTACTTAGCGTTTTAGATCTTCAATTTGTCAAAATTAATCATAGGATATGAAATAATCATTAGAATAATATTTATCAAAAATGCGCAATAATGGTGTAAATGCTTAAAAAGGGGCCCTAGATATAGGGGCCTAGCACTGCGATACTGGTGAAGTAATATTAGAAAATTCCGTGATAGAGCTTCAAAGCAAAAGCAATCGAAACTGCGACAAACAAAACCTTTTTTTTAAAACCCTTGTGATATATGTAAAATGTACTTAATTTCAAAATTAAAATTCAGGTAATTTATTCTTGTTTCTATTTTGCTATTGCTTTACTTTTCTGAAGCACTTGTTACCATAATAAGAAATTTTGCATATATTTCTCCTTAATCTTAAAATTGAAACATTCTCGATTATCCGAAAATTTCTAATTTCCGAAAGATGATCGGTCCCAATTACTTCGGATAATAGAGGTTCTACTGTATGTGCAGATATTTTTAGTTAAAATATTGTACATCTATTACATTTTATTTTTATAATATTTTCCATGTTGATTTTAACACCGTAAAATATGTTTTGCATCCCAGTCTTGACAAAAGTTCACTCTTAAAGTACTCAAAAAAAAGGGGGGGAAAGAAACACATCAAGAAATTATTCTAAGCGCAAACGTATATTTTCGTGCAATACTTATTTTTTCATTTGATTAATATCAATTTGAATATTAAAAGGCGTTCAAATGTAAAACTTTCACTGCGAAATACCTCATTTTCTGGTATTTAAATAAGTATTTTATTATCATAATAGAAATACATATGCTTCTGTATTATAAATATAAAAATTTATCTTTATCAAAAATATATTATTTATTATGAAAAATATAAAGCAACCAAAAAAAAAAAAAAAAAAAAAAAAAAAAAAAAAAAAAAAAAAAAAAAAAAAAAAGAACTTATAAAACAATTTGGGGCGCGAAGGATTCGAACCCATAACCCCGATTCTCAAGTTCAAAGCGCTATCCATTCAGCCATCTAGTTCGCCTTCCATTTCTACAAATTATCTTTATAATTAGTACCGTAATTAATCAAACCGTGATTTGTTCGTGAACGCGCTGAACGTTTATTGCAACCACGATATAGACCCACTCCATGTTGCTGTCTCCCTAAGCTCGCGCAAGCGGCGCGCGTGCATCTTGAACACACCCAATGACATTGCTATTCCGGTTTATTTAATTTCTTCTGAGAAAATTTTATACAAACAACCAACCGAAAGCAATCGTATTAAAAAAGCCGAGAAAAAAGCGTATTTTTGATGAAAGTGAGTTGCGTTTGTAAATTAATTACTCAGCTATTAATTAGAATATTAAAATTCTGAAAGTCAGGTGCATTAGGAGAGGCCTTGGACTCTCTTCACAAAAATTTTGAACCTCCTACGTGCCGTACATTTTGCTAGCCATCGCCAAACGACACACACACACACACACACACATACACACGCACACACATAGACACACGCACACAGAGCGATTTCTTCTTTATTAGTATAGATGTTGCATAAATTTGAAAAAAAAAAACGAAATTTTGTTAACTTATGTCAAAAGAAAGTGATTTACATTTTGGACCAATGTATAATCAGTTGTTCAATGTTCTCAAATGTGAAAAAACAAAAATAAAAAGCAAAAACATTTTCATTATTTTCTGTATTGATATGTGTAAAGTAAAACATTAGACGTTGTAATATAGGGAAAATATATAGGGTACATGTGCCAGTAATGGACACCCTTCCAGTAATGGATACCCTTCAATGTTTTTGGTTTATTAAAAAAAAAAAAAACACAATAACAGGGTTCGTACGCTTCAAGGATTTTTAAGCGCCTTTTACCAGGATTTTTGTAAAGTAATATTTACTTCATTTAAGCTTTAAAAAATCTATCTTCAGATATAGCGAGCAGTTCTTTAAGAAATTTCTGGTATTAAAATACCTAAAATCCCCTGAATCCTTTGATTCGTACGAACCCTGAATTTATTTTTTTTTCATAACTTCCCCTTGCATATTTAATAATCTTGCATTATTGTTGACACTCTTAATCAAACCAATCGGGAAGCAGAAAATAATATTTCGTAGTTCCACTGCTTTACAGTGGAAATCTTAATGAACAGCATGCTTAGAGCTGGCTTCATTAATAAATTTATATATTTTTTTATTTTCTAGCAAAATTTGCAGCTTTTAGTTTTAGTAGTAATAGAAAACTTTGAATTTTATGTACTAATAGCCATTTATAAAATTTTATTTATTTTTAAGGTTTTAAGAGGGTTGTCCATTACTGGGATGCTTAATTAGTTATTTTACAGTAATGGACACCCCATGCAGTCATTGATAAAATGCAATTTCAGTAATGTTTATAGAGCATAAAATATTTTGACAACTGAAAAATTAAATTATCAAATATAATTTTTTAATTACACTATCAAAATGTAATAACACCAAAACTTTTATAAATTTAAGCTTAAAAATAAGCTTTTAAGTTACTTTATGTGATTAATAAAATTTCAATATATTATTCTTTTTTTCTGTATATAAAAAAGTGAGACGAAATGAGAAATAGTGAGACTAAACTATATAATAATAATCCAAAACGTTTTTTATTATTATTATTACCTTTTAAAATCTCCCACTGGCTGAATAATTTGATAGTTGTAAGCTGTAATTGCTTACAACTATATAGATCTTCTGATATAGATCTTCTGATAATTACAATAATTGGATATTTTATAATCTGGCAATCAAACCAGTCAAGAAACAGAAAATATTGTTACGGGCCCAGCCAAAGAGGGGCTCATAGGACTTAATCCCTCACCATTTAAATAAAACAAGTTACAGAAGTTGGTAAAAATCTATTTTTTGTCTTAAATGTTTGCTTATTCATCTCTGGCAAAAAAAAAAAAATGTAATATTAATGAATGTTATAGTAATCATGAAACTTGTAAATCTGCAGATCAGTGGCCTGAAACACCAGTTCTACAGTTTTATTTTGAAATTATTTTATTTAGTATTTAAAATATTCAACTGACAGCATCATTTCTTTCATATTTGTAATATTAATTATTACAAGTAATATATCAAGTATCTCTGTAATATATCTCTGGAAGTTTAATTGTAAAAAATTGCAAGATGAAACTATACAATAATACTCCAATTTTTTTTTAATTATTATTACCTTTTACATCCCCCACTGCCTCAATAATTTGATAGCTGTAATTGTCTGATATTTAGTATTTTAAACTATCCATCTAAAATAATTAAAATATCGATCTTCTGATAATTGCAATACCTGATGCAAACAGTGAAATATTATCACAAATATTTTATTACTTACTGGTATCCTATTTGTTAAATTTATTTGAAAACAACTATTTTGTTCTATTAGTATGCTTTCATTAAATTCTGGTTTTAAATACAATCATAAAAACAAGTATATTTATTACATTTTATAGGGTGTCCATTACTGGAACAGAGGGTGTCCATTACTGGCATTATAGAAGTTTTGATATTTCCGTTATTTACATTTAAATTTTGATTCATATTGTAAAATGAGACTATGAGAATGGTTAAATATTGTTGAAACACTGGTGTCCAAAATTAAGGACCAATCACAAAATGCTAATTTTCAAGTACGCGAATACTCAAAAGGAAATAATGTAATTCGAATAATTACTATCTCTACTGCACAGCTAGTCCATATAACATCTCAGTCATGTCGCACATGGTCACATGTATCACAGTCACTACGGTGAAGCAAAGAAATAGGAAATTCCATACATCTCATTATGAGTCTCAAATGATCACTATATGTGACTCCACTGAGACGTGAATGTGACTGCTGATTTGTGACGAGTCATCGGGTCACTTTACAATGTAGTTACATTGTTACTCTCATGTGACTGTCATTTTTAGATTCAATTTCAAAGTCATCATGAACGTTGCTTTATGATAAGTCACCAAATAATATCACATTATAGTCACATGGTGACTTTTTACAAAAGAGCACAATGGTGACTTCACAGTAGTCTCTCTGTCACCTGAAAGTCATCATGTGACTTTAATGTGACATTATTTTGTAACTTATCATAATGCAGCGTTCACGATGACTTTGAAATTGAGTCTACAGGTGACAATCACATGAGAGTCACAATGTAACTACATTGTAAATTCACGTGGTAACTTGTCAGAAAGCAGCAGCCACAGTCAACTCTCGGTGGAATCACATATAGTGATCATTTCAGACTCATAATGAGATGTATGGAATTTCCTATTTCTTTGCTTCACCGTAGTGACTGTGATACTTGTGACCATGTGTGACATGGCTGAGATGTTATATGGACTAGCTGTGAGGTAGAGATAGTAATTATTCGAATTACATTATTTTCTTTTGAGTATTCGCGTACTTGAAAATTAGCATTTTGTGATTAGTCCTTAATTTTGGACACCAGTGTAGATTAATGTAATATTGAAGAAACTGGAACACATATAACTATTAATTAAAAAACAATTAAAAAAATTACTTAAGGGTCTCCATTGCTGGCACATCTACCCTATATAATTACACTTCGAACCAAATTCAGCCAGTAAACTGTTAACTATACAACACAAATCGTGAGATTAATGTCTTGATATTGCGCAATTTTAAAAATATGATTAGCGATTAATATAATTTTTGATTACACATGCAAAACATCTGCAATCTCATCAACATCAACATCTGCATATCTGCGACAATAAAGAATCTTAATTATTTACATATAGATATTCTATTAAATACATCTTTTTCAAATTGTCCAGGAAATAGTTAAAGATTTTATCCTTAATTGCTTCACATAGAAACATCTAATTGGATAGTATATATAATCGAAAAATTAATCTTATACGGATAATTATTAAGATGGAGCTTGGTGAAACATAATAAAAATGTAAAAATATCAACGTTAAAAGCACCAACAATTTAAAATTTTAAGCATATCGGTTTCTGTAGCATATAGCAACCGTCCTAAGTGCTAAGGATGCCAGACATTTGCTCACATACGGAGAAGAGATGAGGATTCAAGTTAAAGGTTCATCTACCAATGGGAAAACAGGGGATTTTAGATAACAGCCAATAGGAAACTAGATGGGAAATGTTACCAAAGTAGTGTGAATTGCATTTAAAAAATATCTATCCATCTCTCCTATATATGTGAGCAAATTTCCGCCATCCATTAGCACTGAGGACGGTATGCTATGGGCTACCGAAACCGGTATGCTTAAAATAAAAAAATATTGATGCTTTTAACGTGTATATTTTCATATTTGTATAATCTTATACGGATTCAAAATTTAAAATGTTTCACTAGCGGTACACAACGCTGGTTATCAAAATATCACTATTTTTACAAAGAATAACTGGCTTTATTTATTGACAAGAAATTTGCTATTAAATAGGTCGATTTCGTTCCGAATATTGTAGTGGCGAAAAACGTTCAAGCATAAAAATTGTACATTCCTGAGTTTCACAATACGTTATCTTCAAATTACATTAAACGCCTCCTTAAGGAGAAACTTGTTTCGTTTTTCTAACATTTAAGTCTACTTAAAAATGTATTTACCTGACAATTTTTCTTTAAACAGTAAAAATAAACAAACATACATATGCGGGAAGTAAAAAAAAAAATAATTATTTCATGTTAAAATGATAAAATCTAAAAATTAAAAGTGGTAAACAAAATCACAAATTTTCTACAAAGTTAAAACGTATTTATAAATAATGATATAAAAACGCTGGCAATTTATGCAAGTAGTATTTGAAGAAAAATTAATCTGGTACATTTAAAAACGCATGTTTAATACACACGTTTTTTCAAATTTGTTTTAGCATAATGTTCAAGATTGTGTTAAATTGTTTGTTACAGTTATCTAATAAAATCCTTTATATAGAGATCAAAATATTAAATGTATCATAGTACATCATTTTCAAGTCGCATTAAATACAATTTGTGTTTAAAGAGTAATGCGTGTAGTCCCATACCTTTATAAGGCTACTTAAATATGATTTCAGCAAAACAATGTCCATAACATAGTAAAAGAAATGAACACATAAATGCATGCCTCGCAAAAAAACTTCATTTAAATGATGAAATTGTTAACATGCAATAGATAAAAACTTTATTTAAACCCACTTCATAAATTTCCTACAAAAAAATAAATATTTGTATTTAATAAATACCGCTGATTCCAACATTGGAAAGAAAAAAATCATGAGATAAATTAATTGAGAAAATCTAAATCATATATCTGTGAGCATTTCATGATCAACGTACATTTACAAAATTAAAGACTACATTGATATTATTTTTTATAACGTTACACTTAGAATATATTATTTTATTATAAATACCTTTTAAAGTCAAATACCTTTTAAAATCGCCCTTTTTTCAAATCATTGATGGAAATAGCACCTGTTTACCCTACTCTTTCAAAATAATTACAAAAAACTCTCTCCTAAGTAGAAATTGATAAAATTCTCAACATAAGAAAATTAATCCACTCGCATAGAGACAAAGAAATTCTGACTGAATGAGAAGTAACGCATTCTGAAATGACGTGGCAAAACTCCACCCCCACATTTCAAGATAAATTAACATTTGTAATATTTCATCAAACATTAGTTTTCAGATCTAAATCTTATTTTTTAAATGTATAGATAGCTGCTGTGCTGCAAAATAAGTTATATCGTTTTTTGTGTAGAAAACGTCGAGCTTAACAACAAAAGAGAACAGATGAGTTTAATAAATACTATTTAGTAATATGAGCGGTGCTTGCATAGATAATTTTTGTACAGTTAGTGACTAATAGAAACGTGATATACAGTGATAACTACATAGCATAATTTTCATATGTTAACATGGAACTAAAAAAATGTGAATATATATATTTTATAATTAAAATAAATTTATTTTAGATCACGTCATTCATATCAGTAATTTAAATGAAATATTTTATTATCGACTACTAACGATTTTTCTAAAAGCACAAAAACTGTAGCTGGGATCCAGGTAGATTTTTCGCTGTTAGTGAGACGAGATTGACCAGTCAGAAGTACAACGTCCAGAATAAATTATGTGGAAATCTGCTATGCAAGCACACTGTTAAAAACATCGTGAAAAATTACCTCTGTTTATAAAAGCTTTCTATTTTCTGACCAATGAGAGCTCTACATAAACGCATATAGAGCGTTCTCATTGGTCAGAAAATAGATAGCCTTTATAAACAGAGGTAATTTTTCACGATATTTTTAACAGTGAGTGCTGAAAATTTCTATTCCTTACATGTACAACGATGCTCAAATCCAAAGAGCCAATCGCAGCGGCATCTGTGGTATATTTTCAAATTTCAATGTAATCATCGTATTATTACAGCGTCTAGACAAGGGGTGTGTTCAAGATGCACGCGCGAGCTCAGGAGACAGGAACATGGAGTGGGTCTTTATCGTGGATGAAATAAACATTCAGCGCGTTCAGGAACAGATCACGGATTTCATTAATTACAGTGCTAATTACACAGAAAATCTGTTGGAAGTGAAGTGTGAGCTGGACGGCTGAATGGATAGAGCATTGAATTCGAGACTTGGGGTTATGGGTTCGAATCCTTCGCGTCCCAAATATTATTTATTTATTTTTTTTTTTTATTTTATTGATTGCTTTATATTTTTCATATAAAATAAGATATTTTTGATAAAGTAAAATTTTTATATTAATAATACAGAATCACATGTATTTCTATTATAATAATAAAATACTTATTTAAATAGGAGAAAATGAAGTGTTCATCGATGAAAGTTTTAGATTTGAACGCCTTTTAATTTTCAAAGTTTCGTTTCAAAGTGATATATATGTATATATAGGGTTATATATATATATATATATATATATATATTAAGCAAATGAAAAAATAAGTATTGTGCGAAAATATCCGTTTGAGCGTAGGGTAATTTCTTGATGTTTTAATTTTTTATTTTATTTTTGAGTACTTTAGGAGTGAATTTTTATCGAGATTAGGATGCAAATCATATTTTATTGTGTTAAAATCAACATGAAAATATTATAAAAAATAAAATGTAATAGATGTACATTATTTTAACTAAAAATATCTGCTCACATATTTTTTAAAGAGATAAAATGTATGGGGTTTGCCGTCTAGTTTTGTAGTGAATAAAATATGATTAGAATGCTTATAAATTTTCTACTGAAAGTATAAGTAAGTATTTTGCTTATACGAACGTGATTTTGAGTGTTATTTGTTTCTCATGTTTTATGATGTACAGTAAACCTCCCTAAATCGACCGAGTTCTATTCCAATAAAAATTAGTCGCTCCGAGTGGTGGTCATTTAATGGAGGTTATGTTTAAATCTAGACTTTAATTGTTGGAAAAATGTAACGATTAATGTTACTAATTTTTTTTTTCACATTAAGAAAAAAATATTAAAATTTAAGTATCAAAACAAAAGTTAATTATAATTACGTTAATTAACTTCTGTATATATAAGTTAATTACTTCAGAGTTTAAAAAAATGAATACATTGAGATTTGCTTTGATTCAACGGTTTTTTATTTTATAACTTTTATTTCCAAGTCCTTTCAAAATTCAGTAAATAAATGCAATTTTTTTGGACGGGAACAAATAATGACGATTTCATTAATTAATCCATTTTTTTGAGAGTTTCCCGACAGAATAAGGCAGGGGAGTTTATTGACTGCCATTCTTAATTTGTCATCTGAGTTAAATTCATTGCCTAAAAAGGCACAAAGGGGTTTAATGCCTCATTATCAATTTATTAAATGTGCAAATAATTTATAAATTTCAGAATAAATAGAGATTATAAAAATAATAAAAGTCAAGGAAGCGGGGGAAAAAAAATAAAAATTTCTCAGAGATATGGGTGTTTTAGGAGCATTTGGAGTCGAAACGACTCCATCGGGCGTTCTAGTGTTAAACACTTAAAATTACCAAAAAAAAAAAAAAAAAAAAGATCTAAACATAGTTTAGAAGTTTGATGAATAATGCGCTCTCCGGAATTATTTTTCTCATAAAACCTTCTTCAAGCGACCAGGAAAAAACGAAAATGGTTTCATTTTCTTCAAAGAAATTTGTCGCTGAAGGAGGGAGTTCAACTAGGATGGTCTCTGAATGGAGGTAAAATTAGTACTGAGCCTATGGGAATAAATTTCTTTGCATGAAAAATGGTCGTTCAGGGAGGTGGTCGCTTAACCCCTTGAAGGGCGGTGATGCTGTCACGCCATCACATAATTTTAATCCCAAATTGCCGCATTGGCACCGAAATTTTATGATGAAAATGTCGTCTTTATTAAGTACGCGAAAATTTGCTTTTACTTGTTTACAAATGAAATGTCTTGTTAATACTGGTGTCATTAAATTATTTGAACATTTTACGAATATAAGTACCTTGCCCCTGAAAGGTTAATGGAGGTGGTCACACAGGGAGGTTTCACTGTATTTTGGTCGGTTATCCACACAGTATTAAACATGCAATCATAAAATAAGAAATATATATATTAAAACCTTCTCTCAAAAAATTGTCTAACTAACAGTGCAAATTCCAAAATCTTGTAATATGTTGATATCACAATCTTGGTTTATTAACAGCATTCTATCTATCACGAAAAATATAAAGCAACTGATAAATCATTTTTAAATAAAGAAGATAAAATAAAATTGTAAGAAGTTAAAATATTTAGATCTGAAATTGAATTGTTAAATTGTATTAGTCAACCTACGAAACAAAGCATAACCAATGAAACATAAGCACAAAACGCACAATCACGTGATCAAATCGCCCACGTAATTTTTCTGGGCCGCTCGCGCTCGGCTCACGCGGATTTTGTGTACGGTTGATTGAAGGCTGATCGGACTGAAGTGGATAAAGCAGGTCACGTGACGCTTTTTCCGAATATTTTGAATTTTATCTGAGTGAACATAGGCATGTATTCCTGTTAGGAAAGCCATGTTTTGGAGGTATAAAGAAATATAGTCGTTGGTTTTACCTGTTTTGAACCATAAAAATAATGAAATAATTGAAATATTTGAAAATTCCTTTCTTCGTTCAGACCTACTCCATGGCAAAATCTTCTGAGCGCGCGCGCGGCGTTAGCTGTATTTCTGAACATACCCCAAATGTTCTCGGAGTTTTAAAAAATTTCAGCATCGTTTGACATTTTTGATTGCCTAAGAGGGACTGCTCAGACGAGGAATCCAAGTCTGTAGAGCATAGTGTCCCTCCCGGTCGCCTTTATTAAGGTCTTAAAAAAAAGAATTTACATAAAAAGCTCTCCAGACTGTCCCTTCGCGACAGAGAGCGGGAGAGAATACGATGAATTAGGCGTCACCCGCTGGGGCAAGGAGCCCCCACGCGACAGGCAGCAGGTGAAAAAGGAGAGGTTGTTGTTACTATGGCAATGCTGCGTGTCCAGAAAGTTCAGATATGGAGTGCTGATACGCATAAAATTTGAATGCATGAGTACTTTACGCGTGATCGCTAGGAAGTGAGAACACAAATTTCTTTTTGGAATTCATAAATATGCTTTAATTTTGCCAGCAGTGCCGGTCTTGTGAGTATATTTAATAGCCAGGATTTATGGGGTGAGCTGTGAAATTTTATATGCCATTTTTCCGTTAGGGTACAGTGATAGTAGCTATGCTCTGGTGTGCCTAATTCTCCGCATTCACAGAGAGCCGAGGAGGTGCAGTGGAATTTTTTTAGGTAAAATTTGAAAGGGCCGTGACCTGTGAGGAATGCGGTGGTGGATATTGAGAGATTATATAGGTTCCTAGAGACTTTAGGTATGAGGTTGTGTGTGTAGCGTCCCTTGTCAGAGTCGTCCCACCTAGCCTGCCAGGCTGGAAGAATTCTGTCTTTTAAGACTCGCTTGACATGGGACGGGGGAACTGGGAGTTCAAAATCTATTGCCTGTTTTTCTGTTGCTGCCTTAGCCAGTGCATCGGCCCGCTCATTGCCCTCAACGCCAATGTGGGCCTATACATGACCAAGGAAAGATTTGTGGACTAGTGTTAAGAGTTGTTGTTTAATTTTAAGTACTAATGGGTCTTTGGTACGGTGCGCGAAAATTGCTTGGAGCCTGGAAAGGCTATCACTGTAGACCCTAACGAAGGGGAAAGATTGACCAGAGATCCACTCCAGTGCCCGCAGGATCGCGAGGAGCTCCGCTTGATAAACGGAGTTATGATCCCCAATCCTGTTGGCCCACTGATAGGTCACCTCCCCATCACTCATGACACAGAATGCTGTTGCCACGCCTGATTCGGTTCGGGACCCATCCGTATATACGGTTGGATCTCGGGATGGCTTGTATGTGTGTTTTTCTGGGTTAACTTGTAAATGAGATGTCTCTTTCGCAGGATGCAAGATCCAACTGCTGACTTTCGCCTGTATATCTGTATTAGGGAAATGTGTGTGATGCGTTGATTCCTGTTTTAAGTGAATGATTTTATTTCTTAGGTATACAAATTCTAGTGTGATTGTTATGGGGGGGATCCCCGATATCACTGCAAGGGCCTCTGAGGAGATTGTCTTATAACCTCTGCTCATTTGGATTAGGAACATCCTTTGAGTTGAGATCAATTTGTTCTTCGCCTGCTGGGTGAGATTTCCTCCCCAGATGCCCGCGCAGTAAAAGATGATCCGTTCCACTATTGTGTGGTACCATATTTTAAGCATTTGGGGCTTTATGCCCCAAGTTTTTGCTGTAAGTTTACGTGAGTTATTCAAGAGCTTTGTGACTTTTCCTCTGGTATTGTTAATGTGTGCCCTCCAGCTCATGCTTTTGTCTATTGTGAGTCCTAAAAGGGTTATTTTGTCTTTATGTTTCACCACCTGTCCATCGATTCGCATCGTTAGAGGGCGTTTAAGATTGCGTGGTTTGGCAAAGGTAACTTCTTGTGATTTGCCTGTAGAGAGCTGGAGGTGTAAGCGAGTCAGCAGCTGGTGGAAGAGAGGGAGAGCCCGAGCTGCCAGGTCTTCAATGTCGATTCTCCGACGGCCCGAGAGGACAAGGCTGAAATTATCGGCGAACGCGAAAAGGGGGAACCCAAGCTTCTCGAATTCCCTGAGGATTACGTTAGCTATCAAGAGCAGGAGCTCTGTGGGCACCCTTTCTGTAGATTATGAATTGAAGAGCCTGAGCCCCAGTTGATTAAAATGCTACGCTCTGATCGATAGGACCTGATGGTTCCAGCCAGGTTTCCCGGGCAGCCAATGTCAATGAGTTGAAGCAAGATGTCCCGCCACTCGACGTTATCAAAGGCACCTTTTATGTCGAGTGAGACAAGAGAAGTATAGTTTCCGGCTTTGATGCTGGAGGCGCAGGAGGATAGAATTTCAGATAAAGCAATTTCGCAGGATCTGCCCTCTCTGAACCCGAATTGTCTGTGGTGAAGTAGGTTGTTAGTTTCTAAAAAATGTACTAGTCTGTTAACAATAAGTTTTTCTAATAATTTTCCTAGAGTTGGAAGCCGGCAGATCGGTCTGTATGAAGAAGGTTCAGAGGGATCCTTCCCTTGCTTCTGGAAGTATACTACTACCCCTTGCCTCAGTGTGAGCGGGAAGTAATTATGCGCGAGGCAAAGATTTGCCCAACGAGTGAATAATTTTGGTATGATTTTGTAGGTCAGTTTTAGAATTTTGAAGTCTATGCAGTCTGGACCCGGGGCTTTTGTAACGTCCAGACTGTGCAGTACAGTTGATAGTCCTGCTTTAGTGAAGGTGAGGTCATGGGGGGCGTCAAAGTTTAAATATGAATTGTCTATATTAGGGTAAGCCGAAGGTCCGAAAAGTTCTTTTGTAAGGTGCTCTAGGTTTGCTTGGCGTTAAGATACGTGTGAGGGCAGCTCGAGTCTAATCTCGTCGGGCTTGAAGAATTTTCCAGAAAAGATTTTTTGAGCAGTGCCATGCGAGTTCGTCTGGCCGCTGCAGAACTTCTGCCATGCCTTGCTTTTGGCGTCCAGAATACTGCGTTTGTATTTTGACGACAATAATTTGTATTTTGCTGCCAGAGTACCGAAGTACTCTGTGTCCTCATCATTTTGTCTCAGGGCTTTAATCTTCTTCCGCATTGCTGTTAGCTGATTGCGTTTAGCCCGCAGATCTGCCGTCCAGAAGGAGAAATTAGCAGATCTGTGTGTGTTTTTGAATCTAAAAGATGTCTTTGCAGCCTTGTGCATTGTTTCGATGAGGACTGTGTCAATGAATTAATCGAATCTGTATCTGTTGCATCTTTCACTTGTTGGTTGAGGAGAGGTTTGTGTGTTTTAATAATGTGAGTGAATTTGCACAGATTCCCCCTAGAGGTGTTGAATCTGCGCCTTGCTGTGTATTCTGGTGTAATTTCGAAGCCAAAAGAGATGTATTTATGATCAGAATCACTGTGAACATCTGATACGTGCCAATTCCCAATTTTGCTATGGACCATTGGATTGACAAAGGCGTGATCCGGAAATCCCTTGGCCACCACTACGCCCGCGCTATTTGTTTTTACGAATGTGTGTTCTGTGTTATCTATGTTTGCTATGGAAAGGTTGTGTTTGATCAGATGTTCGATGAGAGTTCCACCCCGCGTGGTCTCAGTCTCGTAGCCCCAGAGGGGCGACTGAGCATTAATGTCGCCACTGCAGATGAAGAATCTCCTATGTGTTATTAGGTGTTCCCACTCCTCGAGGGTATCCTCAAAGTTGAGCCTGGGAGCTGCATATGTTGTACCCACGATCAAATGACCTTCTTTAGCCGTGATCGTGATAAATACGCAATGTTCTCCCGTGAATAGGTGAGCTGTTTGGTCGATCTCGTTTCGCTAACAGCGAAAAATCAATCTGGATCCCGGCCTTTATATTAAATAACGATGGCCGGGATCCGGTTAGAATTTTCGCTGTTAGCGAAACGATATTGACCAATCAGAAGCCTGAATTTTTACGAACTTTTCGCAGTTTGCACAAATTTTTGCTTCTGATTGATCAATCTCGTTCCGCAAACAGAGAAAAAAATCTATCTGGAACCCAGCCAATATTCGTTATCGTTAAACAATATACTAACTAAATTTAAATTATTATAGTATGGAACACACTGATCGTATTTTCATATTTTATGTAACTATTAATGTTAACTAGATAGTGCCCGTCAAGATTTGACGGTAAATAACTTGAATGTTTCATTAGAAAAATTCATGAATTTTTAATTAGTTGCTCTTTAATTAATCATTGAATGACGAATGGAGGATATTCCATCTCCGTTTTGATCACGTGGTCAAGGTAAAAACTTCTAGCATAAAGAAGGGAAGGCTCCGTAGACGTGTAATGTAATTCCCCGCTACCCAATGAAATAGTTCATGAGGCATGGCAGTAGTATCTTCCCTTCTTATCAGTTAGAAGTTCTTTGGGTAAATTACCCGTATCACGTGACTTTTTTCAGCCTCGAACCCAT
Organism: Maratus speciosus; assembly: GCA_963932465.1. NCBI lineage: Eukaryota > Metazoa > Arthropoda > Arachnida > Araneae > Salticidae > Maratus > Maratus speciosus. The sequence continues at coordinate 440,088,527 of OZ010796.1, read as the reverse complement.
ATTTGGAATATCCTCCATTACGTGATGAATTTCTATATTGATAAGTGACTCCTATTTCTTTAAGGCGATAGCTGGTGCTGTCAGTCTAACCTATTCAGTGAAGTGATATAATTTTAAGTTTATAATTTACAACCAATTATGCTTCCTTTTTATCAGAAATCTACCTTAAAATACTGGGTAGAGAATTTATTTTTACTTACTACGGCCTCTTTTTTTTTCTTAATAACAATATTTATTTTATTTATTTATTTATTTATTAAAACTACACGACCATTAAAAGTTGCCTTGAATTTTATTTTTATCTGTCCCATTCTCTGAAAACCTAAATCTGAAACTTGATGCAGCTAAGGATTTATAATATATATATATTTTATTTGAATTTTATTTTACATTTTTTAAATATTAAACCTGAATATCGAAGTAATTTTTTTATAGCTCTTATACGAATATTTTTCTTTCTTTCCGTTTTATTTTTTAAGTATATGAATGACAAACTTTTCTTTCTGACACACACCCATATATATTCTTGATAATGATCAGAAAATATAACGAAAATTGTAGATCAGTTCAGATTATTTATTTGATAATTACATGCAAAATATTTTAAATATAAAATCATTATTTTTTTTCAAAATATTATTGAGAGTTAAATTTTATTTAATTATAAAGCATTCAAATAATAATAAAATAAAAATCCTATAATTTCTCTTCCTAATAAAATGTGTCATTATTTAAATGAATTATCGACAAAAATGGTGCACAATTTGCCAAGCTTGGATTCGAACCTGCGTCCTTTGCAAAAATTCAGAGCCTTAAACTGCTGCCTTAACCGACTTCGCTATCAAGAACTTGTTTTCCTTCCTTCTAAATTGAAGGGGTTCGAAATACAGTTGATGCATACGCAATTGCCTCGAATTTGAGTTTTGATCTTACAATAGTTTTGCGATTTGATATTTATGTTACCTTATTTTTTTTTAAAGAAGAAACTACAACTTAACATGCTAGTTTCCCAATCTTCCTGTGTCACCAGCCATAACTTTTAGTTTCAAATCACTGTGTTTATCTTCAGCGTGTAATATGACCAAAACAATGTGACACCCCTGAAATGAGTCTTATCGCTTTTAATATCGACACAATAAATTTTTGAATAGTTAATAATGCTGAAAGAGTCAAATATTAACTTTGTGAAAGAAAGAAAAGCTTGTTTACAATAAGATCGAATAGCAGACGAACTTTTAAAACAACTTCTACCTGTTATATGATATTTCAACTGAGCAAGAATCTTTGCGCATGTGCAGCGCGTCACTCCAAAGGCAGATTCTACTTATATAATGCGCATGCGCAACTGTAGAATTTTAATTTAAAATTACGGCTAATTAATAAAATATTTGAACAAACGAATGTATAACAAATCTGTGGCCAAATATCTTTCATTTAAAAAAAGATTGGTGTAATTTGATGCAGTAGTTTCTTCTCACGGACTGTCGAAAGAATACGCTTAGCGTTTTAAATATATAGATTGCTAACGCATACAGAAAGATTATTATAGCAGTCATCGATTGCTTTTATATGATAGTGGCTATATATGCAGGAAGCTCCTGCTTTTGTCTAAAGCGTCTAGAATACCTAGTGTGAAAATGTGCTATCCAAAGAGTGCTAAAAACTTTTATCCCTTAAATGTGCGACGATACTGCTAAAACGCCAAGTGTCGATCGCAGCGACATCTGCGGCATTTTCGTATTACTGGTATTATACTGTATAGACTAGCCATACCTCGCAGTTGTAGAAAATATCCTGCAAATGTCGCTGCGATCTGTATATTGCAGCAGCATCGTTGCATAGTTAAGGGATACAATATTTTAGCGTTTTTTTATTACAGAGATAGCCGATTTCCACTCTATGTATTCTAGTCCCTATAATTGGAAGTACTTGTTTAGAAAAATTTCCTTTAGTGTAAACCTACATTTAAATTAATTATTACTGCTTTTACACTGTTAAAAATCTGTAGCTGTAGCTGCATCATAAGTCACTTCACCGCTATTATATAAAACGGTTGCTTTACTATATTATGGAGAATTTTCATTTGTCAAAATAGAGATATTCTATACAAGCGGCGGAGTGACTATGCAGCTATAGCTGCAGAATGGAGGATATTGCAAGTATGGGTTCGAGGCTGAAAAAAGTCAGGTGATACCGGTAATTTACCCAAAGAACGTCTAACTGATAAGAAGGGAAGGTACTAGTGCTTTGCCTCATGAACTGTTTCATTGGCTAGCGGGGATTCACATTACACGTCTACGGAGCCTTCCCTTCTTTATGTTAGAAGTTTTTACCTTGACCACGTGATCAATACGGAGATGGAATATTCTCCATTTTTACAGTGTAGTAAGAAATCGAGTACACCGTTTGTACACAAAGTTCGATTAAACATACGCACTATGTCACTACTCTGATGCATAAAGATACTCTAGTAAGAATGTAATACAATGTAGGATATTCCATCTAAGTTATGATTACGTGGTCAAGGTAAAAACGTCTAGCTTAAAAAAGGGGAGACTCCATAGAAGTAATGTAAATCCCCGCCAGCCAGTGAAACAGTTCATGCGGAAAGCAGCAGTAGCCTCCCTCCTTATCAGTTAGAAATTCTTTGGGTAAATGGAGGATATTCCATCACCGTGTTGATTGCGTGATCAAGGTAAAGACTTCTAGCGTAAAGAAGGGGAGGCTCCGTAGACGTGTAATGTAAATCCCCGCTAGCCAATGAAACAGTTCATGAGGCAAAGCAGTAGTATCTTCCCTTCTTATCAGTTAGAAGTTCCTTGGGTAAATTACCGGTATCACGTGACTTTTTTCAGCCTCGAACCCATATTTGGAATATCCCCCATTACCGGTATCACGTGACTTTTTTCAACCTCGAACCTAGATTTGGAATATTATCCATTTGCTCAAAATAGGATACCTCCAAAGACTTTTAAGATACTAGACTGGCACTGGAGGATATTCCATCTACGTTATGATCACTTTGTCAAGTGAAAACATCTAGCGTAAAGAAGGGAAGACTCTGTAGACGTAATGTAAATCCCCGCCAGCCAGTAAAACAGATCATGGGGAAAGCACGAGGGAAAGCAGTAGTAGCCTCCCTTCTTATCAGTTAGAAATTTTTGGGGTAAGTTACCGGTTCACGTGACTTTGTTCAGCCTTGAACCCAGATTTGGAATATAGTCCATTCCTCGACCATTCCCATTCAAAAGCATGGCAGACATCTGAAATGATTTGAAGTAAATTGAAACACCCGAACCGCGAGGTTTGTACGGCAGCTTTTAGTTATTTACCATTAAGTGCTATGGCTGGAATGAGCTTAAAAATTAATTTTTATCAATATATATGAAGTTTATGGCATATTTGTTACATGAAGCTATTTTTTATATCTAAATATGCCTTATAAATATTGAATTTTCCGAAATCAACTTAAATAAGGCAATTTATTAATAATTTTATGGATGGTATGTTTGAAAAAGAGTATCTAATTTTAACATGCCTTATAAACCGAAATAAAGGAGAAATTTATATGGAAACAGATTGTTAATGATTATAATTCCACCTTTTTTTAAGTTTGCCTCACAAAAATAACTCGTAGGGAATTTCAATTTAAATCTAGCAACTGTAACATAATATAGTAATTTACAAGATTTTAAATTACTTGGAAAGAAATCTACGTTTTTTAAACTGATTTTTATGCAAAAAGCTAATTAAAAAAATGCATATTAACGAAAGTAACACTATATTTTTATCCTTGGAGTATAATTATTGAAATACGTACTTGCTATACGGAAAATCAAAAAAATTAATGAATAATAAAGTATTTTTTAAAAAGGCCTAAATGAAATGGGGTAGACTAATACTTAATGATCTGCAATGAAAAATATGCTGATAAAAGCATTTTCATAGGTAAATTAAAATATAAAACATATATACTGCCGTACAACAGCTGTGATCAAAAATCCTCAGTTAAACTGACAGCTTGCCGGTCTATGTATCTTAAATGTCTTTGGATACCTCTAAAAGAAAATGGCTACAGATACACAGAGCTCCTTTTCAGATTGAAGGTTGTGTCCATACTATGGCAACCGGCTTAAAAAAATGGACTATATTCCAAATCTGGGTTCAAGGCTGATAAAAATCACGTGATACCGGTAATGGAGGATATTCCAAATATGGGTTCGAGGCTGAAAAAAGTCACGTGATACCTGTAATTTACCCAAATAACTTCTAACTGATAAGAAGGGAAGATGCTACTGCTTTGCCTCATGAACTGTTTCGTTTGCTAGTGGGGATTTACATTACACGTCTACGGAGCCTTCCCTTCTTTATGTTAGAAGTTTTTACCTTGACCACGTGATCAAAACGGAGATGGAATATTCTCCATTTTTACAGTGTAGTAAGAAATCGAGTACGCCGTTTGTACACAATGTTCGATTAAACATACGCACTATGTCACTACTCTGATGCATAAAGATACTCTAGTAAGAATGTAATACAATATAGGATATTCCATCTAAGTTATGATTACGTGGTCAAGGTAAAAACTTCTAGCTTAAAAAAGGGGAGACTCCCTTCTTATCAGTTAGACATTCTTTCGGTAAATTTCCGGTATCACGTGACTTTTTTCAGCCTCGAACCCAGATTTGGAATATCCTCCATTGCAGAACGTGATAATGGAGGATATTCCAAACCTGGGTTCAAAGCTGAAAAAAGTCACGTGATACCGGTAATTTACCCAAGGAACTTCTAACTGATAAGAAGGGAAAATACTACTGCTTTGCCTCATGAACTGTTTCATTGGCTAGCGGGGATTTACATTACACGTCTACAGTGCCTTCCCTTCTTTACGCTAGAAGACTTTACCTTGATCACGTGATCAAAACAGAGATGGAATATCCTCCATTGCAAGATGCTTGGCTGTTCGATTTTATCTGCAATAGTCATAATTAATTAAATGTTATACCCCGCATGTCGTCTTTCTCATATCTGGTCTCCGTACACTGGTAAAAATATTGTGAAAAATTTCCTCTGGTTTTAAACGCTATCTATTTTCTGACAAATGAGTACGCTCCATATTCGTTTATGGAGCGTTCTCATTGGTCAGAAAATAGATAGCCTTTATAAACAGAGGTAATTTTTCACGATATTTTTAACAGTGTAGTTTAGACGAGTCCGATTTGACGAATGGAAGAAATCAATAAACTTTAGCTTAACGATATATGCAGTCTCGCCAAGATACTTGACAATGGAGGATATTCCAAATATGGGTTCGAGGCTGAAAAAAGTCACGTGATACCGGTAATTTACCCAAAGAACTTCTAACTGATAAGAAAGGAATATACTACTGCTTTGCCTCATGAACTGTTTCATTGGCTAGCGGGGATTTACATTACATGTCTACGGAGCCTTCCCTTCTTTACGTTAGACGTTTTCACCTTGACCACGTGATCAAAACGGATATGGAATATCCTCCATTCGCTTTTGTCTGTAACTTCTCAACCAATCGCATTTTATCAGTCGTATGTCGCTACTATATTGTAATGGCATCCGTACTAAAACGATTATTGAGAGTGCCTGTTTTGGATGCTGAGTGGATATGCAGTATAGAAATATTATAATTTAAAAAATATTCACATTTTTGAAAATCTGCCGTTGCTTGCATTGCATTCAATATGTAAATTGTGCAGTTTTTATTGTATGTAAGCGTTTGAACTCAAGCTAGAGCTTACTTAATTTGCAAATCAGAAATTTAGTGTTATTGTGACAGGTTATGCAAGATAACTCTGGTAGACAGAATTTCGTTCCTATTTTGGCGAAATTGGTAAATTCTGTATTCATCTCAATACAGTACCTTAATTTTCGAGGGAGGCGTAATACTCGCAATACAACGAGCCTCTGACAAAAATGACTTCAAAAATGTAATTTTGGCTGATATTTTGTTCCACTTTTCTGTGTTTAAGCCCCCTGATTTGATTTTAATATAATGCCTGCCACCAAGCTAGTGTATGTTTACATTATTTTTTAGCTCAGCTTTTTAAAGTTGTAGTATGCATTTCGACACATATTAATCAATCACTCTGCTTGTAATTCAGGAAAATTTTCGCAATTTTTAGTTGCAAGAAAAAAAAAATAGAATTTATTTTTGAGAAATTTCAAAGCATGTAGACTAACGTACGTTTGCAAATTTTCTAAAATTTTAACCGATTAAATGCCGAAACTGTAACATAGGGAGCGCGTTCAGAGACCGAAAATCAAGTAACTCGGAAAATTGGGGAATGACGTCATACTGGTTTCTCGGTGTAAGGTTGGATTAAAATGACTCTGAACGGTAGTGGCCACATACACACATAGTAATATTTAAAAGCAGGAGAATGTTATTCAGAAATTCTATTTTTAAAAGAAATAATTAGTACTGAAAATTTCCATCAAAGGAGCGAATCTCAGAATCCGAAAATATACAATCCAAATCTGAAAGAGATTTAAGCCGGGATACAGATAGATTATGCGCTGTTAGCGAGACGAAATTGACAAATCAGAAAATTTGCTTACTTAAATCAACGAAAATTTCGGAGAAATGCAAGCTTCTGATTGCCCAATCTCGTTTCACGAACATCGCAAAATCTATCTGGATCCCGTCCTCAGTGACTCAAAAAAAAATCCTTCTGAAAATACACCATGCGATTTAATACTAGCTGCTTTACTATCAATTGCAAATACTTTTTGCCAAAAGCAAAACTAAATAAGAATACGAAAATAAAACGAAACTAAAACTCAGAAAATAAAAACAGTATATGGTATTATTTAAAAGCAGGAGAATATTATTGATTAGCAATTATCTTTGATTCAGCAATATACAAAAGGACTATCTGATGAATTCTACTGAGCGTTTCAACTCAGTTGCAGCTCTGAATAAAGAATTATTTTAGCGCCAGTTATTGAGACAGTTATTGGCATTAAAAGATCTAACAGTTATTTACATTATTTCAGTGGTTTGTATTCTGAATGTTAGTTTTTTTCACCAGCAGAATATTGGTACAATGAAGAAATATTGCATTTATCAAAATTACTCTGAAACTTTATATAAAAATGTTAAATGGCTGATAAGATGTAAAAATAATATTTAAAGCGTTTAAAATATGTTAGTAAATTAAGGCGTGACATTGAAAAGAACATTCACTGCAGTCATGAATATACAGTGCGTGTAAAAACATTAAGGACAGCAAACAATTGTAAAAAATTTGATAAATTTAAAATGGGGTGATTGAAATGGTAATTTAATGTTAATCGTAAAGTGTAAATATTAATATAAAAGTCAACAAAATGTATCTGTGAGCCTGTTATTGCGAAGTAATAATTATGCAAACAAACGCTATTTTTGACTCTGTAAAAACTTTAAAGACAACACTATTTTTTTATTGAAATGTTACGTATAATTATTATTCATTTCCACGAAAAAAACTCTGCTGTTTAGTGAATTGTCTGATGTTTTCTGTTAAGAGTTTTGTTAATTTTATAAAAATGCCAAAATGAAGTAAATGACTGAATATAAAAAAAAAAAGTGCTGTTGAATCTTTTGCATTGTCAGGAATGAGTTGTAGGTCTAAAAAATTTTAAAAATTTCAAAAAATTTAGGAAAATCTCAAACTGTCATCAACAATTTTTTAAGGTTAAAAGCCGAATATGAAAAAAAAAAATCACTGGAAGCAGACGAAAAGCCTTGTTACACACAGATGTAAGGGAAGTTTTAAAGTTAGCATCAACTGGAAAATTTTCAGAAAAAAAATTACAAACGACTGGGCTCAAATTGTGCAAGAAAACAATCGTCAATGCAATTAATCAACCTGGGAATTTCCAATACACAGCAAAATTGTGTAAACCCCCTTTACTATCTAGCCCCAAAAACCATCGTTTGCAAGGCAAGTGATGATTTCGGACGACAAATGGCTGCAGATTCCCTTTACCGATGAATAGAAATCGAGCTTAGATGGTCCTGACTGCTGGAAATATTATTGGCATGATTTGAGAAAAAAAAGAAGCTTTCACGAAACGTCAGTTTGGTGACGGATCCATTATGACATGGGACAGTTTTTTTCGTTGTACGTCGTTGGGCATTTTTTTTTCAGGGAAAGTATAATCAAAGGCATAGATAAAATACTTTCTGGCCATGTTTCACCCGTTGCAACACTTCTGGCATGAGAAAAATGGATTTATCAGCAAGATCATGCGTCTATCCACAGAATCCCTCAGAAAAAACTCTAGTAGTAGAAGAAAAATTGTGAAGTTTTCCAATGGCCTCCTACAAGTACTGATCTAAACCCTATCGAAAACTTATGGAGAAATCTAGCAAGACGAATTAATAAAAATGGAAGACCTTTATCCTGAGTTTCAGAACTCGGATCCACGACTGAAGAGGAATGATACAAAACGAGTCCCGAACTGTGCCAAAAATTAATAATGTCCAAGAAAGATAGAAAATTTGCAGTCATTAAACGCAACTGTGGATGCATAATATGTTATGTATTTGTTTCTTCGTCAGTATTGTTTTTATTTTGCTGTCCTTAAAATTTTTACTCAGGAAGAAATAGTGATTTTCTTGTACAATTACTTTATTTTCGAAATAAAATAGTAACATATGAATTTGGTTGGCATTTTTAATAACCTTCCAACTTTATGATAGACATTATAGTAAACTTTTTTTCATCTGATTTAAAGTTAATCAAAAAAATAATTTTTTTTTGCTGTCCTTAAATTTTTTACACGACCTGTAACAGGTTAAAGGTGTGGTATGTTATTTTCCAACTCGTAATGTTATGGATAGAAGAATTCATTAGCTTCAGGACGATATATTAAGTGATTTCAAATACAGGGGAAAATTTTAAAATATACACAATATTGCCAAAGATTGCCGGTAATTTGCGATTTTAGACATTTTCTTAATATCTAGAATAATACATGAGGAATTATCCTGAAACTTCAGGTTTGTATATACAATAGTACAAGTCATATATTTACGTGAAGATTTTTTCCCAAAACATCATAGGGGACCGTCCTCAAATTGAAAATTAACGAATATCTATTGGATAACCCTGTAAAAACTAATGTAGCTAAAGCATTCAAACTGTAGATTATGATTAAGTGCCTTATTGTAATAAACTGTGTTTATTTTTATGAGAATAGCATGTACACTCGTTGAGAAATTAAGGTTTTTATAAAAACAGTCCCGAATTTCGCCAAGCTTTTTTTTTATTATTTGCAGAGTTCTTAATATAAAAAAAGTTATTTTCAGAAAATATGGCAATTAACATTGTATACAATACCCTGCAATCAGAATTAAAAAATAAAAATTGGATGAAAAATGAGCAGGTTTACTAAATAATAATTCACTGACCATGCGCGAATGTAATCAAAATATAATTTGCATAATGTGTTAACTAAATGTATAGAGCAAATTTTGTGAAAGTCTCAAAAACATACTTTGAAAAGTCTGAAAATCCTCGTTGATAGAATAAGCTAAAAATCCGTTATTCCCAAAAGGAAGAAAAATGATGAGGGGCTGTATCTAAAAACAGTAGTACGTGCAATATTGTGTATGCTATATTGTTACTAATCAATGGATATATGGATACAGCCCGTTATCTTTTTACTTCATTTTAGGAACAACGGATTTTGAGCTTACTTTATCAGCTATAATTTACAGAAATTTCAATCTATTTTTTGAGACTTTTACAAGAGTTGCTCTATACATTTAGCTAACACATTATGCACATAATATTTTGACTGTTTTCGCGCATGCGCAGTGAGACATTATTTAGTAAACCTGCTCATTTTTCATACAATGTTTACTATATTTTAATCCTGACTAAAGGGTATTGTGCACAATGTTGTTTGTCATATTTCCTGAAAAAAAAACTTTTTTTTTATATTTACAACTCTGAAAATTATAAGCAAAGAACTTCGCTAAATTTGAAACTGTTTTTATGAAAACATGAATTTCTCTTCGAGTATGCATGCTATCCTCATAAAAAAGAACACAAATTATTACAATAAGCCACTTAATCATAATTATCAGTTTGAACGCTTTTGCTACAATAGTTTTGACAGCGTTATCCAAAAGATATTCGTTGTTTTTCAATTTGCTGGCGGTCCCCTATGGGGTTTCGAGAAAAAAATCTTCACGGAAATATATGACCTGTACTATTCTGTTTACAAACCTGGAGTTTTAGGATAATTCCTCATGTATTTTTCTAGATATTTAAGAAAACGTCTAAAATAGCAATTTGCCGGTCATCTTTGGCCATATAGTGTATACTAGAAGTACTTAGTCCAGAGAAGACGATGAAAAATATTCGGGAAAACATTTGGGAAAGACTTAGTCTATCTAGACTAATCAGCCTAAAGTCCACTGTTTACGTGTCGGGACTTATTATACATCCCATATAACTATTTATTCTCTTCGTACAACTTTTTGAAAATTAATCTCTATCACACACCTATTCTTTGATATTTTCTCGAGAAATCTACAATAATGATTTTTTTTTTTTTTTTTTTTTTTTTTTTTTTTTTGTAAATTGTGGTACGACTGAATATAAATCTTTGATCATTTTCAGCCCGTATGGAAAGAGTTAAATTTAAAATGATATTAACAGTGTCGTGTATATATGTATATATGTATCAATATGCATGACAACATATATCTTAAAGATTTTGATTTACATAAATGATAAAGATAACTATAATTCAGATAGTTAAAATCAGCTTTTGTTCTGTTTAATCTCTTCGCGACAACCACCTTTTAGATTTTAGTCACCGAATTTAATTACTGAAAATCTGCGATTAGATAATACAAAAAATTCTGTAATAAAATAATACTGGTGTTAAAATTCAAGGATTTCGTCCAACCTAAAATACACGTATTTGTGCCGACCGTCGCGAAGACGTTAACAGGTAATAAGAATGATGTTCAGACCGAATAAATATTAAGAATAAGCAGTTTTATATTTTTATGAATGAGATCATTATATGAGTTGAAGAGCAACATAACACTTAAAATAACTTATAAAAAGGCTTAAATAAAGTTAATTATAAAACTTTTCGATTTGGGGTAGAAATGTTTTAAAACAAAATACGAGTTATAAATAAATATTTAATGCTAAATATTTATCCGAAAATCATTCTCAAAAAACTCACAGTATTATTACTGAAAATAAATTTAACAAATTATCTGTGACAGAATTGACAAGTCTCCGTCTTTTTGCACACCAGTATTATCTTAGAGAAGATATTGTTCTTTTAAATCGACCAACTGTTTCAATTAAATAAAAGAAAATTTGCAGTATTAAAATACTGGTATCCAAAAAGCCGAAGACTTGGCAGCACAGTGAAATAAAAGAACTCATTTTTATACTGATATTTTTTTTCTTCCATTTTAAATTCACTGACATAATAAAAAATATTTCATTTTTATAACTTCTATTTTCTTTAAACCATCATTTTTTAAAAAAGGATGATGGGTCCATAACCTAGATGAATCCAAGGCAGATTAGATTATAATGATAAATAGTTTTAGCTTTCCTAAATTAGAAAAAATGTTATAGTTTCCAGCTCTTTCACGAAATTAAGAACATAACAGTACACATACAATACAAAATAATAAAATGCTAAAAAGTAAATTTCAGAAAATTCCCATTTCAAGTAGACCTTTCGAATACCATAAAACGAATTCTAAAAATACATTAATTCTTGAGACTTATCCCAAAAAAATTGATGAAAAAAAATCTATTCTGTACTAAAAATAGATTTAACAATTCTGATATGAATTCATTTTTATATACCATATTTTCTTTCTGACGTATCAATTTCACTGTTCTGAATAAAATATATTCTTTTTTTATAACTTCCATTTTCTTTCCCTAGCTATAACATTTTTCGTAGTGGATGCTTTTAAATGGCAAAAACAAATAAGATAACATTAAGATAAAAACAACAGTAAAGGTAATAGAAGTACAGCCATTAACTGCAACCGAATTTTCAAAATTTATGACCTCCATTCTTTTATTCTTTTCATTTTCTTTCGAGTTCAATTTCAAACAGGAGATTCCAATCTAGAGAGCTAACTTAGTAATCAAAAATTCTTTGACCAACGTACATACCTCTTTCAAAACTGAATCTTGTATGAAGTCCATTTCTTTCCAGAAATCAAGCCTTATTATAGTTTTCTGATGACAAACCCCATCTTAAGACCCGAAAAACCCAATGATAAAAGATGGGGATCAAAATTCTTTGTTTTGGTTTCATTTGGAGTTTCTAAGAAGAGTTAGTTATCCAATTTAAAAAGTTATTAGTTCTGTAGGATCCGTTTACGGTAAAATTAGATTCCTTGAGATAGATCACTATTTATATTATTTTACGACAAACTTAGTAAGAAATAATTCGTAATAAAATACTGAAGTTAAAAAGTAAGTTAATTGTAAAGTCATAATTCACTGAGAAAAATAAAAATAAAAATATGGGTTGCTCGAAGTATTTTCAGTTTTGTTATAAAATACAATAATATTCTTCTTAATAATGTGGGTTCTTGCGCACTTGTGTTACATTACATTAAATTTTAAAAGTCCTATTGACAGTAAAAAAAAAAGCAAAATATATTGATTGGTTAAAAAATAGGATCTTATTCTTTATTTTCTGAATACACCGTGAAGGAAGATTCATAAAATATCTATACAAGAAGAATACTTCTAATCTTACTTTTATGAATTTAATGTTACTCATTTGTTAGCAGATCAATGAAAGAGCTATTGTAGTACTAGTAAAAAATTTATTCCAAGCATTTTCTAATGTATTTTTATTGCCTTATTTTTTCTTTTAATCCTTTACACGACGAGTGAAGTTCCACGCACTGTTAACCTTCAGTACTTATAAAATTTATTTATTAAGCTACATAATTTAGTTTATTACATAATAGTTATTTTCTTTCTTATACAAGGTGATTTCCAAAGTCCGTTTCTCTGAGAATAATCATAAACCGCGTTCGAAACAACTACGATTGTGATGTCCAATTATAGTAAAACGGGTCTGCTCTAAACGATGACATACAAGTTCCATTTAGCGGCAGAATTCCCGTTATTATCTAAAAACGGTACCAGATATGGATAATAACATCAATGACAAAATTGTAGAGTACGGGTGTGTGGAGCTACAAACTTTTGGAATATTAAAATTTATGTTATTTAATGACGAATTTTTAGATAATCCGGACATTAATATTGGGTACGTGAGGTGACAAACAGCTATCGGGAAAAAAGTTGAACAAACCTATGGAACGAAATTTGCGGTTTAGTACGGAAAGATATAATGCGCGCAGAGGTGCACTAAGTAGTTCCCTATACACACAAAAAGATCCAACGCTATTGCGAGATAGCGAAACAGCACCGAAAACTGGCGATATGAAGCAATTAAAATAATAAAACTTTGTAAAAAAGCACCATAAAATTAAAACAAAACACAGGACGCGTTTCGAACGAGTTCAAACGAACAAGTTCAAAAATGAACTAAGTTCATTTTTGAACTTGTTCGTTTACGGACACGTGTATGCTGTAGCTGATGACGAGCTGTTATGTTTTTAGCTCGAAACGCGTCCTGTGTTTTGTTTTAATTTTATGGTGATTTTTTTACAAAGTTTTATTATTTTAATTGCTATTGCGAGATGTTTATTATGTTGAGCAAAAAGTTCTGGGAAATTTTTAATCTAATAGTTACCAGAATTTGTATCATATGTAGGAGTACTAGTGGTATATCTATAGGAGTTCAGGAATTTCTGCTCCAAAATGCCTATTGAATGGTATTATTTGCGTGTGTTGATCCGGCATTATCGAAGAAAAGGTCTAACAGTTCTGAAAGCCGATTCTCAAGGGCCATCGATTTGAATCCTTTAATGAAGTTGAAGAAGCATGCCAAATTTTTTTCGATTACAAGGAGCCGACAAGTTACTTCCAACAATTCCGGAATCTGGCAGAAATTCGTGGACTATGATGGTCTCTTCTTTGAAGAATAGTCCTTGTTGCTTTTGTTGTTAATTTCCGCATAACAATGCAACTTTCACAAATTTCCCAGAACTTTTGCTCAACCTAGTATTTATAGAAAAAACACGACATTTTTACGAAAGTTAATTGAGGAAGTTTTATCGATTGTAAAAGCTAATTTATCAAATCAAACCGTACGCAAATATAAAGAAAGCACAAGGAAGTTGAATAAGAAAGGAGAAAAACGGAACCGTCTGTTTTTTTTTTTTTTTTTTTTAAGCTAGTGCTTTTTTATTTTTAAAGGCTAATATGAAATTGGGAAAAGGAATTTATTGCCTGTCATTATGTTTATCAAATAAAATATCCCGCATCCGTTTCATATAATTTTCTCTGACAGGCGTCTATTTGTCGTATTCGTGTGCACTTTTACTAAATCTATGTTCTACATATTTACTACTACTGTTTTCACCGAATCCATTTCAATTTTTGAGATAGGATCGCCAATCAGGATTTTACCGCTAAGGGACAATGTCAGGTACCTCTCCAAGTAGTGCATAATCATTAAATTTGAATTGAAAATAACATTGCTTTCCTAATTAAGATCAACTTGTGATCCATTCGCATTTAATTACTCTTCTTACGTAATGCTGTTGGAGTATTACCATTTCATTGTTTTATATAATTGTTCTACATGTATCTCTTATGATTAAACTGTACTTCCATTCTAAAGTGACAGCATTAACTAACTCACATTTTTTAGCTTTTTTAACCCATTAAATCATAACATAACAGCATATCTGCCAATACTTTTGTTATTTGCACACCCGTAATTGTTAAGAGAAATATTCGCTTCCTTTGAGAACAAACTCTGCGATAAAATACGACAAAAATTTCTATTATGAAAAAATGGCGCGAAATGATATATTTCCATTTTAAAGAGAAAAATAATTCAGTCTTTTATGCGATAAAGTTTTATTACGCAATATAGTTTCTTTAATTCTTAAAAATGAATAACTATATGCGGAAACTGGTTTCTAGATTAAACACTGCACTTTTATTTCATTAATTTATTAAAAAATAACATTCAGTATACTTTTGCGTTAAGACTTAAGTACCTGTTAACACTGGTTCCGTGGGACATTTCCCTCAAGTTTCATAAAAATACTTTACACTAAGCTTTATAATTATAACTATTTAATTATATATTTAAATTAGTTTAGTGCAGCACATATGTAATTTATTTGCGAAGAAATTACTGTTTCGAATAGCTATCTATTAATTTGATACGGGTCAAAATGACCCGTCACCGCGGCTCTGGTGTTAATATCAATTCAGTTTATTATTCGTCAGGAAAAATTAAAAGATGTTTTAAGCCCTATCATGCAGGAATATTTTTTAAATAGATAAAACATTAAATTTTGCACATAAAATATACATTAAATGGATTATTAACAACAGTAAATGTTAATTTTTTTTTTAAAATCTTACATTTAGTACACAATGACCCGATATAATCTTTGCCAGCACTAGAAAACTATTAAAAAGGTAAAATAATTTTTATGATAATACAAACTTTAAATACCTTATGACAAAATAAAGGGTTAAACACTTTTGGAATTTTTCTTTTCTTTAGATCCGAACGCAAGTTATTTAAGAACATATTGAAGATATTTAGTGCAGAAAAGAAACGAACTGATTTTTCAAAATAAATATTTGAGAAATAAATGGTTCTGCTATCTATTTCTGCATTTCAGTAGCATTTCTAAACTTTTTCTGGAGGTTTTTAGTGCGCGATTTACAAATAAAAATAATATGTAGGTGTTTCAATTTGGGTTGTTTTACAATGCTAAATAATACGATGTTTCAATGTACGAGAGTGATCAATTTCATCATGCCTTAAATACGGGATTGAGTCAACAACGGGAACATAATTTCAAATGAAAGCCGCTGCTCTTGCTGTAAAATTTGCAGGATAAAGCTTATTTGCAGCTAAATTCGTTGAGTTTTCTTTCTATATTACTTGCGGCGATTCCTGCTTCTGAAACTGGGCATACTCTTTCCCCCTTTTCTTCCGAAGTTTGATCCGATTTCGTCGTAAAAATTACTAAAAAAGACTCAAAAACGATTTCTATTTAGAAAGAGCGGTGGAAATGAGCATGCTCAGTTTCAATAGTAAAATTAGCCTATGATATAAATGTTCAACTCCATCGAAAATTGGACATGTATTGGAAATTTTTTAATTTATTCAAAAAAGTCTAAATTTATTACGATTAACATGTATAAATATTAATATTTTGCAGAAAGGTAACTGGAATGTCATTATTAAATTTCATACTTTTGCATTAAAATTTATGATATACGCACGATAAAATATTTCTCTCAATTGAAGGAAATTTCAAGTATCAGACGCTTACAGATTCAATGTTATCAAACTTCACTTTTTTTTTTAACACATGTAATCTATTGCTATTATTATAGAGAATATCAGTTATGGATAAACTTTCACTGACTTTTATTAGAAAATATAAGCATATTTCATTTCTATTAATTTTTGGTCACACATGAAAAAGAAAAATTATTTTTTGTCATCGAAGAATAGCTAATCGATTTAAAATGGCACTTCTGATCTAAATATAGTTCAGGAAGTAGTATCCACATGCACTTAAATAGTTATACATTTTAAAATGGTATTTTGCGTTGCGGATAGGTTATGCATTGTGACCACAGAGCCCTGTTACAATTTATAACATATGAATTACATAAAATAATTGTTCCTATTTTTTTTTATGTTGTTCAGTATCCACATTTAACATTACTCTTATAGTTGCTCACATGAGGATATTAAGGCATTATGATTCAATGCCGATACGCTATTTCAATGCATGAGAGTGATCAATTTTATCATGTTATAAGTTTGGGATTGTACCCAAACAGGAGCGAAAATGTAAGTCACTGTTGTTGTTCTAAAAGTTGCAGGATAAGGTTGTTTGCAGTTAAATTCATTGTTTATGTCGTTCTATATTACTCGTGGGTGATTCTTGCTACTGGAACTGGGCATGCTCTTTCCGAATCCCCCCCCCCCCAAGTTTCACCTGATTTTGTCGTAAAAATTACTAAAACAAATTACAGGTACTCTGTATCCATAAAGTCCTATCATTTATAGAGAGTTTAAACTCAGGAAATAATAGGGATAAATTTTCAAAGTTTTTTGCAAACTGTTAAACAGCAGTTAGAGTTGGTCACCATCACTCGCAATGAATTTCTTATTAGCCTTAAGTTGTCTGCAGTTTATCCAGGCTTTTTAATTAAAAATGGATACCCTTTCAGATATCCTGTAAAATAAGCTCGATCATCGTAATGTCTACAACTGTGAATACATACACAAATTTAGATACCGAATACATTTTTAAAAATGTGAAAATTTATCTCAAATTTTATATAACTTATGAAATATTCGAGATGAATGTTTGAATTTTTTTCTAGATTTTTTTTTTTTTTTATGGCAAGTGGACTTTGTGGATACTCTTAATATGAATGTTAACTGCAGCAGGCGTGACACTGGTTAAAGTCGCACCGGCAACACCAAGTCATATATGTAACATTTCTACATCGTATAAGTGTATTATAAGCATTTCCAGAGAATTGAAGATAACATTGTTGATGAAGAAATAGTCTTGCAAATGGATTTTCTATACAATTATGAATTTGCAATTGAGGAAGAAATATAAGGTGCATTCTGATCACATTCACGTGTTTGCAGAAGCTCCCTGCAAGTAACCTTCACTCATTTGTAGCCGCTATAGATAATTCGGAATCATGGCAAATATGCTGTCTGATTATAGAATTAATGTCCCCATTTAACATCTCAATCAGAAGAACATGCTTAAGAAAATTAATATGTTTTATCTTGGATGTGCTCCATATGTACAACAAATCTTCTTAAGTACTTCACAAATGAAATAGTTTTCCATGCAACACGGTCTAATTATTTAAAGCCACATGGAAAAGGAATTTTATGTGTATAAGGGGCGACATTATAAAAATTTGTTCCCAGTACTATACATAGAAGGCTAGAAAAAGTGGAAATCTCAGTTCGCCAAAAATGCTAAAGCATTTATAAAAATAAGAGATTTTGTAAATTCATTAAATCAAAATACAAGATTCCACTATTAAAATCCTTTATAAAAAGAAAATTGGAAAAAATTAAAGAATGTTACAAATTTTGATAGCATGTACTATATGTTGACAATTAAACTAGAATTTGTTAATGTAGTCTTCAAATGGAAAATCTATAATAATCCTTGTGGAATTAGAAAATGAACGTTTGATACGTAATAATCCAAAGTTATCGGGGACATTCTGGTAGATTTTTATCAACAGGATATGATGTTTATGTAATTAATTTGTGTCTCTCTTTTAATATATTTTTTTATCATTTTAAAAACCCATACCAAACAGCTCTTTCAGTCTATTATTAACATATATGTATCGTAATGTTCACACCTGCTACGAAAATTTTAATATTTATAATTACATTTACAATGTTGCAAAAATGTAATTTTTTTTAGGATATTTTTTATATTAATGTTTAATGACAAATGTGTACAATATCTTACACTTACATAATTCGCATATATTTAGAAGTATGTAATAAGAAGTGAAAATCCATTTCTTTTTTATGTCACATCAGCGACCTATAAAATCTATTTTTTGATATATGGAAGAAAATTGTTTAAAGAATTTCATATTATGGGTACAGATCAATAGAATGTATGTCTACAAAAAGTCTATATTATATAAAATTGTGTGTTTTAAATCATTTACGTACAAGTAAGAATTCTGTTACATGGATGTCATACAAGCAAAGATGTGTTCGGCTTGCTAATTTTTGATGGGTTCTATATACATATATATTTATACAAATTTTGAATACTTGAATACCAATTTCCTATTTGTATTATTCTTCCGCATTTTCAGCAAATAAAAATATTCAGTGTTCTATATGAAAACATATTAAATAAGTGTCAAAATGAGTTTTTGTGTGAATATTGATAAATTTGTTTTGAAGTTCAAGCGATATTCCGGATTTTAAAAAAAATATTGATGTCAGAATTATTTGTTAACTATGCTAATCTGGAGATCCATAAATATACATTTAACTTGCTACATTTAGCATTTCTAAAATGTAAAAAAAAAAAAAAAAAAAAAAAAAACTGTTATAATCTAAAGAAATTGCTTAACAAAGCCTATTTTGCATATTTTTCCTTTACTTCAGAACGAACATCCAGAAGTGAGTTATTTTGTTTGAAAACGCGTGATTGAAAACATGCAGATTGTA
The DNA here is from genome assembly GCA_963932465.1 of Maratus speciosus. Lineage (NCBI taxonomy): Eukaryota > Metazoa > Arthropoda > Arachnida > Araneae > Salticidae > Maratus > Maratus speciosus. The sequence continues at coordinate 440,069,129 of OZ010796.1, read as the reverse complement.
ACGCTCAAAAAATCAATATAGTATCCTTTAAAAACATTTCCTAGTCTAATAAATTAAAACTTCAAGTTACTTTAACAAAATATATGCATAGGCATTTTGTTTGAGCTTTTTGCAAAGCATAAAGCCCCTCTCTCCCCGAAAAAAGATGAATTATGCCTAAAATGCTTCTTCCTTTTCCAATTAGTTTTGTCCAATAAATTATTCAAAATTGATAAAACTTCGTATTTTCAGGCTTATTGCTTCAGTAATTATAAATATTTACTAATAGTCAGGGAGCCGGTGACATTGAAAGACCCACAATTGTGGAATGGAAAAAAAATTATTAAAATCGATAGTAAAAAGTTATACCGACAAAACGAGCAATGTGTGACTAGGTTTGACTAGCTTAAAATATGTTTAGTTAATTATTAAAAAGCTATAATGTTTTATGGTTATCCCGGATATTGATCACTCTTAGAGCATTTTATAGAAACTGTTGTGCTCTTTCTGAAAAACTTGGTATGACAAACTTTATTAGAACACTGCCTGAATTTGCGGGCAGGCGGGCGCGCGTCCGTGAAACGTCCCCATACACATTTGCCCACACTTGATACCCCCATACACATTTTCGACTCCAGGTGCGAAATAAGAACGCCGCTGGTAAAAATTCAAAGCAAAATAACGATGAAATTTGATCACTGGCCGCCTCCTTAAAATATGTATGAATCTTTTCAGGCAGAATAAAGTTTGTCAAGCCAAGTTTTTCTGAAAAAGTACAAAATTCTTTATAAAATGCTGTAAGAGTGATCAATAATCGCGAAAACGGTAAAATATTATAGCTTTTTAATAATTATTGATTTAATTAAACTTATTTTTGCTTGCCATGCCTAGTGATACCTTTTTCATTTCGTCCGTATGACATTTTACTATGGATTTACATAAAAAAAATTCAATTCCGCGATCACGGGGATTTTCAATGTCATCGGCTACCAGACTGTAAAGAAATGGTGTCCCTAATTTTCTTAAGTTGTGTTCAGTTTAAATACTAATGAGTTTTAACCAACTGCTACGAATTTTGGCCAACAGTTATTTTAGAAAGAAATGATTGACGTCTATAAATATAAAAATATCCGACTAGAAAATGCAAAAGGTACTTTTCGGAATATCTGGTTGCCAAAAATTTTAGCAGTTGGTAGCTATGAGTTTAATATTTAGAGGTAAATATAAAAAACTAAAGCAGATAGATAACGAAAATTAAACTAATTAAAATACTTTACACTTTTTCTTGTTTCAATTAAAACTAAAATTATAGCAGTATTTTCCGATTCGACGGCAATACGTTAATATCGTTCTTAATTTTCTAATTCAATCCTTTGTCCTTAAGAGCTTGTTCTAGTAACATGAACAGACTCGTAAGTTCATTTTAAACCAATTGGGGCGTTCATTAAAATATCTCGTCTGCTTTACAATATTTTTTGCGTAATTTTTTTTTTTTTTTCGTTGTCTAACAAGGTACATTTTTTTTTTATATTTTACTTTTTTCGATTATTGTTGTTGTTTTATCCTAGGCAATTTCCTCTTTAGAAACCGGTTTTGAAAGTGTCTTCGGTAGAAATGGTGATTCTGCTTAGATGATAAATTTCAGATTAATTGTTACACTTACAAACATTCAGGTATGCATCAAAACCATTATAAATTGCAAAATACTAATGAAAAATGTGTGTCATTATTTATCATAAGCAAATTTGCAAGAATTTTGAACAAAGCATTAAGCCTTAAGTTTATATTATCTTCCTACCCTGAATGACCCATTTCTATCATTCATTTCATTAAATTCCAACTAGAAATTTCTTTATAATTTCAAATAAATAAATGCCACGGAGAACTAAGTTAAATAAATATCTTGAACAATTTTAAATAAAATTCTGGTGTGCAATATTTTTATGAGAACTGAGTAAAATTTCAACAGGGTAGGAAGGTTGAAGATAGGAAAAGTACTTTTCTTTTTAGTAAACAGAGTAATTCACAATAAATATTTAATCATTCTTATAAATGTCATTTCTAACTACGTTTCTCCGAAATTTTAACAATTAATAATGTAAATAATTTATTTTTTAATATAAGTATTAATGACTCATAAAAGTTAACAATACTAAAATTTTAATGATTATAGTTTTTAATGCATAGCTTTCAATCCTCTGATTTCTACATGACAGTTCGTTTAAAATTAAACTTACAAAGGAACCACTTTTGGTGTTGCTCGCACCTAGCATAGAGACCTGGTGCGTTTTGTAGCCCTATACATAAAAGTTAGAGAACCGAAAAAATTTCTCTGTTAAAATAATATTTTATATACTTGTTTACAGTTTTAATTTTTTATTATTACATATTTATTTGTTTATTTCACACCAAAAGTGAGTTAAGTCGCCAAATATGGCCCTACAATTTTTCCGCCCGCTTTATCCAAGGAGAAAATGTACAGAACATATTACTAGAATTACATCAGATTGCGATTTTTTTTTTTTTTTTTATAATTGGTAGCATAAGAAACAAATATTAGGTTTTATTTTTTTTCTATGCAGACGATAAATATATAAGTAATAAATATAATTCTGTAAAAGCTTCGATGATCATTGAAAACTATTTTTTAGTGAAATACAAAATAAGCAAACTATTTTCTTTTGAAATCGAATGAAATAAAGTTTCGAATGTTTAAAATGAAATGTTGCTGTATTAAATGGTCCTTCGGTAAAAGTAATCATAAAGTAAATTAATATTTTTACAAATTTAGAAAAATTACTGTGGCGAAATTGGTCGGACATTGCAATTTCAAGCTATTACAAATTCAGCTATGACATTTGGCTAGGGTTGCCTGGAAGCTCTACTTTTGAAAATAAACGCCAACTGTTTCCTCGCCAAAAATATGAATATAATATTGTAATTTTTCAAAATCAAATTCGTGGGTTTTTGAAGGATTTTTCTAATTTTTTTAATATTTTATACTTATTATTAACTATTTTTTATTTTTAAATGCTTTTCTTTTAAAAAAATCAATGTTAATAGTCCGATAAGCGGTCTCGAAAATTGCATTTTCAGAAAGTTATGCTGCTGTATAATCAAGAAATATTATTTTAACAGAAAAATTTTATCGATTCTCAAACTTCATAATATAGGGCTTTAAAATGCACCAGGCCTCAATGCTAGGTGCGAGCAACACCAAAAGTGGTTCCCTTGTGTATTCGCCTCCGCTTGCTAGCGGCGCCGGCAGGGCGATCAGGTGATTGTTTTCTTTGTTTTTTCTCTCGATCTGTTTTGAGAGTCAGGCAGTTTGATGAACACCAATGGAGTAGGATATTGAAATCCGCAGTGAAATAAATTTATTAATTTTGAGAAATGAGTTTGTTACTGGTGTCTGCTTCACCTTGTTAGTCTTATTTAATCAAAAATCCCTGACATTAATAAAAGCGGAAATTTTTATCTCGAAATAGTGGTAATAAAATATCCGAAAATTTGGCAGGTATTGAAATGATAATTAATGGATTGACAGGAGTGAAAATTTCACTTCAACATTTTGAAATTTTAATTGAAACACTTACAGAATACTTTAAAAATATTCAACAACCTCCAATAAAAAAATATATATATGTAGCACTGTTTTAGACAATAAAAATTGCAAAAATTATGTCATTTGTTTGTTATGATTCATGCCTGTCATAATATAAGTTTTATTATGATTTCAGCAATTTACATACAATATAGTAAACATAGGATGCACGATCATGGGAAAACTTATGAGGTAAAATAAAGATGGCTTAAACTGGCAATTACTTCACACTTAGAAATTGCTTAACAATCTTTATATAAAAAGAAATGTATTTTTTTAATTAAAAAAATATTATCAGCTTCATTTAGCGACATTTTCAGTAAAGTTTTTAGCAGCAAAAAATTCTTGGAATTTGCAATATTTTATATGCGTGGGATTTCTTCATTTAGAATTGCCAGTTTTATTGCAAACTTTTTTCAGATGTCTCTTCATATGATCCTCTCTTGCAAAAGTCTTTTTGCACTTTGTGCAAGTATATGGCCTTTCTCCAGTGTGAATTAATAAATGCCTTTTTAAATTGAAATTATCTTGGAATTGTTTCTTACATGTTTCACAGATAAAATCTTTTTTTTCTAAATTTTGTGGCGGTTTTTTGTGTTCCTTAGCTTTTCTTGACTCTGGATTCATTGCAATGTTCGGGATTTCTGAAAATTTTTGCTCATCAGATGCTGAATAATTTGTAATTTTGATTCTGCGGTTAACATTTTTCTTTGAGGCTTCTGGACCTTCTTGCTCAGCAGAAGCTGAATTATCCGAACTTTTATTTCTAAGATTAATTTTCTTCTTAGTGTTTTCTGGATCATTTTGCATATAAGAAGCCTGAACATTTGTATTTCTACTCCTAAGTTTATTTTTTTTCCAAGCGGGATAATCTGCAACAACATTAGATAGCCGGTAGATGTCTTTATTGGTACTGGAGTCTTTCACTTTATCTTCAAAAATATCGGAAATTTTACTTCTACGCATTACACTTCTAGCAGAAGTTTTTGCACCCGGAAGTTTGCCTTTTGGCAGGACTTTTTTCCAAATGGAAGAGCAGGCAATCACATTACTTGGCTTCAAAATGGCTCTTGGACTATTAGAGTGCTGCCCTGGAACTCCAGCACTATCAATGGTTTTGCTTTCCTGCGTTGTATTTTCAGATAATTTCATAATAGCAGATGTTTGTAAAATGTCTCCGGCCATTCTCTTTTCTTTTGTAGGCTTTAAAACATGCTTTTTTACGTGAATATCTAGGACACATTTACGAGAGAATGATTCGTTGCATATTTCACAAGTGTGAGGTTTATTCACAGACTTATAAACTATATTTTCATGCTTTCTTCCAACTCTCCGAGGTTTACTATTAGAGGATGAGGCTTTAGGTGATGTAGAATTGTCTGCAGTATGGAATTCCATTGTATCTTCAGAAGGAGGAGATTCAAATGCTTTATACCTGGAACTTTTGATAAATGAATTTTCTGAAAAGTAAGGATTGTTACGTATGCTTGGCAAAAAGCCTTCATCGCTAAGCATTTTAGAGGAATAACCGTGGTGAACGAATAAATGCATTTGTAAATAAGGATCATTTTCACAGTTTTCTTTGCAGTGCTTGCAAGTATAAGGAGCATCCAAACAAACGGTAGTATAATGAATATTCAAATCTGATTTTAATTCAAATTGTTGACCACAACTATTGCAAATGTATTTCTCTATGTAACTCATATGGCTTGTTCTACCATCATTAGATTCTTCTATGTGTTCTCGAACATGTTGACAGAAATCACATTTTGAAGCAAATAATTTCACGCATTTTCTGCAGAATAGATCCTCAGATCGAAATTTTTGTCTATCTTGATAATTTTTTCTTTTTAAGTCTTCGGCTTCCTTTATGAAATCGTCCATTATATCTTCCCTTTATTGGATATTTGCCACGTTGAGATGAACCTGAAATAAGAAATATCTCTGATTAGAATAAATAAAAATGGGGTGAAGATTACACAGACAAAATTCCATTTTAATGTATATTAAATAAATATTTTATATTTAAGGTTTTAACAGAACGTTTAAACTTATAGCAAACACTAAAATACATTTTATAGGGAATGCTTTATACAAACATGTTTCTACGCCTATAATTAAATCCTGGATAATACCGTTTAGTTTTAAGCATAACTTAAACATCATAGATGTTTCCAAACCAGCAACTTTTTTGTGCCTAAAGATGGCATGATCCGTAGGGTGGGTCGAAAAAAAAATCGAAATTTTTCAGGTCAACCTCTAATAGCGTGAAAAACTTATCTTTAGAAATAAGAAGAATAACTTTTTTTTTTTTTTTTTTTTTTTTTGAAATTGATCAATACTTTTAGGTCGGGCATCGCATTTGAATTCTAGGAAATATTATCTAAAATGACAATTTTTGAAATTAATGATGAACATTTAAAACCGTTCATACCTACTTCTAATAGAGCATAAAATTCGCCTTTCAGAAATTGAAGAATAACGCAAAAAGAAAAATTGAAATTCGTAAACATCTTTAGTTCGCGAATCGCCATTGAATTTAGGAATATATTATCAAAATTGACGAAGTTTCATATAAATGACGGAAAAAATATATATTTTTTTTTTACGTCAACGTCTAATGAAGTAAAAATATTCCTTTATGCGTTTAGAAAAGTAACATAAAACTAAATTTAAATTATGTTTTTTCTTTTGTTTTTGCATTGTTTTTAAATTATGAAAATTTTTATAAAACGATATTTTTCATTTATATTATCTTTTTAAATTTAAACAATTTTAATTAAAAAAAAATAATCACTGCTTATTAAATCCCTTTTTGAACAGTAGTTGATGAAGCGATTTTAAACAATGTATATTAAAGCAATTTTATAGAATTTTTATAGTTCTCTCTGGCTAAGTTTTGTGCTATAAGTAAGATCTTGTACAGAGATCTATTCATAAGTTTTGACATTCGTAATTGCGAAAGCAAAGCTAATCTAACATAGCTGTTATTACGAACACATACTTTTTCAACAGCTTCAGTCAAAAGTTTCACACATCAATCCAACAACTTGTGTGGGGTACGGCACGGCATTATGGTTTTCAGTCCCATCTCTGAGAGAGCTTTTGAATCGATAACGGTCAAAATGCTGTCTGAGTTCCTTCTATGCAATATAGTAGGGAAAGTAACCTTGAAGTTTGACCAATCATTAAGTTATGAGTAAACGTGAGCACTAAAATTGAACTTGGTGTCACAATTATCTCGCACAGCTCTAGCTCTGTCGGTCACAGATTGCATTGCTTTCCAAATCCGTTTGAATCCCAATTCCCTCATATCGTCTCTTTCATATTTTATAATCGACAGGTTTTTGAGATGAGCAAAGAAGCCGTTACGCTCAATAAGTGAGTCTATCACCTCATGCAATTTTTTTTCGTAAGTGACGGGTTGTTGAACACATGTATTGCTCCCACAATAATAGAATGATTCCACTTAATGACAAACCATACAGATGCATATGTCTTCATAACGAATAAAACTAACTGTTTCAATTGAGTGGAAGTGTTTTCAATAGATACATATGATCTAAGAGTTCTTTTTGCGATCGTTAGTGAAAAGTCCATCATCGATTACGGACAGTAAGATCCCCAGGGAAGAAGCCGATCTCACAACATTGCACATTTCAAGAATATATTTTTTTAATTTTAACTTAAGTCATTTTTTGCAGTCATTCTTGGAATATTACAATTGATCAATTGAAATTTGACAACAGATAGTGTCACACAAATAACGGTTACTTGACTATATTTTAAAGGTATTATGACCATAGTATTGTCCATATTACGGTCAGGGTCATATAAAATTACGGTTAATACATGTTACCTGTAAAAACGGCCTAATGACTGGACAGTTTGCTAGAAATTTTAAACAGTGTGCATATAGTACCACAAAATAATGCCGCTCCTGTGTTTTTCCATCACTATGTTGTAACAAGAGTCTCTAAGTGTTAAGACAAGTCCCTCAATGAAATGAAAAAGACAAATACAGCATTGCATTGGCCTCCCTATCGGCATTTCTAAATTTCGAATGTCTCTTATTTTCAATCCCTTACTGATAGAAGTGATGTCATAGCCAACTATAATGATCTCATGTAGGGTGCATAGGAAAGTATATTTATCTTGATATAAACCTTGAACCGATTAAAAGAGAAATCACGAACAAGTGTTTACTTACAATAAAACCACTACGCACAATTATACAATTGTGACTGCAGTGCTGCTAGTGGTGGACGTTGGAAATTATCGACCCTATATCTAAGACAGACTAAACGGAAAGGCAATTACAAAGCGTAGAGTGCAAACGACGTTATATTTTAGGTAACATTGACATGTTACACATAAAAATATCTTTAATTAAAGCCCTGAAATGTAACTTTTTCGATAATTAACCACATGCTTAAATACGTGATTACACCCTTGTAAAATTGTTGCATAATAACGTATATGTATATTTAATAATAAAGCTTACACACAATCAAAGTACAATTTTATTTAATAAGGAATTTTGCTTAACTGTGATGATGTACTGTACCATTTAACCCATTCGTTTCTGGCAAACTGTTAATATTACGTGCATTTTCATTGAGTTTTATTTTGTCTTAAATATTTTTGTTACTGTCTACATGTAGTATCGGATAGTGCATGGCTGTATATTTCTAATTGTGAGTTCATTTATGTTTTGGCGTTTACTAATAATAACAACAATAAAAGTTTGCTTAATTAACTTTGCGCCGTTGGCGATTCTTTTGTTTGAAGCATATATTTCAATCTTTAAACTTAAAATGTAGGTTACTTTTCCAAACGAATCATGTGGGATAAAATGCAAAAATTATTAGAAAGTCGTAATATTTGTTAAATCCTGTTGCAATACGATATTTCCCAAACGTCTTCAAAAACACATCCTTAGCCATTGTCCTATGAATATGAATTCAATAGCACGCAAAATAGTTACATTCGTTAGATTTCAGACAGTGACAGATTCGTTAAACTTCAGTAAATCTATTTGGATAGCTACTATTATCATTATTTACGTAAAAGTAATTTTTTTCTCAAAATTATAAAAAAAAAAATTCTGACCCGAAAGTGTTAATTACTTTAAATATGCTCAATTTGTCAATCATCTGCAGCAAAGTGTGCGCATGCATGCGATTGCGTGTGTGAATATTATCAGATCTGAATTCTAAAATGACATCTTTCGACATGTAGCTATCGCATTAACAAATTGTAAGTTTAGTGATTTGATTGGACTCATTAACCCTTTAAGGGGTAAGCAATTGGATTTCTGTAATGTTGAATCCGCACCAGATTTTTCGAAAATTTTTCATTCAAATTAAGGGAAAGCAATTTTACAACTTTCTTCCATAAAAGTTATAAATGTAAAATTTGATTCAAAGTTTCTGGTGCAAATCTTGATTAAAATTAGGCGGGATATAATATATCCCAGCGCCCCTCAAGCGGTTAATATTGCTCGTAGCATCGATACATAAATATAATAATTTAAAAAACAAATGTTTATTGTTATGTAATCTAGACATTTTTATTACTATCTTATTCACAGTTTAATGCACTTTTAAGAAATTATTCAGGAAAGAGGTCTAAACATATAACTTAAGTCTTCAAGGAAAAAAGTTTTGAATATTTTATATTAAAATTGTCATATTTAAAGTAAGTGGAATTTCTGCATCATTTATTCACTTACAACTTTATATTCTCGCCCCTAAAAGTATCTAGCTTTTAGGAAAGTTTCCGTAAACTGTTTTTTAAAAACATAATTGAAAACTCTCGCAAAACGTGCCGAGCATTTAGATTCGAAAATTGAGAAATATATTTATCTCAAGCTAGTGAAAAACTTTAGTTATTTTTTTTTCTGTTTTTTTCTTTTCGACTTATTTTTAAAATGCTTTTGAAGAGGTGTGATTTTGCGATTCAAAATGCTGCTGACGTATTTCACTATAATCGCTCAAATTTTATCGTTTGAGGAAAAGTATTTTCCACACAGTTTGTAAAGATCATCTATCATTTGTGTCAAACAATGACAATCTGTTTTCTAAATTGCGGTTGATATATTTTTAAATCAATCAAATTAATCATTGCAGTCAGTTTATACTTGCCCTTTTATGTTTTACATGATGATTTTTTTTAGTTGCATATATTAAATAAATGAACATTATGTTATTATTGTCGCAAAAAATTAATTTATTAGATACATTTTGCTGAAAGGCAGGTGATTTGTAAAAAATAAAAAAAAATATCCGTATAAATTTAATTTAATCTAGTCTAAAGCATCGCGGAACTTTTATTAGTTGCTGAAACGTAATTTCTCAATGGTTTATAAAATCTATCCTTTATTTGTGTCGAAAATAATAGCCAGTTTTTTAAATTGCGGTTGAGTTATTGCTAATTCGATCACTTTAATGGCATTAAAGTCTATTTTATACTCACACTTATTATGTCAAATGTAAATAAATATTTTTTGACTGTCCTATTACATAATATAAAAATTGGGACTTATGCCGCTCTTTTTATAAAATATTTCTTATGTGGAAAACGTTTTTTGGAAAAAGAAATCATTTTTAAGAAGATTGCACATGGTTTAGATTAAAAAAAGATATTCGTGTTACAATTATCTAGATAAGTTTCCAATGTTTATCTATACATTCTATAACATATATGTGTAAAATAGTTACTTTTACATAGGTACATGTGTACAATTGCACTTTTGTCATAAAATTCACACTCTCGTCTCAAACATTTAACTGTATTTATGCGTGTTTATCTGCTTAATGGAAGTGTACAATTTGTTATCCCTTCCAAAACTCAAACAAGTGTGTAAATGTAGGATATTGTACGGATTAACGCGGATTGTCGTATTATTTTAAATTTATACATTTTGAATACAGCACATTTAACTTTTAGGAATAAAAATCTGGTGAAATTAAACTTAATAAAATAACACTTTAAACTTATGGACGAATGCGTTCAAGATTCAAAATAAATCAAAAATGGTCAGGAGCGGCGATTTTTTTATTTAATTGAGGTTTAAGTCGAACTTGCGTGTTTAATTTTCCTTACCATTTTACATCTCTAACTCTTCATTTTCTTCTAAATGTTTACTTATAATTAATTTGCATAGCATCCAGAGAACATTCAAATGAGAAATTGTAGTAATAATGTAGTATTTTTAGTACACAATTTTTGTATAACATTGTCTTAAAGGGATGTTAAGAAAGGGACGGTAAGGGAAAAAATGGATGGCAAGGAGAATTACCGCCTATTTTAGGCAAATCATGTTGAAACTAAGTGATAGCCACAATGTTCATTGATTTTTAGCAATAGTTATTTACATTGGATTAAATAAAAAAAAGTATATATTAACCTCGAAAAGTTCAGGAATAAACCTTGGGGACGGTATGAGTATTAATAAAGCCACGATTCTTGAAATTGATATTTAAATTCTGTAGTAAATTTCCTGTAAATAAATTTTAGCCATTCTTTCTCTAGCATACCTCTGCATGAGAAAAAAATTTGAAAAAATTCTGTGGTTGCATCTAAGTGATTTTCTGTGTAATTTTAGCAAGAGGAAAGGAATCTAAAATCCAGGTACAGAGTTCAAAAACTAATAAAAACCATAAAAATGTGTGCAGGTTAATATTTTGATTCATATTTATATAAAACAATAGTCCCAATTTCTGAAAAAAATTACATCGAATTACTTTTACTGAAACAATTTTAAACAGACAGCTGCAAACTTAACAATTAGCATCAGGGATACGGGACGGTAAAGAATTTCGTGGTACATTTCGACTCCTAAAGTCGTCCAAAACAGTATTATCTCGTTGATATTGTTATACAGTCATGCAATGGGATGATTTCTAATATAAGAAAAAAACAAGAATATGTACTAAAATAAAAATTATTATTCAGGGACTTTCAAGTCAAAGTTTTGTGAGAATGCCTCATATGCGAAAGAACAGAATATTAGACAGTAATATGTGTATGAATTTTACTCACCCATATGTGCAATAACAGAATGTTACACATAAATACGTGTAAGAATTTTACATGTGTACGAACAGAATATTAAACAGGATTATGTGTAAGAATAATATGTGTAAGGGCAGAATATTACACAGAAATATGCAGGGTTCGCAGCGTTCCTAAAATTTTCGCACTTTGCTACCGGTATTTTAAATCAAAAATCTTCGTGGCAGATTGCTTTAACATCTACAATAGAAATTCTAGAATAAATATTATCGTTTTAAAATTGTGGTAGGAATGTGTGAAAATTTTAGGAACGGTGCGAGCCCTGAATATGTGCAAAAACACAATATCACAGAGAAGTATGTGTATTTGTTTAACCCAATATAAATATAGATACTTGAAAACTTAGCTTTTGTGATCGTAGCTGAATCCTTAAGGTGGCTCTTTCGAAAGCTAAAGTTCCTTAGTTCGTATTCCTTTCCGGTAAATATTGATTTTTAATGTAGCATGAATTAAATAGAGAAATTCACCTCTTGGTATAAATGAATCTTTTCAAAGTGATGACTGAAAATGATAAAAGACAAAATACGGAATCAATACTGGGTGTTACTATTTCCGTATTTATCAAAATCTTATTTCACAGTGTATTTATTCAAACTATATTGGTTCTGTTTATAAATTGAGACTACAAGTATTTTAGGCTTCCAAACAAATTTAACAGAGAGATGGAATGCAGAAAATACAATTTCATACAATCCTGTTTATTGTAAATTAAAAGGTACAACATTTTGTAGTCTTAAAACAAACCTGCCTAAAAGAGAACAAACTGACCATGCACATGAGTTTGTTCTTCATAAAATTTTGTCTTCCTACCTATTCTAAACTTTTAATTTACAATTTGCATCCCAGACTATAAGGTACGCATACCAAAATCTACCGGTTTTGCATATTATACATAGTACATAGATACGTGTACGCATGCGCAAGTTACACATTAAACTGTTTATTTCAGATTTACTTGATAACTTTTTATAAACTTCATGAGCTTAATGGGTTATCATCAAAATACACAGAACAATGTTTATTTTGAATCTGACACACAACGGGTGTATTTGAACAATTTACACGCCACTTTACACATATAGACAAATTGTTTTTGTATCCTCATTATACCTCTTTTAATATCTAAATTTACGCATTTATTTTTTAGAGTGGTTGGTTGGTTGGTTGATTTTTGACGGCCGATTATCTACACTAGGGATATAGGCCCGAGGGGGGAGTGCCCTTCGTGGGTGTCTTTCTAAGGGAACCTAACCCGTATTTACGCATGGAAATCCATGGCTCGAATAAAACCACGAAATCTCCGAACGATTAGGCCGACGGGCGCGATTGGGATCGAACCCGTCTACCAGCTTCGAGAGCAGAACCTCTCCGCCACTGGTGGGGCTATTTTTTAGAGTGCATTAATGAAACAAAGAGTTGGTGTTCTCACGCATTGTTGGATAACACCAGAACTACAATATTAGCCTTGGAGTTACTTCAAGGTGCACCCGAGAACCACTCTATGTTTTTCAAAATTTAAGTTAGATTTTTAAATTAAGTTTTAATGTATTTTTTTACTGGATTTTTGCACTAGGTATTTCCTTTCACTATACACACCTTTGTTTTTAATTATCGCATAATATCAGATTTTCTAGCGCAGACTAGATAAACTTTATTTGAAAGAGCAAGTTTTTTTTATCTTAAATCTTTGACGTAATTTACAGATTTTAAACGATTAGTATTGAATGTATTTTTCAGCACTTCATTTTGGTAAACGCTAATCTGCAAACGATTTTCTTACAATATGTTTCCTTCAACGAAACTGTAAGTTCTTATAAGATGTACAAGCTTCGTTAGATTTTATTTCTTTTCATTTTCTGTGGAAAAATATTCAAACCTGAAATTTAACACGGGAAAAGGTTTAAATTGCCCATGAATTTCCAAATGAGCTATCTAAAACGACGGCAGGCCAACGAGTTTACTCAGGGAAATTTTTGAAAATAGAATCTGGTCTACCATGTAGTCAACTCAGAAAAAAATAATGTAGCGCAATTGGAAGCGCACTGGTATAAAACGAATGTTCTGGGTTCGATTCCAGGCATGGACATTTTTTCACTCAGCAGGAAAAAAAATCAAAACAGTATGATGCATTTACCATTCACAATGAGTCTGAAAAATAATAAGTTTTATTTTATTACGTTATAAATAAATATATTTTAGACTGTTCTGTTACAAAAGTTAAAAGTTTAGGAATTATTTTGTTCTTGTTAAAAGAGTTGAATTGCTTAAAAAACTTTTGAGGTTATGGTCATTTGTAAAAATATTGAGTATTGTTTAATTAAAATAACACAAGTCTGGAAAAATTTCTTTTCTTCAAAGTGTGTTTCTTTTGTAATTTTTTATGCCAATTCAGTGTTGCCTGATGGGCTACTTTTTTTAAAATCGTATTCTTGAATGGCACTACTTTTTTTTAAATGGTAAAATGTGCCTTATTTAATGATTTATTAATTAAGGAGAAAACAAAGTTAATTTTACGGTTTCATAAAAGTGGTGCCAATCAAGAAATCTGAATTAAAAATATGTAGCCCACTGGCAACACTGTTTCAATTTCGTGAAAACATCAAGTTCCATAACGATCAGATTCGGCACAAATGGAGTATTTCTGTCTGGTTCGAAGCATAAGTTTAGACATAAAGACACTAGATTTTGCAGTTGATAAATTATAAATTTAGTTTTAAAGACCCCAGACACCAATAATCATAGTAACAAACTACTTCTGGTTGCTAATTGCTTCAGTGGCCAGAAGCTGTGAACAACAGAAATATTTATAAAAGGGATAAGGGGGTGACATTGAGATTTTTTTGTCTGTGGTAGCTATAGCAAACGTAACAATTTAATAAAAATGCTATGTACAAAATATGTTAAAGGGTTTATATATATATATATATATATATATATATATATATATATATATATATATAATTATTTTACTTTGCTGTATCTCCCTCTTGAATTTCCTGTACACTCATTTTTATTTTCACCCTCACATAATAGAAATGCTGAGATTAAACAATACGGAATGTTTGTAATAAATATAGTGGTTTCACGTTAAAGACAGTTGAACCATATTATTTTACGTAATAGAGTGCAAAGCCAGTTTTTTTTAAGTCAGTCTGTTGGGGTTTGCGGACATCTGTACCACATTTTTTATTTTTATTTATTTATTTTTTTTTTTTACGAGGGCAAGTCAGTAAGTAGGTCACAAAAGCCAATAACAATAAGTTAAATCAAGATAAATACTTAAAAGACAAGTTTATTTTTCTATATAATCGTCATTTACATTGATACATTTGTCCCATCTCTTTACGAGATTTCTAATAACTGCTGCATAAAAGTCTTTGGACCGCACTCTCAGCCATCTGTGTACCTCACATTCAACGGCTGCATCAGTCCGTTAAACCAAGTGTGAAAACCCTGTTGCAGTTACTAATGCTGTCTAATGCTGTTCGGCTGTCAGCTTTAACCATTTCCTTAACCTTGCGCACTGTTTCTTCTGCCGCTATCTCATCAGGACGACCACTTCGTTCTTCGTTAATAACTTTTGAGCGCCTCTACTCAACTTGTACAACTGTTGTCTCATAAATTCGAAATTCACATCTTAGAGTAGGACAGTGCTGTCACCTATTGGCATATTTTTAAACAATTTACTACTAATTTCAGACCTCTCATATCGGTTTGTGACCTACTTACTGACTTTCTCTCGTAGAAATTTTCGCTTCTTAATCTCGGAAAATATTACGAATACGATTCAATAAAGGGAATACGAATACTGTAATCTGAACATTAAATGCAAAATAACAAATCTGAAATCGTTGTGCAATATTATTGGGAAATTCTAAGATATTTGCGCATTTTGCTATAGCAAAAGATGCAAAAGGGTGTCGAAAAAAAAATAAGGCCAGCATTCAGCCACAATTCAAACCACAATTTATTCAATCATCAATAATGTTGAAAAGTAGATATATTTTCTTCGTTTTACTATTAATGATAGCAGATGTCTAATTTATAGTGTATTATAAATTTAACAGTAATCAGTAAAATACATCTTCTAATTTATAATTATAATTTAAATTTAGTTAAGCATAAATAATCGGCCACATTTTATCATTTACGGTTGGTTGTATGAGGTTTATGCCGCAAAATCCCATAAGGGACAGGATGCGCCAAAATAAAAACTTAAAACACCAGAAAGTGAGACAGAAACAATGTAAGTAAAATTAATAAGAGCAATGAGAAAAGCAATTTGGATGGGGTAACCCATCCAGATGTAGTCAGAGAAGTGTAGGACAATAAAAAAATTTAAATCCTAAAAACAGAGTAAAAAAGTAAAAGTATTTAAAAAAAAAATGCAGTCTGGATGGGATTCCAATCCAGATGTTGCAAAAGTGTAAAAGATAAATCTGGGTAGTTAAACCAATGAAAGCAGTGAGAATTATATTTCAAAATAAAAACCTGCATGTTTTAAAAATTAACCCGGCAGGACGCACGCCGTGAAACGTAACACGAGTACGGGCATGGCGTGTCAGCACACCCCAAACATATTAAATGGCATAAATACGGAAAAAAACTCTGTCTGTTAGTGAAATTCACGATAATTACACTCTTCCTCGTGAAAAATGATAGCTAAAATGTTAAATTATCGTTTATGTAAAAAAATAATAAACAATAAATTAAAAGCACTCACCGATATCAGACAAATATTTTCGGGCGTGGAGTGTCAAAACACACCGCGCCCGTCCTGCCGGGTTAAGGTGCCCATGAGGTGTTTCCCCAATGAGGTTTGTCAAGATTGGTGAGGATGAATTAAAATAAATACTATACAAGTTCCGGAGGCCAAGACAGTCCGTTAAAACATGATTAATGGTCAGGTAATCAAAATGTTAATGTGGACACATGGGTGCATCCCCCCGAAGTAAGGGATGTTTATGAGTGATCCTTGAATCTCCAAATCTGAGACGAGTCAGAAGAATATCCGTTTTCCTTGGTTTATCTTTTACGGAGAAATGTTTTTCAGACAGTTTTTAAAGTCCATCCACAATTTGTGCAAACATCATTCATAAAACTATGACCGTCCATTATATAAATTGCATTTGATATTTTTTAATGAATCTGTCTATAGGTATCAACTCTAATTAGCTATCGAACGGACCACTGTAAAATTATATTTATGCGAAATGTATATCAAGATGACATAAATAAGCTTTCTACCACAACCGCAAAATAGTGGCTGTCTCAGGCGCAATTTTTGTACGGTTCCTTTCATCTGGATCAAAGTAATTTCTAAAAGGATTCTCTTCTTTATTTTTCGAAGATTACATAAAGCAAGGGATACTTTTAGAAAACACAGGTATTCAAATTCCAGTGACGTACAAAAGTGGAAATAAGTGCCTACAATAGCCGTCCTTTTGTATCATGCCTAGACCTAGTATTCAGAGAGCTTCTTTTCTAGTATTAAAGTCAATTTTATACTTACTCATACTGTGTACACTAGGGTGGTCACAAGAAATCAATTTTCAAATTTTTTCGGGGGGACCCCCCAAAAAGTTGCCAATTGACTAGAAAATGAGATTGGCTAAGTTTCAGCTCATTTGGATAATATTAACCCGTGCCTCATTGAGGTTTAAGTTTGAAAAAAAACGTGATTTTTCGAAAAAAAATGCTGTTTTTCCTTCATGAAATGAATACAATTAAACCTAGGAACATAATGCAGGTCTCATTTTATAAAAAAAAGTTTTGATTTGAAGAACCACACACCATTTTTTTCTAAAAATGTATAGATTTAAAAATATGTGCATTTTTCAGGACCAGACTTCACCTGAATCCTAAAAATTGACTTTTTATGAAAACGTGAAAAAAAAAAATTGTAACATTGCATTTCATCTGCTATCCACCTTTTGTTTTTCTTTTTTTCGTTTTGTGAACTCCAATAAAGTGTTTGATAAAAAAAAATTCCAAAGAAAAGGAAAAAAATCGAATTTTAAACTGAAAGAATTGGGCAAAGGAAGTATAGAAATGAGAGCAAATAATGCTCAATTGCATTTTATTATTAAAGTTGTGTTACAAGAAAGGAGGCATAATAAAGAAAATAAATTATTTTCACTTACAATTGTCACGTTAACCATTTCCAGCACAGAAAAATTCTGTTCGTAAAAGGATGAAATGATGGTCTAACCCGGAATTTACAAACGACATTTTTAGAAATTAAAATCACATTACTTTAACCTTTCATTGTAAAAGCAAAATTTTATTAAAATATTCTTCATGCCGTTTGTAAGTTTGGAATTAAAATTAGGTGGTGCCGGCGTGGAACACTGCACCGGAAAGGATTGAAGTGGTAATGGTTTAGGCTTATGTTGACTTTTTTTACCAAAGTAATATCTAAAAATGAAAATCCAACTTGATCCCAGTTAAGATACCAAAGGCGGTTTGTCATTTTAGCAAGTGCTTTGTCTGTAACCTATTTATCAAATTTTCTGTAGTGAACAAGTGATTTTATTATTTGCAGGTCTTGAATTGGGGGCTAAAGTGGCAGTGGAAGTATTGAAGCACGCTTTTGCGTAAATATTGATTAAAACTAAGAAAAGATCTCTGATACCTTATTTTTCTAAATTTGTTATTGAAAGATGATCCCTGAAACAATATATTTTAAGAGAATGAATGGCCTGTGCCTCCATCCATTTGACATGATTAAAAGTACCAGGTGTTTTGAAAAAAAGTCTTTTGCAGGAAGGAGTTCTATAAAAATTAATCAAAGTTGGATAAACTCTTTATAATCATCCCTGAGCTGTTAATTTATAAGAGTTCCTGTAAGAAAATTTGAAATTTCTTCTGAATTAACTATTTATATCTAGTATTTCATCTTCACTAACATTTGTATACTTACTCTGGTTTAATTTAGACCACCCAATCAGAATTGTTTTTTTTTAAATATCTGGCTGAGGGGCAGTGATTATGCCCATTTTACAATCAAGAACAGCTTTTTAAATTATGCTGGCGGCATGGTAAATACAGAAGACTTTTCCTTTAACAATTGCTATAGAAAAATGCAGGTTCCTCTTAGGCGACCTGTGTTTATTGCAGTTGTATCAAAAAATATTGCCTGGATTTTACCAAATTCCTCCCACTCTTCAACTGTTGAAAATACAGCTTTCGCCTGAATTATTCCGATACTATTTTCAAGTTGAGGAACTCCTAGTAACTGTTCTTCATCCCCACAACAAATTAAAACTTTTATCCACTCTACATTTTCTTTATTCAAAAAATGGTGAAGCAATTTTCCACCCCAGTGAATAACAGTTCTCTCTAAACGGGAATTTTAAAATCTGTTTTTGATGAGCTCAGTTTTTTGTTTACGAAACAGTTATTTGCAGTGTCGATGTCTGTGGTTAGCTAGTGGATGTATTCTAAGTCTAGCAGCTTCTCTGGCGTTCAGTTCATTTTGTAAATATTATAAAATAAAATGCATAAAACTTGGCAATTACTTGGCTGCTTACTGTCGATGATTTGATGAGACATGTGGCCAATTTAAAAAATCTTACATTTCTGCCATCATATCAAGATGGGGAAGAGATTTCACGGAATGTTTCATCAATTCTAAAAATACATAACCTTAACAGATAAATAAAACAGCCTTGTAATAAAAAGAGAAATTCAGAGGTTCAACTGCAATACAAATCGAGAAGCTCTTTCTTACTAGACACAGAACTGGATAACTAATAATCAATTATAATTCGTGAAATATTTTTAAAGTTACAAATATTGTTCACTTATTTTTGCCTATTAATAATAATAATGCAAAAAAATTATCAAAAGTAATAAAATTTTTAATTTGTCATTTTTTACCTATGTTTCAAAAATGCAGAGTTTGAGGGTATGGTTCACTAGATGTCCTGAAAAATACTAAATGTTCCTTAAATATAAGTTTTCATGAGAGTAAAAGTTCAAGGCAACAACAGTTTCTATGAAATAAAACAAGAATCAGGTTTCTAAGACAAATATTTTTCACGTAAGGAAAGAAAAACGACAATGTTTTGCCAAAAATTGCAAATTTTCAAGAATTCAACCTCGATGAGGCACGGGTTAATATTATTTATTTGAGCTGAAACTTTGCCAATCTCATTTTCTAACTAATTGGCAACTTTTAGGAGGGTCCCCCCGAAGAAAACGTTAAAAAAAATTTTCCCCATGTTGCTTGTGACCACCCTAGTGTACACTGTAAAAAAATACGACATTTTTACAGTACAAAGTACTGTTTATCTCGCGCACAAACTCGATCACAGTGAATGTGCTGTATCTTTTTTTGGTTTCCTGACTATATTAACATGGATAATACAGTAGTTGCGTAAAATTAACAGCACAATGTGCTGGCAATTTGGACGCCAGCAGTTTGTGCAGTAAACAAATGCGTCCAAATTGCCAGCACATTGTGCTGTTAATTTTACGCAACTACTGTATTTTCCATGTTAATATAGTCATGAAACCAAAGAAAGATGCAGCGCATTCACTGTGAACGAGTTCGTTCTGGCAAATTTACAGTGTTTTTTCTACAGTGTAATATATTAATACACATTTCATTTTACAGATATTGTTGTGCTACGTGAATTAAAATAAAAGCTATTATAAATGCTGTTCATGCTTTAAAAATGAATTACTAGAGAAGATATAAAAACTAACTTAATATTTGCTAAAAGTGTTAAAAATATATTTACAAGGCAAATAAATACCTTTATTTATTCAGATCGACATTCTCAAGATTCTTACAGATACAAATATTTTCGCAACAAAAAAATGTAAACTTAAAACAGTTAAACAAAAATCACGCGATCTGTTGCATAATAAAATGTACTGCAATATTAAAAATTAATATTTGTGAACGTGAATTATTTTATACTATTGTTTCTTTAAGCAGTAAGATTGAAATTATTTTTTATATTACAGTTTAATTAAAATCTTAAAATTCATCGACTAAAAAAGTGTACTTAACATGGATTACTTTAAATCTTTCCAAGAATAATTAATAGCCCCAAAAAATTTCATTTTTTATGTCAAAACTCATTTTAATCTGTAGTTTTTATGCTTCTTTTTTGAGAACCAAAATTTATTTAGTACATATCATTCCAAAATCCTCTGTAGTTTTAGGAATAAGATAATTTTGGAATGAATTAACACTATATATTTTTTTAAGAGTCCCAAAACAAATATTTAAGGGAAATTAAATTCGAATTGTGTTAGTATTTTTTTTTTTTTTTTTTTTTTTTTTTTTTTTACAATTAACCAAACGCAGTTGAAAAACTTACCACGTACGTCGAGATACTTTTGTGAAATAATTGCATAAATAATTTTGTGAATTAATTGCATTGTCTAATTTTATGACAGACATTATGCGATTAAATAACAGGATGTAATATAAAAAAAGTGTAGTCACATGCCAGTTATGTATTCAATTAGACAAAATATCTCTACGTGCACGGCACGTCTTTTCAGACTGATATTTTCCAATTAATACGTGTTGTGCAGAGTTTCCAACACTCTGGAACATTGACTACCACTACCTCAGAAGATAAATATGTCTCATAGAATCGAAAAGTTTCTGCAATAAATAAGGCAAAATTTTATATTCGAAAATATATGTTGACAAACATTTGGAGAGTTTGACGCTCTGCTTTAGAAAAACCATTTAATAATAATAGTAATAATAATAAAATAAAACATTCGAAGTAAATGAATCTAAAAACGAATGTGACAAATTATGAATCTCAGTAATTTTTATATCTAAACAATGATTTTTAATGTTATTACATATGACCTTTTATACAAAAAAGTTTCTATTTAAAACTATACATGAAAACCACTCGAAACATCAAAACTAACTTAAGGGGACGGTGGAGCTTAAAATCCTTAAAAATAATTTTTTTTATTTTTGTAAATTTCAACTTAAATATTACTCAAGGGTACATTATATACATTATGGCATGCATTTATCACAAAAAAAATTTAAAAAAATTATTTTTGAAAAAAAAAATGGAATTTTACGCGTCGTCTTAGAAATCTTCGAAATGCCTCATGCGTCTTCCATATCAATGAAATTCCCCAATATTTTTTATAAAAGTTTGGTTTATATATATAAATAAAATAGAGCATCGAATTTTATATATTTGAATTTAAAAGTAAAAAAAAAAATTCAAAATTTCAAAATTTTTTCGAAATTTTTTTTTTAACCTTTAAATTCAAATATATAAAATACGATGCTCTATTTTATTTCTATATATAAATCAAACTTTTATAAAAAATATTGGGGATTTTCACTGATATGGAATGCGCAGGGGGCACTTCGAAGATTTCTAAGACGATGCGTAAAATTCCATTTTTTTCACAAAAATATTTTTTTTTTAATTTTTTTTGTGATAAATGCATGCCATAATGCATATAATGTACCCTTGAATAATATTTAAGATGAAATTTACAAAAAAAAAAAAAAAAAAAAAAAAAAAAAAAATGAAAAAATTTGAAATTTTGAAAATTTTTCGAAAAAATTTCAAATTTTTCAATTTTTTTTTTTTAACCTTTAAATTCAAATATGTAAACTTCGATGCTCTATTTTATTTCTATATATAAACCAAACTTTTATAAAAATATTGGGGATTTTCATTGATATGGGAGACGCAGGGGTCATTTCGAAGATTTCTGAGACGACGGGTAAAATTCCATTTTTTTCTCAAAAAAGAATTTTTTTTTTAATTTTTTTGTGACAAATGCATGTTATAATGTATATAATGTACCCTTGAATAATATTTAAGTTGAAATTTACAAAAAAAAAAAATATTTTTAAGGATTTTAAACTCCACCGTCCCCTTAATAGTTCCTAAAAGGGATAAAGATACATATAGAAGGCAAATAAATACCTTTATTTATTGCGATCGACATGTTAGCAACATTTTAATACTGATAAAAATATTTTCGCAAAAAAAAAATTTAATTGAAAATCTGGAAAACAGAAATCGAGCGATATCAAGCACAATGAAATAAACTGCAATATAAAAAATGGGTATTTGTGAACGTGAATTATTTTACACTATTGTTTCAATATACTGCAGAGCATTGTTTTCCAAATTTTATGAAGATCCATGGAAGCTGAATCATTACGCAAGTGAGATAATATTATAAAACTTTTCTATTGATTCTCGGATAATGGATGGCAAATAAAGTTAAATTTCAAATTTTCAAATAAACCAGGAAAATATTGCAAAGAGGATAAACTTGGAATTTTGTACATTGAAATTACTTCTCTTCTTATTCTTGATGCTTTACAATATTTTCCTGGTTTTTTTTTTTTTTTTTTTTTTCGAAAGATTGAAATACACACCTACTAAATACAGTATCTCCATTAATGCAAAACATTCCGTAACATTAAAAACATAGTATGTAAGCCAATTAGAGCACGGCTCGGGCCGTGCTGCAATGGGTCCGGGCACGCTGCCAGGACCTGCACGGGCCCGGGCTTGGCCCGAAGCCCGTACCCGTCCCGGCCCGCGGAATGAAGGAGAATTTTCAAACGGGCCGGGTCGGCAAAAGAATTGAGCGGGCCTGCAGGGCCGGGGCAGGCCGATAAAAAAAATTAATCGGACCTATCGGCCCGATATAAGGATTTAAGAGAAGCAAATAAAATACGAGCCATTTTCAATGAATATGACTTTTTCGAGAAGTATAAATGTGCGTTACGAGCCGATACGAGTTTAACAACATGAATACAGAAATGTAACATGTCCATCGTAGAGATCGGCATCGTACAGTTACATGATGCCTGATCCCGGGTTTAATTTTTTCGGCAGACTTGTGCCGGGGCGGAACTGGTCTTAATCGTTCTCAGGATGTGTAGGACAGGTATTATGTTTTGTAAAAGTGTTAATAGCGATAATGAACTTCTGTTAACAGTATCTTTGGAAAGGTACCTTAAGGTGGTTCTCAAATTTACTGCTCAACAATGCGAAACTTTCAGACACATTTTCTGACTCATTTTTAACTACAAAGGCATAAAATTGACAGGCCTGAGTATTGAAGGCATTTGGAAGCGAATAGCATTTCCATTTTTGATAAATTACGTACAGAGATAACAGAGACTCTTGTCACGTGACTGTACGTTTTTCTCCTTTCCTGTGATTCCGGTATGCGCTTCCGGAAATTCGATTCAAAACGCTAACTTTGGCAGTATTTTCTGAAAGATATATTACTTTTATCTAAAAAAAAACGACATTTACATGGTTTCTGAATAAGAATACCTGCCAATCTCACGCGTTTCCGAAAAGAAATGAATTTATAAATGTGTCAAAATGAAGCTCCTTTGGATTTGAGAAAAGCCTTAAAAATGACAGAAATATTTTCACAAATCTACTTTTTATTATACAGCTTTAAAATTTATCATGTTTTTTAACCCTTTATTCTAAATTACATTAATCTTTTAATGAACCCTTATTTAAATTTTGAAACGTCTGTAGAGACGTTGACTAAAACACTGTAAGTAATCGTTAATGTTTACTATTGTGTGTTTTCTATTATGCGAACACATAGTAATTTAAAATATACTGTAAAATGTTCCCATAAATATGCATGTAGTATTCATTAAAAGAATCTTAATTGTATGTCGAGAAAAAACGGAATTTTTTGTAGAAATTGAGTCGGGCCGGGCCTGTTTTCACTGATTTTTGTACGGGCCGGGCCAAAATAGCTTTCCTTCGGGCCTGGAAATTCCGGCCCGTGCAGACCTCTAAAGCCAATAGAGCCGATTCAATTATCATTGGTATATGAAACACCTTTGACGAAAGACAATAGTGCAATTTTATATAGGAATGACAAACAGAAAGCTTAAAACTAGAATCAAGCAGCATATAGCAGATATCAAATACAACAAGAAAAGTACAGCTTTGACCAGACTATGTAACAAAGAACCTTTACAGATTAATATTAAAAGTAGCAAAATAATTTTTCCATAAAGATTTCAGCTACCATCCATTATCCGAGAATCAATAGAGATCTTTTACGCAGTGAAACTATATGCAATGATTCAGCCTCCATGGTGCTTCCTAAAATTTGGAAAGAGATGCTCTACACAATAATGAAACAATACTGTAAAATAATTGAAGTTCACAAATATGCATTTTTAATATTGCAGTTCATTTCATTATGCATGAGATTTCGTGATTTTTGTTTACCAGTTTTTCTTTTTTTTTTTTTTTTTTTTTTTTTTTTTTGCGAAAATATTTGTATCAGTATAAATCTTGAGAATGTCGCCGTCAAAACAATGAAACATATCGACATGAACAAATACAGGTATTTATTTGCCTTGTAAATGTATTTTTATCACTTTTAGGAAATATTAAGTTTGTTTCGATGTTTTCGATGATTTTCATATATAGTTTATATAGAAGATTTGTTAAATTGAAGATCATTTGTAATAACATTAAATTTCGTTATTCACTTATGGCAATTACTGAGATCAAAATATGTCACGCTCGTTTTTAGATGCATGTACTTCAAATGTTTTTATTTTATTATTATTATTTATAAAAATTGGTTATCTAAAGACAAAGCGTCAAAACCTTCAAATGTTTGTGTACCTATATTTTCGAACATAACATTTTGATTTATTTATTGCTGACATTCTTCATTGCATTTGCTGTAGATTAAATCATTTTCCCCATAAAACCATTTAATATTATGTCAGAAAAGTAGTATAAAAATCTGAATATCTAAAAATATCAAGAGGTGCACATGTCTTTCAAATACCTTATTTTTAAAAGAACTATTTCTTGAAACTACATCGAACTTGGGAGGTCATTATTTTCAAAGTTATTAAATTTCTTTCGAATAAAAAATCCCTAGCGATTCAGAAAGTGTGTATGATAATTGAGAATACTGAGAGTCAGGCTCTGAATAACAATGATCGAGAAATTCAAACGTAGTTCACAAATTTGATACCAATAACAAAGTTTCCGATTTGTTCACGATAAATAGCTCCAGAATTTCTGAAAGAAGATGCTCGACACGTCAAGAGTTTTCAATTACGTTTACAAAGAAACGCTTTATAAAGTTTATCGGAAACATTTTTATATTTTTTGGAAAAATAGATAAAAATATATGCGATTGTATTTCCTTGTAAGCAAGTGTAAAGTTTTTTTCTTATTTAATTTGTGTCAATGATAAACTGCCAAAAATTGCTTCGTCTTAAGGATGTAAAAATAAATTCCTTAACTGCGTTAGAATATTGTAAGTTTGACACTTTTTAATTAGGAAGTAATTTTTAAACGTCGAATTGAAGAATATTTTAAAATGTATGAAAAAGTATTTTGCACTTGAAATGCATTTAAAGTGGTTTATTACACTCTAAAATTGGGAGGAGTGAAAAGTTCACTTTTTGAAAGAGTGACAGGCATTTTTACTCTTTTTGGAGTGAGTTTTATAAAAATACACTCCTTAGAGAGTGGAGTTTTCCACTCTCTAGAAAGGAGTGAGATGTCTCACTCCCGAAAGAAGAGTGACTTACGTGTGCATTGCTTGTTAACCAATCAGAGCAGCAAGGCGACGACACCCTTTAAAGATAAGAAAAATAGTCACTTTTTCGTCCGCCATTTTAAGATTAACAGATTAGGATATCATTAAAATTATTCTTTGGAATACATAAAATGAAGGTAAGTCTTGTTTAATTTTAAGCATTTATCCGTGTAGATATGTGGAATGTCCAAATTATGAGCTAAATAGTTGTATGTTTGTATAGCAAATGATTGATCGTGGAGTATTCATAAGTGATTGTGAGATTTCTTCATGTAGCCATCTGAAATGTAATTGTTTTAAGGGGACCGGGAAAGCCGTATCTCCGCCATGTTAAATTCACCAACTTTATGTACCTTTTTCTCAGAAATGGTGAAAGATAGAGGTCTAGATTTTTTAGAGTAGTTTGAATAACAGGCTTTACGTTTTTTAACTGACCATTTTCGTTCTAAAGTGATTGTGAGATTTCTTCATGTAGCGGACTGAAATGTAATTATTTTAAGGGGACCGGGAAAGCCGTATCTCCGCCATGTTAAATTCACCAACTTTATGTACATTTTTCTCAGAAATGGTGAAAGATAGATGTCTAGACTTTTTAGAGTAGTTTGAATAACATGTTTTACGTATTTTAACAGACCATTTTCGTTCTAAGTAAAATTCAAAATTAATTATTAATTATTTATTGAAAGTTATTTTTAAATTAGCACTTTTTAGTAAGATTTCACTGCCTAAAATAAATAATTCTCAACAAATCATTAAATCCCTGTCTATACAATATAACATAGTATAAGTATTAAAAAAATCTGATTTCTTATGTTTAATAGATATTGAAACAAGTTGGAAATTGCTCACCAAACGTGGCAAATGAGGTGCGTTCGTACTATAACTAGTTTTAGAAATATTTTTTGCACCGCATATTGTACTGAATGTATATTTTAGTGCAATACATAAGTGCATATCCATTTCATTCTGTTCTGAAAGGCTGTAACATCATTAACATGCACTTAAAGTATTTTTTTCCCATTGGCCGTCATGTAACGGAAAACTTTTGACTGTCCTTGTAATTAAACTATGCATCCGATCTTCCTGAAATTTGAAGTGAGTCTACAAAATTTTGCAACAAACATATATTTAAAATTTTAGATCATTCGGAAGGCTGTAACATCATTAAAATGTACTTGCAATAATTTATTCCCATTGGCCGTAATGTAACGGAAAACTTTTGACTGTCCCTGTAATTAAACTATACATCCGATTGTTATGAAATTTGAAATGACTCGACAAAAGTTTGCAACAATTATATATTTAAAATTTCAGATCATTCGGTTGGGTAGTTTTTGCTCTGTTATATGCGGGTGTTGAATTCAGACCCTTATCTCCGGGAGGGATTTCTGTGGTTCCGGAGGGGGGGGGACATTATAGAGTTCCGGGGGGGATTGCACTTTTGACCATTGAAAACACAAAATCTCAAATCTTCCGGAGGGGAAATGCCCCCCCCCCCCGGGCCACCCCCTGAAATCAACATTGACAGACAGACTAAACGACGAATATAGGGGCTACGTATTTATATAATTACGAACGCACCTAAAAAAGGAACATAAACATGAAAAATCCAAGTTTTGAGAAAAAGTCGATTAAAGATTTATTGCCATTAAGCTGTGAAGTACTCTTAGAAAGAATGAATAATTTCAACACTTATTTTTTATATATATAAACATGTGTGACACATCGTTGGAAAGAAAAGT
Source organism: Maratus speciosus (assembly GCA_963932465.1). NCBI lineage: Eukaryota > Metazoa > Arthropoda > Arachnida > Araneae > Salticidae > Maratus > Maratus speciosus. The sequence goes on along the minus strand of OZ010796.1, from coordinate 440,041,142 downwards.
TTAAACTATTTAATGATATAAAAAAATAAAAATCACTTTTTAGGTGCGTTCGTGGTTATATAAATACGTAGTACCTATAGTCGTCGTTCAGTCGGTCTGTCTGTCCGTCTGCCCGCATATAACAGCGCAAAAACTACCCAACCGAATCGTTTGAAATTTAAAATATATAATTGTTGTATAAGTCTGTCGCGTCACTTCAAATTTTATGAAAATCGGATGTATAGTTTAATTACAGGGACAGTCAAATTTTTCTGTTACATTACGGCCAATGGGAAAAATTATTTCAAGTGCATTTTAATGTTGTTACAGCCTTCCGAATGGTCTGAAATTTTAAATAGGGCAGATGTGCCAGTAATGGTCACCCTTTGATGTTTTTGGTTCATAAAAAAATAAGTAATAAATATTTAACTTTAATTAATTTTTTTAAATTTCCCCTTGCACGTTTTATAAAACTGGAATATTGTTAACACTTTTAATCAAACCAATTAGGAAGTAGAAAATAATGTTTCAAAGTTTTGCTGTTTTTCTGTGAAAATCTTAATGAAGAGGCTAAGAGCTGGCTTCGTTTATTTAATTTATATATTATTTATTTTCTCGCAAAATTTGAATGCTTTTGTTTGAGTAGCAATAGAAAACTTAGACTTTTATATACTAATGGTCATTTACGAAATTTCATTTATTTTTAAGGTTTTAAGAGTTAATTACTAGAATGGTTAATTAGTCATTTTCACCCAAACTTTTTAAATAGCTGCATTTAAGATAGTTTATGTGATTAATAAAATTTCAATATTTTATTCTTTTTTTTATGTATATATACTTTCTATTTTAAAATCTGGCAATCAAACCAGCTAGGTAGTAGAAAATATTGTTTACGAGCACAGCCAAAGACGGGCTCATGGGGCTTAATACCTCTCCTTTTAAATAAAAGCAATTAAGTTACAGAAGCTATTAAAAATCTATTTTCTGTGTAAAATGTTTGGTTATACTTATCTGAAAAAAAAGAAGAAAAAAAAGTAATATTCCTTAATTTATAGGCAATATTCATGAAACTGGTAAATCTGCAGATCAGTGGCCTCAAACATCAGTTCTACAGTTTTATTTTGAAATTATTTTACTTAGCATTTAAAATATTCAACTCACAATATCATTTCTTTCATATTTGCAATATTAATTATTATAAATGATACATCAAGTAGTCTCTGGAAGATTAATTGTTAAAAATAGCGAGACAAAACTAAACATCACTAACATTCCAAAACTTTTTTTTTTATTATTATTACCTTTTAAATCCCCCACTGTTTCAATAATTTAATAGCTGTAATTACCTGATATTTAGTATTTTAAACTATCCATCTAAAATAATTAAAGCATTGATCGTCTGATAATTACAATGATTGATGCAAACAGTAAATGATCATCACAAATATTTTATTAATTACTGGTATCCTTATTGTTAAATTTATTTGAAAATAACCATTTTGCTTCATTAGTATGTTTTCATTAAATTCTGGTTCTAAATACAGTCATAAAAACAATTATATTTATTACTTTTTATGGGGTGTCCATTACTGGGCCAGAGGGTGTCCATTACTGGGCTTTTGGGTGTTTTTGTATATTTCTGTTATTTAAAATTAAATTTCGATTCACATTGGGAAATGAGACTATAAGAATGGTTAAATATTGTTGATAGATTAATATAATATTGAAAAAACTGGAATGTAATAAATATAACTATTAATAAAAAAATAATTTTAAAAGAAATTCCTTAAGAGTGTCCATTACTGGCACATCTACCCTATTTAATTGTTGCAAAATTTTGTCGAGTCGTTTCAAATTTTATGAAAATCGGATGTACAATTTAATTACAGGGAGTCAAAAGCTTTCCGTTAACTTTAAGGTCAATGGGAAAAAATTATTCCAAGTGCATTTTAATGATGTTACAGTCTTTTGAACAGAATTAAATTGATATGCACTTATAAAGTTCACCAAAATATACATTCAGCACAATATGCGGTGCAAAAAATATTTATAAAATTAGTTATAGTACGAACGCACCCCATTTGCCACGTTTGACGAGCAATTTCCAACTTGTTTCTATTTCCGAGGTCAATCTTTTCCTATAAAACAGATAAAATCTATTTTGCTCATATTCACAAAATACAATATCTACGCGAATAAAAAAATTAAATTAAACATGGCTTATCGCGTCATTTCATTAATAAGTATTGTATTAATTTCATTTTTCAGCAATGACGGACGAAAATTAGAAATCAGGATTAAGTTAAGGAATATGTTTAAAAGAAAAATATATACATATTCCAGAGAACTTAAAAGTTTAACTTTAGACTCCATGTTCATATTAAATAAAACAAAAGCAAATGACAGCGGATAATATATATATATACATTCTTAATATTTAAATCATGCTTAGAGCTTATTTAAAAAAGATGTGAGTTTATAAGTACTGTTTTTTAAATGGAAAAATTAAAATATTTTAGAACAATAGGACTTTGCAAAAATAGCAATAATTTAAAGAAAAAGTACGGTTTTATATTTAAAACAAAAATTAAAATCAAATCAAACATTGTTAAACATATAACATCCGCTGATTAAAAAGTTATTAATAAAACTTTAAAAGTAATATCTTCATAGGGCATGCAATAAAAGCAAACAAAAAGGATAAGATTGGAATAAAATATTTTAGTTTATTACTATTAGTAATCTAATTTAAATTCGTATGTAACTTTAACTGAATTTTTCCATAAAGTTCAATTAGTGTTACAAACTATGAATTAAATAAATATTGCTAATAAAGTATTTTATTCCAATCTTTACTACGCTTGTATTTATTTTCATTGCATGCTGTAAAAGATGCGATTCTTTTAAAATGACCATAGAAGCGAAAAAAAAAAGGACTACATAAATAATGAACTTTCACTTTTATGAAAGAGTGACTATTCACTCCTACCAGGGGTGAAAAACCGCACTCCTTTAGCAAGAGTGAATAGTCACTCCTCCGAAAAAGTGATTATCCACCCCTGTTTAGAGTGAATATTCACTTTCCAGGAGTGACTATTCACTCTTTCAGAGAGTCAAAAATTTCACTTTTGCTCAGAGTGAATAGTCACTCTAAAGTGGTTGGGCATATTTTGCCTCTGCAATAGAGTGACTATTCACTCCTCTGGAGTGAATAGTCACTCCTTTTTATTTAGAGTGTAAGATACAAAATTACAAAACCAAACTCATATGATGTTTGAAATCAATCCTACAAGAAATTCTGTAAACAAATTATTGTTTAACAATAAATTTTTCGTGACAAAATGAAAGAGATTTAATTCCCTGACAAAACTATCAATATTTCAGTTTTTTGCTTTGATTACATCCTTGTATTTGTAAAATAGAAAGTGACCGTTTTTCTGACTGTAAAGACGTCTGTGGAGTTAGGGAACACTTCCTCCACCTACCTTCGTAACAATTAATGGGCTAAACACCAGTCTACAAGGTCTGTCCAGTAAGTAATGAGACTGATTCCATAAAATTCGTTTATTTTAAGATAATTTAACAGACAATGTTCTTCCAAATTGCCTCCTCCCGCATTAATACATCGTTACCAACAACTGTGCACCTTATGCATACCCTTGTGGAAGTCTTCAACTAGAATGCTGCTCAGAACGTGCGTTACGTTTTTCTGCAAGTTCTCCAGATTGTCAAAACGGTGTCCAGCTTGCCTAGATTTTAACCGAGGGAATAGAAAAGAGCCCAGCAGTGACAGATTGTGGCTGTACAGTGATTGGAGCAACGTTGTAATGCTGTATTTTACCAGGGAATGAGTCACTTTGAACGATGTGCTGGAACCAGCTTGTCAGAAATTTTCCGCTTTTGAGATTCGTCCGTGACAATTTGATGCATAATCGAATTCGTAAATCCCAATATCTCTGCAATTATTCGGATACTCATCCGACTATGTGGGACTAGAAGCAGTCACATTTTAGCCACATTCTCTGGAGTTAGGGAACTTGATGGACACCCAGCGCGTTGTTCGTCATCGATGTCCTCTCTTCCGCCTTTGACGGTTTTGTGCCGCCTAAAAAATCCTTCCCTAGGCTTTTTTTTAAATGGGAAGCCTCTCAGTAGCCGATTTGTTTAGTTTTACACAAAACTTTATTTCGTATATCTGCTAGACAGTCCACGTCATTCTGAAAACCTAACGCCTCATTCAAACACGTGTCTGCTTCACTAGCGATCTGTGCGCTGCCAAGGCTCAAGGCCAACTGACTTCCGCTAGAATCTGTAGCTGACAGCCCCCACCTCGCGTATCGCTCGGAAACTCCGTCGCTTTGGTCTTCGGCTTGGCGCGAAAAATTCAGTTTCTTTACTTAATGGGCAGACCATGTAGCTTATGTATAATGTGTATTACGTCATATATCTCACCGATACAATGACAACAATAATGTAATATTTTGAAGATAATGATGTCAAAATGTACTCCCTAGTACATTCTGCCAAAGTTCTGTTCGGATACGATTATTATAAGAATGTGAAAGAAACTTTTTACTGCAACTATTTCCCTTTAAATCTATCAGAGTTGCAATTTTTAAATTCGTTTTTTCTATGTTTGAAACTTTCCATTATATAAGTTTGATCAAAACGTTTAAATTGCAACATATATTATTTGAATCGCTTTTTCAAGGTGCGTACACTCCTCTTAATTTCCTAGAGATCCGGAAGCACTTTTTCTAATTAAAAAATTTCTATTTATTATTTAATACACAGAATTCGTAATCACTTTATTGGATAACAGAATTTTTAAAAAGTTTCCGCAATTAAAAAAGATGCAAATTTCTATAAAATAATTATTGTACAGCTGGACAACTACGCTCACACGCCCATATGGGTTTACAATCAATTATAATATTAAAAGTTATTAATTTCTTTTATTTTGAGATAATTTAAACATTGTATACATTAACAAGAAGTAATAAATGAAAATATTATTGCTTATGTTCTTGTTTAGAAGAGAGAGAAATTATGTCACTCAGAATACCGAAATTTCAAATAAAAATTTTAAGAAAAATCGATCCTGCCATCTATTTCTTTTTTTCACAAGTGTTCTTAAACTTCATCTAAGGATTACTTATAATAAAGCAGTAAAAATACTAACCCTTTCAGGCCCGAATTTTTATTTACAAGAGGAAAATTCTGAATTTCTGGAATTAAGGTTATTTTTATCTAATATAAACATAAATATAATTAAAAAATATATTTAACATTTTTAATATATTTTTTTAAACGATGCCATTTGGCATCATTGGGATCAAACGGGAATATTACATGAACTGCTCATGATGCCATTTGGCATCATTGGAATCAAAAGAAAAAGAAAATATACATTCAATTCTTAATGTGTGTTCACTTTTTAATGTCCATTTTATGTATAATTTTATTTACCGAAGTTCCAGGTTTTTGGCAAGAATAGAGATTTGTTTGATACACTAAGGTGGTGGTTGGTTTTGTTCATGACGGCCAATTATCCACACGAGAGATATATGCCCGAGGGAGGGATGCCCTCAGTGGGGGTCTTTTTAAAGGAACCTAGCCCGTATTTATGCAAGGATAACCATGATTCGATGAAAAACACGGAAAACTCCGAACAGTTAGACCGACGAACGCGATTGGTTCCGAGCCAGCACTCCCCGACTATCAGATTTGCCAGCGAAATCTCTCAGCCACTTGATACACTAAGTTATCTGTAACTTATTCGTCACAAAATAATTTAAAGTACTCCTAGGGACTTTATTAAAATTTCAACAGGAGGCAATGAAGAAGTTTCTATAAATATAGTGTCAAATGGTTCAATATTCTTATCTTCTATTTGATCTACATTTTCAACTTCAACTCCTAATACTTATTACCTACAGAAATAGCAACTGGCCGACTGAATCATTTGTATCCATATCAAGAATATTGAAAATTGGGTATCCACAGAAAACTCCGAACAGTTAGGCCGACAAGCGCGACAATTGGATTGGGCAGCCACGCAATCAATTGTCGCAATAGTGCACGAAATCATCTGCATTTGATAGATTGCGTGCACTTTCACTGTCCTCTTCGTCAGATTTTTCAATTTCTGTATCAGAGAGATCATCAGTCCTTAGTAAATAAATGCTCTTTCTATTGGTACAAATTTATAGTGATAATTTTTTATAGTGTACAAATAAAATTTACAGTGATAATAATTTAAAGTACTCATAGGGACTAAACTACAAATAAAATTTACAGTGATAATAATTTAAAGTACTCATAGGGACTAAACTACAAATAAAATTTATAGTGATAATAATTTAAAGTACTCATAGGGACTAAACTACAAATAAAATTTATAGTGATAATAATTTAAAGTACTCACAGGGACTAAAATTTCAACAGGAGGCAATGAAGAAGTTTCTATAAATATCGTGTCAAATTGTTCGATATTCTTATCTTCTAATTGATCTACATTTTCAACTTTAACTCCTAATACTTATTACCTACAGAAATAGTAACTGGGCCGACTGAATCATTTGTATCTAGATAAAGAATATTGAAAATTGGGCATCCACGGAAAACTCCGAACAGTTAGGCCGACGAGCACGACAATTGGATTGGGCAACCACGCAATCAATTGTCGCAATAGTACACGAAATCATCTTCATTTCATAGATTGCGTGCACTTTCACTGATCTCTTCGTCAGATTTTTCAATTTCTGTATCAGAGAGATCATCATTCCTTAGTAAATAAATGGCTCTTTCTATTGATAAAAACTCTTTTTTTCGTTTTGGCATGCTAAATGGTAAAGGATTTTTTTTCCTTTCAAAAAACTACCAAATCAGATAAGAAATCAAAAGAGAGAGTTAAGTTGAAAATATCTATCAAGTCCTAGTGATGACATTTGGAATCATGTATATTTTTTATGTATTGTTACTGAAATAAAAATACAATTGTTGAAAATTGTAAATTCATACATATTACAACTTATATTTAAAAAATTGTAATTTTTATAAAATAATCTTTTCAAAAAAAATATATTAACCGACTTCAAAAAAGCACTAAAAAGAATTAAATAGTTCTTTAATCTTCTCTAATAACGAAACGTTATCTATTAACTGCATATCGGACATCATGTATCGGCATAAAAACGTTCAATTTAATACATAGAATTTAATATCTACCAAACATGGATTTTCGACAGAATATTTTTTACAAAAGATTAATTTACATATTTATGATTTAATTTACGAATATATACATATAAAAAGTAATCAATTACTTTTTGAAGTTGGTGCCAACCTATCTTAAGTATAGTAAAATTGCGAATATATTGTAGCTATTACCATGAATAAAGTGATGATGGAAAATTTTATACAAAATTTTAAAAAATGCTCTATTACTTCAGCAAATTATTTGTTTAATCATTATCGATTGTGAACGTTTGGCACCAACTTCAAAAAGTAATTGATTACTTTTTATATGTATATATTCGTAAATTAAATCATAAATATGTAAATTAATCTTTTGTAAAAAATATTCTGTAGAAAATCCATGTTTGGTAGATATTAAATTCTATGTATTAAATTGAACGTTTTTATGCCGATACATGATGTCCGATGTGCAGTTAATGGATAACGTTTCGTCATTAGAGAAGTTTAAAGGACTATTTAATTCTTTTTAGTGCTTTTTTGAAGTCGGTTAATTTTTTTTTTTTTTTGAAAAGATTATTTTATTTCTTACTTTTTAGTTATTCATACCGTAACACATAATTATCCGGATTTCAACATCTGCTGAACAAGTAAATTATTTGTCAAATAAATTATAATTTACAAAAATTATTTTTTAAACAAATAGTTTTTAATAAATTCTTTATAATTTCATTAGAAGTATTGATTTTATTAGCATTTAATATTTATATATTTTTTAAACAAGTACATTATATTCACAACAGTCTACATTCATTTATTTATTGATCACATACACCTGACTTGTGTGCTTGACATAAGGGGCCCGCTTATAAGCCATCGTTAATATACAAGGACAAAATAGCACAAGCACTTTGAGCTTTGAAGATGGGGTGGGGTTTCTAGATAGCACAAGGAAATTTACACTGCTGGCCACACAAAATGCAACACCCGGAAGGAAGGATGCAACTCATGTGAAATTTACATCATACGTTTGCGGCGATGAAATATGCAAATCATTAGCATTGCAGCGCAGACGCACATCATAGGCGACCGTAGCACCACTCGAAAGCGCTATATAAGGGGAGAACAGATTAGCGATTTGAAGTACGGTAATTGTTTTTTCGTGCGTTTTTCTGCGTAAGCTGTTTACCTATGCCTCGTGGAAGACATCGAGCGTCTTTTGACCAAGTTTCGGAATTCGACCGAGGAAGAATAGCAGCCTATAGGGATTGCGGATTATCCTTCAGAGAAATCGGTCAACGTGTTGGACGAAACCAAGCATCTGTGATGCGGATCTGTAATCGTTCGATCCAGGAGGGAACGACGGACCGACGGGGCCAATCGCACCCATCTCATTGCACCACTGCCCGTGATGATAGGCGGATTGTGCGCATGGCAGTGATGGATCGCGCAGCCACATCACGAACCATAGCACAACAGATTCAGTCTCCTACGCATCATTCGGTGTCCGCTCGTACCATTCAACGCCGTTTGCAGCAGAGTGGAATGTCCGCAAGGCGTCCATTGCTTCATTTACCCCTGACTGGAAACCACAGGCGTTTGCGCCGCGAATGGTTCGAGGAACGGCGGACATGGACAACGGAATGGAACGACATTGTGTTTACTGACGAATCCCGCTTCTGCCTGCAACATCACGATGGTCGGATTCGAGTTTGGAGGCACCGTGGTGAGAGGCTGCTGAACTGTTGCGTTATGCATCGCCACACTGGTCCTGCACCCGGTATCATGGTTTGGGGTGGTATCAGATTTCACTGCCGCACACCTCTAGTACGTATTGCCGATACACTGAACAGCCAGCGCTACATCTCTGAGGTGTTGGAGCCCATGGTCCTCCCATACATTCAGCGATTGCCATCAGCCATATTCCAACAGAATAATGCACGACCACACGTGGCACGCAATGTTCAAGAGTTCTTCTTTGCCCATCAGATTGAATTGCTTCCATGGCCTGCTTGTTCTCCCGATCTATCGCCAATTGAAAACGTGTGGTCCATGCTTGCGCAACGACTGGCCCGGGATACACCACCCGCTGCTACACCAGATCAACTTTGGCAATATGTGGAAGCCGCATGGACTGCTGTACTCCAAGGAGACATCCAAAGCCTCTTTGATTCTATTCCGAGGCGTGTGGCCGCGGTTATAGCCAACAATGGCGGCTACTCTAACTACTGATTTTGTCATCATCCACGCGTTACAAGAGGCTGTAATTTTGATCGTTTGATCTTTGTACAGCATGCTATCTGCCAAATAAATTTCGCTGTGATATCTCTGTTCCTTCTTGGTGTTGCATTTTGTGTGGCCAGCAGTGTACAACACCAGATAATTACATCTGGGAGCTCCACAAAGAGTGTGCAACGGAAACAGCGGGTTTGAACCCGCAGCCCAACAACGCTCTTAAGCGATTAGTGGTATGGTGCCTTAACCATTCAGCCACAGTCTACATTCAAGAATTATTTTTTGTAAGACTCCGTTGTCAAGAAGCAAAATGCAGACTATGTAGCAATATTTGTATTGACTTTTCAAGTATATTGACCAGTACCCAGATATATTTTTCGTTATTAGCGAAATGAGATTGATCAATCAGAAGCCTGCCTTTTTGCGAACTTATAACTTTTATGGAGCGTGTCCTTTTAAATTAAAAAAATTCTTCTATCAAATAAAACAAAATTTTCTGCACTAAAATTCTAGCATCCAAAAAGCTGTAGACATATCAGGTTTGAAAATGTGGTCCAGGGTCCACCGTGGCTGATTGGTCAAGGCATCACTCCGCTAATCGCTTGAGAGCGTAGGTGGCTGCGGCTTCGAATCTCGCTGTCTCCGTTGCACACTCTTTGTGGAGATCCCGGATGTAATTCTGTGGTGCTGTAAAATTCCTTGTGCTATCTCCTTCCTGTATATTGACGATGACTTATAAGCGGGCTTGACGCAAAGCACACAGGTCAGATATGTGCATTCAATAAACCAATCATGTGGTCCATAATTCTACATTATTCTTTTCCGATAATCTCCATCAATTGTTTCCTCATGTAAGGCGCCTCTATTTGAGAGTTGTGACACACAATGTTCAGACTCTGTTTATACATACGTGTTTGGCAAAACACTATGGCAAAACTAGACATTTTCTATCCCAGACTTTGGCGATACTCGCTTGGACAAGTTTGATTATATGAGTGGCGGACAATTTAACAAGCATTAGTTTGGCAACAATGGCAAGCTCTTCAAGATTCATAGCGATAGCTTTTGTCCAGAATCTATCAATCAATAATTTTTTTCCGTATGTGGCCATTCTCATACCATACTCTCCATTCTTAGGCAGTAAAGACGTCAGAAATGAGCGCCAATGATTAGGTGTATCGTCTGTATCTGATAACCGAAGACAGTGCTATAGCGACAAGAATACATAGTGTGGAAATTGGATATCTCTGTAATATTTTAAAAAGTGCTAAAATATTGTATCCCTTAAATATGCAACTAAGGTGTTGCAATATACAGATCGCAGAGACATCTGCAGGATATTTTCTACAACTGCAAGGTATTGCTAGTCTATACAGTGTAATACTAGTAATACGAAAATCCCGCAGACGTCGCTGCGATCGACACTTGGCATTTTTGCAGTATCGTCTCACATTTAAGGGATAAAAAAATTTAGCACTGTTTGGATAGCATATTTCCACACTAGGTATTCTAGACGCTGTAACAGTGCTGCTACACATAAGAAGGCACTTTTATGTGTACTGCACTGTTTAAAATCTGCAGCTTTAGCTGCATAGTCACTCCGCCGCTTTTATAGAATATTTCTAATCTGACAATTGAGATAACCCCGTAGCATATTCAAGTAATCGTTTTCTATAAAAGCGGTGGAGTGACTATGCAGCAAACGCTACAGATTTTTAACTACAGCGTCTAGAATACCTAGTGTGGAAATATGCTATCCAAACAGTGCTAAACATTTTTATCCATTAAATGTGCGAAGATACTGCTAAAATATCAAACGTCGATCGCAGCGACATCTGCGGGATTTTCGTATTACTAGTATTACATTGTATAGACTAGCAATACCTTGCAGTTGTAGAAAATATCCTGCAGATGTCGCTGCGATCTGTATATTGCAGCAGCATCGTTGCATATTTAAGGGATACAATATTTTAGTGCTTTTTTATTACAGAGATAGCCGATTTCCACACTATGTATTCTAGTCGCTATATTTTTAACAATGTCTATATGGATGCACTTTGTAGTGCACCGACTAATGGAGACACTTTGCTGAACTCTGATGTATAAGGCCACTTTACTATTGAATGGAGGATATTCCATCTACGATTTAATGATGTGGTCAAGGTTAAAAACTTCTAGCGTGAAGAAGGGAAGGCTCCGTAGACGTAATGAAAAACCCTCGCCAGCCAGTGAAACAGTCCATGCGGAAAGCAGTAGTAGCCTCCCTTCTTATCAGTTAGAAGTTCTTTGGGTAAATTACCGGTATCACGTGACTTTTTCAGCCTCGAACCCAGATTTGGAATAAAGTTCATTGTAAGCTTTTTGATACTCACTTCCGATGTCGGTTAGCATCGTTACAGCGTTTGGAATACCTAGTGTGGAAATATGCTATTCAACCAGTGCTAAAAGAATTTATCACTTAAATGTGTGACGATACTGCTAAAATGCCAAGTGTCAACCGCAGCGACATCTGCGGGATTTTCGTATTACTAGTATTACATTGTATAGACTAGCAATACCTTGCAGTTTAATTCAACCATTTTTTAAGATATAAGCAAAAGAACAAATTTTCAGAAACAAAAACTGCTCCAGAATCTTTGTATAAAGGCCAAACACATAAAAAAAAATCTTTTTCATTTTCCAATTTTTTAATACTTCATTTTAAATTTTAAAATACATTTTTTTAAATGGCAACCCTTTTGAAACAAGATGGTGAATGAAGCTGGCCAACGAACTCGGTCGAGAAATTGGTATGTACTATGTACAGGCCAAGTTACATCCAAATCGGTTCATAAATACGCCTGTTATCGCATGACAAAAACCAGGTCGTTTTAAAAAGTCCTTCCGGCCAATGCCGGGAGGAAGAGGTAGCTTTCATATTCCTTATTTTAAAAAAGCCAACTTATATTATCCAAACACACGAAGCTCAATTTAGTGGAAACCGAATATAGAAGATTCAATACTAATTTTTATCAATACTAAATCATTATGAATGAGAATTTCGCGAAATTAGTCAGCAATATCCAAGCTGCATTTATTTAAAGTAACTTATAATTGGCTGCCAAATTCGGCGATTTCTTAAAGTGCCTGCCATTTTAAGACAACATGGTGGATGAGGCTAACCAGTGAACTTGGTCGAGACCTTTAGTAATTGCTGTGCACATGCTCACTCACATCGGAATCGATTGATATATACGAGTGCTGCCGCAGGCAAAAAATCAGATTTTTCAAAATGTCACCCACATTAGATATTGAAATTGCTATATCTGAGCCATTTTTTAAGATAAAGACAAAACAAAAAATGCTCCTGAATCCTTATATCAAGGTCAAATACTTAAGAAAGAAACCTTTTCAATTTCTAACTTTTTTGCACCTCACTTTAAATATAATTTTTTTTTAATTTAATGGCCGCCATTTTGAAACAAGATGGCTGATGAAGCTGGCCAGAGAACTTGGTCGAGATATTGATGTATACTACCCACATGCCTTCTTACATCGAAATAGGCGAATACGTGTGTTATCGCGTGACAAATACAAGATCGTTTCAAAATGTTAGCCATGCTAGAAATTCAAAGAGCGATAATTCAACCATTTTTTAAGATATAAACAAAAGAACAAATTTTCAGAAACACAAACTGCTCCAGAATCTTTGTATCAAGGCCAAACACATAAAAAAATCTTTTTCATATTTCAATTTTTTAATACCTCATTTTAAATTTAATTTTTTTTTAATGGCAACCCTCTTGAAACAAGATGGCGAATGAAGCTGGCCAACGAACTCGGTCGAGACATTGGTATGTAGTATGTACAGACCAAGTTACATCCAAATCGGTTCATAAATACGCCTGTTATCGCGTGACAAAAATCAGGTCGTTTTAAAATGTCAGCCACAATAGAAATTCAAAATGCTATAACTCAGCCATTTTTTTAGATATAGACAAAACAAAAACTGTTCTGGAATCTTCGTATTAAGGAGAAGCACATAAAAAAAAATCTTTTTCATTTTCTAATTTTTTGGTATCTCATTTTAAATTTTAATTTTGTTTTAATTTTTTAAATGGCCGCCATTTTGAAACAATATGGCGGATGAAGCTGGACAACGAACTCGGTCGAGATATTTGTATGTACTATGTACACACCAAGGTACATCCAAATCGGTTCATAAATACGCCCGTTATCACGTGACAAAATTCAGGACGTTTCAAAATGTCAGCCACGCTAGAAATTCAAAATGCTATAACTCAGCCATTTTTTAAGATATAGACGAAACAAAAAATGCTCCCGAATCTTTTTATCAAGGTCAAACACAGAAGAAAATATATTTTTTCAATTTTCAATTTTTTGGCTCCACATTTCAAATTTAAATTTTTCTTAAAAAATTAATTGGCCGCCATTTTTATACAAGATGGCGGCTGAAGCTGGCCAACGAACTCTGTCCAGACATTGGTATGCACTATGTATAAACGAAGTTATATCCAAATCGGTTCATAAATACGCCTTTTATCGCGTGACAAAATTCAGGACGTTCAAAATGTCAGCCACGCTAGAAATTCAAAATGCTATAACTCAGCCATTTTTTAAGATATAGACGAAACAAAAACTGCTCCGGAGTCTTTGTATAAAGATCAAATACATAAGAAAAAATATTTTTCCATTTTCAATTTTTTGGTACCACATTTCAAATTTAAATTTTTTTAAAAATTTTTAAATGGCCGCCATTTTGAAACAAAATGGCGGATGAAGCTTGCCAACGAACTCGATTGAGACATTGGTATGTACTATGTACACACCGAATTACATCCAAATCGGTTCATAAATACGACAGTTACAGTGTGACATAGGTCAGATATGTATATATATTTATCAATTTTGAACGGAGGGTGGTTTCGGGGTCTGGGGGTCATGATCGATGAAAATATACCAAATTTTTTTTAAATCGCTTTCCTCCGAACGGCTGCAATAGGTAGCTTTTTGTAATGAAAGCTACCTAAAAAAAAGTTAAAATGTTGTACAAATACTGCATAAACACAAGTTTAAAATCCACAGATTAATAAATAACAATATAAAATCATTTCAGTACAAAATCTTCAAAAACGGAATTCTCGTCATCTGCTCTTGAGTCATACGATTGCTATTCCATAGCCTCTTTCACATAGATTTGAAGCTGTCTGGGACCTTTTATATTAGTAAGTGATGTGTTAAGTTATAATTTCTTCTTTTTCCTCACCTCTGTTTTCGACTGCGAAGACGCTTGATAAGTGGTCTTCTTTCTTTCTTTCTGTTCGCAAGACTTTTGTTTTACATTCTCAGTTAGAAAAGTATCAGGTTTCTGCAATGTGTTTGTAGATGAAACAGAAGATTTATCTGTTTTATGTTCGGTTGACTTTTTGGATTGGGTTGAAGATTTTTGTGGTCGAGTTGTTAAGTATTCTGTTTTAACAGTTTCTGAGGATGATTGCAAAAGTTCTAATTTTGGGTTAACATATCGACTAGTTGTACAATAAACATCACGGGTTTTCTATTTGAAATGCTGGATGAATGTTTTTGTTGCTGAATTACTTAGTAGAAAAGAGAAGTCAGTTTGGGTACTTATGTGCCTTTAGTTTTGATTGCTGCCTGAGTAAACTAGAGTAAGAGACACCAATAGATGTTGTTATGGATTCAACAAGTTCGCGAGCTTCAGGGTAAGAAAGCTTTTGGGTTGGTTTAACATTATTTCTTTTTCAAGGATCCAGTCTAAGCAAGAGAGAGAGTAGACTGCATGGTCACCTTTACAATTTGCATGGCGTTCACCTTTTTCATAGAGTTTACTGTCAAGTCCAGATTCTGTACAACGTGCGTAGGTAACAGAACCACGACAGGTTGTCATACTACGGCTATAATGTTTTCATTTAAAACAACGGAGAGAGTTAGGAATAAAAGGCCAAACTGGACAGCTAAGGTAGCCAGCTTTAATTCTAGTTAGTAAAATAGGACTATTCAGTATTAGAATAATGTGCTTTGCATGAAGTACTTGCCCATTCTGACGGATAGTAATACAACGTGAATCTATGAAATTTTGTTCTTGTTCGACGGTGTTTTTCTGAGCAGTTAAATTTCCACCTAAATTGAATCCTGTATATAAAACGAGTTTTTATATTTTATAATCATGTACAGTAATAATCATTTTTTGTATCTTTTGTAAGACAATTTGAAAATTATGCTTTAGAATAGTCAGGGCTCGCACATTTCCTAAAATTTTCGCACTTTGCTACCAGTAAATTAAAACAATAACCTTTGATGAATAATTTTATTACATATGTTAAAGGAATCTACGAGGAAGGATTCTTATTTAAATTACTGGTGGCACAGTGCGAAAATTTTAGGAACGGTGCGAGCCCTGAATAGTGTAAAAAAGAAAGGGATAACGTTTCCTTACATAGCTGCCCGTTTTTACGGTTCTTTGTTACCACTAAAATTTAACAGCAATTTTTGAAATATTCTTTTTCGTACAGACTCGATAGCTCCGTGGTAGAGCATCTCCCTGCTATGCAAAAGATCCGCAATTCAATCCTTGGCGTCAGAGCTTGGAATTTTTTTCTCGGGAAGAGATTTCATTATCTAAAAGATTCAATTTTATAGAATTTTTGTAATTTTTTTTTTTTGCATTTTAAAGCCAAAAATTGTTGTAAAATATTTTCTCAATTATTTTTTTTTTACTCAAAAATTCTTTTTTTTTCCCTCTTGAGAATTAACAAAATTTTAAAATGACTATATTTTATTGTCCGATGAATTTAATTAAAAGAACTTTCATATTTTTTTGTCATTTTGAGGGCTTCGTTTTTTTTAGTTGAAATTAAATCATGTAATTAAATATTATTTTCAGATATACAAGCATATGCATTACAATTGTCTAAAAAGTAGTTCTTGAATATAGGTAATTTAATTAAAACAATATCTTCCAATTGTAATAATCATAAAATTTTATTTAATAGTGCTGACATCTATGTTTTTATTAAAAATATTTAAGTATTTAATAATAACATATTAACGATTTTGATTTATTAATTAAAGGATAAAGTGTTTTGAAATGAATATTAAACGAAACCCTCTGTGCGACTTCGATCACTTTTACCCACTTGTTTCAGCTTCAGTTCGTTATATGGCGGTTTTACCCTATTATAAATACAGTGTTGACAGCAAGCCATTGGGATAATCGTCGTTCTTCAGAATTCACTTCAAGCATCAGATACCGATATGTTATAATACAGTGAGTAAAATTACACTAGAAAGACTAATTTTAAAATTAAAATGCCTTAACATTTTTAGCTTGGTGGAATTTATGATGCTTTTAACAGGATGTTCTGTTGTACAACAGAAATTTTTGACTTCATTAATAGCAGAAAATTTTTACAATTTCCGCTATTAGTCGCATTAAGATTTTTAATGATAATAAAAATTAATTGGTAAAAATTTCTGATCTGAAATACGAAGGTCAAACTTTTAAAAAAGACTTTGTACGATCTACATACATTGTACGGTCCTTGATTTAAGCTTCGGTATATGACGAAGCAGGGCCTGATTATAATAAGAGCAAGATTCTATCACTATTTTTAATAATAATCGTCACTTTATTCAAACGCAGAATTCCTGTGATAAATAAGAACATAATTAATATTTAAATAATCTGATGTAAGTTTCCTCCCTGCGGTACTTAGAATCTGGGGCCATCATGCACAACAATACTAAACAGTTCGCGCACATGCGGTTTGGCCCGTAAATGTAAAATAATATTTGTCTGAAATTAAACAGGATTTTTTTTTTTATTGAACATAAGTAAATAGTCAGTTAACCTCTATAATTAACTTAATAGAGATTAACATTACGTCGTCAATGTGGCGCTATGCCGAGGTTTGCTTGCAATTATATGGAAAATATTGACTTAATATAATTAAAGTATGCATTTAATTTAAGATATATATCAAGTGTTTAAGGTTAATTTTAATATTTCATCAAAATTACAAAATTGTAGGCCTTAAAATCAACGAATAAATAAAAAAACCACTTTTGTAAAAAATCAAGTGCTTTTTTAAACACTTCATTTTCCATTTACTTAATTTCTAAATGTAATAAAATCCCCTAAATGAAACTGTCAAATTTCAAAAGTAGAGTTTTTATCATGAATACAAACACAAGGGTATAATAAAAATAGAGAAGAAAATCATGCTTTGAATTAAAATGACTTCCAGCATCAAAAGCTTTTCAGAAAATTTATCTCCGAGGAAAGTGTCTACCAATTTTTTGGATGAAGTAGTTTAAAAGACGTTGATTTTTCAATTATGCTCTTTGAAAAACAGTTTAAGTTATTTTGGAGAATGCTCTCTATATATTTTCAGAAAGATTGTAAAGTATTGTGTGAGGGAAAAACGAAGCCGTATGCATTTTGAAATAGAGATTAAAAAAAAAAGAAATGCAGTCTGAAGAAATTCGATTTGGATAAGAAAGAACGAATATGTAATAACAGTTGTTACACAGAACTACTACTCGGTCCGTTTTTTTTAACAATACTTTTTTCTAACGAAAAATCTTTTTAGATTTTACTTGCAAATTTTGTAGAAGCTTACCTCGAAGGCTATTTTTGTCGCAAATGTTGTAAAAACTTACCACAAATTTGTTTCTTTTGAAATACTGGCACTCAGAAAATAGACTAGTCGGAGCTTTGATTATAGCATGTTATATAGGGGAAGGAGTGATAATGTGTCCACTGTAAGTTTTGATGACTTTTTATGACAACTTTTTAATCAGTAAAATTCTAGCAACAAGTACCAATGGTAACTATAATAACTTTAGTTTCAATTTCTATCTGTTTTTTAAATTAATATTCAAATGTACACTTTACTTTAAAAGAAAAACTGCAAAATGGCCATTTTCCCGCCTAGGTTGGGTAAAGTGACAATGATAGGAAACTTAACAAATCACATTGATTCAGGATGTATATTGTGCAATCAACGCAAGCGAAGGGCTGATAAAATTTCCACGCGTCCTGTGTGTTCTTTTGTTTTATGGTGATTCATACAAACTTTTTTATTTAATTGTGATTTATCGCCAGCTTTTTAAGTGCTGCTTCGCCAATAAGTATTATGTGTTGTAATATTTTAAGTATTAAATCGCTACACAATAAAATAATCAGTAATGAGTATAAATATGACGAATGGAGGAATACAGGTGCCCCCAGTAGACATGCAGACTGCAAATGTAGAGAATAAGTATTTCTCTGTTGAAGTTATTGACCCGACCTGTCTTCTTCCTTTCAAAGAAAATACTTTTTGGTAGTATTTTGTGATGAACAATGAATAAAATATGGTTTCCTGGCAAAGTAGCCATCTGGCCATTTTACCCGATCTCTTTGTGGCCACTTTCCCAGAATTGCAAAAACTGTCTTAGAATCTATGTAAAGGCAGGAAATCTACGTAACTTAGTGTTTTGAAAAACACATCATTTAAAAGGTTACTTCACACTGAAGAAACGGCATGATAGGAAATAATAACAGTACATATTATTTAGCTATAATCAAGAAATTGTACGACTCTTGCCTAAAATCGAAAATGCAAAAAAACAAAATGAGTTCAGAACTAGGAAAATGTAGCCTTCCGCTTCAAAGTCACAGACAATATTGCCAGCATCTGTGACGAATGTTTCACGCAGTTCCTGCGAAACGGATGTTCTATACAGCAGATAAAATCCAAATGTCCACTTTGCCCTCACAGGCCACTTTATCCTTCTTTCCTCTACAGGGTGCTAGGTACATATACTCCTTGAAATTTCAGAGTCTGGCAGCAATATTTCGGAAGGGAAATTTTCTATTTAATAGTTAAAAAGTAGTATTTAAAATTCACCTTATTTTATCGTTGAATTTTTAATATTTATTTGCGGTTTAACATGACGAAAATTTATATTAAAAAGCAGGGATGAAACTTTATCCTAATTTCGTTTCAGGAAAAGGCTTATACACACTGGTTGAAGAAAGAATATTGTCCGATCGAAGTTAACCTTTACAAGCTGACTTAAATCCGATGACAGTGTAATATTATGATTTTTGACGCTGGATAAGAAAAGGGACGTTTTATCCGAGTTGAATCTTATTTAATTCGTGGCATAATATTAGATTCACATATTCAAATGTTCACATTTCGCTCACCGACAAGAAAAGTGACACATCTCGCAAAAATTCATTTTGCGTTTTATTCCATAAATAGATGTGTTATAGGTTCGTCTTGCTAATGGCAAATAATTATTCGTGTCGTTATACGGAAAACCTGTATATTACACTATATGTCACTTTTCCAGTATGGGAAATGAGCAGTGATGAACCAAGAAAAACGACACATCTCGCCAAAAGTTTTGCATAAGCTCCAACTCGAGCAATTTATAAAACTCTTTATTCCCTTTGTAATAAAAATATGAAAATTTCCTTATTTGGCGACATATCGCTCTGTTGGTGATTAATATATTGTTAAATGATTAACAGTTTGGCCATAGATTAATAGCTGACACACACGCTGTTTTACAACTTTCAAATTTGTCAGGTAGGTAGTGCTGTTCTCAAATGTCATTTTTGGAATGATTATGAGAGTCAGTACGAGCAAATAAATCAGGTACTTGTTTGTGGATGTATTTACAAGACATTGCTTCACGTGTTGACGGTGAAAACTTGGAATTAAATTTCTATGTGATAACTGCGACGAACAATATATATTATTTTGTTGTTATCATGTATGCTGTTAAGACACAAAAATTCTATAAGATAACAATAAATTATTGATCTATAGACACACGTAAATAAAAGCGATGCTGTACATTCAGTAACAAACAAATTAAATAATACAGCCAACTTTACATCGCTCAAAAGTACGTAACATTGATTAGATCACCAAAAAGACAGGGCGTCATTTTTCAATGAATAAGTTAGTTCATTCTGATTTTTTAGGTTTTAAACGATTGAGTAGCGCAACGGGGTGTGCTTAGAAATTATTTGAAAGATAATGAAGGTAACGTTCTTCAGTTTTCCAGAATCAAAACTTTAAGATTTGATAAATCAATAACTTTTTCATTCAACGTAAAATATTCTTATATGACCAAGGCGATTTTTCTCAGTTAAAAATTCAAGCTAGGGGTAAAAGAGAGCTTTTATCTTTACATAAAGCGTATTCGAAACCCTCTGCTTTGAGAAAACTGAAAAAAACAAGATTGCTTGTTTTTAATTGCTTCCAAGCATATTCCTTAAAGTTATGACCCTTTTTTCTACATTATAACATTCACAATGAAGATAAAGGACTGTGTAGAATCTATACGGAACTTTTTAAAATAAAGTTACAGTTTCAGAAAGTCCTATAAAATCCTGCAATATTTATTTTTTATATATGAATTTTTAAAAAAAGATAAAAACACCTATCTAGTTTTTCTTTTTAAATTAAGTATTTTTAAGAAATCTGTGATAATTATCTGTAATATTTTTGATTTTAATAAATATTTTTCTTTTTCAAAAGTTTGAAGAAGCTACAAGACAAATATAGTAATCTGTTGATGCTTTCGGAGAAAATAACTCTGAAAACTAAAAAAAAACTTATTTGTTTTTGAATTATTACTGAACAACCAATAATTATTTTAGTTTTTGTTTTCCTAAGTAAGGTTCCTTTTTATAATAGCGTAGTTTATAAATATATAGAAATGTTTTGAACTAATAAATCGTCATTACTATTAAAATAACTTACCTACTTCTTTTACTCTTCAATTGTTATAAAAAATTGTTGTGATGATGGAATTAGATCTATGTGATTTCTTAATTTGATAATCAGTTCTTTTACACTTATTTTGTATATTGATTTTGTAGTAACTATAATTTTATTTCACTGAAATGCAATTGTAAGATTATAGTTCTATAATAATTATAAAAAAAAGCTCTGACATATGCTTTTTCTTTTAATTTCCTAGGAACCTTCTTATGAATCTGTGGTTGATTCTTATATTGATGCAAACTAATATTTTTGATAATGAATGATAATATATTATAGTTAAAACATTGTGATTTAAAACAAGAACGAAAAATCATGCATACAGCATAGATTATGTAATACTTTCCAACACATTTCGTATACTGTAACAAAACTCCGCAGTTTATTAAGATGAAATATCATGTCTAAATAAACAATTCGAAAAACTCATGCCACATTTGAAAACATAATTTCTGCTAGTACAATCAAGTCGGAAAAATGTTTTTTTGTACAGCTCTGTATATGATCTATGGATACTACATAGTAGTACATTCTATACTACATAGTATGCTAAAAGTTAGTTCAGAGAAACGCATAGCACAGATGAAAATTTCAATTCAGCCATTTCCGTTAAAAACTTGAATGTACAGTCGTGGAAAAAAAAAAGTAAACACCCCCTACTAACTCCTCAACAAATTATCGTAGAAGAACGTTATTGGTAACGAACGATTGGAAATAAAGTCTACTTTTAAATGATGTATATAAAATTTGCTTAGGGGGCCACCTACATATTAAAACGAACCATAACTTTGTTTTTTTTCAATAGCAGTACCCAATTTTGACAGCATAAATTAACTCTACACCCTTCAATTAGCCTAAAAACGAATTTTTATCCAATTCGTACCATAAGTTTCCGAGAAATTAATTATTTTAAAAAGAGCGTATTTTAAGGGCTGTATCCAAATTGAAGTTCCGTACTGGATTGTTAACCGAGAGGGAGTCAATGAAGTGTGTCAGATTACAGTACGGCAGAATAAATTTCAAAATGTCTACTCACTTCCATCATAGATGGCCCCTTAAACCATAATTTTGCTGTTTTTTAAGCATCATTTTAAAACTACTTGGAAGAAAAATGTGAAATTTTTGAATTTCCATAAAGCAGGACTTAATAAATCTAAATCCATCAAAAAACTTGTAGGTTGCAATTCATATTTTTTTCGAATATTAATTTCATAATTCATATCATAAAATTATAAAAATTGCAAATTCAGCTTATTTATGTTTGGGTATATTAGTATTATTGCCACAAAAAAAATTAGCACATTAGGAGCATAATTTCGGGAGATATAAATGAAAATATGAAAATATAATTTAACATTAGAAGCACTCAATTTTGAATGTTTATAATTCAAAAACTTATTATTCAAATGACTTGAAATTTTGTGTCTAGGTATAGTTTGAACCGAAGATTTGAAATATCTCGTTAAAATTGGGTATTGCCATTGAAAAAAAAATGAAGATAGGATTCGTTTTAATATGTAGATGACCCCCTAAGAAAATTTTATATACATCATTTAAAAGTAGACCTTATTTCCAATCGTTCGGTATCAGTCACTTTCTTCTATGATGATTTGTTGAGGAATTAGTAGGGGGTGTTTATTTTTTTTTCCACGACTGTACATGAAAAACTTGAATTAACTTGAATGTACTTGAAACTTTTGTGCAGCCCTGTGATATATGAACTACAGAATTTGTTCATACGAAGTAATATTTTAAAAAAAGTAGTTCGATTTAAAAACGCGTATTACAGCTGCAAACGCACTTCTAGCAATAATTGTTCATAGACTTCAATAGTTAAATTTCTACTTCAGCCAATTTTTTTGTGTGTCCCTGTAAATGAACGATGTACTCTATGCACACCATATTGTACAGCAAATGTCATAGTATACCTCAGTGATATTTATAAATTTCAGTATATTCATAATAGTATGATATCATTAAAATACACCGGAAACGATTTTACCCCATAGACCGTAATGTAGCGGAATTCTTTTGAGTGACTGTGTAAATGAACTGTAAATGCTATAGACTTCATTTACATTATCAAACATGCCATAATGATACACAATAACATCTAAGAATTTCAGGGAAATCGAACTATATTTACGTGAGTTATAGGACGGGAAGACAGACAGACAGACATACAAACAAGATTCATAATTGAAAAGTGTTAAAAGTCCACATTTTTGCACGGATTTGTTTGAAAGGCGACTAGAATTTGACAAATTGTGCAACAAGAAAACTGTCACAACTCAACAAGGGGTTACATTTATTAAGGTGGGGTGTATAAATTTATTAAATCCACCCTATTTCTTTTATGCCTTGATTTCAAAGGTTTTATGCATTTTTGTACACTTTTATAGCTGCATGCTGGGTTAGCTACCATCATTTTATGTTGCATTAAAAAATGCGAAACTTCATTTGCCTCTCTTGTAAAATTTACTTTTGTCGAGATGTGTCACTTTTCTTGCGGGTGAGCGATATAAAAAAGAGTCGCTTTAGGAGCGAGCAAAACAAACTACACTTATTAAAGTTTTAGCAGATGATCTGACGAGAGAAATTTATTGCGCAGTCTTTTTTTTTTTTTTTTTTTTTTTCTCTCAGAGTCCTCAGATATCTGGGCTTAGGTCTATGACCTTGCGACGTCATCGTAGGCACGTGCCGTTGCTTGACGCGAATCTTCTGAACTAGGGTTTTCTTTTCTCTTCTTTTGATTCTCGGAGATAATGAATTTGAGAAACATATATCACATCTTATATGTACTTATATTAGAGGATAACAAAAAAAAAAAAAAAAAAAAAAAAAAAAAATAGGATAGATTACCGTCAACAATTTTAAGGATGAGTTTTAGATTAGATAACATAAACCTTCGATGGTTGTGTTTTTTAACTTTTATAATTACGTTTTATTTATTTTTAAACTCTAAATAAAAAGATTACCTTCACTTTTAACCATAATGTCAGGATTTTTTGCAAATCGTAAATTTCAAGGTTAAAAAATATCAAAAAATCCGATACTATAAATCAGATGTGACTTTTTTTATTCAAATTAATTTTATTTAATTCAATAATTTATTCAATTTTTTAGCTTATACTAGATTTCTTACATCTAAACAACTCAGGGGTCCAATAAGGTTGGGAGGGGACGGAGGATCAATTTTAACTTTGAGATTTTTAACTTTGAAGTTTGCGATTTGAGAAAAATCAGGACGCGATGGTTTACAATGAAGATCATTTTCTGATTCAGTGCTAAAAAATACATCACAATCAATTTTCAAAAGCTAAAAATCATGGCACAACCAAAAGTTTGAAAGGCAGTGTAATTTAACAGCATTTTAAATTATGTCCCATTTTGTAAAGAATTGAGGCTGTTTTTCATCCTTTTATAACAAAAATTCCGTTACTTTTATCCTCTTATATGTTCAGTACAAATTGTATATTTTGCAGTAATATGTCAGAATGATTAAAGAGTTCAAATTTATATTGCATTGTTAATTTTACTCTCAACCATTTTTTTTAATATATCTGACGAAATTATATTTCAACTAAATTTGTGAATGATCCCTAATTTGCAGCAAAAATCATGATCCAATTAAACAGCCATTAATTGGTCAATTTTAATCGTAGAATAACGGGACTTTTTTTTGTCTTACTTGTCAGTGTAACAGGAAAAATTTTCTAAATATCACTTACAAAACCGGGGGACCGTATAAAAATTTTAATTTCGTAATTTTTTAATAATTTTTTTTCTTGACCCAAATCGCTTTAAAAATAATTCTTTACCTTATTTAAACTATTTTTGTAATTGGAAGTATGCATCTAGGACCAACATTTGCGAAAATAAAGGTCGGTCAGGTTATACGTGGACACGCTGTATAGAGCTATACCCAACCCTACATTGTATAGTTTTTTACAGTCTTATTATTCTTTTAGCAATGATTTTTTTTAATAATACGGTTAATAATCCATATATTTATTGTACGGAACCCTCTGAGTGCGGGTAATACTTGCACTTGACCGGTTATTTTTTATAATTCTGCTCTAAAGACATATACATTAATTATAGTCACACCGTATAACAAGTTTTCACACATAATTTTATTGACACCTTAAGACTGACATTTAAAGCATCCAATAAACACGGTGGATACAATTAAAATATAGTTAATTAGATCTCAATTATAAAGAATGTACTAGGGCATATGCAACACATTTCCTTATGCATACTATTTAAACTAGAGAGAATCCTTTGAAATGCGAAATTATTTTACAATTTCATAAACATTCATAAAAGTGGTGCAACAGTCTTTATTCGCACAATGAAACAGTTTGAAAACTTAAAAAAAAAAAAAAAAAAAAAAAAAAAATTATATAATTCACCAACATTTCATGATCATTTTTAAACAGACATGTTTCTTAGCAGTTGCAATTAACCTTTGTATTTTTTTATTTTATTTATTTATTTATTTATTTATTTATTTATTTTTTTTTTGCAAAAATGTTGTGTGAATGTGGATTGTATTTTAATGCCCTAAATCAACCTATAGCGCCACGTTTGCACCTGGTGCCAAAAATGTAGGCTACTTTTTTATATTAAATCGATTCCCAATTGTATAAATAGTATATAAAAAATTGTGTAACTTTTGCCTCATTACATCATTTTTTTAATTAAGCTCTAAACACATATACATTAATTATGGCCACACTTTATAACAAGAAAAAATATTCTAAAAGATCATATAAAATTTTAAATGTTTTATTTTCTATTTAATTAATTTATAAATTTAATAAGAAAATGGGAGACGAAAATTCCGTGAGTACATTTTATGAGTTTAAAGAGAACCATTTCTGTCTAGAATACAAAATTTCGGAGATAATAGAGCTAAAAGTCTTGCCTTAACTTACAATGACCTGCAGCATCAAGAGCTTTACAGATTTTTTTTCTACCAGAAGCATAGCTTCCATTTTTTAATAAAGTAGTAAAAGGGACTATTTTTTTAATTATATATATATATATTTTAATGTTTAAAATGTTCTTCAAAGTTCCATGTTTGTGTTATTTAAAGATTTAAAAATTTTGCGCCAAAAAAATCTTTATAAATTTAGAAATGGGGACGGAAAATATCAAGACATTGTAAATACAATTTTAATTAATTTTTCAACTACTTTTCAGCAGTGAAATTACGCTTGAAAATTATTGAATATTAAAGACGTGAATAATCACTTCGCTTACAAGTCGTAAAACAACTTTATGAAAAATGTCCAAGCCGGGAATCGAACACGGACCCCTGGAGTAGATCTCCAGTGCTCTACCACTAAGCCACAAGGACGATGCCCAGCTTGGCATCTCTCACTTATATAAGTCGGTAAGTCTTGAATTCAAGCTTAATTAGTTGGTTCGATTCCCGGCTTGGATATTTTTCACTAAGTTGGTTTACGACTTGTTAGCAAAGTGATTATTCACGTCTTTAATATTCAACATTGTAAATAGTTAACTAGATTGTCTATAAAAATACAAGTATATAATTTGAAATGAAAAGGTACTGACTGATAATATTTATTTTGTTGTATGTATTTGCATATTATATTTTATATTATGTATTTTCGTCATTTATGTATATTTATTTAAAACAGAAGTACACATTACGTGGTCCGAGAGCCACAGCCCTGTCGCATTTATTGAATAGAAGTTTTCACTGTATTTAAACGCAGTATTTCCATCATTAAGGGGGTCCGGGACACAAAAGTCTTCAAATTTTCAAAAATCATTTTATTGCATTAAAAAATTCTCTTTTTTTTCTGCTGAAAATACCGTTTAAATTACGTTTCTATTTTAATTAGAACATGAAATAGTAATTTCGTTTTGGTTTGTTTTCAAAATCTGGCTTTCAGGCAATGGTTGTCATGAAAACGACTTCTGGTGAAAATGAGTTTTTCTTTATGATGGGGTTTTCACCATCACTCATATTTAAATTGTTTTAAGTCATGAACCGTTAAAGATAAATGGTTCAAACTTGGAACATGTCTTTTTCAATTGTTTTACTTTAATTCTGATTGAGCAAATTTGAAAAAAATATTCACTTTTGAAAATAAGTTACATCATTTTTTTTTAAATATTTTTAATTTATTTTTAAATTAATATTTTTAAAAATGCTGAATCGATATTAAAACTTATATATTTCTATTAACTCATACTAAAAAAAAAATTAATTTCTACAAATAATATTTCAAGTTATACTTCAGTTTAATAAATTCTAAATTTTATTTTTTTTTTTAATTATGAAAAGTTTTATTATGTGATTTTCCTTACAAATTATATGGTTAACCAGCACACAAAAATTCAAAATTTTAACTCAATAAATAAAAATTATTTTAAAAAATGTCTTGGACCCCCTTAAATAAAGATATTAATTTTTGGAAATAGTGGCGTTAGAATAATTTCAGTAAATAATAATGAAACTACTTTTTCAAACCTCTAAAGCCCTTGATTTACCATGAGTGATGACAGTTGAGCTGGTTTTCTTAGATTGCTTTAGTGTCACCACTTTTTTTAAATAATAATTTCCCGATGATAATTAAATAAGGCGGATATTACTGTTTAAAAAAGTGATAGAAATCAAGCAATCTGAACTTCAAATAATCACGCCCACTGGCAAAACAGATAATAGCATACTGGGTGCAGCAGGTATTTAAGAACAAGTTAACGCCTGCTTTCAAACCTGGACAGACAGTTAATCCAGGCAATAGAGACAGTATAGGGGCTCTACCTAGCAAAATTCATGGTAGTTCTGGAAAAAGGCTTACTATATGCTTTTTGTGTCGCTGAATCCGAATTTTTAACTTCCCACCAAAATTTCACCCTGAACACCCCCCAAATTTTGGTAAAAAGCCCCCCAAAAAGGTTTTTATTAAAAAAATCATTTTTTTTATTGTTTTAGGGGGAAAGTATCTAGAAATTCAGAAAGTAGACAAAATTTGCAACAAATTAGATATATGACATTATGACTTAGGATGAAGGGGAAGGGGGGGCTCTACCTCGGAGCATGCGCGCGGTGCTGCGTGAACTAAGTTGCGTAGTTCGACTTAACCACTCACACGTTTACATTCGCCCGCCCATCTCCCCTCAGAACTTTCTCTATAATGTTTACTTTAAGATTTTTGGGTCGCTGAATCCGAATTTTAACCCCCCCCCCGAAATCCCCCCAAATAGTTGCTTTTAACTTTATTTTTTTATTTTTTTAGGGGAAAAGCATTACGAAATTCAGAAACTAGACAAAATTTGCAACAAATAGGATATATGACATTATGACGTAGGATAAACGGGGACGGGCAGGACTGCCTCTGAACATGCACTGCGGCGCTACGTGCACTAAGTTATGAAGTCCAGGCAATAGGGGATTTTACCAGGAAAAATGAATACTAGTTCTGGATTTCGACTCACTTTATGTTTTTTGTGTCGCTGAATCCGAATTTGTAACTTCCCACCAAAATTTCCCCTTGAAACCCCGCAAAAAATTGATTTTTTTTTTTAATTTTGTTTTTGAGAAAAGCGCGCAGGGAATATTCCGAGGCAGCCCCCTCTCTCCCCGTTTATCATACGTTATAATGTCATATATCCTATTTGTTGCAAATTTTGTCTAGTTTCTGAATTTTGTAATGCTTTTCCCCTAAAACAATAAGAAATTTAAGTTAAAAACAACTATTTTGGGGGGTTTTCGGGGGGTTGGGGAATTTTGGGGGTAAGTTAAAAATTCGGATTCAGTGACCTAAGAAATTTTAAGTAAACCTTATAAGGAAAGTTCGGAGGGGAGATGGGAGCGCGAATGTAAACGTGTGGGTGGTTAAGTGGAATTGCGCATCTTAGCCCACGCAGCACCGCGCGCATGTTCCGAGGCAGATCCCCCCTTCCCCTTCATCCTAAGTCGTAATGTCATATATCTAATTTGTTGCAAATTTTGTCTACTTTCTGAATTTCTAGATACTTTTCCCCTGAAACAATAAAAAAATTGATTTGTTTAATAAAAACCTTTTTTTGCTGGGGTTTACCAAAATTTGGGGGGGTTGCCGGAGGAAATTTTGGTGGGAAGTTACAAATTCGGATTCCGCGACCCAAAAAACATAAAGTAAGCTAATTTCCAGAACTACCATTAATTTTGCTAGGAAAATTCCCTATTGCCTGGACTAAGTAGAGATGAAGTTTTTTTTTTTTTTTTTTTTTAAGTTTTAATGTTCTATACTTGTGACCACATGCACAGTTGAAGGCATCATTCATTTAAAACACCGTCAGCCGCAATAATAATCTCTACACGCTGTTGAATCCAACTTCAGGCAATAATCAGATGTGTATTGGGAACGTTTGCTGTTTTATACAAACGCTGCCTTGAGAGCCGTAACATTGTTGTGTTTATGCCTATTGGAGTATCTCTTAATCATGCCACATACGTCTGTCGTGTTAATACTTGGGAAGCTAGTAGGCAAAAATTTGTGGATGACTTGGTCATGAAATTTTTCAAGCATACATTATTGGGTTGTATGGACAGTACGGGATGGTGCAGAGTCTTTTTTAAAAACGTACGGCCTCCGACGTGTCACAGAAAGAATCCAGAGATTTTACAACTTCATATAAACAAAGGTGTTGATTCTGGCAACTTGAAGAAAATTTAGAGGCATCGGTTCGTCTTCACTGCTCAGGACTCCCAGAATCTTCTGCGAACCTGGAAATTTTCTTTACATGACGGTCGGAACCCTCTTCGGAGAATTTACATAGCCACCAATCTTTTTGCGGTTCACCTTCTGGACCGGGATAAAGTTTTTCTTACCTGAGGAACACAATAGCATTCATGGCTAATCTTCATGTTTCAGCTTGTTAAGGAGACCTTAGGTTTTGGTCTCAGGTGGTTATCCCTTGCTCTCTCGGACAAGAACAGTCCTCTCCACATCACGCATGACCTCTAACGAAGGTCTTCACAAATCGCACATCGGATTTTAACCTCATCAACCTGCAGCTCCCTAGAGAGTTCCCTCATCGACTTCTCAGTATATTCATTGACACGAATGAAAAATTTCTATGTCTTGAAAATGCCATATTGTCGACAATGTCGTTTCCTGTATATAACTCTTACTACACGAGACATGGGAGCCTTCAGTTCGATCATTATTTTAAAAATGACTGACCGGCGAGTTTCAAGATTGCATCAGTATCTAAATCGAACTGTTCTTCAATATACGAACGAGATAATGATAGCATGGTTGTTCAACGTGGCAATGATAGCATGCCTCTTCGTTTCCCAAGTTAGTCTAGGCTCTATCCTGTTTACACGTAAAAGAAAATTATTTGTAACCATGATGTACAGGGTGATATTTCACCTATAATATGTGTTCTCAAATACATGCCGCAACCTGTATATGCTAACATGGGCATTAGATGATTAAATACTAGAATAAAAGTAATAGCAGAGCTGCCCCCCTTCCCCTCGGAATTTTTGAATATTTCTAATAGAAATATTAGATTCATTTAATAAATTATTTTTGAGTTAAAAGACCAAAAAAAAAAATTACTTTTTTGATACAGAATTATTCAAATATCTGTGTGGTCGACAGTTCTGTACAAAGGTGTAACCGATTATTTTATATGAACCAAAACTTAATAATTAAAACTAATCAATGTGCTAAAACTTTTAAATGACTTATAGTCTATTTACTTAATTTCTAAATTTAATAAGAAAATTAGACATGCAAATTTCGTGAATGAAATAGTTGAGTTTAAAAGAGAACGGTTATCTCTTCAATACAAGCACGCAGAGATAATTGGGATGAAAGTCGTGCTTTGAATTATAATGAACGCTAGAATCAAGAGTTTTACAGAAAATTTTACTTAAAGAAGGATAGCTTCATGTTTTTTGAATGAAGTGAAAAAATTGTTATTTTTTCAGTTTTGTACTTTGAAAAGAGATTTAGTTGCTTAGAATGTTCTATTTAGGCTCTTTTAAAAGAGTGAAAAACGTTGCATGAGAGAAACTAAACTTTATTCATTTATTGAGTAGAGATGGAAAAAAGGTTCGGTTAGCAACACATTAGTTAGCCTATGAAAGTACAAATATAAAATTTTAAAATAACCAATACCGCACTATATTATAATATTGTGTCATTTATTTTACAGAATGTCTTTCTTGAATACAAATACGTAGGGAAAATAGGGATAAAAGTCGTGCTTTGATTTAGTGACCATCAAGATCTTTTCAGAAAAAAATTCTTAAGGAAGGATAGATTCACACTTTTGAATGAAGTTTTAAAAAATGTTTTTTTTTATTTTTCAGTTATGTCATTTGGAAAACGATTCAGTTGTTTTAAAATGTTATGTTCATGCTTTTTTTTCAAATATTGTTAAATGCTGCGTGAGAAAAACCAAAATTGATCCATTTTTTGATTAGAGATCGAAAAAAGAAGGCTGTTAAAAACACAGCTATTGGCTATGAAAGTACCAATATAAAATTGGAAACAACAGGTACTGCACTATAATATGTATTAGCGTCATTTATTACATACGATGCACAAAAATTTGTTGGAAAAATTCTTAAGTAAATAATCGTTGAAATATTAATTGTAAGATACTAGCTGAATGGCAGTTTTATAATATTTTATCATACGTTTGCCGATATACTTATTTCAATGCTGAAGCCTCAGTTTAAATTTGCAGGAAGAGGTATTATTCTATAGACACTAAGACAGGAGTCGCAGCGTTCACTTTTTGAACAACACTATTTTATTTTAATTATTTTTATGGCAGATTAAAAGAATTACACTAGAAAGTGGGTTCCAACAACACTTGCAAGATAAATCTAAAATAAAAATTATCGTAAGGAAACAGTGGCGGTAAAAGTTTTGTTTTAGACTCTATAAAAAGAGACCCCTCAGAGTCATACACTAAAATCATCAGTTCTTTTATTCCTAGATTTGTGTTTATAGTTTATAAAAAAAAAAAAAAAAAAAAAGATTAATTTTTACAGTTAGTTGCTCTTTCTTGATTTTAAAGCATGAATCAGTATCACATTTAGTATGATTTAATTGAGCATATTCCCAAATATAGAGCAAGGACTGCTCTACCAATAGGATAATTGTAGAGTAACGAAAAGCAACGACATCGAACATTTTAGGACGTGAGTTTCCAAACTCGCCATATCCAGAAAATCAAATTTTCGGAAATCGCGAAAAACCTCTGACTGCGTCAATTGGTTTTCATTGTAAAGCAAGATTTTACAACCCCAGAAATACACGATAAATCTAGTTTTTTAATGCAGATTTACCAATAGAATAGATTGAAAGAGACCTCGATTTTTTTAAATTTGGGATAAGGCGAGTTTTCAAACTCATATGGTCTTTCGTAAAAATGGTAAACTTTTTGCGTTTCACTACAGGATGCGTATATTTTTCCCAGAAAAATTTAATTGTCTTTTTCGGATTATTTAACCGCAGATATTTTGTAGAAATTCTGTAAATAGGTATAGCAATATCGAATTATTTAATTTAATAATTAAATAGAAACTTTTTTACCTTAATAGCGGTAGCAGACTGCTTGGAAATTCCAAGGCGTGTACACACATTGCACTACCTAATAAATCTCTATGTACTCTCATGTCTGTCTGTTTAACTACACACAATAAATAATGCTATTGTCAAACAAATTTGAGCCCGACCTGTATCTATAATATAAAGCAAAAACATGTGCGCGAGTAACGTTGACGTCATAATGATGGTAGCAACATCTTACTACTAAATTTCGTTTTTACATTTTTTAAAACATTTATAAATATTTTTGGCAATTATTTGATCAAGATTGACCAAACAAAATTATTATACGAGGCGTTGAGAACCGAAGTGGAATATCCGATATTTTTGTAAAGAATGAGATTTAAAAATCAAATCATTGTATCTCATGCCATGTATTGCCTGTATAATGCATGCTGTATAATGAATTTTATTAATTTCGAAACTATTCAAGTGATATATTTAACAGATGGTTCAACGTAACTTGGATATCAAGTTGCCAGTGCAGTAAGTGGCTCGGTTCACTCTGGCATTAACAACTTAATCACCATATGCTTACTGGAGAAGCTTGGACTTCTCTGGCAGAGGTACAACTGGACTAAAAGAGTTTGACAAAAAATTGTAAAAAAATTGGAAAGCATTTTTCTCGAAATCTCATATGGCAAGGTTTGCCCACTCTGGTTTTTAACGCCTTAATTGCATTCGACTTTTTTGATAAAAGTGAATTGGATATGTGGATCGATCAAAACAGACAAAGATTCCTGCCAAAAATATTTACATTTATGGATTTTATTATGGTCTACACGTCTGTTATGTCTTTTAAGTTTCACCAGATAACATGATCTGAAATTTCTTATATCAAAATGTCTTATTTCGAGAAATGGGAAAAATTGTTGCTATAGTTCATACCAAACTTAGAACTTTATCAATATTTATATAAAATAAAATAATATAAAGAAAACAAAAAAAGTAATATATGTAACCGAATACACGCTTAAACCACTAAAATCATCAAAATCAAAATGTCTGCAGTAAATAGCAAAATCACTGGAAATTTTAATTCCTGTTAACTCACGGGAAGCGGTAATACAAAAGTTTCGCTTTTAATATATTTCAAAACTCTATTTGAATGTAATATTAATATTTTTGATATAAAAGGGCTTTTTAGTGTTGCTAGTGGATAATTTAAAAATATATATTAAATAAATAAATATATTAAAGTTTTCAATAGAAAAATGGATTCCACATCTTATCTGTAACCAAGAAAGCCTGGATTGAATGCCTTAGTTTATATAAAGCAAGTAAACATAACAGGCGTTATAGGGGAGACCGGGGTACAGTGGTCCACTTTTGCAGTTAACATTTTTTTTTCTCTTTAACGGAGAGACCAATCTACCTGAAAATATTTTTGAATATTTTTTAAACCTTTCTACATGCCTCATAATTTTCGCAGAACATAGTTCCCAATATATTTTTCAAAATAAAATTGTTTATATACAACCGTAAAGCGGACCAATGTGCCCCGGAAGCGGGGTACACTGGGGCACAGTGGTCCACTATTAGTTATTGTCTAAAAACAATATAAATCTATTTATATTTAATCTAATTCTTTATTTCCTCTTTACCTCCAAAATAATATAATAATAGAAATTTGCAAGTAGCATTTTGAAACATAAAACTAAAGAATTATCAAAAAATTTATTATATTTTTAAAACAACAATATATGATACAGGAGTGATTGCAAATAAGTTATTAATTAAGTACCAAAAATCAGCAAGCATTAAGACAAATATGATGATGAAAAATTTATTACAAGCTCAAAATAGTCAGGATAAATTTGTTCATTATGAGCAAACCATGTGCTCTGTAGCTATAAAATAACCCATTCAGAGAGGTCATCTATTACTTATTAGGCTACAGTTATATTTTTTAAAGGCAGTAAATACAAAACAAAATATATCTTAATATGTTAACTGTACAATGCATGATTTTCATTTCTCTCCTCCCCCCCCCCCCCCAAAAAAAAAAAAAAAAAAAAACTGCTGTATTGAACAAGAAAACTTATTTTAGAAATCACACGTGAACTGTTATCCATAATTTAGGCGATAACTAAAGTGTCAGATGGCAAAATTATAATCTGAAAACATATAACATGAAATTTAAAGAGTGGCAAATGGCTACTCTATGCATTGTAGGTAAATAGTCATTTTTCTTTGTTTACTTTATTTTATAGTTAAATAACTATTTAAAAAAATATCTCTTTTTGGAGAATAAGCATTATTAAATATTTTGAAAATTCTTCATTGCAGGACTGGTATTACAGTATTCATTGCGAACCACTGTACCCCAGTAGTGGGCGGTCCACTGTGCCCCATGTTGAAGTTCAATACATACTCATAAAAATATTATTTAAAGTTTTTTTTTTTTTTTAAGCATATAAACTTTTAAATTAAATAAAGACCAGTGTCTTACCTTTTCAAAAAAGTTGTTTTATCTTATTTATCCATAAACTTTAATCTATACTAATAAAAGAACAAATCGCTCTATCTGTCTGTCTGTCTGTCTATCTGCTGTGTGCGATGGCTAGCAAAATCTACGGCACGTAGGAGGTTCAAAGTTTTTTTGAAAAGAGTCCAAGGCCTCTTCTAATGCACCATATCCTCAGAATTTTAATATTCTAATTATTAGTTGAGTAATTAATTAATATTCGGATATCACTCTCATCAAAAGTACGCCTTTTTCCCCCGCAGATTACTTTCGGTTGGTTGGTTCATAAAGCATCGCTCATCAAAAATACGTTTCTTTGTTTCTGCTTGATTTCGGTTGGTTGGTTGTATAAAGCTTTCGCAGAAATAATTAAGTAAACCGGGATACAATTAAATAAACCAATTTGAGTGCTTAATGTTTCAAGAGTGACTGTTTTTTCAACTAAACATTAAATTTTAGCATGAAGGTGAAACACATGCTTTGAAAACATATTTAATAATAATGAGCGTTTAAGAGAATGGATTAGTTTCAAATGACGTCACAACCTAGCAACCATCTTGACAACCTGGCAGGCTTTATGTTTGCCATACTGTTTTCTGTTTTTTTTTTCTACTTTGATTGGTTGAGCGATAATATCTGCTAAAAAATCGGCGATTTTGGTTGGTTTACGGAAAATTGGAGGTGCCTGTTTGATGCTGATTTATTTAGATAGAAAGAAATGTGTTTTT
This sequence comes from Maratus speciosus, assembly GCA_963932465.1. Lineage (NCBI taxonomy): Eukaryota > Metazoa > Arthropoda > Arachnida > Araneae > Salticidae > Maratus > Maratus speciosus. The sequence continues at coordinate 440,005,123 of OZ010796.1, read as the reverse complement.
TAAACGTTAAATAAAAGATTAGAATACTCCTTACTGGCTCTTTTACTACTAGAAATTAGAAATTGGCAACAATAAGTCCTTGCATTCTAATGCTTTCTACTGCTGTAGTGGCTAGCAACAGTTTTAATAGAATTTAAATTCTCATTTTTGATACTGATTATGATTTTTTTTTCAGAAGTGTTTTTTTAAAAGACATTTTTAAACGCATTTTTTAATTGCTCTCTTTTATGTTTTAAATACAGAAAAATGTTCCGCATTTATCGCCCGCCTACTATACAGTGCCGCAGGCAGTGTGAACTTATGTCGGATGTTCGTACAGAACTTTTTGCACCGTTAATTTATGAGTGGGGGGTGCTAATTTCACCAATTGGTTTATTTCTTTCATATATGCCTATTTTAAACGGTAGTCACGTTACGTTTTATTGTAGTATTCTTCAGAACCTGCGTGTGATTTGTAAAAATACAGCATAAATGTTACTTATTCGAGATAAAAATTTCAGAATCTTGATACCACTATTTTCGAAAAGTAATTTCAGCAAATATCTTAAATCCTTGGTTAAGACCCCCCCCCCCCCTTCCATCCATGTATCTAGTAGGTTGCGTGAAGAGGTTTCGTTCATATACGCTTTTTCTAAGAATAGAGTGTGCTCCCTGGTGGTGGAATGTAGAACTAACAGACCGCGATTTCATTTAAAGTAGGGAATCTAACAAGGCGATCTGTTTGAAACTTCAAGTTAGTATATAACACATTAGAAAAAGTTTCTATAAGAATGGCACGTGAAATTTCGGGAAGGTGGGGAGAGGAGGAGAGGCGATAGATTTCTTTTTTTTTTTTACTTTTGCGTTTCTTACCATTTCCGGTGCGATTTTTTGACGGAGTCCTGAGATAAATGAGTCTTATTAAATATAAAAATGTCAAAAATTTGTTACCACTATTTCCGAATAGTAATTTAAAAAATATCTTAATTTCTTGCTCAAGACCTCCACCCCCTCGAGTAACATATATACTGATAGGTTGTGTAACGGAGTTACGTTCAGATACAGTTTTGTTAAAAATACAGTGCGCTCCTTGGTGGTGGAAAGTGGAACTAAGAGACCGCGATTTCATTTAAAGTAGGAAATCTGACAAAGCGATCTGCTTGAAACTTTAAGATAGTTTATAACACATTAGAAATAGTTGATAAAAAATGGCGCATGAAATTTCGGGCAGGTGGGTGGGGGGAGGGGAAGTGCGAAACATTTCTTTGTTTTACCTTTGCGTTAGATACCGTTTCAGGTGCGGTTTTTTGACGGAGCCCTCAGATACATGCTACTTAGTACATATAAATGTGACAAAAGTTACCACTATTTCCGAATAGTAATTTCAACAAATATCATAAATTCTTGCTGAAGACCGCCACCTCCTCGAGTAACATATCTACTGATAGGTTGTGTAAAGGAGCTTTTGTTAAGAATAGAGCGCACTCCCTGGTGGTGGAATGTGGAACTAACATATCGCGATTCTGTTAAAATTAGGAAATCTAGTAAGGCGATCTGTTTGAAACTTTAAGAACGTTTATAAGACAAAAGATAATGTGTAAAAAAGAATGGTGCGTGAAATTCCAGGATGGGAGGGAGAGGCTCTAGATTTCTTTTTAAAAAATTAGCGTTTCTGACTTTTTATATGCCGTTTTTTGAGGGAGTCATGAGATATATGCTACTTATTAAAAGTTACAGACATTATCTCTGCTTTGAAAAACACCTACTTTTATTTTGGAGAGTAGATAAAAACCATAGGGTAAAATTTTAATGGGAGTTCAAATTTAAACCAAAATTTTAAAAATACAGCATTTACAAATTTTAAACTTTAGCTTCTCGGCCTATATTTGTTGACTAATTAAGAATATAAAAATTTTAAAAAAATGATTCAGAACTTTTTGTTCGAAATGGAAAAAAAAATCGACTTTTAAAAAGAAAAAGAAACGTTTTTTTTAGAATAGAGAATGAACGTGAATTCGTTAAAATTTGGAAAACGAACTAACCGATCGACTTGAAATTTTCACATAAGTTATAACAGCCCTTTGACCACTGTTTCGTAGAGTAAAATTTGTATAGTACATATTGCGCTCCCTGTCGGTGGAAGGTTGCACTACCCACTATTTTCAAATAGTAAATTAAGCAAATTTCTTAATTTGTTATTTTAGTCAACGTCCTTATTTTAACACAATGTTTATCGAAGCATCTAAATTGACAAGATTTACATCTCCTGTAAAAATTTTGAAATGTTCGGAGGGGTAGAAATATTTTTTACAAAACGAAATGTCTGAAAATGTCCACGTAGGTTGGTTGGTTGATTTTTGACGGCCGATTATCTACACTAGGGATATAGGCCCGGGGGGAGTGCCCTTCGTGGGGGTCTTTCTAAGGGAACCTAACCCGTATTTACGCATGGAAATCCATGGCTCGAAGAAAACCACGAAAACTCCGAACGATTAGGCCGACGAGCGCGATTGGGATCGAACCCAGCACCTCCCGTCTTCCAGCTTCGAGAGCAGAACCTCTCAGCCACTGGTGGGGCAAAAAAAAGAAAGAAAATGTCCACGAAACCAGTAAAAACCTGAGTGTTTTGTCGCAGTTCCGCTCGCTTTCGGTACGCATAGACTCCCAAAATCAACTTACGCAAAATAGTGCGTATCTTCAATTTAATATTTTTCTTGCGATTTTTTATATTTAAAAATATAAATTCAGACAAAAGGGAATTAAAGGTACAAAATCATACAAATTTGAGGTTCATTCATCACGGGCCCGGGCAACGCCGGGTGGGTCTGCTAGTTACTCAATAAAGAAAAGTATGATGAAGAAACATTTTACTTTTAGGAGCTCAAAACAACCAGTCAGGATAAAAGAGTTCATTTTGAGCAAACGATGCGTTCTGAACACACTATAAATAATCAATCCAGTTCTCTTATCAATTAGCCTAAAAGAAAAGCTTTAAAAATTTTAAAATAGGTAAAATATAAGGGGTGGTCCACTGTGTACTTAGGTCCACTGCACCTCGCTCTCCCCTATCTTTCTGCTATCTAATTCCCTTTTTAATACCGTTAAAAACAAGTTGGAAATTGCACGTCAAACGTGGCAAATGGGAAGCGTTCGTACTGGAACTAGTTTTTTTCTTTTGTACTGTATATTGTACTGATTGTAAATTTTAATGCACTTTATAAGTGCATATCCATTTCATTCTGTTCGAAAGGCTGTAACATCATTAAAATGCACTTGAAATAATTTTTCCCATTGGCCGTAATGTAACGGAAAACTTTTGACTGTCCCTGTAATTAAATATATATCCGATTTTCATAAAATTTGAAATGACTCGACAAAATTATGCAACAATTATATATTTTAAATTTCAAACGATTCGATTGGGTAATTTTTGCGCTGTTATATGCGGACGGACGGACGGTAGACAGAACGACGACTGCAGGTGCTACGTATTTATATAATTACGAACGCACATAAACAGGAGAAGGTTATCAGTTCGACGCGTATGTATTGTTTTTTATGTGTGTTCACCGAGCACTTCACAAATAAGTGACCAATTCATGTCATTCTTGCTTTAATTGAAACAGGATACTTTTGAATTGGGCCGATTTAAATAGCTCCGAAATTGATTCAATACCTTTTTAGAATTTCAACAAAAACAAATAAAATCAAATTTTGCCTCATTCTGTTCTATGTTAGTAGCTTTCGAATCGCTGGAATAGCTGGATGCGAACTGCCCTCCCTGCACGAGCAGCCGATCTACAATGGAATTTCGAAAACTCGTAAGAAGTACAATATTTTTAAGGCGGAGGGATTTGTACTCTGATACAGAGTGTGGCAAAAGTCTTATTTTTGAATTTAATATACAACCTAGTAATTGAAGTCAGTATTTTTTTTTTGTCTAAAATATAATTGTAATGAAAATTCTGGAAAGCCGCCAAACGCAAAGAGGGTAAACAAGTTGGAAATTGCTCGTCAAACGTGGCAAATGACGTGCGTTCGTACTATAACTAGTTTTATAAATATTGTTTTCGCCGCATATTGTACAGAATGTACATTTTAGTGTACTTCGAAAGGCTATAACATCATTAATTTGCACTTGAAATAATTTTTTCCCATTGGCCGTAATGTAACGGAAAATTTATGACTGTCCCTGTAATTAAACTATACATCCGATTTTCATAAAATATGAAATGACTCGACAAAATCTTGCAACAATTATATATTTATAATTTCAGACCATTCGGAAGGCTGTAACATCATTAAAATGCACTTGCAATAATTTCTTCCCATTGGCCGTAATCTAACGGAAAACTTTTGATTGTCCCTGTAATTAAACTGTACATCCGATTTTCATAAAAATTGAAATGACTCGACAAAATTATGCAACAATTATATATTTATAATTTCAGACCATTCGGAAGGCTGTAACATCATTAAAATGCACTTGCAATAATTTCTTCCCATTGGCCGTAATGTAACGGAAAACTTTTGATTGTCCCTGTAATTAAACTATACATCCGATTTTCATAAAAATTGAAATGACTCAACAAAATTATGCAAAAATTATATAGTTTAAATTTTAAACGATTCGGTTGGGTAGTTTTTGCTCTGTTATATGCGGACGGACGGACAGATAGACGGACGGACAGACGGACAGACAGACGGACTGAACGACAACTATAGGTGCTACGTATTTATATAATTACGAACGCACCTAAAAATGAATCTCAAAAAGCCACCTGCTGTATAAAGCAAACCTTTTGATGTGTTTCCTCCGGACGACTGCAATAGGTAGCTAGCTTTTTAGTTTTGGTAATGAAAGCTACCTAAAAGACCAATGACCTTCATAAGTTTCAAAGTGCGCCACCTTTGTAGATTCAGAATATCAAGGAGGTATTCTATAGTTCTCGCCACGTGTTAGCCAACATTTCTTTTCAAACATTTAGACGCAGTGTATGTTATACTAGCCTTCAATATAGGCGCCGACTTAACTGGGTGAAGGGGGCTAACTTCTACCGCATCAGTCAAACTTCCACCATTAATTTTATAATGTCATTTTTCTTTTCGCAAATCGCAGATACGTAGGACAATATTAATTAGGTAACAATTAATTAAGACGAAAAATCTTTTAAAACTTAGTAGTATATGTATACATGTTTGCCTTTTTTGCGAGAGATGTCGTCTATGGCCTTTAATAGATTATATCACGAACTGTTTTGGGATGGTTTCGGACCTTCATAACGCAAAAAGGACAAAATTAAAAAATATTAAAAAAAAAAAAAAAAAACAAGTTTGGCCAACAGAATGGTGAGAATTTTAACACCGCTTTGACATTCTCCTATCTATGATGCGGGCGCATGCTACTATTTACTAAGGAAATTATTTTCTTATTAAGAACTGTATTACAAAATTTTACTGAAAAGAAATGTCGCAAGATCTCAATACGCCTTTAAAATTCTAAGGGTATGGTACCGCTATTTCAAATTATATATCTTTTCCTAATATATTTTCTTTAGACTAAAAATCTTTCTGTCCCTAATTGTAGAATCTGCCATACGTTTCTGGGATTAAATAAGGAAAAAAATTCTATACTAGGAATGAGGTACACTAATATAAACCCAATTGTTTTTTCGCAAAACAGTTTTACTCTGGGAAAGATTTTATGCTCGCACTTTGTTATAAAATGTTTATTTTATATTTACTGAATATCTAAATTTAGTAAGAAAGTAGAGACTTGCGTTCCATGAAAGAAATTGTCGAGTTAGAAGAGAAAGACTTTCTAGCTTGAATACAAACACGCAGGGATAATAGAGCTAAAAGTTATGCTTTGAATTACAATGAACATCAACAGCTTTTCGGAAAATTTATCTTAGGAGGATAGCTTTCAATTTCTCCGATGAAGTTGTGAAAAGGATGTTGATTTTTCAACTATATTCTTGGATAAATGGTTGAAGACACAGGAGGAATTTATTATTTTTTTAAACGCTTGAACATCCTTCTGTCAAAAAACAATTTTGTATATTTCAGACCTATGAATATTGATTAAGCTTGTTACTTGAACATCTCAAGACATCTTAACGACAGCTCTACAAGATGAGTATTCATTTCGAGCACATTCTATTTAAATTTAGATCTACGCGACGTGTTGAGTACTTTAATATTTAAAAAAAAAAAAAATGTTATTTTATTCCTAGCTTTTTGAAATTTTTACAAGTTATAAATATAACATTTTTGAAGCTTGTGTAGAAATTTCGTGAAAAAATACAGATATTTAGTTGGCAAAACACGAGTCGAAGTCGCTCACGTGTTCACTTTCTCAGCGAAAATTTTGCAGATTTCATTTTATTTTATTTCTTTCTGCTCCAATGTTTAGAGAGTATAATAGGTAATGCAAATTGAGAGCTCTAAAAAAGCATTAAAATGTTGTGTTAAAATATTGACGTTTAGTTACTTTTAATGTAGAGAAAAAAGAGTGTCTTCGTGAGGCGCGAAGTGAAATCCAGTAGCGAATTTTTTGAACGAGTTAATATTCGTATTTTTGAAAACAAATTACACTTTCGTAGAGAGGCAGGTTTTCCCTTAAAGTAGGTAAAAATTCTTTTATCCGTATATCTGAATTTGTCCCCCTATTCAAGCTTCGATTAAAAGACGATTTCCACCCTGCGAAAACGGACTATATGTCAAAAGTATTTTTGAAAGGGATATAATTTATATTTTTTAGATTGTTTGTGGCGTTCGTAAATAAAAGGGGGTAACTTTAAAAATGTGTTTTCAGTTTTTCTATATTTCTAACGATCTAGCATATGGGCATTTCGCATATGGTCATATAAAAAGAGTCATGGTACGGGGATCCAGAACAGCCGGTGTGTGTCATTTTGAGAAAAAAAAGCGCATTTTTATGATAATTCACTGCGTTTAATAAATATCTTGGATAATTAAGAAAAAAATATAATTCTGCGCCTTAGCTGCTATCAGACCTGCCTTGGATTAACTTGATGGAATTTTTTTTTAGCTCTACCCACCGTAGATTTTCCTAACCATCGCCATCAGACACACACACACGTAGAGACAAACTGTCTCCTTTTATTTGTATGGATCGGGATGCTGTCCTCTCCTCACCACCTTATATCATCAACTTGATAATCATAACTGTCTCAAATGCAGTATTTTCTATCAAAAATATCTTTCCACTTCAAATATTCCAGCTATATAAAGTGAAATGTTGATTTTTAGAGGGCATTAATAATTAGTTTGAACTATTTATTATTCTAAGAAATTATTTATTAATTTTATAAAGCTAGTTGTTTCCTGACTTCGGGTAGTTCTAAAACAAATATTTAGCAGTTTATCTGTACTTTATTTAACTAGAAAAATATTACAAATTCTGTAAATAAATGTGGTGGTTAGGAATATAGTTTTTAAAATCAAATAGAAAATTTTTGTTACTTTCTTCCTTCAAGAACTAATGTACGGAATTTAATAAAAATTTACATTCAGTCAGTTTCTGAAATAAATTGTGCTGATTAGTTTTTGGTGTAAATAGCCCAACAGGTGGTGGTGGCTGCTATGCAGCATTTTTCTGGATTTCCACTCAAGAACTAATGCACGAATTTTCATCAAACTTCGGATTCAGTTAGTCTTTGATATGAATCGATGTGTATCGCTGAGCAGTTGCCGCTGTTATGCTACATTTTTCATGAATTCCGCAATAGCTCTATTTTAAGAACTGACAATCGAATTTCCATCAAACTTCAAATTCAGATAAACATTGATAAATATTGGTTCTGATTATATTTTGGAATAAATCGCCCAACAAGTGGAATTGCTATGCTGCATTTTTCATGATTTCCGCAATAGATCTCGAAAACTAATGCACGAATTTCCATTAAATTTCAGATTCAGTTACACGTTGATATAAAATGTTGCTGATTAGGTTTTGTGAAATCATCGAACTATGCTATATTTTGCAGGATTTACACAATTTTAGCGATAGTCAAATCTCAAGAACTAATACACGGAATTTCATAACTTTAGAATCCGTGTGATGAGCATAGATTGTCATTTAATTTTGGCATTGCAATAGCAAATTTTAAAGTATTAACATTAACATGTATGAGATAGAAGAAGGTTTTGGGGTTTGGCACATCTGACTAGTTTAATTTTAGCGCCAGACTCCTTGAATATTCCAAGAAGTGTGCTAATCTTATATTTCATTTATTTAAAAGTGACTACTCGAGTCTCTTCCGTAAGTTTTGAATTGCTACGTCTTTAATCATGTACAATCAATTAAAAAAAAAAAAAAATTTTGCTCAGCAAATAAATTTTTTTTAATCAGCAAAAAAATGTAAAAAAATTTTTTTGCACATTTTTTTGCTGATAAAAACGAAAATCGCCATTTCATTGGGAATTATTTCGTATCAATATATATAAAAAAAAAGTTTGCTCAGACCTTTTAAATTGTCAGTACAATCACCTAATATTGACACAAAAATGGGATTTTAGATCCTCAGATTACGCTAGCAATAAATTTGCTCGAAGATCCTGTTGGTTGACTGATTGGGGTTTAATGGCGCAAAATCCTTTAGGGACATATTGCGCAAAGATAAAGTTAAAATAAAAAGAAAGAATTATACTTTAAAAACGTGCCATGCAAACAAGATGAATGAAAGCAACACAGTAAAGAAAAATGATAAAATTTTGCATCAATATTATAAGTTAGACAAGGAAGATTCTGTTAGTAATTCGACAGATATTCAATTAAAAAAATAAAATTATAAAATATACAAATTTAGGGGCAAGGCATGTCTCAGAAGTGAAAATTATTACATTAATACCCTGATATGATACAAATTTTATATTACATTTCAATTGGAAGTAATAATTGGGGAACAAAATGCTATATAAATCGTTTTAATATTTTAACATAGAATTCAGACCGCTGTTTGTATGTAATAAATGATTTTATTAAATTGTTCCTTTTTGCAACGGCTACAGCATTTAAAATTGCGTGCGGGATAGCGAGAATCGCGCACCAAATTGGAAAAGCTCTCACAATGAAAATTCCTGTGCTAGATTCCTTTCCTGCCTTAATTTTTCCCCTGTGGTCAGTCATGTAATTCTAAAGTAAGTAATAAAAATTCTGAGTGAATAATTTTTAATTCCCACGAAATGGTTACTATTTCCAGAATACCACAAAATAAATTCGTCAATCGATCACGGCAATAAAAAATAGAAAATTTCGTCAACTGGTTGCGGAAACAATCCAGAAATCGTCAAAGACCTTGGGTTGGGTTGATTTTTGACGGCCAATTATCAACTCGAGGAAAGACCTTGGTACAAGGATGTATAGAACTGTACAATTCGATTAAATAAAGCATATTATTTGATAGCAATCAGCAGTAAATAAAATGCGACTAATAATAAAAAAACAAAGAATTAGGAAATAAAATTACAAGTCCCCCGCCTAAAATAAAATTCCTATTTCAGACCCTGTATTACACGATTCTTAAATAGTTGTGCGAATGTTTTTATGAACAGAACCCCAAACAACAAATTGTATCGTAGTGAAATGTTAGATTCGCAACTTAGAAAATTCTAGAAATAAACCAGTCAACAGCGTATCAACTAAGCTATCCTTAAGAGATACAGGACTCATGCGAGGATATTCGCATGTTAACGTGAATCCTATGGACAGTTCTTTTAACGTATTTTCGTTTGCATTTGAATATTTTTGAATATATTTATATATTTACATATTTTTTAAATATTAAATATTTTCAAATATTTTGGAAACTAATTCCGAAAGTGAAAGTGTTCTCATAAAAAATAAATAAATAAATAAATAAACTGCACTCGAAATTGAAAAAGTGAAAGATGGACTTTATTGAGACAGATTTCAGCTATCCAATGCAAAGAAAAATATTGAAATGCTAACGCGAAATTTTTATTAAAAGATGAAGTATTTCACAAAATTTATATTAATTACATTTAATACCCTTTCATCAATATATACAAGTAGTTTTTATGTTAGTCTTTCATTAAAATTATTTTATTCTGTTATCCTGTAGCAAATGAGTGTATCGAAATGAAGCATTTCTACACGCGCGGGATTTTTTTGTCCCAAGAGCTATATTTTTCACCTCCTTGCAAACAAAGAAAATACAATGCTTTACCCACCCGTTCTCGACCTTGACAGGTACAAGCCATGTGAAAAGCGTCCCTTAAAATATTATCCTTTTTTTTTAAGAAAAAAGTGTGATTGGGGTAGATGTTATACCAGCGCGTGTGCTGACGGGCTAACTTATAAGATATTGTTTCTATAATAAACTTTATATAAAATATTTGTAATCAAAATTCATCCATCTATATGTTTCTAGTCGTCAAAGTACTAGGCTCTAAGCAAAATAAAATTTCACTAGTATTTGTAGTTAAAATGCAAGTCACAAATTAAATAAAGGAAGATTCAGTTACTCAGAAAATTGAAAAGATTGCTAAAAACTCTGAAGGCTGTTCTAAAATACAAAGGAACTACTTTCTGACACATTTATGAATAAATTTTCATTCGAAAATGCATGAAATTAGCTGATGTTCTTAAACAGAAACTATGCAATCGAATAGCATTTTCTATTTTTTTAATAAAGGCAAAATATCAGATAATACTGTATTTTAGAAAATATTCTCAAAAGGTGGCAATTTTATCCAAATTCTTGGAAGCAATAGTTCGGGTTTTTATAGAAAAACTTGTAGTCACGTGACAGAAATCGCTTATTATTCAATAATTTATTTTAAAAATGAAAAACTCCATTCGATTATAAAATCACTTCAATAGTCAGTCCTGCAATTGTATGCCGTTACGTTTAAAAAAAGAGTCAAATATGTCGGTAAATTTCACATTTGTCGAGCAACGAGTTTGAGAACCGCCAGGTCTAATACAAAAAATAAATAAATAAATAAGTAAAAGCAAAATTTTTAAATCATATAAAGTACTTTATTACTCTTTGTGGTTTAATTTGTCACTAGCGATATTCAAATATTGAAATTGAACATAATTTTAAGTCCAACAGCAACATCACAATTTTTTGTATGTTTAATTTTGCTGACCCAAAAGTGTGTAAGTTCTAAATCTGCATCAGCTTTCAACGATAACCTTGCGCAATATAAATTTAAAAAAAAGAACCAATCAATCTTAAAGGTAACCACCCGTTACTATGACATAAATTAAAAATAATATGTGTATTGCAGGGGTGTAAAAATATAGGCTCCAGCGGGCAGTCTCTTACCACTAAATTTTATTAGTTTTCTTCGCTTAAATTTATTAGCATTCTTGCAAAAAAATTACATGAAATATTAGACGAAAAATAACGAATAAAATTTAGTGGTGCGAGACTATCCGCTGGCGCCTGGATTTTTACACCCCTGGTGTATTGTATTTTTTTTTTTTATTATTATTATCTTACTTTATAAATTTTCAAGCAAAAATGAGCGTTAATTCTGAAAAAAAAAAATGCAATAATGTTTTAAAAGAAATGTTTCCTTATTAAATACCTGATCGGAATGGGCTGGGGTTGGAGAAGACAAGATCCTCTAGCAAAAAATGGGAAAGGATATATTATTTTCCATTCATTAAAAAAAAAAAGCATTGTAGACGAAAATCTGTAAGTTTCCTTAGACGAGACCCCCCCCCCCCTCCTGCCAAAAAAAAAAAAAGAAAAATCTGGTTACAGGATTTCATTTTTATGTCTTAATTGTGACTATTGTGAATTGACGAAGTTATGGATTGTTTTCTTCTTCAACCCCCCCCCCCCCATTTTTTCTCGTTTTTAATTTTTTTTTTCAGTATGAGTTAGTCCTATCAAAAACTTGTCAATATAAAAGTTGTAGATAATATTAAGAAGATTTATAATAAGTTTAAGTGAATTTGATATTTTAAGAATTGACAAAGTTATTAATTCTTTTCTCCCTAAAACCCTATTTTTGCGTCCCTTGTTTTTAATTTTATCAAAAATCTACGATACATAAATTTTTAGCCATTTTCCTTGAAGTAATAATATCTTTAAACTGATTAGATATGCATAAAAATTCAGAAGTTGTGGGGGTTTTCCGGTTTTCCCAAAAACCCTCATTATTTCCACCCCTTGGTCCGATTTTGCCATTAACCAACTTGACCGAGATTTTCTACCCCTTGATTTTATATATCAGTTTTGAAGAGATTTGTGCAGAATTACGGAAGTTGTCCATAAAAGTTGTGATATATATAAAGTTTTTTACTCAGTGTGGTTTTGGGTTCTAGGGGTCATGATCGGTGTAGATCTGCAAAACTTTTTCAGAAATTCCGACATAGGAGCGATTGCAATAGGTAGTATTTTATACGAAATCTACCTAAAAAAAACCTTTTAAAAACACCATTTGTAATATTCTAAAATGTGCACTACTACAATTACCAGTCCAAAACCTGGAAAAAGTGTGAAGGGAAGTTACCTAATAAGCACTGACATAGCCGTTTTTTTAAAGTTGTCCAATTATCCGGATATTTCCTTAATCGGATCGGCCTCGGTCTTGACAGGTCCGGATAATCGCGCTCTACTGTATTTCAAAGAAAAGTTGTATCAATCAAGCAATCTGAAAAAAAAATGTTGCAGACTGAAAAAACGCTTTCAATAAGTGGTCACAGAGACCACTCACAGTACCTAGGCGACATTTTTTCTAACAGCATTTAATGGATAAACTCATTGTTTAATATTCTCTTAGAAAACTCAAAAGTTTCTAGAATTATGGCAATCAGTGTTAGCAACAGAGCCGGATTAACAACGGGGCAAACATCCACCAGTGAAAACGAATAGAAATTTGTTCTTTATTCATGACAGTAGTTCTGCATGAAAAGTGAGTTTAAATAGGGCGAAAATTTCTATTAAAATTTACTGGTGGAATTTTGCCTTGTTTGTAATCAGGCCTTAGTTAGCGAGTAAAATTAGACAAACTAAAAATAATACTACGATTTATACTTGTAATGAAATATAATGAAAATCTTTGAAACTAAACTAGCACGAAATGAAAGTGCAATTATGTAACAATTCATTGAATCACAGTCAAAAAGAACTTATATATATTTACCCCCTTTTAGTACCCATTTTATAATACATATTATGGGTAAAGATACCGACGGGGCAAAGATACGCATGCACTGGCTGATTTAATATGAAGAAACATTTCCACAATCATGACCGCTAGGTGGTAGTTTGGCCTCAAGGGTAGTAGTTGTGTGTTCAAACCTTGTGAAAAAAATAGCACCCTGTGACAAGATAATGAGTTAAGTTTAAATTTTCGCATTTTGATCTAATATTTTTAAAATTTCACTTTATTGTTTAATTGACAATACCTCGAATTTTTACAAATCCAAAAATTCAGTGGAGAACGGAAGCTCTATAGCTTCTAAATTTCTTATAGTTTTCCTCGATCGCATTTATTTAAACTTGTCGGTAGCCGGTTAAGTAAAATACTGCAGAATGGGGTAAATGTACGCATCCGTCCTGGGATAAAGATACGCAAAATTTTAAGATGCGGGGCTTTGTCCTATCGTTTTAGCTAGATGCAAAGCTTCCACAATTACGTTGTGGAAAGTTTTATTTTATATTGTACAAAATATAATAGCTACATAACTAATATAAGCTTGTTAACTATCTTTTTTTAGTTAAGTTTCTTTCAATATAGAACATAGGCATATACCTACCTACTTTTAAAAATCAATATTCTTGTTTCATAAAACGATTTGTTTTAAATCTTAACCCTTAACTCCTGTTAACGGATTCACTAAAGTCAGTAGTAACACTAAAAAATTCTAAATGAGGAGAATTTGTATTATAATAGGCCTTTACATAAAATTTAGCACAAAAACAGTATTTTATTTGAGTCGGACAACCCTTTTATTCATTCTACGATCAAGGGGTCTTTGAGACCGCTCACAGTATTTCTGCAACAATTTTTGTCAAAGTAGTAACAGGTTATCTGCTATTTGCAATCTCACAGACGCTTTTTTATCGTTTTGTTTTCGTTATTTAACTTGGAATTTTCAGTTCAGCTATAAATACTAATGCAATTTACTAATGCTTTTTATAATTCTGCATTTAATTAATTATGCATAACTCATTCGTTTTATTGGAAATGGGGCAAAAACCCACAGTAATGGGGCAAAAATACGCACTGCATATATTTGCCCAACCACTCCGTACTTTAACCCCAACGGATGGGGCAAAGATACGCACAGCAATGTTTTTTAAAAATTGCAATTTCTTACAGAATTGTAATTTGGCAGAATGTCGGTTGATGGTGGCACTTGCCTAAGGTTCTAATCTAACATTTTAATCACTCATTACATAAATTTCGACCAATGTGTGCGTTTAAAATAAAAATGTATGGAAAGTGAGTATCTTTACCCCCACGTACTCTATAGGGGAAAGTAGGGAAATGACGCTCAGAAGGGAAATCCCGCTCACCCAATATCTCTAAACAGAATGGAATTTAAAACATGCGATCGGTACAGGCACCTGGCGAACTTCATCCTATGTTCCAAGTAAGTAAATAGTGACCGTCAGAATAATTTTTTTTTTTTTTTGTCGTCACGTTATTAGTTTGCAGTTGTTTTATTATAAAATTCTACAACATCTAACTTGAAGGTAAGTGTAGACTCTTATTTTGAAATATTCATTTACTCATTATTTTTACAAAATATATACATTTAGCGGTACTTTATTTATTTTTGTAGTGCGTGGTTACGCCAATTATGATGCATTAAACCCCAACATGGTGATAACGAGTAATGTCGCTTGCGTGGAATTCCAGAAGAAGTGTTGCCAGTAGGCAACTTTTTTTAATTCAAATTTATTGATTAACACCACTTTTTTGAAATGGTAAAATTCCATTGTTTTCGCCTTAATTAATACGTCATTAAACAAGGAGAATTTTACGATTTCAAAAAAGTGGTGAAAATAAAAAAAACCTAAAATAAAAAAAAAGTAGCCCACTATATGTGTAAAGTGGTCGCAAAAAGTCACAGTGGTGTGAACAGCCCACACAACTACGTATGTGACTTTTGTGTTACTTAAATGTTGTATTCAATCTCTGAGCGCAATTACCCTACCATGTCAGGTATTACCGCTCAATCGATTGTTATTTAAATAAAACAATAAAAAAAATTCCGAAAAATTTATGAAAATTTGTTAATTGCAAACTGTTTCTTATGCCATAATGAAGGGAACGAATATTTTTTCCAACTGGATTAAATCATATTCAAGGCTGGAGTAGCACAGTTGAAGTTTATTCCAACAGAGCGAAAAATGTCCAGACCAGGGATCGAACCTGGATACTTGGCGTGCCGTGCCAATGCCTTACCTGTTAGGCTATCCGGACCGATACCTGGCTGACATAATTCACTCTTATTAGTTGGACTTGGCTGCGAACTGCAGCGCTAGTTTCATTCATCCGAGCTATAACTATAGCATTTACATGATGAAACTACTTTAACACGGAAACTCCTGTATACCATGCATTTAGGTCATAATGAAGGGAACGAATATTTTTTCCAACTGGATTAAATCATATTCAAGGCTGGAGTAGCACAGTTGAAGTTTATTCCAACAGAGCGAAAAATGTCCATACCAGGGATCGAACCTGGATACTTGGCGTGCCGCGCCAATGCCTTACCTGTTAGGCTATCCGGACCGATCCGGATAGCCTAACAAGTCCAACTAATAAGAGTGAATTATGTCAGCCAGGTATCGGTCCGGATAGCCTAACAGGTAAGGCATTGGCACGGCACGCCAAGTATCCAAGTTCGATCCCTGGTCTGGACATTTTTCGCTCTGTTGGAATAAACTTCAACTGTGCTACTCCAGCCTTGAATATGATTTTATCCAGTTGGAAAAAATATTCGTTCCCTTCATTATGACCTAATTGCATGGTATACAGGAGTTTCCGTGTTAAAGTAGTTTCATCATGTAAATGCTATAGTTATAGCTCGGATAAATGAAACTAGCGCTGCAGTTCGCAGCCAAGTCCAACTAATAAGAGTGAATTATGTCAGCCAGGTATCGGTCCGGATAGCCTAACAGGTAAGGCATTGGCACGGCACGCAAAGTATCCAGGTTCGATCCCTGGTCTGGACATTTTTCGCTCTGTTGGAATAAACTTCAACTGTGCTACTCCAGCCTTGAATATGTTCCTTATGCTTTGGAGTTATATTCGTTAATAAAATATTTATTTTTTATCTAAATTTTACTAGCTATTCTTGTTTTCCCTTAAGTGAGCGCCATTCCCCTACTTTCCCCTATATGTAAGAATATCCTTCTTAAATTTAACTATCCAGTTAGTAATTTTATTAATTTGGATAACTGATTTATTTTCTGCTCTTCAATATATTCTTTATTTTGGCAAAAATATTTTTTTTCCTTCAATTTATTATTGTCACTAACTTTTGTGTCCTGTCTGCGGACAGAACATAATTTTCCATAAGAACTGACCAAATGGCAGCAAAATACAATTTCAGTGCTAATATAAACTTTTTACAGCCATTTTGTACAAAGAAGTAAAAGTAAATGTTTGGTTTAAGTATATGTGACTGTTTGTCTTCCTGGTTTTGAAATAATTGTAGATTGTCCAGATCATCGGATCACATTTGTGCTTTCTAAAAAAAGGGATAAAACAATGTATACTGATTTCCAAAAATTAAGGAAAATCACAAAGAGTGATAACTCACAAAGAGTGATAACTCTATAGCAGCGGTCTCACAGACCGCTGCTATAGAGTAGGTGGGGGTAAAGATACGCACTTTCCATACATTTGGATTTTCAACACACACATTGGTCTAAACTTATTTAATGAGTGATTAAAATGTTAGATTAGAACCTTAGGCAAGTGTCACCATCAACCGACATTCTGTGAAATTATAATACTGCGAGAAATTACAATTTTTAAAAAACATTGCTCTGCGTATCTTTGCCCATCGGTTGAGGTAAAAGTACGAAGTCGTGGGGCAAAGATACGCAGTGCGTATTTTTGCCAAATTACTGTGTGTTTTTGCCCCATTTCCAATAAAACGAATGAGTTATGCAAAAGCATTAGTAAATTTTACTAGTATTTATAGTTACTGAAAATTGTAAGTTAAACCATGAAAAAAAAGCAGCGGTCTGTGAGATCGCAAATAGCAGTTAACCTCTAACTATTGTGGCAAAAATTGTTGCATAAATACTGTGAGCGGTCCCAAAGAACCCTTGATCGTAGAATGAATAAAAGCGTTGACTGGCTGATAAGATACTGTTTTTGCGCTAAATTTTATGTAAAGGCCTATTATAATAAAAGTTCTCCTCATTTAGAAGTCTTTAGCGATACTATTAAGTTTCCAAACGAATCAAAATAAAGCTAACATCAATAGTTATATTGAAAATTACAAGTTAAACTATGAAAACTGAATATAGCAGCGGTCTGTGAGACAGATAACAGGAGTTAAGGGCTAAGACTTAAAACAAAATCGTTTAATGAAACAAGAATATTGATTTTTAAAAGTAGATAGGTAGATACCTACGTTCTAAATTAAAAACAAACTTAACTAGAAAAGGAAAAGGAATTAACTAGCTTATATTAGTTAAGCAGCTATTATATTTTATACAATATAAAAAATAAAACTTTCCACAACGTAATTGTGGAAAGCTTTGCATCTAGCTAAAACGATAGGACAAAGCCCCGCATCTTAAACTTGTGCGTATCTTTATCCCAAGACGGATGCGTACTTTTACCACATTCTGCAGTATTTTACATAACCGGCTACTGACAAGTTTAAACAAATGCGATCGAAGTAAACTATATCGCATTTAGAAGCTATAGAGATTCAGTTTTCCACTGAATTTTTAGATTTGTAAAAATTCGAAGTATTGTCAGCTAAACAATAAAGTGAAAATTTAAAAATATTAGATCAAAATGCGAAAATTTAAACTTACTTCACTTTCTTGGCACGAAGTGCTACTTTTTCACAAAGTTTGAACACACAACTACTACACTTGAGACCAAACTACAACCTAGCGATTATGATTGTAGAAATGTTTCTTCATATTAAATCAGCCTGTCCGTATCTTTGCCCCGTGCGTAACTTTACCCCCCCCCCCCCACACACACACCTACTCTACTCAATTTTCATAGCTTAACTTGTAATTTTCAATTTAACTATTATTGTTAGTTTAATTTTGATTCGTTTGAAAACTTAGTAGTATCGCTAAAAACTTATAAATGAGGAGAAGTTTTATTATAATATGCCTTTACATAAAGTTTAGCGCAAAAACAGTATCTTAGGAGTCAGTCAACCCTTTTATTCATTCTATGATCAAAGGGTGTTTTGGACCGCTCACAGTATTTAAGCAACAATTTTTGTCAGAATAGTTATAGGTTAACTGCTATTTACTTCCTCATAGACCGCTGTATTTTTTTCATGGTTTAAGTTACAATTTTCAGTTTAACTCTAAATACAATTGAAATTTTCTAATTGTTTTACATAACTCATTTGTTTTATTCGAAATAGGGCAAAAATACGCACTGCATATCTTTGCCCCACCACTGCGTACTTTTACCCCATCCGATGGGGCAAAGATACGCAGAGCAATGTTTTTTTAAAATTTGCAATTTCTCACAGAATTATAATTTGACAGAATATCAGTTGATGGTGGCACTTGACTAAGGTTCTAATATAACATTTTAATCACACATTACCTAAGTTTAGACCAATATGTGCGTTAACTTTTAACTGATGTTACCGGTCTCACAGACCGTAGCTTTTTTAAATTTTCTTAGTTTAACTTGCAATTTTCAGTTTATCTACAAATAGTCCAGGCAATAGGGAATTTTACCTAGCAAAATTAATGGTAGTACTGGAAATCGACTTTCTAGATGTTTTTTGGGTCGCTGATCCGAATTTGTAACTTCCCACCAAAATTTCTCCCGGCAACCTCCCCAAATTTTGGTAAAAAGCCCCCCCCCCCCCCCCCCAAAAAAAAAGGTTTTTATTAAAAAAATCAATTTTTTTATTATTTTAGAGAAAAAGTATTTAGAAATTCAGAAAGTAGATAAAATTTCCAATAAATGAGATATATGACATTATGACTTAGGATGAAGGGGAAGGAGGGATCTGCCTCGGAACATGCGCGCGGTGCTGCGTAAACTAAGTTGCGCAATTCCACTTAACCACTCACACGTTTACACTCGCCCTCCCATCTCCCATCCGAACTTTCTCTATGAGGTTTACTTTAAGATTTTTGGGTCGCTGAATCCAAATTTTTAACTTTCCCCCAAAAATTCCCCCCCCCCGAACCCCCCCCCCCCAAAAAAAAAAAATAGTTGTTTTTAACTTAAATTTCTTATTGTTTTAGGGGAAAAGCATTACGAAATTCAGAAACTAGACAAAATTTGCAACAAATAGAATATATAACATTATGAATTACGATGAACGGGGAGGGCGAGGTCTACCTCGGAACATGCACTGCGGCGCTACGTGCACTAAATAATGAAGTCCAGGCAGTAGGAGATTTTATCTGGCAAAAGTAATGGTAGAACTGGAAATTGGCTCTCGAGATGTTTTTTGGGTCGCTGAATCCGAATTTGTAACTTCCCACCCAAATTTCACCCGACAACCCCCAAAAAATTGATTTTTTGAAAAAATTTGGCTTTTTAGAAAAGCGCGCGGGGAATGTTCGGAGGCTCCCCGTTTATCCTACATAGTAATGTCATATATCCTATTTGTTTCAAATTTTGTCTAGTTTCTGAATTTCGTAATGCTTTTCCCCTAAAACAATAAGAAATGTAAGTTAAAAACAACTATTTTGGGGGGTTTTCGGGGGGGTGGGGGAAATTTTGGGGGTAAGTTAAAAATTCGGATTCAGCGACCCAAAAAACTTAAAGTAAACCTTATAGAGAAAGTTCGGAGGGAAGATGGAAGGGCTAATGTAAACGTGTGAGTGGTTAAGTGGAATTGCGCAACTTAGTCCACGCAGCACTGTGGCGCATGTTCCGAGGCAGATTCCCCCTTCCCCTTCATCCTAAGTCATAATGCCATATATGTAATTTGTTGCAAATTTAGTCTACTTTCTGAATTTCTAGATACTTTTCCCCTGAAACAATAAAAAAATGGAATTCTTTAATAAAAACCTTTTTTGGGGGGCTTTTTACCAAAATTTGGGGGAGTTGCCGGGGAAATTTTGGTGGGAAGTTACAAATTTGGATTCAGTGACCCCAAAAACATCTAGAAAGCCGATTTCCAGTACTACCATTAATTTTGCTAGGTAGAGTCCCTATACGGTCTCTATTGCCTGGACTAAAACACCACTCAAATTTTGTTTCGTTTGGAAATTTAGTAGTAAAACCAGAGACTGATGAATAGGCGAATTTTAATTATAACACTCCTATACATAAGTTTAGTACAAAAACAACATCCTATGAGTTAATCGCGGCTTTTATTCATCTTTCGACGGAGCGGTCTCACGGACCGCTTCACACTAGTTATGTAACAATTTCTGTGACATCAGTTAATGGTTAAAAATCAATATGTATGGAAAGTGCGTATCTTTACCCCCACTTTCTCTATTTGACAAAGCTATGTATTTGAACGTAATCTAATTTTACATTACCAACCATAGGTGCCCACCTGACTTTTAACAAGGAATAGAAAAAATTTTTGAGCTGCTTCTTACCTTTTTCCAGCTTGGAAAAAGAAGTAACAGAAATTTCACTAAAAATCTATTTTCTTGTTATTTTTAAGAATTCAGAATCACAAAATAAATGACCTTTAAATTCCAAAGTAAGGAAATTGATCCCCCTCCCCTCCCTCTCAACACCCCTGTTTATAGCCGTTCTGAAAACTGAGGCAATTCAGTGAGTATGGTAAGCAGAGTTAGGGAGTCAAAAGAGTCAAACTAAAAATAAAACTACGTTTTACACTTATAATTAAATACAATAAATTAAAACTATCACGCAAAATTGCAACCTAACTAGCGAAACTTATGGGGGAAAGTAGGGTAATCACGCGCACCCAAATATCTCTAAACAGAATAGGATTGAAAACATGCGATCGGTACAGGCACCTGGCGAACTTCATCCTAAGTTCCAAGTAAGGATATAGTGCCCGTCGGGAGGAAAGTATTTTTGTGTCCTCAGGTTATTAGTTTGAAGTGGTTTTAGAATAAGAAGTCTACAACATCTAACTTGAAGGTAAGTGTACACTCTTATTTTCAAATGTTAATTTACTCATTATTTCTAAAAATATATACATTTAGCTGTACGTTCATTCTTTTATTTATTTTTGCAGTGCTTTGTTACGCCAACTATAAATAACTCCAACTCAAACGTTGTATTCAAATTTTGGGCGCAATTACCCTACCATGTCGGGCATTACCGCTAAATCCATTGTTAAACTTTAACTGATGGTAGGGGAGACCGGGAGAATGGCGACAGCTTAAGGGAATTTAAATTTTTTCACCTCTAAAAAATGTTTATTTTTAAACAGTAAAAATTCTAAAGCTGAATAATGATCTTTAGTATCTGTATAAATTTAACCGTAATTATAACTGCAACATAAGCACCCATAAAAAAAAAAAAAAACTTCTTTCAACGTCTACACAGTGGCGGGATTATTCAGGATACTGGGGTAATTCCGCCACTGTATCGGGGTAATGACGCCACTCTTTAATGACTTAGTAAATACATCAAATGGATACTAGGAAACACATAATCTACCGAAAATATTTAGAAAGAAATTTAGAAAGCAAAAGCAATTTATCAGTTACAATTTAACTCAAATTGAAAAAGTCATAATTATAAGTTTCTGCTGAATCGGCTCCACTACATTCAAATGAGGCCATTTCTCACCCGATTTGCATGGTGGCGGCATTACCCCGAGAGAACAATATGGTGGAAATCCCCAAGCAAAGCCAAAAGTAGAACCGAACTTGTTCAACACATTGCATCAAAATGTCGGCGAATGCATGTACATTACGGGTAGTATTATCTTAAATACCTAACGTTACAATAAAAGGTGCTTATATCTACTCATTTGAAGCTCCAAAATAAGAAGCAACTAGATTAAAACTAAATTTTTCACTAGAACAAACGAACGATGTGCAGTAAAATCACTCTCACTCTAGGCACTGTTTCTATTGTTGGCCGCTGTAGTTCAGGCACATTCACTATCTCAAACTGCCCTTGGTTTTTAAACTAGGCGGGGTGGCGGCATTACCCCGGATTGCGCCATTCCCCCGGTCTCCCGGTCTCTCAGACCGCGGCTTTTTTTTTTGTAGTTTAACTTAAAATTTTCAGTATAACTACAAACACTATACGAAAATTTAGTTCCGTTCGGAACTAATTGGTTGGAAACGGTTGGTTCCGTTTGGTCCCCAGAGACTTATGAATAGGTGAATTTTAATTATAACAGTCCTGTGCAAAAAGTTTAGTTCAAAAATAATATCATATGAGTTAATCGTGCCTTTTATTCCTCTTTCGTTGTAGCGATCTCACAGACCGCTTCACACTATTTATGTGACAATTTCTGCGACATCTGTTGAAAGTTAATTAATAAAACGATAAAAATATTTCTAAAACTTTTATGCAGATTAGCTGATTGCAAACTGTTCTTTATGCTTTGGAGTTATACTTCATTAATAAAATATTGATTTTTTGTATAAATTTAACTAGCTATTCATGTTTTCCCTTAAGTGAGTATCATTTGCATACTTTCCGCTAATGGTTCTATTTTTAGTTTTTAACCTTTAACTGGTGTCACAGAAACTGTCACATAACTAGTGTGAACCGGTCTGTGAGATCGCTCCATCGAAAGATGAATAAAAGCCGCGATTAACTCATAGGATGTTGTTTTTGTGCTAAACTTTTTGTACAGGAGGGTTATAATTAAAATTCACCTATTCAAAAGTCTCTGGTGTTAGTGCTAAAGTTTCAAACGAAACAAAATTTCAGTAGTGTTTGTAGATAAACTGAAATTTGCAAGTTAAACTATGAAAATTGAAAAAAAGCACCTGTCTGTGAGACCGATAACATCAGTTAAAGGTTAAGTACGGAATCCTAAACCCTAATATCAATAATATATTCAAATAAAGTCTGAAAATTTAATGAAGTGATACTTTTGAATTAGTGTCATTCCAGCAGTTATTACCCGAAGAAATCGCCAAAGATTGTGGTACTCTTTTTCTCTGATTATTTTAGTGGTTGAAGCACGTAGTTCGATTACATATTTGTTACAATGACGTTTTATTTGTATTATATTATTTTAATTATTTAGGAAGTTTTAATTTCGTTATGGGATATTAGCCGGAAACTTTATTGTTTTAAGTTATTATTTAATCTTTTGTCATCAGGCTACACGCGATAGACAATTTAAAAAATACATGCTTCAAAATTATCTTGACTACCAAAAAAATAAGCAAATTCAGAAACAGTTTAAAAAAAAATATCTTTAAAATAACTTTTTTTTACCTATTCGATGGTGTAAAAATTCAAATTACGCTTATTAAAAAAAAAAAATAAATAAATAAATAAATGCATTAACCCCTTGAGGGTCAAGTGATTGGGTTCCTGTAATGTTGAACTCACACCGGAATCTATTGAAAAATTCTATTTCAAAATAAGTAAAAGCAATTTTACGGCTTTTTTCAACCAAAGTTAGAAAAGTAAAATTTAATAAAATTTTTCTGGTGTAAAACTTTATTAATCATAGGTGGTATATAATATAGGGGAGACCGGGGGAATGCCGCCAACCCGGGTTATGCCGCCACCCCACCTAGTTTAAAAACTAAGGGCAGTTTGAGATAGTGAATGTGCCTGCACTATAGCGGCCAACAATATAAACAGTGCCTAAAGTGAGAGTGACTTTGCTGTACGTCGTTCTTTTGTTCTAGTGAAAAATGTGGTTTTCATCTAGTTGCTTGTTATTTTGGAGCTTCAAATGAGTAGATATAAGCACCTTTTATTGTAACATTACGTATTTAAGATAATATGACCCGTAAACTATATGCATTCGCCGACATTTTGATGTAATGTGTTGAACAAGTTCGGTTCTTGTTTCGGCTTTGCTTGAGGATTTCCGCCATATTGTCCTCTCGGGGTAATGCCGCCACCATGCAAATCGGGTGAGAAATGGCCTCATTTTAATGTTGTCGAGCCAATTCAGCAGAGTGACTTTTGCAATATGAAGTAAATTGTAAGCTTAACCATTATTTTGCTCAATTACATTGCTTTCTAACTATTTTCAGTAAGTTGCGTGTTTCCTAGTATCCATTTGATGCATGTACTAGGTCATTAAAGAGTGGCGGCATTACCCCAGTGTCCTGGGTAATCCGGCCACTGTGCAGAGGTTTAAAAAATATTTTTTTATGTATGCTTACTTTACAGTTATGATTACGGTTAAATTTATACAGATACTAAAGATCATGATTCAGCTTTAGAATTTTTACTATTAAAAAATAAACATTTTTTCGAGGTGAAAAAATTTAAATTCCCTGAAGGTGTCGCCATTCCCCCGGTCACCCCTATACCGGTGACCCTCAAGGGGTTAAAGGCCAAATTTATTGGTCAGGGGTTGCCACTGTCAATATGTCGTCAGAGTTAGTAACTCATATGTTTCTGCTTTATAATATACGTAGATATATTACAGCTTTTGCTAAAGATATTAGGTAAATTTCTTATTAGGGAACACTTAAACACCCACATTCAATCAATAATTGAGTTTCAAAAAATGTAGCTTTAAAAATTATATTTGACTTCCCTGGTTATAATTATACTCATTAATTAGTAAAATTTTAAACATGAGGTATTAAGATATTGGGATTCTTCAACCGTTAACTGGTGTTGGCGGTCTCGCAGTCAGCAGCTTTATTTAGTTTTGATATATTTTAACTTGTAATTCTCAGTTTAACTTTAGATACTAGTGAAATTTTGTTTCGTTTAGAGTTCTAGTACTATCGTTAAAGAAATATGAATCATAAGAACCTTGTACAAAAGTGTAGTCAGAAACATTATCTTATTATTGAATCGAACCTTCTATTCATGCTTCGATCAAGTGGTCTCAGAGACCGCTCAATGTAGTTACGCGACAATTTTTGTCACACCAGTTAAATGTTAACTTTACCCAGTGGCCAGATCTAATATGTTACTGAACAATTATTTTAGTAAAAGTTCCTTTTTTTATAAATAAAAGATCTGTTGAGAGCAATTTTTCCCATTTAGTAGATAACTCCCCCCGCCATCACAGTGAGTCAAACATTCTTTAAGTGGGGAGGTTTTTGACCCAGTTAACCCTTTATGTACTGAATTATAAATTCATGAGAATTTTATCTTCTAAATCATTTTTAGTGAATTGTTTAAACTACATTAGAATATTTACATAATCATTTAATAAATTTTAGAAGGATTTTAGAAGAATTGGATGATTTAGAAGGAATAATTAACCCGTAAGCACACGCATCGTGTATTTTTGACCTGACGCTCGAAATCACTTCCATAACAAAATTAAAGCTAAGTTTGTTATTTTTTGTTTGTTTTTTTCCCTTTGCAATTTGTCTTTTAAAAACAAATAATATAACCTGTTACCTAAAAAAAAAACGATTCAAATAATACTTTTGACTTTGTTTTTTTATTTTTAATGCCCATATTTTACCGAGAAGTTAGCGAAAAAGTTAGGGTCATATTGACCCGATGCGTGCGGCTACCGCATAGAAATGGGTGCGTGTGCTGAATGATCAAATTTGATTTTATAGGGACTGTGTGCAATATTTATAACCCCATTTAAAGCTTTTATTTTAAATATTTTTCTTCGTATTTTGTAGAAAGTGTACAAATATAATGTTCTTTTAATAGAAATATAGAAATGTTTTCGAACTGAAAATCCCCCCCCCCCCCCCCCCCCCGCCGCCCCCAACGCCAAGAAAGCTGAAAAGATGCAAAAGCAAAAGAAATCATCCTTTTAAAAATATTTTTATTGTGTAACCAATAATGTTTTTCGAACAAGATAAAGTAATGTATCTATAACTCATTCTAAACTGTATAACAACTAATCTATGTATTAACCTTTAACTGATGTCAGAGAATTGTTACATAACTAGTGTGAAGCGGTCTGTGAGACCGCTCCATCGAAAGATAAATAAAAGCCGCGATTAACTCATAGGATGTTGTTTTTGTACTGAACTTTTTGTACAGGAGTGTTATAATTAAAATTCACCTATTCAAAAGTCTCTGGTGTTAGTATTAAAGTTCCATACGAAACAAAATTTCAGTAGTGTTTGTAGATAAACTGAAATTTCCAAGTTATACTAGGAAAATTGAAAAAAGCACCGATCTGTGAGACCGGTAATATCAGTTAAAGGCTAAATGAATTTTACAACAAGTTATTTTAATGGCACTTGTAAATACCTTCAGTAGATAAAGAGTTAACAGAGATATAGTAAATGCAGTTTTATAAAATCATGTAATGTCTTTTCAAATTTTTGATACTGTAAAAAGACAGAATATATAATAAGCTATTTATATGCAGCAAACAGAGATTCTATTGCACG
The DNA here is from genome assembly GCA_963932465.1 of Maratus speciosus. Lineage (NCBI taxonomy): Eukaryota > Metazoa > Arthropoda > Arachnida > Araneae > Salticidae > Maratus > Maratus speciosus. Next base: position 439,978,517 of record OZ010796.1, on the reverse strand, counting down.
CCAAACACAAATTGCGAACTTTTTAACCTATAAGTGGTGAGCTGATTTTTTTTTGTGCGGGGAGATAGGGTGTATCTAACTCTGAAATTTGATTTCTTGTGCACATTTAGCGAATTTAGCGAATTAAAATAAGAAAATTTCCGGTGCATTTTGTATTATTTACTTGTATAAAACAACTGAAAAAGTACTGTAAGTGTACATACATATACATATAAATTCACGTATCTAAATACCACGAAAATTTTGTTTGCAAATATAGACATCATATACAATTACTCTGGTGTAAAACACCCCCACCTCACCAGTTAAGGGTTAATAAAAAATGGGTAAAACAGCCTCAGGCTCACTTATAAGTGTATTTTTGACATCAATGATAAAACTGACAGAACTATTACAGAGATTTTTTTTTATATAATTGCATTAAAATAGGAGAAATTTTCTTTCACTGCGTGTTTTTAAATATAATTTTCAGCTTCGAGTCGGGTTATATATAAGACCCGTGCAAGACTTTGATGTGGGTAAAAATAAAGTGGGAATTAACAAAAATATTCCCTCGAAATAGGTTTTATTTTCTTTATATATATATTTTTTTTATTATTCATTTAGTGTATTTTACCCTCCGTCTACCAGGCGGGTCCAACGGACCCGACAGGTACATTTAAAATGATTTTTTTCATGTACACAAAGGCTGGAAATTCTATAAATATTTGACTTTTTTACATCTTTATCATAAAAAGGAACATATTTGATATCAAATATTTGAAAAAGTCGCATATTTACAGAATTTCGCGTCTTTATTTTTTCCTTGAGAAAAATTATTTTGAATGTACCTGGCGGGTCCATTGGACCGGTATGGTAAGCGGAGGGTTAAATATATATCGATCAGTTCATTTTTTTATGCAGCGTATTATAGATGACATATTATAAAAGCGTTTATGAATGATGATACGTAGCAATGGAAATATGATTTGGATTTCTTTTTTTACTTTCTTCATACAAACATTCCGTTAATAATCAGCGAATAAAACATATTAGCTCATATTTAACATTTTTAATGGAGAAAAAATAAAATTTGTTTTTTTCTACTGACACATCTATTTTTCGTATGGCTACAAAAATACAGAATAAAAGTTAAAAGCACAATAATTCACTTACCCTTCGGAGACGAAGGACTGTAGACCAAAATCTAAACCAACCTAAGCAGTTTCAAGGAACTTACCATAATGTACCAGTCTTTCGATCTCTAGATAACGGCGGGCGTTAGAACTTTGGGAGTGTTAGATGACGCATGATTTTACACTCTAATTGGGTGGGAAGTGTCTTGTTTATATACAAATCTTTTCACGCACACTCGATGCTCGTTTTTTGGTTAAAAATTATAAATTGGATGGATTCGCTGACAGTTTAAAGTGAGACACGTCAGTGTAACATGTAACTATTCATAGTCACTAAGTGATAAACATTGAAACAGGCGTTAGTAACTAACATATGGCCTCAGAAAGACATTTGACCTATTGCTAATATAGCGGTTTTATTTTATTTATGCTTTTGCATTCATTCCTTCATCTCATTTCGGAGTAGTGTTGCCAGGCCCAGTGTCACAAAAAGCGGGACAGGGAGAGAAAAAAAAGCGGGACAGTGGTTTCTAAATCGGGACACTCAAGTGTAGTAAACCCTGTGAAAATGGAACCTGTCTATAACGGAATCCTGCCTGAAACGTTAAAATTTCATTGCTTTTACGGTAGGAATACCATACAATTATACTTACTTAGAGGGAAACTTCTTAATGGAATTTTTCCGGTCCTCGCGAATTCATCTTAGCAGGTTTTATTACACTAAATAAACATAATTATACACAGGGAAACCTGTGAAAGTAGAATCTCTAGGAACTGAAACAAAATTCCAATTTAGCAGGCATGATTGTACAGTATTTGTATCGTAGAGACGAGGAAATTGTTATTTTTAAAACAGAATTCCGTTATAAACAGGTTCAGTTTACGCAAGTTTTACTGAACGTTTAATAAACTTATGAAAATAGTATCTCTAAGAAACTTAAAAAATATTTTGGACTGGTCTAAGAAGGTATATTTACGACATTCCTTCAAAAGGGACTATAAAATTTTTCTGTTACAGACAGGTTCTATTTTTATAGGTTTTACTGTATTACCCTATTAAAATGAACCTGTCTATAATAGAATCCTATCTTAAACGTGAAACGTTCATTGCTTTTGCAATAGGAATACCATACAATTATAACTACTTAAAGGGAAACTTTCCTAAAATGGAATTTTTCCAGTCCTTGCGAATTCATCTTAGCAGGTTTTATTACACAAAAGAAAGATAATTGTATGCAGTAAAACCTCTGAAAGTTGAATCGTATGAACTGAAACAAAATTCCAATTTAGCAGGTATGTATAATTGAACAGTATTACTATCGTAGAGACAATGAAATTTTTAGTTTTGACAGAATTCTGTTATAAACATGTTTAGTTTACACGCGGTTTACTGAACGTACAATAAATTTATAAAAATAGTATCTCTAGGAAGCACAAAAATAATTCTAGTCTGGTTTCCGTCTAGAAAGGTAGATTTGATGACATTTCTCCGAAAGGGACTAAAAAAACATTCCGTTATAGACAAGTTTTTCTGTATTACCCTATGAAAATGAACCTGTCTATAACAGAATCCTGTCTTATATGTTAAAATTTCATCGCCTTTACGGTAGCAATACCGTACAATTATACCATCTTAGAGGGAAACTTCTTAAAAATTGAATTTTCTCTGATCATTCATTTCCAAAAACATCTTAGCAGGTTTTATTACACTTAAATAAACATAATTGTATACAGTAAAACTTGTGAAAGTAGAATCGCTAGAAACTGAAACAAAATTTCAATTTAGCGGTTATAATTGCACAGTATTTCTATCGTAGAGACAATGAAATTTTTAGTTTTAAAACAGAATTCCGTTAGAAAAGGGTTGAGTTTACACAAGGTTTAGGGTCATTCCCATTCCATGGTAACTTACGTTACTTTTAGAACAATTTACTTCAGTACTTTTAGTAACATAACAATAACAAAAATATTAAAAATATAAAGTTGGCATTATTTGCTAATTAAACCTATTCAAAGCCCAATTTAGATAGAAATTACCTAATTTTACTGTAATTTCTTGAAATCTGGCAGTTACATTTATTGTGGTAACTGAAATTACTGTAAAATGAACGAAAGTCACCATAAAAAATGTAATTTTCATTCTAATTTTTCAGGTAATTTTTATCAAAATTGACCTTTGGATAGGTTTAAATAGCAAATCATGTTAACTTTACAGTTGAATATTTTTTGTGTTATATTACAAAAATTACTGCAGTAAATTGTCCAAAATGTAACGTAAGTTACCATGGCATGACCCTTTATTGATCGTACAATAAAGCTATGAAAATAGTATCTCTGGGAAGCCCTAAAATATTTCTAGACAGGTTCCCGTCTAGGAAGGTAGATTTGATGACATTCCTTCAGAAGGGACTATATTTTCCATTATAGACAGGGTCTATTTTAATATGTTTTACTGTATTGCCCTATGAAAATCAACCTGTCTATAACGGAATTCTATCTTATATTTTAAAATCCCATTGACTTTACAGTATGAAAAGCATAAAATTTTACCTAGTTAGATGGAAACCTCTTTAAAATGGAATTTTTTCCGGACCGTGCGAATTCATCTTATCAGGTTTTATTATACTTAATAAACATAACTGTACACAGTAAAACCTGTGAAAGTAGAATCGCTAGAAACTGAAACAAAATTCCAATTTAGTAGGTGTAATTGTACAGTATTTCTATCGTAGAGACAATGAAACCTTTATTTTTAAAATAGCATTCCGTTATAAACAGGTTCAGTTTACGCAAGGTTTAGTGGATGCAATAAACTCATGAAAATAGTATCTCCAGGAAGCATAAAAATATTTCTGCACAGGTTTCCGTCTAAGAAGGTAGATTTGATGACATTTCTTTGGAAGGGTCTGAAAAAATTTTCTGTTATAGACAGGTCCTATTTTTATAGGTTTTACTGTATTAAGTTCCACTCGATGCTGATTAACGAGTAGCTTGCTACAAAAATAAATAAAGAAATAAATAAAATAAAATAAAAAAATTGTGCATCATCAAAAATCGTAAATTTTGACGTCCCGCGCTGTGTTTATAAGGAACAGGTCTTAGAGCCCCTGAAAATCGGGACACCTGGCAATACTATTTCGGACATACGCCAAATGGAAAATATATTACAAATAGCAAAATTTTAAACATTTAAGGGAATTCGTTACTCTTTGAGCTATTTTTTTATTTCATGTCCGTAGCTCAGGAAATGGCGGGCGGTTGGTCCCTCCCTCTTCGAAGAGAAGTCCATTTCGAAGAAAGCAGAATGGGTTGTTTTAGGACTAGAAAAATCGCCAAGTAACCCCTTTCTACATTGCTATGGCGGCTGGAATCGCCGGATCTCTTTTTTTTCATCTATAAATATTCAGTGTATTGTGTTTTTAATCCTTTTATTTGTTCTTTATTATTTTTTTAACTGTTGTTTTCTCAGAAAACCTTTATTTGTGTAACATAACAAATTAACTTTTATTGACATAACACTCTGAAACGTTTCCGAAAAGAAAAACATTTCTTTCAAAAGAAATCCTGATTGGGAATATCATAAAGTATTTTAAAAAGAAGCAAATGCACAGAAACTTTTGTTTCCTTTAACGCAAGGGCGCTATTGCTCTTGGAATATTCTGCCGAACAATATAGAAAATAACGAATGAATCCGAAGAAATATTATGGCCTTTATTTTAAAAAATGAGTACAAAACCCAAACCGTAAGCATTCGATGCTCTGCAAAGGTCGGGTTACCTGAAAATTATATTTGAAATCATCCGAAACCCAAAAAAAGTTTCCTTGGCCAAACTAGAAATCCCAAATGAAAGACAATAATTTATTTTTTAAATGTAACTATGGAATAAAAGTCAACAATTATATTTGTATTATTAATTTTAACCTTTATTTAGAAAATGAACAAATAAATAATCATTCATATTTATATACTATATAGATTTTAATTAAAAAAATATTATTGATTGTCTTTTAAAAAATAGAACTAACCCGAAAAGGAAACAGTTCAATCCTACCCATAACGAAAGAATTTTGTCCCGAACCTTAGAAATTTCAGAATTTTAAACAATAAATCTAGATAATATATCATATTCTGTTAGAATGTATATTTCAAATTTTATATGCATTATTAATCTTAAAAAATAAATAAATAAAATCTTGATACACCCCCTTCCTCTCCCATTGAAATTCGGGATGGAAAATTTTTTACAACATTTACTAGATCCTAAAATAATTTTCCAGTTTAAAAAGTATCTGTTTCAGCATGTTTATCGGATGTTTCTCTATAAAACTACTAAATTTTATACTTGTACATGCAATAGTTTTCTTAATATATATAAACCGTTTATGATACCCTGTCAGTGTTGAATTCGGGGGAAGGCACGGGAGGGGGTAGTCCTCCCGGAAAATTTGAGATTTTATACTTTTTGATAATGATAAATAAAAATGCAATTTCCCCACCACGTCTCTAACCCCCCCCCCCCCCCCTAATAGCCGCACAAATCCCTCTCGGAGAAAACCGTCTGAATACAACACTGCACCTACCCAGTATTGAATTCAGACATTTTTCTCCAGGAAGGATTTCTGTGGCTTCGGGGGGAGGGGGGGAAATGCATTTTTTGTTCATTAAAATCATAAAATCTCAAAACTTCCGGCGAGGAAAATTTCAATGCTCCGGGGGAAGATGCCCCGGGCCACCCCCTAAATTCAACACTGCACCTATCACAAAAAATTCATGTACCGTAGAGACAGCGTTGATTACCTTTTTTGTTTGTTTTAAGAATAGGGATTTATTTATTGAAGTTCGATTACATTTACATGCATTAATAGACACTCGTGTTTAAATTAGTCAAAATATACCAATATTCTAATTAAACTGAATTATATTTAGTGCCTATACTGTTTAGATGTTTAAAGAATGGCTCTGAGAAAGAACATAATTTAAAGTACAGTTTAAAAAGAATTAGGCAGAACATGAACATGGAACAGAACATGAATATTTTTTCATGAATAATCTGAAGCTTTTATTTATTTATTTATTTATTTATTTATTGTATTAAATTAATTTAGAAAGAAATGTTCTTACAAAAAAATTTAAATGAACAAACTAAATCTTAGAAACAAACTAAAAGAATTCATAAAAATATTTTTAATAAAATTATTTCTGGCCATCCCTGAAAAATAATACAGTTTCATTGAAATCATTAAATAACAAATAATAAGGTTAGTTGGGGTAACTGGACCCACGAGGTAACTGGGATATAGACTATTTTATAAAAAACTGTTGATATTTTTTTAAGTTATAGCTTTTGTGAACAATGCAGCTTAATCTCTTCTCCTTAAACAACGACTGTCAACTCAATCATAACTCTCAATTTGCTGTGATAGATTGTCAAAAATTTAAGTTTCTTTTTTTAAAAAACAACGTCAATATGGTTGAACTTCCTCGACTTTTTATTAAAATACTACTGCAAGTACTTTTATTAAACAATCTTTTTTTTTTCTTTAAAGATTAGACATATATTTACATTAATATTATTAGGTATCTATACATATTTACATCATGTTTCAAATGTAAGCCCGGTGTCCCAGTTACCCCATAAATTTTTCAAGAATGGGGTACTGGGACATGTATCCGGGGTAACTGGACCATGCTGGATCCAGTTATCCCAATAGTAATAAATATTTTTTTTTTTTTTTTTTTTTTGAGTTTCTCTTACAACGAGAAGTAAATTTCTCCACTGTTTTTTGCTCACAATAAAGAAAATGTTAGAATACCTTATTAAAATTACGTAATAAAAATTTAAAAAAAGCATGTTGGGTGGTATCAAACGAAATTTCTTGACCTCTTGAGAGGCGGTGATGCAGTTATGGCACGGCATAATTTTAATCCCTAATTACCACATTGACACCAGAATTTCATAATGGAAATTTCACATTTATTAAGTACTCGAACATATACTTCTACTTGTTTACAAATAGATTTTCTTGTAAATACTAGTGTCATTAAATTATTTCAGCATTTTACGAATGCAAGTACCTTGCCCCTGAAAGCGAGAGAGGAAACCTTGAAAGCGGAAGAAAAGCGAGAGACCTTGAAATTGTATGATACAGTACAGGGGTCGCATTATATAGGGAAACTTTTATTGTTCCTACAACTATTTTGAAAATAATATCTTCATCGCACGTTTCTTAGAATATGTTAAATAAAATTATCATGAAGGTAACTCATTAAGGGTTCTGGTTAGAACAATAAAATTTTCCCCATATGCGACGATACAGATAAAGTACTTAAGTACTTACGCAGCCGTTTGCTCATAGATATACCTTGCTATTTTTTCCCTTAAAATACCCATGTGAATTTTATACTTAATACCTATACTAATGTACTTAAGTACTTGCTTAAATTTTATGTTTTTTGTAGAAATAAATCTAATATTTTCACTTTTAGTGCTTTTTTTTTTACACATTGGCAGCAAAGGTTTCCCTTACAACGCTCTTTAGTTAATATATAATTTACATGATCTGCCTGGTGTAAAATTTTTTAAGTAGTTTACGCTTTTTCAAACAGAGCCTGATATCCCAAATGAAAAAAAATAAACGCGTGTGGAACATGGACCCTCCTGGTCCACTTACCCCATTTTTATGGGGCAACTGGACCCATGAGGAAAGAAAAATGAAATATGCATATTTTTATATTTTTAAATATTAAAATGAAATGTGATGTTGAGCATTTCTGTCTGATAAAGGGAACCTAACTGAACATATTTACATAAGTTCAGATTTTAATTCAAATGAACATTAGCTTTTTGAAGATTAATTGTCAGAAGCTCCAGAGTCACATTGTAAAATATTGGCCCTGTTGCTCTAACCTTAATTAGAAAAAACGCTGCAGTACTAAAGGGGGAAAAAAGAAGCCAAAAAAGCAAAAGAGCTTTAAATATTGAAAATAAACTTTCCCGCGTTGACCGTTTGAGAGCTAATGGACTCGTCTGCTACTTCGTCGTGAATAACCATTACCGTCTCAATGAGACGGTATTAGAGTATTGAGACGGTAATGGGATAACTGACAGGCGCCATCTCCTGAACGACAAGCCCTTTCGGGTTCAAGTTACTTATATTAGTAAAATGTTGAATTGAGGGAATGACACCAGAATTTACAAACAAATTTATTTCAAAATAAGTAAAAGTATGTACTTAAATTCATGTACTTAATAAAAGGAAAATTTTCATTCCAATATTCTGGTGCCAATGTGGCATCTAACAATTTAAATTAAGTGGTTAAAAAATAAACCACGGCCATTTAAGGGGTTAAACAATTTTATGAAATAAAATTATTTCATATAGAAAAAATGCAATTATTCTATTGAAAATATGTAATTAAAATCTTTAAAAAAAAAAAAAAAAAAAAAAAAAAAAAAAAAAAAAAAAATGCCCTTTTTCTAATTTTGAACTTTTTTTTACTTACCTTGGCCTTTCATTTAAATTTTTGTTAGAATTAATTATGCACTCATCTCATTTTGGACATACTTAAAATGTAAAATATGTGTCAAAAAGGATTTAAACATACTTGTTTAAACTTTTAAGGAAACTCAGTAGCGTTTGAGCTATATTTTTATTTGAGTATATTTTAATATCTTCTCTTTGAGATATCATTGAAAGGTCTTGAGAAACAAAATAATTTAAACCAGATGAAATGCAAGTATTGTAGTACATTTGAAAAAAAAAAAAAAAAAAAATATTAAAATAAGAAAATCTTAAAATCACCCCTTTAGTAACTTTGAACTGTTTGAAAAAAAAAAAAAAAATGAAATTGCATACCTTTCTATGCCTGTACGGATAATAATTACTAAAGAGCTAACTTAGTTTATGAAAAAAGTAAATAATACGAAATAATGTAATATAAAAGCACAGTGCAAATGGCTATTTGCTTAACATAAAACAGATACTAAAAATCCGACCATTAGTGTTATAAAATGCATCTTCCGGATCGTCCATATAACAAACGGCGAGTCAATTAAAAATATTATTTTTAAGATTTAGCATTTTGATATGTTGAAAAAGCATATATAGAAAAAATGAATTTAAAATTTAAAGTAATAAGATGCCTCTATCGCATATTTTTAATTATCTGATCTTTACAGCAGTTTGTGAGACTATTTTAAGGGTGTCTAAATTCATTTTTAAAAAAATGTCGTAAAATTCATATTTTCGACATATTTCGCAAAATGAAGCCTAATCCATTCAAAATAATTTTAAAACATTAAGTCATAAAAACATAGTTTTGAAATTTAAATTATCGTCAGTTATTATTAGCCTTTAACTAATGTGACAGAAATTGTCACATGCAGGGTCTGTCCCATAAGTAAATTAAATGACCTCGCGCCTCCGAAGCAGGCCGCTAGCAAAGCGCGCGCAAGGGTGCTGGTTACTTAGAATCTCGTTTTTCGTTCTCCATGTTAACCTATGGGAATACTTTTTCTCACTTTTTTAAGGATATCTCAAGAAATAACTGAGATTTTATTTTTTAATTTTGTTTTCTGCATACAATTCTTAAAACTTGCCGCTTTTCATCCTAGTTTTCATTTTATATGAAAAATAATTTTAAATATTTGATTTTATGTGAAATACTCGGAACATGACCAAAATAAATGCTACCTCTCATTAAACTGTAAATTCTGAGAGTTCTATTAGGTCCTTTGGAATTTTTTAAGGATACGAAAAAGTGTACAGTTTCTAATTTATCCATTGATATAAAAATATTTCATTTCAATTAATTAGGGAGGTAGCTATAATTAAAACAAAATGTATATATGTCAATTCCGATCAATTCAATCTCTTCCCCCACGAGATAACCCATCACTCTACGTGAAAAAATCGGTAGGCGGAAAAAAGCGCACAATTTACAAGTCACATATTAAATAAGTCTGATAATAATACACATGATTAACCTCAGAATATAAACACCAGATTCAGATGATCTTTTGAAATCTGGCGTTCTTGCTCTCTCGGGACGGAGGTGTTGGGGGGGGGGGGGGGGGGCTTTAAAAGGTATCTCAAAACCTGCATTGCCTCAGTGATAAAATTTTGTAAGGTACGGAGAATCAGAATATAAACATCAGGTACTTATATATATATATATTATTTAGTCTCCTTGTTCTTCTGGGGTGCGGCTGTGGGGGGAGGGGGGGGGGGGTTACAAACTCCGAATATATCACGGATTTAGATGAAAAATTTTTGGCAGGATGTTTTCTAAGCATATAGACATCAGATCGGATGAGTTTCTTTTAATTTGCCTTTTCCCTCCTCCCAGGGAGGGAGGGAGGGTACTCCAATTAGAATGGTGGTTGGGAGGGTGGTTGTACACAAACTTTCTACATTAAAAAAAATTATGTAAATACGTGTTAAAGTCTAAGATGAAAATTATTTGTAAAGCTTAGGTGTAAACATAAAAAACATAACATAACATAACCTAACATAACCTAACATAAAAAATTATTTCTAAGCTTAATTCATTCGGGCTGTAAAAAAAAAAAAAAAAAATAAATTCAGCAAATTAAAAAAAATAATAACACGTTGTTATCTAGCATAAAAATCAAGTAATTTAAAAGTGATATTTAAGGCTGTTCTTAACTGCTGTGCTCAACAAGCGCAAAACATTTTGACACATTTACAAATTCATTTTATTAACGGAAAGGTATAAAAATTAGAAAGCCTGGCCATGGAAGTGATTTGGAATCTAACTGTTTTTTCCATTTTTTTGATCAATCAATTACCTATTGAGTTATAAGCGATTTTGATCACGTGACAAACACGTTTTTTGACCTCTCTTGAGTGCTCTTTCTTCCTTCGTGCGGAAATTCGGTTCAAAACGCCCACTTTGACACTATTTTCTGAAAGATCTATTGCGTTTGCAAAAAAAATGGAAAAAACAGCTCAATTACATAGTTTCTGAACAACAACACCAGCAAGTTTCGTGCCTTTTCGAACAAAAATAAATTAAAACTTATGTCAGAAAGTTGCCCTTTTGGATTTGAGAACACCCTTAATTAAATATCTAATATAATTTGCAGCGCCACCATTTTGTTTAAGTAGTCAAGTTATTCATCATTTTGTATAAAATCATTTTGTATGCTAACGAAAAAAATTATGAAAATGAGTTAAACCCATTCATACACACATACAGAATAAATATAATGATAGCCAGTTATATCTGAAATCCTCAAAATGTTTAAATAACAACATTATTACATCTCAGTGGTGTGTGTGGGGGGGGGGGGATTTTTAATTTTTAATGGTCCATTTAAGATAAGTTTTGCTGCTTTTTCTATCCCTAATTAATTTTTTTATTTAGTATATCTGAGTTACAAAGTAATAAATCATAAAAAAACATTTAATTCAACCTATACCGAAGAAGCTATTGCTCTGCTTAATATTTTGATACCAATTATATCATTTTCTCTTATGCATTCATTTACAATTTAGCTGTTGCGCCGACGTCACTCTTTTATTCTTCTTTAACTCGAAATTGCTATTAATTTATTATTAAAAAGTAGAACGAGAAACTAAGACTCTGAATATTTACTCTTTTACTTGCAGAAATTTATTACACTTGCTATGTTTATTTTGCATAAATTGATTACATAAAGGAAATTATGACATTAGAAATCATGTTAGATTTAAATATCATTTTTACATAAAACTGTTTTATGTTGGATAAAAACAATACTTTTTACAAACTTAACTGTTTTTAATTTTTCACAATACTCAGGAATTAAGCTTAGAAACAATTATTTAGAGCTCTTTTTTTTGTTTATTCATAAGTTAAAATACCCATAGAAACTTTCAAATTATGTTCATCTTAAATTTTAATACTTTTTTTTTTTTTGACATTTTAAACATTTGGAAAATTTTTGATTTTAATCAATGATTTTTTTTAATCGGTTGATTAAAATCACGATTTAATCGCTGATTTAAATCAACTGATTAAAACCGTTGACACCCTAATAAAAATAGATAACAGACTAAAAAATATTGCAGACTTTTTTGTTGTAAAGAACAAGTTACAAATAAAACGGGAAAAATCTGTTTTTTAATAGTCCGTGTAAATACATTTTTTAATTGAAAGGGAAATACAGGAAATATTATATTTTGCTTTGTTGTACAATTTCACAACATTTTACACAAATGATTTTTTCTACATATGAAGTAAATCTCCATCGAAATAATGAACATTTAAAAATCGAATTAAAAAAACCCTAAACAAATTTAGTCAAATTAAAGAAATAATTGCACAATGCACACTGCTCACTACAATCATTATAGTTTTTGTTCCTATAAAACCTTTTTAACGGAACTATTTTGTCCGATTTCAACATTAAAAATCTCTTAAGGGGACCGGGAAAGCCCTATCTCCGGCATGTTAAATTCAACAACTTTATGTACCTTTTTCACAGAAATGGTGAAAGATAGAGGTCTAGATGTTTTAGGATAGTTAGAATAACATGTTTTACGTATTTTAACGGGCCATTTTATTTCTAAGTGAAAATGAAAATTAACTATTAATTATTTATTGAAAGTCATTTTTAAATTAGCATTTTTGATAAGGTTTCACTGCCTAAATTAAATAAATCTCAACAAATCATTAAATCCCTAAGTTAAAGTATACAATATAACATAATCTAAGTATTTTTTAAAAAATCTGAGTTCATGAGTTTAATAGATATTGAAAAAAAGGAACACAAAGATGAAAAATCCAAGTTTTTGAGGAAAGTCAGTTAAAGATTTAAATGGCCATTAAGCTGTGAAGTACTCTTAGAAAGAATGAATAATTTCAACACTTTTTTTTTTTTTTTTTTTTTAATAAAAATGTGTGACACATCGTTGGAAAGATAAAAGCTTAAACTATTAAATGATATGAAAAACTAAAAATCGATTTTTTTCCCTAAATTTCGCTTACCTGGTCCCCTTAAGGCTGTTCTCAAATTCAAAAGGGCAACTTTGCGACATAAGGTTTAATTTATTTTTGTTAGGAAGTACATGAAACTAGCAAGTGTTGTTGTTCAGAAACTATGTAATCGAGCTGCTTTTTAGTTTTATTTATTTATTTATTTATTTTCAAACTCAATAGATCTTTCAGAAAATAGTGTCAAAGTGGGCGTTTTGAACCAAATTTTCGCGTGAAAGAAGAATAGTCACTCAAGAATGGGTGAAAAACGTGTTTGTCACGTGATCAAAATTGCTTATAACTCAATAGGTAATTTGTTGATAAAAAAAATGGAAAACAAAGTTCAATTCCAAATCGCTTCCATGGTCAGGCTTTCCAATTTTATATCTTTCCGTTAAAAAATGAATCTGTAAATGTGTCAAAACGTTTTGCGCTTGTTGAGCAGAGCAGTAAAGAACAACATTAAAAAAATTCTTCGATTTAAAAATTGTCTGATTCAGTATGTTTACCGAACATGTATCTAAAACTGCCAATTTTAGCATTTTTATATGCAATAGTTTTCTTAATATTAGCCTATTATTCTTAATTTATTATTAATAATACTTATAATGTTATTAGTCTCTGTAACGAAATAAATATACTTTTTTAATTGTTCATAAAAATACTAATTATAGTATATAATACACAATTTGAAAGCTTAATTTACATAAATTTAGACAAAACATATAATTATGCATTTTTCGCCATATGGATATTCCCATACTTAGTACGTTTACATTTTACCAAACAAATACAAAACAATTTTAGCGTATTTTTTTTTTTTTAGTATGTTTCAAATGATACTTGTTATGTTTACCAATAGTAAATAAATGAGAAAGAATGTTGTCCATCTGTTTTGTTGATAAGAGTTTCAGTCTGGTCCCCAACCCCGTACTGAGGAAAGTGCAAGAAAACATGAGTACTGTTGAATGCATTATGTAAAAAAAAGTTATTATTAAATGCGTTTAAATAGTAACTATTCATTTTAAATGTGATTTGATATAAAGCTGTTTCATATACAAAGGGATATTTTATTGATTTTTCTTCATTTGAATCAATAGAGTACAGTGAATCCTCCCTGTGCGATCACCTCCCTTAACGAACATTTTTTCATGGAACGAAATTTATTCCCATACGCTCAGTACTAATTTTACCTCCATTCAGAGACCATTCCAGTTGAACTCTCCCCGTGAGCGACCATTTCTTTATAAAAAATGAAACAAATTCCGTTTTTTCCTGGTTGCTTGAAGAAGGTTTTGTCAGAAAAATAATTCCGGAGAGCGCATTGTTCATCAAGCTTCTAAACTAGGTTTAGATTTTTTTTTTTTTTTTTTTATTTATTCCGGTAACTTTTAAATGTTTAAAACCCTTTGTGCCTTTTTAGGCAATGAATTTAACTCTGATGTCAAATTGAGAATGACGGTCAATAAACTCCCTTGCCTTATTCTCTCAGGAAACTCTCAAAGAAATAGATAAATTAATGAAATCGTCATTATTTGTTCCAGTCAAAAAAAAAAAAAAAAAAAAAAAAAAAATGCATTTATTTACTGAACTTTGAAAGGACTTGCAAATAAAAGTTATAAAAGATAAAACTGCAAAATCATAGCCAACGTCAATGTATTTATTTTTTGAACTCTGCAGTCATTAACTTATGTAATTAACTTTTATTTTGATACTTAAATTTATACATTTTTTCCTAGTCTGAAAAATAAATTTTAGTAAGATTAATTGTTACCTTTTTCAACCATTAAAATCTAGATTTAAGCATGACCTCCATTAAGAGGCCACCTCTCGGAGCGACCATTTTTTATTAGAACGGCACGTGGTCGCTTTAGTATGGTTTTACTGTATATTAAAAAATCTATATATCACTCCAAACAAAAGAAAAAAATCCAAAAGCGAAAAGAATTTTTAGACAATGACAACTATATCATTACTGGGGTGAGGGTGGTTCGAGGTATGATATGGTAAGGGGGGGAGGGGGTCCAAAAATACCAGAAAGTTGATAGCGTTATATAAGTACATCCCCTAAAACCGACACCACTTGCGATTTTTTTCCTTGCACGTAGGGTTCGGTAAACATTAATTGTTTCGTCTTGAGTCGTTTTCGGAATTTGATTTTGAGGGTTGGGTTCGGGTTAGTCTTTCGCGTCAGGTTGTACCCGACATGAACCCAAAAATTCCATTTAAATTCAACCCGGAACCCGACATATTTTAATCCGCACTCGACCCGAACCCGAAGTGAAAAACAAGTAAATCATGTTTTAATGCTTGTTAAGACAAGTAATCCAGATAGTAATCTCTACAAGTAATCTCTAATACCAATTTTACGTTTTATATAGAAAAATGGACAAATCTGTATTCTATAATATTTAAATATAGTAAAATCCCTGAATAGCGGACACCTCGGGATCGTCGATTTGAGCCTTTTCTCGAGTTCCAATTTTCGAATCCCCGAATCACGGGTCCCTTACCCAATGCAGGACTCGGTTTGAATCGATTTTTTTTAAATGTCTAGAAAGATTTTTTTTTTTCTTTAATGATGCATGCCTTGTGATTGCTTGGCGAAATGTTTACAAGTTTCTTAAATGTCTCTCTTTAAGTTTTTAAAAGTTTTTATATTTTAAATTTTATTAAAGTCTGTCTTCTTTTGTTTAATTTTATAAAAGTCATAAACTCTAGAATATTTTCTCAGAAGGTAAAAGTTATATATTTGAACATGAATGAGTATTAACGAGTTCATGTACCCTATAAGAAATAAACATGATACTAGCGATATAATTGTAGAGCATTTATCCATACTCTTTTTAAAATATGGATTCATTTGCTTTCATTTCGGGTTTGGTTCGGGTTCGAATTTAAGTTTTTCAGTTTCGGGTTGAAGTGTGTTGTGTTCGGGATTGGTTTCGTGACGGCTATAATTAATTGTTTCATTACAATTCAAAGTTCTCGTTCAGACCCCTCCCCCACCCCCAAATGTTTTTAAAAACAAATTAATAATACTGTGTTTTAAAAAATCACCCAATTATGGAAGATTACGGAAAAACGCCGCGTAAGCGAAAAAAAAAAAAGCGCCTGCTGGGCCCAGAATAAAAAGTCCGCGAATGACCGCAAGTAGAATGATAGTCTATCTGAAGCTTAAGAGGCTTCAGTCAGGCGAAAACACCTCTTCGCTAACGTTAATCCGATGGGGGAATATTTTAAAGATATCTCGTATTTCAATATTTTTATATGATTTTTTTTTTCATTGGATAGCTGAGATCGATCTCTATATCGCCATTTTTTACTTTTTCGATTTTGTTTTCAAGTATTTTTAATTAGGACGCTTTCACTTTCGGAACCGATTTCAAAAGTGACAGCATTTTCATAAAAAAAAAAAAAAAATCTGCAAACAAAATCGAAGAAGTAAAAAACGGACTTTTTACAGATCAGGCTCGGCTATCCATTGCAAAAACATTTAAAAATATTGAAATGCAAACGATATAGCTTAAAAAATTTCTTCCATTCGCGTGCCTGAAGTAGCCCCTTAAATACATTATCACGACCAGTGGCGGACTTTAGTAATCCTTTTACCAACTATTTTCTTTTTTGACTTGGGGGGGGGGGGGGTACTTTTTCGGTGGACAAGGTGGCATCCACCCTTGACGCGACAGCTAGTGGTTTTTTTCGTGATTTATTAAGATCAATTACGCAATTTAAAATCAGCTTGCATAAAATGGTTAAGTAAAAATAATTACAAATTATCGTTTGCTTCAGCGGAAGTTATAACGTCTAGAAGAAACAATTTTCAACATTAAATAATTTTCTCACATAATAATTTAACTATCGTAAAGGTTTCTTTCTTTTTCAATATTCATGTGTAAATATACATTTAAGTTGAAAATGCAGTGTTTGGAAACGCTATAAGAAAATGAATTTAAATATGATTTTAAAAATATATCATTTTAAATAGGTCGTAAGTTTCGGCATTAGATGCTTTTCATAAGAAATAGATGAATTATTTTTAAGGTTTCTTTCTTTTATTTTAAATTCACGCATAAATATATTTTCCAATTGAAATGAGTTTGCACTTTTTAAATTCTGACAACAGTAGATAAAAAAAAACGGTTATTTCAAACTATCAATTAAATCTCTATTCAAAAAATAAAATTCTGGATTTTAAAAAATTGGAAAAAAAAATTAGAAAATTAGAGAAATATAAAAAAAAATGGTTAGACAATGCACACCACAACTTTGTCAAATACAGTGTGACTTCAAAAATCCGGCAACAGAACCATATTTCCCCCTCTTTTTTCTTTTACACTTTCAAAATATGGTTGAAGAATAATAGCAATTGTTCATCCATTAAACATGCAAAAAAATAATATTTGACATTTTTTTTCATTTGTCAGAGGCGATTATTTTCTGAACAATTTTTGGTGCAGATGCACTTTGACTGCCTAAGGGGAACTCCTCAGACGTGGGGACCACGTCTGTAGAGCATACGTGGAGGTGCAATGTTGCCAAGATCTTTGCAGTCTCTCATCTGACTCTGTGCTAAATACAACCGGCGATAACGCTAACAACATCTCCGAAGACAAGGATGAACAACAGGTATAAGAAAAGGTGTCACTACAAGAAAACATAAATGTGACTGGAAAAATAATATCTGCTTTAGAGAACAAGATTGCATTTCCGAAATGGAGATCATCCATTTTTATAAAACACACACACAAAAAAAAAAAAAAAAAAAAAAAAAAAATGTTAAAGAACCGCCAAAAGAATTGAAAAATAACAAAATTGACATCGATGTTTCCGAAATTACACGAGAAGAAATAATTTCACTGTTAGTTGTTTTTTTTTTTTTTTTTTTTTTTTTTTTTTTTCAAACATAGAAAATACGAATTAATATAAGTTTATTTTTATATTTAATTTTCGTTTTTCCAAGCATAATTATCATTTAAGGGTGTTCTCAAATCCAAAAGGGCAACTTTCTGACATAAGTTTTATTTTACTTTTGTTCGAAAATGCATGGAACTAGCTGGTGTCGTTGTTCAGAAACTATGTAACAATGTAATTGGGCTGTTGTTTCCATTTTTTTTTGCAAATGCAATAGATCTTTCAGAAAATAGTGCCAAAGTGGGAGTTATGAACCAAATTTCCGTGCGAAGGAAGAAAGAGCACTCAAGAGCGGGCGAAAAACGTGTTTGTCCCGTGATCAAAATAGCTTATAACTCAATAGGTAATTGATTGATCAAAAAATGGGAAAAACAGTTCAATTCCAAATCGCTTCCTTGCCCAGGCTTTCTAATTTTATATCTTTCCGTAAAAAAATGAATTTGTAAATGTGTCATAATGTTTAGCGATTGTTGAGCAGAGCAGTTAAGAACAGCCTTAATAATGAATTAAATTATGGCTAAAGGTACCATTAAGAATATACTACTACTTTTGACATTCCTTCGAAAATCCGGCATAGTCTCGGTCCCGATGATGCCGGATTTTTGAAGTTATACTGTATGTGCCTGGAAAAGACATTTACATTGCTATGCTTAGTTTTTGCTTATTTAACTGAACTATTTTGAGCATTAAATACCGCTTAAAATAATTCTTTGTTAAAAAACTGTCTGTCGCGGCTGCGTTTATCATACATTTCTCCATACTCATACCAGTTTTCTTGCGCGAAAGTTTTTTTTTTTGTATCTATTATGAGCTGAGAAACTCAAAAGGTCACAATAAATTCAACTTTTGCAGCAGAAATTTCGAAAAGCGAAGTACAAGAAAATTAATCCATATTTTAAAACAATTATGGAAAAAAAGTGCACAATTATAATTTTAGTATCAGTTTTATCTCTTTAGAATGAAAATGAAGACATGTACATTTATTAATATTCATATATATATATATATATATATATTTCCTGACGAAAAATATTTAAGACTATCGTTTGTAAAATCGTATCAACCCGAACCCGACACGAAATAATCAAAACTTGACTCCAAACTGATCCGTACCCGAAACATTTAAATTCAACCCAACCAGCAACAAAAACAACTAGCATCATCTCGGCGCATCCCGAACGCAGATCGGGTAAAATCAGGTTACCCTTACCCGACCCTAGAAGTCTGCACGGGCCGAAATTTCCAGGCCCGGGTCCGGCTCGACTGTTTATAATTTTCATTTTTATAGAAGTGCCGCAGGCTGCGATATTTATTTTTTTAATGAATCTCTATTTCTTGTATGTAAATGGTTCAGTTATCATTGATATTGTTAATCCATATTCCATGTATTTAAGTGTTAAAAATCTGAAAATTGCTATACAGTAAAATCTTCTAAGACTCAAAAAAAAAATAAATAAATAAATAAATAAATAAAAATAAATAAAAAAAAAAAAAATGCGTTATAGACAAATTCCTTCTTAGCAAGTGCAAATGTATTATATATTCTTTTCTTACGTATTAGTATATTCATTTTGCATGGATCAACACGTTTTTCAGTTTAAAACAACGTTCCGTCATAGACAGGTTCTTTTTCACACGTTTAACTATATTTTATCTATATTTTAATAAGCGTTGAAATCTTCTATTTTAAAGAATAAATCTTAATGTTTATGTGTAGAACAAGGGCGATTTAAAAATGTATGCATTTTTTGCAAACATTTTTGAGCCAGGCCTAATTTTACTAACCTTTGAATGGACCAGGTCACGCTGAGACAATGATTTTGATATGGGCTGGGTCAAAACTAGGACTGAAAATTTTGGGCTGTGAAGACTGGAAATGAAACCAGTCCCGGCTCTGTACAGAAAAAATAAGTTCGGCGCGGCCCGGCCCGGCCTGGCTCGAGTGCCGTGAATGAAAATCGGCTCGATGCGGGACTCTACTAACTGCCTAGAATTTAATATATAGATATACGATATAAAATAAATTAGTTTAAAATCAGTAATTTTTGTTTTTATTATTATTTTTAAATCACAGGATTGTTCAAAAGTAGCATTTCAAATGACATGCAGTTCAAATGAAATGCAATATAATTCTTGTTCTTTACTCTGTTTGTGGTGAACACTTTGGTGTCCGGTTAATCAAAGAAGACGCAGATGACATTCCAAACTACCCGCCATCCGTCTTTGCTGATAAACAAAGTTCTTCTCAGCCACCTGCTACAACGAAGACTTGGCAGATGATTTGTTTATGGCTCTGTTTATGGGGGGGAAAAGGACATTTATTATTAGCGTTAACAAACACTGTACGGGTCAGTTTGGGTGGGGCGGAGAAATAAAGCCTCTTGTAATGAGAAACCACACATAGAAACTGAAAGAAAATAAACAGGAACGAATGTTCATGTAATGCAGCGAGGGTTGTCGAATTAATTAGAAAAATTAACATTTAAAGGTAATTAGAAACAAACTTTTAGTTTAAAAAAATCCTTTGTTTTGAATCAATTTTATCTTTTATTCTAATGTAGTAAACTCCACATACAGTTTTACAAAAAAAGAAGTTTTTACATGAATGATGATAATGAAAATGAATGAAAATAGTTCTTAGAATATGATGGAGATATTTCTTAAAATTCATTTATGATATATTCTCGAATTCATTTCAAATAAGTAAAAAAAAAAAAAAATAATAATAATAACATTTAATGATTTTAACCATTTTTATCATTTTTTCTAATCTCCGCTGAAATTCATAAGTGTAGCTGAATGCATTTAAAGTTCTTTTGGAGATTTGGGAAAACATTTGCTCGGAATTTTCAACTCGATTTAACGAGGTTCGAACCGAATCCATTGAATCAACACTATCTAATACTTTTGTGTGTCCCTGTAAAGAGCTACGTATTCGATTACGGCTGTTCGCAAATCCAAAAGGGCAACTTTCTGACATAAGCTTTAATTTATTTTTGCTCAAAAATGCATGAAACTAGCAGGTGTTGTTGTTCAGAAACTATGTCATCGAGCTGTTTTTTCCAGTTTTTTTGCAAACGCAATAGATCTTTCAGAAAATGGTGTCAAAGTGGGCGTTTTGTAACAAATGTCAGTGCGAAAGGAGAAAACCCACTGAAGAAAGGATGAAAAACGTGTTTGTCACGTGATCAAAATCGTTTATTACTCAACAGGTAATTTATGTATCAAAAAATGGAAAACACAACTCGATTCCAAATCGCTTCCATGGTGAGGCTTTCCAATTTTATATCTTTTCTTTAAAAAATAAATTTGTAAATGTGTCAAAATGTTTTGCGCTTGTTGAGCAGAGCAGTTAAGAACAGTCTTAACCCCTTCGGGACCGGCAGCTTTTACGCAAATTTTATTCAGTTGGCACCAATTTTTTTTTTTAAGTAACCTTTATTTAAACAATCACGAAAATGCTCTAATTAAAGAAACTAAATATTGCTTTTCTTTTTTACTGGTGCCTAAAACAAATTCTGTATGCTCTTTTGGAGGGTGCATATATGCACTTATGGTCCGGAACGGGTTAAGGAACTCAACCAAAATACTGGCGAACCAAGATAAATACACTTTTCAAATAAGCTTCGAATTGGTTGGGTATTTCGGACATTTATCTTGATTATAAGATTTGGATGTTTTGCGACATAGAATTGCAATATATGGAAAGGGCTTTTCAGAGTAAAAGGGTTTTATAATTACATTGTAAATGTCATCTATGACTATTTGCATTTAATATTTTATTATTTGAATATTTTATATTAATTAAATGATAGAAACATAATTTAGACATGAGAATATTACAGAAATTAATTATTGTTTTTTTCCCCTGGTGCTTCCCCCTCCCGCCTTTATTTTTAACAAAAATACCACCTTATTTATTCTACTTTTTATTTGTTTTGTTCCTTTCTTCCTATCCATGCAATACAGTAATCCCTTGCCTTAACATTCGCGAAATAAAAAAAGAAGAACATTTCAACATTCGCGAATACTTAACTAGGTTATTCGCGAATTTTCTTTCATAAAGAATATTTTTTTTTTACAAAGTAAACTTGCTTTGTTTTACCAATTCCATAAAAGTATTTGACACTAACTGTTGCACTGTATTGTATAGCCTAAGATCCGCGAATTTCAACACTTGTATTGAGACGAAATATAGATCAGTAATTACAAGAATACCGAAACATAAATTGATGCTAAAACTAAATTTTCTAAAATTCAAAATTTTCATTGCAACTGAAAATACTTCGGCAAATTATATGGAAAATTTTAAAACTTCAACAACAACTTGCTGAGAAAGCAATAGGATGTTAGTCCTTAATTGGTGAGGAGTCTCAAGAAAAATCGAGACCGCAACTTTTCCTTAATTCGAAATTCATGAGCAAAAGATCTGTTCTTAGAAACAATCGCATATCAATATATTTTTTTCAGTCATCCACTAGCAAAGTAAACTTTGTAGAATATGTTTATAGTTATTCAAATTTATTTAACTTTTTAATAATAAACATATTTTTACATTTCAATTACTTTTCTACATTAAAACAATCTTAGAACCTAACCCCCTTTTATGAACGGAAAGGTAGTTTCAACATTCTCGATTTTCACATTCGCAGAGGCAGGACTCCCAAATGGTCCGCCAACTGAATACCAATATTATTTTATAAAAATTTTCTCTTTAGATTTTTCTTACAAACCGGCCCGGAATCACCTTTAAAAGTTAATTCTAGCGCAAACCCACCATAAAATTTTCTGTTAAAATTTATTGGTATTCAGTTGGCGGACCATTTTGGAGCCCTGCGGAGGTTTCCTCGAATCAGTATAGTCAAATCAGTCACATATAGTTTCTGTGTGAAAAAGGGGAGTTAAATGTAAGACTATGATACGGAGATATAAATTGAAAAATTAACAAAAATACTGAACGAGCATTAATATTTTTATTCTATGAAACACTCATTTTCATTTAGTATTTTCTTAATTTATAGTTAAAATTTACAAACAATAATCACTTCAGGCTGTTTGTAATTATTATAAAATATTTTTGTTCGCTCGACTTTGCGAAACATTATAATGCGTTCGACTTTAGAGGCTACTTTTGTCCCCTGAATAGACCCGCTCACTAATGCTAATCCTATGGAAGAAAATTTTAAAGATATCTCGTTTGCATTTCAGTATTTCTAACAATTCTTTTTGCATTGGCTAGCTGAGATCGATCTGTACAAAGGCCGTTTTTTACTTTTTTGATTTTGTTTACAGATATTTTTAATCAGGACACTTTCATTTTCGGAACCGGTTTCGAAAGGGAAAGCATCCTCTTGAAAAATATCTGCAAACAAAATCGAAAAAGTAAAAAAGAACAGATGTAGAGATCATTCTGAGCTATCCAATGCAAAGAGAATTGCTTAAAAATACTGAAATGCAAACAAGATATCTTTAAAAATTCTTTCCATAGGATTAGGCATTAGCGAGCAAGTCTTTCCAGGTGACTGAAGTAGTCCCTTAAATGTAAAAACCTAACATTCCCTTGTCAGATTTTGACAAATGTGTCGAAACTTGAGCTTTAAACGATTGCGTTTTAGATGACCTTTCTTAGCCTCAAAAATTGACTTATAACACTTATTTTGTACTTTTTTCTGAAATATCCTTTGTCTTTACAGAAAGCAGAAAAGAATTTTACTAATTTTCTAATAGCCGACTTATTTTAAAATATGTAATCATAAAATATGTAATACTGAACTACGTAATTTACAATGGCGGATCCAAGGGGGAGGTCACGGGGATCATGACCCACACCCCGTACCCCCGATCTCTGAACACCAACAAAAATATTCTAAAGATCATTTTTAAAATATACAGTAGAGTCCCGATTATCCGAGTGTCCACTTTAACCGAGTTATTTTCTTCTGATGGACTGATGACTTCCATTGTTATGAAACAGCCATTATAAATGAAGTGTTAGGTGAAGATGAAAGATCAGCCGTAAAAAGTTAGAACTCTGATTTTCTGGTCAGAATTGGAGAAAAAAAATGGCCATAATTAAAAAAAAATATATATATGTCCATTTTTTTTTTCCCATTCTGACCAGAAAATCAGTTCTAACTTTTTACGGCTGCTCTTTCATCTCCACCTAACACTTCATTTATAATGGCTGTTTCATAATAATGGAAGCCATCAGTCTATCAGAAGAAAATGATCCATTCCAAAGGTATAATCCTTGGTTCGGCACCCCTTCGTTCTGGTGACAGGGACGCATGCCCCGTCAGCCCCCTCCCCCCCTTAGTTTCGGCCCTGGTCAGAATAAAAATAATTGCAACTTTATGGCATTCAAGCATAAAAAAGATTTTTTTGATTGTGTTAGAGAATAGAGACCATAATAATGAATTATGTTGACATATATTTTAATGACGTTTTTTATTTGTTACTTGCTGACTAGCCCGGCGTCGCAATTGATATGATGATATTAACCTTAAATTTGTATTAGTTCATATCTTTAATCTGATTTTTAAAAAATGCATACTTTTAAATAAAAATATTTCTAAACGAATCTCGTATCGGAGGCCCCGCGATATTTATATGGAATATTACATTTTAAAGTAAAATTCGTGTGCGCTCTTTAAAAGACGGCGTATATATCTCCATATTTCAACAAAAAAAAAAAGCGGAGAGCGCAATTTTTTTTTCCTCATCAGACATTTAATTGTTGAAAAAAATAAAATAGTTTTTGTCCAAACTCTATGAAATTTTTATGACATTGTAATGTGTGTCATTGCACATATAATGGTTGCAAAGCCTGTATACAAGATTCGTAGAAAAGAAGATTTTTTTCCACTATTGTCCGAACTGTTTGAAATTGTTATCAGTTAAGAACACATATTATGGATTTGAAGCATGTGTAAAAAATTCGTGAAAATATATTTTCCTTTAGTCGTGAGAGGGTTACCTGTTTTGTAAATAAATAACGTAACTACATATTAACGTAATTACCAGGGCTTTCGTTATGTAAAATTTTAAATCATCTAAAATTCCATAAATATGTGAAATCTGTAAATGGAGCCTGTCCATAACAAAATCCTGTCTTAAGGGCGTATTCGAAAAAAATATTTTTCCACCCTCAACAGCGCGAAATTTTCTGAGACCATTTTCATACTCATTTTCAAAAGTAAAAACATGTAAAAACATTGTAAAAACAAAGTAAAAACATTGCTGAGGCGATTTTTGAAGAGATGTATGTATAAGAGGCCGTGTGATTTCACTTTTTGCTCAATTAATTAGAATTTGATTTTTAAACAATTATTTTCTCAGTATGACCATTTTTTTCATCCCCAGATCTCCCGCTTCGGAAAATTCGGTTCAAAACGCCAACTTTGACAACATTTCTTTTCAATATTTTCTGCATTTATCAAAAAATTGAGAAGCACGGCCCATTATGTAGTTTTTAAATAAGAGAATTTGCCAGTTGGATGCGTTTGAGAACAAAATTGCATTTAAAAATAAATCATAAAATAAGCAGTTTGGATTGGAATATACCCTTAAATGGGAGCATTTCATAGTCCCGTTGAAAGGAATACCATATAATAAGTAATGAATTCAAGGGATAAAAAGGGAGGAAGGTTCTCCCCTGAGCATCGAAATGCCACTCACAGAAGCTTTGCAATTTTTTACTCATTAAAGATATAGAAGTGCAATTCCACCCTAAGGTCCCTCTCGAAGAAAAGTGCCTAAATTCAACATTGCAGTTACGCCTGTTAAGATGGAAACTTGTTAAGATGGAAACTTGTTAAGATGAATTGTTTTTTCGCACCCTTGCGATTCCATTTTTACAGGTTTTACTGTAAATGAACTTCTTGCAATATTCCATTATTAGTTTATTATTAATAATACATTTCTGCGGACAACAGGTTTTTTTTTGTGTGTGGGGGGGGGGGGGGGAGGTATTCCGGTCCACAGACAACTTGTTGATGACGGTATTGTAGCAATCCTCAACAACATCTAAAATTGTTGTGGAAATCCATATTTATAAAAATTATATTAATACACGGAAATTACTCCAGAGAGAAACATTCGCCTTGGATACAATATTTCAAATGAAAATCAAATTTCGAAGTAATTGCTTCAAAGGTGCAAAGGCCAACATAGTGAAAAAGATTCCAAGCCGGGACTCGAACCCCGGCCATCAGTTTAGCGCACTGACGTTCTGCCGACTAAACCACTTGGAACGATACACAGCTCGGAAATTTTCCCACTATTATATGTTGGCAAGGCTACAAACGCAGCACAAGATGGAATATTTATCGTGAGCCACCGACCTGGGGCTAACACGAAACATAATTAAATCCAGCATCGATAGAAACTATATTATATTCTATCGATGCTGGATTTAATTATGTTTCGTGTTAGCCCCAGGTCGGTGGCTCACGATAAATATTCCATCTTGTGCTGCGTTTGTAGCCTTGCCAACATATAATAGTGAGAAATTTTCCGAGCTGTGTATCGTTCCAAGTGGTTTAGTCGGTAGAACGTCAGTGAGCTATACTGGTGTGGCCCGGGTTCGAGTCCCGGCTTGGAATCTTTTTCACTATGTTGGCCTTTGCGCCTTTTAAGCAATTACTTCGAAATTTGATTTTCATTTGAAATATTATAAAAATTGTTTATGGATAGACAGTGAGATGAAAGAATATCACTTTTCAACTACATTGGAAACAGCTATAAACTTATACTGAATACGCGAAACATATATTCTAAGAGATCTTAAAAGACTAAAAAAATGAAGAAATAATTTTGCCCCTCTTGGAAAAACATTTGCCCAACCTGACCTGGAAGCATCGTAGCTACGGGCCTGGTTTGAAAATTGACCTTCAATTCGTCGGACCGGGTTATGGGCCTCGGACCAAGCTCTTGCAGACCTTCTTAGGCTTTTGTCCAAGAGATGAATTTTTTTTTTTCATTACTTAAGTAAATAATGTGTCATTGTTAATAAATCCTGTGTGATCTTTCTTTATTTTCTTTCCTTTTTACCCGACTGCCAAGAAGGGTTATGTCTTTCACGCGTATCTGGGTACTTGGATTTCTTTATACCCTCGAAAAACCCCAACGGCTAGATGGATTTTAATGAATGAGGTCTCTATCGATTCGTAATAACCGTCTGATGGTTATAGGCTAGGTTTTGTTTTTTATAAATTCAAAATGGCGGCCGTAAAACACAAAATGGCGGTAGAGACGAAAAACTTTTTTTACGCACCCTATTGAGTGGCATATCATTGGATAGGTTAGAGATCTGCACGGGCCGGCCCGTGGCCCGAAGCCCGAGCCCGGCCTGGCCCGCGGGCCGGGCTCAGGCCTATTTTCATTCACGGCAGTCAGGCCGGGCCGGGCCGGGCCTAGTCACTACTCTTTACGTGCCGGACCGGGCTCGGGCCTTACTTTTTTCCTGAAGGTTTGGGCCGGGCCGGGCCTAACTTTTTTTTTTCTGCACGGAGCCGGTACTCGTTTCATTCCTAATCTTCACGGCCCAAAATTTTCATTCCTAGTTTTGACCCAAGCCGTATGAAAATCATTGTCTTGGCGTGGCCAGATCCATTCAAAGGTCAGTAAAATTAGGCTTGGCACAGATTTTTTTCAAAAAATGCTTACATTTTTAAATCGCCGTTATTCTATAATTAAACATTCAAATTCATTCTTTTTAAAGAATAGCAGATTTCTAAGCTTAATAAAATATAATTAAATTAAAATATAGTAAAACGTGTGAAAAAGAACCTGCCTATGACGGAATGTTGTTTTAAACTGGAAAACTTGTTGATCCATGCAAAATTAATATACTATACTACGTAAGAAAAGAATATATAATACATTTACACTTGCTAAGAAGGGAACTTTTCTATAAGGCATTTTTTTTCTTTTCTATGCAATTCCGTCTTAGATTTTAGTGTATAGCATTTTTCAGATTTTTAACACATCAATACATGGAATGTGGATTAACAATATTAATGATAACTGAAACATTTACATACAAGAAATAGAGATTCATTAAAAAATAAATATCGCACCCTGCGGCACTTATATAAAAATGAAGATTATAAACATGAAAAGAAACGTTAATATAAATATTTTTGTCCTGAACTTCTCGTACGAGACAAATTTTTAACCAAATCGACGTAAAAATCAATGTTTAGTAGAAATTCACTCGCCTCGAACTTTTAGCTGTTATACCGGGCCGGGCCAATATTTTTTTTGTTCGGGCCAGGCCGGGCCGAATTTGTTTTACTGAGTCGGGCCGGGCCCGGGCCTGGAAATGTCGACCAATGCAGACCTCTAGGATAGGCCTTTCAAAATGAAGACGATGTTTCATTGACTATTTTACAGTCAGAAGCTCCGTTTAAATATTACACAACCTGGAACTTGTGTAGGCAGGATCTCTAGCTTTACTGCAACTCTAACCATCATAGACATCTAGAGGCCACATAAAAACAGTGTTTATAGATAGGAACTAACAATTAAACACAACTTAAAAGTCATCAATACCAGTAAATAATAAAAGTAGGTAAGTAATATAAAAAATAATTTAACATTGATCAGAAATAATTAATTAGTTCTCTTTTTACGCAGTCGGGCTTTTTGATTTTTTAAATTTAATTTTTACTTGTTATTGATATGCACACACTTTATTGACATGCTCACATGGTACATCACAGAATTTATTTTATTTAAAAATCATTAAAGTTCTTTACTAGTGTGAATAAATGTTATTGATTAGTTCTTTACTAGTATGAATAAATGTTTTGTTCGATGACTTTGAATTAAAGCTAGCAGATTGCAGATTTGAGCAATTTTTTTGTCTTGACAGTTATTAAAGAGCCCCCCCCCCCCATATATATATATATATATATATATATATATATATATATATTAGCTCTACAACACCAAACTTTCTAGCATATTTACGAACTCATTTTATGATATAATAAACACGACACTTGCAGACATAACTATTGAATCATTTGTTATCTAAATATTGTTTTCCTTTTTCGATAAATGAATTATATCTTGAGTTATAAGCAATTTTTTTTCCCGCGACGGTAGTCCTTTTTTCTTTCTCCGTGCCATTTCAAAGAGACTTCACTTTTGACAGTGTTTTTGAAGATTTGAAGGAACCTTTACCCAAGAACAGAAACAGTTGAACAGTTTTTTAATAAAAGCCCCTCTTCGTTTTACGCGTTCGTGAACAAAAATGAATTGTAGCTAGTTTAGATTTGAGAATTGCCTTAAGGGGGCTGGTCACTCAGCTTCGGAATTCTCCTCCGTAATATTAAGTCTATGCACTTTTGATGCATTCGTCTATTTAAAATAGCTTCTCAGGTAATTCATATTTTTAACATCTTTTTTTCTGTGTACTCTACTTAAAGGATGTCTCTCTTTTTCTCAGTTTTCAAAATATTTCTAAAATCAATACTGAATTTAATATTTTATGTGTTAAAAAACGGCGAACTGTAAGTAAGATTTTAACACTTGCTATAAAATTAAGCCTATACTTTAGAAATATTTTGAGAACTAAGAAAAAAAGAGGCCTCTTTTAGGAAGTGTGCACAAAAATTAGAAGTTAAAAATATTAATTTCCCGAGGAGGTATTTTAAATATACGAATGCACCCAATGCCCATAGATTTTACATTAGTGAGGGGAAATCGGAAGCTGAGTGAGAGTGACCAACCCCCTTAAGTTTCAAAAAACTGAGTAAAATATGAATGTTGAAGGCATAATCTGAAATCCTCACATGAAAGAAAAATGAAATACACTGCATGATTCTCAAGAATCTTCTAAAAATTTTATGCATGTACAAGTGGAAACTATTTCGTGTGTTTAATAACATATGTTATGACGTCAGCTGAATATAATATCTTGTGATATTATTATATACATATGTATATATATTTTTTTTTCAAACATCATTTCTGAACTTCGAACGCTATTTAATAAAAGAACCCTCCATATTTAGGCATAATTAATTTTTATATGTAGATGCATCAAATTTGCATGTATTATTATTTAGCCTCTAGAGATTTGAACAATATTTTTCATTTTGCCATAATTCAAGGTGAATTTTAGTTGATCATTTCCTGAATATTATGAAAAATCGACTTAAAATATAAAGTTTGATGATATTCTTTCAAAAGACTTTATGCCTTTATAGGAAAAATGGAAACCCTATTCAATTTCTTGGTATATGACTAACAATACAAATTATATAACATATACTTTTAACTATAACGCATAACTAAAAAACGCACTGTCAGCAATTACTATCCATAAATGGATATGTACAAAGTTTTTTGCGTAGTTTTATATATGATGTTATTTTTGGTTTACTAACATTATTTAGTGTACTGAATGTTATATAGAATTTATACATGTAAGACTGACAAAGTAGTGTTGATTTTAATATTAATACTAAGGAACTTCAGACACTACAGATTCTAAAAACACGCTAATTTGATCGGTTTTAAAAAAGAACGCAGACAAATTGAATTATAATTAAAAAAAAAAAGTGGTGATCCCCTTTAAACATGTTTCCATCCATTTCCCTTTCATTGTGAAATTTTAAGGTCGAATCAGCTGCTGTTAAGATATCAAATGACTGTTTTCGAATTTGATTAAATAAGATCAGTTAAACAATTGAAAATAATCTAATGTAAAATGCATTAAGTAAAGACAGTCTTTGCCTCCCGGTATTTTAAAACAACTTATCATTTTAAATCTGACTTAATTTTCACCAAAGCCTTCTTTCTCTTTTTAACGTTCACGTGAAAATAATTTTGTTGTTAGAAAGGAAATATTATTATTTGCGCTGCCTTAGAATTGGCAACAAACGTTCAGAAAATCCTCTCGAAATATGAAAAAAAATGTCTCGTTAATAACAACAACAGCAAAAATTAAATTAATAAAAAATTCTGTTTTTAATAGTCACGTGCAAATAAATTTTTAATTGTAAGGAAGTATTATTCTCATTGTATTAATTCAGGTTCTCAAATTTTCTGCTCAACAACCCGAAAGTTTCTTTTTAAACGTAAAGGCATAAAATTGAGAGACCTGATTATTGAAGAGATTTGTAATTGAATAGCGTTTTCCATTTTTTTATAAATACATTTCTTATCGATTTATAAGTGATTCTTGTCACATGATGACAAGTGTTTCCCCTTTCTCGAGCTGCCACGTCGTGAATTCGGTTCATAACGCCTACTTTGACATTTTTCCTTTACCAAAAAAATGGAAAATGCTATTCGGTTTCATTGTATATAACATTTAAAAAATTACATTCATATTCGAAAAGTCAACAAAATTCCCAGTTCAGCGGTATAGGCGGAAAAAAGCGCACTGGAAAAAAGCGCACCCGGAAAAAAGCGCCCCGGAAAAAAGCGTACCATTTACAAATCACATTTTAAATAAGTCTGATAATAATACACAATGGTTAACCTCAGAATATAAACACGAAATTGAGATGATCTTTTGAAATCTGGCGTCCTTGCTCTCTCGGGACGGAGGGGGGGGGGGGGGGGCTTAGGTATCTCAAAACCTGCATTGCCTCAATGATAAAATTTTGTAAGGCACGGAGAATCAGAATATAAACATCAGGTACTTATATATATATTTTTTTATTTAGTCTCCTTTTTTCTTCTGGGGTGCGGCTGTGAGCGGGTGGGGGGAGTCTACAAACTCCGAATCTATCACGGCTTTAGAGGATAAAATTTTGGCGCGATGTTTTCTAAGTATATAAACATCAGATCGGATGAGTTTCTTTTAATTTGCCTTTTTCTCTACACGCAGGGGGTGGGGGGGGGGGGGTATTTCAACTAGAATGGTGGTTGTACCCAAATCTTCTACATTAAAAAATTACGTAAAGAAGTGTTAAAGTCTAAGATGAAAATTATTTGAAAAGCTTAGGTGTTTTGCTTAAATTAAAAAAAAATATTTCTAAACTTAATTCATTAGGTCTGTAAAAAAATAAATAATTGTAATAAATTTCTTGATATTTCCAGTTAGCTTTTTACTTACTTAAAATATAAAAAAGAAAGAAAACAAATGCAATAATATTTAGAAAATGTTGTATGCATACCAAGACATAGATCTCCTCTTTTTACTTTTGACAGTTTTCACGTTGAAGTATGTTTGACACTTGTCTTTGTGAATTTTTAACTCGAAATCTAGATCTTTGGTAAATTTTATGGTAACATTCAGATATATTTTTTTATCCCCGCATGAATAAAAAAATAGTGTTCGGCTAAAACAAGTTTTTAAGAACGAAACAGAATTTTTACTATCTTCCTTCTTTCGGACGAAAGTTATAAGCGATTTCGATCACGTGGCAAACACGTTTTTCGCCCGCTCTTCTGTGCTCTTTCTTCCTTCGCGCGGAAATTCGGTTCAAAACGCCCACTTTGACTCTATTTTCTGAAAGATCTATTGCGTTTGCAAAAAAGTGGAAACAAACAGCTCAATTATAGTTTATGAACAACAACACCGGCTAATTTCATGCATTTTCGATCAAAAATAAATTAAAACTTATCTCAGAAAGTTGCCCTTTTGGATTTGAGGCACGCTAATGTTAAACTTATTGGAGCGTTCTTTTTAAAATTTCTCGGTTGCATATTAATACTTTTAAAATTCTATTTTAAATTGTATATTCTATCTAAATTAATTTTAAATGATTTTTTTTTTAATTCTAACTGGCTTAGTGATTACTTTTTAAATTTTGGTTGCAGATATTTTTATAAAGTTACTTTCACTTTCAGTACCGGTTCCGAAAATAAAAGTATTGCAACGCTAAATATCAATCTCAGCTATTCTAAGAAAAAAAAACTAAAATGAAAGACAGAAATTTGAAAAGAAAAAAAAAACGCTCCCACAAGTTTAACATTAGTTTGCGAGTTTCTTTGTATTTCATATATATGTACGCTTTTGTATGAAACGACAAACAAAATCTTCAAAGAACATAACAACCAAGGGGAGGGGGGGGGGGGGGTAGGTACAACCCGACCCGAATTTGCTATTCAGAAGTTCTACTATATTTGAATGTTAAAGAATAAAGATATGTCCATATTTCTATGTAAAACATAAAATTGGTATAAGAGATATAATTTAAGATTGCTTTTCATAACTGAATTAAAACAGGATTTCATTTCATTTCGGGTTGCGGGACAGTTTCGGGTTGAAATATGTTGCGTTGTGTGTTGACAAAAATTATTTTTTCGAGTTTGGATAGCGTTGTAATATAATGAAACTTTTTTATCCGGTTCAGGCCGGGTGGTTTTAAATATAGTGTTTTGGTTCAATCCGATCAGTGCAAGACTTTAAATGCAATTGTTTTTTTCCAATTTGCTTTTAATCTTAATTTTAAATAAAAATACGAAGTAGAATAAAAAATCCATGCAAATTTATTTTATATTTTGGATAAATTTAGATAGCTAAGGCTGTTCTTAACTGCTCTGCTCAACAAGCGCAAAACATTTTGACACATTTACAAATTCATTTTTTAACGGAAAGGTATAAAATGGGAAAGCCTGGCCATGGAAGCGATTTGGAATTGAACTGTTTTTTCATTCTTTGATCAATCAATTACCTCTTGAGTTATAAGCGATTTTGATCACTTGACAAACACGTTTTTCGCCCGTTCTTCGGTGCTCTTTGTTCCTTCGCGCGGAAATTCGGTTCAAAAAGCCCACTTTGACACTATTTCCTGCAAGATCTATTGCGTTTGAAAAAAAAATGAAAAAAAAAAAAGCTCAATTACATAGTTTCTGAACAACAACACCAGATAGTTTCATGCATTTTCGAACAAAAATAAATTAAAACTTATGTCAGAAAGTTGCCCTTTTGAATTTGAGAACACCCTTAATGGTTAAAAATAAATAACTTACAGGCTTAAACATGCGAAGGAAAAAGAATTGTTTACAAAATTATTTTATCGATTTTCATATTTTAAATATATCTTCAACGGCTAAGGTTTAGGCATTAAAACATGTGATTTATATTTCTGCATTGTATTTTGCAGTCTTCTGTAAATAGCCTAACAAGGAAAAAAATATATCATTTTATTTTTATTAAAATCCGATTTTTTTTTTTTTTTTTTTTAATAAATCTGATTCATTATGATTTTCACCTGTGTTAAAATACTGAGTAGCTATGAAGAATTGCAGGTTAAAAAAAAAAAAAAAAAAAAAAAAAAAAAAAAAAAAAAAAAAAAACACTCTAATTACTAACGTAAACTACGCATTTATGCTTTAGTTAATAAAATTATGAGTAATAATAACAGAAATTATAAAAAGTACAAATTAGTAATTTCATTAGTAACATGTAATAGAGTTTTTTGTACATTAATATTTTCTAATAATTTTTCTTTTAATTTTTGTAATACATTTCATGGTGAGTAACTTGGGACACTCATTATCAAAAATCTAGTTTTCAAAAACAAATACTCAACGTAAATTAAGATGAACAATTACATATATAATTAAAACTTAACACATTTATTTTTACATAAATAAGTAAATTAACCAATTTTCAACGCAAAACAAATTATAATTAATAAGAAACAGTTAAAATCTATCATAATTTTTTTCAATCATTTAATTAAAAAACAAACAATAAAAAATCGTTATTATTAATGTTATTCAGTGTTTGGATTCAGTTTCATTGTCCATCCCTGAAAATCTAAGGGGTGAGCGGTCATCAAGGTCACTTTGGACTTATCAGTTCCAAGAAATGGCAGAGAAAGAGAGAGGAGTAAATGGAGAAAGAAAGGTTGTTCCCCCTGGAGGGAATCGCAATCCGTGACCTGCGTTAAACACCCCTTCCAAAAAATGAAAACAACTTGGTTTTTTTGTGCTAAAACATGCATAAAGCTAATATTTATTAAAATTGTTTAAATCTATCAAGCTGCCTCTTGCAGTAACTGTTGATTCACCAAAATTTAGTAATAGTAAACAATAATAATAAAAAAATAATAATTATACTGAAGAATTTAATTTCGTGTTGTTTTAAGTTATATGTCTCACAAAGGTAATTAGAAATCTTCATGGGCTCGTACCAGGCACGAAACGCATCTCAGACTGATTTCCTTTCATTAAAACCTCTACTGGGTGTCAGGTTCTGAGAAACATCTGCTATTAGAACTGGGGTTCTATATTATTTTTGTCTTAATATATTATATATTGTATGGCCTGTGTACTGGAATTTCAAAATAACATTCCTTCATTGTCTAAAACTGGATCAAAGCCGGGGAAAATGTATAGATGGAATGAAGGGGAAAAAGATAGTTGGAAAGGGGTTTGCACGACCTTTTGAGATGTCTGTTGAAAATGGGGAGACAAAGACATTCACGAACGAGAAAAGGAGCTTGGAATGCGAGCAGGGAACCCTGAGGGGTTACGTTGAGAAGTAGCAAGGGTTGCTGGAAGGCAGTCTCTTCTGCTGAGAGAGTCAGTTGAAAGTTGGCGTGCAAGGCGCAAGGTGAGTTGCTGTGTGTAGCTCTTAGATAGGGCGTAAGGTTCAGTTGGAGCCGAGAGCGCCAAGCGCAAGGTAGTCACTGTGTAGATCTCTCTCTTAGTCACTCTTAGAGATAGAGTGTAGGATTGAGTGAGGCTCGGAGAGCTTAGGCTTAGAGCACATATGTGTTGGGAGATCGAGATTGATCTCCGGAAAGTCAATTTAACGTGTGTAGAGTGAGAGTGGTTTAACGTAGTTTAACAGTACACAGACAGCATTTACTGTATTCTATTTAATGTTGAACCCGATCACCTATATCCGAGTTTGTAAGTGTAAATAGTGTTTTGTTGTTGAGTAAGTAGTGTGTAAATGTTAATTTAGTTAATTGAAAGCGTTGGTTTTCATTTAAACAATCCTCTCAGTGCGTGACCGATATCACGTAATCATATCGGTGGTGGCAGCATATAAATAATAAGGATTTTCTTCGAAGTTGTGCGGACTAAGAGGATACATCGACAAATTGGTGGCAGCGGTGGGATAGAATTGTCTTGGACCAGTGACCAGCGAGCCGTGTTGCAGTGTGTTAGTGCTGGAGCACCCAGTGGAATTCTTGCGTGGAAATGACGGATCGGCGAGCGGAATTTTAGAGAGATAAAAACCAAGCGTCTAGTAGAAATACAGAGTGTGTGTGCCCTATCATCGTTACAGCGAACCGAACTAAAGTGTTGTGCCCTATCGTTGTTGCAGCGAACAGAATTAGTGTTTGTGCCCTATCATTGCTACAGTGAAACAAATTACATTGTATTACAGCCTGAGTGTTGAATATCATCAAAGTGACTTTAAATTGTGAAATATTGAGTGTATCGCGGAACTACGTGTGAGCAGCGGAGTACCCCAGCAGATAAAGTATAAGGTAAGGTGTCTTGATCATTTCTGCCTGCTGACATTCTCGAACCAAATGTAATTGCTGTTGTATAATTAATAGTAATTTAAGATAAATAGTCTAGATAATTTATGTGCAATCAAATAATTGTGTTCAGATAGGTAGGAGATTTTAAGAGCCATACTTACTATTGTTTTAAGAAAAGGTCATAATAACTTGTACTAATATTGATTTTCTATTTTTTTTTTTTTTTTTTTTTTTTTTTTTTTACTAATAATGGTACCCACACAGCACACTTATATCGCTGAAACGTCGCAGGTGCGTCGCACTGCGACATTGCGATGTCGCACTGATCGTCTCATAGATGTTCTGACAACCGCAAAATGTCCGTGACCAGCGACGTCGCGTTGTAACGTCTACAGAACATCGCACTGTAGCATCTATGCGACATCGCCCCGTAACATCTACAGTTCATCGCACAAAACATCTCTGAGATATCGCATTGTGACATTTATGCGACGTCACATTGTAACATCTACAGTGCATCGCATTAAACATCTATGAGATATCGCAGTGATATATAATGCGATCTAGCTCTGCTGGTGCTGTACTGTGATGAATGCATTATAGTATGCAAATCCAGATGTCAATTGTTATCACTACTTCCAAATAGTAATAGTCAGTCTAATTTAACAAATTTCTGTTGTTAATTAAGCCAAACATTATTATTTGGAAATAGTGCTGACATGCAGGTTCATTCTATGACATTTTTGTTGCTGTATTTTGCTCTTAAAAAAATTACCTTTCATGACCCCATGTACAAATGAGTACTTAAAGTGTGACTATCGCAGTGCCTTCAAAGATATCACAAAATACAGTTTCATATATCCAAGATATGACTTGGCAGACCGAATGAGTTTTAATATGCCAATCGAGTTTTCACTAATTCTGGAATTTCAGCTATGAATTCGATGAGGTGATTGTCTGTGTTTGCTGCCTCCTAGTCTATTAATTTAAGTAAAGGATAGAATTTATTTAATATTCAAACATAAAAATCACTATTTTCATCACTGTTCTTATTATACATTAGGAGAGTCTTCTTTACTGCTAACGGGTTAAAAATGTCTCTAGAATATGTAGGGGAGAGTGGGGTGAAATGGAACAGTGGGAGGAATGGGACAGTAGGTTTTTCTCTTTATGTATCATTCTAATCATTTCATCAATCACACATTAGATGAAGCAATGGTACCCCAATCTTCAGCTGATCTGCATAAGCTTTCGATTGTATAAAGAAAAAGAGTATTTCAAGAATCAAAAGTAAAATTGCGCCATATATATTTTTTATATATTAATGACTTGTTTATGCATAGATATAATAGTTTCCCCATTTATGGAACATTATACTGTATATTATCCCTAATTTAAACTATGCTTAAAAACAGCTTTTTTATTCAAGAAGTTTAACATAAAAGAAGGTAGAGGGAGGAATGGGATATGCCAGCAAAGGAAGGAATGGGACATGTCTAATTCTTTCTTTTTAATAAGATGAATGTAAATTGCTAATATGCAAATATTTTTCGAGGGTAGTATATTAATTATAACGTTATAAATATATTCATTTACTTCAAAATGTAAATAAATTAAACTGATGACTTTTTAATGTCATCTCTGACTGACAATCCTGAATTTTCCTTCCAGTAATGAAGGTAATGGAATTTGATATTGTAGAACAGACATCAACCTACAATCTTTGTTAGACTATAAGGAAAGGGTATGCTTACAAACAAACACTTCCGTCAACCAATCTACCAACTACATTTTTGCCATAAACATCATTGCAGGAATAGTCTTGGCAATTTAGGCCAATCATATCAGAGGCGTGTTAAAGTAGGCCAATCATATCAGAGGCGTGTTAAACGGAGACCAATCAAATTTCCCTAGCTCATGCGTACAGGTAGGAGTAATAAAGAACGAACAGATTTTCTTGCTGAACCAACAGTAATTCAACCAACAGTGACGTCAGCTGCCCTTTCCTTATATATATAGCCGACACTAGACTATTTGTGCCTTATCATACATTGTTTTATAGCTGTCCCATACCTCCCTGTTAGTGGGGAGGTATGGGACACATTTTAAAATTTACAATTTCTTTATTTATGAAATTGTTCCTGCAAATTATGTTTCTATATTGTTCAAGGACATTAGAAAGTGTTTCCTTTTGCATTCTATACATCGAAATTTTTGTTTTTGTGCTAAAGTTGATTTTCTTATTTTTGTAAAAAGTGTCCCATTCCTCCCCACTCTCCCCTGTAACACATAAAAGTAAAAACTCATGCATTGCCTGCCTATTTCGAAGAATTATAATTAGATCTTAAAATTTGTTATATAACATTTCAAAGCAACATTATTTTAAAACTGGTAGGGAATAAAATATTTTAACTTAGACACATCTGCACCATGAAAAGAAGTTTTATATATATTACTTACCATTTATCATTAATACGATTTGCACCTACAAACACTTAAAAAAAAAATCTATTTCCTTCATCTTTACCTTTCACCTACAAGGTGATCACACAACATGGTGGAGACCGATTTTGATTATTTTAAAGTATGCTGTGAGAATTAAGACACCTAATTATTCTGGTGAAAGATTTCAATATTTTTCAGTTAGCGGGGCACCAGTGTTATATAAACATATACAAATATATATATAAATATAAATCTCTCTCATATATGTACATGTATATGAGATATGTGTTTATATTTTTGTATTATTTACTGCTGTTACATGCTGCCTTAGGTAGCATGGGCCCATGTTACAGAAGTTTGTTGGAAACACAGTAGACGCTACAGAAGGCAATAGGTGCCTCTGAAATTAGGTTCATTTAAAAGATATAAAATGATACAAACTATAGTTTTGTTTAAGGTTATTATTTACAGACCCTGGGCGGGTCTGCTAGTATATATATATGTGTGTGTGTATACATAACACTGACACCCGGCTAACCAAAAGTACCAAGGTTTCTTCAAATGGGCCTTAGTTTTTGAGAAATTAGGGGGGGGGGGGGGGTAAGTTTCAGCATACATTTCAAATACACATTATTTTGACATTTTCCATGTTGTCTTCATGGCACTGAGGTAGTTCATAAATTCTCTATCCTCAAAATGCAGGCTTGATCCTACCCTACCCCTTTTTTTTCTTTTGTTTTAAGTATATTTTTGACATGCTATAAGTTTCAACTCAGAATTATTAATTGCTACAGCTTTTATTTTATTATTTTTTTAATATATTTATTTATCTTCCTAAAAACTTAAACTTATGTTTATGAAAATTTTGTAAAAATTTATATTTTTTTATGAAAGTTTTAAACTAATATTTCTGTTGAAAATACAAATCAATTTATGTCTAGATATGTCACATTCTAAAAACTTTCTATTATCGTATACATTTATGTACGTATATATATATATATATACAAGTAATGAAATAATGCAATTTTTCTTTTAGTTTTTTTCATTTTCCATGGGTTTTGATTGACTAGAAAAAAAAATACATATATATATATATATATATATATATATACTTAACATTTTAATAATTGATTTGTTCTAAGTATATATTTCAACAATTTCATTTGAAAATTCAAAAACTATTATATTTTTCACATTTTCCGACTTCCAAGTACTTAAAAAAAAAAAAAAAAAAAAAAAAAAAAATCCTTTTTAAGTTATTTTCAGTTTTTTTTAAATGTACAAACCATGTATTTTGGCCTGCAACTGTTTAATATATGATAAAAATAGATTAACAGTTCTCATCAAATGTTAATTCTTATGCATTTTAATACTTGCTAAATTCAATTTAGAAAAACAAATTATACATTTTAATCTTTGTAGATTGTATAATAACTAATATACAGCATACAAAATATTTATATTTTCAAAAATTAAGTATTATTTGTTGCTGGCTTTTTCCTGTTTGAATAATTTATATAGACAAAGCATATATATCAGATTACAGTTGTACCTATAATGGTAAACAGGCATGCAAAATTGTAAAATGATGCAGCAGCAATAAAAAGTTAAATTGAAACCAATTTTTAATCCAAACATTTTTATTTATAATATAACATTAAATTTACATTCTTCTTTATTTAACTTCATCATTCTTGGCTCCTATCCTGAAAGATAAATAATGCAAAATAAATTAGCATATTAATAAATTTTCTTTTTGGTATAAAAAATGTCCATGCATTAATTACTTCACATTAGTTTTTATTATTTTTTTTAATTAGTGCCTAAATCAATACAATTTTTTTTTTTTATTAGTGCCTAAATCAATACAATGTTTGTGCTATTACATTAACTGATTTAATATATTTAAACAACTGATCACCAATAATAAATAAGTAGAGCACAAACTTAATTATTAATGTATTATATGGCTAATGAAAATGTAAAAAAATATGGTTTATTTTAATTTGTTGACTGTAAATAAAAAATAATCACAATATTGTTTTAATCAAATTTAGTTTTAAACATATTGTTGCAAAATATGTGGTATCACAATATGGATGGAGGTGTCACTTGACTGTAACAACCTGTAAGATAAGGAAGCAATGGAATTGAGACAGAGGCGATGTTTTAAAAGTTTTCACTGAAAATAAAAGGGCATAGTATCAGTACTTTTAATCTTACTAATTGCATTACAATTCCCAAGACTTAAAATCTCTTGAAGCGACTTAGTAATATTAATATGAAAGAAATGAAACTGCAGGTTGAAAGTTTCAAATGATAAAATATATTTTAAATTAAAAAAAAAAAAAAAAAAAAAAAAAAAAAAAACTCTCAAAACTGATGTAGAGACCATAGATTTGCAAATTTACACATAAAGAATATAATAAATATTTATAGCTCTTTCTTATGTCATTTTATCATAGAGGAATAATCATTGAAGAAAGGCTTGAGTCCAAAGAAAATTGTCCCCTTTTTAAAAACCTTCATAAGTAGTTACGTTTTTTGTATAATAATACTATTAATAATTCTCAGTAGTAAGGGTATCAGAATACTGTTTGTAAAATGAAGGTCTCCTTTAGAAAGATGTCCATAAAACAATGTTTCACAACAATTAGAATTTTCTTTAATGGTACTTTAAGATCACATTGGGACTCTTAAGTGATAAAATTAATAAGATATGGTTTTTAATGTAATGTGGTTTATTAAATAACTTCTCTGACTGAAATTATGACATACAAAAGTACACCTTTTCTTAACATGATTAATCCACAGGGGTCGATCCAGGCAAAATTTGGGGCCTATTTAGGGCCCTTTCACAAAAATCTATTTAATTAAATAGGCCCCTTCACGAAAATAAATTTAATAAAATGGGCCTCTTCACACAAATGAACTTAATAAAACAGGCCCCTTCACAAAATTCCTTTTAATAAAATAGGCCCCCTTTATAACATTCTTTTTCATAAAAACTGTTTTAAAATGTGTAATTTGTAAATAAAACCAGGTCATGAAAAACAAAAACTTTAGCTAGGAGATTTAAAGAAGTTTTTGTTAATAAATTCTTGGTTCGAATTTGAGTAAATGGATATCAACTTTCGTTACAAAATGTTATTTTTCACAAAAATATAAAATTCACGAAAATAACTTACTTTTCACATAATGGGCCCCAAGAATAAAAATCTGCATCGACCCTGATCTATCTTAATGATTGTGAAATGTAAATGTTTGGAATAAAAAGTATAAGAAAATGAGGGAAAAAAGTTCAGATTAAAAATACTGTCTTAAGGGTGCTGGTCACTCAGCTTCCAAATCCCCTCTGTAATGTTAAGTCTATAGGTGTTTGATGCACATTTATATTCAGAATATCTCCTCAGGAAATTAATATTTTTAAATTCTCTTTTCAGTGTTCTCTTCTAAAAGGATGCCACTTTTTTTTCTTAGTTCTCAAAACACTTCTAAAATCTTTACTTAATTTAATATTTTATGTTTAAAAACTTACGAAGTGTAAAATTTTAACACTTCATATAAAATTAAGTGTAGAGTTTAGAGATATTTAGAAAACTAAGAAAAAAAGAGACATCCTTAAAGAAGAGTACACAGAAAAAAGAAGTTTTTGAATATAAGAATGCATCAAACGCTGATAGACTAACATTACAAAGGATAATTTGGATGCTGAGTGACCAGCACCTAAAAAACAGATTAATGATTGAACATATATTAAACGTTCATTAAATCCTTAAAGTTAATCATTAAACAGATTAATGATTAACAGATTTAGTTAAATGAAGCAATACACATGCAAGAAAACTATCTCATGTGAAACGACATAATTTTTTTAAATATTTTTTTTAACTAGGGGGCTCGGCCCCCTACGAGCTACGCTCGCCAACCCCCGTCCAGACACCGCAGACTCTAAATGCACGCTAATTTGATCGGCTTTAAAAAGATTTCGAAAGATTGAATTATAATTTAAAAAACAGTGGCGATCTCTCTATAAACGGATTTCTATTCATTTCTTTTTGATTGGGGAATTTTAACGCCAAATCCGTTGCGGTACTACTTGATTATCCCGTCGACCAATTTTGCCAAATTATATAAATCGCCAAACCACTCGCCAAATTATACAAATTGACATAATTTTTATTTTAAATAAGGAAAAAACAAATCAATTAGTACAACATTAATAAAAATACAAATAAAACGTCGAAATAAAAATAACTTGATGACGTAGACACGTGTAACAACATTTCAAAATAAGCTAATATAAAAGGAATTAAGTAAACAGTCTTTGTCTCCTGGTATTTTTTAACAAAGTGAAAAGAAAGTTCTTTTAAATGAGACATTTTAAATTAATCGTTTTTAATCTGACGTAATTTTGACCAAACTATTCTTTCTCTTTTTAATATTCACGTGAAGATCTTTTTAATATTCTTGTGTTAGAAATTAAATATTATTTGCAGTTTCCTAACAAAAATAGTTGAAAAGTATCCTCTTAAAATATCAAATAAATGTCTAGCGCAATTTCTAAATTTAAACCGTTTTGCAATATTATTTTGTGTTCATTTTTTGTAATAACTGTAATGTGACGTAAATATGACGTAATTTCTCCTATTTAAGACTTCTAACGCATGTTAATAAATTTATTGCTTTACAAATTCTTTTCTCTCTTAAAATTCACGTGTAATTATAGTTTTTATGACGTAATTTTTAATAAGTTCCTGCTTTTTGTACATAATTATTTAATTCTAATTCCAAATGTTTTTTTCTGTTTATAATAGTCACGTGTAAATAAATTTTTTATTTATTTACACGTATAAATATTTCTTTTTTTTGAAGCAAACATTATTGTTTCCGCTGTTTATACAGTTGGCAACAGTTTAAATTAATATCACTTTCTAAAATCTGTTAAAAATATCTCTAGAAATGCTGAAAATCTGAATTTAAAATAGAAATAAAACCTCAAAAAATTAGTCAAAATAAAAAAATTAATGCAATCTGCACTCCGGCAAATTCTAACGCATAAAATGATTTAAAAATGATTAAATTCCTATGAACAGTTTTTGCTCCTATAAAACTTTTTTAGTGGAACGATTTTGTCCAACTTTAGCATTGAATATCTCTTAAAATAATTCTTCAATCTGAAAACTGTGTGCATCAGCGTGTTTATCAAACATTTCTGTATAATACTACCGATTTTCATATTTTTGTATGCATTATTTTCCTTAATATTAACGAAGAAAGAACCCCGATCACAAAAAATTCAAAACCGGCGGCGGCGGTGACAGCGGTAGTTACTTTTTTTTAGAATAGAGAGAATCTAAAATACACACTATATGGAACTTGTCAAAACTTGATGGTACCATATAAAAAAAGAAGTTCATAAGAGCTTTAAAATATTAGAAAATTTCAGAGAATAATTCATAGCGAAAATTTAAATAAGAATTATTTTAAATGCGAACATAAAAATCTGAATTATTATGCTTGCCAATAATGGAAATAGTTCTATTAACTTAAAAGACAATATTGGCAGGTAAATTGCAAAATTTATCCATAAACTTTACTGTGTTTAGGCACAAATTTTTACTCTGAATTTTGCCTATTACATATTTAAAGATATAAATAAATATACCTACCATTTAAACATGTAATTAAAGAATAAAACTTAATAATTCATTTAATTTATTAAAGTTTGTTATACCCTTCAGCTCTTTCGCGTCTTTGTTTGGCATGCCTCAGCCAATTGGAAATTGAAGTCCCAATTTCTTCTTCTGTAGCTGCAGGATATGCAAATTGGACTGTTTCTGAAAGTACAAAATTTTCAAATCTTCATTAGAAATACTTGGTGATACAAGCCAAGCTTTCCAGGTCACAAAGTATAGGGAAAAACTTTTTTTAAATTCAAATATAAGACTTCTTACATTTATTTTTTAGAGTTCCCACTAACAACACTAAAAATCATTTTTATTTGAAAAATATCAATTATGTATTCAAATTAAGTTTTGAAATTTATTTAAAGTTATATTTAATGATTAACTGCATGCCAAAAGTTAATAGCTGGACAAATCGCCAAAAATTTCA
Organism: Maratus speciosus; assembly: GCA_963932465.1. NCBI lineage: Eukaryota > Metazoa > Arthropoda > Arachnida > Araneae > Salticidae > Maratus > Maratus speciosus. Next base: position 439,933,521 of record OZ010796.1, on the reverse strand, counting down.
CTACTTACATCAAACAGATTCTGATTCTGATAATTTCACTTGTATATGTGTATAGTTGAACCACATGTCTGTTAAATATCCATTTTAATTAATTTATTGATGAAGTTTTTATTAGGAAATATCACCTGGAAAAAATTGCTGAACTACTTATATTGTTTCAAGTGTAAACAGTTTAATATTTTGTAATCAGGCTGCATGTGATTTCAAAATTATTTCCCCCCCCCCCCCCAACATTGAGGGTGTAAAAATTTAAATTTTGCAATGTTTAGAAATTAAAATAAAATATATATATTGGTCAAAAATTGCCACCATGAAAATGGGATAAACATTACTCAGCATATATAACATTATCATTTTAGGGGAGGAAGGGGTCTTTTGATATCAATATCATTTTTGATCTAACCAAAATTTTTTCTTTCTATTTGTAACATGGTCTATGCATCAAAATAGTATGTTATCTTTTTTTTTAGTCTGTTATGAAATACAAAGCTATTATTAAAATCACTAAATTATTATAAAATTATTTAATTCCAAATCATGGAATACCCAATGTTTGACATTCCTATTCTTCATATGTGTATGTCTATATAATCGCTGTTTGAGAAACCATATGTGAAAAATAATTGAAATGAAAGTTGTGTTTACTAATAAATAAAGGAGAAAGAAAAAAAAAGGTTTTCCACTTCTTAAAATTACCAAAAAGTTTATAACATTATATATGCACAGCCCCTTATGACTATTGTCATATCCAAATATTCTACTTTTTGACATATCTTCATCTTTATGAGCATAAAATTTTTAATCAGATTAATATATTGTAATGCTTTTTATATTGTTTAATGGTGAAAACAGCCAAAGGGAGAGGGGTGCTTTTGCTTTGTTTCTCATGCCTAGAAATTCATTTTGTTACAAATTAACAAACAAGGTCGAAAATTGTTTCAAAAACAGAATTTTAAATATTTAAAAAGCTTGGGTACCAGGGAAATAAAGGAGGAATAAGTAATTTAGATAATTAGTTATTGTTGCTATCTATTGTTGCTAAAGTCTCATTGAAATTCATGACTGCAATTCAAGTAAAAAAAAAAATTCTCTCATTATGGAAAATTGAGACCTTTGAATTAATTTAAAAAAATTAATTTTTGCACATTAAAAAAAAATGATTTTTGGAGTTTCTCTTTCAAGATATGGCAAGAAGAAAAGAAAATACAGTAGCCTTCATCTTAACCGGAACTCCGCTTTAACTGGTCGACTTTTTTTCCCCAACATCAGGCAAATTAATCGGTTTTTCTCTTAACCGGCTAACCCTCAGTCACGTTTAGGCTGGTTAAGCGGGAGGCTACTGTAATACTATTTAAACTATCTACTCAGGATATTTCAATGTAAATTCATAATTAAATATTAAACTATTTATTACATTAAGAAATTAGTGAAAAATACATTACAGAATTCCATCTTTCCATACATATACCACGTTAAATAACACAGCATAACCAAAGTTATAACAATTAGGGAAATTTAATTTTTATTATTAAATAAAATAGAAAATGAGAATCTTATGAAGAAATCAGTTTTTATATTTAATGTTAGTGTGCCTGCATTTCAGACAATTTAATGCCTAAAAAAGAAAAAGAAACTCACGCCAATTAAAATCTTTCCCAATTTAAGATTTTTTGAATAGTTTTCAAAAATCTATAAGCATTAATGAATGCTAGTTTCATTACCTAAAACTGCTTTCGAAAATTTTAATTTTTTGAAGGCCATCTTTTGTTTTACTCCAGCCCAGCTGTACTTTTCCGCTAAACTGTTGTCAATAACTCTTTTTAGGATATTGGCCACAGTATATGTCATTGAGTGACCCCCAATGCCTTTTAAAGACTTCACCTGCAATGTAAAAATAGCTTACTTAAAATTGCTATCCTAAAAGTATACACAAAAGAATAAAGTTAATTTATTACACAATTTATCACACAATTCACTATTTTTAAAAGCTCTTACCAAATTTTTATACACATCGTCATCCATTAATGATTGCTCAAATTTCTTAAATTCCTCAATAGCAATAAAAGGGAAGCTTTGGCTTAAGATACTTGAGCTGCAACTGACCTCATCATCGTCTTTTTTCTTAGCCATTTTTTCCTCAAGTATGGCAATCTTGTACATGATGGTGTTGGTCTTACGCAAGAGCTTTTCCAACATTTCTAGAAAAATAAGAAAAAAGTTAGTTTTGCTTTAAGTAAGTAACAAAAAGGTCTAAAAAGTATGCTAACTGATAAGAAGCATACTTGTATTTGCTTGTATATTTATACAGCAGCAATTATTGACGTTTGAAGCGATGGCCTGTACAGGTGGAGCTGGAGATGGCGAAAAACATTCATGTACAGTTTCATCTATACAACTGGCTGATTCTGAAACTGAGACCTCATCATGAACGGCAGATGAAGCTGGAGATTCAACTGAAGTTTGTTCATAATGAGAGAAAGAAAAAAAAGGTTCATTAAATTATAATGCACCTCAAGTTGCAATTTTAATAATGGTAAAAATATAAATGTGTACAGAGTAGGGATGCAACAAATAATGGTTTAGCAAATGCTCAACATTTAGCTGTTCGGGCAATGAATAATCAATTCCATTTTATATGAAAGCAAGATATAATAAAAAATAGAAACATTTGTCGTGTATTTCAATGATATTACAGTATTTAGGTTCTTACTATAGAATATGGTGTGCAAAGAGCTTATTGTTTATTTACAGGGACACACAAAAGTATTTGGCTATAGAAGAAAATGAGCAGTAATTGAACTATTGAAGCCAACGAACAATAATTGCTAGAAGAGTGTTTTTAAATTTAAATATTTTTGAAATATTACTCGGCGCATATAAATTTTATAGATTATATACAGAGTTGCACAAAAGTTATCAACATTAGTTTATTGGCTGAAATCGCTGAGCAGAATTTTTCAATTGTGCTTTATATTTAACTGAACTGTAGTATGCATACATATCTATAGATCTGAAGAAAAAAAACTATGACTATTTGTGATAATTGCAGAAATCATGTTTTCAAATGCATTTTCCAAATTGTTCATTTTGAGCAATATTTGATTATTTGTCACCAGCTAACATAAAAGTACCAAATTTGCTTTTTCTTATTTAATTTTATACAGTTAACAATTTTTTTTAGGATTTCAAAATCAGATAAGATTTAAGCATAAAAATAGAAACTTACGTAACGAGGAAAATCTCAATGAGCAAGATTCCTCCTGTTGCACCAACTTCATCTTTTTGGGGACGGTTGGATAGTTTTTTCCAATTAGGGAAGCTGACTCCCCTGCTTCATCCTCAGAGTCAGAATTATATCTCTTTTTACAAAGTTCCTTACGTTTTCTTCGTGCGTTTTCCGTTCCGGATTCTACATCCGATGTATGTCTACTTAGTTTTAATTTCTGAATTCCTGTTACATAAGAATCTATAAGAAAAAATAAAATAATACTTTGAAGATTCTTAATTTTTATTTAACATTACAAATGAAATTTATGAAATAGAAATAACGAATACTTTCATCTTTTTTATATTAAACTTTCATTTGAATATAATTTACATGGCACTTAAAATGCAAAATCTTATCAATCTGTATAATACAACATACATACACACACAGAGGGGGAAAAAAAAGATGAATAGAGGAAACCACATATCCTCTAGAAATCTGAATAAAATCCAAAATTCTGTGAAATTAAGAATTTCATTAATCAATTTAAAAATAGATATCTTGGGCATTATTTAGCATCATCATCTTAAAAGTGAAGTTGACTAACTCTTTAAAACTGTTAAAAAGATAATATGCTATAATTTAATAATCTGTAGCATAAAAATCAAACTTAAAATTCAACAGTTGTGAATCATTTATTCTGATATTTATATCTATCTGAACAAAAAAGGAAAAGATATTGGAATCCTAAAATTAAACAGTTTATGTACTAAAATTTTACATTTGTCTTAAAAAAGGAAAAAGTTACAAGGTACTTACCACTTTCTCCATATATTTTTTTTATATTTAAAATATCCCAATCACTGTCAGGTTCCTGTTTTTTTGCAACCATCTTGTTCAATCTAAATTGATCCACAACCTCTTGAGGCCAGAAACAACTACTCTTATCTGGCATTACCCAGCAATCCGGAACTAAGTGTAATCCATCCTCAAATTCACACACCAAAAACATCTTGAAACTAAATATGAAAAAAAAAAAAAAAAAAAAAAAAAAGACTTTAATCTATTTTTTTTTTAACTAAAAAAATATATATATATCTTGAATAGTTAAAAATTTGGATAATTATTCCCAGAGGAACATTCTACTCACCATCAGTGAGTGGATTTTTTGTCTGGGAGAGGACAAATGGATTTTTAAGTAGTCTTTAAAAAATGGCACTAACTTGTACTAACTTTCCTCTGTTACATATTTATTTTTAAATTTAAAGGGAAAAAACTGAAAATGTTACTAGAAAAATGCATTGCACTGAATTATTTTGCAATTGCATATATTTTGTCATAACAATTTTCATCTTGCTGCTCGGTATTTTTTTTTTTTTTTTTTTTAATTTCCTACTTATTATTTTTGTTGCTTAATTCTTGTTCAAATACTGAAATGATTAACTAAGTTGCAATTTTATGCCTCATTTAAACATTTTAGAATTAAGAAGAAAACAGTTTTAGATACTTAATAAATTAAAAATAAACAAGAAATATTTAAAACTTTTGTAACATTAACTTTACTTTTCCAAATTTGACTGACTCATCTTTTAATGGGAACAGATAATGCAAATAATTTGAACATAATTAGAAACAACTTTCCTTCACACTTTATCCAGGCTTAGGACTGGCAACTGTTATATTTGTTTCAGACAGTATTAGCTGTTAATTTACATAGCTAGGAGGTTGTTTCTATGGTAACACATTGTCAGATTTTTCATTTGTTCACTTTTCTTCACACTACATTTGAGGTTTGTTTTTCATAGCATATATAGTATCTGACAAAACAGAAATGAAGTGGGAAAAATGAGATCAGGAAAAAGTGTCTAATTACCATATCAACAAGGAAGGGAAAATAGGATTATTGTTGTCCTTCAACTGATTATTCTATCTGAAACAAGTATAACCTTGGCATGTTTAAAAGTTTTTTTTTTTCTTCTCCTCAATTTCAGTGCCACCTTTAGTGAAAACTTTTCATTACTTTTCATTTTTAAAATGGATTTATTTAAATATATAAAGTTAAAATTTTATATGTGCAATAAAGAATTTACAACATATAAATCTTCTGATAATGGAATCTTCCACATTTTATTCACAACAGAAGAGACTGGCCATTCTTTCAATCCTTGTATCTTTTTTGCTACATGGATGCCAACAAGACTAGAATCACATGGCACAGTATAGAGATTCTGAACTTTTTTGAGTTCTTCTCCAATTATTTTATATTCTTTGTCACCATCAAGACAGAAAATATTATGTGCAATTATAACTGCATTATTGTTTAATAATAAGCAGTTATCTCGGTTCTTTGAGCAATCAATAGTAAAGTTTTTATTGACATAAACTTTATATTGTTTCAAATTACTTTTGTATTTTATCAAAGGGCCTGAATTATGGGCATTAAGAAATTGCTCTGAAAAGACTTCTGTTTTCTTTTCAAAATTTCTTTCAGACAATCGTCTTGCAAATTGCTGAAGTGGCTTTTCTGATTTTCTGATCATTTTTTTTATGGTTTGCATAAAGTTTTCAAATTTGAATGCACTGAATACATCAAGTGGCCCATACTTTTCTACATCTTTAGATAGATGTAATAAACTATGAATATTATGTGATGCATGTTGCTTTCCATATACTTTCACAAAATCAGTAACAAAATGCTTTAAAAGCTCATTTGCATATTCTGAAAATTCGTTGTATGCCTTTGAAACTAGAATAGTTATTGCTACATGCAATGTTAGAAAATTATTGTATATATTATCAGCTACCACTTTTCGTAATACTACTGGACCCAAATACAACAAAAAGGTTCTAAATTCTGTAGCCTTCCAGTTGTGAACATCATCTAAGGGCCTTGGTTTTCTAGCAAAATCCTTTGGTCTTGTTGATCTTAAATTTTTTAATCTTTTGGATATTTGCTTTACATCTGATGACTGCAATCGCATTGATAACGGTCCATCTAACCACAAAAAAATCATTTTTCGCATGACTCCTAAACAAACAACATGCATATAATCAAGAGGAACATTATCAACAAGACTAAAATTTGGGATCTCAGTTAAAATTGAAACACCTGTGTGGTAATCTTCATCTGTTTGTTGCAAAAAATCTTCAGTGGTTCGCAATTTACCCTCTCCAGGAAAACATACTCGTCTGTGGCTGTACTCTCCTTCAACTTCACATTTAGTACAACTGGAATACCCGCCATGCCCTTTAATTTTCAATGCAAAAGCTTTTGCAGGTGCATCAAATATCAAACCATGCAATGTTACATGATAAGTTTTATCATCATGAATAAAACCATTTTTCATAAAATGCTTTGCATCTTTGATGAATTCTTCTAAGAATTTATTTGAGTCGTTAGGCTTACCATAACCATGGTACATCCCAACAAAAAACACATCTTTAAGTTCAGTATCCGAACAAAGTATAGGCCAGAAACAGCTTTTGGATGACTTTGATAGCGGTAAACCGTCAATATTAGTTAATAAATCGATCTTATTCTTTCTGTTGTTTTGATTTTCAAGACTGGTAACAACTTGATTCAATACTTGACCTAAGCCAAAGTGGCAATACATACCTGGAGCTACAACAGAAGTTTCTGTGTGTCTCACAGTACGAAGAAGAGTTCTTGCATCAGATGGAAGTTCAGATGAGCCATGTGATTTTAATATTTTCAACAGTGCAGACATTGCATTATTTTTAACGAAGTATTTCTGTTGCCACGCAATTAATTCGTTTTTTAAGCAAGGTGATGATGATGAATCTTCTTGTGTAAGCCCAGACGATGTATCTTTTATCAATGCATTATTTGATTTTATCATATTTGAAGAATCAATATCATCAAAATCACTATTAGATGATAAGTCATCAAAATCACTATTAGATGATGAATCATCAACATCACTATCAGATGATAAATCATCAACATCACTATTAGATGATAAATCATCAACATCAGCATTAGATGATAGATCATATCCATGCATATCAATGCTTTCTCTAGATAGAATATCTGAAGAAATTACATTAGAATTATTTTCATTTACAGGTGCAATAAGACTGCTATCTACTGAATTTCCTGGCATTGAAAGTTTAATATCATTTATTTCAGCATTTGTAATTTTGTAACTAATTCGACGCAAGTGTCTTTCAGAAAAAGATGATATTTTTCTCTTCTTTGGGTTAGATTTATCCATTACCTATAGATAAAAATTATTTTTAATGTAACATATTAAATTTTAATAGTTTCATTTTATCTAAAATTTTACTTACATCTTAAGAAAGAAATTTTTGCTTACCCCCCCCCCCCCCCAAAAAAAAAAAAAAAGAATTAATTATTATTTCTTAATAAATTCAGTAGATTAGCCAACTTTTATTATTATCAAAGTGTAAAAATTTTAACTGTTTGTTTACATCTTTAATATAGTGCAGATCAGAGGGAGCAGACAGTATAAAGATAAGTTTGAAAAGCAAAAAAGTTTGAATGTAAATTGTTTTTCAGAAAACTACATTGCATAAATTCAAAATTAAACTTTAGAATTTATATAAGTTTTTCAAGCAATTTTACTCTTCCTATGAGTAATAGTTTACTTTTAATAGTTTAATTATAAACAATAAATAGTATATACCATACACCAACTATATGTCCAAAAATTATTCAATTATGTCTGGATTTAAATTTTTGAAATGTAAATGTTTCTTGTCATGATCAAGACAGAATTTAAAAAAATAAAAAACTGGTGAAAAATAAAATAGAGAAAGATGAAACCTTGGCCACTAATATAAAATTTATTAAGCATTAAGAAAAAACAATGAAACAATTTTTAGGATATTTTACATACCTTGATAAAATAGATTTTTTTATTTGCTATTTTGTATTTTTCCAAAAAAAAAAAAAAAAAAAAACATTCAGCGAGTTAATTTGATATATTTTGCTCATAAAAAAAAAAAAAAAAAAAAAAAAAATACATATGAGGATGGGAGTTTCAAAACTAGTTTTTCCAAAATTAAACAAATTGAGATTTCAATAGTAATAGATTATATTTGTGAACCTGCACTGAGTTTTGAAACTCACATCCTCATATAATTAAAAAAAAAAAAAAAGAGCAATGTAAACAGATTTAATTTGAAAATGTGAATTCTCTTTCTCTTTTAAAAATATAAAATAATTAAAACAAACGTATTTTTGTTATATGAGCATTCACTTACACAAACTGCAATCTATTAAAAATATCATTCTCCCTTGAATCTGCAACTCTCTAAAATCCACACATAATTTACAGATGTAAACAATGAAACTTTCAGTTCAGATATAGGGACAAAATTTGACTTTTTTAGTTTTGTATCAATTCTACATATATTTTAAACTGTATTTTTTGTTAATGTTACTGAATTTGTGCTTTTCCATGAAGGAAGAATAAATTCATTTCTGAAAAAAAATCAAGATATTGCTGGCATCACTGGTAATCACTATCTTTTTGCCAAATGTATTTATGCATTGATCAAGCTTTTTTGATTATTAAGTTTGGGTAGACCTGAAATAAAATTTCCTTATTTTATGATTTTCATTTGAATTAGAAGTGTGCCTTTATGAGGAAAATTTCATTGACTAATTTAGGAAAAATGCATCTCATCTTTATAATGAATATTTAACTATACATTATTGATAATTTACTTGACCTTTGCTTTTAATATTTTAGAATATTATCTATTTTTTTTATTATTTTAGTTTATTACTTAATATTTTACTATACTGTAAGCATTCATTATAATTTAGATTGCATTAATTACATTCAAATTACTGTTTAAAAAGTGCAAGCAAAGCAATGATCAGAAATCCGCAAAATTCTAAAATCTGCGCAACCTCTGGTCCCAAGCCAGGAACATAGCTACAGAAATTTTTCAGGGGGGAGGGGGATTCAAAAATTTCCTAACTTGAAACAAATTGCTTTATTTTCCAACTAAACTGATATGTGAAATGTGTGTTTTTAATGATAACGATACTCCTAAGTAAAAAAAAATTTCAGTACTTTTCGGTTAGCCAGATGCCAGTGTTATATATACATAAATATGTATCTATATGTGTATGTATATATACAACATATGCATATATATAAATATGTATGTATACATATATTATTGGTTCATTTAATGAAAGATTTTGCCTTTTATTGTGTACGCGTCATAATTGTACTTCATATTATAATAGCAATAGCCTCATGATATTTTGAGGTTTTTGAGAAAGGAACAGTTTTAGCGGAAATGGATTAAAGAACTGTTGATGGACAACAGTAGAGAAACTCAGGTCTGGTAGATGTTTAATATTTTCATAGCACATAGAAACACAATGACACATTGAGTGTGGCTACCTTTTGTATTTCTCTTGATAATTTAACTAGTTTACTGTTACAGAACTCACAAAGGTAGTCAGCAAGACAATAAAAAATGCTTATTTTTTTTTAGTATTTTTAAAAAAGAAAAAGTGTTTAAAAAATCTGAAATTTCCCAAGTTCACATACATTTCATTGGGCTTGAAAAAAATATTCTTTATTATTAAAGTGTCTGAAAAGAAACACCAATTTTTCAGCTTTGAATTTATAAGCAATTACAGAATTTAGAGTTGCATGAAAGTTAAACTTATTTGATTAAAAAAAAAATAAAAAAAATTTGATTTTTTTTTTTTTTTTTTTAAGACTACAAATTTTATTTATTTTACTTTCCAAATTTTTACATAAATAATTAAAAAAGAACTACATTGGAAATTGAACAATTTGTTATTTCTATGTGCAGAAGATTGTAATATACATAATTATCAATAAAAATACTAATGAATGAACTGAAATTTATTATAAAGTTTTCCATACCCACACAGAAAGTTCTTGTATTAAAAAATTCTGATAAAATTTAGATATTTTCTAAAGGAAAACATAAACATCTGCATTAATCATTTAACATTTTTCTGTTGAAATTCTCTATTTTTAATTTAGGATTTTTATTTTAAAGTGTTATACACAAATTAAATAAAATTAAAAAATGTATGGATTTAGAGTTCTCTGTCTCTATCACTCCTTAAATGTGCAATGCATTTTTGAGTAAACAGAATATTTATTGCAAAATACCGGATTTGTATACAAGTCCGATCCTTAATTTCATTTTTTTAAATGCCATAACGAAACACCAATAAAACTGAGAAATATATATTAAAATTTTGTTACTTTGAACATTACAGATATACAGAAAAATACAAAATCAGAAAACTACACTTTAAGATTGTAACTCTGAATCATTTCAATAGGAATAGATGTAAAAGCTTCTTTCACACTATTTATACTTATTTGAACCCTACATAAATTTAAATTTGTCAGAATATTCTGAGAGTTATATGTTTAAATTCACTTTAAGCAAAAGATGGGAATTTTGATAATTTCATTATTTTTCTCTAAATGAAGCACATAGTTTCCTTAGTATCACTGATATTTATTTAAAATAGTATTTTAATACTTCTGTCAACGACTAAATTATAAAATAATTCTGTCGATTAATATAATGCATATCTCAATTAATACAAGCTTTTTTTTCTTTTTTCATTAAAAAAAAAAAAAAAAATCAAAAGTGTATATTCTAGTTAAATACTAATAAAAGACGATCAGGCAGCATATCTTTTAAAGATTACATATAAATACAACTAGCCAAGTGCTAATACCACGTTGTTTGAACTTTTATTTGCAGTTATTATTTAAATAATATTTTAGGTATCTTATTTCAAATGTATGATCAATTAATAAAAATGAATTCTAGAACTTATAAAGCGTTAAACGAATTGAATGTCTTTAAAACTTCAATGTCAGCATGCAGACAGAATAAATCTTTAATATAAAATAGCGTAAAATAATATGAGCATAATAGAATTATAATTCGATAGGATCGAAAAGAATATTGCACTGATACTTACGACTTACGTGAGAAATTTAAGAAAATCAAAAATAAAACAATAGTAGAACAAAAAGAAAAGCTGAAAGCGGAATGTGATGAGAATGACTAAACAGAATCTGTCAGATAATGGAAATGGAACCGGCTTCCTCCGCAGATGGTTGGAAGGTTGCTTGCTTTAGGATTTTGAAATCAGCATCTTGTCTTTGCGCATGCGCGAAACCGTAGCGTTTGTCCCCAGCACGGCACAGGGGTGCTTCGCAGCGACAGCCTGTCTCGGTATCGCAGAGATGTTCTGTTAATATCGCACTGCGATGTGATGATGATGGGATGATGCGATGTCTCAGCGCTGTCATTGGAACCAAGTGTGCTGTGTGGGTAGTGAACAAAATTAATGCTTTGTGTTAATAATAATTGGAAGGAATAATTGAATTTACTTAAATTTAAATTATTATTAAAGTAATATTTAAATGAAGCAATACTGTTTTAGGTTTGAAGAGTTGATAACAAACGTAATGAACATTTGCTTAGAATTTTAATTGGATAGAAGTAAATTTCGAGAAAAAAAAATGTGAAGGTTTTGATCTTAGAGTCATTTGTATTGAATTTGGAAATATTTTATTGAGGATAATTGTAGAAATTTATATGTGTATGTTATACAATTTTGCTTTATGTGGATGTTTCTATTGACATCAATACTTTTATTCAATTTACAACGTATCAGTCACTGCAAATAGAGGCGTCTTAAATTTAGACACATATGTGACTGAAAAAGAATTTCAGTCACTTAAGTGTCTGAATCTGAAAATTCAGACATAACAGACGTCTAAATTTAAGACACATAAATGTCTTACTATGATCATGCTATAAACGAACCGAGAAACATGTGTAAATTATCCAACAACCGTCTGATTTTAAGACGGTACGCTCCAAGCGATAGTTAAACATCATCTTTGGTACTATTCTTAACAGCCAATCAGAACGCTGATTTCCGCGCGTGTCATCTACAGCACCTTCATGAGATAAGAACAGAAAGAATTAAATTTTCACCGCCGCCATTGCTTGGATTAAAAGGATATGTGTTAATCTGGGTATTTATAGAACGAACGAGTAAGTCATATTTAATTCTAATATTTTATTCCGATAGATTTCTATATCTTTGAATATGAGTGAAATCGTTTATAAAAATTTATCTCTTTTCTATAGTTTAATGCTAAATTTTTGATTTCACTAACGGTCGTCTGTTATATGCCTTCTTAATGTAACGGAATGAAATATAATTGTTTTGAAAATTAAATAGCAATGCTGTAATTCTATTTGCTTGACGTTTGTAAATAAACGAATGAGTGATAGTTTAATCTTCATTTTCGATAGGGTGATGTGAAATAATTATAATTTGTCTTTGCTCAAAAACAAAACTTGCAACATAGGTTTGAAAAGTTGAATGATTCATCGCTTCATTTATCAGAGATAAAAACATTAAATTGAAGCCATTTGTAACTGTGTTTATTCTATGTTTTTTACTGTTTACTGACTATAAACGCTTGTAGTATATGACATCAGGCATGTATTTTATTTTTTGTTATTATTATTATTTTGGAGCTAAATATGATGATTCATATTATTATGATATTAGGAAAAGTTTTCAGATTGAAAAAAAGCATTAATATTGTGAAATTTGACTGTATATATTGCAGTTTTTAATCACGGAAAGATTTATTCTTATTGATTTTTTAATTTATTATTGAAAATCGTAAATTTTGATATCCAATGTTTCAGATTTAACATTTACCAATTTCTAAAAATAATATGAATTTTTTATATCATCCAGTAAAATTTTCGAAACATTAAACAAACGGAGAAACATTTTATTCATATTTTGCAGTTTACGTTGCTGTTTAGCAGTATAATTATAAAGTTTAATTAATATTTTTTGTGTTTTTTAAATTGGTATATTAATTTTTGTAATTTATATGCAAGCATTTTTTTGCGATATTTTGTTCATGATTTAAAATTTTTAAAATTGAGTAATGCGAGAAATAATTATTAAATTTCCTTTTACTGCAATCGAATTTGCAACGGTTCTGGTACAAGTAATTGTTGGCACTAAAAAAAATTACACATGATAATTTAGACATAAATAAAGAGTTGTTTATGCCTTGATATGAAGTTTATGTATAAAACTGCCTTATATTTTTAAAAGTTCGTATTTACTTATATGATACAGTATTAAATATATTTTTAAGCCATTTAATAACTGCTTTTTTATGTTCAAAACGTTTTTCAAACAATTAAGAATAGTACGTATACTGTCTGATGTATTTTTTTTTTTTACTTTCTATTTTCTTCTGTTTTTTTTTTTTTTTTTTTTTTCTATTTCTTAGATCATTATTTTCTTATCAAATATATAAAATCTATTTAGCTCATATTCAAAGGATACAAATTTTACAGGAATAAAAAATAAAATAAATTAAATATGACTTATATCGTGTTGTTCCATAAAAAAGAATAATAATGATATACATTTTTAAGCAATAGCGGGTGAAAATTTTAAATTGAATACGGAATATGTTTAAAGAAAATTATATACATATTCCGAAGAATGATATATAAAATTAGATACCAAACTGGTGTTTACTTTTAACTAAGCATGACAAATTGCCACATATTTAAAAAGAAAAAAAAAATATTACACATGTTTACTACTTAAAATGACTTAACTATTTTATTTATATGTACTTAAATGACAAATACAAAAATGGCTAAGTTTTGAAATTAGAAGTAATTTTTTTTTCTCAATGCTATTAAAATAGAATATTTATTTACTATTTTATTATTTACTCATGGTTATATAGCTGTTGTGATTATCATCTGATGCATATGTAAAATTGCCTATGGGGCAAAATCTAATTTTTGAATTATATGAATTTTCCTTTTTTGGGGGGCGGGACGGGAGGGGGATTTTCTTGCCCATTTTCGCGTACACGGGATTTTTTAAATCTCTTTCGACATTCCACCGACTATGATAAATATTTTGAACTTTTAGAGTAGGACAAGATAAAAAAAAAATATATATATATATATATATATATATATCCATATACCTTAAAAACCCTTAATAGCGGACACTTCGGGACCGCGAAATTTGTCGGATAATCGGAGATGCCTGCTTTTGTGAGGTAAAAATAATACAAATATGTATGCCTTGCGGATCAAAAAAGTATTCGCTAAATCGAAGTATCCGCTATTCGGGAATGTCCATTAACCTCCATAACGGATACTCCCGAATACCGGGCATCTGTATTTAGCTAACAATACTGCAGGGTTGCATTTTTTGCAAAAGGAATCCTTGATTAAAGCATGGGTAGTGCCCCGTTCTCTTACGATTTTAGTTCCCCCAAATTTCATGTGCAATATTTGCGAAGCTTATATTTTAAATCTGTTTCGAAATTGTACTGATTATAATCAATATTTTGAACTTTTAAAGTAAAGTAAGATTAAAAACAAAATTTTAAAAAATCTAATATTTAGATAAATATTTTCTCTTTTTAATTTTATTCTACTCCTGAAACAAAATACTCATTATAATTAGTACAATGTCGTAAAAGATTTAAATTATCAGCTTTATGAAAATTGCATACTAAAATTGGGAGCACCAGAAAATCAGGCGGTATGGGGGTAGAGGGGGCAGGACAACGGCCAGATATTTTCCCAGTATTCAGCGTGGTCAAACATGGCTACATAAAATGCTTACAAAAAATGTCTGCGATTCAGACGTTTCAAGTGTCTGAAATTCAGTCGCAAAAAGTGTCTGAAAAAATTCAGACATTTTAAAATGTCTGAAAATTGAACACTCCGTTTCAGACACTTAAGTGACTGAATTTCAGACATTTTAATTTACAGTGGTATTATGATGTAAATAGTATGTTATTATCTAATTGTATAAAGTGGAATCTGTATTGCATAGTAATCAAATCGAAATTATTGTTTTACCTTTTGTTTTATTGGAAGTAAATTGTGTGATATAAATGGTTGAGGAAAATCAGGTTATACAGTAGGTTAAATTAGAAATATAATACATCGATTATCTGAAAGGTATTAATTAGTATAATAAGTGGCGGTAACTGTACTAAAGTAGAAATTTAGGAAATGTTCATTTAGCAGGTTTAAATATTATTATAGAGTGGTAATAGTAATCGGTGACGGTATGGCTTTCTTATTGAAACTAAAAAGGGTGAATCTTCAGATGATAGCCGAAGAGTTGGGGGTTGAATTCACGGAACATGATACCAGATTTCAGCTTAAGAAAAAGATGATGGACAGCGAGGAATATGATGAGGGGTCTATTAAGGAATTATCTAACACTATTGTTGCGGAGCGATTAGAGCGCGAAGAAAAACAGGAAAAATTAGAGCGGGAAAAATCAGAGCGAGAAAGAGAAGAGAGGTCTGAAATATTGAGGATGGAACATGAATTAGAAATGGAGAGGCTAAGGGTACAAGGTTCGACAAATAACTCTAATGGGCCTAGGGAATCTAATAATGAAAGTAACATAGAAAAATTGATCAAAAGTGTTAAAACTCTGTCTATCAAAGTACCAGAAGGGACTGAGGGATGGAATTTATTTTTCAACCGTTTAGAAAGGGCATTCAAAACTAAAAATGCACCGGAAAACCAGCAGGCCGAAATTCTACAAATATGTTAGGAGATAAGGCGGATAATTTGTTAATTTATACCACTAGGGAACAAATTGAGAGTTATGAGGAATTAAAGGAGTTAGTTCTAAGGGAACATGAGCCGACACCGAAGGCGTGTTTGGAAAATTTTAAGAAGGCTAGGAGAAACCAGAATGAAACTCATGTATTATTTGTATCACGTTTAATAGCAACATGGGAAAATTATTGTGAGATTAGGGGTGCGGACTCTTATGAAAAGGTCAATCAGTTAATAATTACAGATAAGTTATTAAACACGTTAGATGAAGAAACCGCATCATATGTTGGGTTAACTCAGCAGAGTAAATGGTTAGAGGCTTCTAAAATTGCTAAAGAATGTGACAATTATTTTGACGCTAAACACAAATCCTATGCGGTTACGTATAAAAGTTTTAAGGGTAAAGATAGGTATGTAAACAGTGAAAAAGTGAAACCGAGGGAGGATAGTAAATTTAGTGGTAATTGGAGGCAAAACGGGAGTAATGAGACTAATTCTTTTTCGGGAAGGAAAACTGATTTTAAGAAACCTAGTGATGATTCAGCTCCTAGATGCTTCAAATGTGGTTTAAGAGGTCATTACCAACGTTTTTGTAATAAAGTGGGTAATGAGGGAAATAATAATGCTAGTAGAGGGCGTGAACAGAAAGCGGGTGTAAATAAGATTGTCGTGAAAGGAAATAAAGAGGGAAATAATAATGCTAGTAGGAGCTATTGTGGCGAGGATATCGGCAAAGGCCGAACAGAGAACTAAAGTTATTGGTGAGAAATTAAATAAACTCGAGAAAATTGAAGTTAGTGTAAATGGGCAAAAAGCGAAAGGATTGGTTGATTCTGGATGTGAAATTAGTGTTATTCATAAAGATTTACCACCGGAAGAGAAATTAAAAGGAGCGGGTAGTATTTATTTACAAGGATTATTTGGTGAAGCAGTTAAATCACCGTTGGTTAAATTACCATTAGCTATTCGCAATTCGGACAAACTAATATAATTCATCAGGAAGTACTTTGCGCAGTGACCGATAATATTAATGAGCAGGTAATTTTACATCCCGAGGTGATTAATGAGTTGTCAGGGGTCAATCGCGAGGAGCCATTGCTAGAGTCCCAAGAATTAGAAAGTTCGGAAATTAGTATCGATAACTTGAGTGAAAAGAAAGGTATGAGCAGCGATAATTGTAATATTTACACAATAGAAGCGAGATCGGAAAATTTACAAAGTCAGAATGCAGAAAAAACGGAAGTGGAGAAAAATTATAAAGTTATCGTTAGCAATTCAGATATGTTTAAGAAATCCCAACTGGAATGTAAAAATTTAGAGAGAGTTTGGGAATTAGCCAAAATGGATAAAGGGGATTATTATATTGAAAAGGACTTATTGTATCATAAAGATAAATTTATAGGAGAAGCTATAGCTCAATTAGTAGTGCCTAAAGTCAAAAGAGAAGGAATCTTAAAGTCAGCGCATGTTTCTAATGAGGGAGAACATCACGCGCAAAGAAAACCTTAGAGAGAATTAGGCAATCTTTTTATTGGGAAGATATGGCTAAAGAAGCAAAAAAGTTGTGTAAATCGTGTCTAGAATGTCAATTATCTAGAAAAGTGAAAGTGCGTGATAGAGTCTTAGTTAAGATGGCGGATGGTAGCAAAAAGTATGTATATCAAAATAAAGGGGAATTTATTGTCAGGTGTAACATAGTCAATATTGTTTTTGAAGGTGATGAGGAATTTGGAGAAGTTGGGGAAATTCCTGTTTTAAACCGGGAACAAGAGGTAGAACGGGACATAGAAAGGTTCGAAATAAAAGGGTTATCTAACAGTCAAGTCAAGGATATAAAAGTCCATTTTGAGGGAGAATAAGGAGGTATTTATGGGTCCTGTGCGACCAGTGGAAGTAGGGGAGCACCGTATTGATTTGAAACCGGATGTGGCAAGGAAAAAGCGAAAGTTATATAGTGTACCTGTTGCTTATAAAGAGGAAGTAGATAGACAGATTCAGGAGTTATTAGAGTTAAATCTAATCGAAGTATCAAATGCAGAAATTAGTCATCCAATTGTTTGCGTGGCGAAAAAAGACGCAAATGTTAGGCTTTGCATTGATTATAGAGCTTTAAATTCAGTAACGCAGGTCCCAATATTTCCTATGAAAGATTCGCAGGAAATCATGTATACAGCGGGGGCAGCTAAATATTTATCTTCCATTGATTTATTGAGGCTTTATTGGCAGATTAAAATGTCTGAGGAATGTAAACATTTAACAGCTTTTACAACTCATAATGGGACTTATCAGTGGCGTACTATGCCTTTTGGTTTATCAGGGGCGGCTGCTACGTTCCAAAAAGATATGAATGAGGTTCTTCAAGGTCATCGGAGGTATGCACAAGCATATATTGATGATGTCATCATTTTCTCCGACACCTGGGAAGAGCATTGTGAGCATGTTAGGTCTGTTATAGAAGAACTTAAAAATAGAAATTTTACGATTAGGCTGGACAAATGTAAATTTGGAGAGAAATTGACTAAGTTTTTAGGTCATGTAATTGGGGGTGGAACGCATGCACCTGATGAGGAGAAAATAGGAGCAATAAGGGACTTAAAGAGACCGAAAACTAAGAAGGAAGTTAGATCTGTTTTGGGATTAATGGGATTTTACCGATCTTATATTCCAAATTATGCAGAAATTGCTATACCTTTAGCGGAATTAACTAAAGGGAAGGTTAAAAATACTGTACCATGGGATGGAAGGGCAGAAGAAGCATTTAATACCCTTAAAGATGAGTTATGTATCGTGACGCGTTTGGCTACATCTACCGTAGGCCGGGAATATCAGCTTCACGCCGATGCTTCAGACCTGGCAGTGGGATGTTGTCTTACTCAAAAAGATGAAAAGGGTCAGTTTAAGCCGATAGTTTTGCCAGTCAGAAATTATCAGGGGCTCAGCGTGCTTGGCCGAGTATAGAGAAAGAGGCTTGGAGTGTTCTCTTCGGGTTGCGGAAGTTTGAAAAGTGGACATATGGCTCTCAAATTGAGATCATAACGGATCATAATCCATTAACATTTCTCACTGAAACAACCCCAAGGTCCCCCAAACTCACTAGATGGGCTCCTGCCTTGCAGCGCTGGAACCTGAGTATTTCTCATCGCCCAGGAGCGCAACATTTAAATGCTGATGCAATTTTCAGGCTACATAGGAAGAGCTGGGAAGAACCACCAGTTACTAGCCCATCGGCATCATTGACTGAATAGTGGACAAACCTAAAGGGGGTGTCATCACGTTTTAAATTTTTTGTATATGTGTAATTGTACTTGAACTTTGTGTTATAGTGTTATAGTGTATTAGCATGTGTAGTTTTCTGTAATAATAATAGTAGTACACGGTTCGTTAGAGATGTCTGTAGAGAATGTTCAGACACCTTGATATATATATGTAATAATAATAATGGAGAAACTTGCAAAGAGACTATTGAACTCTTCTGTGATGTTACTATATGTTTGGGGAAATTTAGCCCCTAAATGGCATATTTTCCGCTAAGGTGGGGGTGTCAGGTTCTGAGAAACATCTGCTATTAGAACTGGGGTTCTATATTATTTTTGTCTTAATATATTATATATTGTATGGCCTGTGTACTGGAATTTCAAAATAACATTCCTTCATTGTCTAAAACTGGATCTAAGCCGGGGAAAATGTATAGATGGAATGAAGGGGAAAAAAGATAGTTTGAAAGGGGTTTGCACGACCTTTTGAGATGTCTGTTGAAGATGGGGAGACAAAGACATTCCACGAACGAGAAAAGGAGCTTGGAATGCGAGCAGGGAACCCTGAAGGGTTACGTTGAGAAGTAGCAAGGGTTGCTGGAAGGCAGTCTCTTCTGCTGAGAGAGTCAGTTGAAAGTTGGCGTGCAAGGCGCAAGGTGAGTTGCTGTGTGTAGCCCTTAGATAGAGCGTAGCGTTCAGTTGGAGCCGAGAGAGCCAAGCGCAAGGTAATCACTGTGTATAGCTCTTAGAGATAGAGCGTAGGATTGAGTGAGGCTCGGAGAGCTCAGGCTTAGAGGACATATGTGTTGGGAGATCGAGATTGATGTCCGGAAAACTAATTTAACGTGTGTAGAGTGAGAGTGGTTTAACGTAGTTTAACAGTACACAGCCAGCATTTACTGCATTCAATTTAATGTTGAACCGGATCACCTATATCCGAGTTTGTAAGTGTAAATAGTGTTTTGTTGTTGTGTAAATAGTGTGTAAATAAACTGTTAATTTAGTAAATGGAAAGCGTTGGTTTTCATTTAAACAATCCTTTCAGTGCGTGACCGATATCACGTAATCATATCGGTGGTAGCAGCATATAAATAATAAGGATTTTCTTCGAAGTTGTGCGGACTAAGAGGAAACTCCGACACTGGGTATACAGTAGGGTGGAACTAAAAAACGAAGTTTCGAATTTTATATTCTAATAGTGATTATTTTTTTCCTTTTTAACTCCATAAAAAGAAAATATTTTTCTTTTAATTTTAAAATGATATTTTCCGGTTCCTCAAAGCGCCTGATTTTCCCTAAAAAACGAAAAAAAGCCAATAATTGCATGAAAAGTTTTTTAAGCTTATTGTTAAATTTATATTTTGCAAAATTAAATAATTAAGTGTTAATGTCCTGTAATAAAGAGAATAATTTAGTTTGAGTGCCTTAGAAAAGTTATCCCCACTTTATTTGACTTTTGTAGAAGCCAGCGTCGTGGGCGTCGGCTTTCATTGTCTCTGATTTATTTGGAAGCGACACATAACAAGTTTAACGTGTGTTAACAGTTTAATTATTTTTCAATAAACATTCGGTGTCAAAAGTGAGAAAGTCTGTTAACGTACCTAAATCTAGATAATTGTTGAAGTGTCCTGTATTTCGTGAACCAAAACAATTAACATTAGACTGCTATCTTTGACAAACATATGAAGATGTTATGAAACATTATTTTTGGTTCAATTTAACTTAAAATCTGACAGCTGGAATCTGGTACACACTATTTCTAAAATATCTAAAGCTGTTGATGATACAATTAAAAGTGTATTGCTGAGACCTTCAATTCCAACGGTTTCTGATACACAAATCATAAAAAATGATTAGAGACTAGCGCTAGAAATGTCAAAATTTGAAGAAAAATATTAAGATTAGAAAGAATAATCCCACATCCAATATAAAATTGCAAAATGTTAGGTAATCCTGCAAAAATCATTTCTTTGTGTAAAAGCACTAAATATTATTGTGTATCAGAACAAGAACGTCACTTTCTCAAAGACCAAAGAGAGATGGGGTGATGGCAATAGGATCAATAGATATAAAAACTACAAAAAATGTGTAGCAAGACTGGAAAAGGAAATATCAAGGAAAAAAGTTATTTTAAAACAAAAAAATGATGTTTTGATTGAATGATCGTCAAGTGTAAAAAATAGTTCGGAAGGAAATAGTTCAATCGGTTGTTTTTCTAAACCTGAATTTGATAATCAACAAGGTGAAAGAACCGGAGTATTAGACAGAACTGCAAATATTATTGCAAATGGCACCTTAGAAGATATGGGTATTTCTGATGATAATAAAGAAAAGGTAACTGAAAGAAGGACTTGAAGACGACAAAGAGAAAAGAAAAGGAAGAATTTGAAAGAACAGGAAAGACGAAATGAGTTAATTTTAGAAGGTTAATATTTTGATGGCAGAAAGGATAACACTATGATAACTGAAGCAGAGGGAAGAAAGTATAACTAAGAATCATTAAAGACAAACACTTGGTCTTAGTTCAAAAACCCGGATAAAAATATATTGGTCATATTTCATTGACATCTTCTTCTTATATTAATATAGCCACTGCAATTTTGGTGTAGTTTCAAAATTAAATACAGTCATTTCAAGTTTGAAAGTTATTGGGTGAAACAGAAACGCCTTTAATGCAGGATGCAAATCTGGGGTTGTTAAAACATCGGAAGCAATATCCTAAAAACTTTATAATGGATAATTTGATTATTACATGCCAATGAACTTTTTTCTTAGATACTTATTTCAACATCTTGCTGGAAAAACTACGGTACAAAAGGATTTTCTGGACCAGTAGGAAAGCGACTTGAAAAAATACGAACATATTGAAATTATAGACTATAAAAACATTGATCCTATCTTGACGGTCTGATCGGATGAAGAACTTGAAAAAAGTACAAACAGGGGATACACCTGAATTTTAGATTTTCCTTGTCATACTCAAACAGTGGAAACGTGTGTCAAAACTGTCCCGCGAACTACGTCAACAGTCTTTAAATATTAAGCAAAAGATGGCTTAGACTTGGGAAAGTTGAATTCCCGCAATGTAATGAAAAAGTTTGCCTAAAAAGACAGTAGGTTGAATATCCAATGGAATTAATCCATAACAAAGGGAAGTAAGGAGGGTGGAAGTCGATATTTAACCACCTCCTCGTGGTGACTTCTGGATAGTATTTGCTAAATAAAAGTAGATATGAGCTAACAGCTACGTTGGTTACTTTAAGTTACTTTATACTGAAATTTCAAAACTTTGACCTCCTTGAGGAACCGGAAAACAACTTAATTTAAAAAAACCTTTTCAGCCAAAAGTTTAGACATCCAAAAAGGAAAAAAGTTTTCACTATTACACATTAAAACAAAAAAGTTTTTTTTTACCCTATACTTAAGTTCCACCCTAGTATACAGGGATGTAGTGGAGAGTATACGGTGGTATACGCCGTATACCTCCTGGAATGTTTTATGGAACACCGTATACCCTCTGTTTTTCAAAAAAATTATAGCAATAAAATAAATTAGGGGGTCGCCTTTAACACCTTATTCTTGACTTAAAAATTCCCAAAAATTTTGAGGGATGTTTTCATCTTAATTTAAATAATAATTAAAAGTTCAGCCCGAGCCCGGCACGACCCGTAGAAAAAATAATATTGGCCCGGCCTGGCCCGGTAAAAAACTTAAAAGTTCTGCCCGCGCCCGGCCCGGTCCGGAAAAAAGTTAAAACATCGGCCCGAGCCCGGCCCGAATGAATTTTTACAAAAAATTGCTTTTTTCGTCAATTTGGTTAAAAATTTGTCTCGTACGAGGAAGATCTGAACAAAAATATTTATCATAACTCTTTTTTCTCATCTTTATAATCTTCATTTTTATAGAAGTATCGCCGGCTGCGATATTTATTTTTTTAACGAATCTCTATTTCTTGTATGCAAATGTTTCAGTTATCATTAATATTGTTAATCCATATTCCATGTATTAACATACATGTATTCCATGTATGCTAAAAATCTGAAAAATGCTATACAATAAAATCTTCGAAGACGGAATTGCATAGAAAAGAAAAAAAATGCGGTATAGACAAGTTTCCTTGTTAGCAAGTGTAAATATATCATATATACTTTTCTTATGTATTAGTATTTTAATTTTGCATGGATCAACACGTTTTTCAGTTTAAATTTGGGATTCCGTCATAGGCAGGTTCCTTTTCACACGTTTTACTATATTTTAATTTAGCTATATTTTAATAAGCGTAGAAATCTACTATTCTTTAAAAAAATAAATTTTAATATTTAAGTGTAGAATAATGGTAATTTAAAAATGTATGCATTTTTTGCAAAATTTTTTGGACCAGGTCTAATTTAACAGATCTTTCAATGGATCTGGCCAAGCTGAGACAATGATTTTCATACGGGCTGGGTCAAAAATAGGACTGAAAATTTTGGACTGTGAAGACTAGGAATGAAACCAGTCGACAGAAATAATAAGTTTGACGTTCCCGGCCCGAGCCTTCAGAAAAAAGTATGGCCCGCGCCCGGCCCGGCCCGAGCCTTCAGAAATAAAGTACGGGCCGGGCCCGAAAAGAATGGAGACCAGGCCCGGCCTGGCCCGTGTGCAGTGAATGAAAATCGGCCGAGCCCGGCTCGTGCAGATGTCTAGGTGAGCTTCCTTCAAGGTGCGCGTTTTTCCGAGTGCGTTTTTTTCCGAGGCGCTTTTTTCCGTGATTCAAAAAAATCACCCGCTGCGTTTGATCTGCCTCCTCAGTAATGAGGGCAGGTGGAAGTCTTTCAAAGTCAGCTTCTTAGTCCAGGAGAAATGTACATTTTACCTTGTAAAAGGTCGAGTAGAAGATTATTTTTCTGTCTTGGTTTTTCCATGTTGGTATCATTATAAACAAGTTTTCCATTTCTGTGGCCAAATAACAACAAAATTTTGGGACTTTATTTCTTTTTAATATCTCGAGAGTCGAGACCCGTTGCCGTTGCATATTATATGTCCATTACCATGTTAAAGAGGACAAATTCTCTACAACTTTCACTTACAACTTTTTTATACCGTCAATAGCAAGCGCAGTACGCCGTTTCAAAAATAAGACACTTTTCTTTTCAATTTTCTTAAAAACCGTGAAAAACGTAGTTCAAATTATGTTATTACGTTATTCAAACGTTCCCCGATTATACAAATGTTCTCCGCGGATTTTCAGTGATGCCGCTGTACTTGAAAAAACCTGGGTCCCCGGGACCCAGGATTTCCAAAAGTCTTGGTCATTTTTTTACAAAAGCGGGTCCCCATCAATAATAATTTATATTTTAAAGGAAAATGAAACTTGTTTATTTGGAAAAGATAAATGAAATTCATTAATTATTGTTTTAATAATAATTAAATAATGAATTAAAACCAGTATTATTTGCACTCAAATAAGATATTTTAAAAAAATATTAAGAGAAATTTTCTTTACTTTTTTAAAAGTAAAAATGCAAGATACAATTTTAATTGTAAAATAATGTTTATTTGAGAGTAGAAGATACCAAGTTCCACTAACGTTCGCATTTCTTTTAAAAATGGGCAAGACAGGTTTATTGAAAATGATATTTTTGCTGAAAAAAAGAATACTTATGTTAAGTAAAGGTGTACTTTTTGTTGAATGAATAGGTGCTTTCATTGTACTTCCCATTGAATTATTTGTCAGAATAGATCTGTGTTGGAATCAGATATTTTCCTTGGAAGGTAAATTTAAATCTAAATCATTAATAAACATGAAATCCTAAATGTTCTGAAGGTGGGATACATTTCAATGCAATAAGAAGGGGGGGGGGGGGCGATTTTTCAATGGTCTACCTACTGAATACGTTATCAAAGTACACTGAAATCATTCTGTATTTTTAAGAATCTCAAAAAAAAAATTAAATCCCATTTTATGAATTTTCTACCTATAAGTTTAGTTTGCACATCTTTTTTGGTGCTTTGACTAAATTCACGTTTTTTCCGCGTTACTTTGACGAAATTCGCGTTTTGTCCGCGATCCTTTTGTGGAAATTTGCTATTTTTTCACGAGCCTGTCACGAAAATCGTGTTTTTTCCACGATACTTTGACAAAATTCGGCTTTATTCCGCGATTTTTTTGACAAAATTCGCTATTTTTTCGCGATCTTTTGACGAAATACACTGTTTTGTGTCAGCCTTTTTAGGAAATAGCGTTTTTTTGGCGATATATTGATGAAATTTGTGCTTTTTTCGCGATCCTTTGACGAAAATCCGCTTTTTTACGCTATTTTTGTCGAAATTCGATATTTTGGGGGATCCTTTGCCGAAATACGCTATTTTTCGCGATCCTTTGACGAAATACGCTAATGTTCGCGATCCTTTGACGAAAATCGGCTTTTTTCCGCGATATTTTGATGAAATTTGCGCTTTTTTCGCGATCTTTTGACAAAATTCCGCTTTTTTCCGCGATTTTTTGACGAAATTCGCTATTTTTCGCGATCTTTTAACGAAATACGCTATTTTTTCGCGGCGCTTTTACGAAAATTGCTGTTTTTGTGCGATATTTTGATGAGATTTGTGCTTTTTTGCGATCCTTTGACAATATTCGACTTTTTTCCGCGATTTTTTGACGAAATTCGCTATTTTTTCGCGATCTTTTAACGAAATACGCTATTTTTTCGCGTCCCTTTTACGAAAATCGCTGTTTTTGTGCGATATTTTGATGAGATTTGCGCTTTTTTCGCGATCCTTTGACAATATTCGGCTTTTTTCCGCGATTTTTTGACGAAATTCGCTATTTTTTTCGCGATCTTTTAACGAAATACGCTATTTTTTCGCGGCCCTTTTACGAAAATCGCTGTTTTTGCGCGATATTTTGATGAGATTTGCGCTTTTTTTCGCGATTCTTTGACGAAAATCGGCATTTTCCCGCGATTTTTTGACGAAATTACGCGTCCCACGGGACGCGTAAGAGCTATTTTTTTGCTTCCCGTCTCTGATTTTTCGCGTAATTCACGCGCTATAGCGCGTCCGCGGCATCCCGTATGTCGTCTTCTAAAAATTGGTACTAGTAAATTATCTATTACTTGCACACTCACGTCTTTATTTTCATCTCAACAGAAATTTTATATTCAATAAATTTATGTAATTTAAAAGTTGGGCAGAGTGCAGATGAATGAGACAAGTTTCATATATATACAGTAACTTTAAGTGTATACAATGTCAACTTCAGAGCATTGTTTAAAAGAATACTTCAATAGGTAATAACTTATTGGCACGATAGTTTCAATTAAGAAATAATTCTTGTTTAATTTTAATATTTGACAAAGCCGATTACGTAGTTCTGCATTACCTATTTAATCATTACACATTTAAAATTTGCAAAATCCGGCTGTTAAGGATTTATTAAAATTCTCGTGGTAATGCTTCTTTTTAATCCTTTAAGACCCGATGAGATGTATCCCTTGTACTTGTAAACAAATTAATCATGTCTGTATCATGTACTGCAACCGCTATCTGTTGATAAAATATGATACTTTATTATTTCTGCAAACCAGAACGATCGTTCGATTGGGGTTTTTATTACATACGACTGTTACATACGACTCGCAGCAAAAATTTAAATGAATGTCTAACCCGCACGATCGTGCGGGTTGGGTCTTAAAGGGTTATGCGGAGAAGGGAGAGGGATGACGCAAAAACATTTCCCCTGGACTATCTAGCTTCTATAGAAGGATGCCTTGATTACCGAATACGCAAAATAAGCATGTGCCAGTGCCGAAACTAGGGGGGGGGGGACATTTGCCCCGGGCGCCAGAACGAAGGGGCGTCAAATGAGATTTTGTTTGTAGATTTTTCTCGTCTATGTTTTGCACGGTCTTGTTACAATCGTCCTGTCTGAGATATGCCAAAGCATAGAAGAATCTTAGGATGATATGGCATGAGAATCCTGTATAAAACGGAATTCTTTTCGATTCCGTTTTCAAGACTTTAATGAATTAATATTTGACAAAGCAGATTCCTTGTAATATTACATATTTTATTATTACATATTTTGAAATTTAAAATAAGTCGGCTTTTAGAAAATAAATAAAATACTCTTTGTAAATATACTTTGCAGAGAAGGGGGGGGGAGGGGGTTGCATAAAATCCAAGTTTGCCCCGGGTGCAAAAAAAGCTAATTTCGGTCCTGGCATGTGCTTCTGTCAGAAATTTTGGAGGGTTTCCGAAATTGAAAAATCAGGGGACCCCAAATTTTATATTGAATTAATTTCATTCAAAAATTATATATATATATATATATATATATAAGTTTTTCATGAAAATATCTTTCATAACAAATTAATTTTTCATGTAATACACCAGTATAAATCATATGATCACAATTATTCAATTGGTCTATTATTTTAAATGTATGTTTATTTTACATATTGAATTTGAATAACATTTAATTTGACTTGTACGCACAACATAAAATATTAGTAATTAAACTATTGCCAAAATTTAAAGAAGTATTTCAAAATATTGATATTTTATATCGAGCATACATGCTGAATTCAACATTTTTGGGCCAATACTATTCAAAATCATTTTTGCATATTTTTCTTGATTGCATCCAGTTTTCCTGTTCATAGTATATATAAGAGAACATTTAATAAAAAAGTTGTTTTATTAGCTATATGTGATATTTATTAGCTATAAGTGTTTAATTTTAATTTAAACCTTTTATGGCTAGTGAACTAGAATGAGCCACTCTTTAAAATAATATTTATAGCATTGGTGAGTTTCCAAGTACGTTGAATTTAGAAAAAAGGGGGCACCGAAATGAAGTTGTGCTTGCCATCGCTTCAGAGGGCGGGCCCTGCCTAAGTGCATGTAATTTTCAGAAATCTTAATTTTATAACCAAAATTTCTTGCCATGCTTTTAAATTGATTATTTTAAATTGTTATGTAGTTCATTTGTATAATTTTCCAGTATATTTTTAATAATTTCTATTGTAGTTTTTCATAATTGTTTACGTTTTAAGTACTTATATTCAATTTTAGATAGATTATTTATATTAGCTATGTAGATCAGTTATTATAACGGAAATATACATCAAATTGCATTTAACAACAACAACAACAACAAAGAAAAATCTTAATTATCATTGCTCTTATTTTTAAAGTAATAATTTTAATTTAAACCTCTTATGTTTTTCTCCAAACATTTCTTAAAAGATGAATTAAAGTTTTTCACCTATGCCAAAGTATTAATTCAGGGGTAGTACCCATTTCTTTAAACATAAGTGAAGGAGTTTCAAGGATCAAAACAAAATATATTTAAAGATCTATAAACTATTGAATTATAACAGGCATTTTTTAAATATAGGGTCGCTATTTCTTAAATGCAGTATTTAAAAATTCAAACGGCGGGGGTTTCGGAATGTGGTAGTATATTTTTAGAAGACTACTTACAAATAGTTATTTCGAAATAATATAGTATTATAAACTTAGTGCTCAGGAAGAAAAGGAAAGGAGGTGTGTGTGTGGGGGGGAGGGGGGGGGTAAACATTTTGAAACAGGCAGGGAGGTTGTGACAGAATAGCAAAATATATAAATAAATAAAAATGAGGAGTGGGCAGGATTGTTTTAGCCTGAATTAAATTTCGACTTAATATATTACGTGTATAAAAATGTATAGGTAATGTACTAAAATAGGCTGTAAAAAAGATTTCAAGTACGTTTCCGCCTATTGGTAGTGAAGTTTTAACTGTGTTATGAGTTTTATTATTATACTAAATTTTAGCATGCTGTGTAGAATATGTACAGTTATATAGATAATATATATTAGAGCTGCCCAGACGAATTAAAATACCTTTCCGACTGTGAACGGTAATTACTGATATCTGACTTTCAAATGTGCTATGTATTTTCTAAAATGTTTCTTTATTTACATTATTAAACGGCGAAGTGTTGATAAAGCATTTTGGAAGTGTTGGAAAGTGTTTTATAATCTATGCTTGATGCATGATTTTTCTTTCTTATTATTTAATAAATATATATATTTTTTAATTTTACGTATTAAAATTATACACTGATATTTATTTTTTAATTGAATATATATATATATACATAAAATTGTGCGTGATTTCCAGAAATAAACTATGATTAATTATTATGTATTCGCTGACCTGTCAGTTGTTGCCGTGACCCGTGATAATTATTTTAAATATGCCAAAAATCAGTGTTGAATGATTTTATATCTTAAAACGATAATTCGATAATCATTACAAACGATCATCATGGTGGAGGACCCACCAAAGAAGGACCCACTGCCTTCTGCTGCGTACACCGAAGGTGCTACGCAGTCGAATGATGTTTTGATTTTATATGTTTATCAAAAATATTTCCAAATGAATGTAACGTTCGGGCTCCGCTGCCTTTGGAACGTTGATTTGTAGGTTTCTATATTTTAAAATGAAAATATATCGTAAGGTATCTGTAAGAGGGGTTGTCTTTTGGTAATCTTTATCATTTTCGATCCAACCAAATTTATTTTTTCATTTAGTAGCCTTTTTTTTTTTTTGCATCAAAATGGTCTTTTAACTTTTTGCTTAGTCTGCTATATATTTTTATCAAAGTACAAAGTTGTTACTAAAACCATTAAATAATTATAAAATCATTTTGTTCCAAAATATGGAATTTCCAAACTTTTGACATTCCTATTCTTCTGCCATATGAGCATATAATACGTTGTTAGAGAAAGCAGGTTCGAAATGATACTTTATTTTTTAATCGCGAAAAAATAGGGAAGAATGTTTTCTACTTGTTTTGTTGATAAGAAGTTCTGCTTACTCTTTTCCGATACAGGGGCAAGTGAAGGAAGACAATATTACTGTTAAATGCATTATTTGACAATTATTATTTTAAACACTTTTATTATTAAACAACTATTACTAAACACTTTTAAATAATATTTCTTTAAAATGTTATTTGGTATAAAGTTATTTCATGTTTAATAATATTTTGTTTCTGCAAACGTATGAAAAGAAAAAGAAAGAAAAAATTGTAAAAATAAAAAGAAATTTTAGACACTGATAACGATATTATTAGGTGTGTGCGTGTGTGTGTGTTTGGGGGGGGGGGGTTCAGGGAATGATAACGTTATATATGTACAGTCCTTTACAAGTAAATTCTTTGTTGTAAATTTTTTTTCTTAATTTGTAAAATATTTTGAATCCGTTTTATAATACTTTTGCATCTTGTATGTGGAAGTATTAAAGAAAACTATAAATTATTTAGTTTAAAGTAAACTCGTAATGTCTAACTATTGTATAGCCTAGTAGTTTATTTCTGGTATTTTAATTGTGTGAACACCATTATATATCATCATCATCATCAAACATTTTCAATCCACTGCAGGATGTGGGTCTCCTCCAGATTTTTCCAATGTTTTCGGTCTAGTGCTTTAGTCATCCAATTTACACCGGCTACTTTTACGATTTCATCACTCCATCTTTCTTGAGGTCGTCTTCTTGGCCGTTTTACATCTCTGGGATACCACTGTAGGGTGTTTGTGCCCCATCTATTGTCTTGTCTTCTTGCAATGTGCCCAGCCCATTTCCATTTTAGCCGTTTAATTCTTTCAATGATGTCAAAAACTTTCGTCTGACTTCTTATCCAGGTTATTCTTTTTCTGTCTCTTCTAGTTATACCTAGCATACATCTTTCCATACTTCTCTGTGTTGTTTGTAATCTTTGTACCATCCGTTTTGTTATCGTCTATGTTTCTGCTCCATAAGTTAGCACAGGCAAAACACATTGGTTAAATACCTTTCTTTTCAAAGAAAGGGGCATGGTACTCTTCAGAATAATATTGTTCTTCCCAAAAGCACTCCATCCATTTCTTATTGATCTATTGATTTCATTCATGGTACTATTATCCGATGATATTTCCCGCCCAAGGTACACATAACTTTGCACTTCTTTAATTTCAGTGTTGTTGTAAACAATTTTCTGTTTTGATGCAAATGAATTGAACACCACCTTAGTCTTTTCCAAGTTTATTTTTAATCCCACATAAATATTAGCTTTTGCCAAATCTTTTAGCATATTTTCCAATTCTTCAGGACTGTTACTGAAAATTAAAATGTCGTCAGCGAATCGGAGATGACTTAAATATTCCCAATTTATTCTGATCCCTTTTTTCCCAATCAAGCTTCTTGAAAATATTTTCTAAGGCACCGTAAAAAG
Source organism: Maratus speciosus (assembly GCA_963932465.1). NCBI lineage: Eukaryota > Metazoa > Arthropoda > Arachnida > Araneae > Salticidae > Maratus > Maratus speciosus. The sequence continues at coordinate 439,902,132 of OZ010796.1, read as the reverse complement.
CTTAGGCGAAATGGTGTCTCCTTGTTTCACCCCTCTTCCAAGCTTTATCTTTGCTTTTTCTTTGTCCAAGCGGATGGTTGCTATTGCTTTCTTGTAAATCTTCTTTATAACATTGATGTAAATTTTGTCTATACCAATGTCCTCCAGAGATTATACTACTGCTGATGTGTAGACCGAATCAAATGCTTTTTCATAATCGATAAAGTCAAGGCAAAGAGGTAAATTATATTCCTTATGCTTTTCAATGAGTTACCTTACCGTTTGAATATGATCCATTGTGCTGAATCCACTTCGGAATCCTGCTTTTTCACTAGGTTGAGATGAGTACAGAGCTGATTCAAGTCTTGTCATTAAAACTTTGGTGAAAATTTTATAAATTACTGATAGTAAGCTGATCGGACGGTAGTTTTTAATGTTTTCCTTCTCTCCTTCCTTGTAAAGTAGCACCATCACAGCATTATTCCAATCTTCTGGTACATCTGACTTCTTGAGACATTCGGAAAACAGTAAGGATAGCATTTTTGCAAATTCTTCTCCTGTTTCTTTGATAAGGTCGATTGTAATTCCATCTTCTCCGGGGCATTTACCTTTTTTCATAAATTTAATGGCTTGTAAAACTTCATCTGTCATCACTGGGATTATGGCTTTGGTTTCTGTTAAGTTTTCTCGTGGATCATATAGGTTGATTTCCCTTTGATCTTCACATTTATATAAATCGTTATAGAATTTTTCGACAATGTGTAGTATTTCTTTATTGATTTTGGTGATTGTTCCATCTGCCCTCTTTATTGCAAAAATACCTTTTCTTCCAACACAAAGTTTGCGCCTAGCTGATTTTAAACTTTTGTTATTATCTAGAATTTTCTTGACAAGATCAGAGTTAAATTTTCTGATATCTTCTGTAACACATTTTCTTACCGTTTTACATAATTCAGCATATTCAACTCTTGATTTAGGATAGTTTTTCTTCATTTTAAATTCTCGGCGTTTCTTCATCAATCTTCTTGTTTCTTCTGTTATTTTTTTGTCTGCTTTACTTGTGCACCGCCGTCTATATTCTTTGCAATATCTTGTAGAGTATTGGTTAGTTTCTTGTTCAATACTGTAACATCTTGCTCTTCTTCTAAAGTTGATTGAAGTACTTGGAAACGGTTTTTAAGTTCCAAATGGAATTTTTCTTTAAATTTCTGGAGATTTATTATATCGATCGATTTCTTTGAGTGATGCAAAAGCTTCATTCTTTCCACTTTAATATTTAACAACAGTTTGCATCTAACCAACCTGTGATCACTTTCTGTATTGAAGTTATTGAGAACGCTGCAATCCTGAATAAGATGCTTTTTGTTTGTTAAGATGTAGACGATATCACTTGTTGAGCCATTTGCACAACGCCATGTCCATTTTCTTTGTGGCTTTTTCTTGAGAAATGAATTCATGATATATAACTGTTCACATTCTGGAAACTCAATCTATTTCCTCTTTCATTTCGCACCCCATATCCATGATTTCCTACTGATAACTCACCTTTCTCTTTTTCCCCAATTCTAGCATTCCAGTCTCCCATTATTAATTGTATGTAGCATTTTTCCTTTTGATGCATTGAAGATACTTCTTCATAGAATTCCTCAGCTTCTTCATCAGTATAGCTCACTGTTGGTGCATAAACTTGGGTAATTTGCTGCCTGTATCTTCTGGACACCTGTATTACTAACCTTGCAACTCTATCTGATGCACTATCATATTCTACGATGTGATTCTTCCACCTTTTATGAATCAGAAATCCTACACCGCTTGTTCTTCCATCTTCTGTGCCTCTGTAGTATAATACATGTCCGCTGGCAAGATCAATCTTCTCTTCTCCTTTTCTTCTTACTTCACTTAATCCTAGGATGTCCTAGTTGATTCTTTCTAATTCTTCTTCAAGTTCCTTTAAACGATTTTCCGAAGATAGGGATCGTTCATTATACGTATCCAAGGTCATCAACTTACGGCAGCCTAGCCGAGCCCGGTTATTCTTAGCACCCTCTGTCTTCATGTCTTTCTGATCGCTGCCGTAACCAGGAACATTCAGACCGCCGGGAATTAAGGGACGTGATTTATTTTGTGAATTCATGGTAAAATAAGGGGGATAGATGGCCAAATTCCTCCACGCTGGCCAAGCGGGTTGGAGGAAGCCCATCCGCGTTCGTTCCCCATGCATTAGGCAAGGGTACTAACAGGCTGCACCGGTGGAAGGTGCGGATTGGACATTAAGTCTCCGCTCCCAGTTGATTCCTTTAAGTCCTACTCGAAGGCAATTAAAGGGTCTTCTCCTGGTTAATAAGCAGAGGCTATTAAACAGCCCATATATATATATATATATATATATATATATATATATATATATATATATATATATATATACATATATATATATACATGTATACACTTTATAGCCACTAATGACCGGCAACTTTCAATTATAGACATTTTGTCAAATATTTAGAAATATACTTGACAGATTCTTCTGGAATTTCAGGATTAAAAAGAACAGGTATGACCTCATATTTAGAAATGTCGATTTGTTAAGGGGGGCAATTAGGGGGCCAACAAAAAAAAAATACTTGGGATCACCCTGTAAAATAAGATGCACGAAATAAGCTACCGCTACCGAATATAAATAAACAGACATTTTGCAATATGTGTATTCTTTTGTGTAAGAATTGTGTAATAAAAAGTTTTTTGCTTATAACACACAGGGTTTTCAACCAAATTTAACGCCGGTTTCAGAAAAATTGAAAAATATAGTAGAAACAATATAGTGCAATTGGAATATAAATATATTAAATATATTAGGAAATATGAGCAGTTGTATGAAATAATTTTTATCTGCGCATGCGCGAACGATAACAAGGATCATTTTACATAATTTAATAGTCAACTCTATGGAGCAACTTATTAAAAAAATCTAGTCAAATATCGTAAAAATTCAGAATGATATCGGCATTAAAGAGAACAAATTTATAGTTGTTCTCTAAAAACAGCTGAATGATAAGGGATTTTACACATGATCATAGCAGCGCGCCGTCGCACATCTTCTTCATTGTCATGGAGTACTTAGAGAAACGCGGTGTGGCAATACTGTCTCAGCCGCCATACATCGGAAGCGACTCAAGAGTGAAAGGTTCCATTCTCTCATTGGTTGATCAGAAACCGGCCTTGGCTTGCTTCGCAGGAATGATTTGGCGATGAAATGCAAGCACTTTGAGAAATATCGTACCTAGTTAATTCATGCTATTTTGGTGAGAGTTTTTTGTGGACGATGTTGTCCAGTGGTTAACGCGCTTGTCTAGCAAACTTAAGTAGGCGAGTTCTATCCTCTCTGTTGCTTTTGTATTTTTTATTTGTGTTTTGTTTCGATTTTTATTAAGTTAGTTAATAAAGATTTGTAGACTTCTATTATCAGTTCATTTCCAATTTTTTAAATTGTCAATTAGATAATTAAATAAAATTTTGATTAAATTAAGTTTTAATTGTTATTAAATTAAATAAAATTGAAATTTAATTTTTATTAAATAAAATAAAATTTAGTTTTAAATAAATTTCGAAATTCATATAAGCTATTTTTTTATGAATTAAAGTGAGCATTTATTGTAATTCAATAATAATATCTCCTAAACTAACATTATTTTTTTCCCTTATAACTTTAGTATCAGATAAATATTAAATTAGCAAAATTAATTTAGCAAAGTTTTCTTTTAAAATTAATTAGTATTTTTCATACAGAAAAACTTTATTACTTTATTATCAAATGCTTTGTAATTTTTTATTATGTATAAAATACTGTTAATGAAATTAATTTTTAAAACTCATATTACTTAAAAGCTATTTATTTCAATTCCTTAAAATGAATATTTTTGAAAATATAATGTTATTTCTTACACTTATATAAAATATTTTTATTTTTATGTTATATTATTTAACAATATATCTGAATACATAACTATATTCAGATTATTTTATTTGAAAGTAAAATTTTATTAATTTATGAATTTATATTAATAATATTATTAACTTAATAAGTAATTAATTATTTAAATCAATTTGTAATAGTTAATTGTTAAGTACTTTTTATTAAAATTTGCTAAAAAAATTTTAATTGTTTTTATTAAAAAATTCTAATAAACTACTTTTTAAAACAATATATATATTATATATATATATATATATTATTTGAAAACTCAGTCAAAAACATAAATTATTTTTATTAAAAAAATTATCATAAATTTCCCCTTCACTATTACCACCCTAAATATTTGAAAACTAAGTTAAAGGCATTAGTCCAAGTAATCATTAACTAGAAATATTTAATGCAACAAAATACATTATAAAATCTTCTTATAGTTTTTGGTAGTTATTGCTCAGATATTATTGTTTTTGGTTCCAACTTTTTTTTTCTTTTATTTAATTTATTTTTTCATTATATTTCACTACAAGTGTGAACTATAATTTATTTTAGCTTGACCTTTTTCATTCACTATCTAACTATCTAAGAAATACTTTATTTTTTGATTTTTTTTTTTTTTTTTTTTTTTTTTTTGCCCTGTTTGTTATTTTGCAGTAATAATAAATAGATATTAATATTGCAAATTACTATACGGGCAAGGTAGAATTTAGATGATCTAAATTCCTTTCTGACAATTTTGATTATTTGAGTACTAGTTTGGCCATTTAATTATTTATATTTACGCACACAAAGTGCCATGAAAAAAAAAAAAAAAAAAAAAAAAAAAAAAAAAAAAAAAAAAGGATAAAATTTGACTGAGTATTTTTATTAATTGTTTTATATAGTTTTTTATTTTTAAAAAACACATCAGCTATCAAGGAAGGGGAGGGGGGTGCTTGAGTTTACTGTTGCTTTGCACACTAAACTACAGTCAAAACACATAGGTAATTAAATGCAGTTGCGTAGCCAGGATGTTATTCCGGGGGGGGGGGGGGGAATCCCCCAAGCTTCTCTCCTCCTGATGCAAAGCTATAAATAAAAAAATATTAAATTTTACTTTTCGTATAAATATCAATTTTATACTTTTAAAATATGGGATGTTTTTTTTTTGTTTAAATTTACATACACCTGTATATACAAAAGGAATATATGTAATGAGTAATTTAAAAGTAAGTTACAAAATAATAAGTCTAAAATATTTAAATTGGTTACTTTTTTAAAAGAAAGTCAGTTTTATCAATTTTTTGCAGGGAAAAAAGGATATTTTAAAAAATACCATATCATTGTTATCCGTGAATCACTTTATATGAGAAATAAATTAAAGTTCCTTACATGTCGTAAAGAAAATTTAATATGATTGCAACTTAATACTTGAAATAATCTCAAGTGACACTTGGCGATTTGTTTTGGTGGTGAAATGCTATGTGCCTTCTGATTTGTTAGTTAGAATTGTCTACCACTGCTCAATTATCAGGACTTGTAACCTTGAGAATTAATCGCGGGATTCTTGTTTCTTCTCAACCAATGGGAGAATGGAACCTTTCACCCTTGAGTCTCTTCCCCATACATCCACGACATGGCACCACCGGACTTCTTCTTGTTCCAGAGGATCAAGACGGAACTCAAGGACCACCATTTTGGGACTTATGAAGTCGTCAAAGAAGCGACGACGAGGAGCTTAAAGGACGTCCCCGTCTACGCATTCCAGAGTGATGCGTTCAGCACCTGGGAAAAAATGCTGACGCCGTTGTTCCGACGCGGAAGGAAAGTACTTTAAAGAATTTTAGTTACCTGTACCTTTATCTGCATAAAATCTTTTTTCCTGGATCTATTTAACTTACTTTTGCCCCATACCCTGTACTAGTAAAACGCTCTGCTAGACCACTCCATCGAAAGATGAATTAAAGGCGCGATTAACTCTTAGGATAGTGCTTTTGTACTAAAGTTTTTGTACAGGACTGTTATAATTAAAATTCACATATTCAAAAGTCTCTGGTAATAGTACTAAAGTTCCAAACGAAACAAAATTTCGGTAGTGTTTGTAGTTAAACTGAAAGTTACAAATTAAACTGTACAAATTGGAAAAGGCAGCGGCCTGTGAGACCGGTAACATCCGTCAGATAAAGGTTAAGTTCAAAATATGATAATCTTTATTAATAAAAATAAAATAATGTTACATTTTGAAAAAACATTAAATAAATAAAATGCTTCTAAACAAAAAATTGAAGGAATCAGCGTAATTTTATACTCTTTTAAAATAGGAATAAATATTCAGTGATCACGTAAGCACTCCAGCAGAGAGAGAGGGGGAGTCTAGAGGTGGAAGAAAATAGCGGGAACCGTCTTCAGTTCTTGTTTTTACATTAAATATCTTTTTTAAATGTAGACTCGTACATTTTTAGATAAAAATTTCACTTAAAATAACTAACAATTAACTTTTAGGGGAAAGTAGGGTAATGACGCTCAGAAGGGTTATTCCGCTCACCAAATATCTCTAAACAGAGTAGAATAGAAAACGTACGATAGGTACCGGCATCTACCGAACTTCATCCTAAGTTCCCAGTAAGGATTTAGATCCCATCGGGAGGAAAGTACAGTCGGACCTCGTTATCCCGACACCCGGTTTTCACGTCACTCCATTTATCACGTCAGTTTTTCAAAGTCCCGATTTTCTGTATATGATTTTAATGTAAATAAACTCCGGCTTTTAAGCCGTTGAATAATTTCTAACTCAGGATATCCCGAAGGTTTAGGAAAATTGTCCATTTTTATAATCTATCTTATAAGCACGGCAATTAAGTGATAAGAAATGTCTTAGTCAAATCTTTCACAAATGTGTCTAAATTACCAAGAGATAAATGAGAAAATTTACCTCAATCATTTATCAGACTAAATAAATCCACACACTATGAATGACCCACTTAAGCTCCAGATTAGTGATGGGCGATAACGAGATGTTTTTCTCGATTTTCTCGATTGTATGGACATCTCGATATTTTTCGATTGTGTAAATTTTTTCTCGATGACTACAGTTTGCAAATTTCTTTTATAAATCATATATTATGTATTATATACGTCATACATTTTACATTTATCAAGAATCGTCTGCGGGTGAACTGGAATGAGTCGATGTTAATAAAGACTAGGTGACTTCGACCGCTAGCGGGCCCCTAATTTATACGTAATCTTGTAATATGAAATCACGAACAGGTTACCCGCTATATACGGCACTGATATATGATAGCAGGCGGGTGTGGTGTGCACGCACTACAAAATCTTGTAAAAAATATAATATCGAAACGAATGAACCTCGGACCAGATCTCTTGGGGAAGGGGTCAAAGCGAGCGGAGGAGCACAGCAGCTGCATAATATGATTAAGTCGTCACAGGTCTTTAGGCCTTTCCAACCATATGTCACGTGAGAAGACTGGATCTGAATTTATAAAAATGCCCTCCCCGTGGGGGCAAAGGGGGAGAGGGGTGCGGGAGGTGGATAACATGAGTAAGTGGTCATAAGCCTTTCCAACAATATGTCACATGAGGGGTCTCGGCTAAATTTAGAAAAACACCCCGTGGGGGAAAAGTGGGGGGGGGCGGTTACCTGAGGTGCATTACATCAATAAGTAGTCACAGACCTTCCCAACGATATCTCACATGTGGGGTCTTGGCTAAATTTGGAAAAAAGTCCCCCGGGTGGGGGGCAAAATGGGGGGATGGACACCGGAGGAGCATAACATCAATAAGTAGTCACAGACCATTCCAACGATATCTCACATGAGGGGTCTTGGCTAAATTTGAAAAAGTGTCCCCCGGGAGGGGCAAATTGGGGGAGACTGTCACCGGAGGTGCATAACATCAATAAATAGTCACAGACCTTTCCAACGATATCTCACATGAGGGGTCTTGGCTAAATTTGGAAAAGTGTCCCCGGGGAGGGGGCAAAGTGTTGGTGGGGACACCGTAGGTACATAACATCAATAAGTAGACACAGACCTTTCCAACGATATCTCACACGAGGGGTCTTGACTAAATTTGAAAAAGTGTCCCCCGGTGGGGGCAAAGAGTGTGGGGGGGGACTGTCACCGGAAGTGCATAACATCAATAAGTAGTCACAGACCTTTTCAACGATATCTCACAAGAGGGGTATTGACTAAATTTGGAAAAGTGTCCTCCGGGGGCAAAGTGGGGGGCGGCCACCGGAAGTGCATAGCATCAATAAGTAGTCACAAACCTTTCCAACGATATGTCACATGAGGGGTCTTGGCTAAATTTGGAAAAGTGTCCTGAAATTTCATATATTATAAATAATATTTAGCGGAGGGCTCCATAAAAAAATCCGATCTAAAATGATAAAAACGGAAAAAACTACCCTCGCAGTGGGGACCAAATTGGGGAGGGGAGGAAGAAAGTCTCATAATATGACAGAGTCATCCGAGAGCTTACCGATGACGTATCACATGACTGGTCCAAAAAAAGTTTGAAAAATTGCTCCCCCTCCCTCCCCCCCGTGGCCCCACTCTTTCGCCCCGGAATTCACACAGCCGCCACTTTAAAATTTTTATGTTCAATAAATAATATTTACCGGAAGACTGCATAAAAAACCCACATCTAAAGTAATATTTAAATTTATTATAGAAATCGGCTACGGTTTTAAAAATTTGATCGCCCCTTCCCCATCCCCCTTTGGGCGAAGAAAGGTTCATAGTATGAAAGAGTGGTCAAAGGGCTTTTCGATTATATGCCACAGGAAGGGTTCGGTAAAATTTTTAAAACTGCACCCCGCATGACTCCACTCTCACGTCCTCCTCCCTCGAAATCACCCGGCCCACCTTCCTCTTTGAAATTTTTATATTTAATAAATAATTTTTATCGGAGGGCTCCAGGTATGTGACATCTTGGTAGGGCTAAAATAAGAGAAACTTTGAAAATTAGGGCTTCATTTCACAGCGAATTGTCATGCCTCTTTCTCTATCTCGTCCCTTGGTATTCTCGATAAAATTTCTTACTTTTCTTCTCTGCCGAGGACGAGAGAAATCCTCGAAAAGCTTCTCATAGCGAAATGTTGAAAAGCGCGAGAAAAATCCTCGAAAGGCTTTTCATTGGGAGATTTCGAAAAGGACGAGAGAAACCAGCGAGAGGCTTCCCATCGGGAAAGGTTGAAAACGGCGAGATAAACTCTCGAGAGACTTCCCATCCCGAAAGGTTTAAAACCGCGAGAGATCCAACCATCGAGCAGATTCCCATCTGGAAGCGTCGAAATGCTGGAAAAATCATCGAGATGAGATTTGCCGAAATGCGAGATGGAAATGAAGCTTTCAGAGCCAAACTTACCGCATTTCTGGTTTAAGTCATAATTTCTCAAAGGAGTCCATCTGCTTATCCAATCTCTTTTTAGCTCACAGGCTATCTAAGCCTGAGAGCTAATGTACCCGTCGGTTCTGTGTGTATGCATGTACGTACGTATGTATGTATGTACGTAACGCGATAACTCTTGATTAAAATGTACGATTTGCTTCAAATTTTTTTATGTTCATTCTGATAAGGCGTTCCGCTGATTAGTTTTGACGGTTCATTGGTTAAGGATAAAGGGAGAGAAGGGGGCTGCCCCACCCCTCCTTAATTTAGATAAATAGGTTTTTCATGCAGAATTATTCGATTTGCTCCAAATTTCGTATACCGGTTTATTATGTTAAGGAGCTTCCCCGATTAAACTTGGAAGTTCATTAGTTAAGTATAAAGGGGGGAAAGGGGGGTAGAACCCCTCCTTAATTTAGATAAATGGGTTTTTCATGCAGAATTATTCGATTTGCTCCAAATTTGGTATACCGGTTCATTATGTTAAGAAGTTGCCTTGATTAGATTTGGAGGTTTACGGGTTAAGTATAAAGGGGGAGAAATGGGCTGGACCCCCCCTCTTAATTTAGATAAATGGGCTTTTCTTGCAGAATTATTCGATTTGCTCCAAATTTGGTATACCGGTTTATTATGTTAAGGAGCTTCCGTGATTAAACTTGGAAGTTCATTGGCTAAGGATAAAGGGGGAGAAGGGGGCTGGTCCGCCCCCCCCCCCCTTAATTTAGATAAATGGGTTTTTCATGCAGAATTATTCGATTTGTTCCAAATTTGGTATACCGGTTTATTATGTTAAGGAGCTTCCCCGATTAAACTTGGAAGTTCATTAGTTAAGTATAAAGGGGGGAAAGGGGGGTAGACCCCCTCCTTAATTTAGATAAATGGGTTTTTAATGCAGAATTATTCGATTTGCTCCAAATTTGGGATACCGGTTTATTATGTTAAGAAGCTGCCTTGATTAGATTTGGAGGTTTATGAGTTAAGTATAAAGGGGAGGGGATAGTCTCCCCCTTAATTTAGATAAAAGGGTTTTTCATGCAGAATTATTCGATTTGCTTCACATTTAATATACCGATTTATTCCGATATGGCGCTTCCTTCATTAGATTTGGAGGTTCATTGATTAAGTATACAAGGGCGAAAAGGGGGCAAGTCCCCTCCCCTTAATTTAGATAAATGGATTTTCATGGAGAATTATTCAATTTACTTTAATTTTTTTTTCTATCTTCATTCTGATAAGGAGCTTTCCTGATGAGATTTCGAGGTTCATTAGTTACGTATAAAAGGGTTAAATTGGTTAGACCACTCTTAATTTAGCGATACGTTTCTTTTTTTTCATGCAGAATTATCTGATTTGCTTTAAGTTTGATATACTGAAGGTTGATTTGATATAGTTAAGGAGTTTCCCTGATTAGATTTGGAGGTTCATTGGTTAAGTATAAAAGGGGCAAACGGGGGATATTTCCCTTCATTTATTTTTTGAGGGGCATTATTCTTTGAAATAAGAGTATAATATGCAATTAGCGTGAATAACCTGTGAGCTCAATGCCATCAGTTTAACTGGCACTTATCTTTTTATTTCTATTAACCGATGTGGGTTATGAAGCATAGTGGTTTATGTATTCAGTTCTGTATAGTCCTAGTTTCAAACTTTACTGTTAAATTTAGTGTCATTTTGCCCCGAATTTTCAATGTTTCTCTTATTTTAGCTCTGCCAAGCTGCCCCATACCTGGAGACTCAGATAAATATTATTTAGTAAATACAAAAAGTTCAAAGAGGAAGGTGAGTGAATTCTGGTGGGCGCGAGAGTGGACAAAGGGGGGGGGGGGGCGGGTAATTTTCAAACTTTTACCAAACCTCTCCTTGACATATCATCGGAAAGTCCTTTCACCATTCTTTTATGTTATGAAACTTTCTCCTCCCAGAGTTGAATTACGGAAGGGGGCGGAGGAGGGGGAGCGGTGCAAGGGTGATTTTTTTTTTTTTTTTTTTTTTTTTTTTTTTTTTTTTTTTTAATTGTAGAGATTTTTACAACAAATATCATTAAATGAGGTTTTTTAATGGAGCTCTCCGATAAATATTATTTATTAAATATAAAATTCTAAAAGTGGGGCTGCGTGATTTCCAGGTATATTCTGGGATAAACGAGGGAACCCACGTGGGAGGGATAGATTTCAAACTTTTTTTGGAGCAGTCATTTGGTATATCATCGGAAAGTTACTCTTTCATATTATGAACCTTTCTTCTTCCCTCCCTAGTTTTGGCGCCCCGAGAGAGGAACTTTTCGAACTTTTTTGAAATCGTAGCGTTTTTAAACATTTTAGATCGGATTTTTTTGCGGAGACCTCCGATAAATAATTTTTAATATATGAAAATTTCAAAGAGAAGGATGGGCAGGGTATATTTCGGGGGCACGATAATTGGAATCCTGGGAGTTGGGACTCTTTTCTATCATTTGCTGACACTCCTCATGTGATATATCATTGGAAAGCTCTGTGACTACTATTTCATTTCATATATCGCCCGCGCCCCTCCCCTTACTTTGCCCCCGCGCGGGGGCACTTTTCTAAATTTAGCCGACAACCCTCATGTGACATATCGTTGGAAAGTCCTGTGACCACTTATTCATATTATGCACTTTCCTTGCCCCTCCCCCGCTACTTTGCTCCCCGCGGGGGTTCGTTTAATGTATTCCAGTTGAAGACTTTCTAAAAATGGGGAAATTAAAGATCCAATCTCAAATGACGTAGAAAAATCAATAAAAATTTTTGATCCCTTTTATCATCCTTTAGTTCATGTTTTTTGCCACTAGGGGGTGCTTTTTATTCTTATTTTTTTGGCCATTTTGGTGCTAATTGCCGAAAAATTCTAATTTTTGATACTTAAACTCCCCTTACCGCTTCATAGCTACTCGCGTTTTTTCAGCTTTTTTCAACCAAAGAGCAACCTTACAAGACTTTTCCAGTCTTATGGCTCCTTTATAGCCTCCCTTTGGTTTGTTGTTTTTTTATTCCATCTGTTTTCAGTTACCCTATATTTAATAAAATCTGCCTTATATATATGTAAAAACAATGATTTCAATAATCGATTCCAGAACATCTCCTTTGTAGATTCTCGAAAGTAATCGATGACTGTATCGATTGTGTATTTTACGATAACGATTTTTTTCGATTGGTAAATTTTCGAGAATCGCCCATCACTAAGCCCTATCACTACTATGAAATTGTCGGCCAGAATAATAGCTAAGTTTTCCAATAACTGTTTTTAGCTTTTCTCGTTATAATCGATTGTAAAACATCTCGATTGTAGATTCTAGGAATTAATCGATGGCTGTATCGATTGTGATTTTTACGATGACGATTTTTCTCGATTGTCGAATTCTCGAGAATCGCCCATCACTACTCCAGATAGACGTATCAGTCTACTCGCGGTTTTTTTGTTCTGGCCAGGGGGTACTTTCTTATGGCTAAACGGCTTTTTTTTCATCCGACTAAAACTGAAGCATTGCATTGCATTGAAACGATCAGAAATTATGTAAGATCCATTTCTGAAACAACGAATATTGATTACAATTCATTGCATAATATTGAAAAAATAAGCATAGGATCTAGGGATATCTAGGTATAAGCAAACCTTAATTAATATTTCATGTAACAATAAAAAAACCAGTCACCATAAATCTGATTTTTATTCTTTTTAATTTTGTTTTTGTGTTTATTTTGTTTAATAATAATCTTTTATTGCTTAAAACTGCAAGAAAATTTAGGAATTTAAAGTTGTCTTAAATTAATTAAAAATACAGCTTTTTATAAACATATTTTTCTCCAACTCCGGTTACTGCAACACTCCGCTTATGACAACACTTTTTTCTTGACATTAGAGTGTCGAGATAACGAGGTTTGACTGTATTTTGTGTCCTCTACCTATTAGCTGTTGTTTTATTACAAAATTCTACAAAATCTAACTTGAAGGTAAGTGTACAGTATTATTTTCAAATATTAATTTACTCATTATGTCTACAAAATATATACATTTAGCTGTACTTTCATGCTTTTTTTTTTTTTTTTTTTTTTTTTTTAGTGCGTTGTTACGTAACTATAATGCAATAAAACCTAACATGGCGATGACGGGTAATGGTGCTCGCGTGGAATTCCAGAAGAAATGTTGCCAGTGGGCAACTTTTTTTAAATTCAAATTCGTTGATTGACATAACTTTTTTGAAATGGCAAAAATTCCCTGTTTTCGCCTTAATTAATATGTCATTAAACAAGGAGAATTTTACGATTTCAAAAAAGTGGTGAAAATCAAAAAATTAAATATAAAAAAAAGTAGCCCACTATATGTCTAACGCAATATGTGTAAAGGGCTTGCAAAACGTTTGCAGTAGTGTGAACAGCCCACACAACTACATATGTGATTTATATCCTCTTTAAATGTTGTATTCAAATACTGAGCGCAATTGCCCTACCATGTCGGGCATTACCGCTCAATTGATGATCATTTAAATAAAGTGATAAAAAATATTACTAAAACTTTTATGAAAATTAGTTGATTGTAAACTGTTCCTTAAGCTTTGGAGTTCTACTTCGTAAATAAAACATTGATTTTTTAGTCCAAATTGGATTATCTATTCATGTTTTCCCTTAAGTGAGCGCCATTCACCTACTTTCCCGTAACTGATGTCACAGAAATTGTCACATAGCTAGTGTGAAGCGATCTGTGAGACTGCTCCATCGAAAGATAAATAAAAGCCGCGATTAATTCATAGGATGTTGTTTTTGTACTAAACTTTTTGTACAGGAGTGTTATAATTAAAATTCACCTATTCAAAAGTCCCTGGTGGTAATAGGGGATACCGGGGGAATGGCGCCACTCGGGGTTATGCGGTCACCCCGTCTAGTTTAAAAACTAACGCAGTTTGAGATAGTGATCGCGTCTGCACTGTGGCGGCCAACAATAGAAACAGTGCCTAGAGTGAGAATGGTTTTGTTGTACGTCGTTCGTTTGTTCTAGTGAAAAATTTAGTTTTCATCTAGTTGTTTCTTGTTTTGGAGCTTCAAATGAGTGCAGGTAAACACCTTTTATTATAACATTAGGTACTTAAGATAATATTACCGACATTTTGATGCAATTTGTTGAACAATTTCGGTTCTTTTTTCACTTTTGCTGGGGGTTTTCCACTATATTGCCCTCTCGCGGTAATGCCGCCACCATGGCAAAGGTTGACTTTTCCAATTTGAGTTAAATTGTAAGCTTAGCACATTAAGGAACATTGTAATTCTTCATTATTTTGATAAATTATTGCTTTCTAAACATTTTTAGTAGGTTATGCGTTTCCTAGTATCCATTTTATGTATTTAATAGGTCATTATAGAGTGGCGTCATTACCCCGATACAGTGACGGAATTACCCCAGTATCCTGGGTAATCCCGCCACTGTACTGAGGTTGAAAGAAATTTTTTTTATGTGTGCTTACTTTACATTTATGATTACGGTTAAATTTATACAGATACTAAAAATAATAATTCAGCTTTAGAATTTTTACTATTAAAAAATAAACATTTTTTTTTTGAGGTGAAAGAAAGTAATTCCCTTAATGTGTCGCCACTCCCCCGGTCTCCCCTAGTAATGTTCCAAACGAAAAAAATTCAGTAGCGTTTGTAGATAAACTGAAATTTGCAAATTAAACTATGAAAACTGAAAAAAAAAAAAACACCGGTGCGCGAGACCGGTAACATCAGTTAAAGGTTAATGGAATTAAAAAAGCAGATTTTGCTAGAACATCTTTTCTGGCTGTCGAGCGGGGGTGCAGTGAAGGGTATACGATAGTATAAGCGTATAGGGGAGACCGGGGGAATGGCGACGCCTTAATGGAATTTAAAGTTTTTCACCTCGAAAAAATGTTCATTTTTTAATAGTAAAAATTCCAAAGCTGAATCATGATCTTTAGTATCTGCATAAATTTAACCGTAATCATAACTGTAAAGTAAGTATACATAAAAAAATATTTTTTCAACCTCTGCACAGTGGCGGGATTACCCAGGACACTGGGGTAATTCCGCCACTGTACCGGGGTAATGCTGCCACTCTTTAATGACCTACTACATGCATCAAATGGATACTAGGAAACACGCAACCTACTGAAAATAGTTAGAAAGCAATGTAATTGAGCAGAATAATGGTTAAGCTCACAATTTACTTCATATTGCAAAAGTCACTCTGCTGAATCAGCTCCACTACATTAAAATGAGGCCATTTCTCACCCGATTTGCATGGCGGCGGCATTACCCCGAGAGGACAATATGGCGGAAATCCCCAAGCAAAGCCGAAAGAAGAACCGAACTTGTTCAACACATTGCATCAAAATGTCGGCGAATGCATGTAGATAACGGATCATATTATCTTAAATACCTAATGTTACAATAAAAGGTGCTTATCTCTACTCATTTGAAGCTCCAAAATAACAAGCAACTAGATGAAAACTACATTTTTCACTAGAACAAACGAACGACGTATAGCAAAGTCACTCTCACTTTAGGCACTGTTTATATTGTTGGCCGCTATAGTGCAGGCACATTCACTATCTCAAACTGCCCTTAGTTTTTAAACTAGGTGGGGTGGCGGCATAACCCGGGTTGGCGGCATTCCCCCGGTCTCCCCTACCATCAGGATTTTTTACATAAACTATGTATACACTGTTTTTCGAACAAAGTTCGTATACCCTATCTTAAACGTTCTTGATTATAGCATATACCCTCTTCGTATTACGTATGATCTCTGTTTTTTTTTTTTTTTTTTTTCGACTATAACACTGTTGTCGAGTCTTCCTGGCGATCCCTACTGTTTTGTATATATTAAATATTTGAGAGTTGGGCGTTCGAAAAACAGTCTTGCTTTTAGTGAAGATAGGCATAACTCTCATTGGGAATATACGCTAGTTAGGGAGTCGGCGCAGCTGAATTATAAATAATCAATACTTAAGTGATTCATAATCTAATAAACATATCTGCATTATTGAGCTTTTATTTTCTCCATCTTTCACGAAATCTTAATCAACCAAATGACTATTTAGATGCTCCTTTTTTCATTTAATTTTAATATATGTTAACTAAGGAATCCATAAGAGAGGAAAGGATGTTACTTTCGTCTTAACTCTTAAATGCATACGGGGGAGTCGAGAGTTACATGATCTTTTTGCAATTTGACACTTTCTATTGGTATTTTGGTGAACTATTATGTGTTACTTACCTGTGATAACATGCATTTAAGGTCGTGAAGTCTGTTCAGATTTGTTATCACGATGAGGTATAACATCACTTGTTGATACTGCTTGCAATGCACTCGACTGTCGTTTTTACTCTATCTTTATATGGTAGTAACTGTTAATTCTACAAACTATTGAAATCATTATAAAAATTATTATGCCGTTGAACAGTTTTGTTAGTGTGCAGTGTAAACACTTTAAAGTAAGTATGTAATTTAAAATTATCAGATTTTGAGCAATTTTTGTTATGTAACTCAGGGGTGACATTGTCATTATGTCTACCAGAAACATAAAAAAAAAGTTTCACTAAGTTTTTAGCGGATAATTTAAAACAAAAATAGACTGAAATATAACGTTTTCCAAACAGAATAAAAAATCATCCATTAAAGGGTTAAACACAGTGATTCAATTGGACAAAACCTTTTTTTCTTACATTAGTAGTAGAAGTATGCCTGATTGCCAATTTCACCCTTGTGATGTTGGCGCCTATATTTGCATTAATTTTGAAAGGATATTTTTGACATTTAACACTTTTAAGTCTGAAATAGGTGACTATTTTTTTCATTACGCGCTGGATAACACCCGTGTAACTTAATCGAGTGAGCTTTTATACATTAATTATTTTTTTTTACATTCTTAGGGAAATGATATTTTATTAAAAAGACGTGTTATTGAAAACAAAATCTAGTACACTTTCAATACCTGAAAATAATTAAATACTTGAGAAAAAAAATAATTTTATGAACATTATCCGATGGAAAATTTTGTGATTACGCATGGATTTATTTACCATGCAAGAAGTTAAAATTTTACAAAAAACGTAAGCTATTTACATGAAATCCTGTCTGCAGAATAATTGTTTAGAATAAAATTAATATAATAAGGAATACTGATTATGCTGTATATAGTGACAGCTAATGTTTTTATTCCCAATATTTTTTTCTTTCTCAAAATTCGGAAAGTAGTTACGATTAAAATATTGCAAATCAAATAAGTTCTTAATATGCGTAAATTAAACTGTTTGCTTGTGGTCTGTAGCCATATCAATCCATTAAACGTGAATGCAACTTGAATGTTTTAAGTATTCTTATTAAAAATAATCGATCATTTTAGATATTCCTTAATATTATTCAAATTATTGAACTGTAACTTTAACGCGCTGAAATGCCAGGCTTTTCAGGATTTGAAGAATATCGAAGTATTTATAAAAATGAACGTACAGTAATTTTTATGCTACATAAATTAAAGTAGGATTTCGTATTTTTTTTCTTTAGTTGCTTGATTAAAAAATGATGGCTTAACTGATGATTGGAACACATTCAAAATAAAAGATCAAGTGGTGTTCACGATAACGCATCGTATACTTGATCTTAAACAAATAAAAAGAAATTTTTAGTCCTAAAGCTAGTGCAACAGCGAGTTTTAAAAATATGCATATTTAGTGAAATTGCAACAATTCAAAGTAAAATGTAAATTTTCAAATAAACTTTACTTACAGTTACAAAGAAAAACAAGCGATCGTATATCAAAGAAATTCAACGTACTTCAGTTTCAAAATATGTGATGACTTATTTACAAAAAAATCAAGTTGATTAAGGGAAAATTGCCAAATCTAGAGCGTCCAGTGATTGAAAATTGCTGATTATTCTAAAAAATAAAAAAATCCCTGCCGGCCCGGCCTACAGGCTGAGGTAGATTTCGAAGTCAAATATACTAATTTCACAAACAAAAACTAAATCATGATTAGAGATAAATCCACTTTAACAATTTTATCTGGCCGCTCTTGACGAGTTTTTATTTCATTTTCATATAATAGCTGGTTTTATCAGAATCATGTTAGGGCGGCATTCAAAAAAAATACTTTTCCATGCTCAACAACTCGAAATTTTCTGCCGTAATTCCAGATTCATTTTTAATATAAAAAAATATGAAACATGCTGACGTGATTTTTGAAGAGATTTATAAGCGGCCGGTGTTTTTATTTTTTGTTCTATTAATTAAAACTTGATATATAAACAATTATTTTCTCAGAAGGACAATATTTTTCGTTTCTAACACAACCGCTTCGGGAAATTCCGTTGAAAATGCCCACTTTGACATCATTTTTTGAAATATATTCTGCCTCTATCTAAAAATCGATTATTACGGTACATTATATAGTTTCTGAATAAGCGAATCTACCAATTAAAAGATTTGAGAGCAAAAATGAATTTAAAAACCAGTCCGAAAATAAGCAGTTTGGATTTAAGCGCATCCTTAATACAATGATTTTTCCAACACAATCCGCTTCGGTAAATTCGGTTCAAAATGCCCTTTTTAACAGCATTTAAAAAAATATATTCTGCCCCTATCAGAAAATCGACCATTACGGTACATTATACAGTTTCTGAGTAAGAAAACGTACCAATTGGAAGCCTTTGAGAGCAAAAATGAATTGTAAAATGAGTCAGAAAATAAGCAGTTTGGATTTGAATACACCCTTACTAAGATCATTTTTTTTCTTCAACCGGTATGTATTTTTAATTTGTTTTTGCTCTAAGAATTGGTCCTATACAAAACTTGTCTATATAGATGTTGTAGACAATATTAAGAAGATATATGATAAATTCATGGGGATTTTATATCTTTTGAATTGACGGAGTTATGGATTTTTTTCTTCTTCAAACCCCCCTTTTTGTTTTCGTTTTTATTTTTTTTTTTGCAGTACGAATTGCTCCTATCAAAAACTTGTGAATATAAAAGTTTTAGATAATGTTAAGGAGATTTATAATAAAATTAATTGAATTTGATATCTTGAGAATTGACGAAGTTATGATTTTTTTCTCCCAAAAACCTTATTTTTTGCGCCCCTTGACCCCATTTTTAAATTTATCAAAAATCTGTGATACATAAATTTTTGGCCCTATTTTTAGAAGTAATAAAAACTTTAAACTGATTTGATATGTACAAAAATTAAGAAGTTATGGGGGTTTTCTGTTTTCACAAAACCCCTCCCTATTTCCCTCCCCTTGGTCCGATTTTACCCATTAACGAACTTGACCGAGATTTTATGCCCATTGATTTTATGTACCAGTTTGGAAGAGATTGGTGCAGAATTACGAAAGTTATCGTGTCCAGAAAAAAGTGATATATATATATATATATAGATAGATAGATAGATAGATATAAAGTTTTTTACTGTGGGTGGTTTTGGGTTCTAGGGGTCATGATCGGTGTAGATCTGCAAAATTTTTTTAGAAATTCCAACATAGGAACGATCCCAATAGGTAGTATTTCATACGAAATCTACCTAAAAACGCTCTTTAAGTTTTCGTTCTTATTTACTTGCTGTGCGGAATTTCTCTTCTGTGACTCCAAAATCCACTCTTTCATTTCTATATCGATTTCAAACTAATCAAATATGGATTTCATTTCTATAATGTGTACTTAAAAAAAAGACATTTAAAAAGAAAATTGAACATGTTAAATTTGTCTTATTCTTTAACCCTTTCTAGGGCGGTGTCCTTAAAAAAGGACATCTAATTTTAATTCCAAAACTGACAAACGGCACCAAGAATATTTAACTAAAATTTTCCTTTTATAATGTACGTGAAAATAAGCAATAAGTTCGTATTTCCTTATAAATTCGTTTATAAATTCTGGTGTCAGTCCATTATATCATCACATTATAAACACAATTACTCTGCGCCGGAAAGGGTTAATATGATTTTTTACGTCATTTTTTCAATTTAATGATTTTTTCTTCAAAACTATTTTAACTTCTGAAAGCATATATATATATATTTCATTCATAATCGCAATTTTTGATGGTGGTCGGTAATGTTTATTTAACCTATAAATATATATATATATATATATATATATATATATCAGTGGCGTGGCGTGAAAATTTTCGGTGGTCATCGCAATTATTTAAGTTTGTGGTGAAAAATTATTAACTCTAAAATTCAATGGTTGAATGTTCAAAAAAGAAACTTTAAATCTTACCTTCACTTATACATGAACTCCAAATGTTCTGCTAAAACTGGATCGTAGAGTTTTAAAAGCTTATTAAGAGTTTTAAAATATTGCTTGGTCATCGCCGCATCCAGCGATGACCGGACGCCACGCCACTGATATATATAAACACATTATTTAGAGGACGAGAGTTTGAAACTCGCCTTAACCAGAAAATCAAATTTTGGGAAATCTCGAAAAACCGATGAATGCGCCCATTGGTTTTCATTGTAAACCAAGATTTTACAATACCAGAAATACCTGATGAAACTAGTTTTTTTTTTATATTGTAGTTTTTTTTTCGATGCAGGTTCACCAATAGAATAGATTGATAGATAAAACACGATTTTTTAAAATTTGGATAAGGTGAGTTTTGAAACTCACATCCTCATATATATATATTAGCCTTGTATAAATCTAGCTTTATTATTGTTTTAGCATTAGAGCAGCATCATGAAATGTTATTTTAAGTTAAAATATTATCTTGGGCCTTATGTTTTTAGATATTAAAATGTCCTGACTAGAAATCGATAGTAAATATATTATTTTTATGTTGGTACTTCTTAGTGCTATTTATATTATGTCCATTAATTAATCTACAATTAATAATAACAGTTC
The DNA here is from genome assembly GCA_963932465.1 of Maratus speciosus. Classification (NCBI taxonomy): domain Eukaryota; kingdom Metazoa; phylum Arthropoda; class Arachnida; order Araneae; family Salticidae; genus Maratus; species Maratus speciosus. The sequence continues at coordinate 439,880,917 of OZ010796.1, read as the reverse complement.
GAAAATGAAAGATACTTTTAATGACATGGATAATTTTAGACGTGAGAACAGGAATAAGGTGAAAAGTTGAGTAAAGTAACATGTTAATGTTTATTTAATTTGCTTCATACTTTTAAATTTCTATTCAAAATAAATTGATGAAACCTATTTAAATTCAGTTACATTTTCAGTATTTTAAATTTCTATTTAAAATCTTTAGATAAAAAATTATTACTGATGTATCATAAACTGTAAAACTGTAAATTTAAAAATAACACTTCAGGAAAATTTATAGATTTTTTCTTTTTTTTTTATCCAGAAAATTTATTTTCTAATGCAATAAAACCTGTCTATAACAAAATCCTAATTTAAATGAAAAAAAGATTCGTTATCCCGCTAAAAAAACGAACCATGCAATTATACCAGTCTAAGATGTAAACTACCTGTCCGTAACGGGATTTTTCGCTGTTTTTTTTGCGTTAACGTCTTACCAGGTTTTATTGTATAATACATGATGGGGGAAGGCGCATTCTGTTTACTACCGGTGCATGTGACCTGACTCTCAGTCCCTACGCGTAAGATGAATTTGATTACAGATTCTGAATACCTCATTTTCTTGAGACTATTCTTTGTTTTATATAATTGCAGAAATTTGTGATTAAATAAGGGGGAAATTACTAATCGGAATTAGTTGTTTCCAAAATCCATGATCTTTGGTAATTTTGCAATATATCGCCAAATGATGTTTCCTACAGCTGAAAATTCTAATACATAGTTTAGGCAATGGTAAATTCCCTGGAGATGAAATGCTGTAGCCTAAACGTTATTTTTTCTTGATAATAACTAGAAACCACGATTATAGTTTCAACAACAATTATTTGCTCTCATCATCACGTGAGATTAGCAGAGTCTAGTTATCTGAGTAAAAGTAAATACAGAAAAATTGTATAAATCATGTGATTTATTGCAGATAATCTAATTAAATAGTAGATAATCTAAATTAAAACTAATGAAAATATTTGAAATTTTAAATAGGGGCGCAAATCCCATTGGATATTCTAGAAAGTGTGCTAAATGTATGCACGGTAAAATGTAATATAAAATGTAATGTAAGTCATGTATGTATGTATGTATATATGTGTGTGTGAGATTCATCGGACAGAATTTAAAGTTTCTTCAAATTTTCCATAATATAACTATAAAAAGTCAAAAAATCCACTACATTCGTCCGGAAGAAAATAGCATCTTCACCTTGATGCGATCAAAACTGTTTATCATGGTTTATCAGAAATAGTCTCTTTCTCTCTCTTTTTTCTTTCACTTATTGAAGAAAATTCTGAAAGCTTTTGGAAGCCTTTTTATTATATATTAAGTAGCTTTCATTAAAAAAAGCTACCTATTGCAGCCGTTCGGAGGAAAGCGATTTAAAAAAATTTTGGTATATTTTCATCGATCATGACCCCCAGACCCCAAAACCACCCTCCGTTCAAAAGTTGATATATATATATATATATCTGATCTTTGTCATACTGTAACTCTCGTATTTATGAACCGATTTGGATGAAACTCGGTGTGTACATAGTACATACCAATGTCTCTACCGAGTTTGTTGGCCAGCTTCATCCGCCATTTTGTTTCAAAATGGCGGCCATTTACATTTTTTTTAAAAATTTAAAATTTGAAATGCAATATCAAAAAATTGAAAATTGAAAAATATTTTTTTCTTATGTGTTTGACCTTGATACAAAGATTTCGGAGCAGTGTTTGTTTCGTCTATATCTTAAAAAATGTCTGAATTATAGCACTTTGAATTTCTAGCTTGGCTGGCATTTTGAAACGTCCTTATTTTTGTCACCCGATAACAGGCCTATTCATGAACCGATATGGATGTACCTTGGTGTGTACAAAGTACATACCAATGTCTCGACCGAGTTCGTTGGCCAGCTTCATCCGCCATCTTGTTTCAAAATGGCGGCCATTTAAAAAAAATTTAATTTTAAATTTAAAATGAGGTATCAAAAAATTGAAAAAGATTTTTTCCTTATGTGTTTGACCTTAATATAAAGATTCCGGAACAACTTTTGTTTCGTCTATATCTAGAAAAATGGCTGAGTTATAGCATTTTTAATTTCTATTGTGGCTGACATTTTGAAACGACCTGATTTTTTGTCACGCGATAATAGGCGCATTTATGAACCGATTTGGATGTAACTTGGTGTGTACATAGTGCATACCGATGTCTCCACCGAGTTCGTAGGCAACCTTCATTCGCCATTTTGATTCAAAAGGGAACATTTAAAAAAATTATTTAAAATTTAAAATGAGGTATGAAAAAATTGGAAAATGAAAAAGGTTTTTCTTATGTGTTTGACCTTGATACAAAGATTTCAGGGCAGTTTTTTTCGTCTACATCTTAAAAAAAGGTCGAGTTATAGCACTTTGAAATTTCTAGCATGGCTGACATTTTGAAACGATCTGATATTTGTCACGCAATAACACACGTATTTATTAACCTATTTGGATGTAAGAAGGCATTTGGATAGTATATAGCAATGTCTCGACTAAGTTCACTGGCCAGCTTCATCCACCATCTTGAATCAATATTGCGGCCATTAAATTAAAAAAAAAATTACATTTAAAGTGAAGTACAAAAAATTTAGAAATTGAAAAAGGTTTCTTTCTTAAGTATCTGACTTTGATATAAGGATTCCGGAGCATTTTTTGTTTTGTCTTTATCTAAATAAGTGGCTCAGATACAGTAGTTTGAATTTCATTATGTGGGTGACATTTTGAAAAATCTGATTTTTGCCTGCGACAGCACTCATATATATCAACCGATTCCGATGTGAGAGAGCGTGTGCACAGGAATTACTAAGGTCTCGACCAAGTTCGCTGGTTAGCCTCATCCACCATGTTGTCTTAAAAGGGCAGGCACTTCACATATCGCCGAATTAGGAAACCAAATATAACTTTAAATAAAATCAACTTGGATAAAGCTGACTAATTTCGCGAAATTTTCATTCATAAGGATTTAGTATTGATAAAAGTTAGTATTGAATCTTCTATAATCGGTTTCCACTAAATTGAGCTTCGTGTGTTTGAATAACATAAGCTAGCTTTTCAAAAATAAGGAATTTGAAAGCTACCTCTTCCTCCCGGCACTGGCCGGAAGGACTTTTTTTAAAAAACGTGGCTCCATCCAACTTAATTTTTGCTTAAAATGTAGTCTCTGAGCATTATATTTGTTGTTCTGGTTTTAAAAATAATTTCATGGATCTTGTAAGTATGAATACCTATTTTTCTACTTTTTATAAAATAAAAAAATGTATTTCAAAACAAATATTATGCAATTACCTAAACTTAGAAAATACTGCATAGTTGGAAACTTCTGCGCTTTTTTTTTAATCATATAAATATGCGTTAAACCAAAAATATTATTCAATGAAATGTAATATACATATTGTTACTCTTTATCAAGTATAACTTGAATTTTAATATCCTTATTTAACCCATTTTCGGCCAAAGGAGCGTAAACGCACCATTTCAATGAATATTTTTTTATTAACACTATTTTTTTTTTATTAACATTGATATTTTTCACTAATTTTATTTATTTTTGCTATTTTTAAGGATTCTGGAGACATCTATAAAATATCAGTGATTCAATTGGAGTAAACACTTTCTGTTGAGAAATTTTCAAAATACGCTAGACTTTCAAAATTGAAACGCTTATTGACAAATTCGACTTTTTGAAAATGTATAATTATTCCGCTTGAGATTAATCATATGTTTTTATAATGGATTAAAGTTGTAAGTTCTGTAAATAAAATAAAACAAATTTCATAAAAAAATTTAAAAAAATATTAATTTTAAATTTAATGGTGCGTTAGCGCACCATTGACCGAATGTTTAAAAATGCAGAATGCATTTTATTTATCAAATAAAATATTATTTTTCATGCACGAAGCTTTTTTTTTTGTCTTAACCCATATTGGACTGCTGTCCTATAAATGGGACAGCTAATAAAACATTTTTTAAAGTAAAATTGGTAAGGATTTTCTGGATGCATTTTGTTATGACGTCTTTAAAGTACATAAAAGCATAACATATAAACAGAAAAACAAGTAACCAATTAAAATTTAATTGAAAAAAATCTATTTAAAAAACCCTTTAAAAATTGTGATCTTATAATCTAGAATTTTATCGTTATTACTATAAATCAGAGTATTTTTGTACAACATAAACAGTATTTTTAAAGTAAAATAAAATATTTGTTCATAAAATTACTTTATATATGCATTTTATGTGTCATTACTATGTGTCCTACTAATGTCCTGTTTGTAGAACAGCCACTTAAAAAATTAAAAACTTTTTTCAAAATTTTGCTAGTGTATCTACTTAATTACACCATATTAATGATATAATCGAAGTTTTAAAAATTTTTAAGAATATTTAATCGGTGTGGTCCAATATGGGTTAACGAATGAAATTTAAGCATATTTCAATGGAAATAATACCACATTTTATAAAATTTCTATGCTTGACCTAAAATGGGTTAACTTTAAAAATGCGTTTAAGTTGGAAACTATGATGCTGTATTCAAAAAAAGTTTTATATAAAGAACTTTTTTGTACGAGTAGATAATCCTTGCCCTAACAGTTAGGCCCGCTCATTATTTTGTATGTGCTTTTATGTAGACTTCCTGTATTCAAATTTAAGAAACTTTACTACGTAGATTCTTTTCAATCACGTGATCTGTTTAAGTAAAAAAAGAAGTCTTTAATAATAAATACTATTTCCTGGAAATTGGTAGGATAAATTCAGAAATAAACACTAGTATTTACAAAGAAATTACTACTGTAAAACTCTGAATAATGGACACCTTAGAACAATAGCTTTTGTTCCCTATTTTGATGTTTTCAGTGGTAAAAGTATCTAAATATACATATATTGGGCCTGCGCATGTGTTCGCTAAGTAGAGGTGTCCATTACGAAGGTTATTTGGCTGGTTGGTTGGTTGGTCGAGGTTTTAAGGCACAAAATACTTTTAGGGACATGCCACGCCAAGAAGTCGGTTACGTAGGTTTTACTGTATTATTTATTATTAAAAACCCCTTCGAGACGAGTGACCGGTATACGTGCAGGCCTCGTTTGCACTTTCATCCAGCGCGACGAGTATACGTGCCGGTGTTTTTGGCACTCGCATCTCGAGCGACCGGTATTCGTGCCACACAGTTGGAACGTTTTATTCCAGAAAGTTTAACTTAGAAAAAAAAAATTCGTAATCAAATTTGAATATACATTTAGGAAGAACATATTTCCTTTTACCTAGAAAAGCAAATGGAATCAATTATTACATTTTTAATCCGTGTCAATTTATTTTTTCCAAAAATGACTGCAATGAAAAAAAAAAAGGGATATTTATTTCACATGCATCTATTTATGTTTCGGAAATGTGATTTTCTTTCTATCATAAATCTTTTATGCGTCAAATGAAACTTTATTTTTTGTTTATCAGAAATTTTTCTACGCACTTGGGAAAAGGAATGGTTGAGTTAGCTGATCAACTCTGAGCATATGACGTAAGCTTCATGTACGCATATGACTAAACTTCCAGTTGATTCGTTTTCAATTACTTTTACTCGATTGGAAATAATTTATTTGTACGTCGTGGTGATTAATAGTTTCGGATTTTCGTCCATTAAGGAGGAAAACGGGAGACCCTATTTATACTTTTATTTCGTTGCAACAAATGCTGTGTAGACAACAAACACAGTGTAAATATTTGCGGATGCTTGTTCAAAATATTTTCGGCACCGTCAAGTCAAGAAAACTTTTGTGAGCTCCTTTTTTTTTTTTTTTTTTTTTTTTTTTTTCCTACAATAATTATTCATACCGTTTCAAATAATTCCGTCTTAAATTATCTGTAGTTACGTATCTTATTTTACAAACTCATTAAAATGTCTAAAAACGCGGGCATTTGACTGACAGTGGAATAGTGGGGATAGTGAAAAATATTTAGTCAAAGAAAAGAAAATGTATGAAAGTAATGTATTTTCAGAAAGTAAAATTTAAGAGGGTGGTGCGATATTTTGATAAATGTGCGCACGTTTTAAAGTGAATAGTTTAGATTAATAGTCATTTTACCCCTTATAATTGAATACGTTTGATTCCGTTAATATTCCCATTTTATAAAATTTTAACATTAACGGCATTTTTTATCAGTATATTTAAAATTATTATTCAGTTTTATTTATTATTAGAAAATATTATTCAATACTTTTAATCTCATAAATTTATTAAATATATATTAAAAGATGATTAATATATATATATATTAAAAATGTTTATAAAGATACTTTAACAAAAACAAACTTTTGGAAGAATATATTTTAAGTATCATTGAAATTTACTCATTATTATCAAATATCCTTTACATGATATTTAGTTTGATTATACGTTAATATATGTATCATTTCTTTTATTTTCAAAAATATTTTTAACAACAAATTTTTAGAAATGTTTATTTTAAAGTATAATTATATTTTACTTTTTATTACTTATTATTATTCAACATTTTTCATTTGATAGGTATTTTATGCTTGATTATAAAGCTACATGTAAATTTTGAATTTTCAAAAACATTTTAAATGAAATTAAAATTATTCAAACTATTTTTTTATGTATGTCTGTATAATAAGTATTAAAAAATTGCAAGCAGAAGTTGCTTGCATGTTGTGTTTAATTTTATTTGTGAGAAAATAAGCTTTTTTAAAACACTTATCTTGCTTACGGAATGTCTTACCAATTATTTAGAAACAAAATTATTATTTTTTTTAAACAAAATTATCCTTTATTTGAGCAAAATGTTTCATATGTTGCTATATTAAGGGAACGTAGTTGTTTTGTAATCATGTAATATTTTTTAACCGAAAAACGCGGTTAAAATATGCATTATATATATTTAAAAAGTCATTTTTACATTAAAATATCCGAGAAAATATCTCAATTTTTTACGTAAATATATATAATAACTTATTTCAAGCATGTGCATTTCAAAATGTTACATGGAAAAATGAATCTTTTATCATTTTTTGAAGAACTCTTTACAAGAGTTAGGCTTAGTTTCACAAAATCCTTCGGCCCAGAAGAAGATGAAATCAAATTTTCCTGCTCCGTCCTCAGATGCGCACTTCTGAATGGGCGCGCGCTGTCGTGAACAGGTTATATAGATAGACCTGCTTAGATGGAATCGCAAAGTATTGATAAAAATTTCAGTAGTAGACACTTTTCCTTCTTTGTAAGTAACCGTCTATTTTAAATAGTCTGTTTTCCATCTTAGGAGGTATACGTCTATTCTATTTCGTTAGTTTAAAGAATTAGCAGGTATACTCTCTATTTACATATGTATTGTATATTTTTCTACCATAACGATGACATTTTTCCTCTCAAGGCAGAAGTTATTTATTTAGAGGTTCCGAACATGTTATATTTTGAGAAATAAAATTTCTGGTCGGAAACAGAATTATTTGAGCCGCGGCTTATACACCGGAAATTACGGTATAATGAAACCCCTGAGTAAGAAGTGCAACTGAATTTGATCGCTATGCAGTGGTGTGGTAAAAACATGCATATATAGGGGAGATAGGAGCACATGTGCACAGTTCACAGAAATATAGTTTTTTCTCATAACTGGGTTAATTTCTATAAACAAAAACTACTCAGTATAGCAAACAACTTTTTTTTTTACACATGGTAATTTTTTTAAATCATTTTTATAGTTCTTTTTTTTTTTAAATAGATTTATAAATTAAAAAAAATGTTCACATGTGCCCCACCGGCAGGGTAGTCGTGAACACAAGTGAGGCACACTAACGCACAAGGGAAATATATGCTTTGACATGATTTTTATTCTGTTATTCATTTTTCATCATAATCATTAGTTATTTTCTGTTAAATTTACCATAAAGTTAATATATATAATTCTCTACCCTCATAGCATGCATGGTCACGGTGACGTCGTTGTGACGTCACTGTAAGTCACTGTGGTCACGTCACATCTGTGACCAAAATGCCACCACTCAGTGATGTCACATTGTGACTGAGATGTGAACTTCTTAGAAAACTTTAAAAAATTGCAAAAATTCTTTAAAACATGTTATTTACTGTAAAATTATATTTTTCTGGCAATTAAAAGAAAATTGTGACGACACTATTATGTCACTGCATGTAACGTATGTCACGTAACATATATGATAAAAAAAAACACCATATTGTAAGTCACAGTGTGACAAAAATATGAACTTCAAAAATCTTTGAAAATGAAGAGAAATAATTTAAGCAGTTCCGAGTTACAGCGACATAAGGAATGAAAATATATTAGTGGATAGCAACTAGTAAATTCTGTCACGAAAGGGGGAAGGGGCATAATAAATAAAATGCACGATACAAGCATTAATAAACTAAATTTTCATGTTATATTTTATCAATTTGATGGATTAAGCGGTCTCACAGACCGCTCACAATAGCTATGCGGCAATTTTTGTCACATCAGTTAAGGGTTAAACAGTATTTTAAACAGTCCCGAGTTACAGCGGCATAAGGAATGAAAATATATTAGTGAATAGCAAATAGTAAATTTTGTCACGAAAGGGGGGGGGGGGAGGGGACATAATAAATAAAGTGCACGATACAAGCATTAATAAACTAAATTTTCATGCTATATTTTATCCATCTCATAGATTAAGCGGTCTCACAGACCGCTCACAGTAGTTATGTGGCAATTTTTGTCACATCAGTTAAGGGTTAAACAATATTTTAAACAGCTGAGTTACAGCGGCATAAGGAATGAAAATATATTAGTGGATAGCAAATAGTAAATTCTATCACGAAAGGCGGGGGGGGGGGGACATAATAAATAAATTGCACGATACAAGCATTAATAAACTAAATTTTCATGCTATATTTTATCAATTTGATATCTAAGACAGTAAAAGTATTCTTTTTTCATGATTTCAATTTTATCTAGCATTGCAATTTAATATAATAATCCTCCACTGATTGTTACACTCTCATATAATTATTGCGCATTTCAGATTCAAATCAGTTGTTTACAAAAACAAATAAATAATAAAAACACACCTGCTCAAATCGTCTGCTTCGCGAATTTACCATAGAATAAACAAGAGAATACGCGGGAAGCCACTTCACTCCACTGTTTAGAACACCAGCACGCCTCAGCACTTCTTTTAATATAAAAGAAAGACATCTGCCATTTTAGGATATTACAAATATACGGATATTATTGATGAAGCATATATGTAAGTCTTATTTAATTTAAATATTTTGTTCCTGTTTTGTATATATTATAATGATGAGTTAAGTAGTTTTATGTTACACATATAGAAAGAGACTGGTCTGTATTGTTTTCAGAAGGATATTTTTATTCGATTCTGTTGTATCTTAATCTGCCATCGCTCAAAAAAAAAAAAAAAAAAAAAAAAAAAAAAGCTGGCGCAGAGACTGATTTGTGCTTACATTCATAGTAGAATGAATGTAAATATTAATTTTTAGTCTCTTGAGATTGAAAATGTGTTGAAACAGTGGTGTGGAATTTTTTTCGGCTTTTTAATGTTTTCTAGTTACTAACACTTATAGCATCATTATTATTTTGGAGTTAAATACGAAATTAGAAATTGTTTCAGATTAGAAATTAACGTTATGTAAGCATTTTTTTTTTGTTTTCTGTTTGTGATTTTAATCAAACATTTAATTGTAGACACTCAGAATCAGTTATTAAATTTTCTTCGATTGTAAATTCATTTTCTACGTTTTCGATATATGTAATCACAGGAATAAAAAAATTAAATATATTTAAGCATTGAAATAAAGTGTTTTTCATGCCTGTGATAACAAGTTTATAGCTTAAACTGCTTTAGTATATTTTTTAAAAAGTTGGTATGTACTTTCGTTATATAGGGCTGAATATTTTTTTAAAACGATTAATAACTACTTTCTACATTAAAATGTTTTTTAAACAATAAAAATAGTTAATATGCAATCATTTATTTTACGTTTATATGTTCTTTTTAATACTTTTCAACAAAGTTGAAAAGTGTTTATGACTTCGGTTTGTCTGGCCGTCTGTCCGCGGTCTAACTCTCGCAAATATACTCGGATTGCCTTGAAATTTTTGGATGTTATTGACGTTTACCATAGCACGGCCCCTATTTGTAATGAAGTTTGTAGCGTGTTTAATTCATCTACAGGAACAGTCAAGAGTATTTCGTTACACTACGGCCTACGGGAAAAAATCGTTCCAAATGATTTTTAACGATTTTACACGCTTTCAAACTGAATAAAATTGATATGAATTTATGAAACGCACTAAAATATGCATTCCGAAAAGTATGTGGTGCAACGAATAGTTATTGTTCATTTACAGGGCTAAAAAAGGGATTCCAATACATTATTATACAGGGATGGAGGGAATTATTTGCGGCGTACTTTAATTATGTTAATCTATTTCATATATAATGAAATTGATATAAGTCGCTGAGGTTTACACACTATACATTATTTCATGATAATACGAAATGTATATAGCATTTACAGGACACACAAAATATTTCCGATACTATATTGTATCCGAAGTTCATTAGGGATGATTGCTGGGAATGCATTTTTAATTATGATATGCGCTTTTATGATTCACTATATTTATGCATAGAGTATGGTATATATAAATGCTATAATTCATATACAGGACTACATAAAAGTATTCGTAAGGGTTACTGGGTATATGCGCAAATTGATTAAAGGTAGTTTTTAAATGAGTTATGGATTTTTACGTTGAACTGCATTTAATTTACTAAGAAATGTTTGTAGAATATAGATAAAATGATATACAGGGTCACGTAAAGAATTGAATACATGGCCATCTATAAATTATAATTTCTGGAAATGTGATTTCAGCAGTTTTAAGAGTGTTTGAATTAAATTTTAACTAAGCAGTAGCGCGTAATAAACGTTCTAGGTAAACTACAAATTATACAAAAGTATTCAAGTATGTTTCCATATATTAGTATAAATTGCTGAAAGAGAATTTCAACCTGTTATGCGTTTTCTTGCAAAAATAAATTTTCCCATTATATAATATGTATATCAACTTACAGATCAAATGCAGGGCTGTTCAAAAGAATTAGAAACATATTTGGCTATGGACGGTAAATGCTGAAATCAGTTTTTCAAATGTTTTATGTGTTTTCTAAAATATTTACTTAGTTATCTTATTTACGTTATTTCCCTAAATTACGATGTCTTGTTAAAGCATTCAGGAAGCGTTGGAAAGTGTTTTAAAATCTATGCTTAACGCATGATTTTTCTTAATTGTTTTTTTCTATTTCGCAGATCAGTCTTTTCCTATAAAACATACCAAATCTATTTAGCTCATATTCACAAAATACAATATACACGGGAATAAAAAATTTAAATAAATATGGCTTATCATGTCATGTTTAATAAAGCAATGACTAATCACAACACATTAAAATTTTACACATTCTTAATATCAAGCTTGAACTCAAGATACACTATGACGCAAAAGTTTAGACAATGACGTCATTCAGCTTTAAAATGTAGAATTATGACGTCAGAATTACAAAAACCTGTAAATATATTCAAAAACTGATTTAAAATGCTATGTACAAAAGACAGTCGTTTTATTTGCTATAATACTAATTTTTTTCATAAAAATTCAAATGTGCTTGTCGCAAAAGTTTAGACACTATTCTAAATTTCTTTGAATATTCGCTGGCATATGCAAATTTAGAATCGATGATGTCACAAATTTGGAGTACTTAAGTTCTGCAAACGATTGCGCTTCATAGTCGACATGCCGAGAGCTAAAGAAATTCAAGTGAATGAGGTTTCAAGGATTTGGCAGTTGGAAGGTGAAGGGAAGAGCGTTTCTGAAATTTCTGCTATTATTAATAGGTCAAAAAAATCTATTTATCGAGTGGTTCCGAATATAAAGCAAAATGTCGGTCTGGGAGGCCACGTGTGACAAATGTACGAGAGGATCGCCTGATACAAAGACTAGCGAGTACTCAACAAATGAGCGTACGTGGGGTTCAAAGCTCATCGGGACTCTCTGTATCAAAGGATACGATTCGTAGACGAATTTTGGAAAAAGGAACAATCGTTTATAGCAAAATGCAGAAGAAACCAGCTCTGAAACCACATCATAAGTTACAAAGACTTATGTGGGCTCGAAAGCATATGTCATATGGAGAGAAATGGCAGTCAGTCATATTTAGCGATGAAAAAAAGTGGAATCTGGATGGTCCAGATGGTTGTTTATCGTATTGGCATGACTTGCGGAAGGAACCTCGACGTTTTTTTAGTCGCAGACAAGGAGGGGGCTCGGTGATGGTTTGGGCAGCCTTTTGCTATAATGGACAAGTATCTCTGACCTTCACCAGTGGTCGTCAAACTTCACAGCATTATACACAGACATTAGAAGAAAACCTACTGCCATTTGCTGAGCTTCTAGGGGGTCCTCAGTGGGAATTTCAGCAAGACAATGCTTCAATTCACACTGCAAAACATTCAAAATCTTGGTTTAATTCCCATAATATAAGAGTTCTCGACTGGCCAGCATGTAGCCCAGATCTTAACCCTATAGAAAACCTTTGGAGCATCATGTGTCGCAAAGTTTATAGCAACGCTAGACAATATTCTTCTGAAAAGGAACTTAAGACATCTATTGAGAATGCATGGTACGATATCGATCCACAAACTATGCAAGATTTAGTTTCTTCCATGCAATCTCGTGTATATGACGTAATACATAAGCATGGACGCGCAACCAGGTTTTAAAAATTGTTTATTTCGATTTTATTTAATTTGTGTCTAAACTTTTGAGACAGCAGTTTATTTTTGTTACCATTTAATTTATTGCAATATGCACAATTCCACTTTTCTTTGTTATAAATATTGTTTATATGTACAGCACATTAATTTCAAGCAGTGATTTGAAAATTGAATAAATATTTTTCAAAGTATGTAAGAATTTCTTCATTGTCTAAACTTTTGCGTCATAGTGTAAAGCTTAAAACTTAATAAAAAAAGATGTCAGTTGATAAGCATTGTTTTTTAAGTGGAAAAATTTAAAATGTTTTAGAAGAATAGGACTCCAAAATAGCGATATTTTGCTAAAAAGTACGGTAAAAAGATAAGAATTTATATTTCAAACAAAACTTTATTTTAAAATTGTGCATTTTGAAATTCATCACAGTGTTTATGGCAAGAACCATCACAGTATTAATACTCCGAATTTTTTCCAGAGAGAAACATTCGGCTTGCATACAATATTTCAAATGAAAATCAAATTTCAAATTATTTGCTTAAAAGGCGCAAAGGCCAACTTAGTAAAAAAGATTCAATGCCGGGAATCGAACCCCTGCCATCAGTATAGCGCACGGGCATTCTACCGACTAAACCACGTGAAACGATACCCAGCCTGGAAAATTTCTTGCTATTACATGTTGGCAAGGCTACAATAGCAGCACAAGATGGGATATTTATCGTGAGCCACCGACATGGGGCAAACACGAAACTTAATTAAATCCAGCATCAGTTGAAACTATATTAATACTTAGAAATTTTTCCAGAGAGAAACATTCGCCTTGCATACAATATTTCAAATAAAAATCAAATTTAAAATTAAAATTGCCTTTTAAGCATGTAATTTGAAATTTGATTTTCATTCGAAATATTGTATGCAAGGCGAATGGTTCTCTTTGGAAAAATTTCGAAGTATTAATATAGTTTCAATCGATGCTGGATTTAATTAAGTTTCGTATTTGCTCATTGTCGGTGGCTCACGATAAATATTCCATCTTGTGCTGCGTTTGTAGCCTTGCCAACATGTAATAGTGAGAAATTTTCCCGGCTGGGTATCGTTCCATGTGGCTTAGTCGGTAGAATGTCAGTGTGCTATATTGATGGCCCGGGTTCGAGTCCCGGCACGGAATCTTTTTCACTATGTTGGCCTTAGCGCCTTTTAAGCAATTAATTTGAAATCTGTTTTTCATTTTAAATCATCACATTTTTTATGACAAGTTCGTAACAAATGACACATATTTCACAAATTGGTCACAATGTGACTTCAAAGCATTGTCACTTTCGTCACAGGTTCGTCACAAAGCTAATGCCAAAATAGTCACAAATGACACACTTTTCACAAATTAGTCAAACCGTGACTTCACAGAGTGGTCACAATGTGACGTCACAAACGACCTCTAAAACGGCCATAACGACCTCGCATTGTAGTCACTGTGACGTCACATCGACGTCACGTGACGTCACATCGACGGTCACAAAATCACAGTGTGACTTCACAACGACGTCGCCGTGACGTCACAATGCCTTACGGGTAGTTTCTTTATGATGTGTCAAGCAGAAGATTATAAAATGTAAATAAGTAAATTTTTTTCGGAGGAGGGCAGGGAGGATTAGATTAAGTATTGTTGCAATAAAAAAAAGAAGCAAATTTGATTAAAAATTAAAGCTTTAAAACTTGGCTTTGAGGTTTTTTTTGGGGGGGAGATTTTAGGGGGGGGGGCATTTAGATAATATTTATCGAAAATCTTCCGAAATACGAAATATTCTCACCCCTGTTTTTGCCTTATTTACTTCTAAATTAATGATAAAGAAGGATTTTTTAACGATAAAAAAAAATCTCGATTATAAGCCCTCATACTCAAATTTAAAGTCTTTTGCTTTTGAAAGAGGAAGGGGGCTTACAATCGGGATGTTACGATAGTTATCAATTTAAAAATTTTATTTTCTTAAAATATTACTGATATCTATCTCCATTCAAAACATCATGTACGGGTCAGTACCACAAAATACGGAAATTGCTGTCCATAAAATAAAATTTCTATTTAATGTTATATAATGCAATTTTCTTTTTTACATTCTAATAAAAAATATTCTTAGAAGTATTTTCAAGAGATATTATATTCATAATAACACAAAAATAAAGCAATTAAAATACTTAAAATTTCAGATTGTCATTTTTCTGGCATGGCTTTCTGCTATCATGTACAAATCTTTTTCTAGTTTTTTTTTTAAATTTCTAATTAATAATTATACATTAAATAACACATATATGTGGAAGGTAACAAGTTCTGTATTTTATAAATAATTTTCCATAATTAAAATGTGATTGTCACTGAAGATGAATGTCATTGGTCTGGCCTGCTCATTTTAGTCCTTTATGAGGTATAAGGATGGCGCTGCAGAGTAATTCTGCTTGTTCTTGACATAGTTCAAGTAAGAAGTAAAATTATTGCTACCAGCAAGATCTTGTAGATATTTCTTTGAAAATAATATGTTTAAAGGCTTTGTAAAAACTGAGTAGACTTTTATTATGTCATTTTCCTGGCTTCTATAAATTGAAAATAATCATGATCATTACACTGAATTTGAGTTACTATAGAGGAAACATGTTCCTTTAAACAAAATTAAAACGTTAGATCTAAAAATAAAAAAACAAGAATGTGAAAAATGCTTTAGTATGAAATTCTCATTATCTTGGCATACATATGCCAAGAAAATGACACATAATTATTAATACATAAAAATGAACTTCAGCTCTTCAAACTTTAGCAATTTTACATATAAATTCCTTTATTCAGCTGTTCAACCAACATATAAAAAAAAATCAGAAGCTTTGAAACGATTTAAATTTTCAAAAAATTTTTGTTTTCAAAATCTCACATTTTGTGATATTCACTCATACATAGCGGTTTTAGAGATGGAATTAAGCCATCATTTCAAGTTTGAAAGAACAGTGCATAAAAATATCGTTGTAAACCGTTTAGTAAATAATACATGACACATATTTCATTTTAGAAAACATTAAATTTATTTAATTACAATTGAACATAAACGAGCTTGTTCTTTATGTACTCGCTGACAGATGCGAGTGTGGAAGTTTCAATAAAAAATCAAATTTGTTTGACGGAAATTTCTTCTATTTCAGGAAAATTATAGGTATTGGAGCTGACATTATTTCTCATTAAGTTAACTGAAAGAAAAAGAATCGCAGAATGATTGTTGGGCCACTTATGAACTGTTCATATCTGCCCATATTCTGTTCACAAGTGCGCCCCATATGGCTGCTAGAATTAAATTGATAAATGATTAATATTTCTCAATTTTAGAAGAAGAAAAAATTATCAAAAAAAATTATAATCTATAGTACATGTTAAAATATCAAAATTCAAATAAATAAATAAATACAGTTATTCGCTTACCAAATTGGAACTGAGATTTTACTTTTGAGATCTATAAACAGTGTTTCGGCTACTGAGGACAAACAAAATGTCAAAGAGCTTCAAAAAATTTTTACTGTATGTCTACAGGTGCTACCATCCTTGGTAATTTTTTGAAATAAATAAAATATATTAACTATTGAAAAATTGTGATGTTCCACATTTACCCGCTGTTCACATGTGCCACCTTCTCCCCTATAGATATTTCAGGCAGAAAATTTATTCGCCTATGCGGTAGTGGCGATTCTGGATGTTATACCGTACATAAATTAGGGCTATTAGTAATGTATAAAATGATATTACAAATATTACTTTACCATTGATCTTAACTTAAATCTACAGGGTGATTCATAAATAATGGGTCAAAAAGAAGACATGACTGTGAACGTTGTAATTAATATATTTAGAAAATTCAAATTTACCTCAAAACTACATTTATTCAAGTTTCTACAGGTGTTCAATATGTGCCCCTCCGGTGACACGACAAATGTCTACACTGTAATCAAGCTCCTGCCACACTCGTGATAATATATCCCCTGTGATGGAGTTCAACACTGCAGTTATCCGTTGCTTCAGTTCCTCTAAGTCCTGAGGAAGTGGAGGCGCAAACACCTTGTCTTAACGAAACCCCAGAGAAAAAAATCACAGGGCGTTCACGAATTCTTTCAACCACTTCGGGTTTTGTTTCTTTTCGTCCTGGGCTTTTGTTCTTGCATAAGCATCCGGCATCCTGGAACTGCTTCACCCACCTGCTTATGTTATGCCGATGCGGTGGTTGTTTACGAAATTTCGTGCGAAAATGTCTTTGCACAACAGTTACCGAGAAGGTTTTGGCATATTCGAAAACGCAGTACGCTTTCTCCTGCATGGACGACATTTTGTTTAACAGCGCCTCTAGCGGCGAGTTCGTCATTCGATGATTATTCCCTGTTGCCAAATAAAACTTATATAATTGTAGTTTCAGAATAAATTTGTTTCGGCTGAATAAATCCATTACGGCAGTCACACTGCGCTATTATTTTTGGCCCATTCATTATGAATCACCCTGTACTTTAGTTACAAAAATTTCATCCCAAATAAAGCATTATTAAATTTTTAATTATATTTAAAGTTTTTTATCATATATATTTCTTGAATACAAAAATATTAATTTCTTCATTCGCGAATGCTTTGCGATTGGCAAAAATGGATTTTTATAGCAATTTCTTTTTCTACAGGTGCAGTTTTTTTTTTTCACATTACTTCAAAATTCGTGATTTATGATTATAATACCTGGTGACATATGCCCAAAAAATTACACTTCGGTTGAAATTCCCGAATTCGTATGAGCGCAAAAAACATACCAGTGGACTTCTACTTAAGTTTAAAATTAAAAAGAATTGAATTTATTCACCCAAGAATTAATTATGAAATTGAACTTTATATATTAGATACTACATAAGAAAACATACTTTAATCCTTTGAGGGGTGGTGGGATAAAATATATCCTACCTAATTTAAACAAGATTCTCACTAGAAAATTTTAACTAAATTTTATTGTTTTAATTTTGGAGGAAAATCGTTGAAAAATTCCTTATTTAAAAATAAAATTTTTCAATTATTCCGGTGAGAATTCAATATTTAGAGGCATTTTTGCTTGCCCCTCAAGGGGTTAAATGTTAAAATCAGTCATACGGTATTGAAATATTTAGACATTCGTGGTACAATAACTTATGATCTCTTAACATTTATGTTATACGCTATATGGCCAAAGGTGACCGGCCACTCGTGATTTTAGACGTTTTGTTAAATATCTAGAAAAATACATGAGGAATTAACCTGAAACTGCAGGTGTGTAAACAGTCAACAAATTGAAAAAGAACGAATATCTTTTGGATAACCCTGTAAAAACTAATGTAGCAAAAGCGTTCAAACTTGATTTTATTAATAAGTGGCTTATTGTAATATACTGTGTCCATTTTTATGAGAATAGCATGTATACTCGTAGAGAAATTAAAGTTAATGTAAAAACAGTCCCAAATTTCGCCAAGTTTTTTGCTTATAATTTGCAGAGTTCTTAATATAAGAAAAGTTCTTTTCAGGAAATATGACTAATAGCATTGTACATAATACCCTGCAATCAGAATTAAATAATAAAAATTGGCTGAAAAATGAGCAGGTTTACTAAAAAATGTTTCACTGCGCATGCCGGAATGCAATCAAAATATAATATGCATAATGTACTAGCAAAGTATATAGAGCAACGTATGTGAAAGTCTGAAAATCATAGCTTGAAAATTCTGAAAATTATGGTCGATAGAATAAGATCAAAATTCGTTGTTCCCCCCCCAAAAAAAGAAAAAAGATGAGGGGTTGTGTTTTCTTGGCACGGAGTGATACTTCTTATACAAGTTTTGAACACACAACTACTACACATCAGACCAAACTGCCATCTAGCGGTCATGATTGTAGAAATGTTTTTTCATATTAAATCAGCCAGTGCGTATCTTTGCCCCGTGCGTATCTTTACACCCCCTACTCTATATATAGATTATTTGTCATATACTGCTATCGAAACTGGCTCTCACTAAATTCTATAGTAGGTTTAGAGTAGAAGGAAAATGGGGGTTCTATTTCACCAGGAGCCAAGAGCTGAGGTGGAGGTGGAGGGCGTGGCCAAAGATGAGTGACAGGTGGGTGGAGTCGAATGATTGACAGGTGAGGGGAGATAAGAAAGTGATAGACAGGTGGGCGGAGTCGACACAGACTGGCGCCAGCGCGTCATGCTATAGTAGAGGGGTTAAAACAAAGAAGCGATAATGAAAAGTGTACTGTAAGAGAGGGGTTAGAACAAAGGATAATGAATGAAAGTGTACTGTAAGAGAGGAATTAAACAAAGGAAAATGTTAATGAGGATGATTAATGAAGGAAAGTCTACTGTTAGAGAGGGATTAGAACAAAGGAAAGATAATGATGAGGTGATTAGAGAAGATAGCATGCAATTAAAAAAATACTTACCACGGAGCAGCGTCGAGACACGTCCTACCTGTATGACATCCACCGGGCTAATGAACGAAGAAGCGTGCAACAACCAGCTTCATCAAGATAAGGAGCTTGCTTCTGATTGGACGAGAGACGAACCTAGGGGGCAGCACCATCGATTCCGGCGACACCAGCACCCTCTCTTGAGAGGATTTTAAACTCACCTGTGATGACATCATCCTATTTTAAACTGAATAAAAAAGGTTAATACATTTTTTTAAGTTTTAACGAAATAAGTTATAATTTTTTAGTCATTTATTAATTTTCCGAAACATGTTTTTAAAGCCGAATGAGTGAAATGATAACGATGTTTTTGTTTAATCATTATCATTGGAGACTTTTAGCCCAAATATAAACTTAGTTCACAATGAGTTGTTCATTTTAAGTGAACTAAGCTTACATATTGTTTCCCAGGACACACGTCGCGGACGTAAGTCTCCTTTGTGTCCCACCGCGCTCTAACCTATTTACAAATTCAGGATGAAACGATAAATATATACACATTTTCTTAGGCAATGGAAATTACGCACATTGTCCATAAGTTGAATAATAAAATAAATCTTCTCTGTACAATAAAACTTGATAAAATATATACAAAATTCTTCTATGTGCAAAATAAAATATATACAAATTTCTTAGGCAATGGAAATTACGCACATTGTCCATAAGATGAGAAACTATTTACATGTTGACGATATCGCAGTGCCCATATGCGAGACTTGTGATTCCGTCTTCCAGGATATATCGTTTATCGTCGAATGAGCTCAAACCAACCTTGTTTTGTTGCATTGTATACAACTGGTGGTTCTCTTGCCCAATTCGAACTTGTGTGACTGTGCTGGTCTTGAGTTCTTGAAGACACTTTACATAATTTTCATGTTTCATTTTTTTCGGACGATATGTGTTGTGACACCCTTCGCTCGTTTTTTTTCTTTTGTTTCGGATTTCAGGGAGTACATTTTCGCCTTTAACCCGACAAACTCCAACGCTAATTCACCGCTAAGTTCATCTGTGAATTTCCCTAATACTTTTTTGTTATCAGTCGAAAACAAAGGATGCGACTGCGGATAATCAGAAAAATCGAATAAATCCTTTTTTTCCTCCATATCCGCAATAATATCCTTCGTATAGATCTGATAACATAGGGAATCCGTGTCGGTGAAAAGCAAATGAGCATTATGCTTATATGTTTCCTTCACAAAACCATAATGGAATTGATACATTAGAAGCTTCGAAAGCTCCAAAATGCAGAAACCAACATACATAGGACGATAATTTAGTGCGCTCCACCGCAACAAGATCTTCAGAGAAGATTTTGAAGGTTTTAAACGCAGGTAAAGCGACTAATTTTTTCGCCCTTTTCTCGGTATTGCACAATTCCACATTTCGACGCTTTCGAAGGTTTTCTAACGTTTTTCCATATACAGCGTTGTTCAGGAGTTTAAAGAAATCTTTTTCAAAAGCAGATTTCGCCAGTTTTCGTTTATCGGTGTTAAAAGCGATATACTCCCTTAACCACGGACTTTGCTGAAATTACACGATGAATTTCTGTTAGTTTGATTCCTGATTGGATGTAAAACTTCAATGTTCTATAGTGAACGATATAATTTTTCTTATCTTGAAGGTTCGGGATTAGTTTTGGCGTGCCCTTGAATTTTTTATTACCTAACATCTTCGGGAAGGGTGACAACATATCTTCTTCGACAGTGATTCTTCCTGGTGCGAGAGGATACTCGTTGTGCAAGGCGTGGAGTTCTTTAGGATATTCCAGATCCACCTCGAAAATATATCCTGTAGAGGAATCGTCTGCCAACTCTAATATGCTACTTGCTGAAAACAGTTTCGGGTCTTCCCATTGAAAGGAACCATGGGGGAGATACTCAGACATGGCCCACCCATACAAGTTATTGGCATCCCAGTACATAATGTAACTGGGAGCTTGATCTGGATTATGTGCAGGCGTGTTGGGGATGTTTGCTTTGGCATAGCGTTGACTAATCATGCTGATACCTCCCCGAATCCCATTTTCAAACATCAATAGCATGTCGATATCCGTTAATAGTTCCAAGTGGATGTTCGATCTCTTCAGGCAAGCTTTCCATGCCAGACTTGGTAACGTATACATATGGGCGCTGTCGATATCATAGAACTGCTGACACAGTTTGCGATAGCTTTCAAAGGCGTCTGCGAGCAATAAGACATCCGTCTTCAAATATAGGTCATGATAATCTCCTAAAGTTTGGAGATTGAAGGATTTCCAGACGTTTTGTGCATGTTGATAATCGCTTTCGCTAATAAGTTCATCCGTTAATGAATGCAGAGGCAGGTGGGAGAACAGTTTCATTAAATTTATTGACATCGGTTACGTAATCATAAGGATATACCCCTTTTCGTGTGAGCAGGGATATATCCTGATTTTTAAAATAATGATTCAAGATTTTAAATTCATCATTATGCAGGTTGCTTGCTAATTTTTCCAGTGATGCTGAAAGATGTTGCAAACTATCTATGAAATTTAGATTGATGGGACAGTTCTCTTTCACCATACGAAAGCCTATATAAGTTTCTAATGTGGATGCAATCACTTCTATCGAATATTCTTTAAATTTTCCAATAGCCATCATAATGTGATGGGCATCATAGTGTCGTAAATTGTGGAAGACGACAGGAATGTTTCGAGTTTGCTTGTAGTTTAAATTACATCCTTTGTGAGCAGCCCCTCTGTACGCACCTGTCACATGATCATGGTCTCTCGTTCTTTTCTTGAAGAGTTCCCTTTTGCAAATATGACAGTGGGTAGCCGTTTGAAAATCTATTTCTAGTTGTGGGGAAAGTTGCATTGGCTTAACACTCTTCAGTTCTTCTCGAATGTCTTCTGTCTCTGTTATTAGCTTCTTCAGAAACTCTTCTGCAGCATTTTCTCCTCGATACAATGTGAATGTATCCTTGAAAGGTTTTCCGTCAGCATCAATAATAACAAAAGCAAAACTACATGCTTCATGTTTTGAAATTTTTTCACAATGTGAAGTTTGAGAAGCTGGAGTTAAAGGTTTTAAAATACTTTCAAAGTCTGCATACACAATGTAGGGGATTGGATGTTGCAGATGAGTCCCCGTAAAAGATAGAATATGTTCGCCATCTTTTGGTAAGTTGATCCTTTGAGCAGTATGCTGCTTGCAAAATTCGGTGTGAGATATTAGTAAATCTTGTCTACAAAATCGGTGTAAACATCGTTAACAGTAATAGGCAGCAGCTCGATGTTTTGTCACATCACCTAATAATCTTGAAAAGCTTCTAATCAGCGTGTAGTGAAACTGCTCATCCTTTTCTAAGACTAAAAGGTTAATGACATCAAGATCTTCTTTGGGTGATACATATAAAGGATACACTTCTTGGTCATCCAATGCAAATACGTTGATTCTCAAATTGTTCAAATTTTCTACTTTCGGAATGCTTTTCACAGGGACTGGGTAGGGTATCTTCCCTAACTTAATAGTATGTTCAAGAGGTGTGTAATGCGATACTCGCTTTGAATTCTGTGAAAAATTCAACTTTAATTGATGTGCGATCAAACACCACACCAAACATTTAGAATCGTTGTAATTTTCTATATTTAAAACGGCACGTTTCTTTTGTATAAATTCTGGGGATTTAATATGGCTGCTGGGTGCTAGAGGATGATAATCTGCTATTTTAATTTCTATATGTTGGATCCGTTGGAAAATCCAACCTGATCCCAAATTTACAAATTCATCTATTAATTTTTTAATTTTCTCAAATGCTTCATAAATTTGCTCATTTATTGTATCGATGGTTAATTCAGTATAATTCGAACTTCTAAAGTAGGTGGAAATAGCTTGAAGTTCGTCTTCTGGAGTCTTCCTTTCGAACAGACATTTTGCTAGGATATGCCATTTGACGCCTCGATGTGTATCCAGTTTTTCTTCAATGATTTGACGAAGGTCTGCTCCACGTTTTTCCACCAAAACGTCCACGTCAAATTTCTCATCTTCATCAGGTGTTAAAAATGTTGAAGAAAAGACATTCAAAGCTTCGGTATAGGTCTTTTGCTTTTTGGAAGATGAATTTTTCGTACTAACATTCCTTTTTCTATTTTCGTGGGATAGGCTGGTATGCTGTGATTGCATGTGTCGTTTCAAATTCGCTTTCGAATTGAATTTTTCCTGACAGGTGGTACAGGGGTAATTTAAACTTTCATGACTTCTTAAATGCACTGTTAGATTATCTGCTCTGGTGAACTCGATAGCGCATAAGGGACACTTGAATGATTTCTTTTCTTCGTTATGCGAAATCATATGCCTCTTCAAATTTGCTTCCTTCGAAAAGGTTTTAGAGCAAACAGAACAGCTTAAACTAGTAGGAGTAGATGAATTTTCGTCAGGATTCTTCTCGTGTGTTTTCAAATGTCTAATTAAATTTTCTTGGCGGCTAAAGACTTTCGAGCAATGAGTGCAAGTAAAAGTTTTTGAATCTGTGTTTCCACAAATCTTCTGATGTCGTTTTAGAGCATCTTTTCGGCTGAAGCTTTTCCCGCATGTTTCACATGATAAAGAATCCTAAAAACAGAAAAAAGTCTGTTTCAAAAACACGCAACTTGTAATAGACTTTCACGAAAAAAAAGAACTTAGAAAACTATGATTGTTTACATTATAAGTTTTACTAAACGCATCACAAATTTACTTTAACGAGAAAAAAAGATTTTTTTTTAATTATACACTTTGCACCTAAACTAGTATTATCCTTCAAAACCTAATTTCAAATAATGTATCATTTTTGAAAAGTTTAACTAACATTAGTTATTATGTTAAAATCAAACAATCCCCCAAAATAATAAAGAATGTTTCAAAGTGTACCTTTACTGATGAAGAATCAACTTCGCTGCTAGGATCTTGCATCCTAGAAGAACTTTGTTGAGAAGGTCCTGGATCTGTCAATTCATCAATTGCAGTCATGCGCTCCCACATATTCGTTGTTAAACCGAGATCTTCCACAAACTAAAAAAGAAAAAAAATATTTGCAATCAAACATAGGATAATTCTTAGTGTATTGTTTTAAAAACTGTTAAACATGTAATCGAATACTTTTAATAAGTGTTTAATCTTTTTAGAAAAAATCTCACAAACTATATGTTTTCAATAACGTGCATTTTCGATTAAAATTTTTTAATAGTCTACAAAATTAATTTAACAGTGAAAAAGAAATAACATTTTTTAGACTACACTTACAAATTAGTTTAGTATAGAAAAGAAAAAAATTAATAACATTTTTTAGACTACACTTACAAATTAGTTTAGTAACGAAAAGAAAAAAATAACATCTATTCATTTCTTAGTAAAAAAAAAAAAAAAAAAAATATTTTTTTTTAGACTACACTTTTAAATTAGTTTAGTAACGAAAAGAAAAAATAACATTTCTTCGAAAACAAAAAAAAAAAACATCCAATATATTCTAACTACATTCACGTAACAAGAAAAAAAAAGCATACGTAAATTTGTTAACTTCATTACACTAATAAATAATTATTGTATAAGAAAAACTTTGAATACTAAAATAAAATTTCCGTGTAAAAAAAAAGAAAAAATCTTTACGCGTTATTTAATTTGTAACATACAGAAAATAACATCTATTCATTTCTTAGTAAACGCAAACATCCAATATATTTTTTAACTACTTTCGTATAACAAGAAAAAATAGCATACGTAAATTTGTTAACATCATTACATTAATAAATAATTATTGTATAAGAAAAACTTTGAATACTAAAATAAAATTTTCCGTGTAAAAAAGAAAAAAAATCTTTACGCGTTATTTAATTTATAACATACAGAAAATAACATCTATTGATTTCTTAGTAAACGAAAATATCAAATATATTTTAACTGCTTTCGTATAACAAGAAAATAGCATGCGTAAATTTGTTAACTAGTTTCAGTAATTGTATTACACTTATAAATACTCTAACAGTGAACAAAAATAACATCTATTCATTTTTTCGAAAAAGAAAACATGAAATACATTTTCAATTAAAATTTTTTAACTAGCCTACACAATTAATTTAACAGTGAAAAAGCAATAACATTTTTTTCTATACTACACTTACAAATACTTTAACAGTGAACGGAAAATAATTTTTTTTTTCGTAAAAAAGAAATTATCCAATTCATTTTATCTACTTTCAATAATTATTGTATAAGAAAAACTTTGAATACTAAAATAAAATTTCCGTGTAAAAAAAAAAAAAATCTTTACGCGTTATTAAATTTATAACATACAGAAAATAACATCTATTCATTTCTTAGTAAACGCAAACATCCAATATATTTTTTAACTACATTCGTATAACAAGAAAAATAGCATACGTAAATTTGTAAACTACTTTCAATAATTGTATTACACTTACAAATACTTTAACAGTAAACGGAAAATAATCTCTAGTCATTTTCGAAAAAGAAAACATGAAATACACTTTCAATTAAAATTTTTTAACTAGCCTACACAATTAATTTAACAGTGAAAAAGCAATAACATTTTTTTTCTATACTACACTTACAAATACTTTAACAGTGAACGGAAAATAATTTTTTTTTCGTAAAAAAGAAATCATCCAATTCATTTTAACTACTTTCAATAATTATTGTATAAGAAAAACTTTGAATACTAAAATAAAATTTCCGTGTAAAAAAAAAAAAAAAAAAAAAAAAAAAAAAAAAAAAAAAATCTTTACGCGTTATTAAATTTATAACATACAGAAAATAACATCTATTCATTTCTTAGTAAACGCAAACATCCAATACATTTTTTAACTACATTCGTATAACAAGAAAAATAGCATACGTAAATTTGTAAACTACTTTCAATAATTGTATTACACTTACAAATACTTTAACAGTAAACGGAAAATAATCTCTAGTCATTTTCGAAAAAGAAAACATATATGTTTTTAACTACTTTCGTATAACAAGAAAAAATAGCATGCGTTAATTTTTCCAACTTTAATAAACTAATAAATAATTGATTGTAAAAGAAAAAAACATATATTTACTTTAATTTAATACAAAAGAAAAAAAAATAGCAAAGATAACTTGAAAAAATAGGTAAAACAACATTTGAAATTTAGTAATATCTTGAAATATAGATATAGTGTTTAAAAAAACTTACTTATTGAAAATTATCCATCACAGATGAGTAACAGTTTCCAATAAATAACAGCACTTAAAAATGTAACAGAGTAAGGTTTTTTTCCTTGGAATTGTTTATTTATACTGTTTGTTTAAGAAGTGACATCATATAGTGACTCTATGATTAGTCGAAAATTCGACCAACAAGAATTCAGTAAAATAACGTCACTGTTCTAGACCTTATTATTTCATCATATATATTGCAACGCAGTGGTTTCACTGCCTTGCTTAGAGTCGTGAAACAGATATCACCCTTTTTAGAAATTTTCTTCACTGGTGAAATCGAAGACGTTTATCGCGTTTTGCAGATTCGGGAAATATCGCGTTGATAAGATGGAGACAACGTTGTTAGTGAAATGCAGTAACCATCTCCCTCTCACAGGTGGAAATTCCTTTTCACGTTTAAAATTATTGCAAAGAAAAGGTAAATAGAGATTGGAGGGTGTTTGAACAAAATAATCTATTAACAATTGTATTTTATCTAATTATTAAAAGAATGTTTAAACAATAACATGCTTCATTATTATTAACAGACTCTTTTAATAAATGAAACAGTTTAAACTAACTATTTTAATACTTTCTTTTAAAGAATAGTTTCAAAGGTTTAACCTATATAGAAAATAGTACAGGTTTAATCAGTTCAACATTATATTTTCTATTAATGCAAAAATATATGTGTTTAGCATTAAAAGTTATAATTTTCAAAGAATACTTGTGTATTCAAAGAAAACTTGTGTATTCAAAATAGGATTTAAACTCAATACATACTTTGAGTCTTTTTTAATACTTTCTTTTAAAAGGTTTGATTGAAACAGAAATAGTGAAAGGTTTTAACCCATACTGAAAATAGTGAAGGTTTTAACAGTACAACCTTATATTTTCTTTAGTGTAAAAATATGTGTTGAACATTAAAAGTTATAATTTTCAAAGAATACTTGTGTATTCAAAATAGGTTTTAAACTCAATACGTATACGATGAGTCTATTTTAATACTTTCTTTTCAAAGGTTTGATTGAAACAGAAATAGTGAAAGGTTTTAACTCTTACAGAAAATAGTGAAGGTTTAAATAGTACAGCATCATATTTTCTTTAGTGCAAAAATTTGTGTTGAGCATTAAAAGTTATAATTTTCAAAGAATACTTGTGTATTCCAATAGGGTTTTAAACACAATTTTTTATTCGATCCTAGTTCAATTAAAATATTTGAAACAGGTGGTAATAAATGAATATTTTATCATTGAAAGAATGTTTAGAAAACGGTATGAATCTTTCGCATCGTTTGGTTAGAAACATACTTAATTCAACGAAACAATAAAAAAAGATAATGAAAACATACTTACATTTTTAAAAGAGGATTCCTTTTCAAAAGACATTTTCTTCAAAGATCTTCTAATCGTTTCTATTGGTTAGCAATAAAATGATGTCGCAAAGCAAATTAGCTAATTGGCAGACACTGTTTTTTTTTTTAAAGGAGGTGATAAACATGTATCACAATTAATCAAAAATACTATGAGCACCTAAAACGCACTAGGTGAAACGTATAAGTATTTCGACGGTGATTTTACTCAGCAGGATGCCGAAAATAGTAGGCATAGATGCCGCAGAGCTTAAAGCCAAATGTCCGGTAAACGGGAGCTACGAAACAGACGACCTTCACCTACGAAATCCAAGACACGAATGATGTGTGCGGGGTCTACACCCGTAGATGAAGGTTACTGATAAGAGATCACGTGACCGCTATAAACCAATCAGAAGCGAGCTTGTAGGTGTGACGTCATCGACTGTGCTGCCTACCCCCATCGCAAACGAGGATGATGACATCGTACGGCAATACCTGTAGACAACCTGGCGCCATTTGATTGACAGGAGGCGTGGTGGAATGTCAGGAATGCAGACAGAGTGGCGCCATCATCTGCAAGA
This sequence comes from Maratus speciosus, assembly GCA_963932465.1. Lineage (NCBI taxonomy): Eukaryota > Metazoa > Arthropoda > Arachnida > Araneae > Salticidae > Maratus > Maratus speciosus. The sequence continues at coordinate 439,852,455 of OZ010796.1, read as the reverse complement.
AGCGAGCATGTCGAAGCATGCAGCGACTGACTGGCGCCAGATGATTGACAGGGGACGGGGGGGGAATGAAAGGAATGCAGACAGAGTGGCGCCCACCTCTAACATCTGCTCCTTTCACAAGTCATGTGATTCTCTTAACCAATCACAGACAAGTATGAGAGGGTAGAGGGCGCTCGCGTCGACTTCGGGCGTGACGTCATAACCTGTTTTATGCTGAATCATGTGTCATTTGTTCTGTGGATGCGGATGGGAACGGACGTGTAAAGACGATGCTCTGTGGTAAGTAGGGTTAAGTTTTTTTTGTTAATAGTATTTATGTTGAAAAGACAAATAATGAGACTTTGTTCTAAGTTTAATGAATTAAACAAATATATTCAAATCACTTTTAAATTTTTTTCGTTAGACTTCTTGAAGTATTTTTTCAAAGTATAACCTAATCTGTTAATTGAAACACTTAAAGTTATTTTCCAAAGTTTTTCTTTCAAAGTATATCCTAATCTGCTAATTAAAACACTTAAAGTTATTTTGCAAAGTTTTTCTTTTTCTTTTCAAAGTATAACCCAATCTGCTAATTAAAACAAAACATGATTTCACTAAAATTTTCTCTACTAACAAATAAATTGTTTCATTTAAAATTAAAAAATTGTTTTAGTTTCAAATAAATTTTTCAAAGACAAAATAAAGAGAGATTCATTTACCGAAAACAAAAATGTTTATTTAGGTAGAATGTACAAAACAAGGTTTTTTCATTCAAACATATTTTCAAAATATACATCAAAGAATTGACTATCGAAACATTTGAAAAATGTCTTTGTAAATTGACAAGTACAATTTCGACAAATGTTCTTCACTAGTTCGAATGTGTTTAGATTCATCAAAGCAGAATCTTTATACATTAAAAACTTTTCCTTAGTGTCTATCATCATACAATCGTGCTTAATCTGTGAATTGCATCTATATTTACAACCGATGCACTGAAAGATTTTATATGCCGAAGATCCAAGTTCTTGTCCTAAACAGAATAAGAAATGTGACTTAGCACTATCAAAATCCATATGGTTTAGACAAACAGGTAACTTTTTGAAAACAGCATTTGGTATCACACGAGTTAAAAGAATATCAATCATCGTTTCGGTAATTTGAGGAACTAATTCAGTCAGTTTCAAAATTTGATCTATACTTAGACGAATGCCAGAATTTTTCAAGTAAAAACCTGAATTTTTTAAATTAAACAGCTGTTGAAGGTAACAATCTTCGTCGAGACACATCATAAGAAGCTGATTATTTGATACAAAAGAATCATCAGTTGAGTAAAAACTGAAATATGGTAATTTCCTACTAAAATTGTCCCATGTAGGAGCAGTCATTACAACACCTTGTTTTGTTGGATATTTATCTCCATTCTTCATTTCTTTAAAATTTCTAATATGAATTCCCAGAGAATCTTGATTTTCCAATCGAATTTGAAGAAATGTACTCTGACATAGATTAAATTCAGCAGGAAGTGGATCACAATCTTCTAAATTTTGGAAATGTCTATCAAACCAGTCTTGATGATACATAGTTAAAGAAGATTGATCATCTAGGTTTTCAGGTGAAGGTTTTTCTAGAATCACTTGTTGTGAAGAGGTTTGTTCAGTCGAACCCTCTTTAGTATGCATTTCTTCAGACATTGGTGAAGACACATTATCTGATGAAACAGGGAAAAAATCAAGTCTTTGTTTCTTGAAAGCAATAGACTTTGAAACCATTTTTAGAAAAGTTAAAGTTATTGTAGGTTTTTGTATCTCAGGTTCTGGTAAAAGTTGACGAAAAAACAGTTCATTTGTAGGCTTAAACATGCAGATTAGAGAACCATGATCCATACCAATGCGAATCTCATCACAATGGGGTTTTTTAAATTCTAGAGTTCGCTTTGCTCCAAAACACAATTCGACAATTGGGGAAGAATCATACAAAGCATTCACATTAGTCTTATGGTGAAGAAGGTAACTGCTTCCATTCGGATAGCGATTCAAAAGCACAAAGTTAAACGAACATCCACATTGCTTTTCCACTCGATCTCTTAACTCTATCATCGCAGGTGTCCATTCTAATGCAGAAATGGTGGTTCCACTAAAAGAGTAAGACAATTCAGAATCACCGAAAGCTAAAACCTTCCTTTTTAACTTGATTTCTTCACCTCGAAGTTTTAACGTAGGAGTATAAAAGGGCAAGGCTTCAAGTTCACAAAATATATGATCTGCTGAGTTTTCTTCAATAAAATCACGAATGAAGTGCACATTGAGTTCATTTTCATCGAAAACAGTGATAGCCATTTTCACAAATTAAAGTTCCAAGTAAGCTTTCAAACAGAAATTAGATGTGATGAAATAGGATAGCAACAGCAAAGAACGAGGCAACACGGAAGGTAGGATATCAGCAAGGCAACACGAAGACAGGAGATCAGCAAGGCAACACTGAAGGTAGGAGATCAGCAAGGCAGCACGCGAAGACAGGAGATCAGCAACGTAGTAGTGAACAGCGAGGCAACTCAAAGAAAACAGTGACGAGAATACTGTGCATGCTTCTTTTATAGAGGATTTTTATCTTGCAAGGACCGTGTGCAAAACCGGATATGACAGGAATAGGAAAATCACTCTGATTGGTTCTTCACATTTAAGGGGAAGTGACATCATGCAACAGGTGCGCCATCTGTTTGAAAACATCTAACAGGTTCGATGCGTGCGCAACTCGGAAGCGTCACTTGCAATTCAACACAGGAGTGAAAACGAAGGAAAGATGAACTTGGAAAAAATAATAGGTAAGCACTGTTTTGTTAAACTTTTCTAAAAAACGAAAATTGTTTTCTTTCTTGAACCCAAATTTCAAAGTTTCTTTAGTTATTCAAAAACATTACACAAATGATTATTAAAAAAGTCTATAGTCATTCTATCAAAAAATGTAGGAGTATAACGACATGAACATTTCTGAAACAGGTTTTGAATGAATTCGTCCACATTGAAATTCAATAATGCACTTTCGCTATACAAATTATATTGTTGACATAAATTGTATAATCCACACGAATGAGTCGATTTTTTAACTCGTCTTTTTGCACAGGCAGAACAGTCAAATGTTCGACGAACTGATCTTTCCAACTCATGATCAAAACAGGTTAAAAAATAACCTACAGCTTCTTCATCAGTGAAATGTGTAAAAGAACATTTTTTCAACCTTTTCATCTTTTTTAAAACAGAAAGAGGTATAAACTTTGTTAAAAAAACTTTTATCAAATATTCTACGATTTCAGAACAATTTTTCTGAAGTTTTTCAAATTGAGCTTTGCTTAACACTAAAAATTTAGTCTTTAAACAAAATCCTGGTTGTTCTGATTTGGAAAGTTTTTGCAGAACACATGAATCGCTATTCACATAAAAGGTTATTTAATCGTTGTTGCATATGAATGTATCTTTTTTAGAAAAAAAATTAAACTTACTAATTTTCTCGGCAAACTCGCAGAAAGTTGAACCGGATATCTTGAGTGCTTCTTTTGTAGGAAATAGTTCGCCACCACTGTTCGCTAATTCCACAGATTTACCAATATGAATGTACAACTCACAGGTTTTTCTTCTCAGTTGAATGTCAATTGCTACCCATTCGCCTAAATGCCAATACGCAGGAGTATAAATACCACACTCTGGAAATAATGAACAAAAATTCGAAAAAAGTTCTGAGTTGTTTTCAGATGAATTCATTTTCAGGAAAGTAGGCAACGTCAGATAAATTGAAACACACAGCAAAGCGAGCAAGTAAACAGGTCGATAACTAAAGAAAATAATCACTGTGTGCCTCTTTTATACTGTTTCTTATCGAGGATTAACGTCAGAGATCACATGACTATTTCTCAACCAATCATATGAAAGCATACTGTTTCAACCTGTTCTGATGCAAGAAAGAAAGACAGCTATTTCACCTGTGGACTAACACTGTGGAGGATATGCGAAGACAACTCTTTTGGTAAGATAGTTTTATTTCATTTTCTGTGCAGTATAGTCTAATCATGTTTAAACAGTTCAGTAAATATAGTTTCCACATGAATATTATTCAAAAACTTTTCACTAACACATTCCACTTCATTTAAAAACGTAGAAATTATAAAATCAAAATCGATAAGCATTAACAAAGCTTCACCTAATTGGTTAAATTTTTCTCTGTTATTAAATGCAAAACAGGAGTGTAGACTTTGACTTGCTTGTCGCAAAACACATCCCATACATTCATACAATCGGTTAATAATTGTTAACATATTGTTCTCGATACATGTTTTAAGTTTTGATTGAAGAACCAATTCCTTTTCCACAGAGAGTTTTCTCACATTACATTTCTGTTTTAAAAGAAAGGGTATTTGTGTTGAATACATATGTTTCAAAAGTGCATTATTCAAGTTGAAGATATTTTCTTTTAATTTTCCGAGTTGATGTTCATTCAAGTAAATTTGAAAATAATTCTTCAAACTTTTAATACGCATCATAGAATTTTGATTCAACACGAGAATCATGTTATTCGCAACAAATGATGCGCTTTTATATCTCATATTTAATGCAATTATTTTATATTGAAATTCATACCAGCTTTGAATATCCATATAAACACCATTTTTAGATGCAATTTCTTCGTCGGTGAACATATCATGTTTAAATTCACGAATATGTACGAAATATTGTCGATTGTTCAACTTTAAACTTAAATAGATGTTTTCACTAAGTTCCTTATGAAACACAGTCAAATTTCTCGAGTTTCCACTTTTATTATTATCCACAGGCATATGATTCTCGCTACCTGTGAAAATGTTTTGGATAGGGTTTTGAAGAGTAGAATCTTCCAACGTCGAATTTCTCGAAGGTTCTAAAGTTTGAAGAAAAGAATTCAAATATTCTTGTGCAGAAGTCGGTTCATAGCAGGAATCAGGGAATGATGTCGTATCTTCACCAAAACTAATAAACATAGGAGTTGAAGAATCCATCTTTTGTTTTTCACTGGTTAAGTCTTTGTTAGCAAAATTAGACTCGTTAAAACGAAAAACTGAATGTTCATCAGGATTTTCCAAACGTTGATACTTAATTGATGAAGTCATATCTTCCTGAATAGGTCTTTTATACATATTTCCGTTAAACACAATTTTCAAACATCCACAACGGTAACAGGTCCACACCCAACGAAAGTCCGAAGCAAACTGAATGAATAATTAAAAACGGTAGCTGAAAAAGGTTTAAAAAACAGTGATAGTTACAGTTTTAAACAATATTTCCAATTTAATAATGAAAAAAAGTTTTTTTTTCGTTGATTAGACAGTTAAAAAATAAAAGTTCCATTACATTCAGTAATAAAAAAACTCAACTCATCACCTACTTTTAAAATAGTATGACGACATCCTATAGCAATATCTAAACAGAGTGTAACACCCTTCACCTGTGAAAGCGAACATATCGAAGCATGCACCGTCACGATGGCGCCAGTTGATTGACAGGAGGCGTGATGGAATGCAGACACAATGGCGTCCACCACCTGCAAGAAGTAACCCTTTCGAAAAATGTACCGTCTCGATGGCGTCAGTTGATTGACAAAAGGTGTGAAGGAATGCAAGAATGCAGACACAATGGCGCCCACCTCCTGCTCTTTACATAAGTCATGTGATCTTCTTAACCAATGACAGAAGGGTACATAACATTCTGGTTCATCCCCTCAGGTAAGTAGACAGAGTGGAACCCTCCTCCACCGTCTGCTCCTAACACAAGTCAGGTGATTCGGTTAAAAAGTTTTATTAGCAATGACTAATTAAAAATGAATTAATTATTAAAGCTTTATTTGCAAGGCCTAAATAAAAAAATAATGATTCGAAAATTAACAAATGACAAAAACTTATTTCGTTAAACTCATAAAATGTATTCACTTCTTTATGTTAGTTCAAATAGGATGACGACATCACAGGTGAGTTTAAAATCCTCTCAAGAGAGGGCGCTCATGTTCATGCCCTCGGGTGAAAGCGATGGTGCTGCCCCCTAGGTTCGTCTCTCGTCCAATCAGAAGCAAGCTCCTTATCTTGATGAAGCTGGTTGTTGCACGCTTCTTCGTTCATTAGCCCGGTGGATGTCATACAGGTAGGACGTGTCTCGACGCTGCTCCGTGGTAAGTATTTTTTTAATTGCATGCGATCTTTTCTAATCACCTCATCATTATCCTTCCTTTGTTCTAATCCCTCTCTAACAGTAGACTTTCCTTCATTAATCATCCTCATTAACATTTTCCTTTGTTTAATTCCTCTCTTACAGTACACTTTCATTCATTATCCTTTGTTCTAACCCTTCTCTTACAGTACACTTTTCATTATCGCTTCTTTGTTTTAACCCCTCTACTATAGCATGACGCGCTGGCGCCAGTCTGTCTCGACTCCGCCCACCTGTCTATCACTTTCTTATCTCCCCTCACCTGTCAATCATTCAACTCCACCCACCTGTCACTCATCTTTGGCCACGCCCTCCACCTCAGCTCTTGGCTCCTGGTGAAATAGAACCCCCATTTTCCTTCTACTGTTTAGTTTAGGGAAAGTAGGGTAATGACGCTCAGAAGGACAATCTCGCTCACTCAATATCTCTAAACAGAATAGAATTGAAAACATGCGATCGGTACCGGCACCTAGCGAAATTCATCGTAAGCTCCCAGTAAGGATATAGTGACCATCGGAAGGAAAGTATTTTTGTGTCCTCACGTTATTAGTTTAGAGTTGTTTTATTATAAAATTCTACAACATCTAACTTGAAGGTAAGTGTACACCCTTATATTCAAATATGAATTTATTCTTTATGTCTACAAAATATATACATTTAGATGTACTTTCATGATTTTATTTATTTTTGTAGTGCGTTGTTACGCTAATTATAATGCATTAAAACCCAACATGGCGATAACGGGTAATGGCGCTCGCTTGGCATTTCAGAAGAAGTGTTCCATTGAACAACTTTTTTAAAATTCCAATTTATTGATTAACACCACTTTTTCGAAGTGGTAAAATTCTCCTTTTTCCGCTTCAATTAATATATCATTCAACAAGGAGAATTTTATGATTTCCAATAAGTGGTGAAAATCAAAATACCTAAATTTAAAAAAAAGGAGTCCACTATATGTGTAACACAATATGTGTGCACAATATGGTAAAGTGGTCGCAAAAAGTCTGCAGTGGCGTACACAACCACATATGTGACTTTTGTCTTACTTAAATGTTGTATTCAAACTCTGAGCGCAATTACCCTATCATATCGGGTATTACCGCTCAATCGATGGTTATATAAATAAGATGAAAAGAAATTCCTTAAACTTTTATGTAAGTTAGCTGATTACAAACTGTTCCTTATGCTTTGGAGTTATACTTCGTTAATAATTTTTTTTGTCTAAATTTGACTAGCTATACATGTTTTTCCTTAAGTGAGCGCCATTCTTCTACTTTCCCCTATATGCATGCCAAAAGTAGCCCTTATTTACATTAATAGGGGGTAAAGGTTCTGACCGGAAGCGATATAATGAAATCCCACTGCTAAACAGTCTACTGAGACAGCGGCTGCAGTGACATTTTTTCTGTATTAAATTCTGTACTAAACGTCATAATGGACGATTTTTAGCGAAAACTATATTTTTATAAGATGTTTTATATAAAATGTCAAACTGAACATCCTCTTAACTATTTTTTGTATCAAGTCTAAAAATGTTTATACTAAAAAACCTACAAATGCGTTTAGCCGGTACTTTTTTCGTTTTATGTTTGACTTTTTTCAATGAATAAGTTGGAATATTAGAAGTCACTCCCCTTTTACTTTCAACCGTATAAACTTATATCGAGCGTGTGCATCGAATAAAATATTTTGTAGCTCATATTCGCTCAAAAGACAAACTTTCGTATATAAAGATATTATTATATTTTAATGTCATGCATTTCATAAAAACTGTCGAGATATGTAAAAAATATGCTATAAAGAAGCTGTTAATATTATAGCAACAAATTTCTTTATAATATTTGTCGCTTTAAATATTTTTTCGTGCGCTGAAACGTACGACATTTACAGACGATCAGTTGTTGTATAGGACGTTCTATACTAAATGTCAAATAGAACTTCTTATAAGCGATTTCATTATAAAAGGATTGCAAATGTCGATACGAGAACAATTTTATGTCTCAGTTGCGCTCAATCTTTCTTTTATTCCAAGAGCATGCTTGATTTTTCAAAAAGTAACAGTCGGGGTAATAATTTGTCAATTACTTCTAGCTTCTAACTGTTAAAATTAATACTGTATTCATTCCCAACCTAATATTTCTACTTCATAAAAGCGATGAAACTACGTTCATAAAATTTTTTCTACATATATAGTCAATGGTCGGGGGCGAGATTTACCTGCTTCGAACTGCCACTCAAAATATTTTATAGGTTAAAGGTTCTCAAAAGACGATGAATCGACAGACATTTTATTTTGAATTAATTGCAGAATTTTTTGAAATTTTTCAGATTTTGAATTTTTAAATTTCAAGATCCTGCGTTCTCCAGGTCCGTGAAGTTAGCCCCTTGACTTTGAGAAAATTAAAAACAGCATAGGTTAGAGCGTCGTTTGAGCGACAAAAAGTTTCGATTGAGTGACAATCTGGGAAAAGTTAGGAATAAAATAACATACGGGGACCAACAAAGCGTGAAGTTGTCCTCTCGACATTATGGGATTTAAAAAAAAAAAAAAAAAAAAAAAAAAAAAAAACAGGTTTAAACGTCGTTTGAGCGACAAAAATTTTCATTCGGGCGACAAACCAAAAAAAGTTATGTTCAAAAACGACCTCGGGAGGGCTATTTACACGTGAAGTTGGCCCCTCGACTTTAAGGAAATGAAAAACAGCATAGGTTTGAGCGGATTTGAGCGACAATGCTTTCAAAGTTATACAGCCTTATTTATTTCCATACGACGAAAATCACAGATTGCATACAGATTAAGTATATTAAAATAATAAAAATATACCATAGATTTGAGCATCCGAAGTAATTGTTAACTCAATAAAGAATTCTGTTTCAGAAGCAATATTTTCACAGCTAAAAAGCATTATTTTTGAACAGGGCTGGCACAATTTGTGCACAGTGCCTTAAATTATTATGAAACCTAAAGAAACCATACGTTTGACAGGTCAAAGTTCTCGTTTGATCGATAAAAAAATTATTTGAACATCAATATTTTCATAGATATTAAACTTTATTTTTTCCAAGGGGCTGAAATAACGGGATGTATACAGCCCCTTAAAATAAGTATTTTGAAATTCTGAAAACACCAGATGTTCCAGCATCCAAGAGTATCATTTTAGCAATAAAAATTTTATTTGAACGAATATATGTTTACTGTTATTTAGCTTTCTTTTTGCCAAGCTGAAGAAATCTCAACTTGTATATAGCCCCTTAAAATAAGGTTGGTTGGTTGTGTTTATGACGGCCAATTATCAACACGAGAGATATAAGCCCTAAAGGGGTGAGTGACCTCCGTAGGGGGGGGGGTCTTTCTAAGGGAACCTAATCCATATTTACGCTTGGAAAACCAAGGTTCGAAGAATATCACGAAAACTCCGAACGATTAGCCGACGGGCGCGATTCGGATCGAACTCAGCGCCTGCCGGCTTCGAGAGCAGAACCTCTCCGCCACTGGTGGGGCCCCCCTTAAAATAAGTTTTGAAATTTTGAAAGTACTATACCTTTGAGCGTGCAAAACATTCTTTTGAGCTATAAAGATTTCTCTTTAAGCGGCAATGTTTTCATAGATATTAAAACATTCTTTTTTCCAAGGAGCTCAAATCAAAGGTTGTGTAGAGCCCCTTAAAATAAGTATTTTAAAATTCTGAAAACACCATACGTTTGAGCGTCCACGGGTATCATTTGTGCGATGAAAACTTTTATTGGAGAGAATATATTTTTACTGTTATTTAGCTTTATTTTTGCCAAGGGTAAAAAAATCTCAGCTTGTATACAACCCCTTAAAATAAGTATTTTGAAGTTCTGAAAGCACCATACATTTCAGCATTCAAAATGCTGTTTTGTGCGATAAAGATTTCTGTTTGAGCGGCCGTATTTTTATAGATATTACACTTTCGTTTTTCCAAGGGGCTCAAATCACAGATTTTATAAAGCTCCTTAAAATAAGTATTGTGAAATTCTGCAAGAGGCGCCTGATTAATGTCCCCATGATTTGTGCCCCCATACGTCATTTTGACGTCGCACAGTGGGGTATTTTACATATCTGGGCGGCCAAAATTATTTTTTTCTTTTAAACTAATTTAAACGTTTAAAGCAGTAAATAAATGCACTTTTTGAAATAAATATAGTTTAATAACTTGAAAATCATGGATGTTTTGCAACTTTGTATTGATATTTATTGATCAAAATTAGTATTATAAAATAAATGATATTTATGATAAACAGTATTATAAAATAAATGATAATATGATAAATAAATTATAATTATGATAAATAGTTTATAAAATAAATGATAATTATGATAAATAGTATTATAAAATAAATGATAATCATGATAAATAGTATTATAAAATAAATGATAATCATGATAAAAAAGTGGAATAATATATTGAATAAATTATAAAAACAGATTATTAATGATAAGAACAATTAGTTTGTAAATCACCAAGGTGGGATCTTTTAATCAGATGATAATTCAGAATCGTAATCTGTTTCTTCATAATCAGAATCCTCTGGATCACGAGCTTCAGAAGATTCCATAGGCAGTAACATTTCTAGAGTTTCTTTACGGAACAATTTTGATTTTTTTCTTATCGTGGGTCTTATTCCAGTTAAAACTGGATCTGAACTCAAAAGCAATCTGTTGAGAACATCACGGTTACAAGGAATTCTTGAAAATTTACGCGATAGATTTTGGCGAAATAATCGAAAATGTTTGTTCCGTGCTTCGGCTACTTCTTCAGACAATTGGCCTACTGGTAAAGCTTTCTCTATCACAATGCGTCCATGGATTAATATTTTATGCATTGTGGGTGACATTGGATACCATTTATATAACTGGACGTAGAGCTCTGCTGTTTTTTCTGTATATTCTTAAATTTATCAAGGTGAATTTTGTGGCCACTGGATATGGTTTCAAGAATAACTTTAAATCGATATATTAAATTTTCATCAATGCCGGTAATTTCCGCTGCTAGAGATGGGTCAGTAAAGAATCTTCTGTGTAAAGTATGTGTAAGTACTTCCACATCAGTCGAGCTCCTCAAACTTTCAGACTTACTCCGCTTTCACCTGTCACTTGATTCAGTGAAAGCTTTTGCTGGCCTTCCTGGTCGATTTATTTTTCTTGAAATTTCTACTGTACCTTCAAGCCATTCTTTATTATTTTTCACAAATTTATCTAACATATAATGGGCTTCGATTCATTTGCTCTTAAACTGAGATTTAAATTGGGAGAAATTGTGCTTGAGGTTTTTAATTTCATCATCATCAAAATTATCGCCATTAAGAAGGTAATTTTCAAGGAAATTTAATCTATGATTAATGTTTGGCAAATTCTGCTGTTGCATAATGTTTAAAAATTCTTTTCAAGTCATTACTCTGACATTCGAAGGCCCTAAATAAAAATAAATACAAAATATGAACAAAAAAGAATGCATAATAATTATATGCAATTTAGATAGATAACATCATTTTATCCCTTATTTTTAAAAAAAATTCACAATCTTTCGCTAACTTTTAACAAAAACATATGAAAATTGCCTCGACTTATTTTTTAGATAAACAAATGTTAATAACGAGAAATAAATTATTTCAATTATCTGAAAAGAGCTTAAAAAGAGATAAAAGGGAATGAATACATTATTTTAAAGCAATTTTTTTTTATTATATAAGTTTAATTTCAATCAGAATAACTGAAAAATAAACAAATCTGATCACTTTCGATTGAATCATAAAAAATTTTTTCATATTAAAATTTATATGATAAATATCAGTTAAAAATCAATATATAGTAATTTTGTATGCTTACTCAGAATTTTGGAAGAACATATTTATATCGCCTTCATTTTAAAAAGGGGACAAAGGTGGAACTACTTTAAACAAAAACACAAATAGAAGGGTGTGTATTTATTGGTACAACAAGTAACTTTGCTTGGAAATGTTTGGAAATATAACTAAACCCTTCGTGAATTGGGAGACAAGGGAAAAAATAATAGAAAAATATGCGTTATTTTAAATTAATTTTGTAAATACTAAAACTATTTCTTTCTCAATTCAAAGTTAAAAAAAATAATGATACATACTTACCTCGTCACTATCCATAACGATTAGATTTTAAATACTTCCAAAACTAAAGTTATTCAAATTCAAAAATAGAAAGTCACAATGAAGAACGATTTGACACTCATGCACTTAACGCAACACTCCAGTTTCAACTGATAACAGGAGGTCATCGTTCACTTAAAGGAGATAAAAATCACATCACGTGATTCCCCAATGATTCAGTTTCAACTTATATCCATCTATTCGATCCTGCGTTGTACTTTATGAAATCGACTTTTGGCCGCCCAGATTTGTAAAATACCCCACTGTGCGTCGCAAGAAATGGGGATATAAATCCAGTGCTTGATCATTTCACATTTCACGAAATCCTAATTAATGTCCTCATGATATATGCCCCCATATCTGACAGGGACACAAATCCAATGCTAGAGAAATTTCCTTTCGTTGAGAGCCTGATTAATGTCCCCATGATTTAAGACCACATACGTAATTTTGACGTCACCAAAAATAGGGGTACAAATCCAGTGATCGATCATTTGACTTTTGACGAAATCCTGATTAATGTCCCCATGATATATGCCCCCATATCAGAAGGGGACACATATCCAGTCATAGAGAATTTTCCTTTCATTGAGAACCTGATTAATGTCCCCATGATTTAAACCCCCATACGTCATTTTGACGTCACAAAAATTGGGGGCACAAATCCAGTGCTGGAGCATTTTACTTTCGACGAAATCCTGATTAACATCCCCATACGTCATTTTGTTGACGTCACAGTCGATGGGGACTTAAATCAGGGGCACAAATCCAGTAGTAGAACATTTTATTTTGTCGAGAATTCCTGATATACGACCCCATGATATAAGGCCCCATACGTCATTTTTACGTCAGAAGAAAGGAGCTTCAGAGTTCGTGCAGGATAGGCCACTGGAGTTTTGAACGGGCAGGAATTTCCAGCCGATGGTGTAAAATTTTATGGTAATGTTTCTTCTGCAACAAGCGTTCAACCCTACTGATAATATTAACTTCGTTATATTGCTTTTTTATACTGCTTATGTTACCTTACAATTTAATTGCTGGTATTTTTACCCTTTTATAGGTGTGTTGCATTTTTGAAACGGGTTCCGAAAATGAAAGTGTCGTTCTAAAAAAATAAACTAAAAAAGGGACTAATGTAAAGATCAACCTCAGCTATCAAATGCAAGAAAAATTATTGAGAAATATCGAAATGCAAATGAAATAGTTGATAAGAACCTTCCAGAGGTGTAACATTCTCTCGTGAGTAATTTGGATTGACTAGACGGGAGCCTCATCTATTTAAGCTCTCATTGTAATGTACAGTTCATTTTTAGGTAGATTTCATTACAAAAAGCTACCTATTGCAGCCGTTCGGGAGGAAAGCGATTTCAAAAAAATTTTGGTATATTTTCAGCGATCATGACCCCCAGACCCCAAAACCCTCCGTACAAAAGTTGATATTGATATATATATATATATATATATACATATCTGATCTTTGTCACACAATAACTCTCGTATTTATCAACCGATTTGAAAGAAACTCGGTGTGTACATAGTACATACCAATGTCTCCACCGAGTTCGTTGGCCAGCTTCATCCGCCATTTTGTTTCAAAATGGCGGGCATTTAAAACATTTTCAAGTTTCAAATGTAGCACCAAAGATTTAAAAACGGAAAAATATTTTTTTTATCTGTTTAACCTTTAAAAAAAAATCAGGAGCAGTTTTTGTTTTGTTTATATCTTAAAAAATGGCTGAGTTATAGCACTTTGAATTTCTAGCGTGGCTGACATTTTGAAATGTCCTGATTTTTGTCACGCGATAACAGGCGTATTTATGAACCGATTTGGATGTAACTTGGTGTGTACATAGTACATACCAATGTCTCGACCAAGTTCGTTGTCCAGCTTCATCCGCCATCTTTTTTCAAAATGGCGGCCATTTAAAATATTTTTAAAAATTTGAAATGTGGTACCAAAAAATTTAAAATGAAAAATTATTTTTTTCTTATATGTTTGACCTTTATAAAAAGATTCCGGAGACGTTTTTGTTTCGTCTATATCTTAAAAAATGGCTGAGTTATAGCACTTTGAATTTCTAGCGAGGATGACATTTTGAAACATCCTGATTTTTGTCACGCGATAACAGGCGTATTTATGAACCGATTTGGATGTAACTTGGTGTGTACATAGTACATACCAACGTCTCAACCAAGTTCGTTGGCCAGCTTCATCCGCCATCTTGTTTCAAAATGGCGGCCATTTAAAAATGTTTAACAAATTTAAAATTTGAAATTTGGTTCCAAAAAATTGAAAATGGGAAAATATTTTTTTCTTTTGTGTTTGACTTTTATACAAAGATTCCGGAGCAGTTTTTTTTGTCTATATCTTAAAAAATGGCTGAGTTATAGCACTTTGAATTTCTAGCGTGGATGACATTTTGAAACGTCCTGATTTTTGTCACGCGATAACAGGCGTATTTAAGAACCGATATGGATGTACCTGGGTGTGTACGTAGTACATACCAATGTCTCGGCCGAGTTCGTTGGCCAGCTTCATCCTCCATCTTGTTTCAAAATAACGGCCGTTTAAAAAAAAAAAAAAATTAATTTAATTTAAAATGAGGTACTAAAAAATTGGAAAATGAAAAAGTTTTTTTTTCTTGTGTGATTGACCTTAATACAGAGATTCCGGAACCGTTTTTGTTTCGTCTATAAAAAAAAAAAAATGGCTGAGTTATAGCATTTTGAATTTCTAGCATGGCTGACATTTTGAAACGATCTGATATTTGTCACGCTATAACACACGTATTTATTAACCTATTTGGATGTAAGAAGGCATTTGGATAGTATATAACAATGTCTCGACCAAGTTCGCTGGCCAGCTTCATCCGCGATCTTGTTTCAAATTGGCAGCCATTAAATTAAAAATATATATATATATATTTAAAGTGAGGTGCAAAAAGTTAGAAATTGAAAAAGGTATCTTTCTTAAATATTTGACCTTGATATAAGGATTCCGGAGCATTTTTTGTTTTTTTTACCTTAAAAAATGGCTCAGATATAGCAGTTTGAATTTCTTTTTGTGGGTGACATTTTGAAAACTCTGATTTTTTGGCCTGCGACAGCACTGGTATATATCAACCGATTCCGATGTAAGTGAGCATGTGCACAGGAATTACTAAGGTCTCGACCAAGTTCACTGTTAGCCTCATCCACCTTGTTGTCTTAAAATGGCAGGCACTTCAAGATATCCCCGAATTCGGCAACCAAATATAAGTTACTTTAAATAAAAGCAGTTTGGATGAAGCTGAATAATTTCGCGAAATTCTCATTCATAAAAATTTAGAATTGATAAAAATTAGTATTGAATATTCTATATTCGGTTTCCACCAGATTGAGCTTCGTGTGTTTGAATAACATAAGCTAGCTTTTTATAAATAAGGAATTACCTCTTCCTCCCGGCACTTGCCGGAAGGACTTTTTTCATTATAGTAATAGAATTCGAGAAAGAAAGAAAAAAGTTGACTTTGGAATGTTTTAATATTAATTCATACTAAAATTTACGAAAATACTGTTTCACCCACCCCCAATTTTAGCTCTATGAATCTAGGTTATATCGATAAGACAAAGATTGATTATTTCCTATTTTAGGCAGAGGGAACGAGCGATTTAACCCTCCGTCTACCAGACGGGTCCATTGGACCCGACAGGTACATACAAAATATTCATTCAAACCAGAAATTTCTTTAAAATAAACTAAGTATATAAACCAGACAAAAATAAGGTAAATAAATAAGTTAAATAGTTTTAAATAAAAATTCTGGTGTAGAACGTTTTATTAAAACTTGAATAAAATTCCCGGTAGATCTAGGGTTAAATAAAGACATTTTATCTAAACATTTTGCACTTGTTGAATAGCCACATTGCATCTCAGACAAAAATTTTGTTTCTTGATGAATCCAGTACATTTTCTACTGATTTTCGAATATTTAATAATCACATTTAATATTAACATGAAAAAAAAATCTAGAAAAATGCCTGTCAGCTATGATCAGTGTTATAAAAATTTACAGATAAATTCAGTTTTGTAAAATAATTCATAAATATATCTACCGTACATTTTCCTTTCATGCAAAAAATCACTTGAAAAAAGAAAGAAAAAACAAAAAAGTTCTAATATATTTGTTACAGTTAATATATTTTTAGATTGTACACTAACAACTCCAAAACATTTTATATGAAAAATCTTTAAAAGATACGGTATCCACTAAATCGAAGGCTAAATTTCCCTATGTTATATTATCTGCAAACTATGCTACGTATTAGTAAAATTTATAAGCTTTGAAAATACATTAAAAAATTCAAAATACTTTAGTATTTTTCAAATGTTTTAATAAACGAGCTTAAATTGTATTAAAATGTTCAACAAAAAAATATTGAAAACAATTCGAATTTTTTTTTTTTTTACTATTAGAATTTTTGGAGTCCGAAAACCTGTACTATAAACATAAAAGAGACAGCAAGATTTCCACTTTCCTACGCTTTTATTTGTTTATTTAATTATTTGTTTCGGCATATGTGTGTATGACACTTTATATTTTTCGATTTAAGAGTGTTCTAAAAAAATAGCACCCCCCCCTCCTCCCCATTTTGACAAATTTACGGATTTATTTTTAAGCATAAAACATTACCCTGACCAGGTATGTTTTTTGAAGTGATATGGAGGCGAGCAGTTTATTTTTCGATAATTGAATTTCACCTTGAATTATGAGCAATTATTTAAATTTAATTAAATTTAAATTTAACGCCAGTTTCAGAAAAATTGGCAAAATATAGTACAAATAAAATAGTGAAATTGGAATATAAATATATTAAATATTTAAGGAAATATGGGCAGTTGTATAAAATAATTTTTATCTGCGCATGCGCGAAAGATAACAATGAACTTTTTGCATAATTTAATAGTCAACTCTATGGAGCAACTTATTTTTAAAAGAATCAGTCTAATATTGTGAAAATTCAGAGAGATATCGGCGTTAGAGTGATCTGTTTTTTAGTTTCTCGCTAAAACCCGCTGAATGATAAGGGATTGTCCACAAATTGTTATTTTTAAGTTATCTGACAGAATTTCGACTAAGTTTTCTGAAAAAGCTATTTAATTATCTTTTACGGTTATGTTTAGGAAGATTTTGACTCTAAACTACAATGAAAAGGAAAATATAGTCCAAACATTGATCACATTTAGGTAAATTGATGAGTTTTTGGTAAAATTTTGTGAAATTTAGTCCAATAGGCAAAACACTCTACAGTAAATTCTATCGCATATATATATGTATTTTCTGTCTACAAGTAATTTGTATGGCAGTATTAAAGATAATAAACTAAAATCTAAGATATACATTTTTCATGAATTAAGAGTCAATAACTTGCAATTTGATTTTTATAGTGACATTTCAATAGCTTTTTGAGAAATTACGTTTTGTGTATTGAATTTTCACAGAAAAGTGCATTTTTCATAAAATACATTTATTTAATTAAAACATTCACTTAACTATTTTAAACTTTATTTAACCTTTACTTAACAGTTATGTGAATTGGAAATTTACTGTACTTATCGATCAAAGTCTTTTTTTTTTTTTTTTTTGTGCTAACTTTTTTAAACTGAAGTATTAATAAAAAATGGAAAATAGTATACAAATTAGGATATCCGATTACATTTAAAATGAGATTTTTGTCTAAAATTTTCGTTTTCTTTGTATTACATTTTATTAAAGCCCACATTTTTAACTTTTCAAATCTGCGCTTACATTTATTGTATTATAAAAAAATATAAGTTATCAGAATTTAAAATCTACATGATAGCTGTAAATGAAACCGGAAGTGCGTAATTCCCCCCCCCCCCCCCTTCGCCAAAATTGTCTTTTAGATATAAACGGCATAAAAAAAAGACCTTGATAGATAAATATAGTAAATTTCTAATTCACATAAATGTCAACTAAATTTTAATATAATTAAGTAAATGTTTCAGTTAAATAAATGTATTTTATGGAAAACTTTTCAATGAAAATTCCATACGCAAAATGGGATTTCTCAAAAAACTTTTGAATTATCACTATAAAAATCAAATTGCAAGTTATTGACTCATAACTCATGAAAAATGTCCAATATATCTAAAATTAATTTATTGTCTTCACCACGGTCATAAAAATTACGTGTATATATAAAATACATATATATGCGATAGAATTTACTGTAGAGTGTTTTGCGTATTGGGCTAAATTTCAGAAAATTTTACCATAAACTCCTCAATTTACCTAAATGTAATTAATGTATGGACTATAATTTCATTTCCATCATAGTTTAGAGTCAAAATCTTCCTAAACATAATCGTAAACTATAATTAAATAGATCTTTCAAAAAACTTGCTCCGAACACTGTCAGTTCTCCTAAAAGCATTTTATATGAAAAATATCAAAAATATATTCAAATAAAGTCTCGAAATTTATTAAAAGTGATACTTTTGTATTAGTGGTACACCAGAAGTTTATAGCATATAAGCAATCGACAAAGATTTCGCTACTTACTGCAGCCTTTTTTTATTCTAATAGATTGAATAGTTTACGCGCGTAGCTTCCATTTCAAGTCTGCTAAATTTGTGGTTTTTTTAAAATATTATGTATAATATTTTACTTATTTATTAAAAAGTTTCATTTCCGTTAACGAATACTTGTCGGAAACAAATGCTGAACTATTTATATTGTTTCGTGTGTAAATGTATATATTAAATGTAAATATTTATCTGTTTCGTAACCTCAAAAGAACGGGGAATATCTTTTATGTAAATTTTCTATTAATACAACAATATACTATACATACATTTTCTTCAGTCTTCATTGGAAAAAAAAATCTGTTTGAACAATTTCAGAAATAGAAAAGTTTCCGGAAATTTGAAAAAACCTTGTATATAATATATATGTAGGTACACACACACACACATATATATATATATATATATAAACCAGTATAACCTAAATTTTCAGACTTCTATCTGCGGTAGATTTTGCTAGCCATCGCACACAGACAGACACGCAGACAGACAGAGCGAAACTTTGCTTTATTAGTATGGAGAAAATCGTGCAATGTTTCTAATAATTCGAATTAAGCATGCTTGATTAAGCCAAAGAGAGGACCAGAGCCTGATATTATGTCGCCTCAACACACTACCCTTTCCTTACACGTTCACAAAAAATTGAACATTTTCTATGCCTTAGAACACATGTATAGAAGCATAAATACTCAGTTTCCTTTTTTATTCTTATTCTAATCTAAATGAGAAAGTGTTTATTATAATGAGTAAAACATGAAAACAGGATTTTAATATCAGATTTAAGAAAGGTGTAAAAGCATTTTTGGAGACCTCTAAACAAGGGCATAACTCAGCTGCATAATACTTTAATCAGATTCGCATTTAAGCTACCGACCGTTTTAACGTTTTTAAAATTAACATAATTTAAGTGTTCTCAATCTATACAAGATTTAAAGGTATATATAAATATTTTACAGACATACAATAAATACAATAAACCCAACTGGAGTGAAAACACTCTTTTCAGTCCAGTTGGGTTTATTGTATTTATTGTATGTATGTCTGTATAATATTTATATATACCTTTAACTGTTGAATGCAGGCGTTATATATGTGTGTATGTGTGTTTTATTATATACAAGATTTATCAGAATTTTCACAATATAAAAGTATTACGAATCCCATAATCCTGCATGTATATTCTCTGTTCTCTGCGTCGAATATACACTGCTATTCTTACTCCATATATTTTTTAAATTAATAATTTTAAAGACAAGTATTTTTCTGTTTTGATTATTTTAAACGCATATGTAAGTACCCCGTTAAAAAAAAAAAAAAAAACATTGCTTGAGGATCATACTTAAATTATTCTGCGCTCTCTGTCTAAATTCTCTGCGGTCAGTTGTCACCTTATTTATTGCTCTTCAAAACAGTTTAAATTAATAACTTTTTATTTTAGCTCATGATGCTCATTTAAAATTCATTTAACAGAAAATAAGTAAACGAAGAGGAATTTAAATATTTTTTTTATTTATAAAACAAACAGGTGTAACACTTAAAAAACTCATTATTTTTCCAATAATGGCCCTGCATGTGGGACATGTTTTGGGGAGTTTTCTATCCGATTCTTCTGTACCTCCGTCCACCGTAGTATATTGGTAAAACGTCTCCGTGTTAACTAACAGTTTTATGCAATCATAGCAGCCACCCCAGTGTCCACACGGGACAATTACTCTTGTAGCTACATTGATACTGCAAAGCTGACAAAGAGGCTTTCCTTCTATATGTTCAGAAACTTCTTCAGCTGCTTCAGTGTCTTTTAATAAGTTCTTTTGTTGGAGCACACAGAAGTCCAACGATGGTATATCTTCCATCTCGTCGGGCAGCGTTATTGTGTGTGTAGTGTTAAGTATCTACTGTAGTCCATTCTTCCTGAAGCTGCAACATCTAAAATTAGATAACATCAATAATAAGATGTTGAGACAAATAATAAATGAAACAAACGTAATATGATATACAATATAACATAATAGTACGCACGTTGCAACTCAATGTTTATAGATTTTTAATTAACATATTAAGTTATTTTGATTTTTTTAAAACTATTTTGCAAGCCGTCGAAAAGGTGATTGAGTCGAAATGTAGGGGATGCGGCAGAAAATAAGGGGGAAATAGTTGATATCCTGATTCCGGTAAGAAACTCGGAAATGCATCCGTTTTTTTTTTCAACTAAATAGAACTTTTAACTAGTGATGGGTGATCAAGAGATGTTTTTCTCTCTTTTCTCGATTGTATGGACATGATATATCACATAACAGGTTCGGTAGAAGTTCGAAAATTGCTTCTCCTGTGCGCCCCATGGAATATAGGTTTTTAAAGTATTGCTTAAATGTAACGTAACTTTCCCTATTCAATACTTTTTGCACATAATAATTTGTTTTAATGCTTTTTGCTTTTTAATATTCACATGCAAATATATTTCTCGATGGAAACGTGTTTTGAATTATTATTAGGATTTTTTTTCCTCTTAGAGATAAGTTTAATTTTTTTTCCCTATCATTCAACAGACTAGCCCCTCTCTTCTCTTTAGTTCCATATTAGTGCACAGTAACACCACATTATACTCAAAGAAGTGGATAGAGGTAATGGGGTTACAGCCCCTCCCAAAATAGTCAAAAATGAAATGAAAAACTGGAAAACAGGAATTCTGCTTTTTCAGAATTTAAATATGTATATATAAATAGTACAAAACATTTTTCAATTTTAAGACTTAAAGCACATTTTTTTATTTTGTATAAAATTACGTCATTCGCATCCGCTTAAGAATTCCACACTTACGATCCACTCTTGAACATTTACAGTAAATCATGCATAGGACGTCACTATCGCAAAATCATACACAAATGCAGTAAAAATATGCCGTCATTCAAGAAACTCGACAAAAAACGGCTATATAATGATTCGCAGGCCTTCATTTGTTCGTAACAGAAATATAGATACTTAAATATAGTTTATAAGCTCCATGTTTTAACAGAAATCCTTCGTTTATATTTTTTCAAAGTAGCACGTATTTTAATTACATTTTCTATCAGTTATGAGAAAATGGCAACCAAAAATATATAATTACTATATTACAACTTTTTTTTTTTTTTACTTTCTACAGAAATGGAGAACTTCCGTTGTCAACATTAAGCAAATGGCTATAAAAACTACAGAAAAATTAATATTTCAAAAATAAATGAAGATACAATTTTCAAACAAATTAAATTTAAAAGTACGTTTTTTTCCCAATAAGACGGTATAAAAATTGAAAATGTGCGATGCTTAGAAGTTTAAAAAGTTGCTATAGAGTATTTAATCGTACTGATTTGTTTAACGGCTGGCTTCTGTAAGGTAACGTTATTTTTTGTAAGTGGCACAAAATAAGCTGGGACCTAACGAGAGGAAGGGGGCTGATGGGGTTACCGGCTGCTTTTGGAAGTAGTTGAAAATGAAATTAAAGCGATACTAATTTTTTTTTCTTTCTGTTTGAGATAAATTTGAAATTTAGTTATTTGTTTTACCGCGGATTAGCCATTCTCGTTATAGTACCATATCAGTCCACATAGACACCACAGGATACCCAAAGAAGGTGAAGAAGACTTTATTTTCAGTGTCTGGGAGAACAACTTTATAGATTTTAACTACAATGATATTCTTTTAAATAAAAACTACATAAAAAAATAATAATAGCACTTTTTAACTTACTTCGGACTGGGGCAGACTTAGGATTGGGCCCGTGCCTCCCTCCCCCTAGGGGTGATTCTGAGTTTTAAAAAAAATCTGACTCACTTCAAATTTTCTGAAAGGTTACAGCCGTGGAAACCCACAGTGCACGCTTTCTCCCCTTAAAGGGCAAGATGGGTGGTATCGGGCTGTCAAGTGAAGGAACAGGGAGCTTTCCTCTTTGGATTAACGCATTCGATTAATCTGCAGGGATATATAGGGGCATCCATTTTGTAGCCTGGTGAAGTACAGAATTTTAAAAAAGTGTTTTTTTTTCTCTTTTTTGTTGAGAACTTTTATCAAATACTACATTTCTTTAAAAAGACTACATAATAATGGAATACAATAATTTTAAAATGTTCTTGAAGTAAAAAAACTGTGTCTGTAATGTTTCGCTCTTTTTTAAACATATATTTTAGCCTTTTATTTCGTTTCATTAAAACTCTGCCACAATGTTTTTACATAAATTACGAAAAGAAGCTCCCATAGGTTTAACATTAGCTATCACTCCTTGCTGTAGTGTTTCTTAAAAAAACAATAAAACAACAACATATTTCAGCTTTTTGTTCCGTTTCATTTAAACTCTGCCACAAAGTTTTTGCAAAAATTACGATCCGAGTTTTTTTTTTTTCTTTTAACATTTGGAAAAATGATTATTGTTTTCGTCAGGGTAGGAAATCAAAAGCATATCTGAAGTTTTTTATTGGTTGAATCCGCATTTTATTCGTTTTCTGATTGGTCTACACAGTAATCTGTAATTTGCCTTTACTTTCAACAGAGATGGATACTTCTGTTGCCACTATGAAAAAAAAGTAATAAAAACTACAAAAAAAAATTAATAACTCGGAAACAAATTGAGATACAGCAACAGAACAAATTGCATTTAAAAGTACATTTTTTTTTTCTCTATACGACGGTGTAAAAAGTAATATTGTGGGATTTATATTTAAATACAAATAAAAAATAATATAACAAACTAAATTTCTTCTAAAAACTTCTCGAAAAATTAAATATTTCTGAAGTATAAAATATTGTTGCATTTCCTATGCTTCTGCTAATGTTAAATTGTGGGGTCATTGAGCACCCTCTTAGAATTTGAGTAAGAAGTTAAAAATTTACCAGTATTATACTATTGATGTGTCTAAAAAATTAGGGGGTGTCATGGACTCTAGCTCAAAAAAAGTTTTTTTGAACCACCCTAATATATATATAGAGGGAGAGTGTGTGATTCATAATGTTCGAAACAATAGCTTATTTCCTTAAATATTGCTCCTATTGCAAAGTTTCATAAAAAAAGTTGTAAAATTTAATTACATAAGTTACAACTCTATGAGGGATCAATTTCAGAAGGTACAAAAATTAATTTTTCATACGGCCGCCGTAGAGTAAAATTTCCAATTAGGAAATTTTCCCTTATCCTTTCATAAATTAAACACAAACAAATTCATCTCGATATCTTCAAGACTCGAAGAGATATTAAAATTCAAAATTCGTGACTTACACTATTCACCAATGTCTCTGAGCGACGAGTTATTGACTTATTTTGAATGTAAGATAGGGATTGTCTACAAACTGTATGCTATTAAAAACCGATTTTAGACAGTGCCTCTCTTTTGGACATAAAATAGCAGTGTATAAATTTTATATTAAACTTGCTTTCAAAATATTCTGGAAGTCTGTATGCCCGAAAAATACAGGTCCGGACCGACCGATAGAAAAAAAATTCGGCCCGGCCTGGAAAAAGTTAAAATCTTAGCACCGGACATCATATTTCACTTTTTTTTTGTAGATTTTACCTAAGAATATCAAGTGGGATGTCATTCGCTTTAGTAGTTTAGAAAATATGAAGGTTTTCATTTTTTCAATTCATTCATTTGTAATCATTACAAAAGAGATTGCATTGCTGGTAATTTGTTTTACGCATAACTCAAGAACTACTTGGTGGAATGATCTGTAATTATTATATAATCATAACTCCTGTGCTTTATATTAGCAAGCTTATAGAAAGATATTTCCGTTAAAAAATTTATAGATAGCAATTCATATATAAATCCCTTTGTTCCACAAATTTCCATTTTTCATATGTTTACTGTGATGTCAAATCCATTCTGCACCTGTTATGGGGATCTGTTTCACACACTGTAAACTGAAATGTCTGAAATTCAGACACATAAGTGTCTGAAACGGAGTGTTCAATTTTCAGACATTTTAAAGTGTCTAAATTTTTAAGACGCTTGTATGTGTCTAAATTTAAGACACTTCAAACGTCTGAATTGCATCCATGTTTGACCACCTTTAATTTCTCTGCAAAAGCATTTTTCTACCTTTTTTTCGGTAAGCCTTAATACACAAAAAAATAATCCTTTAAAATATAAAAACTGTATCGCCAATCAAAACGCCAGTACAATTTACGTATTTTAGTGTAAATTTTCTTCAATTACCAGAAATATTTAAAAAATTTTTTGGAAATTTCTATATTTAAAAAATAAAAATTATGCTCTCACGGAAGGGACATTTCACCCACATTTGAGTGGGTCTCAGAGATTTTACATGATTTACTCATCTAATTCATTTTACAACATTAGCAATATTACACTTACCCGTCGCGGGATACGAACTCATGATCTTATGGTCCGTAGACTATGCGATAATCCCTCTCGGCCACGCCTCCACAGCTAGGAAGTTCAAATATTGTTAGTTATTTGTGACTCACAATTTATTTTACGGAAACGCTAAATATTTTGTCAATCTGCTTATAATTCTGAAAGATTTCACACATCTTCTCTCTTGAATTTTGAATATTTTGCTTTTTAATTTCATGCGATGTAGAACCAGTAGAAATTTTTTCTTACTTCTATCGAAGAAATTTTCAGAACACAAATATTGTTTATCAGAAGACACGTTATTTTTGAAATATTAAAATATTAAAAATGTTTTAACAGTGCGTATGTATATATATATTATATATATATATATTTAATTCGAGCTTGTCCCGTTTCAGTTGTGTGTGTGTGTGGGGGGGGGAGGGCAACCTTTAAAAATAAAATCAATTTTTCATTCAAAAATAAATGCATTTCTTATTGTCAAAAGCCTGTGTTTAATTTTAATGCGAAGGTATGTGTATATGAAAGTGTGTGAAGGAATATAGTGTTCTGTTTTCTTTGATTATTTCTTCTTTTTTTTTCGTTTGATCAGGTGAATATATGGCAACATTTTTGAAATTGGACTCATTACTTCCTCCTATATGCTAAATATTCTGAACAAAATTTCTCAGTTATAAATATTGTGTATAATTTTTCTGCAAAAATAATAAAAATCAATGGTTTACGCACAATTTTTTTTGTCTTCCTTTTTTCCCCGATCAAAATACACAGTAAAATCTGTTAATGAAACTAATTTTCCCACGGTGAAATCCTGAAATCACGGTGAAATCATACCTGGAGTAGATCGATACTGAATCATTAGCTAAAAAGTTACATAGTAAGAATTTTCAGAAATATTCCATAAATCAAAAAAAAAAAAAAAAAAAAAAAAAAAAAAATAATAATAATAATACGTTCGACCTCTCAAAAACACGTTCTAATAAGAATATGTTCGACTAATAATAATACGTTCGACTCAAACTAGATGGCGCTACTGAATTTGGTGTATTCAAGTCATTTTTATCTTGGGAAATTTTCGTAATTAAACTTGACATTTTCTATCCAGGATTGCGATTTGGAGAGGTATATTTTAGAGGAGTATATGTGCTCAGATCTGGCCCGGTCTTTCTCTCATTTGATTTGATGGGACATGCCAGATCAGGTCCTGACTTTTATTTTTCTGCAGACCGGAGCAAAGTCGTCAGTGTTGAATTCAGACGCATTTCTTCGGGAGGGATTTCTGAGGCTCCGGTGGTGGTGGTGGTGGGGGGGGGCATTATTGAGTTCCCGGGGGGAGGGGGGATTGCACTTTTTGACCATTGAAAACACAAAATCTCAAATTTTCCGGAGGGACATCTCTTTGCTCCGGGGTGAAATTTCTCTCCCCCGGGTCACCCCCTGAATTCAACACTGATAAGTCGTAACCAGCCAGAGAAGCCAGAGGAAGCTCTGGAAAGTTTTAGTGGGTGTAATTCTGAATGCTTTTAAGATGTTAAATAATGAAATACTGTGCTAAAATACATCTTAGGTTTTGCGATTTTTTTGGTGTGTTTCTGTATTTGGATAATTTTAAAGTGTGTTTGCAATCAAACAATTTAAAGTTTTATTATTAAATTAGCAAAATATTATGAAGGTTAAAGTGAACAAGAGGTTACACTGTGTCTTAAATTTATAATTAAGTAAATTTCAAACATGCTATACTTTCGAATTTCATTATAAAATTTATAAAAGAGAAAAAAATTGTGTGACAAAATTAATATCTTTTCAAAAATTCCGATTTTTAAACCTATTAAAAATAATAATAATATTCTTTCATAATTAAAAAAAATAACAATATCTAGTCTAGTCTGGGAGGGGATTCAGCCTTCTTAGCTCCCCCCCCCCCCGTGGGTGCGCAATGCACTGGTTTGAATATAAATAAATAAATCATGTCTAATATACATGGGTTTAGAAAATGCTGATTGCGAAATATATAATTTGAAAGAGTATATTTTACCTTTTAAATGAAAAATTTTAAATACAGAAATATGCAAAAAATGGAAAATTTTCTGGAATTTAAGAAAGAAAATTTGCATTAAAATACGTAAATTGCCAGTATAATTTCCATATTTTAACGCATATTTTTTTACATTGTATAAAGCTTACAAAAAAAACGTGAAAAATTGACTGCCTATTACCGAACTTCCAGATTGGTCAAAAATGGATGCGATTCAGACATTTGAAATGTCTTAAATTCAGACGCATACACGTGTCTTAAAAAATAAGACACTTTAAAATGTCTGAAAATTGAACACTCCAGTTTCAGACACTTATGTGTCTGAATTTCAGACATTTCAAATTACAGTGTTTATGCCATGATCATATAGTAAGACACTTAAGTGTCTAAATTTCAGACACCTATGATGTCTGAAATTCCATATTCAGACACTTAAGTGTTTGAATTACTTTTTCAGTCACATGTGTCTGAATTTAAGACGCCCTTATTTGCAGTGCAGACTTACTGGTATATGATGGTCATCATTTTTAATTTCAATAAATTGCTTTATTATATATACATTCACAATTTTTGTTGATAATTTGTAATGGATGTATAACGGTTTAATTTTAGAAAAAGTTTACATACATATATATATATATATATATATATATATATATATATGAGTGTGTGTATATTTATTTATTTTTGAAAATTAATTACAAATATTTTTTTTTCGGAAGAAATTAGGACTTATAATCTAAGTTCTTATATATATATATATATATATATATATAAAATCGATTTATAAATGCTTGAAGTATGTGAATTATAAAATCACAGCTTATTCTGAAAAATAGTTCTGGATTTATGCCTAAAGAACTAACCGCATTGCAATCTGCTTTGTAACGGAGAGTTCAAAATTTTAAATCTCTATAAATTATACACTACTGGCACGAACGACTTCCAAGTTTGCTACTCTAAGTTGAAATTTAACGAGAAAACTATTTATTAAGACAACATACATTGAAGAAAGATTCTTGGACATAATTGTCTATTCTGGACATAATTGTCTATTTCAAAAAAGACATAACTGTCTATTTCGTTTTTTTTTTTTTTAATTGTACAATGGGGAGGTTAAAATGTATCTCTTTCCTTCTTTCTCTCTTTTGTTCGACTGTACCTTAATATCTTCAGATTTACTCGATAGTGTACCATTTATTTATGAAATTTGTCACCATATTAAAATAGCAGTTAGCCCTTTATCTACTGACAGTACTTATAAGTACCATTAAAATAACTTGTTATAAAATTCATTTGATACATCGATTAGTTGTAATACAGTTTAGAATGAGTTATAGATACATTACTTTATCTTTTTCCAAAAGCATTATGTGTTACACAAAACAAAAATATTTTTAAAAGGATGATTTCTTTTGACTTGGCATCTTTTCAGCTGTTTTGACGTTGGGGGAGGGGGGGGGGATTTTTCAATTCGGAAATATTTCTATTGTAAGAACATCATATTTGTATATTTCCTAATTCTACAAAATACCAAGAAAAATATTTAAAATAAAAGATTTGAGAAGAGTTACAATATTGCACAAAATCCATTAAATTCAAATTTAATGAATCCTTCTAAATCCTTCAATCTTTCTAAAATCCTTCTAAAATATATTAAATGATTATGTAAATCTTCTAATGTAATTTAAACAATTCACGAAAAATGCTTTAGAAGATAAATTTTTCAGTACATAAATTCAGTACATAAAGGGTTAGCGCATATATAGTTATATACAAAGAAAAAAGTATATAAGAAAAAAAATTCTCAGAAAGATTCAGAATAAGTCCCTTTTATTGGATAAGCCTACGTAGTTCTAACAGTTGAATTGGCGCGTATTTATTGTACATGTGCGCATAAGTGTACCTGATACATAAATTAAAACACCCACTTCCACTCCATCCAGGCAACAAAATGGATGCTTATACGGATCATCGCTAAGGAAATCCACAATTTCAAAGGAAGGATTAGTTTTCCTCCCCATGTCAGGTCGGGGAGAATGATGAATGGCTTTCTTATTGTGTCATTTGACCCGTGCCACGAGGGCTCGAATCGGTTACAGCAGAGGGGAAAGGGGGAGGGAAATACCTTTGCGCACTAATTATTTTTGCTGCAGTTTAGGTTAAATCTGTTTCTTGGTTTTCATTAACTTGTGTTTTCATTTCAGGCTGAGTGTAGATTCCTGCAAGTTGGGTTCATGTTACCAGACATTTATAAAGTTCGTTCAGTATATTATTTTTACGAAATTCTCGTTTTTCCGTGGCCCTATGACGAAATTCGCGTTTTTTGCAATGCTATGGCAGAATTCGCTTTTTTTTCCGCGCCCTGTGGCGGAATACCGCTTTTTTTCCGCGATCCTTTGTCGAAATTCGTGTTTTTTGCCGTGGCCCTTGGACGAAATGAGAGTTTTTCTTTCGCGAATTATATAACAATTAATTTCTTAATATATATTCATTTAGGAGATATGAAAACAAAAAACTTAAGGAGTTTTCTGAAAAACAGAACAATCGAAAGCGTCAGAAGATAAAATTTGGAGCGAAAGGCTTATAAATGGCACTTTTTCGAAAAAGAAAAATTTCGCATATATGAGGGTTGTGGCTTATATTGGGATGGGAGCGTACTTTAAGTATTTTACGGTAGGTCCTTAACACCTCGTCCTTAACTAACATGCTGCATTCATTCTAGCAATTTAAAATAATTAAAAATCAACCTTGCAAGCAGATTAAAAAGACTCAGTAACTGGTAAACATATTTTTAAAATTAACAATTAAAACTATTCATTAATGATATAGTTTCTTTGGCTCTTAAAAATTTTTGCGATTGAGGAAATTTTCTAATTTTTGTACTGTCTTTTTATAATTTTTGTTTTTTTTGTTCTTCCATTTATGTGAATCATGTGACGTCTACATATATTCTGAAGTATTGAATCGTTTTGCAATTTAATATAAATATTGGGGACTGTGTTGATATATGTATTGAACATTGCTTTTAACATTAGCCACTTTGGCGCGCAAAAATAAACAGTCAATAAGGTAGAAAATATATTATATATAGAATATATATTTTTTTCTTTTTGTTATATTCAGAATATCAGAGCTGGACAAAAGACATTAATTAAAATTTAATATAATTAAAATTGAAAATAAAAATCAACCATTAACAAATTAAATTCATTTTGGATGCAAAATATGAAATCTAAAATACAAAATAACTTTCAAGTTAAAAATATTCCAAATAAAAATACATGTATTTTCGAAACACGTTTAAAATAAAAAGTACATTTTGATTATTTTTTTAATACTGTATATTAGAATTTGCAATGACATACATGACCAACCCCTCAGCGGGTGAGTTGTCACCAGTATCTCGGAATAGCTAAATTCTACTTATTTGCTCTAGAATTTCTTTCATTAAATAAATCGATTATTTCTATTCGAGAAAATTGTAGTAACAATAAGCCTGCTACAATACATGTTTCAATATCAATTTTTTAATACATAATTTATTAAATTACTAGCAGACCCGCACGGCGTTACCCGGGGTTTGTAAATAATAACCTTAAACAAAACTTAAGTTTGTATGATTTTATTTCTTTGGAAATTCTTTTAAATGAACCTAATTTCGGAGGCCCCATTGCCTTCCGCAGCGTCTAATGTGTCCCATCAAACTTCTTTCCGAACGAACCTGTAATCCAGATTTCCACTACATATGGCAGCATTTACGGGAAGTGCTCGCACGTGCCGGAGACAATCGAAAACCAAGTTGAGTGAGCCAAACCTCGTAGGATTCAAGCCCATAGAAAAAAAATATATAAAAAAAATAAAAAAGAGTGCATTATTAATGTTAGAAAATGTTGGTAACAAAAGTCTAAAATAAAATTTCATAATAAAAAAAGTAGCTGAATTGTAATCTAAGTTGAAGGAAGCAGATCCCGTTGAAATAGGGCAATTAAAACCGAGGAAATAACGCGCCACCAAGCTGTGGAAGATACCCCTTCACCTTGTAAATTTCATGAATTACTGTTAGCATTAACACGATATTACGGATGAAATCCCTTATCTAAAGTTACCTTTAAAGTAACGTGATTTTTAATTTACGGCTGTAGTGAGTAGATGTAAGTTGATGCAGTAAAAGGAGATTAATGTTCGAAAACGGTGGTAGCTGAGGTATAAAGAGAGTCCGGGCCCTGGGGGCCAGGGTCTTAACTGGAGTGTAATTGGGTATAAGAAAATATTTTAGGGATTTTAAAGTATCTGGAAGACGCTAAAACTATGTTAAAGAAAATCGCAATAGAATAAGATAGTTTTTAACGGATTTGCAACAAAGGTCCCAAAAAGACGATTAATATTCAAATTTGGTGGTAGCTGAACTCTGCAAATTTTTTTGTCATTCATGTAGAGCTGGAGAACCTAAGAAGTTGTTAGAAAAAAAAAGCCCGTAAATCGGACCATTTTTAAGGGAGCTATAACAGGAGGTCCAAAAGGGACCAACTGATAGTTGAGAGCAGGGCCCTAGCATGAAAACATATTTAAATGTTTTAGTACATAGCGTTTTAGATCTTCAATTAGTCAAAATTAATCATAGGGTATGAAATAATCATTAAAAAAATATTTCAATGAAATGCACAAAAACGGGGTGAATGCTTAAAAAGGGGCCCTAGAGATAAAAATATTACGGTGTTGGTTTAGGGGGAAGATTCCATGACTCAATTTTTAAATTACGTAATGAGAAGGTGAGAAAATTAGGGTGTAAAAAATGCATAGCACATGAAAAGTTCAAGGGGCCCCAGATTGGGCACTGAAGGACCCTAAGGTGCCCCAGGATTTTAACTGGAATATAGAAAATAGAGAATAACTAAATGGAAAAATGGTTCCAAAAATGATGATCGGATTAAGAGGGGCAATTTATTAATAATTTATGTTGCAAAAGCTTCAAGAGGCCTTGTACCGGCCCTAAGGGAAAGGGACTTAAGTGGAATGTAGTTTGGTAGTCCACTTTTTAGTAGTTTTTAATGTAATCAGAGGACGCTAGATCTATGGTAAAGAAAATTGCAAGGAATTCGGATCATTTTAAAAGAAGATACACTAAGGGCCCCAAGAAGACGATTTATATTCAAAATTGGTGGTTTGAAGTCTGGAATATTTTTTTTGTCGTTCATGTAATAGCTGGAGAACGTAAGATGTTGTTAGAAAAAAAAAAGCTAGTGAATCGAACTATTTTTAAGGGAGTTATAATAGGGGGCCTAAAAGGGGCCAACTGATAGCTGAGAACAGGGCCCTAACATGAAAACATGTTAAAATGTTTTAGTACTTAGCGTTTTAGATCTATTAGTCAAGATTAAGCATACGGTATGAATTAATCATTAGAATACAATTTGAAAGAAATGTGCAAAAAATTGTGGAAATGCTTAAAAAGGGCCCTAGGGTCCCAGTAAAAATATGTGAGTGTTGGTCTAAGGAGAAGAGTTCAAGACTCAACTTTAAAATTACGCACTGCGAAGGTGAGAAAATTAGGGTGTGAAAAACGCATGGCACACAAAAAATTTAAGGGTCCCTGGACCGGGTCCTATGGGACCCTAGACGGGCTCATGGTCTGTACTGGATTGTAGAAACGGAAGAATAAATAAATGGAGAAAGTATCCCAAAAATGAAGATCGGATAAAAAAGAAGCAATTTATTAACAATTTAGTGTACTAAAACTTCAAGGGACTCTTTGCAAAGGTGCCAGGGTCTTAGCTGAAATGTAGAAATGGGGTTGAAACTGAAAGGAGAATTCAGCCCAAAAACGAAGAAGATCGGGTAGAAAAGAGGCATGTTATTAACAATTTAGCGCACTAAAACTTCAAGGGCCTCTGTACTGGGCCCCTTTCAAGGGTGCCAGGGTCTTAACTGAAATGTAGAAATGGGGTAGAAATTCAGAGGAGAATTCACCCCAAAAACGACGAAGATCGGATAGAAAAGAGGCAAGATATTAACAATTTAGTGCTCATAAACTTAACGGGGCCCAGGGACCCCGACCCTTAAAAAATTAAATCTCTGAGCCTCAGGTGCATCAGGACCTGTCTTGGACTAATCACTCCTGAATTTTCAGACTTCTACGCGCGGTAGATTTCGCTAGCCATCGCACACAGACACACACACACACACACACACACAGAGTGATTTGTTATTTTATTAGTATAGATTATTCGAAAGAAATACTTATATCAAAAACTATTTGTATTTAAGATATAGATATCTAAATCAAATTAACATAAATCGTTTTCTATAGAAGCTTCAAATATGCAAAACCAAAATTTTGGCTCATTCTGCCAAGTAGTTTTAGAGTTATGCTTTAAAATATTACGTATGCATTGCCCTTTTTTTTTTTTTTTTTTTTTTTTCGCAACTGTTGATAATCTTAAAAAGAAAAAAAGTAAAATAAAATAAATGAAACATGTTTTCAAGAAATTATGGTATCTAATTATCAAAATTACCTCCAAGGCCAATGTAAAATTCACGTTTTATGAATGAAAATTCACCTTCTTTGCATAATATCACATTTTCGTCTAAAAACAATACATTAAAGGTAAAAATTATTGGATTGTTTTGAAGAAATTCCATTTTTTTCTCAACCACTTTTTAAGATCATTTTTTATTAATAGGGGATACAAAATTCATTCTCATATTATTACAAATATTACTTTACATTATTGCAAAAATTCACAATACATATATATTTATTGTTAGGCATATTTTAAGAAATATGCCTAAAAATTATTTAAATTTTCTAGAATTTTTAAATTGTTTTTCTCAACGAAACAAATATTTTTTTTTATAAAATCAAAATTTTATCACCATTATTATGTTACCTCACAATTAAGAAATTTTTTTTTAAATCCAAAGGAACTTATTTCAGAACATTTCTGAATTCTTTTTTTTTATTCGGAAGCGTATAAACTTGGCAGGTTGTCTTATTCAGAAACTATGTAATCGAATAGTGTTTTCCATTGTTTGATAAAGTTAATAGATCGTTCATAAAATACTGTGGAAGTGGGCGTTTGGAATCGAATTTTCGGACAGACAGCGCAGGAAAGGAGAAAAACGTAGGATCAAGTGACTAAAATCGCTTACAGTTCTATGAGTAATTTATTTATAAAAAATTTAAAAATGCAATTAATTTCCAAATCGCTTTAACAACCAGGTTTTCCAGTTTTATGCTTTTACGTTCAAAAATGAGTCAGGAATTGTCGCGTTGTTGAAAATCGGTGTCTACCGATGATCTTCACTGGTCGTTTAATTATAATTTAATCTACCGTAATTTTCTTCCATAATGTTCTCAAATCTAAAGAAGCTATTTTCTGACACATTTTTAAATTCCTTTTAATTCGGAAACGCAAAATTGGCAGGTGTTGCTATTCATTACTATGTAATCGAAAGACGTTTCTCATTTTTTGGTAAACGCAAAAGTTCTTTTAGAAAATACTGTCAAAGTTGGAGTTTTGGTTGCATTTTCTTACACCACGATACAGAAAATAAAATTGTCGTCACGTGACCAACATCGCTCTAATAAATTCATTTACCAAAAAATAGAAAACTCATCTCGATTCCAAATCCCTTCCATAGTCAGGGCTGATGGTTTTGCGTTTAAAATGATTCCGAAAATTTGTCAGAACGTTTCGCGTTCTTCAGCAGGTTTGAGAACCGTGCAGATGAAACTATCGAGTTTTTAGAGTATGTGGTATCTGAATGGGGGCTGGCGTTCGTAGTTCGTAGTGGACAGATACCCCTAGTAATTAAGACAACAATAATAGCCATAATAACAGTAAAATAAGAAACAAAACAAGTGTTGTTTACCTTCTGTCTGCTCAGTGGGATTTGCATCCAGTTGAGCCAAATCTTCGTCCTCCATTGCATAGATCTCATGATCATTTCTTGTTCGGGGATTAAACGATGCGCATCTATGAGACATTTTAAGCAGAAAATTAATCAGGCTAATCTGTGGTGGGTTTGCACATAATTGTTTTTGGGCTGTCAAGATCGCCTGGTCTTGTAATACCCACTTGATCTTCCGTGCCCTCGTCAATTGTTCGCCGCGGTCAAGCCGTAATAAATTAACGTGCTCCATCCTTGCAATGCTCACAAGCTGACCTGAAATTCAATAAAGTATATAATGTTACATATGCATCAAATTGTTACTAGATTATTGTTACTATTTCTATTCATTTCATTACTATTCTCACATAACAAAAAGTAGAACCTTAAATAAACTCTCTGTTACAATTAAAGGACAAAATTCTTCAATTATACTACCAAATCATTACTACCATCAAAAATTTTCTAATATTACCAGTTCGTTGAATTCACTATTCAAGTCACAGTGTAGGCAATAAGGGGATATAACCTAGACGCGACATTAAAAAAAAACATCTGTATGTTTTAATAACTGCAAGCAACGATAGCAATTGCTATAATTTGTCCAATAAATGCAAAACTCAACAATTTTAGAGTTAAAAAGCTAACCACGGCACATTTTTTTTTTTTTTTTTTTTTTTTTTTTTTTACAGATTGAACGCGGCAAGATGAAGATGGTAACTGTAAAAAATAACTGTAGTTTACTAATTTTCAAATTAGCAAGGCTGTCTGCAATCTACTAACTGTTGTCTTCAACGTTGAAGAATACGCATATATGATGAACTTAGCTTTCTATACCGCTGCAAAGATTTAAAAGCATAATTTTTACTTCAAAAATATATCTATGATACATGTTTTTTTAAAGCAAAACAAAAGTTATTAAAAGCGACATGGCACCTTTTCAATTTTTTTTTAATTTTATGCGTTAAGATATATATTTTTGCCTTATTGTACTTTAGTATTACAGTACAAACGGAATAAAGAAAAATAATCTTATTAAACTTCATGTTTGTGTAAAATTTAACCTTTTTTTTAACAATATTTTTAAATTTTTACTACTTGTATAAATATTCACATATTTACTTCACTTTTTTGACTCCTCAGAATATATTTCATAAAACTGTGGATAGATTTGTACGTGCTTTTGATATTATATTAATAGTAGGAAATTTTAATTTACTTGTACTAAAAAACAAGAAAATATAAACAATTACCCCTAAATTTAAACATATAGGTTTTCCAATATTTTGAGATTTCCCAATTATTTCTATATGCCGTCTAGTTTTACTTTATTTATCTATTTTTTTATAACGGTCAATGTATTATATTTTTAAATGCCATCTTTATTAAGAATTTTGGTTATAAGAACGATAAAATCATCGTTATAAGAACTTGTAAGATAAATTTTGATTATCTCTATATATTATATAGATAATATAAATATTTATTTATTTATTTATTTATATATATATTTGAATCAGCTTCATTAAACTGAGTTAAAGTGTCTCCACAAAGTTGAAGCCAATATGTATATTATAAATGAAATAATGAGATACGGCAATAAAAATGATTATTATTTAATAAAAACTTCTCATACAAGATAAAAGAAATGAATACGTAACGCATTTAATGAAATTAATTCTTCTGGCAAAAAGTACGTGCAACCAGTATTACATACAGTACCAAGACTCTTCCTTCCTCTGTAATGCCGTATATAAGAGTCTTGCTTCTGCTACAGTATTGCTTGTACATGCGTTTATCCAGAAGAAGGGAAAATCTCTTCTGCTGTTAAAGTAATTTTTTAAATGCTACTGTTTTGGTTTGATAAAAATTTAAAAACTGCAGGTGTAGAAAAAATATTTAAGAAACCCTATGAAATCCATCGCTTGTTTGAATTTTACGAACCAAATAAAAAGTGACAAAAATAATTTTTTTTTTTACATTAAATAATTATTTTTAAATTTTGAAACATTATCTTTGTTGTTTTTACGTAATTTTGTATAAACGAGTCTTGCTTCTGCTATACTAGTGCTTGCTCGTGCTTTTTGCCCAAAAAGGGAACTTCGAAATTCGCTGCGTATTGAATGTTGTTATTCATTGTTGTACAGTTATAATATACTGCAATATTATAATTTTTTAATATATTTTATAATATAATATAATATAATATACATTATACCAAATAATAAAAATATGACTTATTTTATTTATTGATAAGTTTGAAGCAAGTAACGGTATTTTTGCGTTTTGTGCTGAAAGAACATTTGACAACTGGCTTCATTTTTTTTTACTCGTTTTACTTTTTTAAAAAATTCTGATTTTTTGATTGGCAATACTTTTTGATATTGTATAATCCTCCTTAACGTAACTCCCCAACACCTCACTTCGTACTGGATTGTCCTCTAACAACATATTACTATGTTAAAAAAACACTGAGCTATGGCGATTATGGATTGGATTAATTATATTAGTGAAAGTCCTGTTCTCATGAACAGAATAGCAGCACTAATGAGACTTATAAAGAAAAATGAAGTCATTTTTAGAAATAATTATCTGTACCTCTCAGACACTTCTTCAGACAATTATGTATGATTTTTTTTTTTTTTTTCATTGCAAGTAGTTTATATATATATATTCATTAAATATTATTATTATTAATTTTGTTATTATTGGTTTTATAGTTATTACAAGTAGCGTTTTTGTTACTAATATTTTGTATTTATTATAATGCTTCATGCTCTGAACCAGGTAGCTATATTGAGAATCTTACTTTTTTTTTTTTTTTAATTACTAAAGCATAAAAATAACCATTGAACATTTTTTTTAACTGCTGCCAAAAGGATGGACTAACAAATGGGTTTCGGCCTTTGGTAGGAAAACACCCCATCAGGCTTGCAGCTTGGAGCTACGGTTCGGAATTCCCTTCCCCCCCCCCCTAATCTGTCATTAAATAAGACGAATTTTACTACTACAAAAAATGGTGGTAATTAAGAAATCTGAATTTAAAAAAGTAGCCCACTGGCAGCACGCGGGACGTCCGTAAGCGATCTGGTCTTTGGCCATAATTTGTACTTATTATTTATTTATTTATTTATTTTTATTCAAACCCTCCCCTTGTCGAGTTTAGCGGAGGCTTCAGCTCCGGCTAAATAGCGTAATTTTATTTTTCATATTTTAAATCTTAATAACTGACACCAGAGGGATATTATGTTCACAGACTAGGTTACCTGGTCTGAGTAGCCCCTCTTAAGCTATCAAATGAAATCAAATCACTCTGTACATGCTTTTTATAACTCTATCATACCAGGAAGTGTGTTAAAAATCGATTACAAAACTCCATCTTTACATGCAAAAAACAGTTTGAGTTAAATAGAGTGTAACAAGTAAAAATTAAATTTAAAAAATCAAAAAACCCGACTGCGTAAAAATCCAACTAATTAATTATTGCTCATCAATGTGAAACTTATTTTTTTTATTTACTTGTATTGTTGACTTTTAAGTTGTGTTTAATTGTTAGTTCCTATCTATAAACACTGTTTTGATGAGGCCTATAGATGTCTATGAAGGTTAGAGTTGCAGTAAAGCTAGAGATCCTACCTACACAAATTCCAAATTGTGTAATATTTAAACGGAGCTTCTGACTGTAAAATAGTCAATGAAACATCGTCTTCATTTGGAAAGACCTATCCAATGATAGGCCACTCAATAGGGTGCGTAAAAAAAGTTTTCGTCTCTGCCGCCATTTTAAATTTTACGGCCGCCAGTTTTATTTTATAAAAACAAAACCTAGCCTATAACCATTGGACGGTTAAGACGAATCGATAGAGACCTCATTCATTAAAATCCATCCAGCCGTTGGGATGTTTCGAGGGTATAAAGAAATCCACTTACCCAGATCCGAGTGTAACACATAACCCTTCTTGGCAGTCGGGTGATAAGTAAATACACATTTCTATTACTGAATTAAAATGTTTTCTTTTCCAATAATGACGACACAAAAAAAAAAATAAAATTAGAGAACATTAATCTTTAATTTTAAATCTTTTTAAGCAAATTACCTAGAAATCTCCATGTGCTCGGATGTGGACGTCCCATTGCCTTATTAAGTTGGCGGTGAAAGTTTTCTTGACAATTATTTGTCCTTTCTTTCTGACCGAAGACTGAAAATGACCTTCCGTCGACTCTTCCCAGCCATTGGGTTTCAAAGAATCTGTAATATAATTTCAGGGTTAATTCTACAAATATGCATTTTTAGTGTGAAAACAACGGGTCATTTATTAATTAAAATTATTCTCATAAAACGTATTCAAATTAACTAGAATATAAAAAAAAAAGATATTCAAATATTCAAAAGATATCTAAAATTATAGATATAGCACTAAACTATGCATTTGGTGTTATCATCCATTAACGATCTGGGTCTACAAAATTTACCTAACCTATTACTCTTACCTATTTGCTTCACCGTTGGCCCTAAAATGGAAACAGCATATTTCCCGGTCAGCTTGCCAGACTCGAGTCAAACTCTGGAGCTGTAGTGTGGCAGTGAATAGCGCTGACCATATATAGATATAGTAGAGACGAATTTTTCTTCTATATTAATATCAGTATAAATTTTGCAGCTATGGTGAAAATAATAATGAAGTTTTATTCAAAAAAATTCATTGTTGTTGATATATATGACTTCATTTCAATTGCTTTTCAGCAATTTCGTTCGAGGAGTGTTATGAAGCGAATAAATGAGCGTACGTGGTGATAAAAATGCTATAAATGAGGGCTAAAATTTATTATTTAAAAATGTTTGCAACATATTTAATTTAATATTGTAATTCCTTAAGTACTACATATCATATGATACTTTAATAAGTTAAATTTGACACTACTGAATCGTAAGAGTAAATAAATAAATATCGGAAACAAAGAATACACAGTTAAATAATACATAGCTCTATTCTGTCTATATTTTGCTATCTAAAATCCACTTATTGCGAAAAGTACCAACACATGCAATTTCTAACCCTTATATTCCATCTTTTTTTACGAACCTATAGAAAGTAACGGCGGTAAAGTGCAACGACCCAAACAATTACCGACTGTAACCAAAATGATTGACACTGTCAGAATATTGCTATATTGATCATTAATTAATCAGAATAATTTTACCTCATTAATTGGGACATCATTTCATGTTCACTTGCGTCTGCTAATGCGTGCGTTTCAAGCCATATTTGAATTTGAGACAGTCCTTCGTCCACTTTCGTTGGGGGTAATAGGGCTAAAGCTATTAACATGTTTACTGCCTTTTTTATAATTTCGTTTTCATCGTATGCTCTCTTTAACCCTATTTTCTGCACCTGGCGATAAATTGACTGTAAAAGACAAGTTTTAAATATTAACAAAACAGTAATAAATAACAACATTAATATATTAATAGAATAAGATAATTGTACAATAGAAGCTACAACACACACACATGCACATACCGGGTGTCCCAAAAAGGACTGACTGATTTTAAAATTCAATAACTTGCAAACGGTGACAGATATTTAAAAAATTCTTGCAGGAGGGTTATGCATAAGGTCAAAAGTTTTATTACAGTGATTTTCGATTTTAGTTCGAATTTCAAACAATAGATGGCGCTGTAAGCAATAGTCGCTAAATACAGGCTCGACTTCTGGTCCTTTCTCTTGTTCCATGGTGAAAAAGGAGATGGAAATGTATTATCCGGGCCACGAAGTACCAAAAATCGAGCCTGTATTTAGCGACTATTGCTTACAGCGCCATCTATTGTTTGAAATTCGAACTAAAATTGAAAATCACTGTAAAAAAACTTTTGACTTTATGCATAACCCTCCTGCAAGAATTTTTTAAATATCTGTCACCGTTTGCAAGTTATTGAATTTTAAAATCAGTCAGTCCTTTTTGGGACACCCGGTATATATATACATATATATAATGATTTTTAATGGTTTCATATTTGCATTCAAATTATTATGCTGCATATGCGCATGTAATTATGAATGCAAGTCCATTCTGATATCTTTATATTTTGATATCTTTTCATTTTGAACCTATATATATATATTATGTATGAACTTATATAACTTCCCTTCTTAGCAGGTGTAAAGGTATTCTATTCTTTTCATGGGTTTCACTGTATTTCAATTTTATTGCCCATAAATCTACTATCCTTTAAAAAGAATAATTTTCAAATTGTAATTGTAAAACAATACGATTTAAAAATATATGCAAATTTTTGTTGTTGATTCAGACGAGCCGATCCAAATATTTCTGATTTTTGCACGGACCACGTCTCTAAGAGACAAAGATTTTCATACGGGTTGGATCGAGAGCAGGAATGAAAATTTCGACCCGTGCAGACCTAGGAAGGAGGACTCCAGTCCCGGCTTGGTATGTAAAAAATACGTTAGGCCCGGCACCGTCGAACCTTCAGTAAAAGGTAAGGTCCGGCCCCGACCCGGCCCGAAAAGAGTGAAGACCAGGTCCAGCCGGACCTGGTCCCCGGCCCAGCTAAATGAAACCAAACTTTCAAACCTGCCGAGCCGGCAGAATAAAGACATTTCTTAGTGGCCTCGGCCGGGCCGATAAAAAAATCTGAAGTTGTGACATGAGGGCTAAAATTATGAAAAAACTCTAAATCGGCATCTTAGAAAAGCTTTCTTTTAAATCAACTGACATATAATTAGACAATTCAGGAAAAAGTTGAAAAGAGCAAAAGTTAAACAAAATCAGAAGTTTAATCTACATGAAGGAGTTACTCACCTGCGATCTCTTAAAATGTATTTAAACATTTTATTTAGAGCCATTCGTTTTTTAAAACTTTGAATGCGTTTTTCTGCATGATAGTGTTTTTTTTCACCATTTCTCGTCTTTAAATTGTTAAATCAAGAATTGCTAAAGATAAATGGTGGAAACTTGGAACACGTCTTTTTCGATTATTTTGCATTAATTTTGTTTCGGCAAATTTGAATGAATATTTACTTTTGAAAATAAGATTTTTTAAAAATAAGTTACATCTTTGTTTTAATTTATATTTTTCATATTTAATTTTTTTATCAATATTTAAAAAAAAATCATTAAAGAAATTGATATTAAATTTTTATCTTTTATTAAATGATAACTTTTGAAATTCGACAAATAATGTTTCGGGGGATAACGATTTTAAATTTCCCACTTTCCAGATTTTCAAAAAAACTTTATGAGACATTTTAGGATGTGATTTTGTTTGCAAATTATTTGGATAACCATCACACACACAAAAAAAATAAATAAATAAAATAAATAAAATAAATAAAATAAATAAATAAATAAATAAAATAAAATTCTAACTCAATAAATATATTTTTCAAATGTTTCCCGAACGTCTTTAAGTAACATTGTTTCAATTACACGCATTTCAATTCGGACGAATTATTTAAACGGGCTTATCTCTGTGAGTTTTTCAAATATCAAGATGGATTTTTTTGTCTTTAATTCGGGAAGAGATAGGGAAATTTTTCCTAATTGAAAATTTTACCATACC
Source organism: Maratus speciosus (assembly GCA_963932465.1). Taxonomy (NCBI): domain Eukaryota; kingdom Metazoa; phylum Arthropoda; class Arachnida; order Araneae; family Salticidae; genus Maratus; species Maratus speciosus. The sequence goes on along the minus strand of OZ010796.1, from coordinate 439,809,656 downwards.
CGTATAAAAATTTAGTTTTTATATTTTCTCAAATATATCACCTGTGGAATGCAACTTATGTTATCAAATTTGAACCTTTTTTGGGAAACTTTGCAATTGGAAGTATGTGTCTATGGGCAATATTTAAGGAAATAGGCTATTGTTTCGATGTTTATGAATCATACAGTATATGCATTATTTTGCAACAAAAAAATTAATTTTGATGGATGTAACTGTTATAAGTAACAAAAATATGTGTTATTTATATACAAGGTGTCGATAAAAGGTGATAACATGGTTTATTTCTGTAACTATAAGAGATACAAAAAGTATTTAAAATGCAAATGTTTATAGGAAGACAGAAAATTTGAATACTGTACTAATAACTTCATCGGGAGTATGTCCAGAAAAATGCAAAATTTAATTTATTATACGGTTACTGCATTCAAAAATGCCTAATCCCATAAATAAGTAATCACTTTTCTACTTTTATTCATATCCAAAAAGTTTGGTTTGAATATCTCCAAAATTCACGCTAAAGAAATAAATCAATATCATACATTTCTATATATCGTATAAGTTAACTCGCTATAACTCTGTCATTTTTTGAGATATTTAAACCAAACATTTTGGATATGAATAAGCGTTCATTAGTGATTATTTTTGTTATTTGTCATTTCTTAATACCTGGACCGTATATAGAGTTAAATTTTGTATTTTTCCTAAAATTCCCCCTCCCCCCATGGAGATATAAGTATCCATATCTATTTCTCTACGTTCTTACCGTCCTAGGAACATTTTTGCTACTTACATTATTTATCTACCTCTTATAGTTACAGAAGTAAATCGTTTTTGTGATAACACATTTTTGGACACTATACATAGTTATAAAAGAAAAAGAAAAAAATATAAAAAAACCTCATGCATGTGGAATAATGATTACTACATACACCATTAACCCTCTGTCTACCAGAAGGGTCCAATGGACCCGACATGTATATTCAAAATATCTATTCAAACCAGAAAATTTCTTCAAAACAAACTAAATGTATAAATCAGACAATAATAAGTTAAATAAACAAATTAAATAGTTTTAAGTAAAAATTCTGGTGTAGAATGTTTTTATAAAACTTGAGTAAAATTTCCGGTAGTTTTAGGGTTAATGACTACACACCAATCACATTCAATCTTTACTAATCAAACTTTCTGAATGATTAAATAGCAATTAAATAAACCATATAAAGTCTTACTTCAATAATGAATAACTCAGGTCTGCCAACAAAATTACAGAACAAACAAAAAATAATTTGGTAATAAGGTATCAATAGATTTTCCCGTTACACTCTAAATTGAAATGTCTGAAATTCAGACACTTAAGTGACTGAAACGGAGTGTTCAATTTTCAGACATTTTAAAATGTCTGAATTTTTTCAGTCACTTCTTGCGTCTGAATTTCAGACACTTCAGACGTCTGAATCGCAGCCGTTTCTTTTTGCAAGCATGATACTCAGCCATGTTTGACCACAATGAATCCTGGAAAAATATTTGACCATGGTCCTGCCCCTCCACCCCCATGCAGCCTCATTTTAGGGGCTCTCAAAATTGGTATGCCATTTTCGTAAAGCTGATAATTTAAATCTTTTATTGACATTGTACTGATTATAATCAATATTTTGAACTTCTGTAGTAGAATAAGATTAAAAACAAAAAAATGTTTATCTAAATACAATAAAACCTCTCAATAGGGTGGGGGGGGGGAGGCTACTACGGAATTTGTCCGCCATTCGTTGCCGAGGTGACCGTGATTGAGAGGTTTTACTGAATTTAGATTTTTTAAAAATTTATTTAGTTTTTAATCTTATTCTACTTTAAAAGTTCAAAATATTGATTATAATCAATACAATGTCGAAACAAATTTAAAATAAAAGCTTTACAAAAATTGAATGTTTAATTTGGGGCCTCTAAAAGTGTAGTGAGAGGATACTGCCCAGTTTTCCCATGATTTAATCAAGTGCTCCATCTACAAAAAGTCCAAACCTGCATTATAAGTTCGCTAAATAGAGGTGTCCGGTATTCGGGAGTGTCCGTTATGAAGGTTAATGGACATTCCCTAATATCGGACACCTTTATTGAGCGACAACCTTTTTTAATCCACAACCCAGACATTTGTTTATTTTTACTTCACAAAAGCAGACACCTTTGATTATCGAACAAATTCCGCAGCCCCCAAGTGTCCGCTGTTGAGAACTTTTACAGTATTTCGATAAATATATATATTTTTGATTCTAATCATGTCCTACTCTAAAAGTTCAAAATATCATTATAATCAGTGCAATGTCGAAAGATTTTTTTTAAAAAAATTACGAAAATTACATACAATTGCGAAAAATTTGCTTTACGAAAATTGCATGACAAATATCCCCCCCCCCCCCCCCAACACACACACACACAAAATTCATATTATAGGATGCGCGATCTTTGAATATCTCGAAACGATTAAAAACAAAGCCTTTTTCAAAGTACCAAAACGCAAATAATATGCAATTAAAATCTTTTTTTTTTCCTTTCTGCCTCAAATATATATTCATAACTATAATATTATCCAGAAAAATAAATATTGTATATACAAAATTAATATCTAAATTTTAAATGTAAGCCGTCATATCACTAATGCGTGAATTAAAATCTAAGTGCTGCACGCATGATAAAATTCCAAATTATGCATATAGAAGACAATTTTTGAACAAAATAGAATCATAACACACCTACTCTACATTAAATAAAAAATATACACAAAAAATTTGGTTTAAAATTCAATTTCAGCACAAAATAAATAAAAAAAAGTAAAATATTTCAAGTTTTTCAAGTTCAAACAAATAAATAAACAAAATATGTTTTTTTTTTTTTTTTTTTTTAGAATGTAGACTATAAAGAAACGCATATTTGTTTATTTTTTTAAAGTTGCGCTTACATAGTTTGAAAGTAACAACAAAAGCATAAACTTCAAACTTGCTAATCTGAGAAAACGCTTTTTAAAGTTTCGATATTTACGGATCTTCAACTCTCCTCCTATAAATGATTATAACTCAATTTTGAATGGGGTTTTTTGCATATTGTTGAAAAATTTTAAAACATTCGGAATAAAACAGAAACAGAAAACTGATTTTTTGAAAGGTTAAAAGGTCCTGTGCCCTCTTAAAAATTAAGTTTTGTTTAAAATTTATATTTTCACATGGGCAATTTTTAAAAAATATAGATCAGATGATAATCACCAGAGCTATTTAACTATCAATAAATAAATATTATATTTTAATAAGATAAAGAAAAATGTATTTCCAGTTTCAAAACTTTGCCTTAAATCTACACATAATCAGTAAAGCTTAATAAAATAGCTAAAGAGATCAAGTGTAATCATTCTCTAAATCATTAGAGTGTTATTGACATTATATATATTTTTTTTTTTCTCCTTCCAGTGTAGCGATGCCAGATGAATCATCGGCGGTTTTGCTTACCATAGGAAAAATCGAATGATATGGTTGAATAACGGCGTTGAATGGATGTTCAAACTGTATTCTTTTAAATACTTATAATTAAGCATACATAATACAATAATTAAAAACAGTTATTAAATATGGATGGTTGTTATAAAGACATGGGTATTCCAGTACATATCGCATAATAACCTTTGAAAAATATAGAAATCGAATGAAACCAAAGTAAACATTAACAAATGCTGTTCGAGAAGAAGGCTTAGTATTGCGTATGTCAATAAATTCAATAACTGCAAAAACATCCTGTAGACTCATTAAAACTGATTTTCAGGATAACATTGGTTAGAAAATAATATAGAAACATGATTGCAGATGTTTTTAAGAACAGAAACTTAATTATTAGCAAGATAAAATTTTAACATGGAAATTCAACAGACAAAATGCTTTAAACAAATTTTGGCATAACTCAGAAACTAATAAAGCTAGAGACTTATGTAAGGGTTCCATTTAAAGAGAAAACATTTACGGAGAGTTTGCAACACATGGTCTAGGTCCCACTTACCTGGAAAAAGGTGTAAGGTATCCAAAATTATACCCGCACAGGGGGCGTCAATTTCAATTGGTGGCTAGGTTAATGATCCGTGAGGGAGAAATACTTTCATCTTTTAAAACGAAAATTCCTTTATACATCCGGCTAACTATATTAAAAGGGTGAAATTTTTTCACACTCAAAATATAATCTGCCAGACAAAAGTTTCTATTTATCAAATGTGACGAACTGAAGACTAATAACACTGTATTACTGATAAAATGATTACGAATAAATACTATGTCGATACGAATTAATCCACAGAACTTCACAATCCACAAAATATGAATAAAGTCAAAATAAACTTTCAGTTTGAAACTGAATTACAACGTACATTAGAACGAAAGACATCTAAAACGCATGCGCAACTGAGAGTCCCCCTGGTGGTTATAAGGAAGAACTGGAGAAATATTTCCCCTCCCAGTATGATGAAATTGAATCAATTATGTTTCTTTATGTCTGATAATTAAAAATGAATGATATTTCTTTTCTTACAAATGGCTATCGAATAATTTTACGTTAAGGGAAAATGTTACTAAGAATTTTACTTCACCCTCCTTTGAACACTTCGTAGAAGACAATTTTAATTCTTTTCTTCTTTTGATGTTCATATATTTCAAATTTATCTCAAACGGTGTGTGTGTGTGGGGGAGGGGGAGCTCAGGGGGGGGGGGGGCGGTGAAGTCCATTGAGAAAAAAAAAGTTTTCTATTTTCAAAACTGTTGTTTGAAACTTATTTTTGAACGATTACTATTTCTTAATTGTTAAATTTTTAGATGCGCTCGTAATTATATAAATACGTAGCACCTATAGTCGTCGTTCAGTCCATCTGTCTGTCCGTCTATAACAGCGCAAAAAGTACCCAACCGAATTGTTTGAAATTTAAAATATATAATTATTGCATAATTTTGTCGAGTCATTTCAAATTTTATGAAAATCGGATGTATACTTTAATTAGTACAGTCAAAAGTTTACCGTTACATTACGGCCAATGGGAAAAAATTATTTCAAGTGCATTTTAATGATGTTACAGTTTTTCGAAAAGAATGAAATTGATATGCGCTTATGAAGTGCAGTAAAATATGCATTCAGTACAATATGCTGCGCAAAAAATACTTATAAAACTAGTTATAGTACGAACGCACCTCATTTGCCATGTTTGACGTGCAATTTCCAACTTGTTATATTTATTTTTATGTTGATATCTTTAAAAATTTCTTGCACGAGGAGTTCTGACAAAATATTCTTAGTTTGCCTATTTCATGTTTATGTTCTGCATTTTAGAAAAGCAGATTACGCTGTTGACCCTAGGCACACCTGTTCCAAAATCTTGTCCCTCCCTAAATTTCTTTCTACCGGTACATCTCTTAGTATTTAGAGGGAAAGGGGGTTGACCCTTCCTTGGAAATAAATATATTTTGTGAAAAGCAATTACTGATTTATTTATTGCGTCAAAAGTAACTTAGTCCAAAACTTTAGTAAGCGATCTATTTTAATTTTCCGGATGTCCCATGATCTAATCAGATTACTTTTTTTAAATAAAATAATACCAAATTTAATGGATAAAAATATTTTAAACATCCTTTATCCATTCGAAAACTATTTTCTGGTAGTGCTGGCATACAAATTGCAATACATTTATACATACAGTTATCACACATATGATACAACTGTATCGCATTTAGACACTTAAGTGTCTAAATTTCTAAATGTCTTAATTTCAGACATATCACCATTATTCAGACATTTTAATCAGTTCATTTATGCCATGATCATAGTAAGACACTTATGTGTCTTAAATTTAGACATCTGTGATGTCTGAAATTTCAAATTTAGACTCTTAAGTGTCTGAATAACTTTTTCAGTCACATATGTGTCTTAATTTAAGACGCCTCTATTTGCAGTGTACTTACGTACCTGGCAATAATGGAACCAACATCCATGATGGTCTGTTAAAGGAAACTCATCAGAGACAGCAATTTTTATTGCTCGCTCGTAGTCAGATATCACCGTTCGAGGATCCAAATTTGGCTGTAGGTTTTTCAGATGCATGAAGACTGCTTTATAGGCATTTGCAGTTTTCCTCTTCATTAACGCAAACACTACTGAGAATGCCTGAAATAGAATAATATAGGTTTTAAAAGAAATTTCAGCTTTTGTGTAAAAGAGTTATATTGATTGTGTAAAAGAGTTTATTGATAATGTGCATACGCAGAACTGCTGTTGGTATGGATTTTTTTTTTTTTTTTTTTTTTTTTTAATTAGGCAATGTACTTTTCAAATAATTATTCATATTCCATTCTATGTGACGAGTTGAAAAAATTACAATTCACTGCAATAAATTTTACGATTTACACTTCGCTAAATATCCGATGACAGCTTTTTTTCGAATGTTAGATGAAAAAAAGGTAAGAAAGTGAATGGATACATTTTGTTCCCTGTAAAATCAAAACGAAATAAAAATGCAAATTGAGATAATTACTCTGCATTTACCCGCATGTGCAATGTTAATTTTTCAAAATTGACATCAACTTTTCATACAACTTTCGCGTATAAAATTGAACGGATTTCTGCAATAATGTAATTATTAGTTGGCTGTATAACGAATGAATATATTTAAACATTGCTATCAGAAGCAATATTAGTAATAATTGTGTAACCTTTTATGACTGTATTGTGTTTATGACTGTATGTAAATTAAACTTTTATGACTTAAACTTAAATCTTCTATTCGAAAAGCAATTTAAAATGCCCGGTTTAGCAAAAAATTTAAAAAAAATTATATTTTTACATGAGGAGAATATTTATTCTAGTAAAAAATGTGAATGGTCAATTCGTTCATCGGGAAAATCTATTACAAAAGTAACAAAACAATTTTAATACAAATTTTCAATAACACGAAAGACTTCACTTACGTGGTTTTGATGCATCGCCATTAATATCAACAGTTGTGAGCAATTCGGTTTCTCGGGCAAGCACTTGAACGTGCAATCTATGTGCACTTCTGTTGCTGCAGTGAGTACATGTAATAAACTTTGAATGATGAAAACCATGCTTTTATCCTCATCTTCACCGACGATTGAATTGAAGAACGGTGTGTCGTATACGTGAAATTTTTCACCTGCAGAATTGATCAACTCACTGAATTCTGCTAAGTCGTTGGGTATAAGAGCACACATGTGGTTTCTTCTGGATTTATACATGACAGATTCCATTTTTTTTAAATTCACGGTAGCTGCGACTTCTGGGCGAACAGTACTGAAATAAATGAAATTTGAAATAGAAAGCTGAAATAATTTTTATAAATAATTGCCGTAAATAAACCGTTTTACCTGTTTATGTGCATAACTGCGAAATTTTAAATGGGATGGCTTAGGGGGCATGGCCCCATATATATTTGCAATATATAAATGAATTACACAATCAAATCACAACCAGGGGATTAATCTATTATGCTTTCTTTTGTTATTAACAACTTGAAATTTTCCATAAAAGTTAATGATTTCATTATAAGTAGAAGAGTAAAAATCACACATTACGCATAGATCATGGCGCACTTTCCGAAATTAACATATAAAGTTACAGAATTATACATTTTATAATGGCCAACTGTAAAAAAGTGTATGTAATTAAAAAGCTATACAATGTAAACAAAATCAAGTAGGATTCGCGCATATTTCTTTGAATAAAATTCAAGAACATTTAAGGACTTTGAAGGACCAAAAGTAAAGTTATTTAAGAAACTACAGATTGAAAACTTATAAATTACAATACGCTTAAAAAGAGAAAAAAAAGTTTCATTTTGGCAGATACAACTTTCACACATTAAAATGGCGTGTGTGTGAGGGGGAGGAGGGCAAGTTGCAGTAAAAATTTAAAAGACTATTACTTATAATTATATCAATGTAGCAAATATAACAAAAAAAAGAATTAAGTTGGTAAACTTAAAGTCGCGGAAGAAACGGAAACTGGGATGGACGAGGGCTCGATCGTTATGGAAGGGGAATTTAAGATTATTAGAACTTTTATCACTCCCAAGTATCAAATAAGGCAGAAAATTTTCAAAATTTTAAATAATTCAAGGCTTTAAACTCTTTTTGATTGGTGGAGGACAGAAGCGGAAACATAATATTTCTGAAAGAAGGTTATACGATTTTAGTAGAATTAAAAAAACAAGATAAATTATGCCATAAGCATAGCTTTTAGTATGTGGCAGTAGAAATTTAGATGACTATTACTTACAGTTCATATTTTAAAATACAGCAGTAAAAAAGGGAAATTAAACAAATGCAAACTTAGTGTGTAGGTGGAAAAGAAAAGAAGGTGGGGTGGATAGGAAATTTTGGAAGGTGAAATTAATGTGATATTTAATTATTATTACTGGAAAATATCTGAAAAGTCTGAAAAATTTCATAGTTTTAAATAAAGATTTGAAAAACTTTTAGATGAGAGGGCAAAAGCAGGAAAACTGAAACTTCATAAAAAGGTTGGGCGATTAAGGTGGAATTTAAAGCTATTGCTAGATTGTGAGATATTTAAAATAGCTATCGAATTTTTGGCTAGAAATCTTCGCTTTATTTAAGGTTGTTCTCAAAACCCCTTCTCAACAACTCGAAACTTTGACACATTTTCTGCCTTATTTTTAAACTTAAAAGCATTAAATTGGCATGTCTAAATATTGAAGTAATTTTGAATCGAAATGAATTTTACATTTTTATTATAAACAAATTACTTATCAATTTATAAGCAATTGTGGTCGCATGACAACTGTAATTCTCTCTTTTAACCGTATGGCGTAGGAAATTTGGTTCAAAATTCCGACTTTGACAGAATTTTCTGTAAGATTTTTTGCGTTTACAAAAATTGAAAACGCCTTTCGATTACATTGTTTCTGAATAACGGCACCTGACAGTTTTATTCGTTTCCGAACAAAAGAAATTGAAAAATGAGGAGAAAGTAGCTCCTTTGGATTTGGGAATAGCTTTAATGATGGATCTTTCATTAAATAAAATAAAGTTTACTATTATAAAACAGTGATGAATATTTTGACGAAAATAATTCGCAAACTTTTCCACGTTTTCCAACATAGCAACATTGCAGTCACATCATGTCTGGTCATGCAAATTGTATTTTTTGCATCAAACATTAAATGAAAAACACAGGAAAAATGTCTAAGAGACGATCGAGTTTAATTCGTCTGCTGCGAGTTTCACATGCCTGCTATAAATGAACAATAAATGACATACACTCCGTGATCTACACAGTAAGCATCTTGTAACGAGCTACAGTAATGCGTATGAATTTAATTATGTTTGGTATAATGTAATTATGATAAAAATGTATCTCAAAAAATTTTTCCCAATAGACTACACTGTAAAAAAAAATCCGACCAATTTTCCTGTAGGAATCGGAAAAATAGTTGCCCTTATCGTACCGAAAAATTTTCCGATGCAGCTGAGAATAATATCCGTAAAAAAAGTGAAATAGTCAATAAAACGGTATTTAACGGATTTTATTCCGAGCTGGGTCGAAAAATTTTCCGATACAATAAGGGCAACTATTTTTTCGATTCCTACAGGAAAACTGGTCGTATTTTTTTTTTTTTTTTTTTTTTTTTTTACAGTGTACTGTGCAACTTAATTCTTTTTAACCACAAATATGCTATTTCTTTCGCTCTTTCGGGCAATAATTAAAGTGCCGTCCCTAAAAAAATAACGTTCCGTTGCATAAGCAACCCGTAAAACGAATCGGATGTATCATTGTACGGTTGAACACTGATAATTTCTATTGCTATTTTATAGACTAAGCACAGCACATTTTCAATTTTTATATCTTCGTTTTTATTCTTCAGAATAGAGTTCGCCCCCCGCCCCTTTATGGTGGAATGTGTAAATAAAAGTTTCGGGATTGAGTTTTATTTTTAAGATTTTGCAATGCGTGCGCAGCACGCCACCTAAATAATTCGGATTACCCGAAATCCTGATAAAAATAGAAAAGAAGAAAATGTTTGCTAAAAGAAAATTTAAGTTATAAGTACTCAGTAGTACAGTAAACATCCTCTAAACTGGCATATTAAGGTCCGGCATGCTGGATAATCCGGCACGACTTTCAGAAAAAAAGTATTGCTTGTTTAATTACTCTTTATGTTTATATTATTCTAAGGGAACTTCAGAATAACAAATTATGTAACAATTCATTAAAGAGGTACAAAATCGCGAATCTATAAATGGATTAGTCACTACCTCAATGAAGGGGGGGGGGGGAAACATTTCTGTAGATAATTTGCGAAATAAAGTTGTTGAAAAGAAAAATAATGTTTATCAGAATACATATAAAAGCACAAATAATTGCACAAAAATTATTTTCAGGAGCATACATATAATATAAAGATATTTAAAATACATAAAAATTATCTGAAAATACATTAGAAAAACCCAGAACGTTTTCAACCATTCCAAGGCCTTCATCACTAGGATTTAAATGCTGTTATTTTTTTCTTTTCTCTTATTCGAGAATAATAATATTCGAGATTCTAGATTCGAATATCGATAAAGCACAAAGAAAATAATAACAACATTTAAATTTTACCGATGATGGCATTGTAATGGTTGAAAACGTTCTGGGTTTTTCTAATGTATTTTCAGATATTTTTTATGTATTTTAAATATCTTTATATTATTATGTATGCACCTGACAATAATTTTTGTACAATTATTTGTGCTTTTATATGTATTTTAATTATTTAACTCAAGATAAATATAGCACTACAATTTTAACTTTCATTTATTAAATTTGTATCCTCTCAATTAAATGCTTTTTGCATTTAAAAAAATAATTTTATAGTGGCTGGCAAACAAACTGATATTCCAGAAGGTGGCTTCTACGAGTAGGCCTACAATGCATGTTTTCATTTTATTATTCGTGTACATATGTTGTACATTTATATTATTGAATTTTTTTTTTCTAGTCAAGCTGGCTAAAAAATAAAAAAACATGCTTTACTGCTATTTTTTGTTTAATTCTAACTTTCACAGGTTTTTCCCAAAATTCATCCTGTAATACAGAAAATTTCGTAGTAAAAAGTGTAAAAAGTACTTTTTTGTTTTTAGTATAATAATTCAATATTTTCACTTAACAAGTATAATTTTCGAAAATAAAGTCGGTTCGGATTAGCGGTGTTACTGTATTGCAGTCGGTCGGGTAGTTCGTCTCTTAAATTACTGTGGAATTTCGCGCCATGCTCAGGACATTTACGCATTTTTTTTTTTTTCGCGAAACACGACTTGAAGATATAGAATTTTAACTCGGAGCTCGCATTGTTTAAAAAACAATTTGGCCGGAAATAAAATAAAATAAATAAAATAATAATAACAATAGCGAAGATAAATGCAGTAAAAGAAAAATATTATACATTCATGTTTTCTCTTTTTTTTAAACTAATTTTATCGATAAAAAATAAGTAATATTTACATTAAAAAACAGTCATTTATATCAGAAACAAAATTCTATACTTCCTCATAAAAAATCCAGTATAAGCAACCGTGACGTAAACTTCCATGCAAACGTCGTCTCGAATTTAATACAATAAACATATTAGAATGAATTCACTCTAACGCTTGTTTATCTCGTCGTTTTTGTTTGAGAAATTTGAATAAAAACTCCAATTTTAACAGCATTTTTAATAATAAAAAAAAAATGTAAATTGCGAAAGATATTAAAAAACTAGAAAACAGGAATTCTGCTTTTTCAGAATTTAGTTTTGCCCCCGATGAAAAAAAAATATATCTACGTATATATAAATAGTACAAAATATATTTCAATTTTAAGACTTAAAGCACACACTTTTATTTTATGTAAAATAACGTCATGCGTATCCGCTTAAGAATTCTACATTTGCAATTCACTCTTAAACATCTACAGTAAAACATACATATGATGTCACTATCGCAAAATAATACACAAATGCAACAAAAAGATGCCGTCATTAAAGAAACTCGACAAAGAAACGGCTGTCTAATGATTCATAGGCATTCATTTGTTTGTTAGATTTTAATAGCTCCATGTTTTAACAGAAATTATTCTTTTATATTTTTAAAAAATAGCACGTATTTTAATTACATTTTCATTTGGTTATTATGAGAAAATGGCAACAAAAAGATATAATTGCTATTTTTCAAGTATTTTCGCTTTATTTTCTACATAAATGGAGTACGTGAGTTGCCAAAACTAAACAAATGGTGCTAAAAACTACAAAAAAAGTTAATATTTCAAAAATAAATGGCGATACAGTTTTAAACAAATTGCATTTAAAAGTTTTTTTTATTTTTTTATTTTTTTTTGTAATACGACGATATAAAAATTGAAAATGTATGATGCTTAGAAATAAAAAAAAATTGCCATAGAGCATTTAATCGTACAATGATACATCTGCTTAGTTTATTGCTGCCTTCTGTAAGGTAACGTTATTTTTTGGAGACACGACACAAAATAAGCTGGGAGAAAGAAATAGCATACCGTACCGGGGGGTAAAAAAAGCTATTGGGGAACAACTGATTATATATGAAATACATTTGTAGTAAATGAAAAAGGAACAGATGTATTATAATCCCGCATTCGCCATCTTGGATTTTTTTTCTTGGCGTTAATTAAAGATTGGTTTTTAATTATGGTTATAATTATTATATTCCAGTTTTTTCAATATTATATTAATCCATCAACAATATTTAACCATTGGCGACATTTACTACTTGGCGAAAAAAGGTGTTTTCATGCAAGAAAAAAATCCAAGATGGCGGATGCGGGATTATAATTCATCTAAGCCAAAAAAAAAAATTACTGAACCTTGAAGAACATAAATACTGTTATGAACAATATCTACAAATCTCTTGCTCATAGAAAAACGGCTTTGTTAATTTGCTAAGAAGATTCACATATGTTTCAGTAATATTTTTATTATTTTTAATAACAGCTTTAAATATATTTAATTCAAAATAGTGCAGAATAATAATTCAGTATATTAAATAATTTCTTAATACTATTTCAATTTTTAATTGTATATAACAAACATTATTAGTTTGTTTAAGTTTGAAATAGTTTTGTAATATAATAATGGTGTTATATAAATAAAAAATATTTATCTTGCTGCACTTTTGCATTGTGCATTTAAATAAGTATTGAAACTTTAATTGATAAAATGCATACCGCATTTCATGTTTAAAACTACGAGTAAATTTTTACACACAAACTCATCGCAAAAATATGACTGGATAGTAGGAAGAAAGAATATTCTTGTTTTAATAGAAATAACATACCATACAGATTTACAGAAAATCAATTAGATATATCTGAGAATAAAAGAATGAAATAAAAATTCTTAAAATTTTGTATAAAATATTTTTTTTAATAAAAAATAATTTATAAAGTACATATGAGTTCCTACTTTACATAAAATGTATAAAAATTATATGTTTCTATCGATTAAATTATGTTATTAGTAATTAAAATATAGTAAAAGTCTTTTTTTTAAATTAATTATTTCCGTTATTATATGCAGAAAAGCTTTGTCTTGAGGGTTTATAAAAATTTTACTCAAGAAAAAAAAAGTAAGTTAAAAAAGGACCTTTGAGAGTGGTTTTGGTGAAATAGTATTTTAAAATTTTTACATGAAATAAAAAATCATGAAGACACTTTTTTAAAAATGTAATTTGGAATTTCGGAACAAAATTCCATACATATATTTCGCAAAAAAGTTCTGTTATATCTTTTTAAACATGACAAATTATAACAAAATCTCTTCTGAGATAAATGGTTTTAAACTTTTAGTTAAACACAGTAGAACTGTTAATACAATACAAAACTTGTTATTTTTGTTGATGTAATCATTGTAGAAATACTAGGTTTTCTTTATTTAATTTATTTAATTTTGTAGTATATTATTAGCCAGAAAAATCTCTCTATTCTAAAAAAAAGTAACTTACGCTGTCACCGCCGCCGCCGCCGGTTTTGAATTTTTTGTGACCGGAGGTCTTTCTCTCTTAATATTAAGAAAAATATTGCATACAAAAATATGAAAATCGGCGGTATTACAGAGAATTGTTTGATAAACGCGCTGATGCAGACTGTTTTCAAATCGAAGAATTATTTTAAGAGATATTTAATGCTAAAGTTGGACAAAGTCGTTCCATTAAAAAAGTTTTATAGGAGCAAAAACTATACATCGGAATTTAATCATTTTTAGATCATTTTATACGTTATAATTTCCCGGTGTGCTGAATGCATTTATTTTTTTAATTTGACACATTTTTTGAGCTTTTATTTCTATTTCAAATTCAAATTTTCAGCATTTCGAGAGATATTTTTTACTTATTTTAGAAAATTGTACTAATTTAACCTGTTGCCAACTGTATAAAAAGCGCAAACAATAATGTTTGCTTCAAATAAAAAAAATATTTACACGTGACTATTATAAACAGAGAAAAAAAATTCAAATTAGAATTAAATAATTACGTATAAAAAGCAGGAACTTATGGAAAATTACTTCATAAAAACTATATTTACACGGGAATTTTAACAGAGAAAGGATATTGTAAAATAATAAATTCAGTAACATGAGTTAGAAGTCTTAAATAGGAAAAATTACGTCACATTACACTTATTACGTAAAATGAACAACAAATAATATTGCAAAGCAGTTTAAATTAAAAAATTGCGCGAGACTTTTATTTGATATTTCGAGATGAACTTTTCAACTATTTTTGTTGGGACAGCGCAAATAATATTTCATTTGTAACAAAAGTATTTTCACGTGAATATTAAAAAGAGAAATAAAAGTTTGGTGAAAATTGCATGAGATTAAAAATGATACATTTAAAATGTCTCATTTATTTAATTATTTATTGAACAACAAACATACGACTTGTGTGCTTGACATGAGAGCCCGCCTAAAAAGTCTTATTTAAAAGAACTTTCTTTTCGCTTTGTTAAAAAATACCGGGAGACAAAGACTCTGTTTACATAATTCATTTTATATTAGCTTATTTTGAAATGTTTAACTAGCTTTATTTAATCAACGAGGAAAACAGCCATAGTATCTTTTAACAGCAGCTGATTTTTCCTTAAAATTCCCCAATCAAAGAGAAATGAATAGAAATCCGTTTATAGGGAGATCGTCAATGTTTTTTAAATTATAATTCAATCTTTCAAAATCTTTTTAAAGCCGATCAAATTAGCGTGCTTTTAGAAACTGCGGTGTCTGAACGGGGGTTGGCGAGCGTAGCTCGTAGGGGGCCGAGACCCCTAGTATTTAAAAAAAAATCTTGATAATTTCGTCCATCGAACACCCTTTTAAAAATAATCAGACTGATCCAATATTTAATTTTATTTTTGTGCGTAATCAGCAAAAATGATATCCTCTTTTTACACACAGAGGGTATTCTGTACTCTATCAGTTTATTAAGTGCTAATTATTTTATTATTAATTAACTCATTTCGATCCATTCACTAATTATTAATTTATTATTTTTATATTTATTTTCAATAAATTTAAAATAGCTAACGTCAGAAGTTTGAAGATTTTATCACGAGAAAAACAAAACATCTGGAAATACAAAAATATTTCTTTTTATAACAAAGAATAAATGTTAGAAACAAATCTGCATATGAAAAAGGTATGGCATCGCCAGGAAATTGTTTTTCTATTGAGTTTTAATACTATTACTGAAGCTTATTTTGTCATTTAAAATGAGAATTGACATTTGCCTTACTTAAATTTCAATAGCACTAAATTTCAAAATCTAATGAAATAATACATTTTGTTTTTAATATGCATGTACTCAAATTATATTATAAAAAAAGTACATTAATGTAATAAAATATTTTTATAAAAACAAAACTCACTTACCTTTTTGTACATTCTTCTCTGAAAATCTCGCTGCTTGGGGTAAACTCCGTTTTACATCTGTTTAAAATCTCTCCACGGAGCTTGTTGGTCTCTTCAAATAATAAATCTGGTTCGCAGGAATGGGGAGATTTTGCTTCAATTTTTTTAGCACCCTCAGGGTTGAGCAATGCTGCTGTTCCTCGACAGTTTCTGTTTTTGCAGGCTAGTTTCCATCTTTTATCGCTAGCCTTTTCTTTAATTTTATAAAAATATCCGTCGCCTTCTGTAAAATAATGGCGACCTCTTTTACCACGAACTTCCTGAACGTTATTTTCCATCTTATTAATGAAAAAAAAAAGAATGACACTATTAAAAAATCTGTAAAAAAAAATCACTCCTCCCTTCTCGTCCTCACTGAGGTGAAAGACTGTGTTTTTCAAGTATTTACCAAACAGAAATACATTCATGAATACCTCTCTCACTATTGGCTAACTAATGATTAGGTGGGAGTAATTACTTTTCGAGGTGCCACGATCAGCAATAAAGATTTCCCACAGATGGTGAAGTGAAAGTAAAAAGAAACCCTCTCTCAAATAATCGCACTTTCTGGATTCGCTGAAAGCTCATCGATCAAGTGGTCAATCAAGCCCTACCGTTAGGAAAGGACCTGAGCCTAGACCTTCTTGATATAACAAGTATTATCAAGAAAGCCCTGCCTGAGACTGAAAATCATTAAGACGGGGTAAGGTAAGGGATCGTATAGGAGTCGCGTAGTGCCAACATTCAGTTCTGAATTTCAGCAAGATAAAAAAAAATTCAAAATAAATACTATTGGCTATATTCTCGTTATAAAACTTGTAACGCAAGAATTATATTAAAACTGAACCAAAGTTCGTTAGTAATTCTAGGCACACAAAAAATCAGATAATTTTAATGTATGCAATACTTTCAACAATACTTTCTAAATAGAAATTTTACTAAAATATGCACAAATTTAGATCCAAACTTAAGTTGTAGATATAATATCTAAATTCGAAAAGATTGCATGCAAAAATATTAACTAATGTAAAATAAATCTTGTGCGCAATTAAAAAAAAAAAAAATGGCTTTTATCTTTTTGAGAAAAATAACTTTAAAAGTGTCTTTTTAATCATTGTTTGCAGTGAAAATGACGGACACACTTTTTTAGCCATAACTTACGTAATAATAGAAATATTTTTATGCAAAATGTTTTAAAATGCGACAATATGAGACTTTAAACGATATGCTTTTTTTTAATCTTAATGTGCTAAAGTTTTGTCAGTTATGGAAATTTTGAGACGTAAACTTTACTAATTTAATAAAATTTCTCCACATTTAAATTTTCATTAAAATTCATTAAAATTCTACACATTTGCTTTTAGTAGGTCCTAAGGTAAAAGTCTTCAACCTGAAGACCGTGAGCCGACAAATTACCACTAATTCAATATAGAAAAAATGTCTTATTTAATAGCAGAAACTTTGCAATTAAATAAGGCAATAAAGAGTTAATAAATATTATTATTTTTTAATTGTGTTGAAAACGGCTATATATACACAAATTAGATAAATTCATGTAAATAAAAAATAAAGATTTTTTGGGATGCTTTGAAAGATAAAATATTTATTATGTAATAAAATAGTTCAAAATAATTATGAATTATAAAATATATATAAACTCATATTCAAATATTATTAAATTTAATAAATGTAAAAAAAAAAACTTCAAATAGAAAAAAAGTATTTTTTTTCATATGGGAAAAGCAGCCAGTACTATAAAAATAAAAATAAACTCCAAATTTGATCTTAATTTGTAAAAAAAATAATATTAATATTTTTAATAAGGATGTCAACTATTTTAATCAGACAATCAAAATTAGTGATTAATCGTGTTTAAAAAATTAATTTTTTTTAAAAACGGTATAAAAAAGCATTGAAATATAAAGTGAACCTAATTTGTAAAGTTTCTACGGATATTTTGCCTTAATGAATAAACGAAAAATGCTTTAAATACATGTTTTAGCTTAAATGATTATGTTTGTAAAAAATTAAATATGATAAGTTTGTAAAAAGCATTCAATTTAAAAATGGTATTTAAATCTAATGCTGCTATTTTGTGGATTACAAATATAACTTCAGATATAAAACTGGCCATTCTCATATTTACTTTGTGTGCATAGTTAATGGTTTTCACCATTTTCATAATTTGTTTAGATTAGCATAAGCACATACATGCGTGTAAGTTTTAATTTATGGTATTAACAGCAATTTTTATAAGTTGAAATGCAAAAATTCTTGCCATGATATTTGTTTGATTTGTTATTTGTGTTAAGTGACTAAATTACTTATGTGATGTTTTTATTACTTCTGTAATTATATTCATTATAATTTTATTAATATGGTGGCGAGACAAAGCCACCAGATGCCTTGCGAACCGCATTCAAGGGCCGAGGTCCAAATTCCAGCCAAATTGTAAAAGCCCATCAAAAAATGGGAAAAAAAGTTGCAGCACCCAGATATCTGTGCAGACAGATGCGTTTTAGCGTTGGTCAGAGAGAGAGAGAGTTCTCTGCCGACTGTTGTTTGGATGATCGGGGCGTTGTCCCCCCCCCCCCCCCCTCCCTCCCTTTTTTTTAACATATGCTAGGATCCGCGGAGATCCGTATTTCACCCTTTAATTCTCTTTTAAATATTGTTGCTGTATATATTTTATAATCCCTATATTCGAGAGTTAGATGTTAAGTGTTTGTACTTCTATGAATAATCAAGAGTTAGTAATTAAACATTTGTAAGTGAATAAAGAATCTAGTTTCTTTTCGTCTGCCTCTTTGCGTAAATCCTATACATTAATTAAAACATAAAATATATAATGTTCTAACTAGAGAATTAATTGTTTAATAACTGTTAATTTGAATAGTCTTAACAATTTAATATTAAGTTAATAATTTTATTAAACATAAATGTCTGCAGTATTTAATATAGGTTTACATAATTATTACAAAATTTTAATATACTGCATAATGGTATTACTAACTTATAAAATAACTAATTTGCTGTTTTAATCGTTTATTACTAATAATAGTTTTATTAACTAAAGCATAAAAACATACATTATGTCACAGTAATTTTAGGACTGATTTTTTTTTTTTTTTTTAATTTACCATTCTTGGTACAATTATAGTTTAATTTTAGTTACTAAATGACATCTTTCTGTTAGAGTAGATTTATAGTCTTAAAATCGAACAGTCACAATTTATGCAGTGAACCTGTATAATCTAAATAAATAGCCACATAGATTAAGGAGACTGTCTCCCAAATTAAAGTTAAAAAGACAATTTTTCCCACGCTGCCTTACCAACTGTGACAACTCGTGTTGGTTTTAATATTATACAAATGCTTCTGAAACTCAAATTAACTTAATGTATTTTATTTGATTTGATTTTTGTTTGATACTATAACAAATCTCTCTTTATTTTTAAAAATTTTTAACAATTAAAAATCTTTTGTCTGCATTATACCTTATTTAAGCTGTTTGAGAGTACAGAAAAATATAGGCAAACTGATTATAGAAGTACTTATTATACTTAGATACGTATCTATAACAATGTTGGTGCGGACGGTGTCCCTGCACCAGGCGCCACCAATTAAGGAAGGCGCTTACAGGCTTCATTGGCGCCATCAATTACCTTTACTAATGCGCATCCATCTACAAAAAATTAACAAGAGTTTTCGCAGAAGGCTCCAAATAGTGTTGCTATGGCGCTGCTTAGATAGGAGGTTTCAGATTTTTTTCCTGAATCAATTAAATAAAAAATGTTTTGTCTTTGAGCCTAACCTGTTTTATGTAAAAAAAAAAAAAAGTATATCGGTGATAAGAAAACGTTTTATCTACATGTGGTGTTCAAATTCACTAAATACATTCTGAATACACCGTTTTATTGTCTTAAAACTTAACAGAAAGAACAACTTATCACGCATATGAGTGAATTCCTCATACAGTTTTGTTTTGCGATCAAAAAAACATTTAATTCTCAATTTACACATAACAAGTTTAAAGATAAAATTATGTACACAAAAATTTGCCTTTTATAAAAATTACAATAAAATGTATGTTTTGCATATTACATTGCAGAAATATGTGTAAGAGCAGAATATTACACAAAAATCTGTGTATTTTGCTTACTACACAAAAATCTGTGTATTTTACATACTACACAAAAATCTGTGTATTTTACATACTACACAAAAATCTGTATTTTACATACTACACAAAACTCTGTGTATTTTACATACTACACAAAAATCTGTGTATTTTACATATTGCGCAAAAATCTGTGTATTTTACATATTGCACAAAAATCTGTATATTTTACATATTACACAAAAATAAATGTTAGAACAGAATATTACGCATATATATATCTGTGTAAGAATATTACATAGGCGTATGTGTTTTCTTGTGTAATTTACGCGTTCAAGAATGTATTTCAAGAGCGATCAGATAATTTTTACACATTTAGTGTTATCACCAAATTACACACTCAAATGCTTATTTTGAAATTTACACATTATGGGTAAAATTGTATTTTGGCAATTTACACACCACTTTACACATATAGACAAAAAAAAATTGTGTCATCGATACACCTGCTTTTATGTTACATCTGCACATATATTTTTTAGAGTGCATAAATGAAAACATCCATGCAACTTTTAAGATTAGCTACGTGCTGTGACGCAGAGAATTTACAGAAATCTTTAACTTATTTGTACTGAAAAAAAAAAAAAAAATGCAGCAGAATTGTTTTGAAAAAATTTCTCTTTTCTCCACTGTCGCGTCCGGTAATTATATGTAATAAATTTGCGTAGAGTGGTGCATTTGTTACGTTTGATTATCTGCAAGTAACAATATCGTTAAAATGCTTTACATTAACTAAATCTCCCCCCATCGCCTCCCTAAGGCGTATCCCACACTGAGACGACAGGCGACATGTAGCCGCAACATGTAGCTAAAAACCGGTCGAAACAAAGATCGAAGTTTTTTCAAACCTGTTTTAAACCAGTTTTTCCAGCGAATTCAAGCGACATGTCTTAATGTGTCGCCTTAGTGTGGGATGCGCCTAACACACACACACACATTGTCTCTTACTACCGTATTTTATGGAAGAAATGCCGCAGCGTTTACGAATTTAAAAGTTAATTTTTTTCCAAGTGCGGCGTTTACTCCATGTGCGGCGTTTACGATTTTTTTTTTAAATACCAACTGAGTTTCCTTAATTTAAAAATTCATAAAAATATTTAAAATTGGATTTAAACATCTTAAATAAAACTTCAGACATCTTAAGATATTAAAAACGAGGCATCTACACTGCTCAGGAAACTTTTATTTAAGTTAGGCCAATGTGACGCTGTCGACAAAAGTAGCGTTCCGACGGATGCGGCGTTTAGAACGGGTGCGGCGATTACGATATTTTTAAACTTATTCAGGCCAATATGAGGAATGCGGCGTTTACGACGGGTGCGGCGTTTCTTCCATAAAATACGGTAAATAGAAATCCTTAAAAATGGCTATTTAAGGTGGTTGAGAAGTTTTTTCATTTTTTAATAAATGAATTACATTTTGAGTTAAAAGTGATTACTGTCACAAGACGCCAGGCTTTTTCCTTTCCCTCACTGTCGCCAACTAATATGATTCAAAACACCAACTTTCACAGTATTTTCTAAAAAATATTCTGCTTTTACCGAAAAATGAAACTAGATTAACAATTCCTGCATAAGAGATCTTGACAATTTTTCAGAACAAAATTAATAGAAAAATGTGTTAGAAAACAGGTAGTTTGGATAAAACAGACTGAAAACCGCACTTGCATTTTAATTTATAAAAGGGAAACTTTTCATAACAATTGATTCAGATCTTCAGAGTGACATCGTTTTCATCTATTTTAAATCACATACGTTTCGGGATTAAAGCCCATGAAATACAAGATTTTTCTAATGTGAAGGAAACGTTAGTTTTTTGATTTTATCTTCTTAAATTTTGCATCAAATAGCATAAATCTTTTAATTTAATTTTTTTTTTATATTTTGAACATTAACATAAAAAAGTAATGATATCAAAATAGGTTAAAAGTTTATACCTCAGTACTTAATCTTATGTCTCAAAAAATTTTATAGATTTTATATTTTATAGAAAGAAATTTAGAATTTTATAGAAACTAATATCAATTCTTGAGTGACGCTATGCTATTAATTAATATGTATATGCATGGTTTATTTCATCATTTTTTTTTACTTTCTTCTATCTTCAATAGAAGAAAGTACTGTAATCGAATTTTTTTTCGATTTCTGGTTTTCGAGCGATTTACACGTTGTCAGAGATCCCCAAAAACATGTTTATAGAAAATGTCTGTCTGTCCGTCTTTCCGCCAGTCTGTCGCCATTGTACAATCAAAAAGTGTATGAAGTTATACATAGAATTGAACATTTTTTTTTTTTATGTTTTTGGCTATGGCAAGCAGATTCTCCCTGAATTTGGAAAAATTACGCTGGAAGGGGGCGCTGTAATAGCGATTTTTGTGCGATTTTGAATATTTTACCATCGAAAAGTGTATGAAGTTATGCATAGAGTTGAACCAAATTTTTTGTGTATGTTTTTGAACAAGGCAAGAAGGGGTCCTCTCTGCATTTGGAAAAATTTCAAAGAAAGGGGACGCTGTAATAGCGTTTTTTGTGCCATTTCCAATAGTGTACCATCGAAAGTGTATGAAGTTATGCATAGAATTGAACCAAATTTTCAGGTCCCCCCCTGAATTAGGAAATATTCCGACCAAAGGGGTTCACTATAATATCAATTTTTGTGTAATTTTCTTGACTTTTCGTAGTTCTATTGTACACCGGCGGCTTGTGAAGAGACGGGAAATTCCAATCCTGATAAGCCGGCTATTCGCGAACAGCTGATATACAACAGAATAATAGAAAACTATTGATTTTCATAAATATCATGATCGAGATTATCGCGTTTTTAGTCCGATTAATTGAAGTCCGAGAAATTTAAGATGAAAGTCAAAGTTTATATAGAATTGAACTAATAAATGAAATATTGGCATTTGTATTAACATTTGTATTTTTGAAATATTAAAATATATGAGATAGAAGAAAGTTTTGGGATTGGCACATCCAACTAGTTTCTATTTATA
Source organism: Maratus speciosus (assembly GCA_963932465.1). Lineage (NCBI taxonomy): Eukaryota > Metazoa > Arthropoda > Arachnida > Araneae > Salticidae > Maratus > Maratus speciosus. The sequence continues at coordinate 439,786,505 of OZ010796.1, read as the reverse complement.
ATCGCACATGCAAAAAACAATGTTCAACATGAAAATATGTATAAAACTTTATTCGCTGATGATTTTTCATTCACTCTCTCATAAATTCAAAATGAGTTTTAAAAGATATGATATTAAAATTCGAATGACATCTTGATGTGACTTTAATAGGTTTGTTTTAAGATTCTATTTAAATTATTTTTCGGGTTTTTTCTTCTAAAATATATTAACAAAGCCAAACTATACATTTAATTTTCAAATGCACTGTTAAGTATATCACTTTCACTGAACCTATATTATGAATTGAAATGTAATATTTCAATAATGTGGTTTATCTTTTGCGCCATGGTATCCAAAACCGTAAATATATATATATTTATTTGCGTCATATTATCCATTTGCATACATTTCACATTTAGTTTGGATAGTATGATGCAAATGAATCATTTACATATTAATCATTTTTATGGATCAATTTTGTTGGAAAAAAGAAATATTTATTTAAAGCAATATCAAACGAAATAATTTTTAAAACTAGGTTATCTAGGTGCAACAAAGTAGAATTTTCGGGGTAACCCTCTCCCCCAAGCCAAAAAACCCCAATAACTACAGGTTGATTTAATTACTAATTAATCACATTATCAATTTTTATTAATCAAATCCAAAATCGGCATTAGTGTTTTCAGCCGTTGATTCATTGAATCAGATTCCGCCCAATAAACATGTTTTTTTAAACGGCTGTTATGATATTTAATAAACGGTCAAATGCGAGCATTACTCGCGCACAGAGGATTCCGTAGAATAAATATATGAATTTGAAATTGTATTATAAAAGAAAAAAAAATGTTGCCAAAAGAATACTAAGACATCGTAAAAAACTATACAACGTAGGGATGGGTATAATTTATATACTAGAAAAGTATAAATAGATATACCATGAAAGTTCAAAGAGATAGGGAAACTAAATACTATCAAATATAGCTATTCTATGTAACTCATTTTTTAATATTATCCCAATCTGTTTGTGATGAACTTAATTCGGTACTGACAATAAAAGCAGTGCATGTTTAAACTTTATTTGGCATTTCATAAAACTAAATTCAGCTTAGTAATAACCTTTCTTTCTACAGTGTAGCTAAAACAAAATCTTTGTTCAAAGTTTAAATTTGGCATTGTGCTAAGCGCGCTTCGAAAGGAGGTCGCAAAGTTGCAAAGCCGCCTTGATCCGTACCAGATAGGTTAAACGTAAGCTGTCCCTAAATAGATTTTGGTATAAATCAACGAACCGGTGGCGCTGCTATGCAGCATTTATCAGGAATATTAACATGTATGAGATAGAAGAAAGTTCCAGGATTGACACATACGACTTGTTTATTATTATCTTAATCTGTTTAAAATGAACTTAATTCGGTACTGACAATAAAAGCAGTGAATAATTAAACTCCATTTGGCATTTCATAAAACTAAATTCAGCATAGTAATAACCTTTCTTCCTACAGGGTAGCTAAAGCAAAATTTAAATTTGGCATTGTGCCAAGCGCGCTTCAAAAGGAGGAAGCAAAGTTGTAATGGCGCTTTGGTCCATGCCGCGTTTTTCCAGCTAGGTTTTAAATTAATTTTTAAAGTCACTCGACGCGTATTCCTCCGCTCATTGCGAACAAGTCGCAAATCTCAGTATTTATATGATTCATTCTAATTAAGGGGAATCAAGACTCTTATAGCTTCAAAATTTCAAAAAAATTATTTTTTTTAGATACTAAGCTCCTATCATTTCTGAACATTTTGATTTACTTGTTTCCTTGAAATTCACATTAGAACAGAAGTTATGGCTTTTAGAATTATACCCGTTCAATAGCTCAAGCGGCGTTTCCGAAACTTTGAAGTCATTTGTCTCCAAATGACGTTTTTGGGCGTAACGCGCAGGATACCTCAAAAAGTTCTGAACATTTTTTCCGGAAATTTTCTAAACATATATTTCGTGTTAGTCTGTATGGTGTAGTTAAATGGTACACGGCAATAGTAATGATCTTTTTCTGTAAAGTAAACAGCCATTAAATTTAACAGATTACGTTTCGTAGCCATTGAGCGGTCTCTTTTAAACATAATCAGAAATATCACTTTCACCGAATGTTTAAACATGATTTGATTTCTTAAAAGACAATAATAAATAAATAAATGAATAAATAAATAAAGATTACCGTAAAATACAGAAAGTAAGCAAACAGGAAATTCTAATGATTTTAAGGAGGCTTATAATTGGAACTTTTGTAAAAAGGATTTAGAAAAATTCGCAGAATTTTGAGGGGAAAGGGAGGGGGTATGTTTGGAATTTAGGAAATTTCACAGGGTTTATACAATTAAAAAAAAAAAAATCTGACCAAATTAATGTTATTTGGCTTAAAAATTCCCTTCCTTAGAAGCTAAGTAATTTCCATTAATAAATAAAAGAAATTCATGAAACAAATTTACATAAAATAATTTAGATACGAAAGAAATATGAACAAAAATTATAAAACTTAAACTCAATTTAAATATCTATTAAATCTTACTGCATACAAATCAAGGAAAACATTAATAGTATAAAGTAAGCGACAGGTAAAACTTGAAGAACAGCGCTTATAAATGGTACTTGTTAAAGAAAGGAAAAATTCATATATATGAGAGGGGGGAGTTTGGTATACTTTACGGTATGTTATAAGCAAAATAACTGAAATCGCATGCTAATATAAAACATCCTATTTGAAAATCTTTGAATTTTCATATAAAAAAATAATTTAAAATGGATTTTTTTAAGTATAATTTTTTATATTGTTATCGTGCTTTAGAATATAACAAAAAGGGATATTTCAAAAAAAGAAAAATTTAGAAAAAAAATACATAGGTATCGGTAAACAATATAGTTGCGAATAATAAAGTTATACCTAATTGTATCACTGTTCCCAGTGAACCCTTTTTTTAAAAAAAATATTACTACAACCATTATTTACGAATAGTAGTATAATTTAATCTGAAAGTTTATTAGTCGAATATTACTATTAGAAAATATTGGCTGAGATCTGAATAAGAAAATGCGCTCAACTGCCTATACTGGATGAAATATGCTATTATCTCAGCGAAGAGGGGGATTTGGGTGTAGAACATGTAACTGATATTTTTTGTACAAAACCCCTTGTATTACGATAAAAATATTACGTGTAAAAGCTAGAGCAAAATAAAGCATAAAATTTGTATCATTCAACTGTTTCAAGACTTCAAATTAGAAACTTTGATTCCGACACAAAATTTTCGAAAGGAAAAATTAGGCGGAGTACACGCAGAGTAGTACGTAAGTTACTGCTATTTATCCCTCTCTTCTTTTTGCTCTCTAATGATTGAAGAAGATGCTCTTTTATGGAATCTTACAGATAAATGTTACATTTTCTATGGTTGTTTCTGCTTTTCATTACGTCAGTTTTTATGTGTCTCGCATTTAATCAATACTACCTTATGGCCATATAACACAAGGTAAGCGTAAAATTTATAACTATGTTTCAAAATACCTCCCAGATGAGGATCCTAGCTCTGCCACTGAATGTGTATTAGAGAATTCAGAAAGTTTTGTTGAAACGATTTTGATTAGATGTAGTTGTGTTTTTAACCTTTTAATCCCTTTTAACATTTGCTATCTTGCAATCTTAGATCTGTGATTTTCCTTATCTTAAAAGCTTTAAAGTTCAGTTAGAAATGTTCTAATTTCACTATAATTTAATTAAATAAATAATTTCCACTAAATGTATAATATTATTTAAAGGTAATTTTAAAGAGAACAATAAAAGACAATTACAAAAATTTAGAAAACCAATCTATTATCACAACTCTAAACATCATCGTTTTTATTTCAAATGTATATTTCTTCTTTGCATTTGTAGAGTTCTTTAAATATTAGACAGGTTTTTTTTTTTTTTTTTTTAACTGTTTTAAAAATATGTGTAATATCTCATACTTTGAAAAATGAGTTACTAATATAAAGTGAACTACGTAGAAAACGGCATATATTTTGTAAAGGTATACGCATTTGTATGGGATCAGCCTTTCTTCTTCAAAACAAAGGTGCAAGTTTTTTCTTAAATAAACAGCTTTAGTTGGAATACATATCATACTATAAAGAAATATATAATCCTCAAAAGAAAGTAATCAAAACAAGAGAAGAGAGCTATTTTCACAAAAAAATCTATACATAATTCACGTATATATCAAATCTCTTTTAGAACTCCTTAATCAGCACCCATAACTTCATTAGAAAAAAAAAAAAACAGTATTTTAAACTCTTGTATAATATCAACTTAAATGTTTTGAAATCAGAGCAGTCTTTATATAACAGATAAATCCTTTTTTTGTATCGTTTCAGAGATAAGTTATGCACTTCTTTGAAATGAAATTTATTTATCCAGACTAAAAAACGTAATTTATTTTATGTAGGTAAATGTCATTTATTCTGAAGAAAAATATTCATCTTATTTATATTTGCACTTTAACATAAATAAATTCGTTCTATGTAAAATGATATTATTATTATTTTTTATATAACTTCTAAAGCATAAATTTGAATAATTATGAATGATAATTATGGAATTATAATGAAAATATCTTTAGATATAATAAACCGACAAAAAAAAATCTTGATTTTTGTAAGAAATTAAAGTAAAATAAGGTTACGCAAGAAATTTTTTTACACGTGAGCTTTGCTATTTTTAAATAACTCAAAGCTATTTTTCCCGCATGATCAGCGGCACAAAGTTATACTGACAGCTACTCAATAATTTGCTCATTCATTATTTTTATTTATTTTAATGTTTTTTTCGTTTTTTTTTTTTTTTTAATAGCTGAACAAAATTTTGTTTCTTTGACTTTTAGAAAATCCTTTTGTTTTTAAAATAGTAAAGAAGAAGTTAACTCTGATGTTCGCAGAGAGGAAGGGTGGGAATGAGGTGAAGGCTTCTTAATCCTTTAAAAAGAAATAATTTTGTCCACTTTTCAGCAATGTTTGGTCAATTTTCATTATTTTGCCTATCCTTGCCGAGAATTTTGCAATGCTGCGTTCAAAAGCTTCTTTTTAATCGTTGAAATTTATTCTCTGAAAAAAGCTATTATTAGATCTATTTTCCTCTACCTTCTTGGGCCCCACCAGTGGCCGAGAGGTTCTGCTCTCGAAGCTGGTAGACGGGAGGTGCTGGGTTCGATCCCAATCGCGCCCGTCGGCCTAATCGTTCGGAGTTTTCGTGGTTTTCTTCGAGCCGTGGATCTTCCATGCGTTAATACGGATTAGGTTCCCTTAGAAAGACCCCCACGGAGGGCACTCCCCCCGGGCCTATATCCCTCGTGTAGATAATTGGCCGTCAAAAATCAACCCAACCCAACCCTCTACCTTCTTGCGGTTTTGAACAAAAGATTAGGCTGATATTTACAATGGATAAAGATACACGAGATGGGATGCAGGAGATGGTGAGGGATAACAGATAACAACAGCCTACTGACTTGCAATTAAGAGCGGTAGCCACATTGACGGCTTACTCGCTTTTTCTGACAAACAATCTTTGATACACGGGCCCTGTAGGGAGATAAAATTAAGAAACAGCTGTTTCAGTCTAGGGGAAATGTACATTTTACCTTGAAAAAGGTCGGGTAGAAGATTTTTTTTTATTCTGACTTGTTTATAATGATGTCAACATGTAAAAACGAAGTTTTCTAGTAGCCAAAAGACAACAAAATTTTGGTACCCTTTTTTTATTTTTTTGAAATATCTCATGACCCGTTGCCGTAGCATATTATTTGTCAGCTAAAATATTAAAGAAGACAAAATTCTCTACAATTTTCATATTTACAACTTTTTTATACACCCAGTAGCAAGCGCAGTATCCCATTTCAAAAATGAGACATTTTTTTCAATTTTCATAAAAACCGTAAAAAACGTTGTTTTACCACCGTTATTCAAATGTCCGCCAGGCATTTAAACGCGTATGTCGCCTTCTAAAAATTGGTAGCAGTAAATGATCTTATTTGCACACGTCTTTATTTTCATATCAACAGACATTTTATATTCAGTAAATTTATATAATATTAAATGTAGGACAGAGTGTACTAGATGAATGAGACAATTCTCATATTTAGACAGTAATTTTAAGTGTATACAATGTTAACTTCAAAGCATTGTTTAAAAGAATACTTCAATATTTAGTAACTTATTGGCACGATAGATTCAATTAAGAAAGAATTTTTGTTTAATTTCAATAATTTTTAGAATTTTTATAATGCATACATATTTTTACACGTATCAATGGGATAGAAATGAAAATTAGCGAGAAACATATTTTATTCCACACTACAATGGTATATTTTATTTACCAATTTTTTATAACATACGTTTTAATGTTTTAAAGATAGCAAACATTGGATTGTAGTTCCACATAAAAAGGGGTGCTCCAAAAATAAATATATTTTATGTAAGAAATACTTTTACCTTATAAAATAGCTGCAATAAAAATGACAACAGATTATTTCACTAATGTTATGCATTTATCTCTTGTAAAATTAAAAATTCTGTCAATAAAACATTTGAGATCACTAGTTTCATAAAAATATTTAAGAGATTAGTTATAAAAAATATTGTCAAATTCTCCTCCCCCCCTCCCCCCACTTATATCAATAAATATAACAAGAGATTATATCATTTTAGCATCCAAAAATATATAAAACTTTAAGATTAACTATTAATTGCTGTAAAGATAAACAGAAAAACTTACTTCGGTTGTTGAAAAATATACTTTTTGGAATATTCTAGTCTTCTGTAATATGTACTGTTTTGAAACTATATCTGTTTAATGATCTCAGTGATACCATTTGTCAAATGAAATACCAATTTATTTATGATTGTAGACCATATAAAAAATTTTATTTTCGCATTAATCACCTGTTTCATTCAGAATTCTTGCTTGAATTTCAATATATATATATATATATATATAGGGTTCCGCACTTAAAAAATAAAAACGGAACCATTATAAGATCAGTCCTGTGTCTGTCTGTCTGTCTGTCACAGCCATTTTACTCGTAAACTATGTACCGTAGAAAGTTCAAATTAGGGGAAGTAATAACGACTATTGACCCACAAATTTTCAGATTATTAAACATTCATAAATATATTTAGTAAAAATGCAGAGGGGCCAATTAAGCTACTTGAAAAAAAAATTCTTTGTGTATCGTGTGAAAGCTTTCGTAACGCTGAACTCAAAAGTGCATTCCTTTTAATTTTAGGTATTATATTTTCAAAGATATCGTTGAAAATGTAGCGCAAAAATATGTCCCCCCCCCCCCCATCTAATTCCGAATCTACTGAAACTAAAATTATGAAAACATTATAGGTAGTAGATGTTACTCTAAACCTTGCAGGAAAATTATAGCGATGACCCTAGGTCACATAGTTTTTGAGAAAATCGCATTTTTCTGTTACACACAAATTTCGATTTACGGGTATTCAGCAAAAGTGTTGAGCAGCGCTAGAGGTACCTATCGTAGCAGAAGTATAAAAGCATTCACTGCAAATAGAAGCGTCTTAAATTTAGACACATATGTGACTGAAAAAGAATTTTAGACACTTAAGTGTCTTAATCTGAAAATTCAGACATTATAGATGTCTTAATTTAAGATACATAAGTGTCTTACTATGACCATGGTGTAAACGAACTGAGAATAATGTCTAAAATATCCGCAAACGTCTTATTTTAAGACACTTCATTGCTTTAAACGTGTCTTAATTTAAGACGTTTTGATTCTTCCGACGCAATAACCACCAGGGGGCACTAGCACTCCCAGTTGCGCATGCGTTTTAGATGTCTTCGTTCGAAGTGGTATACGTTGTAATTCAAACAAAGTTTGTTTTTATGTACGCGTGTATTTTAATTCGTCTTTTGCGAAATGTGAAGTACTGTGATTTTAATTCGTATTAACTTGGATTATTTATTTATTGAATACATACATCTGACGTGTGTGCTCGACATCAAATGTCTCTTAGAAGCTGTCGTCGATACAAGGGCTGGATAGACACAGAACAGAAGTAGACGACGGTTGAAGATTACACCCGGAAATTCTACAAAGCGTGTGCAATGGGCTTAGTGTTAACTCGTATCAATTTATATCAATAATATTGTGTTATTCATCTTCGTCCTGTCGAAGCTGGCAAAAAAAAAAGAAACTTTTGTCTGGCGGGTCCTGTTTTTAGGATGAAACATCTCATTCTTTAAATATGGCTAGCCGGATGTATTATGGGATTACCTTTTAAACTGATGAAAGTCTTTCTCCCTCACTGTGGTTGTGGTAGTTTTTAAAATTTCAAATCGAGGAATATTTCTTACCTCTTGCAAACAGCGATAAGTAAGTGTTATAATTTCTTTATAGTACTAAAATTATTGTCTTTTATGATTTTATTTATTGTACTAAACAAAATCTTACATGAAATTTAATTAGTTTTGAATCTTTTTGCAAAAAAACACTAATTCTAGAAGTATATATTTTTAAATTTATGACGTTGTCTTTTATTACAAATTATGTATTGTTTATTCTCATCTTTTTTTCTCAAATTTAAAGTAATAACATCACTAAAAAACAGACATATTTAAAAGTTAAGTTCATTCTCTTGTTTTGTTTTGTTTTCAATATGGCAGTTCTTAGTTTCAATTTCAATGGCTAATGCTTATCTCATACTCGACCACAAGGAAATAGAAAAAAAAAAACTTTGAAAGATCTCCTAAAGTTTTCTTACTTCCTAGCTAGGGATTACATTCCCGGGATCCCGCTTTAATTTTAACCCCGAAAATCCCGGAACTTTTACTGGAAAATTCCGGGATTTTCAGGATTGCCTTTTTTTTTTTTTTTTTCCATTGAACAATATTCAGCTGAAATTAAAAAAATATATTTATAAACTTTCGCTTTTGGAAAAAAAAAATCAATTGATTTTCATGAAATTTATATATAATTGAAAATGAATGTTTATCTCAAGTATTTCTTAGATATATTTCTAAAGCTATTAAATCTTTTAATGTGTGAAAGCTTTTGATTTGGAAACATAGAAGTAAGCCAGTCATGAAAAATGAAATCATTTGTTTATTTAGATTTCGCTCCATGCGTTGATTCGAAGGTCATTTTCCAATTAGACTTTACTGATAAGCATCGCAAGTTTGTATCATAGTGATATCATGTGCTAACTTTTTTTTTTTTTTTTTTGGCTTTATTTTGCTTTAAAGATGTTTTGTTTAGTACCTCATAGGAATGATAACAATAAGCCCATGTGGCAACATAAATTTTTAAAAAATCTAAATTTTAAATGATAAGGATTTTTATTTTTTTCGGGGAGGGGGGGGGGGATTTTGTATGAAATTTTCGTAAAGTTGATACCTTAAATCTTGCACTGATTATAATGAAAGTTTTGAACTTTTAGAGTAGGACAAGATTAAAAAACACAAAATATAAATAAACAAAATACCGAAGTAATTTTTTTCTCGATATTAACCCTTTGCACTCGAGGACTCCGGAGCGGAGCCATTTAAAATTTGTCTTCAAACTCGAGGTCTCCGATACGGAGACAATGCAAATAATTTTGTGATACCATGTAATCTTTACTTTTCTAGACAGGTTTCACAAAATTATTTGCATTGTCTCCGTAGCGGAGCCCTCGAGTTTGAAGACAAATTTTAAATGGCTCCGCTCCGGAACCTTCGAGTGCAAAGGGTAAAGTAGAATATTTATTTATTTATTCATAGTTAAATAGCTGTTGTGATTATCATCTGATATATATGTAAAATTGCCTATGTGGCAATATAAATTTTTAAAAAATCTATTTTTAAATTATACGAAGTAGAGTAGGACAAGATTATTAGAAATATATATATTTATCCATGTACTTTAAAAGCCCTCAATAGCCCTTGCCGCTGAATTTGTCCGATAATCGGAGATGTCTGCTTTTGTGAGGTAAAAATATACAAATATGTATGCCATGCGGATTAAAAAAGCATTCGCTAAATAGATGTTTCAGAATAGCTATTCAGGAATGTCCATTAACCTCCACAACGGATACTCCCGAATACCGGACATCTCAATTAAGATAACAATAATGCAGGGTTCCATTTTTTGTAAAAGAACTTTTTGATTAAAGAATGGGCATACTGGGCCATGCCCCGCCCCCCCTACGATTTTAGTGCCCACAAATTTGATGTGCAATATTTGTAAAGTTTATATTTTAAATCTGTTTCGAAATTCCACTAATTATAATCAATATTTTGAACTTTTAAAGTAAAATAAGATTAAAAATAAAACAAATTAAAAAAAAAATCTAATATTTAGATAAATATTTTTTTGTTTTAATCTTGTTCTACTCCTGAAGTTCAAAATATTGATTATAATCAGCAAAATGTCGTAAAAGATTTAAATTATCAGCTTAACAAAAATTGCGTACCAAAATTGGGAGCACCAGAAAAATCAGGTTGTAGGGGGGGGGGGGGGGGCAGGACCCCAGCCAAATATTTTTCCAGGATTCAACGTGGTCAAACATGGCTACGTATGATGCTTACAAAAAAAATGGATGCTATTAAGACGTTTGAAGTGTCTGAAATTCAGACACGAAAAGTGTCTGAAAAAATTCAGACATTTTAAAATGTCTGAAAACTGAACACTCCGTTTCAGACACTCAAGTGTTTGAATTTCAGACATTTTAATTTACAGTGTTGTTGATAATGATTTTCTAAAAAAAAAAAAAAAAAAATCGTCAGTAATCAGCCGAGATATTAACCCTTAAAGATGCGGAAAGTTTGGACATACATAATGACATGGGCGGCGTACTCTATGCCTAGTTAACAACTTTTAATGTTATATATGTGTAATGTAATGTAGAGTAGCAGTATAAAAGCAATAAACGTCAAATTGTTAAAAACAGCCTAATTTCAGGGGTCTCAGGACTCTTAAAATTGGAAAAAATGAAAAAAAAAAAGACCATTTGCAACATGTAATGTCTTAAAATGTATATGATTTTAAAACACAATTTTTATTGGGATGAAAGATATAAGTATGTTCTTTCATTTCACGTGTATTTAAAAAATTACAAGATGCAGAATTAGTATTTATGGCGGGCTCGCAACTGTTAGACATTTGTTGAGCAGAATATTGGTATAACATCTTACGCGCAGGATTACAAAATAAATATTGCAACTAGAATGAAAATTTTGGTACCTACTTGTACACCAGACTGTAATAATTACCCGGAACTTAAATAAATTTGTATTTAAAGCATTTTTATGTTTTTAATGCAAGTTGTATTGAGCTAATACAAAATTTTGAAATTTTCAACAGTATAATGACCTAAAAAAATATTTTTTTGAACAATACAAGGGAAATTTTAGGTTCAGTTTACACAAGCTAATATGAAATATGTGTTTTGAAAATTTCATGAAAAAATATTCAGAAGTTTTTGCGGTATCCTGCGCGTTATGCCCTAAAACGTCATTTGGAGAAAAATGACTTCAAAGTTTCGGAAAAGACCGCTTGAGCTATTGAGCTGTAACAGTTCTAAAAGCCGTAACTTCTGTTCTAATGGGAATTTCAAGGAAACAATTATATCAAAATGTTCAGAAACGATAGGAGTTTAACATCTAAAAAAATTAAATTTCTAATATTTTGAAGCTTTAAGAGTCCTGAGACCGCTTAATTAGAATGAATCACATAATACTATGGGATTCGCGACTAGTTTACATTGAGTGGATCTCTCAATACGCCTCGAGTGACTTTAAAAGTTAATTAAAAACCTATATGGAAAGACGCTGCACGGACCAAGGGGGCGTTGCAACTTTGCGACCTCCTTTCGAAGCGGACAGTGCCAAATTTAAATTTTGAGCAAAGGTTTTGTTTTAGCTACACTGTAGAAAGAAAGGTTATTACTACACTGAATATAGTTTTATAAAATGCCAAATGAAGTTTAAATATGCACTGCTTTTATTTTCAGTACCAAATTAAGTTCATCATAAGCAGATTAGGATAATATTAAAAAATGAGTTATACAGAATAGTTATATTTGATATTATTTATGTTCCCTATCTCTTTGAACTTTCATGGTATATCCATTTACACTTTTCTAGTATATACAGTTATATCCAACCCTACGTTGTATAGTTTTTATAAAGTCTTAGTATTCTTTTAGCAACTTTTTTTCTTAATAACAGAAATAAAAAACTAATTTAAAACAAAAAAATAAATTTTGGCGAATTCGACAACTAATGCCAAAACTGGAACTAGATCGATTCACTGTGTAAATTTTCACACAAAAAATTATTATTCACACCAGAAGATTTCATTTGATATAAAGCACTATAGTAAAATTAAAATGTTAGTCACAAATTCTCGAACAAACTTGATTAAAATTAAGTGATGTATATTATATCTTTGATATCGATATACACAATTTATAATAGCACTGTAACTATGGCAATTCAAAGAAAGATTTTGTACCTTTAGTTTTGGGAGAGGTTTAGAACCACATAACTTGCTAAAATGAACATCTAACTTTTTTTTTCACAATTCCTAATATAATCGAGTAATTCCTCACCTCGATTTTATCAGTTCGATTCATTATCTCAAATTGTGCGGAAAAACAATCGTACATAGTTCCTTCGCACTTTGACAGAAAAACGTATTTTACATTAGATTACAAACGTACACCGTTCGATTACATTCACTGACGTCAAAGCGGTTTAATAACAGTGAAATTTGAATATGATATACAAACTGCAGCATGACTGGAGAGGGAAAAAACTACTTTAGGCGGTTTTCAAAATTTTTCTTCTCAACAGTACATAACTTTGTCGCATTTTCCGACTAATTTTTAAACGTAAAGGTATAAAATTGGCAAACGATTTGGAATCGAAATGAGTTTTCTACTTTTTTTATAAATAAATCGCTTATAGAGTTATAAACCAGTTTGGTCACGTGCTAACTGCTTTTTCTCTTTTTTCACGATGTCATGTGGGGAAATTAGGTTCAAAACGTTTCGACAGTATTTTCTGAGAAACTTTGACAGTATTTTCCGAAAGATCTTTTGCGTTAATCAAACAGTGTAAAACATCTTGAATTGCAGGACTGAATTACAACACCTGCCAATTTCATGCGTTTCCGAACAACAAATGAATAAAAAAAGGTATCTGAAAGTAGCCTCTTGGGATTTCAGAAGCGCCTTAAATGGTGACAAGTTGTTTTGCGGAGTCAAATATATTTTAGCTATTGCATGACATATTAAAAATAAATTATATTTATATACACATAGTAACAGAACAAAACACTTAGCATTAAATTTCGATGAGGGTTTTTATTGTGTGTATATATAAATTATTTAAAAAACACATTAACAATCAAGAAAGGGAAGTGGAATGCTTGAGCCTGCTGTTGTTTTGAATAAAAACAGCAAACATCCAAATGGATACAATGACGCAAAAGAACCATTTGCATAAATTTTACTTACAATTTTGGATAGCGTGGCACAAAAGGTAAATCAATTTATCTAAATAAATACATTTCAATGCATAATATAGGTTTATATTTAACAGCAAATTGGAAAATTAAAATTATTGTTTAGATGCATGTGTAAATATATTTAAAAAAACAAAAATAATTTAAATTGAATGTTAAAACAAACCTTTAAAGCCGCATAAAGCGTCACATATATTTTTATATATCTTTTAAAAATCATATTTTTAATTCAAGAGGGATGTGGATGAAAAGGCATCAGCGAAAAATTTTTATACATCTTTTCATGTTGAACATAATTTTTGCACATGCGATTATATAAATAATGCATATATATATATATATTAATTAATAGCATAGCGTCACTCAAAATTTGATATCATTATTTTTAAATTCCATATTTAAAATATTTAGAGCCATAAGATAAAGTGCTGCGTCACAAACTTTTAACCCGTTAAGGGCTTTTGAATAGATTTTACTTTTACCAGTGAATTTCATTCAGTAATCCCCTATTTTTACAAAACGTCTATAAGAGTTTCTTTTTTCTAGGGTGGAAGGGGGGAATTATGAGTCGGCAAATAACAAATATTTTATTATAATCATAATTGTCGGGCACCTTCTTTGTTAGAACTCCTATGATTACCCCTCACTTTAAGTATAAAAGGCACCCGCTGTCTACGGGCGGCGTAATAAAATGAGTGTCGGTGGTTCAGTTTATCTCATACAATTAGGAACGGTTTTGATTTAAAAGTGTGAATGATTTCTGTGAGAAATTATCTCTGGATATATTGAAAAACTCGACATTTCTAATCTAAGTTAGATGCAAATGACCATATGAAAAAAAAATTGTAATTTAATAGATTACAACAACCATTTGGATTTTTTTTTTTTTTTTTACCTAATATTTACTTGGTTTTCATTTTGGGGCATTTCGACAAGAGAAGCCAAGAAAGATAAGAGGTTAAAAATCGAAAGCAGTTCCACCGAATAATCCACAGATCGCGACAAATCACCTTCGTAACAAAATTTAACCGAAAAATCTAAATTTCGTCCACCAAATTCCGTCGCATCCTCTTCAACAACATATCGCAAAGATCAAACTTCAGACGACCAAAACCTTCATCGATAAACTCTCCAAGTCCCGTTTCGAGAAGAAAAACAGTTTACAAATCGAAAGCAGTTCCACCGAATCATCCACAGACTAAGACAAATTACCTACGTTGAGCTCAATTTTTCCAGGTTAGAATCGACCGATTGTAAAATGCCGTGGCTAGTGGAATGGATCCCTTCGAGACATGGCCTTTTACTATCAATGGATTAAACATTAGATTGTTTCCTTTTTCGCGTTCGTCTTTTATTCTGTAATCGATTTTCATAGGCTACATAATAAGTTGAAGACCTCGATTTTTATGGCCTACACAATCAGTTGAAGACATCGATTTTTGCTTTGCAAGACGATTTTCATTTCGGCGTCGTTCTTTGGCTTTGGATTTTTCCATATCTGATAATTCGCGCCTACCCATTTTATAACTTTTTCAATTTTTAACGATTTCATGCATTTCGATTACCTATTCAAACAATTTTTAAAGATTTTATGCCTTTCGATTACCTATTCAAATAAAAATTCTTCTAAAAATAAAGAACATCGTTGAATTTCGTTAAAAAAATTAAAATGCGAGCATCATTTGGCCCCATCCTCGACCGAAAACAAAAACCATTTCCAAATGGTTAAAAAAGAAGAAAAATCGGACGGTTCAGAAATCTAAACTGGTTACTTTTTTGATGCGTTCATTTTTAAGTTTAAATTTACGAAATTTTACGGTATATTTATTTAGAAAGAAAGCGATCGAATAGCAAAGGTACTTTCAGAAACTGCTGTTAAAGTTAGCATTTTAAGCTAATTTTTGAAACAAACAAACAAACAAACAAACAAAAAAAAGCCATCAATTACTTGATGTTATATTAAACTAGGGGGCTCTGCCCCCTGCAAGCTACGCTCGCCAACCCGCGTTCAGACACCGCAGAATCTAAAAACACGCTAATCTGATGGGTTTTAAAAACATTATAGAAGATTGAATTATACTGAAAAAAGCTGTGCAGATCTCCCTGTAAACGGGTTTTCATTCAATTTCCTTTGATTTCAAAAATTTAAGGCCGAATCAGTTGCTGTTAAGACATCCAATGGTTGCTTTTGTTTTTGATTAAAGAGGATCAGTTAAACATTTGAAAAGAAGCTAAAATAAAATAAATTAAGTATACAGAGTCTTTGTCTCCTGGTATTTTAAAACAATCTCTATAACAATAGCCTAAGTCATGTCACTATCATCAACAGTTCCAGGCGGACAACTTCGCTTTTTATACTCTAAATGCCATTTTGGTACTTTAATGCTAACCAGGCACAGATGATAAGTCTCCAAATATTATTCTATCGCCATCATTTCATCTATATTATAATAGTTCAAGTCATCAACTGCCATAAACAAATACGGTCTGATCCCTTCGCCGTTCATATGAAAGTTTGGCACAGATGTCATATACGTCCCATATTGGCGCGATTTTTTAACGACGCCAATTTGGGGAACGCATCAACAGCATAAACAAGAACATCCGGTTTACCAAATCAAGCAAAATAATGATATTTTGGCGCCAGTTAAGTGCCCGTTCCGTATATGACATTGGCGTCAGACAAAAATCGCGCCAATATGGGACCGTAAGTTTACCATTTTGATTAAAAAAAATCAAATATTTTTTTTTTTCGAATAAAACTACATAAAATTTGCCATGGTTGCAAAGAATTCTTGGTACTGTTACGCTAGCCGGATGCAAATCTCGCCAATAGTTTTTTTTCAAGTCGCCAGTTAGCTTTTTTTTTTTTTTTTCTTTTGAGTGGTAATATTTGGCCAGATGTCATACAGCAAGTTTGGCGTGATTTTTTTTGTTTGTTTGTTTACGAAAATTTGGCGAAAAAGTCGTTTTTAAATACCACTTACATATGCATTTTTGGTATTACTTAGTTATCCCGTCGAACAAAAATCTATCGCCAAACTATGAGATTAAATGCCAATAATGGTTGATCGTAAATGTCACATTTACTTGACTTAAGCAAGTTACACGTGTTTACGTCATCAAGTGATTTTTATTTCGACTTTTTATTTGCATATTTATTAATGTTATCTTAATTTATTTGACCTTTCGTTATTTAAAATAAAAATCATGTCAATTTGTATAATTTGGCGATCTATATAATTTGGCGAAATTGGCCGACGGAATAACTAAGTAGTATTTTTTAATTATTTTCTATTATTTTCTAAAGGTAATGTAAAAAAAACAATTAATAATTATAGAACAAAATATTTTATATAATTTATAAAAAGAAATAAAAGTAAATAAACATTTATTATCAAATAAACAACAATAGCCGGGTTACCATGTCAACCTTTTCTGAAATATGAAAAAAAAAATATCTGTTTGATTAAAATTTGAGTTGCCATCATTAGAAAAACGTATGTAAAATTAGAAAAAAAATTAATATTTCAAAAACTAATTCGAATTTAAAAATTCTAATACCAGTTTTGCGATCTGTGGATCAATGCTGATTTTTTGTTTTAATTTCTGCGCAAATTATTCCATATTTTAGGAGAAATCACTTGAAACATAATCAGTTGTTTAATCAGTCGAATCATATATCCGTTTCATAAATTCGTTTCATTAGGATTTTATATATATAAGGTAGATTCAAAGAGCTGCCAGGGATTTTTGGACCACTCTGTATTAGCGTGCATACCCCACCAGTGTAAAAATATATTTCTTCAAATGAATCGAGTGCACATCAGAAAACTTGAGTGAAATTAAACGCTTAACGTTATTATTTTTATTATTAATTATTATTATTATTATTACTGATTGTTTATGTCATAAAAAGTTTTTAATTATTAATATATTGCTTTTTTGTTTTTAACAGAATAATTCTAGAAAAATAATCGTATAAAGAGGGATGTAAGTCGCCGTTGTAGAGACTTTCTCGCTAAAAGATAGCTCTACGTTATTTGATGAAAATCGTTGAAAATAAAATATTTTGAAGATGTTTATTTTATTTCGTTTTTGTTGAATTTCTAAAAAAAATGTTGGATCAATTTTGATGAAATTTAAAAGGTACTAATTCAAGAGTATTCCCTTCAATTAATGAATAATTTAAAAAAAATCACATGTATCGAAAGTCTAGTTTCGGAATAATCGGTAAATATATAGAACAAAATACATATACATTAAATTGAAAACCCCTCGTTTTTTGTGCCAGTTAAAAAAAATAACTAAGGAATTATTCACGCAATCTTCATTATGGTTTCCATAAATAAATATTATCTGATTTGAATCAGATTGTTGTTGAATAAATTATTTACAAATAATGCTAGAATTCAACTAATTATTAATATTCTGAAACAGGCAATATACAATTGCATAACTTTGAAATAAAACATGCTTAATTTAGTTTTATGCGAGGATAAAATTATGGTTGTTCTCAAGTTCCTCGTTCAACAGCTGAAGTTTTCTGGTTACATTTTCTGAATCGTTTTTAGTTAGGCAAAAACTTGGTAGGGCTGTCTATCGGCGGGATTTGGAATCGAATGCAGCTCTTCATTTTTTGATAAATAAATTACCTATTGATTTATAAGCAATTTTTGTCACGTGACAATACGTTTTCTTGTTTTCCGCAGTGTGACGAGTAGAAATTCTGTTTAAAACGTCAAGTTTGACAGCATTTTCTGAAATATTTTTGCCTTTACTAAAAAGTGGAAAACTACATTAGAGTACATCATTTTTGAATAAGAACATTTGCCAATTTCATACGTTTTAGAACAAACGTGAATTCAGAAATGCGTCAGAAAGGAGCATCTTTGAATTTGAAAACAGCCGTAAATCTTTAACTTTTTTTCTTTACTATACAATTAATAAATAAAAATCTCTAAGTTTTGTTTGATAAATCATATTACAAAATGCTACAAAATTCACTGTCTTTTTATTAGAATGGCAATATATATATCAGCATTTGATTATTGTCCATATGAAGTTACGTACGTAATTTATCTAGTGTGTTAGTGTGAAGTAACAGAATAATAATGCTACATTTAACATTTTAACGATAAAAATTAATCAAAACTCAAAATTAGCTATACTGAACTAGAAAAATAATTTAGGGAAATTTTTCTTTCTCTATCATGCCTCACAAACAAGAAATATCTTCCACTAATACTCTCATAGTTGCAGAAGATAATCTCCATTCGTAAAAGTATCATTCAATTTTCCGAAACCTGCTAATATTTGTAAAACAGGGCACATTACCATGTTTTTAAAAGCTGCGAAGTCTGAACGGGGTTTGGCGAGCAAGAGCTCGCAGGGCGCAGGGCCCCTCTACCTTACTATAAAATTTTCCCTAAAATATGTTTGCAGTATTCTTTAGAAGAATCGTTAATTGTGTGTTTTGTAAAATTGGATATTCTGTAGAAATTGAGTGGGCCGGATGGGATTTGATTTAATTAATTTCGCCACGGGCCACGCCGGGTCAAGGCCGACCTTTTAATTTTTACACTGGGACGGAATCGGGCTGGAAATTCCTGCCCGTTCATAACTCTAGTGTCCTATCCTGCACGAACTCTGAATCCCCTTTCTTCTGACGTAAAAATGACGTATAGGGGCTTGTATCATGGGGTCGTATATCAGGAATTCTCGACAAAATAAAATGTTCTACTACTGGATTTGTGCCCCTGATTTAAGTCCCCATCTACTGTGACGTCAACAAAATGACGTATGGGGATACATATCATGGGGATGTTAATCAGGATTTCGTCGAAAGTAAAATTCTCCAGCACTGGATTTGTGCCCCCAATTTTTGTGACGTCAAAATGACGTATGGGGACTTAAATCATGGGGATATTAATCAGGTTCTCAATAAAAGGAAAATTCTCTATTACTGGATATGTGTCCCCTTCTGATATGGGGGCATATATCATGGGGACATTAATCAGGATTTCGTCAAAAGTGAAATGTTCGAGCACTGGATTTGTACCCCCCATTTTTGGTGACGTCAAAATGACGTATGGGGACATAAATCATGGGGTTGTTAGTCAGGCTCTCAACGAAATGAAATTTTTCTGGAATTGGATTTGTGTCCCTTTCAGATATGGGGACATATATCATGGGACATTAATCAGGATTTAGTCAAAAGTAAAATGATCGAGCACTGGATTTATATCCCATTTCTTGTGACGTCAAAATGACGTATGGGGGCATATATCATGGGAACATTAATCAGCGTCCCCTTCTGCAAACACCATACGTTTGAGCGTCCATGGGTATCATTTGAGCGATGAAAAATTTTATTAGAGCGAATATATTTTTACTGTTATTTAGCTTTCTTTTTGCCAAGGCTCTGAAATCTCAGCTTTTATACAACCCCTTAAAATAAGTATTTTGAAATTCTGAATGCACCATACATTTGAGCTTTCAAAATACTATTTTGAGCGATAAAAATTTCTCTTTGAACGACCGTATTTTTAAAGATATTATACTTTCTTTCTCCCAGGGGCTCAAATCACAGGTTTTATAAAGCCCCTTAAAATAAGTATTGTGAAATTCTGAAAACTCCATACGTTTGAGCATCCTAGAGTATCATTTGAGCGATGAAAAATTTTATTAGAGCGAATGTATTTTTACTGTTATTTAGCTTTCTTTTTCCCAAGGGACTCAAATCACAGGTTGTATACAGCTCCTTAAAATCAGTAATGTGAAATTCTGAAAACACCATACGTTTGATCGTCCAAGAGTATCATTTGAGCGATGAAAAATTTTATTAGAGCGAATATATTTTTACTGTTATTTAGCTTTTTTAACACTTTCCAACAAAGTTGAAAAGTGTTTATGACTTCGGTTTGTCTGGCCATCAGGACGTCTGTCCACGCTCTAACTCTCGTAAATATGCTCGGATCGTTCTCAAATTTTTGGATGTTAGTGACCTCTACCATAGCACGTTCTCTATTACAAATGAAGTTCGTAGCATGTTTAGTTCATTTACAGGGACAGTCAAAGCTTTCCGTTACATTACGGCCAATGTTAAAAAATCGTTTAAAATTATTTTTAATGGTGTTACACTCTTTCAAACCTAGTAAAATTGATATTCACTTATGAAGTCCACTAAAATATGCATTCTGTTGAATATGCGGTGCAAAGAATTGTTATTGTTCATTTACAGGGCCACACAAAATAATTCCGTTCATAATGGTATAGGGGAAATTGTTTGCGGTGTATTTGAAAAGATTTCAGATACTATATTGTATCCGAATTACTGTATATTAGTAATGATTGCTCGAAATGCATTTTTAATCATGATATGAGCTTTTTTAGGATTTCGTTTATCTGACGAAACACTATTCGTCTCGTTCCTCTGACTGTTTGTCCGTCGGTTACAGAGCCCGTTCTCAGAAACTATACATGTTGGAAACTTGAAAATTTGCATACTTATAGCTGAACACAACACATCATACGACAAATCATAAAATTTTGAAAAAGTTGTACATTTAACCCTTTGGACTCCCACATGTGTATTTTAAACAATTCTTTCTAAGTGAGCCCTAATTAGGTTGGAGGCATGGAAATTGCCATACTTATAGCTGAACACCACATATCATACGATAAATAATAAAATTTTGAAAAAATCGTACATTTAACCCTTTGGGCTCCCACATGCGCATTTTAAGCAATTCTTTCTAACTGAGCCCCTTGTTAAATTGGAGATTTGAAATTTTGCATACTTAAAGCAGAACACCGAGGCCAGGCGACAAACCACAAAATCTTGAAAATCTTTTACGTTTAACCCTTTGAGCTACCACATATGTATTTTAAGCAATTCTAAGAGAGCCGCTAATTAAGTTGGCGACATGAATTTTTGCATACGTAAAGCTGAATACCTCAGGCCACACGGTAAATCATAAAAATTTCAAAAAGTCTGATATTATTTACACCTCCGGGCTCTAACTTGTGTATTTTAAGCAATTTTTCTAACCTCCGCCCTTTTCACCCTGGGAGCACTTTTCCAACTTTTGCAGACATCCCTTTGAACATTCTTCCATATTATGCACCATAGCCTACGTATTTTAGTTCCACATTTTACCGCCAAGGGGGGGGGGGGGCTACTTTTCTCGGGTGCTATCGGCCCAATCCCCTTGACTAATATATCTACGAATAGTATATAAAACGGAGTTTCCTTCGGATAGAGGTTTGTTTAGAATAGAGTGCGCCCCTGGATGCGAAATGTGGAACTATCAGATATTTCAAAAGGATAAAGTGTTTTGAAAGGAATATTAAACGAAACCCTCGGTGCGATCTGTGATCACACTTACCTACTTATTCACGATATTTATGCGTACTATAAAATGCGTATAAATGCTATAGTTCATATACAGAGCTACAGAAATTAATTCGTAAAGGTTACCGAGTATGAGCATAAATTACTTAAAGGTGGGTTTTAAAGGACTGAATTTAATGTACTAACAAATATTCGTAGAATATAGATGAAATGATATACAAAGGCCACGCAAAGCGTTGGATACATGGCCGTCCATGGGTGATAATTTGTGGAAATGTAATTTCAGTAGTTTTAAGCGTGTTTTAGTTTGAATTAAATTTTAGCTAAATAATGACATGTAATAAAGGTACTAATTAAATTACAGGGCAGTACAAAAGTATTCAAGTATGTTTCCATCTATTAGTATAAATTGCTGAAAGATGAATTTCAACCTGTTATGCATTTTCTTGCTAAACTAAATTTTCCCATTATATAGTATATATATCAACATACAGATCGAATACAGGGCTGTTCAAAAGAATTGGAATACATATTTGGCTATGGGCGGTAACTACTGAAATCAGATTTTTAAATGTTAACTTAGTTATCTTATTTACCTTATTTCCCTAAGTAACGAAGTTTCGTTAAATCTTTCAAGGAGTGTTGGAAAGTGTTTCCTAATCTATGCTGTACGCATGATTTTTCTTACTTGTTTTTTTATGGAAAGGCTCTGAAATCTCAGCATGTATACAACCACCGCCCCCTGAATACTAGGCCTGAGCGCTGACACAAAAATGGCGGCTGCTGAAGGCGGAATTTTTTTTTAACTTAGGTACGGTCTCTTAAATGTTGACATATTTTGTAAAAGATTTCCCTGACTTATTTAATCTCAGAAAAAGGAAGCTGAAAAATCTTAAAAAAATTATTGGTACGAATATTTAAGGGACCGTACACACGCTGAAGAAAATCCGCCTTCGGCAGTCGCCATTTTTGTGTCAGCGCTCAGGCCTGTATTCAGAGAGCGGTGATACAACCCTTTAAAATAAGTATTTTGAAATTCTGAATGCATCATACTTTTGAGCCTTCAAAATACTATTTTGTGCAATAAAGGTTTCTGTTTGAGCGGCCGAATTTTTATAGATATTACACTTTCTATTTTCCAAGGGGCTCAAATTACAGGTTGTATACAGCTCTTTAAAATAAGTATTTTGAAATTCTGAAAAACCCATACCTTTGAGCGTCCAAGGGTATCATTTGAGCGATGAAAATTTTTATTTGAGCGAATATATTTTTACTGTTATTTAGCTTTCTTTTTGCCAAGGCTATGAAATCTCAACTTGTATACAACCCCTTAAAATAAGTATTTTGAAATTCTGAATATACCATACGTTTGAACCTTCAAAATCCTATTATGAGCGATTAAGATTTCTGTTTGAGCGGAAAAAGAAAAAAGTTTTGCTGTCTTTTCAATCCCTAACCAATTTCTTTATGTACAAGTTGAAAAGTAATTTAAAAAAGTAATCTCTATTGAAGAAGCTCTTTCTGTGCTTAACATTTTAATACCAAATATTTCTTTTTCTTTTATACGTTCTTTTATAATAAATGTTGAGCAGATGTCATTCTTTCATTCTTCTTTAGATCCAATTTGCTATAAATTTATTAGTATTGCAAAAGTAGAAAGAGGAAATAACATATTGGCTACTACTCATTCTTACACCTGCAGAAATTTAATATACTTGTTAAGCTTAATTTATTTAGAAGAATTATTAATTTGATTAGTTAAAGGAAATTATGACATTGCAAATTACATTAGATTTAAATATAATTTTTAAATTAAATGCTTTTTATGCCAGAAAAAAGCTTTCCTTTTACAAACTTTCTGTACTTAATTTTTTACAAGTCTAAGGAAAAGTTTAAGCTTAGAAATTATTTAAAGCTTTCTTTTGTTTTTTCATAAGGCAAAATACCTACAGAAACTTTCCAAATTACGTTCATCTTAGATTTTAGTACATTTTTATTGAAATTTAAACATTGCGAAAATTTATTGTTTTAATCAATGATTTTTTTTTTTAAAATCAGTTGGTTAAAATCACAATTTACTCGCTCATTTAAATCATTTGATTAAAACCATTGACACCCGAGTATTTATATATGTTACGAATTTTTTTTTTAAATTGGATTTGTAATTGGAGGTGTCATTTCCTACAACTAAATAAGCATTTCTTCTTAATAACATTAATATTATGAATGGAGCGTGTAATATATATTTGTGCACTAGGCAGTTTAATAAAGTTTACACTTGTTTTTATTTATAAAATTTTATAAATAACTGTATATTTATAAAAAAGTCAATATTTTTGAAATACTTATTTTAAAAGATATTTTGAATTAATTGAATATTTTATACATTTTTTTATTCTTTTTTATTAAAAAAGTTTTACATTTATTTGTATGTTTAATATAAAATGTATAATTTTTGCTGTTTGGTTAACAATAATATTTAAATAATATATATTTTAGTGTATATGATGATCAATTTATATTTTTAAATTAATTAGTTGTATTAGTTACGTATAGTTGTCAATATATTCATAACATTTAACCACTTACTTTTATTCGTTCTTACTTCTTTTTTGATAAATTTAAACGGAATATAAAGTATTCAAAATTCTGATATAATTACGACCATACAGTTTTAATTTGTTAAATTTGAATGATGATGGTTTTGAATCATGTTTTAAAAGTTTATTTAAAATCACTCTTTCTTTTAGAAATACATTTCGGAATAATATATAAAACATGTATTTAAAAATTATTTTTTATACTGCTGAAATTTTTTTTACTGTTATTTCAAATTTCATGTAAAACTACTGTAAATATTTATTTTTATTTTAAATATCTTCAATTGCAGTTTAAGATTTAGTGAAATTGCGTTACTGTTTCTATCTGATTTGAAATAAGTCGTCCGAGATAGATGCCCGAGGGCTCCAATTTAAAAGAGGACTTGAAAAAAAAAATAATAATTTCTTTATACAGAAATTTAACATGCACCACTG
Source organism: Maratus speciosus (assembly GCA_963932465.1). NCBI lineage: Eukaryota > Metazoa > Arthropoda > Arachnida > Araneae > Salticidae > Maratus > Maratus speciosus. Next base: position 439,761,596 of record OZ010796.1, on the reverse strand, counting down.
TATTCGTATTATGTTCAGTAAAAGGAAAAAGAAAAAAGAAAAAAAATTTTTTGCATTTTTACATTAAAAAGCTTTGTTAGAAATTCAGTTTGATCTTATTTGCTATAATTTGTTAATAAAATATTTGATCACCAATTGTGTATGTTCTTTGTACACTGATGAGTTTATTATAATTTAATGATGAACTGGAAATTGAAATTTATTAATGAACAGATTAAATTACACAAAGTATTCAGAAATTACAAACTTTGTCATTCTAAATTCTAATACGATTGTTCAAAATGATTGTAGTTTCCAATAATTTTTTAATCCACTGGCACTAATTTCTGGATATTAATCTCAAAAGAACTAAATGCTGTGGCTCATGAAAATAATGTCTTATTTAAAGAAAACGCGTATGAAATCTAGCGAGATTAGGAAAAAAATAATGTTTTTTTCTTCATATTATTATACTTAACACGCAGGACCATAGAATAAATGTCTTATCTATTAAGCTGCGACCGCAGCATCCTTCAAACTGTTAGCAATGTCGGCTTCGTTTTTTGTGGCAGGGAATCAACAATGGGTCAGTAGATAATGAGCTCGACTCTACTTGAAGGAAAGGTTCCTCTTTTGCCGGACATCATTCCCTTTCCTGCTAAAATCGTTAAAAATCAAAGACACCGTGTCGCCACAAAAAACGAAGCCGACACTGCTAACAGTTAGAAGGATGGTGCGGTCGCAGCTTTAGTCCTGTTTCAAACACCTGCAAAAGCCATTATCAGCTATCGTTTTTGGCATGATTTTTAAAAATGTCTGGTGTTTCCTGAAATAACAGCTGCGTGACTAAATTTATGGCTCATGCAGGAACTGTTTACCCACTTGGTTCATTCCTTTCTATGTCAAGCTATAGTATATTTTACTCATCTTTGGTAGAAACCGAAAGGGAGAAATTAAAAGGGGATGTATGCAATTTAGCAGGGTGTAAACTTTAGTTCTAAATCCCGATCATGAAAACAAAAGTTTACCGTATTTTATGGAAGAAACGCCGCGGCGTTTACGAGTTTAAAAGTTAAATTTTTCTTCAAGTGCGACGTTTACGTTTTTTTTTTTTCTGCGCACAAAATATTGGGGTAAAATAAAATTCTTTAAAACTGTTTTCAAGTCCCCTGCTCGACAACTTTTAATGAAAATTGTGACATTTACGATGATGTTAAACATACAGCGTAGACTAAGAAATTTTACAACTCTTCTATTTTGATATTGGCGACTCGGATTTTGAGGACTTCGAATAGAAACTAAAGAAAGCATAGAGTAATTGTGACCCACTCATAAAAAGTGTGCCAAGTTTCGGCGACTATTTAAAACAAGTTGGAAATTGCTCGTCAAACGTGGCAAATGAGGTGCGTTCGTACTATAACTAGTTTTATAATTATTTGCACCCCATGTTGTACTGAATGTATAATTTTTTGCACTTCATAAGGTGCATAGTCTGTAACATCATTAAAATGCACTTGCAATATTTTTTTCCCATTCCCCGTAATGTAACGGAAAACTTTTGACTGTCCCTGTAATTATACTATACATCCGATTTTCATAAAATTTGAAATAACTCGACAAAATTTTGAAACAATTATATATTTAAAATTTCAAACTATTCGGAAGGCTGTAACATCATTAAAATGCACTTGCAATAATTTTTTCTTATTGGCCGTAATGTAACGGAAAACTTTTGACTGTCCCTGTAATTAAACTATGCATCCGATTTTTATAAAATTTCAAATGGCTCGCCAAAATTTTGCAACTATTATATATTTAAAATTTCAGACCATTCGGAAGACTGTAACATGATTAAAATGCACTTGCAATAATTTTTCCCATTGGCCGTAATGTAAAGAAAAACTTTTGACTGTCCCTGTAATTAAACTATACATCCGATTTTCATAAAATTTGAAATGGCTCGACAAAATTTTGCAACAATCATATATTTAAAATTTCAGACCATTCGGTTGGGTAGCTTTTGCTCTGTTACATGCGGACAGACAGACAGACAGACGGACGGACGGACGGACTGAACGACGACTATAGGTGCTACGTATTTATATAATTACGAACGTACCTAAAAACGTGAAACGCCTAAGGAGAGGTATTCCCGTCCCGCCTCTGGATGGTTTTAAATACTAACTGACGTCTCCTTAATTTAAAGTTACATAAGTATTAAAAACCCGATTTAAATATTTTAAATAAAATTTTAGACATCTTAATATATTAAAAATGAGGCACCCTATACCGTTCAGAAAACTGATTAAAAGTTAGGTCGATCTACTGTCGACAAAAGTAGCGTTCCCACAGGTGCGGTGTTTACAACGGGTGCGGCGATTACGATAATTTTAAGCTTATTCAGGCCAATATAGAGGAGTGCGGCGTTTGCAACGGTTGCGACGTTTCTTCCATAAAATACGGTAATTCCTTTCCCATTGATATTATGTTCTTAAATTTAAGAGGGGAGGGGGGGGGGGAGTAGAATAGGTTTTTATAGACTGACGGAACTTTTGCATTTGCGTTGACATATTAATGGTTTTATTGCCTATTTCATCATTTAGTATCATTTGAATATACCAGAAACAGTTTTATCCGTCTTATGACTTCTAAAATTTCAATCATAAAATGTGTTTTCTAAGTCTGCATTAATAAGTCAACATTTTAAAATCCAGAAATGAAACGATAGTGTACAAAATAAGGTTAAATCACTTTCAGCTTTTTTCCATTGAGATTTTTTTCTTTCATTTTTAACACTTTCTAACAAAACTTAATATAATTTATGAATACTGTTTGTCTATCTGCCATCAGTCTGTCGATTTGAGCTCTAACTTGCGTAAATATACTGGGATTACAATATCATGCAGTTGATGCATGTTACTGAAGTTTATGGTGGCATGTTCCGAAAATGAAGTGTGTAGAGTTTAAAATTCCATTACAGGTACACAGATACTCAAAAGAATTCGTTACATTGCGGTGTATGCGAAAACGTCAATTCTTAGTGTATTTTAATTATGTTACAAAATTTCAAACGTATTTAAAATAATATACATCACGAGAGGCCCTTAAAAGAGAATATGCAGTTTATTATACAATATAGTGTGCATTGCACTCATCGTTCATTTACAGGCGCACACTACAAAAGAACTCGACTAAAGTTTAACAATAGTAGCTGCAAGTGAGTCCTCTGCTGAGATATGAGTTTTTAAATTTAATTACTTTTTTGCAAATCGCTTGGTAAGCATAAGTTCTGGAACTCTATAAAGGTCTTGAGTACATTTCTGTGTATTGACATAAATTGCTATAGCGGAATTTTCGCTACGTGTTTAAAAGTGTTGTAACAGTATTCCGAATGTGTTAGTAAGAGTCTAATAATCTACGCTGGAAGAATGATTTACTGTTTATGTTCACTTTTCAATCTTTTTTTTTTTTTTTTTTTTTAGTTACATGAGCATAAACCAATCATTATTTCTACTTAAATCTGTTGTGAAATTAAACAGATTATTTAAAAAATATTAGTATGTCTGAAGAGAACTAGAAAATTTTTTTAATAATAATAATAATAATGAGTAATAATAATTCTCATCTTAAAGAAGGCAGAATTATCACCGTAACATAATATTTTTATTCCACAGAGGCGCTCAAATGAATAGCATTTCAATAAAAAAGAAAAGAGCCCAGCTAAACTGATGGCATTGAGCTCACAGGCTATTCACACTAATTGTATATTATACACTTATTTTAAAGAATAATGCTCCTCAAAAAATAAGTGAAGGGGTATTAGCCCCCGTTTCCCCCTTTATACTTAACCAATGAACCTCATAATCTAATCAGGAAAGTTCCTTAACATAATAAACCGGTATACCAAATTTGGAGCAAATCGAATAATCCTGCAAAAACGCCCATTTATCTAAATTAAGGGGGCGGACTAGGCCACCTTTTCCCTCTTTATGCTTAACCAATGAATCCCCAAAACTAATCAAGGAAGCCCCTTAACATAATAAACCGGTATACCAAATTTGGAGCAAATCCAATAATACTGCATGAAAAACCCATTTATCTGAATTAAGGGGGGTGGGGGGACTAACCCCCTTTTCCCCTTTACCCTTAACCAATAAACCCCCAAAAAACTAATCAGGGAAGCGCCTTATGAGAATGAAACAAGAAAAAAAATTGAAGCAAATGGGATGTTTCTATCAAAAGTTATCGCGATACGTACATACAGAACCGGCGGGCACATAAGGTCTCAGGCTTTGATAGCCTGTGAGCTAAAAAGCAAAATAACCTTGTAGTCTAAGAACTAGCAACGTCAAAAAACACGTCATTTTATCAAGGCCGAGGCTAACGAAAAAGACAGGCTACCGTGGTGGGTCAGATTCTTCTTTTTTTTACAGACCGCTGGAGTCACGTGATGCTCGAATGTACCAATGAAGGTGTGCAAAAAGAGCGTCACGTGACTCCAGCGGTCTGTAAAAAAAGAAGAATCGGACCCCCCGCGGTAGCCTATCTTTCTCGTTAGCCTCGATCAAGGCTCATTTTTCTATATGTTTTTCCGATTTATGGTGTAGTACGTTTGCGGGCGGTCAGGCAGTCAGGAGACGTTGCGTTTACCTGCGGGAAAAGGGGATATGCAGGCAAGGGCGCCCATATGGGGGGCAAGGAGGGGCTTGAACCGCCCCCCCCCGTAGATTTTGGTTTTGTCAAACTTTTTTAAAAATATAAATCAGTTGCAAGATAGGAAAATTTTAACTTTATCTTGCAAAGACAAAGCATATAAAACCTGCATCGACAAGATCAGAAGGCACCGGAAAAGTTTTCCGTTTTAGACAGGTTTACGCCTTAGGAAGTATAATTGTTGGGATTCATTTTATCATAAGCATGATTTTTTTTTCTCCTTTTAAAGCTGGATTCTGTTTTTGCGACTTTTTAATTAGTATAGTCTACCCTAACAGCAAGAGATATCGGCTAAATTTCAGCCTGTTATAAGAATTGTCGGCAAATGAACTGTAATCAAATAGAGAGATTAACGCGATGTTTTCTCGACAATAACGGACGATTCCTCAAGTTTTAGGCCAAATGCTAACGTCGGCAGAATATCGAATTGATGTATGAAAGAAATTGATTGGCATATACTGCAAATATAAAATCGGCCGATCCTGTTACGACCAAAATTGAATCATTTTACTGGGAGCGTGACGGTAACTCTACCCCCCGTAGTGAAATGTTTCACGTGACATAAACACACCAATATCTTTCGAGATCTTATCTCCTATTCCCTCCTTATCCTCTATTTACGTTCAAGGACAGACCAGACCCCACTTTTAAGCGAACAAACGAAGGGAATAGGAGTCAAAAATATTTCCGAAGAATTGTTTCTTGGTGAGAACAAATTCCTTATGCACTAATCAATAAACCTTAATCTATTTAAAGTTTGCAGATTCTCCACGATAACTGAACAAGAGACTGTAATCGAAATCTAACAACTTTTTAAAAAAATGTAATTTTCTGTTCTTTTTCTTTTTTTATTTAGTTACGTATAGTCATTCATACTTAAAAATATACTTGGTAAGTATTATAACTTAAACTGATTAATAAATTAAATGAATTAAACTGATATATTTGCTAAATGTTGATAATAAGTCTTGGCTTTTTTTATTTAGATAAATACTAGAAAATATGTTAAATTAAAAACTACAAACTATTTGCTCTAAATGTATTTTTTAAATTATGAATTTAAAAATTCCGAGTAAATAAAGGAATTTCTTTAGAACTTTATTATATAAAATTTTTGAAATTAAGAAAATACCACTCTTGAACTGTAATAAAATGAAAGATGATTGATTGTAATGATACATAAAAAATTTTGAGAAAGTTTGAGATTTTTTTCTAAATTTTATGATTTAAATTGTCTTACAGAGAAGTAAATCTTTTTTGTTCCAGATAATAACAAATCTAAATTTATGAAATTTTTAAAAGTTAAAAAAAAACTGAATAAAGTATTCATTAAAATAATTATTTAGGTTTTGAAAAAATATATTTTTTATAAATGAACCATAATAAAATGAGAAGTGTTAAAGAGTGTGATTTTTACAGTTGAGAAACAATGTTAACTGGGAATAATTTTTATTGTAAGGTGCATATATTGTATAATTTATTTAAATGTTTGAAAGTCCGTTTTAATTCAAATGATATATTTTGCTAAATGGCAATATTTTCCACTATAAAATGCAAAAATATTTACCTATCGCGGATGTAACTAACTAAAATGTAAGATATTTAGTATTGTTTAAAATCAAAACATTGCTCTTAAATGACGTTACAATAAAAATTACAAATAATTACAATTACAATTTAAATAACAATTTTTCTTTCTAAGATGCAAAAATATTTATACATCAATAGTATTAATAATAGGTAAGAACGTAATTTTTACCTTAAAAAATAACTTTGCTTGCTTCTTACGCTAGAAAATTAATTGCAGTTAAAAATTTTATTGTAATTAAGTAAAATGTTTATAGCAAATGCCTTTAACAGATATTTTTAAACTTTAAACAAAAATATTTTTTTTAACTTTTTAATTGGTTATGTAATCGACGTGTAAATATTTTTGCTTATTTTTTTTTTTTTTTTTTGGTAAGAATAATGCCGATTAGCAATATTTATCCTTTGAATTTAAACGAGCTTTCTAACTTTTAAATACTATTTTTGCACCTTTCAAATTTTGCTGTATGATATCGCTAACCAATCGGCAAAGTATCATATGATATTGGAATGTTGTCGGCAAAAGATTACCTAGTGACCAAATGATCGAAAACAAATAGGCAAAAGCTTCAAAACTGATTCAATAATAATCGGGATGCGATGCTCCTTATCTGCTTTGCCGGGCGGACAAAAAGCCTTTCGCGCTGACCTCGGGGATTGAGATCGTTCCGGCGAAACATAGTCAAATTAGGACATTCGGCGGAAGCTCGGCCAGGGATTATTTGCTGCTTGGGTACTTCTTATATAGAGGAAAAACACAAGATAGGAATGAAATTCCATTTTAGACAATTTTTATCGTAGCAGGTGTTACTGAGTGGATTTTTTTCCTACTAGACGGTAACAATTTTTCTGCATAAGGAAGGATTTCTTTATAGACAGGATCCATTTTCACAAGTAAAAGTATTTTCACAATTTTTGCGTAAACAAAACGCTATGAAATCAGAGACAGGTTTAACAATAATCGATCATCAATCCAAAAATTCGAACATAAAAAATATCACGGAAGAATATTGCGAATTTTGGCTAATGGTCGCCGAAAAAAATCAATTTCGCCAATAGTTTGCAGAAAAAAATCCCCAATTTCGTCAAAGGATCGCTGAGAAAGGACGAATTTCGTCAAAAAATCGCGAATAAACGCAAATTAGAAGTCGGAATTTCCAGGTCTGGACGAAAGATATCTCGGCCCGACAAGGCCCGGTGTAAAAATTAAGAGTTTGGCCTGAGCCCGACCTGGCTCGTTTACATTTTTACAGTTCTTGGGCCGGCCCGTATAAAAATCAGTGAAAACAGGTCCGACCCGGCTCAATTTCTACAAAAAGTCCCGTTTTTTCTCGACATACATTTAAGATTCTTTTAATGAATACTACATACAGCATATAGGAATATTTTACAGCATATTTTTAGATTATTATGTGTTCGCAAAACAGAAAACATACAACAGTAATATTAATGATTACTTACAGACTTTTAGTCATCGTCTCTACAGACGTTTCAAAATTCAAATACGGATTCATTAAAAAATTAATGTAGTTTAGAGTAAAGGGTTAAAAACAAAATAACTTTTGAAGCTGTATAATAAAAAGTAGATTTGTGAAACTATTTCTCTCCTTTTTAAGGCTTTTCTCAAATCCAAAGGAGCTACATTTCGACACATTTATGAATTAATTCCTTTTTGGAAGCGCGTAAGATTGGCAGGTATTCTTATTCAGAAACTGTGTGTAAATGTCCTTTTTCCCCCCTTGGATAAAAGCAATATATCTTTCAAAAAATTCTGCCAAAGTTAGCGTTTTCAATCGAATTTCCGGAAGCGATTGTACAGGAAAGGAGAAAAACCTACAGTCACGTGACAAGAATCTCTTATCTCGAAGTAATTTATCAAAAGTGGAAAAAAGCTATTCGATTCCAAATGCCTTCAATAGTCAGGCCTGTCAATTTTATGCCTTTGCAGTTAAAAATGAGTCAGAAAATGTACCGGAAAGTTTTGTATTGTTGGGTAGTAAATATGAGAACCACCTTCAGGTATATTTCCAAAGATACTGTTAACAAAAGATCATTACCGCTATTAATACTTTTACAAAACATAATGTCTGCCCTACAGATCCTGAAAACGATTAAGACCAGTTCCGTCCCGGCACGACTATGTAGGAAAAAAATGCAAGCCTGATCTCGGCCCGGCACAAGTCTGCTGAAACAATTAAACCCGGGATCAGACATCATGTAACTGTACGATGCCGATCTCTACGATAGATAGAGCATGTTACACACTCAGAAATGAATACTCAGATTTCACGAAATTTTCTTTGTTTTTGAAGAAACGGTTTCCTGGAATATGCTCCGAGCGAACATTTCGTCAAATTGATGAAATTACTTTCTTCACTTGTTTGACGATATAAATTTCCTCAAAAGTTTCATCAAAAAAGGGCTGGTGGTGCCATCTATTGAACAGTTTGGAAGCTCCTCTACCAAGGGAAGAAAAAAAAATCACTTCTCGTTTTCCTCGGCGTGATTTCAACCCGCGGACTTTGGGGTGGGAGACACTTGCTCTACCGACCAGGCTATTGGGGACTTATATGAATGTGCTTTTAGACTGATCTAATGAAAGCTGCCGCGTGATTATATTTTTATAAGATAGATTGTAATTTTATCGGTGCTGAAAGTTTTAAGGAAGGCTAATTTATTATTATGTTTTTCTCATGGTCAATGAATAATTATAATATGGCTTGATTAAATCATTTATTAGTGAAATTTTCTTTGCTCAATGAATGGTTAGAATATGGTCTGGTTAATTTGTTGCACACAAATAACGAACTGTGAAGTGCATATTGCGTGAGATTTTATCACGTTGAATAGATGGATAAGATTTTAACACTTTACTGTTTATAAAAGGGAGAGGGATCAATTATGTTTATTTTTAATCTGATTAAAAACAGAATATACTTCTTAAATAAATTTAAAAAAAAGATATCCCGGATCTTTGAAATTTTATTGATTAAATTGTCTTTTTGGATGTTTTTGAACACAGGAAATATATTCTTTTCGAATTAAAACATAACGAACAACAACATAAGTAATAATAATAATAATAATAATAAGCATTCCTAAAAATTTTAACATCTAAAAAAATAACTTATGAAGAAACAATAACTACCTATGTTTCAGTATTTTCTGAAAAGAACTAAAAAGTGCTGTTTTAAAAATAAATTATTACGGGACTAATACAAACAAGCAAATATCTGCTTGATAAAATCGCAGGATTTGAGGAGGTACAGCAACGGTTTCCTTAAAATGCATTGAGTCTGACCGTGATTGAGGAAAAACTTTCGTCAAATATCTGAGAGTTTACCTTTCCTTAAAAGTCACGTGATGGTGATAGGAAATGATCGTCAAAAACGACGAAATACAGCTTGAGGAATGCTAAATCGTCAAAAGTGAGAATTCTATTTCTGAGAGTGTACACTTCTGTATTGATGTTGTTAAATTCGCATCGGCTCGTGACGCAATTTATACTTCTAGAGAAAGTCATTCATTGAAAATGGCTCCTATTTCATCTGCTTCACTTAAATCTTTATATCGGGCCGATAGGCCCGCTTAATTTTTTTTTATCGGCCTGGCCCTGCAGGCCGTTCAATTTGTTTGCCGGCCCGTTTATTTTGTCTGTCGGCTCGGCCCGTTAAAATGTCCTAATTCTGCCGGCCCGGCCCGTTTGAAAGTTTGTCTTCATTTCGTCGGCCGGGCCTCGTGCCAAGGTCAGGCCCGTGCAGACCTCTAACGAAAATTTCGTCAAAGGATTGCAAAAAATCGATTTAGTCAAAGGATCACGGAAAAGGACGAATTTCGTCAAAGGATCGCAAAAACGCAATTTCGTACAACAAACAAGGGGAAAAACACGAATTTCGTCAAAGAATCGCGGAAAAAACGCAAATTTCGTCAAAGGATTGCAAAAAAGGCGAATTTCGTGAAACAATCGTAGAAAACTCATTTTGTCAAAGAATCGTAGAAAAAACGCAATTTTCGTCAAATAATCGCGGAAAGAACGCAAATTTCGTTCAAGAATCACGGAAAAACGCAAATTTTGTCAAAGGATCCCCAAAAAACACGAATTTCGTCAAACAATCGTAGAAAAAACGCAAATTTCGTCAAATAATTGCGAAAAACGCGAAGTTCGTCAAAAGATCGCGAAAAAACGCAAAGTACCTTAAATATTTACTAAAATGCATGATAGCTTTAGAGGAAGGTGAAATTTTTTCTCAGCCCCCCCCCCCCTAAAATTAATCATATGGGCGCCCATGTATGCAGGTCAAAAAACTTCAAAATTACGTCATTTTACCAAGGCTCATTTTTCTATATGTTCTTCCATTTTATGATGTAGTACGTTTGCGGGCGGTGTGGCAGTCGGGAGACGTTGCGTTTACCTGCGGGAGAAGAGGTTATGCAGGTCAAAAAACTTCAAAATTACGTCCTTTTAGCATTATTTTTGTTTATAATATCTGTTTCTACTAACTATTTGTGATATTAATCCATTATTACCAGACGTTACCAATGTCGCCAAGAACCTGCCAGATCCACATTTATAGGTAACATATTACTCTTTGGTTAACAGACAACCTATAATTTATTTGCCAGACACAAATTCGGGTGCAAAGTTAATGCCAGATGGCTTTAAATATGGCAACGAAAGTGCCTGTTTCAAGGGTGTTTTATAGTTTTAAAATTACAATTACATAAATTTACATAAATTACACAAAATTAAACATTTTTTTCGACATACACTATATACATATTATATATATATATATATATATATATACAAAGAAACGATTGTTGCTATGGTAACAATTAAGGGTTGACTCAATCCCTATACTCAAGCCAAATCCCTACAAAAGATGCCATTTCTTGAATCAGGCACTTTCGTTGCCATATTTAAAGCCGTCTGGCATTAACTTTGCAACCGAATTTGTGTCTGGCAAATTAATTATAGGTTTTCTGCTAGATTAAGTTTAATATCTTGTTATTTATAAACTTGATAAAATGACGTAAAGATGACTTATAATTTTTAAACTGTAAAACACTTCAGAAACAGGCATTTTCGTTGCCATATTTAAAGCCGTCCGGCATTAACTTTGCAACCGAATTTGCGTTTGGAAAATTAATTATAGGTTGTTTGTTAACCAAAGAGTAATATGTTACCTATAAATGTGGATCTGGCAGGGACTTAGCGACATTGGTAACGTCTGGTAATGGATTAATATCACAAATAGTAGAAACAGATGTTATGAACAAAAATCATGCTAAAAGGACGCAATTTTGAAGTTTTTTGACCTGCATAACCCCTTCTCCCGCAGGTAAACGCATCGACCTCCGACTGCCAGACCGCCCGCAAACGTACTACACCATAAAACGGAAGAACATATAGAAAAATGAGCCTTGATAAAATGACGTAATTTTGAAGTTTTTTGACCTGCATAACCCCTCTTTTCGCTGGTAAACGCAAAGTCTCCTGACTGCCAGACCGCCCGCAAACGTACTACACCATAAATCGGAAGAACATGCAGAAAAATGAGTCTTGATAAAATCAGATGACGAAAACGTTGCTAGCTCAGACTATTGTATGAGAGGTTGTAAATAAACTTTCAAATTGAGACATGTTACAACAAAGTTTCATATAACTAGATTTAAAAAAAAAAAAACTTTATCTAAACTTTAACTAAATCTTTATGATTTATATGAAAACGATTATGATTAAGATGAAAAAAAATGGTGCTTTAAATATGGGAAACAACTGACGCAAAAACGAAAATTTTTGTGCGTGAAACATGTCCTTTAAACATGTGTTAATTTATGGGGTTATATAGAAGTTTTGAAAAAGGACTACTTAATAACTGAAATTATTCTCATAAAATTAAAATCTTCAACCTTCAAGCGCTCACTTTAGACATCCAAATATATATTATAAAGAAATAATAATTTTAAGATTGATTTTATAAAGAGAGTAATTTTAACTCCGCGAAAAAAAAAATCCTAATAGTAGCTGTAAAAATCTTGTCGTTGGAATAAATATTTTTATAGTTCTAACGTGTACTTTGGACGCACAAACGTATACTGCGTTCGGAATGTCAAAATGATTATTTTAAGGGGTTGACATTGCAGCCGCTTGGCAAAATAAAGCTAAATAGCAGTAAAACTATATCAATACAAAACCCCTTAACGGGTTAAAAGTTTGTGACGCAGCGCTTTATCTTATGCTCTAAGAATTTTAAATATGGAACTTAAAAATAATGATATCAAATTTTGCGTGACACTATGCTAATTATAATCTCTATACATATTTATTTCATCATTTTATTTTGTTAAATTGATGAATTGTTATAATTGATCATTGATGCATTATCATTCATATCTCTCATAAATTCAAAATATGAGTTTTAAAGATGATATCAAAATTTAAGTGACGCCTTGATGTTGCTTAAAACGATTAGTTTTAAAATTCAATTTAAAATTTTCTTTTGGCTAAATATGTACATTTACACATTAATTTATGTAAATAAATTTTTTCGTCATATTATCCATTTGCATACATTTAACTTAGTTTGGATACAATGACGCAAAAAACTATTTACATAAATTTTACTTTTGATTTTTGGATAACGTGGCACAAAAGATAAATCAATTTATTCAAATGAATACATTTCAGTGCATTATATAGATTCAGTGAAAGTAATGTATTCAACAGTGCATTGGAAAATGAAAAGTATTGTTTAGATGTGTAAATGTATTTAGCCAAAAGAAAATTTAAATTGAATTTTAAAACTAATCGTTTTAAGAAACAAAGACGTCACTTAAATTTTAATATCATATCTTTTAAAACTCATATTTTGAATTTATGACAGATATGAATGATAATGCATCAATGAATAAACTTTTATACACCTTTTTAAATTGAACATAATTTTTGCACATGCAATTATAACAAAATAAAATGATGAAATAAATATATATTATAATTAATAGCATAGTGTCACTCAAAATTTGATATCATTATTTTTAAGTTCCATATTTAAAATTCTTAGAGCATAAGATAAAGCGCTGCGTCACAAACTTTTAACCCGTTAAGGGTTTTTGTATTGATATCAGTACTTTTTTTAAGTTAATGATAAAAAACAACAACAACAAAAATTAAAGACCATACAAAGAATTCATAGTCAGGATTTCTATTCACCTTCAATCTCTCCCCCCTACCTCCCCGCAAAAAAGGATGCCTCATATTTCAATTTTAAAGAGCACTGTGCTATGAGATTTTTTTTAACCACTCCTTGGTAAATATGAAAGTAATGTATAACACGCATGTTTAGATGGTATTTCTGTTGGTTTGTTTAAGAGATATAAAAAGCTATGTTAAATTTTACTAAATAAAAAATTTACTGCCTTAAAAAATAGCAAGAAATATTGCTCTTTAAACATACATACATACATATATATGTGGATGTGGCTTGCGGTTCCCAAAACAATCTAAACCACATCCTGACCGCAGTAAGAGGTGCAGCTAAAATCCCATGAGAACTGACAGAGTGGACAAATTCTATAAGACAATAAACCTGATGAGTTAGTAATTCTGAACCGCAGCCTGAGAGCTAAGATTCGATGTAACGTCAGAGTTGTTCTGCGGACTGACCTGGTAAGACGTACCCGGTCAGGCTTCCGAAATATATTGAATGCCGGTAAACTGCCGTAAGAAATTCCCCCTCATCCCCCTAAGTCCTGTATATAGTTAATGTGCTCTGTAAATATAATCTATGCTTTAATCAAGACATTAAAACGTGATTATTTCTATACTACGACTGTTCAATCAGAAGCCTTTATCACCAAAGTTCGACCACAGTCAATCCCACCTATTCCACACACACATTATATAAACTTCCACCCTCCTTCTTTAAAGCTCTTTATTTGCAATAATAGTAAATCATATAAAATAATCTCCTGAGCCCCAAAAATTTCACTTCTCTCTACTCACCCCATCTCTCCAGTTTACCTAAATAATTAAAAATTTTCAAACTTTCGTTTGAAAGAAAAAAAAACCGAAATATTTGTTGCTCCCTAACATAAATAAATAAATTAAGCCCTAACTTCCCAAATGTACATTTCTCCTCTCCTCTCTCCCCCTACTGCCCAGCATAAAAAAAAGCACTCGCAGATATTAAATCTTTAGGGTTTTTGGTGAGTGAATTACATATGAAGATAAATACGATAGATCTTTATAACACACCTTGGGATGAGAAGTTCTGCATATTACAGAATTTTGCATTGTATAGATCATATTTCATTCATCATTAAATTTACCGTGTAAAGGTGCTTTAAATTACATTCCTTGGAACTAGATATAGTGAAAATTATAAAATTTTACATAATAGTATAGGTTCGGATTCCCAATATCTGGAAGGAGAAAGTGGCTCCTAAACCCAAAAAGTCCAGTGGCCACATTGTGAAACACATAAGAATTTAGTGTTTGTAAGGGACTGAATTAGAAGGGGAAAATAATTTATTTTATATATACATATGTCTATGTACAAGAAAACACAGACTAATTACATCAAATGGGTATGTTTAATTTAATCACAAAATTCTTTAAAAGTTGATTATTAAGTGCAATACAAATGTGAAAGTATGTTCATTCAGAAGAAAGATATAGTTGGACAAGATACATTTTTAAAAAATGTAAAGCTAAGCAATCATGGTAGTGGGAAATATTAGGACAACAATATTTCTAATTTTGATTTTATCGTATAACATTACATTAAAAATTTTGTGAATGTGAAAAATTATTTAGCGCTATAAAAATCAAAACACACTTCAGACGTTTGTTTTTCTATGTAATACAATAGTTTTCTGTGTTAAACAGATCATTCTGGACTGTAGGAAGGAAAATACACGGATTTCATGTTTTAAAAAAATGTAGAAATCCACCATTAGCAGAAAAGGAGCATCCCTGTATAACGTATGGCGACTGAGACATTGAAAGTTAGTGGCCAAAGCAAAAAATTTAGTCGTCGCATGGCGACTGTGAATCTGCACCTATACATAATAGGTATAGATCACAGGGCCGAAACTAGCCTTTTTTGTACCCGGGACAAACATGGATTTTGGCGGAGTCCCCCCCCCCCCTCTTCTGTAAAGTATATTTATAAAGATTATTTTATTAATTTTCTAATAGCCGACTTATTTTAAAATTTAAAGTATGTAATCATAAGACATGTTATTCTGAACTACCTAATCTACAATGGCGGGTCCAAAGGGGAGGTCACGGGGGTCATGATTCCCCTCTGAACACCAACAAAAATTTTCTAATCATCATTTTTAAAATGAAATATACAGTAGAGTCCCGATTATCCAAGTCCTGCGTAACCGAGTTTCCGTTTTAACAGAGTTATTTTCTTCTGATGGATTGATGGCTTCCAATTTTATGAAACAGCCATTATAAATGAAGTGTTAGGTGAAGATGAAAGAGCAGCCGTAAAAAAATTGGTCATCCCCCCCCCCATTCTGAGCAGAAAATCAGAGTTCTAACTTTTTATGACTGCTCTTTCATCTTCACCTAACACTTCTTTTATAATGACTGTTTCATAATAATCGAAGCCATCAATCGATCAGAAGAAAATGATCCATTCCAAAAGTATAATCTTTCATTTGGCGCCCCTTCGTTCTGGCGCCGGGGCACATGCCCCCTCGCCCCCCCCCCTTAGTTTCGGCCCTGATAGATCATGTCACACATTATTAAATTACCTTTAGCTCGTGACTGACAGTTTTGGGGGGCACTAAATGCATGGCTGGCAAATTTATCCCTTTTTCACTATTTTTAATAATGAAATCTTTGCCTTATTTTTGGTAGAAGTTTTTTATATTAAATAAGGCAAAAATGTCTTTTTTTTTAATATTTCTTTCGGAAGGCATGCATTTAGTGCCTAAAAAAAACCCGTCAAGAGCTGCCACCGATTATAACACTCATTTACAAAATTTTTTAATGTAATAACACTGTTTTCATTACTCTAAAGTAATGTTTTGAAGACGACAATGTATCAAATTTAGTGTTCCAAGAAATAGTAATATTTGTGAAATACATGTGCTTCTTAACTGCAAAATTTATTGTTTACATCTGAGAAAAACATATGCATCTTCTGTATTAAAATTTTTTAGTGGCAGGCTTTTGTGATTGAACAAGGACTGCTTGCAGAATACTTTAATAATTTTACAATATAAAATTATGGCTCTCTAACTACTATTGATGAAATACAGTAATAGGGATAAAAAAAAACATTAAATAGTTTATTTAAAAAAAAATTACCTTAATTTTCATCAGATATACTGACTATTACTGCCATACATTATATGCAACACATTTATTAGAAAAGTTACATTTTAAAACTTCATCAAAATAGTTGTAAACAAAATGATGCCTTATAAACACAGTTCGTTTTCGAAAGCTATGCCTAACACTCCGAGACGATTTTACGATCCAAAGGGGTAATGCTGAGATGGGTATTTGCCGAAGTTCCAGTTGAATGTTATCACTCAGCTAAACAGCCTCCGATTATCCCTATTTTGATAAAATCAAAACAGACCTGATGCATGCGCAAAAGCGCAGAAGGTTTCGCTTTACGAAAACAAACAGTACCTCTGGACAAAATCATTATACAGTAGACTCCCCAAATACGCTCAACTTGGGACCAGAGGTTGTGTAGATTTTAGAATTTTGCAGATTTCTGGTCCTTGCTTTGTTTACAGTTTTTAAACAGTCATTTGAATGTATTTATGCAATCAAAGTTATACAAAATCCTTGCAATATAGCAAAATATTAAAATAATTAATTACAGTAATAAACTAAAATAAGAAGTAAGATAATTTAAAAAAGGATTAAATTATTAAAAGTGAAGATTAAGTAAATAATTAATAATGTATAATTAAATCTGCATTATAAAGATAAGAATCACTTTCCTTGAATTATTGAATGAAACTTACCCCCTAATGGTACCTATTAATTCGCATCAAAATCATAAAGTGAGGAAGTTTTATTTCAGGTTTAGTCAGTCTTAATAGCCAAAAAATCTGGATTAAAATACATAAAAAGATTTGATAAAAAGATTGTAATTACCAAAATCTTGATTTTCTTTTTATCAGAAATAAATTGTACTTCCTTCCTAAAAAAACATGAGTTCAGTCATATTATAGAGAATTAATTACATATTGAAATACAAATGGAATGATAAAATTAAAAAATTCTGTAATTTTGCCCTTACATCTGAACTGAAAGTTTCATTGTTTACATCTGTGATGATGTGCAGATTTAACGCTAGCAATTGTTTCATTAAAAAAAAATCGGAATTACGGAGATAAAGATGAAATAATTATTGAAATTTAGCCCTCTAGAGTAGGGGTTCTTAAACTATGGTATGCATACCAGTACTGGTACGTGAAATGAAGTAAAAAATGCAACAATAACAATGGATTGCTGAAATCTGCATTGAAAAAGATGAAGGTATCAGAATTTTGATTGGTGAAAAAAGGAAAATACCCTCTGATATCAGTAAAAGCTCTAAAATTATCAAGGTTGTAAAAAACCCAGCCCGGGCTGGTAGCTGGGTGGGTACCCGGGCAGATACCCACTACAACCCTGAAAATTATTGCTTGTTTTTAGCACAACATATTTGTTTTAAATGCTTTCTCGTGACTTCTTTATATGAAAAACAAATACACGAATAAACATCTAACCTGATTTATGACTAAAACTAAGATTGAATCAGATATGAGGAATATGTGTTTGGTAAAGTAATCATCACCCTTATCATTAGCAATGCAACAGAATTAATAGAGTCACCCTAGTGCATATGTATCAATCTACGCCAATATGCCATTAAGTATTGTAGCTTTTTTTATAAATCAAAACACTATATTGTGATAATGTACATATTAATAATATGTAATAATGATACTACTACTTTTTACTTGAATGTTAATATAAAGCAGTCAATCTAAGTACCAATTTAATAATGTAATCTTACAATTAAATACAGTAAAATCTGCTCAGACGGAGCACAAAAGACCGCACAAATACCTTGTTTTAGACATATTCCGTTTAGACAGGATTTTCTTTAATACCATGGAGTTTGTGACTTGGTGGTCCGCGGAAGTATGAACTTCTATTCAGTGGTACGTCGATCTAAAAGTTCGGGAACCCCTGTTCTAGAGGGTAGCAATATTTCTACAAAATGGATTGTAGGCTCTTTTTAATTGTTTACATTAAAGAAGCTGTCTGTTATACAGAAAACTGCATTAAAAAGATCTTTTACTGCAACAATGTTTTTACTACAACGTGGTCCTTTGACGAAATTCTCATTTATTTCGTGATCCTTTGATGAAATTCGCGTTTTTTATGATCCTTTAACGAAGTTAGAGATTTATCTGCGATCTTGTGTCGAAATTCGTGCTTTTTTCACCATGATGTGACAAAATTTGTGTTTTTTCGCAATTATCTGACGAAATTCGCGTTATTTCCGCGATCCATTGACGAAATTCCAGTTTCTTGCGGCCTTTGACTAAATTTGCGTTTTTTTCAGTGTTTTTAATCAATCCTTTGGCGAAATTCACCTTTTTAACCAATCCATTGACATAATTCCCGTTTCCCCGCATTCCTTTGACAAAATTCGTGTTTTTCAGCGATCCTGTGATGAATTTTGCATTTATTTCGCGATCCTTTGGCGACATTCGAATTTTTTTATGATCCTTTGGTGAAATTGTTTTAGCCACGATCCTGAGGCGAAATTCGCCCTTTTCCTGCGATAGTGTGACAAAACTAGTGTTTTTTCCGCCATCCTCTGACAAGCGTTTTTTTCGCGGTCCTTTAACGAAATTAGTGTTTATTTTGTCATCCTTTGGCGAATTTTGCATTTTTAACGACAGTGTTTTATCCTCGATTCTGTGGTGAAATTCGCGCTTTTTCCTCGATCTTGTGACAAAATTCGCATTTTTTCGCAATAATCTGACGAAATTTGCATTTTTTTCTTGATCGTTTGACGAAATTCATGTTTTTTTTCATTATCTTTTGGCGAAATTCGCGTTTTCCGTGATCCTCTAACGAAATTCACTTTTTTCTGCGATTCTTTGACGAAATTCGCGTGTTTTCCGCGATCAGTGACTAAATTCATTTTTTCTCTGGGTCCTTTGAAGAACTTCGCAGCATTTGTTTCGTTATCCCTTGGTGAAATTCGCGTTTTTCCGATATACATATTTATTTGGTGTGGAGGATGATCGGGGCAATTTGCCCCCCCCCCACCCTCCCACTTCTGCACCCGAAAACTTTCGGGTTTCCGTTTGTATTTTCCGCAAAAACTGCCATAAAACAGTTGGATTTATATTATTTTCTAGGGGGGGGGGAACGGGATGATTATTCTCCCCCCCCCTGCACCTACCATAGGGATACTAAATGGTAAAAAGTGACTATTAAGAAATTGTCAGCGGCTACCTTCCTACAAAGAGAAAAAAAATTTTCAAGAGAAAAACAAAAACTGCCTAATATTCATAAAATACTGGTTGACGGTTTTTCGGGCGCGAGGCCTTGTGCGGCCGCACCTGTCGCACAACCCTAGGGTATGCGACCTCTGTCGGTATGAGGTAAAAGAGAATGCAATAACTTTGAAACGAAAAATGTTTGTACTTTCACTGAGAAAAAAAAAATATGTAAATATACATTTTTTTAAATGAAGAAAAAGACGACGTTTGTAGTATAAATTTGGCGCCCCCTCCGCGCCTGGGGTCACTGCCCCCTTCGTACAGCCCTTCTGAGACATACGTAAATCTGACAGCATAGCAAATTGGATTAAGCTTTCAACCTGGTGAAGTTATGCTAACATATTATCATGGTGCAAGAAGTTCATCCAAGCCAAGACTGACAAAATTTCTGAGTATTAGGAATAACCAAATGTATATAAGGAAATGTAATTAATTTCAAATCCACCTGCTCGCAAGAAGTACACAAATAAATATGGATTATCTATCTATTGAAAGTCACAGCACTTCGCACTCAGGAATAACCAAATGTAAATAAGGAAACGTAAAATAATTAACTTCAAATCCATAAGGAAACGACGACTTCAAAACACTAAATCGATCATTATAGCGTAATTGCTGCTCGCTACACTAATAAACATGGATTATCTATCTTGAAAGTCACAGCCCTTCGCGCTCATTGGCGCGATGTGGTGACGTCAAACCTACTCACTACGAGGCTAATGTTAGCCTCGCACTCACTAATCACAGACGAGAAAATTACCAGAGATTAATGGTTGACTGGTCATTAACGGAAACGAAAATGTCAAAAATAAAACGAGTTTTCCCAGATTAAAGAAAAGTCTTACTCACCTCATTTTAATCAGATTCATATTATATATCAATTTAAAGAAAATCGCCCCAGCCGTTTTCGAGATTTTGACTTTAGGAACTTCCTCCATCGCGTTGCATCGCTTTCGCTTTAAAAATGGCTATTTAGATCTCAAAATATATTGCACGTAGAAATGTAAAAATTTCAGAATACGATTAGACTGCAGATATAAGACTGTTCTAAAAAAATCAGAACAATAGGACCTATATCTGCTGAGTTATTAAAAGGCGGCTTTTCGCGTTTTCTTTGATGTCGAGTTAGCCGTATATATGAGTTCCGCCATCTACTAATTCTACGATACGATTTTAGGCTTAAGGCTGCGTCACTCGGAATACTACCGTCTTCCATGATCCGCAGAAACGGAAAGCTTTATAGCTCAAAACAGTATTTTGGATGCTCAAACGCATGATGCATTCAGTTTTTCAAAACATTCTTTTTAAGGGAGCTCTATACCAGCTGTGATCTCAGCCACTTGGATAAAAGAAAGCTAAGTACTAACAGTAAAGTTATGCCCGCTCAAATTAAAAAAAAATATCGCTCATATGATAACAATGGACACTCGCTCAAACGAATGGAATTTCAGAATAAATTTTAGGGGCTTTGTGCTAGCTGTAAATACAGAGCTTTGGAAAAAGACAGCTAAATATCTGTGAAAATATTGAAGATAAAATGAAAATTTTCATCGCTCAAACGATTATTTTGGACGCTCAAATTTATGGTATCTTTAGAATTTCAAAATAAATAATTTAAGGGACTGTATACAATATGAGATTTCTGCTCCTACGGAAAAAGAAAGCTTAATAACAGTAAAAATATATTTGCTGTAATAAATTTTTATCGCTCAAATGATACGCTTGGACGCTCAAACGTAAAGTCTTTACAGAATTTAAAAATACTTATGTTAAGGCTCTGTATATAACCTGAGATTTCAGCCCCTTGTTAAAAAGTAAGTTTAATATCAACAGAAACAGAAAGTTGAATATCTCATACAGAAAACTTTATCGGGTCAAAATAGTTTCTTTGAACGCTCAAACGCATGGTGCATTCAGTATTTCAAAATTCTTTTTTTTAAGGGGCTGTATACTAGCAGAGGTCTTTGACCCTCTGCAAAAAGCAAGCTAAATAACAGTAAAAATATATTCGAAAAAAAAAATTATTGCCCAAATGACGCTCTTACGTATGCTCTTTTTAGAATGTCAAAAAACTTATTTTAAGGGGCTGTATACCACCTGTGACGGAAAAAGAAAGTTGGAAAAAAGAAAGTTTAATATCTATGAAAATACTGCCGCTGAAAGAAATCTTTATAGCTCAAAACAATGTTATGCACACTCAGACATATGGCGCTTTCAAAATTTCGAAATACTTATTTTAAGGGGGTAGTAATGAAGCTGAGATTTCTGCCGCTTTGCAAAACGAACGCTAGATAACAGTAAAAATATAGTCACAATAAAAGTTTTCGCAGCCTAAATTACAATCTTGGACGCTTTCAAAATACTTATTTTAAGGGGCTGTATACAAGTTGAGATTTCTGAGCCTTGGCAAAAAGAAAGCTAAATAACAGTAAAAATATATTCGCTCTAATAAAATATTTCATCGCTCAAATGATACTCTTGGACGCTCAAACGTATGGTGTTTTCAGAATTTTACAATACTTATTTTAAGGGGCTGTATACAACCTGTGATTTGAGCCGCTTGGAAAAAAGAAAGCTAAATAAGAGTAAAAATGTATTCGCTCTAATAAAAATTTTTATCGCTCAAATGATACCCGTGGGCGCTCAAACGTATAGTGTTTTCAGAATTTCAAAATACTTATTTTAAGGGGCTGTATACGACCTGTAATTTGTGCTCCTTAGGAAAAGGTATGTGTAATATCTATAAAAATACGGCCGCTCAAACAGAATTCTTTATTGCTCAAAACAGCATTTTGAATGCTGAAATGTATGGTGCGTTCAGAATTTCAAAATTCTTATTTTAAGGTGTTGTATACAAGCTGAGATTTTTTACTCTCGGCAAAAAGCAAGATAAATAACAGTAAAAATATATTCGCTCTAACAAAAGTTTTCATCGCTCAAATGATACCCGTGGACGCTAAAACGTATGGTGTTTTCAGAATTTTAAAAAATACTTATTTTAAACGGCTGTACACAGCCTTTGATTTGAGCCCCCTGGAAAAAAGAATGTTTAAATATATATGAAAATACTGCCGCCCAAAGAGAAATCTTTATAGCTCAAAAGAATGTTTTGCACGCTCAAAAGGTATGGTACTTTTAAACGTTCGAGAACTTATTTTAAGGAGGCCCCACCAGCGGCCGAGAGGTTCTGCTCTCGAATCTGGTAGACGGGAGGTGCTGGGTTCGATACCAATCGCGACCGTCGGCCTAATCGTTCGGAGTTTTCGTGGTTTTCTTCGAACCTTGGTTTTCTAAGCGTAAATATGGGTTAGGTTCCCTTAGAAAGACCCCACGGAGGGCACTCACCCCCTTAGGGCCTATATCCCTCGTGTTGATAATTGGCCGTCATAAACACAACCAATCAACCTTATTTTAAGGAGCTATATACAAGTTGTGATTTCTGCAGCTTGGCAAAAGAAAAGCTAAATAACCGTAAACATATATTCGTTCAAATAAAATTTTTATTGCTAAAATGATACTCTTGGATGCTGGAACATGTGGTGTTTTCAGAATTTCAAAATATTTATTTTAAGGGGCTGTATACAACCTGTTATTTCAGCCCCTTGGAAAAAATAAAGTTTAATATCTATGAAAATATTGATGCTCAAATATTTTTTTTTATCGATCAAACGAGAGCTTAGGCCTGTCAAACGTATGGTTTCTTTTAGGTTTCAAAATAATTAATTTAAGGCACTGTGCACAAATTGTGCCATCCCTGTCCAAAAATAATGCTTTTTAGCTGTGAAAATATTGCTGCTGAAACAGAATAATTCTTTATTGTGTAAACAATTACTTCAGATGCTCAAATCTATGGTATATTTTTATTATTTTAATATACTTAATCTTTTGTACTGCATGAAGTCTGTGATTTTCGTCGTATGGAATTAAATAAAGCTGTATAACTCTGAAAACATTGTCGCTCGTTCAAACATTTTGGTCGCTCAAATCCGCTCAAACCTATGCTGTTTTTCGTTTTTCATTTCCTTAAAGTCGAGGGGCCAACTTCATGTGTAAATAGCCCTCCCGAGGTTGTTTTGGAACATAAACTTTTTTTGGTTTGTCGCCCAAATGAAAATTTTTTTCGCTCAAACGCGCTCAAACCTGTGTTTTTTTAAATTTTTAAATCCCATAAAGTCGAGGGGCCAACTTCACGCTTTGTTGGCCCCCGTATTTTATTTTATTCCTAACTTTTTCCAAATTTTCACTCAAACGAAACTTTTTGTCGCTCAAACGACGCTCAAACCCATACTGTTTTCAGTTTTTAATTTTCTCAAAGTCAAGGGGCTAACTTCACGGACCTGTGTTCTCCTGCCTCAAAGAAAAATATATATAATTATTTCTACGGTCTTCTCGAATGCGGTTTTATCAAGTTATACAGGGTGTCCGGTCTCAACGGTGTCCAATGGCTAATTCCTAAACCGTTAGTCATAGACATATAGTTCCAATTACAAAAATGTTTTAAATCAGGTAAAGAAATATTTTAAAAGCGATTTGAGTCAATAAAAACATTTCTTAAAAAATTACGAAATTTAAATTTTTATACGGTCCCCCGGTCCTATAAGTTATATTTAGTGAAATTTTCCTCTTACACTGGCAAGTAATACAAAAAAAGTCCCGTTATTCTACGATTAAAATTGACCGAGTAATAGCTGTTTAAAGTTGGAGCATATTTTTTGCTGCAAATTGGGGGTCATTCACAAATTTAGTCGAAATATAATTTCGTCCGATATAAAAAATGTTTGGGAGTAAAATTAACATTGCAATATAAATTTGAAATTTTTAATCATTCTGGCATATTAATGGAAAATATATAATTTGTAATAAACATTTAAGAAGAAAGAAAAAAAACAGAATTTTTGTTAAATAAAATGATTCTAAATTAACAGCCTCAATTCTTTACAAAATGATACGTATTTTAAAATATTAGATTGCACAAGCCTGCAAAAGTTGGGTTATGTCATGTTTTTTAGCTTTTGATAATTGATTCTTATATACAGTCGAGTCTCTATGTAACGAAATCCATTGTTCCAGTAAAAAATTTGTTATATCGAGAAATTCGTTATATAGAGAATGAGTAAAAATTCCTATTTAATGTGTAAATTTTGAACAAAAATTACTTTTGAGGTGTTTAATTAAGAATTTGAAATGTTTAACTATAAATATTAACCTAATATTGTATTTCTGAATTATTTAAACAGTTTCAAAAAAGAGAAGAGACATTTATTTGAAAGCATAATAAACATCATATAAGGAAAACTTACATTAATTTTAGACGAAGAAATCTGAAATTTTTCGCTGTTTTATTTCAAAATTATTACACTCTCGAAAAAATGTTCACACTTCAGCACGGAATGAAAAATTGTATCGGGAACATTTTCCTCCATTTGAATTCTCATTCACCTTAAACTTACATTACCTCCCTGATCCCGCTCTTGTATATGTAACAATCCAATTGACACTGTTTTAAGAAGTATGTTGGATGGTGTGTGGGAGGGGGTGGGGGTGGGGGTGGGAGAGGAATTCGTTGGGCATAAAAAACAAGGCGATTCAAGGTAGAAAAGTAAGATAAACTCAGTACTGAACGATAAATCAGTAATCAGTGATGGAAAATTGATTCCATGTGATTTGGAAGCTTTTTAAAAACAATAAATAAAGAACATTTTATTAAAAAAAATCGTTATATGGAGATAGATATTTCGCTATATGGAGATTGTTTTTAATGAGATCATGGGAAAAAGGGACCGTTCCTACAAAAAATTCGTTATATAGAGAAATTTGATGAATGGAGTTTCGTTATAGAGAGACTCGACTGTATTCTGTACCGCTGAATCCGAAATTGACCTTCATTTTTAACTGTCATATCAGGATTTTTCGCAAATTACAAATTTCAAAGTTAAGAAGTTCAATTTTAAAATTGAATTTTTTCCCCCATCTCATCGGACCACTCAGCTGTTTAGCTGTAAGAATCCCAGGGTAAGCAAAAATATCGAATAAATTTTTTAATAAAATAAAATAAAAAATGTTTTACATATGTTTTATAGTATGCGATTTTCGCTACATTTTAACTTACACATTTGCGATTTGCAAACAAATTCTAACGTGATGGTTAAAAATGAAGGTCATTTTCAGATTCAGTGCTAAAAAGTGCGTAAAAATCAATTATCAAAAGTTAAAAAACACAACCATCTCCTCTAATTTATAGTATTCGATTTTTGTTATTCTTTAAATTTGAATATTTATGATTTGCGAAATATCCTGACATGATGGTTAAAAATTAAGGTAATTTTTGGATTCAGTGATAAAAAATACATAAAAGTTAAAAAACCCAACAATCGCAGTCTTGTATTATCTAATATAAAACTTTTTCTTAAACTCCTTGGCAGAAATCTATCCGAAATTTGTGTTATCCTGTAAAATAAGTATAAATTGTAACCACCGAAAATCTTAATAATATTAGATTGTTATCGGATTTGCGCCAGTATGTAAAATGCAATCTCGATCGGACATTTAAAAGTGGGTTAAAGTTCGAGTACAAATTTTGAACTGGAAAAACATACATACGATTGTTGAAGTAACATAAAAACTTATAAAAAAAACAAAAACATAATTTTTGTTAAAAGAAATCATAAGAGAAACAGTCTCAAATCCTGACAAAATAAAACATATGTTATTTTACTCAATTTGACACTTAATCATAATACTTGTAGGATTTTTTTTCAAAGCGCAGATACACATGAAGTAAGATCTTCGAATACTTTAAACACTTGGTATATGATCCCTCAAAGCCAAGCCGAACTCATTTGTTTTCAGAGTAGAAAAGTGGCATAAGTCATGCATTTTTAAAGTTTCATAACTCGCTTAATTTTAACGTTATATGAATGGGACTTTTTTTGTCTTACTTGTCAGTGTAATAGGAAAAAATTACTAAATATAACTTATAGGACCGGGGGACCGTATAAAAATTTAAATTTCGTAATTTTTTAAGAAATGTTTTTATTGACCCAAATCGCTTTTAGAATGTTTCTTTACCTGATTTAAAGCATTTTTGTAATTGGAACTATATGTCTATGGCTAACGGTTTAGGAATTAGCCATTGGACACTGTTGAGACCGGACACCCTGTATAATGAATGCAAAACCAGTGGCTCGAAGGCCAGCGAGCTACCTCTGTTTTAGAATAAAACAATTTCCTTTATATAAAGACAGGAAGTTCCTGAATAAATAAGAACACTGCTTTCTGAATTTTTGGAGGCAAACGACTTTCGGCAAAAAAGTAGTGCAGTCCTATCTAGAGACCTGCCACGGACGACTATATTTTAATTGTATCTAGAACCACTTTCTCAAAACAAAAATATTTCACATGTGTTTTGACAACTTGTGCAAGAGAAAAATATACTACAAAATTGATTTTTTTTAAATAGTGGTTCAAATAGAATAGAAAAATATTCGCCGGTGGCAGCCCTGTATGCAAGAATATATTTTACCTGTAAAATATATTATTAATTTCTGCAAAAAATAATTTTTATGTCAAGCATTTCATAACAAGTTAAATGATATCGTTGTTACACAAATTGTTTTCAGTGGTAGTGTAAAAACTCCCAGTAGCTCACACTTCAGCAAAAATCTAACTCAAATAAGTTTTTTCTTGTAAATATCTGCTAATTAATGTCATCTAGTAGTAACTGAGACGGTTATTACCCGACTGCAAAGAAGGGTATGCGGATTTCTTTATACCTTCAAAGCATCCCAACGGCTGGATGGATTTTAATGAGTGAGGTCTCTATCGATTCGTCTTAACTGTCCAATGGTTATAGGATAGGTTTTGTTTTTATAAATTCAAAATGGTTGCCGTAAAATACAAAATTGCGGTAGGGACAGAAAAAAATTTACGCACCCTATTGAGTGGCATATCATTGGATAGGTCTTTCAAAATGAAGACGATGTTTTATTGACTATTTTACAGTCAGAAGCTCCATTTAAACATTACACAACCTGGAAGTTGTGTAGGTAGGATCTCTAGCTTTACTGCAACTCTAACCTCCATAGACCTCTATAGGCCTCATCAAAACGGTGTTTATAGATAGGAACTAACAATTAAACACAACTTAAAAGTCATCAATATAAGTAAATAAAAAAAAAAATAGGTAAGCAATATAAAAAATAGTTTCACATTGATGAGAAATAATTAGTTCACTTTTTAGGAAGTTGGGTTTTTTGATTTTTTTAACTTAATTTTTACTTGTATTTATTTTGGAGTCAATTTATTCACCATTAGTAATTCAAGAACACATTCAATGAGGAAGAAACTTTTGAGAACACAAAAAGTACCACTTTGAAGCATTCATTTTATTTCTAAAATTAAGATGGTGCTTTTTAAAAATATTTTTGCAATGCAGCCATCCTAAACTTTTTTCTTAATGTTATACGTGTAAAAATTAGCTAAACGATGCATGTGATACATTAGAACATGATTTCAAGTTTACAGTTATTTAATTTAGCTAAAGATTATTTTAGCTATTTAGAGGGGGGGGGGGGGAGGTTATTGTTTCCAGTAATTTCATTTCACCAGTCTCCGGTAATTTTTAATTATTGCAAAATTAAATAAAATTGAAATATATAATTTGAACCGTTTAAGAAACAAAAAAGAATAAATTAAATTTATCTTGCAGTCAACTCCATTAAAATTTAATTTGTTCTACCGGGTCATTACCATCATTTGTCAGTTACTGGTTCATAAATGTCATTTATTGGATATCTGAATCACTAATAATTTAAACATAAAAAAATGAAACATGCATCTGTAGTATGATATCACATGTATATAAGGGTTAAGCATTTTTATTTTATAATAAATATTAAAAGTATTTTTCATTGAAAAATAAAATATATATGCATTAATCTTTACAAGTAATGTGTCAGACATTAAAATACTGTTATCGACCATATTTATGAAAAAAAAATAATTTTTAGTGTTACAATGCATAATTTTTAAGGATTGTGTCAGCAGTAATTTTTAAATGTATCTCTACTAACCTTTCGAAGAAAATACATATAAAATTGTTTTAAAATTTTGTATTAGTGATTTGAACAAGAAATAACCCTTAAGATACAAGTTACTGGTGGTTTCACCCTAAATGTTTTTTTGCTTGTTTTTGCGATTTTAAAAATAAGATATTTCAGATGTTTAAAAAACATTAATGTGTGGTAAAAAAAGCCATTTAATTTCGTTGCATTTTATATAAAAAGAATAGCACATAAAAAGAAACAAATAACAAAAACAAATAATCCTTTACAAAATTGTATTTAGCTAATAACACTTAATTCTCGGATACTTCTAAAGCTGTTAAATGAAATGATGCAAAAGATATCGTATACATTGTATCCAGATAAAGCTTCGTTTCTATAAAAACAAAATGTATTAAGTCTTAGTACAAAAGCTTTTTCCTAAGCATTAACCAGAATTACTAGGATCAGGTATATCAGTTTGGCCTCCAGTTTTATTCCAGAATTAAATCAAAAAATTCTAAAAGAGGAAGTTTTATTTTATTTAATTACGAAATATCTGTTAAGAAAAAATAAGTCAAAAATTGCTGTTTCGAATTTTTAGTTTGAATTTAGTATTTCTGAATAAAAAGGTAGGCTAAAATTGCAACCCTTACTTGCACAGATTTTAAATCTAGAAATATTTTGTCTTTGGATAAGAGAAACATTTATCGGCTATTACCATGTAATTTTAGTCCAAGAGCCGACAGCATAAAAACCCATGTTATCAAGCACACGAAAAAAACCTTTATTTTATGGGAGAGTAGAAGTAGGTGAATCTAATGATCCATATCTGCCGGAAGTGAACTGGTGCAGCATGAGCCAAAAATTAATACCACCAGTGGTTGACTCGTAGGTTTATCATTGTGTTTTCCTGCTCCCAGTCCACCAGGTTTTCATATCTTTGTAGGACAAACACAACGATAAAGCTACGAGTCAACAACTGGTGGTATTAATTTTTGGCTTATGCACCACTTCACTTCCGGCAGACATGGAACATTAGATTCCCCTTCTTCTACTCATCCATAAAATAAAGGTTTGTTTCTTGTGCTTGATAACATAGGTTTTTGTGCTGCCGGCTTTTGGACTATTTGTCCATTTCTATTTTTGTTGGATAATACGCGCAAAGTTAAATGAATGGTTACGCATTTAGAAATCTACCCCCATCATACTAGCCATCAACTCGGGTATCAGCAGTACAGAGCTACGGTAAGTAAACATATAAAAGAGCAATTATACTGCAGTTCTAGCGGGGGATAATGGAAAAGTTCAATTAAACTTACAGGGAGATTTTTTTTTTTTTTTTGGTTCAAAAAATCTATATATATCACAGATTTATATGACAAACGTAAAGAATTTAAATTCAAAGTTAATACATTTACAAATTTTAAATCTTGTCTACATCATTCTGTATATCGAAATATAATACTTAATCATTTATATAGAATAAAATGTTTATGTTCTTCTCCTGTAATTAACAATAATATTAAAAAACTAATTTATGATGCATTAAATCATGGTTTTCCAAAAAAATTCATATATTCATTAATATACAATTAGTACTTTACTTACATGATCTTTTAAAACAAATGAACACATGCGTAAACAAAATTACAAAAAAATATATAAAATAAAAAAAATATCTAAAAAAATTAAAAATTGTAAAATAATATAAAAAAAATTATTATAGGTTGGATGGGAGGGTACATGTTAGAGTACGGAGGAGGGTGGTGTTTTCTGGATAATACGCAATGGTTAATTTATAAAAAAAAAGGGGGCTTTTGTATTATCACTATATTTTTAATACGTATTTTATAAGGATGTTGATTTGATATTTTATATGTAATTGGTGACTTTCATATATATTTAGCTTAATTAAAATTTTATTTAATTTACAATAATTTGTTATTAAATTTTAATTTACTCAGGACAATATCATTAATTACTAATAGTATGCCATTTTTATAGTGATTAATATGAATGTAAGTATATTTAATATAACTAAAGTTATACTGTATGTATAAAAATTGGATAATTATTTTTATTATTATTCCTATATTCTTTTTAATATTGATCTATTTTCACTTTGTGTTACAAAATTTATTATCGGTTTAATGTGTTTGAATGTCCCACATTCATACTTTTTGGATTTTTATGGCTGTATGAAAATAATCCACACACTATATTTGAGATTATTAGGTAATGGAAATTTAAGTATCTGATAATCTTCTATATACTTCCATATGTTTTTTATTTCCTGTTCATTTTATAAATATCTTATATTTAATAGTTATTATTAACGATTTTTATATTATTTTTTTATATATTTATATTAATTATTATTGAATTTATTTTATCGCATATAGCTATATGCTATATATTATCAATGTTATAGAATTATTTAAATTCTTAGTGTAGTTTAAATGAGTAAGAAAATAGAATATTTTGAATGTTTTTTTTATAAATTTTATTAACAATAGTTTAATTTTTTTTGTGCATAATGATATAGTGTGGTTTATATTAGGTTTATAATTATCTGTATATAAGGATTTGTTTGGTTTTGCAGTTGCTATTTTTTTTTTTTTTTTACATTCATAGGTTTTCATTTGTTCATCTTGTGACATTTGAATAATAAAAATACTACTAGATGGCAGCACCAAAATTTGTTTTTTGATGATAAATTATAAATTTTGTCTTTTGCAGCTTCTTTTCAGTAGTAATTTCTTACACCAGGTGGTTTTTTTCGCTAAATTTTGACGATATTGTTAAATAGTAATTAAGTAATTTAAAAGTGTATTTTAGTTATTTTAAATAATGTAATCACTTTCTATTTATTTTATTTTATATTATATTAATTGTATTTATCACTGTATTTCAAAATGTATTAACTGCATCCTTTGGTATCAATTACTGTGATTTCTTAACTGTTTTATTCACCTTAATCTTTACGTTATTATGGTAGCCATGTGCGAGTGGATATATTGAAGAAAAAACTGAAATATTAATTGGTATGTTGTGTAATATTTCTATTTTATATGCTATAGATATTTAAATTGGTTTTATTGAATTTTCCATTTCATATTATCTGATTCTATTCTGTTTTCATTTTGAATCTATTCACTTGATTATAATGGTTGTTCGGGCACAGAGAAAAAAAATTTTTAGCTTTAGCTTTTGTTTTCTCACAGAAAACAAGCCATCTTGCTTATATCATTGAATTCTGTGCCCTTGAAAACGTAATTCAATATATAAGCTTTTTCATTATTTGTCGGTGTCCACTTTCTTCTTTTTTTCTTCCATAATAATTCTTATAATAAATTATTTGGCACTTTATTTTATACTTACTGCTTTAATTCACAATATTACGGTTTTTGATGGTGGTAGGTTATGTTTAATTAATGGTTATATATACATTATATATATATATATATATATATACATACATTATTCTATTGCCTATAGTATCTAGGTTATCCGAGTGAAACGATTTGACTGAATTCGAAGTTCTTTCATATAGTTATTTAGTTCTTTAGCGCAACGCGTCCGTAGGCTTACACTGTTTTGTAGCATTATAAACGCATTTTACACAAAATGACTTTTTCAAACTGGGAGGTATCAGAACGCAAAAACTGTTAAACCGATCTTGCTAATCCTTTTTAAACATTAAAGGTTATATAATCTAATGGAGCTTGTACCACTCTCAGCCATTTAAATATATATATATGTTTAGAAGCACGCCGAAGTACGAAAAAACAAGGTCAGAGATATACCTTTTTTTAAATGGCTGCCATTTTGTTGATTTTCAACTTTTTGACCGCAAAGTACTTGAAGCTACAGACAATATTATCTACTTTCATGATCCTTAACGATACTTGATCTCAAATGACTCTTGAGATCTAGCGGATCCCACCCTATTGGACGTGAGAGGTGCACACGCAACACGAGCCACATCCTCAATTCTTTAATAAAAAAATTTTTAAATGTTCTTCAAATTATAATAAGTAACATACAAAAAACCGGATCAAAAATCCTTATTATTAAAAAAAAAAAAAAAAGAGCTAAAACACACCCTATTTTTCGGCCTTCTAGAGGCACATCCCTCCTTAGGGGGACAAGGGACCTTCAAACACAATTTTTTATTTATTTTTTAATTTCACTTTAAATACTAATGAAGGGCACACTATATGCATTATCACATATATTTATCACATAATTAAAAAAAATTGGATAAAAATAAGGAATATTCCTGAATATTTTAAGCGTTATGAAGAACTTTCCAAAATGCTCATGAGCATTCCATATCAGTTAAAATCCCCAATATGTTTATGCATGTTTGGTTTATATGTACAAATAAAATTGTGCATCGAATTTTCTATAATTGAATATAAAGTTGTTAAAAACTCGAATAAATCCACTCACGCAACTCGAGCCATATCAATCCTTTATTAAAATTTTTTTGAAATGTTCTTCAAATGATAATAAACATACAAAAAACGGGTTGAGTGGGGTTGATTTTTGACGGCCAATTATCTACACGAGGGATATAGGCCCGGGGGGAATGCCCTCCGTGGGGGTCTTTCTAAGGGAACCTAATCCGTATTAACGCATGGAAGATCCACGGCTCGAAGAAAACCACGAAAACTCCGAACGATTAGGCCGACGGGCGCGATTGGGATCGAACCCAGCACTTCCCGTCTACCAGCTTCGAGAGCAGAACCTCTCGGCCACTGGTGGGGCCCCATACAAAAAACGGATCAAAAAATCTTTTTTCTTATTCCAGAAAAAATTCTAAAAAACACCCTTTTTTCGGTCTTCTAGAGGCAAATCCCTCCTTAGGAGAACACGGGACCTTCAAATTATTTTTCTATTTATTTTTTTAATCTCACTTTAAAAATACTAGTGAAAGGCACACTATATGCCTTATCGAATGTATTTATCACACAAGAAATAAAAAGAAAAAATTGGAAAAATAATAGAAATATTCCTGAATATTTTAAGCGTTATGAAGAACTTTTCAAAATGCCCATGCGCATTCCATATCGATTAAAATCACCAATATTTTTAAACAAGTTTGGTTTATATGTACAAATAAATCTGTGCATCAATTTTTCTATAATTGAATATAAAGGTAAAAACTCTACTAAATCCACTCACAAACTCATTTATTTATTTTTTAATCTCACTTTAAATACTAATCAAGGGCACCCTATATGCATTATGAGATATTTATCACAGAAGAAATAAAAAAAAAAAAAATGAATAAAAATAAGAAATATTCTTGAATATCTTGAGCGTTGTGAAGACTTTTCAAAATGCCCATGCACATTCCATATCAATTAAAATTCCCAGTATTTTTATGCAAGTTTGATTTATATGTACAAATAAAACCTGCATTGATTTTTCTATAATTAATTATAAAGGTTGAAAAAAGTATTTATGAAATTATCAGCATTTTTGCATTATATTTCTGCAATCAACTACATTTATCTCTCCCAGTTATATTTAGTTAAAAAAACTATTCTTAGTTGTATTTGTTTATGTAGACCAAACTTGCATAAAAAATATTGAGGATTTTAATTAATATGGAGTACTCATGGGGCATTTTGAAAGTTCTTCATAACGCTTAAAATATTCAGGAAAATTATTTTTTTTTCTTCTGTTATAAATATATGCCATAATGCATATAGGCTGCCCTTGAAGAGTATTTAACCCCTTCAAGGGTGGTGGTTCATTTTTGATCACCTAATTTTAATTCCTAAATACTACATTGACACCAGATTTATGGAATCAAAGTTTTCCTTTTATTAAGTTACACGAAGAAATGCTTTTACTTATTTATAAATAAATATGGTTGTGAATTCTGGTGCAAGTCAATCATTTCAGCATTTTACGAGTAGAAGCGCTTTGCCCCTGAAAGGGTTAAAGGAAAATTTTAAAAAGAAAAATATTAGATTGAAGGTTCCTTGTCCCCTTAAGGCGGTCGCACACTGAGGTGACACATGCAACATGTTGCTCGATTTCAGGTAGGAAACTTGTTTAATACAGCTTTTTGCTTTGTTTCGAACTGTTTATACTCCTAAGTCGCACTTCAATTTCTTCCTATCGTCTCAGTGTGCTACATGCCTAAAATTCTTAATTACCGCCAACAGGAGTGATGGTCTCCATTTTTGCCTCTTGTTGTTTTTAAAATTCCAAAAATTATTCAATTTTCATTAGAGCAATTTCTAATTCTTTTTTTTCTGGTTTCAAATTATCAATTGTAAATTTTTAAACATATTCAGTATTTTGAAAAATATATTTTTTAAAGTATAGTATTAAAAATGTGTGACAAAGTCGCCCCTGGCTCGGGGTGACTGCCTTATAACTAAATACTCATGAAATAAGCTTTAAAAACTTTGTCAGCGAATACATACCCACTATTATGATAGAATAATAAAACATAATAAAAAAACTACATAATTTCATACTTAAAAAAATTGGATGAAATTGAAAAGAAAACTAAATTTTATTAAAATGTTACCATTATGCAAGACAATTAGAAACAATAAAGACGGTAAGTTTAATATTTTTCAATAGAAAACAAAATTTTAGACACATTCTCTTATTTCAGGCACTGATAGATCCTTTTTTTTCGGTAGGGGAAGGGCAGAGGGATAATTTTTTAGGTCATCATAGCTGATTCTTTAAAGTAGTGATAGTAATTGCATATTTCCATCGTTTTTTCTTTCACTAAACAGATGTACAAATACACCTACTACTTTCTGAAACGTTTCACCAATGTAATTTTTATAATTACGACTACCTACTAGAGATTTATATGCACAGGCAATATTACATAAGCACCTAAAAAAATATATATACAGTAGTAAAACGTTTTATTTTCAGCAAGTGTTTGCTCCTATGATTTTATTCCCAGAAAAAATAAATATAAGAAATAAAATAATTTGTGGCGACTTTGTGCCCAGACAATCTCACCCAAAATTGCCATTCAAAATACCAGTTTGTGAATAAAATCAATGTAAATTCTAAAATATCAAATTCACATTAATTTGTAAAGGGAACATATTAAGAAAGAAAATAATGTATTTATCCGTTTTAAGCAAGTATAAGTAACTTTCCAATCAAATGTTTCCTCCAGTTAAATCATGCGCGAAATAGTAAAAAACAAGTAGATAAGTGTGATCACAGATCGCACAGAGGGTTTCGTTTATTGTTCCTTTCAAAACACTTTATCCTTTTGCAAAATCTGTTAGTTCCACATTTCGCAACCAGGGGACGCACTCTATTCTACACAAACCTCTATCCGAACGAAACTCCATTTTACAATCTATCCGTAGATATATTAGTCGAGGGAATCGGGCCCACAGCTCCCGAGATAGGTAGGCGTCCTCTGGCGGTAAAAAATGGAACTACAATATGCAAGTCTATGGTGCATAATATGAAAGAGTGATTAAAGGGGCGTCGGCAAATGTTTGAAAGTGCTCCCTGGCTGAAAAAGGAGCGAGGAAAGAAAATTGCTTAAAATACACAAGTTAGAGCACAGAGGGTTAAGTATAAGATTTTTTCGAAATTTTATGATTTGTCGTTTGATTACAAGTGCTTAGCTATAATTTTGCAAAATTTCAAGTTTCCAAACTAATTACGTGCTGAGTTCGAAAGATAAGCTTAAAATACACATGTTAGAGCCCAGAGAGTTAAATATAAGATTTTTTCGAAATTTTAGGATTTGTCGTTTGATGTGAAGTGTTCAGCTATAAGTATGCAAAATTTCAAGTCTCTAACGTATATAGTTTCTGAGAACGGGCTCTGGCAGACAGAGGGGCGAGACGAATAGGGTTTTGTCAGATAAACGAAACTCTAAAAAACAACAACAACAGGAGTGATATCAAGCTGTATTTTCAAAGTTCTAAATTAAATAATTTATGTTTAAGCTACTTCCGCAATCTAACAGAATTCGACATTACTAATTATTTTAGCAAATTTTATTAATTATGGGAGACTTGATCCCTAGGTGTAAAATCGGAGAAAAATGCAATTAAGTCTCTGAAACTGGAAACATTAATAAAGTGACTCCTTATCAATGGCAAAATAATTTCATATCTAGCAAAATAATTTCATTCAGCCATTTTTATTTTTGTTGTAAGAAAGGAATCTCTGTTTTCTTACAAACAAACATCTTTTTGAGTAGGTAGTTTGTGTTTCATATTTTTTTGCTAAATATAACTAAATTACTTAATTTTATTGATATAATATATTACCATTCCTTACTGCTTAAACGTTGTTATTTAAATCCAATACAGTTTCTTTATTTTTCATTTAGCAATTTTTTTTCCCCAAACAGACATATTAGGGACATATGACCCCTGTTGTGCGGAGAGACCTGATCCTGGGGATCGAGTGTCCCCAAAGTTAAGCTAAATTAATGTTAACTTTTATTAACCCCTACTTCTCATTGCGACATTTGCTAGATAAAATCTGTATTAGTTAAGAGTATTGTTGCCTTGATTTTAGATGGTTGACAAAGATAGAAAGTTAATATGTGGCTGCATATGATGGTTAGCAAGCACATGGTGGTGGAATGCATATGTGACACATATGTCTAACTTTGCAAAATTTTTACAACACTTCGTAAAGAATGTAAGATATAATCAAAACAGTAAACTGTTAATCATAATGAATAATCATGATAGCCATAGAAGCATTGAGAGTTTGAATTATGCCACAGAAAATTAAATAATTTTGTTAACGATATCCCCGCACACTTCTCACAAATGACAGCCTTTTAATCATACTGTATATGGACCACTTAAAAGATATTTTAATGTGGCAGCTCTAGATTGGATGAGTAATTATCCTGCTCAAAGGATAACAATTTATTAAATTGCTGAATTGAATGGGATTGCCTATCATAAAGCCATGGTGACAACTAACATAATAAATGAATTTAAAATCACTGAAATATATCCCTTAAACAGGAATTTCTGAAGATGATTTTTTTTATCTTTCGTCACAAATCAACCATTAACTCCAACAAGCAGTAATGTAATTACAGTAAAACCAAACATAGTGAAACCAGATTACATACAAGTCTTCCCTAAAGTTTCATTACCAAAATTTGGGAAATCTAAAGAAAGGAAAGAATGATCTTCAAACTTGACAAGCACACTGTCTGGTTCTGATGAGCAGATACTATTTCGAATTACTATATATGATATTATATTTTTACTTATGTATTGTATTCGTGTCACCTATGTACTGGGAGTCTTAAGCTTGCATTTATTCATTCTCTTGAAGACTTTTGTGTCAATGAATAGCAATTCCCCTGCCTATTCAAATGCATACCGAGATAAGGCAGACAAAAGGGTTTCACCATATAGCGAAATAACGGACGTCACTGGAATGTGACAGGTGAGGTTTGATGAAGGGAAGTGGACACTGCCGATAATAGGAAAACCCCGTTTAGTTTTTTGGGAGATGAGGGAGATAGCTGAGGGAGATCAGTTAATGCGTGGACCTGAAAGTGTGTGGTCATTTTTTGCGCCGAGGAAAATTCTCGGATAGAATGTGTATTAAATTGTGTGCGGCTCTTGGAGAATAGAACCGGTGATAACAGGAGATCAAATGGGATCTCCAGTATGTAGAAAGATAGACCAGTATAGATCGGACCAGTATATAGAAATTAATTTCTATATGTAACTTAACGTCGGACCGGTTCAGCTACATCAGAGTTCTTAAATGTAAATATTGTTTTGTTATTTGTAATATGTGTAAATAAATTGTTAATTTTAATTGAAATAGTTAATATTCTTTTCAACAAACCTCTCATAGCCTGACCGATATCACGTAATCATATCGCTGGTGGCAGCATATAAAAAGTAAAGGGAGATTTTACAAAGTTCTACAACTTTTCTTTAGAGGAAACCCGACGCACACCAACTAAAAGACAGAATGAAGAAGAAATACAAGATCATCAACTGAATAAAAAACAAGAATAAAGAAAAACTCATTTCATCTCAAGAAGGAAAAATAAAAACCCTAAAAATGAAAGTCCCGAATCTTCAGAAATTGAGAGCAATAGTGCTTATGATTCAACCGAGCCAGATCGTCTTGATGAACATTTTGATGAAATCCTTGAAGATCCACAAAATTTGTCGATTGATGAAAATTACTTTGACGTGCGATTTCAAAGAAAGAAGAAAATTAGTCATTTCGTAGGAAAAAAATTTAAAAGAAGATTTTATCATCTGAATGAGAAATCAATTTTTTAAGAAAAAGAGGACTTAATTCCGACCAATTTATTATCCAGAAAATGTTCACATTAATCATTGGAGACATTGATGACATTGTCCAAAACCTATGCAAATTAACCATGCTTGGTTCAATTTTTCGAACTATAATATAATTTTAACATTTACGTTTGATTTTTCAAGCTTTGAATATGTTTTTTGATCATTAATTTCAGCAATAACAATCATTCATATGGGAACAAGTGATTTTCATCAACTGTACATTTTTTTTTTGTTTTCCTCCCATTTTATATGTTAGTCAACAAAAAAATGTAATTTATTCTTAATTTGAATCATTTAAATGCATCTGTTTCAAGAATCAAGTCTCTCTTGGCAAGGGATCAAGTCTCTCTGCAATTGGAGAGACTTGATCCCTTTTTTTTTGGGGGGGGGGGGGGGGGGAAACAATTTACTTATTTAAAAATGGTTTTTCAAAAAAAAAAAATACTACAACAAGAAAGACACATGGACCTTAATAATAACTAGCAACATTTTTCAAAGATTTTGTTTTTTCCAAAAAAAAAATTAAAAACTGGAAAAGGGATCAAGTCTCCCCTACACGTTTTGTCTTTATCCGCTGGGTAGGGCAAAATCACCTAGGGGAGACAAAATCACCCTGGTTGACGGTAAATTATGTGCATAAATAAAACTATACATTGTGCGAATTTAGAATTTGTGTAGAATCCCCACATTAATTACTGGGTAATGACTCAAGCATGCACGCTATTATACATTAAATAGAGTTGCTGTATTTCTGTATCTATGAATTAAAGTACGCGTAAATACAAAGTTAAATAACAAAAACATAAGATTTATAAGAAAGATATTTGTAAGAAAAAGTTTAGGGAAACATTAACTAAAACATTTACTAGGGAACACACGATCCAAAATATTAACAATTAAGATAATTGTCATCATATCTGAGATCATGAATGTTTAATGAATTACATTAATCTTGTGCAATATCAAAATGGCTTAACTTAAAGAACAAAAAAATCACTAATAAGAAATTAATACATTTCAATAAATTGAAATGCTATTAATTTAAGACAAAGACTTATTCTACAAGGTACCATGCCCTAATACACGAAAAGCATATAAGTATTTACAAGGACATACACTATATGGCCAAAAGTGACCGGTCACTTGCGATTTTAGACATTTTGTTAAATATCTAAAAAAATACATGAGGAATTTTACCTGAAACTGTAGGTGTGTAAACAGTGTGGTATTGGGCATGTATTTCCGTGAAGATTTTTTCCCGAAACCCCATAGGAGACCGTCAACAAATTGAAAAAGAACGGATATTTTTTGGATATCTCTGTAAAATCAAATGTAGCAAAAGAGTTCAAACTCGAGATTATTAATAAGTGGCTTATTGTAATACACTGTGTTCATTTTTATAGAGGATAGCATGTATACTCGTACAGAAATTAAGATTTTTATAAAAACAGTTCCTAATTAAGTTTTTTGCTTATAATTTGCAGAGTTCTTAATATAAAAATAAGTTCTATTCTGAAAATTTTTCAAACAACATTGTACACAATACTCTGCAATCAAAATTTAAAAATAAAAATTAGATGGAAAATGAGCAAGTTTACTAAAAAATGTTTCGCTGGGCATGCGCGAACGCAATCGAAATATAATATGCATAATATATTAGCTAAGTATACATAGCAACTTTTGTGGAAGTCTCAAAATCATAGCTTGAAAATTCCGAAAATTATCGTCGATAGAATAGGCTCGAAATCCGTTGTCCCCCCCCCCCCAAAAAAAAAAAAGAAAAATATGAGGGGTTGTATCAAATATCTGTTGATTAGTCCCAAGATAGCGTACACAATATGGCACGTACCACTATATTTGTATATAAACCTCCATCTTTTTGCTTTCATTTGGGAACAACGGATTTCGAGCTTATTCTATCGACGATAATTTTCAGAATTTTTAAGCTATGATTTTGAGACATTCACAAAAGTTGCTGTATATATTTAGCTAATACATTATATTTTGATTGCATTCGCGCATGCGCAGTGAAACATTTAATAAACCAGCTCATTTTTCATCCAATTTTTATTATTTTTTAATTCTGATTACAGAGTATTGTGTACAATTTTGTGTGTCATATTTACGGAAAAGAACTTTTTTTTATATAAAGAAATTCGCAAATTATAAGCAAAAAAATTGGCGAAATTTGGGACTGTTTTTATAAAAATCTTAACTTCTCTACAAGGATACATACTATCCTCATAATAATGAACACAATATATTACAATAAACCACTTATTAATAATCTGGAGTTTGAACGCTTTTGCTACATTACTTTTTACAGGGTTATCCAAAAGATATTCGTTCGTTTTCAATCTGTTGACGGTCCCCTATGGAGTTTCGGGGAAAAAAATCTTCGCAAAAATTTATGACCTATACTATACTGTTTACAGACCTTCAGTTTCAGATTAATTCCACATGTATTTTTCTAGATTTAAAAAAAACGTCTAAAATCGCAAGTGACCGATCACCTTTGGCCATATAGTGTATAATGAAATTTTTAAATACTTTTATCATCATACGATGTCATGTTACAATATCTAGAGAGATTTAAAGTGGCGACGTCGTCAACGAGGTTACAATGTATACAAATTTAAAATAAATTTTTGGGATCATTGATCAAACATTTATATGATATCATGTAAATTTATGTGCAATTTATCCAGTAAAGGAATCGGAGTAAAGTAATGTAAATATCATTACTTGTATTTTAATAAAGCTGTAAGTAAATTAGCCGTCACTAGATTCTTTTTCTTTCTCCAGAGTTTATACAGCCTTCCCATTATTAGCGAAGGGTAATATCTTCCGATATGTTCCAACCACGACTGACAGTTACACACTCGGATCAGCGACTTTTCTGTATTAATAGAGGCAAAATTTTGCATTCGCGTTCTTGTTCTTCATACACATTTGCATGCTATTAGTGGCTTTCCTCTCCCGATAACTCTCAACAGGAATGTAGCTTTAACGTTTGCATGGACAAAGTTTAGAAATGTGCCAGCACCTTTGCGTTTTATTACCGATGAAAGTTGTTTGTTTGGATGTGTACTACGACCTCTTAAAGATTTGCCGATCTTTTATGAAACACTCTGTATAAAAGTTTGAGAACGCATAAGCACACTCTCAAATTAATATAGAAGAGTTCCCATTCTTGCAGAACTTTCCGAAAAATGGGCACACGAAGCTGAGTTGCGAAAACTTAAAAAAATAAAAAAAAAGTCTCTAATCGGAATCAAAAATTGCGTGCAATGCAATATAATACTTTTTTAGAGGGCGTAAATTGTCCGTGCCTCTGAATATTACTGGACCAACATGCGACTATTATTGATCTTGAGATTTGCTGATCTGCGTTTCGATTTTTTATTTTTTTTAACTATTTTTTTTTTCATTCTCGTGTTCCTTAATACTGAGATTTTATTTAAGAAGTTCGAAAAGTTAATTCAAAATTATATACGCCCATAGTACTTTTTTAGCTTTTAAAGCATCTAAACTGCCTCTATGCTCTTTTTCAACATCCATATTTCTTCGATTCATTAGAAATAAAGCAGCCTCTATGAATCCAAGTGAAGTTTGTTTTCGAAAATCGTCGTAATGGGTTTTTTGAGATAATGTATTTCGAAAGGCTCTCTTTGTATCTCCAGGGATCATAGGAAAGAAGTTGTTATGAGGCATGGGATCAGAGGATCTAAATTCGGATTCCTTTTGTTGTTTCAATAGTACCACTGTTATCTTCTAAATGTTATTTTTTCTTATTTGATCTGGCTCTGCTGTTCTGATATTGTGACCTTTTCTTTCTCATACTTTTGTTTTTAAACGCATTTCGTCAGATAAATGTTATAATGTTTTATTCTAGCAAAATCCTATATTGTATATAACATAAAATACCCACTTACACTCATGTAAATATTTTCTCATCGGTTATTAAAATAGTATTTCATGTTCTAAATATATTTCGAGGATATGATATATTACTATGAAAAAAACTTTATAACTTTCATAAAAACATAGTTGAATTTATGATCGATTATTTTTACAATACATGTTTTTTTATTTACCTTTCAGCTTTCGACTTTTAGGACGAGAAAATGCACATTCAACGGGCATTCCTTTTATATGTAACATCAATGTGTATAATATTTTTATATTACAGTTCGTTTCATAAATGAATGCATGAAATAGTAATTGTTTTAATGATTCCTTCATATGAAGTTATAGAATATCTGTGGATGTCGTATATATATTTTTAAAAAGGAGCTGCATTCGAAATAAATATAAACATTAAAAAAATCAGTTTATTAATTTGCTTAATTTAGTTTATTAAAAAATTAGTTTAAAATTAAGTTCATTAATACAATTTTAATAATTTAGAAAAAGCGATTTAAAAAAGCAAAAAATTCAAGCTTGTTGCAAAATTACTAATACTATAACTATTTTATTTTACAAGTATTTTAGAATACATATTTCTGTGTTTTATGTTATAATGTATTTGCCGAAAACAAGTTTCTTTGTTTTTATTAGTATCGATATTTGATAAAACAAAAAAAATAAAAAGTATAACTATCCACGCTTTTAATTTTTAAAAGACTTCGAATTATTTAAAAATATAAATTCTTATGTAAATAACTGTACTTCAATTTCTTACTAGAAAAAAAACAAAACAAAGCTTTAGTATTTTGAAGAGAAAAACACACAGACCCCTACAAACCGTTCAGTACTATTGTATATCAATAATTGGAT
Source organism: Maratus speciosus (assembly GCA_963932465.1). NCBI lineage: Eukaryota > Metazoa > Arthropoda > Arachnida > Araneae > Salticidae > Maratus > Maratus speciosus. The sequence goes on along the minus strand of OZ010796.1, from coordinate 439,717,615 downwards.
CATTGTTCAAGAAAAATACGTTTTTAGTACTGAATTTTCTATTAAATAATTCAACTTACAGATATAAAATGATATTATATTCCTTTGAACTTTACATCATGCGAGTATTAACCGAGATTGTGATAACGATTTTCAGAAAAATGCATCATTTATTAACCTAGATGCTGTGGTTGTAACCAAGATATTATGCCAACAGACTTAATATCAATTCCAACAGTATTTTTAAAAAACTAAAAAGTTTGCTGAACTGAAATATTCAGATGAATTAACTATAATGAAACTAATACTTCATAGTATTCCTTTTAATATTCTTAGTTTATAAACCACGCCTTTCTTTAATTTTTACACAGACGAGGCTTGCAATTTACTGCTACGTAGAAAGAGGGTAACAGACTTCGTTCACAGAAGTTATCAGATATTTCCTGCTATTGAGATTTTTAGCAGATATTAATTATATGTGTATGGATATGACTCTGTGCATTGCGAATTTGTTATTTATCAAGACAAATTCTAAAAACACGATATTCTTGATAATTTAAATTGAGTTTATACTTGAAAGCACTGAATGGTAAATAAATTATCATGAAATATATATATTTTAATCAAGTATAAAATATTTTTAGAAACTGTAGTTTGGGAAATACAGGTCTATTACAAAATTTTCGAAATGAAAACATGATTTAGTTTCATGCATTTGTGAATAAAAATAAATTGCAAAAATGTGTCAGAACGTAGTTTAAAAGACAAGTTTAAAACCTTTTGCTGGTTTAAATCCTTTTATATTCACACTATCTGTTAATTTAAAATACATCCGATGTATTTTTAACAACTTTTTTTTTTTTTCTCAGAATCTCAGACAGACAGAATTGTACCTGTATAAATAAAAAAAAAATTAGAAAAAACTTTTTTTCAGAGCCGTCCTTAAAATTTTAATTGCACCTATACTATGCCCATAAGAATCAAAACATAGATTTATCTGACTCACATGCTTGGTAAACGGGAATAAACATATAATTTACTATAGAATACTTTATCAAATAAGTTTGTGATACAAATTGTAGCCAACCGCATAGAAATACCTCATCTTGAAAGCAAAGCACACCGAAAAACTACATTTCATGCAAAGTTGAGATTTTTTTAATGCTATAGGTGGAACAGAACTGTATAGGTTCAACTTATTATTCTAAAGCTATATTTAGAAGCGCAATTCTAAATGTAGAAATACTTAAGTCTATTCTAGATCATTTTTCCACATTTTGTTCCGTGTATTTTGTTCCGCTTTAATAAAGTAATAAAGTAAAAATTAGTTCAGGTAAAAAAAAAACGCGCGATACAGTTGACTACGCACTTTTATTGTAATAACAGTTCATAGACGTTAATTCCTTTGATAAGAATTGTATATGATCGGTAAAATTTATATACATTACCGAATATATTAAATTTTTGTAAATCTTAAAAGGCGCGTGACAACCCCATCAGTGCCACCATTTCGTAAGGGGGACAGATTTAATGTTTCAAATTCTGTTCATTAAAATGTAAATGAAAAGGAAGAACTGCGAGAGAGTATTGATTTATAAATGTAAATAATTTAGAAAAAGATCTACTGCAACCGATTTATAAAATCAGATTTAATGAAAAAAATTGTTAATATTATTTCAGACACTAAGGAAGATAATTGAGCAAATTCGCAATTCCTAATTTGGTACATAAAAAATTAAATCAACTTTCAAAAACATGAAAATGCAAAAGTACCAAGTATAAAACTATCGTACATTTAGGGGAAAGTAGGGTAATGACGCTCAGAAGGGCAATCCCGCTCACCCAATGTCTCTAAACAGAATAGAATTGAAAAGTTCCCAGGAAGGACATAGGATCATTCCATGGTTACGTACGTAACAAACTTTTAAGCTTCATAAATAATGTAAAAAATATACTTATTACTTGGATTATTTTATATTCAAGGACGGTCCAAGGGCTGTAAATGGAATATTAAATTTTTAAATCTGAAAATTTTTCTCATAATTTTTGAAAAAAATAAAATCTAGGTGTTACGGACGTAATTCACAAAACAGTCAAAATTGCATATAGTTGCAGTTATTTTCATAATCTTGTGAATTTTAATGAAGAACATTTGATTTTTTCTTCAATAATTCATTATTATGGTATTAGCTATCTGAAACTGCAATTGTGAAAACATTAAAATAATTGTTAATACGTGGGATAGTTAAATTGTTACAGACGTAACATGTCCGATTTGAAATTTACATTCACCGAAATTTTAAAGTTTAAACATAGAGCATTGCAAAATAAAAGAGAGTAATATCGTAATATTAGGATCATTTCTTTTCTTTTCTTTTTTTACAATTTAAATGCTAATTTGCATCTGTTGTCCATTTGTGGTTCCTCCAAAATTTGGATAATGAAAAAATAAATTGTCACAAATATAACCTGTTACCGTTCATGAAAAAATAAAGTATCACAAAAATAGCCTGTTGCCATCCATGAAAATGTGAAGTATAATATAATAATAAATTTAAAATATCAAAAACCCGACTGCGTAAAAAGCGAACTAATTAATTATTTCTCATCAATGTGAAACCATTTTTTTAAATTCCTATTATTAGCTCACTCTCGCTATATATATCTTGTTCAAATTTTCAATCGTTAATAAAATATTTATTATTCATCCAATCAAGCTATAATATTTTTTTTAAACTTGTAGTGGATGACACTTTATTCTAATCCAGTTTTTTTCAAATTCATTAATTAAATTAATTTTCAATAATCGAGAGAGCCCTCTTCTTGATCAAGATATTTTAAGACCGAGAGAGCCCTCGTTTGATCAAGGCATTTTAAGTGCCACTCAAGAGGAAAGAAGAATGAGAGAAAAAAAATTCTCTTCTTGACCTAAGTAGGAATTGACTTAAAATATTTTTTTTATATTACTTGTTTATATTACTTACCTAATTTTTATTTACTTGTATTGATGACTTTTAAGTTGTGTTTAACTGTTAGTTCTTATCTATAAGCACTGTTTTGATGAGGTCTATAGATGTCTATGATGGTTAGAGCTGCAGGAAAGCTAGAGATCCTGCATACACAAATTCCAGGTTGTATAATATTTTAACGGAGCTTCTGACAGTAAAATAGCCAATGAAACATAGTCTTCGTTTTGAAAGACCTATCCAATTATATGCGACTCAATACGGTGCGTATTTTTTTCGTCTCTACCGCCATTTTGTATTTTACGGTCGCCATTTTGAATTTATATAAAAAAAAAACCTAGCCTATAACCATCGGGTCGTTAAGACGAATTGATAGAGACCTCATTCATTAAAATCCATCCAGCCGTTGGGATGTTTTGACGGTATAAAGAAATCCACATACACAGATACGCGTGAAACACATAACCCTTCTTTTCAGTTGGGTAAATAGCCTGTTGTCATTCACGAAAAAAAAATGTATGGACAGCATGTTGAAAAAAGAAAATATATGTAAATTATGATGTAAAATATACTTGTAGTACACATTTTTATCATATTAATATCTTATTACTTGTTATATCTGTAAATATCTTAATTCAAAAATAAGATACTCAAAATGTTACGTCTGTAACAGTCATAAAATATTATAATACGTAGTTAAAACTAATGTAATGGATTTAAAAGTATACTCATATAACATGGTTCATGCGCCTCCTTTAATTTTGCAGACCAGAAAATCTTTCAGCACCAGTATTTTCTCATAGAAAATCTCTTCTTAAAAGAAATCGAAATTTTCCGCGTTTAACCTAGATTTCTGTTTCTATAAAAAGATACTGGTCGTTTTCCTGGAGAAATAACGGTATCCGTACGAACCATGTATAATTTATACAGAGAAAATATGATTTAAAATTGAATAAATTAACCAGTAAATTTGTAAGAACTTTTAGTTGTTTTCCCGTTACAGACGTAACAATTCAATGCATCACAATATATTTATGAATTCTATTTAATTTATAATATATTCCTTAATTTATTTATAATATATTTCCAAATTTATTTTATAAATTTAAAAAATAGATTATTCAAATATAAAAACTAGCCTTATTACAACTCCTACAAATAATTTTTGAAATGACAATAACTTGTTTAACTTTACCATAGTTTAAGTGAAATGTTCTCAGTCTCATCACTCTCACCTTTTTAGTGCTAATACTTTAATTTACTTTTTATACTTAAACTGTATGTTTTCAGAAAATTCACACTCTAAGCTTTAAATAAATGCATTACATGACTCGATTTTTAAATTTTAAAAAATTAGTACATTGATTTCACTTTTCATAGAATGACCCTATAGTGACCGTCGGAAGGAAAATATTTTTGTGTCCTCACGTTATTAGTTTTCAGTTGTCTTATTATAAAATTCTACAACATATAACTTGAAGGTAAGTATACACTCTTATTTTCAAATATTAATTTACTCATTTTGTCTACAAAATATATACATTTAGCTGTGCTTTCATGCTTTTATTTATTTTTGTAGTGCGTTGTTACGCCAATTAGGATGCATTAAAATCCAAAGTGGTGATAACAGGTAATGACGCTCGCGTGGAACTCCAGAAGAAATGTTGCCAGTGGGCAACTTTTTTTAAAATTTTAAATTTATTGATTAACAACTCTTTTTTGAAATGGTAAAATTCCCCTGTTTTCGCCTTAATATGTCATTAAACAAGGAGAATTTTACGATTTCAAAAAAGTGGTGAAAATCAAAAACCCTAAATTAAAATAAAAATAGCCCACTACATGTGTAACACAATATGTGTAAAGTGATTGCAAAATGTCTGCAGTGGTGTGAATGGCCCACACAACATCATATGTGACTTTAGTCTTACTTAAATGTTGTATTCAAACTCTGAGCCCAATTACCCTACCATGTCGGGCATTACCGCTCAATTGATGGTTATATAAATAAAACGATAAAAAAATATCCTTAAACATTTATGCAAATTAGTTTATTGCAAACTGTTCCTTATGCTTTGGAGTTATACTTCGTTAATAAAATATTGATATTCTTGTCTAAATTTGACTAGCTATTCATGTTTTCTCTTAAGTGAGCGCCATTCTCCTACTTTCCCCTGTAGAAGGTTAGCTTCTCAAACGATACCCAACATGGCTTCCATTTCCAAAACATATCTCTGAAAAAAATCTATAAGCTGCAAAAAAAATCAATAAAAATGTGTAAATGTAAATAAATAATAGAAACACCTTTGTTAACGTAGAATTTATTTGAATTATGGCTAAACTCTCATCTGACCAATAATGTCAGATTCTTTCGTCAAACTAAACTCCAAATTGCCCAGGGCATGTCGCAACCGTCAAACCACGGAAGACGAAAGGACTGTTCTTACGAAACTCAACGAAAGAAGACTCAAATCCTTCGATACCAAATCTGAATCTTACTTCTAAAACATGCAGTTTGACCATCAAGCCTCAATTAGAATAAAACTGCAGAATAAAACCACGAACCACAGGTTCAAGGACCCACAAATCCACTTGAGAATATTAAAGAAAAACTAAGAAGGGGAGACCGGGGGAATGGCGACACCTTAAGGGAATTAAAATGTTTTCATCTCAAAAAAAAAATTAATAGTAAAAATTCTAAAGCTGAATCATGATCTTTAGTATCCATATAAATTTAACCGTAATCATAACTGTAAAGTAAGCACACACACACACAAAAAAAAATGTCTCAACCTCTGTACAGTGGCGGGATTACCCAGGATACTGGGGTAATTCCGCCACTGTATCGGGTAATAGCGCCACTCTTTGACCTATTAAATACATAAAATGGATACTAGGAAACACATAACCTACTAAAAGTATTTAGAAAGCAATGAAATTTAGAATAATGAATAATTAGAATGTTCGTTAAGCTAGATTTATTAGATCAGCTAAATTTACTACACTGCTCAAAACAATTAAAGGATATTTGAAGTTTTATATAAAATAAAGATGTAAACGAAATTGTTTTTGCCAAAAATAAAAGAAGAGAATCACAAATGCAAATTTTTCTAGTTTTCAAACTGTGGAGTATGCAAATTTTGAGTTCGACGTCAAAAAAGTCGTTTCAGCGGCAGCGAATGAAATTTGACTTTCAACTGGATAAAAGAGAATGAAGACAAGGATGATCGGCATTCAGTGATTGCTTTGTTTCGATGAGTACGATGTCTCAGCGAAGTCATTTGACAGATTCAGAAGCTTTGAGAATTGTTGGTAGGTTAGAAGGGGGCCAAACTCAAGCCGAAGTAGCGCAAGCCATTGGAGTGTCACAAAGTGTCATTTCCAGGATCTGAAACCGTTTTTTGGAGAGTGGATGTGCAGGCCGAAGACCAGGGCAAGGTCGTAGACGGGCAACAACGCCCAATGAAGATCAGTATTTAGCGTTAACAGCTCGGAGACACCGAACCATGAACGCTACTCTTCTCCAACAACACTTTCGCTCGGCTACAGGCACCACGATTTCAACTCAGACTGTCTGAAACCGGCTCCATGCTGTAGGTCTGTATGCTCGCCGACCGATGGTATGTGTTAGATTAACATCAAGGCATCGTCGCGACCGCAGGGAGTGGGCAACCGAGCATGTCAACTGGAGGAGAAATGAATGGAGCAACATTCTGTTTTCTGACGAGTCCCGTTTTTCTGTGCATCCGGATAATAGGCGTATTTTCATCTGGAGGGACCGTGGCAGTAGGAATAATCCTGCGTTCGTGCACGAAAGTGTCAGATTTGGCGGTGGAGGAGTGTTGGTGTATGGTGACATCTCCATTGACGGGCGCACTGACCTCTACATCATTCGAGATGGAGCTCTGACTGGTCGCCGATATAGGGATGAGATCCTCAGACCTATTGCAGTCCCTTACGCTGCAGCAATCGGAGATAACTTCATTTTAATGGACGATAACTGCAGACCACATCGTGCAAACCTGGTGGAGGATTTCCTTTTCGAGGAAGGAATCGTTCGAATGGAATGGCCAGCGTGTTCTCCAGACATGAATCCAATCGAGCACGTTTGGGACGCTCTAGGAAGACGAGTTTCTGGCCACCAACAACCCCCACAAACTCTCCAAGAACTGGAAAGAGCTCTTCTGGAAGAGTGGGGCAGAATACCCCAACTCGTCATTAATAGCCTCATTGAGTCCATGCCTCAAAGGTGTTCAACGTTGCTGGCCGCCCGTGGAAACCATACCCCCTACTGAAAATGATTTTCTTTGAAGAAAACACCTTTTCTTATTCTTTTTTTCTCATATGCACAAATTGTGTTTTTTTCCTTTAGTACACAAATGCGCAATAAAATGCATTTTTTTCTGCAAAACATGTGTAATTTATTCTCATATAACCTACTATGTCTGTCGACCATGTATCAATCAGCTAAACAGTTTACCAGATGCAAAATCCACCTAAAACTGCAATATCCTTTAATTGTTTTGAGCAGTGTATTTAACTAAAATTGCAAAAGTCACCCTTTGCGATGGTGGCGACATTACCGCAAGAGAACAATGTAGCAGAAATCCCCCAGCAAAGCCGAAATAAGAACCGAATTTGTTCAACAAATTGCATCAAAATGTCGGCGAATGAAGGTAGATTACGGGTAATTTTATCTTATCTAATGATACAATAAACGGTGTTTACCTCTACTCATTTGAAGTTACAAAATAAGAAGCAACTACATAAAAACTAAATTTTTCGAACAAACGAATGCCGTGCAACAAAAACACTCTCACGCTAGGCACTGTTTCTATTGTTGGCTGGTATAGTGCAGGCGCAATCACAATCTCAAACTGCCGTTAGTGTTTAAAGTAAGCGGGGTGGCGCCACTCCCCCGGTTACCCCTATAGCGATCTCTTTCACGCACACAGGGTACTATCGGTTAAAAAGCTCTAACTTAAAAAGCTAGACCCCCTTAATAAGAGAATAGCTATTCCTCTATAGCCATAATACAAAAACGTTATCGCGCTTATAAATAAACCAAATTAATTTCACTGAACGAGCTTAAAAAAATAATGCTTACACATAGTAATACAATCAAATATTTCGATTAGCCATGTAAATAAACATTTTATTCACAAATTTTTCTTTAGAAAACATGCACATATAAACAGTGCATATGGATTTCATAATGTTTGGCAGCAGAGTTGCAAATTTCGCTTTTATATTCAGAAAATCCCGCTTCATACCACAAATTCTTAATTGTAAATTTACTTTATGTCAGGGGTGCAAAAATCTAGGCGCAGGCGGGAAGTCTTTCACCACTAAATTTTATTAGCATTCTTACAAAAAATTTAGATGAAATATCTGGCGAAAAATAACGAGTAAAATTTAGTGGTAAGAGACTGGCCGCTGGCCAATAGATTTTTATATCCCTGCTTTATGTAATCACTGAATATGTCATTAAATAAATCAAAAAGTACCATTCGGAATTTCTGAATGAAACAACCCTAATTTGAAGTAATGAAAAGTCATTAGAATATATTTCAAAAGAAATTTAGCCCATACCCCAGAGACGGCGAACCCATGTGGCAGAAGCTCATTTGCCACGAGTTTTTTCGAAAAATAATCTTCGACTTATTTAATGAAAGAAATTCTGAGATTAAATAAGGCAAATAAATTTATTTGGTAACCAATTGGGCCAATTAGGTTTCTAGCAGGCGTATCTGCTGTCCCTGTCATACCGGGAACCATACGATCGATTCTGAATATGTTAAAGGAGCACAAAAAAATATACAGGCGAAAAAGGACAGATGAAAAGCATATGTCCTTTAAAATTGTATTTCACTACACAAAAAATGTTCCATTAAAATGAAAAGAGGGGTAAATAAAAGGACTGTGTGTGTGTAATAGGGGGGGGGTGGAAAAAACAGCGCACGCATCTGTCTGAAAATTTGGATGAAGTTAGTCCAAGGCAGTTCCTAAAGCAGCTGACTCAAATGTAGATTTTTAATCTTTTGATAATTAGCAGAGATATTAAGCGGTCTCAAGACTCTTAAAATTAGAAAAAAAAAGGATCATTTTCAACATTTAATATCTGAAAATGTATATGACAATTTTTATTCTGATGAAAGATATAAACATGCTATTTCATTTCATGTATTAAAAAAATGCTAGATGCAGAATTAGTATCACACAATTTTTTTTCCTTTCTCTCATTTACCGGAGTTTCTTTCTCTCATTTACTAAAATATGAACCTGATAAAGACCACAGGGTGGTCGAAACTTGGTTTTTAAACTTTTAAAATTTTTATTTAATGTTTTAAAAGTGTTTATGAAGTATACGTCTTTAAGGAAAAATTTAATTTTTTTGCGATTTTAGTCTCAAGACGTAATTATCCTTCAATATATGCAGAATTAGTATTTATAGGGCGCTGCAAACTGTCAGACATTTGCGGAGCAGAAAATCGGTATAATAGACTACGCGCATAGGATTACAAAATAATTTTTGCAACTAGAATGAAATTTTTCGTGACTAATTGTACCTCAGACTATCGTAATTACTCTGAAGAGATATTTAAAGTATTTTTTATATTTTTAATGCGTAGTTGTATTTAGCTAATACAAAATTTTGAAAATTTCAACATTATAAACACCTAAAAAATATATTTTTTGAACAATGAAAATAAAATTTTAGGTCCAGTTTATACAGACTAACATGAAATATATCTTGAAAGTTTCATGAAAAAAAAAAATATTCAGACGTTTTTGAGATATCCTGCGCGTTATGTCCAAAAAAGTGATTGAGAGAAAAAGGACTTCAAAGTTTCGGAAACTCCGCTTCAGCTATTGGGCATGTATAAATCTAAAAGCCGTAACTTCTGTTCTAATGGGAATTCCAAGGAAGAAAGGAAATTATATCAAAAGCATTTAAAAATATATATATATAAAATTTCAAAAATTTTGAAGCTTTAAGAGTCCTGAGACCCCTTAAAATCCACAAAAAACACTCATCAAAAAGGAATTATTTTTCTTGTACTGACGTCAGCGCCAGTTCCAAAAGATCGTTTGTAGTTAAAGGACTGCGTCTGGCGACTATTTCTATAATCCATTCGCACCACTATTAAAAAAAAAAAAATTGTATATTTCTCTTACACATGTTGACAAAGTGTATGTAAAAGATTTTTGTTTTGAGAAAAGGATGAGAGATAGAATTAAAAAATAGTCGCCAGTAACAACCCTGTAGTTACGATCCCAAGATCGGGAACACTTTAAGATATTTCGGAAGCTCCCATCAGGTAAGTTGTTCACAATATGTAAAAACTAAGAATACATGCTTCAATGTCGCATTGTTTGCTTTCAAACGCACAATCCCTTTAAAAAATATGATTTTTATTTTTTCAAAAATTGGGATTTTATTCTCTTTTTTTTCCGAAGGGTGTTTCCACCGGAATTTTCGAGTTACAGAAAAACGGAAAAATCTCTGCCGTCTCGGCTTACAGGCGGAGGCAGATTTTAAAGTACTAATTTCAACAACAAAACCAGTTTAAGGGAACAAGGGACCTTTAAAACGTTAAAAATCAATTTTTTATTTTTTGTAAATTTCGCTTTAAATATTATTCAAGGGTACATTATAAGCATTATTGCAAGCATTTATCACAAAAAAAAAAAAATGAAAAAAAAAATTTTTTTTGAGAAAAAAAATGGAATTTTACGCATTGTCTTAGAAATCTTCGAAATGCCCCCTTCGTGTTCCATATCAATAAATATCCCCAATATTTTTTATAAAAGTTTGGTTTATATATATAAATAAAACTGTGCATCGAAATTTATATATTTGAATATAAAGGTTAAAATTTTTTTTTTTAATTTTTCAAAATTTTCAAAATTTTTTTAAATTTCAAAATTTTTCAATGTTTTAATTTTTTTTTTTTTTTTTGCAAATTTCACTTTAAATATTATACAAGGATGCATTATATGCATTATGGCATCTATTTATAACAAACAAATAAAAAATAAATTATTTTTGAGAAAAAAATGGAATTTTATGAGTCGTCTTAGAAATTCCATATCAATGAAACTCCCCAATATTTTTTGTAAAAGTTTGGTTTATATATTCAAATAAAACTGTGCATCGAATTTTATATTATTTGAATATAAAAATTTAAAAACAATTTTGAAAAATTTTGAAATTTTTTCGAAAATTTTCAAAACTTTTATATTCAAATATATAAAATTCGACGCACAGTTTTATTTATATATATAAACCAGACTTTCATAAAAAATATTGGGGATTTTCATTGATATGGAACGCGCAAGCCGCATTTTGAAGATTTCTAAGATGACGCGTAAAATTGCACTTTTTTCTCAAAAATTAATTTTTTTTTCAATTTTTTTGTGATAAATGCTTACCATAATGCATATAATGTACCCTTGAATAATATTTAAAGTGTAATTTACAAAAAATAAAAAATTGATTTTTAAGGTTTTAAAGGTCCCTTGTCCCCTTAACAATTTTATCTAGTAGTCTCTTTGGACGAATGCTTAATTTCATTTTTCTGTTAGAGCTGGTTTTATTAGAATCATGTTAAGGCAGTATTTAAAAAAAAATATTTTTCCAAGCTCAGCAACTGGAAATTTTCGGACACATTTTCAGGCTCATTTTTAAAAGTAAAAACATCAAACTTGCTAAAGTGATTTTTTGAAGAGATTTATAAGCCGCCCCCGTTTTTATTTTTTTCGTTCAATTAATTAGAAATTGATTTGCAAACAATTATTTTCTTAGTACGAATTTTTTTTACTATATTCTGCATTTATCAAAAAAACAATGTGGCACATTATGTTGTTTCTGAATCAGAGAAACTGCCAATTGGATGAGTTTTAAAACAAAAATGAATTTAAAAATGAGTCAGAAAATGAACAGTTTGGATTTGAGTACACCCTAAAATACGATAATTTTTTCGTCAACCCCTATTTCTGTTTAATTTGTTTTTGCTGTAAGAGTTTGTCCTTTCAAAAATTTGTCAATATAAAAGTTGTAGACAGTATCAAGAGATTTATAATAAGTTTAAGTGAATTTTATATCTTGAGAATTGACGAAGTTATGAATTGAAGAGCTAAGTGGAAGAACATTTTAAGTAACCAAATTACATTTGAAGAAATTTGATGCGAAAGTTTTTGTTCTTAATTTTAATGATTTACCTTCTGTTTAATACCATGTGTTTAAAATATTAACAGGTGTGGTACTAAATTCTATCAATAAACTTATTCATATTTAATTTTTACATATTAAAAAATATTAATATTATTTGGATTATTAAATATTAAAATATTAAATATTAATGAATAATGTCTTAAATCTTCAGGGCTAAATAGACCTTTAGTATTTTAGCTTTAACATGTGATATAATACCTGTAACGCCTTCGACCAAACGATAAAATCATTTTTAAGAAAATGTAGCATAACATGTTCTTCCACTCAGCTCTTCAATTTTTTCCTCCTTAAAACAGTTTTTCCGCCCCTTCAGCCCATTTTTATCAAAAATCTGCGATACATAAATGTTTGGCACTTTTCCTAGAAGTAATAACTTTAAACTGCCTTAAGAGACACTAGTCACTCAAAAAGACCCGGATAATAATGTTAATCCTATGAACGCGTTATTTTCAAATATCTCGCTTGAATCTTAATATTTTCGAATAGTTTTTTTTTTTTTTTTTTTTTTGCATAGGATAGCTGAGGACGATCTACAACCGGGCCAATTTCTACTTTTTCGATTTTGGTTTCTGATTTTAAAAAAATAATTACTTTCACTTTCGGAACCGGTTGGAACTGGTTCTGATTTGAAACTATCCTAATATAAAATATCTCTAACAAAAATCAAAAAAGTAAGCTAGCCCGGATGTAGATCGTCCTCAGCTATCATATGCATAATCATGTAAAATATTAAAATCCAAACAAGATATTTGAAATAACTTCCCCATAGGATTAACATTATCTGAATGTTTTTGAGTGACTTAATATGTATTATAATTCAGAAGTTATGGGGCTTTTTTCTGTTATCACAAAACCCCTATTTCCAGCCCCCTTGTCCGATTTTGACTTTTAACCCGGGAGAACTCGCTGCATGATATTCTCTCTCACAGTCGTACTTTAAGACTCTTATTTAAATCATTTTAATTAAAATTTCCAAATGTTTTTCAATTATTTTACCTATTTTGTGAATAAAAGTACTAAGACAACCAAAAAAAGTTGATATTATATGAATGTAAAGTAAAAGAATGCAATTGGGCATTCTCACTAGCGAGTTCTCCCGGGTTAACGAACTAGACCGAGATTTTCTCCCCCTTCTTTTTATGTATTAGTTTAGAAGAGATTTGTGCAGAATTATGGAAGTTATCGTGCCCATAAAAGTTTATATATGAGAGAGAAAGTTTTGAACTGGGGGTGGTTTTGGGTTTCATGATCGGAATAGATCTGCAAACATTTTTCAGAAAATCGAACATAGGGGAGAATGTAAAAGGTATTATTTCTTACGAAATCTACCTAAAACTACCCACTTAATCAGGACACCTTCTCTAAGACGGTAAAATGACGTTGAAATTTAAGAATATTAACTTTTTCAAAGATTCATTACTGAATTAACATCGCCTCTCACCAAGACATTTTTTTATACGCTAAATGTAACTAAATGCCGATATTTTTACAATCATTTCACATGTTCTTCGGACTTATTAGGTATAAAAGTTATGAATCATTCAGAAGATTAGAAGTATTAGAAATCTGGAAATATTTCTATCGTTTTTTCAATTTCGCAAATTTTACAAGAAAATTGACTTTTGCTCATTTTTAAAAAATAAATATCAAAATGTTTACACGAAAATTGCACGCAGGCTTCTGAAGTATATAAGAATAAACATTTTCAAAAAGTTTGGACAAAAAGAACTATTTTGCTTTTAATATTAAATGATCCATTGTCGAAAAAAAGGGACAAGAGAAAACAGTCCTTTTAAAACTACATTTCAATATTTTTGCAAAAAACATGTACACAGAATTCGAAAAGATATTTATAAACCTTTAAAAGATGAAATATATAAAAAATACTAGCGGGCATGACCGAGCTAAGCTCGGTCAAAATTAGCCTTCTGGTTATTTCGATATTTCATTCTCACTGTATAATTCTTGCTGTTTAGATAAAATTGGAATGATCCTAAGCCATAGAGATTCCCTAAACGAAATTTTTCGAACACACGACCTAACCAATGCTCTTCTCGAACCCAAAAACGATAGAATACAAAATTTAGTCAAAATCGCTAGTCATTTTATAGATAAAATTACCTTGACTCACAGTGACACAAAAGTGACCCACTAATTGACTTTTCCTCGAACATGTGTCTTAGCCTAGTGGTCATCTCATGTCCAGAAACGGTATATTACAGAATTTTGTCAAAATGTTTTGGGCCTTTTTTTAGATTCAATTAGCTTGATCCTGCCCCATTGTGACCCAAAATGACCCCCTAATAGAATTTTCTTGAAAATGCGATCAAGCCCAATGGTATTCTCGCTCCCGAAAACGACAAAATACAAAATTTCGTCAAAATGGTTAGAGCCGTTTTCTAGATAAACTATGCTTGACCCACACTGACCCAAAAATGACCCACTAATCGAATTTTCCTTAATATGTAACTTATGCCATTGGTCCTCTCGTAATCGAAAACGACAAAATACAAAATTTAGTCAAAATCGTTAGAACCGTTTTTTAGATAAAATTGGTTTGACTAATAGTGACCCAAAAATGACCCACTAATCGAAAATTCTCGGACGTGTGACCTAGCCCAATAGTTTTCTCGTGCCGAAAAACGGTTGGATATAAAATTTAGTCAAAATGATTGAGCCATTTTTTAGATATAATTAGCTTGACTTTGACCCAAAATGACCCACTTTTCGATTTTTCTCGTTCATGTAACTTAGTCCAATGGTCATCTCATGCCCGGAAACGGTATATTACAAAATTTTGTCGAAATGTTTTGTGCCTTTTTTTGGTTTCAATTAGCTTGACTCTGACCCATTGTGACCCAAAATGACCCACTAATCGAATTTTCTAGAACACGTGACCTAACTCAATGGTATCTTCATCCCCGAAAATGGCAAAATACAAAATTTCGTCAAAATCGCTAGAGCCGTTTTCTAGATAACTTTGCTTGACCTACAGTGACCCAAAAATGACCCACTGATCGAATTTTCTCTAATATGCGACTTTGCCCATTGGTCTTTTCGTAATCCAAAATGAGAGAATACAAAATTTAGTCAAAATCGTTAGAGCCGTTTTTTAGATAAAATTGGCGCGACCCATAGGGACCCAAAAATGACCCACTAATCGAAATTTCTCGAACATGTGACCTAGCCCAATAGTTTTCCCGTGCCGAAGAACGGTTGGATATAAAATTTAGTCAAAATCGATTGAGCTGTTTTATAGATATAATTAGCTTGACCTAGACACATTTGACCCAAAATGACCCACTTTTCGATTTTTCTCGTTCATGTGACTTAGTCCAATGTTCATCTCATGCCCGGGAACGGTGTATTACAAAGTTTTGTCGAAATGTTTTGTGCCTTTTTTGGTTTCAATTAGCTTGTCTCTGACCCATTGTGACCCAAAATGACCCACTAATCGAATTTTCTTCAACATGCGACCAAGCCCAATGGTATTCTCGCGCTCGAAAACGACAGAATATAAAATTTAGTCAAAATCGTTAGAGCCGCTTTTTAGATAAAATTGGCTTGACTCATAGTGACCCCAAAATGACCCACTAATCGAAATTTCTCGAACATGTGACCTAGCCCAATAGTTTTCTCGTGCCGAGAAACGGTTGGATATAAAATTAAGTCAAAATCGATTGAGCCGTTTTTTAGATATAATTAGCTTGACCTTCACCCATTATGACCCAAAA
The DNA here is from genome assembly GCA_963932465.1 of Maratus speciosus. NCBI lineage: Eukaryota > Metazoa > Arthropoda > Arachnida > Araneae > Salticidae > Maratus > Maratus speciosus. The sequence goes on along the minus strand of OZ010796.1, from coordinate 439,701,701 downwards.
TGACCCACTAATCGAATTTTCTCGAACACGTGACCTAGCGCATAGTGCCTGAAAATGGCAAAATACAAAATTTCGTCAAAATCGTTAGATCCGTTTTCTAAAACTTTGCTTGACCCACAGTGACCCAAAAATGACCCACTAATCTAATTTTCTCTAATATGTGACTTATACCATTGGTCTTCTCGTAATCGAAAACGACAAAATACGAAATTTAGTCAAAATTATTAGAGCCGTTTTTTTAGATAAAATTAGCTTGACCCATAGTGACCCAAAAATGACCCACTAATCGAAATTTCTCGAACATGTGACCTAGTCCAATAGTTTTCACGTGCCGAAAAACGGTTGGATATGAAATTTAGTCAAAATCGATTGAGCCGTTTTTTAGATATAATTAGCTTGACCTTCACCCATTATGACCCAAAATGACCCACTAATCGAATTTTCTCGAACACGTGACCTAGCGCAATGATCTTATCGTGCCCGAAAATGGTAAAATACAAAATTTCGTCAAAATCGTTAGAGCCGTTTTTAAGATAAAATTTACATACACACACAATTTTTGCTCGCATTATAGTACAAGATTTAGTTCAATATTAAATGACGCGATAATAAAAAAGGGGGAGTAGAAATCCCTTCTTATAAGACCTATAACAGCTAAATAATATTTTCTCATGTTATTTTTTTTTACACGAGCTTCAGAAACATATTTATAATTGATTTTTTTTCAAGAGTTTGGTCAATAAGACCTAATTTTTTCAGAAATATTAAATGACTCAAATCTAAAACAGTGGTGGTCCCACCTGTAGGGTAGGTGGGGGTAAAGGTATGAAAGGGCAAAAACACGCACTGGCTGATTTAGTATGAAGCAACATTTCTACAATCAAGATCACTGGGTGGCAGTTCAGTTTCAACAGCAGTAGTTCTATTATAAATATTGTGAAGAAAGTAACACCCTATGCAAAGAAAATGAGGTAAGTTTCAATTTTTAAATATTGATGTAATATTTAAAAAATCCCGTTATTGTTTAGCTGAGTACCTCAAAATTATTACAAATCCAAAAATTCACTGATGAACGGAAGCTCTTTAGCATCTAAATGCCGTTTAGTTTACCTCGATTGCATTTGTTTAATCTCGCAGACAGCCGTTTAAGCAAAATTCTGAAGAATGTGGTAAAAATACGCATCCGTCTTGGGGCAAGTTTGAGATGCGGTGCTTGATCATCGTCTTAGCTAGGTGCAAAGCTTTCCACAATTACGTTGTGGAAAGCTTTATATTTTTTTCTAAGTTAGTATTAATAGATACTTAACCCTTAACTTGTGTGACAAAATTTTTTTTCATGACTACCGTGAGCGGTGTTTAAGACCGTTTAATCGAAAGATGAATAACAGGTTCGATTTACTGTAGGATACCGTTTTTGCACTATACTTTATATACAGGGTTATTATGATTAAAAAATTGATCTATTTAGAAGTCTATCGGTAGTACTAAAACTCCAAACAAAATAAAATTTCACTAGTATCTAGATTTAAACTGAAAATTACGAGTTAAACTATGAAAACTGAATAAAGCTGTAGTCTACGAGACCACTAATACCAGTTAATGGCTATCTAACATAACTAGAAAAGAAAAAAAGTATTTGGGTCATTGTAAAAAAATAAAAATAAAATAAATACAATTTGGTCAGCACATATTGCAATTCTGAAAGTATCTCGGAAAATTTTTATATCACTTTGTGCGGTAGCCCTTATCTTTACAAATACTAGTGTAGTAGTAAAGATCATACATTTAAATTTTAAATATTAAACAAAATAAAGATCCACAGGCAGAATTATGAAAAGTTCACTGACGTGATTTGAATAACTAGTTTTGTTCATTATTGAAATTTATGTTAACTGCAGTTGCTTGCTTAGAATCCAAAGAACTAGTTAAAGATATAACACAGAAAAGCATTTTGAAAATGAACTTTTAATAGTCAAAATGAATGATAGTCAATGAATAGTCAATATGAATAGTCAATATGAAAAAAGCCTACTAGGAAATAAAACAAAATGAATTCAAGAGAGAAATAATTCTTATCAAAAAGTAAATAAAATTGAATTCGTTCAAGTCTGACTCAATATAACAAAAATCAACACCTAAAACAAATTTATCTTAAAAAATAGATGCTAACTGATATTTCGAAGATTGCATTTCCTCTCTAACCCTTCTTTTTATAACTTTAAGCGTTATCTTAATGTTTACTTCACTACTTTTTTTAATACACACTGATACCTTAACATTTCACCAACGAATTCATTCCATTGCAATTATTTTTCTGAACATTTATACACTCATGTTGGTGAAAATTGCAGCACCATGAAGGAATCATAAGAATTAAATGAAATTTAAGGGATAGTAGGGTAATGACGCTCACTTGAGGGAAAACATGAATAGCTAGTCAAATTTATACAAAAAATCAATATTTTATTAACGCAGTATAAGGCTAAAGCATAAGGAACAATTTGCAATCAACTAATTTGCATAAAAGTTTTAGGAATATTTTTATCGTTTTATATCATTAACCACGCATTGAGCGGTAATGCCCCACATGGTAGGGTAAAGGCGCTCAAAATTTGAATACAACATTTGAGTACGAGAAAAGTCACATGTGTAGTTATGTGGACTATTCACACCACAGCAGATTTTATGCGACCACTTTCCACATATTGTGCAGCAAAACCACGTTTCGTTACCTCTCGCGAATTCACCACGAAAACAGCAGTTTTCTGTTTCTATAGTGTTTTAAAATTCATGATATTTGATTGTCACCACTTTTTTGAAATCTTATTTAATCTTGTTTAATGACATAATATAATTAAGCCGAAAACAAGGTGTAATTTTGCCATTTCAAAAAAGTTGTGTCAATCCAGAAATTTGAATTAAAAAAAAAGTGGCAAACCTGCAAAATTGCTTCGAATTACACGCGAGAACTATTGCCCTTCATAGCCATGTTGGATTTTAATGCATTACAGTTGGCGTAACATTGCACTGCAAAAATAAATAAAAGCATGAACGTACAGCTAAATGTATATATTTTATAGACATAATGAGAGAATATTTGGAAATAAGAATAATGTATACTTACCTTTAAGTTAGATGTTGTAGAATTTTATAATACAACAACTGCAAACTAATAACGTGAGAACACAAAAATACTTTCCTTCCGGCGGTTACTATATCCTTACTGGGAACTTACAATAATTAGCTTGGTGCTGGTACTGATCGCAAGTTTTCAGTTCTATTCGTTTAGTGATATTGGAATGAGCGGGATTACCCTAACTTTCCCCTATATCCAAGACGTTCGTTTCTTACTACTTCAAATTGAATTTCACATTAAAATTTTACAGAGTGAACACAAGTTTTTAGCGACTGCATATTGTACGCTTTTCTGATAATGATCCAGTTAAGTAGAGTAAGTTTTTTTTTAATTAGTAGAACGTAGGTATCTACATACCTACTTTTAAAAATCAATATTCTTGCTTCATGAAACGCTTTTGTTTTAAGCCTTAGCTCTGAACTCCGGTTATCGGTCTCACAGACCGCTTTTATATTCAGTTTTCACAGTTTAACTTGTAATTTTCAGTTCAACTATTGATGTTAGTTAACTTGTGATTCATTTGATAAGTTTGTGGTATCGTCTAAGACATCTGATTAAGGAAATTTTAATTATAATCGGTTTTTACATAAATATTAATACAGAAACAGTATCTTATGAGTCAGTCGACACTTTTATTCATTCTACGATCGTGTTGGTGAAAATGGAGCAAAAATACGCACTGCGTATCTTTACCAAACCACTGCGGGTTTTTACCACAACTAGTGGGTCAAAGATACGCAGAGCAATTTTTTAATGCAATTTCTCACGTAATTATAATTTGACAATGTCTGTTGATGGTGCTACTTGCCTAAGGTTCTAGTATAACAATTTAATCAATCGTCACATAAGATTAGACCAATGTATTCTTTAAAAATTAAAATTTAGTGAAGTGCGTATAATAACCCCCACCCCCTCCCTACTTACCCATTATTAGTTTTGTTAGATTTAAATTTAAAAATATAAAATCAGAAATGCATGGATGTATGTTGTCAAAATCAGTCGACTACTTAACGTTAACTTTGTTTCTAAAGATTTTTGTTTAAAAATAAAAATCATTAGCACTGATTTAGGATATATTTAAGGTTTTTTTTTTTTTTATCACGGGCATTGGCAAGTACAGGCGGGTGAGCTAGTTTAATAAAAAAATTTATTTTTTATAAATTCATTTACTTTTTCATATACATTAACATTCAAAGCGATATCAAAGCTGTACCTGTTTGCAATTTAACCCAAGATTACAAAGGTTATTTTCATCAATCATTAGTACTAAGGCGTAGTCTGAAACTACTACGGGTAAAGACAATAAAGCAAAATACCACTAAAACATGTTTTTTACATATCAAGACGCAAGTTTACTATGTCAAATATCGTATTCTCAAAGTAAAGTAGGGGGTGGGGCGAGATTTCAGCCCGAGTCGAGTAGTCTGACAGAAGCCTTTGTATTCTAGGTTTAAAGAAAGACGGATATTTCTTATAAGTGTACTCTTAAATCATTTTCCGAGTAAGATTTCTGTAGCAGTTGTATTTTAAACTAATTGTACCTTAGGGAGCAGTGAACGAATTTAAATATTTAATACATGATTTATCACAATGCTAACTAAGCGTGGTACCAACAGAGTGAAAAATGTCCAAGCCAGGAATCGAAGCCGGAATCCTCTGAACAGCGCACCAAGTTCTCTAACACTTAAGCTACGAGGACGATACCCAGCTTAGCATATCTCACTCACATTTGTTGGCAAGACTGCAATTGCAGCATAATGTGGAATAGTCTATATATTCAATAATTTTGAGTGTAATTTCACTACTGAAAATTAATTGAAAAATAAATTAAAATTATATATGAAAGAATTTATCTGAAGATGCGTTGCCATTTTCATTCTTTTCTTATAAAGAGTATAGAAACCGATAAATAAATATGTCAATAATGCAACATTATGATACTAAACTCATTTTCAAGTTAATCATATTATACGGAATAACGTTACTTCTGTTGCTCCTTAAAATGTTGATAGAATTTGGCTGGAAATGCTTACGATACACCGGTTTAGAACCACAGTTTGAGTAAAATTCTGCATATATTGTTTTATGAGACTATTTTAATAAATTCTGTTTTTAATAAACTTTTAATAAAAGTAATGAAAGCAACATCAATTAAAACAAAAAATTTGACAAAGCTAAGGTGCTGAATGTTTCCCCCATTTTTTTGTCTGTCTCTGGCTATTTTAATAAATTGTTTTTAATAACCTTTTAATAAAAGTAATGAAAGCAACACCAATTAAAATTATTTAAATTCATAATAAATATAATTTACTATGATTAAGTTAAGGCGTTGAATGTCTGCTTCATTTTTTAATCTGCGTTAGATACGTAGATATATTAACCCGGGAGGACGTGCAGAGGTCCTGATAGACACGAACTGCGTATAGTTTTTACAATTGTCACCACTATCACTTTCAAAGTAATCTTCAACTTACTTTATCGCAAAAATTTTTTAACAATTGTCTCCGAATAAATAAGGTGACGATTATTATATGTATTTATTGGTGACAACGTAAAAACCATTCATACCCTGTGTATGCGCGCATTCTCCCGGGTTAAAAGTAAAGATTGCATTTAGATATTCAAAAGAATAAATGACACAAATGTAAGCCTTATTCAGATTTGCTACATTATATGGGAAAGTGATGGAATTTGACCCAACATATCAAGGAGTTGCAATATTTCATTAAAAAAAAAATCTCGGAATTGATAGAATTTCATGTTGTTCACCAAATAAGCTCCATCTTAATACTACCAGGGATGAGTCACTGGTAAAGTCCATTTTTAATTTTAAAGGAATTTTATCTACACCGGTTTCCAAATATTAAGGTAAAACAACAAAAGTAGCGATTACTCAAAATATTACAATTAGATTTTAATAAAACTGAGACACAATTTACAACACATAGTAAGGTATAAAATAGCATTAAAAGAAATAACCAGACGATTGTGGTGTTTCAGAAATTAGTACAATTATAAAATAAAATAAATGTCTCAGTTTGGTATAGGAAAAGTAGCTTTAATATGAAGTACGATCATCGCTAGAAGCAATACAGCACATACAGCGAAGTGTGATACTGTCAATTATGCGATCGATAAGTTTGCTGGGAAGCGTGAGTCATTTCTCTTGTAAAGCAGTTGTAAACGTAGCAAGGGTCTGAGGAGGGGGATTAAGAGCGGAGACATCTTCATAAAGCATCCCACAGATGCTCAATGAGATTAAAGTTCAGTGATCGCGCTGGCTATTCCATGCGCTGAATTGTTTTGTGGTGAAGATAATCTTCTACGATATGATCCTTGTGCGGTCTAGCGTTATCGTCAGTAACAGGAAATATTTACCTATTGCACCGGCATAGGGATGCACATAAGCATCAAGAATGTAATATCTATAGACGTGAGCATTCAAAGTTCCACGTAGAAAAACATGGAGGTCTGTACGTCCGCCCAAAGAGATTCCATCCCAAACACAGACACTGACTCCTCCATACTAATCTGTTTTACGAATATTTGTTGGATGATAGCGTGTTCCCTGTTCTCTCCAAATCAAACAATGCCTACTATCGCTTTGAAGGCTAAACTGGAACTCATTTGTGACGAGAACACGTCTCCATTGATCAGCCGTTCAGTGGAAATGTTGACGTGCCCAACTTAAACGTTCCCTCCTGAGGAATGAGGTGAGCGGCACACAAATATCTGGTCGTATCGTGTAAATACCACCTTCATGAAGCTTTCTACGCACAGTAGACGTTGATACCAACCTTCCAGTGACTGCAGCAAGGACGGATTTAAGATGAGAGTGTGTTGCTGTTCTATTCCTTCGTACACATAACCGCAAATATCGGTCATCGGTGCTTGTCGTAGCTCTTGTTAGTCCTTCGCTGAACCTTCTGGAGGCCGCACCAGTGGTTTGAAAGTGTTGCCAAAGCCTATGAGCAACAGAAGGACTCACATTTAGCCATCTGGCCACCTCTGTCTGACTTTGGCCTACATCCAATCTTCCATTAGCTCTATATCGCAGTTATGCGGCCAAATGATACCTCAAGGTCATACTAATCAATTGGCTATCTCAGTTTTCTTATCTCATAATCACAGCGACACTAGCAGCCGCATGCATTTTTATGCTCCGCACAGATGACGCAATACCATTGCAGCGCCACGAATTTGCATTTTGTAATTTTAATCAGCCTCTTTTAGTTAACAACATGTCGAAATTTCATACACATAGGTTAATTTTTGAACATGTTATCACTCTTTGTGATTTTTCCTTAATTTTTGGAAACCAGTATAAATTCTACCCCTTCTGAAATTTGCACCTACCTCTTTCACTTCCCCAGAACGCAAAGTTCAAAACTCTTGATGATCACTCCTTATGAACTATTTCCAAGGCATTTATTTTGAGGTTACAAGCATTCAAACTCAAATAATTCCTCCCCTCCTTTTGACCTAGTACGTAAAGTTTACGAAATTTAACCCCCCTTTAATTTTCATCACCTTTGTTAATTTGCGATAATCTTATTTCCATCTCCCAGACTTAAAATTTCAAAATTCTTCAGAACACAAAATTTATAATAACTAAAACACAATTAAAAAAAAAAATTACAATGTCTACTTTGAAATAACCAAATCTATATTCACTAAAATAATTATACTTTCACATTTTTTTGCATAATAGAAAATTTTATCGTTTCTATGATGAAAAATTATTCGACGGTTTTTAACCTTAAACTGATGTGACTAAAATTTGTCACACAACTGATGTGATCCGGTCTCTCAGACCCCTCGAATAAATCGAAACCCTTGAAAAAAAAAAAAAACTCAAATGGTTGAACAATATCGTTGTACTAACAATATCGCTGTACCTCTCTTAGGAGCATGTGAATTAAATTGCATGAAAAAAGTATTTTATTCATATTATTTAACTTCAGTACAGAAAAGTAAAAAGCTGTAAAAGTGTTTACAGCTGGGAGTCGCGGGGTCTGGGAGACCACGTGACATCAGTTAAAGGTTAAATTGAGCTTTCTAGCATCATTGTTATTTCCCTTCACAACACTCCCTCAAGATCTTATATACAATTTTTGTAATCAATGTTTACTGCGCCATTTATTTACCATTTCTGTTAACGCATTAGTGACGAGCAATTTTGTATGGAATCAGGATTTTAAATCAATAGAAGCTCCTCCCTTTCTTAAAGTCTTTCTAATCACTTGAGAACGCGCGCATACCCTGTGTATGAATTTTTACTTTGTCACCAATAAATACAAATAATAATAATAACCTTATTTAGTCGGAGACAAGTGTTACAAATTCTGCGATAAAATAAGTTAAAGATTACTTTTAAAATTGTGGATAATTGTAAAAACCATACGTACACAGAGTCTATCGGGCCCGGCGCTAGTCTTCCCTTATTTAATTGGTTCACCAAATAGGTTTTTCAAGTGTATTCATCTGTAAATCTATTATATACGGATTTAATATAAAAGTTCTTGCACTAAAATTAAATGAACAAAATGATATAAATGCATTTTCTGTTAAGGCGCCTGTACTCAGTGGTGGTTCGTTAAATAAAAAGGCGAATTCTTGTTTTCTGTCACCAACATGTTAAAAGCTAAACAATTGCAGTTGCATTAATTTTCATACAGAAAATGTACTTTCGAATAGTTAAATATCTTCTAAAAAAAATCTTATTTATAGTAGTCTTGATGGGGACAAAATAATAACAGAACTGTCGGCAGATGACAAACTTTGTTTTACTTCTTCATAAAATGAGCAATTTTATTTTAGTTTTATTTTCTTCAGATACTTAACGTTAACTATTTGCTTTTTACTATTAACTGCTGCGACAGAAATTTTCCGACTGTTACTTAAAACGATCTTTGAGACCACTGATAGAAGAATAATAAAAAGCTCCATTAATTCAAAGGATGTTGTTTCAGTACTAAACTTATGTACAGGACTATTGGAATTCTCTTATTCGGAAGTCTCGAGAAGTAGTATTAAGGTAACTTTAATCAAATTTTAATTATTAACAACAAGTTTGTTTTGTTTTAGAAGAATTTTAGACAAGATTTCATATTTGGCACAGAAACATTTCGTATTTCGTATTTAGAATTTAAATATTTAAAATGTTAAACAAAAATAACTAGAATAATACATATCCAGGTATATATTATATGGTTATTTCAGGTAGAAATATCTGAAATACTTCCCAAGATTTATTTAAAACTAATTATTTTTAGTTTAAAGTACTACGTAACACTTGATATGACATAAAAGACTTGTTACAGCTTCCTTTGTTTGTGATTCAATTGAATTACAAATTTCTGTAGAAATTCTGTTTCATGACCCTTGCAATTTTAAGAGATGCTGGTAAGTTGATTGGATTTTAATGGCGTAAAGTCCCTTTAGAAACACCCTGCCAATCGAAATTAAGAATACCTTTACTAAATCTACTAACATTTTATTAATCTTTACAGAAACTTTTAGCTTATCCAATACTTGACATTTCATTCAGATTAGGACATTATAAATAAGATATGGTGGTGTATACATTTACATTGCCTTTTCTTTTGTATGAAACTTCTTACCATGAAGGCGTACGTAATAGGAAAAAGGTTCTTGAAATCGTATTTTAAACACAACTTGTCAATTTTTTTATATTACTGCTGGAATAAATTTAATCAAAGATTTTAGACTTAATGAAGAGAACGAATATATATATATATATATATATATATAATATGATTTTAGACTTATTTACAATTAAGATTTATATTGCAAACTACCAGCTCCCTCTTATCTCTTTTGCAAAAATATGTCAAATAGTACTACCTACAGCCCCAAATAAAGAAATTGCGTCCATACAATAAATGTTTTCCTTTCTAAAAAAATTTTTAGAAATTCAGTATACTAAATATATAATTAGCTTGGATATTTCATTTTTTGTCCATTTTAGTATTTACAAACGCGAAGCATATTAACCCTTAAAGGCCTGATTTTCCAAAAATCAATTTAAAAAATGTTTTTCGGATTTCTTTTCTTAAATAAATCCTGGGAAAAATACTTAAAAAAATTATATTTCGTTTAAGTATGGTTTACGGCTAAAGAACAGTTTATTGCCAATCGACAATACTGGTCTTTAACCCTAGAATATAAAGGCGTCTATCAGACTACTCGACTATTCCCCCCCCCCCCACCACCACCATCCTACCCTCCTTTACTTTGATAATACGATATTTGACACTAAACTTACGTCTTGATATGTAATAAACATGTTTATTACATATCACGACGTAAATTTAACATGTCGAATATCGTATTTTCAAAGTAAAGGAGTAGGGGGGGGGGGATGATAGTCGAGCTAACGCCTTTGTATTCTATATTTAAAAAAAAACTCTTTTCTTTGATAAAACCCTATAATATTAAACATGCATGAATTTTAAGAACTGTGATAAGGAATAAATTTTACTTGCTCGCTGCAGAACAAAGTAGGATATTTCGCAAGCTTTCAAAAACAAAACAAAAGCACATGTAGCAACAATTGAAAAAATAAATCAATCTCTATTCTTAAACAGCACAAGTTCTGCCATGTACATGTTGAAAATTGATAATATTTTTAGTATGTATTTTATTGGAAACATTAAACATTAGATCTTCAGTATTCTTCTAAGAGTATTTTAAAATACTAAATTGGGTATATTGCCGAAAGGCAACACACAGCATTTAAGAGTTAAATGAGACGTCCAATTCTTCTGTGAAAAGTTAGCATGTAGCAATAGATTTCATTCTTAATTTTCAAAGATCTTTATCAGAAAATTTAATTTTACTGTAAATCCGTAAATATTTGACAAAAAATTTCTTTTTTTTTATTTAATAAAATTTAACACTTAAGATTTTAACACATGAATATTAAGCATATATTATAGAAATATTTTGCTAAACTGCCCTTCTTCAGCTCTGAGAATATACAGAAGGAAACTGTATTTAAATACAGTAAACTCTTTAAGGCGGACTGTGTGTAAAACGGGAATCTGTCTAACTCGGAAAGATTTTAAAGTCCCTGCGAATCCATGACATAGAGTAAAATTTGTCTAAGGCGGAATATTGTCTACTGCGGAAAATTTTCCTGGTCCCGATCGATTCCGCCTTAGACAGAGTTTACTGTACTTATATTTCGTAATGATAAATTTCAAAAGTTCGTGTGCATTTAAATTTCCGATTGACGTAGCAATTGTTTAATTTATTAATAGGCTCAGATACTTTTATACAAATTAAATGTTAGAAAGATCTTATTCTGTCATATGCCGTGTAAAAAACTCAAACAAATATGAACTATAAAAATATATGTACTAAATACATCCTCGCTAAACCAAAACCCGCAAGATTACTGATTAAAGATAATGTTATGAAAAAATAATAACTTGGCTGGCAAAAAAATTAACGCTCGAATAAAAAACCTACCATTTTAAATTAATTCCAGTGACAAATTCTAAAATTAATAAAGGTCAACTCCAGGTTTTACTGCATAAAACAAATAAAACTTCCTGAATTGCACGATATTTACACCTGGTTTTACAAGCTATTTTGATTTAAAAAAAAATAGATTAAAAGAAAATGGAAACTTTTTTTTTAAAACAAACATGTTATTTTACATAGTCGTTGCAATTTATAAATACATCCGGTCAAAACTTGTACAGCAGTAAATAAATCAGTTCATCTTACAGACAAGAGTCTGGTCATTGAAATTTTGCTCTTCAAAAACCATTACGCAACTATACAAATTTCAATCTCATAGTGCAGTCTTTGAAAAGAGAAAATAAACTAAAATTTTTGGTGTAGAAGTCAGTGGCGTAGAGTCAGGGTCGCAGGTGTATCACTATTACCTTTATTATTATATACCAAATTTGGACTTAATCTTTTTAACAATATTCGATGAAATAAGGCCTAATAATAATACTGGCAGTAAAATATTCTAGTTTACCTTCATGCTCCGACATTGGGGGAAGGAAACAACCTGAATTTTTTATTTTATTTAACAAATTACTTTAGTGTTCATAAAGGAGATTAAATCATATCCTTCAAGATTTGTGCAGCAGTTATTTTAACCTTCCGCTGGTAAAATCTTGGACACCTTAAAAAGGAAAGTGGTACTAGTGCTACACATTATGCCTTTTATCATTGCAAGTTAAGAGAAGCTCTTAAAACATTTACGATGTACAACGCTTGCCCCATATTCGTTATATTCTATTTTTGAAATCCACATTTTCTGGAATGAAGAAAGAGAAGTTAAGATGGAACCTCCCACCCATGCATTAGTCTTCCTATTTTGATAACCAATAAATTTTATCGTCACTGCGCTAGGAACCAAACCTGCAATTTCTTTCTGCATACGATCATCAAAACCAGGACACATTGTAGTACCCCCAGTAAGAACGATGCTCGCATAGAGATCTTTACGAATGTCTAAATCACATTTCATAATGGAATTGTATGTTGTTTCGTGGATACCACTTGACTCTATACCCAGTAGTGAAGGCTGGAAAAGAGCTTCAGGACCACGGAATCGTTCATTTCCTATTGTAATTACCTGACCATCAGGAAGCTTATAGGATTTTTCTAGTACAGATGAACATGCAGAGGTTTCCATCTCTCGTTCAAAGTCTAAGGCGACATAACAATCTTTTTCTTTAACTTCTCTTACAATTTCTCTTTCGGCTGCAAAGAGAAAAATACATTTAGGTACAAGAATCAATTATAATTTCATATTATCGTATGGTATAATATTTACCTGTTGTATTGAAGTAATAACCTCTTTCATTCATGATCCGCATGAGATTATCTGTCAAATCTCTACCAGCTAGATGAACTCGAAGGATAGCATGAGATAAAGCATAACCGTTATAAATGGGTACTGCATGGGAGACACCATCTCCAGAATCCAAAACTACACCAGTCGTTTTACCATAGCAATATAAAACTAAGACAGCTGGTATAGCCACATGCATAGCAGGTGTGTCAAAGGTTTCAAACATTATCTGTGCCATCATTTCTTTGTTAGTTTTAGGATTCAAAGGAGCTTCAGTTAAGAGAACAGGATGTTCTTCGGGTGCAGTTCTAAGCTCATTGTGAAATACATAATGCCAAATTTTTTCCATGTCATCCCAGTTGGTAACAATACCGCGTTCAATAGGATAGTTTAAGGAAAGAATACCCCTGTTCTTTTGAGCTTCATCACCAACAAAACTGTCGCTTGGATCTAAGAGGGCGGCTCTATGTCGTATTTTACCAATAATAGATGGTAATTCAACGAAGGGAGAATCTTCTCCAGCAAAACCTGCTTTGCACACCCCAGATCCACAGTCTAAAACAAGTGCAGCAGTATCTTTGTCACACATTTTGGCAGTTAATTATAACCTAAAAAGTAAATTAGTAAAACAAACAGAATTTCGAATTTAGACAAATTATAGTCTAATAAATATGGGAGGGTATGTAAAAGAATGCAACACCCTTTATCTCCTGACGGTATTTATAAGTACCATTAAAATAACTTGTTATAAAATTCATTTAATACATGGATTAGTTGCAATACAGTTTAGAATGAGTTATAGATATATTACTTTATCTTGTTCCAAAAGCATTATTGGCTACGCAAAACAATATTTTTAAAAGGATGATTTATTTTGCCTTTGCATCTTTTCAGCTTTCTTGACGAAGGGGGGGGGGGGATGTTTTCAATTCGGCAATATTTCTATTGTAAGAACATTATATTTGTACATTTCCTGATTCTACAAAATACTAAGAAAAATATTTAAAATAAAAGACTTGAGTGGGGTTATAAATATTGCACAAAATCCCTACAAATTCAAGTTTAATGAATCCTAAATCCTTTAATCCTAAAATCCTTCAAAATTTTATTAAATGATTATGTAAATATTCTAATGCAATTTAAACAATTCACGGAAAATGCTTTATAAAAAGGTAGAATTTTCATGAATTCAGTACATAAAGGGTTAAATAAATGGAGAAATAGCAAGATACAGCCTTACATACCAAGGGGTTTACCTACCAGGTACCAATGCATGCCCCTCAATAAAAAATCCAGGATATATCCATAACTTAAGAGTAAAAGTTTCCATACATTATTGCAACTTATGTTTTACAATTTTATAAATTACCTTCTCATTTTCTTACAGTTGATTGAATGAATAGGGTTTCATGGTGCAAAGTCCCTTTTGGGACACACTGCCCAAGAAAAAATAATGATGAATTAAAACAAAAAAAAAATTAAAGTTAGGGTAAATGTTCTCATAAGTACACATGCAAAAACAACATATATAAATGAAAAGTGATGACATACATAGTTCAAAAATATTCAATGAGATCATAATTTTAAATTCATGATGAGAGAAGCTATATAATTTAACTAAAACAATGTGATGGAGTTATAATTAAAACTACTTAATAAGGTCAGAATCATAGCTAAAAGACACAAACAGTATATTTAAAATTAAAATCTAAGATCCATAAAAAGACAGAGTTACAAAGAAACAAAGTACAAAATATCATAATGTTTGCCTGGGCAACATATAACAATAGTATGTTCCCGCACCATGTTGGTTAAGTCAAAATACAGTTGCGTAATTTGTTATTTCTGTTTGTACAATTTTTTTTTTATAAAACATAATTATGAGTGTAAAATTATAATAATTATATTTTCGAGTAAAATAGGAGTGTAAGTTCATACAAAAATTATTAAGTTGATTTTAAATATTAAATATATTTTTAAAAAATTGTTTTATTGTAAAATGAATGTATAATGTTGAATATAGTTCGGATCTCAGATAACAACAATAGCCAGACGCCATGGTGTCGTTTTATGACAAGCCAGTGGAAAGTGGTGTATAATTAGAAATCGTAAAATAATAAAAATGTTGGAATAAATTTATGGCCTTAATAAAAGTGTTGGAATAAATTTATGGCTTTTTAGACCACCCAAACTTTAAGGCATATAATAATATTTAAAGTATATGTAAGGGGCCATTTGCAGACTGTTAGCTAATAGGTCTATCTAAGGATAATGCAAAATCTTCTCACAGCCAATAAGGGAGGACTATACAAATAGTTCCACCCACTGCCAAGAGTTGGTGTGCAAGAAGAAAAAGGTTTGAAAAAGAGAGTCTAAAAAAAGATGTCGAAGACGCAGGAGCTATCCTGAAAGCCCATGTAATGAATCCGGAGAGCCCTAGTAATGCCCAGGCGAGATGAACATATCGGAGTGAGCCTAAGCAAGCCTAATTGATGATGTCTTCCTGGTGTTGAAATAAAATGGATTGTTCTACTGCGGTCCGTAGCTATGCATCCCAATTTCGCCGCTCTGATTAGAAGATGAATCCGGATGATGTTTGGATATGATCCTTAGCATCGCGACAGCTCTGAATTTGATGAATAAAGGCCACCATCCCGTATTTGATTCAAGGTATTACCTTAATCTTTTTCTTTTACCACCTTAAATTATATGAGAAATTATAAATATCCTTTTATGATATTTTATGGTAGAGAGCAATCCGAGATCCAACAAAACCAATAATTAAATATAATTAAGGTATTTTAAAAATGAAAGAATTATTTTTTTTGCAAAAAGAAAAAAAAAATATAATAATAAGAGTAAATGAAAACATTTTCTTTTTTTTAAAGATTAAATATACATGTAATAATGAGCAGCAAACAAAAGTGTTGCTTTCCTTTTTTTTTTTTGAATTAATATAATGTGTATATGTATATAGTTGTGTTCAATGTAAATAAAATATTTAATCAAGTATTAAAAAGTTTCTGTAATTATTTAATTTATAAATGTTTAAGGTGTGTCAACATATTTTTACAGCTTAAATTTAGTTTAATTCATAAGTAGAAGAGTTCGTCTAAATAAATCACAACGCAAACTCTTAATTTTATTCGTAATTAAATTTAATAATTACAGTTTTACGCGGATTATAATTTAATTTTATTAATTATTCGCGTTGCTCTTCTACTAGAATTACGTAATTACGATCACTTATGTTATTTGAATTTATCTAAGGTATATAAAATTATATACCGATTTACTATGAGGTTGCTAGGATGATTTGGACAAATTAACAATTTTGGGTGTAAATTAAATAGGAAATAAACAAGTGTAATTATCTGTCCAGCAATGTTAAAGTATAAACAAAAACAAGTTTACAAGACACATATTAAAAAAAAATATGTAAATCATGTAGGGTCGAATTCTTCAAGCAGGCTGTTTTCTTCATCGGCTCTCGAGTCACAACTATATGAATAAGATTCCATACTCCCCTCTTCATATTGGAGCAACTGTTTGGAATATTTTATGTTAGTGACTGTTGGATCAGGATACAATTTCTTATTCCTTTTATTCAACAGTTTTCCTCTGTGAAGGGGCATGACTTGGGAATTTCTTTCTACCTTTCTATGCACAAGATTTTTGGTTTCGTTTCCTAGTTGAACAAATAGGTTTCAATGTTTGCTCAGGTTTCTGTTCATTTTGCTTTTTAGAGTGACTTAGAGGTTTTTGTGATTCACCAACAATCTATGTAATAATGACCAGCAGGACTATAATATTCTATTTTAACTGATGATGGGGTAAAAGTTTTAATTTTGGTATAGGTATTGTGTTATTAGTAAATTTCACTCTACGGATGTTTTTATTTATAGTGATGGATTGTGTCCCAGGTGAATTACTTGGTGGAATGGAGGATCCGGTCTTAGTGCTTACTTGCCTTAGAGATTTTGATTGTTGTTTTAATATACTAGAGTAAGATACCCTAATAGATGGGGTGCTGGATCCAACAAGTTTAACAGCTTCAAGGTAAGAAAGTTTTGGGGTCATTTTATCAGCAAGAATTTCTTTTCATGGATGCAGTTTGGGCAAAGGCGCAAATAAGCTGTATGGTCACGCTTAGAATTTACATAGCGTTCAGAATTATTGCAAGATTTATTTTTGTGGCCGACTTCCGCACAACGTGCACATGTAACAGAGCTACGGCAGGGGAACAGATGTCATAAGTTCCCCCCGGCCGCCATCTTGGAATTTTCTTGGCGTGAAAACCCTTTTTCCGCCAAGTAGTAAATGTCGCCAAGCACCGGTTTATACGCATGTTTGGCTTAACGAAAATAAAATGTAAATAATAAACAAAATTCGCTAAAATGGCAACCAGTAATCCTTGTATGTGCGCTTCGCGCACATTTTCCGAAAAAAAACATCACTGCATTCAACACTTCTCGAGGTGTAGCATTCTCAAAATTCAGCAGTTTTCGCTTTCTAGCAATCTCATAATATAAAAACTTTTAAAGCAAAAATACACATAAAAAACAAAATTCGCTAAAATGGCAACCAGTAATCGTTGTATGTGCGCTTCGCGCACATTTTCCGAAAAAAAACATCGCCGAATTCAGCATTTCTCGCGATATAGAATTCTCAAAATTCAGCAATTCTCGCTTTCTAGAAATCACAAAATGTAAAAAACTCAAAAGCAGTAAAATACATAAAATTATCAACATACCTTAACAAACATCTGCTTTCTTGAAAGATCCAGCTCGAAATATTATCGCCGACATTTTCCTAAATAGGCTTATTAATACGTATTCACAAACTATAAACAAACCTTCTTTTCTTGCCAAAATTTCCTCATATTTCCTAATTATTTCAACAACAGCGTTTAAACGGACTACAGAAAACATAGTTAATCAAATGCATTCAATAAATTTCACATAAAAATAAAAAGGCAGAACTATACAATACGATATCAAAATACATTTACAATATTCCAACATTAACTTCTCGGTTGCCAGAACGACACGTCACACGACATTCAACATAGCCAACACGCCAACAAAAAATCGCCAAACATTTCAAAACAACAACGGCGGAGGGAACATACGGCATCTAAGCCCAAAGGGAAAATATAAATATCCAACAAAGGTTTAATATAAAAATCCAACAAAAGGTTCCTTCCGTTCATTTTATGGACACAGAAATCAGACGCATAGTACGAAAACAAAAATGATTGTGATAAGCGACTAAGAATCTGCAAACTGCGGTAGTAAACATTAGGGAGTATATCCAGTCAAAAGTGCATGATTCTACTTGGTATCCTCTAAGTAATAACTTTTCCAACGATGCCAAAAGTGATATTCCTAAATCTTTCCACTATTTTCTGGAGTATCTGATCGTGAAGAAGAAAGTTCGGCAGAAAGATGTTGCTCGACAAAGAAAGGGAATTACAATAGTCCATGCCATTATATCAGCAGTGCGTCCATTGTTTTTTGTTTTCCCAATGTTGACGGACTGGGTGTGGCTCTGGTACAGAAAGTATGGCCACAAGATCTTAGTCGATCTCTTATCGAATTAGTTTTTTTTTTCATCCTATTATCAATCCCGACTACTTGAAATGTCTGCCAGTCAACATGGTCAGTGAGATTTACGAGGAATGTTCTGCTAATTTGTTTAAGATAATGCCTATTTTAATATTTCCACGCTCGACGGACTGAACATATTTCTCTCCATAGTCCGCATAAAGTGTGCAACACAAGCACATGTTCAAAGTGGATCGACAATCATGAAAGTTTCACAAAGTTTCACATGAAAATGTATTTTAATGATAAAAATTGGTTTTATCGGACCTGGGCTAGAACAACGGGACAAGGAAGGAAGATGAGGTGATGATTATGAATCCTAACGACCCATTCACTTCCGCTGATGATGATATTCTAACAAAAATACAAGCCATAATGATAATGACACATTTTAAGGGGGGGGGGGGAGGAGATTACCTTAAAACTTTTTTAAAAGGTCAATTTTTTATTGGCTATTATGAAAGAATAACATACCGAACTTTAAAACAATGACGATACTCGAATTAAAATCGGTTTTATGATAAAATATATGCAGGGCAATTCCGTGCAGAGTGTCACACACGTAACGGAGGCTTTAACTTGTATTTATTCAATTATTTATTAAATTTTAATGTTAATTCTGATTTTAAGTGGTATGGTAAATACGTTATTACTATATTTTTAAATTTAAATGTGTGGTAATAAAACTCACAGAAGTATAACATTTAATTTCATTACTCAAAATGTGCTTTTTCCGAAGTAGGAGAAAATCACATTTTGAGTAATGAAATTAAATGATATACTTCCGTGAATTTTATTGCCACACATTTAAATTTAAAAATATGGTAAAAACTTATTTACCATACCACTTAAAATCAAAATTAAAATTAAAATTTAATAAATAATTGAATACATGCAAATTAAAGCCTGCGTTACGTGTGTGACACTCTTCACGGAATCGCCCTGCAGCGAGACCTATCTAAATCAAGTTAAATTTGAATTTTAAAGTCATTTTATTCAAATTAATTATTTTTGACATTGCGCGCATCATATTTCATAAACTAAGTAACACAAAAACTTAAAAGTTTTGATTATATTGTATTTTACATATCTTTATATCTTCTACCTATTTTTAAGTAAATACCTGTAATATATTTTTTATTGAAATTTATCATAGATTTCGCGTTTTATGGGTTAATTGCCTGAAAATAATATTTTCATCAGTAAATTAATAACTTATTTTACGTTGAACGATATTGTAAGAATATATAGGGCACAGTGGGGTGGAATGGGACAGTAGGTTTTTCTCTATGTATCATTCTAACCCTTTCATCAATCGCACATTAGATGAAGCAATGGTACCCCAAGCTTCAGCTGAAAAAAAGTAGCTGATATGCATTCGCTTTCGATTGTATAAAGAAAAAGATTATTTCAAGAATCAAAAGTAAATTTGCTTCATATTTTTTATGCTTTTTTGTATATTAATAACTTATTAATGCGTAGATGTAATAGTTTCCCCATTTATGGAACATTATACTTTATATTATCCCTAATTTAAACTATGCTTAAAAGCAGAATTTTTGTTTATACAAGAAATTTAACATAAAAGAAGGTAGAGGGAGGAATGGGACATGTCTGATTACTTCTTTTTAATAAGATTAATGTAAATTGCTAATATGCAAATATTTTTCGAGGGTTGTATATTAATTTTAACATTATAAATATATTCATTTACTTCAAAATATAAATAAATTAAACTGATGAATTTTTAATGCCATCTCTGAATGACAATTCTGAATTTTCCTTCCAGTGATGAAGGTAATGGAATTTGATATTGTAGAACAGACATTATGAAACTACAATCTTTGTCAGACTGTATATATAGCCTTCACTAGACAATTTGTGCCTTATCTTACATTGTTTTACAGCTGTCTCACACCTCCCTGTTAGTGGCGAGGTATGGGACACATTTTGAAATTTACAATTTATGAAATTCTTTAAAATATTCTTATTTTTCTAAAAAGTGTCCCATTCCTCCCCACTCTCCCCTACATGTAGTATTAAGTGGATATATACAGTATATTTTTTATAATCCTTCGCGCAACACATATATGCCATTGAAAATCCTTAATTAATCTGTCTTAATTAAACTAAATTCTAATTACGTATCATTAAAATTATTTAAAGGAATACGTAAACAAAGATTTTTACAAATTATTAAAAAAAAAAATTGTTTAATTTGAAGAAATATTTACAGCTCCAAAAAGTTTAAAACTGTGTTAAAATCGCGCAATAATGAGTTACTAAAAGTGATTTCCCACTTTAACACGTTGAATGCCAAGTCTATTTTGTACGTCTTTCCATTTGGGCTACGAAATAAGATTTCCGTTAAACAATCTATAAGTGTCAGTCACCGATGATTGACGCGGACTAAACGAAAACTTCAGTGTCAGTAACCAGTGACTGACGTGGCACTCAACGTGTTAAAGGCTTATTTACTTCATAATTACATAATATCTACTTAATTACAAAGTTGGTATGTACCTACTTTTAGTTTTCTCCATGTTTTATACTCGCAGTTATATTGTTTCGCATTAAAAACCGTTTCATTAGTGATGAATATTTATCTTTCATTAACTTATTACCTACCATTATCTCGCTAAGCATTGCAGCGTTTTCTGTTTTATTTATTTATTTATGACACTATTTAATAAATTCCGATAGTAATTAAATTTGAAAAAAAAAGTTATTTTTTTTTTGTGGAAAAAACGTCAAGGCTCCGGTCCCATGACTGACGGATAACAGAGTTTCCATTGTGTATACCTGTCATTTGTAGGGAAATTTCTGCTCTTTAATTTAAACCAGAGTAATTTTTTTCATGAAAAACCACAGTTTCACAGACCTTTTCAAAAAACTAAAAAAGGGGGGAAATCTTATGTTTGTGCCCACTGTCCCCGCTTACTTCCTATCCTTCAGGATATTTCAGGTAGTCATCAGTAGCCATCAATGAACAACTATAACGAATTTTATCTCTGTAGCATTTATTATGGCAAAGTTTTCTACTTTGACTGGACTAAATACGCAACAAATTAATGAAGCGAAAAATGAAAGTTTCAAAATTTCACCCTCAACTACTTACGCTATTTCTATACAGTAGAGAATAACATTGTAAATAATATGCACATTAAACAGTTTACAGTTTAATCATTTGAGCTTATTTCGAAACGTTCATAAAACGCATTAATTATTATATTCAGTTTCTGAAATTAAACTCAAGGATTTCCATTTTTAGTTTAACCCTTTATCTACTGACGGCCCTTATAAGTACCATTAAAATAACTTATGAAATTCATTTAATGCATCGATTAGTAGTAATACAGCTTAGAATGAGTTATACATACATTACTATATCTTGTTCCAAAATCATTATTGGTTACACAAAACAAAAATAGTTTTAAAAGGATGATTTCTTTTGCCTTTGCATCTTTTCAGCTTTCTTTGCGTTGGGGCGGGGGGGGGGGGGAGGGTTTTTCAATTCGGAAATATTTCTAAACTTCTATTGTAAGAACATTATATTTGTACATTTCCTATTTCTACAAAATACCAAGAGAAATATTTAAAAGATTGGAGTAGGGTTATAAATATTGCATAAAAACACCTATAAATTAAAATTTAATTAATCCTTCTAAAATTTATTAAATTATTATGCAAGTCTTCTAATGTAGTTTCAAAAATTAACGAAAAATGCTTTAGAAGATAAAATTTATAAGAATTCATAATTCAGTACTAACTAATAACAATTTTATGTACTGGTATTGAATTAAAACGTCCAAGACAAGTATCTAACTGTCATGAAACAGCAGTAATCCTAGAAGACAATTCTTTGAGAAAATACACTTTTTATCATTTATTATACTAGTATTCAAATAGAATAAGAATGTGAAATATATGTATCATCTCAAAATAATTATATGCTTTATATTTCCTTAAATATACACTTCGATATATAGAATGTTTTCAGGGAAATACTGGAAATTTGTAACGAAATAACACTGATAATACAACATTACGGAATTTAAAAATTAAATTAGATAAATGCAAAAGATCATATATTTCTACACCTTTAACTAAAAATGAACATAACAAAAATATATGTATATCAATATTAGAGAAACAAAATTAACTTACAAAATCACAATGTAAAAATGCGAAATTAAAAACTTTGATATTTTTCAATTAGAGGTCATTACTTTTAGGCCCCTAGCTACAATGTTTGTAGTTCGAAAGATTTTTAATTACATAATCTTAGAGCTTGTTCAGCAACCACGACCACTTCGCTCGGGCGCGAAGGAAGTTGAGGCATATGGAGTGGGGTTTCTTTTAAACATACAGTTACGGTGAACTTGAGAGCTAAATACTCAGCAGCTTTGTATTACCCTCAGAGTAAAGATAATAAGAGATTATATGACAAGTCTGTGGTATTATCCAACAGTTTTATTAGATAAATAAGGCAGTGCTTCACAGAGGGTTTTTAAAACAGAATAGCAACATATGCACAACATATAGCAACATATGAACGAATGTTCAGTTCAAAAGTTTTTGTCCAATCTATGGCAGCCAATTACAGAGCTTGGTGACAGCCTAGTCTCTTCCTTCGCTTGAAAAATAGTGTTTTTTTATAATTATCGCATTCATTTTGATGCATTTTCTCACAGAAATTTTGATGAGTGCTTTGTAACTGTTGAATATTTGCTAAATAAATTATGTCCTTTTGGCAGTAAACTGCATGTTAAAACACACATTTTTCTTTTTCAGTGTATTTAAAAATAAAACTTTTTTAATCATTATTTTATAACGTTGGAAATTTTTTTAAATCTATGTGTGACTCATTATTTTCCATGAAACTTGTTTAAACTTGAGAAAAAGTCATTAGGGAAAGAACTGCTTGTTAAGTTATTTGACTCCACTGTTTTTTTATGGTGTATTTTGTTTTTTGTTGGGCTGTTCAAGCGAATAAATCAACCTACCAAAACAAGTGAAAACGTAAACAAAAAGAGCCCAAGCACGTGATCATAACGACCACAGATTTTTTGTAGGTCAAGTGAGCGAAGACCGGGCGTAAAATTTGCTGCTGATTGGATTTATATCAGATCACGTGATACTTTTCATTAATGTTTTGGATTTTGTCTGAATGCATATAGACATGTATTTCTATTACGAGAGACATTGTTTGGAAAGGTAAGAAGATTTAGTCGTTGGTTTCACCAGTTTTGAAACATAAAATTACGAAATAATTAAATTATTTCGAAATTCCTTACTTCTTCAAGTACAGCGTCTAGAATACCTACACTGTTAAAATTCCGGGGCATTTGCTGCATTGCCACTCCATCGCTTTTATAGGAAACTGTAACTTAACTATATTATGGGGCATTCTCATTGGTCAGAACAGAAACATTCTATAAAAGTGGTGGAGTGTGTATGCAGCAATTGCTGCATATTTTTAACAGTGTAGTGTGGAATTATGCTATCCAAACAGTGCTAAAAAATTTTATCCCTTAAATGTGCGACGATACTGCTAAAACGCCATGTGTCGATCGCAGCGACATCTGCGGGATTTTCGTATTACTAGTATTACATTGTATAGACTAGCAATACCTTGCAGTTGTAGAAAATATCCTTCAGATGTTGCTGCGATCTGTATATTGCAGCAGCATCGTTGCATATTTAAGGGATACAATATTTTAGCGTTTTTTTAAGTATTAGAGAGATAGCCGATTTCCACACTATGTATTATAGTCGCTATACTTCAAAACCTTCTCCATGAGGGATATTTCTCTGAGTCCGGGCGCTCCGATCTGCATCTTTGAACAAGCTTTTAGACCACATACAGTTCTTAACACAGGGTCTGTTCAGAAGGGCAGCTCACGACGCGCGCGCGCTCGGGAGTTTTTGCCATGGAGTAAGTCTACTCGAAGAAAGCAATTTTAAAATAATTTAATTATTTAATATTTTTATGGTTAAAAACAGGTAAAACCAACGATTACATTTCTTTATCCTTCCAAAACAGGGTTTTCGTAGCAGGAATACATGCCCATGTTCACTCAGATAAAATCCAAAATATTGGGCAAAAGCATCACGTGACCTACTGCAACTACGCTGTTAAAATTCTATAGCTTTTGCTGCATAGTCACACCACCGCTTTTATAGAAAACGACTACTTCACGATATTATGGAGTATTCTCATTGGTCAGAATAGAGATATTCTATAAAAGCTGTGGAGTGACTATGCAGCAAAAGTTGCAGATTTTTAACAGTGATACTGCAGCCCATAGATAAACATACAAGATAGCACATTTACGACAAAATCGGTAATGACAACAGTACTAGCGTCAATAATGACAAGGGAGAAGAATTAACAAGCCTCCAAAATTTACTTTGTCCATGTTTACGCTTTATGTTTTGTGTATCTATTCCTTCCTAAACCACGCAGAGGATATTGTATTTATGCTTGATTTATTTCCCTGTTTTCATTTATCGTACTTCTATCGTTCACCATTAACTTACAAAATACTAATTATAATAATAATATAAAAGAAAACCCCCAGAAAATTCTGTTGAAAACGTAAATATGTAACTTTATGAGATTAAATTGTAAAAAATAAAAATCATGTATTGTGTTAATTTATTCACATAGAATAAAATTTTATCAAGTGTAGTATCAGTATCTGTATTTTTTAGGGTTCCGTACTTAAAAACGGAATCATTATAAGATCACTCCTGTGTCTGTCTGTCTGTTTGTCACAGCCATTTTACTCGTAAACTATGGAACGTGGAAAGTTCAAATTGGGGGATGTAATAAAGACTATTGACACACATATTTCCAGATTATTAAACATTTACAAATATATTTAGGAAAAATGTACAGGGGATAATTAAATTACTTGAAAAAAAAATATTTACTTTGTATATCGTGTGGGATATCCTGTGAAAGGTTTTATAATGCGTAACTCAAAAATAAATTTCTTTTAATTATAGGTATTATATTTTAGGAGATATCGTTGAAAATGTAGTGCAAAAATATGTACCTCCCCCCCCCCCATCTATTTTCGAATCTACTGAAACTAAAATTATGAAAAAATTAGAGGTAGTAGATGTTACTTTAAACCTTGCAGGAAAATTATAGCGATTACCCTAGGTCACATAGTTTTTGAAAAAAGTGCATTTTTCCGTTACACACGAATTTCGATTTACGGGCATTCAGAGAAGGTGTTGAGGAGCGCTGGAGGTACCTATCGTAACAGAAGCATAAAAGCGTTGTTGATAATGATTTTTGAAAAAAGTCGTCTGTAATTAGCCGAGTTCTTAACCCTTAAAAACGCGGACGGTTTGGACATACGTAATGACAAGGCAGGCGACTTACTCTACTTACTATCGGCTTTTAAAGCCTGAATAACAAACGTTTAATGATATATTTGTGTAATGCAATGCCAGTAGCAGTATAAAAGCAATAAATGTCAAATTATTGAAAACAGGCTAATTTAATTAGAATTAATCACATAAATACTATTGGTTTCGCGACTAGTTTGCAATGAGTGGATGTCTCAATACGCCTCCCGTTTCTTTAAAAGTTAATTAGAAACGTACCTGGAAAAAGTGGAACGGACCATGCGGCGTTGCAACTTTGTGTACTTTCGCAGTGCGCTTAGCACAATGTCAAGTTTAAACTTTGAACAAGGGTTTTGTTTTACCTACACTTTAAAAAGAAAATATTATTACTACGCTGAATTTAGTTTTATGAAATGCCAAATGAAGTTTAAATATGTATTACTTTTATTGTCAGTACCGAAATAAGTTCATCATAAAGAGATTAGGATAAGATTAAAAAAAAAGAGTTACACAGAATAACAATATTTGATATTATTTAGTCTTCATATCTCTTTGAACTTTTATGGCATGCACATTCATACTTTTTTAGTATATACAGCTATACATAACCCTCCGTTGTATAGTTTTTTTACAAAGTCTTATAATTCTTTTAGCAATGATTTTTTTTTTAATAAAACTGTTAATAATTCTTATATTTATTGTAAGGAACCCTGTGAGAACGAGTAATACTCGCACTTGACCGTTTATTTAACTTTTAGTTGGTTGTGTTAATGACGGCCAATTATCAACACGAGGGATATAGGCCCTAAAGGGGAGGGAGTGCACTTCGTGGGGGTCTTTCTAAGGGAACCTAACCCGTATTAACGCTTGGAAATCCAAGGTTCGAAGAAAACCACGAAAACTCCCAAAGATTAGGCCGACGGGCGAGATTGGGTTCCAACCCAGCACTTCTCTTCTACCAGTTTCGAGAGCGGAACCTCTCGGCCACTGGTGGGGCTTTTAACTTTTAGATTTATGTAATTCTGAAAATTTCTAAAGAGGAATTTTTTCCACATCTGTAATTTTATTATTATTTCTTATATGTTAATATTATAAATATTATTGAACTGATTGTACGTTATTTACATTAAAAACTATATATTTTTTTTTTATATGTGAGAAAGTGAAAATGTGTAAGTTTTAAATAATTATTGTAACGTTAGTTTTATGCACTAAACTTCATAAATTAATAAAACATCGGCTATAAAAATTTTCCTACCAAAGGGGAATATTTATGAAAATTTCTGCACTGCAAATAGAGGTGTCTTAAATTAAGACACATATGTGACTGAAAAAGTTATTCAGACACTTAAGTGTCTAAATTTGAAATTTCAGGCATCACAGATGTCTAAATTTAAGACACATAAGTGTCTTACTATGATCATGGCATAAATGAACTGATTAAAATGTCTGAATAATGGTGATATGTCTGAAATTAAGACATTTAGAAATTTAGACACTCTAAATGCGATACAGTTGTATCATATGTGTGATAACTGTATATATAAATGTATTGCAATTTGTATGCCAGCAATACCAGGAAATTGTTTTCGAATGGATAAAGGATGTTTAAAATATTTTTATCCATTAAATTTGGTATTACTTTATTAAAAAAAAGTAATCTGATTAGATCATGGGACATCTGGAAAATTAAAATAGATCTCTTACTAAAGTTTTGGGACTAAGTTACTTTTGACGCAATAAATAAATCAGTAATTGCTTTTCACAAAATATATTTATTTCCAAGGAAGGGTCCAAGGAAGGGTCAACCCCCTTCCCCTATAAATACTAAGAGATGTACCGGTAGAAAGAAATTTAGGGAGGGACAAGATTTTGGAACAGGTGTGCCTGGGGTCAACAGCGTAATCTGCTTTTCTAAAATGCAGAACATAAACATGAAATAGGCAAACTAAGAATATTTTGTCAGAACTCATCGTGCAAGAAATTTTTAAAGATATCAACATAAAAATAAATATAACAAGTTGGAAATTGCACGTCAAACGTGGCAAATGAGGTGCGTTCGTACTATAACTAGTTTTATAAGTATTTTTTGCACACCATATTGTGCTGAGTGTATATTTTACTGCATTTCATAAGCGCATATCAATTTCATTCTTTTCAGAAAGCTGTAAGATCATTAAAATGCACTTGAAATAATTTTTTCCCATTGGCCGTAATGTAACGGTAAACTTTTGACTGTACTAATAAAAGTATACATCCGATTTTCATAAAATTTGAAATGACTCGACAAAATTATGCAATAATTATATATTTTAAATTTCAAACAATTCGGTTGGGTAGTTTTTGCGCTGTTATAGACGAACAGACAGATGGACTGAACGACGACTATAGGTGCTACGTATTTATATAATTACGAACGCATCTAAAAATTTAACAATTAAGAAATAGTAATCGTTCAAAAATAAGTTTCAATCGACAGTTTTGAAAATAGAGAACTTTTTTTTTCTCAATGGACTCTCCCCCCCCCCTGTGCTCCCCCCCCCACACACCGTTTGAGATAAATTTGAAATATATGAACATCAAAAGAAGAAAAGAATTAAAATTGTCTTCTACGAAGTGTTCAAAGGAGGGTGGGTTTCTCTGAAGTAAAATTCTTAGTAACATTTTCTCTTAACGTAAAATTATTCGATAGCCATTTGTAAGAAAATAAATATCATTCATTTTTTAATTATCAGACATAAAGAAAACATAATTGATTCAATTTCATTACACTGGGAGGGGAAATATTTCTTCAGTTCTTCCTAATAACCACCAGGGGGACTCTCAGTTGCGCATGCGTTTTAAATGTCTTTCGTTCTAATGTACGTTGTAATTCAATTTCAAACTGAAAGTTTATTTTGACTTTATTCATATTTTGTGGATTGTGAAGTTCTGTGGATTAATTTGTATCGACTTAGTGTTTATTCGTAATCATTTTATCAACAATACAATGATATTAGTCTTCAGTTCGTCAAATCTGATAAATAGAAACTTTTGTCTGGCAGATTATATTTTGAGTGTGAAAAAATTTAACCCTTTTAATATAGTTAGCCGGATGTATAAAGGAATTTTCGTTTTAAAAGATGAAAGTATTTCTCCCTCACGGATCATTAACCTAGCCACCAATTGAAATTGACGTCCTCTGTGCGGGTATAATTTTGAATACCTTACACCTTTTTCCAGGTAAGTGGGACCTAGACCATGTGTCGCAAACTCTCCGTAAATGTTTTCTCTTTAAATGGAACCCTTACACAAGTCTCTAGCTTTATTAGTTTCTGAGTTATGCCAAAATTTGTTTAAAGCATTTTGTCTGTTGAATTTCCATGTTAAAATTTTATCTTGCTAATAATTAAGTTTCTGTTCTTAAAAGCATCTGCAATCATGTTTCTATATTATTTTCTAACCAATGTTATCCTTAAAATCAGTTTTAATGAGTCTACAGGATGTTTTTGCAGTTATTGAATTTATTGACTTACGCAATACTAAGCCTTCTTCTCGAACAGCATTTGTTAATGTTTACTTTTAGAGCGGGCGGCGGCGACACGAATGACTACGTCATCGAGTTACGGGATGAAATCATGATGCAGGACAAGATTTTTAGGAGTAGATAAAGGAATGACTGGTCTGCCTCGACATTTCTTGGTACGATAGGCGCAGCAGCGGGCGCCAACTCGTGTACAAATGAAAACGCTATAAACATAGTATTTTACATTACATTGCCATATATACTACTTTATATCGACTTTCAAGATGAATTAAGGGTTTAGGAAAAGCTTAAAAAGAGTACGTGAGGAAAAGACTGATTTGGTATAACTTGGTACAAAGCGCGAAGAACGGGGCGCCAATTCGTTATTTTCACAGTGTTATTACATCATCGAGTTACGGCTTGAAATTTTGGCAAATGAAACATACCAATTATTACGATACGAATATTTCAGTCTGCCTCGTAATATCTTCGTAGGAGATGAGCAGAGCGGGGCGCCAATTGTTAATTTTGGCGGTATAATCACCTCATCGAGCTACGACTTAAAAATTTTGCACATTAAAGGAACATATCAGTACAATGAGATTACTTCAGTCTGCCTCGTCATATCTTGGTACGAGACGAGCAGAGCGGGGCGCCAATATTTAATTTTTGAGGTATAATCACGTCATCGAGTTACGGGATGAAATCATGATGCTTGACAAGATTTTTAGGCGTACATTAAGGAATGACCGGTCTGCCACGACATTTCTTGGTACGATAGGCGCAGCAGCGGGCGCCAACTCGTCATTTTGGCGTCACTATCACGTCATCGAGTTACGGGATGAAACCGGTGCCAAATTAAAGGTGAAAAAAAGTCTTTTAAGAATATTTTGGTCTGCCTGCGCATATCCTGGTAGAAACCCCTGGCAGACTAAAATCTATAACAAAAAAATACGTCATAATGTACAAATGAAAACCCTATAAACACAGTATTTAACATTAAACATTAAACATTCCGATTTGTACGATACGAATATTTCAGTCTGCCTCGTCATATCTTGGTAGGAGATGATCAGAGCGGGGCGCCAATTTTTAATTTTCGCGGTATAATCACATCATCGAGTTTACGACTTTAAAATTTTGCACATTAAAGGAACATATCAGTACAATGAGATTATTTCAGTCTGCCTCGACATATCTTGGTACCAGACGAGCAGAGCGGGGCTCCAATTTTTAATTTTTGAGGTATAATCACGTCATCGAGTTACGGGATGAAATCGTGATGCAGTACAAGATTTTTAGGCGTACATTAAGGAATGACTGGTCTGCCTCGACATTTCTTGGTACGATAGGTGCAGCAGCGGGCGCCCACTCGTCATTTTGGCGTCACTATCACGTCATCGAGTTACGGGATGAAACCGGTGCCAAATTTAAGGTGAAAAAATGTCTTTTAAGAAAATTTGGTCTGCCCGCGCATATCCTGGTAGAAACCCCCGGCAGACTAAAATCTATAACAAAAAAATACCCCGCTGCTGCGCCTATCGTGCCAAGAAATGTCGAGGCAGACCAGTCATTCCTTAATGTACGCCTAAAAATCTTGTCCTGCATCATGATTTCATCCCGTAACTCGATGAAGTGATTATACCGCAAAAATTAAAAATTGGCGCCCCGCTCTGCTCGTCTGGTGCCAAGATATGACGAGGCAGACTGAAATAATCTCATTGTACTGATATGTTCCTTTAATGTGCAAAATTTTAAAGTCGTAGCTCGATGATGTAATTATACCGCCAAAATTTAAAAATTGGCGCCCAGCTCTGATCATCTCCTACCAAGATATGACGAGGCAGACTGAAATATTCGTATAGTACTAATCGGAATCTTTAATGTTTAATGTAAAATACTATGTTTATAGGGTTTTCATTTGTACATTATGACGTATTTTTTTGTTATAGATTTTAGTCTACCGGGAGTTTCTACCAGGATATGCGCAGGCAGACCAAAATATTCTTAAAATACTTTTTTTCACCTTTAATTTGGCACCGGTTTCATCCCGTAACTCGATGACGTGATAGTGACGCCAAAATGACGAGTTGGCGCCCGCTGCTGCGCCTATCGTACCAAGAAATGTCGAGGCAGACCGGTCATTACTTAATGTACGCCTAAAAATCTTGTCCTGCATCATGATTTCATCCCGTAACTCGATGACGTGATTATACCTCAAAAATTAAAAATTGGCGCCCCGCTCTGCTCGTCTCGTACCAAGATATGACGAGGCAGACTGAAGTAATCTCATTGTACTGATATGTTCCTTTAATGTGCAAAATTTTAAAGTCGTAGCTCGATGAGGTGATTATACCGCCAAAATTAACAATTGGCACCCCGCTCTGCTGATCTCCTACGAAGATATGACGAGGCAGACTGAAATATTCGTATTGTAATAATCGGTATGTTTCATTTGCCAAAATTTCCAGCCGTAACTCGATGACGTAATAACACTGGGAAAATAACGAATTGGCGCCCCGTTTTTCGCGCTTTGTACCAAGTTATGCCAAATCAGTCTTTTCCTCACGTACTCTTAATAAGCTTTTCCTAAACCCTTAATTCATCTTGAAAGTCGATATGAAGTAGTATATATGACAATGTAATGTAAAATACTATGTTTATAGGGTTTTCATTTGTACACGAGATGGCGCCCGCTGCTGCGCCTATCGTACCAAGAAATGTCGAGGCAGACCAGTCATTCCTTTATCTACTCCTAAAAATCTTGTCCTATATCATGATTTCATCCCGTAACTCGATGACGTAGTCATTCGTGTCGCCGCCGCCCGGTCTATTTGGTTTCATTCGATTTCTATATTTTTCAAAGGTTTATTATGTGATATGTATTGGAATACCCGTGTCTTTATAGCAACCATCCCCATTTAATAACTGTTTTTAATTATTATATTATGTATGCTTAATTATAAGTATTTAAAAGAATACAGTTTGAACATCCATTCAACGCCTTTATTCAACCATATCATTCGATTTTTCCTATCGTAAGCAAAACCGCCGATGATTCATCTGGCATCGCTACACTGAAAGGAGAAAAAATATATATATAATGTCAATAACACTCTAATGATTTAGAGAATGATTACACTTGATCTCTTTAGCTATTTTTATAAGCTTTACTGATTATGTATAGATTTAAGATAAAGTTTTGAAACTGTTTATCTTATTAAAATATAATATTTATTGATAGTTAAATAGCTCTTGTGATTATCATCTGATCCATGTTTTTAAAAAATTGCCCATGTGTAAATATAAATTTCTAAAAAAACTTAATTTTTAAGAGGGCACAGAACCTTTTAACCTTTCAAAAAATCAGTTTTCTGTTTCTGTTTTATTCCGAATGTTTTAAAATTTTTCAACAATATGCAAAAAACCCTATTCAAATTTGAGTTATAATCATTTATAGAAGGACAGTTGAAGATCCGTAGATATCGAAACTTTAAAAAGCGATTTCTCAGATTAGCAAGTTTGAAGTTTATGCTTTTGTTGTTACTTTCAAACTATGTAAGCGCAGCTTTTAAAGAATAAACAAATATGCGTTTCTTTATAGTCTCCATGCTAAAAAAACCAAACATATTTTGTTTATTTATTTGTTTGAACTTGAAAAACTTGAAATATTTTACTTTTTTTTATTTATTTTGTGCTGAAATTGAATTTTAAACCAAATTTTTTGTGTATATTTTTTATTTAATGTAGAGTATGTGTGTTATGATTATATTTTGTTCAAAAATTGTTTTCTATATGCATAATTTAGAATTTTATCATGCGTGCAGCACTTAGATTTTAATTCACGCATTAGTGATATGACGGCTTACATTTAAAATTTAGATATTAATTTTGTATATACAATCTGCTAAAAAACAACTTTTCAAAAGTAAAAAAAAAAAAACCAAGCAAAAAAAAAAAAAAGAAAAGAAAAGAAAAAGGGGAAAGTTGTGGCTAAAAAATAGTGTGATATCAAATTTCCAAGCTTATATTATGGTACTTATTTAACATTTTTTATTAAAAATTTACCATACGTAAGTCGAGTACCTAAGTATGCGTTGATAGAAAGCCTTTTCTCCTTTACTAAATACATCATAACGTGTTTCTGAAAATTATTTTTTTTTTAAATTATGCATTATGTGCTTGGCGGCCATCTTTCCATATTTTACACAAATTTCTAAGCACACAAGTACATTGTTAAGATCGGAAATTCGAAATTGTTGCTAAAGCAAACATTTTATGCTTTTAATTTATGGAAATGAGTGCCTAGAAATTTGTGTCTGAAAATAAAGTTGAAGTAACTTCAGATTTCATCTTATGATTCTTTTTTTTCGGAGGGGGTTAATTAATTATTTAAAGCAGTAAAAATCAATTTCTTTTTTTCAAAATAAAAGACAATCTTAATTTATCTGTCTGTAGCCAAAACTAGAAGTTCAAAATTGTTAATAATGCAAACATATTACGAGCTTGTCTGCTTAGAAATTTGTGTAAAATATGGAAAGATGGCCGCCAAGCCCATCATGCATAATTTAAAAAAAATTAATTTTCAGAAACACGTTATGATGTATTTAGTAAAGGAGAAAAGGCTTTCTATCAACGCATACTTAGGTACTCGACTTACGTATGGTAAATTTTTAATAAAAAATGTTAAATAAGTACCATAATATAAGCTTGGAAATTTGATATCACACTATTTTTTAGCCACAACTTTCCCCTTTTTCTTTTCTTTTTTTTTTGCTTGGTTTTTTTTTACTTTTGAAAAGTTGTTTTTTAGTAGATATCAGT
The DNA here is from genome assembly GCA_963932465.1 of Maratus speciosus. Classification (NCBI taxonomy): domain Eukaryota; kingdom Metazoa; phylum Arthropoda; class Arachnida; order Araneae; family Salticidae; genus Maratus; species Maratus speciosus. Next base: position 439,667,424 of record OZ010796.1, on the reverse strand, counting down.
CCTTTTATTTAAACATATTATATATAATTGAAATAATTCTACTCGCTAAAATTTGTCCTTGTATAGCCTTTATCAGCAGGGAACAAACACAATAGTATACATTTTGTTTACCTATCATTCATTATTTAGTGTAATTAATAATTTAAAAGTAAGGAAAGTCAATTTCTTCTTTCAAGGTATCAGTCTTTCTCAATTTATATCTCCTTAAAATTTTCTATGAAGGATGAAAATTTAGTAAAAATCAAATAGAGTCAAAATAAAATACATATTTACAGTTAGTCTGTCAGTAATTGTTTGTTCTAACTTTTTTTTGCTGACGGTTTTGCAAAATAAATTTACCTTTACAAATACCTACGGATAATCCGAGAATGAAGCCCCGCAGGCATCTAAAGAATCGAAGATCTGTCTAAAGAAGTAAATCTAGCAATTCTAGACATGATGAGGAAATATTTTTGATAAAAAAAATATCTAAAAATTTAAAGATATAAACTGTACATCTTCATTTAGATCGTGTTATAGAGAAGAAAGAATAAATATGTAATTTTACTCAAGTCTGTTTATCCATACCTATTTGCATAAATGTGAGAATATAATTTCGTATAAAAATTCCCGTAAATTGATTATCTTTAAGAACTTCGTTTTGTTCTTAGAATTCTGAATTATTCATTCAAAAGATCTACCTACATAAGTCTTGTTGCAGAATTTGCATTAGCTAAGAGTTGCATCAACTTATACATCATGTGAATATATTAAATTACTTTTGTAAAATACTAGATGGGAGCCATTGATATTTTCAGAGCATTTGCCTACATTTTAAACTTAAGTCATTTACAAATATTCATTCATTTTCTATACGAATTAAAGAAGTCGTTGTTTCCATGGCAACTGTACCTTTCACTATTGCTTGTTTGTTTGTTTGTTTTATTGAACACATATATATCAGATCACGTGGGGATCACGGCGGGATTTGAACCCGCCCCCACCTACGCTCTCAAGCGTTTAGCGGCGTGGTGTCTTATCCACTCAGCCACTGTGGGCCACAATTGCTTTCTCTAATACCCAGATATTCAAATTTAACCAGCTCCGCTTATAATTATGCTCATAGCAGTGTACATTTATATGTAAGAGTGGTGACATATGCACAAGTAGTGTACTCGTATTCAAGTTTTTGTCCAAAGTACAGTAACTCAGTTTTCAGTAATAGACGTGGAAGATTTCGATTAAACTAACCAGAAAAATTAAAAAACATTGGCTTTCTGATTTGATTTCATTCAAAATCGTCTCAACCAACCAAAGTTAATGTCCGGGATCCAGATACATTTTTCTCTGTTAGTAAAATTAGATTGACCAATCAGTAGCCTCCATCCTTGCAGGCTTTTCGGTGTTTACTGCAAACATAAAAAAGTTTTCAAAAATACAGGCTTCTGATTGATCAATCTCATCTCGCTAATAGCATAAAATCTATCTTGATCCCGGCCTATTCAACGCCTTTTAAATATTCGAGAAAGCCTTGACACGCGTCAGGAAAATATCACAAAAAGCAGGCAAAACAAAGAAGAAAAATCATTCATTGGCTCGTTTATATCCACGAGCCAATGAATGATTCTGTTCCTTTGCTTTGCTTGCTTTGTGTGATGTTTTCGTGACGCGTGTCAAGACTTTCTCAAATATCTAGGGGGCGTTGGTTTATTTCACCATCATGAAGATATGAAGGGAGAGGAGCAGACATGTCAATCTTCCCGTGTGAAAAACTACATACCAAAAAACGAGTTCTTTCTCCCTCTTCTGCCCTTTTCTCCCTTGATTTTGACCGATAGCAGCTCATTTAGCAGTCTCCAGTGCAAGATGCCGCTATATATGGCGGACGCAAGGGGGAGTGTGTTAGCGTGACCAATGACATAATAGGCCAGTTCATGACGTTTAAAAGTCACACGGAGTTGGATCATCTTTACACGATGATTAGTACAAAGCGGTGCACCATTTTTTTTTGTCCATTGCCGTATACAGATAATCAACTCCGTGTGACGTGATGAGCTGGCCACACTTTAGGAACAGCTTCAAATGACGTCATCTATATCTACTTCGAGGCTAACGAAAAAGACAGGCTACCACGGTGAGTCTGATTCTTCTTTTTTTATAGACCGCTGGAGTCACGTGATGCTCGATTGCACCAATGAAGGTGTCGGAAAAGAGCATCACGTGACTCCAGCGGTCTGTATAAAAAGAAGAATCGGACCCACCGCGGTAGCCTGTCTTTCTCGTTAGCCTCGATCTACTTCGAGGCAAACGAAAAAGACAGGCTACCGCGGTGCTACAGCGTCTAGAATATATAGTGTGGAAATCCAATCAGTCGATCACAGCGATATCTGCGGGATATTTCCCAAAACTCCAAGACAATTTGGTCTAGACGCTGTAATTTTTTTTTTTTACGTTTTATTAATATACATCTGACCTGTGTGCTTGGCGTCAAACCCGCTGTAATAATACCATGTTTACTTTGAAATTTGAAAATATATCGCAGATGTCGCTGCGATCATCTCCCTGGATTTCAGCGTCAGTGCACATTTAAGGGATACACTTTTTAGCGGTTCTTGGATAGCAAATTTCCACATTATGTATTCTAGACGCTGTAGCGGTGCATTACACATGTCTCTTTCTTCTTTAAAAAATATCCTGCAGATGTCGATGCAAATGAGTGTTTGGAATTCGACATCGTTTTACATTTAAGGGATTCAATACTTCCGCGCTTTTTTAAGTATTGCTGGGATAGTCAATTTCTACAACATATAATCTAGACGCTATAACGGAGCTATAGTTTCTAGAAGATATAGTTTAAAAATCGGCTTATTAAAAAGGTGCTAAAAATTGTATCCCATAAATCTTGAACGAGGCTGAACGACGAACGTCGATTACAGCGACATACGGTAATTCCAACGTAACTATTTCAAAAGAAAACGTTTCGCTCAGAGAAGATCTAGAAAATGTTGCTCCTATCGACATTTGTCATTCAGTATTTTTCAATGGGATTCAATTTTTAGCACTTTTTAAAGCATTACTGCAATAACCTGTTTCCACACTATGACTGTAATCTAGGTAGATTTTTCTCTGTTATCGTAACGAGATTGACCAATCAGAAGCCAGAATTTTTGCTAACTTTTCACTGTTTGCAAAAATGTACCTAGATTCCGACCTATATTTCTAGCCGCTATAACTGAGCTCAGGAATAGTACAGAAAGCAAACTCCGTATTTTGATACATTAAGGCCGGGATCTAATAAGGGACAAGTGTGTCTCTATAATGAAGTAGCGACATACGGCCAATAAATGTTTATTGGTAAAAGTAATAAAAACAAATCAAAGTTCTTTGCGAGCATGCCATTATCGTCAGGCTAATGCATGTTGAATTATTTCCCTAGTCTAATAGAGATCGACCATGCGCGTATCTTCTAATTGAGGATATTCCAAGTATGGGTTCAGTGGCCAAGAGGTTCTGCTCTCGAAGCTGGTAGACGGGAGGTGCTGGGTTCGATCCCAATCGCGCCCGTCGGCCTAATCGTTCGGAGTTTTCGTGGTTTTCTTCGAACCTTGGATTTCCAAGCGTTAATACGGGTTAGGTTCCCTTAGAAAGACCCCCACGAAGGGCACTCCCCCTGGCCCTATATCCCTCGTGCAGATAATTGGCCGTCATAAATACAACCAACCAACCAAGTATGGGTTCAAGGCTGAAAAAGTCACGTAGTACCGGCAATTTACCCAAAGAATTTCTAACTGATAAGAAGGGAATCAGGAAACTACACTGTTAAAAATATCGTGAAAAATTACTTCTTTTCTTAAAGGTTCTCTATTTTCTGACCAATGAGAACGCTATATAAACGCCTATGAAGCGTTCTCATTGGTCATAATACAGATAGCCTTTAAAAACAGAGGTAATTTTTCACGATATTTTTAACAGTGTACTACTGCTTTCTCCCATGAACTGTTTCATTGGCTAGCGGGGATTTACATTACGTAGACGGAGCCTTCCTTTCTTTACGCTAGACGTTCTTGCCTTGAACATGTGATCATAACGTAGATTGAATATCCTCTATTCAAGAAAGCGAATTGCCGTACTTTCGACAAAAACTTGAAATGAGCATGCCTCCTGTGCATATATTACCACTCTTATGTATAAAGGCTCTCTTTTATGGTGTTGTTTCTGATACAGTGCCTAGAATACCTAGTGTGGAAATATGCTATCCAAACAGTTCTAAAAATTTGTATCACTTAAATGTGCGACGATACTACAGCGCCTAGAAGATACAGTGTGGAAAACGGCTACAAAATAGTGCTAAAAAATTGAATTCCATAAATGTACAACGATGCTGAATAACAAGATGTCGATCGTAGCGCCATCGTAGTGATTTAAAAAATATAGTCATTCTAAAAGAGACTCTTTAACCTATTTCACGTCATTCCTTAACTAAATTAGCTTATAACAGACTAAAATATCTTATATTTATAGTTTCCGATATTTAACATTCTATAATTTTTGAAAACACAGGGTTTATATTGAAAAGAGTTACGAGATGGCGCTCGTATCAGCATATTGTCGCTGAGCATTGTTGGAGATTTATGGGATACAAGTTTTTAGCACTTTTTAAAGCATTATAGGAATAGCCGTTTTCCACACTGTATCTTCTAGGCGCTGTAACGATACTACTAAAATTTCAAGTGTCGATCGCAGCGACATCTGTGGGATTTTCGTATTACTATTATTACATTGTATAGACTAGCAATTTCTTGCAGTTGTAGAAAATATCCTGCAGATGTCGCTGCGATCTGCATACTGCAGCAGTATCATTGCACATTTAAGTGATACAATATTTTAGCGCTTTTTTAAGTATTACAGGGTTAGCCGATTTCAACACTATATATTCTAGGCGCTATAGTTTCTGAGCGCTGTTGGTTAAATTTCGATATTTTTGTTTTACATTGAGCAATAGAGAAAAGTACTAAAACTATTGAAACAACAACTTATTTAATATTGAAATTTATAGCAAAGGAGTTCAGAATCAATGCCTTAAATAGTTTCGAATATGCACTGTTATTATGACATCAATACCCTTCCTGGTTGTGGAAATTCAAAATTGTGTTCAACATAATTGGCCGCAATCTAGATAGATTTTTCGCTGTTAGCGAAACGAGATTCATCAATCAGATGCTTGCACTTTTGCGAACTTTTCGCTGTTTGCAGCAATGCAGGCTATTGATTGGTGAATCTTGTTTCGCTAACAGCGAAAAATCTATCTGTATCCCAGCCTAGATTTCTGTAAACATTGCACTTCCTCCATGGCCCTAAGAAAATGACTCAAAACTTTTATGACTTAGGCCGGGATCCAGAAACAGCGAAAATTCTCAAACATTCTGGCTTCTGATTGGTCAAACGAATTTCGCTAACAGCGAAAAATCTATCTGGATCTCGGCCATAGTTTTCTTCGATGAAATCAATGGAAAAGGATAATATAAAAGAATGGTATAAGACTTCTAAAATGGTTTGGAGGGTTTATCGCTGTTTGGCATAATTTATAAACTTTAGAATTAATTAACAGTTTTTTGCTAATTAAGAATAGAAAATTTGTGTTTTTAAAGCTGAATTTTATAAAAGCACGTAGATTGAGTAAATATCTTTCCAAAAATGCAATCCTTACTTTTTTATGTCCATTATTTAAGTCGCTACCTCGATTGAAGCATAAGTTGTGACGAAGAAAATAAATTTGTCATTTTCAGTATCTCGACGTTATTTTAAAAAATCTATATCTTTGTTTATAATTAATTTATGAGGATGCATTTGGTCTCAAATTGAAGATCTTTTCCAGTAGGTCCTTCTGGTTTTGGTTTTATTTTTCTGCGATGATTGGTTCTTTTGATATGGGAAATTTTACGCTGGCATGTTTGGTCGATTTAACATTGAGAAGCTGTCTTCAGTATAATAAGCAGTTACGGTGTCTTGCGTTTTATTCTTGGCGTTTGTTTGTTTGGCGAGGTTAGATTTTTTTTCAGCTTGGCTTGGCAGAACGACCGTTCTGCTTGATATTTATTTTTCTGGATAATATTCTAGTTATGAATATATAGTTGAGGCAGAAAGGGAAAAAAAATCTTAATTACATATTATTTGCATTTTGGTACTTTGAAAAAGGCTTTGTTTTTGATCGTTTCGAGATATTCAAAGATCGTACATCCTATAATATGTTTTTTTTTTTTTTTTTGTGTGTGTGTGTGTGTGTGTTGGGGGGGGGGGGGGATATTTGTCATGCAAGTTTCGTAAAGCAAATTTTTCGCAATTGTATGCAATTTTCGTAATTTTTTTTAAAAAAATCTTTCGACATTGTACTGATTATAATGATATTTTGAACTTTTAGAGTAGGACATGATTAGAAACAAAAAAATATATATTTATCGAAATACTGTAAAAGTTCTCAACAGCGGACACCTGGAGGCTGCGGAATTTGTTTGATAATCAAAGGTGTCTGCTTTTGTGAAGTAAAAATAAACAAATGTCTGGGTTGTGGATTAAAAAAGATTGTCGCTCAATAAAGGTGTCCGATATTAGGGAATGTCCATTAACCTTCATAACGGACACCCCGAATACCGGACACCTCTATTTAGCGAACTTATAATGCAGGTTTGGACTTTTTGTAGATGGCGCACTTGATTAAATCATGGAAAAACTGGGCAGTATCCTCTCACTACACTTTTAGGGCCCCCAAATTAAACATGCAATTTTTGTAAAGCTTTTATTTTAAATTTGTTTCGACATTGTATTCATTATATTCAATATTTTGAACTTTTAAAGTAGAATAAGATTAAAAACTAAATAAATTAAATAAAAACCTAAATTCAGTAAAACCTCTCAATCACGGGCACCTCGGCAACGAATGGCGGACAAATTCCGTAGTAGCCCCCTATTGAGAGGTTTTATTGTATTTAGATAAACATTTTTTTTTGTTTTTAATCTTATTCTACTATAGAAGTTCAAAATATTGATTATAATCAGTACAATGTCGATAAAAGATTTAAATTATCAGCTTTACGAAAATGGCATACCAATTTTGAGAGCCCCTAAAATGAGTCTGTATAGGGGTGGAGGGGAAGGACCATGGTTAAATATTTTTTCAGGATTCATTGTGGTCAAACATGGCTGCGTATCATGCTTGCAAAAAGAAACGGCTGCGATTCAGACGTTTGAAGTGTCTGAAATTCAGACTCAAGAAGTGTCTGAAAAAAATAAGACTTTTCAAATGTCTGAAAATTGAACACTCCGTTTCAGTCACTTATGTGTCTGAATTTCAGACATTTCAAGTTAGAGTGTGGGACTTGAAGAGTGCAATATTTTGTATATTTTTACATTACACCATTTCTTTATGTATCTTTAAACTTAATTATAACATATTTAGTTGATAAATAACAGTCAAGACAAAATGTTTAGCTTGTTTTCCGTTGCACTTATATATCCGTGTTAAGATTCTGTTGAAAACTTAAACATGCTGAATTAAAAAAAGGAAGACGCAATAAGGTAGACGCTCAATAACAAAAAATATTACAAGGATGGGAAGTTTCTTCCCCCATTGTCAGTAAAAGCGCTTTGATCGCAATGGTATTACCATTACGCTCTATGGAAGTGTCCTATCATGTATCATTATCAATGTCCTACGGTAAGCTGCACAGAACTTTTCCTAGGTAAAAATAAATCGTGAAAAAAAATTATGATTTTTAAATGTAAGAACACTGAGTTTATTTCTCGCTTTTTTTTGAGTCGGGTCTTTTAACCCATTTATGCCTGGCGTCCCATTTTTGGGACGCTTCGAATTTTAATAAATTTGTATAATTTTCTTCTTTATAACATGAAAATTGTGTGCAATAATTATCTGTAAATGTCTTTATCAGTTTCGGAAAGATGATAGCATAAGGTGGATATTTATTTGTTTAAAATGAATGCTTTTTTCGGAGTTTAAAGATTTTCCATTTTTCAAGATGGCGAAATGTAAAAAATAAGTTTGTGTTTTTTCTACCAATTATCGAAATAAATAAATCATAATCGTAGCTTGTAGACTTCTTTAAAATACGTATATTTTTAAATTATGAAATTATATGTCCAAACCTATTTTTTATGCATTTTTGGAACATACAAAATACAGGGCGGTAGGCGGAAATGGGTATACATTTTTATTAGCCATTTAGCGGACAGTTATTAATGAAAAGTCCTTTTAAATGATTGTGAAAAAAATTGTTTTTAAGCCTCAAATACAATTATTCTTAGTTTATTATTTCTAATACTTATAATGTTATTAATCTCTGTAAAGAAATGACTATATTTTTTAGGAATTCATAAAAATATAAATTATAGTACATAATATACAATTTAAAAGCTTATTTTCTATAAATTTAGGCAAAAAATATAATTATGTATAGTATATTATTACAAATATTATGCATATTCCCATATTTAGTACTTTTACATTTTATGAAATAAATACAAATATTTTTTGCGTATTTTTTTTTTTTTTTTTGTATTTTTTCAGTTCATTTTGCAACATTTTAAAGAGATTTTATGAACAAATTTGAGAAAACAAAAATTCAGGCACAAATGGGTTAACGTTAACACGTTGAGTGCCACGGCGACTGACACTGAAGCTGAAAAATTTACAATGTTTTAAGTAATTTTTAAGAAAGTATAATTCTGTAATAAATAAAAGGTAATTTTTAAATAAATTTTCAGTAATTACTTAAAACAATATATATATATATATATACCGGGTGTCCCAAAAAGGACTGACTGATTTTAAAATTCAATAACTTGCAAACGGTGACAGATATTTAAAAAATTCTTGCAGGAGGGTTATGCATAAGGTCAAAAGTTTTATTACAGTGATTTTCGATTTTAGTTCGAATTACAAACAATAGATGGCGCTGTAAGCAATAGTCGCTAAATACAGGCTCGATTTCTGGTCCTTTCTCTTGTTCCATGCTGAAAAAGGAGATGGAAATGTATTATCCGGGCCACGAAGTACCAAAAATCGAGCCTGAATTCAGCGTCTATTGATCGAAGCGCCATCTATTGTTTGTAATTCGAACTAAAATCGAAAATCACCGTAAAAAAACTTTTGACTTTATGCATAACCCTCCTGCAAGAATTTTTTTTAATATCTGTCACCGTTTGGAAGTTATTGAATTTTAAAATCAGTCAGTCCTTTTTGGGACACCCGGTATATGGTTTTATATCATATTTTAGACCGTCAGTCATCGGTAAATGACTCCTTCTAAACGGAAAGTTTAATGCCAGTCACCGGTGTCTGACGTGGCGCTTAACGTATTAAAAATTATTCTTATCATCCGAACTATTTTTTAATTTTTATCATTTATAAATATAACAATTCTAAAGCCTGCATAAAAATTTCGTGAAAAGATATTGATAAAATGCGTAAAAATATAACCTGAAGCCACCCGAGTGTTCGCGTTCTGAGCGAAAACTTCGCAGATTTTTTGTTAAAGAGTTCTAGTCTTGCAAATGTTCGGAAATTGTTATAGGCGTTGTAAATCGAGAGTGCTAAATATGTGTAAAAAGATTTTGTCGAAATACAGAAGTTTAGTTATATCCAAAAAGCAAAATGAGCTTGATGGGAGAAACAGAAAAATGCGAAATCGAAAGTTTTTGAATTTTTTTCAAAGTGTTAAATTACTTTTTTCAAGCGGATTGTGGCATTATAAACGTAAAAATACGAAATTTAAGAATGTCTTCTGTTTTTCTGTGTTTCTCACGGTTCACCCGACATGTGTTAAGAAAAACTTAAAAAAAGTTATTTCCCACTTTTGATTTTATCTGCTTGATAGCTTCGGGAAACCCTTAACTGAACGTCTGCGGGTACTCTTGCCGATGACCAAAAAAAGAGAATGCTTTTTCGATGAGTTTAATTTAATATTTGGTGTAATTATTAAAAATAAAATCTGATGCATTATGATCTTTTTATCTTGACAAATTTTTCAAGCACCAGGTCGCTCTTTGTGAGTTATACTTTTATTTTTTGTCATTGCATTTCTTGGGCTAATCCCCAGCTGTGCTTTTGCAGGTCGCAGAGGGTACATTTCTGTCAGGGGTTCATGCCAGTGGCGTGGCGTCCGGTCATCGCTGGATGCGGCGATGACCAAGCAATATTTTAAAACTCTTAATAAGCTTTTAAAACTCTACGATCCAGTTTTAGCAGAACATTTGGAGTTCATGTATAAGTGAAGGTAAGATTTAAAGTTTCTTTTTTGAACATTCAACCATTGAATTTTAGAGTTAATAATTTTTCACCACAAACTTAAATAATTGCGATGACCACCGAAAATTTTCACGCCACGCCACTGGTTCATGCCTATGCCATTTTTGGTTGGCTCCCTGGCAGAGTGATCCTGATCCTCATGCATTATGAGCTTAGAACTTGCCTATCATAAAAAGTTTCAGACCTTTGAGCTCGGCAGATTTTCCTAGTCATCACAGAAACTCCTACAGATAGACGGACAGATAAATATTTTTCTTTTATCAATTAATAATGAATAATTCAATTTCCAATCTAACTTTCAATACATTCATAGGACTAGGATAAAATATTTCAAAAATAATGTATATTTCAAACCGTTACAAGTTTGTAGTTCACTACAAAAGTACAGTACTGTTTTTTTAAGTAAAATAAAATATAAAAATAAATGCTAATAAGAAAATGACAATAACGAGGAAATACAGTCAACGAAACAATTTGGTCCAATTTTTAAAAACTTATTTTTCAACAGGTTTTCTTTTGTTTAACCATATGTTTTTCACTCTCATATTCTTTAATATCTTGAATTACTTTTTTCAAATGTTTAAATAATGTCCAAGTTGTATATCGTCGCTTCAACGCAACAATAGGGTATCTAGTAATAATAAAAAATGATGTCCGACTTACTGCTATGAATAACTGTGTTTGCATCGAGTGGAACAACTTCTGAAACACAAAGTTATGCTTAATACTATATCTCAGATGTGTTTTATAAAAATTCCCTACTATTCCACTAGATGCAGACAGTTTTACATAGCAGCAAGTCAGACATCTTATTTTTGATTATTACTCGATGTCCTAGTGTTGCTGAAAGGCGACGATATGTCCATAGTACTGTTTTTAGCTTTTAAAGAAACTAAACAACGGCATTTATATTCTTTTTCAACATTCATATTTCTTCGATTTATTAGAAATAAACCAGTCTATTATTCCAAGTGAAGTTTGTTTTCAAAAATCGTCGTAATGTTTTTTTTTTTTTTTGCGATAATGTATTTTGAAAGGCTCTCTTTGAATCTCCAAGGATTAGAAGAACGAAGTTGTTACGAGGCATTGGGATCAGATGATCTAAATTCTTTTCCCCTTTGTTGTTTCAACAGCGCCACTGTTGTCTGCTAAATATATTATTTTTACTTATTTGATTTGTCTCTGTTCTGATATTTATCTGTTATAATCTGATATAATATCTGTTTTGATATTTTAACGTATTCTCTCTCGTACTTTCGCTTTTTTAAATATATTTCGTCAAATAAATGTTATGTTTTCTTCCAGCACAGTCCTATATAGTATACAACATAAAGTATCAACTTATTGTGAAGTAAATATTTTTTCATTAGATAATAAAATAGTATTTTCTGCTCTAAATATATTTTGTTGATCTCGAAGCTTTTTTATAGTAATATATCATAACTTTTAGACAATATAAAAATTCAACTTAGAATGTCTTATTTCTATATTATCTATTAGTTACTTTTCAATTTTCCGACTTCTCCGAAGCAAAATTCACAACCCATGAACATTTTTTAATATTATATAGCACTAATGTTTATAATATATTTTTATATAATTGTTCGTTTCATAAATGAAAACACGAAATAGTAGGGATTTTAAATGGTCCTTTATATACAGTTACAGTACAACTGTGACAGTCGTACATATTTTTTAAAACGAACCGAGTACCAAAAATATATTAACTTTAAAAAATTTAGTTTTTCATTAGTGCAAAAATAATATAGTGAAAGGGATTTAAAAAAGCAAATATTCCTGGTTTGTTATAAAATTAATAATACTATAACAAATTTATTTTCAAGTTTTTTTTAAATATATATTTCCATGTCTTGTGTCAATATATCTATCGAAAGTAAGCATCGATCTGTCTTTAGCAGTATCCGTATTTGATGAAACAATAAAAATTTAAAAAAATAATAAAAACATTTAGTTATTCTTGCATTTAATTTTTAGAGAGTTTTTGAGATATTTAAAATTATAAATTTATATATAAAGAACATGTAAAATAATGTTCACCTAGGCAAATATCAATACTAAGTTTTAGTATATTGATGAGAAAACACTCATACACAAGCCGTTCCGTACTGATAGATATAGATAGGCGGATGATTATGCCAGAAAAATATGTTTTTAGTATTGAATTTGTTAAAGAGAAAAAAAAAATGAGAGGCAAGAAAATGTTACTATATTATTTCGAATTTAATTTACTTAATGCGAGTATTAACCCAGATCGTGATAACGATTTTAGGAAATATTCATTATTTTATAACCTAGAGGCTGTAATTGTAACCAAGATATACATTGAAATGATACCAAAAGATCTAATACTTCATAAATTATTTTTAAAACACCAAAAAATAGGTTGACCGGAAGTATTCAATTGAATTAACTATTGTAAAATTAATATTTAATCTTATTCCATTTAATATTCCTATTACATAATCCTTGCATGTCTTTATCTTAACCACTGAAACGACTGTGTGATCGTTACCATCACTTTAATCAAAGTAATTTCAAGATTTTTTTTGTTCACACATCTAGTTTAAAGTTTATTGCTACGTGCAAAGAGACTACGTTTTCACACTGGAATTTTCAGCTGTTTTCTTTTATTGAGCTTTTTTGCACAAATTAATTTTCTGTCTATGGATATAACTCAGCGTATTGTGAGTTGAGTTATATATCAAGTCAAATGCTAAAAACACAATATTACAGTTGATAATTTAAATTGAGTTTATATTTGAAATCATTAAAATAAATTATCATGAAATAATGTTTAATAACCTTTATAATATAAAATATTTTAACTGACTAAGGCTGTTCCGATAGAAGGACATCGTTACTCATACTCATTTGTAATTTTGTCTACGACGTTATCGAAACAATAATTTAACTCGATGATAAGTAGAACAAGTCTACGAATATTAGTGTTAAAAAATCATAATAGGCTAAATAATGAAATTTAGCCACTAGTGGCAGCCCTCTATGTAGTTTTGTTTTGTTATACATATGCCAAAGAATGTTATGTATGTGTCAGTGTATTGGATAGTATATTTATCGTAGTATACGGATGTGGCTACATCTACATAAATTCTTTGAGCGGAGTTTTCAGAGGAATCTTACACATAGCTCCGGATAAAAATCTACTATTATTTATCTTAAAAATTACTGAAACCTCTGAATATCCAATTTGACCGGAAATAAAATGTTGGAAGTTAGCTTCTTGTGCATTAACCCTTTCAGAGGCAACGTATTTTTATTCGTAAAATTCTGTAATGATTGAATGATACCAGAATTTACCAATAATTTTATTTGAATATAAACAAAAGCTTTACTCCACGTACCCATAGCTGCCAACTCTTCCGCTTTTTTGTACCACAAAAAAATAATAGACAGTTTGGCCCTATTTAATCGACGGATTATGGAGATTTAAAAATGGTAAATTTTACTGTAAATTATTTGTATTACAATAAAGCGCAAGATATGAGTACATGATAAAAGGAAAAATTTCACTTCAAAATGCCGGTGACAATGTGGCATTAATGGATGAAAATTAAGTGGTCCAAAAATGAACAATCACTCTTGAAGAGGTCAAGATTATTAAAAAAATTCTCTCTTATGAACAAGGCGAAACATTCTGACAAGATTTCTGACTAATTTCTAAACGCGAAAACATGACAGTTTCAGGCATTAATATTGAAGTATTTTGTACAGAATACTTCATTCACTTCAATTCTTCAGTTCATATATCGATAAATTAAACACGACATGAGTTATAAGATGTCTCACGACATCATTTTTTACCACTTTCCCGTACTGTCGCAACAAAAAATTAGTTTTAAAATCTCAAATTTGAGAGTATTTTCTGAAAAGTCTTCTGTCTTCCCCGAAAGATGTAAAACCAACTTAGGTAGGACATACTATGCTTTACAATTTGAGTAATTCTAATTAAAAAAAAATATTTATGAATTAAAAATTAATTAAAGCCATCCATGTTTATTCTTATGTTTTATAAAACCGCAACATATTTAATAAATCCCTGTCGACTCGGCCTACAGGCGCAGGTAGATTTCGAAGTTAAGAGCTAATTTTAACAAAAAAAAACTAAATCATGATTAGAGATAAACCCACTTTAACAATTTTATCTGACCGATTTTGACGAGTTTTTATTTCATTTTTATATAAGAGCTAGTTTTATCAGAATTATGTTAAGGCGGTATTAAAAAAACTACTTTTCCAACTCGAAATTTTCTGACATGTTTTCAGAATAATTTTTAAAAGAAAAAAATATGAAACTTACTGTCGTGATTTTTGAAGAGATTTATAAGTGACCTGTATTTTTATTTTTCGTTTCCATCACAATCGCTTCGGGAAATTCGGTTCAAAATGCCCACTTTGACATCATTTTTTGAAATATATTCTGCCTATATCAAAAAATCACCCATTGCGGTACATTATACAGTTTCTGAATAAGAAAACCTACCAATTGGGTGCGTTTGAGAGCAAAAATGAATTTAAAAATGAGTCAGAAAATAAGCAGTTTGGATTTGAATACAACCGTAATATGATGTTTTTTTCTTCAATCGCTATTTTTTTTTATTTGTTTTTGCTGTAAGAATTGTCCCTATCAAAAACTTGTCAATATAAATGTTGTAGATAATATTAAGAAGATATATGATAAATTCATGGGGATTTTATATCTTGTGAATTGACGAAGTTATGTTTTTTTTTTCTTCTTCAACCCGTATTTTTTGTTTTCGCTTTAATTTTTTTTGAGGAATGAATTGGTCTTATCAAAAACTTGTCAGTATAAAAGTTGTAAATAATGTTAAGAACATTTATAATAAATTTAATTGGATTTGATATCTTGAGATTTGACGAAGTTATGAATTTTTTTCTCCCTAAAACCCTGTTTTTTTGCGCCTCTTGAGCCAATTTTTAATTTTATCAAAGATCTGCCGTGCATAAATTTTTGGCAATATTTTTAGAAGTAATAAAAACTTTAAACTGATTTGATATATACAAAAATTAAGAAGTTATGGGGGATTTTCAGTTTTCACAAAACCCCTCCCTATTTCTATCCCCTTGGTCCGATTTTGCCCATTAACGAACTTAACCGGGATTTTATGCCCCTTGATTTTATGTATCAGTATATATATATATACATGATAGATAGATAGATTGATTGATTGATATATAAAGTTTTATACTGTGGTTTTGGGTTCTAGGGGTCATGATCGGTGCAGATCTGCAAAAAATTTCAGAAATCCCAACATAGGAGCGATCGCAATAGGTAGTATTTCATACGAAATCTACCTAAAAAAAAAAAAAAAAAAAAAAAAAAAAAAAAAGTGTAAACGGCGTTTGCGAGGTAAAATAATTTTATATTCACATTATCAGTTAATTTAAAATAAATCCAAAGTGTTTTTAGCACCTTTCATTTTTCACAGAATTACCTACACAAACACAGAATTGTAAATAAATAAGTTTATAAAGATAGATAAAGCTCTTTTTACCGATCCGTCCTTCATATATTAAATGCGTCTAGGATATGCCTATAAGACTCAACACACAGATTTATCTGTATCCCATACTTAGTCAACTGGAATAAACTTATAATTTACAAAGAATACTTTATCCAATAAGATTATGATAGAAATTGTAACCAACCACACGGGAATAATTCATCTTGAAAGAAAGACACACTGAAAAACTATCTTTCATGCAAAGTTTCGAGATTTTATTTTTTAAATGCAATAAGCGGAATAGAAGTGTTTAGGTTTAACTTGCTATCCTAGAACACAAAAAAATCAAAAAGACTGAAGTCTATTCTAGTTTCTTTTTCCACATTTTTGTTCTGTGTAATATTAGCGTGTAAGCATTTTAAATATTTCTGAAAACTTTAAGCAAAAAAATTTTTTATACATTTTTTTTCCTTTTAATTTGCAAGAACGTTGTTAACGATGTTAAAAAATAATCTTATATTTTACATAAAATACTTAAATGCAAATTTTAAAGAAATTTTGAGAAAAGAAGAATTTAAAAATTGTGTTTACAGTGGAAAGGGAATTAAGCGGAATGATTTACCATTGGGATGAGTGCGAATATTTTTTCCTGAAGTTATTGTGTATCGGTATTTCCAAGACTACTATTTTCGAATAGTAATATTGGTATTATTTTTTAACAAAAATATACAATTAATAAAGGTAATGATAATTTTTCGGAATTATAAACCCCGGAATAATATCAAAACCGGATGATATCAGTACCAGAGTACAGAGCTGCCACAGGTGACTATTTTTTTATTGTATTCACATCACTATTTAAAAATAACTAAATTTTGTTTTATATTTCTCTTGCAAATGTTGTCAAACTGTATTTCAGAGAGTTTTGTTTTGAGAAAGTGGTGCGTGGTAGAATTAAAAAATAGTCGCCTGTAGTAGGCCTGAGAGTAATATCAAGCAAATAAATTGTACCATAATGATAGCTAGATTACTTTATAACATATTAAAAATATGCCTGCAAGATGTAAGGCTTCCATTGGCGCTAGGATTTTAATACCAATTAGTAATTTTTACATTGTATAATGATATAAATACTGTGATTAAATAAATCGAATATTACTTTTATTAAATTTTAGCAAGCAATATTATGAAACAAACTGTATCCAACCGCATGCAAAGAACTAATTTTGAAACCAAAGAAGCTAAAATATCTATCTTTTCAGAAAAAGTTAGAGATTTTATTTTTCAAGTTCACTAGGTGGAATCGCAATGTTTATATTTAATTCATTATTTTAGATAACAATAACTTTAGAAAGACTTAAGTATATTCCCATTTCTTTCCTCCTGTTTTCATGTCCATAGGTAAGCATTTAAAATTTTCTGAGAACTTTAAATAATGAAATTTTTATTTTACATAAATTGCTTTGGAGTACTTTGTTATATGGAAAATTTTTTCAAGCGATATTAAGGATGTTTCTTAAAATATGATTAAACAATATATAAACGTAAAATTTTTAAGCTAAGCTCGCTGAAGAAGACATTAATTTTTCTATTTGCTACGAAAATTTGAAACTGCATATTCAAATAGAAGAATGAATCAATGAAACTAATTAACACACCCTCACTTCTAAATCAAAATATACTGAAACACACTCAAGCTTCTCATGTCTGTTGGTTATCAATAAAAATTTGTTTTAATTTTCCAGCAAATGAAGTAGACTATTTTTGAAACTCTAAATTCATAATAGAAACACTATTATGAATAATAATTTAGTTTCACTGTATAATGAGGTTTTAGAAAACTATAAATCGGAAACTTTGTTATATTTTTTAGACCTAAAAATTAGAAAACTAAAAATTTGAAGCAGATATAATTCAGTGCTCACTAAATTTATCGGCCTTATGACTAATCCGATGTCAACGTCTGAAAATCTTGTTTTCGAATCATATGCAATTAAAAAATAAGAAAGAACATTCGCGCATTGTGCATATATTTGAAAAAACTTTTCTAAATAATTAGAATTCATACGAATCATTAATTTTTTAAGAAAGGATACATTTAAATAAACAATTAAAATCTACAATACAATTAAATGACAACTTTAAGCCTTAAAATCCATAGAGGGTGATATATTCTATTTCCTTTGTGCTGCCCTGTACATGATCTTTAGTTTATTCGACGTATCACATTGTGTAATAAAATGTAATTCAGAAAGGAAACGCATAGCAAAACTAAAAATGCTTTTCCAGAAGATCCGATTCGTTGTCGCTGATGTATTCATATATGTTAAATGAAGCCCTTTATATGGAGTTATGTTATTTTGACACCACATAGACAAGTAAAATTTAGTTAAGGTAAAAAAAAAAAAAAAAAAAAAAAAAACATAATACAGTCGATTATGCTCTTTGAGTAATAACCTTCCATAGAAGTATATTTTTTCGAGCATCTTATACAACTCTGAAAAATTATACAGAGTACCAAATATTAAAATTTTGTAAATCTTGACAAGGAATGTGACAACTGGTAATACAGTTTTAAAGCAAAAAATACGGTTTATTTAACCTTTAACTGATGTCACAGAAATTGTCACATCTAGTGTGAAGCGGTCTGTGAGACCACTCCATCGCAAGATGAATAAAAAGCGCGATTAAGTCGCAGGATGTTGTTTTTGTAATAAACTTTGTGTACAGGAGTGTTGTATTTAAAATTCACCTATTCAAAAATCTCTGGTATTAGTACTAAAGTTCTAAACGAAAGAAAATTTCAGTAGTGTTTGTAGATAAACTGAAATTTGCTAGTTAAACTATGAAAATTGAAAAAAAGAACCGGTCTATGAGGCCGGTAACATGAATTAAAAGTTAAATCTAAATAAGGAAAGACTGCAATGAAGTTTTCTCAACTTTGAACTAAAAGTACTCTAATCCTTAAATCAACTTTTAAAAATAGAAAAATACAAAATTTCTAAATCTAAAAGTTATTTTTATGCAGTAGTGGGTTGGCTGCTTAAGCTATAGCTAAAATTACTCCAATGTAGAATACAAATATCGCTGAAAATAATCCAGTTGCTCACAAATTAAACTTATGTAAATATCGCTAAATAAAAACACATTGTTTTGCTACACATTGTTCTAGCAACACAATGTTGCCAATGTCCTTTATTGAATTATGGTTAAAATATTTTAATACGAAAAATGGCAGATTCTTTCTGCTAACTGTAACTTCAAATCGCCTAGGACACGTGGAAAGCTTAAAACTTTGGAAGACTAGAGCACTGGTCAGGCGATCGTTAATGAGAGATGACTCGTCCTAAATCCGCCAAACGAATTTCAATCTCACTTTTACACTGTGCAAATTGACCAGCATGCCTTATTCGGCATAAAATAACAGAAAAAACTATGAACAGCAGATTCCGAGGACCAAAAACATTTGAAAAAATTAAAGAAAAGTGAACGATAGAGGATCCTCTTTTGCGCACACAGATTTATATTGACAAAACACTCACTAAACAAGTAGCTTAATACAAGATGTTATCGCACATATAAATAAACCAAAATAATTTCAGGAAAAGTACTTTAAACAATTATTGCTTGCGACAGTAATGCAATGAAATATTTTGTTTAGCCCTCTGAATGAATAATTAATTTTAGGCACACCATTTTATATAAAATAAAGATAAAAGAGCCCAGTTAAACTGGTGGCATTGAGCTCACAGGCTATTCATACTAATTGTATATTATACTCTTATTTATAATTATTATTCATAAAATATCTATTATTCATAAAATAGAACTCACTCTTTTTGAGCAAAATGGTAAATAATCAGGGAAGCGCCTTATCAAAATAAACCGGTATACCAAATTTGAAGCAAATCTGATAATTCTGCATTAAAAAAACAATTTAAACTAAGTGTGCGATTAGCCCCCCGTTCTAACCTTTTATACGTACTTAAACAATGCACCCACAAATGTAATAAGGAAAGAACCTTATCAGAATATACATGTATAACAAATTTGAATCAAATAGGATAATTTAGCCTGAATAATCCATTTATCTAAATTAAGGGGGGAGTAGACCCCATTCCACTTTTATACTTAACCAATGAACCCCACAAATCTAATCAGGGTAGCCCCTTATCAGAATGAGCCCATTTGCAAAACTTGAAGCTAATGGGATAATTCTGCACGAAAAACCCATTTATCTAAATTAAGGGGGTTTAACCCCCGTCCCCCCTCCTTTTTTATACTTAACTAATAAGCACAAAAAACTAATAAGGGAAGCGCCTTATCATAATTAACCTATTTACAAAAATTGAAGAAAATCGACTAATTCTGCATGAAAAACACATTTATCTAAATTAAGAGGGGAGGTGATTAGCCCCCGTTCCCCCTCCCCTTTATATTTAACCAATGCACCTCCAAAACCAATCAGGAAAGCGGGTTATCCGAATGAACCAATTTAAAATACGTGAAATAAATCGGGTACTCTTATCAAGAATTATCGCGTTACGTACATACATACATACGTACGTAAGTACATACATGCAGAACCTGGGAGCACATTAGCTCTCAGGCTTTGATAGCCTGTAAGCTAAAAAACTTGTACATATTATAAATACGTATCAATTTCTGTACCTGAGTTGCCAATTTGGATTTTTTTAAATTCAGATAAACAGACTTCATTCCCCGAATTCCGAATGTTAAATTTATTTCATGTAATCACGGAGTATGTGCCATTAAATAAAGCCAAAATTATGTTAGCAATTTCTAAATAAAAAAGGCTAAATAGGAAAAGTTGGTTTCAACTGATGAAAGTTCATTAAAATATACTTCAAAGATATTTAGGACATTGAGAGGCGACGGCAAATCGACGTGCAAGAAGGCCAATAGCCACCAATTTTGTGGGAAAATAACCTTCGAAATATTTAATTAAAAAAAAAATCCGAGATTAAATAAGGCGTAGAAAACAATTCCGTAAAGGTAGTGCCAATTGGCTTTCCAGCAGGCTTTTTTCCCATCCCTGCTATACTGTGAAGCAGAAGTATCAAACTGTGGCCCGCCGGATACCACTAAAACTTTATATTAATTATTGCCTTATCTAAGCATTGAATCTCAGCGATTTAAGAAATCGACTACGTCTTTTAAAAAATAATGGTATACGGAGGGCCACGCAGTTTAACACATCTACCTTATTGTATATGATCTCGTTTGCTTATAAGCAAATTTAAAATATTGCCCTTAGTGCAATATTCTAAAGAAGCGCACTAAAATTATGCGGGGGAAAAAACAGATGAAAGAAATGTTTTTTATGTTATGTATTTGCACAAGCAATATGTTCCAACAGTGTATAAAAAGGGCAAAATTATTTATAACTTATACCAGGGGTGTCAAACTGTGGCCAGTCGTCTACCACTAATTTCTTAAAGAAATGCTCGATTTTTTGAATCGCAAAGATTCGAGGATTAAATAAGGCAAATATTAATCTACAGTTTTAGTCGTGTACACCCGGCCACACTTTGAAAACCCTTAACTATACTAATATAATATAAGACTGTGTGCAATGGCTAGAAAAAAACCACTGCGCGTAGAAGTCTGAAATTTTGTATGAGTATAGTCCTAATGCAGCTGGGACTCAGATTTTTATAATTAGCTGAGATATTAATTCAGAAACGCAACGAACACTCATCAAAAAGATAATTTTCTAACAATGACGCTCAGCGCACATTCCGAAAAATCGCTAGTGCAGGGCTCCCACTCGGTCCGTTTTTTGAACACCATTCTTTTTTCAAAGAAAAAATCTTTATAATTCTCGGAGAAATTTACCTTGAAAGGCGTTTTTATTGTAATTGTTTCGAAAACTTACCACATTTTTTTTTTCTTGAGAATTACTGGCTTTTAAAAACTGACCAGTGGAGCCCTGATAGGGGTGAAGATCCGAAGCTAGGAAATGTTCTTTTTTTCCCGGAGCCTTCCGCATATCCCATCAGTCAAACTTTTCGGAATACGAAAAAAAAACTAAAAGTAAGCTCGTCGCTAAGTTAACTAAACTAAGAGCAATTGTCGTACTCAAGTTTTAAACAGCGCAATCCATTTAAAAAACTTATGAATTTTAACCATTAAAAATTTTAATTAAGTTCTAAATCGTGCTTTTTTTCGAAGCCCATTTCCCCCTAATTTTTAGAAATACAGAAAAAAAGAAGAAATACCCATTTAATCCGGATATAGTTTCTCTACGACGGTAGAATCAGTTTCAAAAATACGAAGATTAATCCTTTCAAGAATTCAAGACTAATTCACTTCACGCCACCCAAACACACTTTCGTGTATGCTAAATGTAACTAAACTTTGGTATTTTAACACAATCTGTTCACACATTCTACGGAAACTGAATTTATGTCAGGTATCAAAATCTCGAAATACTGTGAAGTTTTTTTTAAAGAGTAAATACGGGTTAGGTTCCCTTAGAAAGACCCCCACAAAGGACACCCCCCCCCTTTGGGCATGTATCCCTCGTGCTGATAATTGGCTGTCATAAACACAACCAACCAACTCTGAAGTTTTAACTTATTAAAAAAAATCTACAAATTTTTTTACTCAATTTTCTAATTCGAAAATTTTACGCATGTGGCGTAAAAGTTTTAGCCACATGTACACAGGCGTAAAAGTTTAGTTGTAAAACATGTGGCTCATGTTTTTACAACTAAATATCAGTATTTTTGCACGCAAATTAATTGCAGAAAATAGAAATATATTTAAAACCCATAAAAATTTCAAAGAATTTGGACAAAAAGAGCTATTTTTAGGTAGCTTTCATTACAAAAACTACCTATTGCAGCCGTTCGGAGGAAAGCGATTTCAAAAAAATTTGGTATATTTTCATCGATCATGAACCCCAGACCCCGAAACCACCCTCCGTTCAAAATTGATAGTCAGATATATATATATATATATGTCACACTGTAACTCTCGTAATTATGAACCGATTTCGATGTAATTCGGTGTGTACATAGTACATACTAATGTCTCGACCGAGGTCGTTGGCCAGCTTCATCCGCCGTTTTGTTTCAAAATGGCGGCCATTTAAAAAAAAATAAAAAAAATAAAATGAGATACCAAAAATTTGGAAAATGAAAAAGATTTTTTTTGTATGTGTTTGACCTTAATACAAAGATTCCGGAACAATTTTTGTTTCGTCTACATCTAAAAAAATGGCTGAGTAATAGCATTTTGAATTTCTATTGTGGCTGACATTTTAAAACGACCTGATTTTTGTCACGCGATAGCAGGCGTATTTATGAACCGATTTGGATGTAACTTGGTCTGTACATAGTACATACCAATGTCTCGATCGAGTTCGTTGGCCAGCTTCATTCGCCATCTTGTTTCAAAAGGGTTGCCATTTAAAAAAATTAAATTTAAAATTTAAAATGAGGTATTAAAAAATTGGAAAATGAAAAAGATTTTTTTTTATGTGTTTGGCCTTGATACAAAGATTCTGGAGCAGTTTTGTTTCTGAAAATTTGTTCTTTTGTTTATATCTTAAAAAATGGTTGAATTATAGCACTTTGAATTTCTAGCATGGCTAACATTTTGAAACGATCTTGTATTTGTCACGCGATAACAGAACAGAAACAGAAATCACCCACTCGTGGACAGCCAACCTTGCGGTATCACGTATTCGCCTATTTCGATGTAAGAAGGCATGTGGATAGTATACATCAATACCTCGACCAAGTTCGCTGGCCAGATTCATCAGCCATCTTGTTTCAAAATGGCGGCCATAAAATTATAAAATATATATATATTTAAAGTGAGGTGCAAAAAAATTAGAAATTGAAAAAGGTTTCTTTCTTAAGTATTTGACCTTGATATAAGGATTCAGGAGCATTTTTTGTTTGCCTTTACGTTAAAAAATGGCTCAGATATAGCAGTTTCAATTTCTATTGTTGGTGACATTTTGAAAAATCTGATTTTTTGCATGCGACAGCACTCGTATATATCAACCGATTCCGATGTGAGTGAGCATGTGCACAACAATTACTAAGGTCTCGACCAAGTTCACTGGTTAGCCTCATCCACCATGTTGTCTTAAAATGGCAGGCACTTTAAGAAATCGCCGAATTTGGCAGCCAAATACAAGTTACTTTAAAGAAAAGCAGCTTGGATAAAGCTGACTAATTTCGCGAAATTCTCTTTCATTATATTGATAAAAATTAGTATTGAATCTCCTCTATTCGGTTTCCACTAAATTGAGCTTCGTGTGATTGAATGATATAAGTTGGCTTTTTTAAAATAAGGAATATGAAAGCTACCTCTTCCTCCCGGCACTAGCCGGAAGGACTTTTCTTAATATTAAATGATCCGATGAAGAAGAAATGGAAATAAAACACAACCCTTTTTCGACTAAATATCAGTATTTTTGTCCGAAATTTGTACTCAGGCTTTCGAAACACATATATAACTGATTTTTTTGAGAGTTTGGTCAATAACCTATCTTTTAAATATTAAATCTCTCTATGTTAAACAAAATGAGAATACAAAACACTTCTTTGCGTTCTTAGCACACCGGATGTTCGCTGCCAAACTCATTATGGCTTCAAACTTCAGATTCGTTTTGATAGATTTCAATTTAAAACTATAAAATAATACAATCGCGAGTGTACAATGCCGCGGACTAAGTCGGCATCCGGCATCATTTTCGCTTGGAAAGTTTATCTTTTAAATATTTAAAATCATTAACGCAGTTTTTTGGTATATTTAAGGTTAATGCAAGAGCCGGGTCAGGTAGATTTTAATTTAAAAAAAAATGATACATTTCTTAAACGCTTTTTTTTTAATGTTTTCATATGCATTTTCATTGAAAGATATTTCAAAGCTTGACTTTTTAAAATAAAAATAGAAACGGGGATAAGCATACTCTTACCATTTTCCAACTAATATTTCTACTTCATTTCATATTTTAACCTAATTTTGCCTTCTTGAGACATATTTGAAAGAATTTATCTGAAGATGAGATTCCATTTTTATTCTTTTCTTATAAAAAGAGTATAGAAATTGAGAAATAAATATATAATTAATGCAATTTTTTTATACTAAACCTTATTTAAACGTAAACCGTATTATGTGGAATTTCGTTAATTCTGTTTATTCCTAAAATGTGGATACAGTTTGGTTGAAATGGTTTATGGTACACTTGTTGAGAATTCTGATTTAGAGTAAAATGTGCAGATTACTTTTATGAGACTGTTTTAATAGATTTTTTGTTTTTAAGAAACTTTTATTAAAACTGAAAGTAGGGGAAAGTAGGGTAATGACGCTCAGAAGGGTAATCCCGCTCACCCAATATCTCTAAACAGAATAGAATTGAACACATGCGATCTGTACCGGCACCTAGCGAACTTCATCGAAAGTTCCCAGTGAGGATATAGTTACCGTCGGAAAGAAAGTATTTCTGTCCTCACGTTATTAGTTTGCAGTTGTTTTATTATAAAATTCTAGAACATCTAACTTGAAGGTAAGTGTACACTCTTATTTTCAAATATTAATTTACTATTATGTCTACAAAATATATACATTTATCTGTACTTTCATGCTTTTATTTAGTTTTGTAGTACGTTGTTATTTAACCCTCTGTCTACCAGAAGGGTCCAATGGACCCGACATGTACATTCAAAATATTTATTCAAACCAGAAATTTCTTCAAAACAAACTAAATTTATAAATCAGACAATAATAAGTTAAATAAACAAATTAAATAGTTTTAAGTAAAAATTCTGGTGTAAAATGTTTTTATAAAACTTGAGTAAAATTTTCGGTAGTTCTAGGGTTAATGCATTAAAACCCAACATGGCGATAACGGGTAATGGCGCTCTCGTGGAATTCCAGAAATGTTGCCAGTGGGCAACTTTTTAAATTCAAATTTATTCATTAACACCACTTTTTTGAATTGGCAAAATTATCCTGTTTTTGCCATAATTATTATGTCATTAAACAAGGAGAATTTTACGATTTCAAAAAAGTGGTGAAAATCAAAAAACCTAAATTAAAAAAAAGTAGCCCACTATATGTGTAACACAATATGTGTAAAAGTGATCGCAAAAAGTCTGCAGTGGTGTGAAAAGCCCACACAACTACATATGTGACTTTTGTCTTCCTTGAATGTTGTATTCAAACTCTGAGCGCATTTACCCTACCATGTCGGGCATTACTGCTCAATCGATGGTTATATAAATTAAACGATAAAAAAATTCCTTAAACTTTTATGCAAATTAGTTGATTGCTGACTTTTCCTTATGCTTTGAAGTTATACTTCGATAATAAAATATTGATTATTTTTGTCTAAATTTGACTAGGTATCCATGTTTTGCCTTAAGCGAGCGCCATTCCCCTACTTTCCCCTAACGTCAATTTAAGAGACTTAGAAGGTGGTGTTGAATGTTTCTTTTATTTTTCTGTCTGCGGTAGATCTTTAGAATTATTCAATTTTAGGATTGTATTTAGATCTTATAAAAAATTAAATAACAGGAATGTGAGCCTTATGCAGAGTTGCTACATTACGTGGACTTGTATTGAAATCGAAATGTGAATAAAAGGCTTCATTAATGTATAATATACTGCTTCTGTGACAAACTGTATGTACAGTCGTGGAAAAAAAGTAAACACCCCCTACTCTCCCCTACCCCCCTAACTCTGGAAAAAATTATCGTAGAAGAAAGTTACCGGTACCGCACAATTTTTAATAAGGTCTACTTTTAAATGATGTATATAAAATTTGCTTAGGGGGTCGTCTACATATTAAAACGAACGATAACTTTGTTTTTTTTTCAATAGCAGTACACAATTCTGACAGCATAAATGAACTCTACACCCTTCAATAAGAATAAAAACAAATTTTTATGCAATTCGTACGTTAAGTTACCGAAGAATTAATTAATTTAAAACGAGCGTATTTTAGGGGATGCATCCAAATTGAAGTTCGGTTCTCGACTGTTGATTGAGAGAGCCCCTTCTTGATAAAGGCATCTTAAGCACCATTCAAACAGTCATTGAAGGCTGTTAGATTACAGGATAGCATAAATTTCAAAATATCTAATCACTTCTATCATAGACGGCCCTATAAACCACCATTTTGCTGTTTTGTAAGCATAATTTGAAAACTACTTCGAAGAAAAATGAAATTTTGGATTTCCATATAGCAGGACTTAATAAATCTAAATCCATAAAAAAATTGTAGGTTGCAATTCATAATATTTTCGAATATTAATTTCATAATTTATAACTAATATCATAAAATTATTAAAATATCAAATTCATCGTATTTATGTTTGGGTATTTTAGTATTATTGCTACCCAAAAAATTAGCACATTAGGTGTATAATTTCAGGAGATATTAATAAAAATATGAAAATGTAATTTAACTTTAGAAGCACTAAATTTTGAATGTTTATAATTCAAAAACCTATCATTGAAATGATTTTAAATTTGGTATTTAGGCATAGTTTAAACCGAAGAGTTGAAATATCTTGTTAAAATTGGGTATTGGCATTGAAAGAAATGAAGTTTGAGTTCGTTTTAATATGTAGATGACACCTTAAGCAAATTTTATATACATCATTTAAAAGTAGACTTTATTTCTCATTTTTTGATACCAGTAACTTTCTTCTACAATAATTTGTTGAGAAATTAGTAGGGGTGTTTACTTCTTTTTTTTACACGACTGTACATGAATATCATAATCATAATTCAAAAGACCCTAGCAATAATAGTTAAAGCTTCAAACGAAACAAATTTAACTAGTATCTGTTGATAAACTGAAAAATATAAATTAAACTCTGAAAAATGAAAAAAAGCAGTGGTCTGCGAGACCGTGAAAAGTAGTTAACCATGAAGGAAAGAGATAGATGGAGATGCAGGATGCCGTAAAAACAGTTTGCAATATCGCACCCTTGCTACAAAAGTGTCATCTCAAAAATTAGCTTTCTTGAGTTATGGTTGCCATTCGGCTTGGTTTTTGCGCCTCTATCAACCACCTAAGATGTCAGATAGTGCACTGAAAATTTAGCCACCAGGTAGCAGTTGTGTCGTTTTTTAAGTTTGTCAGATTATTAGTGACACGAGCCGTTAATTCCCAAATTGGCTCAGCCGAGCTCAGCAATCTGATTGGCTAAAACTGATATTTATATAGTAGAAAATTATATTTATTTTCTTATGAAGTAGTGTAATGTAAAATAGAATGCAATTATAATAACTTAAATTGATTTATTTTGTTAAATTTGATCAAAATCACAGTAAAGTAATCCAAAATATTAATATTAACGAACAATCAGATTGCTGAGTTCGGCTGAACCAATTTGGGAATTAACGGCTCGTATTAGTGACCCTTCTAGAAAAGTGCCACATCTTCAGTTCTGATCTAACCTTTATGCGTGAATGTGAGTTCAAAAGTGCATTATTTTGAGTTGTGACGTTTTTAATGATTCAAATGATGATGTTCTCTCAAATGATTTCAAATTGTGGCAGTCTAGATGACTCATGTTTAAATATTTTCTGCTTCCCATTTTTCAATTGTGGCATTTTTGATGATCAAGTTATGTACAATGGTCGGTTGGAACTCTAAATGTTTCTCTTTTGATGTTGCAAACGAGAAAAAGTAACAATACAGGAAAAAATTCGGGGTGCTGTTTTCGTTAAACTCGCTTTAGCTACGCAATATGAACTTTAATAAGGTCTCAGTTAACTTAAAAGGTGACAGATAATATTAGTGCATATGTTACAAGTTTAAAATATACATTTTATTTAAATTTCAAACTACTTCGGTCTGCGATCCCGCTGTCTTCGTCAAGAAATATTTTCATTAATTGCCGTTCCATGCATTCAAATACACCTCTTCGTTTCAAATGGAAGAGTCTATCGGTCTGTTCATGTATGTCAATCAGGCCGCCCGCGCGCAAGGAATTTTTGTCATGGAGTAGATCGAATCCAAGAAAGGAATTAAAAAAATAAATTATTTCATAATTTTAAGGTTCAAAACAGGTAAAACCAACGACTGCATTTCTTTACTCTTCCACAATATGACTTTAGAAATACGAATGTAGCTGGAAGTAGTGGTGCTTTGGATTAAACTTGGGAAATTATTTGATGGAAGTAGTGTGATTCAATATCTTAAATCCTTAATGGGAAGAGCCAAAAACACTGACGTTGATGTGATATTTTATTCCGACAATTGTTGTGGGCGACAGAAAAAGAAGTATTTGCTTGCAGCTTATGCATATGCGGTAGAGGGCTTTGGCATCCGAAGCATAACAGAAATTTATAATAAACGGACATTCTCAAAACGTGGGTGTTAATGTGCATACCGTCATTGAGAAGCAGATTGCAAAACATCTTAAATTCACCCCCAATATACGCACCAGAGCAATACGTCACGTTGATAGAGATGGCGAAAAAACAGGGCTCCCTTACCATGTTAATGTGCTCACATTGGAGGATTTTTATAATATGAAGTTGCTGCATGAACAATGGGGTAACAACTTCAACGTGGACAGAAATAAAATGCAAGTGAAGTGACAAGAAATCAAGATGCTCCGTGTCAAACGAGATCAATCTGGGTCATTTTTCTATAAAACATCCTACAGAGATGAGATTTTCAAGAAGGTGAATGTGTGCAATATGAAGAATACACGATCTCAAGAGGATTTGAATTCGGTTGAGCTAGTTCGGGCTTGTTAGTGTAAAATTTCCTTACCTGACAATACAAAAAAGAATATTCAAGACCTCGTTAATAAAAATATAATATAGAAATTTTGTTTGAATTCGTTCTTCAAAAATGTTTTAGAATAAAGCAGCTAATATTTTCATCTGCAACCAGACCAGAAGACTGATTTACGTTTGTTATTTACAAGTTTTTTAACAGGTGCATTAAAATTTAATGCATTTAAATATTATGTAATGACAATATTATATTAAGTAATATATGCCTAGTTCCTTTGCAAACGTAGCTTCGTTTTGTTGTTTACTTTTATAAGTACAAATGATAATGGTTTTTATACATTAAAATGTTATTTAAATGCATTAGTAAAAGCAATTTACTAATTAGCCGGGTGCTTATTTTACACTTATAGAATATTCAAGGACAGATGAAACAAATATGTAAGCTGAATAGGCAGGGCCATCGCTAAGACTTTATTCGTGGGGGGGGGGAGGAGGACCTTAAATTGCCAAGTCAAATTTCAGTATTTGCAAACTAGATTTTATAATTTTGCCAAGTGTGGGGCTTTTGGGTCCCCAGATCATTATTATTTCTTCTGCACACTCACAGAGGCCTGGCACCTTAGG
This sequence comes from Maratus speciosus, assembly GCA_963932465.1. Lineage (NCBI taxonomy): Eukaryota > Metazoa > Arthropoda > Arachnida > Araneae > Salticidae > Maratus > Maratus speciosus. The sequence goes on along the minus strand of OZ010796.1, from coordinate 439,637,253 downwards.
TACCCTAACCCCCGCCCAGATACTTGGCTCAAAAACATCTTATCTCGCCCAAGACTAATCCGCCATTTGGCAGAAATATTTCACTTCCTTATGGACCTGACCAATCTTACTTCCTAGCTGTTCTGCATCTGCATTCCTGAGACTCGCCCTTTGTCGCGTTAGAGCCTTTGTCGAGCTCCTGGCAGTCCTAGCGCCCCTTGTCGTGCAGGAGCAGGTCTCCGGCGCACATACCATCTGGACGATGTGGTCCGGAATCATGATACAATCCTCAAATTTTCTTTTTTGATTTATGGAATTTTATCTCCAGGATCAACCCACCGCTGCCTGTCGCTAGGAGCTTTGTGCTCCAGCGGCTAGTTTTTATGTATATCTATGTGTTAATGTAATTTTTTTCCCTCGTTGGCATGTGCCTTTTGTCCGAGGACTGGAACTATGTGTAGTGAATCCCCGCATGTCGGGGAACTTACCGGGTGGAGCAAATAAGGTCTACACCAAATCCTAGTGATCTCGTGATCTTGCTCCACTTAGGCATAAAAAAAAAAAATTGCCCAAGTTACCACAATTAGAAAATATAATATACTTCTTATTTGTAAAAAAAATAATATTCCCAATATGAATTGTAACTTTTGCCAAGTCTATCAGAAATAGAAAGTGTATTATAGTTTTTATTTTAGTTTTAAACAAATTTGCCAAGTAAGTTTGTAAATTGGCCAAGTATAACAGTATTCACGAACGTTTTGTGCGTGGGAGGGGGGCTTCCCACATCCCCCCCCCTTAGCGAGAGCCTTGTCAATCGGTACTTTATACTAAATGTTAGTAATTATTCTTAATGTTTCTGTATTTGAGCAGTTTTGTTTTACTGTGTTTATAACTGAAAAACAGCAAAGGAATGCATTTTATTGAAGTTATTTAAGTCAAATTAAAATAATATTTGTCAATCGTACGTTTCCAGCTTCATTCATTCACCCAAAATGAAGTACTACCTAGAGATAACAAAAAATAGATAAATCCTTGTTAATGAAACGTCTTAACTCAAATCCCAATTTTCTGACAAGTCACCAAAAGTGTCGATTGTCCAGAAAACAAACAACGAAAGTGTCACAACTGAAAATGATGACATACGCATTAGTCTATGTTGGGCGACAAAAGAGGCACTTTTAGTTGAAAATTACAAAAATCTGAAAGAATGGCAATCTATAATATTATTATATGCACAGTTCTTCTGAATGACATCACTAGATAAACTTAAATTTACCTACACAGCCCCGAAACAGTTTTTTGCATTTTCTGAAAAACCGAGTTTTTTGAGTTATGCCACTTTTGTAGCAAGGGTGCGTTATGATTGAAATGAGTGAAAAGCAACAGAGATATAAAATGGAAGGTTGTACATATAAAAGTACATGTTTTTGTGAAAAATATGAAGTATTTTTATATTTTCACGCACTGAGAAATTGTTTTAAAGGATTTCATATAAAATAAACTCATTTTATTCATTCTCATGTCCTTTATATCTTACATAATTGTAAATGTGCACAGAAAATAAAATTGCTCATTCTGCGTAATTTAAGCCCTGGTGTCCTATTATTAGAACACTTTTTAATTAGTTTACTAATTATCGAAATGATATAATACTTCATATTATAGTTATTTATGTCTATTCAAGCTTATTTAATTTGCAATTTTTTATCTGTCTCAAAATTAAATCACGGCCGAAGGGGTTAAACGAAAGTACACATGTTTTAACTAACTATTTATTTAACCGATTAAACGTAACAATTTATAAATACATGCAGACAAGTGTTGTACAACAGTAAATAAATTAGTCCATCTTGCAGACAACAATCCAGCCGTTGAAATTTTGCTCTGCAAAAAACATTACGCAGCTGTGCAATTTTCCAACCTAATGTTGCCGTCTTTGCAAATAGAAAGAACCAAAAAGAATTTCGGGGGAGACGGTAGTGGCGTAGCGTCTGAGACAATGGATCATTACTACCAGTATTTTTATATATCACATTTAGTATTTAAATTTGTTAACGTTATACAATTAACCCTAAAATACGAAGACGTCGTCTGTCAGGCTACTCGGCTATCCCCCCCTCCTTTACTTTGTGAATACGATATTTAACACTTACACATACGACTTGGTATGTCATAAACATGTTTATTACATATCAAGACGTACGTTTACAGTGTCAAATATCGTATTCCCAAAGTAGAGGAGGGAGAGAAAAGTCTTACAGACGACGCCTTTTTATTCTAGGTTTAATAAGGCAAACATAGACTATATAATAAAACTGGTAATAAAATGTTACAGCGGCACCTGATGGTACGCCACTGGGAGAATGAAAGAGTGAAAAATTTATTTATTTATAACAAATGTCCTTAGACTTCAAAAGGGAGATTAAATCATATAATTCAAGATTTCTAAAGTAGTTAAACTTTTCGCTGTTAACATTATTTTTGAGAGCTTAAATATGTAACTGGGACTGAGGTGATACATCAGTCTTGTCACCATCAGGGCTACAAGAAGTTCTTAGAAGCATTTACGATGTACAATACTTGTCCCATATTCGTCATATTCTTGTCTGGAGATCCACATTTCCTGGAACGAAGAAAGAGACGCTATGATAGAACCTCCAATCCATACAGAGTACTTTCTCTCTGGAGGAACAATAATTTCGATCTTGAATGAACTGGGAGCCAAGTCTGTAATTTCTTTCTGAATGCGTTCACGAATACCGTGATACATTGTTGTACCACCACAAAGAACGGTGTTGGCATAGAGATCTTTATGAATGTCAAAATCACATTTCATAATGGAATCGTATGCTATTTCGTGGACACCACATGAATTCATGCCCAGAAATGAAGGCTGGAAGAGGGCTTCCGGACAACGGAATCGTTCATTTCCAATCGTAATTACCTGACCATCAGGAAGCACATAGTTTTCTTCTAGTGAAGATGAAGAAGTTTCCATCTCTCGTTCAAAGTCTAAGGCGACATAAGACAATTTTTCTTTAACGTCTCTTACAATTTCTCTTTCGGCTGCAAAGAGAAAAATACATTTAGGTACAAGAATCAATTATATTTCAGATTATCGTATTGTATAATATTTACCTCTTGTATTAAAGTAATAACCTCTTTCAGTCAAGATCCTTATGAGATAATCTGTCAAATCTCTACCAGCAAGATCAAGTCGAACGATAGCATGAGATACAGCCCAACCTTCATAAACGGGTACTGTATGGGAGACCCCATCTCCAGAATCCAAAACAACACCAGTGACTCTACCAGAGCAATATAAAGCTAAGACAGCTTGCATAGCCACATACATAGCAGGTGTGTTGAAGATTTCAAACATTATCTGTGTGATCTTTTCTCTGTTAGCTTTAGGATTCAAGGGAGCTTCCGTTAAAAGGACAGGATGTTCTTCAGGTGCAACTCGAAGCTCATTGTGAAATACATGATGCCAAATTTTTTCCATGTCATCAAAGTCGGTAACTATACGACGTTCAATAGGATAGTTAAAGGAAAGGATAAAACTCTTTCTTTGAGCTTCATCACCAACAAAATAATCTTCCTGACTGAATCCTACAGATTGATCTCGATGTCTAGCAACAAGCGATGGGAATACAGCACTGGGACAATCTTCCCCTGCAAAACCAGCTGTGCACATAGCAGATCCATTGTCTATAACAATGGGGGAAATATAGCCTTGTGACATTTTCGAAGTTAAAGCCTAAGAAGTAATATAAAATTAGTTAAAGAAACTTGGACATAATTATACCATAATCAAGATGGGATGTATGGAGGAGGCGGCAGCATCTACTTCTTATCAAGAGAAATAGCAAGACTTCAATAGTAAGAAAATATACTAACATGGTAACATCACCCGTTAAAAATCCTCCATACGCCCATAAATTGTGCGAAACAGCTTCCATATACAGGGTGTCCCAAAAATGACCGACGATTTTAAAATTCAATAACTTGCAAACGGTGACAGATATTACAAAAATTTTTGCAGGAGTGTTATGTATGATGTCAGGAGTTTTTTTACGGTGATTCTTGATTTTAGTTCGAATTTCAAACAACAGATGGCGCTGACAGCGATTGGCGTTCAGTCGAGGCCGAAACCGACTTCACTCAGCATTGATGCGAAGAAAGGAGATTAAGGCTATTGAGTGAGTCTCATTCGCCAGTACAATCTTGCTCTTAGGGCCCGATTCTGAACTCATTCGATATGGAATGCCTTGTTGCCATGGAAACAACGAATTCTTCGATAGTGGATTACAGCTTTCAGAACTGGTTAAACAAGGACTTCTATTATTTGCATTGAGGTACACTGTTAAAAATATCGTGAAAGATTACCTCTGTTTTTAAAGGCTATCTATTTTCTGACCAATGAGAACGCTCGATAGGTGTTTATGTAGCGTTCTCATTGGTCAGAAAATAGATAGCCTTTAAAAACAGAGATAATTTTTCACGATATTTTTAACAATGTGGTTATTTTGAACAACAATATACTGTTAACCATTTTCACGATTATTTTTTAACGAAGTCTACTGACGAACTTCCTTAAAAGATCTAAAATTTCTTATAATGTACCGGGTGTTCCAAAATTGACCGTCGATTTGAAAGATCAATTAAAGAAAAATGGATGATGATAGAAATGTACGGTTTTCTGCATTCTTCTTAGGTAACCAGTACACTTAAATATTTGCAGCATTCTGGCAAGTCATTTGACCGTTTTTTCTGAAAACGGTTACACAACTGTAATTTTAACACTATTCTGACCATATTACTGGCCATTTTATGGCCAGAATGTAGTTAAATTATGGTTATGAAACCGTTTTTTCAAAAAACGGTCGAAAGACCTGCCAGAATGCTGCAAAATTTTTAACAGTGTAGGACTGTGCGAAATAGGAATTTCCTAAATCGATTTACCATCCATCTAACATCGCGATTTAGCACTGAATCGCGATTTAACAGATTTTATCATTTAGAATGTGGAAGCTTATTTTTTAATTTTTAGTAACAAAATACGGACTGTTTGCATCCCCCCCCCCTCCCCTCCTGTATTATTTAGTATACTTAGCTTTAATTTTTTCAAATACCTTTGAAACGAGGTTTTTACATATAAAAAATCTTTGAATACCCCAAAACTCTCATATTTTTCAATTTTAAAAATTAGGGACATATTTGAATACACTTTATAAACTCATTCTTTAAGAAATATTAAAAAAGAAAAGAATTTTCTTTTTGGTCTGATATGTTATGGCCGTTATAATCTAAATTTATTAAGGGGACGGGGTGGGGGGGTTTCCCCTAGTTTACCCAAATAGCGCCTCATTGCTAATAAGACACATACCCTTTTCTTTTTTTACAGACACAAAATTAAAAACTTGTGGGTGAAAACGAACTAAATTCAACGAGTTCAATGATGAATTTAATTGTGTATTTACCATGAGAAAAGTGTAAAAAAAAGTGGGAATATGTGAGAAATAAGGTGCACTTTTATTTCTTTTTAACTTTCAGATTATAATAAAGTTTGTTTAACATAAATGCTGACATTTGTATAGTGGATGGAGAAGGATTGAAAATGTAAGCCTCAAAGCACATTTTTGAAATTGCTGATTTTTTTTCGCGAGTGTTGGCACACTGTAAGATTAGTAATAAAATAAAATCTTAAAATATATTTCTTTTTAATGATAACAAAATGTCAAAGAAACAGAAAATCGCAGATCTGCAGGAAAATCTAATGAATGCCCCATCCACAACTCCCCAATTCTGCTGTAAAAATCAAGTTACTTGACTCATTACAGAACTCTTTAATAAATTACAAATTAATAATAAATAAAAACTAAAATATTAAAATATTACCCAAACATATGAAAATTAATTTTTCATCAAAATAATGCATAAAAATATAAACTAAAAATGGATGGATTTGGATTTTAACCTCAAGACTTTCTTTCTTTTCAGACATAAATAGAGAATCAATTTCAGCAAGATTACAGCACCTAGAATACCTAGTGTGGAAATATGCTATCCAAACGGTGCTAAAAATTTGTATCCCTTAAATGTGCGACGATACTGCTAAAATTTCAAGTGTCGATCGCAGCGACATCTGCGGGATTTTCGTGTTACAAGTATTACATTGTATAGACTAGCAATTTCTTGCAGATGTAGAAAATATCCTGCAGATGTCGCTGCGATCTGCATATTGCAGCAGTATCATTGCACATTTAAGGGATACAATATTTTAGCGCTTTTTTAAGTATTACAGGGATAGCCGATTTTCACACTATATATTCTAGGCGCTATAGCAAGATACTCAATCCGCGAGTTTGGCATTGAAATTGGATGTCAAATTCGATGCAAAACTATTTTAATTACAGAATAATAGAAAATAAAGATTATATATTGAAATATTACCAAAATATATGAAAAACTAATTTTTCATTAAAAGAATGCATGAAAATAAAAACTGAAATTCGATGAATTTGGATTTTAAATATGAAACTTTATTCTTGTTTTTCATCCATAAATACTCAATTTCGGAAAAAAAATCTTATTTAAAAAATAAAGGTTGTTTCATGCGGACCACGGCCAAATCGAAATACACGGTTGGTTGGTTGGTTGTATTTATGTCGGCCAATTATCAGCACGTGGGATATAGGCCCTAAGTGGGGGAGAGTGCCTTCCGTGGAGGTCTTTCTAAGGGAACCTAATCCGTATTAACGCTTGGAGAACCAAGGTTCGGAGAAAACCACGAAAACTCCGAACGATTATGCCGACGGGCGCGATTGGGATCGAACCCAGCACCTCCCGTCTACCAGCTTCGAGAGCAGAACCTCTCGGCCACTGGTGGGGCCGAAATACACGAAACAATGAAGTTCTGAACGTTGTAGTCCACTATCGAAGAATTTGTTGTTTCCATGGCAACAAGGCATTCCGTTGAAATCATATCGAATGAGTTCAGAATCGGGGTTCAAGAACAAGATTGTACTGGCGAATGGGACCCTCTCCATATCCTTAATCTCCTTCCTTCGCATCAATGCTGAGCGACGTTAGTGTCGTCCTCGACTGAGCGCCAATCTCTGTCAGCGCCATCTATTGTTTGAAATTCGAACTAAAATCAAGAATCACAGTAAAAAACTCCTGACATCATACATAACCCTCCTGCAAGAATTTTTTTAATATCGGTCACCGTTTGCAAGTTATTGAATTTTAAAATCGTCGGTCATTTTTGGGACACCGGTAGTATTGCAATGTCTGTTTTACAAGCTTATTAGTTACCTTATAATTTTATAATGGACATGAGGGAATGCCCTTTTAGTGAATTCAGTTCTATCTCTAGATTATGCAATCAAAAATCAATGATCACTTGTTTATTTCCCATGCAATTGAATATCTAAACTAGAAAGTATGCTGCATTGACAATCAAAATTTTCATTAGCTATGTATTTAATTGAAAAATTGGAAAGGCTGACGCTCCTTTATGTCTAGAAAAATATCAACTGTTATGACTGACTGCGATATCCTACAAACGCTAGCCATATGAAAATCATAGTGAGATATGTCAGACAAGGATGTCGTCCAAAAAATAACTTATTAGAGAAAACTTATAAACTTTTAGAGTAAGAAGAGGACAGCAATTTAAAGATGTTTCAAGTGAGTGTTAGAATAAGAAAAATATCCACAGGTCATTTAAAGGTAATAATTTTCTTTTACAAAAGGTAAAACAATGAATAAAAATATATAATATATCTGGCCAGAAGCTTACTTCAGATTTTAGATGCAGTAATGTAACAAAATCCCCACTCTACATAAGCTGCATTGTACCGTACATTTTCTATTTATAGGCCTATGTTGTTACTCATATTTTTGGCCTGTGTACACAGCAGCATTAAGGACCATTTCTATCATGTCAATGCAATATTTCAATAAGGTGTCCACAGAAATACATATTTTAATGTCACTTTAATTGTTAGACAAGTATACAGATTAAATATTAAATTATCAAATAAATTACTTGATCCTCTTCAAAGGCGAGGACAGAGGGTTTCAGCGTAGGACTACCCCCTAACCATCTCGTAACAAAATATTGCATACATCCTTGCTCCCATTTATTGAGACACTTTCTGAGGAGGCAGCACGAATTTTAGAGATCGGGGAATAATGAGCAATAGTTATTCTTAAGAACAAATAGAACAGAAAGCTCAAAGCTGAAAAAGCATGAACAATATTCCTTTCAATAAAATTCCTTAACCCGGGAGAACTCGCTAGTGAGAATGCCCAATTGCTTTTCTTTTACTTTACATTCATATAATATCAACTTTTTTTGGTTGGCTTAGTACTTTTATTCACAAAATAGGTAAAATAATTGAAAAACATTTTGAAATTTTAATTAAAATGAAAAATGATTTAAATAAGAGTCTTAAAAAAGTACGACTGTGAGAGAAAATCTCATGCAGCGAGTTCTCCCGGGTTAATCTTTGTATATGTAGTTACCTGTCTGGGTCATTATAAAAAAACCGTGCAATATGCTTTCACTACTAATTTGCGTTCATTCAGTATACTTTTAATCTAAAATTAAAATGAAATGTATAAGAAACAAACCTCTTAGTTACATTACTATGTGAGAAAAATTATTAAAAAAAAAAAAAATCAAGTCCACAGACTGTGATATGTCATGTCTGAACTGTCACTATTTTGTTTTTACAAGTACATATGTAAGAATAGCTTTCTTAAAGTTAATTATCCAGTTAGTATTTTTATTAATATGCAAAAGAGGTGTATGTTCTGCAGTTTAAAAGTATAGTTTTATTTCTATTAGCAAAATAATTAGCTTTTCCCTCAATTTATTATTGTCACTTTTGTGTTCTGTCTGTGCACCAAACAAAAATTTCTATTAAAATCCACCAGATTGCAGCACAGTGAGATTTGAATGGTAATCTAAACTATTTTGTAGATTTTGTCCAATGAAGCCACTAGAATGTTTCTTGTGTGTACATGGCTGTTTGCCGCTTTGGTAGAGTCATTTGTAGTGTGTCAAGATTACAGGATCACATCTGTGTTTAAAAAAATAAAACAATGTAAATTGCTATCAATACTTGCAAATAATGTAAATTCGTATTATATAGAATAGACTACATCAATCTGATAAAGTATGGCTCAAAATTAGTTCTTTCAAAAGAAGAAATGCTTGAAGTTCTCATGTCTGTGGACATCACATGTGTGGACATGTCATGTATGCAGATATGAGTACTATGTCCATAGACAGACATTCCTATAGGCAGAATGTGGTCATAATTTACATTTTACATTAAATTAAAATTTTAAAAACAAATGATAAACTTTATCAAGTTTATATTTAATTTTTTTTAATTGTGCCCTATTTCTTATTTTGTAGTAAGATTCACCTAAAATCTGATCTACATAATCTCATTAGCCTCACTCATCTAAAATCTTCATTCTCTTTGATATTTTTGTTCTATCCTTTCCCTAAAATGCGAGGGTGATTTCTAAATATGTGGGCAAAATATTTTCTTTTTTGCAATTTGGCTCTTCTCACCCCTGAATCACATGTAAATTTTATGTTTAAATAGAGAGAAAAAAAGGATTTTATACCATGCGTGTTTGGGGATGGGGAACGAAAAACTAGAGTAGTTTTTCGGTGGAGGATGGAAATAGCTAAGATGGTTATTTAAAAGTTTACAACAAAATCACAAATTGGTAAAAAAATTTCGGTGTGTATGACATGCAAAGTGTGTGTGTGGGGGGGAGGGGGTGATGTTCATTACATGAAGGTGGAGGACAGGGGGGGGGGGGGGTAGAAGAAGAGATTTTGGGAGGAGGGGATAGTTAAGGATATGTATTATTTGTTGCTATAACGTATTAAATAGATCAGAAATTTAAAAGTAGAGTTGTATAGGTTAAATTATGCATGTTTAATAGCAGAGAAAGGTGGACAAAGGGGAAGCCGCTTTTGGGGGGGTGGGGGGAGGAAGGTTTAGATTATTAAATATTTTTGCAATAAAATGACAAAGTAAATGATTTGAAAAAAAATTATTTCGCTTAGGTGTGTTTCTTGGGTGAGATTTTAGGGGGCAGAGCATTTAGACAATATTTTTTTACCAATTGGAAATCTACCGAAATCCAGAATATTCTGACCCCTGTATTTGCATTATTTACTTCTAAATTATTGGTAAAAAGGGGGTTTTTAATGTCTTAAGGGAAAAAAAAACATAAGCACCCTCTCAAAAATTTAACTTCTTTTGCTTTTGAAAAAGGGTGGCTTACAATGTGGATTTTACGGTAATTATTTTCTGTGTTATTTCATCTTTAAATAGTTTTTTGGATTCTAAGCAAGCAACTGCAGTTAACGTAAATTTCAATAATGAACAAAAGATTTATTTAAATCACGTCTGTGGACTTCACAATTATGCCTGTGGATCTTTATTTTTTTAAATATAATTTAAAATTGAAATTGAAATGTATGATCTTGACCAATATATTAGTGTTATTCGTAAAGCAGTGATGGAACAGTGACCCAGCAGTTGGGTGATTGTCATCACTAAGTTTTTATAGTATTCTTCGCCATTAAAAGTCTCAAACTCTATCCTGAAGTAAGACGAAGAATACTATTAAAAATTTGTGGTGTCATTTGATTCTTTGGTGCTACACTGTTCCGTAACTGCTACACTGTTCCATAACTGCTACACTATTCCATAACTGCTACACTATTCCATAACTGCTACACTGCTCCATGACTGCTACACTGTTCCATGACTGCTACACTGTTCCATAACTGCTACACTGTTCCATAACTGCTACACTGTTCCATAACTGCCACACTGTTCCATAACTGCTACACTGTTCCATAACTGTGTTCCATAACTTTACCATAACTGGTAAAGGTAAGGGCTGCCTCAGAAATTGATATAGAAGTTTTCGTAGAAACTTTCCAAATTAAAATATATGATAAAAATGTGCATTTCTTTTTATAATGACCCATCTGACGGTTTATTAATTATCGTCGTATAAATATTGATATTTTAAGGAGTTAATTTTTTTTCTAGTTTAGTAAATATCCTTTTCTCGAAAGCTACTGCACCTAATTTTTGGGCATATGTACGTTAGATATACTAAAGATGTATAAATGGTAATTTTTATATAATTTTCTCTTAATTAAAAATGTGTGAAATAGAGGTAACAAAATTAAAAAAATATATAATGCCTTAGTTATACGAAATCGCAATTACATACACACACACATTCATATACAGGGTGATTCATAAATATCGAAACAATAGGCTATTTCCTTAAATATTGCCCCTGGACCCATACTTCCAATTGCAAAGTTTCATAAAAAAAAGGGTGCAAAATTTAATGACATAAGTTGCAACTCCATAGGGGGTCTATTTGGAAAAATACGGAAATTAAATTTTATACGGCCCCCGTAGTGTAAAAATTCCAATCAAGTAAACTTTCCTTATCCATTCCTGAATTAAGCACAAAAAATTGCATCTTCATATCTGAAAAACTCGCAGAGTTATGGCCGTTTAAATAATTCATCAGGTTTTAAGGGATTAGACACAAATTGAAATGCGTGCAATTGAAGAAACAACGTTAGTTTAAGAGTTCTAAGGGAACATGTAAAAAATATATTTGTTGAGCTAGAATTTTGATTTTTTTTTCCTTTTTTGTGATGGTTAACCGTATAATTTGCAAACAAAATCACATCCTAATATTTCGCTCAAAGTTTAAAAAAAAATTAAATGTTCATAATTTTTTTAAGCGGATTTAATTTAAAATCTTTATAACTCGAAATATTATTCATCGGATTTCAATTTTTTTTCATTTAATTAAAGAGGAAAGTGTAATTTTAGTTTTGATTCAGGAATTTTTTAATTTTAATTTTAAAAATATTAAAAATATTTGCTTAAAAAATATGTAACTTATTTTTAAAATTCATATTTTCAAAAGTGATTTTTTTTTCAATTTGCCGAAACAAAATTAATGTAAAATAATCAAACAAGTTGGAAATTGCTCGTCAAACGTGGCAAATGAGGTGCGTTCGTACTATAACTAGTTTTATAATTATTTTTTGCACCCCATATTGTACTGAATGTATATTTTTTTGCGCTTCATAAGTGCATAGTCTGTAACATCATTAAAATGCACTTACAATAATTTTTTCCCCATTCCCCGTAATGTAACGGAAAAATTTTGACTGTCCCTGTAATTAAACTATACATTAGATTTTCATAAAATTGGAAATGGCTCGACAAAATTTTGCAGCAATTATATATTAAAAATTTCAGATCATTCGGTCGGGTAGTTTTTGCTCTGTTATATGCGGACGGACGGACAGACAGACGGACGGACAGACGGACGGACAGACAGACGGACTGAACGACGACTATAGGTGCTACGTATTTATATAATTACGAACGCACCTAAAAAGACATGTTCCAAGTTTGCCCCTTTTTAATTTACGATTAAAAAAGCATCATGCAGTAAAACGCATTAAAATTTTTAAACATTGATTGGCTCCTAATAAAATATTTGAATGCATTTTTAAAAATTGCACGTGAAAATGTCACTTCTTTCGGTAGCTTAAACTTCCGATTCAGTTTAACTTTTGCCGTTTCCACCACCTTTTTGTACTACTTAAATGTCCATAAATAAATGTTTAATGTAGAATTTGAAACAATGCTTTTTCAAACTTGCCGATTAAGAGTTTTTCATAATTTTAGCCTTTACAAATCCACGCTTTTTATCGCCCCGGCGAGGCCGATAAAAAAGTCTGCATACTGGAGCCGGGCCAGACCCGAGATTGGCGACTTTTTTCTGAAGATTCGGCCAGGCCGGGCCGATCTTATTTTTTTCATACCGAAGCGGGTGTTGGTGTGATTTATGACGGCCAATTATCTATACGAGGGATGTGGGCCCGAAACGGGGGGGGGGGGGTTGGCTTCCGTGGAGGTCTTTCTAAGGGAACCTAACCCGTATTTACGCAAGGATATCCAAGTTTCGAAGAAAACCACCGAAAACTCCGAACGATTGGGTTCGAACCCAGCATGAGAGCAGAACCTCTCGGCCACTGGTTATACCGAACCGGGGCTGGCTTCCTTATTCCTAGGTCTCCCCTGGGCGAAATTTTCAGTCCCGGTCTCGAGACAACCCATATTAAAATCATTATCTCTGACTGACCTAACCCGTGCAAAAATAACTAAAATTTGGCCCAGCTTAAAAACCTTTACAACAAATGCATATATTTTTAAATGGCCATTATTTTACAATAAAATTTTAAAATTCATATTTTTAAAGGATAGTAGATTTTAATTAAAAAAATTTAAAATATAACCATGAAAAAAGAAAAGATAAGTATTTTTGGTGAGAACTCCTCCATACGAAACAACTTTTAACCATATCGATGTAAAAAAACTATGTAGAAATTCAATCAGGTCGGGACAGGCTACGATTTGAACTTTTTTCCAGGCAGGGCCGAACTTTTTTTCATGTGGGTCGGTTCGGGACCGGACCTAGATATTTCGACCGTGCAGACCTCTAGCGCAGACGACCAGCTTACTTTGAAAACAAGTTTAACGTAAAATCTATACGCTGCCTATTTAATGTCCAAAGGAGAGGCACTGTCTTATATCGACTTTAATAATGTATAATTTGTGGCTGATCTCTATCTTGCATTCAAAATGAGTCAAAACTCGTCGCTCAGAGGCATGGATAAATGGTGTAAGTCACGAATTTTGGATTTTGATATCTCTGCGAATTTTAAAATATCGAGATTAATTTTCTTGTGTTTAATCCAGGAATAGATAAGGAAAAATTTCCTAATTGGGAATTTTACTCTACGGGGCCCCTATAAAAATTTAATTTTTGTATTTTCTCATATATACCCCCCCCCCCCCATGGAGTTGAAACTTTTGCACCTTTTTTTATGAAACTTTTCAATTGGAAGTATGTGGCTAGCGGCAATATTTAAGAAGATAGCCTATTGTTTCGATATTTATGAATCTCCCTGTATATATTTGTTGTTATTTGAACTCAAAGTCTGCGGAGGGTAGTATATAAATACTTACAAAAATATGTATAAAAATGCAAAAAATCAATTAAAGACTATTTAGATCGGAGATACTCAAATTGAACATTTGAAGACTTTTTGGATTAAAGATCGTTATCCGATGTATTTTAGATTTAAATTAACATACAGGGGTAGCATTCTAATCAGCAATACTGCTTCGATATCAAAGATTGGCGACGGTTTCGGCGACCACAATGAAGAAAAAAAAATTGCCATGTAAACCAACAAATTCCTATGATATCGAAATGAAACGACAATGATTATAATTAATTTTAATGAAAAGAATTTTCACCACTTTTAATGGATTCTTTGTACTTACTGTTTTAAAGGATCCATTTTACATTGTTATGTAAAAAGTAAATAACATTAACACATTGTCAGTTAATTTTTATTTCTTCTGAAAGTGACTTTCTTGTAACTTCGAATTCTGAAACTTGGTACTTCCACCCAGAACAAGATTATGCATTTATAATCTAGTATACTTTTATAACTATATTTGTAAACATTGAGCTGTATCTTTGTAATCAATTTTCATCACGTTGAATTAGTTCTAGTGACTTTAAGAAAATGTTTTGTTACATGGAAAAAACTTTCAACAAAAATTAAAAAACTTAAGATCGTTGAAATGTATAGTTCACTACAAAGCATCGTCAAGTTTTGCAAAATTAAGGATCTTTTCTACAAAAAAAAAAAAAAAAATCTGCCAATTTTACCCTAATAGTTATATTCGCCTTATCCACAGAAGTATCCGATTAAATACGCAAATAATGAGAGTTGTAAGTTTATTGAATGCAAAATTTGCTAGTTTTATCCTAACCTGGCATATGACATCCGTGAAACAAACAATTAGTCCAAACGCTGGTTGTATATTATACTTAGTTTGCATTTATTAGCGCTTAAAAATGAGGAAGCTAATTATTCTATTTACTCTTTATTAACCTTTAACTGATGTCACAGAAATTGTCACATTAACTAGTGTGAAGCGGTCTGTGAGAAAGCCCCATCGAAAGATGAATAAAAGGCACGATTAACTCATAGGATGGTGTTTTTATACTGAACTTTTTGTACAGGACTGTTATAATTAAAATTCACCTATTCAAAAGTCCCTGGTGATAGTACGAAAGTTCCAAATGGATAAAATTCCGGTAGTTTTTGCAGTTAAACTGAAAATTTAAAGTTAAACTATAAAAATTGAAAAAAGCCGCGGTCTGAGAGACCGGTAACATCAGTTAAAGGTTAAAAGTGGTAAACTGCTTCAGTAAAACTTATGACAAACTGCCGTTACATTTCGATATCGAAAAATGTTGGTTTACATGGCAAAGTTATCTGGTTGGTTGGTTGTGTTTATGACGGCCAATTATCAACACGAGGGATATAAGACCTAAGGGGGGTGGGTGCCCTTCGTGGAGCGGTCTTTCTAAGTTAACCTAACCCGTATTAACGCTTGGAAATCCAAGGTTCGAAGAAAACCACGAAAACTGAACGATTAGGCTGACGGGCGCGATTGGGTTCGAACCCAGCACTTCCCGTCAACCAGCTTCAAGAGCAGAACCTCTCGGCCACTGGTGGGGCTGCAAAGTTATCTGATGCTGTATCAGATACCAATGTCTATTCTTGATACCGAAGCAGTATATCGAAATCGTTGCCGTATCTGTTTATTTTAATCTAAAATGCAGCAGTTAACACATTCTACGAGATCTTTGAATGTCGAATTTGAGTACTTACGACTGAAATACTGACTTCAAATGATTTTTTTTTTTTACATTTTTACACATATACAGGGCGATTGATAAGTATACAGTAACAATGCACTATACAACAGAAACAATGTGAGAAAATTTATGTTACCTGTAACAGAAGCTTAGGTGAGTATTTAAAGTTTTATTACAGACGGCCATTGATGTTCTATGAGATAATCCATTTCTGTCTAAACGCGAGTTACGGCACCTGAAGCACGTGCAGCGATAGTGAGTGAGATACGCTGTTTCAACTCTGCTAGATCAACAAGAAGAGGAGAGGTAAATACGGTTTTCTTTACATAGGCCCAGAGAAAGAGTCGCATGATATTCAGTCAGGGCTTCTGGGCGGCCATTGCATCAGGCTCTTACCTAAATCTATCGATGAGAAATATGTTTATCAAATAATTTCGCTCGTTGCTAGACCAGTGTGGTGTTGCTCTATGCAACTGAAGAAAAAAAGTTGTCACTTTCGTAATGCAACAGTATCATCAATAAAAAGCTTGACATATTCTGAAAAGAGATTCCCGTGATAGTTTTCCCATGAAAAAAGAAGGAGGTCGTACGCTTTATTTTTAGAAATAGCCCAGAATACGTTCAACTTAACATATAACAGGTTAACCCATACAAAAAACCTTCCCGTGACAGTTTTCCAGTGTAAAAGATAGGCTTTCAATTCGTACTTAACACAGAACACGTTTATCGTTGGAGAATCTGACAAGTGTTGAACTGGAAATCCGTGATTCTCGGTTCCCCCAAAACAAATATTTTGCTTGTTTGTTTTGCCACTAACGTGAAATGCATCATCGGTGAAAACTACTTAAGGCCGCTCTATTCAAAACTGCTGTATTTTGAGCTATGCTGTATATTAAAAAATTCAAAGCAAAATATTTGTTTGAATCTTTATAGTACAAAGCGCTTTGTATTATAAAGATTCGTGAGATTTTGCATTATTCGCACTTTTTATGGAATCATTTGCAGCCTCATTCTCAAAATTCTACAGATAGTTGGCTTTGAACTCGGCCATTCACGACTCACCCTTCGCGCGTATTTCCTCGGGTTCTGTTGCACAGGTGCGCGAAATACATGAATGATATCTGCTTTTGCAGTCGGTCGTCCTGGCTTCGGAACTTTCACAAACAGACCGATATTTCATAATTTTTTAAAACAATCAAAAATCAATTTTCTGGTTTGAGGTTCATTTTTGAATAGTATTAAAAATGCCATTGTCCATCGGTAACGATTCCGTTAAGCTCAATTGACGAAATAAGACTCCTTTACCACTGCAGACTCATATTTATACTGACTATCAACATTACACGATATCTATTGCCTCTGTCACTGTATTTCAAATATCAGATTGATTTGTACTTATTTGAATTTTGTTTTTGTTATGTCAGTTTTTATTGACAGAAAATTATAAAAAAAATTCTCAGTTATGCATCCAACATATCTATAACCTATATTAACCCAGGAGAACGGGCGCATACCCGGGGTATAAATGGCTTTTACTTTGTCAGAAATAAATATGAGGTTGAGCAAAAAGTTATGGAAATTTTTTTATCTAGTAGTAACCAGAATTTGTATCGTATATATGAGTACTAGTGGTATATCTATAATAGGAGTTCATAAATTCGATTATGGCCTCTTTTGATCAATGCAACACTTTTTCAAGGGTCGTTGATTTTAATCATTCAATGAAGTTGAAGCATGTCAAGAGTTTTTTGATTCGAAGGAGCCGCCATGGTACTTCCAGCAAATCCGGAATCTTGCAGAACGATGGCATAAAGCCATGGACTATATGATGGTCAATAGTCCTTGTTGCTTTTGTTGTTAATTTGAGCATAACAACGCAGCTTTCACAAATTTCCAAGAACTTTTTGCTCAAGCTAGTACAAATTGTCATCTTATTTAGTCGGAGACTATTGTTACAAATTCTGCGATAAAATAAGTTGAAGATTAATTTTAAAAAAATAGTGGTGACAATTGTAAAAAACATACACACTCTGGGTCTATCAGGCCAGGCACGAGTCCTTCCCGGTTAATGCCATGGAATTAGGTGCAGTATTGACAAAATTTGTTTTTATAGAAATAGAAAAACCTTTTTATCTCATGCAATATCAATACTTATAGTGATAATAGGTGAAATATACTGTCAGCTAGTAAAATCCGGGAAAATGATATGAAACATTTATTAAAATGCATGTCGTCTTTGATTCTCCGGCTATTCTCTTAAAAAAAAAGTTAAATATTTTAATCTAAACTAGGGTTTAGAGGGGGTTATTTAGAAAATTGTACTAGGGACCAAAATTTTATTCAAGATAACGCTTTAAGAAGAAATTTGGTACTCCTTTATAAGAAGAGTAATTAGCCGATTGGCTTTTATTATGAAAGTTGTTTAAAAAATTTCAAAGTTAAAACTATTTTTTGACGGATTAAATACATTTACACAACCATAATTACAATTATGTTTCTAAAGCATCCACCAGTCCTTTTGGCAGTAAACTGGATGTTAAAACACATATTTTTCTTTTTCAGTGTATTTAAAGATAAAACTTTCTTAATCATTATTTTATAACGTTGGAAATTGTTTTTTTTTTTTATCTATGTGTGACACATTAATTTCCTTGAAACTTGTTTAAACTTGAGAAAAAGTCATCAAAGAAAAAACTGCTTGTTAAGTTATTTGAATCCCTCCACTGTTTTTTTAATGGTTTATTTTGTTTTTGTCGAGCTGTTCAAGTAAATCAATCAACCTACCAAAACAAGTGAAAACGCAAACAAAAAAGCCCAAGCACGTGATCATAACGACCACACATTTTTTTTTTGTTCAAGTTAGCGAAGACCCGGCGTAAAATTTGCTGCTGATCGGATTTATATCAGATCACGTGATGCCTTTCATGAATATTGTGGATTTTGTCTAAATGCATATAGACATGTATTCCTGTTACGAGAGACATTGTTAGGAAAGGTAAGAAGATTTAGTCATTGTTTTTACCTGTTTTGAACCATAAGATTACGAAATAATTAAATTATTTCGAAATTCCTTACTTCCTTAAGACCTAATCCATGAGAGATACATCCCTGCGCCCGGGTGCTCCCATCTGCGTCTGTGAACAAGCCAAAGAATTTTAAGATACATAGACCGGCAAACCGTCAGTTTAACTGAGGATTTTTGATCACAGCTGTTGTACGGCAGTTTATATGTTTTATATTTTAATTTACCTAAGAAAATGCTTTTATTAGCGTATTTTTTTAATTGCAGTTCTTATTAAGTATTAGTCTACCCTATTTCATTTTGGCCTTTAAAAAAAAAAAAACCTTATTATTCATCAATTTATTTGTTATAGCAAGTAAGTATTTCAAAAAAACATCCTCCAAGGATAAAAATATAGTGTTACTTTCGTTAATATGCATTTTTTTATTTACCTTTTTACAGAAAAATTAGTTTAAAAAACGTAAATTTCTTTACAAGTAATTTAAAATTTTGTAAATCACTATATTATGTTATAGTTGCTACCTTTAATCTAAACTTCCTTTCCAGTTACTTTTGTAAGTCAAACTTTAAAAAAAGGTGGAATTATAATCTTTAACAATCTGGTTCCATATAAATTTCGCCTTTATTTAGGTTTATAAGGTATGTTAAAACTAGATACTCTTTTTCAAACATACCATCCATAAAAGTATTAATAAATCACCTTTTTTAACTTTATTTCTGAAAATTATATATTTATAACGCATATTTAGATATAAAAAATAGCTTCATGTAAAAAAATATGCAATAAACTTCATATATATTGATAAAAATTAATTTTTAAGCTCATTCTAGCCATAGCACTTAATGGTAAATAACCACAGCTGACATACAAACCTCGCGGTTCAAGTGTTTCAATTTACTTCAGATGGCTGCCATGATTTTGCATGCTTTTGAATGGGAATAGCCGGTCTATGTATCTTAAAAGTCTTTTGAACAAGCTCTTATAAAACACACAGGTCTTGACACATTGATCGTATTCGTTTCTGCTAATACTTGTATTATAGCGCCTAGAATATATAATGTTGAAATATGCAATCCCTGTAATACTTAAAGAAGCGCTAAAATATTGTATCCCTTAAATGTGCAATGATACTGCTGCAATATACAGATCGCAGTGACATCTGCAGAATATTTTCTACAACTGCAAGATATTGCTAGTCTATACAATGTAATAAGAAAATCCCGCAGATGTCGCTGCGATCGACACTTGAAATTTTAGCAGTATCGTCGCACATTTAAGGGATACAAATTTTTAGCTTTGTTTGGATAGCATATTTCCACACTAGGTATTCTAAACGCTGTACTCGTATTCACCATCTACCTCAACTTAGGAAACCTGAGTCGAACGCTCAAATGAAATTCCCGATTAACCTGCTTGGACCGAATCGCGGACAAAGTGAATTCAGATTAATGTTCGTGTTACCAATGTTCGATTAATGAGTGTTCGACCTATGTTTTCTAGGTTAAGGTAGAAGGTGAATACGAGCAAAACAGATGTGACTAATTTCACGATTACTTTGAGCTCGATTTTCAAAATGTAAAAGGATGTTCAGTGCAAATTCAGTCTTTTGACCAATGGAGGATATTCCATTTTTGTTTTGATCACGTGGTCAAGGTAAAAACTTCTAGCGTAAAGAAGGGAAGGCCCCGTAGACATGTAATATAAATCCCCGCTAGCCAATCAAAAAGTTCATGAGGCAAAGCAGTAGTATATTCCCTTCTTATCAGTTATAAGTTCTTTGGGTAAATTACCGGTATCACGTGACTTTTTCCAGCCTCGAAACCCAGATTTGGAATATCCTCCATTAGATAGCCGAGGCGTCAAGTAATCGGCACTGAGCTCCATGGGATCGTCCAGTGGATCTGAACAGTGTTCGCGATCTCACAGGCACTAGCAGCTAGATTTTGTGAAGGTAAGAATAGGAAAGCCAACTAATTGTGACTTCAATACAATTACCACGAGGCTACAGCGCCTAGAAGATACAGTGTGGAAAACGGCTATTCCTATAATGCTTTAAAAAGTGCTAAAAACTTGTATCCCATAAATCTCCAACTATGCTCAGCGGCAATATGCTGATACGAGCGCCATCTCGTATTTCTTTTCAATATAAACCCTGTGTTTTCAAAAATTATAGAATGTTAAATATCGGAAACTATAAATATAAGATATTTTAGTCTGTTATAAGTTATTTAGTTAAGGAATGAGGTGAAATAGGTTAAAGAGTCTCTTTCAGAATGACTATCGTTTTTAAATCACTACGATGGCGCTACGATCGACATCTTGTTATTCAGCATCGATGTACATTTATGGGATTCAATTTTTAACACTATTTTGTAGCCGTTTTCCACACTGTATCTTCTAGGCGCTGTAACGAGGCTAACTAAAAAAACAGGCTACCGCGGTGCATCCCAATGGAGGATATTACAAATATGTGTTCGAGGCTGAAAAAAGTCACGTGATACTGGTAATTTACCCAAGAAAATTCTAACTGATAAGAAGGGAAGATGCTACTGCTTTGCCTGATGAACTGTTTCATTGGCTAGCGGGGATTTACATTACAAGTCTACGGAGCCTTCCCTTCTTTACGCTTGACGATTTTACCTTGATCACGTGATCAAAACACAGATGGAATATCCTCCATTGTCTTTTTTTACAGACCGCTAGAGTGACATGATGCTCTTTTCGTACTCCTGCATTGGTGCATTCGAGCATCACGTGCCTCCAGCGGCTTTAAAAAAAGATACGTGGAATGTACCATGGTTATAGCGCTTAGAATATATAGTATGGAAATCGGCTATCCTTGTAATACTTAAAAAAGCGCTAAAATATTGTATCCCTTAAATGTGCAACGGTGCTGCTGAAATATGAAGATCACAGCGACATCTGCAGGATATTTTTTACAACTGCAATATATTGCTAGTCTGTACAATGTAATAGTAGTAATACGAAAATCCTGCAGATGTCGCTGCGATCGACACTTGGGATTTTAGCAGTATCGTCGCACATTTAAGGGATGCAAATTGTTAGCACTGTTTGGATAGCATATTTCCAGACTAGGTATTCTAGACGCTGTACCGTGGTAGCCTGCCTTTCTCGTTAGCCTCGACTACCCTTTCGTTACAGCGTCTAGAACACCCATGGAACTATCAATAAGGAGGAACTGACATATCCTTAAAACAATGAAGCTTCAACTGTAACCGCTATTGCAGACGTTGTTTACCGCCGGTGGAAATTTCCATCAGTAAATTTAAATAGAAATCTACAACTTATTTAAACGTCTTATTATTATAAAATTTAAGTCATAATTAATGGTAGAAACAGATTTTCATTTTTACTGGTAGGAGTTTTCTTTGGCGGTAGTTTGGTCTTGCGTTTTCGCCATATTGTGACCACCAAGGAAATAAACTGACAGTTTTACAAGGTATACTGACACCAGTAAAAACAAATAGAAATTTTTACGACATTTTTGAGAAAGATTTTCATGAAGAAGACGCTTAAATAAGACGAAGTTTTCTATTCAGTGTTATTGGTGGGATGTTTGTCCTGGTGGTAATCGGAAACTGAAGATTCGATTTTTAAAAAGCAGCCGACATCTTGTGACAACCTCCTCAGTTACTTAATTCGCAACTAGTAGACAATACAGTATATGTCTCCTCCTCTTTATTCATAACTCCATTAGAATACCTCGCCCAGTATATTTACGAGAGTTAGAGTGTGGGCAAGCAGTAAAACCGCATTCATAAACACTTTACAAAAATGGAGGATATTCCATCTCCGTTTTGATCACGTGGTCAAAGTAAAAACTTCTAGCGTAAAGAAGGGAATGCACCGTAGACGTGTAATGTAAACCCCCGCTAGCCAATGAAAAATAGTTCATGCGGCAAAGCAGTAGTATCTTCCCTTCTTATCAGTTAGAAGTTCCTTGGGTAAATTACCGGTATCATGTGACTTTTTTCAGCCTCGAACCCATATTTGGAATATCCTCCATATGAAAGTGTTAAAATGTACTTTATATCTTCGCTATTTTTTATAAAAAATAAATAGATAATTAAAAACAATTCTTACATAAAAGTTTACAGTATAAACAAAACATGTTAATACTTGAAATATCATTTATAACACAATATATATAGTCAAATGAAAACAACATATTTTAAATAAATTTCTTTTATTAGAAAGTACAAGTTACAGAAAAAAATAAAATTTATTTATATTATAAATATTATTACATAACAAAATTCATTATTGAATATTGTTGGCAACACTAGTGTTTGCAACAGGATTAAAGCCATTTTACCGTATTTTAATGTACCTGTATATTATTTATTATTTCAGAAGCATTATTATTATTATTTTATGTTATTAACACTAGAAAGACCAAGAATTTTGCTCAAATTTTAGAAAAATATTTCACACCAGAATTTTTATTTTAAATATTAGCTTATGCATTTAACTAGTTTTTTTCTTTGTATCTTTTAAATTAGTTTTATAGAAAAAATTCTGGTTCGAACCGAGATATATTCATTTGGTAGCAGTCAAAATGACTGCTCGCGGGCATTCTAGTGTTAAACTATCATGGCTGCCAACTCGTACGGATTTTTATTACCAGTAAAATTTAATAGAAATTTTTGTCTTGTTTCATCGCTAGAAATCGTTAGATTTCGGAGATTATTTTAGGTAAAAATTACTATTTAATTTTAGTGGTAGGAAAAATCCGTACAAGTTGGCAGCTATGAACTATGTATGAAAAGGTATTAGATGATTATATATATGTGATGTACGGAGTTGTTTAGGATTTAAGAAGTAATCAGGTGGTAGCTATCTATAGAGGGAATCTATGAGCGTAGTCAAGCAGTCGGCGATGGAACAGTACATTGACGTTATAGTCAAAAGTATATTTATGGCTATTTTTTATGAGTACCTATAAAACTGACCACGCACACGGGTATTTAGGTATGCCCTATCCTTTGCGCCCCCTTGAGGGTGGGGCCCACACAGACACAGTCAGCCCCATAGCATCGAATCAGATGCTTTTGCGGGATGGTCTTTGGAACGGAGTAATGATACTGCTCGTTGAGTAAATGAGGGGTTGTTAAGCCCGACCCTCTATTGTCCAGGAGTTTTTATTACGTAAGAGGTTAAGTAAGAGGCTACAAGACTTCAGATTGAGAGATTCAATGATACGCTTCTAAGTCTAGTTTGAAGTTTTCTCTTGACAGAGTTAGAGTTACTACAGAGATGTAGCTTTCCCTAGGGTGCTCTCTGAGCCCGTATTAACTTCCAGTATGTTCGACACGGATTTTGCATAATCCTTTAGTCCTAAGTTGGACCGGTCCGCTAGATAAATCGCGGGATCGCTGCAATATGCTCGATTGAGAGCTATGTAAAATTATAATGTCATTCTCCGATTTGGTAGTAAAAGAAGTGTGGTTACCCAAAGATTTATTTAAGGATTTCATGTACCAAGCCGGAACCCGAGAGGCGTGTGGTCCACGACGAGATACATGTTTACTGAAGGTATTGTAATTTTATTATATTTTGTTCCCTGTGTAAGTGTATGTATTTTGTTGTTTAGGGATTTTTATTCTACAATTGGTACCCAGTAATTTAAGTAATTCTATGATAAGTAATGTAAAATTAATTCTAGTTTAAAATGACGGTTTTGATGTATTACGTAGAGCAAAGGAGTCTTGCGTTAATTACCGTAATTTCGGGTGTATAGCCCACGGATCAAACAATCGTGTTTCGAACCAGAATTATTTTTAATAAAATGTAACCTTTTAGATCACGGTAAATATTGGTCTTCAAATACTGAATAAAATTTCTGGGTCCAAACTGAATTTTTTGATCTGCGGGCTATACCCCGGAAATTACGGTATTCAAAATTTGTATATATTCTGTAAATAAATCTTTTATTAATAGTTAAAATTTGATCTGTCATTTTTCACCATGAGTCATGTAAGTTACTTTAATATAAAGTTTTATTTCAGGTTAATCCTAATTTCGTAGAATTTATTAATGTGTAATTTTGGTATTATTTACTTAATTTTTAAATGTTCTAAAAGCTACTTCTTCGGCGAAAAATATTCACAATGCAATTTGGGGCCGTGTTGAGACCAATGTCTTCCGCTCCCTTCGGGATAATTATTTCAGAATCTAGTCAGGACCAAACGATTACAATTCATTTTTACTATTACTTAGCTATTAACACTATGAGCACTCATGTTGAGTAATTAGGAGTTGCTGACCTAATTTACTCTGGGGTTTGGGGGTAATGGTTGATAGAGGTCCCCTCTCTCTTATGACTTCCCTGTACAAGTTTATTATATATATCTTTATATTGCACATTATGATTTTCCTCCATACCTCATTTACCCAAATAAACGTTATATGTTTGTGGTAGCTAGGTAGTATCGTTATAGGAGCTTAGATCGCCACAACAAATATATTGATTACTGAGTATAATAAAAATAACATCAATATGTAATATAATGGTCTATGATGATGACATGATGCTTTGCAGGAATCTTTGTTGATCTACACGAACAGGTATTTATATTTTAATCTGAAAGAATGTTAAAACATTTGTAAAAATTGAGTGAAAATAAACTATGTACCTAGCTAAATTGTGAACTATTAAGACAGTTTTTTTTGGAAAAAAGTGCGATAATCAATTAATAATTTACAGTTGGTATAATAATTAAGAAGTAATAAATATTACATCAAAACCAAAAAGCATGTTTCTTGACATACTTTTAAAAAAGGGGAAAGAAAGAAAATTTCAGTCAATTAATTGAAATAAACAATACATAAATTGGTAAATAATATTTAGTGAGACGAAAATAATTAAGTTTCATTTAAACTGCTAAGAATATCAGCAGATTTGAAGGCATCAGAAATGCATGTGATTTAAACTCTTGTTGCATTAAAAAGAAAACCCTTGATTGTTTACACATCAACATTTCTTAAAACATCTCAGTAATATATTTATTGTACTGTATTTACTATAACTACTCTTAAATAACAGAAACTTGTTGCGTTGGCAGAATATGCATGAGTGAATTGCTTTCAGGGAAGTCAAAACTCATACGAAATGTAAAAAAGAGCTTAAACGTATTCAGTATTTATATTTGTGTGGAGGGAGAAGAGAAGTAAATTAACTTTTAACTTCAATCTGATAATTAATTGGACGAAGTTATATTTTTTCTATACGATATATCTCATTATATCACATATGCCAGCCGACTAAAAAAAGTATGATATAACTGAAAATAAAGACATGATAACCTGAATGATACCCTGAAGACAATTTAAAAAATAAGAAGAAAGAAGTAAGTGGCTTATATTTGCACCCAAAAACATTGTTTAAATGCATATTTCAACATAAATTTAATATACGTAAATTTTTTTAAGCAAAATTAACAAGAGAAATTCACATTTAATGTAATCAAAAAGCTATTAAAAAGTGAGAGTACTGCACAACTGTTTTTTTTTTCAATACAAGGTGGAGTGAGGTGGGGTGGGTCATAAATAAAAAGAGCGCTACACCTAAATGAACAACGCAATGGGAAGAAGAATAATCATGAATGAGGTTATTTTTCTAGTTGCTATGGCTATCAGTCTCCCAACATGATATTATAGTAGTACCAACTATGAATGTAATAACACGAGAACACTCTAAAACTTAGTGTTAAACCAATGGAAGTGTTTTTTTGAAAATTCTTATTTGTATTTCAGTAATCTGAATTTTTTTTGCATGGGTTATCTGAGGATGATGTCTAACCCGATATCTTTAGTTTTCTGTTGTTGTTGTTTTTTTTTTTTTCAGTTTTTTTTTTTCTAAAGGGCACTTAATTTTGGAACAGGTTCGGACACAATTTTTTCTCTCAAAAGCTTCAGATGAAATCAAAATTGTAATGAGATACCAAATTCGACATTGACATAAAATATCCTATGCAAAATATAAGAATTCCTCTCTATAATAATAGCCTAAGTCATGTGACTGTTATCAATAGTTCCGGACTGACTGTTTCGCTTTTAATACGCAGTTATGAAAACTCGGTACTTTTATGTTAGCCAAGAGCAAATTTTGCCAATAATTTTTTTTAGCCAATAGCAAGTTTCATATTTTGCGTGTGTAAATAGGAAACAGTTTTTTGACGGTAAAATAAAATGTTTTGGTTTATAGTATTTTTTTGGTAATTATGTATTATCTGGGACAGGTGGATAGATTGCCAAATATAGTTGTTAGTCACCAATTTTGTTTATCGTTGATAATTATCAATCGTGTTCAAAACGGAAATTAATGTACATTTAACAAATGCATGAAATCGGTAAAAAAAAGATAATATAAAAACAAACTGAAATATTACGAATCAGCAATTTACCAAACATGTATTAAATACATAACATTAGTGTCTTTAGGAATAAAAGATTGTAACGATGGTAGTTTTATTCCCTGCGGTTTGTTATGTCCACCATAATGAATATAATATAAATATTATGTAATATTAAAAAAAACTGTATCAATGAAAATATTATACTTATATCTAATATTTCTATCATATACAAATACTTCTGACTGTGCCTTTAATTTTTCAATTACGTGATATTAACTATGCAATTATATCAAAAAAACTTAAAGGAGGTTTAGTATAATTAATATTTTCTGCGCCATTGTTGGCGAAGTAAATATGGCCTGGCCAGGATAATACATAATTACCTTATATTTTCATATTTTTTCTTTTTAGTATTTTAAATGAAATTAGTAAAAGTAATTTATTATAAATGAAATGAGTGAAAGGTTTATATTTTGTGTTTTTCCAGTATAGGAGTGATGGTGCGATAGAGATAATAACCTTCGCGAGAGAATGAATTTCGGTAATAGGTTTTTTAGCAACCTATGCACTGTTTCATATACACAAGCAATTTTTTAATATTTATATAATTTATTAAATGTAAAGAAGCCACTTATCTATTTTCATATACAAAAGGAAGTAAATTTTATATAAAAAGCAACAATAATATAGATAAAATTAATGACTTAAAGGTTCATTAAGTTTGTTTTCCCAACTGTTTATATCATTTGGCAACAAATCTCACTTTCTGAAGCCCAAATTATGCCAAGCTTTAAAAAATACGCCAAGGCCCCATACTTGAAAAGAACCTATTTTTAAATGAAATGCATGCTATTAGAATATGGTATAGGAACAATATTTGGCGACTTATTTCTTGCTCCTTGCTAATATAAATGTACTAAAAAGCCCTAACTGTATCATGAATGTAGAGCAAAGAAATACAAAATCGCACAGAGATCGTTATCAAAAAGTTAGTCTGAATTTTAATAAGATTGCACGCCAATGGCTTAAAGTGGGCGATAATGACAGCAATTGAGGCGTTGACATGGGAAAGGGAGTAAGTCACTCTTGCCAGTGGGCTACTATTTTAAAATTCAGATTTCTGGATTGGCACCACTTTTCTGAAATTGTAAAATTCCCCTTGTTATTGCCTTGATTAATATATAAGTCATTAAATACAACAAATTTTACTATTTTAAAAAAATTGGTGCTAATCAAAAAATCTGAATATAAAAAAGTAGCCTACCGGCAACACTGTTTTCATATTGAATAGTTTGACATGGTACCGACGATATGTTCAAGAATGTGTATTTTTATGTGATTTTGCAGTACAGGTTTCAGGTTAATTTAAGAATATTATTACAATCGCGGGCAAAACCGGGCGACTCAGCTAGTTTCAGAATAAAAAACACAATTATAAAAGAAACATTCATGCGTTTAAGTGTTAGGAAATGTGCAGGATAAATCACTTGCAGGGCGCACTGAAGGTGTGATGCGGTCGCGACAGAAAGTCAACTCATCGTTCTACACTATATGGGCAAAGGTGACCGGACACTTGCGATTTTAGACGTTTTATTAAATATCTAGAAAAATACATGAGGAATTACCTTGAAGCTCCAAGTGTGTAAACAGAATAGTACAGGTCATTTCCATGCAGATTTTTTCCCGAAACCCAACAGGGGACCGTCAACAAATTGAAAAACAACGAAATTCTTTTGGATAACCCTGTAAAAACTAACGTAGTAGTTCAAGCAGTAGATTATGATTAAGTGCCTTATTGCAATAAACTGTGTTCATTTTTATGAGAATAGCATGTATATTCGTAGAGAAATTAAAGTTTTTATAAAAAGAGTCACAAATTGTGCCAAGTTTTTTGCTTATAATTTGTAGCGTTCTTAATATAAAAAAAGTTATTTTCAGAAAATATGACAAATAACATTGTACACAATACCCTGCAATCAGAATTAAAAGAAAATAATAATTGGATGAAAATTCAGCAGGTTTACTAAAACATGTTTCACTGCGCATGCGCGAATGCATTCAAAATGTAATGTGCATAATGTATTAGCTAAGTGTATTGAGCAACTTTTGAGAATGTCTCAAAAACATAGCTTGAAAATTTTGAAAATTATCGTTGATAGAATAAGCTCGAAATCCGTTCTTCCCAAAAGGAAGCAAAACGATGAAGGGCTGTATCCAAATACAGTAGTGCGTGCAATATTGTGTATGCTATATTGGCACTAATTAATGGATATATGGATACAACCCATGATCTTTTTGTTTCATTTTGGGAACAACGGATTTCGAGCCTTTTCTATCAACGATAATTTTCAGAATTTTGTATCTAAGTTTTTGAGACTTTCACAAAAGTTGCTCTATACAGTTAGCTAACACATTATGCAAATTATATTTTGTTTACATTCGAGCATGCGCAGTGAATCATTATTTAGTAAAACTGCTCATTTTTCATACAATTTTTATTATTTTTTTATTCTGATTGCAGTGTATTGTGTACAATATTATTTGTCATATTTTCTGGAAATAACTTTTTTTTATATTAAGAACTCTACAAATTTTAATCAAAAAACGTGGCAAAATTTGGGACTCTTTTTATAAAAAATTTAATTTATCTACGAATATGTATGCTATTCTCATAAAAATGAACACAGTTTATTGCAATAAGACACTGAATCATAATCTACTGTTTGAACGCTTTTGCTACGTTAGTTTTTACAGGTTTATCCAAAAGATATTCTTCTTTTTCAATTTGTTGGCGGTCCCCTATGGGGTTTCTGGAAAAATTGTACTGTTCTGTTTTCACTCCTGAAGTTTCAAGATAATTCCTCGTGTATTTTTCTAGATATTTAAGAAAACATCTAAAATCGCAAGTGGCCGATCACCTTTGGTCATATAGTGTATTATGTAGATTTACCAAAGTGAGTCAAATTAATAAATATTATCTTGAAAATAATTTCAGTTTCACCAAGATGCTTAACGACTCGCCTTTGTCACCGACTTTCGTAACCAAATACGTTTTATATCCCGCATCGTAAAATAACTGGTTATTTTCTCGCCTTTTTTTGTTTTGTTTTCACGTCGGGTGTTTTAACATCAATAAAATAATTCTTAGCATCCGAGCTAGTTTAAATTTTTATTATTTATAAATATATCACTTTCAAAGCTTGTGCAAAAATTTCCTGCTAAAATATTGATATTTTGTATGTAAATATGAACCAAAGCCGTCCGTATGTTTGCGCTCTGAACGAATACTTCGCAGATTGTTTTTAATAATTCTAGTCGTCCGAATGTTTCGAGATTTGTATAGGTAAGGTAAGTCTAGAGTACTAAGAAAGTTTTAAAAGATTGTGTGGAAATAATGACGTTTAGTAACTTTTAGCGTAGAAAAATGAGCCTGACTAGGAGGTGCGAAGTGACGAAGTGACCTGCAATCGCCAACTTTTTGTAAAGGGATAAATATCGTATGTTTGAAACCGAATAGCACCATAGATAGGAAAGAGACTTTTCTTTATGTGGGTATTTTTTGTTAATCGGTATCTCTGAAATTGAGCTCAAAGTCAGCTTCGGGGAAAGGGAGAAAAGTAAAACGGCTTTCATTATTTTTGTTTTTGAAAGGGTAATAAATAATATTTTCTTCAAAAAGATTGTGACGCGTTGAACGTGAAGGTACGAAATTTAAGAATATGTCTTTCGTTTATTCGCAATTCTCACGTTTTGCCCGACGCGCGATTAGAAAAACTTCTATGTCCCATTTTCAATTTTATCTACTCACCAGCTTCGGAAGACCCTAACCCAGCATATGCAAGGTGCTCTCGCTGATTAATGAAAAAAATAATGCTTTTCGATGCGTGTTTAGTTAATATCTCGGCTAATTATCAAATAATTAAAAATCTGGTCCTAAGGTGCATTAGGACATATCTCGGACTATCCTCATACAGATAATGTGACTTCTACTCGCGGTAGAATTTAATATTCATTGCAGAAACTGACACAGACAGACAAACATATTTCTTTTATCAATATTGTAATGCAATTTCAAGTTATACTTTTAATACATTCGTTGGAAGAGAATCAAATTTTACGAAAATAATGTACATTTCAAACTCTTATGAATTTGTAGTTGACTGCAACAGTACATCACAACTATTTTAAGTAAAAATAAATATAAAAATAAATGCTAATAAAAGCCCAATAATAACGAGGAAATACAGTCGATGAAACAATTTGGTTTAATTTACAAAATTTCATTCTTTTACTCGGTTTTTTTTTTCGCTTAACCGCATGTTTTATTATTTTCGTATTAATTAATACTCTGAATTTTTTTATAACTTCTTAAATAATATCACAGTTTTATATATCTATAGTACTGTGCTCACCAATTAAAGAATCTAAACAAATGCACTTTTTTAACATCCATATTTCTTTGATACATTCGAAATAAACCAGTGTTTAGTAATCCAAGTTAAGTTTGTTTTAGAAAACAGTCCTAATGGGTTTTTTGATATACTCTATTTCGAAAGGCTCTCTTTGTATCTCCAGGGTTTAGAGGGAGGAAGTTGTTATGAGGTACGGGATCAGAGGATCTAAATTCGGATTCGTTTTGTTGTTTCAACAGCACCGCTGTTATCTACTAAATATGTTATTCTTTCTTATTCGATCAGGCTGTGCTGTTTTGATATTGTGACCTTTTTTCTGATATGTTTGCTTTTTGAAACGTATTCCGTCAGATGAATGTTATAATGTTATATGCGAGTAAAATCTTATAAATTATGCAATGTAAAATGCACACTTATAGTTATGTACAAGTTTCTTATTAAATAATATTTTTTCTTTAAACATATTTTGTCGATTTCAAACCTTTTTTATAGAAATATCTCAAAACTCATAATATTTTAATAAAAAATTTATATATATATAATAATAATTGAATTATAATAATAATTCAGTTTATGATGCCTGATTATAAAATACATATTTTTTTTTTAGTTTTCGATTTTTCCAATAAGTGCATGACTGTACACTATATGGCCAAATGTGACCGGCCACTTGCGATTTTAGACGCTTTGTAAAATATCTAGAAAAATACATTAGGAATTAATCGGAAACTCCAGATGTGTAAGCAGTATAGTATAGGTCATATATTTCCGTGAAGATTTTTTCCCTAAACCCCATAGGGGACCGTCAACAAATTGAAAAAAAAAACTATCTTTTGGACAACCCTGTAAAAACTAATGTAGAAAAAGCGTTCAAACTGTAGATTATGATTAAGTGCCTTATTGAAATAAATTGTGTTCCTTTTTATGAGAATAGCTTCTATATTGGTAGAGAAATTAAAGTTTTTATAAAAAAAGTCCCAAATTTTGCCAATTCTTTTGCTAATAATTTGTAGAGTTCTTAATATAAAAAAAGGTATTTCCAGAAAACATGGCAATTAATATTGTACACAATACTCTGCAATCAGAATGAAAAAAAATAAAAACTATATGAAAAATGAGCAGTTTTACTAAAGAATGATTCACTGCGCATGCCCGAATGTAAACAAAATATAATTTGATTAATGTCCCAGACAACACAAACACATCCTAAGAACATCCGAAAGATGTCATATTCAGGACAAGCTGATATCCTGCGGACCGATGAATTGGTCCTGCCGAACGTTTTAGGACATCCCCTGGGTTTCGAAATGTCCCACCTGTCAACATCCTACGGATGTCATTTCATGACACTTTTTGGACGATTATAGGACACTTGTATGATATTCTCTGGATGGTCCTAATGACATCCTAAAATCATCCAAACAATGTCATATTCAGGATAAGCTGATATCCCGTGGATGAATGCAGTCGTCTTGCAGACAGTAATAGGACATCCCCTGGCTATCGAAATGTCACACCTGTCAACATCCTGTGGATGACTTTTTTATGATGGCTCGATAACCTCTGGATGGCTTAATGAATGTTACTGCCTACAATTTGCATTTTTGAAATTTATGGCAATTCATTGATGTCTTGTCACTTTTAATTATTATAATCAATTATAACATAATTATTTAATAAATTATATAGCTTGTAAAAAGATTATTCAGTAAATCTTTCTTTAAAAAAAAATCAATCTTCAAGATATCTTAGTTTATACAATTTATTAAGTAAAAAATGTTTTCAGTGACAATATAAGAATTTCAAAAATGCAAATTGAAGATAGTAATATATCTTACATATTTTTGATAAGATTCAAGAATATTTAAGAAATTTGGTAAAATTCCTTACTTGCATACAATAATAGTTTTACATACTTTATTCTTAATTTAAACAAATATTATCCAAAATGGTGCAATTTAAAAATTTTCCATCATAGCTTCATCACTATTTAAAATGTTGTCTTGCAGATATTTTTTAATATCTGGAGTTGAACATTTTTCTAATTTACTATTTTTGCCATAAGAACCATTTTTTCAATGACAATTTTATTCATTTTGCAATTATTTGATTTATTTACTAAAAAAGCATGGGACTACCTGATCCACTATGCACTTTAGGAACACCCAGTATCTGTAACATATGTTATGCATTTGATTGTCCTGTGATGAAGTGCCACATGAAATTAAAAAGTATAATTTTGTTGCTCCGATGATTGTTTTACATTTTTTTTATAGAAAAAAGCTACTGCATAAGACATCTTAATATTTTTGAAGTCAAATAAATAAAGTACAAAAAGTATGCCATTTTATATTTAGTGACCAAAGCACATTTTACTGTTGTGATAATTTGGCTGTAAAATACAACTTTAAATTTAATGTTTTACTTACCTTTAAATACATTACCTTACTTTAACAAAATATGACAATGCCATGGATACATTTAACTTTATACTATTGGTAATAGCTCAGTAAATGCCTTTTATGAACATGAAGAATTAACACAAACTGCAGAAAAGTTAAGATACTCTTTTCATCCTTTGTTCTTATTTTAATGAATAAGAACTTCTATATTTTAATTGCATTTTAAATGATTGCACATATTACATTAAATGCTGAATATAAAACAATAAACTTAAATTATTTGACAAAGAAAAGTTTAATCTTTACGTAAAAATTATCAAAAGTGAATACCTGAAAATGTTATTCAAAATAAAAAGTCAAAGTTTACTCCTAATTTAATTTAAGACCAGTAAAGGAAAAAAAAATAAAAGACTTATAAATACTTATAAAATATATTCTGCAGTGTTAAGAATGATAGTACGAAAAAATGATAATCGCTGTTGAATTATTTTGTTTATTAATTATTAAAATAATTCCTATATTAAGAAGCTTAAAGTTACGAATTACACAATAAAACAGTCACATTAAAAGCAAAACAAGTATTTATTTACAATTTTCACAGCAAAATACAAAAAATATTTATTTAAAACTTTCACTGTAAAATACAAAACAAATATTTTTTACAACCTTCCACATTACAAAATATAGTTTCAAAACTTTTTTTTTTAACAACAATCCAACTTTCCAGTTTCTCCTGCCTGCACTTGTCACAAAATAATTTTTACGCTGCACACATCTATAATGAAGAAAAGACAAAATATACATTTCCACTAAACTTTATTGGTGCATCACATTCATTCAAAAGGAATAAATCAATATATATACACAAGATATACAATAATTTCTTATTGTTTGTTTCTTCAAAAGATCTTTTTGTAAAATTTACAGTTATTTTTAGGAATTTTATTATTTTAAGCCCTAGGAAATGCTTGAAAAAACTATTAAAAAGTACAAAGCAGCATAATTGAACATCTTATTTTATGTCACACATCAACATGAAGCACCTGTCTCATTTTGTATCAAAAGAGAGTTAATATTTATAACTGATGAGAATACCATTTTTAATAATTAAAAATTATGGTAATTACAAGCAACAGGACCATGCAAAGAGAAAACTGTGCCCAGGGTAAAGTTTAGTTTGCCTATCCCCCCCCCCCACACACACACAGACCTTCCCGATTAAGGAATGTAAAAACCAAAGTTCCCTGAACCAGAGCCAAGCGGATACATACGGTCCTCCTTTCTAGGGGATCACGTAGCAACCTGTCCCAAAAGGCATCAACTGACGCCCAATCACCACGACATCAACCTGCCATTTGAAACAGCTAAGCGAGGAAGACAGAAGGCCACAACACAACATAGTCTCTACTGCAGCCTGATAATTTATTACACATGGAATATTTTGACGAGTCCGAGAGTCAAGGTAACATCTGCACAAGGGTGGCTATGTCGCAAAATAAATAAGACGCTGCCAAGTAGGCTAAAGCCAGTGGGCCTCCCACTGGTGAACAACAGATACCATCAAACCAACAAGTACTACATGTTCAGAAACTTCTCACCATGAATTGCTAACATTATACCTCGAGGGTACCCCTCAAGTACTATAAGTGTCAAGCACAAGAGCTACCTCACTTAGAACTCTGCACATCAAACAGGGCAGAACCGTCACTCCATAAAGCCGAAAGCTACATGCATCCTAGACTGTCACTAGAAATTATGCCTCGAGGGGAATGTAACAAAACACCTTCCAGGTAGATACCGAACAAAAGTTCAAGATATCCTTTTTAGAGGCCTACAAGAGTTAGAACGGGCGGCCCAATCGCTCCTCTAGACCACAAGCCGAGATCAAAGCCATGAAAGATCGCAGCTCTCGACCCCAGCCAGACACAAGGAGAAGCCACATAAGGCATGTCACACACTGCAAGAAAAGAGCAGGTAACTGCTAATCCAACCAGCAGCGCAGTAACTTCCCCCTACACACAGTTCAGAAAATTAAACAAAACAGACCTAAAACAATTTCTAAAATGGAAGAAGCCCTTAGTCAGAAATTTGTTTTGGCATGTTGGGTAAGGGATGGTGCAATAACTTTGAAACTAAAAATGGGGAACGAATGAAACTAAAAATAACTACTTTCATTGGGAAAAGATTCTCGATGTGTATATATAACCATTATATAATTACAATTCATCACTTTTCTCCGTTTATTAAAAATAAAATTAATAAATTGAGCATCAATACATTACATTGACATTATACAAAATAAAGCAGGATCATCTATTTTTAATTTAATGAATCATTAATGAATTGTGTCTACGATAATGTACCAATATACTGATCACCAACATATAATGAATTAAAATCTTTACGTAATTTTACGGATTGCTTAGGGCACTTCAGTTTTTATTATACAAACAATTGTTTTAATGCCAAAAAGAGAAAGGGAAGATTTTGTCAACTGAGAGACAAGAAGCGTGCAAATTTTTTGGATGAGCAGCAAGATGGGTGCTAATTTTTTGAAAGAGGAGCCAGAGATGTGCTATTATATAAACCAAAAGACAGGTGGGGTGTTATTCTATTATATT
Organism: Maratus speciosus; assembly: GCA_963932465.1. NCBI lineage: Eukaryota > Metazoa > Arthropoda > Arachnida > Araneae > Salticidae > Maratus > Maratus speciosus. The sequence goes on along the minus strand of OZ010796.1, from coordinate 439,600,595 downwards.
TTTTCATAAACATAAAAATCTATAACAAATATCTTAAATAATACTAAATGAGTTTCATACTTTTCTGTTATACAAACCAGGGATATGTTTAGTAAAATTTTAGGTCCTTTAAAGGACCCTTCACAAAATTATTTATCTTAAAACAGGACCCTTCACAAAATTATTTGTCTCTTAAATAGAGATTTCATAGAATGTTTTCGCTTTCAAATTGAACTTTTCCACAAATTTAGTCATTTAAAAATAAAATCAGGCCTGTAAGTAAGCAGTTGAACTCACCAAAGAGCTTATTACTTAGCTTTTTATACAAGAAGGATAGAACATGAAGACATCAATAATTTAAAATTCACAAAATTATGAGTAGAATTTTCACAAAAATAAGAAAAACTTCAGTTTCACAAAAACAGGACCCTGTCAGAAAAGTCTGGACAGATCCCTACAAACACCTTGCCAAAATGTATGCTGATATCACAATCCTATCCATGCAACAGATTTTTATTGCAAACCACGGGGTTATATTCTTGGGTTCTTATATTATTCTTGGGTTATAATTTACAAACGAAAAAAGTTTGCCAGAAAGAAAAACTTTAGCATAAGGACTTAAATAAGCTATTATTATTAAATTATTGGTTCAAATTTATGTAACTAGATTTCATTTTTCATTAAAAATGTTATTTTTCACAAAAAAAAAAAAAAAATTAAATTTCACGAAAGCAACTTTTACTTTTCATAAAATAGGCCTCATAAAAAAAAAACTGCATTGACCCCTGGAGATACCGACTATGAACATTTCACAGTCTAATTAGATATAACTTTGTTGGTGCTGAATATCATACCCAGTCTATTAAGAGAATATAGATCGTCGCAAAATGCTATAACAAAAGCAATATATGTCATTGTTTACAATTTTATCACATTGATATCGTGTGACGTCTTTATATATATATATATATATATATATATATATATATATATATATATATATATATATATAAATCAAATGTTTGCTACAAACAATGCTAAGAGACACTTATAATTTCATGACTGAATTAAAAACCTAGTTTTACTTTATTGTATAATATTCATTTGTTCTTTTATTGTAAGTATATATTTGTGTTGATACAGTAAAATAGTGTGAAAGTTTGAAACAGTATATTTTTTAAATGATCACTTTTATACCAACAGTTTTTTTTTTCTATTTGGCACCAACTATCATGCTTGGTACAATGGTGTTGATATAATAGAAACGCACCTAGAGTTTAAATATTAAAAATCAAAATATGTTTCAGAATGTTTACATTCGAAATAAAGCTCATAGCCATAACCAGGGGTGTAAAAATCTAAGCACCAGCGGGCAGTCTCTCATCAATAAATTTTATTCATTATTTTTCGTCTAAATTTTTTGTAAGAATGCTAATAAAATTTAAACGATTTAAACGAAGAAAACTAATAAAATTTATAGGTGAGAGACGCGTTGGGCACCTACACTTTTACACCCCTGGTCATAACATAAAAAATTTCCAACATAAAATAAAGATTTATTCGAGCTGAAAAAGAATACAAGTTGAATTAAATGTATTTGGCAGGTAAAATGTATAATAGAAAATTTCAATAGTCACACGACTGAAAAAAAATCTTTGACATAAGCATTTTAATAGTCATTGCTTTTTGGCTGGTATGATATTGTAATCCATAAATAATACTGCAGTACTCAAATTCATGCGAAAAATACCAGGAAAAAAAACATTTCATAATGTTTAAATTATAAAATACAGTCGGCCCCACTTAATCGGGTAATGGATAATTGCATACCCCGCTTATATGCATAGAATGCCGTGGAACAGAGACGTTCCCCATAAGGCTAATTTTAAATGTACTCGTTTTATCGCATAACAATCCCCGGTTAATTGCATAAATATCGCCAATCTACTAGTAGTAATCCGGATTTTATGAATTCAGGTTATAGTGGTGAATGGAAAAAAAAGGAAAAACTTTTTTTTTTTTTTTTTTTTTTGTAACAATGGTTTGTTATATTTACAATCAAAGAGCAGAAATAGTCGTGTAAGATGACTTATCTTAATTCTGCAGACCTGCCAACTTTTGAAAATGAGAAATCGTAGCACAGAATATTGAAATTAATCTGGAGGTTGGTTGGTTGGTTTTCGTGTTTCGGAGCCATTTTTTAACATTCGTAAAAGAAATAAGGTTTCAGTCTTTCAACTCAATATATTAAATTTTTATACGATATTTAAGTTTCTTCTCGTTTTGCAGCATTTTTTTTACATTTGTAAAAGAAGCCTGGTTCCAATTTTTTAGCCCAGTGCAGTAAATTTTGACGAAATTCTCGAATTTTTTGTTTCCCGCGACCATTTCAGGATATTCACAATTTTTTCCCCACAATCGTAATTCACATTTTTTTATCACGATTCTTTGTTGAAATCTGCACTTTTTACCATGAACTTTTGACGAATTTTGTGTTTTTTACCACACAAAATTGAAATGTTTAATAATAATAATTCCTGTATAAATATTTACAGAAATACGATTCACTTGTGGTTGATATACATAAAGAGGGTTTTATGTTAAGAAGTTTGTTTTGCAGTTCAGATTTTTTTTTTCCCATGAGCATTTTTTAATGTCCGAATTTTCGGACTAATGACAAATTTTTTAAAACTTTCGGAAATGAATACTTTGAAATTTTGGACCAGAATCATTCCTGAAAAATATGCTGCGCGTGATAAAAATCGGAATTAGAAACAGAAAATGCGTTTTTCTTTTGTTTTTTGCAAAATACCGTAGTTTAAGACCGATTTTCGTAGCATCGTAGTTTATAGGTCCAAATCGTAGCAACTACGATTTTTTCGTAGCAGTTGGCAGGTCTGATTCTGGCAACTTATGAGAGTGTTGAATTTGGACAATTGTGTTTTTCTTTTAAAGCTTGTCGTACATATAGTGACTCAAGATGCTGGGGGGTATTTTTTGAAAAGTTCTGGAATCGGGGGAAAGTAGACCAATAAAAGATCAATATTTAGCGCTGGAAGTGGAAAAATGCAATGTCAAGATATGGAAAAAAAAATCCTAAAGGATTTTTTGTGTAGGCAAAAGAAAAAAAGAGAAATAAATTGGCAAATAATGGAAAAATAAAAAAGAATTTATGCAGAAACTTTTATTTTCAAAGGTATGATTTAAAAACAAAAATTTTCTATTTAACTTTCATTTTAATTTTCACATAAATTATAATGAAAAATTAAACCATGTACCGTAAATAGTGTTATAATACCTTATACTTTATTACATATACTTTTATATATAGAGTAATAATAAATTATTTATTAAAGTTATTAATACAGTAGTTTTTAATTTATTAGGTAAATAATTATTCTCCATTAATATTTATCATATCTGTGGCATATAATCAAATGATAGCGTTTGCTGATAACATTAATTAATGTCCTCGCTTAAATGCATACAATTCAGTGGAACCAACTGTATGCAATTAAGCGGGACGGACTACATTTTAAAATTAAGTCTATTCTCTAAACTTAGGTTGAATTTTTAGAAGTTTTTTTTAGAAGAATTTTTACAGAAACATTTTTAAAATTATCGGAAAAAAAACTGTTTTCATAACAAAGCAAACTTTTTTTTTTTTTTAAATATCAAAATATCCCAAACTGACAAAATTCATAATTATGTTTGAAACCAAAACTATTACTATTCAAAGAAAAATATTATACTGTATTAAATAATAATAAAATATAATAATTTAAATATTATAATAAATACATGCTCACATGATCTTATATTTTTTAGAAGAAACAACAACAAAAAAAAAATTCAGTTAAACTTACCACTGTTGGGGAGAATTTTTGATGATTTTTTTTGACAGCATGCAGCTCGATTTGTATATAGATTTTTCACTAATTATTTCCAAGGTATCTAAAATAAAAGAATAACTTTAATAATAATTATGGTGTCAAAGTACAATTTAAAAAACAAAGTTTTATACAGCGATGGTTTTTGAGACTACTGTATACATTTAAAATTATGTGTAAAATATTATAGCTAAAACTACAGGTACTTTATCATGGTTTTTTGGTACACCATAATATCCCGTTTATCCACTTTTCTCGATAACGCCCTCTCCCTCCACCTTTTGTTAAAAAAAAAGATACTTCTTAGTTATCCCGTTGACCAAATTACTGTCGCCTAATTGTAAGATTAAATGCCAATAATGGTTGCCATTCATTAATTAATTGTAAGATTAAATGTCAATAATGGCCAATAAAACCATTAATTTGACATTTTATTTGTTTATTTATTAATGTTTTACTAATTTATTTGTTCTTTCGTTATTTAAAATAAAAATTATGTCAATGTATATAATTTGGTGAAATTGGTCGACGGGATAACTAAGAAGTACCAAAAAAAAAAAAAAAAAAAAAAAACCAAGAAAGCATCACCTACTTCCAAAAAAGTTCCACCCTGCATGTCAATGTCAGAATCAATACCAAGTATTTTATTTTTTCGCCACATCAGAAAGGGGCGTGAATTCTAAACATGACATTCCCAACACAGGGATTATTCTGTTCCGAATTTTCTGAAAAATTAAGCATTCGGTTGAGAAAATAAAAAAATCAGGCATCAGTCCATAGTCCAACAATTCGGACATAATAAAATGTTAATTTCGACAAACGGTCACAGAAAAAATTGCCAATTTTGTCTTAGGACCGCAAAAAAACATGAATTACACCAAATGATAGCAGAGACACCACATTTTGTCTAAAGATCGCGAAAAAAGCCAAATTCGTCAAACGACCGCAGAAAAAACATGAATTTCATCAAAAGATCTTGGGAAAATGCAAATTTCGTCAAAAGATTGCAGAAAAAAGAAATTCAGTCAAAGAATCCAGTGAAAAACACACATTTCATCAAAGGATCGCGAAAATAGATACATTTCAACAAACTATTGAAATAAAAACCCTGCACATTTCATCAAAGGGTTATGAAAAAAAAAAGAATTTCGTCAAAGTATTACGGAAGAAACGTGATTTTGGTCAGAGCAATGCAAAAAAAAACTCCTGCAAGGTTCGCCAAATGTCCCCCAAATCCCCCACAAATGTCGTGAAAAAAATCTTGAGAAAGCACCCCCCAGATTATTTTACAATTTTTCGTCATGTCTTTCTTAGGGGGAGGAGAAATAACAGGATTTTGCGGTACAGTTTTAAATAAAGATATTTTAAAAAGTTATAAATGCAATTCTAGTGAGGACCCTAGGCCAATTTTGCAGGGCGCAACGCCTGGCAGCTCTTTTTAACTCGTTTATGTGGCGTCAGAACAGCCTTTTTTACACAGTGTATGCATCTGGCAGCCTTTTTAATTATTTTATACACCCTGTGTCCCTTGCTGACATTTATGATGCACCCTTTCGACTCATTTCTTTTCTTAGCTGTGAGGGGAAGGGGGGGGGATAACTCATGAAATATGTCCATTATTTACAGGAAATATTATATAAATTTCAGCATTTGTTTGTGGGGAAGTGTTGCAAAATTTGTTAATCGGTCATGTAGGAGGAGGAAAAAAAGAAATTTGACAGATTAATTGAGTTAGAGAAAAAAAAATTGCAAAATTCTTCAGTCTGTCATGAGAAAATAATATAATCGCTTATTTCGCCATTCAATCACATGGAAAAAAAACTTTGCAAGTTTTGCCAGTAAATCATCAGGAAAAATCTGGAGTTCATCAATTGCTTCATCGATCTGCCATGGGGAAATTGTGAAATTCAAGTACCGATTATATGGAAAAAAAAAAAAAAAAAAAAAAAAGCCCCAAAAGTTTTGCAAACCGGTAGCAAAGGACAAAAAAAGGCAAATTTCACTAATTGGTAGAGATAAAATATCATAAAATTCATCAATCGGTTGGATAAAAAAATTGCCTTTCAGTTTTCAAAAGAAACAAATTCGCAAGTCGATCGCTGGAAAAAAAAAAAAAAAAAAAAAAAAAAAAATTGTTCAGGAAGTTGCTTTGAAATACAGCAAAATTTGTTAATCACAGGAAAAAACATGAAATTCAACAGTCAATCGTGAGAGAAAATCATGAAAATTTTCAGCCAGTTGCAGAAAAAATGCAAAATTCATCAACTGATTGCACAGAATAAATCCTGAAACTCATCAATCAATAAGGAGAAAATTAGCAAAATTCACTCAACTGCGGGAAAATATAGCAAAAAGCCACTGATAAAGAGGAGTCTAAACAAACAAATTCAAAAATATTTTTTGCGACACAAGTGCCATTTTTTTAAAAATTCCAATCGAAGAACCCCCCCCCCCTTTTTTTTTTCTCTAGAGTCAACATGAAGTTCATCTAAAATTTCATAATTACATTAAAGAAAAATATTAAATTGTTTTAATTTAATTGAAATGTAACAACACAAAGTGTTGAGCAAACAATTGAGCAACAATGGAGTGCTTTATTTTTTTACTGACCTGTACATAAAAACACAGGATTGAATATTTTTATGTATCGAACAAAATAAAGCAAAAATATATTGTTTACAACATGTAATTAATAGAAAATTGATAATCCAAATCATCTTAAATTTTTAAAGTGACCTGCTACATCATTGTAAACATTTTCAAATTGATTTATTATCTGAATCTTTTAAACAGCCTTGCTACATCAAAAATACTAAAACAAAATTGAACAGGTGCTGCAGCCACACCAAGGTTGGTGCTTTTTTTTTTTTTTTTTTTTTTGAGCCATTTTGGCAAGAAAACCCTGGTCTGAAATACTTGTTGGGCATACTGTGCAAAAACTACATGTTAGTTTTATTATATTTTGAATCAGTTTATTTTATAATGAAAACACACACACATGCACTTTAATATAAAACACACATTTACGTTATTGCAAAAAAAAAAAAAACACATTTTTTTTATTATAAGGCACACACATTTACTCTATAATAAATAAAACATTACACATTTTTTTAAAATACAAATTGTTTTATAAAACAGACACAAAGTTTAATTTAATAAAAAACACACTATCTGTTTTGCCGTGTTGTCATACCAGACAAAACATTATGATTTTTGCACCAAAAAGAAATATTGGTGTATCTACGAGATAACTACCAAAACATTATTTTCTACACAGAAAACCATATAAAATAGTGTTCACATTTCTTTTAAAAAACAGCCTGGCAGAATTATAGAAATCAGCATTTTTCTTGAATTTTCAGGAGAGGGAGAGGAATATCCCCGCTGGTCCACCCTCTGAATTCATCATTGACATGCATTATCAAGACAAGCTGAAATCATATACATTTTAAAAGCAATGTTAAAAACGGCAGAATAAACAAAAATTTTTTGCGAATTTTTGTTTATTCTGGCGTTTTTAACGTTGCTTTTAAAATGTATATCATTCTGCGGCATGTAGCATCTTAATAATTAAGCTGAAATCATGCTATGTTTTGAGAGAAATGAACATATAAATCAAATAAGCTTTCCATGGATTACTAGATGTAATATAATAATGCATTTATAGTAAAATCGGTAATGCTAATTCAATTCAGTTCAGTTACCCTTGAGTATTCGCCTGGAGATGGGCAAGATTTTTTTTGCCGATTTTAAATTTCTTCATTTGTAAATTTTTTATGTTAATATCCGAATCTTTTTTGCCTGTAAATTTGAAATATATACTTTTAAAAATGAATATTTCCTTTATTCTATTGTTTTAAAATTTATGTATATTTGCTGTCTATTTACAATTTCCCCCTCCCTCTTTTTCTTTTTACAAATGAGGTTTAGAATGCCGATTTCTGTTTAAAATTTTTCCATTTGGATTGTTTTGTTGTTGTTATTTTTAATCTTTGAATTTTCGAAAATTAAGCTTAAAGTGGTTATAAATGAAAAAAAAAATAGATAGCGGACTCAGGGCGAATACTCAAGTTATTCCTTTAATTCCATAGCACTTGAATATTAATGCCTGCAAATTTTATGCGCATATAAAAATGACTTTGTTAATGCACCAAGAAATTCACACTATTCAGAAGTATTATTAATTTTTTTTCAAGAAGTAATATTAATTTTCATAAGTTTTTTTTTTTTTTAATTTCAAGAAGTAATGGTAATTTTCTGAAGTATTATTTTTTCTAGAAGTAATATTAATTTTCTGAAATATTTTTTTTCAAGAAAAGCCTTAAATGTATTTAATGTTTTGATATGCAAAAACACCTGCATAGATTTTAAAAAAAAAAATATCGTAATAAGAAGTTCAAGTTACCTACCCTGTTTAGAACCTAAATAAACATTGATAAATATTAAATTAATGTGAACAAATAGCGAAAAAGGGGTGTCGAAAAACGCGGCTATTTTTCAAATTTATTTTTAAGTGGTTAAAGAATGAATTTAAAATGTCAGCTTAAATTGATGTGTCTATAAAAAATCTTATACGCTTACTGTTTATTTTGGAATTAAGAATACAATTCATTTAATTCTGTCTGTTTTAACTTTAACATATATTGTAGTTTTAATTCAACCGACAAGAATTGCTGACATCTTTTTCCTTCTATTCCACGTTTTAATCGTGCGATGACTAGGCCTAATTTCTTTTTTAAATTTCATCTTAATAAAGTAAAAGTTTTTCTAACATAATATAAATATATAGAGAGAATAGTTATAAAGAAATGCATTACAAAATGAAAGAAAATTCTTACCTTACATCCACATTCACCATATTTGAATTTGCCATGACCAGCGACAGATCTCATCTAAACATCGACGGAGGAATCAAAATAAACGCCATTTCTGGTAAGTAGGTTGGCTGGTTTCACGGTTGCATTCTCGAGATCCGTCTTGGAATATCCTCCGGTCGTTTTGAGGACGGATGCAGCTTTACGGTTTCAATTGATCCGTTCTTTAGTATTCTGCGGACATTCACAGGATAGTTTTATAGGATATGACGACTACAGGATTTTTAGGATCATTGTAGAGCGTCCGAAGGACGACTGTGGTTGTCTGGGGTGTTAGCTAACTGTATAGAGCAACTTTTGTAAAAGTATCAAGGACATAGCTTGAAAATTCTGAAAATTATCGTTGATAGAAAAGGCTCGAAATCCGTTGTTCCCAAAATGAAACAAAAAGATCATGGGTTGTATCCATATATCCATTAATTAGTGCCAATATAGCATACGCAATATTGCACGTACTACTGTATTTTGATACAGCCCCTCATCTTTTTGCTTCCTTTTTGGAATAACGGATTTTGAGCTTATTCTATAAACGGTAATTTTCAGACTTTTCAAACCATATTTTTGAGATTTTCACAAAAGTCGCTCTATACATTTAGCTAACACATTATGCAAATTATTATTTGTTTACATCCGGGTATGCGCAGTGAATCATTACTTAGTAAAATTGCTCATTTTTCATACAATTTTTATTTTTCGCAAATTCTGATTGCAGAGTATTGTGTATAGTGATGTTTGTCGTAATTTCTGGAAAGAACTTTTTTTTATATTAAGAACTCTGCAAATTATAAGCAAAAAAGTGGCAAAATTTGGACACTTTTTATATAAACTTTAATTTCTCTACGAATATACATGCTATTGACATGAAAATTAACAACATAACAACGCAACACAATTTATTACAATAAGGCATTTAATCATAATCTACAGTTTGAACGCTTTTGCTACATTAGTTTTCACATGGTTATCCAAAAGATATTCGTTCTTTTTCAATTTGTTGACGGTCCCCTACGGGGTTTTGGGAAACAATCTTCATGGAAATATATGACCTGTACTATTCTGTTTACACACCTGGAGTTTCAGGATAATTCCTCATGTATTTATCTAGATATTTAAGAAAATGTCAAAAATCGCAAGTGGCCGGTCACATTTAGCCATATACACATACAGTGATGGAACAGTGGCGCAGCAATTGAGCGATTGCCACCACTAAATTTTTATATTATTCTTTGCCTTTAAAAATCTCAGAAATTCTGTACTGAAGTTAAATGAAGAATACTTATGAAATTTTGCGGTGTCAATTGATTCTCTGCTGCTACACTGTCCCATCACTGCATATAGCGTAGGTTCCATATATGTTCATAGTATATTTTTATACTATCATTCCTTTCATAAATGGAAGTATGGATTAGTAATGATTTTATTTATTCCTTTATATGCAGTTACAGTATAATTTGAATATCGTACATATTAGATAGATTTCGTATGAAATACTACCTATTGGCGTCGTTCCTGTGTTGGAATTTCTGAAAATTTTTTGGAGATCTACACCGATCATGACCTCTAGAACCCAAAACCACCATCAATAAAAACCTTTATATATATCTATGTATCAATCTCTCTCTCTCTCTCTCTATATATATATATATATCACTTTCTTCTGGACACGATAACTTCCACAATTCTGCACAAATCTCTTCCAAACTGATACGTAAAATCAAGGGCATAAAATCTCGGTCAAGTTCGTTAATGGGCAAAATCGGACCAAGGGGGTGGAAATAGAGAGGGGTTTTGTGAAAACAGAAAAACCCCCATAACTTCTTATTTTTTGTACATATCAAATCAGTTTAAAGTTTTTATTACTTCTAAAAATAGGACCAAAAATTTATGTATCACAGATTTTGGATAAAATTAAAAATTGGCTCAAGGGGCGCAAAAATAGGGTTATGGGAGAAAAAAATTCATAACTTCGTCAATTCTCAAGATATCAAATCGAATTAATTTTATTATACATCTCCTTAATATTATCTAGAACTTTTGTATTCACAAGTTTTTGATAGGAACAATTCGTACCGCAAAAAAATAAAATAAAAACGAAAACAAAAAAAGGGGGGTGAAGAAGAAAAATTTCCATAATTCCGTCAATTCACAAGATATAAAATCCCCATGAATTTTTCATACATCTTCTTAATATTGTCTTCAACATTTATATAGACAAGTTTTTGATAGGACCAATTCTTAAAGCAAAAACAAATTAAAAATACATAGCGGTTGAAGAAAAAATCAACTTATTAAGGGTGTATTGAAATCCAAACTGCTTATTTTTTTACTCATTTTTTAATTAATTTTTGCTCTCAAACGCGTCCAATTGATAGATTCTCTTCTTCAGAAACTATATAATGTACCGTAATGATCGATTTTTTGATAGAGGCAGAATATATTTTAAAAAAATGATGTCAAAGTGGGCATTTTGAACAGAATTTCCCGAAGCGATTGTGTTAGAAACGAAAAAGATTGCCCTACTGAGAAAATAATTGTTTATTAATCAAGTTTCAATTAATTGAAAGAAAAATAAAAACACAGGTCGCTTATAAATCTTTTCAAAAATCACGTCAGCGAGTTTCGCATTTTTTCTATTAAAAATTAATCTGAAAATGTGCTAGAAAATTTCGAGTTGTTGAGCATGGAAAAGTATTTTTTTTAATACCGCCTTAACACAATTCTGATAAAACCAGCTATTATACAGGGTGTCCGGTCTCAACGGTGTCCAATGGCTAATTCCTAAACCGTTAGTCATAGACATATAGTTCCAATTACAAAAATGTTTTAAATCAAGTAAAGAAATATTTAAAACCGATTTGGGTCAATAAAAACATTTCTTAAAAAATTACGAAATTTAAATTTTTATATGGTCCCCCGGTCCTAGACGTTATATTTAGTAAAATTTTCCTATTACACTGAGAAGTAAGACAAACAAAGTCCCATTCATATAACAATAAAATTGAGCAAGTTATGAAACTTTAAAAATGCATGACTTATGCCACTTTTCTGCTCTAAAAACAAATGAGTTCGGTTTGGCTTTGAGGGATCACATCCCAAGTGCTTAAAGTATTCGAAGATCTTATTTCATGTGTGTCTGCGCTTTGAAAAAAATCGCACAAGTATTATGATTAAGTTAACATTTATTAAGTTTCAGATTGGCTAAAGTAACATAGGTTTTATTTCGTCAGGATTTGAGACTGTTTCTTTTATGATTTCTTTTAACAAAAATTATGTAATTTTTGTAAGTTTTTATGTTACTTCCATGATCGTATGTATGTTTTTCCAGTTCAAAATTTGGACCTGAACTTTAACTCACATTCAAATATCCGATCAAGAATACATTTTACATACTGGCGCAAATCCGATGAGGATGGCCACTAGGGTGGTCACAAGCAACATGGGGAAAACATTTTTAACGTTTTCTTCGGGGGGACGCTCCTAAACGTTGCCAATCAGTTAGAAAATGAGATTGGCAAAGTTTCAGCTCAAATAAATAATATTAACCAGTGCCTCATCGAGGTTAAATTCTTGAAAATTTGCAATTTTTTGGCAAAAAATTGTCGTTTTTCTTTCCTTACGTTTAAAATATTTGTCTTAGAAACCTGATTATTGTTTTATTTCATAGAAACTGTTGTTGCCTTGAACTTTTACTCTCATGAAAACTTATATTTAATGAACATTTAGTATTTTTCAGGACATCTAGTGAACCATACCCTCAAACTCTGCATTTTTGAAACATAGGTAAAAAATGACAAATTAAAAATTTTATTACTTTTGATAATTTTTTTGTATTATTTTTATTCATAGTCAAAAATAAGTGAACAAATTTGTAACTTTAAAAATATTTCACGAATTATAATTGATTATAGTTATCTAGTTCTGTGTCTAGTAAGAAAGAGCTTCTCCATTTGTGTTGCAGTTGAACATCTGAATTTCTCTTTTTATTACAAGGCTGTTTTTGTTATCTGTTATGGTCATATATTTTTAGAATTGACGAAACATTCTGTAAAACCCCTTCCCCCTCTTGATATGATGGCAGAAATGTAAGATTTTTTAAATTGGCCACATGTCTCATCAAATCATCGACAGTAAGCAGCCAAGTAATTGTCAAGTTTTATGTATTTTATTTTATAATATTCGCAAAATGAACTGAACGCCAGAGAAGCTGCTAGACTTAGAATACATCCACTAGCTAACCACATACATCGACTCTGCAAATAACTGTTTCGTAAACAAAAAACTGAGATCATCAAAAACAGATATTAAAATTTCCGTTTAGAGAGAACTGTTGTTCACTGGGGTGCAAAACTGCTTCACCATTTTTTGAATAAAGAAAATATAGAGGGGATAAAAGTTTTAATTAGTTGTGGGGATGAAGAACAGTTACTACGAGTTCCTCAACTTAAAAATAGTATCGGAATAATGCAGGCGAAAGCTGTATTTTCAACAGTTTAAGAGTGGGAGGAAGTTGGTAAAATCCAGGCAATTTTTTTTTATACAAGTGCAGTAAGCACAGGTCGCCTCAGAGTTAACCTGCATTTTTCTATAGCAATTGTTAAAGGAAAAGTCTTCTGTATTTACCCTTCCGCCAGCATAATTTAGAAATTTTTCTAAAAGATGTTCTTGATTGTAAAATGGGCATAATCACTGCCACTCAGCCAGATATTTAAAAAAAAACCAATTCTGATTTGGTGGTCTAAATTAAACTAGAGTAAGTATACAAATGTTATTGAAGATGAAATACTAGGTATAAACAGTTAATTCAGAAGTAATTTCAAATTTTCTTACAGGAACTCTTAAAAATTAACAGCTCAGGGATGATTATAAAGAGTTTATCCAACTTTGTTTAATTTTTACAGAACTCCTTCTGCAAAAGACTTTTTTCAAAGCACCTGGTACTTTAAATCATGTCAGATGGATGGAGGCACAGGCCATTCATTCTCTCAAAATATCAAAGGTTCAGGGATCATCTTTCAATAACAAATTTAGAAAAAGAAGGTATCAGAGATCTTTTTTATTTTTAATCAATATTTATGCAAAAGCGTGCTTCAATACTTCCACTGTCACTTTAGCCCCCAATTCAAGACCTGCAAATAATAAAATCACTTTTTCACTACAGAAAATTTGATAAATAGGTTACAGACAAAGCACTTGCTAAAATGACAAACCGCCTTTGGTATCTTAGCTCGGATCAAGTTGCATTTTCTTTTTTAGATAATACTTCGGTAAAAAAAGTCAACATAAGCCACCTTATCTAAACCATTACCACTTCAATCCTTTCCGGCGCAGTGTCCCACGCCGGGACCACCTAATTTTAATTCCAAACTTACAAACGGCACGAAGAATATTTTAATAAAATTTTGCTTTTACAATGAAAGGTTAAAGTAATGTGATTTTAATTTCTAAAAATGTCGTTTTTAAATTCCGGGGTAGACAATCATTTCATCCTTTTACGAACAGAATTTTTCTGTGCCGGAAAGGGTTAACGTGACAGTTGTAAGGGAAAATAATTTATTTTCTTTATTATACCTCCTTTCTTGTAACACAACTTTAATAATAAAATGCAACTGAGCATTATTTGCTCTCATTTCTATACTTCCTTTGCCCTGCTTTTTTTTTAATTCTTTCAGTTTAAAATTCGATTTTTTTCCTTTTCTTTGGAATTTTTTTTAATCAAACACTTTATTGGACTTCACAAAGCGAAAAAAAGAAAAGCAAAAGGTGGAAAGCAGATGAAATGGAATGTTACAAATTTGTTTTTAACTTTTTCATAAAAAGTCAATTTTTAGGATTCAGGTGAAGTCTGGTCCTGAAAAATGCGCATATTTTTAAATCTATACATTTTTAGAAAAAAATGGTGTGTGGTTCTTCAAAGCAAAACTTCTTTTTATAAAATGAGACCTGCAATATGTTTCTAGGTTCAAATGTATTCATTTCATGAAGGAAAAACAGCATTTTTTGCGAAAAATCACGTTTTTATCAAACTTAAACCTCAATGAGGCACGGGGTAATATTATCCAAATGAGCTGAAACTTAGCCAATCTCATTTTCTAGTCAATTGGCAACTTTTTGGGGGATCCCCCCCGAAAAAATTCGAAAATTGATTTCTTGTGACCACCCTAATGGCCACGCAGGGAAACCCAGCAAATGCTTTAGAGTTTTAGTGCAGTCCATGGGGGAAGACACCAGAACCGAACCGTCCCGCTTTCCGATGCCACAAATTTATTTCCATGGAGCTTCATGTACAGGTTCAGCAATATTTACAAGATATTATAGTATAGAACAATTCATGCAAGTTTAAGTAATTATCACTAAGTTTAAGGTTATATATTGGATTAATTATGATAAAAGAATGAGTAAATAATAAATAAATGACTATGGAAGGCCTGTGTAACAAAATAAATGAGGATATTTCAAGGTACTTAGAGCAATACAAATTAGGAGCTAAAAAAGAATAATTTCAGATAATTTTGCAAAGATAAACACTCTTCTAGTTAATATCCTCAAACTCTTCAAGATAAATTCCTCAAATTTTTCAATGCTTGGAGGTTATTGAAAAGTTACACAGTACCACAGCTAAATTTCTCCCCCACTTAGAACTAGCCAAAAAAATTCCAGTTTTTTAGATAGTACTTAAGTAGAGTTATACACTTAAAAAACGTGTTTTGAGAAAAGAGGCAACGTTCAATGAGGGAGCGAAACTTCTAAATATTTCTAATGGTCATTTTGTAGATATCAATATTTAAGTATTTACATATTTAACAACACAGCACAAGTAAGAATGAATTATACTTTTAGGATTATTATTTACAAAGACAACACTACAATAAATACTTAATTTAGTTAGACTAAACTTAGAAAGATAATTTAAGTAATTTGGTAATTAGATTTAAAGTAAATGATAAGATATTTAAAGGATAAATACGATAAAATAATTTGTTATTAATATAACATTTGGCGAGGGTTTCTTGGTAACCCACAACAAGTAGATGAAAGTTTAGAGTTTTTTAATATTCACGGTTGGCAGCACCCCCGCCATACCAACCAGTATTCATGGAATTGCTTTTATCATGAATCTGATTAGCATTTCTGTATTTCATTTGATAAAGAAATGTAGGACACTGCGGCGAGTTTGATATATGAATATGATAGTTCTCAAAACTTAAGCAGTTTGTACAGTTTTTAAGTTCTGGTTTATCAATGTTTATGCAGTTCTTAGTTGGGTGACCCATTGCACAATAAGCACAAATGGAATCTCTCTTGCAAAATTTTTCCGAGTGTCCATAGATCTGACAATTAGCACAACGAATTAGAGGTTTGTAGAGATGAATACCATATTGACGCAATCCCACATTAAGAAATCCCATTCTGAGAAAGATATTTCAAGTTGGACTGTCCATCTCGAGAACCAACTGGTACTTATTTGATTTTGTTTTTTGTATTACCTTGTAGGTTTTCATTAGTAAGTTATTTTTAAAGTTAGGATGTAGTTTTATTAAGTTGTTAATGTATTCAATTGATATGTCCTTGGGAATTCCTGTTATTATTATTTGTCTGGTGTTGTAGGTACTGTAATTAATTTCTATTTTACTTTTTAGCTCTTCAATTTTTCCAATACATAAATAAATTTCCTTCAACTGAACTTCTGAATATGTTTTTATGATAATCGTTTTCTTGTTTCGTGATGTCTTGCTGAAAATTAATGGCAAAGTATCAGATTAAAGTAGTTTTGTGTTTATGATGTCACGTATCACTATTATTGAAGTACCTTCTAGACACCTTATAAGGATCGCTGCCTCTGTAAATATATTCTATTCCCATGTGTTGCTCTTCTCCGATGTATGTTCTTTATAATTTTCTTTATAACTTTTATCTATTTTTATTGATGTTTCTTCTAACATCTTTTCTAATTTTAGAAGTTTTTATTATATCATCATGATTTCTGGTTCTTTTATTATTTGCATTTTCAGCTGTTCTCCAGAGGGACCCTCCATATGTTTTCCTTCTCCTTCTTTGCTATGAGTTAGTTCAGCTTGTAGCTGTTTTATTTCTTTTTGTAATTGTTCTATTTTTATTGCCTGCTGTACTATTTGTTTGTTTTTTGTTTCTATTGTCCCTTTTAAGTCTTTAATGTTTGTTACTAGTTGCTTGGTTATTTCTTGCTCTTCTTCCAGAGCAATCTTACTTTTCTTGAGTTTGTCTAATTCTCGTTTTTTCCTCTGCACTTCTGCTTTTAGATTTTTAGTTTCCTTTTCTTTGTCTTTCAGCTGGTCTAACTGCTGTTGGTTTTCATTTACCTTCGCACGTTCGAAGTCTAATGCACTTGACTGTATCCGCAGCTTATCGTCTCTGTCTTCAACCTCCTTTTCCAATGATGATATTCTCTTCTCCATCTCTGTTCTATCCTGTTGCCATCCTCTTTCCATTTCTGTTTCCTCCTGCAGCAATTGTATCTTTTCCTGCGCAATACTTAGTTCCTTTTCCATTGATTTTAGTTCTTCATCTTTCTTCTTTAACTTCTCTTTTAATTCCGTTGCTTCTTTAGATTGTTTTTCTTGTTTGACCAAAGGTAGAGCTCTCTTTGTTATATATTTCATGTATTTTGCTGCCATCTCTGCATCTCCTTTGGCACTCCTCTTCGTGAAATTTGGGAAAATCTCTATTAGCTGTTGTATTGTCATCTGTTTTGCTTTTGTTATTTGAAATTATGGATATTGTTCTTTATCTTGAGAGAGGCCTTTCCTGTTTTCTATACGTCTGTCCGATGCATATTGCGGTGTATATGCTCGTTTAGACTTCGCCTTGTATGACTTTTCATCAGAATCGTGCTCAGACGGTACGTACTCCCGTACAAACTCCTCCGAATTCACTACAGAGTCATGTTCGGATGGCACATATTTCCTTGGGAGGCTGTCCGTTCACTTCTTTGTTTGTTCTACGTCTTCCGGTGAACTTGATATTTCCACATAGTTTGGCCTCTGCGGCTTAGGGCGGAGGTTTTTCTTTTTAATACTTCCCGCGGTTGATGCTACAGTGTATATGCTTGAGGTATTTGATCTTGGGCTAAATCCTTTTATTTCCAGCATCTCCAGGACCTTCGGCGATAGATGCTCCTCAAAACTTTGTTCACGTCTATGTGTGCGTGTCTGCTTTTCCTCCATCGCCTTCTACTCACTTCTTTTTGACATCTTATGGTACTTTCAGTTATTTATGTCCGCGAGGTCGATATTATGCTCTCTATGATGTATTCTGAGTCCCAATGTCCCGTGATTATATTTGTTGCATGATAATTTTATTACGTAGATATTTTCTATGAATTGTATGAATTAATAAAAAATATTTAAAAATTACAGCTAGTTAGGCGTGGCCGCCACCCGAACATGGAATTTGAAGGAAAGGCAAGATAGAAAAGAAGATAGCAAAAAACAGTGGTCGAAACCACCGGAAATGGCTAAGATAAAAATTTAATGTAAGTGGATAGATGGATAGATTTTTTGAGTAAGGATAATAAACAAGAACAAAAAATATGCAAAATTTGGAATAAGGCAATAAAAAATGGGGAGTAAATTTGAAAAAACGGAACAAATAAAACACTGAAGCTTGCTCATAAATGTTGTTACTCCCGGTGTGACAATGCTCATATATGTTGTTGTCCCGGTGTGACAAAGATAAAATGAAATACTGTATAATAAACATTATAATAAAATATGTACAGTATTTAGAGATAATTAATAATATGTGTGTAGATAAGTTCTCAGAAGTGAGTACTCATTATGATTCAGCAGGTTAAACTGTTTTTACAATTGAATTACCGTATGCAAATCAGAATTGAATGCGTCTGCAATACAACTATTCAAAAGGTGAAAAAAGAGGCAGTCAGCAACCTATGCAAAGACCAGACTTACCTAGTTAATTAAAAATGAGGGCTCCAGTGCTGCACTTGAGCGATAGAGATATAGTATATAGATATAGTGCAGTGCCCGTGGGAATATAAAACTAGGAAATGATGAACATATGTAGTGAAAATTGTGAAAAAGTACTGACTGTTAAGTACAGGATTCCAAATTCTATGGAAAATGATGGAAAACTGAATTTAAGTGAAGATTTTGAGGGGGGGGAGAGAGGGGGGAGGGGTGTGAGGGGGGGGGGGGAGAAACTGGTCTCGCGAAGTCCAACAGTTTGATATGAAACATGACTGTAATATGTGAAAAAAAGGGAGATGAAAAAGTTAGCCATTTAGGGGCCACCACCCAAAATTGAAAAATTAGGTGTAATATTAATGTTTTGAAAAGTTGTAACCAAATATGCAATTAGAATGTTGCTATGATAATTAAGGTGGAGGGCCCCCCCGGCCCCCCTAACTTCGCCCCCTTGTGTGATAGAGTTAAGCTGATTGCATGAAAAGATTCAGCGGAAAATTTCTGCATAGAGCGAAGTTTTTCTGAGCGGCACTTCCTTTCTGTAGGACCAAAAATAAACGAGTTATGGCCCTTTGAATGAATTTTTTTGGCTAAAATTTGCTTTATACGGCTATAACTTTATAGGGAGACTTCGTAATTCTTAGCTAACATAATTTTCAGTTCTGATTTTTCATTACCTTTAAATTAAGGTGTATATTGGGGGATTGTGTAGGATGAAATTGTAAATGTTGAGTCTCCCCTACCCTAAATAAATAAGGCTGTAGGCAAGTTGAGTATAAGTTAAACATGAGGAAGACTTCCTTAGGGCAGGAAATGTTAAGTTAGAGTTATATTAGAGATTTGTGTATTAAAAACTAGGAGCTAGAAGGATATTTAAGAGATACCCGCAGAAACCACCCTATTTCCACAATGCACTGCACTCCAATATGATACTAAATGATAGGCTCCGACTGCCTCCCAATTAACTCCACGTCCTGACGCTAAATAGAATATAGTAGAGTTGTGGCAACACGCTGACAGTTTATAAGAATACTTTCTAGTTATAGTTTTTAGCTAACTCTCTATAAACTTATTATCTTTATGTCACCACTGGTGTGCCTGAGCTAAATCTTTAGTTATTAGCTAATAAAAATCTAATTTTATTTCATAAGAATTATAAGTAACTCTTACATAGTGGAAATGGTTACTGGTGACTCTCTACTTCAATTATAATCTCTGTTTTGTATGCTCAAGCAAAGATATTAATTAGTGAGTAAGTTTTACTAATGATCGCAACAGTTGGCTAAATCTCTACTTTAAAGAAATCTATAATTTAAGCGAGAACTGTATTTGAGTAACGATATTTGTTCAACGGATCCCAAATCAGGATCCATACCTCTCAACACAAGCTCAAAATTTAGTTTCGATGAAGAAACCAGCAGCCATCTTGAATTAAAACATTTCACTAAAATGCAATATTTCATAAGCTCAATAAACACATATAACAGTTACACAACTCTATGCAGGACATATCTACACATACCCCAGACTATCTACTTTGCATACAATACACTTTAACCCTTATGCCAACAACCAAAATTTGCCCTTGTGTCCAATGTCCGGGGTACCCGGGTACCTGTTGCGATTTTAACACACGCGTGCCATAAAACACTCCTATTTTATACAATGTAACTGCACTGCCTTTAGAGAAGAGAATTTTGACGCATTTTTATAAATATTAATTACTTCAGGTGTCAGCAATTCAAACAAGATCACGCATTAGAAATGGGGGAAAGAAACTTATATCCGTTTTATTGAGCAAGTATGAGTTTAGACCTATCCTGGAATATTCCTAGATTTATTCGTTTTGACAACCAAAACACACGAGTGGAATGTCTTCAAAATGTTAAACCTGCAGTAGTTTGCGATGTATGGACTATGCTAAATCCTAACCCACTGAAAAAATACAAAGCAACGGAAGAGTTAACAGTTGATGAGCAGTTATTTCCGCATCGAGGAAGAACAAGATTCACCCAATATATTCTGTCCAAACCGGCTAAATATGGGATCAAAATGATGCAAATAAATATTAACCTCTCAATGGCCAACTATGCACCGTAAAAATAGGTACAGTTCGTGAAATAAACCAAGATGAAAGATTTGTGAAAGACTTCGCCTGTCCATTCAATGATTCTGGAAGAAAAATCACCATGGACAATTTTTTTGCTTCTCTTTCTTTTGCCAATCATTTATAAAACTGGAAGCTCACAATGGTTGGCACTTTGAAAAGAAACAAGCCTTATATTCCCCAAGAAATGAGGCCATATAAATCGCGCAAGTTTTATCCACATAATATGGATTTCATGATGACATAAGTATTTTTTTTTATGTGCCAACAAGAAACAAAGCTGCCATTCTAATGTCTACTATGCATCAAGGTAAATCCGTCACTGGACTGAACACCCGAAATGATTCAGTTTTATAAGGAAACGAAATATGGAGTGAAAATAATGGACAAATTATTGGGGCAATATACAACACATAGCCGTACAACCACATGGCCACTTGCATTATTTTTCTATATTGTGGATATAGCAGAACTTGCTAATTACATCATACATACTGCAAATAATGATATGGTTATAAATAAAACAGACAATCGTCGCCTGTTTTTGAGGGAATTAGGTGAGATCTTGAGGCAAGATTAATCGCAAAATGTACAGGCTATGAGATATTTTTCGACCAAATTGGGAATTCAAAGTATACTGAAAAAAAAAAAAAAACTTTGCCCGTATTTGAAGCTGCCATATCTTCAGAACCCAGCCCAAAGAGCTTGTTTCCTCCGTATATCATAATTTGTGAGAGGGCGCTACAAGCGCTTTGGACTGGAAGGGGCGCGGGCGAGGATTCCCCGCCAGTTTTTTTGTTGTTGTTGTTCTCCATGTAAGTTACGACGTAAGCGCAATGTATCAACCATTGCCAGTCTCCTTTGAATTTTATGTAAATAATTAAATGTTGTGTTGTGTTTTAGAAGCGTGGACTATCTATCCATTGACCACAGTACAGTCACATTCCTATAAAAGTGAGCTATCGAATACAAAGTTTTTTGGTCGTACGAGCCGCAGCGCTCATTTAGAACACTGTGAAGAATCAAGCCCTTGGATATTTCGGATTATTTATTTACAGAATTTAGAGTATAATGTCTGTTGCTACTCCAGCGATTTCAGGAACTGTGGTTCTTAATCGGAAACGAGGAAATATACGCGGCCAGGTAACCAGAATATCGAATGCATTGAAATCGAAACTTGGCCCTAAAGAATTGGATTTGAAATTAAATTCTCTTCAAACGTTGAAAAAGAAGACTGATGAATTAAGAAACGAAGCATACTCTATTATAGCCGACGAGGATTTAGAGGAGTTTGAAAATTCCTTGACTGAAATCGAAGAACAGTTAGAAGCTATCGAAGTAAGCCTTCTTGATTTAATAAAACCTAGTATTTCTAGTGTTGAAAGTCAAAATAATAGTAATGATAGAGGCATTTCTAATGAGGCAAAAATCAAATTGCCGTCAATTAATCTACCCCAATTTTCGGGGCGATATACAGAGTGGATGAATTTTAAGTTACAATTCACCACTTTAATAGATAGTAACGTTGAGTTAAATGATGCGCAAAAGCTGTATTATTTACAATCATCCTTAACCGGGCCTGTGAAACAATTACAAAATATTGACGATTCTTATACTTCCTTATTCGAAGCTTTAAAAAAACGATTTGAAAACAAAAGATTATTGGTAAATAGTCATATTTCAGAATTATTGAGTAATAACAAAATAAAAATTGAAAACGCGAAAGAAATACGCAATTTGGTAGATAATTTATTGAGCCATTTGAGAGCTTTAAAACAATTAGAACTTGAACAAAACACTTTATCAGAATCCATTTTAATGTATTTTGTTTTACAAAGAATCGATGATGAATCAAGAAAAGCCTTTGAAATGTCTCTTGATTCTAACGAGTTACCTGAGTGGAATAATTTTATTGATTTTTTACTGAAAAGAGCTCAAGCTTTAGAAAATGTACAAAAAAACAATATCGCTACGAAACCTAGGTTTGAAATTGCCTCTAAGCAAAAATCTTTCGTTTTACAAGGTGACAAACTTAATTGCGCAATTTGTAAACAACCCCATTTGATTTTTCGATGTCAAAAGTATTTAGCTTCACCGGTTCAGGAAAGATTAAATCAAATACGAAAATTACGATTATGTTATAATTGCTTATCTCCTCATACCCTTAACCGATGTAATAAATTAAATAATAAATGCAAGGTTTGTTACTCAGATCACCATACCACACTTCATGGAGCTAACTTTTCGAAATCTTGTTATGAAAATAAACAAAGTAATCATATCATGAATTCATCTCCGATTAAAAATGAAGAAAAAATAAATACTAATTCTGTGGAAATTATTTCAAATGCGAAGACCTTGAGCTGTCAAAATAATTATAACCAGACAGTGTCCGGCGCCAGCTATAATGCGTTGATTTCAACAGCGACAGTTTATTTGAGGGGAAGAAATGATTTTTTTTTCCTTTTGTTGCTATTTTAGATACAGCTAGTAATATATCTTTAATTACCTTTTCTGCAGCAGAATTATTAGGATTAGATAAATATAAAGTAAGGTCAGTTGTTTCCGGATTAAATGATGCAATCTGTAAAATTAAAAACAGAATACATGTCGAAATTTCAAACAAAGATCGAACATTTAAAAAATTCTGTAACATGTTTTTGGTTCCTAAAATAACTGATTTAAATCCTATGAGTGGCGTAGATATTTCTAATCTGAAACTACCACGTAATTTGGTTTATGCTAACCCAAAGTTTTTTGAACCACAGCGAATTCAGGTGCTATTGGGGGCAGATGTTTATTATGATTTGTTATTAACTGGTCAAATGAAAATTCCTGAGACTTCTATAATTTTACAAAACTCTTATTTAGGCTGGATTGCAGGTGGAGTTATACATGATGAAAACGAAAATAACGAAACTAAATATAATTGTTATTTATTAGAAAATCAAGATGAATTAGATTTGAAGGTGTTCTGGGATTTAGAGACAATAGGAATTAGGGATGACCCAGTTAATGTAAAAAATGAAGATATTTTAGAGAAATTTCGGGAAAAGGTGCGGTTTATAAATAACAGATATGAAATCTGTCTCCCATGGAAACGGGATTTGGAAGAACTAAACAATAATTACCAGATAGCCCAAACACGGCTCGCTACTCTCGTAAAAAGAATGAAACGTGATACAAGTTTATATGAAAATTATCGTAAAATTTTAGACGAATATTTAGAGATGAAAATTATTGAAATTGTTCCTGAGTCAGAAGAAAATTCTAACAACCCGATTTTTTATTTACCTCACTATACGGTATTTAAACAAGACAGTGTATACACAAAATGTCGCATTGTTTTTGATGCGAGTTCGCATGAAGCAGGTGAGTTGTCCTTGAATGACTGTTTGGATGCAGGCAGTAACCTAAATCCGAACATTTTCCATTTGTTGATTTTTTTTAGATTAAATAAAATTGCTGTTTTGGCCGACATAGAAAAGGCCTTTTTACAAATTTCTATCAACGAAAAAGATAGAG
Source organism: Maratus speciosus (assembly GCA_963932465.1). Classification (NCBI taxonomy): domain Eukaryota; kingdom Metazoa; phylum Arthropoda; class Arachnida; order Araneae; family Salticidae; genus Maratus; species Maratus speciosus. The sequence continues at coordinate 439,576,258 of OZ010796.1, read as the reverse complement.
ACGTTTTAAGATTCTTGTTTATAGATGACAATCCTGTCAACGGTGATGAATTTAAAGTTATTATGTACAGATTCTTACGCCTAACATTTGGTTTGAACTCAAGCCCATTTTTACTATCAGCCACTATAAAACAACATCTTAGTAAATTTAAGAAGGAATATCCGGTGACAACCGAAATACTCGATAGTTGTATTTATGTTGATGATCTCATTGCCGGTAGCGACACGGTACAAGATGCACTGAACATTTCACAACAATCACACAGAATTATGAAGGAAGCTAGTATGACTTTTCGAAAATGGATATCGAACAACGAAGTAGTAATGGAATCGTGGGAGAAGAACGGGTTTAGTACTTTACCTCAGCCCTTTGAGGAAAATAAACCACATAAGGTATTAGGACTGTTATGGCAACCTAAACAGGACATGTTGATGATCGATATTGATAATTTAGTAGAATTTTTGTGCAAGGCAAAAAATACGAAGAGGTTCGTTCTGCAAGTAGCAGGTAGAATTTTTGACCCCTTGGGTCTCATATCGCCATTTACAATACGAATTAAACTGTTGTTTCAAGAATTGTGGAATAGGAATTTAACATGGGATGAAGAATTGCCCCCCGATATTTCAAGGCTGTGGGAACAATGGTGTTCCGAGTTACCTCAATTAGTACAACTAAATATTCCTCGAAATGTGTTTCAGTTCCCTGAAGACTCTGAATATAAAGTAATACTGCACACCTTTGCCGATGCCAGTCCCAAAGCATACGGTGCTGTCATATATCTCCAAATATATTCCAAGACCCAGTCTTCCATTAAATTGCTAACATCGAAAAGCAGAGTGGCACCCCTGAGAAAGGTGTCATTACCCCGGCTGGAACTGTTGGGTGCATTACTAGCAGCGCGTCTAACTTGTGAGGTGAAGAAGGTGCTAGATCGCAAGGGACCGTCTTCTATGTTTCTATGGACCGATTCCCAGATTGCCCTTTATTGGATAAAGGGGTCTGCAAATAGGTGGAAATCATTCGTGTCTAACCGGGTCAAAGAAATCCAATCACTGACAGACCCATCCAGGTGGTTTCATTGTGCAGGGTCTGAGAATCCTGCAGATTTGCTGACTAGAGGTATAAAATCGGAAGATCTTATTCAGAGTCACAAATGGTGGACTGGTCCAGAATTTCTCAAGGACTCGTTAGATATTTGTAACAACGAACAATCACTAGTAGTTCCAGATCAGGAGATCTATTTAAATGAACTAAAAAGAGACTCCGTGGACAATATTCATGACTTTACCACCTTATCTATCACCACTGAACATTCTATAATTGAACACATTTTTTCATTGACTAATAATTTTATAAAATTAATACGTATAATTAGTTTTATTTTTAGATTTTACAAGAATTGTCGCAACCCACAGAAAACAAGGGGACCACTAACACTAGATGAAGTGAGACAAGCCGAATTATTTTTAATTCGGTCAGCACAAAAGGGTGAGTTTCGAGATGAAATAAAATGTCTCAAAAAGGGTAAGCCTGTTAAGCATAATAGTAGATTATCTTCTTTAAATGTATTCCTGGGAAATGAAGGATTAATTAGAGTTGGTGGCCGTTTATCGCATGCCGATTTGCCGCATAACTCTAAATTTCCAATTGTGTTGCCTGCCAATCATAAGTTAACAAATATTATCTTAAATTATTTCCATTTGAAGTATTTTCATTTAGGCCCACAAGCCTTGCTTTTCCATGTTAGACAGAAATTTTGGCCACTTAATGGCAGGAATAATTGCCGGAAAATTGTTCACAAATGTGTGACATGCTTCAAAAATAAGCCTGTTGTCAGCTCCCAGTTGATGGCCGATCTGCCAAGGGAACGTGTGACCCCAAATTTTGCATTTTCCGTGACAGGCCTGGATTACTGTGGACCCTTTTCTATTAAATTTAGAAATCAAAGGAAGGGTGTATTAAATAAAGTTTATGTAGTAGTGTATATATGTCTATGCACCAAAGCAATACACCTGGACATTGTTTCAGATCTCACAACTCAAGCTTTTATAGCTAGTTTAAAACGTTTCTTTGGCAGACGAGGGAAATGTGCCAAAATTCTATCTGATAATGCAAAAACGTTCATTGGAGCTGACATCGAGTTGAAAAAATTGCATAAACTGGTTAGTGTCCCAGATGAGGAATTGTGTAACTTTTTAACCCAGGAGGGTATCAAATGGGAATTTATTCCCCCCAAATCTCCTAATTTTGGCGGCATCTGGGAAGCAGCAGTAAAATCGTTCAAGTTTCATTTGAAAAGGGTAATAGGTGATCAAAAATTAACTTTAGAAGAATTTTTAACGATATTAGCGGAAATTGAGGGAGTTTTGAACTCTCGCCCCCTTACCCCACTATCCCCAGATTTTGAAAATTTCGAAACTTTGACACCCTCACATTTCCTTATCGGTAGGCCAATTACTTCGATCGCCGAACCTCAGTTAGATGAAATTAATGAAAATAGATTGGCAAAATGGCAGATAATCACCAAATTTAGCCAACAAATTTGGAAACTTTGGAAGCGCGATTATTTGAATAATCTCCAACAGAGGGGGAAATGGAAATTTAAAAAAGATGATGTACAGAAAGGAACTTTGGTACTAATAAAGCAGGAAAATTTACCTTCCACCAAATGGTTGGTTGGTAGAATAGTAGAAGTTTTTAAGGGAAGGGATAATATAATTCAAACGGTGAATTTACGCTTACCAGATGGGCGAATTTTTAAAAGAAACGTCCGAGATGTCTGTATATTACCAGTTGAGTAACAAATTTCCCTTCTTTCCCTAAGCATACCTTGAAATGTATATATTATTTCTGTATTTAATCTAGTGTTATAGTGAATTTATTCTTGTATTATTATTGTGTATGTAAGTTGTTATATGCTATAATTTTTCTTGTGTGAACATTTTTTTTTTTGCAAATTTATATGTTAATGTATATTGAAATTCGCATTTCAATCCCCGGGGGAGTGTTTCCTCCGTATATCATAATTTGTGAGAGGGCGCTACAAGCGCTTTGGACTGGAAGGGGCGCGGGCGAGGATTCCCCGCCAGTTTTTTTGTTGTTGTTGTTCTCCATGTAAGTTACGACGTAAGCGCAATGTATCAACCATTGCCAGTCTCCTTTGAATTTTATGTAAATAATTAAATGTTGTGTTGTGTTTTAGAAGCGTGGACTATCTATCCATTGACCACAGTACAGTCACATTCCTATAAAAGTGAGCTATCGAATACAGAGCTTAAAGTGAAATGAAACAAGAAGGATAAAAGCAGTTGGTGTCAGATATGCTTGTTAGAGCCTCGCAAATGGAGCACAAAAACCAGAAAATCATGTAAACAATGTGGAAAGCCAGTATGTAATGTGCATTCGTACACCTTTTGCTATTGTACAACTTGTCCACAAAATTTCACGTAAATAATTTTTTTTAAACATAAGAATCATGTCTAACTCTTATTTTCAAACTAATCTCAAGTTTTATTGATCTAAACCTAAATAATCTATTAATTTCTGTTTTTTCCACAGAAAATTCGCATGGGTACCCGGGTACCCTGGTCATTGATTACAGGTATAAAAATGTTTAATGCCCCAAAATAGTAATAAAAAAATTCCAAAATTTTAAGTGATTATACTAATGGGCAGTGAATACTACAAATAATGGGGATCTAAATTCATTTTAGTTTCTTTTGATATTAACACCATTAAAACGGGATGAAAAGAGAAAAAAGGTACCCGGGTACCCGGTCATTGACATAAGGGTTAATAACGTTTACAACAGTTTAAGTCGATAAATTAAATTAAATTGTAAAAGACACTTCCCATGTATTCCTATGGGAGATGGCTGTTGAAAAAGGGAATTCCCCTGTCCACCATGTTGGCCCGAAATTCCCAAAATATGCATAACTTCATGTCACTAATTTAGTTGTTAATAATAGGTATTTTATTACAACAGTGGGGGGGGGGGGGAAGAAACTTCACACCCTCCTGCTTGTGGGAAAATTAGTAAATTTGTAATATGAACACTTAGAGTATTTAATTTAAAAGATTTAAAAAGTGATGTCTGTAGTGTTATTCCTATGGAAAAAATTATGAGTACGAGCAAAAACACCAAGTTTTCTAGAATTTTTTAAAGTATTAAGTTAAGAATTTGAAACCGCCTAAATGGCGGCGGAGCAATATTTAGGTGTTAAAGTACTTGTACGTATCATTTTTAGGTCACTTATAAGATAGTAAGACAGAGTTATGAGTATATTTAAAAAGGTAAATAATGCTCAGTGTCCCATAGGAAAACACTAATCATGGCAGGTGTGCCAAAAATAAAGTTTTAAAATGGTCCCGCCCCTCACTAAAAATATTTATAAGTAAATGCACTTACTGTTTTGAGTTCAGAATTATCCAATCGAAGTAAAATAATCCTATTTCCAAGGTTTACAGCTGTTTAAGTAGTATTAATTGGTCCACAAAGTGCACACACTACCCATCCTGTTGACGCAACATGACGGTGGGGCAGAAAACATGATTTTTTAATTTGAAGGGCGCGGTCATTAAAATTGCGTTAAAGATAAAAACTTTCAATTATTCTTGTTCAGAAATATTTAAAATAGGGGGGGGGGCATGCAACCGCCCCCTCCTAAAATCATTTGTAGGTACTCAAATAAATAAGCAAAGTGAGAGCAAAATCACAGCAACCAACGCACCGAGAGCAACCACAGAAAAATCAAATGCCCATTACATAAGATAAAAAGTATTCACAGATATAAATTTGGTCTTAAAAGATTTGTAACACTTTTTAATATTCAGATAAATTATAAGTATGGATGAGAAAATTAATATGGGAAAAATATGAGCAAAATTAGGTGCTTCAGTGAGAGCCGATAACAATCTAATATTACACTGGTTATCAAAAAATAAGGAAAAGTCACAAAATGTTAATTTTCAAATACGCGAACACTCAAAAGGAAATAATATAATTCAAGTAATTACTATCTCTACAACACCGCTAGCCCATATAACATCTCATTCATGTCACACATGATCACAAATGTCACAGTCACTACGGTGAAGTAAAAAAATAGGAAATTCCATACATCTCATTATGAGTCTCAAATGATCACTATATGAGACTCCACTGAGACGTCACTGTGACTGCTGCTTTGGGACGAGTCACCATGTGATTTTACAATGTAGTTACATTGTGACTCTCATGTGACTGTCATTTGTAGACTCAATTTCAAAGTCATCGTGAACGCTGCATTGTGATAAGTTACCAAATAATGTCACATTAAAGTCACATGATGACTTTCGGGTGACAGAGAGGCTACTGTGAAGTCACCATTGTGCTCTTTTGGGAAAAGTCTCCATGTGACTATAATATGATATTATTTGGTGACTTATCAAAATGTAACGTTCATGATGACTCTGAAATTGAGTCTCAAAATGACAGTCACATGAGAGTCACACTTTAACTACATTGTAAAGTCACCTGGTGACTCGTCACAAGGCAGCAGTCACATTGACTTCTCAGTGGAGTAACATACAGTGATCACTTGAGACTCATAATGAGATGTATGGAATTTCCTATTTTTTTGCTTGACCGTAGTGACTGTGACACTTGTGACCATGTGTGACATGAATAAGATGTTATATGGGCTAGCGGTGTTGTAGAGTTAGTAATTACTCGAATTATATTATTTCCTATTGAGTGTTCGCGTATTTGAAAATTAGCATTTTGTGACTTTTCCTTAATTTTTGATAACCAGTGTATTATGATTTTCGGTAGTTACCATTTATACTTATTTTACAGGACAACACAAAAAATTTCGAATAGATTACCGCCAAGAAGTTTAAGAGGCTGCTTCAGTCAAATGAAAAGACACGTTCGCTAATGCTAATCCTATGGAAGAAATTTATAAAGATATCTCAGTCGCATTTCAATATTTTTAAATGATTTATTTTGCATTGAATAGTTGAAATCGATCTGTATGCTTGCTGCTTTTTACTTTTCCGATTTGGATTGCAGATATTTTTTATGAGGATGCTTTTACTTTCGAAACCGGTTCCGAAAATGAAAGTGTCCTCATAAGAAATGCCTCTAAACAAAATCGAAAAGTAAACAACGACCTTTGTACAGATCGATCTCAACTATTCAATGCAAAAGAAATCATTTAAAAATATTGAAATGCGACCGAGATATCTTTATAATTCCATAGGATTAGCATTGGTGAACCGGTCTTTTCGTTTGACTGAAGTAGCCTCTTAGGAAAAAGTTTTAGATTAGACAATACAAGACTGCGATTGTTGGGTTTTTTAACTTTTATGTATTTTTTAGCACTGAATCCGAAAATTACCTTAATTTTTAACAATCATGTCAGGATATTTCGCAAATCATAATTTGTCAAATTTAAAGAATAACAAAAATCGGATACTATAAGGTAGAGGAGATGGTTGTGTTTTTTAACTTTTGATAATTGATTTTTACGTACTTTTTAGCACTGAATCTGAAAATCACCTTCATTTTTAACCGTCATGTTAGAATTTTTTTGCAAATCGTAAATGTGTAAGTTAAAATATAGCGAAAATCTCATACTATAAAACATATGTAAAATTTATTTTATTTTATTTTATTCAATAATTTATTCAATATGTTTGCTTATCCTGATATTATTACAGTTAAACAGCTGAGTGGTACGATGAGATTGGAGGAGGAGATTCAATTTTAACTTTGAACTTTTTAACTTTGAAATTTACAATTTGCGAAAAATCCTGAGTTAATGGTTAAAAATGAAGGTCAATTTCGGATTCAGCGGTACAGAATACATAAGAATCAATTATCAAAAGCTAAAAAACATGACATAACCTAATTTTTGCAGGCTAGTGCGATCTAATAATATTTTAAAATACGTATCATTTTGTAAATAATTGAGGCTGTTAATTTAGCATCATTTTATTTAACGAAAATTCTGTTTTTTCTTTCTTCTTAAATGTTTATTACAAGTTGTATATTTTGCATTAATATGTCAGAATGATTAAAGATTTCAAATTTATATTGCAACGATAATTTTACTCTCAACCAGTTTTTAATATATCTGACGAAATTTTATTTCGACTAAATTTGTGAATGATCCCCAATTTGCAGCAAAAAATATGCCCCATCTTTAAACAGCTGATACTCGGTCAATTTTAATTGTATAATAACGGGACTTTTTTTGTATTACTTGTCAGTGTAAAAGGAAAATTTTACTAAATAAAACTTATAGGACCGGGGGACCGTATAAAAATTTAAATTTCGTAATTTTTTAAGAAATGTTTTTATTGACCCGAATTGCTTTTAAAATATTTCTTTACCTGATTTAAACATTTTTGTAATTGGAACTATATGTCTATGGCTAACGGTTTAGGAATTAGCCATTGGACACTGTTGAGACCCGACACCCTGTATAAAAATGAAATAAAAATTCGTCAAAAGCGGCCGGATAAAACTGTTAAAGTGTATTTATATGTAATCATGATTTAGTTTTTATTGGTGCAATTAATATACTTCGATTAATATTACTTCGAAATCTACCTCCTCCTGTAGGCCGGGCCGTCAGGGATTTTTTTAAAGGTAATGAATGCAAAAATTACTTTAACTATATGAACTTTACTTTTTCGTTAGTGAACAAAAATTAACTGATTTTAAAAGGTGGAAATTCATTTTCTATTGTAAAACATATATATATTGTAAAACATATATTATTTTTCTATTGTATAACACATTTACGACTTTATTTTCCAGGTTAAAAAAAAAAAAAAAAAAAAAAAAAAAAAAAAAAAAAAAATGTTATCTGGTTTGTTCCATGCGTACCTCTAGTGTAAGTGACATTAGTGCAAATTGCTGCGATTTTTGACTACGATTATGTTAGAACGGAAAACTGTGACTTATTTTATCGGAGATATCTCATTAATTAAATAAGACGAAGAAAACTTTTCGAAAATAACCGTGGCGAAAAAGCATAACATTATCAGCTATGTGACTTACTCTACAAAAACCCATGGAACTAGCCTTCTATATTTTCTGTAATAGTAAATTCATCAAATGTAATAATCCATTTAAGTTTAATAGTATCGATATTTTATAGAACAATAAAAAATTAAAAAGGATAAAAAATTCTATTTATCATGAGTGAAATTGCATAATGGATTTTCGAAATGTTTTTTAATTAGAAACTTATATATATATTACATTAGATGGAGTGTTCAATTACAAAAAATATACAAGGCTTTAGTATTTTGAAGATAATTCGAACACACGTAAACCGTTCTGTTCTCTTACAATGGGGAACTATATATGGGCCATTAGGGGAGAGGAGCCGAATTTGAAACACTTCACTTATTTTCAGGTGTAACTCACTTCATTTTTGGAATATCTGCAAAATATCACAACACTTACTCAATCTATTCATCTACTAAATAAATCGTTAGAACAATTTTTTTTTGAAAATCTTGAGTTTTATTTTAATTTGAAAAAATCGTCAAAAGTGGTCCAAATTTAGCAACTGGTTGCCTAAGTTGGACCCCCAGTCTCCTGAATTGGACCAAACACTATTAGGCTGCTTTAATGAGTAAGGAATGTAATTAATTTTATTAAAAGTAAAGTTTGCGATTAATGAAACAATCAAACAAAAGAACAGCAATGAAATATAACGAAATCGAATGTTCGAAAGTAAGAGTCATTGTCTTAAATCAAAGCTTATTCAAAATATAAATCAGAATTATAAGTAATTAACCCTCTCGCTGCGTAATTGTTTTCTCAATATAGCTTCAAAAATTGTGTATTTCAGAATTTTTATTCTTTTGTCACCCGCTTTTTAAAGCAAAATTTTTTGTCTAATTTAATCGGGAAAATGCTCCGATTAAATAAGGCAAAATTTACAATAAATAAATAATTGATGGGAATAATCAAGGAGTATTAATTAGACGGAAAAATGCATCCCCGAAGAAATCTCGGGTTCCGCAGTGAGAAAGTTAAGAATAAAAATCATGGAACTAATTGCCAGTTACTTGAATATCATGTAAGAAGTGATGCAACACTTATACATGAATTTATTTTGTTCATTTTTTATTCCAGAGCACACAACATGGAACAATATTTGAATCATTTCTGCTATTTTATTTTTCTTACAAATTAGGCAAAATCAATCGTAAATCTTTTGATTTTTCTTTTTAGATTCTGAATCATTAGACATTTTCTTTTTGCAATAGAAGTTTTCATTATCTTATGTCTGTAGTTCTTCCCTCCCGTCATTTTCTTTCCAATTGAATTACGCCTATTTTTTAAAACTTGATGCTCCAATTGCTTTTGTGCTTTGAGGGCTTCCTTTTTGTCGTTTTTTTTTCTGGGTTTACTTTATATAGCGAAGATGTTAAAATAGGATCCCCCCTCCTCCGCCACACATACACACGGAACCGCAAATATCCTCCCTGAGGAAAATGTCTAAATTCAATACTGAAATATCGAATACTCCGTAGGAATAAAGAATTCAAAGAAAATAAATACTCATATATACAAATTAAAACAATTTGCAAACAAAATTTCTTGCATAAACATGTAAAAGATATTTTTTGTTTATATAGGCGTAAAAACTGTATAAAGAAATTGATCCAGAAAAAAAAAAAAAATTAAAATATTCCAAAACTTGCATGGAGATAGTAATATTTTATAAAATATTAAGAAAAAAAAAGGTGTCCAAAGCGCACAGCCCTCGAAATTCATTACCCACTTTCAAATTTATGATCGTATATCTGGTCCAATTGAAGCAATTCAAATTGGTCCAATTAAGGCAACTGCGCCATTTTTTTAACCAGATAATCTGAAGACTAAGAATAAAAACGAAAACAAACAAATCCGCATAAAAAATATGCGCAATAAGCACATAAATTTAGATATGCATGTGAAAACATGACAACTTACCTTATTCTCATACGTTTAACAAGAAACAATTAGATCAAAACAGCTAATTTTAGTTTTTTTTTAATTGTGTGAAAACAGCACGCGGTAGGCAGGTGCTTCTTCTAATCATAAATGACGTCATTCCGATGAGTAATATTTCAGCGGTAGATGGAGTGTCTTTCTGTAATTAACTGCAGAATTGCAGCGATCCAATTAATGTGGCGCACAGTGGAGTATTTTTCCAATTTAGCCGGCCAAAAGGCTAATTGTAAAGATAAATAGACGGGGATTCACCGTACATATATAATTTTTTCCGTTGCTTGAGCAAACGATTTCCAGGGAAGGTAAAACTTGCTTGTATCAGTAAGTTTTTTATTTGTACTTTGCGGTTTGATTTTGTGCCTGTTTATTTCAGTGTGATTTTTTTCTCCCTAAACTTTTCCTTACATCATATCGTTACGGATTGTTAAAGCCCATGTATATATGTTTACATTGCACATGAATATATTTATATTTGTTAATTTAACATATATGATAAAGCGACATAAAATGTGTGGTATATTTTTGAAATTCGTATTGTTAATTTCAATATTCTATAAAATATTTGTTATACATCGGGGTGGATCGGTATGATCTTTTTTGCACTAAATGAGAGATCAATATATGTAAATAATTATTATGAAAACAGTAGCTGCGAAAAACTGCGATTTCAGAAGAATTTCCTTTCAAAAACACAACTGCATGTTTCTGTAAATGCTAATGTTTTCATTTCCCTTTCAATTTGAAATGTATTCTACGATAGATAAATTGCAATTGTTGTCAGACTGTATCATCTTCGGTCATAAAAAAGTTCCAATTTACATATCTGACCAATATATATTTTTTAATACTGTTTCATTAATAGATTAATTTTTAATATTATACAAAAGTAACATTTGGCAAACTCCAACGCGTTCATCGCCTAGATTCTGTCGGCCCATGGGATTTAAGTTTGTAAAAGAGTCTGTATATATCACTATGGAAGAAATTTCGTACATTGAGCATAAAAGCAACACACTAGAAGGGGCAAAATTAACCTTAAACGGAAATGTCTATGATGTAAAACACACCATGTTATAAACCATGGTTGATGGTGAAATTTGCAATGCCGCATCTGAAACAAAATCAACAATGCATTGATTCATCTATGAAGCTACTTCAAAAGACTTTCACAATTTGAACATAACTAACGAGATTACTTTGAGACTTTAACTTTACTTCTTCCTGCTGAAATTTACAGCCTTCATATATCCCATCGGTGTGACCTAGATCCCATTAGTGATGAAAGTTATTCCGAAGACGAATCATCACATGAATAACCTGTGTATTTTGTCATCGAATATGTATATATATTCATTTATGTGAGATTTTGTAATATTTTATATCCATTAAATAAAATAAATGATATAGGTTATAACTAAATGTCTGATTTCATTTAATTACGTTTGATTAACTCTGTAAAAGCGTATTCATTGAATTTCATTTGTTTTTTAACAAAAATAAGAGGTAAAAATATTAGGTCTACTGGAAAATTCTGTCGCATAATATTCTTTCGCGCCTACTTTTAAAAAAATTCAGATTTTTTCATTAGCACCGCTTTTTTGAAATAATAAAATTCCCACAGTTTTCACATTTCAGATTAATGTGAAAACAATGGGAATTTTACCATTTCAAAAAAGTGGTGCCAATGAAGAAATCTGGATTTTAAAAAAGTATGTGTGAAAGAACATTATGCCACAGATTTTTCCGGTAAACCTAATATTTAAAAAGTAAATTTGTAAATTTTAAGCATATTTTTGTTAAATATGTAGTGTAATTTGATATCGATTTTAAAACGTCCAGAGTCATGATAACAAAATGGTAAAAATACTATGTATATTCGGATTTTTAAAAGGAATTGCAATATTGTGTTACAAATTTTAGTTTTTGACTTACTCTGTAGGAAAAGATGAGTCTCTATAAGATTACTCTATATGATTACTCTATATGATTATCTCTATATGATTACCCTATATGAAAAGATTAATATTGAGTATTCATTAACATTTTCTTGCAATTTATGTGCATGTTACATGTTACAATGTTTTCCATATACCCTGTATATATATTTTTAAAAAATCCTATTTTTCAATGAAAACTACTAAAAAGTGATAATAATCTGAAAATATAATCAATAAAAAACATTACTCCAATTTTTCAATAAGAAATAGTTTTGGCCGGCTAAATACACCAAATACTCCACGGTGCGGCGGTCCAAATATGGCTACTCCCCCATATCCCGGAAATGTACGTTGTCAGAACTACAAATTTATTCTTTACAAATGTGATCCTCCACAAAACCTAAACGAAATAAGATAGCTAAGTTCCGTTTTGTGTGCATGTAACAGCAACCCAAAAAGTTTTAATTGTACTAAAAATAATGCTTTTGCTTTCAGGTACGACACAGTAAAATCCATAACTGGTGATGGCTACACCACAGGAAAAGTTGGTGGCTTGGTTCATAAAGACGAAGTCACATACACAAGTCCAAATGAGTTTCTGAACAAAATACGGACCTCACCCACCATCCAGACCCTCAATACGCGCATCGCACAAGACATTTATGGAGAGCGGTAGTGTGCTTCATAAAAAAGGCGCTGGCCGACTGGTTGTTCGTGCAACAAAAGATGCTCATGTAGAGCTGTCATCACATGATCTTTCATGTCTAGCATCACATACATTGGAAACATACATACACATCACATACATTGGAAATTTCTGTTCTTTATACAATAAATAGATTTTTGTTATTCAATTTCATTTAATCCCTTTAGGGACGGTGGGATGTATTATATCCCGCCTAATTTTAATTAAGATTTGCACCAGAAACTTTTAATTAAGTTTTACTTTTATAACTTTGGTGAAAAAGAACTGAAAAATTGCTTTTCCTTATTTTGAAAATTTTTTTTCAAAATTTCTGCTGGGAATTCAACATTACAGAAACATAATTACTTCCACTTCAAAGGGTTAAGTTTTATGGAGGATCATAGTTATAAAGATAAATTTGGTCACCCTGTATATATTCTGAAAACAAAAAATTCAAATTAAACATATAAAAGTGTTATTATATTGCTTCGAACTTACTTTGCATCAGGTGTGTCAAAGTGCGGTCCGCCTGTTACCACTAATTTTTTTTAATAATCATTGCCTTATCTAATTATCGGATCTCTGCTATTCAAGGAGGTATCCGGCGGACCACAGTTTGATATCCCTGCGTTACATCATGTGAGTATTAACTCAGATCATGATAAAAAATTTGTGAAAAGTGCATTATTTCAAAACTTAGATGATATGTTTGTAACCACGATGTCCTTGATGACAATAGACCTAATGTTAATACACAAATTATTTTTCGAACACTAAACAATAGGCTGAACTGAATGAGTCCGTGTTAATAGTAGGAGAGCTGTTGAGCATTTTTGAGTAGGTATTTGAGGCACCCTGAAAATTTGTGCAACACTTCTTTTGTAATGGCTTAATACAAAATCGAATGTCTGGCTGAAGGATCGTGGCCCAAAAACTGTGCCAGACACGTGTCAAGTGCCATTTTTTGACTATCAAAAAAGGTATTTGAGGCACGCTGAGATTGAGACAGAATAATATTTATACTTAGAAAAAAATATTTTGAAAATGACAGACACTTTATTCGGCCCAAAAACTGTGCCAGACACGTGTCAAGTGCCATTTTTTGACTACCCAAGAAAGGTATTTGAGGCAGAATAATATTTATGCTTAGAAAAAAATATTTTGAAAATGACAGACACTTTAATCGGCACAAAAACTGTGCCAGACACGTGTCAAGGCCATTCAAGTGCCCAGCGTGCCTCAAATACCTTTTTGGGTAGTCAAAAAATGGCACTTGACACGTGTCTGGCACAGATTTTGGGCCGACTAAAGTGTCTGTCATTTTCAAAATATTTTTTTCTAAGTGTAAATATTATTCTGTCTCAATCTCAGCGTGCCTCAAATACCTTTTTTGGGTAGTCAAAAAATGGCACTTTGACACGTCTCTGGCACAGGTTTTGGGCCGACTAAAGTGTCTGTCATTTTCAAAATATTTTTTTCTAAGCATAAATATTATTCTGTCTCAATCTCAGCGTGCCTCAAATACCTTTTTTGGGTAGTCAAAAAATGGCACTTGACACGTGTCTGGCACAGTTTTTGGGCCACGATCCTTCAGCCAGACATTCGATTTTGTATTCAGGCATTACAAAAGAAGTGTTGCACAAATTTTCAGGGTGCCTCAAATACCTTCCCTAAAATGTTTACCAGCTCTTGGACTATAACTATTGTAAAATTAATGTTACACCTTATTCCATATCATTTTACTATTTTACAATCTTTGGCAGTCTTTATCTTGACCACAATACCTATGTGTGATTGTCAGGTCCAACTTTTATTCACAGTTATTGCAAGAAAAAATATTATTTTTTACAGGGTTGCGGCTTGCAGCTTATTGCTACGCATAAAGAGGATAACAGGCTTCATTTTCACACTGAATTGTTCACAGTGACGGATTTAAGCGGTCGCGATGGTCGCAATCGTGAGGGGCCCCGCATCCCATGGGCCGCCAAATCTTCTTTTGAGTTCAAAGGGAAATGTGACGTTTTGATAAAAGGATTTTCTTAGTCTTCTTTTTTTTTTATTTTTTCAGTTATTATTACATCATTTTCATGAAATAAATAGATTTTTTTCTATCATTTGCTACCAGAAATGATTTAACTTTCTCTTATCTTTTTTCTGTTATGAGACTAAGATCGGTCGTGGATGAATGGGGTGGGATTCAAAGGAAACATGATTCTGAGCCGAAAGGAACCCTGTTAGAGACATTTTAAGACGGTATAATTATACAGATTGAGGGGCTGATTTAATCGTGGGCCGCCGACCTAGGGCCCTAATTTTGGGGATCCTACACTTGGTATGCAGATTTCAAAAAGCTGATATTTTCAATGTTTTTTTTTTTTTTACTTTGTTACTGATTATATGTACTAATAAAAGAAAGTTTCGCTTTCTGTGCGTGTGTGTCTGTGTTCGATGGCTAGCAAAATCTACCGCGCGTAGATGTCTGAAAAATTGGGTAAGGATAGTAAAAGCCAGTTCCTGATGCACAAGAGGATCAGAATTTTAATTTTTTAAAGGCCCGGGTCCCCTGGGCCTTTCATTCAAAATTTTAATAATTTGCCTACTTTTTATCCGATTTTCTTAGTTTTTAGGGCCATTATTTCTCCATTTAGTTATTCCCCTTTGTACATTTCAGCTAAGATCCTAGTCCAATTTGCGCGGTACAGGGCGCCTTAAATTTTTTGTGCCTTAAATTGTTAATAAATTACCCCTTTTAATTCGCTCTTTGTTTTGGGGGAACTTTATCCATTTAGTTATTCCAAAGTTTCTATACATTCCAGTTAAGGCCCTGGCTTCCTAGCGCCCGGTCCCGAGCCCCTTGAACTGTTTGCGCGCCATGCATTTTTCACCCCCTAATTGTGTCAGCCTCTCAATGTACAACTTTAAAATTGAGTCGTGGATCCTCTCCCCGAGTGAACATTCTCATATTTATTGGGAACTAGGGCCCTTTTTAAAGCATTTCCCCATTTTTGCGTATTTCTTTAAAATTTATTCAAATGACTAATTCATACCCTAAGCGTAATTTCGACTAACTAAAGAAAGATCAGAGTACTAGAAACTTTTAACATGTTTTTATCTCCTGCCCTGCTTTCAACTGTCAATTGGCCCCTTTTCGGCCCTATTTTCGCATCCTTAAAAATGGTCTGATTCAGTAGCTTTTTTTCAGATTTTTGCAACCTCCAGATTTTTAGAGATCCAGAGAACAGATATTTAGAACCCCCATCTACCCCTCATATTTTTATTGGGAAACTGGGGCCCATTTTTTAAGAATTCCACGTATTTTTTACGCATTTCTTTTAAGATTTATCCTAATGATAGTACTGGATAAAGGAGAGTTCTACTGCAACAGGGGCAATGGGCAATTTGCAATCAGTGCGCGATCGATGATCATACTCATCTTTCTCTCAATCATAGCAATTATTAATATCATGCTGCTGCTCCGTTTAACACTTAGCTAGAATGGTGTATGCATATATCAAGAATTAAGGTGTCAAAGCGGTTTCGTTTAGAAACACTTGTTTATTTTTATCTCATTTTGTCGTTTTCTTTGAAATTTTCTTGAAAAGATGTGTTTACATGAATACGTTTTTATTAAATATACATGTTTTACACGTTATTTAAAATAAATGTTAAAAAATATACATGTCTTAGTAAGTATATATGTCAGTAAGCATACGTGTATTTCTCTCTCTATATATATATGTTTGTACGAATCTAAACATATGTGTGAGTGTTTAAAAATTTATGTATTAAGATAAAAATGTTTAAGTAAATGCACACATTCATGTCTACATATCTCTAAGTATATGAAAGTTAAATGTTTATATAGAGGTTCTTGCGTAAAATATATATGTATAAAAATTATTAGTTTTAAAAAATTACAAAAAGTTTTACAGAGGTAATAATAATAATAAAAAAAAGTTTTACAAAAGTTTTAACAAAAGTTTTTAAAAAAAATTTAGAAAAAAGAAAAAAATAATTTTAACAAATAATAAAAAAAAGTTTTACAGAAAAAAAAGTTTTACAAAAAAAAAAAAGTTTTAACGAAATTAAAAAAAAAATTTAAATATGTGTTTACAAATTTCTGAAAGATTAAAAAACTACACATTAAACAAAATTATTTGCAATGAGTAAAGCTAGTTATATATATTGCATAGATGTATGTGTATGTGTGTGTGGGAGTGGGTATGGGTTTTATGAGTTTGAATATGCGTGTTATGCATATCTAACAATGTTAGGAAGGTTTGTGTAGAAGTTATAAATAAGTACTTGTAGAAAAATTAAAATTCTTTTTATTAAAACAAAGCAATTTACAGAAAGTATATTTACAGAAACACATATTTACAAAAACATTTTCTTGATAATTCCACATTACATTAACAATTTTCATGAGAGATACAAACTTTATCAATTTTATAATATCCATAGCCAAAACTCGATATTTCATCATCTAGCAAGTAACGCTTATCATCAAAAGGAATTAAGCTAATTTTACTCTGTGTTAATATGTATATGTGATGGTTATCTTGAGCGATCCTTGTATGCTTCTCCGTGCTAGTTTTCACCTGTTGCAGACATTCTAAAGTATCTCGACGCTTGATTTTCAGTCGAACAGCATGTGTAGATACACCTTTCGCCCGCTTCTTTTCTTCACTCGAAGATTTCAGGGAGTACATTTTGGATTTTAGACCGACGAACACAAGGGCTAAATCTCCATTGAGCTCATCCGTGAACTTTCCAATCACCTTCTTATTGATATCCGAGTAGAGCGAATGATGCTTTCGATAGTCTGAGAAATCGAATAAGCTTGCATGATGTTCCATATCAACAAAAATATTTTTTATTTTAATATGATAGCACAGTGAGTCCGTGTCGGTGATTAATAGCTTTGCATGATCTTTATATGTTTTCTTTATAAAATTTTAGTGAAAATCATACATTAATAACTTGGATAGTTCTATATTGTGAATCCGACAAAAATCGGCCGATTCAACAAAATACCAGTTTTCATCCTTTCTACGGCATTCAGATCTTCATCATATGTTTTAAATGACTTAAATGTTGGTGAAGCTACAATTTCTTAGCTCTTTTTTCATTATTGAAAAGCACAATATTCCGCCTCTTTCTAAATTTTTCACAGTTTTTCCAAAAACCGAGTTGTACATTAATTAAAAAAACTCTTTTTCAGAAGTGGATTTTGCTTCCTTTCTTTTCTCTGTATTAAAATTAATATAGCTCTGAAGCCAGGGTGCCTGTTTAAATTGAGTAGATTTATGCACAGCTGTCAGTTTTAATCCAAGTTGCAAATAATATTTCAGATTTCGATAATGAGTGACATAATTCTGCTTATCTTGAAGGTTTGGGATAAGTTTGGGAGTGCCTTTAATTTTTTTATTTTCAAGCATCCTCTTTGCGATAGGTGACAATATCTCTTCATTCACAGACACACGTTCTGGAGCCAGCGGTTATTTGTTATGAAATTTGTGAAGCTTCTTAGGATATTTAAGATCCACCTCAAAAATATATCCCATTTCAGAATCATCAGGTATAGAAAGAATCCACTCTTCTGAAATATCACTTGTCGCACACCATTCAAATCATCCAAAGGGTAAAAATTGAGCCATAGGCCATCCATAAAGATTATTCGCATCCCAATCCATGATGAAGCTGGTGCTTCATCCTCCTTAAAATCCGGTGTATTAGGGGTGTTCGATCTGGCATGTCTATCACAAATCATACTAATTCCACCGCGTATTCCATTTTCGGTCATTAACAGCATGTCAATGTCGGTTAACAATTCTAAAGGCGTATTGCTCATTTTCAAAGATGCTTGGCACGCGAGCGAAGGTCCTGTATATAAATGACAAGGGTGTAAAGGATCGATATCATAAACTGTTACACAGTTCGCGAAAATTTTGGAAAAATCGGCTAGTAATAAAATATATGTTTTTGCATATAGATCATGATATTCCGCAGATTCTGAATATTAAAGGTTTTCCACACATTCAAGGCATGTTGGTAGTCTTCATCTTTAATATTTTCATCTGTGAGACTGTTATAAAATGCTGCAGGTGGGGGTAGTTCCTTTTCATCACATTTTTCAAAAGGTGTGAAGTAGTCGTAAGGGTATACCCCTTTTCTTGTAAGCATACGCAAATTAGTATTTTCAGGGAAATTTTATTCAAGTATGGTGAATTCCTCAGGATTAATGTTTCTAACAACCTTTTTTAAGGAGTGGGTCAAAAACTGGAATGAATCTAAAAAGATCATCTGTATAGGACTTGTTGGCTTTTTTAACTTAAAGGTTATATTATTTTCCATAGAGGAGGCCATCACATCAATTTCATGATCTTTAAATTTACCAATCTTACTCATTAGATGATTCCCATCATAGTTTTTCAAATTATGAAATATAACAGGAATTGTTTTATATTGCTTATAGTTTAGATTGCAGCTCGCATGGGCAGCTCTTCTGTATGCACCCGTCACGTGGTCATGGTCACGAACACGTTTTTCACATGATGTTTTACAAATAAAACAAAATTCCGCTTCTTGAAAAGCTTTTTCTTGTGCAGGTGAAAGCTTCATAGATTCGATATTTAATAACTTTCGTCCTAATACATCTTTTATCTTCAGCATCTGTTTTAAAAAATGGTCAGCACAGTCTTTGCTACGATAAGCATTTGCTTTCGACACACATCTCCCATTGTGGCCGACTTCAACATAAGCATAACCACATGGAAAATGATAAGTTGTTTTTTCAGTATAGGATGGTGTGGTAGGAGGTGCAGCTGGCGCAATAGGTACAAGAAGACTCTCAAAGTCAGCATACACAACATAGCGTATAGGGTGCTGCAGATGGATCCCTGAAAAAAGATAATATATTTTCGCCTTCTTCTGCTAAGTGTATTCTTTGTGTAGCATGTCGAGAACAATATTTGATATGCTTATCCAGTAGGTCTTGACTTGAAAACCGGTGTAAACAGCAATATCAGTAAAAAGCAAACTCCATTATGATGTCTCAGATTCCCTAAATGTCTTGAGAAGCTTCTAATTAAACAATAATGCTGCTTTTTACCATCACTAAATAATAATAAGCTTATGATATCGAGATTTTGTTTCTCTGATATATACAGTGGACAAACAGCTTCCTGTTTATATCCAAACACATTAATCCGTAAATTCTTGAGCTGTTTGATAATAGGTACCTTCTGAAGGGAAACAGGGCATTCAACATTACCAAGCTGGATATCACTCTTATAAGGGATATAATGAGAAACACGTTCAGGATTTTTTGAATAATTTAAGTTTAGCTTAAATGCCAAAAGCCACCACACTAAGCACTTGTTATCTTCGTTTTGAATATTCAACACTGCTTTTTTATCATACATTTTCTTAGGTAAAGCAATATATGAACTTTCAGCAAGAGAATGATATTTAGCAATCTTAAATTCTAAATGCTGAATGTTTCTAAGCCTCCACCCGGAACCTCTTTGCACAAATTCTTCAAAAGATTTTAATATTTTGGAGAATCCTTCTTCAATGTGTTGCGTAATAGTTTCTTCAGTATGTTCTCTAAAATATTGACATCAAAAATAGTATTGAATTTCTTCCAACTCCTCGTTATCAGTCGTACGTTCAAGTGCAATTTTTTCCACCATATACCATTTAATAGCACCGTTTGTCTGAACTTCATCTGTTAAACTTTCTTGAATTTCAGCTTGTAAGTGGGTATGAAACACAGTTAAATCACTTTCTTCACGTTCATCAGGATAAAGTATGATAGTTTTAAACACATTATCCCAGGTAAAAAAATCAGACACAAACCTTTAAAATTTTTGAGATGTTGCAGCCATTTTGAAGGTTTCAGCGGGTATCTTTAAGGAAAATGAAAACTAAAGGTTCTCTTAAGAGAAGTATACCGCTTTTTAAAAGATTTCATACAGGTTTATTTCTGTAAGTTATCACCTCCAAATTATCTTCAATGACTTAGAAAATTTTCGTGAAATCGCTTGAGATATTTTCAGGGAAAATGAAAACTGTTTCTCATGCAGGTAATATGAAGGTTTTACTTGAAAGTTTTATTATTGCACATTATGGTATCTAAGATTTTGATATGCCTGTGTTTCCTCATTAATAATTTTAATAAATTTCTAAATTAATATTTTAGATAATACACGGAAATCATTAAGTCCAATCATTAAGTCAATGACAAGTCTTCCATCCGTACAATAAAAAATTTTTAACTTCTGAAATTATTACAAGTAACCCCAGGTAAAAAAATCAGACACAAACCTTTAAAATTTTTGAGATGTTGCAGCCATTTTGAAGGTTTCAGCGGGTATCTTTAAGGAAAATGAAAACTAAAGGTTCTCTTAAGAGAAGTATACCGCTTTTTAAAAGATTTCATACAGGTTTATTTCTGTAAGTTATCACCTCCAAATTATCTTCAATGACTTAGAAAATTTTCGTGAAATCGCTTGAGATATTTTCAGGGAAAATGAAAACTGTTTCTCATGCAGGTAATATGAAGGTTTTACTTGAAAGTTTTATTATTGCACATTATGGTATCTAAGATTTTGATATGCCTGTGTTTCCTCATTAATAATTTTAATAAATTTCTAAATTAATATTTTAGATAATACACGGAAATCATTAAGTCCAATCATTAAGTCAATGACAAGTCTTCCATCCGTACAATAAAAAATTTTTAACTTCTGAAATTATTACAAGTAACACATTACCTCTAACACGCTCAAAAATTTTAATCTCAGAAAATTCCCCCTAAAAAGAAAAACAAATCACGAAGTTATTTCGAAACCCTTTTTGACCTTTAAATTTGTCACATTTTTTTCTAAAATTATAACCAGGAACAATATCACCTCAACTCTAACACGCTCAAAAATTTCAATCTCAGAATATCCCCCTCTATAAATAAAATAATAATCACGAAATTATTTCAAAGTCTCCTTTTTATCCTAAAATTTTTCATAAATTTCTCTTAAATTCCCACTAGTAAAAATATTCCCTCAAACTCTAACGCATACAAAAATTTCAATCAACAAAAATTGTCCCCTAAAAAAAAATCTCCAAATTATTTCAAAACCCCTTTCATTAATATTTAAAATGTATTCAAACACGCACAAAAATATATTTTAGTTAAATTTTAGTATCTAACGATTTACAATGAGGCACAATTTCCCCCACCCCCTTTCTGTAAATGTCTTATTTAGTTTTTCATTTTAAGTTTTCCTAAAAGAATAAATTTTACTGTGTTTTTCTAAATCTGTCAAAAAAAAAAAGAAATTTTAGTTAATTAAATTTCAAAATACAGAAGGGACAATGGCACTCACCCCTCCCACCATGCCGCTCTTTCATCCAAGCGCGACAGTCATAGTTCCTCTTTAAAACCGCCCCACCAGTGGCCGAGAGGTTCTGCTCTCAAAGCTAGTAGACGAGAGGTGCTGGTTTCGATTCCAATCACGCCCGTCGGCCTAATCGTTCGGAGTTTTCCGTGGTTTTCTTCGAACCTTGGATTTCCTTGCTTTCTCTTAGAAAGACGCCAGAGCACCCCTCCCCTCCCCTTTGGGCCCATATCCCAAGTGTAGGTAATTGACCGTCATAAAACACACCAACAACAGCTCTTTAAAAAAGAGGAACTAAGAATTTTGCACATACAATCTATATTACATCTACTATATTACACTATCTACATATATTTGCTAAAATAAAAGAGGCTCTTTTAATTTAGTTACTCGTTAATAATAAATTTTATATTGTTTTTGAAAACATAAAAAAATATGTCCAGTAAAACCTCCCTAAAGCGACCACGTTCCGTTCCAATAAAAATTGGTCGCTCTGAGAGGTGGTCTCTTAATGGAGGTTATGTTTAAATCTAGATTTTAATTGTTGAAAAAAGATAACAATGTTACTAACATTTATCTTTCACATTAAGAAAAAATATAAAAATTTAAGTATCAAAACAAAAGCTAATTACAGTAAAACCTCCTTAAAGCGACCACGTTCCGCTCCAATAAAAATTGGTCACTCCGAGAGGTGGTCTCTTAATGGAGGTTATGTTTAAATCTAGATTTTAATTGTTGAAAAAAGATAACAATGTTACTAACATTTATCTTTCACATTAAGAAAAAATATAAAAATTTAAGTATCAAAACATAAGTTAATTACTACAAAGTTAAAAAAATGAATACGGTTTTATCTTTTATAACTTATCCAACCAAGTCCTTTCGAAGTTCAGTAAATAAATGCTTTTTTTTTTGGGGGGGGGGGAGCAATAAATAATGAAGATTTCATTAATTTGTATCTATTATTATCTATTTCTTTGAGAGTTTCCTGACAGAATAGGGCAAGGGAGTTTACTGACCGTCATTCTTAATTTGTCATCAGAATTAAATTCATTGCCTAAAAAAGGCATAAAGGGGTTTAAACACTTAAAAGTTACCGGAATAATAATAATAAAAAAAATCTAAATTTAGTTTAGAAGTTTGATGAATAATGCGCTCTCCGGAATTATTTTTCTAATAAAACCCTCTTCAAGCGACCAGGAGAAAACGGAATTTGTTTCATTTTCTTCAAACAAATTGGTCGCTCATGGAGGGAGTTCAACGGGGATGGTCTCTGAATGGAGGTAAAATTAGTATTGAGCCTATAGGAATAAATTTCGTTCCATGAAAAAAATAGTCACGTTGTCATGTTGTTATTGTATTTTTTTCTTTTTGCAGGGAGTTTTTCAACAGTATAGTAGTCGAATTTTAACTAATTTTTAAGTTGATATATATATATATAGCGTAAGAGGGCTGTATTACACTTCTTTTTAATATTAATATTGATATTCGGCACTTTGTATTCACTACGCATTCGACAAGAATCATGTTCAATAAAAAATATCGCCACAATAATTTAGAAATGCTGTGGTATGGGGAAAATTTTTTATAAGAAATTTTCGTGTACAACTAAAGATAAATTTCACTATTTTTTTAAATAATAGCGAAAAATATATTCATATATTTCCATTATGTTTAAAAGTGAAAGACTGATTTTACTCCTAAATAATTAAACTTGTAAAAAGTTCAGTTTGGAGGTGGGAACGTTTTGTGAAGAATCTTGTTTGCAGGTGAAAAGTTTGATGAAGGTTCCTTGTTTTGAGGTGATAAAATTTTGTGAAGGGTCCTTTAAAGGACCCAACTTAATAGATCCATGTATTGGAATACAAATTTTACTAGTAAGTACCTGATTTAGTTTCCTTTATAAATTGAGCAGCTATAATCTTTTTAGGAACATAACTGCTTGATTAATAATGCACAGTGAAGGTGTAATGTCTCTTGCAAATCATTTAGCAGGGCTCAATATCTTTGGCTGCAATATTCGACTCATAAAAATAATTGGTACTTTTCGGTTAGCTGTTTGCCAGTGTTATATATACATACATATATTGCATATATAAATGCATATACGTGTACATATATATACACATATATATGTATATATAACACTGGCGCCCAGCTAACCGAAAAGTACCAAATAATTAAAAGAATTTTTATATATTGTAGATTAATTTATTATGTAGAATATGAAATATGGAAAAAATAAGGTACTTTTCGATTAGCCGGGCGCTAGTGTTATATATTACAATATATATGTATATATAACACTGGTGCCCGGCTAACCAAAAAGTACCAAAAATAATTTTACATGTGTATAATTATTTTAAATAAAGTAATTTTTTCATGAAAAAACAGACAAATTTAAAGCAATATTTTTTTCAGATGAGTGCAGGAGAATTTTTGCAATTTTTTCCCGCAACCAACTGATGAATTTTGCAATATTTTATTTCTACCAATTTGCATTTAAATGTTGCATTTTTTCTTGCACCCAATTGGTAAACTTGTGAGGTTTTTCTTTTTCTTATTTTTTTTTTTTTTTTTCATGTGATCGCTGGGTGAATTAAGCAATTTTTTTCCTGCTACAACTGAAGAACAATGCGATTTTTTCATCATAACTGACTGGTGAATTTATATAATTATGCATTCTTTTTTGTTTACATTGATGTTCAATAATTATTATTCAACGATAATATTCAATTGTCACTTAATGTGATTAGCGATTTTTCGCTAATTTTCTGCATTCCATTTTTTTCTGCAACCGAATGAAGAATCTCATGATTTTTTTCTCACGATTGATTGTCCGCTACATTTCATTATTTTTTCCATAGCAGATTGACAAATTTCACAATATTTTAAAGCAACACACTGAAGAATTTCTCTTTTTTTTTTTTTTTTTTTTTCCCCCAATGACCCAATAGCAGAAAATTCTCCAAGTGTCTGCGACAGATCTTTCAGGGACTGAAAATAATCTGCAGGTAAAATGTTACAAATGAACCTTTAATTAATTAATCATTTACTTTTAATGTTTTTAAGCATTTTACTCATTTTTATTAATAATAAACTTAAGTTTTAGTAATAAATAATAAAGAACTAAACATAATATAAAGTTGGAAAAAGATCCAATGGAAAAAAAAAATCTGCAAAAGGGAAAAGAAAATCTGCGGCGCACGTCACCCGTCAGGAACTTTCTGCTACCGGGCCCAATGATTACTGGTGAATTTCTCAGATTTTTTTTTTTTTCCCCCAGATGACTGAATGAAGAATTTTGCAATTTTTCCTTGTAATCAATTGACGAATTTTGGGGTATTTTACTTGTACTGATTGGCAAATATTGCATTTTTTCTTGCGAGCAACTAGCGGAACTGAATATATATATACATAACAGTCGGTTTATGAATTTTGCCGATACCCCCCCCCCCTCCCTTACCTAAGCTGATCAACAGATCTCGTTTTTTCTGATAAAAAGTTGATAAATTTCCATATTTTCCCCCCACAACTTACTAACAAAACATTTTTTTTTTCATGCGATCAATGGATGAATTAAATAATTTTTTCCCCCCATGACAATCAAAGAACTGTGTGATTTTTTTTAACCCTTTACTGACTGATAAATTTCTTGGGGTTTTTTCTTTTTCATATGACCAGTTGATAAGTTTATGATGCTTCCCCCTGACCTAATGATGAAACTTAATGTTTAAAAATTAGCAAAATTCTTCATTTGATTACGGGAGAAAGAAATTGTGACATTCGTCTGTTGCTTGAGAGGACAATTGACAAATTTCAATCAGTCGTGGGAAAATATAAAAAAAATCTGTTGAGAAATGGGAACATTAAACAAGCCAGTTCCAAATATTGTTTTTTTTTTTTTTTTTTTTTCCGTTTCTTTACAAGGTACAAGTGTGTCCTTTATTAAAAAAATCTGTGCCTGATGGGCACTGACCCGTTTTTTCTACAGTAAACTTCTAGAAAAAAGGGCACTCGTATGCAGCGATGTAAACGTAAAAAAAAAAAAAAAACAGAGGGTATATTCAGAGTTTCTCCCATGTTTAAAAAAGGGCAGGGTGCTTCTTGTAGGAAAAGGGCCCTTTTGGATTCCGAAAGGCATGTTTTGGATTTTTAAGGACACTTTTTTTAATTTTTAAAGGCAGGCATCCTTTTTATTTTTAAAATTACTTTTAATATTTAATAGACAGGACGCTATTTTAAAGACAGCAATGAGGCAATTTTTACTATGCAAGTAAATTTTTTAATAAAGAAAGGAGTAAAGGCACTTTTTTCAGCTGGGGGCAACAAGGGTGCTAATGTTTTCCATCAGGGGTAAGAGGGCTGCTGTTTTGTAAACCTAAGGGCAGGCAGGGTGCAGCACCCTCCTGACACTGTCTACGGGAAACTCTGGTATACCTTAGAGTGTATATACAATAGCTTTTTTGAGAAACGGAAGTTAGCAGTGTTACTGAAAAAGAACCAGAAGGTATACGACATTTACATCTGTATACCCTCCACTTCTGACAGCAAATTTTTTCTCTCTTTTTTGAGAACGATAATATTTTTTTCTGCTACCGATCGACGAATTTCGCATTCTACTCGTGACAGATCAGTGAAAATTGTGATATTTTTTCACAGTCGAATGATAAACTGTGTCTTTTTTTCAACTGATTGGCCAAATCTCGAGGGGTTTTTTAGCATGGCTGATCGACGAATTTCCATTTTTTCTCTGATCTACTGACGAATTTCGCTTTTTTTTTTACCGGTGACTGATTTTTAAATTTTGCTATATTTCTCTTGAACCAGTAAGTATATCTTGAGGCCGATTGGAGAGAGTTTTTTTCTGCTACTGATGTACGAATTTTGCAGTTTCTTCCGTCGATCTACTGACGAATTCCGCGATTTTTTTTTAGCCACGACCGATTTGCAATTTTCTGGATTTTTTCTTTTAACATAGGTGAATTTTGAGACTTTTTCTTGCGACCGATTAGAGAAGATCGTGGGTTTTTTCTGGCGGTGCACTGACGAAGTTTTTTACCTGCAACTGATTAGCAAAAATCATGGATTTTTTCTCGCAACTGTTCGTCGAATTTTGTATGTTTTTCCACAACAGGCTGAAGAATTTCATGGTTTGTTCTCCATGACTGATGAACTGTACGAGTTTTTCTCGTGACCCATTGATGAATTTCGCAATCTTTTTAATAAAGATGAAAATAAGGAATTTTGCTTAGTAGCCACTGGCCGGTAGGTTGACTTTATTTAGTAGCCAGTTACTAGCGAGTGAGAATAATTTCTTTAGTAGCCAGTAAGTACATTTATGTCAGTGAATATTTAATTTATGGGTATATTTTAGGTATGTTTATCTACTGAGTAGCAGGTATGATTCAAAATTGAAAAAAATAGGTTTAAAAAATCTGAAATTCGCAGCAAATTTTCTGAAATGTAAAGGGAGTGTTGGTAGGGGATCCCTCCTGGTACTAATTATGCATTTTTTCCAGATACTTTAACGAAATTCACGTTTTTTCCGGATCTATTGGCAATGTTTTTGTTTCTTTGGCGTTCCTTTGACAAAATGTGCGTTTTTTTCATGATCTTTTGACAAAATTCACATTCGTTTTCGCAATTCTTTGGCAAAATTCTCGGGGTTTTTTTTTTTTTGAAATTCTCATTTCCCCCCCACCCCCGCGATCCTTTAACTAAATTTGTGTTTTTTGACAAATTTTGTGTTTTTGCCATGATCCATTGACGATATTTGTGTTTTTTCTTTGCTATATTGATGATATTTGTGTATTTTCGCGATTCTTTGACGAAATTTTGGATTTTCAGAGATCGTTTGATGAAATGTGTGGGTTTTTTGCGATTCTTTGACGAAATTGGTTTTTTTTTTTTTTTTTTTCTGCGATGTATTGACGATATTTGTGTTTTTTTCCGCAATCCACTGACCATATTTGCCTTTATTCCAGAATCCTTTGACGAAATTTCGGATTCTTTGCGATCCTTTGATGAAATTCGGGTTTTTCCACGATCCTTTGACGAAATGTGCAGTTTTTATTGTAATTTTTTGACAAAATTCTCGCTTTTTTGCGATTCTTTGATACAATTCGCTTTTTTGGTGATCCTTTCATGAAATTTACATTTTTTTTTCGTAATCCTCTGACGAAATGTGTGTTTTTTCGCGATCTTTTGACAAAATTCACATTTTTTTCTTTCCCAATTCTTTTACGAAATTCCTTTTGGAAAATCTTGCGTTTGGCTGGTACTTTCCATATTTTTAATCGTCAGTTTTTCACATTTACTCGTTGAGTGGCGACTGGCGATTGCTTATTTTCATCTTTACTTTTTAAATGAACGATTAAAGAATTTGGTGATTTTTTTTCTAACCAATGAGTGACAAATTTTGCGATTTTTCCTACATTGAATGGTGAATTTTCTTGAAAATGAAAATTTGAAATGTTCTGCAGTGAAATCCGTTGTTCTGCGATGTACGTTGCATTTATAAGCATATTCTGCTTTGGGGGATTTCATTATCTCTTACTTTTCGGACTTTTTTTTAAATTGCAGCATTTTCATCGGAGGTTTCCGATAAATATATATTATTTGTAATATATAAAAATTTCAAAGGGGGGGGGGGCACAATACTAAAGCCCAAAGTGCGGCACTTTTCTAACTTTTACCAACACCTGTCCCTATCATGTAATATACAGTTGGAATGGCCTGTGACCACTTATTCATGTTATACACATCCGATATCCATGCTGCCACTTTGCTCCCCCCAGGGAGGGGCACTTTTCTAAATTTTGCCGGCACCACTCATGTGACATATCGTTCAAAAGGTCTGTGACCACTTATTCATGTTATGCCCCTCCCCCCCCACTTTGCCCCACCAGGGGGGGGGGCACTTTTCAAAATTTTGCTGACACCCCTCATGTCACATATTGTTGGAAAGGCCTATGACCACTTATTCATGTTATGCACCTCTATTGTCCCTCCCCCCACTTTGCCCCCCCCTCGAGGGCATTTTTCTAAATTTTGCCGACACCCATCATGTGACATATCGTTCAAAAGGTCTGGGACCCCTTATTCATGTTATGCACCTCTAATGCTCCTCCCCCCCACTTTGCCCCCCCGGGGGGCACTTTTCTAAATTTTACTGACATCCCTGATGTGACATATCGTTCAAAAGGCCTATGACCACTAATTCATGTTATGCACCTCTAATGACCCTCCACCCACTTTGCCCCCCCCCGGGGGGGGCACTTTTCTAAATTTTGCTGACACCCCTCATGTCATATATTGTTGGAAAGACCTGTGACCACTTACTCATGTTATGCACCTCTAATGTCACTCCCCCCACTTTGCCCCATGGGGGGGAGCACTTTTCTAAATTTTGCTGACACCCCTCATGTGACATATCGTTGGAAAGGTCTGTGACCACTTATTCATGCTATGCATCTCTAATGCCCCTCTTTCCACTTTGCCCCCCCCCCGGGGGGGGCACTTTTCTAAATTTTGCCGGCACCTCTCATGTGACATATCGTTCAAAAGGTCTGTGACCACTTATTCATGTTATGCCCCTCTGCCCCACTTTGCCCCACCGGGGGGGGGCACTTTTCTAAATTTTACTGACATCCCTGATGTGACGTATCGTTCAAAAGGCCTATGACCACTTATTCATGTTATTCACCTCTAATGACCCTCCACCCACTTTGCCCCCCCCCCCCGGGGGGGTCACTTTTCTAAATTTTGCTGACACCCCTCATGTCACATATTGTTGGAAGGACCTGTGACCACTTATTCATGTTATGCACCTCTATTGCCCCTCCCCCCACTTTGCCCCCCTCGGGGGCATTTTTCTAAATTTTGCCAACACCCGTCATGTGACATATCGTTCAAAAAGCCTTTGACCACTTATTCATATTATGCACCTCTAATGCCCCTGCCCCCTACTTTGCCCCCCGGGGGGCACTTTTCTAAATTTTGCTGACACATCATGTGACATATCGTTCGAAAGTCCTGTTACCACTTATTCATGTTACGCACCTCCGGTGCTTTCCTCCCTTAGTTTTTTTTATTAAAATGTATATATGTTTTATTAATATGTTTAGTTTATTAATATGTATCAAATCAATGTCGAACTGGATATGTAATCATTATTATGTATTGATCTGATGCGAATTTGCACAGAAGGCTGTCCGCATGCAGGTGCAACGATATAATGTAAAGAGAAGATACAGCTTTTATACCTAAAGGAAAACTGCAGATATTTCTGCCAAAATCGGTGAAGGGAAATAACAGGTTTTTTACCTGAAGGAAAACAGCAGGTATTTGGAACTCGGAAGGTTAAGGGAAAATACATGTTTTTTACCTAAAGGTAAGCTGAAGGTAATTTTAGTTCCAAATACCTTCAGTTTCCCTGAAGATTTTTTTTTAAGGTTTCTTGCTGATTTTTTACCTGGGATGTACATCTGATTGATTCGATTTCAGTTTTTTAGACTGTATATTAATGAAATCCTTTTCCGTTTCACACTCACAAGAGGTACACGACAGTGTTGGGTGCGTATATGTTGTTTCAGCTCCTAATTTCTTCCAAACATTTTATCACATTCATGGCTAGAGAATTTCGAACTTTCATGTGATCTTATATGTTGTATAAAATTGTCCTTTCGTGTAAAAACTTGATCACATTTGTTGCACTTGAATGTAGATCTTTCATTATGAATCTCAGAGTGTCTTTTCAACTTGGATCTGCGGATAAAAGACTTCTGGCATACTTCACATATGAAAACCTTTTCACCGGAATGTATCTTCAAATGCTGATTCAGGTTAGATATATTTGAAAATGTCTTATTACAACTAAGACAAGTAAAATTCTTCTTCACAGGCGCAGAATTTTCCAAAGGCATGGCTTCATCCAAAGACATAACAGCATCTATAATAGATTAATAAGAAAAAGAATTATCTCTTAAAAGAAAACAACAATCTTCATGAATAAATTACTGGAAAAAGCAGAGATCAATTAAACACTCGTCTTATCGCTACCAAAATTAATCATCAAATGATGAAAGTCAGATTTTCCGCTTCCTATTTATACCCTGAACCTCCCCCGCTCCGCCAATCTCAATCTGGCGACAAAATATTTTACTTAGTGAGAAAACAAAAGATCAAAAACGCCAAATCACGACAAAATATTTCATTCGACGAGTAAACGAAAGAATAAAATCACCAAATTACAAAAGTATTTTTCTCCTACTAATAACACTCTAAGAGATCATTAAACCCGAAGACTTACACTTTATTCTTCATATAATTAAATTTCACTTTCAAATGCTTATATACAATTAACATTATTATATACTTATTGGCATTATAATATTGTACAATATTGTACAGTATTGTATAATACTGTACAATTATTATAACAATTGATATTATTACACAATTGATATTATTAAAAAGTATAATACTAGTGATGATTTTTATAGCTGATTTTAGAAATTAACGATTAAAAAATACTATATTCATACAGAAATATCTTTACTTTAGATCTGTTATTCAAAACTTGCATGCATAGAGTCATGATTTTCTTGTATATCAATAACAAATGTTTTATACATTGAAGTATATACGAAGTACCTCGAATTACTTCTAATTCGAGAGAAAATTCATAAAAACTGTATACATACAAGTATACTAAATAAAAAGATATAAAAACACAACTGGCTAATAATATAATATCGACTAGCCATTCAAATTTTAAAAATACATATGATTATTTTATTAGCTTAATAAATTTTATGTGTTATTTTATCAAAATAAATCAATATACAGTTTCATAAAAATATTAATGTTCGACATATAATACTAATTTTGAATATATATATATATATAATTACTCTAAACTGAATAATTCTAAATTCAGAAAAATATAATTACTGCTTTTTTTTTTTTTTTTTTTTTTTTTTTTTTTTTAGTTTAACGATAAACAGTAATTTTAAATTATATACTTAAACTATTCAGACACGAAAATTAAATAAATGAAATTATCTTATTGGAGTAATTTGAATCTTAATACTATTTTATAACAACATAAAAATATTAACGAAACTTTCTAAAAATTTTATGCACACAGAAAAATATATTAAATAATATAAAATTCAACTAACAGATCATCTGCATTTAAAAAAATACATATTATAATTTCAACATATCAGTAAATTATGTGTGTTATATTACGATCCTACATTAAATTTAATGATAAATAATAATTTTAAATTATATACATGAACTTTAAAACTTTGAAAATTAAATTTTTAATACATTTTTACAAAATATAACTTAATTTCTACTTTAAAAATATTATAAACATATGTCATATCATTGAATTTCCAATTATTATAACCAATCATATTTTATTACTTATATTAGTTACTATACTAGTTAATATACTACTATTTTTCTTTTAACACGTTCCCGACGGCGCTGTGGGTCACACTCGACTTTCTCAGAGCTGCCAAGACCCCGGCTTTTTGGATACCAGTATTTTAATACACAAAATGTTGTTTTATTTAATTAGAACAATTGGACGATTTAAAGGAACAGCATATTTTCTAAAATAACAGTGGTTTGCAAAGAGCCGGAGACTTGACAACTCATAGACAGTTGGGTGTGACCCACCGCGCCGGCGTGAACGTGTTAAATAACTTAAAGCAGATATTTTCATATATAAAGTTTACTTGTAAAAAGTTCTTGTTTATCAATATGTAAGTTTCTGCATTAAGTAATATGTAATTTTTTTAATTTAACATTTTAGTGCCTTTAATCTTTGAAATAATAAAGTATTCCACCAGCCGGGTACTTGATATTTGGCCGAATAGTTACTACTCGGCTGGCCAAATATTCGGTATATGGTTCGCCTATGTGACCCAACGCGCCAGCGTGAACGTGTTAAGGTAGATATGCATTCTTAGTATCGCACAATAGTGAAGATATCAGCCAAAGTGATTACACACATAGTTTAATTACATGACTCATAAATCGATTTTATTTATTGTTGAAGTGTTAATGTCAGTATTAAACAGAAACAAATACAAAGTTGTTTACCCTGTTCTTAGTATACAAAAAAGTTAATTTTCCTAAATCGGTCACCATATAATATACAATGTTACAAAAAAGTTCTTAAAATTTATTTAAAAACATAAAAACAATAAATTAGAGATCAGTTTTCAAAGAAATTATATAGTATATATGTATATATATATATATATTTCATTTCCTTTTCAACAGCGAAATCATTAAAATTCTACGTTGTTTAGAAGTGCTTTTATAAAATACACACAATTATTACCTATAAACTTATATACAATTTTTTAATTCCATATCTAGTAATCATACTAAAACGATGTATCTAATTATTAATAAATCCTATTATTAAATTCCTTCCTCAAAGAATGAATAAAAACCGCCTTCAAATTTATCCGAAAACCCTCTATCCCCATATATTAATACTATTAAATCCTATTATTAAATTCCTTCCTCAAAGAATGAATAAAAACCGACTTCAAATTTATCCGAAAACCCTCTATCCTCATATATTAATACTATCAACGTACAAAATAACTTATCTAAAATCATGTCAAAGAAATTATATATCTATATATATATAATTTCCTTTTCAACAGCGAAATCATTAAAATTCTACGTCGTTTAGAAATGCTTTTATAAAATATACACAATTATTACCTATACACTTACATACAATTTTTTAATTCCATATCTAGTAATCATACTAAAACGATGTATCTTATTATTATTAAATCATATTATTAAATTCCTTCCTCCAAAGAATGAATAAAAACCACCTTCAAGTTTATCCGAAAACCCTCTATCCCCATTTATTAATGCAATCAACGTACAAAATAACTTATCTAAAATCATGTCCCATGTCACAATTTAAAAACAAACTCCAAGTAAGCACGGTTACTCAAAGAATATGCCTCAAGATTTATAAACTTTTAAATCCTAGTTCGATTTCAATCGTAGACTGAAGAAAGATAAAAATATTTATTTTTAAAGCGATAGTTGATTAAAATAACGATAGATAGAGCCACCAAAAAAGAAAAAAATAACATTTAAAACTAGCATAACAAAATAAGTGTGTGAGAGCGACTAACCACTAGTAGTACAAAAGAGAGAGTTCGATTCGTCCAACACATTATATTATCTCTAATCTTATCTCTCCTACATTTCTTATACTATAGCATAATCCTATGGATGCTTTTATGGATGCTGTTATGTCTTTGGATGAAGCCATGCCTTTTGAAAATTCTGCGCCTGTGAAGAAGAATTTTACTTGTCTTAGTTGTAATAAGACATTTTCAACTATTTCTAACCTGAATCAGCATTTGAAGATACATTCCGGTGAAAAGGTTTTCATATGTGAAGTATGCCAGAAGTCTTTTATCCGCAGATCCAAGTTGAAAAGACTCTCCGAGATTCATAATGAAAGATCTACACTCAAGTGCAACAAATGTGATCAAGTTTTTACACGAAAGGACAATTTGATACATCATATAAGATCACATGAAAGTTAGAAATTCTCTAGCCGTGAATGTGATGAAATGTTTGGACGAAATTATGAGCTGAAACAACATATACGCACCCAACACTCTCGTGTACCTCTTGTGAGTGTGAAACGAAAAAGGATTTCATCTAATGTAAAGTCTAAAAAACTGAAGTCGAATCAATCAGATGTACATAATGTGTTTAAAACTATCATGCTTTATCCTGATGAACGTGAAGAAAGTGATTTAACTGTGTTTCATACCCACTTACAAGTTGAAATTCAAGAACATTTAATTGATGAAGTTCAGACTAAAGGTGCTGTTAAATGGTATATGGTGGAAAAAATAGCACTTGAACGTATGACTGATAACGAGGAGTTGGATGAAATTCAATACTATTTTCGATGTCAATATTTTACAGAACATACTGAAGAAACTATTACGCAACACATTGAAGAAGGAATCTCCAAAATATTAAAATCTTTTGAAGCATTTGTGCAAAGAGGTTCCGGGTGGAAGCTTAGAAACATTCAGTATATAGAATTTAAGATTGCTAAATATCATCCTCTTGCTGCAAGTTCATATATTGCTTTACCTATGAAAATGTATGATAAAAAAGCAGTGTTGAATATTCAAAACGAAGATAACAAGTGCTTAGTGTGGTGGCTTTTGGCATTTAAACTAAACGTACATTATTCAAAAAATCCTGAACGTGTTTCTCATTATACCCCTTATGAGTGTGATATTAAGCTTGGTAATGTTGAATGCTCTGTTTCCCTTCAGAAGGTACCTGTTATTGAACAGCTCAACAATTTACGGATTAATGTGTTTGGATATGAAGAGGATGAAGTTTGTCCACTGTAAATATCAGAGAAACAAAATCTCGATTTCATCAACTTATTATTAGTTAGTGATGGCGAAAAGCAAAATTATTGTTTAATTAGAAGCTTCTCAAGACTTTTAGGGAATCTGACACATCATAATGGATTTTGCTTTTTACTGCTATCGATGTTTACACCGGTTTTCATGCCCAGACCTATTGGATAAGCATATCAAATATTATTCTCGACATGCTACACAACGGAATCACTTACCAAAAGAAGGCGAAAATATATTATATTTTTCAAGGATCCACCTGCGGCAACCTATACTATATGTTGTGGTGTACGCTGACTTTGAGAGTCTTCTTATACCTATTGCGCGGCTGCACCCCCTACCGCACCATCCTATACTGAAAAAACAACTTATTATTTTCCATCTGGGTATGCTTATGTTGTTGTCGGACACAATGGGAGATGTGTGTGGAAAGCAAAAGCTTATCGTGGCAAAGACTGTGTTGACCATTTTTTAAAACAGATGCGGACGATAAAAGAGGTATTAGGACGAAAGTTATTAAATATCGAACGTATGAATCTTTCACCTGCACAAGAAAAAGCTTTTCAAGAAGCGGAATTTTGTTTTATTTGTAAGCAACCATTATGTGAAAAACGTGTTCGTGACCATGACCACTTAACGGGTGCATACAGAGGAGCTGCCCATGCGAGCTGCAATCTAAACTATAAGCAATCTAAAACAATTCCTGTTATATTTCATAATTTGAAAAACTATGATGGGCATCATCTAATGAGAAAGATTGGTAAATTTAAAGATCATGAAACTGATGTGATTGCCTCCTCTATGGAAAATTATATTACCTTTAAGTTAAGAAAGCCAACAAGTCCTATACAGATGATCTTTTTAGATTCAATACAGTTTTTGACCCACTCCTTAGAAAAGCTTGTTAGAAATCTTAATCCTGAGCAATTCACCATACTTGAATAAAATTTCCCTGAAAATACTAATTTGCGTATGCTTACAAGAAAAGGGTTATACCCTTACGACTACTTCACCTCTTTTGAAAAATGTGATGAAAAGGAACTACCACCACCTGCAGCATTTTATAACAGTCTCACAGATGAAAATATTAAAGATGAAGACTACCAACATGCCATGAATGTGTGGAAAACGTTTAATATTCAGAATCTGCGGAATATCATGATCGATATGCAAAAACATATATTTTATTACTAGCCGATTTTTCCAAAATTTTCGCGAACTGTGTAACAGTATTATGATATCGATCTTTTTCACCCTTGTCATTTATATACAGGACCTTCGCTCGCGTGCCAAGCATCTTTGAAAATGAGCAATACGCCTTTAGAATTGTTAACCGACATTGACATGCTGTTAATGACCGAAAATGGAATACGTGGTGGAATTAGTATGATTTGTCATAGACATGCCAGAGCGAACACCCCTAATACACCGGATTTTAAGGAGAATGAAGCACCCAGCTTCATCATGGATTGGGATGCGAATAATCTTTATGGATGGGCTATGTCTAAATTTTTACCCTTTGGAGGATTTGAATGGTGTGCGACAAGTCATATTGCAGAAGAGTGTATTCTTTCTATACCTGATGATTCTGAAATTGGAATTTTTTTGAGGTGGATCTTAAATATCCTAAGAAGCTTCACAAATTTCATAACGAATATCCGCTGGCTCCAGAACGTTTGACTGTGAATGAAGAGATTTTGTCACCTACCGCATAGAGGATGCCTGAAAATAAAAATTTTAAATGGACTCACCAACGTATCCCAAATCTTCAAGATAAGCAGAATTATGTCACGCATTATCGAAATCTGAAATATTATTTGCAACTTGGATTAAAACTGATAGCTGTGCATAAAGCTATTCAATTTAAACAGGCACCCTGGCTTCAGAGCTATATTAATTTTCATACAGAGAAAAGAAAGGAAGCAAAATCCACTACTGAAAAAGAGTTTTTTTTAAATTAATGAACAACTCGGTTTTAGGAAAAACTATGAAAAATTTAAGAAAGAGGCAGAATATTGTGCTTTGCAATACTGAAAAAAGAGCTAAGAAATTGGTAGCCTCACCCATATTTAAGTAATTTAAAATGATGAATATCTGAGTGCCGTAGAAAGGATGAAATCTAGTATTTTGTTGAATCGGCCGATTTTTGTCGGATTCACAATCTTAGAACTATCCAAGTTATTAATGTATGATTTTCACTAAAATTTTATAAAGAAAATATATAAAGATCATGCAAAGCTATTATTCACCGATATGGACTCACTGTGCTATCATATTAAAACAAAAAAATATTTTTGATGATATGGAACATCATGCAAGCCTATTCGATTTCTCAGACTATCCAAAGCATCATTCGCTCTACTCGGATATCAATAAGAAGGTGATTGGCAAATTCAAGGATGAGCTCAATGGAGATATAGCCCTTGAGTTCGTCGGTCTAAAATCCAAAATGTACTCCCTGAAATCTTCGAGTGAAGAAAAGAAGCTGGCGAAGGGTGCACCTACACATGTTGTTCGACTGAAAATCAAGCATCAAGATTATTTAGAATGTCTGCAACAGGTAAAAACTAGCTCGGAGAAGCAGACAAGGATCGTTCAAGATAACCATGACCTATATACATTAACACAGAATAAAATTAGCTTAAATCCTTTTGATGATAAGCGTTACTTGCTAGATGATGGAATATCGAGTTTTTCCTATGAACATTATAAAATATATAAAGGTTGTATCACTGATGAAAATTGTTAATATAATGTAGAATTATCAAGAAAATGTTTTTGTAAATATGTCTTTCTGTAAATATACTTTCTGTAAATTGCTTTGTTTTAATAAAAAAATTGTTAATTTTTCTATGAGTGCTTATTTATATCTTCTAGACAAACCTTCCTAACATTGTTAGATATGCATAACACGCATATTCAAACTCATAAACCCCATACCCATCCACCCCCACATACATACACACATACATCTATGCAATATATAACTAGCTTTACTCATTGCAAATAATTTTGTTTAATGTGTAGTTTTTTGTCTTTCAGAATTTTTTAAAAACATATTTAAAACTTTTCTTTTAAATTTTGTAAAACTTTTTTTTTGTAAAATTTTTTTTATTATTTGTTAAAAGTATTTTTTTCTTTTTTGTAAAACTTTTTTTTTTTTTTTTACTTTTTAATTTCTTAAAACTTTTTTTGTAAAACTTTTTTTTAAACTCTTGTTAAACCTTTTGTAAAACATTTTTTTATTATTATTCTTACCTCTGTAAAACTTTTTGTAATTTTTTTAAACTAATAAGCTTTATACATATATATTTTACACAAGAAGCTATATCTAAACATTTAACTTTTATATACTTAGAGATATGTAGACATGAATGTGTGCATTTACTTAAAGATTTTTATCTTAATACATAAATTTTTAAACACACACACATATGTTTAGATTCGTACAAACATATATATATATAGAGAGAGAGTCACGTATGCTTACTGACATATATACTTACTAAGACATGTATATTTTTTAACACTTATTTTAAATAACGTGTAAAACATGTATATTTAATAAAAACGTATTCGTGTAAACACATCTTTTCAAGAAAATTTCAAAGAAAACGACAAAATGAGATAAAAGTAAACAAGTGTTTCTAAACGAAACCGCTTTGACACCCTAATTCTTGATATATGCATACACCATTCTAGCTAAGTGTTAAACGGAGCAACAGCATGATATTAATAATTGCTATGATTGAGAGAATGATGAGTATGATCATCGATCGCGCACTGATTGCAAATTGCCCATTGCCCCTGTTGCAGTAGAACTCTGCATTATCTACTACTAATGATTAATAATTCTAATTTCGATTAATTGAAGATCAAAAGAGCTAAGTACTAGGACTTTTAAACATGTTTTCTTGTTAGGGCCCTGCTCTCAACTATCATTTGACACCTTTTGATCCTCGTATTTTAGCTCCCTTAAAAAGTATCCGATTCACTAGCTTTTCTTGTAACAACTTGTTAAGTTCTTCAGCTAATACATGAAGGTAAAAAAAAAAAATCTCAGACTTCAGGTCGAATCAATTGTAAATATTATTCGCCTTCTTTGGGCCCTTGGTGCAGCTTTTTGTAAAAGATCTGATTCTCTTGCAATTTTCTTTAACATAGTTCTAGAATCCTCCGGTTACTTTATAAACTACTAAAAAAATTCCTAATACCCTTGCTTCATTACTTTATTACTTCTGCTACAACCTTTTTCCAATATTAATTTTATTTTTCCGCATCAACTTACGTTTACTCGCTGCAATCATAAATTAAAAATAACGCTACTGTTAAATGTAAGTGGTTAACTTTAGAGAAAGGGGGGGGGGGGTTCATCCATAAACAATTTTAACCGTGGTTTAAATCATGTTTTTTTTCCTACTTTTTTTTTCTAAAAAAACAATTGTAATCATCATTTGTTCTACCAATTTTATTTTCAGACATTAAAAACACACTAAGATTTCATAGTTTATCATACAGCCAAAAAATAGCGTACATGTCATAAGTTTTAAAACACATATATACTTTAACACAAATATTCAAGATAGTTTAAAAATATTTTCACCTCCTTTTTCACCGAGGCATCTTCAGTTATTGGTGTTTTTCGTCTCACTCTCTCGCTAATCCTTGCTTTCCAGATTTTCCCTGTTATTTTTCCCTATTTTCAAAATGTGTCGCCATCTATTGTCTATAACTGCGTGTAGTTGATCATTGCAGGTTTCTGATTTTGATGAGATTATTTCAATGGCTTCTCTTATTAATGCGTAATTTAAACTATTGTATTTTGCTAATTTCTCGACGTTTTTAAAATCTATTGTGATGGGGGATTTTCTATTGAGTCGTGCTATGGCCGTAGATGATTTATTAAGTCGTATATCCCGTTGGTGTTCTTTAATCCTGTCTTGTAGCTTTCTTTTTGTCATTCCTATATATGACATATCTTTTCCTTCATTGTTTTTGAAATTAATTTTGTATATTCCAGATGTCTGTAGGTGTGAAATTTTCTCAATGTCTGTTCTAATTAATTTAAATATTGGTAGGTCAGGGGTGATAGGGGTATTTATTCTTAGTTTTTTAAATTCTCTTTTTATTTTTAATGAAACACCTTTTATGAAAGGGATTGAATTTGTAAATTTTATAACTTTCTGGGCTGGTTCTATTCTATTGTACCTTTTTTTCACTTTTTCAACTAATTTTTGTATCGTTTTAGTGGTATATCCTGCATCCTTAGCTATTGATTTGATTTTATTTATTTCGGTTTCTAGGAGGTCTTCTGTTGAACATACATTTAGTGCTCTATGGATATATGTATTTATTGCAGCTATTTTATATGGAAAAGGGGTCCTTGAGTGTTTGGAGATTATGTAAGAATTTGCATTTGGTTTCCTGTATACTGTAGTATGGAGATTATGCTCTGAACGAGTAAGTAAAACGTCAAGAAATGCCAGATTGTTATTTTTCTCTACTTCAACTGTAAACTGTATGTTTTTATCATATGAGTTAAGTTTTTCTAGTAAGGGGGTGAGGTCTGTGGCTTTATTAGTTATTGCAAATACATCATCCACATATCTTATCCATATTCTAAATATATTTTTTAAATCGTTTTTCATAATATTTTCTAGTGTTCTCAATTTCCACTCTGCCACTATATTCGATATTGGGGATCCCATAGGTACACCTTTAAGTTGTTTATATGTATGACC
Organism: Maratus speciosus; assembly: GCA_963932465.1. Taxonomy (NCBI): domain Eukaryota; kingdom Metazoa; phylum Arthropoda; class Arachnida; order Araneae; family Salticidae; genus Maratus; species Maratus speciosus. The sequence goes on along the minus strand of OZ010796.1, from coordinate 439,535,031 downwards.
ATTAAATTTAAAGAAATTTTCTCTTAATACTAAATTTGTTGCACTTTGTAATGTAGTCTTGATATTGTAGTCACTATTTTCTCTGTCAATTTTCTCATTAATGATATTGGCCATTTCTTCTGTATCTATAGAGGGGTAAAGGTTTATTACATCTAGGCTAATCATCAAGTCATCTGGATTCGGTTTATATTCTGTGATTTTTTGTATGAATTGATTTGTTGAAATTATTGAAGTATCTGATGGTGGTAATAGTTCTTTGTAATAATCTTTTAGGTATACTTCCAGGTCATAGGTTGGGCTTGATCTTTTGTTTACTATTGGTCTTATTTTTACTGGATTTTTGTGGTCTTTTAACTTTCCAAAAATCGTGGGGGTATTTGGAGTGAAGTTTTTTCTGGCTGGTGTTTTGTCTTCAGGCCATTTTCCATTTCTTATCAATGTTTCATATTTGTTATAGATTTTGTTATTTGGATCTTTATCTATTTCTTCAACCCCCATATCTTGTATGGTATCTTCCATCATTTTAATATATTCAGTTTTGTCCATTATAGCAATCTTTCCTGTTTTGTCTGTGTGTAGGATTGTTATATCTTGTCTAATTTTCAGATTTGAAATTATTTTCATATTTTTATCCCTAGTGTATTGAGATTTTATATTTTTAGTTATTTCATTTTGAGCTAAGTTTCGTATCCGGGTTGCATCTTCCTCTGGAATATTTTTTAGAGCCTGCTCAATTTTCGGAATAGCATCCTTTAGGTTAATCCTTGTATCCAATACATATTTTGGTCCTAGTTTTAGACATTTATCTTCTTCTTCTGTTAATGAATATGATGAAATATTTACGTATGGTATTTCTGGCATGGTTTCCTTTACATTATGACTGTGTCTTGATTTCTGCAACCAGAAGTTTAATTTCTTCCTCAGTTTCTTTTCATGTTTTCTCCTCTCAAACTCTCTGATTTTATCCAATTTAGTTAATATCTGTTGTTTTTCGTTTGCTGACATTTTTTTCATTTCATCCAATTGGTATTGTAAGTCCTGTTTCAGTTTCGAGATGAATGCATATCTTCTTTTAATAACTTTATTCATAATTTTCCGTTCAAAGTATATAATTTCTTTTCTAAAATATTTCCATATGTATTTATTTCTAATTTTCAAAAAGTTTGGAATTAAACTGTAGTATTTGCAGTCTTTTAAGAAACGGTTATGGCGTATCTCCCGGTCAATTTTCAGTTGGGTTTTCTTTAATTCCTTAGCGAGCATTTCTGTCTAATCACTCGGTACCAGTTTTAAACAGTTTTATAATCTATTCTTTTATAATGTCATATCATTCATAATCATCATTTGTTCTACCAATTTTATTTTCAGACATTAAAAACACACTAAGATTTCATAGTTTATCATACAGCCAAAAAATAGCGTACATGTCATAAGTTTTAAAACACATATATACTTTAACACAAATATTCAAGATAGTTTAAAAATATTTTCACCTCCTTTTTCACCGAGGCATCTTCAGTTATTGGTGTTTTTCGTCTCACTCTCTCGCTAATCCTTGCTTTCCAGATTTTCCCTGTTATTTTTCCCTATTTTCAAAATGTGTCGCCATCTATTGTCTATAACTGCGTGTAGTTGATCATTGCAGGTTTCTGATTTTGATGAGATGATTTCAATGGCTTCTCTTATTAATGCGTAATTTAAACTATTGTATTTTGCTAATTTCTCGACGTTTTTAAAATCTATTGTGATGGGGGATTTTCTATTGAGTCGTGCTATGGCCGTAGATGATTTATTAAGTCGTATATCCCGTTGGTGTTCTTTAATCCTGTCTTGTAGCTTTCTTTTTGTCATTCCTATATATGACATATCTTTTCCTTCATTGTTTTTGAAATTAATTTTGTATATTCCAGATGTCTGTAGGTGTGAAATTTTCTCAATGTCTGTTCTAATTAATTTAAATATTGGTAGGTCAGGGGTGATAGGGGTATTTATTCCTAGTTTTTTAAATTCTCTTTTTATTTTTAATGAAACACCTTTTATGAAAGGGATTGAATTTGTAAATTTTATAACTTTCTGGGCTGGTTCTATTCTATTGTACCTTTTTTTCACTTTTTCAACTAATTTTTGTATCGTTTTAGTGGTATATCCTGCATCCTTAGCTATTGATTTGATTTTATTTATTTCGGTTTCTAGGAGGTCTTCTGTTGAACATACATTTAGTGCTCTATGGATATATGTATTTATTGCAGCTATTTTATATGGAAAAGGGGTCCTTGAGTGTTTGGAGATTATGTAAGAATTTGCATTTGGTTTCCTGTATACTGTAGTATGGAGATTATGCTCTGAACGAGTAAGTAAAACGTCAAGAAATGCCAGATTGTTATTTTTCTCTACTTCAACTGTAAACTGTATATTTTTATCATATGAGTTAAGTTTTTCTAGTAAGGGGGTGAGGTCTGTGGCTTTATTAGTTATTGCAAATACATCATCCACATATCTTATCCATATTCTAAATATATTTTTTAAATCGTTTTTCATAATATTTTCTAGTGTTCTCAATTTCCACTCTGCCACTATATTCGATATTGGGGATCCCATAGGTACACCTTTAAGTTGTTTATATGTATGACCATTAAATTTAAAGAAATTTTCTCTTAATACTAAATTTGTTGCACTTTGTAATGTAGTCTTGATATTGTAGTCACTATTTTCTCTGTCAATTTTCTCATTAATGATATTGGCCATTTGGAGGTGAAAATATTTTTAAACTATCTTGAATATTTGTGTTAAAGTATATATGTGTTTTAAAACTTATGACATGTACGCTATTTTTTGGCTGTATGATAAACTATGAAATCTTAGTGTGTTTTTAATGTCTGAAAATAAAATTGGTAGAACAAATGATGATTATGAATGATATGACATTATAAAAGAATAGATTATAAAACTGTTTAAAACTGGTACCGAGTGATTAGACAGAAATGCTCGCTAAGGAATTAAAGAAAACCCAACTGAAAATTGACCGGGAGATACGCCATAACCGTTTCTTAAAAGACTGCAAATACTACAGTTTAATTCCAAACTTTTTGAAAATTAGAAATAAATACATATGGAAATATTTTAGAAAAGAAATTATATACTTTGAACGGAAAATTATGAATAAAGTTATTAAAAGAAGATATGCATTCATCTCGAAACTGAAACAGGACTTACAATACCAATTGGATGAAATGAAAAAAATGTCAGCAAACGAAAAACAACAGATATTAACTAAATTGGATAAAATCAGAGAGTTTGAGAGGAGAAAACATGAAAAGAAACTGAGGAAGAAATTAAACTTCTGGTTGCAGAAATCAAGACACAGTCATAATGTAAAGGAAACCATGCCAGAAATACCATACGTAAATATTTCATCATATTCATTAACAGAAGAAGAAGATAAATGTCTAAAACTAGGACCAAAATATGTATTGGATACAAGGATTAACCTAAAGGATGCTATTCCGAAAATTGAGCAGGCTCTAAAAAATATTCCAGAGGAAGATGCAACCCGGATACGAAACTTAGCTCAAAATGAAATAACTAAAAATATAAAATCTCAATACACTAGGGATAAAAATATGAAAATAATTTCAAATCTGAAAATTAGACAAGATATAACAATCCTACACACAGACAAAACAGGAAAGATTGCTATAATGGACAAAACTGAATATATTAAAATGATGGAAGATACCATACAAGATATGGGGGTTGAAGAAATAGATAAAGATCCAAATAACAAAATCTATAACAAATATGAAACATTGATAAGAAATGGAAAATGGCCTGAAGACAAAACACCAGCCAGAAAAAACTTCACTCCAAATACCCCCACGATTTTTGGAAAGTTAAAAGACCACAAAAATCCAGTAAAAATAAGACCAATAGTAAACAAAAGATCAAGCCCAACCTATGACCTGGAAGTATACCTAAAAGATTATTACAAAGAACTATTACCACCATCAGATACTTCAATAATTTCAACAAATCAATTCATACAAAAAATCACAGAATATAAACCGAATCCAGATGACTTGATGATTAGCCTAGATGTAATAAACCTTTACCCCTCTATAGATACAGAAGAAATGGCCAATATCATTAATGAGAAAATTGACAGAGAAAATAGTGACTACAATATCAAGACTACATTACAAAGTGCAACAAATTTAGTATTAAGAGAAAATTTCTTTAAATTTAATGGTCATACATATAAACAACTTAAAGGTGTACCTATGGGATCCCCAATATCGAATATAGTGGCAGAGTGGAAATTGAGAACACTAGAAAATATTATGAAAAACGATTTAAAAAATATATTTAGAATATGGATAAGATATGTGGATGATGTATTTGCAATAACTAATAAAGCCACAGACCTCACCCCCTTACTAGAAAAACTTAACTCATATGATAAAAATATACAGTTTACAGTTGAAGTAGAGAAAAATAACAATCTGGCATTTCTTGACGTTTTACTTACTCGTTCAGAGCATAATCTCCATACTACAGTATACAGGAAACCAAATGCAAATTCTTACATAATCTCCAAACACTCAAGGACCCCTTTTCCATATAAAATAGCTGCAATAAATACATATATCCATAGAGCACTAAATGTATGTTCAACAGAAGACCTCCTAGAAACCGAAATAAATAAAATCAAATCAATAGCTAAGGATGCAGGATATACCACTAAAACGATACAAAAATTAGTTGAAAAAGTGAAAAAAAGGTACAATAGAATAGAACCAGCCCAGAAAGTTATAAAATTTACAAATTCAATCCCTTTCATAAAAGGTGTTTCATTAAAAATAAAAAGAGAATTTAAAAAAACTAGGAATAAATACCCCTATCACCCCTGACCTACCAATATTTAAATTAATTAGAACAGACATTGAGAAAATTTCACACCTACAGACATCTGGAATATACAAAATTAATTTCAAAAACAATGAAGGAAAAGATATGTCATATATAGGAATGACAAAAAGAAAGCTACAAGACAGGATTAAAGAACACCAACGGGATATACGACTTAATAAATCATCTACGGCCATAGCACGACTCAATAGAAAATCCCCCATCACAATAGATTTTAAAAACGTCGAGAAATTAGCAAAATACAATAGTTTAAATTACGCATTAATAAGAGAAGCCATTGAAATCATCTCATCAAAATCAGAAACCTGCAATGATCAACTACACGCAGTTATAGACAATAGATGGCGACACATTTTGAAAATAGGGAAAAATAACAGGGAAAATCTGGAAAGCAAGGATTAGCGAGAGAGTGAGACGAAAAACACCAATAACTGAAGATGCCTCGGTGAAAAAGGAGGTGAAAATATTTTTAAACTATCTTGAATATTTGTGTTAAAGTATATATGTGTTTTAAAACTTATGACATGTACGCTATTTTTTGGCTGTATGATAAACTATGAAATCTTAGTGTGTTTTTAATGTCTGAAAATAAAATTGGTAGAACAAATGATGATTATGAATGATATGACATTATAAAAGAATAGATTATAAAACAATTGTATTTTTATAACAAACCTAATATAATTTTTTCCCGTAATTTAAGTGTTTCAAATTATTGTATATGAACAATTTTTACCTTTAACAATTTCTCAGAAGTCAACACGATACATAGTGAATCTAGGTCACGTTTGTATGTATGTACAATGAAAATTGCTTGTGTTGATAAACATATGTGGGGCTCTAAATAGGGGACTTAAAGCATGTGAATTTATCAAAGATAAAATTGATTAAAAATATTCAATATTTAGCATAAAATATTTTCATTTGAGAAAATGCAGATTATTTACAGCAATTAATAACATAAAATTATCTTTAAGATTTCAGTCAAGCTGTAAAAGAAAATTTACTTGATTGGGGTGATTATCCTTTAAGAGTAAAAAAGAAACCGAAGATATAAAGTCGAATTAAGAAGTCACGGAAAAATTGGGTACTAATTATAGTATTTCAATATTAACAATGTATTTTTTTCGTTTACTTTCTCAATCTAATGGCCAAAAATGTTGATTCGGAATTGTCACACAAAAGACAAAATTACAAGAAGTACTTCAATAGAAAAAATTCTTTAACAACTTCAGATTATTAATATTATATAAAATAGTTAACCATATTGGAAATACTGTCTTGCAGATGAATTTATTTATATTTGTGAACTAATGATCAGCTCAAGGAAAAGAAATATTAAATGTTCAGCAAACTAGTTTCACTGAAAAAAAAAAAAAAAAAAAAAAACATACAGCTAAGGTAGAGAAAACCCTTTATTGATCTTGGCTCCTATAATCAATTACATAAAAAATTTGGATAGTTAAAAACAAATAGTTTAATTAAAATTTTTAAATTCAAATTCTATTGAATATGCACCTGTTTACTTTAAACTGAAATATGCAACAAAATATACATCTATAATATAATCTTACCCACTACTTTGGATCTAACAAGAAAATGGGTGGGGTGGGGAATCGAGATAAAGTTTGTTTGAGATATAACAAAGAAAAGTCTCATAAAAAATGTCTAAAAAGTTAATATTATTAATTTTTAGTTTAGTCATTTAAAAGTAATGTGTATTATAACATAGCTTAGAAAAAAGTCCTGGCCACTGTTTAAATGTTGTATTGGATAATAAAACTTTTATAAAATTACTGTCTATTTTAAGATAAGTGCCTTCAGTTGTGTAAAAAGCTAGTAAATAGGTCTTTCTGCTTATTTTAGTGTATTTTTTTTAATGTAATCTGACAGTTTCAGAAGAGAAGTGTCAAATGATTCTACACAATACTTCTTGAAAAATGTAAAGACTCAACTGCTAAATGTCAAAGCATTCCAGGAATTCCTTATAAAATTCTTTATTTTCAATAAAAAATTGTATTTGCTCATGTAGACTGAAAACAGGAAAATCAGGCATCCCAGATCTATGTAGAGCATTTCAACATATGACATAGCTGTTACTTTACTAATAATGTTTAAATTTGAAATGGCTTCAATTTTCTGCATAACTGACTGCAATCATTTAATTTAAATTACTTTAAATTATGTTATATTACTTATATATCCAACAACGTTTATTTTTATCAATAAATATGCATGTATATCTTATCTTATAGGAAAAATATTTTAAAATACCTGGTTTAAAAAAAAACCTGATTTAAACGAAAAAAGAAACTTTTTTAAACCTTGTTTTTTGCCAACCCTGGTTAAATTTATAGAAGAGAGGGTAACCTGCACCACTTGGGAGTGCATTCTTTCCTCGGGGCCTATCCAGGGATGAGAGCGCTCTGACACAAATGACCGATTGCTACCATTAAATTTTAATAGTATTTCTCGCCGTATTTAATGACAGAATTTCTGACATTTAAAAAAGCAAAGAACTATTAAAATTTAGTTATAAAATTTAATGATTTGGGTCGGAGCACTCTCATCCCTGGGTCTATTGACCCGCTTTCAACGGGAATTGGGCCATTTAACTCATATTACGATTCAGCTACATTCTGCATTATGAAACTTTATCTCGGACTTCTGTTAACTTAATTTTCGAACACTAATAGCCCATTCTTTTCTCGGTTTCTATGGGTTCGATTTCAACCGAAATTGGTTCATTCAATTTAGTTTACGATAGTTTTACAGATTTTAATTTCATCTTCCACAGCCAAAGGGCGAATTCTCATCTCGGGCTCTATGGGCCGATTACTACGAGGTTTAGGTCATTCAACTTGTTTTGGATTATCTTCGGCGCGTGCGGAGCACTTCCGGTACACGCTGCCGTAGCCAACGGGGAAACAAGTCACAGGCTCCTTCAGAAATAGGTTTGTTGCGAGCATACTAGACACTACCGAAGGCATTGGGTCCCCGGAAACTAAGTTCATTTGAAACACTCCATGATGCGGAAGACATTGGGGCCCCGATTTTCAGAAGATATAAAATCATACAAAATTGAGTTTTAAGTTTATTATAATGGGACCGGGCAACGCCGGCAGATGGCGCTTAGATTTTTACATCCCAGGATATGAGTATATATTGAATTGTACAGTCGTGGAAAAAGGTAAACATCCCTACTAGCTCTGCAACAAATTATTGTAGAAAAAACTTCTAAGTTCCAAACTATTGGAAATAATGTATACTTATATATGACGTATATAAAATTTGATTAGGGGGCCATCTACATATTAAAATGAAACCGAACTTTGTTTTTTTCAATATCAATACCGAAGTTTGACACCATAAATAGATTCTACACCTCTCAATTAGCCCAAAATCCAAATTGTCATGAAATTCGTACGATTAGTTTAAAAAATCTATTTATTTTAAACTGGGCATATTTTAGGGGGTGTATCCAAATTGAAGTTCGGAATCTCATTGCTGAACTGCTACAGAATGACTATGCCACTTATATTTTCTATTAATGCATTATTTCTTGCAGTTGTGACCATTTCAATGATAAATATGTTTAGACCGTCCCAAATGTTTCATTAAAATGAGTAAAATATATTTTTTTCAAATTATGCTTTTCGGGACATCATAGACGTCCCCTTAAACCGTCATTGTGGCCTTTTTTGCTCATAATAAAAAACTACTTGGAAGGAAATTTTGAAATTGAGAATTTGCATAAAGCAGGACATAATAAATATAAACCTATCAAAAAAATGGATGTTGCAATTCATATTTCTTTCGAATATTAATTTAATAATTCATAATTCATATTATATTTCTTTTGATTACGAATTCAGTGTATTTATGTTTGGGATTTTTAGTATTATAATAAAACAAAAACATTATCACATAAGGATTATAATTTCAGGAGATATTAATAAAAATATGAAAAGGTAATTTAACATTAGAAGCTCTCAATTTTGAATGTTTATAATTCAAAAACTTATAATCCAAATGACTTGAAATTTCATTTCTAGGCATTGTTTGAACCGAATATTTAAAATATGTTGTCAAAAAATGAAGTTTGGTCTTGTTTTGATTTCTAGATGCCTCCCTAAGCAAATTTTAAATACATCATTTAAAAGTAGACTTTATTTCCGATCATTTGCTACTTGTATTTTTTTATTTTTTTTTCTATTATAATTAGTTGCAGAGTTAGTAAGGGGTGTTTACTATTTTTCGACGGGTGTAAATTCATTTATTACAGTATACGGATATGTTTTTATTATATTATAGCTATATTATAGAATGGGACATCTATCTCAAAAATTTTCGAGCGGATGTTTTTCAGGGGAATCTTAATAATAGCTCAGCTGAAGAAAATACCAATATTGATCTAAAATAAAATCACTGAAGCTTCTGAAAATGTAATTCGACCAGATGTAAATTGTGGAAAGCCAAATTCTAGTGCCTTAAGGCCTCAAATGAAAATAAATAAATAAATTCCCCGCGCAACAAAGCGAAAATTTCTGTCATATTATCTGAGACATTTTTAAACTGAAAATCAGGATAATTGCAGGTATGAGTATTAAAGTAATTTGTAAACAATAAGTTTTTCATTTTTTGATGAATGAACAAAATCTTCAGTTATAAGCAGGGATTAGATTTCCGCGTTTTTGCACACCAGTATTTTGTTAGAGATAATGATATTTCATTTAATCGGAACACTGTTGCGATTTAAGAGAACAACTTTTTCTCTAAGAATATACCGGTGTGCTAAACACGGAAATCTCATCCCTAGTTATAAGTATTATTGTATTATGCCATCAGTTGTTTTCTTTCTCCTATACTGTCGCATCCCGAAATTCTATAGGAAACTTCAACTTTGAGAGCATTTTCTAAAAATTCTTCTACCTTAAAAAAAAAAGAAAAAAAAACAAGAGATAAAAGCATCTTGATTTTAAGTACATAGATAAAAACGCCCCTAATTGGACGGGTTTTTCAAATATGTATCAAAAAGTAGCCAGTTTTGATTTGAGAACAATATTAAAATCATTCCACTTTTGAAACAGTTATTATTCTTCATGATTTTAGTAATTCCCATTTAAAAATAAATATTAATGAATTGAAACTTAACTGAAAACATTTCATGCTTATTATTGCGTTTTCTAAAGCCCCATCATATATTTTAAAAAAATTACAAAAGAGAAAAAAAAATTACAAGACTTATTTACAAGCGTGTAGCATTTTTTATTTACCCTATCTGTTATTTTAAAGTAAATCCGATATATTTTTAACACCTTTTATTTTTCCTCATAATCAGCTAAATAAAAGCAGAATTGAACCTGAATAAGTTTTTGAAGTTAAAAAAAAACTCTTTTTTTTACAATTCGTCTTTAAAATATTAATTGCGCCTAGGATATGTCCGAAGGAATCAGCAAATAGCTTTATCTGTATCACATGCTTAGTCAACTGGAATAAACTTATAATTTACAAAAGAATACTTTATCAAGAAATATCATGGTACAAATTGTAGCCAACCGCATGGAAATAATTTATCTTGAAAGTAAAGTACATTGAAAAACTATCTTTCAAGAGAAGTTTCAAGATTTTTTTTTTAAGTGCAATAGGTGGAATCATATTGTTTGGGTTTAACTTCTTATTCTAGAACACAAAAAAAGTAGAAATACTTAAGTCTATTCCTGTTTCTTTGACCCCTTTTTTTCATGTGATGTCAGTGATTAACTAATCTTTCTGAAAACTTTAAATAACGAAAATGTTATTTTGCATTAGTTATTTTGGATTATTTTATGTTCTGTTAATTTTAAAGAATGTTCAACATGATGTTAAAAAATTGTTGTTATTTAATTTGATTTAAAAATAAATAAATGCAAATTTTTAATAAAAATTTTTAGAAAAAAGAAATTATTAATATTATCTTTGATTTGCAAATTAAAAATTGCATGTTTAAAGATACTGGGGAACGCATTAGAGTGAATTCCAGTTTTTGTTTGCAGGAATGATTGTATTTCGGCATTTTCAATGCTATTTTTTATGGTAGTATTTCTTCTATTTATTGATAGAAATCTGCAACTACAAAAGTTAATGAACTTCAAATTTGTTTTTCCCTTTCTGTCAAACAACAATTTTTTTAATCGAAATTAGGTGCGTCTAGTCCATTTGATCCAATATTAAAACTATGACTGCGACCCACAGGCTTTTCCTCGGGTGCTGCAATTTGAATACTAATTTGTAATATTTCCGTATGTAATGACAAAACTCTGCAAATAAATAGGGCAAAAATTACTTTTATTAAACATTACCAAGCAAGATTGTGATACGAATTGCATCCAACAGCATGTAAAAAAAGAAAAAAAATCGATATTTTATTTTTTAAGTTCATTTGGTGGAGTTCCTGTGTTTATTTTCACTTAATTATTCTAGAACTCAAAAACGTTAGAAAAACCTATGTCTATTCCCTTTATTTTCGCATTTTTTCATATAAATGCATGCGAATTTTAAATTTTCCTGAAATTTTAAATAACGGAAAATATATTTGACTTAATTATTTAGGATTATTTTATGCTTTATCTATTTGGAAAAAGGTTAATAATGATGTTAAAAATGTTATTTTTAATTTTATTTGCAAATATAAAAAAGCAAATTTTTAAGAGTAAAAATGGTAATGAGGAAATTACAATGTGTAAATATAATGGAAATTATTATTTGCAAATTATAACGATCAAAATTTGAAATTGCATGATAAAAGGGAAAGAGGGGAAGAACTTAAATGATTTTTTTTATATTTTCACTTCTATGGAATTGAAAGTAAGATAAAAACGTCTATAAAACTGTAACAGAATAAAGCACATTTCGTCCGTGAGAGTGGCAATAAAAGGTTCTTAGCTTTAGGATGTTGTTTTATTTTCCAGTAAATTAATTGGATTATTTCAGAAACTCGAAATTCATTATCAAAGAACTATTATGAAGCACTTTAATTTATAGGTTCACTACATAAGTGATGATTTTGAAAAGTAATAATTCGGAAAAATTTTTATACCATTTTGCAGATAGTGAATGGCTAAAATTTAGCAAACTATTATTTTTAAGCAGAAATTTATTCAGTACTCGCTAAATTGTTTGGTCTTAAGACTGTAATCTAACTTCAATTTCTGAAGGGTTTGTTTGACAATCATATGCAATTAAATAATGAGAAAGAAAACTCTTGCATAATGCATACATTTCGAAACACTTTCCAACTCTAACAGAATGTTGTAAAAAATAATACTTTTTCCATATGGTGCATGAATATAGCTATATAATGAATTTAAAAAAAAAAAAGCATAATGTATTAAATGAGCATTTTAAGGAAATAGCCCCGTAGACCATAATATATTCTTATTCTTTTTTGTCTCTGTACATGATCTTTAGATTTATCTACGTACAGTACAATGTAGTATTATTTAATTGAGCAGAAAAACGTATAGTAAAACTTAAAATGCTTTTGCAGCAGATAACAACACTAGACGACATATGTTTCTACAGCTCTGTATATGAATTTACTTATATTATTCTGACACTCCGTATTACAGCAAAATTTAGTGAGCTAAAAAACGCGTAATTCAGACTTAACCACACTTTCATAAATAACTACACTCATAAATTAATTAATTCGAAATTTAGCAAGCAACCTTTTAAATCATCTACAAATTTATACAAACTACCAGTTACTAAACTAATATTGGCTAGTTCCATGAGTACTTGTAGTGTAAGTCACATGCTACGATTTTTGACTACCAGTATTTTAGAACGGAAAAATGTGGCTTATTTTATCGGAGACATCTAACTAATTGAATATTTTTTTAAAATAACGGTGGTCAACAAGCATATAAGTTATCAGCTGTGTGACTTATACTAAAAAACCCCATGGAACTAGCCTATTACAAACTACCAATCTTCAAAGCCTAATATAACTGAAAATGCACTTTCTGAAATTATCAGAGAAGATAATGTTATGTAATTTAACAAGTTCACGTCACCGCGGTGGGTCACACTTGACTGTTTCAAAGCTGCCAAGTCTCCGGCTTTGTGGATACCAGTATTTTAACACAGAAAATGTTGTTTTATTTAATTAGAACAATTGGGCGATTTAAAAGAACAACATTTTCTCTAAAATAACAGTGGTGTGCAAAAAGCCGGAGACTTGACAACTCTGAGGCAATCAATTGTGATCCACCGCGCCGGCGTGAACGTGTTAAAGAGTTACAGTTTGCAGAGATTATGGCAATCAAATATTTTGTTTAGTACAATAAATTAGCAATACATTTTCTTGTGGAAATGTACCATATGTTAGCATATGTTAAAATTGCATATAAATTACATAATGTTTGAAGCAGAGTAACCAATTTGGCATTATTTATTAAGAAATTTCAATTTCGTACCATAAATTCCGAATGGTAAATTTTACTTTATGTAATCACGGAATGACTGTCATTAATTAAAACTTTTTTTCAGAATTTAGGAAAAATAAATGCCAAATTGGTAATGATGGCTTGATGTATTTAAACGGTGGTGAACCGGCGTGCCTTAAGGCAAAGTGTCACCAGTTTTAGGGAAAATAATTTTCGATTTATTTAACCCTGTTATTCTCGCGCCCGTAACTTTCACGGGGCAGAGTAGTTTACTTCTTTTAATTCAGATTGTTTGATTTCCAGCAGTTTTTTTTTTAAATAGTGTAATTGGTTTTATTCTCACATCATTTTATCAACCATTAAATAAGGTGAATATTTCTACTTCAAAAATTGGTAGAATTCAAACAATCTAAAAAGTTTAAAAAGTAGCCTGCACTTATCGGGCGCGACGCTTAAGGGATTAATATAAGAATTTCTGAGATTAAATAGGGAGAAGAAATTTTTAGGGAAAAATGGCGACAAGTGGCCTTCTAACACGCTGATTCGTCGCCCTTGTCCTAGACAATATTATATCATGGCTGCCACAGGCGACTATTTTTTAATTCTATTTCTCGCCACTTTTTCTAACAAAAATCTTCTACATACGCTTTGACAACATTTACAAAGGAAATACATTACAAAATGTATTTTTTTACAATAGTGGTGAGAACAATTTAAAAGTAGTCGCTTGTGGCAGCAGTGTATATAAATCTCTTTTGAGTACTCTATAAAAGAAGTATAAATGCTACGCACTTCATTTTCAGTAAACAACATGCAGTAGTTGATGTCAATAACATATATAAATTTCGTAGCAATCGAAAACATTTTAAAATAGCAGACTGGCGTATAGCAGGAAGACGAGTAAATGCAATAAACATTTTTCAACTATGTTGAATTGTGCCAAAAATGTATTTTACTCTGTGGTAAATAAAGTGGAAGAGCTACAAATTGAAATATGATTTCGGTCAAAATCATCGAGTAGAGCCAATATGACAGAAAAATTATTTTACTAATCTCACAAAAATATTTTTTGACTATCGCTTAACCCTTTCAGGGACGAGTAATCCTGTTTCTGTAATGTCGAAATCACACCGGAATCTTCGAAAATTTTTATTGCAAAATAAGGAAAAGCAATCATACGACGTTTTTCCACCAAAGTTAGAAAATTAACATTTAATAAAATTTTTCCGGTACAAATCTTCATTAATCTTAGGTGGTATATAATATATTCCATCGCCCCTCAAGGGGTTAAGGGGACCGGGAAAGCCCTATCTCTGCCATGTTAAATTCACCAACTTTATGTACCTTTTTCTCAGAAATGGTGAAACATAGAAGTCTAGATTTTTAAAAGTAGTTAAAATAACATGCTTTACGTTTTTAACAGACCATTTTCTTTGTAAGAGAAACTCAAATTTAATTATTAATTATTTATTGAAAGTCATTTTTAAATTACCATTTTTGGTAATATTTCACGGCCTAAAATAAATAATTCTCAACAAATCATTAAATCCCTGTGTTAAAGTATACAATATAACATGATATAAGTATTAAATCGAAATCTGAGTTTTTAAGTTTAATAGATATTGAAAAAAAAGGAACGTAAACATGAAAAATCTAAGTTTTCAGAAAAAGTCAATTAAAGATTTAATTTGCCATTAACCTTTTAAACCTTGACCCACAAAATTGTGTGGGTTAGACAAAGGCAAAAGAAAAAGACTAATTCCTGTCTTTGTGACATTTAACACCAAATATGCTCATTTATATGAGTTAATTGGCTTCAGATATTTTGATAAGATACAACTAGGGGGCATCAACTACAATAATGGTTAGATTTTCTGCTTTTAAAAAGATTATAACATCTGACAGCAATAGCAAAAAAGTATGTACTGTCGTAATTTCTTATTAATATGATTTTTAGTGTTTGCTTTGATTTAATTTTTCTTTTCATATACTTTATTCATTATTTTAATTGATTTTGTTCTCGATAAATTTAATTAGGCTTTACAAAAGTTGAAAAACAAATGACCCACACAATTGTGTGGGTCCGGCACTTACCATTCCCGAAATAGTTACAATTCCTAATATATATAATTTTTATTTTAATTAATTATTATTCATGATTTCTATTTAAAATGGATAGTATTAGATATATAATTATGCACATATAACGAACTGTATGTTTCTGCTCTGAGTTATAGATGTCATATATGATTTATAAGTTTTATATGAGTTATATGTATACCAATTGATAGATTTTTAAATTTGATAAATTCATTCCATTTTGCCGAGACAGTAAATAACCACCAGGAACGAATACTAAATTATGGAAAGTTCAGCAAATGCTCGACAGGTTCCGTAGTGTCTGCTTGAATTTACCAGGAGATCAGGGAAAATTTTCCATAGATGAGGAGACGATTCCTTTTTTAGGACGTGCCTTAGTAAAGCAGTATGTAAAAAACAAACCACACTATGTGGTAACAGCATCATCTGGGATAGTTTTAAATATTGTAGTATATACCAGTGGGAAAGTACAGACCTGGTCCACAAGGATCTAGGCTTAGGACCTGCTGTAGTCCTTACTCTGGTTCTGACCTAGTTTTATGTACTTCGATCGGTATTTCAACAAAATACCGCTGCTGGAAAAACTAAAAAAAAAAAAGAAATTAGATCAGGCACAATCCAATCGGAGTGAAGGGCATACCATTTGTCAACGGTTCTTAAGAGGGGCGCGCGCATTGATGGGGTCTCAGAAAATGAAATTGTAGTGGTCTGCCCCAAAACAAAAATTGTTTCAAACATTTTCATTGTGGCTGATGAAAATGATCTCAATAAACAACAACTTTTTTTGCTTAAACTTTTATTTTTAGATATTTGCACACATAATCCCAAACTACACAATTGTGTAGATTTAGTCCAAAAACGGCTGCATTAAGACCGAACCCACACAATTGTGTGGGTCTTCTCTTGGCATAACCTGACATCGGGTATTTTTTTAAATATTTTTTTTCAATCAAATACGGATATCGAAAAGGGGAAACCACCCAAACTTTCAATTTCTTCCAAAAAAAACTTCCCATCTTAAAGGTTTAAGCTGTGAAGTACTCTTAGAAAGAATGAATAATTTTAACACTTATTTTTTGTATATATAAACATATGTGACACATCGTTGGAAAGATAAAAGTTTAAACTGTTTAGTGATATAAAAAAGTAGAAATCGATATTTTGGTTGAATTTTGCTTTCCCGGTCCCCTTAACAGTAGAATGACGGTGAGGGGCTATTTTGGCCCCAACCATATGGATGTATTTCGGTTCGAACCGGAAATTTTTTTATTAAATAAGTTTAAAAGTAACAAAGGAAAAAAAAAGGCTAGTTAAATAAGTTAAACAGTTTTAAATAAAAATTCTGGTATTAAATATTTTTTATAAAACTTCAGTCAAAATTCCCGTCTTTCTAGTGTAAAACAAAATAGCTAAATTTACAATTAGAGTGATAAGCATTTCACGGTATACATTGAGACATATTCCTAAGTTTTTTACCGTTCCTTCATGCAGTGTTGCCAGACAAATGCTCAAATTTTATTTTGTATGCCACTATTTTCGTATGGTATTATTTGTTCGCTTTAATCGCAATTTTTTTGTAAACAGATAAGGCGACTGTCTCTCTATGAAGATAGTGGTATTCAAAATAAAATTTTAGTATTCGTCTGGCTACACTGCCTTCATGTATTAGGAGAACTAGCTTTGATAAGGTGCTGCATTTCTAATCATATTTGCATTGTAAAATATTAATAAAAATTATGGTTTGAAATACAAATAAGTGACAATTTTAAAACGAATTATTTCATTTAATTCTATTTTTGCTGTTATACGTTTTCTCTACTTCAATTTTTTTTTTTTTTTTTTTTTTTGCATAACTAAGATAATCAATAAGTTAGTTTATTTTTTCATTTTTAATAACATTTTAGCATTTTACTCTTTTAATGTTTTACTGTTTTTTGTAGTAGAAATGAAATGAAGGGAAAAAGAAATCATAGTCAGTTGTTTTTATTCATTTTCTTAACATCTTGTACAAAAATAAAATAAAAATGTTCTTTAACTTTATATTCTAATATGTTTAAAGATGTATTTTTAGATTTTAAATTATTTTACTTGAATATTTTATTGATGTCGAGATATTTTCTGAAACTAAATACTCAAGAGGATTCATCATCGAAATTTTTCTTGTAACTTAAATTACTTCCTATCAAATTTTATTATATATAATTATATTAGAAATTTTTTTTCATATTTTTATTTTAGTAATATAAACTTCTATATATTTCTGCTTGGAATGTTTGAAAATTAATGAACAAAAGAAAAAATGAGTTTTTACATTACATATTGAACTATGAAATAATTTTTATTTTCTTTAATATTCAAGAAATATTTTTAATTATATATATGCATTATTTAAAATTTTTAACAGGATAAGAAGTTTTCTCTTTATAAGCTTAAAATTCTTTACACTATAGAAAAAATATCAGCTGCAGCAATTCACTTAATATATCGTGGTAGGATTTGATCGATTGCCTTATCACTTGTATGCATTTTTTTCTACTAAATCTATTGATTTGGTGCAAAGATGGAAAAATTTTTGCTATGTATTTTTGCATTGCTGCGGCTGTTTTACATTAAACTCGAACCTGAAGGAAATTAATATATATAGAAAGGTTTGGTTTATTGTTTTTCTGCTAAGAGTAAACATGATCAAAATATAGCAGTTAAAATACTTCACATATGTATTTTGCAAAAAAATCATAATTGTTTTTACATAATATTTTTCTAAATCTTACACTTTGATTAACACTAGAAAGACCGAGAATTTTACTCAAATTTTACACCAGAATTTTTATTTTAAATTATTAACTTATCCATTTAACTAGTTTTTTTTTTCTTTGTAATTTTTAAACAAGTTTTATAAAAAAATATTTCTGGTTCATACCGAGATATATTCATTTGGTAGCAGTCAAAATGACTGCTCGCGGGCTTTCTAGTATTAAAATATTATTTACACAATTTTTTATCTTTCTTTAAGATATTGAATTTTTTAACAGTATGAAAATACAGTACACATATGTGTCTAAAAATTCTTTCAAAAAAATATACGTGCGATTACAAAAAGGAAGGTGGACAATACTTTCTTAAAATATTAAATAGCAATACACTTATTCATTCAAAACTACAGTAAGCATAATAAAAAAGATACAACAATATATTAAAGAAAGTTTCTTTGATACGTGTTATTAGTGATTTTAGTGGAAGGGCGCAGCTATACAGTCAGTGACACAGTTGTAACACCGGCTATAAATCGAAATATGATGCATTTATCTGGAGGTAAATTTGAAACAGCTTCTAGTTACTTCTAGTAATTTTTATGATACCGTCAATTCACGTAAAATAACTCGAAGTCTGTTGAAAATTATGCTGAAATTTCTTCCACATCTTTTATAGTTATAAACGAAAATTCGAATGAAGCTTATAGATAATCGTCAGCTGTTTGACTAAATAAGTGTATTTCGATTTAATTTATATGACAAACATTGCTTGATTTAAGGTATCTCAATTACTTTAAAACGTCAATTTCGATCAAATTGTCGATCAAAAAATTGTCATAACTCAAAACATGATATTTCAATTACCGTAATTTCCGGTGTATAGCCCGCAGATCAAACAATTCAGTTTGGACCCAGAAATTTTATTCAGTATTTGAAGACCAATATTTACCCTGATCTAAGAAGTTACATTTTATTTAAAAAAATTTCTGGGTCGAAAAACGATTGTTTGATCCGCGGTCTATAAACCGGAAATTACGGTACAACAAAAAATTAAATTAAATTTTAAATACAGGGTGATTCAAAACTAAGGGAACAAACTTCTGGGAGGGGTGGGGTTCACAGACGACTCTGAATCACATAGCAATGTAGGGTCGGAATTGCATTCCTAACGAGATTGGAAGGTTAGCAAATTGACATTTAAAGACTATAAGCTTAAAATGAGTCATGACTTTCCTGATAATGAAATTCTATGAGTTTTTCTGCATACTTGCTTTGGTTTTACCATCTATAGTTTTGCATGTTTCAGGTAGTACGGGCGTTTTGAAATAGCGCATCTTCGTTGCTACCGCGAACGTCCGAAAGCAGACCTGCGTATTTTAAAACGTCCGATATTCCATGTTACGGATGTTTCATTCCCAGGTCACGAAGCATCAGGTAACTTCATTATCAGGAAAAGCACGACTTATTTTAAGCTTAATGTTTTTAAGTGTCAATTTTAGATCTCGATGATTCACACCCTAACCACCACCCTATCTCGTTAGGATTACATTTCCGACGCTTCTTTGCTGTGTGATTCCGAGTCCTCTAGTAGCATATCGGAGCCCCCCCCCCCCCAAAAAAAAAAAAAAAAAAAAAAAAAATGCTGGTGGAAGTTTACCCCGTTGGTAATTTATTCATTGTCATTGACAGGAGGATTGTTTAAGTTCTCACGATATGGCGGAATCTCAAGTTCTGACAACCACAAAAGCAAACTTCCACCAGTAAAAAATATATATCCTTGCTTTAATTATGGCAGAAATATTCCTTGTTTGAAGCAATCAGAACCTGTAGAATCGGTTACAGTTGAAGCTACACCATTTTGAGGCTTTGTTAGATCCTCTTTATTCATAGTTCCATGCCGCAAACAGTTTTGTCCAATCTGGTGGATTTTTATTAAGAAATTTCGAGTTCACACCAGAAAAATTTTAATACAAATTTTCCTTTATTTTATTCATAAAAATCTATCATTATAATAAACCAAAGAGAATTATTCAATCTTTTTGAAGATTATTTGGAATTTCTTAACGATGTTTTTATAAATGACGCGATTCGTATAGTGATAATGTTAATTCGGTTCATTTCGAATGTTTGTCTGTGTAAGATATATATGTTGAACACGATAATGTTTAGCTGAAAATTGATAGTACCTGAAAACCCATATATAACTGGTTGGCAAAACTCATTAATACAAAAAAAAATTAATCAGATACGTTTCGGAAAGTCAGTGGCAGCAAAATAAACTTTGGTTTTATAATCTTGTTTAATACTCCTAGGACCAATGGGATCTTATTTGACCCCAGTAATTTCTAATTTGAAATTTTTAATGTTTCAAACATGTGTTGCCAGAAGAGCTACATTTTTTAAATTCAGATTCTTGATTGGCACCACTTTTTTGAAATTGTAAAATGCTCCTTATTTAATGAATATTAATTAAGGCGAAAACAAAGAGAATTTTACCGTTTCAAATAAGTGGTGGCAATCAAGAAATCTGAATTCTAAAAAAGTTGCCCACTGGTAACACTGTTTCAAACCAGAGAAAATTAATAATTTATACTTAATATATGAAATTAAATAGACTCTTGAAAGGAAGACGTTACATATAATAAAATTAAATTTCTGGATGAAATCATGTAAAATTAAGAATCCACAAAAAATATTAAAAGCTGGTACTAGGAGGGTTAACTCTCGAAAATATAATTATTTCTGATCTTAAAGGTAAACAATGCTTTTAGGAATTTTTAGTAACTCAGATGCATGTAATTATGGACTGGGTTCGTATACGCATCAAGCGATTCAGGGGATTTCAGGTGTTTCAGTACCAGAAATTTCGTAAAGTACTGGTCGCTGTATCTGAAGATAGAATTTTTTCATTAAATAAGGCAAATATAACTTTACAAAATTTCTGGTACATTGTGCTTGAAAGTCCTTGAAGCTTACGAACCCTGTATGAATAAAGAGGAATTGCCACATTCTCAAAATAGCGAAACTTCAACTGTAACCTCATTACCGCCTTGGAAAATTCCACCAATAAATTTCATTAGAAATTTTCTACACTGTAAAAAAAAGGATTAAACTACGGAAATTGTACTGGCAATCGAGACGCCAGTACTATTTCCGTATTTTAAGGGGGATATTTCCACGTAAATTCCAGAAAAATTTCCGCCAGTACTATTTCCGTATAATAGCGGAAATTTCCCCGTGTAAATTCCAGAAAATATTTCTTTTTCTCTGGAATTTACGGGGAAAGACTTCCGTTAACATACGGAAAAATTACTGGCGTCTCGATTGCTAGTACAATGTCCATACTTTGGTCCATTTTTTTATAGTGTACTTATGTAAACGCCAAATTAATACAGAAATTTTAGCCATAAATATGGCCAAAAACAGATATTCATTTTTACTGGTGGAGGTTAATTTCGACGGTAGTCAGGCCCTGTATTTCCGAAGTATGATGACAACCAAAACCTGTCAGTGTGAGTGAAAAGATTATAGTACACGTTCTAACTTCCACCACTAAAAACAAATAGAAATGTTTACCATACTTGTGAGAGAAATTTTAAATGAATAAGCCGTTAAAATAAGAGGAAATTTTCTATTCAAAATTTGCTGGTAGATGTTTTTCCGGCAGTAATTAGAAACTGTGGATCCAATGTAAAATAAAAACAGCTGCTATCTTGTGACAATCTCCTCAGTTACTTCACTCGCAACTAGTAGACACTACACTATATGTCTGCTACGCATTATTCATAACTCCATTCTCCGAAGAGTTTATTGTTGTAAATTATCGTTCATTGCATATTATATTTTCCTAGATTAAGGACATATAATATATGGTTTGAAGTAATGCAGTAATAGATTAAGAAAAAATTATCTTTTTATAGAGTGCACGTGTGTTAAATAAGTAAAAGGGTTTATACTAATCTGTATATATTTTTATTATTCTGTACAATTGTGTTCCAGTTTAAACCTTAAATGCACGATTTTTTATTTTGATTCGAAAAAAAAAAATTATATGATTCTCTGAAAGGTTTATTATACAGGAAAAATAATGAAAAATATCAGAGATTCAATTTTCATATAATATGTCAATCTCTTCTTCTGTTGCACCTCAGCAATACAGGTAAAAACTACTGTCGTGTGGCTGTTTTACGCTAAAATATTGCAAATTAGTAAATATTTTAATAAGTATGTCCCCAAATACCTTATTTTTTATAATTATTTATTTTATAAAACTTAACCTTCAACTCTCTAATTCACATGATAGAATATATTCTAGAAATTACATAGTTCAGAGAATCTGACTTTGCACAAGAAAGTTTCAATGGCTAATTTGGATTTATTTAAAAACGGAAGTCAGTTATTAATTAAAGCAAATATTGCTATTTTACTATTCTCGTGTGAATTAGATATATACATATAAAAAAAAAAAAAATCAAAACACTGTTGTTTGCATATATGCAAAGCTGCGCACTAAAGGGTTAAAATGGAACACGGATGAAGATTTATTCTACCTAGAATAAGCTTTATGCAGCAATGAGTAATGTTTATAACAATCGGTGAAGTTCAACTAAATAGGTTGACAGATTATTACTTTTCAAATAATTACAGCAATCGGTATATATTTTTGAAAACTTGAGCTTATAATTATAATTAATATCTTATAAAAAATACACAAAAAATTAAATTTTTCACTGCACAAAACACTTAAAAAATGACCTATAAAGAAAATTTGTTAGATTAAATGCACTCGCAAAAGTTTATAATTTTAAAATTCCTAGAAAGCTAATTTTTGTACTTTTCACGCAATACTAAAAAAACTGAAAAGAATTGTTTATTTATTTTTCTCCAGTCTAACTTTTATCTCATTCTTATTCTGAACATCGCTTTTACTTTCAACGATTACAAAAGTATTCTTTCAAAATCGATTTTTTTAAACCCAAAGTTGAGAACTTCATCCATCATCCTGGCAACAGAATTCCTCTCTTTTTCCTAAACAGTTGATTTGATTGATTTTCATCATGGCGCTGAATCCAAAAACTACTTTGAAAAGATCAAAATCGTATTCTATTTAACACAGGCAGCGATTTGAATTACAAACTATTTAAAGATTTTTTTTTTCCTATACATACCTATATAGGATTATTTTAAAAATAATTTACAGTGCGTATAGGTTATTTCTATCAAATGAAAGAGATCTGTCTATAATACCGAAACTATTGTAAAGACTCAATGATAGAGGCTAGAGTCCTGCGCGTGTCGGGTTCTACCCGACCCGAACCCGCAATTTCCATTTTAAGTCAACCCGCAACCCGACCCGAACCCGCAAAAATAATTTCAGGCAACCCGCAACCCGACCCGAACCCGAGGTATATCAACCCGCACCTGACCCGGACACGCAATATTTCAAACCGCAACCCGACCCGAACCCGCAATGTAAGGAAAACAAATCATGTTTTAATACCATTATGAAAAATAATCCACAATTGTATCTCTAATATAGGTCTGCACCGGTCCGGCCCGCGGGCCGCGGTTAGGCGGCAAAATTTCAAACTGGCCACGCTGCTTTATTAAAAAAGTTTTTTCAACTGGCAGGGCCGACAAAAAAATTGAACGGCCCTGCTAGGTCGGGCCGATAACTACAATTAAGCGGGTCTACCGACCCAATATAAATATTTATACGAAGCCGATAAAATAATAAACGGGTCGTGCCGGGCTAGGGCCGAACTTTAAAGTTTTATAGGGGATGGGGCGGGCCGTTCCCGGGCCTGGAAAGTTCGACCGGTGCAGACCTCTAATTCTCTAATACCATCTCGACACGATGCAGGATTCAAAATGGTATAAAACTAAAAATCTAATCTTTAAATATGCTTTAAAATTAGTTGCGGTTTCAAAAGTTTCACTTATAACCATACATCTTTTTTTTACACAAGTGGCCATCTGCCCTTAGTTTATCAACAGTTATTATTTTGAAAATTTTCCCGTCTAACATAGTGCATGGCGTATAACCACAATTAAATTATTCACTTGATACATTAGACAGAAAGAACCATTTAGCATTTTGCTGCGTATTGTGTTTTTGTTTTTAAAATACAGTAAAAATATAATGCAGTTTGTTATTTCGAAGACTCGTGAAAGGATGACTAAAGACAAAACAGACAAACACAGATTTTGATTTTGTGAAACTTTGATCTGCGGTTTAATAGGCTTTAAACGGGAAAAAATATTTTTCACATTCTTTTAAAAAAGCGGGTGAACCCGAACCTGACCCGAAAAAGTAAAAAAAGCCAACCCGAAACCGACACGAACCCGAAACAATGAAAGCCAACCCGACCCGAACCCGAAACAATGAAAGCCAACCCGACCCGCACCAAAAAGATTTAAAGTCAACCCGACCCGACCCGACCCGCAACGGGGAAATATAGCGCCAACCCGACCCGACCCGAACCGCAGGTCGGGTCAAGTTCGGGTAAAAGCGAGTATCCCGACCCGATGCAGGACTCTAATACGGGGTTTATCTATATCTGTTTCAAATTGTAAATAAATGGATTTTCACATTAAAAATATTAAATGAAGGTAATTGAAGAATTTTGTTATAAAGAATAAGGGGGAAATCCATGATATTTAAGGGGACAGCTTACATTCAAATAATCTCAGATCTAAAATTTAAAAAAAAATCTCGTAGACAGTAAAAATTTTCCGTTGCCAGTAATAATAATTATCATCCCCCAAGCTCTCATTGTCAGTTTTTTCCTATTTTATTAATGAAATATGCGATTTTCATTAAACATTATTATATACATCATTTAAAAATTTTAATACTGATCATAATTATAGTATACCTTGAATATCACCTTAACTCCTTTAAGAGCGGTGGTTAATTTTTGTACCACTTAATTTTAATTCCTAAATGGAACATTCACACCAGAATTTTGGATTGAAAATTTTCATTTTACAAAGTACATGAAGAGAAGCTTTTAATTATTTACAAATAAATTTATTTGTAAATTCCGGTGTCGCTCAATCATTTCAGTTTTTTACGAATAGAAGTATTTTGCCACTGAAAGGGTTAACTCTTCAATTATGTTTAATACTAGAACGCCCGGAAATTTTACCCAAGCTTCACAAAAATATTTCACACCAGAATTTTTGTTTAAAATTACTTAACCTTCTCTGCACGACGTGCCACATCTGGTACATGGCTTAAAACACTGTATTTCTTAGTATGTGCCGTGAATTTGGCCAATATGATCTCTATTCCTGATCTAGAACATTCCATAGAATAGAATGATACTTATTTTGTCCATGTCAGATGGCTGTACTTAAAAAAAATAGAATTTGTTCTTCGGAAACAAGCAAAAAAATTCCATCAAGCTATTAAGGTAAAATTTACTTTCATTATTTTTACTGAATGCTTAAAAATATTAATATAAAAACAGTTGCAGGGTGTTAAGCAGGTAAAATTAATTAATTTAAGCTCATTTAGTTGTAAAATATAGCAATACAATATTTTAAAACCCTAACTTTGTACATGGGATACACGCCATAAAATATCAAATTTTATCTGAAAATTTGAAAATTAATTTTTTTTTACTATTTTTCCAATTATTAGACCGATATATAGATTTCAAATATTTTTTTCATAAAAATAGAAAAAATCGTACAGTGAAGAGTTAACTTATTTATTTAACGTATTTCTGCGTGATTTAAATTTAACTTATTTTATGAAAACATTTCTGGTTCCAATTGGCATTTAATCATTTGGTCGGGATCAATTCGACTCCTTCCGGGCGTTCTAGTGTTAATAAATTAAATTTGAAATGCAATATAAATTAAATTAGAAATTGTATTGGTATGTTTGGATAATTTTAAAAAAAATTATAAAAAGAAAACATGTTTTTTGCAATTTTTTTAAACTTTGGCCCCCTTGCGGCGGTAAAAGATATTAACCAATGGATGTAATATTTTAGAAATTTATTCTGTATTACAAAAGGCAACTTTTCCGCGCTATTACATTTCGATTATAAAAATTTCGTTTTTTTGACCCACCCTACTATCCACTCTTTCAGAGACTCAAAATTTAACTTTTGCTCTGAGTGAATAGTCACTCTAAAGAGGTTGGGCATATTTTGACTCTGTGATAGAGTGACTATTCACGCCTTTTTATTTAGAGTGTATATTTTTCGTATAATACGTTTTTCAGCAGAAAGCATTATATTTCAGAGATTTTTTAAAAATATTTCCAGCTTTTACTTCCTTGTACAGAAAAATGTCTGAGTAGCATTATGCAATAATAAAATTATACCATATTCTGTAGAACTTAGTTGCGGATGTATTAAAATAAAATCAGAAATTTTATTAAAAATTTACAATTTTTTTATGTAAAACATAAATAAGCGTTTATCTTCGTTCGTAGTTTTATATCAGAATTCAACTTTAAATTGATTCATTTTGCCAACCTATATCTTTACGAAAAGATAAGTATTCCGTACGTAGCATGTTCTTTTAAATAAATTTTATTAAAATATTAGTATTTACTACATATTCATAAAAATAAAGTCAAAGAAGAAAAATTTTAAAGTTCACTTTATTGTTTAATACACATACACTAATTGGATAAATGTATCAAGGCATTTTTAAATTCAGATTTTTATGGAAAATCTAGAGGAAATTGTTCTTGAAATTCAGAAATGTACAGAACATTTTTGATCTCATCCCATCTGCACAAATTGAATAATATAAAATACAGGGTCATCGAAAAATAATGTCTAGATTTAAAAGAAAACTCATAACATCGAAACCTTTTATGTTAAATGAGTAATTCTTTCACTACAGATAACTGGTGAACGCAAGTTTGGTTTTAGTTCACCAGAATTCGTTTATATGTCTGTGTTATGCGCAGATTAGTTGTGCAGTCGACGTGCCAGACTACAGCTGATCAGTACGATATTGACCGTGCAACAAAAAGCACAGTACGATGTTGACCGTGCAACAAAATCACAATACGATGTTTACCGTGTAACAAAAAGCAGAGTGCGGATTTGGTATGTGGAGTCAAAGTCAATAGTCAGTGTACAGCGGCTTTTTCGGAGAACTTATCCATGTCAAACTGCTCCTGGTGCTCACATTGCACACATTTGCTCCTGGTGCCCACCGAATGGTGCTCCCCAGGAAGAAAAATATGAAAAAAAAAATTTTTTTTGCCGCACATTATAAGACTAAAATCAATAAATTACCTTTTACAGTTTTTTTATGACAGTTATTTAAAATTTAGGCATTATTTTTCGATGACACTGTATTGTAATTTATGAAATGAAATTTGATACAATGTATGTCGTGGATTTTTCTTTATTTATAAGTATGTAAGGAAGTTCAGTAGTGTACTTGTCTGCACGTGCGTTAGCCACGCTACAGGGGGAGAGTTCGACTCGCAGCTGGGCAAGGTTCATTCAACCTTTCATCCCTTCGTGGCCGAAAAAATGGAACCCAAATTGCTTGGGAACTAAACACCAAGGGTCTCGCATTAGGCTGACCATCTGACACATGCTGTGTAGCACCCCGTGTATCAGAGTCAAGTAAACAGGGTTGGGCACTATATGGCCCGATCCTTTATGGATCGTACAGCCACGTGTTAGTTATAAGTACGTAAATGTACTTAAAGCACTAATATCTTTTATGAAAATCAAGGTAATTCTGGCAATTTGTAAAAACATTCTTAGCGTCCAGACATTTTAAATAAGTAACTGAACTAAATACAGTTCACTTCATCGTCATAATTTCTCGAATTTCTACATTATTTGATTGTCATTGATTCATAAGATGCCATATGTAGTTAACTACAATATTAAGAAAAACATCAATTAATATTTATCATATACAAACAGTAAAAAAATATTGCATGTTCATGTTTTATCAAAATGTCAATATTTTTTTCTATTTTCTTTTTCTTTTTCTTTTAGAATAGTGTTTCACATGCACTTATAAAGGTTTTGAAAGTGGTATAAAATTTGGTTGAAATACTGAAAGTTTTACACACACACACAAAAATTCTTTTTAACGTTTAAATGAAAAGTTTATTTCTTATTATTATATTTACTATTCTTACACAAATGCACACATCTATTGCGCAGTGTCTACACAATCATTAGTTTGCAGCTGCATATCATTTCAAGTTTTTATGAAACAGCGTAATCGCAAATACTATTTTTCTTTTCTTTTTTTTTTTTTTTTTTTTTTAATCTGTCAATTTATCTCCAGATTAAGTCTTGAATACAAAATACAAAATTAAACATGTTCTTTACATCTCCGAAGCAAAAACATTTCTTTATGTTTTTTATAAAAAGTCTAATATCGGAAGTGCTTAGATAATTTTGGCCAGATAGTGCACTTTTCGTTTCTTACTTTAACAGGGCGACAAACACGGACATTCCAGGTTAAACGGCGTAGGTGAAAATATCATATATATTATTTATTATGTCAACATCATTTTTTTCTCTTCATATACACTATATGGCAAAAGGTGACCGGTCACTTGCGATTTTAGACGTTTTGTTAAATATCTAGAAAAATACATAAGGAATCAACCTGAAACAGCAGTTGTGTAAACAGTATAGTATAGGTCATATATTTCCGCGAAGAATTTTTCCCGAAACCCCATAGGGGACCGTCAAGAAATTGAAAAAGAGCGAATATCTTTCGGATAACCCTGTAAAAACTAAAGTAGTAAAAGCGTTCAAACTCGAGATTATTAATAAGTGGCTTATTGTAATAAACTGTGTTCATTATTATGAGAATAGCATGTATACTCGTAGAAAAATTAAGGTTTTTATAAAGATAGTCCCAAATTTCGCCAAGTTTTTTCCTTATAATTTGCAGAGTTTTTAACATAAACATATGTTATTTTCAAAAAGTGTGACAAACCACATTGTACACAACACTATGCAATCAGAATTAAAAAATAATAAAAAATGGATGCAAAATGAGCAGGTTTACTAAAAAATGTTTCACTATGCATGCGCGAATGCAATCAAATATAATGTGCATAATGTATTAGCTAAGTATATAGAACAAATTTTATGAAAGTCTCAAAATCATAGCTTGAAAATTCTGAAAATTATCGTCGATAGAATAAGCTCGAAATCCGTTGTTCTTAAAAGGAAGCAAAAAGATGAGGGGTTGTATCCAAATATAGTACTACGTACAATATTGTGTACGCTATTTTGGCACTAAACAACATATATTTGATACAACCCCTCATCTTTTTGCTTCTTTTGGGAACAACGGATTTTGAGCTTATTCTATGGACGATAATTTTCAGAATTTTCAAGGTATGATTTTGAGACTTTCACAAAAGTTGCTCTATATGCTTTGCTAATACAGTATGCATATTATATTTTGATTACATTCGCGCATGCGCAGTGAAACATCTTCTAGTAATCCTGCTCCTTTTCCTCCATTTTTTATTATTTTTGAATTCTGATTGCATAGTATTGTGTACAGTGTTGTATGTCGAATTTTCTGATAATAACTTTTTTTTAATATTAAGAACTCTGCAAATTATAAGCAAAAAATTAGGCGAAATTTGGGACTGTTTTTATAAAAACCTTAATTTCTCTACGAGTATACATGCTATCCTCATAATAATGAACACAGTATATTACAATAAGCCACTTATTAATAATCTCGAATTTGAACGCTTTTGCTACATTAGTTTTTACAGGGTTATCCAAAAGATATTTGTTTTCTTTCAATTTGTTGGCGGTCCCCTATGGGGTTTCGGGGGAAAAAATCTTCGCGGAACTATATGACTTATACTATACTGTTTACACACCTGCAGTTTCATGTTAATTACACATCTATTTTTCTAGATATTTAACAAAACGTCTAAAATCGCAAGTAACCGGTCACCTTTGGCCATATAGTGTACTTACTGCAGAGTTCGTACGCTTCAAAGACTTTCAAAGACCTTTTACCAGAATTTTCGTAAAGTAATATTAATCATATTTAATGAAAAAAAATTATATCTTCAGATACTTACGAAATTTCTAGTACTAAAACACCTAATATTCCCTGAATCCCTTGATGCATACGAACACCTGTACTGTCACAGCGATGAATAAAATATTTTTTGAGAGGTTCTGCATACGACTTTAATGCAGTATACTTATATTTCATTAAAATGCGCTACGAAAAACAGCAATAATGCGTTCAAATAAAGTTTTGAAATGTATTAAATGCGATAATTTAATATTGATCTCGCGTCATAACATAGTAACCGAAGAAATTGCCAAAGAATGCTATTTACAATCAGCTTTTTTAATTCTGTTCATTTCATTGGTTGAAGCGCTAAATTCGATTCAATGTCTTAAATTTGTGTTTTATTTATATTTTTTTGTGTTATTTTTTGATTTATGAATGTTTAAATTTTGTTATAGAATAAAAGCCGGAAACATATGTCGAGCATTTTATATTAATTTAAGTGCAAATGGATTTATCTTTCGCAATCGTCTGCACGCGATATAAATTTGAAAAAAAAAATCATGCTTGAAATTTATTTTAGAAACAATAAAATTTGAGTAAATTGCGATACAGTTTTCCAAAAAATTGCGATATAGCTTTAAAAAAATTGCATTTGAAAGTACACTTTTTCCCGTATTCCAAGATGTAAAGATTCAAAATGTTCTATGTTTATAAATTTAAAATTAAAAAAATTGTAGTAAAAGCGAAATTTGATCATTTGCTGTTGCCATTCCCAAAATGACTTCAGCGTTACGCACAGACACGTTTGTCCTTTATATTATAGATACAGAGCTGCCTAACGTGGAGCTCGCGGAATGTGCGATTATTTAACCCCTTGAGGGGCAAGTGATTGTGTTCCTGTAATGTTGAACTCACACCGGAATCTTTGAAAAATTCTATTTCAAAATAAGTAAAAGCAATTTTACGGTTTTTTTCCACCAAAGTTAGAAAAGTAAAATTTAATAAATTTTTTCTGGTGTAAAACTTGATTAATCGTAGGTGGTATATAATGTATACCGGTTCCCCTCAAGGGGTTAAGGCGAAAATTACTTTTATAAAATAGTATGAATAAATAATAGTAAAAATTTCGCTGGCATCCGGCTGGGAGAAGACGTAGTTTAATACACAATCTGCTAAGTTTTTCACCCCACTATTTTAGAATTACAGTAATCTACATATCTAATCGCAAAAAATCTGAAAGTCACAAATATTACTATTTAGAAATAGGAGTGTCAAAAGTGGTCAAAAGTCGTAGCAGTTGGAAGGTATGAAGTTATCTTATATAAAACATTATATTCAAATGTATGGAAATATTTGTAACACAACATAACTGAACATTCACCTTCTGCTAATGATGTAATATTTGACGCGCCTTTCACACATGCATGTAAACATGCCATTTTAAACTTTAGTTTTGTCGGCGACAGAGTCAACACCGGCTTGATACTATATTTCATCTGAAGTTGAGGTTGCTGGGCATCCGCCGCCACACGCTGGCATGTAAGAAGAGGTCAAAGAAAAGACCTAACAACAGTAATAAATAAGACGGTTATAAGAGCCACCGCACCATACGGGTCAAAGTTCAAACCTCTCTCAAGACGAAGAAAGAAATGTGGATACTCGACCGAGCTTCGAACACATAGAGCAGAGAGGCAGCGAACCATTGAACTATAGGAAGTTATAAGGAAATATAATTACATGGAAAATTTACAATTTAAAAACATAAATTTTACATTTAATACAAAAAATAGAAATTTAAGGTTAGATTTGTAATTATAAATTAAGCAAATCCAATAATATAATATCAACAAAAATTATGTATGAATGAAAGCATTCCTTATAAAAAAAATTAAGATGAGATGAATTCGATGAATTCTAAATAAAAACGCCGAAAATAAGAATTCATCTTATTTGCATTATATTTATTATCAAAATGAAAGACAACATTAAAACACATCAAATTACTTTAATTATTCATAATATCAACTGTAATCTACAATTATTTTCCAAACAATAAATACAAATTTTGTTGAGAGCTATAAAATAAAAATAACTATTAATTAATATCATTTTAATCATGTAAATAATATCTTTTTATTAATAAAAGTCATAATAATAAATGTAAAGCTGAATTTAAGAAATATTTTTGTGAAATGGTCACAAAGTTTCTGATTTCTGATAGAGCGAGGAACGAGATTATTTGAAATAAATGAATGCTGAAAAAAAAAATCATAAGCTTCTTACATGATCAAAACTGAATTTAAGAAATATTTTTGTGAAAAGCTCTCAGAGTCTCTGAATTCTGATACAGCGAGGGGCGAGATTTTTTTAAATAAATGAATGCTGAAAAGAAGAGCATATGCTTCTAGCATTTTCATAGTTTCTAACCGTTCGTTTTTTATTTTTATTTTTATTTTTTTTCAAATTTACAAATTATAAGAATTCTACTAGTTTTCAATGTTTTTCTAATCATAACTCATAAAAGTATTAACAAGTGACATTATGTGAATTTTGAGCACCAGAGGAAGACCAAAATATCCCGCCACCAGAATAATTTTACTCTCAATTTTACGCTAAAATTTTATATGCGATAAATTTCTGTCGATAACTGAGCACTGAGACTGATTAACACAATGACAACTTTTTCTCAATAGTTATCGCCGCCTTATTTAAACGCAGAACTTAATTCATAGATAAGGTAATAATTACCAGTCAGCTGCCCCACAGGTAATCATGCTCCGGGTTCTAAAACCGCCACGCTTTTCTACTGAAACTTAAATGGCGATATTAAGTTTAATCTCTGATTTAGAATTAGTTTTTTGTCCGAAAAATTTGTTCACATAATATTACCGGAACTCCTGGCATATAGTCCCCCCCCCCAAAAAAAAAGGCCCCTATTTTGCAACAGATATTTAATTTAATAAAATGTAACTAATTTTTGCTAAGTAAATATTTTATGTAATTCATTAAATAAAATTTCTGATATAAAAACACATTTATTTAAACGGATCATACTATCGAAATTACACTATTTCTTTTGAAATATATATTAATATTAGTTACAATAATGAAAATTAATAATATTATTAATAATAAATATAAATTACACATGAGACATATTTTTTGTATAGGGGAGCTGGGGGATGAATGAGACAAGGGATGAATGGGACATTCTCAATATCTCATGCAATGAACGTTTTTTTAGTTGATTTCTATTCTCATATATGGCCATATGCTAATTAAAATGGGCGCATATTAACCAATGTGACAAAATAATTTCTGAGGCAAAATAGTGGACAATTGGATCTATGTTTCATAGGGATGATTGGGACAGTTTAAATGGGGATGAATGGGGCAGTCTTTTTCATATCTAGAGATGTTAAAACATTTATTTATTAATTAAAAAATATTATATATGTTTATAAATTAATGATTTATGTTAATTATTAGTATTAAACTGTACTCGTATTATATAGGTTGTTTATTATTAAAAATTATATTGAATCTTAATTGTTGTATCTATATTATAAAGGACAAATATAGCTGTGCGTAACGCATACGTCATTTTGGGAATGGCAACACTTTGAAATTTGAAATGAAATTTAGGTTTGCAATTTTCTTTGCTGCAAAATTTTAAACTTATAAACATCGCACATTTTTAATTTTTACACCGTCGTATAAGGGAAAAAAATGTACTTTTTAATGCAATTTGTTTGAAAGCTATATCTCAATATAATTTTGAGATATTAAGTTTTTTGTAGTTTTTAATACATTTTTTTGTAATTGTGGCACTTCATTTCTGTTGAGAGTCATAAAGGGTTGAAAGTAGAGGGAAAATAATCACGGAGGAAGGAAAATAATATATTACTGTACCTTTTGTTGCCATTTTCTCATAAAAACTGAAAAAAATGAAATTATAAAGCGTGCTATGTCAGCGATTTTTTAAGTTTCCAAATATCGCACATTTTCATTTTTTACACCGTCAAATAAAGGAAAAAAAAATCTACTTTCAAATATAATTTGCTTGAAAATTGTGTTGAGTTATTACGGTTTTTAATATAACTACTCCCCCGTGGCGACCAGTTTGGTCTCCCTTAAATGTATGCTAGGCATTGTATCATGTTACTTTTATTCATAATTTAATTTACTTGCTCAATCCTTCGCCAAATCGGATGATTCTGATAGAAAAATCAAGAACTCGGTATTTTTATGTTAGTCGAGTACAGGTGATAAATCGCCAAACATTGTACCCGTCGTATTTTTTCATTTTTCATTAATTTAGATTAAAATATAATCCTTTCACTCAGTTGAAAATGGATAACTTTAATTTAAAACTGAAACATTTCACTTAAAAAAAATTCTTTAAAAAAAGAAAAAGAAAAGAAAAGAATAAATACCATAAACCATTTAATTTCAACATCAAAGCACTGTTTTAATTTACCCCTCGAAAAATAAAAAATGCTGCTGGCGAGTTAACAATGTACCCGTCGTATTTTTTCATTTTTCATTAATTTAGATTAAAATATAATCCTTTCACTCAGTTGAAAATGGATAACTTTAATTTAAAACTGAAACATTTCACTTAAAAAAAATTCTTTAAAAAAAGAAAAAGAAAAGAAAAGAATAAATACCATAAACCATTTAATTTCAACATCAAAGCACTGTTTTAATTTACCCCTCGAAAAATAAAAAATGCTGCTGGCGAGTTAAAAAATGCTATTGGCGAGAATTGCGCCCAGCTAACATGAAAGTACGAACTTTTTGCGATCATAGCAACTTTTGTGTAGTTTTATTCGAAAAAAATGTTTTGATGAAATAGGTTGCCAGAAAATATGTTGCCAAATTTCTTTTCTCGCCATGGACCTTTTCTCTATTTCGCCAAGTACCTATTCTGGAAAAATACCTTTATTTATTTATTTATTGTATTTTAAATGAGATGAATAAAAGACGGCACAGATGTCATATACACACCATTGGCGCGATATCTTTCTGACGCCAATGTCATATACGCACCGGCATATTTAACTGGCACCAAAGTGTCGTTATTTTGCTTGATATGGTAACCCGGATGTTGTTGTTTATTTATTAATAAATTGTTTATTTACCTTTATTTTATTTTTTTTAATTATATAAATTGCTTTGTTCTATAGTTATTAATTAAACTTTTTTTTAAAATTGTTATTCCCTTTTTAAAAATATTACACAAAAATAATCGCGATTTCTGTGCCACGTACGATAGCATAATGTACATAGATTTTCAAGCATTAATTATTTTTAAATTTATCTATCACTTGTAGCTCGATTATGAAAGATTAATCCGGTTGCCCTAAAAACAATGTAAAAAGTTAAGCATTTGTTTCCGTCTAATGTTCCTTAACAAAATTAAAACTTCCTATATAGAAAAATAAATAAAATAATGTAAATAAGAAACAAATTTAACAGACATGTGATTGAACCACGCGCTAAAAGCGCTGAATTGATCGGAAAGACTGCCGTAAGTCGCAAAATCTTGGGCTAATAACTCCTAGCATGCTGTGACATGTGAGAGTATCGCTTTTAATAAATTTTTATACTTTATTTGATTGCATAATTGATATTTTCAGGTAAAAATTCTTTTTGATGTTAGTGGGCAATCTAAAATATATATTACATGGAAAAAATAACTGCAATTAAAAAAAAGAATGATTTTCACCTATACTCTGTAACCCGAGGAGCTCGGGTTCGATCCCCTAGTTGTAATAAAGGTTAAGTAGTTCATCAAAAAATTCCTATTGAAACATTATCAAAATAGATAAAATTGTTAAAAGTAGTATACTTTTATTGATCAGATGGGGTAAATTATATTGAATTTGAAACTTGTGCTTAAAAAAATTCCCACTCGCACCTCCCTTAACATAATTTAATTTGCAGGGATCGTACGCTTAAGGGATTTTTTCAGGGAGTATATCACTATTTGTTTAAAGGAAAATAAATCTAGGTTAAACGTGCGAAATTTCGCCTTATTTAAGAAGAGATTTTTCCATAAAATTACTGGTACCGAAGAATTTCCCGGTTGTGAAAGTTCAGGACAAGTATGACCCAACGACAAGCACATTTGTGCATGATATCTAAGATACATTGAATTAATATTTATTAATAAGTTGTGAATGAAAAATATTGGCTATGCCGTATTTCAAAGACATTTTTCACTTTCATTTCATATCTAAAATGTCTCGTAAGTGGAAAAGGGGAACAGATAGACAGTCGAAGTTTGCATTACAAGTTAAAACTGCAGTAAAAGAAGTGATTAGCAACGCTGAGATATAATAGCCATATTATAAGATCATACAATACAAATATAAATACATATAAGTTTATAATTATAAATTTTAACTAGGTAACATTGAATACTAGGAGAACAATATTAGTGTCCCATCCATCCAGTGGTGGAAAATTGGCACAGAGGTGGAGCCTATTTACACCACTAAATTTTAGTAGTACTTTTTAGTTTATCTAATTACAGAATTTCTTAATTTTTATTAAGTTGAAGAAAACTATAAAAAATTAGTTGTGTCAATAGGCTCCACCTCTGCGCCAATTTTCCACCACTGTCCATCCCTATTAATGTCGCATTCATCCCTGCTATAGGGATGATTGGGACAGAGAGTTTTGGGACAACTTTTTTTAAATTTTATAATATTTTACTGTATAACAATAATCTAGACTATTAATGGTGCATAGATGTAGTCAAATACCTAATGTATGAAATGTGATACGTAATATTGATAAAAACTTTAAAAAAGTATTAAAAATAAACATTTTTGTAAAAATGTCCCATTCATCCCCCACCTCCCCTATGTCATTGTCGGAAATGATCAGAATATCCTAACGTGCACTGCGTACGTCATAGAGCGCAAGAGGTAAAACTAGAAAGGCCGGAAATTTTATTCAAGTTTTATAAAAATATCTTAAATCAGCATTTTTATTTAGAATTATTTAAATTATTTATTTAACATTTTTCTCCCGTGTATCTTGGAAAATTAATTTAACCCTTTCAGGGGTAAGGTACTTGTAGTCGTAAAATGTTGAAATAATTTAATGACACCAGTATTTACAAGAGAATTTATTTGTAAATAAGTAAAAGTATATATTCGCTTAATTTATAAAGGTGAAATTTCCCGTATAAAACTGTGGTGCCAATGTGGCGATCAGGGATTAAAATCATGTGATGCCGTGACGGCGTAGCCGCCCTTCATTGGATTAAAAAGAAATTTCTGGTTCGAACCCAAATATTCACAATTCATATGGTAGGGTATCAAAAGGACCCTGACCGTTACCATCGAAATACTCAAGGCCAGAGACACGAGTTGTGATGTCATCACTAATTGACCGAATTTTCACTAGTGTTCGAATTCACAACGGAAAATTTTGAATAGCAATATTCTTTTATTTTATTTGTGGAATATCTACCATCATATAAAACAATAGTAACTATTTAAACTTACTGGTGAGAATTTGGAATCCCTA
This sequence comes from Maratus speciosus, assembly GCA_963932465.1. Taxonomy (NCBI): domain Eukaryota; kingdom Metazoa; phylum Arthropoda; class Arachnida; order Araneae; family Salticidae; genus Maratus; species Maratus speciosus. Next base: position 439,497,263 of record OZ010796.1, on the reverse strand, counting down.
AAAAAAAATTCAGCCTGATGCGGAATGCTGTAGTATTGCCGCATCTGGCTGATTTTTTATTGAGGGATTCCAAATTCTCACCAGTAAGTCTAAATAGTTATTATTGTTTTATTAGATGATAGATATTCCACAAATAAAAGTAAATTGCTATTCAAAATTTGCTGGTGTGTATTCCATCACTAGTGAGAAGTCGGTCAATTAGTGAGGACGTCACAATTCGTTTCCTCAGGCCTTGAGTATTTCGATGGCGGCGCCCTGACGGTCATTCTAGAGTTAACCCTTTCAGAAGCATGCCATTTCGGCTTCTAAAATTAAAAGAAAAATATTTGAAACCACAATTTACGAACGAATTTAATTGCAAATAATCAAAAGCGTTTCTTCACGCATATTATGAGAGCAAAATTGTAGTAAACATTTTTTGGTGCCATTTCGCAGTTCGGGCATTAAAATTAAGCATTCATACTAATGGAGTTATGAATAAAAATGAGGGGATATAGTGTTGTGGCTACCAGTAGCGAGTGAAGGACATGAGGAGGTAGTCACAAGATGGCGGCTGATTTTTGCATCGAAAAAACTGTTTATGATCTCCGCCCGGAAAATTTTTCACCATTAAATTTGAATAGAAAATTTCGCCTCAATTCATGCAAAATTCTTGTCACAAATAAGGCAAAAATTTTATTTGATTTTACAGGTTGACGTTGGCCCGGAATTATAATCCCTGCTACAGACACAGACAGGGGATTGTTTAGGTTGTCAAATTATGGCTGAAACGATGGCTGTGACAAGCGCCGGGGTATACGTTAGCAACTAAAAATATATAATTTTTTCTGCTATAGTTGTAACTGAAATTCTACATGAATAAGACGTTTAAATTAGTTGAAAATTTTTATTAAAATTTAATGGCGGAAGTTTGCCCCTGCGAAGCAGATTACAGTTGAAGCTTCACTATTTTGAGGATATGTCAATTCCACTTTATACATTGTTCAACGTTTTCACCATGGAAACGGCGCCGCTAAGAGGGTAATAAATGAAAGTAAATAAATGCCGCATGAAAAATTGAAAAATATATTACATTAACCTTCCCTTCCCATGATAGAATGCGTCCTAGAAAGTCCGTAATTCAGAGAATCTGAATTCACACCAGAAAATTTCAGTAATAAATTTCGCTTTATTAAAATACGGAATGTACTTTATTAAATAAAGCAAATACTGCCATTTTAAATTTCTGGCATGAAATTGGAATATCCTAATTTTAAAAGCCCCCTAAATTTGAAACACTGTTGGTAGCATATTTGCTAACATGGGTATTAGAGGAATAAATATATTTTCTGGTTCAAAATTAGTTTATGGATGTTGAAAAAAAACCCCAGCGAATATTCATTTTTAGGTTGACACCTATGTATTTTTTATTAATTAGTAACGGAAAGGGTTTTTAAATGAAAGAGGCTTGTAATCACTGCTGTTCTTCATAAATATTAAGCAAATACAGTACAAATAAAGCCGAAATAATATTTTTGATGCATATTAGAACTAATAATATTTAATATTTTATTGTTATTTATTTTATTTTTTTAAATAATTTTATAAAAATCTACTACATCCATAATTTACCGTTGGATATATCATGTAATTAATAGACTGAACAATTTTCCATAAAATATCGCTTTTTGTAATATCTCTATTTTATTTCTCAATATATATATATATTTTTTTTTAAGAAAACAGTATAAAACCTCAAAGTAACACTACGTGAAAAATTTTTACGAGATGATAAACTAAAAACAGGTCTCAAGCTTTTATTTTTATTAGACAAAAGAGCGATTTTGATCTTTCTTTCGATTAAATTTTAAAAGATAAAGTTGTTGTATATTTGTAATATTAGGCTGCGGAACGAGAATTTCATAAATAAAAATAATGGAATATTAAACGTCTGTTTCTTAAGTCCGAGATCCGTCTGTCCGAAAAAGGTTTTTATTTAAAAAATCTATTTTTTATTGTTTTAGGGAAAAACTATGTAGAAATTCGGAAAGTAGACAAAATTTGCAACAAGTAGGATATATGGCATTAGGATGAACGGGGAGGGAAAGTGCTGCCTCGGAACATACACTGCGGCGCTATGTGCACTAAGTTATGCAAGTCCAGGTAATAGGGGATTTTACCTGGCAAAATTAATGCTAGTTCTGAATTTCGGCTCACATTATGTTTTTTGGGTCGCTGAATCCAAATTTGTAACTTCCCACCAAAATGTCCCCTGTCAAACCTCCAAAAAATTGGTTTTTTGAAATAATTTGGTTTTTGAGAACAGCGTGCGGGGAATGTTCCGAGGCAGCCCCCTCTCTCCCCGTTTATCCTACGTCATAATGTCATATATCCTATTTGTTGCAAATTTTGTCTACTTTCTGAATTTCTATATAGTTTTCTCCTAAAATAATAAAAAAATTAATTCAAAAACAACTATTTTGGGGGGTTTCCGGGGGGGGGGGATTTTGTGGGTAAGTTAAAAATTCGGATTCAGCGACCCAACAAATTAAAGTAAACCTTATAGAGAAAGTTCGGAGGGGACATGGGAGGGCGAATATAAACGTGTGAGTGGTTATGTTGAATTGCGCAAATTAGTCCACGCAGCACCGCTGCGCATGTTCCGAGGCAGATCCCCCCTTCCCCTTCATCCTAAGTCATAATGTCATATATCTGATTTGTTGCAAATTTTGTCTACTTTCTGAATTTCTAGATACTTTTTCCCTAAAGCAATAAAAAAAATGATTTTTTAATAAAAACCTATTTTGTGGGCATTTTACCAAAATTTGGAGGGGGGGGGGGGTTGCCGGGGAAATTTTGGTGGGAAGTTAAAAATTCGGATTCAGCGACCCAAAAAACATATAGTAAGCCTTTTCCAGAACTACCATGAATTTTGCTAGGTAGAGCCCCTATACGGTCTCTATTGCCTGGACTAGTATTAAATATTCAATAATTTTGAGCGTAATTTCACTACTGAAAATTAATTGGAAAAATAATTAAAATCATATATGTGATCAGCGATGCTGGGTTTATTTGTGTGTCATGTTTCGCCGAAGTATTGTGTGCTCATGAAGACTATTCCATCTTGTGCTGCAGTTGCAGCCATAAAAACATATGTAAGTGAGAGATCCTGAGCTGGGTATCGCCCTCGTACATTAAATGGTAGATCATTTGGAGCGCTATTCCAAGGGTTCCGGGTTCGATTACAGGCTTGCACATTTTCCACTCTGTTGGTTCTATGCTTTAAAAGCAATGTGATAAATCACGCATTAAATATTCAATAATTTTGAGTATATAATTTCACTGCTGAAAATTAAATTAATATCATATAGTTTTAAATTGTTTCCAAATAAGGAAATATGGGGCAGCACTATCCCACTGCAAGATATTTATTTCAAATTTATCAGACAACAGCTGTACAAGATGAGCAGCTGCATTTGAATCATTTTCAACTGTGCTGGAGGAATGTGCACTAGAATAGCGGCTAAATGCTGTGCGTATCTTGTGAGTAAAAGGACTTGCAAAGGATATCCACAGGAAAACGCTTCTTGTCTACGGTGAAAATTATTTGGACCGTCAAGTGGTCTACAATTGGGTCAAGAAATTTTCTGCTGGGCTTTCAAATGTTGTTTGACGAAGAAAGAAGTTGTCGTCCAGTTGAGATTGAAACAGACGGAACAGTGCGTGAAGTTGAGGAATTGATTTGAGCTGACAGGCGAACAACAGTTCACAACAGTTCACAAGACTTTTATGCAGCAGCTATTGGAAAACTCATAATGAGATGGGACAAATGTATCAGTGTAAATGGCTATTATACTGAGTGTCCACGTATAACCTGACCGACCTTTATTTTCGCATCTGTTGGTCCTACATGCATATTTCCAATTACAAAAATGGTTTAAATATGTTAAAGAATTACTATTAAATCGATTTGGGCCAATAAAAGCAGTTATTTAAAAAACTGCGAAATTTAAATTTTTATGCAGTGCCCCGGTGCTATAAGTGATATTTAGTAAAAATTTACTGTAACGCTAAAAGTAAGGCAAAAAAAGTCCCTTTCATCTAACATTAAATTTAATCGAGTTCTGAAACTTTGAAATGCATGACTTATGCCAATTCTTTGCATCTCAAAACAGATGATTTCGGCCATGCTTTCAGGAGTCGTATATAAAATACTTAAACTTATTTCAAGGTATCTGCGCTTTGAAAGAAATCGTACAACTATTACGATTGAGTTAACTTTTATTAGTTAAGTTTCAGATTAGTTAAAATAATTGTATTTTAACATATGTTTTATTTTGTAAGGATTTGAGGCTCCGATTTCTTTTAACAAAAATTATGTTATTTTCATACGGTTTTATTTAAGTTGCAACGATCATCTTCCCAGTTTAATATTCGTACTCGAACTTTAATTCACTTTCAAATGTCCGATCGATGTTAAATTTTACATACTGACTTAAATCCGATGACCATGTAATATTATTATGATTTTCAACGCTTACCGTCTTATACATATTATATTAGAGGATAACACAAAAAAATTTGGATAGATTACCGTCAACAATTTTAAGAAAGAGCTTTAGATTAGATAACATAAACCTGCGATGGTTGTGTTTTTTTAACTTTTAAAATTACGTTTTATGTATTTTTTAACGCTGAATAAAAAATTTTCCTTCACTTTTAACCATCATGTCAGGATTTTTCGCAAATCGTAAATTGCAAGGTTAAAAAATAGCGAAAAATCTGATACAATAAAATAGATGTAAGACTTTTTTATTCAGTTTAATTTTATTTAATTCAATAATTTATTCATTTTTTTTTTGCTTATACAGGGTTTCTTACAGCTAAACAGCTCAGGGGTCTGATGAGGTTGCGAGGGGAGTGGGGATCAATTTTAACTTTGAACTTTTTAACTTTGAAGTTTTCTAATTGAGAAAAATCCTGACGTGATGGTTTAAAATGAAGATGGTCATTTTCGGATTCAGAGCTAAAAAAATACATAAGAATCAATTTTCAAAAGCTAAAAAACATGGCACGACCCAAAATTTGAAAGACAGTGTAATCTAACAGCATTTTAAAATATGTATCATTTTGTAAATAATTGAGGCTGTTGTTTTTCCTCCTTTTATTTAACAAAAATTCTGTGATTTTTATCCTCTTATATATTCAGTACAAATTGTATATTTTGCAGTAATATGTCAGAATGATTAAAGATTTAAAATTTATATTGCAATGTTAATTTTAGGTAGCTTTCATTACAATAAGCTACTTATTGCAGCCGTTCGGAGGAAAGCGATTTCAAAAAATTTGGTATATTTTCAACGATCATGACCCCCAGACCCCGAAACCACCCTCCGTTCAAAAGTTGATATATATTAGGTAGCTTTCTTTACAAAAAGCTACCTATTGCAGCCGTTCGGAGGAAAGCGATTTCAAAAAATTTTGGTATATTTTCATCGATCATGACCATATATACAGGGTGATTCAGCTCGTCGGTGACAAACTTTAAGGATCGATAGAGCACACCTAGACGAACATTTTTGAGTAGGGAATGTAGGGTCCCTGACGCGATGGTAAGGCGCTAGGCGCTTTCGAAAATTTGGGTGCCGAAATTCGAAACGTCATAAAAACTAGGGAAATGGTTAGATTTTCTTGCTTGTTGCGTCGAAATGATTCTGTTTGTTTAGACTTTCTTCAGTACCAATTTGATAAGCGTATCTCTTAAAACATGGATAGGGGGCGCTGCAGACTTTGGAGAGCTAGACAACAACTTTAAGCCCGTTATTTTGATAATTTAACACATGCTCGCCAAAGTTTATACTCTAACTTAAAGTTTGAACCCAAAAGTAGAGCCCTGCAAAAAGCGTAAGAGCCGGAATAAAATGTCAAAGTACAGGGTGGTCGAAACTCGAAGGCTCCTAGGAGATAAACAAACAGATTTCTTGACTTATGGCATGCATTTTCATGATTCTGTTTGCTGGGGCTCTCTGAAACTCAGTTCAACGGTACAAAAAGAAACATCGATAGGGGGCGCTTTGGGCAAAAAACATAATTCGTTGACATTTCGGACGCTAACTGGAAACGGGGCGCTACGATCAGTTAGAAACAAAACAAGAGAGTAATTTACTTATCATAAGAAGCTATTAAAACTGCAGTTTGTTTGTTTTTTTTAACAAACATAGCTGGTTTCAATCATGCACAATGCGCGCAATAAAATTTACATAAGGTGCTTTTTGCTGATTTATGCAAAAGATATCGTACCATATCGATATGCAAAAGATACGTAATGCGTAGACGACAACGCGAGATGACGTAGTTGTATGCGCAGACACGTCTTTTGAACGTGCGGTACCTACTTAAGCTTCGGGTTACTTGTCTGCAGATCGGTAGTAGGATGGAACGGTACACAAACTCTGAATTGGCTGACATGCATTTGGCGTATGGCGCTGCTGGTTGTAATGGACGAGCCGCTCAGCGGTTGTACGCCGAGCGTTACCCCAACAGGCAAATCCCCTGCCATGCCTTCTTCGCTCGAGTACACCAGAGGTTGTCCACAACGGGATCTTTCGACGGAGGCAGGCCTGAACGGGAGCGATCAGTGAGCACCCCCGACAACGAAGAGGCTGTGCTTAACCTGGTTGAGGACAACCCAGGTCTTAGCACGAGAGATATCGCCAGACATGTTGGCATTTCGCAAGCAACTGCGTGGCGCATCTTACGTTCCCGGAATCTGCACCCCTACCACATCCAGCGGGTGCAGTTGCTCAGAGAGCAGGATTTTGGCCCTCGAGTGGAATTCTCAAGATGGTACTTGGCGATGAGATCCAGGGATCCCCGTTTTGTAAACAGCATTTTGTTTACGGACGAGTCCACCTTCAGCCGGGAGGGAATGTGGAACGCCCACAACAGTCATGTGTGGTGTGATGAAAATCCACATGAAACCAGAAGCCGAGCAGCCCAGGAGCGTTTCTCAGTAAATGTGTGGGCCGGCATTCTGGGGGATTGCCTCATTGGCCCTTATTTGTTACCTGAACGGCTGACAGGTGGAAATTACCTGATTTTCTTGGATCAAGTGCTGCCGCAGCTTCTGGATGAGGCGCACGTACCCGAAGGTTCGCGTCGCCAGATGTGGTTCCAGCACGATGGAGCTCCGGCCCATTACACGAACGACGTGCGTCTCCATCTAAACGCAAGGTATGGCCAGCGGTGGATCGGGCGTGGGGGTCCAGTTCACTGGCCTGCCCGATCACCAGACCTCACCTGCTTGGATTTCTTCCTTTGGGGTTACCTGAAGGCCGAGGTATACCATACACCTGTCAGCAGTGCTGAAGAACTTGTGGCGCGCATTGTGGCAGCTGCAGGGCAGATCAGAGATACTCCTGGCATTGTTGGAAACACACACTCCTCAATGCGACGGAGGTGCGAAGCCTGCATCATGGCCCAAGGTCGAAATTTCGAGCATCTTCTGTAGTGTTATTTTTTGTAAATAAATTTCCAGTATCATTGATGTTTTTGGTCTAAATTTATTCAGAAGTGTTGAGCAGAGGTAGAAAATGTGTTTTCATTATTACTAACTGATCGTAGCGCCCCGTTTCCAGTTAGCGTCCGAAATGTCAACGAATTATGTTTTTTGCCCAAAGCGCCCCCTATCGATGTTTCTTTTTGTACCGTTCAACTGAGTTTCAGAGAGCCCCAGCAAACAGAATCATGAAAATGCATGCCATAAGTCAAGAAATCTGTTTGTTTATCTCTTAGGAGCCTTCGAGTTTCGACCACCCTGTACTTTGACATTTTATTCCGGCTCTTACGCTTTTTGCAGGGCTCTACTTTTGGGTTCAAACTTTAAGTTAGAGTATAAACTTTGGCGAGCATGTGTTAAATTATCAAAATAACGGGCTTAAAGTTGTTGTCTAGCTCTCCAAAGTCTGCAGCGCCCCCTATCCATGTTTTAAGAGATACGCTTATCAAATTGGTACTGAAGAAAGTCTAAACAAACAGAATCACTTCGACGCAACAAGCAAGAAAATCTAACCATTTCCCTAGTTTTTATGACGTTTCGAATTTCGGCACCCAAATTTTCGAAAGCGCCTAGCGCCTTACCATCGCGTCAGGGACCCTACATTCCCTATTCAAAAATGTTCGTCTAGGTGTGCTCTATCGATCCTTAAAGTTTGTCACCGACGAGCTGAATCACCCTGTATATATCCATATATCCATATATATATATATATATATATATATCTGACCTATGTTACACTGTAACTCTCGTATTTATGAACCGATATTTGGATGTAATTCGGTGTGTACATAGTACATACCAATGTCTCGAACGAGTTCGTTGGCCAGCTTCATACGCCATTTTGTTTCAAAATGGTGGCCATTTAAAAATTTTAAAAAAATTTAAAATTTGAAATGTGGTACCAAAAAATTGAAAATGGAAAAATATTTTTTTCTTATGTATTTGACCTTTATAGAAAGACTCCGTAGCAGTTTTTGTTTCGTCTATATCTTAAAAAATGGCTGAGTTATAGCATTTTGAATTTCTAGCGAAGCAGACATTTTGAAACGTCCTGAATTTTGTCACGCGATAAAAGGCGTATTTATGAACCGATTTGGATGTAACTTCGTTTATACATAGTACAGACCAATGTCTCGACCGAGTTCGTTGGCCAGCTTCATCCGCCATTTTGTTTAAAAATGGCGACAATTTAAAATTTTATGAAAAATTTAAATTTGAAATGTGGTACCAAAAAATTGAAAATTGAAAAAATATTTTTTTCTTATGTGTTTGACCTCGATAAAAAGATTCGGGAGCAGTTTCTGTTTCGTCTATATCTTAAAAAATGGCTGAGTTATAGCATTTTGAATTTCTAGTGTGGCTGACATTTTGAAGCGCCCTGATTTTTGCCACGTGATAACAGACGTATTTATGAACCGATTTGGATGTACCTTGGTGTGTACATAGTACATACAAATAACTCAACCGAGTTCGTTGGCCAGCTTCATCCGCCATCTTGTTTTAAAATGGCGGCCATTTAAAAAAATTAAAAAAAAAATTTAATTTAAAATGAGATACCAAAAAATTGGAAAATGAAAAAGAGTTTTTTCGTATGTGTTTGACCTTAATACAAAGATTTTGGAACAGGTTTTGTTTCGTCTATACCTAAAAAAATGGCTGAGTTATAACATTTTGAATTTCTATTGTGGCTGACATTTTAAAACGACCTGATTTTTGTCACGCGATAACAGGCGTATTTATGAACCGATTTAAATGTAACTTGGTCTGTGCATAGTACATACCAATGTCTCAACCGAGTTCGTTGGCCAGCCTCATTCGCCATCTTGTTTCAAAAGGGTTGCCATTTAAAAAAAAAAATCTAATTTAAAATTTAAAATGAGGTATTAAAAAAATGGAAAATGAAAAAGATTTTTTTTATGAGTTTGGCCTTGATACAAAGATTCTGGAGCAGTTTTTGTTTCTGAAAATTTGTTCTTTTGTTTATATCTTAAAAAGTGGTTGAATTATAGCACTTTGAATTTCTATCATGGCTAACACTTTGAAACGATCTTGTATTTGTCTCGCGATACCACACGTATTCGCCTATTTCCATGGAAGAAGGCATGTCGATAGTATACATCAATATCTCGACCAAGTTCGCTGGCCAGCTTCATCAGCCATCTTGTTTCAAAATGGCGGCCATTAAATTAAAAAATATATTATATATATTTAAAGTGAGGTGCAAAAAAATTAGAAATTGAAAAAGGTTTCTTTCTTAAGTATTTGACCTTGATATAAGGATTCAGGAGCATTTTTTGTTTGTCTTTATCTTAAAAACACTCGTTTGAGCACAACATTTTTAACAATTTGATTTTTTGCCTGCGACAGCACTCGTATATATCAACCGATTCCGATGTGAGTGAGCATGTGCACAGCAATTACTAAGGTCTCGACCAAGTTCACTGGTTAGCTTCATCCACCACGTTGTCTTAAAATGGCAGGCACTTTAAGAAATCGCCGAATTTGGCAGCCAAATATAGGTTACTTTAAATAAAAGCAGCTTGGATAAAGCTGACTAATTTCGCGAAATTCTCATTCATAATGATTTAGTATTGATAAAAATTAGTATTGAATCTCCTACATTCGGTTTCCACTTAATTGAGCTTCGTGTGTTTGAATAATATAAGTTGGCTTTTTTAAAATAAGGAATATGAAAGCTACCTCTTCCTCCCGGCACTGGCCGGAAGGACTTTATATATATATATGATCTTTGTCACACTGTAACTCTCGTATTTATGAACCGATTTAGATGAAACTCGGTGTGTACACAGTAAATACCAATATTTCGACCGATTTCTTTGGCCAGCTTCATCCGCCATCTTGTTTCAAAATGGCGGTCATTTAAAATTTTTTTAAAAATTTAAAATTCAAAATGTGGTACCAAAAAATCAAAAATTTATCTGATCTTGTTTCAAAATGGCGGCCATTTAAAATTTTTTTTAAACATGAAGTTTAATATGAAGTACCAAAAAATTGGAAAATGAAAAATATTTTTTTTTGTATGTGTTTGACCTTAATACAAAGATTCCGGAACAGTTTTTGTTTCGTCTATATCTAAAAAAAATGGCTGAGTTATAGCATTTTGAATTTCTATTGTAGCTGACATTTTGAAACGACCTGATTTTTGTCACGCGATAACAGGCGTATCTATGAACCGATTTGGATGTAACTTGGTGTGTACATAGTAAATACGAATATCTCGATCGAGTTCGTTGGCCAGCTTCATTCGCCATCTTATTTCAAAAGGGCTGCCGTTTTTTAAAAAAAATAATTTTAAATTTAAAATGAGTTATCAAAAAATTGAAAAATGAAAAAGATTTTTTTTATGTGTTTGACCTTGTTACAAAGATTCCGGAGCAGTTTTTGTTTCGTATATATCTTTAAAAATGGTTGGATTATAGCACTTTGAATTTCTACACTTGACATTTTGAAACGATCTGATATTTGTCACGTGATAACCCGCGTATTTATTAACCTATTTCGATGTAAGAAGGCATGTGGATGGTATATCGTAATGTCTCGACCAAATTCGCTGGCCAGCTTCATCAGCCACCTTGTTTCAAAATGGAGATGATTAAATTAAATAAAAAATTATATTTAAAGTGAGGTTGAAAAAAATTAGAAATTGAAAAATGTTTCTTTCTTAAGTATTTGACCATGATATAAGGATTCCGGAGCATTTTTTGTTTTGTCTTTATCTTAAAAAATGGCCCAGATATAGCAATTTCAATTTCTAATGTGGGTGACATTTTGAAAAATCTGATTTTTTGCCTGCGAACGCACTTGTATATATCAACCGATTCCGATGTGAGAGAGCATGTGCACAGGATTACTAAGGTCTCGACCAAGTTCACTCGTTAGCCTCATCCACCATGTTGTCTTAAAATGGCAGGAATTTCAAGATATCGCCGAATTTGGCAACTAAATATAAGTTACTTTAAATAAAAGGAGCTTAGATAAAGCTGACTAATTCCGCGAAATTATCATTCATAATGATTTAGTATTGATAAAAATTAGTATTGAATCGCCTATAATCGGTTTCCACTAAATTGAGCTTCTTGTGTTTAAATAATATAAGCTTGCTTTTTAAAAATAAGGATTATGAAAGCTACCTCTTCCTCCCGGTACTGTGCGGAAGGACTTTTTTAAAAATAACTGACGAAATTATATTTCTACTAAATTTCTGAATGATCCCTAATTTTCAGCAAAAAATATGCTCCAAATTTAAACAGCTATTACTCGGTCAATTTTAATCGTAGAATAACGGGACTTTATTTGTGTTACTTGTCGGTGTAACCGGAAAATTTTACTAAATATAACTTATAGGACCAGGGGGACTGTATAAAAATTTAGATTCTGTAATTCTTCTTTAAACTGTTTCGCTTCAAACTTCGCAATTTAATCGCTTCAAACTTTTTTATCAGAACTCTGCTCCTAATTTTGATCACCTTTGTAATTGGAAGTATGCGTCTAGGACCAACTGTTGCGAAAATAAAGGTCGGTCAGGTTATACGTGGACAACCTGTATAGAAAAATAAACATTCTTGTGAAGCATGCATCTTGGTTTCCCTTTTTTAATGGCTTAGGTAACCTACGTACTGACTTGCCCTCGTAATCCATGCTCGCAGTCTTTTCATGATCCTAAAGAAATAAGTTCAAGCTCTACTTTGTACGCAGCAATGTGATATCAGATTTGTTGCAAACACTATTTTATTTACAGACATGTATATACATCTTTTTCTTTCGACATAAAATCTTTTTTAAAGCTGAAAATTATAAATGTTATTCACACAGTGAAATATTTATTTTCATAAATATTTTTAAATTGATAAATTACGCAGTTATTCATTACAAACAGAACTACACACACACATAATATTACTGTCTTATTTAGGAGCTGTTTTGAACATATAATGTGTTAGAAAACTGTAATAAAACACCTGGGCAATTCTTTTGATGTATTGACCTTGAAACATAAGTAAGTTTTATGCCTGTGTAGTGAGATTTTCTAAACTTTTTTGATAAATTACATTTTGAATATAGACAGTAACAATGCGGACTAATATCTTTATTGCATTTAGCGCATAACTGTAAATGCTTATTATTTTAGGTTTTAAGTAAAATTAAAGATATAGAAAATGAAAAAAAAAAAATCAAAATTCGGTTTCCTGTTTCATTGAAAAATTCTTCAATATAAACCAACATGCTTTTTTTAATATCTAATTTGAATATTCAAGTATCAATTACATGTTGCTGATCTCGTGATCATCTTTCTGCATTCGGAGCCTGATTAACGCAGTTGTAAACGTCCACTACATTTTACTAAAGAAAATCACTTTATTTATGACAAAACAAATCTACATTTAACGAAGGCTACAGATATTATTCAGAAATACTGGTGTAATTCTGGTGGTGGGCTCCTGCTGTAGTCAGGCTCTAACTGGTTGTCTAAGAATAATGAAATTTAATAGCAAGGTACAACATTCTATTGCTATAAGAATATATTATTTTAATATTTTCGTACTGAACGTGTTCTTTTGATTTTTTCTTGTGGATTTTGCATTAAATTATTTTTATCTTAGACTTATAAATTCCGTTTGAACATTTACTTTTGTTGACGTATATTGTGATTATAATTATACTTTCATATTGATACATCTGTAAAATAAAAATTTCTGGATTAAAAGTTTCAAATATATGAATATTGTAAAAAAGGTAACGAGATTTTATATCCCGCATCAATAATATTAATAATATTAATAATAATAATCATAATTTGTTTCTAAAATCCCTATTAAGATGTAAAGAAAAATTTATTTCAGGCCTTGATATCATAATTGATCCTATAAATATCAGTCATATGACAGTGCATGTTTAATATGATTTCAGCCATTTTGTGTAGCCATGCTAAACTTCGATTTCGAAGTCTCTAACGTAGGTTAAAGCATATCTTCTGGAGTCTTTCGGAGATATTGGCGGATACCATCGTTGAACTCTGATAAATCGGTAAACATGTCCCGATAAATGGTACTTTTGAAATATTCCGATAACCAAAAGTCACATGGGTTAAGGTCTGGTGACCAAAGATGTCATAAAACCGGAATAGGCCAAACAATAACACAGTAGCCTGTAACATGTTGAAAAAGCATCCGTTTTACAGCTGTACCTCGTCAAGCATAAATATCGTGCTGCCTAAAATTCCATGTCTTTAAATTCGGTTAACACGAATTTTTGTAGCATGGGCACGTTGCGGAGTATGTAAAGGGTTTTGCAATAGAATTTTCTTCAAAGAAGAATGGTTCAATTGTGTAACTGACCTTAAAACCACACCATACAGTGAGTATATAGTTGGATTTAGAGGTCAGTGTGCACTGTCCCTAAATCCAGTAGATGCGTTTGTTGATGGGTCAATCTAAATAAAAATGAATTTTCTCCGTCCACAAGATATTCCAGGGAAAAGAAATATCAAGCTTCATTCATGCAAGAGGCGCAATGGAAAAGATTCCTTTTATCAAGATGAGTAGATTGAAAATATGTGCTATTTTAAGGATACTAATGCATATATTTACAAACGACTTTTTAACCATTTGAGGGGCAAGTAATTGTGTTTCTGTAATGTCGAATTCACACAATAATCTGCAAAATGATTTATTGTAAAATAAGGAAAGCAACATTACGACATTTTTCCCATCAAAGTTAGAAAAGTAAAATTTAATAAAATGTTTCTGGTGCGAATCTTCATTAATCGTAGGTCGGATAAAACATATCCTACCGCCACAGAAGGGGTTAAACAGTACTGAATAATGGTTACTTTTGGTGTAAAATCCCACAAATATTGCAACTTTTATTTGTGCTTTTCATTTACGTAGTTTATTCCACTGTCAATGCAACAGATTGCGGAGTTTCTACAGGTTTGTTTTATTTGTTAGGGTCACTACGGTCATATGTTGCACATGAGCGCTTTAAAAGCCACGACATCCGTTTGAAGTGCAATTTGAAATAACAGAAATTTCAATACCTCAGACATGATTCGAAACCAGCACCCTTTGCCCTCTAGTCAGTACCCTAACCAATAAAGAAGCACGAGTTTCTCTAACAAGAGACTTCCATCAATGTACAGATACAGTGTATAATCTGTGGTGCAAATATCTGCGTTATTTTCTTCAATCCCTGAGCAATAATTAATACTCTGAAATTTGGATATCGTTTTATGTATGCCTTCTAATACTATTGCATTACTAATAGCAATTTACAAGTAATATTGGTCTTTCAAAAAGAAAAGTATCGATGACTTGCAACATCTGACAGTTCTTCGGAAAATGCTTAACTATGTAGATGAAAAATCATATGACGTTTAATATCAATTTTCATAAACATGAAAAGTTGCATCTTTTTCCTGTGTGTTCTGTTTTCCATTGCATGTTGCCGTTCACAAACTCTTCATAATTTTTATAACTTTTCAAGTGACATTTCGCTTGTAGTAAGGAGAATATAACCATTGCAATTTTTAAAAGTAAATAACGAGCCTTTAAAAAGTCTTGGTCCTGTATACATCGTACAATGTCATTTCTTCCCTATTTCAGACTTTTGTAACTTTTTTATGGGATATAAAATTACTTGGAGTCTTTCAAAATATTTCTAAATTTTGTAATTTTCTGTCCAGTATATTTTATTTTATAGGCGTTTTAAAGAGAAACTTTAATGTTGATCACTTTCTGCACAAACATTGTTTTGCTCAATGATTGGCGATGTTGATCAGTGTCTTCTCTAATTACAGTACTATTATAACAAAAAAATATTCATTTACATTTTTAATAGAAGAATAGTGAAAATGTTACATTAATTTTTTTTAAATCCAAATAATTGCAGATTTAACTACTTATTCTGACATTTTTGTCACTGTTTTGTATAAAAAAAAAACTAAAAAAAAACTCCCTAAAAACATTATAATTTTACTTTAAGTCTAAAACGAAAATTGTGTTAACATTTTCATTGCTTTTCAGAGCAGAAAACAAATCCTTAAATACGTATCAATAAAATCTACATTTTTAAAAACAGATGAATTGATATTTTTTAAAAAATAATATTTTGTTCTTTTTTTGAAAGGATCAAAACATTTACTTACTCTGTTTTAATTAAAATTATCTTTCTTTAATTTTTTCGCCGTCTGATGTTCCGTTGTGTTAAAGAAATTAAAAAAAGTTAAGAAATTTTCCAGAATGAAACGAGATTAAAGCTTTAAGTAATTAAAATTATAATTTATCTTTTGCTGGGTGAAAATTTCTAACATATGTTACCACTGTATACTAAGAGTTGCCTTTCAAAACTGCTTTAACTTTTCTCGAAATAATTCGTCCGGAAGATTTCTAAATTGAAGCTTTTGGAAAAAAGTTTTTTTCTTTTAATTTACCCGTAAAAGACACATATTTTGTACTAAAAACATATATATATATATTTTTTTTCATTTTAGAATAATTAGATTGCTTTATAGTCATACAGATTTTAGAATGAAACATTTAATGATGACCCTGTTGGAGGGCTCAAAAATTAAGATCATAATAATAATAATTCCTTTGTGAATCATAATATCAAATCCTAATTAACGCAGCAGAAAATATCCATCACTGTATTTTGAATATTAAATGTTCGCCTCATTTAACCCTTTATCTACTGACGGTACTTATAACATAAGTACCACTCACTTTAAACTTTCATCTCATAGTGAATATTACTGATATTCTAATGGTACTTAGAAAGAAAACCCTTTTAACTCCACTTTGTACGGATACATGGCAGCAGTAGTTCTAGGTTTGTTATTTTAGCTAGGAAGGAGGGTATCTTTGACACAGTCGACGTGTTTTGTGCCGACATTTTATACAGATTGTCACGCTCGTCTTTTTATTGTTGCAAACACAGTAAAGCATATAAGATAAGTGTTGAATTTTTTTTTTATGTGTTCATTAACATCTTAGAATACAGTTTGACTAGCTATTTTAGGTAAACGGTATATGTATTTGATTTAACAGTTCAATAACTCAGTGGTACTTATAAATACGGTCAGTACATTAGGTGTTGGAAAAAACTTCTTGTTTACTTTTCGTCTGTGTAGTTATCTATCGTTTTCATCTGCTTTAAAATATAATTACTAAAATGTAGTGTAGTAATGATATCCCTGGTATTTATTTTCTGTTTCATTGTTATTCTTGATAGGAAATCGAAAAAGTTGTGGCACCGGCTAATTCTTGCTATGCTAGAAGTGCCATATGTAAATTCATATATTGCATATGTGGATATGCGAGAGAACATGTTTTCCCTGGATTATAGACGCCGCATAACTAAAGGACTGCTAACAATTTCGAAAGCTTAGAAAAAAAAGTTTTTTTTAACCCTTTCAGGGGCAAAGCATTTTCAATTCTAAAGTGTTGAAATAAATGATGGGCACCAGAATTTGCTGAAACATTTATTTGTAAATAAGAAAATGCCTATATTTTACATACTTATTAAATCGAAAATATTTTCTGGTGCCATTTGATATGCCTTGTGGATTTACTGTTACGATATTTTAGTCAATGTGTACTGACGCAGTGTTGCCAGATGGGCTACTTTTTAAAAAATCAGATTCTTGATTGGCACCACTTTTTCGAAATGGTAAAATGTGCCTTATTTAATGACATATTAATTAAGCCAAAAACAAAGTGAAGTTTACCGTTTAAAGTGGTGCCAATCAAGAAATCTGAATTTAAAAAAAGTAGCCCACTGGCAACACTGTACTGACGGTACTTTAAAGTACCACTTTAATTAATTACCTCTAAGTAATTAAATTTCTCATGGGTAAGTATTTATTTATGTTTATCCTTTAATTTTCATTGTAGTAATTGAAAAAAAATTACATGAAAAAAATTGCAGTAGATCATAATGCAGTAGATAAAGGGTTAAACGCAAATTATCTGTCATAAAAAAATCGGCAATGACTATTCCGTAGTACTGGTGGATATTTATCACTACGCTAACCAGGCTCAACATGACATGAAATAAAATAACGAAATCACTTGTTTTAACAAAATATTGTTTCACGATGCTAATTCATATACTACTAGTTTTCAAAACCTGGAGAGACAGAAACATTTGAATAGCTGCCCTCTTACGCGTTTTTGTACCACTAAAATTTAATAGTAATTTTTACCCTTTTTAATCGCCGTAATTTGCAGTTAAATAAGGCAAAAATTTGTATTAAATTTTTTGGTACAAAAAAGCGTAAGAGGTGGAAGTTATCCGTTTGCACAGTCATGGGGTGTAGAAAGCAAGCTTTTTCATAACCACTAGAACTCCCATTCGACTCCGACCATGTGATTAAATGTCAATTGGAACCAGAAATTCTTTCACAAAATAAGTTAAATTTTAAAAACGCACAGTTACGTTAAATAAATCGGTCAACTAATTTTAAATAAAAATTCTGGTGTAGAATAATTTTATGAAACTTGATTAAAATTTCCGTACGTTCTGGCAATAAAAGAGTTCATCTTGAATGCAGAGGTGGATTTTATAAGCATTGTGCAGCGCCCTTGACGAATTTTTTTCAGGGCGTTTAACACGGGAGACCCTAGTTACGGGTTAACACTAGGTTTTGCGGATGAAACAATTCATGTTTCGACCCAGAAAGTTTACTTAATAATTCAATTTATACATTTACCGCGATTTAATTAGCTACTTTTTATGAAATAATATTTCTTGGTCAGAACAGAATTGTTTGAGCCGCGAATTATAGGCAGGAAATTTCGGTACACATCAATCCGAGAATTTTTAAGAGAGTTAAATCACAGACAGACGGACAAATTGAATTCATAAATAATAACATAAATCTCTTTTTAACTATATTGGATAGTTATGAAAACATGCATTTTTATTAAAGTGAGAATATTTCTTTCCTGGAGTTCATTTTTATTTTGATATTACTTTCGCACTATGATAAAAGAAACTGCTTCCTAGTAATTGATATTTTAATTAAAAATAACTATTTGAATACTTCCCTGATTTTACGATCTGCTTTATATTAAAGCGCACAAGAGTATTTCTATTTAAAAATGTCGCGGAAATATCATTGAAGTAAAAAAAAAAAAGTCCCTTAAATAGCTCTCGATGAAACTTCTGTTGTATTATTTTAATGTTATGCAAAGGTGACATTTAAAAGTTTCATTAACTATTCTGAAAGAATTTATGAGTAAATTATAAAAACACAAGTTTCACAAAAAAGGAATTCTTGGCACCATTTTTATATCAAATCGTAATAAAGTTTTAAAGCTAAAATGAGAAGAATGTGTATTTTTCAGTATGGCTAATTTTCGAATGGAATGTTATAAATGACGATTATTTTGTGTTTCGTGGAGAAAAAAAAACTGAAATGTTTGTTATTTTTACAAGCCTAGTTTTTAAATTTTGTTTAATTAATTATTGGATCGTTCGGAGAGTCGTGTCCGTTTGGGAAAATCAATTCATACAGCAAAATTCTATCTTTTCATTATTAGGCATTGATTCCCATATCTAATGTCTAATAATTACCGGACAGAATTTTCCGGTACGAATTGATTTTCCCAAACGGGAACGATTTTCCGAACGACCCAATGTATTCTCTAAACTTTATTTTATACCATAGCTGCTAACACTTATGATTTTTTGTACCACAAAAATTAAATAGTAAACTTTACCTTTTTAGTTTCCGTAATCTGCCGATTAACACTTTGAGGTCTAAGCCTAAGTGCCACTCGGGTTGCCATTTTCGGTGAACCGAACTAAGCCCGAGAGTCTCTCGGTGACAACTTTTAATTCTCTGAGTTATAAAAGTACATACTATATACATTCGCGGTCTTTTCAGATACTGTCTACGAAATTTTCTTTTGGAAAAAATATAGGTGGCAGCACTATACAGAAGAAATTATGGGAAAAGATTTAGAATCAGAGGTTAATTCGAAATTACTGTGATCCTTGTGGTGTTGGTTTTATGTTTTGAAATGTACCACACAAAATCAAATTTTACTAAATAATGTTTATATACAAAATAAAACCTATATCAAATTAAAATTAAATAAAACTTGCTGAAAAGGTGCATTTAATATCACAAATATAAAAAGATGTCACAAATATAAAAAAGGTGTTTTTACGTAATAAAATAGTTTTTAAAAACATAAAAACTTCCGTGCCGAGTGCTTTCGATCACTCCCAGATCGTCTTCAGGGCAGCTTTGAGCTTGCCTCAGGGAGCAGCCCTGAGTCAAGCTGAAGACGACCTTGGAGTGAATCAAAGCACTCGGCACGGAAGTTTTTAATTTTTTAAAAACTATTTTATTACGTAACAACATCTTTTTTTATATTTGTGACATTAAATGTACCTTTTTAGCAAGTTTAATTTTATTTTATTTTGATATAGTTTTCAAGGTGAATGTGATATTCCTACGGTATATGTTTTTTTTTATACACTGGTTAGCAAAAATTAAGGAAACGTCACAAAATGCTAATTTTCAAATACGCGAACCCTCAAAAGGAAATAATATAATTCGAGTAATTACTATCTCTACAACACAGATAGCCCATATAACATCTCATTCATGTCACACATGGTCACAAGTGGCACAGTCACTACGGTGAAGCAAAAAGATAGGAAATTCCATGCATCTCATTATGAGTCTCAAATGATCACTATATGTGACTCCACTGAGAAGTCAATGTGACTGCTGCTTTGTGACGAGTCACCAGGTGACTTTACAATTTACTTAAATTGTGACTCACATGTGACTGTCAATTTGAGACTCAATTTCATAGTCATCATGAACGTTGCATTATGATAAGTCACCAAATACTATCATATTATAGTCACATGGAGACTTTTCCCAAAAGAGCACAATGTTGTCTTCACAGTAGTCTCTCTCTGTCACCTGAAAGTCATCATGTGACTTTAATGTGACATTATTTGGTAACTTATCACAATGCAGCGTTCACGATTAGGGGAGACTAGGGAGGGTTGACCATACGGGAGGATTGACCCATCCATCAGTTTTCATATTTAAAAGAATTTCAGAGTTTTATAAATGAGTGTCAACCAAAGCTACTGGAATGCTCAAACAACAGTCTTTGTTTCATACAGATAATCGAAATAGGTGTGAAAAAAACAATTGCCAGGCGTTTTGAACCTAAAACTTGTGTTTTGTAGAAATACTTTGTAAGCTTTTTTCAGATAAAATATATCATAGAAATTTAAGTAACTAGGTTTTAAGTAATGCAGAAATACCGAGCTTTCATTCCAGGCAAAAAGATTATACAGTAAGTTAAGCTTAACATAACAATGTGCTAATTTTTGGAAAAAGGCTATGTGGGGAGGCTTAACCCAGTCAATGTGAGGGAGGGTTGACCACATGTTCAACGCTCCTTTAACACATTCACGGCGGGAAACGAGAATTCTCGTTTTCATTCGAAAAACAACATTGACTAAGGGCGTGGCTTCTACCTTTCAGAAAATGCATTTATATCATGTTGTCCATACTTTTTTAGATTGTAAGACATTTTGTATTAAATTCGTTCATTGAAAGATATTTACCGATACATAAACTTGGGAAACCTATCTAGAACACCAATTTTCAAAGGTCTTTCAGAGCAGAGAGGAGCTTCTACTGTTTTAAAATTCAGATTTGATAAAAATTGCCCGACGGCTATATGGTAATTAAGGAGTTTTGGAAATCTTTTTATTATACACTGTGCATAATAAGAGAATAAGGGTTTTATATGAAAATGAATGTAAATTTATTCTGCAAAGGTACAGTAAAATGCGGTGATGGAAAACAAAATGCTTAAAACTGATTAAAGAAAGATGTAAAAAATACTATTTGCACTGCACGAAAAAAATTAATAAATTATAAATGGGAAAGTTCACAGGAACTTTTTACCATTAAAATATTACTTACAATAGGTATATAGGAACAGTGGAAAATACTAGAAAGTACTAAAGCAGCAGTCTTAACCGTTTCAGGGGCAGTGATATGTTTATGAAATCACTTTAATTCCCAAAATCCACAATGGCACCAGAATTTTGCTAAAATCTTTCCTATTAAATATGTATGTGAAATATAGCTTTTTCATATTTCCAAATAAATTTGTTCTTATATTCCGATGCCAGTCATTTATTTCAACATTTTAGTACTGAAAGTAGTTTGCCTCTGAAAGTGTTAAAAGATGTTAATGATAAGTTAAGTACTCATGAGGCTGCAAAAGAACATAGCATGGATCGAAAAACTTTTGGATGGTATGTAGAAAAAAATTCAGCATAATGAATAGATTGAAATGAAGCCAAACTGTGTGACAAGTACAGTTGTCAAGTCGAGTGTCACAAAAAGTATGACAAGGAGACAAAAAAAGCGTGACAGTGGCTCCTAAATCCGGAAGAAATAATATATGAAACCTTATTAAAACGGAACCCGTCTCTAACGGAATACTGTCTTAAATGTAAAAATTTCATTTTCTCTGTAGTACAATTATACCTGCTCAGACAAAATACTGTTTAAAACACTTTTTTTCTCTTCTGACATACAATTGCGCTTAAACAGGTTTGTTGATAATCCATAATTATTTTTTAACAATAATTAAAGCATGTAACATAAAGTTATTTTGCTTTGTTTAAAAATGATTTTATTTCTCTTTACAAATATTTCAATATAAAACAAAGTGGGTCAAGCCTCCCATATAGTGGGTCAAGCCACCCGTATGTGGGGAGCCTTGACGAATTATTTTCTCATGATTAAAATCAATCATTTCTCAAATTTCTTATATATTGCACTTGTGTAGCAATTTTATTTTGATAACTGATTGTATAACGAATAAAATGATATATAAAACTTTATTCTACGTTCATTATTTAAAAAGTAAAAAATCATTTTGTAAAAAGTGGGTCAACCGTCCCTTGTCTCCCCTACTTTGAAATTGAGTCTACAAATGACAGTCACATGAGAGTCACAATGTAACTACATTGTAAAATCACATGGTAACTCGTCCCAAAGCAGCAGTCACAGTGACGTCTCAGTGGAGTCACATATATTGATCATTTGAGACTCATAATGAGATGTATGGAATTTCCTATTTTTTTGCTTCACCGTGGTAACTGTGACATTTGTGACCATGTGTGATATGAATGAGATGTTATATGGACTAGCTGTGTTGTAGAGATAGTAATTACTTGAATTATATTATTTCATTTTGAGTGTTCGCGTATTTGAAAATTAGCATTTTGTGACTTTTCCTTAATTTTTGATAACCAGTGTACATACATTTTGTGAAAATAAAACCTATTTTCAGATATTTGTACAACATTTGGGTAAGTTTTTATTTAAGTTTATATAAAATTTTATTTAAAAATGTGATTTTTTCTTATGCAGAACTTTTTAAGAAAATATAAAACATGCTTTTTTCAATAATTTCTCATTAAATGTTTGTTTTTAGTTCCTTTAAATAGTTCCTTGATTATGAACATGAAGTTTGAATTTTATAATAAAGAAATTATTAAAATACATATCGTCCAAGTATTTTTTTTTAAATCAGGGAGATATGCAGTCATACTTGCCAACTTTCCCTTAAACTTCCGTAAAATGTGAGTTAAATTGACCCAGGTAAAACACGTTTCGAACCACAAATTTACTAAAGAAATTAATTCAAATAGATTTTATAGAGAAACATGATTTTAAATATATAATGATACGTCAAATATTAGTAACGCGTATAACCTGGGTCAACTTCACTCACATTTTATGGATGTTTTGTTAAATGTTGTTAAGTATATGCGGTCGAAATAGCTCGGACCTCAAAGTGTTAAATAAGGCAAAATTTTCTATTAAAATTTTGTGGTACTTAAAAGCGTAAGAAGGGCTCTAACTCGGTCAGTGTTTAGAACACCACTTTTATTTAAAGAAAAATCTTCTTTATACATTTCGTAGAAATAAACCGGGAAGAGCGCTTTTCTTGTAATTGATGCAAAAACCTACTACGAATTGCTTTCTAAAAAATTACTGGTTTAAAAACCCTCTGACAGTCTTAGAAAAGGGCAAATTGTAATGTTGATTTCGCTCATTTTGTTTTAAATGCTAAAAAAGATGATTCTTTCAACATTTTTAAAAAAAAAATAAAAAAAATAACAGCGAATATGAATGCAATCCTTGGAAGTTTTAATCATTGTTCAATGTATTAAAAATACATTAAATCAATAGAATTATATTACTTTAAATTGCTTGTATTGTTTTGAAACCTGGAGCTTAGTGGCCGTATTAACACGGGTTTGTCAGTGAGGGGATTAAAAAAACGGACCAGTGGGAGCCCTGCTTAAGAGTTGGCAGCTATGCTATTCATTATTATTTTTTTAAATTACTTATGATACTTTGATAGTAATTGCTGATTTTTATTGCAGGTTTCGGAGCGGTCTCTTTTATTGGTACTAAATCAAAACTTTTAACACCTCTATTTCTTACGAAAATTTTCGTTTTAGATTTATCTTTGAAATGCTGCAAGAACACGCTTCGTGGCTAGCGTTTAGCTGCAACTCCTGTAGTAATATGCCATAAAGGTAATTTTATTAAATTAGTGGTTGCTAAAAGTGACCACTCCGAGGCCTGTTATTGTCAATAACGGTTTTAGTAAAATATAATGGTTCTCGCAAAAATAGAAAACCGTATATCTACCTTTATTTGTCAAATATTTTCAATAAAATCAGAACAAATTAATAATTAGAATAGCAGAAATGCCTATCCTTTAGATTTTTTGGATACCTATACAGGGTTCATACAGGTAAGGTAATCCCCTGACATAATACCAGTATTTTCTTAGTGAAAAATTCTCCTTTTGCAATCGCACTAATCCCCTAGGTAAAATTCCCCTTGTTTTCGTCTTAATTAATATGTCATTAAATAAGGCGAATTTTACTATTTCAAAAAAGTGGTGCCAATCAAGAACTCTGAGTTTTAAAAAAAGTAGCCCATTGGTAACACTATTTTCAAATTGAATAGTTTGACATGGTACCGAGGATATAATCAATAGATGGCAGTTCTTAATTACAATTCAAATGAACAAATTGTTAACTGACGTCACGTGCCGAAATTGGCAATCAGAAATACTTCTACCACTTATTTGGAAACTGTTTGTCCTATTTAGCCACTGCGATTAATTATGACCAAAATAGCTTTTTTAAAATTTGCGGTGTTATTTAGCCTGATTTGTTCCCTTCACCACCGTTAAGCCGGTACCTATTTATACAATATAACAAAATGTATAAATTAGTAAGTATAAATTATTTCAAAATATAGATAGCAGGCAGCTTTTTCTGAGTTTCAAAGCACCATCATATGTTCAAGTTCAAAAACGATAAATACAAATGTATAAAAACATTAAAAAGCGGAGCAGATAGCTTTTAGCCAAATGCTAAATGCCGATGTGTTGACGAATTAGTGGATCTAAATCATTTTGACATGTATCAGGTAGTTTTATGAGTCCAGTGAAGAAACTCCGCCAAACTCATTAACTCTTAAATGCATAGTGATGACTATCTATATCAGTGTTGCCAGCGGGCTACTTTTTTTAAATTCAGATTTCTTGATTGCCACCACTTATTTGAAACGATAAAATTCCCTTTGTTTTCGCCTTAACTAATATGTCATTAAATAAGGCGCATTTTACAATTTCAAAAAAGTGGTGCCAATCAAGAATCTGAATTAAAAAAAAGTAGCCGATCTGGCAGCACTGATCTATATCACTTTTTAGTTAACTCTTACAACCGCTATATTTAAACAGAAATATTAATCCTGTAAATGTTACAAAAATATGCTACTAAATAAAGTTAAAAACCTATCTTAAAATTTCTGGTGTTTAATCTTATGAGAATAAAAAATACAATTCTAAAAGAATAATTCATGCCTTTAACCCTTTCAGGGGCAAGGTACTTCTATTCGTAAAATGTTGAAATCAATGAATGACACCAGAATTTACAAACAAATTTATCTCGAAATGCGAAAATGCTTTTGCTCACTTACTTTTTTTTTTTTTTTTTTTTTTTTTTTTGACACCCAGCCAGGACTCCAACCGTGAGGTTTATGGAACTAATGTCCTGGCGGGAAAAAAAACCCTCCACAATCCAGCTCCGCGCACTATCAAAGGACCGGGCAAACCAACGGCATATTAATAACAAAATAAATAACAAAAGCATAAACTCTTATACAAAAATAAAACATAGCAACTCGCTATGATCAACAATATACAAAAAGCATGTTTAGAGATTACCATGCAACTTTTACAAGAGTGTGGGTTTATGGGTAACTCCACAACCAACTGAAAAACAGAAACAATATCAATAACTGAAGATAGTCCAATAAAATAAATAGTCCTTAAAATCAAAAATATTTAAAAACTTAAGTTCATAAATGCAGGAAATACTGATAGCCAATGATTAACAACCACTACGCAGCAAGATCAATAATCAGTCCGCCAGTACGTAGGAATCTATCCACAGCACTACAGCTACCAGCAAGGGTTGCGTAATAGATAAAACATTCAAGCACTCACAACGTGAAGAATAGGCGTGTCCACCAGAACCACTGTATATGAACAAGTTCAATAATATTAGAGAGTCCAGTAAAAATAAAAGTCTGTACATAATGTTCATAAAATCTGAGTCTTTAAATTCGAAAGTTTTAAAATACAAGGGAGATTGATAATACTTGTGGAACTTGGTAACTATAATATACTTGAAAATTTTCATTAATAGACTGCTTTAGAACCGATATTTTATAAAAGAATACTTTGCATTAAGTGCATTATATATCGCACATAACTTGCTGTAGTATTTCCTGTCAAACAGGACTCTTCTGAAATTATAACTGATACTTTGTGAATTATCAAAGTGAAAGAAAAATGGTACCACAGGGCATCTGCCAAAAAGGTAATGATGTGCATTACCCACGCTGCCACAATCACAGAGTGCATTACTTCTTTTTCCAATTTTAAACAAATATTCCGGGAAGCTTCCATGAGCAGAAACAAAATATTGAATAACTTGGTTCACACAAATAAAACTGTCATCTCCTTTTTAAGAGCTTTGTAGGTGTCACTTCCTTTAACGCTGTGTCTCCAATCTTCTTGCCAATCACTACGTATATTTTCCAAACAAATCCTCTTGACCCATGAGATAGGAAATTTCACCTCTTCCACTACATCAGCAACCGCTGGGTCTATAGCTGCTTTTGTCAATTCATCGGCCCTCTCATTTCCTGGATTACCAATGTGTGCTCTTGTCTATCCTAGGATAAGCTCCTTTTCTGGATGACCATTGAAATTATCATAGATGATCTTTACAATGTTATTAATTGGAAAGTTTCTCTGAAGAACAAGTGTGGAAGCCTTGTTATCTGTAAACAAGTAAGCCATAGTAAAATGTGAGGACATTAACCAATCAATAGCATATCTAATAGCAGTTAATTCTGCTTGATAAATACTGTTTCTTCCATTCAGAGAGATCTTGAAATCAAAGATAAAATTATTATTATATAGTACTGTGAACGCTGCGCCGACTCCCTCCACAGATCCATCTGTATAAATGAATGGGTGTTTCTCGTTTATAAAATAATGATCACTTTTATCAGTTATTATCAGGTTTTTCAGACTCGTATAATCTGGATAATCACAGGTACCAAGGTCATGCATGATATTATCTTTCTTGATTTCTATGTCACCATCATAAATACTCATTTGTCCAGTTAAGACCTTATGTTTTATCACACCATGTTTCAGCTTAATATAGATTGGGGCGACGCCTGCCAGAACACATAATGCCGCTGTGGAGACTGTTCTATACGCCGAGATGATAGAAAGCAGGCCCAATCGTTGACTAGACCTCAGTTTACTCTTGCCATGAATATTAAGATCCTGCAGCCACACTTCATATCCATAACTTATTTGTTTCTCTATAACAGCACAATACCAAATTTTTCTGTAGGTCGCCTGTAATCCCCTATCTCTAACCACAGTCTTCTTGATGTTGGATGTCAAGCTTCTCACTTTTTCTCTAACTTTCTCTATATGCGCAATCCAGTTAAACTTGCTCTCAATCGTAACTCCAAGATAATCAATTGTGTCCTTAACTGGAATACTGTTACGATCAATCTTGAATATAGGGCGTCTTTCTTCAAGTAAGAATCGGCCAAAAAGCATGCTTACACACTTTTCACCGCTAATCTTCAAAGGCAACTCATCACAGATTTCCTTGAACCATGCGATCCGTGCATTCATCTGTATTTCAAGTTCCCGTCTTGTATCAGCTCCTGCAAAAATAGTAAAATCATCGGCATAAGAGATAATTTCTTGATACTTTGTCCTATATTTCTTGATAAGAAAATCCGCCACAATTAGCCATAATAAGGGTCCAAGGCAACTGCCCTGAGGACAGCCCCAATATAGAACAAACCAGATAATGCCATATGTAAACTTAAAGCCAATCTTTCTTTTACTGATATAATTCTTTAAGATGCGCTTCAAATATGCTGCTATGGGTAGTGAATCTATCAGATTAGCCAAAATCTCCCACACTACTGCATCGAACGCAGCCTGGATATCTATAGATGTCATCGCGTAGTATTTATAATCTTTTAAGTTATTCTTTACCAGATTTCTCAAATGCTCAAGGGCAGAAATTGTACTTCTTCTCTCCCGGAATCCGAATTGGGCATCATCAAGGAAATTTAAAGATTCTAATTTCGGCATTACACGTATTTTTATTATCCTCTCTAACAACTTGCCAAAGATACAAAGTAAAGTTATAGGTCTGTAAGACCTAGCTGAACGACCGTCTTTGTTGCTTTTCCGGAAGAAAATAACAACACCGTTTTTCCACAGTTCGGGAAAGTGGCCAAACTTTAAACAGACGCTTAGCAATCTTTTAACATAATTTTTATTCTTTCTACAAATGTTTTTCACCATGGATGCATCCAAAGCGTCGTAGCCCGGTGCTTTGTTATTATCTTGCCTTGAAATTACATAATTTAGCTCTCTATTAGTTACATCCTTACAATCAACATTATTAAAAACCTGTGATGTAAAATCATGGATATTTGCAGGTACGTTATCTATTCCAAAATGCTCCACCATCAGTGACCTTGCGACCTCGTCGTAAGAGTCAAAACACTCAGAATCATCTAATTTAGTAAAAATATAGTCAGTATGCCTTGTAGCTTTCCCAGATACAAATTTATATAGAGTTCCAAAGGAATCGTTAGTTTTGTTACAGAAATTTTCCCAAGAAGTCTTCTTCGCTCTTCTAACATTCTTATTATAAGCTCGGCGTGCATTCTTGTAATATTCTCTCATATCATTATCATCCGGGTTCTTAACATAACGCTTATACATTGCAGAGACCTTATTCTTCTGTGTTTTCAAATCCTGGGTAAACCACCTAATAGTCGATTTGTGTGATAACACACCTTTTCTAAAGCACTTCTCAGCAATTCTGGTGACATGAGAGATAAAATCTTTTACATGTACGTCTAATTCCTCTGTGTTCTTTACCTCGATAAGACCCTTTAGCCAGCCATTTTCTGAATCTTTTATATAAGCATTAAATTTTTTGAAACTTTTATTCTTAGTCTTGAAGCGAGTGTTTGCTTTACCAACTGGTGTATAACCCAAAGAATATACTATATACCTGTGGTCACTAAAAGAGAAATTTTTGTCATCAACCATCCACTCTTGTATATCACTGCAAACTTCCAGTCCAGCCAATGTAAGATCAGGTCTACCATGCAGAGAGCCTTGAACAAAGGAATAAGGGGCTTCGATGTCATTGACGATAACTAAGTTCTTATCCATAAGATGTTCTAGCAGAATTTCCGTTCTTTCAGATTGACGAGAATAGCCAATTTCAAGCAGGGGAACGTTGAAGTCACCAGCTAGAAGCATATTATCAAAACTTTCGAAATGGTTACTCAAATCATTGAAATCTTTGTCTAAGTTACCACTAGGGGGAGAGTACTAAGAGCCGATATAAACAATTTTATCTAAAACATTTAAAGAAATTACAATGGTATTATCTAGCACCAGAGAGCTGATAACGGCATAATCCTTGTTAGTTATAATTATAGCAGAATTAAGAAGACCAGAGAAATAAACGGGCCAATCAGTTGGGATGCCAGAGGCAACACCATCTGATAGATAAGGATCTTGGCAAAGTATGATATTAATATTATTAGCGATAGCATAATCTGATACAGCATCATTTGCATCTCTGCAATGATGTAAGTTAACCTGAACAATCCTAATTCCACCAACAGGACCATCACCAACATCGCCGCCCTTAGCTACGATTAGGCAAGACTTGCAACCTATATTTCTTAAATTCCGGACAATCAGCACTATCAGCCCTATGGGCACAATCCCCATCGGCCTCACTATGATAGCAGTTAGCACATCTTATGGTCTCAGATTTACAATCCCGGAGCAAATGGTTGCCAGCACACTTTACAGATTGAGTTTCTCCATCACAGTTATTGGCCATATGGCCGTACTTTTGACATTTGAAGCATCGCGTGATGGAGACGAACGCCACCACACGGTACCTCTCATAATCCACACAAATCCTTTTCATATTCAACAGAACTTTTTTACAATCGGCATCTATGTCTAGCAACCAATTAACTTTACCCATTTTCGTCTCTATTTTCCTTATGACTCTAACTTCTACATCCGTTTTACTCAAAATGCCCTCTAGCAAGGTCTTAGTCGCCGGATCCAAATGCGCATCTTCAAGCTTTTCCCTAATATTACCATAAGTAATATCTTCGGCATTATTTTTCAAGAGAGACTCCACTTCATTCTTTACCATTTCCTCCGTTATTTTAGGATCTACACTCAATATCAAGATTCTTTCTCTTCTCCTAACTGGTACATTTATTTTAGCGACTGCCTTTAATTCATCAGAGTCCGCCAGGGCATTTTTTACTAACTCCAAATCCTTCTTATTCTTATACTTTAATATCACTTGCCTTGATTTCGTCATAATTACATCGTTAGGAACTGGCACGTTTATGTTTACCCGACAGACCTCCTTGATTTTATCTTTTATTTGAACCAGATCCTGTTGTTCTGTATTTGGAGTCAAGACCATTGTATGTTCGTCTCTCCTCTTCTGAACATTGTCTTTCGCCTTTGGGGCCACATCCTCCACTGAACTCACTGATGTTCTAGAGATCTTCTGGGCAAGCTCCCCCATAAGTTGACTGTATTCAACCCTATCCTCCAACCTGGTCCTCAGCACCTTATTTTCCTCACTTAACTCTGTGCATCTTTTCAGCACGTACTCCAATGCCTTCCTAATTGTATTTATCACAGGAGCAGTAACACTGTTACTTTTCGATCTTTTATATTCCAGTAAATCATGTATCTTTCCGTGTATATCTATAATTGCCGAACATAAATTCTCTTTCTTAGTTGTCTCTATCCATAAGTCAACGTCGTCGTCAGCCATAATTCAGACAGAAGATCAACTAATATAATCAAATAACCACAAAAACCAAAAAAAAAAAAAAAAATCACTCCAAAGACCCTCTATCTGAAAACTTTAAACAACGCGTCGAACCGCGAGTAGCTGATTACACACAGTACAACCTTTCACCATATATAAGAGGCCGACCGAGTGTCAGACCTATCCCAAATGATCCAAATCAAAACCACTACGACTAATGGACAAGTACTCTCCTAGAAACAAGTGATGCACAATGCCGGTTATACGGATCACTACGCCGGATAATGGAATCAGATCACCCGAGACAGCCTAACCTAACCACGTGACCCAGGCACACTCCTAGACAGAGACACTGACACAGACAACAATATATACACAGAACTGTACCTCCGAGAAACACCAATGTAAAAATAAACAATAATAACAAACACTAAATAACCATAGCAACCCCAACTATATAAATACACACAAGAAAACAGCCCCACACAGGACACGTGATACACCAAGTAGAAACAACTGAACCAGTATAACACCCAAAAACCATAAACACAAACTCCCCTAATAAAAGTACTCTAAATCAAATGTCATGCAGCTAATTGCACAGAAAACACAATTTGCAAATCATAACTACAAAATTAAAATAAACTACAGCAGGAGCAACAAAACAACTCAACACAACCAAGCACAAAATGGCTACCAAAATAGAAGAAGGAGGAATAAATGAAACGCCTTCAAGAAAAACTTTAAAGACAGAAAACTACTTAATTAATGCATAAAATAACAAACAAAGTTAGCGATAAGGAACTATAAGCATGTATAAAACAACTGTATTAGTTTATTAGATTGTAAAGTGCATGATATGTATTAAATTAATAAGAGATAGAAATTTTAACATAAATCGCCATGTCAATGACACGCGAGAAAGCAAGAAAATTTTTCAAAGTTAGATAATTCAAATTATACTTCAGAAAAATCAAAATAAATTATACCAGATTAGTAGAATAACATTTTAAAGAGATTATGCCAAACTATAACAGAATTCGGCTAGTAATTACCAAAAAAGAAGACTTTATATCAGGAGCTCCCAAAAACACGTACAACATCAATGGCGGCGAGTTTTTTTTTTTTTTTTTTTTTTTTTTTTTTTTTTTTTTTTTTACTTACTTAGTAAAAGGAAAATTTTCATTCCAGTATTCTGGTGCGAATCTGGCATTTAAGAATTAAAATTAAATTGTCCAAAAATGAACCACCGCTCTTGAAGGGGTTAAGGGTTAAGTTTTGCAAAATAAAATTCATAAAATAAGTTACCTACATTCATACTTATTAAGATAGTTACTAATTTTGCACTATTTTAGTTATAACACTAGTTTTTGGTGGTGTTGCAGATGTGCAACATAAGAAATAGTTACGTGTTATACGAAAAATAAATCTCTGATTTTTTACAAAGTTTTACAAAATAAAAAATTATATAAAATAAGGTATTTAGATTCACACTTATTAACATATTTACTAATTTGCACTATTTTAATTAAGATAATAGTTTTTACTTGTATTGCATATATGAAACATAAGAAAAGGTTGACATATTATACGAAAAATGCATCTCTGATTCTTTTCGTTATTTTTCCTGTGTAATAAACCTTTCAGGGAATCATATATTTTTTTTTTCGAAAAAAAAAATCATGCATTTAAGGGTTAAGGGTTATACACGAGAAAACTCCCGCTCGTTAATTTTAATCCTATGAGACAGTTCTTTTAAACTATGCCATTGGCATTTCAATATTTCTAAATGATTATTTTGTATTAGATAGATGCGACCTATTTCTACAATGGCAGTTTTTTACTTTTTCGATTGCGTTTGCAGGTTTTTTTTTTTTATTAGAATGCTTTCACTTCCAGATGTAGTAAACGTCTGAATGGCAAAAAGAGAGCGGAAGGTGTGAGATTGAGTTAAAGAAAAAGAAAAAGTCGAAAAAGAAATTTTCTTATCTTTAAAGTGAATTGAACTGAATGAGCTGTAAATTTATATACTTTGTTTACTACTATGTTAAAGATTTGAGTACAGTATGTGTTGAAACTACGCAGGTTTTTACAGACTTTTAGTTTGAGGAATACTATTATATTTACAGGCCGCTTTTAAAAGAGACCAAATCAAAAGTTTGGCCACTACTATTTCCTTACGGAAAATTTTGTAAGGATTGATTAGATTTATCTGCCGGCCTGGACTCCATTTTTATTTCGGATTTTCAAATTCACACCAAAAATTTCGATATATGAATTTTTACTTTAAGTGATAACAAAATGGGTGACATTAAAAATATAAAAAAATACTAATTTTAAATTGGGGGTGTGAATTTGGATTTTCTGAATAATTATTTGTTTTTATTTGTGACAAAGTGAAAATCCTTCATACCCTGGGTATGCGCGTGTTCTCCCGGGTTAAGGACACATCAGTTCCTTTTTATTAATAGTTCCATGATTATAACGTCAGTGAGGTGTATTTTGGAAACTATGAATTTCATCCAGCTACTCCTTTTCTTCGCTAACTCTTGCTTCGGCTATTCGGTCCAGAAGAGGTAAGTGACGCTGATGTACGCCAACAAAATTTGCACACTTCGTGCCTGCAATTCACTTTTGTTCTGAATACCGTTCGCAGTCGAGGGAAATAGAGCTACTGTGCGCTAACAAATTTAACACGTATTGCGTATGCTCTAAGTATAATCCCTCTGCCTTATATTGCTTATCCGCTGCCATCGAAATACTCAAGACCAGATGACAGGAGTTGTGACGTCATCACTAATCGGCCATCTTCTCGCTAGTGTTGGAATACACACCGGAAAATTTTGAACAGCAATTTTCATTCATTTTATTTGTGGAATATCTATCACCTTATAAAACAATAATAACTATTTAAACTTACTGGTGAGAATTCGGAATCCCTAAATAAAAATTCAGGCAGATGCGGAATGCCACAGTGTTGCCGCATCTGGCTGATTTTTTATTGGGTGATTTCAAATTCACACCAGTAAGTTTAAATAGTTATTATTTTTTGATAAGATGAAATATATTCCACAAATAAAATAAAAGAAAATGGCTATTCAAAGTTTCCGGTGTGAATTCCAACATTAGTGAGAAACCGGTTCATTAGTGATGAAGTCACAACTCGTGTCCTCTGGCCTCGAGTATTTCGATAGCAGCAGCTTATCCCATACTCAAAAACTCACACATTAAGTTCCGTAAAATGATGGTTAGTTTGATCCAGGTTATAGATGTTTCTTTCCAGAAAATGTATTTGATGTAACATTATATATTTAATTTCATCATTCCTCTTGAAATCCATTTAATTTCATTTCTTTAAAAAGTTTCTGGTTCGAAACGTCTCTAACCTAGATAAAATTAATCCACATTTTACGGAAGTTAAGTTGAAAGTTGGCAAGTATGTTATGCATGCAAGCGAGAGGCAATATCATATATTTCAGACATTACGAAAATCATGTGATTGAAACTAAGATTGATTTACTTGAAATAGTTTTTTTTTTTTTCAAATCGGTTTTCAGAATTTTAGTGACTTTTAAAGCTACTGCCTGAGAACTTTTTTCTTTTTTTTTTTTTTTTTTTTTGCTTTAGTTAACTTTTAATAAATGTTTACTAATGTTTAAACTTAGTTTCTGCGAATAATTTAAGTTATAAACTTAGAAAACCCGACGAGATTGTCACACTTTTAGAGATGGAACTGGTGCACTACGACAGTGGTATCATGCCGTACCCCGCGAGATAACACAATTTATTAAAAGAAATATTTGCCTTAAGTAATTGCAGATCTTTGCCTTATTTAATATCAGGTTTCGGTCTTATTTAATTGCAGAATTCTGCGATTACTTAAAGCGAAGTCTTCTTTTATTGAAAATTAGTGGTACAGCGGGACCTCGACTTGACGCGCGCCGTTGCACTACGGGAATCTCGGATTTTCTAGAAGCACTTATTTTAAACCAGCGATTTTGTGGTCTCCCTCATAACCACAATACAAGAAATTGTTCTCTTGATACGGCTTTGTTTTTTGGGAATTTTCTGTCATTGATTTTAGTTTAAACCCTTCGCGACCAGTGTTGCCATTGGGCTACTTTTTTATAATTCAGATTTCTTGATTGACACCAATTTTTTGAAATGATAAAATTACCCTTGTTTTCAGCTTAATTAATATGTCATTAAATAAGTTGAATTTTAACAAATCAAAAAAGTGATGCAAATAAAAAATCTGAATTTTAAAAAGTAGCCCACTGGCAGCACTGCTCGTGACGAGAGCTCTTTGCTTAATTTTTAATCTTTTACCACCGGTTTTTCAAAACAGAATATTTTCTGTAATTGAAGTGGGAACAAATAAGGAATCTGAGCACCTTAAGTGGTACGTATACCGGTCGCTCGTACCCAAGGCGTTAAATAATGCTGATAGTAGAAATGATTTTGACATTGAATTTATTCTACTTTTCCTAAGTGTGTGAATATTTGTAAATAACAATGATGATATTTTGCACTAAATTCCTCTAATTTTCTCTATGCACAGTTTGCACTAAGAAAAAAAAAACTAAAATTGAATTTCCAAAAAATCCTCCCATTAAACGTAATGTAATTCCACTATGTAAAATATTAAAAGATTTTTAAAAAATCGGCAAGTTTTCATATTTTTCATAATTTTTTATCTAAAAATTGCATCTGCATTTTTGTTGTTATAGTTCTGAGCATATGCTTAAGCCTTTGAATGTTGGTAGATCGTTTTTGGACCACTTAACTTTAATGCCTATATGCCACATTTGCACCAGATTTTTGGAAGGAAACTTTCTTTTTATTAAGTATGTGAAGAAAAGCTTTTACTTTGTTTTCAAATAAATCTGTTTGTAAATTCTGGTGTCTTCAATGATTTTAGAATTTTACCAGTAGAAGTAATTTTTCCTTGAAAGGGTTAACACGTTCGCATGGAAATAAAATTTTCACTATAGAGCATTTTTTTTTTCAAAAGGATCCTTTTTATTACTTAAAAACAATTTAGATTCTCATTTAATGATAAATATATTTTATTTTAATTTAATTTTAATGCATTTCTTCTAAATAAAAAAATCAACTGTTTAATTATTACAAAATAAATAGGTTAAATATTTTAAACTTTTCTAAAATATTCTGAGCATTTCTTTTTCGCAAAACACGAGATTAAATTTTTGAGATAACAAAACAACCTCTTCAATCTTGTAGTACAAGGAAAATATCCGGTTTATTTTTAATGCTGCATAGCAGAAGACACTTTTTATACTGCCATTAAATATTCTAAAACGAAATCATGCAGAAAATTGTAGTATGCAAATTTTACAAAAATATTCTCCTTCTACATTTTGGCATCAAGAAGGTATAAAATAATAATGCAAAGATTTAAAGTGCTTGCATTTGTGTTTTATTAAATTTCTAGACTTATAGTTATGAGAGTAGAAAGAATCTTATTAAGATATTTTTTCTTAAGTATGATTTTTTGTTTTATTTCAGGAGAATTTTAACTATTAAATGTTAACCAACATATTTAAAGATTAGTAAAATATCTAAATTTATTTAAAAGTGTCTGGGATTTAAAAAAATATCTTTTACTAGCATACGTTATAAATATTTTAAACTATTGCTTAACAAACTTTTAAGAAAAATAAGTATAAAGCAAAAATAAAAGTTTATAATTAAATTTTTAAGATTCCGATTGTGAGTATCATTTTATTAAATGAACCAAGTTTAATCACATCTTACTTTTCATGTTTTTTCTACTTTTGCTGCGAAAAGAAATTTAGGCTATGAGACATAATCTTCACAGTTTTTATCACTCGGAACATTCATTAATAGAATTCAAGGAACTACTAATAAAGAGAAACTGGCATGCCCTCAAAAGAGTTTCTAATCAAATTATATATCAAAATAAATACATATATCAAAATAAATACATATATCAAAATTTACTGGTGGACGTTTGCCCCGGCGGTAAGCATAAATTGTTCATCCGATGTAAAAAATAGTGATTTTCTGTTTTATTTCAGGAGAATTTTAACTATTAAATGTTAGCCAACATATTTAAAGATTTGTAAAATAGCTAAATTTATTTGAAAGTGTCTGAGATTTAAACAAAAAATCTTTTACTAGCATACGTTATAAATGTTTTAAACTGTTTCTTAATAAACTTTTAGCAAAAATAATTATAAAGCAAAAAGAAAAGATTATAATTAAATTTTGAAGATTCCGATTGTGAGTAGCATTTTATTAACCCTTAAATGCATAGGGTAGAATGCGTTCCCGAAATTTCATACTTCAGAGAATTGGAATTCATACCAGAAAATATAAATGGTAAATTTCGGTTTATTTAATAACGAAATGGCTGTTATTAAATGGAGTGAAATTTTCTTTTTCATTTTTCTGGTGGAAATACGGAATATGGGAATAAAAAATCCAATAAATAGGGAATAATTATTGTATCAAAAACGATACCATATGCATTTAAGGGTTAAATGAACCAAGTTTAATAATATCTTACTTTTCATGTTTTTTCTACTTTTGCTGCGGAAAGAAATTTACGGTATGAGACATAATCTTCACAGTTTTTATCACTCGGAACATTCATTAAAGATTCTAAGGAACTATTAATAAAGAGAATATGACATGCTCTCAAAATAGTGAAGCTTCAACTGTAACCACTTTCGCTGGTGTTGATTGCCGCCGGGGCAAATTTTCACCAGTAAATTTAAATAGAAATTTTCTCCTTATTTAAACACCTTCTTAATGCAAAATTTCAGTCATAAATAATTGGAAAAACAGATATTCAGTTTTACAGGTGGAAGTTTGCTTTGGCGGTAGACAGGCCCTCCGTTTCCATCATATTATGACAACCTAGACAATACTCTCAGTGTCAATGAAAAAGATTATACTACCTGGGCAAACTACCAGCAGCAAAAGCAAATAGAAAATTTAACCATATTTATGAGACAAAGTTTTCGTGAAAAAGGCGCTAAAATAAGGCAAAATTTTCTATTCAAGATTTACTGGTGGACGTTTGCCCCGGCGGTAATCAGAAATTATTCATCCGATGTAAAAAAAAAAAAAAAAAAAAAAAAAAAAAAAAAAAAAAAAAAAAAAAAAAAAATCCGCCGGCATGTTGTGACAACCTCCTCAGTTACTTCAATCGAAACTGGTAGACAATACACTATATTCATAACTTCATTATAGATTTTATCATGCATAGATAATATCTCACCACACACATACACAAAAAATCTGAATTCAATCTTCTGACTCAGATTCTACGAATCATAGAAAAAATCGGTGTCTACAATGTGTGACATTAAAGTGCAGCTAACATGTACTCTATAATTTAACCCTTTGAATGGAGGTGAACCATATTATGTCTCAATTACTTTTAATTACCAAATGCCACGATGAAATGGAATTTTTAAATAGAATTTTGCATCTGTAATATACGTAAAGAAAAGGCGTTTACTGATTTTGAAACAAAATTTTTCGCAAAACCTGGCGTCCGTCAATCATTTTTGCATTTTTAGCAACTGAAGTACTTTGCCCCTGAAAGGGTGATCATTTTAAAGGCCGCTGACGCATTTATCACAGAACTGTAATAAAGAGGAACTGCCATATCCTTAAAATGGTGAAGCTTTGTCTGTAATAGGGTTCGTACGCTTCAAGGGCTTTTTTACCAGAATTTTTATAAAGAAACATTTGGCTTATTTAATGGAAAAAAATTCTAGCGTTAGATATAGCGACCAGTTCTTTACTAAATTTCTGGTACTAAAGCAGCTAAAATCCCCTGAATCCTCTGATGCGCACGAACCATGTATAAGCACTTTCGCAGGGGTAATAGGAAATTTCTGCTAGTAAATTTAAATAAAATTTTCACCATATTTAACACTTAAGTAGAGGTTCGGTTAGCTCCGAACACATAAACTCATGTAATTTTGGAAATGAACAAAATTAAACTTCTATTTTGAAACTAGAAATCAAATAAAAATTTATCTCTTATCTAGTTAACCAAATGAAAGGCAATCAATTGTGTTTCTGTAATGTTGAATTTCCACCGGAAATTTGGAAATTTTTTATTTTAAAATAAGGAAAAGCAATCTTTAATCTCTTTTTCACCAAAGTTATAAAAGTAAAACTTAATTTAGAGTTTCTGGTGCAAATGTTAATTAAAATTAGGTGGGATATATTATATCCCACCGCCCCTCAAGGGGTTAACCCGGGGCGCGCCAGCAGTATCCGGCGCCTGTGTGCAGAACTTCAATTGGCGCCCCATATTCCTACCCCCCCCCCCAGAAAAAAAAGAACAACTTCTTACTTTTTTTTTCAAGGTGTATAAATACATAGCTGCCAAGCCAACTTTCCGGTGGTTTTCTCCAAATCAAAGAAACGAATTCGGAACAAGAAAATTTATTTAATGAAACGTGTCTAGTTTCTACAGGGTTCCTTTTTATTTCATTTATTAAATTAAATTTCTGGTTAAAAATATTGTTGTTTGAATTAAAAATAAGGAATGTTGTCAGTTATGCAAATAACAGACATCCCTAAAAGGTGGGTGCTTCAGCTGTTTGCTCCCTCTCACGGCTTCCTCACGGTGCTCCCTCTCCGCCCCTAAATCAAGCTTTCCCAATGCTAAAATTCTTAGACAATATGACTTCAATGTAATTTTTGCCCCTACCAATAAACTCACCCTCTCCAAACTCAAAGATCCTATTGAATTATCCAATTCATGGGGTATCTACCGTATTAATTGGCAGTGTGGCCTTTCCTACATTGGACAAACCAAACGCTGCTTAAAATTTCGTATCAAAGAACATCAACAATATATTAAAAAACAAGAAATCAATAAATCTTCTATTGCAAAACATTGCTGAGAGATGAATCATGCTTTTGACTTCAATTCGGTTAAAATAATCTCTAAACCTACTTCTATACACGAACTTAACTTCCTTGAAGCATTTCATATTTATAAAAATATAAAAAATATTGTTAATTGTGAATTCGCTATTCCCCCATTATCAGACTGTTGGAAATATTACATAAAAACTTCTTTCTCTTAATTACCCCCCCCCCCCTTTCACCTCACTACTTCGGTTCCATTTCCCATCTTTTTTCCTATTGGCTGTTGCCTGCAATCCTCTGTTTTCCTATTGGTCAATAAACCTTTAACTGGAATTCCCATCACTCCTATATATGTGAGTAAATTTCCGTCATCCTTAGCACTGAGTAAGGTATGCTATATGCTACCGAAACCGGTATGCTTAAAATTTAAAATTTTGGTGCTTTTAACGCTTTTATTATATTGCACATTGCACCAAGCTCCTACTTGATAATTAATGTAACATCAATTAAGATGCGCCTTAAACAATTACCACGCGTAGATCATAAATAGGGGTGCATTCGAAAATGTTCCAGTCCCGGAATATTTGATTTTATATTAGCAAATATAGAACCCCTATGCTGGCTATAAAACAATTGTTATGAAAAATGCACATTCATTTCGCGTTTACATGGATAAGAAGCTAAGCGAACTTTACCTTGTCACACTGTTAACCCTTCCTTCTCTGTAAGATTTTTTTTTATTTTTCGAA
Source organism: Maratus speciosus (assembly GCA_963932465.1). Lineage (NCBI taxonomy): Eukaryota > Metazoa > Arthropoda > Arachnida > Araneae > Salticidae > Maratus > Maratus speciosus. Next base: position 439,456,529 of record OZ010796.1, on the reverse strand, counting down.
TTCTCAATTTTCGTGCAATGAATCTAAGTTCTAAATTAAAAAAATCTATACTAATAAAACAAAGTTTCGCTCTGTCTGTGTGCGATGGCTAGCAGAATCTATGGCACATACGAGGCTCAAACTTTTTGTGAGGATAGTCGAAAGCCTCTCCTAGTGCACCGTGCACCTATGTTTCAGAATTTTAAATCTCTAATAATTAGTTGAGAAATTAATTAAAAAGACCAAATTAAAAGAATAAAAAAGTATTCATAATTCAATGAGAACATAGATTTTTTTCAAACCGTAGACAACTTCTTCAAAAACTCGAATAGAGGGGAGCGGTTAATAGAATTACAGAGCTGCTAGGGCGATAAATGTACTGGGCCTTTTTAAAAAGTAGTGTACCTTAAATTTTACTGGGCCTGGACAACTCGAAAATTGCACAGCCAGACGCCAGAGGCCCCATTTCAAAACTCTCTTGGGGGGGGGGGGGAAGATTTTTTGTGGGAAGTTATATAGCTAAGGGTAGGATCCAGGCGTCTAACCCCCCCCCCCCCCCGCTTACGAACGAGAAACGTAAACTGAATCATGCTTTAAAAAACAATAAAAACTTTGAATACGGAAACTCAAGAACCAGTGAAATATTTCATTTTGAATAGGTTTCCGTCTTAGCAGGTAAAATTTGAATTTATTGAATATGAAAATTTTCTTTTTAGACAGGATTCTATTATAGGTTCCGTTTTTAGGGGTATCCTCAAAGACTGTTAAACCATCCACTATATAATATTGCTCTGAAAAGAGATGTATTACAGTAAAACTTGTGAAAACGAAGCCTGTCTATAAAAGAATTCTTTCTGAAAGGGAAAAAAACATCATACAATTTTACTTGCGAAGGCAGAGACCTGTCTAAAATGGAACTTTTTTCTATTCCCTTTAGATTTCTTTTTTTTTTCAGGTTTTACTACAGGGGAGTTCAAGAGTTTCCTAGCGAAGGACAAGGGAAAATTTTCTTTGAAGAACAGGGAACGTGCAAATCAAATCTCACAAAAAATTTAAAAATCCCGCACAATAAAAAAAGCTCTGCGCGATTTTGCTTCCCTAACTTCTTTCACGGACATGTGGTTATTGTGCAAATTTTTTTAATTTTCGTGAGAGTCTACGATTTTTTTTCTTTCGAATTCTCAAAATCGAAAATTCACAGAAAAAAAATCACGAATTTAGCAAATTTTGAGAAAGAAAATCCCCAAATCGTCTTGGAAAAAATCTCTAATTTCTGCAAACGACCGTGGAAAATATTACTAATTTCATCAGAGATCGCGAAAAGAAATGCAGATTTCGTCAAATGATTGCACAAAATCTTGAATTTTGTAAAAGGATTGCGGAAAACATCGCGAATTTCGTCAAAAGATTGCACAAAAATCACGAAAATTTAGTCAAACGATCGGGATATAAAATACAAAATTTCGTCTAACTATCGCGCAAAAAATTGCAAATATTATTAGTCGGTGGTAGAAAATTCAACTAATGATCGTGGAAAAGAATCGCGAATTTTGTCAAAAGATCGCAGAAGCAACTGTGGAATCTTGTCAGTGATCGCGGAAAAATTTTGTGAATTTCGACAAATGGTCGTAAGAAAAAAACCAATTTCGATAAAAGTTTCAGGAAAAAATTCATGAATTCAGTGAAACGGTCGAGGAAAAAATCGCAAATTTCGTCAGACGATCGCGAAAAAAGAATCATGAAATTCAATCAGTCATGAGATAATAAGCCCACAAACGTCATGAATTGGTCACGAAATTTGTAACTTTTATGATCTATAGTGATAAGAAAATTTTCATTAGTGATTTTCTGCAAGTAAAGTTAAGGTAAAGCGTTAATTGTTTCGGACTGCGTTTTCACTATTTTGAGGTGGGTTATTGTTAATACTATTTTTCAAAGAAATCCTGAATATTTTTCAGATGAAAAAGCTACATATTTGAACATTAATGAATACTATATATATATCTTCATTTTTCTACATAAAAAGTAAAGTTTTTTTAAAAGATATAATTGTAGAGTTATTTTACAATAATTGTATTAAAATATGGATTAATGTTCTTTCATTTCGGGTCAGGTTGCCTTTCAATGGAAATCTTTTTAGTGGTTTTCGTATTTACATGAAATTACAGTCCTGCGTCAGGATAGGTTGACGTATTTTCATCGTTGCAAGTGAGGTACACTTTAAGTTTTTCGGATTGTTCTTTGTCTCTTTCAGTCGGAGTAGGGATGACCTGGTTTTTACAAGAAAGTCCTGAATATTTTTCAAATGTAAAACTATAGATTTGACTATTAATGTTGGCCCATTGTAATAACCCATGTGTTCATTTCTGTACGTAAGGGATAAAATTACAGACTAGTTCTTATAAACGTGTTAAAATAGGGAGTAATTTTCTTTTTCTTTGGGATTTGGTGGAAGTCTGTCGGTTTTTGGGTTGAAGAAATTGTTTTGTCGGGTGCACGCAGACTCCATTCCTAGGAGTTGAATAATTTTGAGAGTGTACCCTATATAATATGATTTAATAAAGTAAATACACAATTAAATAATTTGTTAACATTGTAATGATTGCAGCAAATATAATATGACACTAATAATCCAAAAAAGTAAAAAAGTAGGATAATTAAGAACTTATATCCTTATTTACTTTATTTACTATTTATTTATCCTTAACTTATTATACTCGCGCCTTCAACCCCTCCCCCCCCCCCAAAAAAAAAACTATTTGAAAAACTCTACTTCTGAATTTCTAGCCATGAGGGGACTAGTTTTCCTATGATCAAGATGCACACAGCTGAGAAGCAACTGATAAAAGAAAATATCTCTCATGTATTTTTAAAATTAGCCAAAATACGATATATGTCTCACCTTAAGAAAGTTTGAATAGGAATTTTTTTTGATAATTATTAATTTCTATTCATTAAGTATTTATTTAATGAATATGTTTTTATTGCAATTAAATCTGATAAATTATTTTAGCTTTTGAGCAATTTTTTAATTTTTGTTTGAATCTGACAATTGATGGTTGGTAAATTTTCTGAAAAATCAAATTCCTTGGGGGGAGGGGGTATTGCTTTCTTGAAGAAATGCTTTCTTGAAACGCGAATTTGTTAAAATTAAAAATAACTGACGAACTGATCGATTTGGAACTTTCAAATATTTTATAACACAAAATAAAGATTTTAAAAAGTAGCGGGCATCAAATTTCAGGGGGGAGGGGGGAGAGGGAGGCGATAATTTTTGTTTGCTGGGGGGAGGGGGGATCAAATATTTAAAACCGTACCATTTTCTACCGTTTTAGATGAGGATTTTTGACGGAGGTCTGGGATAAACATTACTTTTAATATAAAAATTTAAAAAGTGTACTTACCACTATTTTCGAATAGCAAATAAGCTCATTCAGCAAATAACTTAAATTCTTGCTTAAGTCCGCCCCCCCCCCCCTTGACTAATATATACTAATATATGGCTAATGACTAATATATACTGACTATGAGTAGGTTGTTTGACAGAATTTCGTTCAGAAACAGTTTTGTTAAGAATAGAGTTCGGTGTAGGAATGTGGAACTAAAAGATTCGAGATTTGTATTTTTGCAAGATTTTGCAGTGCGTACGCAGCACGCCTGCTAAACCCTCATGTGATATATCATCGGAAAACCCTCGAACTACTCTTTTGTATCATGAACCTTTCTACCCTCACTCAGATGCCCCCTGGGGGTTGATTTTCTAACTGAGCTCCTAATTAAGCTGCAGCAAGATTTGGGCAGCTCATTTGAATGCTTGACCGAAGGTGAAATTCTTCACGATCCTTGGATTGGTGAGGTCTATGTTTGACCCCAGATTATTAGGGAGCATTCCTCAGTGGGGCGATAAAATGAATTTTTTCATGTGACATATCGTTTTAAAGCTTTTGGCCTGTACTTTGCTAAGCACTCACTCCTCTCCTCTTAACTCATTTTTTCATCAGTAAGTAGAGGTCATTTTAAAATTTTAATTTTTTCATTATTACCAAATACAATTTTCCAAAAACTATGAAAACAAATTACATAACAAACCTGAACAATTGGCAGCTTCTCTTCCATTTTCACACAGTGATAGTGAGTGGGTATGTATTTCAGAAAAAATCGAATTAAAGATAAAAAATCATACAAATTTAAGGTTCATTTAAAAATCATCAAAGGGGGGATGGGTATCGTTCGAAAAAGCTCTTAACACAGAACTCAAAAATATATTTGTTTTACTCTTAGATACTATTATATTTTCATAAATTTGTCGAAAATGTATGGCAAAATTATGTCCCCCCTCCTATATTTCCGAATCTACTGAAAATAAAATTACGGAAAAATTATTAGTAGTTGGAAATTATTTAAATCTTGCATTCAAACTATAACAATTATCCTAGGTCATATAGTTTTTCAGAAAATCGCAGTTTTCGTTACACATAAACTTTATCTGGCGGGCGCTCAGAGGGGGAGTTGAGGTTGAAAGAAGAGTTCAATGTACCTATCGACGCAAAATCATCCAAGAACTGTCGATAATCATTTTCCAAAAGAATTGTCGATAATTAGGCGAGATATTAATAAAAAAAACTATCTAAAAAATGTGGCACAGACCAAAGTGCCCATGCAAATTTGCGACCTCCTTTCAAAGCGCACTTGGCACAATGGCAAGATTAAACTTTGTTTTAGGTAAGACGGATCATAATGATAAATAGTCAGCGTTTTTCATTTCAATTGAATTCAATTATTGAAAAATATTTAATAAAACAGTTCCAAGTTTTTGCAAAGTCATATTATTCATTTAAGGACTATATTTTCTAAGATTGCAGTTAGTAATTAATAATTTTATTGTATGAACTCTCTGTACGCGAGTGAAACTCGCTTTTTACCGATTATTCTTTGTTCGAAGCAAATCTGTAAAATATACAATTAAACGAATTGAATATTTCCAACTGAGCGAAAAAATGCCCAGGCCGGGAATCGAACCCAGATCCTTGGCTTACAAGGCCTTGTAAGCCAAGGATCTGGGTTCGATTCCCGGCCTGGGCATTTTTTCGCTCAGTTGGAAATATTCAATTCGTATGATATCTTTACCAATCAGTTTGATTGTGTTAAAAATATTAGTTTATACAATTAAAATTTCAATAAAACATAATTCATTTTGAGGTTGTTCTCAAAAACATGTTTCCCGACTGTAAATGACATGAAACTTTCTTACATGCTCATGGGCTCGTTTTTATGCGTTGCATACAATGATAGGCGTCACTTTTAAATTTGTTTGGAATCGAATGGGGTTTTTCATTTCTTTTTTTACATTCATTGCATTTTGAGCTACATCCTGTTTTATTTATTTATTGTTTTTGTTATAATGTAGCCGATTGCTATGATTGATTTGTGCTTTTTTCGGCAATTGACTTTTACATGGGTACCGTGCATAATCTGGAGGCTTATGTTGCTTTACTATTCTGCAATATAATATCTACCCGTTTTTATATCGTCAGTATGTGTATCACTACCAATACTACAATAAGATAAAAGTGTTATATATTTTCAATTATTTGAATAATCAAGCCTTCCATGTTTGCCACCAGCTGTAGTGCGTCCCTGCTTTCTAAAAAGCTGGACAGGCCTGATCTAGAGCAGGGATATCAAAAGGGACATTCGCGGTCGCCCTTCCGAATTTTTTATGTTTCTAGTTTTTTTAAATTTATTTTAGGCGCTTGACGGCGACCTTAAGCCTTCCGTGGTGTCTTACGACTGTGACCTTTCGACAACGAAAGGCCTTTCGACCGCTACCTTTCGACACCGTTGTGCCTTTCTGTTTGACACTCTCCCCTCCCCCCACCCCTAAAGCTACGCCGCAGACGAGCATCTGCAAATTTCATATATTTTAAAAGTAGAAACGAACTCAAAATGACACACTTTCGATTTAAATACCGCTTTAATAAATTTAAATTGGATAAAATTTTTTGAAAATTTTCAGCTTCGACTACAATATTTGGCGCCTTTACTATTCTGGCGCCTGTGTGCGGTGCACACTTTGCACACTGGGTCGGCGCGCCCGTGGGTTTAACACTAGTACGACTATAACGGTCATTTTGACCGCTACCAAATAAAACTTTCTTTTCGAAGTAGAAATTTCTTAATAAAATAAGTTAAATATGTTCCACGGAGAAATGCGTTAAATAAATGTGTTAAATAGTTTTAAATAAAAATTCCGATGAAAATTTTTTTTTAACACTTGAGTAAAATTTCCTGTCGTTCTAGTGTTATATAACAATCAGATAGTTTCTTTACCTTAGCTTAACCTACTATTATGGACCAGCATGTTTTGGAGGAAATATATTCAGTTCACACCCCTTTTTGTTAAACACTTACTTTTACTTTATGGATCACTGAAATGTGTTTATTAAAGAAGGCAAAAATTAAAATAATAAATCTTTGTAAAAAATCACCATAAAATAAAAACAATACATAGCACGCATTTCGAGCTAAAAATATTAACAGCTCGTTATCAGCTAAAGTAAACATGTGTCCGTAAGGGAGCAGGGTCAAAAATGAACTGAAAAGTACAGAGCAAGAAATGCGACAGATGGAAAACGGAAAAAATAAATTAAAATATATAAAAATATATTTACTTCTTTTATTTTATTTTAATTTTGTTTATTTCTTTTATTTCCATTTTTTCCCTATCAATATCTCTTCTTTGATTTTGGCAACACTTTCGTCTTGTGCATAAGCTCCTTGCAGCTAGCGCCATCTGTCGCATTCTTTGCAAGCTCTACACTCTACTTTTCAGTTCATTCTTGTTCTGCTCTCGAAGCTGGTAGACGGGAGGTGCTGGGTTCGATCCCAATCGCGCCCGTCGGCCTAATCGTTCGGAATATTCGTGTTTTTTTCCTAGGTTTTCTAAGCGCAAATACGGGCTGGGTTCCCTTAGAAAGACCCCCACATGGGTCCTATATCCCTCGTGCTGATAATTGGCCATCATAAACACAATCAACCAGTTAATTTTTGACCTTGTCCCCTTACGGATACGTGTTTACTTTAGCTGATGACGGGCTGTTAGTATTTTTAACTCGAAACGCGCCTATGTATTGATTTTATTTTACGGTGATTTTTTACAAAGATTTATTATTTTAATTGTTACATATCGCCAGTTTTCGGTGCTGTTTCGCTAAATAAAGCAAATTTTACTTTTCTCATTTACTGGAATAAAAAAAATAAAGAAAAATTACAAATATAATGTAGCGAAAACGCAACTCTAGTCTTTAATGGGTTAAATGAAGTCTTACAACAAGTCTTTAAGCTTTGACTAAAAAATATTTTGCTGGTATCCCTGGAGATACATAATTAACAGTGACCTGGCGGCTCTTTGACTTTACACACATCGCAATAATAGTAAGGCTATGAAAAATCGATGTCCTCACATGCACCCAGTCTTTACATTTGTGACATTGTATTCAGTGTTCTTCAAAAGTTTCGCCACAAATGATGCATTCTGTTTCCTGGTCCTCTGTCAAACTCTGAATGGTCTTCTTTGTTTTCATTTTTTCTCGATTACCGTTGCCGAATTTCTTTTATTGGTTGTAGCATTCTTTTTGTTGGTTGTAGTTGTTAAATTAACAACTACTAACATTCTCTCTTCCCTAAAAGTGCCCGGGGGTAGCGGACGGAATTGCGTCCGATAGCACCCTCCCGTCTTAATTTCACATTTTAATTTAACACAACAATAACTACAAACGCAACAACAATAAATAACCTGATTTATAAACTGCAATATTCACCGTACATGATAATTAATAAATGATGGTTAAGTACTTACATTTACTATATAATAATTGCATTCAAAAAGTGAACGGAGCATACAAAAATATTGGCATAGATAAATAAACGTTCGATACTTATTGCCCGCTCGGAGATTGCGTCTATACTGGTTTGCATTCGCATAAGCGCGCGCTGCGGTTATTTTAAGGTGCACGTTGTCTAGGCGTGCGTGATTTTTCAAATCTGACAGCCGAGATCACATGACGGCCGGAAATTCCCGACTTTCCCATAATGTAAAGTTTCAGTCATTATTATTGACAGAAAGAGATTTTAATTTTTACTGCACTGCAAATAGAGGCGTCTTAAATTAAGACACATATGTGACTGAAAAAGTTATTCAGACACTTAAGTGAATAATTTGGAATTTCAGACATCACAGATGTCTAAATTTAAGACACATATAAGTGTCTTACTATGATCATGGCATAAATGAACTGATTAAAATGTCTGAATAATAGTGATATGTCTGAAATTGAGACATTTCGAAATTTAGACACTTAAGTGTCTAAATGCGATACAATTGTTCATATGTGTGATGACTGTATGTATAACTGTATTGCAATATGTATGCCAGCACCACCATAAAATTGTTTTCGAATGGATAACAGATGTTTAAAATATTTTTATCCATTAAATTTGGTATTATTTTATTAAAAAAAAGTAATTTGATTAGATCACGGGACGTCTGGAAAATTAAAATATTTCGCTTACTAATGTTTTGAAACTAAGTTACTTTTGGCGCAATAAATAAATCAGTAATTGCTTTTCACAAAATATATTTATTTCCAAGGAAGTGTCCAAGGAAGGGTCAATCCCCCTCCCCTAAATACTAAGAGATGTACCGGTGGAAAGAAATTTAGGGAGGGACAAGATTTTGGAACAGGTGTGCCCGGGGTCAACAGCGTAATCCGCTGTTTTTAAATGCAGAACATAAACATGAAATAGGCAAACTAAGAATATTTTGTCAGAACTCCTCGTGCAAGAAATTTTTAAAGATATCAACATAAAAATAAATATAACAAGTTGGAAATTGCACGTCAAACGTGGCAAATGCGGTGCGTTCGTACTATAACTAGTTTTGTAAGTATTTTTTTGCACTGCATATTGTACTGAATGTATATTTTACTGCACTTCATAAGCGCATATCAATTTCATTCTTTTCGAAAAGCTGTAACATCATTAAAATGCGCTTGAAATAATTTTTTCCCATTGACCGTAATGTAACAGTAAACTTTTGACTGTACTAATTAAAATATACATCCGATTTTCATAAAATTTGAAATGACTCGACAAAATTATGCAATAATTATAGATTTTAAATTTCAAACGAATCGGTTGGGTAGTATTTGCGCTGTTATAGACGGACAGACGGACAGACAGATGGACTGAACGACGACTATCGGTGTTACGTATTTACATAATTACGAACGCATCTAAAAATTTAACAATTAAGAAATAGTAATTGTTCAAAAATAAGTTTCAAACGACATTTTTGAAAATAGAGAACTTTTTTTTGGCAATGGACACTCCCCCCCCCCCGAGCTCCCCCCACACGCACACACACCGTTTGAGATAAATTTGAAATATATGAACATCAAAAGAAGAAAAGAATTAAAATTGTCTTCTACGAAGTGTTCAAAGGAGGGTGAGTTTCTCTGAAGTAAAATTCAGTAACATTTTCCACTAACGTAAAATTATTCGATAGCCATTTGTAAAAAAAAAAATATCATTTATTTTTAATTATCAGCCATAAAGAAAACATAATTGATTCAATTTCATTATACTGGGAGGGAAAATATTTCTTCAGTTCTTCCTACGGATTAACCACCAGGGGACACTCAGTTGCGCATGCGTAGTTTTATATGTCTTTCGTTCTAATGTACGTTGTAATTCAATTTCGAACTGAAAGTTATTAATTTATTTTGACTTGATTCATATTTTGTGGATTGTGAAGTTCTGTGGTTTAATTCGTATGGACTTAGTGTTTATTCGTAATAATTTTATCAATAATACAGTGTTATTAGTCTTCGTTTCGTCAAATCTGATAAATAGAAACTTTTGTCTGGCAGATTATGTTTTGAGAGTGAAAAAATTTCACCCTTTTAAAATAGTTAGCCGGATGTATAAAGGAATTTTCGTTTTAAAAGATGCAAGTATTTCTCCCTCACGGACCATTAACCTAGCCACCAATTGAAATTGACGTCCCCTGTGAGGGTATAATTTTGGATACCTTACACCTTTTTCCATGTAAGTGGGACCTAGACCATGTGTCACAAACTCTCCGTAAATGTTTTCTCTTTAAATGGAACCCTCACATAAGTCTCTAGCTTTATTAGTTTCTGAGTTATGCCAAAATTTGTTTAAAGCATTTTGTCTGTTGAATTTCCATGTTAAAATTTTATTTTGCTAATAATTAAGTTTCTGTTCTTAAAAACATCTGCAATCATGTTTCTATATTATTTTCTAACCAATGTTATCTCTAAAATCAGTTTTAATGAGTCTACAGGATGTTTTTGCGGCTATTGAATTTATTGACTTACATAATACTAAGCCTTCTTCTCGAACAGCATTTGTTACTGTTTACTTCGGTTTCATTCGATTTCTATATTTTTCAAAGGTTTATTATGTGATATGTACTGGAATACCCATGTCTTTATAGCAACCATCCCCATTTAATAACTGTTTTTAATTTTTATATTATGTATGCTTCATTATATGTATTTAAAAGAATACAGTTTGAACACCCATTCAACGCCGTTATTCAACCATATCATTCGATTTTTCCTATCGTAAGCAAAACCGCCGATGATTCATCTGACATCACTACACTGGAAGGAGAAAAAAAATATATAATGTCAATAACACTCTAATGATTTAGAGAATGATTACACTTGATCTCTTTAGCTATTTTATTAGGCTTTACTGATTGTGTGTAGATTTAAGACAAAGTTTTGAAACTAGAAATATTTTTTTCGTTTTCTTATTAAAATATAATATTTATTTATTGATAGTTAAATAGCTCTTGTGATTATCATCTGCTCTATATTTTTAAAAAATTGCCCATGTGTAAATATAAATTTTAAAGAAAACTTAATTTTTAAGAGGGCGCAGGACCTTTTTAAACTTTCAAAAAATCAGTTTTCGGTTTCTGTTTTATTCTGAATGTTTTAAAATTTCTCAACAATATCGGGAAAACCCCATTCAAAATTGAGTTATAATCATTTATAAACGGAGAGTTGAAGATCCGTAGATATCGAAACTTTAAAAAGCATTTTCTCAGATTAGTAAATTTGAAGTTGGTGCTTTTGTTGTTACTTTCAAACTATGTAAGTGCAGCTTTTAAAAAATAAACAAATATGCGTTTCTTTATAGTCTACATGCTAAAAAAAAAAAAACATATTTTGTTTATTTATTTGTTTGAACTTGAAAAACTTATTTATTTTGTACTGAAATTGAATTTTAAACAAAATTTTTTGCGTATATTTTGGATTTAATGTAGAGTAGGTGTGTTACGATTCTATTTTGTTCAAAAATTGTTTTCTATATGCATAATTTAGAATTTTATCATGCGCGCAGCACTTAGATTTTAATTCACGCATTAGTGATTTGACGGTTTACATTTAAAATTTAGATATTAATTTTGTATATACAACATTTATTTTTCTGGATAATATTATAGTTATGAATATATATTTGAGGCAGAAAGGGAAAAAAAAAAGATCTTAAATGCATATTATTTGCGTTTTGGTACTTTGAAAAAGGCTTTGTTTTTGATCGTTTCGAGATATTCAAAGGTCGTGCATCCTATAATATGAAATTTTTTTTGTGTGCGTCTGTGTGTTGGGGGGGGGGGGATATTTGTCATGCAATTTTCGTAAAGCAAATTTTTTCGCAATTGTATGAAATTTTCGTAATTTTTTTTTTTTTTTTTATCTTTCGACTTTGCACTGATTATAATGATATTTTGAACTTTTAGAGTAGGACATGATTAGAAACAAAAAAAAAATATATATTTATCGAAATACTGTAAAAGTTCTCAACAGCAGACACCTGGGGGCTGCGGAATTTGTTCGATAATCAAAGGTGTCTGCTTTTGTGAAGTAAAAATAAACAAATGTCTGGGTTGTGGATTGAAAAAGGTTGTCGCTCAATAAAGATGTCCGATATTAGGGAATGTCCATTAACCTTCATAACGGACACTCCCGAATACCGGACACCTCGATTTAGCGAACTATAATGCAGGGTTGGACTTTTTTGTAGATGGAGCAGTTGATTAAATCATGGGAAAACTGGACAGTATCCCCTCACTACGCTTTTAGGGGCCCCAAATTAAACATGCAATTTTTGTAAAGCTTTTATTTTAAAGGGCATAGCCGGATAAGCATTGGAAACATGCCTTTCAATCAAATTTAATGATTTTTTTCCTAGATGTGGCTACATATCTGACAATATATTTCCCCTATTATCACCCTATAAATATTGATATTTAATGAGAAAAAAATGTTTTTCCGATTTTTTAAAAAACGGAATTTCTCAAAAACTGCTGCACGGAATTCCATGCCCTTAACTGAGGATATATAGATACCAAAGATACATAACTGGTAATTTTTGTATATTTTTCTGTTTATAAAAACTGTGTGAAATAGCGAAATAAAAATTTTGAAGAATAAAAATCATATCTTATGGTTATCCGAAAATTACAAATTTCTTGTAAAATTTTTTCCATATGTGCCCGTATATTCTATATAAATACCGAAAGTGTGCGTTGGGTACTACATATAAATATTTACAAAAATATACATTAAAATTATTGAAATTCCTTTTAAGGCGTTATTTGGGGCGGAGCTACTCAACTTCGACACCCGAAGAATTTTTGGAATAAACGGTTACAGAATTGCTGTATTTTAAATTTTAGCGAACACATGAGCAATATTATCAACGCTGTCGATATCAAAATGAACATGAAGTTAAAAAATAATACTTATATGCATAATGGAATCTAAAATACACCAGTTGACATCCAGTCTGCTGACTGATGTCGAAGTTGAGTAGCCCCGCCCCATAACACGTCTTAAAATGAATTTGAATAATTTTACTATACATTTTTGTAAATATTTATATGTTGTACCCAACGCAAACTTTCGGCATTTATGCAGAATATACCGGCACATATGGGGAATTTTTTACAAGAAAATGGTAATTTTCGGATAACCATAAGATATGGTTTTTATTTTTTTGAATTTTTATGTGGCTATTTCACACAGTTTTCATTAACAGAAAATTATACAAAAATTACCAGTTATGCATCTTTGGTATCTATATATACTGAGTTAATGGCAGGAAGTTCCGTGCAGCAGTTTTTAAGAAAATCTGTTTTTTAAAAAATTGAAAAAACATTTTTATTTCATTAAATATCAATATTTATAGGATGATAATAGGGGAAATACATGGTCAGATATGTAGCCACATGTGGGAAAAAAATCAGGAAATTCGATTGAAAGGCATGTTTCCAATGCTTATCCAGCTATGCCCTTTGTTTCCACATTGTATTGATTATAATCAATATTTTGAACTTTAAAAGTAGAATAAGATTAAAAAATAAATAAATTTAAAAAAATCTAAATTCAGCAAAACCTCTCAATCACGGGCACCTCGGCAACGAATGACGGACCAATTCCATAGTAGCCCCCTATTGAGAGGTTTTATTGTATTTAGATAAACATTTTTTTTTTGTTTTTAATCTTATTCTACTATAGAAGTTCAAAATATTGATTATAATCAGCACAATGTCGATAGAAGATTTAAATTACCAGCTTTACGAAAATTTCATACCAATTTTGAGAGCCCCTAAAGTGAGGCTGTATGGGGGTGGAGGGGCAGGACCATGGTAAAATATTTTCCAGGATTCATTGTGGCCAAACATGGCTGCGTATCATGCTTGCAAAAAGAAACGGCTGCGATTCAGACGCAAGAAGTGTCGGAAAAAATTAAGACATTTTAAAATGTCTGAAAAATGAACACTCCGTTTCAGACACTTAAGTGTTTGATTTCAAAGTGATTGCTTAAAAGGCGCAAAGGCCAACATAGTGAAAAAGATTCCAAGCCGGGACTCGAACCCGGGCCATCAGTATAGCGCATTGACGTTCTACCGACTAAACCACTTGGAACGATACCTAGCTCGGAAAATTTCTCACTATTATATGTTGGCAAGGCTACAAACGTAGCACAAGATGGAATATTTATCGTGAGCCACCGACCTGGGGCGAGCACGAAACATAATTAAATCCAGCATCGATAGAATCTATATTAATACATGGAAATTATTCCAGAGAGAAACATTCGCCTTGCATACAATATTTCAAATGAAAATCAAATTTCAAAGTGATTGCTTAAAAGGCGCAAAGGCCAACATAGTGAAAAAGATTCCAAGCCGGGACTCGAACCCGGGCCATCAGTATAGCGCACTGACGTTCTACCGACTAAACCACTTGGAACGATACCTAGCTCGGAAAATTTCTCACTATTATATGTTGGCAAGGCTACAAACGTAGCTCAAGATGGAATATTTATCGTGAGCCACCGACCTGGGGCGAGCACGAAACATAATTAAATCCAGCATCGATAGAATCTATATTAATACATGGAAATTATTCCAGAGAGAAACATTCGCCTTGCATACAATATTTCAAATGAAAATCAAATTTCAAAGTGATTGCTTAAAAGGCGCAAAGGCCAACATAGTGAAAAAGATTCCAAGCCGGGACTCGAACCCGGGCCATCAGTATAGCGCACTGACGTTCTACCGACTAAACCACTTGGAACGATACCTAGCTCGGAAAATTTCTCACTATTATATGTTGGCAAGGCTACAAACGTAGCACAAGATGGAATATTTATCGTGAGCCACCGACCTGGGGCGAGCACGAAACATAATTAAATCCAGCATCGATAGAATCTATATTAATACATGGAAATTATTCCAGAGAGAAACATTCGCCTTGCATACAATATTTCAAATGAAAATCAAATTTCAAAGTGATTGCTTAAAAGGCGCAAAGGCCAACATAGTGAAAAAGATTCCAAGCCGGGACTCGAACCCGGGCCATCTGTATAGCGCACTGACGTTCTACCGACTAAACCACTTGGAACGATACCTAGCTCGGAAAATTTCTCACTATTATATGTTGGCAAGGCTACAAATGTAGCACAAGATGGAATATTTATCGTGAGCCACCGACCTGGGGCGAGCACGAAACATAATTAAATCCAGCATCGATAGAATCTATATTAATACATGGAAGTTATTCCAGAGAGAAAAATTCGCCTTCCATACAATATTTCAAATGAAAATCAAATTTCAAAGTGATTGCTTAAAAGGCGCAAAGGCCAACATAGTGAAAAAGATTCCAAGCCGGGACTTGAACCCGGGCCATCAGTATAGCGGTAGAACGTCAGTGCGCTATACTGATGGCCCGGGTTCGAGTCCCGGCTTGGAATCTTTTCACTATGTTGGCCTTTGCGCTTTTTAAGCAATCACTTTGAAATTTGATTTTCATTTGAAATATTGTATGCAAGGCGAATGTTTCTCTCTGGAATAATTTCCATGTATTAAGTGTTTGAATTTCAGACATTTCAATTTACAGTGTGGTGGAAGTTTACTTGGTCAGTAGTCAGGCATTTCCGCCATATTGTGACAACCTAGAAAACCACCTGTCAGTTTCAGTAAAAAAAGATTATAATATTGGGCAAACTGATACCAGTATAAAAACAAATAGAAATTTATAAATAAGACGAAATCTTCTGTTCAAAGTGCATGGCTAAGTAAGCATTGGAAACATGCCTTTAACCCTTTGAGAGGCACCGGTATATATTGTATACAACCTACGATTAATGAAGTTTGTCACCAGAAAAATTTTATTAAGTTTTACTTTTCTAACTTTGGTGGAAACAAGACGTAAAATTGCTTTTACTTATTTTGAAATAGAATTTTTCAAACATTCCGGTGTAAGTTCAACATTACAGGAACACAATCACTTGCCCCTCAAGGGGTTAAGCCAAATTTTCTGATTTTTTTCGCAGATGTGGACAATCTCGCAATATATTTCCCGTGTCTCGCCTTACCAGGGGTCTTACTCTTTAGAGAATTTTTCAAGGCAAATATCAGTATTTTTTAATAGAAAAATAAATCTAGTTTAAACGCGCTAAATTTCGCCTTATTCAAGAAGAGATTTTCTGAAAGAAATTACTGGTACCAAAGAATTTCCTGGTCTTAAAATTTCAGGACAAGTACGACCACTGCCTTACAAATAATGATATTTTATCAGATAAAAATATTTTTTCCAATTTTTTTAAAAACTGATTTTCTCAAAAACTAGAGCACCGAATTTCATGCCATTAACTAAGGTTATATAGATACCAAAGATGCATAACTGGGAACTTTTGTATAATTTTCTGTTTATAAAAAGTGTGTGAAATCACGATAAAAAATTTCAAAAGTAAAAATCATACCTTATCATTATACGAAAATTACCATTGTCTTGTATAAAATTCCTCATATGAACACATATTATATATAAATGGCTAAAGTGTGCGTAGGGTATAAGATATAAATATTTACAAAAATATCTGTAAAAGTTAATAAAATTCATTGAAAGGGGTTATTTTGGGCGGACTACTAAAATTCGACAGCTGAAGAATTTTTGGAATAAACGCTTACAGAATTGCTGTATTTCAAATTTAAATAAACACATAGGCATCATTTTCAACGCTGTCGATACTGCTTCGATATAAAAAATAGTCGTTTGTATCGTAGCCAGCAACAGGGAAGACTGTTTTTGGCATGGAAATAAACAAAATTCTTCAGTATCGTAATGTAACGACAATGATCACAATCAATTTAAATGAAAATGTATTTTAACCAGTTTTAATGAAAAGTAATTATAGTTAGTAGTTTCAACCTTTAAAAACAAGCAATTTGCTTTAGCAACCAACATTTAAATGCCGTTGTCTAACAATTGCAATGAATTAACGCATCATTTAGCCCGTTCACACCGGCGTGGTGGGTCACATTCGACTGTCTCAGAGTTGTCAAGTCTCCGGCTTTTTTGCATACCACTGTTATTTAAAAGAAAATGTTGTTCCTTTAAGTCGCCCAATTGCTCTAATTAAATAAAACAATATTTTCTGTATTAAAATATTGATATTCAAAAGGCCGGAGACTTCCTAGCTCTGAGACAGTCGAGTGTGACCCACCGCGTCGGCGTGAACGTGTTAAAATGAGGCCAGAAGCACTGATCTCGTCTATGTATTTGTATATATGTTTACAAATACAGGGTGATCATTTTTTAAAGTGACAGTGTTTGGAGCGCCCTGTAGCGCGATCTAATAGCCGAAATTGCACCAAACTTGGTATTTAGACTAATCAAGATAGGGGAAAAAGGATTCCGTGAAAAAAATAGTTACAAAAATCGCCGCTAGGGCATTTTGTGGCGCTTTGCCATGTATAAAATGTGAGAAAAGAAAAATACTAACACATAAAATCATACAGTTAAATTATTAATGTTTATTTACTACATTAACTTCCCCGGTGAGGAATTAGACCACCTTCAATATGAGCACCGTTCTCAAAAATAACACCGTGCATTCTGTGCACAACGTTCTCCACAGCCGTACGTAACATCTCACGAGGAATATTCCGCACTGTCTTTGTTTTGTTGTCCTTTAGAATAGACAAATTTGATACTCCACCAACATAAACTTGAGATTTCAAATAACCCCAGAGCCAAAAATCGCATGGCGTGAGGTAAGGGGAACGAGTCGGCCATGCAACTGGAAAACTCCGACTTATGAATCTATCATCAGTGAAGTTTTGGCGCAACAGCTGCTTTACCTTATTACTAATGTGTGGCGGAGCACCATCCTGCATAAAGATTGTCTGTTGGAGACGGTTCCTTTGCAGAAGTTGTGGAATAACAAACATTTGCAGCATTTCGTGGTACCTTTCTGCATTTATGGTGCACGTTTCGGGTCCTGTCGGAGTGATAGTCTCAAAAAAGAATGGCCCAATTACGAATTCGGCTGTGAAACCACACCAAAGAGTGACTTTTGGGGAATTTAATGGGATTTCATGAACATTGTGGGGCTGCTCAGAAGCCCAAATTCGGCTATTTTGTGTGTTTACGGACCCATTGAGATAAAAATGGCACTCATCTCCCCACAAAATGTGCCATGGGAAAGCATCATCAATTTCTACTCTGGCAAGAAACGATAGAGCGAATGTCATTTGCTTATCATAATCACTTGCTTTCAGTTCGTGCAAGCGGCTGATTTTGTAGGGGTAAAATCCAATAACATACAGCAAAACTCTCCATACCGTGGAATAATTCGTGTCCAATTGTCGAGCTACACCCCGGGCGCAGCTAGTATCAGCAATGGTTCCTTGTGAACCTTCGACATTTGCAGTTGCCACTTCAGTTATTACATCTTCTGATACCTGTTTACGTCCTTTCCCAGCGCGAATGATCAGTGACCCCGTTTCCTCGAACTTCTTAATCATTTTTTTAACACCATTCAGCGATAAAGGCCCCTTTCGTAATTTTTTTCTGGTTCGAAATTCAAGAAGAGCTGCGGATGCATTACATTGATTCATATAATACAGCTTCACCAGTCACGCACATTCCGGTAACGTGAGAGGCATGTCCACTGGAGCTTGCTTTCTTCAGCTGAGATTATTTGTCGTTGCTGTCTACAACTTGCTTTTATAGCCCCTATTACTGGCGCTGTCATCGCACAACTTTTGCAGTTTTCTTTGATACCCGTGTTTTATGCTAATTCTCGTTATTGTAAGCTACAGCAGCGGCACAAAATGCCCTAGCGGCGATTTTTGGAACTACATTTTTTTTCACGGAATCATTTTTCCCATGTCTTGATTAGTCTAAATACCAAGTTTGGTGCTATTTCGGCTATTAGATCGCGCTACAGAGCGCTCCAAACACTGTCACTTTAAAAAAGATCACCCTGTATATTTGCAAAATTTAGCAGTGTCTTTACAGTACATTTCAGTCTCCTTATATCTGTTCAAATGTTTTTTTTTAGACTAATACTTATTTATGTAAAATAACATTTTTATCTCATCGGAAATTAAACGGCTTCAAATTAAATTATTTTTTTGCATCATACAGTGTTGTCGGCTTTGGAATTTTTTTTACTCAAATTATGTACCAATTTTCCCAATATTTACCTTCGAATTGAATAGCCACAGAAAAATGCCATTAACCCCTTAACCTACAATCACGGGCATAGCCCGCGTACGATAATCGAGCCAAATGTAAATTCTTCTTACCACTAAAATTTCACAGTAAATTTAGTTTAATTTAATCGTCGAAATTCCATGATTAAACAAGGCGAAAATCTCTATTAAATTTTAGTGGTAGCTGTGGATTTGCCAAACCGTGGAGCTGTTAAAAGTAAATCGTAGGTTAAGGGGTTAACCCTCTGTCTACCAGAAGGGTCCAATGGACCCGACATGTATATTCAAAATATCTATTCAAACCAGAAAATTTCTTCAAAACAAACTAAATGTATAAATCAGACAATAATAAGTTAAATAAACAAATTAAGTAGTTTTAAGTAAAAATTCTGGTGTAGAATATTTTTATAAAACTTGAGTAAAATTTCCGGTAGTTCTAGGGTTAAATAAAGCAAAAATTGCGAGTAGTACGTATATATCTTGAATAAAAAATTGTCTATTACTACACAAACCTGGCAACATCGCAGAAATAAATGAGCGCAATTGGTTCAATCTTTAGTTATATAGCATTCTTATTTTATTACTGAGACTTCCGCTTAAAAATGACGAAACTACTTACTCTTATTAGTCTTTGCTAGAAGTCTAGTAAAGTGATGAGAAAAATGTTTAAATGAATGTCATTATAATAACTGTCGTTACATTTCGATATCGGAGAAAGTTGTTGTTCTTCAAGAAAAAATATTTTTCTCTTTTATCTCCGATACAAAACGTTAGTTTTCGATATCGAATCAGTATCGACAGTGTTGAAAAAGATAGCCCATAGGCTTATTGATACCTAACATACAACAGTTGACACATTGTCTGCAGACATTATACCAAAAATTCTTCGAGTGTTGAATTTGAGTAGATCCGCCCCAAATAACGCCTTTAAACGAATTTTATGTATTTTTACACATTTTTTTCTAAATATTTATATGCTATACACAACGCACACTTTCGGGAGGATTTATATATAAAACAGGTGTACATAGGAGGAATTTGTAACACTAACATTGTAATTTTCATATAACTAAAAGATATGATTTTTATTTTTGCAACATTTTTACCGCTATTTCATACAGTTTTTATAAACATAAAATTATACAAAAATTCCCAGCTATGCATCTTTGGTATCTATATAATCTCAGTTAATGGCATGAAATTCGGTGGAGTGGTATTTGGGAAAATCAGTTTTCGAAAAATTCTAAAAAAAAATTTTATCTCATGAAATGTCGATATTTATAAAGTGATAATAGGAGAAATATACTGTCAGATAGGTAGCTATATCTTGGGAAAAAATCAGTAAATTTGATAGAAAGGCATGTTTCCAATACGTATCCGGATATTCCCTTTACTGTTACGAAGTTTATGGAACAGAAATTTTTAAATAAGATGAAATTTTCTATTAAAATTTACTTGTGGGAAGTTTTTCACAGCGGTAATCAGAAGCCGTTGATCCGATTTAATAACTGTCGCCATCTTGTGACAACCTCCTCAGTTACTTCACTCGCAACTAGTAGACAGTACTCTATATGTCTCCTCCTTTTTATTCCTAACTCCATTCTATCAATAAAGAGGAACTCACATATCTTTAAAATAGGGCAGATTCAAGTGTAACCGGTTTCGCAGGAATTGATTACCGAGGCGGCAAACTTCTACCAGTAAATTTAAGTAGAAATATTCGTTTTATATAAACCCCTTATTAATGCAGAATTTCAGTCATAATTATAGCAAAAAGCGGATACTCATATTTCTGGCGGAAGTTTACTTCGGCTGTACTCAGGCCCTGCCTTTTCGCCATATTGTGACAACCTAAACAAACTCTTGCCAATGTCAGTGAAAAAGATTTTAATTCCTGTACAAACTTCCACCAGTAAAAACAAATAGAAAATTTTTACCATATTTCTGAGAGAAATTATGCATAAATAAAGCAATTAAATAAGATGAAAGGAGGTGGGTTAATAAGGGCAATTTTTCGCCAATCTTCCCTTTGATGTGACATACATTTTTTTCATTAGTATACCTCATAACAAATAACAGGGTTTGTACGGGTCCTTGAATTTCGAGATTAAGAAATTCTTCGGTACCAGTATTTTCTTATAGAAAATATCTCCTTAAATAATGCGAAATTTCGCGCGTTTGAGCTAGATTTTTTCTCTGTGACAAAATACTGATATTGCGCCTTGAAAATAACGGTACCCGTACGAACCCTGCATAAGAAAAAAAATATTTTGAATGAAAGTTCTATAATTGATGGAAAAAATATAATATATAATTAAGTAAGTATTATGTACATTAATGAACATAAACACTATTGACATTAGTTTTAATCCATATTCTCAATTGCAAATACAACACTAAATGCAAAATTAAGATGAATGGAGCGTATTACGACTGTTATTTCAATATATGAAATATCGGAAATAATCAATAACGGAAAAAAGGTACAGTTTCACGCACTTTCGGCAATGTGTTTTGGATTAGTCTTTCTACTTGCTTTCTTCCCTCAAATCACTACTTAGTCCAGGCAATAGGGAATTTTACCTAGGAAAATTAATGGTAGTTCTGGAAATCGGCCTACTTTATAATTTTTGGGTCGCTGAATCCGAATTTGTAACTTCCCACCAAAATTTCCCCCGACAACCCCCCAAATTTTGGTAAAATGCCCCCAAAAAAGGTTTTTATTAAAAAAAATCCATTTTTTATTGTTTTAGGGAAAAAGTATCAAGAAATTCAGAAAGTAGACAAAATTTGCAACAAATTAGATATATGACATTGGTACTGTCAATGTAAAGCAGACGCGGGGATCGTAGAGTGCTGTGGATTTATGCTTAGGATGAAGTGGAAGGGGAAATCTGCCTCGGAATTTGCGCCGCGGTGCTGCGTGGACTAAGTTGCGCAATTCCACTTAACCACTCACAAGTTTACATTCGCCCTCCCATCTCCCATCCGAACTTTCTCTGTAAGGTTTACTTTAAGATTTTTGGGTCTGTGAATCCGAATTTTTAACTTACACCCTACATTTCCCCCCGAAAACCCCCCAAAATAGTTGTTATTAACTTAAATTTCTTATTGTTTTAGGGGAAAAGTATTACGAAATTCAGAAACTAGACAAAATTTGCAACAAATAGGATATATGACATTATGACGTAGGATAAACGGGGAGAGAGGGGGCTGCCTTGGAACATTCCCCGCGCGCTTTTCTTAAAAACCAAATTTTTTCAAAAAATCAATTTTTGGGGGGGTTGCCGGGTGAAATTTTGGTGGGAAGTTACAAATTCGGATTCTGCGACCCAAAAAACATAAAGTGAGTCGAAATCCAGAACTAGTATTAATTTTGCCAGGTAAAATCCCCTATTGCCTGGACTTCATAACTTAGTGCACGTAGCGCCGCAGTGCATGTTCAGAGGCAGACCTCCCCCTCCCCGTTCATCCTACGTCATAATGTCACATATCCTATTTGTTGCAAATTTTGTCTAGTTTCTGAATTTTGTAATAATTTTCCCTAAAAAAAAAAAAAAAAAAGTAAGTTAAAAACAACTATTTGGAGGGATTTCGGGGGGAAAATGTTTGGGGGGAAGTTAAATATTCTGATTCAGCAACCATAAAGACTTAAAGTAAACCTTATAGAGAAACTTCGGAGGGGAGATGGGAGGGCGAATGTAAACGTGTGATTGGTTAAGTGGAATTGCGGAACTTAGTTCACGCAGCACCGCGCGAATGTTCCGAGGCCGATCCCCCCTACCACTTCATCCTAAGTCATAATGTCATATATCTAATTTGTTGCAAATTTTGTCTACTTTCTGAATTTCTAGATACTTTCCCCCTGAAACAATAAAAAAATTGATTTTTTTAATAAAAACCTTTTTTGGGGTCATTTTATCAAAATTTGGAGGGGTAGCCGGGGGAATTTTTGGTGGCAAGTTAAAAATTCAGATTCAGCGACCCAAAAAACATATAGTAAGCCCTTTTCCAGAACTACCATGCATTTTGCTAGGTAGAGACCCTATACGGTCTCTATTGCCTGGGCTAACTGGAATATCTAGCATCGGCGTCTTACAGTGTATGAGCATATACAAGTCTTGGTTTCTCAACTTCAGTTGTGGCGGCAATAAGCCAGAAACCATGATACGGAAGCAAAACGCGCACAGCACTCTACGATCCCCGCGTCTGCTTTACATTGACAGTACCAATGTGCTTTGCTTTGTTTTTATATTATAGTTTTTAGCATTTGTGTGTCGTGATCGTAACAGTACTCGAAGGTCAGAATCATCTTCACGATGTATGTAAACAGGGCTCCCACTCGGTCCGTTTTTTGAACACCACAAATTTTTAAAAAAGAATCTTGTATATAAATTTCGTAGTAACTTACCTGGAAGAGCGTTTTTCTTGTAATTGTTAAAGAAACCTGCCACGAATTTTTTTCTAAAAAATTACTGGTTTTCAAAAAACGGACCAGTGGGAGCCCTGTGTAAAGAGAGCAAATATTTTCTTAATTTAAGGGCTCTTAGATGTAAGATTGGATTTGTTTAAGTTGGTATATTCAAAGAGCCAATTGTCGCAGCTCATCTCAAGTTAGGCGTGGAAAATCTTGAAGATCTGTATCAGTTACTTTAGTCCAGATCTTCTTTTGCGTGCACATTGCACGGAAGATGCTATTAATCTTTTTCTTACATTGAATTATGTGGACAGAACACCTTTAGAGAGACCAGTTTTACTAGTTCAAAAACATGGTTAAAATCACCCATGGATATACCCATGAGAGTGTAATAATCGGACTCCGGAAGCTGTTCCGCTGTGTCAAAATCGAGAACTCTCTTCTTTGCTACTACTCTGACTTTGTTTAAAAGACTTTCAATATATTTTTCATACATTCACGTATTCTCACTTACAGGCGTAAAGCTCCAGATCCAGCTTACTGAATACCAATCCCGTAATATCAGTTTTATAGCATCGTTTTTCCGACGAAATATAGTTTCCAGTTCCTATAAAGGCTTGAGTTTCAGCTGCTTATGGTATAGCCACAAGGAAGTTCTTACGCTTACATAGTATACAACATGTATTAGAGTTGTGGCAACGAGGTAGTGATAAATTTATATTAGGTTTCTTATTTGTGGTGCCGTCGGCAGTAATCGTTGACTCATGATCTCTTATTGTTACCACAGAAGAAGAAATAGGAGTATTTTGTGCCCGAATCACATGAAATGCATATGATCTGTATTTAGTGCACAACTTAGAACCACTCTGTGGATCACACATTTTAAAAATTTTAAGTATCAATGTAATGCTCATGTTACTAAAGATACGAAAACCACTATTTGTTTTTCGTCACGTTTTACAACAATCACACTGACTTCCAGGAGTTATTTTTATTAAAATTTCCAATAAATATTTACAACAATAATTATTGAACACAACATTGACATCTGAACAACTAAAATACTTTTTGAGCGCAGCAAAACAAAACTGATCACCCTATCATAGCATTGCAACTGATACTCGCCTTAAGAAGTCTATGATACTCGCACGAAATATGTTTTTCTCTAATAGGTAGAAGCGCACACTGAACCAAAACAAAATAATGGTCATAGGAATGCTTATAAAGAATATTATCATTGCAAGTGAAAATTAATTTGGTTCATGGAACACTTCTTAAAGAAAAAATAATTCAAAGACGAAAAAAATGACAAAAATGTAGAAAAAAACCAAAATGCTCCATTTTTGGGCTACAATTTCTGTAACTTACTATGTTATTTACCACGTAAATCTTATATTATAAAAAATACATATCTTTATGTATACAAAAACATAAAAAAAATTTCGGCAACCGGAACCTTTTTTTTTCGCGTGTATGATGGGCAAAAAATAGCCCTTATTAAACCACCTGCTTTGCCATTCAAATTTGCAGAGGAAGTTTGCTCCGGTGGTTATCCGAAACTGTTGATTCAATGTAAAAAAAAGCAGCCGCCATCTTGTGACAACCTCTGCAGTTACTTCACTCGCAACTCGTTGACAATACGCTATATGTCACCTCCTCTTTATTTATAACTCCACTGTATTTATGCGTCATGTGTAAAACTATCGTTTAGAAATTCGAAATTCTCACCAAAAAGTTTAAATTGTTGTTTGTGGTTATTATAATGATAGATATTTCGTGAGTAAAATAAATTCAATTTAGTATCAAATATATTTCTTGAGTGAACTCAAAATGAAAGAGAAAAAACCGACAGATTTGGCAACACTGTTTGCAGTTTCTATAGTGTTAACAAGGCTCCCACCCGGTCCGCTTTTTGAATACAACTTTTATTTAATGAAAAATTTTCTTTATGAATTTCGTAGAAACATTCCGCGAAGGGAGGTTTTTCTTGCAATTGTTGCAGAAACCTACTACGAAATTATTTTTTAAAAATTACTGGTTTAAAGAAAAACGGACCAGTGGGGGCCCTGACTGTTAACATAAGTGTAGTTATGTTACAAGAACACGAGTTGGATATTAGTTGAAATTATAGTTGTCAAGCGAGGACTATTCACATGATGAGAAGAGTACTAAGTTGACTTTCACTCATGTTCATCCTATTACACATGGAAAAATTCTAGGGACAAAAAGCAATTATTAGGCTAAATATCAGAGTCCAATTGTTTTTCCTATCCTCTAATGCTTTCACAACGGATCGGGAAATATACGTCCCTGTGGACTATTTTTTCATTATATTCTTTCAACTTTTTAAAAAATAATATCATACACTTATACTAAAATATATTCAAGAGAAATCTACCACAGGGAAAATATTTTGTAAATGAGGTATGATTAAATACAAACATACTCGCCAGTCTGGTCCGTAATCGAAGAGTTAAAGCATTATATCAACATTTAAGCGCCGTTTTATGTCCAAGTTTTGATAGATCGCGAAATATCAAAAAAGTAGTTTTTATCTTGCATACACAAATTTAAAAACAACCGCCATTGCAGAAGTGTTTTCAAAAATAAAACCAAATTTTGAAAGTCATTTATACTTTCAAATCATTTGCTGCGTAGCTACCAACCACACACTCTTCCGTAAAATGTGGTACATTTCATTGAATTTACATCCATTTCAAACAAGATAATCTATTTGATATATACAGTGGTGGCCAAAATTGTGAAAACTTTTAGATAGCTTTCATTACAAAAAGGAAAAAGCTACCTATTGCAGCTGTCCGAAAGAAAACACTTCGGGAAATTTTGCTATATTTTCGCCGATCATGACCCCCAGATACCAAAACCACCCTCCGTTGAAATGCTGACTTATATATATATATATATATGTATAACCATTAACTAAACATTACCGACCACCATCAAAAATTGTGATTATGATGAAACTAGATGGTACCCGTCAAGATTTGACGGTAAATAACTTGAATGTTTCATTAGAAAAATTCTTGAATTTTTAATGAATTGCTTTTAAAATAATTACTGAAATTGTGACAAATTTCTATATTGCATAAGTGATTCCTATTTCTTTAAAGCGATAGAGGGTAGAGTCAGCCAAAGCTATTCAATGAAGTCACAGAATTTTAACTTTATAATTTACAACCAATTATGTTTATTTTTACCAGAAATTTAACTAAAAATAGTGGGTAGAGCATTTATTTTTATTTACTATGGTCTCATTTTTTCGAAAAAAATAACAGTATTTATTTTTATTTATTTATTATGATTTTTTAACTACGTGATCATTAAAAGCTGCCATGAATTTTATGTTTATCAGTCTCTTTCTCTAAAAGCCCAAATTTAAAATTTGGTGCAGCATATAATTTTTATTAATTGAATTTTATTTTACATTTTTTAAATATTAAATAATGGATATCAAGGTAATTTTTTAATAGTTCTTATATGAATATCTTTCTTTCTTTCCGCTTTCTTTTTTTAAGGAAAAGAAAGGCAAACTTTTCTTTCTGACACACACACATATATATAATAGTCAGAAGATATAACAAAAATTGTAGATCAGCTCAATTTATTTAATTGATAACTTTGCAAATATTTTAGCTTAAATATTTTAAAATAAAATAATAATTATTATTATTTTAAATATTGTCAGTGGTGGAAAATTGGCGCAGGGGCGGAGCCTATTAACACCAAAAAATTTTTTAAGTTATCTTCATTCTAAGAAAAACTCAGAAATTTCATCGTTAGATAAGCCTAAAAATGCTACTAAAATTTAGTGGTGTCAATAGGCTCCTCCTCTGCGCCAATTTTCCACCGCTGTATTGTTCAGCGTTAAATTTTATTTAATTATAAAGCGTTCAAATAATAATAATAATAAAATAAAAATCATATAACTTCTCCTCCTAATAAAATATGTCAGTATTGAATTAACTTACAGCGAAAAATACTACAGAAATCATTTGCCGGACGTTGGATTCGAACCTGCTATCCACTATAAAATATCGGTGCTTTAAACTGCTGCTTTAGACCGCTCAGCCACCGAGAACTCGTTCTCAATCCCTCTAAATTGAGCAGGGTTTATGCGTGTGCAGACGCCCCGAAATGGGTCTACTTAAAATTTTACCTTTGCCTTTTAATATATATGATGATTTTATAGTTTTTGAAGGTTTAAAAAAACTGAAGAAGGATATATGTTATACAACGTAGATTAAATAAGGCAGTTGTTCGACTTACAATACGGCATCGGAATGCTTAAGCCTAACATGGCCGAAATAAAATGGCAGATTTTAACGAAAGATTATCAAGATCCGGATGAGTTCACTCCGGAAGCGTTATACACTTTGTGCCATTATATATATAATGACAATAATACAGTTTCCCCCAACACACTTAACATGGATACTAAAAACATAGAATATACAAGCTGCTATGTATAAAATATAGTCCCTTGTACTATATTACGAGAATTAATATGGAAGAAAAAAAGAAAAATATGAATACCGAAAAAATAATTAAAAAGCTTATATATTGAATTACGTTATCAAGAGTACAGAATTTAGTTATATAAGCAAAATAGTCGTTTTCTGTGAGAAAAAAAGCTGAAAGCTGAATTTTTTTCTCCTGTACTCAAACGACTAATATGACCAAAAGAATAGTTTCAAGATGAAAACAGAATAATATTAAATGCCATGAAATGGAAAAAGCAATACAACCTTTTAAATATTTAATTTATAGCAATGAAAAATAGTAATATTACACAACATACCGAATATAATCTCAGTTTTATTTAATCCAAATGCACTCCTACACATAGTATCCAAAAGCACGATAAGTTTCAGGTTATTTTTGCAGTAAAGTTAACACAGATACTATAACCTAATGGTTGCAGTTAATCCCTTTTGAAATACCGTGATAAATGCAATTAATATAATATAAATAGAAAATAATTACAATATTAGTATTTAAAATACCTAATAACAATTTTAAATTTCTTAACTAAAGTAAAAAATCCCAAAACTATTATAAAATAATATATATATATATATAGATCCATATATCCATAGCTGCCAACCTTTACGCTTTTTTGCTACCGCTAAAATTTAATAGAGATTTTCGCCTTGTTTAATCGTGAGATTTCGAGGGTTAAATAATACAACATTTACTATAAAATTTTACTGTTAGTAAAAAAGCGTAAAAGTTGGCAGCTATTTATATCTATATATTCATATCTGAATTTTGTCATGCTGTAACTCTCGAATTTTTGAACCGATTTGGATGGAAATATTCATATGCATAGTACATACTAATGTGTCGATCAAGTTCGTTGGCCACCTTCATCCGCCATCTTGTTTCAAAATGGCGGCCATTTGAATTTTGTGGACATTTTTGGAAATTTTTAAGTTTTTTAACTTTCTCTTTAAAATGACCTACTTGTCAACTTACACTGTGTGACTCTTAAAAATATCTTTTAATTTTTCTAGCATTCTGTTTAAAATGATACATAAGAGTTTGCATTTTGTGAAACGTGAAATTTTCTATAAGTATACAACGTTAGAAAACAAAAGAATTTCAAAGATTCAAATGGCAGCCATTTTGAAACAAGATGCCGGATGAAGCGGCCCTACGTACTCGGTCGAGACATTAATATGTACTATCCACATGAAGAATTTCACCCAAATCGGCTTAAAAA
The DNA here is from genome assembly GCA_963932465.1 of Maratus speciosus. Lineage (NCBI taxonomy): Eukaryota > Metazoa > Arthropoda > Arachnida > Araneae > Salticidae > Maratus > Maratus speciosus. Next base: position 439,427,282 of record OZ010796.1, on the reverse strand, counting down.
TTTGAGCGTTACAGCAGAAAATTTTAGATATATATAATGTATATATATATATATGTCTGTGTGTGTGTGCGTGTGTATGTATATATAAATAGTATATATATATATAAAGTCAAAATTTCAACAGAGGGTGGTTTTGGGATCTGCTGGACATGATCGGCGAAAATATAGCAAAATTTCCCGAAGTGTTTTCCTTCGGACGGCTGCAATATGTAGGTTTTTATTTCTTGTAATGAAAGCTACCTAAAAGTGTCCACAATTTTGGCCACCAGTGTATATTTATTTTATTTGATATTTTTACGTGAAATACCCATTACAGGGGGGGGGGGGGCTGCCACAGGCGACTATTTTTTAATTCTATTTCGTACCTATTTTCGAAACAAAAATCTTTTAAATACGCTTTGTCAACATTTGCATGAGAAATATACTACAAAATGTATTTTCTTTAAATAGTAGTACAAACTGAATAAAAAAATAATCACCTGTGGCAGCCCTGCCATTATTTTTAAAGTATATTTACTGAAATAATTAGTTAATTGCTACACAAATTCAATCAATTTTCATACGCGCTTCTTTGTAAAAATATACACTTATTGCGTACAAAACTTAAAATTTCCAAGAACTGTGACACCGCTATATTTGTTCAGAAAAGTATGCTTTTGATCAAATGTAGGTTTCATAATTGTTTTCTACAATTAAATATAACGAGAAATTCTATTCGAAAATTGTGGTACATCAGCATGTATTTCTTATACTGATAATATTTCTGAGGACTCTTCACTTAAATATGCAAAAAAATATGTAGTTTTACAATGTATGTAGTGACAATTAATTAAACACTACAATATAGGCATTCTACAAACAAAACCTCAACAGATCTATTACCGAAAGTTTCAACTGCTGACGATTAAACTATTTTAGGTATGTTTAACGGATTCCATAATTTAAACTCCCAATCATTGAAACGCTTTGTAGAATATAATTTATTGGAATGCGAGAGAAATTACTGTGGAATCGAGCATTTTGTGATTCAGATGATGATTTTAATTGGCACATGAAATAGAATTTCAAAATTTTAATCTCTCAAGAGCATAATCTAGAATTGTACGAAAATCCATTTCATCTGTAATTGCTTAGCTGAAAATACTGAATCCCCTTGCTCATAAATCATTTTATCTGCTGCCGTCCTAAACATTCCAAAAGGGGGAAGTTTTAATAGTTTGTCAATCGGTTATCTCACATCAGCACCTCCGAAAATGAAGTTAAGCTGAAACAATATAATCTTTCATGTTAAACACAAGTTTTAAAAGAATTCTGAAAATATATTTTTTTTTAATCGATTTGAGTAAGAGATTTTCTGATATTTCAGGTCTTTGAAAATCATGCATTGTTTCATTTAAAATATATATATATTGAATATTATACAAAAGTGTGTTATGATGTATATAATATAATTTTGTTTGTTGTAAATACTTTCTATTTTTTTTTATATATCTCTAACTACTCTGAGACACAGGAATGTAACTCTGTAACATTTTGTAAAATATCTCCCTATTCGTTATAAAACAGTACATTTTCAATAAATGATATTTACAGGTTTGCGTACAAAAGTCAATGTGTTTAAAATACAATGTAATTAATTCTTGAATATGTTTGTTTACAGTGTAAATATGTCTAATAAAAGATCAATATTCAATGTCCGACTTGCGCATTTTAGAGTCTTTATTCCATAATCATAGCTGCCAACTTGTACGGATTTTTCATAACACTAAAATTTACAAGTAAATTATAGCTAATTGAATCACTGAATTTCAAGCAATTTTAACATTTAAATAAGTAAAAAATTTCTATTACATTTTAGTGGTAAGAAAAATCCGTACAAGTTGGCAGCAATGCATAATTTATTTCGGGACCCAGGGCCAGATTTCTTGCGGGGTTAATCTTCAACCAGTAAATTTTACTTGAAATTTCATCACATTTAAACGCCCTAACAATGCAAACCTTTTGCCATGAATAATGGAAAATTTTCGATTTCTTTTTACTAGTAGAAAGAGGTAACACAGGGTGTCAAGTGCTCAGAAAAAAAAAAACACAGTAAAAAAAAAGGAAAGTACCAGTATTTTCTTATAGAAAATACTTCAAATAATATAAGGGGATCAAAGAAGGCAAATTTCTCGTTAACAAAATACTGGCATTTTACACCTTTTTTGAATGTGTTTTTCCCTGACCACTCGCCTCCCTGTAATAGATGTAATGACGTAAAAATAAATAAATGTATCTGGTAATCAGGTTCTGTTGGGACGTGCTCCCATTTCCTTGCAGGGTGGATAGCATTGTATTCCTTTAACTCTATTTCTACTGGTGTGAAATGACACCTTTTAAGATTTTGATTTATGGTTAATTTCTTTATCATTTTTAAACTGGTGCAATCATAACTCAAACAATCAGTGCATGAAAAATGATTTTTACGAATTTTAATTAAACTAATTAAATTAATTTATAAAATTAATTAATTTTTTTACGAATAAGAAATTTTAATTAAAAATTACGTATAAAATAACTATAAATCAAAGTCTTAAAAGCTTTCATTTGACACAGGTACAAATAGCGTTAAAGCCCAATATTTACAATTTGATGACATTTGTTCTCATTTAGAGGATTATTTCGTATTATTTATAATTCTTATGTTCATGAACCGTTTGAGCGCGGAGGAGCGCGATACCACTCCTCTTGTTATGTGCCAAAGTTGCGGGAAGCGCGACAGCGCTCCTCTTGATTTATGCAAAAATTGGTGGAAAGCGTGATATCGCTCCTCTTGTTTTATGCTAAAATTGCGGAGAGGGGATAGCACTCCTATTTCTTGTCTCAGTTTGGTGTGCATTTAAGCTGGTTGCTTTTGTAAAGCGTACGATTTCTGTGCATATCGCCGACTTACAAGAAATTTTTTAATATATATACCAAACCACTTTCTCGTTTTTGGCATATATCCACAAGAATTGTTTCGCACTCAAACTTTTACACCCACTCAATTTGCAAATATGATATCGTAACCACAGCTGCCAACTTTTACTGCCGCTGAAATTTAATAGTAAATATTACCTTATTGAATTACCGAATCTAATAATTAATTAACTTCAAAATTTTTAGAAAAATTTATTGGTTACAAGAAATCGTACAAGCTGATAGCTGTACATACCCCCCCCCCCCCTAAAAAAAAATAATTTGTTGCCTTTTTGGAATTCAGGCAATCCCACGACACCTTTCTGAGACTTTCAAGTTTAGCTTCTGCTAAACTAGCTACCGGGTGTCCCAAAAACGACTGATGGATTTTAAAATTCCATAACGTGCAAACGGTGACAGATATTTAAAAAAATTCTTGCAGGAGTGTTATGTAAGACGACAGGGGATTTTATACTGCGTTTCTCAGTTTTAGTTACAAATAGCATCGATAGATGGCGCTGCAAACAGTAAGCGCTAAATCTAGGCTCGATTTTTCGACATCTCTCTTCTTCCATTCAAAAATAGGAGATTAAAATGTATTGAATGGATACCAAAGTACCAAAAATCGGGTCTGGACGGAGAGCCTAATACTCTCAGCGCCATCTATTGTTTGAAATCCGAACTAAAATCAAGAATCACAGTACAAAAACTTCTGACATCATACATAACACTCCTGCAAGAATTTTTTAAATGTCTGTCATCGTTTGGAAGTTATTGAATTTTAAAATGCATCAGTCATTTTTGGGACACCCAGTATGATATATGACTAAAGCAAGCTATGATATTATTGTACAAACGTTGGCTTGCTTTTGGAAATATTCCCAACGCAATGCAGATATTGTCAAACTAATCGATTTCCATTGCAAAAACTTTTAATGAAGACTACACAAAACTATTGACTTTAAATCGGAGATATTTCGAAATTAACACTAATATTAGATAAAAGTAGTACTGCATTGAAAAGTAGTCGGATGTGGCAATCCCAAAACTTTTTTCTATCTCATACATGTTAATACTTCCTGAAAAAGGCAGCATATCAGCACCACCAGTTAGAAGATTTACACCAAAATCTAATTTTCAACAACTTTGACAACTTCTAACTGTTTCTGAAGTTTGATGACAATCCGTGCAATAGTTTTTCAAATAGAGCTATTGCGGAAATTGTAAAAAAATTCTGCGTAGCAGCGCCACCTGCTGGGCGTTTTACACCAAAAACTAATTAGGACCAATTTATACCAAGAAGTAATTGAATCTGAATCTTGATGAAAATTCATGCATTAGTTCTTGAGATACAGCTATTGTGGAAATCGTGAAAAATGCAGCACAGCAGCGCCACCCTTAGGGCGATTTACATCAAATATTATACAGAACTAATTTACGTCACGGACTAAATGAATATGAAGTTGGTTGAAAATTCGTGCATTTTTTCTTGAGTTAGAGCTATTGCGATAATCATGAATAATGCAGAATAGCAGCACCACCTTTTGGGTTATTTTCACCAAAAAAAATCAGCACCAAACTATATCCTGGACTAACTGAATCTGAAGTTTTATGAAAATCCGTGCAGATGTCCTTGAGATATAGCTATTACAGAAATCGTGAAAAATACCGCATAGCAGCGCCACCTGTTGGGAGATTTTCACCAAAAACTAATCAGGACCAGGTTATATCAAGGTCTAACTGAATCGAATGTTTTGTGAAATTCCGTGCATTAGTTCTTGAGATAGAGCGCCCAAAAATTTTGTCACATACAGACTCACAGAGTGACAGAGTGACGGAGGGACAGACAGACTCACTGACAGACTCACTGACCGACTTTTCTAAAAACCATCAAATCGTGTTCAGGACATTCTAAAACGTATAAATCTGTCGAAAACCGGAAGTTGAGAATTTTCACGAATCAAATACTTTCTTCTTGTAAAGATAGAAGAAAGTAAAAAATCAAATAATAAGCCGATATTGGCCCAATTTTGGTTTATTGAGGGCTGCTCCCACTGGTCCGTTTTTTGGAAATCAGTAATTTTTTTAGAAAGAAATTCGTGGTAGGTTTTTGCAACAATTGAAAAAAAAAAAAAAAAAAAAAAAAAAAAACGCTCTTCCCGGTATGTTCTTGAAATCTATTTATCTTAACTCTTTCAGGGGCAAGGCATTTATGCTCAAAAAAATGTTCAAATAATTAATTCACACCGCAATTAACAAACAAATTTATGTTAAAACAATCAAAAGCCTTTTTTCACGTTTATTATGAGATCGAAATATTACTAAAAAATTACTGGTGTCATTTGGATATTTATGCATTATAATTAACCGTTTACAGACTGCAAACGGCGCCCCTCAAAGGGCTAACCCGTTCAAGGGCAGTGATTCATTTTTGGACCACCTAATTTTAATCCCTAAATGGAACATTGACACCAGAATTTTCGAAATTTGAAAATTTTCGTTTCATTAAGTACGTGAAGAAAAGCTTTTAATTATTTTCAAATAAATTTATTTATAATTTCCGGTGTCATACATTAATTGCAGTATTTTACTAATAGAAGTGCTTTTCCCCCTGAAAGTGTTAAAGAATTCTTACGCTCTAATTTATATATATATATTTCCGAAAATTCATTTCGAAAATATGTATATTTACAAAATAATTTAAAAAAATATTTATTTAAAAGATTTTAGAAAAAAATATGAAACGTAACCCATCATTTTTTAAAATGAAAAATCGTTTGCTAAAAGATTAAAACATGCGAATATTAAATTAAAAATCTTTTCCACAAAGTGCTTATGTTTTTGAGTTACGCTTAAATAACAATATGCACTGCAGTACTTTTTAAATATTAATAAAAAATGTAACCTTTGCTTTTCTGAACCATAAAGCCGCATATTTTGAAATCTACTTGACAGAATGACTTACTGTGTTGTATTACAGTGGTGGACATAATTATAAGACACCTACCTAATTTGACATATAGTGAAAGAAAAGATTCAGAGCTTAAAAATGCTTTATCAAATACGACAAAAACATAAATTTATTCTGTTATCACACGTAATTGTTTTACAGAAATGATATTTTCTATAGAGTTTAATAAAAAAAATTATAAATACCATGGACAAAATTATAAGACACCCTAACATTTTAATTAAAACACCTGCTTTTTTTTTCGAAAATAATGTGCAATATGCAAATTTTCTGCACACTGTTCTGACGTCAGCAGTTAACTAAAGCAGATGATAACCGACTTCACGCATTTACAAACATGCCACGAGGTACAGAATTAAAAGAAAGTGAAATTCGCGAAATTTGGAGATTAAATGGAACTGGTGCTTCAGTTAATAATATTTCAAAAGTTATTAAACGCTCAAGATGTGCAATTTCAAATGTTTTGAAAAGGGGAATTAATGGATCTGTGATTAAAAGATCTGGACGTACTCCTTGCTTGTCCTCGAGAGACAGACGCCATGTGTTTTCGCTCGCTACACAGAATAAGATGACCACTACAGGCATTAAAAATGCTTTGAAACTGAATTGTTCAAGAAGAACCATTCGCAGGGTGTTGCATAATGCTTCCTATGTGAAATTAAAAAAATTGAAGAAAAAACCACCGCTTCTAAGGCGGCACAAAATGGTCCGTTTAAACTTCGCTAAACAAAGTATGGCCCGGACCTGCAAATGGTACTCTGTGTTATTTTCTGATGAAAAAAAGTTTAACCTGGATGATCCTGACGGGTTTCACTATTATTGGCATGATTTACGGAAGTCTCCTGATGTACAAATGAGCCGCCAAATGGATGGAGGCTCAGTAATGGTTTGGGCTGGTTTTTCGGCTCAAGGGAAAACCGATATCGTTTTTGTGCATTCAAGAATGAATTCCGAAAAGTATAAGAATCTTCTTAAAGATCAACTAGCCATATACGGTGAACTTCTTTGTGGCGAAAACTACACTTTTCAGCACGATAACGCGTCGATTCATACATCACACGTGACAAAAAAGTGGCTTTCAGAGCAAAGTATCAATGTTTTTCCGTGGCCTTCTCGCTCCCCAGACTTAAATCCCATCGAAAACTTGTGGGGGATCTTAGCTCGTGAGGGTTACCGAAATGGGAGGCAGTTTACATGTGTTGAAGACCTAAAGAATGCTATAAAATGTGCTTGGGAAGAATTGTCTTGCGATATTTTGTTAGAATTGATAGATTCGATGCCGAATCGTATCTTTCATGTTATAAAAAACAATAGCGGCTCCACCAAATATTGAATAACCATGTTAGAGGATTTTCTTTTAAACCATTAGTGTCTGCTAATTATTTTGACCACTGTATTTGGAAAGAAGGGTTGGTGTCTTATAATTTTGTCCATTATGTTTTTAAGTTTTTTCATTAAATTGTATGAAAATGTGATTTCTGTAAAACAATTACGTGTGATAACAGAATAAATTTATGTTTTTGTCGTATTTGATAAAGCATTTTTAAGCTCTGAATCTTTTCTTTCACTGTAATGTCAAATTAGGTAGGTGTCTTATAATTATGTACCCCACTGTAAAAAGAATAAAATCACTAAAAACACAAATATAATGCAAACTTTGTGTTGTTGTAGAACATTTTCCCGTTAGTTAAGTTTTTATATGTAGATGAACCGCAAATAAAATTTATGTATAGCATTAATAACACTAGAACAACCACTGCGGTCATTTAAACCGCTACCAAATAAAACTATTTCGATTCGAAGCAGAAAGTTCTTTATAAAATAAGTTAAATATGCACTACCACAGAGAAATAAGTTAAATAAATAAGTTAAACAGTTTTAAATAAAAATTCTATGTAAAATGTTTTTATAACACTTGAGTAAAATTTCTTATCTTGCTTGTGCTAATAGACATTATTATTAATCGACTGCTTTCAATAATATTTTTATATGATGATTTGTCTCAGAGTTATATGAGTTTGATTATTTTTTTAATAAAACGATACTACATTTTTGTGACACTTAACCCTCTCGCTGCGCAACCCGAGAGTTTCACGGGCAACGTAAAAGAAGCAAAATTTGCGCAACCCGAGATTTCATAGGGGATGCATTTTTTCCTTCTAATTAACCTTCCTTAATGATTTCCACCAGTTACTTTTTTATTGTATATTTTGCCTTATCTAATCCAGCATTTCCCCGATTAAATCAGATGAAAATTTTTGTTTTGAAAAACTGGTGACAAAAGAATAAAAATTATTAAATGTCGCTCGTCGCGAAGGAATTAAAGCTCAATTTTTGAAGCTATTTTGATAAAACAATTACGCGCTAGAGGGTTAAAAAGAATATCATCTAATTACTTCTTTTGAATTCTGAAGCAGTTTGGAAGTAAATATCACAGCCTCTTTTTTTAGTTTTGTTACAGTGTCTAGAAGAAAATAGTTTGGAAATCAACAAGCGAAACCGTATCCAAGAAATTACATTTTTCACCAGAAGGCACTATGATCGAGTCTATTGCTATTAATAAATGGATATCCAGTGTGTTTTTAGACATTCATGATGTAAATTAAACTACGGGAAACTTATCTTTCAAAGATAAATTTTGCGAAAAACAGAATGAAAAAGATTTATGTTGTTATACGAGACACATTAGGTATGAACGAAAATTCATGCATATTTCAGGTCTATCGGAAAGTTTCTGATAAGGTTATTCCCCGCCAACTTTTTAAAAATTCAGATTTCTTCATTGTCACCACTTTTTTTGAAATGACAAAATTCCCATTGTTTCATCTTAATGTGAAATATGAAAATAATGGAATTTTTAAATTTCAAGAAAAGTAGTGCCAATGAAGAAAACTGAATTTAAAAAAAGTAGGCGTAAAATAACATTATCGGACAGAACTTGTCCGTAGACCTAACATTAGGTTATTAATTATGAAACGTCCGATTTGAATGATATTTTAAAAATCACACCAGAAAATTTTGAATAGTAATTTCCTTTTATTGGTGGAATATATATCTCCTTATGGAATAAAATTTGCTATTAAATTTTTTTGGTGAGAGATCGGAATTTCTAAATAAAAAACCCTCTTCAAATCGTATGCTTCATACTTAACATTTTATATCATCGCGTTGCAGATCTGCGCTAAACGCCAATGTTACTACGTATACTGTAAGCTTTAAAACACGATTTTATTTGTTGCTGCTATCTTCCAACACAGCAATCAATATAAATTGACCATAGAATTTTCAACAGACCGCAATACTGAGTTAATATCCCATGCCAAAGTTTTATTTATCATCTGAGCAGTTTCAAATCTTTATGGCTGAAATAAACTTAATAAATTTCACTAAATTAAAAAATCTGTAGCCGTACGAAAATAGCTTTTTTACAAAGGTAATTTCGTATACTTTACAATTTTGTTTTAGAAAATGGACAATATTTATGAGAAGTATGTAATTTTCTATTTATTATAGGTGTGAAAAAAGTACCATTTATTCGATATATTTTTTTTCTGATCTAATTTTTTCAAGTTAATTTTTCCATGCTTAAAATGATGTAAATATTTGACTACCTAAGAGTAAATATTGGAGTTGTTGAGTTCCTTTGTATCATTGCGTTGCATATCTAAAACATACACAAAATTCAATATTACTTATACAATGTTCTCTAAAAGAAAATTTTATTTATTGCTGCTATCTTCCAACACTTAATGTAATATAAATTGTTTACATAGTTCTCAACAGACTTTTATACTCGGTTAAATTTCATGCCAAAATTTTATTTATCATTTGAGCAATTTCGTGTAGTTATTTTTAAAATAAACTTTATAAATTTTGTCAAATTATAAAATATAAAAGCTGGAGATCTTCAAGAAATAGATTTTTCACAAAGTTAATTTCGTATACTTTACAATTTTATATTAGAAAATTGATAATCATTATGAGAAGTATATAATTTTATGTTTATTGTTCGTGTGAAAAAAATAACTTTTAGTCAATATTTTTTTAATGTTGTAAATTTTTTAAATTATTTTTACAAGCTCAAAATGATGTTTTCTAACATCTGAGTAAATATTTTTCGAATCGGAGTAGTTGAGTAGGAAAAGGTTAATGACCTAATATTTTAAATGCATTTTACACTACAAATTTCTAGACAGTGTAACTAACACTTAGTGTTTACACATACATATGCATTTTCATATATATTTTGATAGCAGTGCCACATCGTAAAATGTAATTGTTTTTATAGATTCTAAAGTAATACCGATATAGACCAATTCCATCGTAACTGACTTAACATTTTATCATCGAATTTTCTTTTCAAAACTATTTAGAAAATTTACTAATAAAGCTCGAACAAATTTTTACAAGTTAAAATGTTTCTTACTAAGGACTTAATACCCAAATACCTGCAGATTATTTCAATCTCTCTTTGAGTCCCAAAAATTACAATTCAAAATTCTGTAACAGACGTAGCATAAAATATACAAACATTTTTTCTTCCTTCAGTGAAAATGCAAAAATTATCATAACTACCCCGTTAATAAAGGTGATTTAATGTTCTCAACAACACTAAGTAATGCCAAATTATAACAGTGACTATTTTAATTAATTTCTGAATAATAAAAATCAAGAAATGGTATATGCACGTGTAACTGACGTAACTTTTATTGTATAACTGACGTAACATTATGACTTTACAAAGATAATAATGGTATTTAACTTAGTTTGTAAACAGTAATTTACAATGCCTTTTTATTATGATATTATTATAGAATATAAAAATATCAAGTTTTTCAATCATACCCTTAAATTAAACATATTATAAATTTTACTCCCCCCCTCAAAATGATGATTTTCTGTGGAATTGCCCTATACGCGATTTCCGACACCGTTTTCTTGTATTTCTAGACACCGTAGCTTGGCAATAATGGTAGGCTTGCCAATATGTTTGGCGCATCTTTACAAATCACTCGTTCGAACTATGTTGTCGTTATTGCCGGTTGTTTACAATAGACCAGGGTTCGTACGGGTCCCGTTATTTTCCAGGTCAAATATCAGTATATATATATATATATATATATATAAGAATAATTCTGCTACAAACGCTCGAAATTTCGCCTTATTTAAGGAGAGATTTTCTATAAGTAAATACTGATACCAAAGAATTTTCTGGTCTGGAAATTCGGGGAACCATACGAACCCTGCTTTAGACTGACCTAGTTGGAGATTTTGTCAACACTTTATTTATGTGATGTAAATATGCTCTTGACAAGTTTTGTTTAATAATCATAAAGATTTAAATTTGTCTATACATTTTAGATTTTGTATGTGTAGGCAGAGGTGTAAAAATCTAAGAGCCAGCAGGCAGTCTCTCACCCATAAATTTTATTCGTTTTCTTCGATTAAATTTTACTAGCAATCTTACAAAAAATATCGACGAAATATTAGAATAAAAATAACGAATAAAATTTAGTGGTGGAAGACTGACCGCTGGCTCGTTGATATTTACACCCCTGTGTGTAGGTAATTTCAACGGAATGTTTCTGAACTCGGCAATATGTAAAAAGATGGAATAACGTGTGAAAATATTTAGATGAAATTTAGGGGATTTTTTCTCCGGTTAAACACTGAAATAGCACTAGCGTCCCCATTGCCAGTATAATTTCGATATTTTAGCGAAAATGTTCGTAAACAACTACAGTTATAGCTCTTTAAGGCCGATGGGATTTATTTTATAAACCAATGAGGCACCTTTCGTAATGAGTACTAATTAAATTTTCACTCGCTGAACTATTCTTTCTGAAATAATTTTTGACATTTTTTATTTTTAGGTAGAACAAACCTTTATGACAGAATGAATTATCTAAAAATCATTAATTTCTGTAAATTCAATCCTGAACAAACATGCGTAATTGGCTTTGAATGTCACGTAACAAAAGGATTTAAGTTATTTGTAAATCGAATCATATTTTTTCCGTAAACGATTACACAGGCCTGCGATGAAAAAAATACAATGGTATTGATGGCTGAACTTTATGTATTTTTTGGTGCTAATTACAAAACAAATAATGAAAAAAGTCTATCACGTCGCATTTTCTTGAAAAATATTCGGTCGGTTGGAAATTCGTGTCGTGTTGGAAAAATTAATTCGTACCGGTAAATTCTGTAATTATTAGACATTAGGTATCGGAATCAATATCTAATAATTAAATGATGGAATTTTCTGGTACGAATTGATTTTCCTAACACGACACAACTTTCCGATAGACCCAGTTATTTTAACACTAGAACGGCGGGAATTTTTACTCAAGTTTTAAAAAAATATTTCACATCAGAATTTTTACTTAAAACTATTTAACTTATTTATTTAAGTTATTTTTGTGCAGCGTATATTAATCTTATATTACAAAGAAATTTCTGGTTCGAATCGGCATGTATTCATTCAAAAAGGGTCAAAATGACCCCTCGCCGTCGTTCTAGTGTTAAACCGTTTAAACCTATCACAAAATAGTCGAATACTGAAAAATCAATTTTCCTTACCGAGACTCGATTTTTTTTACATAGATTTACATGAATAAAATCACTGTTGCCAGATAGTACATGCGAAATTGTCCGAGAGAATTCCTTATCAAATAGGATTTTAGCAAAAATATCGATATCGATGTTACAAAAAATACTGATGTGATGGGCGAAAATGGAGGTCATTTTCGAAATCAGCCCACCAAATAACATAAAAATCAGCAAAAACTTCTCTTGTATTTTTCAAAAACTTCAATTTCGCAAGCCTGCGTTATTAATGTGTAAGATTAAATGAGTCAGCCTAGGGTCATACTCTGAACATGTGTATAATTTGAAAACTTCCACCTTTGCAGGCAATGAATAGTAATTTTAGTCGTATTTATTTGCGATTAAATGAGGTCAACAAAGCGATATAAGTAAGCGTCCTATCTTAAATGGGAGAGGTAACTGCAAGATTAAAGGCGAGGTCACATCAATCAAGGTCGCACGCCACGTAGCGGACGGGGTTAAACTACAGGATGATGCCTAGCTGTTTGCGAAATTCTAAAATGGAGGGCCAAAATCACAGTCAGGTGAAATCCAAGCACCTCATTGGTCGTGTGGTCGCATGATTTTAAAAGAGATAAGGGTGAGGATCACCAACTTGTTTCTCCATTTGAATTTTGAAAGGAGTGAGGAGAAAAGTAATTTTGAAGCGATTGTTACCTTATTTACATTTATGCATTATTTACCTTATTATTTTGTCCGCCTTTATTTATAATAAACAATCGAAATTAACTCAATTAAGATATTTTGATAACATTTTATACTACGAGAGTGAATAATTTAGATTATAAGTTGTAACAATTTTTAAATGTATGACACGACAAATATTCTTTAATAAAAATTTAGTTTCCATTGAAAAATACTTATAATATCATTTAGAAATTGTCTTTAAATTCCGTATGGTAAAAATCTCAATAAATTTTCTCCTCTACCCCCCCCCCCTTCTCACCATTTAAATCCAAAAGATCACAAAAAATTAATATTATTCTAGAAAAAGTCAACAGCTATCAAACAAGAACTTTTTCTACACTTTAAATTGGAAACTTTAAATTAACAAAATTATATTTAAAAAAATTACACAAACGATTTTAAAAGTACAGAATTTAATGTTTTAGCATTAAATGAAAGAAAAAAAAAACGTTAAAAATAAATCTAAAAACTTTTTTTTCAGTAGCTCTATAAAATAAATATGAAAGTAAAAAAGTTTTTCTGTTTTTAACCCTTTATGCCCGACGGTACATTAAAGTGCCATTAAAATAACTTGTTATAAAACTAATTTAATACATCGATTAGTAGTTATACTGTTTAGAATGAATTATAGATATTTGACTTTATCTTGTTCGAAAAAACATTATTGGTTGAACAAAAGAAAAAAAAAATTCTTTTGCCCTTGCATCTTTTTCAGCTTTCATGACATTGACAGATTGGGGGGGGGGGGGCGAAAGTTTCTGTTCGGAAATATTTCTATTGTAAGAAATTATATTTGTATATTTTGTAATTCTACAAAATACTAAAAAAAATGATTTTAAATAAAAGATTTGAGGGGAGTTACAAATATTGCACAAAATCCCTATAAGTTCAATTTAATTAATTAATTTTGGCAAAATCCTTCTAAAGTTTATTAAATGATTGTGTAAATCTTCTAATGTAGTTTCAAAAATTCACAAAATATGCTAGAAGATGAAATTTTCATAAACTCATAATTTGGGACATAAAAGGTAAATTCTTTTATAGACATTTAATGTTTATCTTAAAAATCAAGCCTAGTTTCATGACTGCTATTCAAGTCCGCTACAATGTGTTAATTTGGCGTGGACCCCGATTATGGAAATTTCCTTCGTTTAACTTACGATTAGAAAAGCATGAACTTGTGCATTTATTTTAAAAATCACAATTTTTTCTCTCTCTCTCTTTTTATTTTTTTTTTCTACATATACAAAAGGGAAAAAATGCATAGCTTAAATAAACTTTCAAGATTTCTAAATTGTTTTTTGAAACATAAAATCATAAATAAATAAATTAATTAATGATAAAAGTGCATTAAAAATATATATTACATTCTTTTTATTTTATATATATTTCATTTTTTACATTTTAATATTTAAAATATTTCATTGTTGCAGTTTCACACCTAATTGGCATATTTTAGCGTGCATGATTTGGCACATAATTAATTCCATTCTTCTTGTAACTCTTATACAATTATAACCATAAACAATATTTAGCAATTTATCACCTGGACCCTCCTTAGGGAAACATTAGTTTATAATTAAATTCTCAAAACATTAAAATGTTATATCGTTATCGAAAACACACCTGCTTTCATAATTTTTATAACCTTAGCTTACCAGGATGTGAGTGAAAAATCGATTTAAAAATTCCAGATTTAAATACATGAACCAGGAAACAAAATAACTTATTGAACATATTATTACAAAATTGTTCATGTAATATTTTTTGTTCGGTTTATTCTTTATGATTAAAATCGGTTTAAAAACTGACATTATTTTTTTTAATTATTTTCCATTAGGCAAACATTTTTGAAAGTATTTAGTATTCTATGTTAGTTATTAATTTTTTTTATAGAAAAGTGCGAATATTTGTTTTATTTTGGATTTTAAAAGTAACATAATGAAAAAAAAAATGCAAGTTTCATTGTTAATTTTCATTAACTGAAAAAGCACTTACCATATTATTTAAAAATTTTTACAGCTTAAAATCAAAAGCTTTCATTCACATTTTATAAAAAGCCATCAAAATATCTTGAGTTAATTTCGATGGCTTATTTTAAATGAAACAGAAAAAAATCGCTTCAAAATTGCCGACATGATTTTTTCTCGGAATTGGAGTATTCGACGTTTCCCCTAGCGCTAGAGATTGCTCTCTGAAAAGGACGCGACTCAATGACCAATGAGATGCTTGGATTTCATCTGACTGTGATTTTGGCCCTCCATTTTAGAATTTTGCTGTTTTGTTATTTCACACCACTAAAATTGAAAAGTTTTTTCACCTTGATTAACAGCTGAAATGTTTCTGACAAGGCGAAGAAAACTTCGTGGTGTCAAGTGCATTTGGGTGACTCTCTCGCTACGCCACTAATTTGCAATAAATGTGGTAAACCAAATTTTGTTCCGTGAGTGACTAAAGATTTAGAAAACATTCGCAGATGGTAGATATCCTGTGACGAGGCAAACGAGAAAGACAGGCTACCGCGGTGAATCCTATTCTTCTTTTTTTACAGACCGCTGGAGTCACGTGATGCTCTTTTTGCACACCTTCATTGGTGCATTCGAGCATCACGTGACTCCAGCGGTCTGTAAAAAAAGAAGAACAGGATTCACCGCGGTAGCTTGTCTTTCTCGTTAGCCTCGATCCTGTGATATATGACGTCACACTAAAAGCCCGCGTATGTGGATTATCACCCCGTCCACAAGATGGCGCAACTGTGTTAATTTACGCCCGATTCCAGTATTAAGTTTGTACGCTTACTTATATCGCTTTGTGAGGTCAACATTGCTATTATCTCTCACTGGTAGAAGATTGCATAAGTCCTCAAAAAGAGCTGTTCATACCAGGGTTCTCAGTTGGGCCTCCATTTTTATTTCGAAATTTCAACTTCTCACCTGAAATTTTGAAAGAAGAATCTTTACTTCATGTAATCACAAAATATTCGACATTAAATAACGCAAGAAATAATATTTTTAATTTGTAGCACGAATTCGGATTATCTGAATAAAAATGGAGGCCAAACTGGCAACCGTGGTTCATACATATAGCTGCCAACTTTTACGCCGTTTTGTTGTCACTAACGTTTAATAAAACCTTTTGATTTATTTAATTATAGATTTCAAGGACAAAATAAGGCAAAATTTACTATTAAATTTTAGTTGTAAGAAAAAAATCGAAGAACTTGGCAGCTATGCATATTTAATAAAATAATATATATGAGTAACAAATTTAAGATCTGTCAAATTAGCACCTTGAAGGACGGTAGCATATTACATTTTTTTCTTGTATTTAATGAAAATTTGTACCACTAATTTCTGATTAAAGTTTTTATTTTAAAAGGTACGCGAAACAAAATTGCAAAATAACATTTGATTATTTTCCAAAGAAATTCTTCACGAATTCTGATGTAAATTCAATATTAGAGCAACACCATTACTTGTCACTCATAAGATTAAATGAGCTATTTTTAGGTGCGTTTGTATATATACATACGTAGCAATTATATATATACGTAGCACCTATAATTGTCGTCTGGTCCACCCGTCTATCTGTCTGTCCGTCTGTCAGCATATAACAGTGCTAAAACCACCCAAATGTATGGTTTGAAATTTAATATACATAACCGTTGCAGAATTTTGTCAAGTCATTTTAAATTTTATGAAAACCTAAGCAAAACGTAAAAGGATATTAATAAAATATTTCTATATTCAATTAAATCCTATTATACGTAATTAATTGAATGATATCCCATGGTAGGTAATGATTCTACGTTGCCTTGGTGATTACGTCATGTGGAGTCATGGACGTTTGGTTGGTTGGTTGATTTTTGACGGCCGATTATCTGCACTAGGGATATAGGCCCTAGGGGGAGAAGTGCCCTCCGTGGGGGTCTTTGTAAGGGAACCTAATCCGTATTTACGCATGGAAATCCATGGCTCGAAGAAAACCACGAAAACTCCGAAAGATTAGGCCGACAGGCGCGATTGGGATGGAACCCAGCACCTCCCGTCTACCAGCTTCGAGAGCAGAACCTCTCAGCCACTGGTGGGGCTGAGTCATGGACAGAGTCATACTATTTTCGTATAGAAGAATTTAACATGTATAATCGTAATAAATATTGTATCCATGAATTTTTGCGTAAGAGTGCAACAGTTATTGCACCAAGATCTGAATATTTATAAAATTAGTTATAGTACGAACGCACCTCTGCCACGTTTACCGTACAATTTCCGACTTGTTTTAATTTTATTTCAGTTTTATAAAATATACAATGGAGATGCACAACTTCTTTCCTGGAAAGCCGTTTGCCACCAGATTTCCATATTGTAATCTTCTTTTAATAAATCAAAAGCCTGTGTTATTTAATTCAGGTAAATTATTCTTAAATTCGACTACTTATTGCCCCACTGCCAATGATTGTACAGTACACCCCTAGAATATTAGGTCTCCAAGAAAATTCTGTCGTTTAACACTAGAACGCCCGGAAATTTTACTCAAGTTTCATAAAAATATTTGAAACCAAAATTTTTATTTAAAATTATTTGACTGATTTATTTAACGTAAATCTGCGTGGTTTAAATTTAACTTATTTTATGAAAGAATTTCTTGTTCCAGTTGACATTTAATCATATGGTCGGAATCGGATCGGCTCCTTCCGGGCGTTCTAGTGTTAAAGTTCTTTCACGCCTACTTTTTAAAAATTCTGATTTCTTCATTAGCACCACTTTTTTGAAGTAGTAAAATTCCCACAGTTTTCACATTTCACATTAAGGTCAAAATAATGGGAATTTTAACATTAGAAAAAAGTGGTGCCAATCAAGAAATCAACATTTAAAAAAAGTAGACGTGAAAGTACATAAAAACGACAGAATTTTCTTGGAGACCTAATAATATCTAGATATTTTTGTAACAGAAACCAAACTGGTGTTATATTGTTGAAGGTTTCAACTTCTTACAATTAAACATTTTCTGATATGTATCACGAAATCCATAATTTAGATTCCCAATAACTGGGAAATTTTTGTGAAATACAATTTATTAGAATGCTAGATAAATTGCTGTGGAATCTTGCATTATGTGCTTTAGATGATGGCTATAATTCGCACATAGAATAGGATTTTTAAAACTTTAATCTGTCAAGTGTATACTATAAGATTGCAAGAAAATCCATTTCGACCGTAATTGCTCTTCTGGAAACACTTAAACCCTTTGCTCATAAATCATTTTATCTTCTACAGTTTTAAAGATGTCACATAGCGAAAAGGTTTAAATACTCTTTCAATCGCTTATCCCACATCAGCACCTCGAAAAATGAATTTAAGATGCAACAGTATAATGGTTTAGATACAACACGAGAGGTAAAAGAATATTAACAAAAAGTTTCAAAAAGTTAAAAAAAAATAGATTTGAGGATTCGATTTTTAGAAAATTTAATTAATTTACAAAACAAATATTATATATACGTATATATATTCCCATAGCTGCGAACTTGTACGGATTTTTGCTAGCACTAAAATTTAATAAAAATTGCTGCCTTTTTTAATCATCAAAAATGACTAAAATTCTGTGATTAAATTTGGCAAAATTTACAACTAAATTTTAGTGGTAAATGAAATCCGTACAAGTTGGGAGCAATGTATTCCTATAAATAATTCTCGTGAATAGTGCTAAAAGGCTTATTATATGCAGGGCTCCCACTCGGTCCGTTATTTGAACACCACTTTTTTTCAACGAAAAATCTCCTTTATAATTTTCGTCGAAACTTACTTAGAAAGCCTTTGTTATTGCGATTGTTGCTGAAACATACGACGAATTTTTCTCTAAAATAATACTGGCTTTCAAAAAACGGACCAGTTGGAGTCCTGTATATGCATAAATATTTTTGTTTTGCAAATTTTTATTTATTTTTTTTTGTCAATATCTAGGCTATCTAGAAAAACAAACAGTTTCCATAGAATTAAAAGACGAATTTAAATCATATTTAAGCCATTTTTTTTTGTTCTAAATGATTGCTACTATAGCATAGCTGCTACAAACTTACGATTTTCTATACCACAAAAACTTAATAGAAATTTTTGCCTTATTTAATCTGCAGATTGCGACGATTTAGGAAGGTAAAATTTACTGCTAAATTTTTGTGGCACAAAAAAGCGTAAGAGTTGACAGCTATGCTACAGTATAAAATTGAATCAGTATACAAACGTGCTTCCATGTAAGAATGCAGTGCTGGAAAAAAAGGTTAGGCCCACCAACAAAAACAGTAAAGGTCTTACTTTAATGAAAAAACAATATATTTGCAAAATTATACACAGAAAGTTATAGAAGTTTTGTTATTTGTTTTTAATTGCAATGATATATTTTTAAAAAGTATGCAAAAGTTAATTTCTAGATAATAAATTTGATGGAAAAAAGTTGACTACCAGTATATTTAAAATCTAAATTACGCATGTGAATGATCTGTACATTAAATTATAGTAAGTTGTTTGTTTCTCCATAACACTGATGACTTCCAAAAGACGCTTTAGGAGGGATTTGGCCTGGTCTTTAACATGGAGCTATTATAAAGAGGAACTAAAATATCCTCCAAACAGTGAAGCTTCAACTGTAACTGCTTTCGCTTAGGTACATTGCAGCTGGGGCGGAGGGTCTAGCCGGATAAGCATAGCGAAATGGGCCCCATGGCCGATGTTTGAAATAACATGTATGGTAATAAGGAGAATGCAATATAGAGTGTTTTTAGCTCTTGACCTCCAACTGTCCTTGGGATACTCGGCGAAGTATACGCCGGTGCTACCATTTTTCAAATACGTTTTTCTTAAAAAGTACAAAAGTTAAAAAAATGAAACCAATGTCATTTATTGAAGGAATATATCAGTTCACATTACATTTTTTTTCACATTTTTTCTCAAATTTTAACATAGAAAAATAAACGAAAATATATTTTTAAAAAATTATTAGTGTAGTAATTTTATATTTACACCAACCAAAAAATTACAGAATAATGTTCAAAGTATGTACTTTTAAGTAAAAACATTTCGTTAAAATCGAAGATGAGCTTTTTTTTGATTTATAACAAAAATAATGCTAGCAATTTGCTAAAATATTTGTAACTTTCCCTGTTTGTATTTGCAGAAAGACGCTGCTATCAATTCATTGGTCAATTCGTGACATTTCCACTCGGACAGGATGCGCAGTGCGCCAAAATAAGAAAATGTTTCTATACATACCACTTCCCTATAGGTTTGTTTCGTATTTGTAAATATTCTGTTATTTTGGCTTTGTGATAATCCTTCTCGCGTAATAATATCAAAAACTGACAAACAAAATGGTAATATTTGCTTAGCATGATTTTCACATAGAAGAACGCTATGGGGCTGTAAAGTGTAAATATATAACGTATCACTTTAGAGGGGAGTGTGTGGGGGGGGGAGGGTCTGGCACTTGACACCAGAAGATACCTGTCGGAGGAGGGGATCTGTCATTTGATATTGTTATAATTTTTAATCAAGCCAAAATTTACTTTTTTAGTATCTCTTTCTTTACATCTGTTATCTTAATTTTTTAAGTCTGTTTTCTTCATTTTATGAAAATACAAAATTATTACTAAAACCATTGAATTATTATAAAGCATTTCATTCCAAAATAATGGAATAATCTAACGTTCACCATTAATATTCTACTGCCATATCCGTACATAATTCGTTGTTAGAGAAACCAGATTCGAAATTATACTTGTTATTTTTGACAGTAAGAGACGGGGAAGAATGTTGTCCACCTGTTTTGTTTACACGAAGTTCTGTTTAGCCCTGTGCAAGAAGATAATATTACTGTTCAATGCATTACGCAACAAAGAGTTATTATTAAAAATTTCTAAATAATAAGTACTTCTTTAAAATATTATTTGATACAAAGTTATTTCTTATATAACAGTGATATTTTCTGAATTTCTTCTGTTCATTAAAATCAGTAAAATATCCGAATAAAAAATGTACAACTGTATCTGTATATCCTTACAAACGTATAAAAAGAAAAAAACAGGGATGTGATTTCCGCGTTTTTGCACACCGGTATTTTGTTAGAGAAAAGGATATTTCATTTAATCCAAACATTTTTGCGAATAAAAAGAACAACATTTTCTCTAAGAATATGCTGGTGTGAAAAAACGAGGAAATCACATCCCTGAAAAAAAAAAAGGAAAAAAATTGTAAAAATAAAAAGAATTTTTAGACACTGATAACAATATTATTAGGGGAAGGAGGATTCGAGGAATGATAACGTATGAAATCTGAAGGTTGGGAGAGGGTCCTAAACTGCCAAAAAGTTGATAACCTTATACATTTACAGCGCGTATTCAGCTTCAGCTGCACAATCGACTAGACCATCGACTTGATATTATTACGTGAGAAGGATGCACAATCCGCCAAAATAACAGAATGTGTACAAACACGAAACAAACCTATAGGGAAATGGTATGTATGGAAACATTCTCATATTTTGGCGCACTGACTCATCCTGTCCAAGTGGAAATGTCACGAATCGACAAATGCATTGATAGCTCAGATGTCTTTACTGTGCCTGACCTTGATAGTAGCGAATTTCTGCAGATGCAATTAGGGAAAGTTACGAATATTTTAGCAAGTTGCTAGCATTATTTTTTTCATAACTAAAAAAGCGCATCTTCGATTTTAACAAATTTTTTTTTCTTAGAAGTACCCACATTGAGCATTATTTTGTAATTTTTTGGTTGGTGTAAAAATAAAATTACTACATTAATAATTTTTTTTAAATATTTTTGCTTATTTTTTCCATGTTAAAATTTGTGAAAAAAATACATAATGTGAACTAATATATACTCCAATAATTGGTGTTGGTTTCATTTTTTAACTATTGTCATTTTTGAGAAAAACGTATTTGAAAAATTGTAGCTCCGGCATATACTTCCCCGATTATCTCAAGTACAGTTCAAGGTCAGAGGCTAAAAACACTCTATATAGTATTCTCATGGTAAGCCTTATTACCACACATGTTATTTCAAACATTGGCCGTGGGGGCTATTTCGCTGTGCTTATCCGGCTAGACCCTTTTCACCAGTAAATTTAAATAGAATATTTTTACTTATTTAAAAGCATTATTACTGCAAAATTTCAAGCATAAATAATGGCAAAAACAGATATTAATTTTTACTGATGGATTTTCAGTTCAGTGGTAGGCAGGCCTTCGTTTTCGCCATATTATGACTACTTAGACAACATCCTGTCATTGTCAGTGAAAAAGATTATAATGCCTGGTAAAACTTCCTCCTTTAAAAACAAATAAAAAAGTTAACCATATTTATGAGAGAAATTTTTCAGGAAAAGGACGCTAAAATAAGGGAATATTTTCTATTCAAAATTTACTGGTGGAAGCAGTGTTGCCAGATTGGGGACCTTTTTTTCCCCAGATTGGGGACAGTCACCACTTTTTTAAAATAGTATAATTCGCCTTATTTTTCACATATTTTAATCTATTTTTAAATAGGCCGAATATTTCTATTTAAAAAAAATGACAATCAAATATTCTGAATTAAAAAAGTCACCAATTTGGCAACACCGGGTGGTAGTTTGCTCCGGCTGTAGTCAGAAAGTGTTCAAAAAATCATCTAAAAAATCAGCCGCCATATTGTGACAATCTTCTCAGTTACTTCACTCGCAACTTGTAGACAATACACTATATGTCTCCTCCTCTTTATTCAAAACTCCATTGTCTTTACATGTTGAAACGGGTGTTTGTTTCCATATTTCCAAAATGGCTGCTTGCAGTTCAAAAATCGAATCAAACTGCTTTCTATTGGCATAAACTTGACGAACCAAGATTCCCCACATGTTTTATACAGGATTTATGTCGGGACTTTTAGATGGAATGTCTAAAGTTTTGATGCTGTTTGCGGTTAACCAATCTGAAGTTGACACAGGATTGCGAATAGAAGCATTATCTTGAAGGAATGCCAAATTCTGATCCATAAGGTCATCTTTAAGTAGAACAAAATTATTTCCAAGTATATCTTGTATATAGTATGTGTGTATACAAGTATGTATCTTGTGTATAGTATATCTTGCCATGATTTATCAAGTGAGACATATCTGCTTTCAAAACGTGCGAAAAGTGGTGGCTCAGTCGTTATTTGGAGAGGCTTTAACGACAAAGAAGAAAAAAAACAAGTTTGGTTTTCACTAAGACAAAGATCAACACCTCTGACCAGGGGTGTAAAAATCTAGGCGCCAGCGGGCAGTTTCTCACCAGTAAATTTTATTCGTCATTTTTGGTCTAAATTTTTTGCAAGAATGCTAATAATATTTAAGCCAAGAAAACTAATAAAATTTAGTGGTAAGAGACTGACCGCTGGCGCTTAGATTTTTACATCCCTGGTCAGAGGTGTTGATCTTTGTCTTAGTGAAAACCAAACTTGTTTTTTTTTCTTCTTTGTCATTAAAGCCTCTCCAAATAACAACTGAGCCACCACTTTTCACACGTTTTGAAAGCAGATATGTCTCACTTGATAAATCATGGTAGTAATATCTTAAATCATCTGTACCATCAAGGGTGAATATTCTTTCCTTATTAAAAACCAATTTGTGTCATATGTTGCATTTTAAGACATTTTAAGATGCTGATTTTAGTTTTGCATCAATGTGATGCTTCTGCACTTTTGACTTAAATTTTAATTTCGCTTAATTGAAGCATTCGGCAATTTTTAACCCCCTCACTGACAAGCCCGTGTTAATATGTTCACTGAGCTCCAGGTTCTACTGCAAAACAAGCAATATTTAAATTAATATAATTCTATTGATTTAATGTATTTTTAATACGTTGAACAATGATTAATACTTCCAAGGATTGCATTCATATTCGTTATTAAGTTTTTTTTTTTTTATAAAAGGTTCAAAGAATCATTTTTTTAGCAATTAAAACAAAATGCAGAGAAAACAGCATTACAATTTTGCCCTTTTCCAAGACAGTCGGAGGGTTAAGAAATATCTATCAGTTCTAGACGTTACTGAGAGTTTTAGAGCAGGTTTTAACCCCTTCAAGTGAGGTGGTTCATTTTTGGACCACTTAATTTTAATTCTTAAATGCCACATCGACACCAGAATATTGGCATGAAAATTTTCCTTTTATTAAGTACGTGAACAAAAGCTTTTTCTTATTTTGAAAGAAATTAGTTTGCAAATTCTGTTGTCATTTACTCATTTCAGCATTTTACGAATAGAAGTATGTTGATCCTGAAAGAGTTAAAGTAGAAGAATAAGCACGATCTTGGGCCGCAATTTTAATAACATCCCGTTCATAACGGGCTGAGAGTTTTGATAGCCACCCGCCTTTTTATTTCTAATATAATTCATTGGATCTTAAAGAAAATTGTGCAAAATAGTTTTTAAATTATTTATATTTAGTGCAATTTGCCTTTCAGTCAGCCTGCAAAACGAAAAAGCCCTTATTTTACACTTTTCTGCTTCAGTCAGTGATTTCCCACGAACAACGCACAAATTAGCAGTTACATATCCCAAAACTTCAAATCTAGCGACAACTAATCTTTAACTCCTTGACGGTCGCATGAAATTACGGTTAGAAATTCAAATTGTTTACTGGCACCACTTTTTTGAAAAAGAAATATTCACATTATTTAATGACAGGTAAAATGATACCATAAGAAAGTCAATTACAATATTTTATAAAACTGGCGGGAATTAAACAATCTGAATAAAAGATACAGCCCGCGAATATCCCGGGAGCGAGAATTAACACTAGAACCGCCGGAAATTTTACTCAAGTGTTATAAAACTATTTTACACCAGAATTTTTATTTAAAACTATTTAACATATTTATTCAAGTTATTTCTCCGTGTACATATTTAATTTATTTTAGAAAAAAATTTCTGGTTCGAATCGAAATATTTTCATTTTTTACCGGTCAAAATGACCGCTATGGCGATTCTAGTGTTAAGAAGTTAACACATTCGCAGCCAAGCTACGAGTATACACATAGCTTTAATATTCGTGGCTTTAATTTATTAATAACTTTTTCACCATTATTTTAGAATTAAAAAAATTGCCTTATTTATTGGCAGAAATTTCGCTGTATTGGTAAAATTTACCTTTCTGAATTTGTGGTGGCAAACGACTTTCAAGAAGAAATTTGAAAATACACACTTTATAGGCTTGGCAGTGAACGTGTTAAACATCATCGCAGATAAGTACAGCTTAACACTAGAATAGCCGGAAGGAGTCGATCCGACTCCATTACTATGATTAAATGTCAACTGGAACCAGAAATTCTTTCATAAAATAAGTTAAATTTAAAACACGCAGATGTACTTTAAATAAGTCAGTCAAATAATTTTAAATAAAAATTCTGGTGTCAAATATTTTTATGAAATTTGAGTAAAATTTCCGGGCGTTCTAGTGTTAAAACACTACAGTCATGAGCAGGAGTGTAAAAAATTAGGCGCCAGCGGGCAGTCTTTCACAACTAAATTTTATTAGTTTTCTTCGCCTAAATTTTATTATCTTCTGAAAAAAATTTAGACGAAATATTAGGCGAAAAATAACGAATAAAATTTAGTGGTGAGAGACTGCATACTTGCGCCTAGATTTTTACACCCCTGGTCATGACATTATCTCATTATGCTAGATTTAAAGATAGCTGTCTAAACTTATTTCCATGTGTTAATATTACAAGATTTTAACACTTGTAGAAAAAAATACTTTTCAACTTTTACAATTGAATTAAATTCCCATATTATATCAGATATTTGTGTCTAATTTCAAGATACATAACTCTTTTCGGAATTTTATTCTGAACAACAAAATTAGCATGTGGCCTTAAACTATTTTCCAGCACTGTACGTATGTAATAAATATTAAGAATTTTAAGAATATCCAATAATATGCCCACATTTTCTAGTTCACTAATAATACAGATCACTAAACAGTACAATATACGAATTTATTATCAAATTTATTTCTGAACATCTCAACTTCGGAAGATTAAACTATTTCTGATTTGTTTCACGAATTCCATAATTTTAACTCCCAATCACTGGAATACTTTGTGAAATATAATTTATCGTAACGCGGGAGAAATTCCCATGGAATCGGATACTTTGTGATTCAGATGATAATTTTAATTAGCACGTGAAATGGGATTTCAAAAGTTTTAATCTCTCAAAAGCATAATCGAGAATAGTAAAATTATACATTTAAACTGTAATTGCTCAGCTGGTAATATGGAACACACATTGCTCTTAAACCCTTGAGGGGCGGTGGGATATATTATATCCCACCTAATTTAAACAAAATTCACACCAGAAGCTTTTAACCAAATTTTATGTTTTTAACTTTTGGGTGGGGGGAGAATGTCGAAAAATCGCTTTTTCATATTTAAAAATAAATATTTTCGATTATTCCGGTGGGAATTCAATATCACAGAGACATTATTGCTTGCTCCTCAAGCTTTTAACCAAATTTTATATTTTTAACTTTTGGGTCGGGGGCGAATGTCGAAAAATCGCTTTTTCTTATTTAAAAATAAATATTTTCTATTATTCCGGTGGGAATTCAATATTACAGAAACATTATTGCTTGATCCTCAAAGGGATAAATAGCTGTATGTGCACCATCCCAAAGAAATCGAAATGGGAACACTTTCAATAGATTGTAAATCGGTTATCGTTCGTTATATATTTGAAAAATGAAGTTAACAATAAACATGCTAGTAATAATACTCAAATTTTATAAAACATATTTTCACCAGTCTTTTTTTATATAAAACTATTTAATTTTTTTCTATAATGGTTAGCTGCCAAATTTTATTTTTTTTGTACCACAAAATTTAATAGTAAACGTTATTTTTTTTAATTGCCGTAATTTGCCAATTAAATAAGACAGAATTTTCTGTTAAATTTTTGTATTACAAAACAACGTAAGCGATAGAGTTATGAATAAAAATAGAAGATATAATAGTCAGGTGCAAGTGAAGTAACTCAGGAGATACTCAAAAGATGGCGGTAGTTGGTTTTATATCCAATCAGCGGTTTCTGATTACAGCCGGGGAAATTTTCACTAGTAAATTTGAAGAGATAATTTCGCCTTATTTCAGCGAATTATTCATGCAATTTTTCTCTCACAGATATGGTAAAAGTTTCAATTTGTTTTTAGTGGTGGAAGATGCCCCCCCCCCCCCAATATTATAATCGCTTTCACTGATACTACCAGGAGTGTTTATTTTCGTTGTCAATAGTGTTGCCAGGTCAGTGTTGGGTACGCTCACAAAATAAACGAACTAATTCAAACTCAAACTCAGTTTCTCAAAAATGAGTCAAGTTCACGTTCAAATTCAAAATTTTTGGAACGAACGCGTTCAACTCAAACTCATCTATGAAAGAGCGAAGTTCACTAAAAACTCGTTTTTTTTTTTTTTTTTTTCTATAAGAATTTTTTTTTTTTTTTTTTTTTTAGAATTTTTTTGCTAAACTTTACAAAATTTTGTGCAAAAATCTTTTGATTATTCGATGTAAGGGTCTTCATGGGCCCGGCACAATTTTCCTTTCTAATACTCGCTTCCGAGCCTGGTTTGGGGATTACTTATTTCTAGAGGTTCGGAACGAGATGGGCCGGGACCGGGACTGGATTTATATTCCGACCCAAGCGGGGGCTTGAGTGCATTCTTCTTGAAGTCTGAACTAGCAAAAATTTTCAGTCCCCGTTCCAACCCAGTTCATTTGAAAATCACTGGACCAGCACTACTCTGGCCCATCTAGTAAAAATATCAGTAAGATTTGGACCGGACTATTTAAAAAAAAAAATTAATGCACGCATTTTTAAATCGCTATTATTCCACAATTAACATTCATATATTTATTTTTATTATTCTTTAAGATGGGTAGATACATTTCTAAGCAATAAAATTAAATTACAGTAAAACCCGAAAAAAAGAACCTGCCTATGACGCAATCCCGTGTTTAACAACCCCCCCCCCCCCCCAAAAAAAAAAAAAAAAAAAAAAAATTGATTTATGTAAAATGAGGATAACAGTACTTGTGAAAAGAATGTAATGCATTTTAAACAGATGATGAACTTGCTCATAGGGAAACCAGCCCACAACGGATTTTTCTTCTTTCCTATGCAATTCCAAACATTTTATTGCATAGAATTTTTAAATTTTTCAAATATCCAAACCATAGAATGTGGATTAACGATATTACTGGTAACAGTGATATTTATATATAATCAGATGCATTTAAGAAATAAATACCACAGCTCAGAACACTTTTTTTAAACCCTACACTTCATTAATGATACACTTCATTAAGTGTGTTTGTTCTCAAATCCAAAAGGGCAACTTTTTGAAATAAGTTTTAATATATTTTTGTTCGAAAATGCATGAAACTAGCTGGTGTTGTTGTTCAGAAACTATGTAATTGAGCTGTTTTTTCCATTTTTTTGCAAACGCAATAGATCTTTCAGAAAATAGTGTCAAGGTGGGCGTTTTGAACCGAATTTCCGCGCGAAGGAAGAAAGAGCACACAAAAGCAGTCGAAAAACGTGTTTGTCACGTGATCAAAATCGCTTATAGCTCAATAGATAATTGATTGATCAAAAAAGGAAAAAAAAAACCAGTTCAATTTCAAATCGCTTCCATGGCCAGGCTTTCCAATTTTATACTTTTCCGTTAAAAAATGAATTTGTAAATGTGTCAAAACGTTTTGCGCTTGTTGAGCAGAGCAGTTAAGAACAGCCTTAATGAAATCGTACACTTCATAAATGATATTTATTATGTTAGCCATTAAAAAATAAATTTTGCAAACAAAACACTTTTATTAAATAGAAGAACTTTATCAGATGAAACTAAATAAATTAATCTTTGTTTTGTTCAAATTTTATATTTGAGAAAGTGGATTTCATCTTTCGTTTCAAATTGCTATTTTTCATAACAATGTAATACATTTAACAAAAATAACTTTTTGATTTTTCACAAAATATGGTAATTCCCCCCCCCCCCCCCGA
Source organism: Maratus speciosus (assembly GCA_963932465.1). Taxonomy (NCBI): domain Eukaryota; kingdom Metazoa; phylum Arthropoda; class Arachnida; order Araneae; family Salticidae; genus Maratus; species Maratus speciosus. The sequence continues at coordinate 439,397,998 of OZ010796.1, read as the reverse complement.
AAAAAGGGAAAAAAAGCTTAATCGAATGCCGTTTATATATCTTTTAAAAATAATTCAAAAATTATTAAATCATAATGTATAATTTCCCATTTGTTGAAAATTTATCTTATATATGATGCGTGATTTTTTTTAAATGCCTGTGTCAATTTTAAATGTAAAAAACCTTTTTTAATGGAAAAATCAGTTTACGCGTATAGAGAATACCTATGAAGTAAAACCTTTCATTAATCAATTTTCATCGCATTATACATTAAAAAATACATGTATAAACTATATTTATACATACAGTTTCTTACTATAATAAATACATACAACACATTGATGCTAGAAAGGTCAAATAATTAAAAATAATTAAATAAATAAATCATTGTATATTTAAGGATTTGTGATTCATCCCCAAATTTAAAGCTGATAGCATTTTTCTACCGAAAAAAATTCGAAAGAAGACGGAAGATGCTTCCCAAACAATTGACAAATTGATTGAAAGCGTACCCACTGTTCTCGTTTCCCAAAATCGTTCTCTGTCCTCTGAATCCTCTGTCCTTTTCAACAACTTTCATCAATAGTTGTTGTTTATGATGGCCAATTATCTACACGAGGGGTATGGGCCCGAAGGGGAGGGAGTGCCCTCCGTGGGTGTCTTTCTAAGGAAACCTAATCCGCATTTACGCAAGGAAATCCAAGGTTAGAAGAAAACCACCTTTCATCAATAGAATGATTTTTTTATTCATACCACAGTAGTTTACTGATATACGATTAGATAACTGAACTAGCAAGAGTAGCAACGTTTTATCTCAAATGATACTTCAAATAAGTCGTAGGCTTTTTAGTTTTCTTTTTTTCTATCCTTTTGAAATGGATATAATAAGAAATTCACCAATTACTTATAGTCTGTGCAACAAAGCACAAAAAAGGCTCTGGTGCCTCCTCTTGTAATGGTATTGCTTATATAATCTAACTGAACATGACTTTTTGTCCTAGTGTGGAGTTTTTCCGTTATATGCTTTCTCTATTCTTTTCTTATACTAGTCTGGGACCTGGGACAAATATACTATCTGTTCCACAAATTCTCCTATTTCTAACCGAAAAATAATACTATTTTATTTTCCGATTGAGGTGTTATGCGGTCTGGGAAAAATTTCGATCCCAATTATAAGTGTTTGCAGTTATTGGGTTTTTATATTTTCGACTCAGGGCATTATATTTTTTCGTTGCGAGTCGGGTTCGGGGTTAGTTTCGGGTCGAGTTGACTATGACTTTTGGGGTTCGGATTGGATTTTAACGCTTGTGATTCGGGTTCGGGTTGACCAGATTTTTCAAAAGAATATCCAAAATATTTTTTCATATTAAAAATCTATATACAATAAGATCTTCATAATGGATACTCCCGAAAGCACATATCTAGTTAGCGAACACTTTTGCAATTCCTAATACTTATATATTTATATGCTTATATCGCTAATTTGGACATCTCCCAATCTACACACAAGTAACATGTGTATGTGTGTATAAACTATCACAAGTATCAGGACCGAAACTAAGGGGGAGGGGGGGGCAGAGGGGGCATGCGCCCGGGCGCCAGAACGAAGGGGTGCCAAATGAAGGATTATACCCTTGGTGTATTCGCCTCCGCTTGCTAGCGGCTCCGGCAGGGCAATCATGTGATTGTTTTTTGTTTTTTTTTCCCTCTCGATCTGTTTTGAGAGTCAGACAGTTTGATGGGCACCGATTGAGAAGGATGTTCAAATCCGACGTGAAATAAATTTATTAATTTTGAGAAATGTGTTTTTTACTGGTGTCATCTTCAGTTGGTCCGATCTCGCGCAGTAAGAGGAGAGATTAGTGCCTATGGATTTATGTGTTCTTCAAAAAATAATGAGTTATATTGTGTTTCAACGCTTAGTGAAAACTTTGAAAAAAAATGTTCTTCAAAAGGGTGTGATTAAATGCAGCTTCGTGGCTTTCTGTGAACGAACGCATTGTGAAAAAAAAAAAAAAAAAAAAAAAAAAAAAAGTTGCGATTTCAGTCGAGAAATTTTTGTGTGCAATAATTATTCTTCAGTGAAACATCTGTCTATTTTAATAAAAAATAAGAGTCTGGTGGCGGGCGGTTCCGTGGTAATGGTGACTACGCTTTTAGTTAATTTAATAGAGTTGTTATAATTTGTTGTATTTTGTTTCGATTTTAAGATAACTTTGTCATGTTTGTTTCGATTTGATATTTAACGTTATGAGTTCATTCCGAGAGTAATATTTATAAATTAGTTGAGTTTAGTTTCGATTTTTAATTTAAATGTTTTGAGTTTGATTTTAATTTATTGCAATTACTTGGGTTCTCTTTTCAAACAAAATGTTGTTACCAAAATTAAAGAAGAATGATTTAATCGAAGTTATAGAAGAACTTGAGCTTTCGTTACCCATGAGGCAAACCATAGTGTCGCTAAAAAAGTAATTGAAACGAGCGAAATTTATAAAACTAATTATGATCTTGTGGAAACGGTTGTTGAATCCGTGACTCAGAAGGAAAAAGACAGCGAAAAGAAAGCTGAGCGCGAGAGATTAGAAAGAGATTCGGCGTTAGAATTGGAAAAAATTAAACTTGCGCAGTTAGAAAAACAATTGGAACTTACTAATATTCAGAAAAAACATCGCATAATTTCAGTGACGCAGTAGTAAAATTGATTCAGAGGTATCAAATTGTAGTTATGAAAATTTGTTAAAAAGTGTTAAAACATTAACTATTCAAGTACCTTCGCGTGCAGAATCGTATAGTCTCTTTTTTCAATCACTGGAAAGAGCGTTTAAAACAAAGAATGTTCCGGAGGAGTTTAGAAGAGAAATTCTTTAAAATATCTTAGGCGAAAAGGCCACTAATTTAATGATATATTTGAGTGAGGATGACCTAAGTAAATATGATAAACTTAAAGAAATTGTGTTGAAGGAATTTCAGGCCACTCCGAAGGAAGTATTAAACAATTTTCGAAGGGCGCAAAAATTACAAAACGAAAGTTATGTTCAATTCGCGTCGCGATTAACTGCAACATTTGATTATTACTGTCAATTAACCCTAGAACTACCGGAAATTTTACTCAAGTTTTATAAAAACATTCTACACCAGAATTTTTACTTAAAACTATTTAATTCGTTTATTTAACTTATTATTGTCTGATTTATACATTTAGTTTGTTTTGAAGAAATTTTCTGGTTTGAATAGATATTTTGAATATACATGTCGGGTCCATTGGACCCCTCTGGTAGACAGAGGGTTAAGAAAGGTGAATGAATTTAAAGGATTGTGTGAATTAATGATTTCCGACAAAATTTTTAGCTCGTTAGATCGTGAACTTCAAATTCATATAGGTGTAAAGCAAGGAGAGTCTTGGTATTTACCTCATGAATTATCTAGATATTGTGATATTTATGTACCATCTAAGAATAAATGTGAAACCGAAAATAATGCTTTTTCACGTTCGCAGTTTGAAAATAATTCGCAAAAATATCGTAATGTATACAGTCCACAAAACAATTCTAAAGTGTTTATGTCGGAAGTTAAAACTCTAAAATGTCTTCTTTGCAAGTCTAATGGGAATCATCATCTTGATATGTGCCATATTTTCAAAAAAATGTTAGTTAATGAAAGAATTGAGTTCGTTAAAAATAATCAACTGTGTTTTAATTGTCTTAATCATCATAAGGTTATTAATTGTTCTTCCAAATTCAACTGCTCCATTTGTAAGAAACGGCATCATACATATTTACATATTGATAAAAAGGTAGATGAAGGGCTTACGCATGGCAGTGCGAAAGATACCAATTCTTACAAGCCAATTGGAATGTCGGGTGCAGCTTTAGATCCCAGATCAAAGGTTTTTGTTCCGAAAGGAGCATGTGGTGATAACTCATCAGCTGAGAGTAGAGAATCGTTGTCTTTCAGAGAATCGTTGCCAAAAATGTTAATGTTAACAAATCTCGTATGGTTTTGCTAAGTACAGCTAAAATAAGGATCGCGGATAATTTTGGAATATTCCATGAAGCGCGTGCATTATTAGACAATGGAAGTCAGTCATGCTTCATATCGAAACAGTGCGCTGACAGATTTAATTTGAAAAGGGATAAAATAAATCTTGCGGTTTCAGGTTTGAATAAATCATCGTCAGTGATAAATTCAGTAGTGAAAACGAAAATTGCGAATCATAGCAGAACTTTCGAAAAAGGAGTAGAGCTTTTAATAGTTTCGAATATAACAGATTACACACCCACTAAGCAATTTAACATCGATATCACACATTTAGAGAATTTAACATTGGCAGATGAGAGTTTCAATAGGCCAGGTGTTGTGGATATGTTGTTGGGCGCACAACTATTTTATGAAATTTTAAAATCCGGTCAAATGAGGATCCCCGAGATAGATATAATTTTGCAAAATTCAGTATTTGGTTTTATTGCTACTGGGAGTGTTGCATTAGAAAATGAAGCTTCTGTTCATTGTGGGTTAATTATGGAAAATTTAGACATAACTTTGAAAATTTTTTGGGAAGTTGAAAATATTGAGGCAGAAAGAGTGCAAGCCGATGAGAGTTTAATTTGCGAAGATCATTTCATGAAAACTCATTTCAGAAATGACGATGGGCGTTATGTCGTTAGAATGCCGATAAAAGAAGACCCCCCTTGTTCAGGAGAGTCAAAAGATATCGCCGTTAAAAAATTGAATTCTCTTTGGCAACGATTAAGAAGAGAACCTGAGTATCTAAAATTATATAGGGAATTCTTAACTGACTATGAAGATTTAGGTCATATGCAGGCAACTAACGAAAGTCCAAAATACATTATGCCTCATCATGGAGTTTATAGGCCGAACAATAGTACAACTAAATTACGCGTTGTTTTCAATGCTTCTCAAGCAACGTCATCTGGGCAATCTGTTAATGATAAGTTGTATTCTGGATTTGTTGCCCAGGATGATTTATTTTCAATTTTGTTGCGATTTAGGAAGCATACTGTAGTTTTTACCGCCGGCATAAAAAAGATGTATAGGCAAATTTATATTAGTCGCGATCGACTAATACATTGTAAATCGCGAAAATACGATTTACAATGTATTTTATGGAAGGGTGATGAGAATGAATTTATACGCGTTTTTAAGTTGCTCACTGTTACCTACGGAACCAAATGTGCACCCTATTTGGCAACGCGAGTGCTTCAACAGCTATGTCACGTTGAGAAGGAGAAGTATCCATTAGGTGCCGCTGTTGGCAAAGATTTTTATGTCGACGACATACTAAGCGTTACAAATGACATAGCTACTGCCATTGAATTGCAACGTCAGCTAATATCTCTATTAAATGCTGGTGGACTGGAACTTCACAAGTGGAGCTCTAACAACGAATTGCTATTAAAAAATCTTCCAACCAGCGAGAAAGAATACAACTTTGAGTCTCATGATTCAGAAACTGTCAAAACTCTCGGACTGCAGTTCAATCCTAGCAAGGACACCTTTTGCTTTAAGGTCGAACCATTTGTGAGTTCGATAACTAAACGAACTATCTTATCAGACATTGCACGGTTATTTGACCCTTTAGGTCTTTTAGGTCCTGTGATAGTTACAGCAAAAATTTATCTGCAGAAGTTGTGGCTCCTTAAGCTTGACTGGGATGACGAAATTCCACTACAAGAAAGAAAAGCTTGGAATAAATTTCGCGAAGAACTGACAGAGTTGAGACATTTGCAGATAAACCGTCATGTTTTATGGCCAAATGCGCAACATATAGATTTGATCGGATTCGGTGATGCTTCTAAAGATGCGTACGGTTGTGTTATATATCTTAGATCTATTTCTGAGACAGACGAATCCAAGGTATCACTCCTGTGTAGTAAATCGCGGGTGGCACCCCTCAAGAAGATTACTATTCCGAGATTAGAACTCTGCGCAGCAGAGTTGCTTTCGAAACTTACTGTTAAAGTACTGTCATCCTTGGACGTTCAAATTCGTGGAGTATATTTATACTCAGATTCGACAGTAGTCCTGGCATGGATTGCCTCACCACCTCAAACGCTTAAGGTTTTTGTCTCAAATCGTGTCGCCGAAATTCAAAATAGTACTAAAGACTTCACATGGAATTATGTAAAAACTTCTGAAAATCCAGCAGACTTAATTTCACGCGGTGTTAGTCCAGCGAAAATTTTTGATCTTAAACTCTGGTGGGCTGGACCAGACTTTTTACAGAATCAGGAAAATTATGACTTTGAGAAGAAACATTTATCTGTAACTGAAAGAGAGGAGTTTCAGCAAGAACTCAGACAGAGCTGTAATTTTCAAAATTAGGAACTTGGGTTTTTCAACGAAATTTCAGACTTTGATTATATATTTAAGATCACTAATTCATATGGAAAATTAATACGAATCATTAGTTTTATTTTCAGATTCATCTCTAATTCAAAGTGTTATACAAAAGAAAAGGGACCTTTATCTCCAGCAGAATTAAAGAAAGGTAAATTGTTTTTAATAAAATATGTACAAAAGCAAGTATTTTCTAGGGAGATAAAGGCCTTGAGAGAGGAAGGAAGGATTAAGGAATTTAATGTATGTAGTTTATGCCCTTTTATTGATGATGATGGTATAATACGCGTGGGTGGCCGATTAGTTAATGCTAACCTACAAATTGATGTTAAACATCCTATTTTACTTCCTAAGAGCCACAAATTCACGGAAATGATTTTTTTGTATTTTCATCTAAAAAATTTTCATGTTGGGCCCCAAACTTTGTTGTATGCCGTTCGGCAAGAATACTGGCCTTTGGAGGGACGTGCTATTGCTAGAAAAACTGTTCATAATTGTGTAATATGCTCTAAAGCGAACCCAAAAGAAATGAGTCAAATTATGGCATCTTTACCCAAGGAAAGAGAAACCATTAATCCTCCTTTCTCGAATTCAGGCCTAGATTGTTGTGGGCCTTTCTTAATAAGGTATAAGAACCAAAGGAAAGGTGTATATCAAAAAATTTATGTTTGTGTATTTTTTTGTTTTATGACTAAGGCAGTTCATTTTGAAAATATCACTGAATTATCGGCAGAGGCCATGACTGCATGTTTAAAAAGATTTTTTGCACGCAGAGGTTTGGCATCTCATCTTTTTTCTGATAATGGCACTAATTTTAGAGGTGCTGCTTCAGAAATAAAGGAATTATTTGCTTTATTTAAAAATGTGTATGTAGCTGATTACCTGTCATCTGAAGGTGTGTCATGGAGCTTTATCCCTCCACAGTCACCTAATTTTGGGGGACTGTGGGAGGCGGTGGTAAAGTCTTTCAAACACCATTTTAAAAAGTGGTAGGTGAGCATAAAATCACATTTGAGGCGTTTTTGACTGTAAGCAGTCAAATTGAAGCTATTTTAAACAGCCGACCTCTGACACCACTGTCTTCCGATCCAAATGATTATAATGTTTTAACTCCTGGTCACTTTTTAATCGGTAGGCCACTTAACTCTTTACCTGAGATAGACATTTCATTTTTAGAAAATAATAGACTTTCTAAATGGCAACTGCTAACAAAACTGGTTCAAACTATTTGGAAAAAATGGACCAGAGATTGTTTGTGTAATTTGCAAAAGCGATCCAAGTGGCATAGTATTAAAGGTGATATTAAACCAAACATGGTTGTATTGCTAAAGGAAGAAAACCTACCGGTATGTACTTGGGTAATTGGTAGAATAGAAAGCGTCATTCGTGGAAATGACGGAAAAATCAGAGTTGTTAATGTAAAAACGCCTAAGGGCACTTATAAACGAAGTATATCCAGTGTATGTATTTTACCTATTTCAGATAATGTTACGTAAACTTTTTAATTTTTGCTATTGTATGCCTTATTTCATTAGTATATTCAGTGTGTATATATATTGTGCTAGTTATCGTACCTTTGTATCTATTGTATATTTAATGTGAAAATGTAGTAAAATAGTACGTGTTTTAATTGAAACATTTGGGTTTCAAGGTGGGGAGTGTATTCGCCTCCGCTTGCTAGCGGCGCCGGCAGGGCGATCATGTGATTGTTTTTTGTTTTTTTTTCCTCTCGATCTGTTTTGGGAGTCAGACAGTATGATGGGCACCGATTGAGAAGGATGTTCAAATCCGACGTGAAATAAATTTATTAATTTTGAGAAACGTGTTTTTTACTGGTGTCATCTTCACTTGGAATGGATCATTTTCTTCTGATGGACTGGTGGTTTCTATTACTATGAAACAGTCATTATAAATGAAGTGTTAGATGAAGATGAAAGAGCAGATAGAAAAAGTTAGAACTCTGATTTTCTAGTCAGAATAGGAAAAAAAAAATGGCCATAATTTTTTTTTCTCTTTCATCTTCACCTAATATACTTCACTTATAATGGCTGTTTCATAATAATGGAAGCCACCAGTCCATCAGAAGAAAAGAACTCGGTTAAAGCGGAGACTCGGTTAAGCGGGACTCTACTGTATATTTCCTTTTTAAAATGATCTTTAGAATCTTTTTGTTGGTGTTCAGAGGGAAGGGGGGTCATGACCCCCCGTGACCTCTTCCTTGGATCCGCCATTGTGGATGACGTATTACATATTTTATTATGACATATTTTAAATTTTTAAATAAGTTGGCTATTAGAAAATTAGTAAAATTCTCTTTGTATATATACTTTGCGGCAGAGCGGGGGCGCCAAAATCAATGTTTGCCCCGGGTACAAAAAAGGCTAGTTTCGGCCCTGACAAGTATCATACATGCTTTTTTGTTATGTATCAAAAATTAAATGTTGCCAACATTTTTCATATTCCGATAGACGAAAATTTTTTCTTAACTGTACCGTAAAGAAGGAATAATCTATGGTCACATTTTTTATAAATTTTATTTCTTATGCAGTAATTTGAATATATACTCATTCATACACTAAAACATATTTATTTTCATTTGAAACACAGTTTTGCTCAAACTTTTTGTGAAAATGCAAACAACCTGACTTCCAAAAGATCTAACTATGACTAGCAAGGGTTATTCTAGGCTACCCATTCAACCGCAAAAAGAATATTATAATCATTAAAACCTGGAAACAGAAATTTATGTACAACCTGCCCGATGCAAGGCTCTATTCAATAATCCCGATGTCTTTACTATTCAGAGGCTTTACTATATTTGAATATTAAAACAGAAATTTTATGACTATTTGAATATTAAACACCTGTCTTTTTTTTTTCTAAAAAGCATAAAACCGGTAGTACAGATATAAATGTAGGTTACTTTTCACAATTGCATTAAAACATAATTTCCTTTCCTTTCATTTCGGATTCGGCACGAGCCGGGCCCAGACTTGGTCCTATTCTCATTCACGGCAGTAGGGCCGGGCCGGGACCATACTCTTTTCAGAAGGCTTGGGCCGGGTCTATAGTCACTACTCTTTCCGGGCCAGGCTCTGGCTTTTTTTCTGAAGGACCGGGCAGCGCCTAACTTATTTTTTCCTTAGCAAACCGGGACTTGTATCATTCTTTCTAGTCTTTACGGGGCCTAAATTTTCAGTCCCGGTTTTGACGTAACCCGTATGAAAATGATTGTCTCGGCGTGGCCTAGTCCATTCAAAAATCCGTAAAATTTAGCATGGCCCAAAAAGTTTTGCAAAAAATGCATACATTTTTAAATCGCCGTTATTCTACAATTGAACATTTAATTTTATTCTTTATAAAGAATAGTACATTTCTAGGGCTTTTAAAATGTAGCTAAATTAAAAAATAGTTAAACGAGTGTAAAAGAACTTGCCTATGACGGAATCCTCTCTTAACCTGAAAAATATGTTGATCCATACAAAATGGATGTACTAATACATGAGAAAAGAATATATAATACGTTTACACCTGTTAAGATGGGAACTTGTCTATAACGTATTTTTTTTCTTTCCTATGCAATTCGGTCTTAGAAGATTTTACGGTATAGCATTATTTAGATTTCTAAGTCTCCAATACATTGAATATGGATTAACTATATTAATAATAACTGAAACATTTACATACAACAAATAGCGATTCATAAAAAATAAATAAATATCGCAATAACTTTTATAAAAATTAAACTGGAAACATGACAATCAGAATCAAAGATAAGTATTTTTGTCAGAACTCCTCGTACGAGACAAAGTTTTAACCAAATCTACGTAAACATCAATGTTTTGTAGCAATTCATTTGTGCCGGATTGGGCTCGGGCCGAGAGATTTTGACTTTTTTCCGGGCCGAACTTTTAGCTGTTATACAGGGCCAGGTCGGGCCAATAGTTTTTTCTCTACGAGCCGGGCCAATATTTTTTGTACGGGCCAGGCCGGGCTCGGGCCGAACTTTTAATGTTTAGTTTATACCCTCCGGGCCGAATTTTTCTTCTATGGATCGGGACGGGCCCAGGCCTAAAAATTTAGGCCCGTGCAGACCTATACCATAGGCTGCATGTACAGGGACCTCCGTTCCAAAATACTGTTTCCACTACATTTCTTTCTATATATCTTATTGTAAGCTCTGTTGATTTTTTAATGGATCTCTATTAGTATGTAAATATCTGAATTATTATCAATATCATTAATCCATTTACACGGCTTGGATACTTAAAAATCTGAAAATTCTATCTCGAAAAACCTTCTAAGACGGAAACACATAGGAGAGAAAAAAATCGTTATAGTTAAGTTCCTTTTTTATCAGGTCTGTCGTCTCTTGCATGTGTATTATTTATTTTCAAACGGATTATTATATCCATTTAGAAGATCCAGCAGTGTTGCCAGATGGGCTAATTTCTTAAATTCGGATTCTTGATTGGCATCAATTTTTGATATGCTAAAATGCACCTTATTTAATGACATATTAATGAAAGCGAAAACAAAGGTAATTTTACTATTTGAAAAAAGTGGAGGCAATGAAGAAAACTGAATTAAAAAAAAAAAAAGTAGCCCACTGGCAACACTGAGATCCAGATCCACCGATCAAGAAATTTTTCCGTTTAAAGCAGGATTTCGTAATACACAGATTCTTAAAACAGGTTTTTCAGTATTGTATGCCCTCCCCTGCCCCCTTAAAAATGTATATGTACTACTATTCTTTAAAGAGAATTTTAATTGTACAATGATGGTAATTTTAAAAAATATATATTTTATCGGAAAAAATTGTTGACCCAAGGTAAGTTGTTCTTTAAACAGATTTTTGCAGAAGTCACACTGGGACGGGGTAATAGTTTACATACAAACAGGGGTGACAGGGCCAGAAAATTTCTGTCTGTGCAGACTTTTAGGAATAATAGAGCACAAACCCAAAAATAAGTCCGGTTCGGCCCGGCCCGAGCCTCAAGAGAGAGCAAGACTCGAGAACGACCCAAAAAACTGATGATCACACTCGACACGCCCCAAGTCCGTTTAGGCCTCTAAATGGCATTTAAATGGGAAAAACGTGATCTTAACGGCAGGGACAGTTTTAAATAAGTTATGAAAAAAATTGAGTTTGAGTTGTAAATTTCGTTCAAACTCGCGGATTTTTTGAGCTTTCGTTCAGTTCACGTTCGTTTATCAAAAACTGAGTTAAGTTCAGCTCAAAGTTCACAGAAATTGAACTAAGTTCGTGAGTTTCCGTTCAATGAACGCGTTCATACCCAACACTTTGCCAGGTATCCCTCGTAAAATGGGATCCAAATGCTCCGGACACCAGTATTTTAAATAACTTTCTTCGCCTCATCTAATGGCAGAATTATCTGCGATTAAAGATGTCGAAATAAACTGTAAGAAATTACTGGTCTTGAGAGCATTTGAAGCCCTGATTTACGCGGGACACTGGCATCACTAGTTCTCACATTATGGCCGAAACGCAGAGCTTGTCTACTGTCGGGATAAACTTCCACCAGTAAAAATAAATATCTATTTTTGCCATAATTATCACTGAAATTCTGCCTGAAGAAAGCGTTTCATTAAACCCTTCAATGGTGGTGGTTAATTTTTGGACCATTTAATTTAATTCTTAAATGCCACATCGGCAGCAGAATATTGGTATGAAAATGTTCCTCGTTTTAAGTACGTGAAAAAAAAGCTTTTTCTTATTTTGAGATAAATTGTTTTTAAAATTCTGGTGTCATTCACTCATTTCAGCATTTTACGAATAGAAGTGTATTGACTCTGAACTTGGTAAGGAGAAACTTTTCATTCAAATTTACTGGAGGAAGTTTAAACCGGTCACCTGTCATTTATTCTTTATTCATAGTTCAATGAACTCTCTGCGATTTAAATTTATATATTTTATGAAGAAATTTCTGGTTTGAATTGAAATATCTTCATATTACACCTGTCAAATTACCTGTGTTTGATATATTTAGTGTTAAACTGCAACGATATAATAACTTGTAATCTAAATGACTCCAAGAATAAGTTTAAAGCAGATTTGTTAAACACATTTCCGAAAGATTGAGCGTTTTTTGAAAATCATAAATTAGTTTGTCATAAAAAAAGATATCTTAATAAATAAGGAAAAGGTAAATTTTGATATGCCTAAAATAATTGTATTTTCTGCATTATTTTGAAAATGTTCCTTTCTGATATAGCTTAAAGTAGATAAATCATAGCTGCCAGCACTTTGCTTTCTGATTAACACTAAAATGTAATCCTCTCAGATGAAATTTTTTTTTTATTTGCAAAACGTTAAAATAATTGAATGGTACCAGAGTTTACAAACGGATATATTTGAAAATAAATGAAACCTTTGTGCGTGCTAATTAACACTAGAACGCCCGGAGATTTTACTATGTTTCATAAAAATATTTGACACCAGAATTTTTATTTACAACTATTTGACTGATTTATTTAACGTAAATCTGAGTGGATTAAACTTAACTTATTTTATGAAAGAAGTTCTGGTTCCAGTTGACATTTAACCATACACTGTAAAAAAAAAAAAAAAAAAAAAAAAAAAAAAAAGAAAAGGAACTACTACTGGCAATCTAGACGTCAGTACTATTTCCGTTTCTTTACGGGAATTTTCACCCATAAATTACAGAAAAATGTCCATTTTTAATCAGTATGGTCGCAGTCGGATCGACTCCTTCCGGGTGTTCTAGTGTTAAAAGGATAATTTTCATTCAAAAGTTCTCGTGGAAATGCGGTACATAGGAATTTAAGTTAAACGGCCTTAACCCCTTGAAGGCGGTGGGATATAATATATAACACTTAATTTTAATTGCGAAATGCCACATTGGCATCAGAATTTTTAAAGGAAAATTTTAATTTTATTAAATAAGTGAAGAAAAGCTTTTACATATTTTGAAATAAATTAGTTTTTGAATTCTGGTGCCATTTATTTATTTTGGCATTTTACTAATAGAAATACTTTGCCCCTGAAAGGGTTAAAATAAACCGCCCTTCATAAGGTTTATATTATTTTTTTGCGATATTTATTTGCAGATATCGGAAACTGAATAAGCTAAAATTTACAAATAAATTTTAACAGCAATAAAAAAGCGTTAAAGATGACATCAATGCATAAACAACTATTAGTTTGATGCAATATATATGTTGTATTTTAATATCTTTAATACAGGTAAAATTTTAATACCTGGAAATTTTACTTATAAGTGCAAAGCAAGCAGGTATAATAATATTATCAGGTATTAAAAAAATGCACGGTATTAAATATATTAAATTTAGGTATTAACACATTCACGGCGTGAAACGAGAATTCTTGTTTTCATTCCAAAAACATCATCGACTAATGGCGTGGCTTCTACCTTACAGAAAAGGCATTTATATCATGTTGTCCATATTTTTTTAGATTGTAAGACATTTTATAATAAATTAGTACATTGAAATATATTTACCGATGCATAAACTTGGGAAACCTATCTAGAACACCATTTTAGAAAAGACTTTAAGAACAAGGAGCAGCTTCTGCTATTTTCACGTCAAAATACGACAGAACTTTTGCATCTACCGAATATTTCTTTTGTAAGAAAAAGTCAGTTTACTTGAGGCTTAAATTTAAACACGTTTCTTTTCTTTTATTCAACCAGGGGTGGCCGATTGTGACATGCAGGATACCATTAAAATTTTACAGAAAAAGTCGACTTCTTGAATAGCAGAGATTCGATGATTAGATAAAGCAATGTTTACCATAAAATTTTAGTGGTGTCGAGCTTGCCACAGTTGGCCACCCCTGTCTTAACCCCTTGAAATCGATGATGCCGCTATGGCATCACATAATTTTAATCCCTAATTGTCACATTGGCACCCGAAATTTTTAATGAGAATTTAACTGCTATTAGGAACGCGAAAATATACTTTTACTTGTTAATAAATAATTTATGTTGTAAATACTAGTGTCACTCAATTATTTCAACATTTTACGAATACAAGTAGATTGCCCCTGAAAGGGTTAAACCATGAAAAATGAGTAAAATTTAAACAATATTTACGAGTGTTTCTGTATAAGAATTAATATGTAATAAATTTAAGAAATGTGCAGTGGGATGTGGAATTATTTTTTCGTTGCGGAGTAACTAATTACCGTTAGAGCAAAGAATAGTGGATTATTTCCTTAACACTAGAACTACCGGAAAGTTGAGTCAAGTTTTATAAAAATATTTCTCACCAGAATTTTGATTTAGAACAGTTTAACTTAATTGTTTAACGTTTTTCTTCTTTGTATCTTTGAAACATATTATATAATCAAACTTCTGGTTTGAAACGAAACACATTCATATGATAGCTGTCAAAATGACGGCACACGGTAATTCTAGTGTTAAAGAACGCTGATAAGGAGTGCAATCCCCATCACTGAAGATCCTCCAGGAAAAATCTAAAAGCAATTTTCCTTAAGCAAAAGCCATCAACATGGGGGTCAAATATGGCCGGAAAATTTAATATATCGGACAACCGCGGCAGCTTCGACCCTATTCATCCACCTAACGAACCTAATCATTTATTAACCTTCGTACTCTGAATGGGTCTAATTGACCCATTTCTATAATTCATTTCATTCGATTCGAACCAGAAATAGTTTCGTAAAGTAAGATAAATAAAAGGCACCAAAAAGTAACATAAATAAATACATTAAATAGTTTTTAAAGAAAGTTCTGGTATGAAATGTTTTAATTAAGGTTGAAGAAAATTTCAACAGGGTAGGAAGGTTAACTAACAATTTTTCAAATAATCAAAAATAGAAGGCTCTTACAACAAAAACCCTCTTGACAAAAGTTTCAGCAATTGACGATTAAACTCTTTATAATTTGTTTCATGGAATTTTAAATTGAACTCATTAAAATACATTGTAAGATATATTTAACTGGAATGGGTGAGTTGTTTCAATGATATCGGATAGATTGTGATTAATATGATGATTTTTAGCGGCACATGAAATAGGCTTCCAAAAGTTTTAAACTCTCAAAAGCATAATCGTGAAATTCATGTAAATTTATTTCAACTGTAGTTACTTAGTTTGAAATACTGAATCTCTCTGCTCATAAATCATTTTATCTGAAGCAACCATAAAGATGCCAAAATGGGAAAAACTTTTAATAGTGTGTCAAGCAGTTATCGTACGTCAGTACCTAGGAAAATGTAGTTAAGCTGACACAATACAAAATATTCATCACAAGCATAGCAGCTATGATCACAAGGGGTAAAATAATTAGAAAAATATATAATTTAATCATCTAATAAAGAAAAGTAATTTCTGAAATCTGAGATACTTTGAAAATCATAATTTGGTTTATTGTAAAACGTTTTCTTGGAAAGCGTACTGTGAAGAACAGAAAGTAAGTTTATTTATTTGTTGTCTGATTTTGTATTTTTTTCCTTTTTTAGTTTCCAAAACAACGTTACCTGGATAAGCAACTAGATTATAATGCTATTAGAAAGACATACTTACATAAAACGTAAATTAAATTATAGTTTTCATAACAAATATATATTAATGTGCACAGGGAATCAGTATTATATACCCTGTAAGAACATACGTGTAAAATCTTAAGAAATATCCAATAAATGTGAAATATTTGTTGTTCTGTTTACACGAATAATATTAACATGATTTGCACAGATCTACAACAAATTTCTAACATGTCTTTTTCGCCTTTTTTAACTACAGAAAATACTTCAAATTCTGTGAGTAAACGAAGCAGTTAAGAATTATGATTTTTAAAAAATTAAATAGAATATTTTAAACTATTAATACTGGTGCAAAGCTCTTTGGAAAACTCAAGGTAGGTGCAACTTTGGATATTATATACGCAATATTTCGAGTCATTCTTAGAGCAAAATCCCAACAAATCTTTTACCGAAAATATCAACTTCTGATGTTTTTAGGTGTGTTTATACGGATTCTATAATTTAATCTCCTAATCATTGGAAAATTTTGTAAAATATTATTTATTGTAGAGGTGTACAATCGCAGGTCCAAGCTACCAATCTGTTAGTAAATAATTTGCTTTATTTAATGACAGATACATAGGATTAAATAACACAAAGAAAAATTTTCGGAAAGACATTTTGGAAATTGTGGCGGCTAATAATATTCCGGCCAAAAGGTTGAGAAACTGTAATTTATTGAAATGCGAGAGAAATACTTAAGTTTTCGTGTACTTTGTGATTCAGATAATTGATTTGAATTAGCACATTAAATAGGTTTTCAAGTATTTTAATCTCTTAAGTTTAGGGATCCTCAACAAGTAGTTGGCGGTCCATTTGCTGCAAATATTATTTTAGGATACGCACGTTTGAGTTATATTGTGACCGAAGCTTTGCGAATTAATAATGCGAAGATTCATTTTGTTGTGGAGGGGTATTAATTTGTGGAATGGTGCTATAAATACAGAGGAGGTGACTTACAGTGTAGTATCTACCAATTGGGAGTGAAGTAATTCAGGATGTAATCACAAGTTGTTGGATATAGTCACAATGTATTTATGAATAACGAGGAGGAGGCACATAATGTATTATCTAATAGTTGCGAGTGAAGTAACTGAGGAGGTTACCACAAAATGGCGGCTATTTATTTAAATCGGATAAACTATTTCTTATTACCACCGGAGCAAACTTTCACCAGAAAATATGAATATAAATTTTTGGCACAATCCCAGAACAGGCGAGACACCCCATTTGGCGAATTTTCTGACATGCGCCAATAACCCCACGTTCGCCGACCTAAAATGTGGCAACCTGAAAACTGACGTGATTAGACCGCTTTTTTTATTGTCGCCAGACTGTTTTATGCTTTTTCTACTACGTTTTACTTCTACGTTTTCTACTACGTCATCTTTCTGGAATCATGGGAAATACATTTATAAATAACGACGTATTAGAAAACACAGGAAAGCTCCTTTTTATGAGATTAAAAATAAAACAATCGATTTTAAACTACCTTTCTAAATCAGAGTAATGATTTAAAGATTAAATTTTCATTTCTCAAACTTTCAGAAAAAATTATCGCGTGATTCAGGGATGCAAGCGCTGCGCCAAAAATGAATGATTTCCACCACTAAATTTTAGTAGTATTCTTCGCTTCATTAAATCTCAGAAATTCCGTCATTAAATAAGGCGAGGAATACTATAAAAATTTAGTGGTAGCAATCAGTCATTTTTGGCGCAGCACTTGCATCCCTGGTGATTTCAATATTTTCAATTATCTACCTATATCAGAGTAAACATTGAATAATTAAATTTTAATTTACGAGAGTGTGAACGCTTCGCGTTCATGAAAAAATATATATATATCACTGAATACAGCAACCTAATTTTGCAGCAATCTGAAGAAGCAGGAAATTTCTCAAAGCGGAAATTAGTAAACGACGTATGAACGCTACGCTTTTATTTACCGAAAAAAGCATCACTGGATTCAGCAATTCTAGCTCTGAAGAATCTCAAAAATGCGCAAAACTCGTAAGCGGTAGTTAGAAATTGAACGTATGACCACTACGCGTTCATTAACCGAAAAAAAAAAACATCACTGGATTCAGCAATTCTAGACGTGCAGTAATCTCAAATGTACAAAACTCGTAAGGCCAGCATACATGAGAAATATACAATAAACGGCTAATATAAAACATTACAATAAAATATGCATAAAATTATTAACATACCTTAACAGACATCTCCTTTCTTGAAACCCAACTCTAAAAAATGTTGAATTGCCATAATTTCGTAAATTTCCAGTCGTCGGTAAACTTCATTTAACTTTCCAGCAAAAAAAAAAAAAAAAAAAAAAAGAACAAATACTCACAATTTCAAACTAAATTACCCAGTTATATTAACTTGCAAATTTTACAACTAAAAACAGCAAAAAAAGAAAAAAAAAATAACAATATCAAACTTTGCATTGCCGTCATTTTAATTTTACAATTACAAAACGTCTCTCTTTTATACAAATTACGAAACATGGCGAAGTTGAGTTGTCAAAACACCACTGAACTAATTGTAAATAAAAGTTTTCAGGTAGGCGTAACCATCCAATACACAGCAAGCCAACCAATCCCATTAAACCGATCCAAATTCAAGATCAAACCACTGTAGACGTGGAAAGAATTTACGAAACGAATTGGTAACATCAAAAATCCATTTATCACCTCACCAAATTGAACGATGTCAAGTGTCTCGGTTTTTCAGGGATACAGCCATTTTTTTTATTTAACCCTTTCGTGAGCGGTGATATATATATGTCTAACTTAATTTAAATTACCAATGCAACAATGACACCAGAAATTTTAAACAGAATTTTACATTTAAAATGTATGAGAATAATAATAATAATAATAATAATAATAAAGCTTTTACTTATTATCAAACAAATTTGTTCGCAAAACCTGGTGTCAACATTTTAGCAACTGAAGTATTTTGCCCATGAAAGGATTAGGCGCCTTATTCATTCATGATTTCTCTCACAAATATGGTAAAAAATTCTATTTGTTGACATTTCTATCATTTTACTGTTACCTGAAGTTATAATTTTCCTTTTCTAAAAAGCAGGCTTTTGAAATAAGAGAAATCATTTTGTTACGTCTAATAATAATATTCAGCACACTGGAAAGGTCTTTAAAGAATACATAAATGGGTGTTTCGTGATGCAAAATTGTGACCATTAACATGAATTAGTTATAATAATCTAGATGCCAACTCTTACGCTTTTCTGTAACAGAAAAATTTAATAGAAATTTTTCAATCGACAGATTGGAACAAATAAATAAATTTGCTATTAAATTTTTGTGATACAAAAAAGCGTAAGCGTTAGCAGCTATGTAATAATTATAAGTAGTAATAATACTTAAAATAATTTATGTACAATATTTGTCATGAAATAATGAGAATATCATTTAGCAAGAACATAAGTGTTTGTCTATTAGTTTATCGATATTCTAAGCTTTTCTTCTGGGGAAAATTATAGATATTTATTATTTACTACATAGTAACACACTACAGTTATCATTTGTCACGTAAAACATTTTCCCACTTCTTGAATGACGAAGTTTATTACGTGCTACAGTAAATGATCAATCACTGCACAAGCGAAAGATAAGTTACACGAAATATATGTATACAATAGCTGTGATTCTAGCTCTGGTCTGTCAACAAAAGATTGATATATTTCCTTCATACTTTGTTTAGTAATAATAAAGCCATATACGAAGTAAGTGATTTTTATTTTATTAAATTCAAAAGAGAAATTTATATCTTTTAACAAAACAAAACCCTAGTTTGTACCATGAAAACAGTTTTCGGTTCGTACAAATTATTCCTTCTGTGGTTTAATTATTGAAAATGTATGTATTTTTAAAATTTTAATTTATAAATGAATCTGTATGACATCATATAAAATTTAAAACAAATGTTCATTAAAAAACTCATCATGACGTGTCAGTAGCTTTATCTTCTAAATGACCCGATAAAGAAATTACGAAGGGTTCAGTTTTTTCATTTTGTTTTTTATTCGGTATTTTGATGGTTCCTATAAGCCCGAAACAAAACTGCATATATATTAAGCGTACAATGTCAATACTGGAATCTGGAGTATATTGATACAGCTGCGCCATCTAGTGGACGGGGTGAATAATCCAAATACGCGGGTTTTCCAATGCTAACGAAAAAGACAGGCTACCGCGGTCCATCCCACATGTCTTTTTTTATAGACTGCTAGAGTGACGTGATTCTCTTTTCGCACACCTTCATTGGTGAACTTGAGCATCACGTGACTCCAGTGGTCTGAAAAAAAGATATGTGGAATGCACCGCGGTAGCCTGTCTTTCTCGTTAGCCTCGGGGTTTTCAGTATGACGTCATATATGACAGAATATCTACTATCTGCGCATCTCTTGCGCATATTTTCTGAATCTTTACTCACTTATGGAAGATGAATCTTGTTTACCAGACTTATTGCAAAATATTTTTATTGCAGTTTGTTTTGATAAAATTATGTACATTTTAAAAAATTAGTCGCAATATCATTTTAATTTCGGGAGAAAAGCACTAATGCTACGAAAGCATTACTGCCTTGTGCTCTTAAACTAAAATGACATTGCGACTTTCTTTTTAAATACACATATTTTTATCAAGACAAGCTGTAACAAAAATATTTTGCAATAAATCTGGCAAACAAGATTCATCTTCTATGAGTAAGTAACAATCTGAAATTCGTAATTGAATTTTTAACAGGGATTCTCTAAATGGCTTTGTCTGTAAAAAAAAAAAAAACTAATTTGGCGATTTTAGGAAAAAAATTGACGTTATTGCCTAGACTCGCAAAATATTTAAACAAATAAATGAACAACACATGCTCGTTTAATAGTACAAAATTCAATGAAAGCATTTTAAATTAAAGTGAATCCGAATATAAAATGAAATGAGTTTTAAATAAAATAAATGAAGTATTTGTTAGGGCTATTTCCATGAGTATTTGTAGTGTAAGTCACATGCTATGATTTTTGGCTACCAGTATTTTTGAACGGAAAAATGCGACTTATTTTATCGGAGATATCTCATTAATTGAATAAGGCGAATCAAACTTTTCGAAAATAACGGTGACCAACAAGCATAGCGATTTTAAGCTGTGTGACTTACACTACAAAAACTCATGGAACTAGCCTTAGTTAAATAGGATGATTGCAACGCAATTAAGACAGCGCTGCCACGGGCGACTATTTTTTAATTCTAACTCGCACCACTTTTTCAAAACAGAAATCTTCTCCGTACACTTTGACAACATTTGCAAGAAAAAGTACTACAAAATGTATTTTTTTTAAATAGTCGTGCTAACAGAATATAAAAGTAGTCGCCTGTGGCAGCCCTGTTAAGAGAATATTGGAAATTTATCGTTTGCGTTCGATAAGCGAACAAAAGGACTTAAAATTGAATATTTTATTTATAATTAACCCTCTGTCTACCAGAAGGGTCCAATGGACCCGACATGTATATTCAAAATATCTATTCAAACCAGAAATTTCTTCAAAATAAACTAAATGTATAAATCAGACAATAATAAGTTAAATAAACAAATTAAATAGTTTTAAGTAAAAATTCTGGTGTAGAATGTTTTTATAAAACTTGAGTAAAATTTCCGGTAGTTCTAGGGTTAAATTCTATACTTATTCTAAACATTCATAAACGTTGTATTCTCATCGGGAATACAAACGTGTATATCATTTTTTATAACTTTAGCACATCAATAATTGAGTAAAAGAAAAGAATACAAAATTCAAAGTTTACACATTGACTACTTACTAATTTTTATGCGTCATTTTTTATTTCATTAAAAGAAAATAATTAAAACCGAGCGTATTTAAATCAACAACATTTGATAATATATGTTAAATAATAGTTTATATTTTTGAATAAATTAAAGTTAAAATACGTAACTAACTTGTTTTACTCTTTGGAAAAGGACAGATATGAATTCTATAAAAAAAAAAGAATTTTCTTACAATTTTGAAAACTACAGTTATTCGATGGCCAACATTTTGTCATTTTAACAAATAATATTAGTTCTAAAAAGAACTGTTTTTATTTAAATAATTAACTATAAAAGATAAATAAAAAAACACGAATAAATATTAATAGAATATTCTATTATTGTCAGAATATAAATGCTACAAACAAATGAAAATAGGACGTTTCTGCTTGCGCAGTTATTTCATAGATGTGCAATTAATTCATCATGTTATCCATCAAGAAGAAAACAGTTAGGCATCTTTCTGTAGTTCATCCCGTCCCATACGTGGCGTGTGAGGTTGGTTGATGTGACCCCGCCTTTAATCTTGCGGTTACCTCTCCCATTTAAGATAGGATGCTTACTTACATTGCTTTGGCCCGAACCCGAACCCTACATGCGCACTCTTCTCTCCAGGACGTGCTCAAAAGGAATACTTATCATCACCCAAGCATCTGGCGGATGCAAAATGCGTGAGTCAGGAGGTCCTCAGGTGTCATTCCGAGGAGCTCATCGAGAGACCTACTTAGGAGGCTCTAAGGAGAATTATGAGAAGTGACGAAGGGAGCGTCACATGACACTGATTTTGTGACACGCACAAATTAGAAAGGCAAATAAATCTAATTTTCCATTATTATTTTTTCCAGTGTATCCAAGAATTTATTAGCGAAAATATTAATCCTTTGTACTCGAAAGGTGATTCTCACTGACTACTAGTGTTTCACGTAAATGGGTGCTCTAAATGCTCTGGACACCAGTATTTTAAACTAATTTTCTTCGCCTTATCTAATGGCCGAATAATCCGTGATAAAAGATGGCGAAATAAACTGTAAGATATTAGTGGTGCTTAAAGCATTTGCCCTCCCGATTTACGAGGGTCACCTGACAGCACTAGTGTTGAGTGAGAGTCACCTCTCGAGTGTAAAAGGTTAACATTTAAAAGTGTTTACTTAATTGTTTTTAGAAGTAAATGCGCACAATATTTTTAAAAAGCATAGTTTATTACAAGATTTCGCTTTTACACGTAACAGATATTTGTTATTGTTATTATTCATATACAAAGTATTAAATGAAAGACATCTTATATGGATGCAAATTTCTGACCTTCTCTCCTTCCAGATTTAAACCTAATTACTTAGGCATGCGCGCTGCCACTAAGCCACAGCACCGCTGCCAATGAATCGTTTGTAGGTTTTTATGAATTTCTTTCTACTCTCTTGCAAGTCAGTATATAGAAAACGTACGTAATTTTCGTTATTTGTATATGATAAATTCTGTAACTTTTATTATCAGTGAAAATGATTAGCATTTGAAATACAAACAATAAGATTTTGAATTAGGATATCATAAATATAACTTTATTTTTAAATTCTCACATGAAACTAGTGTTAAACATAGTAAAAAAATATTTAGCTCTTTACATTTAAATATCGATATCTCTTTATATCTACCATAAATTGTTAACAGTATTTTTACCTTATTTAACTGCAGCACGATCTGGCGTTTTCTGCGAATAAACGGCGTGGGTGCGAATTCTGAGTTTTAAAAATTAAAAAAGAAATTTCTTTATAATTACTAGTGGTGGCAACCTCCTTGCAATTTTCAACGAGTATGCGAACTTCTCTTGCCAGGTGACCCGCGTAAATAGGTGCTCTAAATTCTGGACACCACTAATTTCTTACAGTTTATTTTGCAATTCTTAGTCGCAGATAATTCAGCCATTAGGAAAGGCGAGGAAAATTACTTCACAGCATTAGGATTTTCGATTTACGCGGGACACCTGGCAACACTAGTGCGAACATTTGCATCTATATCTAGTAAAAAGAAAAAAAGTAACTGTTTATAAAATTAGTGTCTGTAAGTAAACTAATTTTTGATCCTATTATAATAAATATAACAAATTTATAGTTTAACCCTTTATCTACTGACGGTACTTATAAGTACCACTCACTTTAAACTTTTATACGATAGTGAATATTACTAATATTATAATGGTACTTTACAAAAATCGCTCTTTTAACTCCACTTTATCCGAATACATGGCAGCGGTAGTTCTAGGTTTGTTATTTTAGAGAGGAATGAGGCTATCTTTGAAGCAGTCGATGTGTTTTGAGCCGACTTTTTGTACAGATTGCCACCCTCGTCTTTTCATTGCTGCAAACGCCCGACCAGTGGCTGAGAGGTTCTGCTCTCGAAGCTGGTAGACGGGAGGTGCTGGGTTCGATCCCAATCGCGCCCGTCGGCATAATCGTTCGGAGTTTTCGTGGTTTTCTTCGAACCTTGGATTTCCAAGCGTTAATACGGGTTAGGTTCCCTTAGAAAGACCCCCACGAAGAGCACCCCCCCCTGGGCCTATATCCCTCGTGCAGATAATTGGCCGTCATAAATACAACCAATCATTGCTGCAAACACAGTAAAGGATATAAGATATGTGTTGGAGTTTTTTATGTGTTCATTATGGCCTTAGAATACAGTTTGACTAGCTATTTTAGTTGAACGGTGTATGTATTTGATTTAACAGTTGAATTTCTCTCGTGGTACTTATAAGTACCGTCAGTACTATGGGTGCTGGAGAAAAACTTCTTTTTTACTTTTCGTCTGTGTAGTTATCCATCGTTTTCATCGGATTTAAAATGCAATTAGTAAAATGTAGTGCAGTAGTGGTTTCCCTGGTATTTCTTTTCTGTTTCATTGTTATTTTTTATAGGAAATCGAAAAAGTTGTGGCACCGGCTGGTTTTTGCTATGCTAGAAATGGCATATGTAAATTCATATATTGCATATGTGGAGATGCGAGAGATAATGTTGTCCCAGGAATATTGACGTCGCAAAACTAAAGGACTGCTAACAAGATCGAAACATTAAAAAAAAAAATAGTTTTTTTAAACCCTTTCAGGAGCAAAGCATTTTCAATTCCAAAGTGTTGAAATAAATGATTGGCACCGGAATTTGACAACCAATTTATTTGTAAATATGAAAAAGCCTATATTTTATATACTTATTAAATCGAAAATATTTTCTGGTGCCAGTTGAAATAACTTGTGGGTTTTCTGTTATGATAATTTAGCCATAGTGTACTGACGGTACTTTAAAGTACCACTTTAGTTAATTACCTCTAAATAATTAAATTTCTCACGGGTGAATATTTTTTTTTATATTAATCCTTTAATTTTCATTGTAGTAACTGAAAAAAAAAAATATTACTTGAAAAAAATTGCAGTAGATCATAATGCCGTAGATAAAGGGTTAATCTCTATTTAACGATATATTAACAGATTCTCTTACCAATTTTGCTTTTAAACTACAAAAATCATCACATTTTTTGCAATCACATCATTGCATTTCTTCATGTGACATTTCATCATGTTTCATTATATCAAAAATCTTGGAAAACTGCCAATCAAATATTATATATAATTTAATTATACATAATTTATTTTAATTAAAAAAAAAAGAGTTTCGTTCTTTTTAAACTTCAGGCCGAGTAAAAACGTGATAAAACAAATTGTAGTGAAACAAATTGTATTTTTATCGGGATAATTATTAATTGTAATATATACGAACCCGAGATATCTCGGGATAATCAGGGAAATCGTTAAGATCATTTGAATATATTCTCTACAAACTAAGTTCTTTATGTACAATTTTCCATGCAACTTACTACGTAAAATGTCTTTCAGGATTTCTTGAAACAATATTTATAGACAGGGCGGAGGCGACAGGAATGACTACATCATCGAGGACAAGATTTTTAGGAGTAGATTAAGGAATGGCTGGTCTGCCTTGACATTTCTTGGTAGGATAGGCGCAGCAGCGGGCGCCAACTCGTCATTTTGGCGTAACTATCGCGTCATCGGATTACGGGATGAAACCGATGACAAATGGAGGATATTCCAAATCTGGGTTCCAGGCTGAAAAAAGTCACGTGATACCGGTAATTTACCCAAGGAATTTATAACCGATAAGAAGGGAAGATACTACTGCTTTGCCTCATGATCTTTTTCATTGGCTAGCGGGGATTTATATTACACGTCTACGGGGCCTTCCCTTCTTTACGCTAGAAGTTTTTACCTTGACCACGTGATCAAAACGAAAATGGAATATCCTCCATTGAAGATAAAATAAAATCTTTTAAGAATATTTTGGCCTGCTGCGCATATCCTGGTAGAAACCCCCGGCAGACTAAAATCTATAGCAAAACAATACGTCAGAATGTACAATTGAAAACCTATAAACATAATATTTTACATTACATTGCCATATATATTACTTCGAATCGACTTTCAAGATGAATTAAGAGTTTAGGAAAAGCTTATTAACAGTACGTGAGAAAATAACTGACTCGGCATAACTTGGTACAAAGTGGGGCGCCAATTCCCTATTTTGACAGTAATATTACGTCATCTAGTTACGGTTTGAAAATTTGGCACATTAAACCTACCTGTTAGTAGAATACGAATATTTTAGTCTGCCTTGTCATATCTTGGTACGAGACAACCAGAACGGGGCTCCAATTCTCAATTTTGGTGGTTTTAACATGTCATCGAGTTACGAGATGAAATCTTCATGTAGGACAAGATTATTAGGAGTAGATTAAGGAATGACTGGTCTGCCTCGACCATTTTTGATACGATATGAGCAGCGGCGGGCGCCAAATCGTCATTTTGGCGTCACTGTCACGTCGTCGAATTACGGGTTAAAACCGGTACCAAATTAAAGGTAAAATAAAGTCTTTAAAGAATATTTTGGCCTGAAATATATATATATATATATGTGTGTGTTTGTGTGTGTGTGTATGAATAAGGCTTTAAGTTTAAACTGGTGGTAATAGAATTTATTTTTAGTAAGTAAAAGCAAGGAAAACTATTACATCGTAAACTATTTCGAAAGGTGTTAAACATTTTAACTTTAAGAAAACGGAATCCTTATTGGGCATGCCAAGGGTGGCGAACCCCTGTGATAGCGGATGAAACTATCATCATTATTTCTCGATTGTGACTTTTTTAATGACAGAGAAGTTCTGAAGTTAATGTTTCAAAGTAGAAAACCGGAATATTTCAGAAAATGCTATGATTATTATAAAAAGGCCTGAAAAGAGCAAATGTTTCTGGAATATACGTGGAAATTACCATTTGTTTTACACTCCATAGGTTAAAATATTTAACTGCATTCAAATGTGTTTAAGTTTTAATAATTTTACTTTGCGTTTACTTACTAACGAAAATTTAATTGCCAGCAGTTTTCACTAAAATTGATGTTGAAATATATTTCGCCTGAATTTTCAGGCTCGCATTTGCTTGGTTCCAGTGCGTACCTGAGCCATAAAAATTCACCCCTTGTGCAATGATACCCCATTTCGTACCAAATGGTATGCATTCGCGTGGATGTTGCCAGATGTGTGGTTTCGCTGCGCAGTAAAAAAAAAAATATGGTTTATTAAAAATAGCAGAATATTTTACTGAACAAATCTAGAAACTTCCGGTGAAGTTTAAGAATTTTTCTGTTGACAACCAAAACGTTGCGGCGTAATGTAAGTAAGGTTCAGTGTTGCCAGATTGGGGATTGCCATCGCTTTTTTGAAACAGAAATATTCGGCCTATTTAAAAACAGATAAATGTTCTGAAAAATAAGGCGAATTATACTATTTTTTAAAAAATGGTGACAGTCAAATAGTCTGAATTAAAAGAGTCCCCAATCTGGCAACACTGGTAAGGTTCCTGAAAAGTAAAAATAAACATTCCTGGTGTTTCGCAGTAAGATTACTCATCTTTCAGTAGAATGTATTCCGTAAATTTTCATTTATTTACAAAAAATGTTCCTTGGAAATAATGGACAACCCAGCTGCCCATTATTTCTAAGGAACGTTCCTGGATATATATTTTTACAGTGTAATTTCAAGTCTACGCGATAGTTATTTTCAAATATCTCGCTTGAATTTTAATATTTTTAAATGATTTTTTTTTCATAGGATAGCTGAGTTCGATCAACAACTTGGGTAGTTTTTACTTTTTCGATTTTCGTTTCAGATTTCTTTTTAAAAATTACTTTCACTTTCGGAACCGGTTCTGAAATTGAAACTATCCTAATATAAAAAAATAAAATAAAAACTATAACCGAAATCGGAAAAGTAAAAACTTTCCCGGTTGTATATTATCCTCAGCAATCCTATGGGAAAAAAATATTCAAAAACATTGAAATCAAAGAGAGAAATTTGAAAAGAATCCCCTCTCCTCCCCCATAGACGTAACATTAGAGTTTACTTTTCTTCTCGTGACTGAAGTGGTCTCCTAATTCTCGCGCCCGTGACTTTCAGGAGCAGTATAGGCTAATTTTTTTATTCATATTGTTTTATTCCCACCAGTTTTTTATTTTAATTTTAATAGTGTAATTGGCTCTATTCTCGAATCATTTTATCTGCAATTAGATAAGGAGAATATTTCTGCTTCGAAAAAGTGATGCCAATAAAATAATCTGAATTTAAAAAAAAATAGCCTACACTTATCGAGCGCGTTGCTTAAGGGATTAAGCGTTTCTACGCTTACGTGAGTGTACCAGTAATTTCTAAAAGTTTTCTTTGATTATTTAATCAGAGAAAAATAAGGCGGAGAGCACTTTTATAAATTAGTGGTATTCAAATTCAAGGCACCATACAAACGCTGAAGAAATTCCATTTACGACAGCCACCATTTTTGTGTCACTACTATTTTTGGGGCATTGTTGAATGATTAACGACAGGAATTACGGACAACATTCTTTTTTAAAAAGTTATGACTGGTTTTCACGTACTATATAAAAGTAATTTGTTTAAATTGTTGTGTCATTGTGGCATTTGAGAATTAAAATTAAGTGGAATATAATAATCAGATAGCCCTTCTGGCAAATAACTAGATATCTGTTCGTGCGACCATTACGCCAGTGTTGCCAGATTGGGGACTTTTTTTATTCAGATTATTTGACTGTCACTACTTTTTTAAAACAGTATAATTCGCTTATTTTTCAGAAATTTTAATCTATTTTTAAATAGGATGAATATTTCTAACAAAAAACGGTGTCAATCAACAAACTGGCAACACTGCATTACGTATACATATATGCTCTGTAAAACATTCAGAAGATTGGAAAATCAAGAATTTGTTAAAGTTCAGCCAAAACTAACTAAAGTTAAAAACGTTGTGTAGACATTTCCAATTTATTTAAGAATTACACATTATACACAGATTTATATACAAACTTCGGCTTGCGGGCCAAACAGAAGACATTTCTATATAGTATAATTGGTCCAATTAAATGCCAGCAACTCTGCGAATAAACAAGAACAATGCAATTAATAATAAGTAGTGAAGTGATGGAACAGCGGCGCAGCAGTTGGGCGATTGTCACCACTAAATTTTCATAGTATTCTTCGCATTCAATAAATCTCGCAAAATCTATCCGGAAATAAGACGAAGAATACAACTAAAACTTAGTGGTGCCAATTGATTCTCTGGTGCTACACTCTTCCATCACAGGTAGTGATTACAAGGCAAGAACATTTGAACATTGCTGATATAACGTTTATCTTACTTTTGAAACACTTATTTAAGAGTTATCCAACCAGCTGAGCCCACAGTAACACTATTTCCGAATGTTAAACTTTATCTTACATATTTGAAAACTATAGGCAAGTCAATAAGAGGAAGATTCCTCATCAGAAATAATGGCCACATGTATCTTGCTGATTTGCCAAGATTAAATCAATTTCAATATTTCATTTTTTTTCGGAATGATAACTAAAACTTACATTCAATTGAAAATCAATAGTTAAAAAAAGTGTCATACACGTGTTTATTTTTCAGTTTTTTTTCGATGTGAAACGAATATAAATATATTTTATAATACAATAGTCATGGAGAGAAAAAAGGCAAAGAAGGAGAAAATTACTTATTTGATTATATGCGCTTTGAACTTGGAATATATGAAACAAACTTTCTTTACACTTTTCTGAATTTGTAGCCTAGAATTTCTTTTTTTCAAATTTCACTGGGAAAAAAATTGTTTTGCATATTTGATACTAAACAGAATATTTTAGAGCAGTTCTAATAATATAAAGCATGAATTTTCACTTTTTAAATTTCTTTATAGTTAGTTAAACATGTTTTAAAATTACGTGAGGGGAAAGGAAATATTATATAAACTTTTTTTAGATTTAGACAATACATTAGCAAGATAATAAAATATGTTATGAATCGATCAAATGTTTTATGCATACATATATTCCTAGCGCTGGTTTGAAATCAATGTTAGCAATTCGTTGTCACATATGACATCGCTTTAAATTCTAAGCGTATAAAATTGGTTAGTTATTCAGAAACTACAAGAATAAATAGACTCTTTTACTCTTGATAAAAGGAAAATTTCATTCTGAAAAGGGTTTTAACCCTTAAATGCATGATCTTTTACTTTGTTTCGAAAAAAATACCGTAATTTCCGGTGTATATCCCGCAGTTCAAACAATTCAGTTTGGACCCAGAAATTTTATTGAGTATTTGAAGACCAATATTTACCGTGATCTAAAAAGATACATTTTATTTTTAAAACATTCTGGGTCGAAACACGATTGTTTGATCCGCGGACTATACACCGGAAATTACGGTATATATGATTCTTTGAAAGCTTTATAAAACAGGAAAAATAAGGGAAAAAAAACAAAGATACATTTTTCGTATAATACGTCAAACATTTCTTATGTTAAACATCTGCAATACAAGAAAAAGCTAAAATATTGCAAATTAGTAAATATTTTAATAAGTATGAATATAAATACCTTATTTTATATAATTTTTTATTTTGTAAAACTTAGCCTTTAAATGCATGAATTATTTTTATAAAAGTATGTTTTTTGTTTTCTCTCATGTTAAAGATTAGACACCAGAAATTTTAAGGTAGATTTTTAACTTTATATTTTTGTGATTTTTACAATGTTAACATTTCCATATAAGTATAATGGTTGCTAAGAATTACATAAAAAGTGATGTAGATATACATCACTCTGCATTTAAGGGTTAAAGTTTGTGTTGTGATCTATATTCAGAGCTCCCACTGGTCCGATTTCTGGAAACCAGTAATTTTTAAGAAAGAAATACGTGGTAGCTTTTTGCAACAATTACATGGAAAACGCCCTTTGCGGTATGTTGCCTCGAAATTTATAAATATTTTTATATGAGAAAAAGTGGTGCTCAAAAAACGGACCGAGAGAGATCCCTGTATATTTCCTGACGGGACTGCCATATAGATGTGATCGTGGCACAGCAGCTACTATTTAATAAAAATGTGCGTGCTATTTCATTACTGATTTAGATGAATAAATAAACCAAAAATTTCTGATAAATTTTAGTGCTTAGAAAGGTTAAAAGTTGGCAGTCATGCCCACTTTATCTCCGATATCTTTCAGAGTTTTGAAGATTTCGATTAGACTTTTTACTTTATTTGCCCTACATAGTTGAGTACAAAATTATACAAACAAAAAATTTTTGTCATTAGCGCATCCGCTGTTACAACATATTTTATAGAAAAGCTAATATTTCATTAAATGTTTAATATATTTATATTCTAAATGTAGTAAATTTTTTTAGTTGTATATCGTGATGTTTCCTCAAAGTGGCGTTAACCCCTTCGGGACGGGAGCCTTTTACGAAATTTTTAATCTTTTGTCACCGTCTTTTAAAATCAGAAATTTGCGTCTTATTGAATCGAGAAAATGAGCTGATTAAATAAGGCAAATTTTAGAGTAAAATTTTACTGGTGAGGAAAATCAAGGATTCTGAGCGCTTCATGCGGCACGTATACGTGTCGCTCGTCCCCAACGGGTTAAGTAAGATTCAAAATACTGCATGTTATAAATAAAAACATTCAAGAAATTTTCGACTCTTTTAAATGTGTCTTTATACTGCTGTGTTGTGCAGGAACCACTTAGGTATGTGATAGATCCAGATATTATTTCGAACAGACTTTATTTATTTATTTATTTATTTATTTTTACAGGGCGTTTTGAAGCGTTATATTTTCATCCAGCTTTCTGTTTGGTGTCTAAGTATCTAATCGTCGTCTTGACCAAGACTTTGATGACAAACATCTTTGTACTGCCGAAATTCTAGAACAATTTGCCAAGACCTAGAAAAATTTGGTAGAAAAATTTGCTAGAACAATCTAGAACAATTTGCCAGAAATTCGTCAAAACTTCAAAATGTGTAGGTGTCTGGTAACTTTTGGCTGTAAAGCGTAACTCAAGTAATGTAAGCACACTTTAACCCTTAAATGCTAGATTTTTATTTTGTTTCGAAAAAATTATATATGATTCTCTTAATGGTTTATGACACAGGAAAAAGTATGTTGTGGCCATCACAAAACTTTCTTCTGAATTTAGCACCAATTCATATCAAAGTATATCTGAATTTGAAGTTGGATGAAAATTCGTGCATTAGTTCTTGAGATAGAACTATAGCGGAAATTCTGAAAAATGTAGCATAGCAGTGCCACCTGTTGAGCGATTTACAACAAAAAGAGCCAGCACTATATGATATCTATGTATAACTGAATCTGAATTAGTTCTTGAGATAAAGCTATCGCGGAAATCGCAAAAAATACAGCATAGCACCGCCACCTGTTGAGCGATTTACACCAAACATTAAACAGCACTAAATTATACGTCAATTCATGACAAGGACTAACTAAATCTGAAGTTTGATGCAAATCCGTGCAATAGTTCTTGAGATACAGTTCTTGCGGAAATCGTGAAAATGCAGCACAGCAGCGCCACCTGTTGGGCGATTTACACCAAAAATTAAACAGCACTAATTTATATCAGGGACTAACTAAATCTGAAGTTTGATGAAAATTCGTGCATTTTTTCCTGAGTTAGAGCTATCGCGATAATCATGAATAATGCAGCATAGCAGCGCCACCTTTTGGGCGATTTTCACAAAAAAGTAATCAGCACCAAACTATATCTTGGACTAACTGAATCTGAAGTTTTATGAAAATCCGAGCAGTAGTTCTTGAGATATATCTATTGCAGAAATCGTAAAAAATGCCGCATAGCAGCGCCACCTGTTGGGCGATTTTCAGCAAAAACTAATCAGGTCCAGTTTATATCAAGGTCTAACTAAATATGAAGTTTTGTAAAATTCCGTGCATTAGTTCTTGAAATAGAGCGCCCACAAAATTTTTGTCACATACAGACTCACAGAGTGACAGAGTGACAGACAGACTCACAGACAGACATTTTCTAAAAACCATCAAATCGTGTTCCAGGCATTCTAAAACGTATAAATCCGTCGAAAACCGGAAGTCGAAATTTTTCACGAATCCAATACCTTCTTCTTGTAAAGATAGAATAAAGTAATAATGAAAAAAATCAGACATACATTTTTCTTATAATGCGTCATATTCTTCTGTACGTAATATTCTTCTGTCGCACATCTGCAATACAAGTAAAAACTATTATCGTGTGGCTGTTTTACTCTAAAATATTGCAAATTAGTAAATATTTTAATAAGTATGTCTCCAAATACCTAATTTATATAATTATTTATTTTATAAAATTTAAACTTTAACCCTTTAATTCCCATTATAAAATACGTTCTAGAAATTACGTGGTTCAGAGAATCTGACTTCAAACCAGAAAGTTTCAATGGTTAATTTCGCTTTATTAAAAAAAAAAAATGACTGTTATTAATTAAAGCAAATATTTCTATTTCAATTTTCTGGTGTGAATTATGTATATACGAATAAAAAAAAAAATCTATTAAACTCAAAATACTGTTGTTTCCATAAATACGCAAAGCTGCGCAATAAAGGGTTAAACCAAAGTTGCAGGGCTACCTAAGGCGACTATTTTCCGATTCCATTTGCACCACTATTTTTAAAGAAAAAACAGATTTTGTAGTTTATTTCTCTTGGAACTGTTCTTTATGAGCATTTTGTCAATAATTTTTTGTTAAAGTGGTGTGATGTTGAAAAAAAGTGAGTTATTTTCGAATTATTTAAAAATTAAAATAGAATAGATATAGACTTGCAATTAATTACTTAATCTACTGCAATCAATGTCTGGAGATACATAAACTTGGAGTAGAGAAATTCTTGAAAAATGACGTTGTGAAACAGCTGTAGAGGTGTATCATTGTAATTTTTCAGCTTTGTCACTATTATAATAATTCTAAACCATTGATTCCACTTTGTTTTCAATCCTTTCCGGCGCGGAGTAATTTTATCTGTGAAATGATGGACTGACACCAGAATTTACAAACGAATTTATTAGAATATAAAAACTTGCTTATTGTCTGGTACTTTATAAAAGGAAAATTTTAATTAAATATTCTTGGTGCCAGTATTCTTAAAAT
The DNA here is from genome assembly GCA_963932465.1 of Maratus speciosus. NCBI lineage: Eukaryota > Metazoa > Arthropoda > Arachnida > Araneae > Salticidae > Maratus > Maratus speciosus. The sequence continues at coordinate 439,363,691 of OZ010796.1, read as the reverse complement.
TATGTGTCCTTTTTGTGGACGCCGCCCGCTAAAGGGTTAAATAGTAACCGATTTTGAAATAAATCTTCCATAAGTTTCTGTAGACAAAAGATACAGTTCTGGCATAAAATGTTTTAATTAAGTTTTATTATGATAAAAATACTGAAACCTTATATTCATTGAAATCATAAGTATCTGAAACAAATATACTTTATATTAACCCTTTCATGAAGAGCGTAACGTGTATGTACCACATAAGATGCTCAGAATCCTTGATTTGTCCCAACAGTTATTTCTTATTGTAAATTTTGCCTTATTTTATCAAGGCATTTACCCGATAAAATTTTGTAAAATTTTCTGTTCTCAAAAACCGGTGATAAAAGATTTAAAATTCTACAAAAGACGCTCAACGCAAAGCGGTTAAGATTCATATTTAGCTAGTAACATCGATTTTCTGAACAATCAGTCTTAAAAGGGAATATTTAACCACCTAATTCGTCCCTATGGGTTAAGGGTTAACCCCTTAACCCTTTCAGGTCCAAAATACTGTGTTATTTTTATATTTTGTGTTTGTGTTAGTGATATTTTTTAAGTATCAAAATAATAATTTAGAAAATTGATGCTGAATTATTTTGATAGATAAATGTTGGATAAAAATAAACATATTTGATTTCAAAACATCGACTTAAACAGTTTAAGTACAAAGCTCATTTATGTGTAAGGGTTTAAGACCCACACCCACACACATACGCATGGATTGAGTAAAAGTATATTCTTTGATAATAATTTGACAAGTTAAATCTTCTTGTTTTCTACAGTACGATAGTGCTTTAAATGGGTAATGTATTATACAGTGCCACACGCAATTATCACACTGAAAAAACGTATCTTTTCTTTTTTGCTGATAAACAAACTACATAACGTTTATGAGCATTTTTTTGTTTTTTTGGTGAAGGTGCTTCAATAAGTATTAAAATTCTGGCTGGTAAATCTTGTTTATGATGAAGAACTTGGTTTAAATTTTAAATTTTTTTGTTGTGTTTTATTTTTTTTATTTTTTTTTATTTTGTATATTTCGTGCAATTTTTTCTTCTGCGGGGATGAGATTTCTCAGCCCCAAATGGTTGATTATCACCACTAAATTTTAATAGTATTCCTTGCTTTATTAAATCTCAGAAATGCTGTCATTAAATAAGAAGAGACATACCATAAAATTTAGTGGTACCAAGTAGTCATTTAGGACAGAGAATTTTTATTCCTGTTTTGATATATATATATATATATATATATATATTTATTTATTTATTTATTTATTTATTTAATTTGACGTGAAATGTCTTATTTTTTTATTTTTTTAAAAATAATATAACTGTTCAAAACAATCATGTCAAGGCAATAAAATGTACTTTTGTCCACGTTCTTATAATTCTAAATAACATAAAATATGCTAAAAATTTGATTTTCTCCTTCAACAGCACCCATGGGTCATTCCGTGAAGTGTGGCTGTTTTTAAAAAAGAAATTGCAGCCAAATAAAATTGCCTCAAAAATATCAAAATGTAGCCTACAAGTGCCTTATTGCTATATTTATCAAAAAATAATATGATCCAAACTGTACCTGATAGATGATCTGAGATTTAAATTTCAAAGCACTTTCATTGCTAAAATGTACAAATAAATGATTGGCACCGGAATTTAAGAACAAATTTATTTCTAAATAAGTAAAATGCTATATTTCACATACATGTTAAATAGAAAAAAGTTTATAAAAAGTCTGGTGCATAGTGGCGCTTCGGAATTAAAATTAAGTTGTTTCATAAACATACCACAGCCCTTGAAAGGGTTAAAAAAGAAAAGAAATTATAATAAGAAGTCATACTGTCAATAAATAATATTTCTTTTTACTCTATGTCAATTGAAAAATAAAGATAAACCATTGATATTTATCAGAGTTAATGTTTATTTAATTTAGTACAATATATTTTTTAAATTTATTTTGAACTTATCCCAGTAAAATAATAAAAATTAAAAATGTATTATCTTTATTTGCTCTAATTAAAAATCTTATGAGTTTTTAATGTGTATTTTGTTGCATTAGATTTTCCTTTTCACAATTTAGTATGCATATAAATGGTTTCAGAACATTCCCTTATATATTAAAATTATGAGGGAATGATTGTGAAGGAATGACGAAATGCTTCTGAAAACCATATTGTACTACAATGATTAGTCTAAGGTATATTTTCAGTTACTAAATATCTATTGAAACACATTTCTAATAATATAGCATCATTAAAAAAATTTCATTAGTTTTTATAAAATTTATAATAGATGAGGGAATGACGGGTAATAAAAATACTTGCTTTGATCTAGTACTTCAAAGCCATGTGCTAGCTCTTCAGGAATGTTTTTGAGCAAACAAAAAGAAGGTTGCTTCACTTTAATAATGTACATACTGCCCTAGACCTATATAATGCATGTGCTGCTTTCTACTAAGTAAACAGGGGCAAATTTATAGTTGTGTGAGTGAATGATGACAAATACTAGGGACATCATTAAGAAGTGCCCTAATCCTTTTATTATATAAAATATAAATATAATTAAATGGCTAAATATTTATTTAAGTATGTTTAATGAATTGAGAAAAAAATAATTATGAACATACGTGCTGCAATGGCAGAGAAAGCATTTTCTTTCCTACATGTGTTACTGGGTACATAGTGAGGGAATGATATTTGCATGAAAAAATACATTTAATTTATCATATTTCAGTTTCAAGAAGCAAATAATTACAGTTCATATATATAACTGATTAATATTGATAGTTTAAATCACTTTTTCTTTTTGTAATTTTAAAAATATGTCTTCAAGACCCCTGGGACATAAAATTGCCACTTTTCAGAGAATGACTCCCATGTTTTCATTATATCCCAAAAATACTTTTTTTTTTACAATATTTTATTTTGTTTTGTAATTTTCTAGGTACTGTATCAGCAAATTCAAAGTTTATGCATTGATGATAACTTTGAAAAGTCTATTTATCTTTCCATTTTATGGCAGTAATATTTTTACTTTGGAGTAGTGGTTTCAACTGTTTTCAATTTCATACTTTCTAGAGCTTTATACAGTCCTTTCCTTTTTAATAAATACTTTCTAATAAGAGTTAGTTTACCAGACTACATGGAAATTCAATGAGTTGTACCCAAAAAATAGTATATTGAAAGATTTATTTTAATTTAATATAATTCATTTTTAACTGAATATTATTTTTCTTCCGTGTATTTATTTTTACGTGGGAAGACAAGACAAGGTACAATCCTATGAGAAATATGGAATATTTAAGCCTTGTTTCCTTGGAAACTACGCGACAGATTTTCATGATGTTTGGAATCCATATTCGATGTATTATGATCAAGACTTCTGGCAGACACTTTTTCTGTGACTAAAACTTTTTAGTTTAGAGCAATATCAATTTTTTAGAAACTTTCTATTTCAGAAATGTTTTTTCTGAAACTAATCAACTTTTTTAAAAACTGTCTGCCACATATGATATTATATTTATACTCTACTACATTTTTTTAAAGTCGAAATCGCTTGAGTACATTAGGAGTTAATGTGATTTTTTGCTGAAAAGTACATTTTTTCGGAGAGCTAAAAACTTAGACACTTCTAACTATTGTGAAGTTTAAACAAGAACATTAATTAGAAAATATATAAACACTTGGATAGAATTTAGTTACATAAAATAAATGAGTATAAAATGTTAGAGTAAAATTAATGTGAGTGGACGTGGCGTCCCAGTCGTGTCTTCTCTTAATCATTAACATAATCATTAATCAAATGTTTATATGATTTCGTTTAAAAAATAGTTATACATAAAAGCAGACCCAACAGAAAGTTCAGAAAGAAAAGCCAACTTTGACAAATATGCATATAACCGTTACTAAAATTATCTTGTATAGATTTAGAATATCTATGTCAGCTCTAAACTGTTAATAAAAAGAGAAAGACAACATGGGAAACCGCAAATTCAAAATTTTAAAATTCTTCTCACCAAAAACCTTCATCGAAATTGCGGGGGTGTTCTTCCCCATGCACCCAGTTACGAGAAAAATATATACTACTCGACCATTGATCTTATAAAATTCTTCAAAGGAAAAACTTTACAACGTTATTTTATTAATCCTTCTACGATCATAGCTGCAGAATTTTACGCTTATTGCCACTATGTTTTTATTTAAAATTTGTATTTTTAAATCTAGAAAATGAAATATTAATTAAGCCAAATTTTTGTTTTTAAAAATATTTATAAGAAAAAACGTAAATTTGGCCGCAATGTTAAGACTATACAGGCCGCAGACAGTGTTGCCGGAATCTGGCCGGTTTTTTATTAAGAAATTTCGCGTCCACACCAGAAAAAAATTTATTTCTAATTTTTTCTTTATTTTATTCACCAAATATCCATCTGTGTTATAATGTACCATGGTTGCCCCTTACTTTTTATTCAGAAAATCCGAATTCGTACCAGAAATTAAAAATGGTATTTTTTGCTTTATACGTATAATGACAGAAATTTTGTGCTTACATACAGTAAAGCAGCGTTGCCAGATTGGGGACTTTTTTAATTCAGATTATTTGTCTGTCACCACTTTTTTTTAATAGTATAATTCGCCTTACTTTTTAGAATTTTTAATCTATTTTTAAATAGGCCGAATATTTCTATTCCAAAAAAAAACGGTGACAATCAACAATCTGGGGACAAAAAATTCCCCAAACTGGCAACTCTCTCCACAATAGTAGTTTAGGTTTGTGTAATTGCAGAATATAAATAAATAATATTTCTATTTATTTATTTATTTATATTCTGCGTTTCATAGGCGAATAATTGTATTTCTGTAATGTCGAATTCACACCGGAATCTTAAGAATTTTTTTTGCAAAACAAGGAAAAGCAATGTTACGACTTTTTTCCACCAAAGTTAAAAAAGTAAAATTTAATAATTTTTTTCTGGTGCAAAACTTCATTAATCGTAGCCCCTCAAGGGGTTAAAAAAAGCGGTGACAACTAACAATCTGGGGACAAAAAAGTCCCCAATCTGACAACACTGCAGTAAAGATTCTTCTCTTAAAATTTTTGGCATAAATTTGAAATTTCGAAATGAAAATTTTGGCCAAACTGGCAACCCTGTAAAGAACAAACATGTCTGTGCGTAAGCCTTACGTCATTCTACGAATTGCAACACTTCACGATAAAATTTCGCTCTTTCAATTTTTGCTTCTACAATTTTTTAAGCTTTTAAACATCGCACGTTTTTAATTTTTACACCGTCGTGTAGGAAAAAACTGTACTTTCAAATTATGTTAATTTTAAACCTGTATCGCAATTTACTCATTATTTGTGGCTTTTTAAATATTTTTTAAGCATGCATTTTTTTAATCTATCTCTACCACGTGCAGTCTCTATTATGGAAAAATAATAATAACTCATTCACACTAAAAACAACATAAAGTGTACAACTTTTGTCTCCTACAAATATTCCATAACAAAATTAAAACTTAATAAGTAAATAATAATAATAAAAAAATAAATAAAACTTTAAAATGTATGCAATTGGACAATTTAAATTTTTACACCGTCGTGTAGGGGAAAAAAAAGTACTTTCAAATGAAGTTCATTTTAAACCTGTATCACAGTTTACTCATTTATTGTGGCTTTTTAAACATTTTTTAAGCATGCATTTTTTAAATCTGTCTCTACCACGTGCAGTCTCTATTACGGAAAAATAATAATAACTCATTCACACTAAAACAATATAAAGTGTACAACTTTTGTCTCCTACTAATATTCCATAAAAAATTAAAACTTAATAAGTAAGTAAAAAAAAATAAATAAATAAATAAAATAAAACTTTAAAATGTATGCAATCGAACTATTTCAATTTTTACACCGTCGTATAGGGAAAAAAATGTACTTTCAAATGAAGTTTGTTTGAAACGTGCATCATAATTTTCTCATTTTATAAAACTTTTTAAATATTTTTCAAGCAAGATTTTTTTAAAACTATTCCTATTGCTTTCAGGCTCTATTATGGAAGAAGAAGAAGAATCCATTCACACCTAAAACAATATATAGTTCAACATCTGTCTCTGGGCTCCTTAGCAAAATTAATACTTAATAATTAAATAAATAAAATAAAATAAAATAAAATAAAATAAATAAATCATAAATTTAACGTATATTTAAACGAGCAGTTTAAATTTGTAAACAGTCTAATAGGAGAAGAAACGTAGATTGGAGTATAATTCGTTTGAAAACTGTATCATTTTGCTAATTAGGAGTCTTTGATATATTTTAAATGAGTGGTAAAAACTTCAAAGGATATAATCAAAATCAAAATAGAAAAAAAAATCATAGCCCTTTAAGTGAAACATCATCTCTTTTCTTGAAATAAATGAAGAAATAATTGAAAATAAGTTTAACAGAAGAAAGCAAATTGAGAAAAATTTTTAATAAAGTTGCTTTTGTAAAATAATTTTCCATTCTACTTTATATTTTTGCCTTGATTTGCCTGATTTGTTATTATTTATACTTGATTTGCCTACTTTATATTTTTGCCTTGATTATTATTCAACTAAGGAGGCAGATCCAAAACATTTTTAAACCATTACCAGCTGGAGTTGCGAACACGCAACGGTCAAAATAATTTCTCATGCTTAAATTAATTACTTCGGCACCATTGTTTTAGAATTTAAAAAATGCCTTATTTATTGGCAGAAATTTCGTTATATTAGTAACTCGAAATTTACCTTTCTGAATTTGTGGTAGCAAACGACTATCAAAAGAAATTAGAAAATTTTTACTTTATAGTTTTGGCGGTTAATAGGTTAAACTCCTTCACAAAACGAGAGAATTATTGACTTTTATTTAGGCAGCATAGACAGAGCTGCCAAGTCTCCGGCTTTTTGGATACCAGTATTTTAATACAGGAAATGTTATTTTATTTAATTGGAACATTTGTTCGATATAAAAGAACAACATTTTATCTAAGATAATAGCGGTGTTCAAAAAGCCAGAGACTTGGCAATTCTGCACAGATTTAAAGGAAAAGAGCGATTTTCAACGAATTATCATAGAACTATTAATAAAGAGGACCTGACATACCCTTAAAATAGTGAAGCTTCAACTGTAACCGCTATCGCAAGTGTTGTTTACCGCCGGTGGAAACTTCCACCAGTAGATTTATATAGAAATTTTAAGTCATTTAAACGCCTTATTATTAAAAAATTTCAGTCATAAATAAAGCTAGAAACAGGTTTTCATTTTTACTAGTAGGAGTTTACTTTGGCGGTAGTTATGCCTTGCGTTTCCGCCATATTGTGACAACCAGGTAAACAAACTGACATTTTTACAATTCATACTAACACCAGTAAAAACAAATAAAAATTTTAATGAAATTTTTGAGAAAAATTTCCATGAATATGACGCTTAATTAAGACGAAATTCTCTATTCAATTTTACTGGACGGAAGTATGCCCTGGCGGTAATCGAAAACTGAAGATCCAATTTAAAAACAGCAGACGCCATCTTGTGACAACCTCCTCAGTTACTTCACTCGCAAATGGTAGACAGTGTACTATATGTCTCCTCCTCTTTATTCATAACTCCATTCTAATTATTTCTTATAGGCGACAATTAAAATGTCGGCTACTAAAGGAAGAATGGCGATTGAGCGAAAAATATGTCATTTTGTAAGCATTTATTTTAATTCGTAAACCAAAAATGTTTCTTCATGAGATCGTCGAAATGACGTCATATTTGTACAATTTCATCAAACAGATTTTATTTTCATTTCACCAGCACCGAAATAAAATGTTAAATCTGAAAAGAAGGCGATTATTTTTTCTAATGTAGCGTCGGAAATGGGCTTTTTTATTGAATAAAACTTTAATCTACATTATAATATGGTTTATTACTTCAAATTAAGTATTTAATCATATAAATATTATACTTTGTTTTAAATGCATATTAACACTAGATTTACATGTAACAAAAAATCACAGGATCTCTTGCAATTTAAATGCAACACATCGGGTTACTATGCCACCTATTGTTTACATAGCTGCCAACATGTACGGATTTTTCTTACCACTAAAATTTAAGAGAAAATTTTTACTTATTTAAACGTTAAAATTGCTTGAATTCCGGTGATTCAATTAATTAAAATTTTCTTTAAAATTTTTGTGGTATGAAAAATCCGTACATGTTGGCAGCTATGTGTTTATAACAACCAAAAATACATATTCAAACTTTCTTGGGAGAGTTTAGGATTTCTTAACAATCGTTTTATAAATGACGTATAAATGCGTCAGCGGCCTGTATACAGTGTTGTCAAATCTGACCTTTTTTTTTTTTTTTTTTTTTTTTTTTTTAATACACAGAATATGAATTCAGAAATGAAATTTTTGAATAGTTATTTTTATTTATTTTATTTACGTATTGTATATCATTATGCAAAACAAAAATAAATAGTTAAACTTCCTGGCGAGAATCCGGAATGTCTGAATAAAAAAAACTGCCAGATTTGACAACACAGCCTGTATATATTCATTATTTTGGGGATATGTGAATTCACCTTTATTCATAGTTCCATACGTAAAAAACCCCTATCCTATTTATTTGTAGATTTTATTCAATAAATAAGGTAAACATTACTTTGTGAAAAAGAGAAGTGAGATTATTTTCCGAAAAAGAGTAATAAGTACTACCAATATAGGACTATGAAATATTTTAATATAAAGTGATGATAACAATCACTGGTTATCTTTCTGTGCTTTTTCGAATAAACCAAATGAATAAAGCAGATGGAATTTATTTAATTAAGAAATCACGTATTGTTAGTTCTACTCTCATAGCCCTACAACTACCGGGTATTTTAATCAAGATTTTAAAAGTATTCCACACCAGAATTTTTATTTAAAACTATTTAACTTGCTTGTTTAACATATTATTATCTGCTTTATATACGTAGTTCATATTAAAGAAATTTCTGTTTTGAATAAATATTTTGAATGTACCTGCCGATTCCATTGCAACCATCCGCTAGGTGGAGGATAAATTTAGAAGGATATTCTCTTTACATTGAATAAGTAAATTACTTAGTAAAAATATATACAAAAAAGAGATTATAACCTATTAATTTTTCAAACACATACATATAGGTGTCTTTTATACTACTTGCTTGTAACCAATTTTTCCGAATAGCAATCTTTTTCTTTTCTAATTTTGAAATTCCTCGATTAAATAAGGTGAAGATTTCTATTCAAAATCAGAACAAACAAAAATGAGGAATAATTGACTATTATTCGTTACATTGTGCAAGAGAGTTAAGTGTAATGTATACTGTAGTGACTTATATATTGTTGAAAATTTCCGCAATACAGCAAGCTCTAATTTTATTAAAGAAGTTGTTGGTACACTGCATTTATTTTAATGTACCATTATTTACTTCCATTGTGGAACTTTATGAGATTTTCTTAGAAAAATATTATTTACTGCTCAATGTATTCGGGAGACTCTAACTTTAAGTTATATTTGATTAAATAGGTGAAATCGTAATTACCATGTTGAATCGCAGGATATAAAACATTTGTCTGCAAATCAGTGCGCACCCTGCTCCGAAAGTAATACAAAGACTTATTGCCAAAATATTTAACTGATAATATTAACTTACTAATATATCTCCTTTGGATATTTATTGCCAAAATATTCAACCAATAACATTAACTTACTAATATATCTCCTTTGGATATTTATTGTTAAACTATTTAACCGATAATATTAACTTACTAATATATCTCCTTTGGATATTTATTGGAAAATATTTAACCAATAATATAAACTTACTAATATGTCTCCTTTGGAAGTGTTGCCCCCACCAGTGGCTGAGAGGTTCTGCTCTGAATGCTTTTAGACGGGAGGTGCTGGGTTCGATCACAATGCGCACATCGGCCTAATCGTTCGGTGTTTTCCGTGGTTTTCTTCGAACCTTGGATATCGTTGCGTAAATACGAGTTAGGTTCCATTAGAAAGACCCCCCCCCACGGAGGGCACTCCCCCCTTCGGGTCCACATCCCTCGTGTAGATAACCGGCCGTCATAAACAACACACACACCCTTTGGAAATGTTTATAAAATTAAAACTTAAATCCCTTTTCAGAAACAGTTTTACCTATTTGAAGATTATAAACATCAATCTTGTTAATGAAAATGAGAAAATGAAACATCCTTGAATTTGAGTACCACTATTTCAGAAAATAATTATTACGATTCTTTAATAACAGATCGTTTAATTGGCTGATCCGAAAGGGAAAAGGCAGAAGTTTAGTAGCTATACAACAAATCGACAAAACTTTCAGAAACTCAAAACTTACCACTACAATGTACATTATAGCCATCAAAAGTTAGTAACTTAAATGCTTACAATATTCCATAAGAATGCAATTCTTTACATTCTGAATAATTTGGATTATTTATATTGTGTATTTAAATTGAAGATAGCTCCTTTCTTTTCTCATTTCCGGCATTTTTACGTATAAATTTTAGAGGCAATTGCCATAATATATGCAAACACAACCTAACTCAATAATTTAACCCTTTCTGGGTCAAAGTACTTCTATTCGTAAGTGAATGGCACCAGAATTCCCAAACAAGTGTTATTTGAAAATAAGTAAAATGTTTTCTTCATGTACTTAACACAAGGAAAATTTTCATACCTTGAATCCGATGACTATGTGTCATTTAGGGATAAAATTAAGCTTTCCAAAAATGAACCACCGCCTTTTAACCATTTCCGGTGCAGTGGTCCCACGCCGGGACCACCTAATTTTAAATCCAAACAAACAAACGGCACCAAGAATATTTTAATAAAATTTTGCTTTTACAATGAAAGTTTAAAGTAACGAGTTTCTAATTTCTAAAATAGTCGTTTCTAAATTCCGGTGTCAGTCAACCATTTCATCATTTTACGAATAGAATTGTTCTCTGGCAGAAAGGGTTAAGGGGCCAAGTAAGCTCTATCTCCGCTATGTTAACACTAGAAAGACCGCGAGCAGTCATTTTGACTGCTACCAAATGAACACATCTCGGTTCGAACCAGAACTTTTTTCATAAAACTAGTTTAAATGATACAAAGAAAAAAACTAGTTAAATGGATGAGTTAATAATTTAAAATAAAAATTCTGGTGTAAAATATTTTTCTAAAATTTGAGTAAAATTCTCGGTCTTTCTAGAGTTAAAATACACCAACTTTATGTACCTTTTTCTCAGAATTGGTGAAATATAGAGGTCTAGATTTCTTAGAGTAGTTTGAATAACATGCTTTACGAATTTTAACCGACCATTTTCTTTCTATGTGAAACTAAAATTTCATTATTAATTATTTATTGAAAGACATTTTTAAATTAGCATTTTTGGTAAGATTTCACTGCATAAAATAAATAATTCTCACCAAATCATTAAATCCCAGTGGTAAAGTATACAATTTAACATAATATAAGTATTTAGAAAAATCTGAGTTCTTAAGTTTAATAGATATTGAAAAAAGGAACACAAACATAAAAAATTGAAGTTGTGAGGAAAGTCAATTAAAGATTTAAAAAGCTATGAATCAGGGTTTCCAGTAAGCTACAATTTTAAATTCTGATTTCTTGATTGGCACCTTATTGGCCTTATTTAATGGCATATTAATTAAGGCCAAAAAAATGGGAATTTTGTCACTTCAGAAAAGTGGTGTCAATCAAGAAATCTGGATTTTTTTTTAAAGTAGCCCACTGGCAACACTGCTGTGAGGAACTCTTAGAAAGAATGAAAAAAATCCAACAATTTTTTGATATATATAAACATGTGTAATACATAGTTGAAAAGATAAAATTTTAGACTATTTAATGATATAAAAAAAGTAAAAATCGATTTTTTGGCCTACTTGGTCCACTTAGGTGGCAAATGATAAAAATGTCAATAGCGTGTTTGTGAAATTCTCTGACCAGTAGATGAACGAAAGTATACAAAATCGCAATCCGATTAACCACTTGAAGGGAGGTGATTCATTTTTGAACCACTTAATTTTAACCCCTTTATTCAAGATTGGCACCAGAATTTTTTAAAGATTTTTTTTATTAAATATGTGTTAAAAGTTATTTATTTTCAAATAAATTTTTTTGTGAATTCTGGTGTCACTCAATCACTTCAACATTTCATAAATAGAACCGCTATCCCCCTTAAAGGATTAACCCTTACCAGTCGAGTGTCGGTAAATAGCCGCCCAAGCTTTATATACATGATTTTTTATTATATTCTATTCGCACCACTATATTTTAAAAGTACATTTTTTTTACTAAATTTCTCTTGCCCATGTTGTCAAAGACCATTTTTTTTCTAAACTGGTGAAAACAATGGAGTTATGAATAAAGAGGAGGAGACATGTAGTGTGCTGACTACCAGTTGCGAGTGAAGTAACTGAGGAGGTTGTCACAAGATGGCGGCGGCTTTTTTTAAATAGGATCTTCAGTTTCTGATCACCACTAGGGCGAACATCCCACCAGTAAAATTGAATAGAAAATTTCGTCATATTTCTACGACTTATTCACGGTAATTTTTCTCAAAAATGTCGTAAAAAGTTTTATTTGTTTTTACTGGTATCAGTATGCCTTGTAAAACTGTCAGTTTATTTCCCTGGTTGTCACAATATGGCGGAAACGCAGTTCTTAACTATTGCCAAAGTAAACTCCTACCAGTAAAAATGAAAATATGTTTCTACCATTATTTATGACTCAAATTTCGTAATATTAAGGCGTTTAAACAAATTGAAAATTTCTATATAAATCTACTGGTGGAACTTTCCACCGGCAGTAAACAACGCCTGCGACAGCGGTTACAGTTGATGCTTCACTAATTTAAGGATATGTCAGTTCCTCTTTATTAATAGTTCCATGGTGAAAACCGAAAAAGTCCGCGTAAGAGATGTCCGTGCCTAGGAGAAGTATTTCGACAGTTCAGGGTTAACTTCTTTTTAAATATAAACTATTCATTTTTTTACATACACACCGCTAAATTAAATCATTAAATTGAGCAAGAAACGGAAATGTGAATCTAAAATTATGCAGAGTTATTAGAAGAGCAGATACATGTGGTATGTGCTAATTATCGAGAGCTATCCAGGATTATTGACCTGGTTTGACTATGGAAGATGTGATTACCGGGAAAAAATTGTTTGATTGAAAAACCATAATCCCAATCTCCCAATGATACCAATTTTTTCCCGTTGTTCTGGACCTTACTTTATAGAAAAGGCCTTTGATTTTTTCTTAACCCTCCGTCTACCAGACGGGTCCATTGGACCCGACAGGTACATACAAAATATTCATTCAAACCAGAAATTTCTTTAAAATAAACTAAGTATATAAACCAGACAAAAATAAGGTAAATAAATAAGTTAAATAGTTTTAAATAAAAATTCTGGTGTAGAACGTTTTATTAAAACTGGAATAAAATTCCCGGTAGATCTAGGGTTAAAAGAAATTTTGCCAAACTCTAATACAGTTACTACCTCAACAGAGGATTTTGTTCATAAAATAAAGGATATCCGCATCACGACTGATACCATGTTGGCAAACCTGGATTATTGTGTCCTTATTTCCCTCTACTGACACCTAGGAAGTTATTAATCGTATAGGAGTTGCTATTGAAAACCATGTAAATTTGAGTAGTAATGTCAAGAGGTCGTTGAAAGTGGCACTCAACTTAATTATCTTTAGTTTTAGTCTTTAATCTTTGTTTTTAATGGTAAATTTTTCAGGCAGTCGAAGGGTGCGCCAATGGGATCTCCGATATCGGGCCTCTTAGCGGAATTTAAACTAAGATCTTTGGAAAATATGATTCTGGATCATTTGAATCCAAAACAGTCACCTTTGTTAAGGTGTGTAGATGACATTTTTATTTTATGGGAACAAGGTCGCTCAGCATTATCTGACTTCCTCTCGGCAATTAATGAAATTTATAATAATATAAAATTTACTTTAGAAATGGAGGAAAATTAGACTTTGTCCTTTTTGGATGGCTTATTACAAAGGAGGATCTGGCTTTGCCACACTCTGTTCATAGAAAAACTATTAAGTTAAACTCGGTTATCCCGTTTAATGCCACACCCCTCTTTAATTATCGTATCACCCCCTTCAATTCTTTTATCAAACGAGTCTATTTGGTTTGTTCTTGCACTCAATTGCAAAACGAACTTGATTTTATCAGGGGAATTACTATTGATCATGGTTTCCCTATTGGTTACATTAATAGAATCATCAGGAAGTTTGACAGACCTTTGGTTCAACATAGAGATCTGAATTTCCCCGCAAGAGTTTTTAGGAAGTTTCAATATGTACCTATTATGTTTGAAATACTCAGAATTTTTTTAAATTAATTTTAATATAACTCTCATAGCTACCTCCCATCCCAGTTTGGTGGATTTGTTGGTCCAGCATTTGGACTCCACTCCTCTTAAATTTTCAACTGGCATATATGAAATACCCATTACTAGTGAGGACAATAGTAAGAAATATTATATAGGCCTGACAAAGAGGAAGTTTGTTGAAAGGTTAAAGAAGCACCGTTATGACATAAAATATCAAAAACCGTCTACAGCCTTGTTGAGATTTTATCTCAACAATTGTCATTGTTATATTGATTTTGAGAATGCTAACATTATTGTTCCAGGTAATGACTCACATAAAAATTTAATTAGAGAATCAATAGAAATTTCATTGGGAAAAGATGAAGTATGCAATGCATAGCTGCCAACTTTTACGCTTTCTTCCTACCACTAAAATTTTACAGTAAATATTGTTTTATTCAATCGTCGAAATCTCACGATTAAACAAGGCGAAAATCTCTATTAAATTTTAGTGGTAGCAAGAAAGCGTAATAGTTGGCAGCTATGATGTAATGACACTATATCATATAATATTCCAAAACTTTGGTTATCCTTAGAAACGTTTAATTTTGAGTTGTGCTGTTTATCATCTTTTTTCACACATAGATGGCGACAGAGTATTTATATATTCATCATATCTCAACAGATGGCGACAGAGTATTTTCATTATCTCAACAGATGGCGCCAGTAAAATCTTATTTCCCAGTCATTGGTTATTTTCCCCCATGTGTACGATTATCTGTCGAGCGGAGTTTTGACCATGGAACTATTAATAAAGAGGAACTGACATATCCTTAAAATAGTGAAGCTTCAACTGCAACCGCTATCGCAGACGTTGTTTACCGCCCGTGAAAACTTCCATCAGTTGATTTATATAGAAATCTTCAACTTATTTAAACGCCTTATTAATACAAAATTTCAGTCATAAATAATGGTAGAAACAGATCGTTATTTTTACTGGTAGACGTTTACTTTGGCGATAGTTAAGTCTTACGTTTCCGCCATATTCTGACAACCTTGGAAACAAACTGACAGTTTCACAAGGTATACTGACACCGGTAAAAAAAAAAAAAAAAAATAGAAAATTTTACGATATTTTTGAGAAAAATTTCCCTGAAAATGACGCTTAAATAGGACGAAATTTTCTATTCAATTTTACTGGTGGGAAGTTTGTCCTAGCGGTAAACATAAACTAGAGATAAGATTTAAAAAAATCAGCCGCCATCTTGTGACAACCTCCTAAGTTACTTCACTCGCAACTGGTAGACAGTACACTTCATATCTCCATTGTTTTGACATAGCTGGCATCTTGGTTCATTTAGATTCCTGAAGAAGGCCACGGAGGTGTGCTGAATTCGTAGAATGGATATTAAACTGGGTTCGTACGGGTACTGTTATTTTCAAGGCCCTATATCAGAATTTTTTTTCAGAATATTAAATCTAGTTTGAATGAACTAAATTTCGCCTTATTTCAGGAGAGATTTTGCATAAGAAAATACTGGTACCGAAGAATTTCTTAGTCATGAAATTCAAGCACCCGTACGAACCCTGTTAAAGTGTTTTTAAAGTTTTAATCTGTATTAAATGTTTATACACCATTTTAGCAAATGATTTGTAGTTTATTTACATTTCACATATTTACATTTAAAATTATTTAGCACCTGAATGTTTATTTAAAACTAATTAAATTTTTATTTAACCTATTTCTGTGTGATTTATTTTTTACTTATTTTAGGAAGAAATTTCTGTTTAGAATTCCAATATTTTCCGAATTCGCAATACTTAATCTCACTTAATTTTAATCAATAATCTTACCAGATTTATTGAATAAAAATTTTTTTTTAACTTTGACGAAAAAATGCTGTAAAATTGCATTTTCCAAATTAAAAAAATAATTTCTGTCCCCTAAAGTGTTTAATCAATGTGAATAATAAAAGTAGACCAAATGGTAATGGTAGCTAGTTGAGCGTTTTTGTATTCAAGATTCTGCGATTGCTATTATTTCTTTAAATGTTAGTATTAGCTTTATTTAATGACAGATTAAAAAATGTAAATTCAAAAGAGTTAATCTAAAGAGTGCTGGATATCAGGCAACCCGAATAAAAAAAAGCCCAAGTAGTAACATTGCTTTCATATCAAGACTGGTTGCAAGATCGCAACAACAAAATTCAGTATTGCTTCGCGTACGAAGCTCAAAAAATTAAAGTGGCACTGTAATGCATAGACGCGTCCATTCAAAGGAAATTAGAAATTTGACACAATGAATTATCAAAGCATATTTCCACAGACAATTTCACACCACTTACCGTAATTTCGTGCGTATCCGTCGCATTTCGGATAACCCGATTTCCTACCAAAATTTATTTTTAAAATAATGTGATTAGCTTCTGCTTAGGACTAATTTGACTCCTTTTTTCTCTATAAAATTTCCGGTATGAAAAAGACTTAACAAAGCCGCGGCGGATACGCGGGAAATTACGGTACCTTGTTTTGCTGTTTTACGTAAACAAATGGATAATATGAGAGAAATCGGATCGGGTCGGATAAACCCACATCGGTTTTGAACACAGGGGAAAGGCCAGCAGATCAAAGCCGTTAAATAATAAACCTGATCAGATGAATGGAAGTATTTTCGCAAGTTCAAAAAAGCGCCCTATAACTTCTGGCGTTCTTTTTGCATATCTTAAAATGAAAAGTTAAAACCAGAAAAATTAAAAAAAGAAATTATGAAATTCTAATCCAAAAAGCATATGAAAACAATGGAGTTAAGAACAAGGATGAGGAGACATGTAGTGTACTGTCTGCCAGTTGCGTGTGAAGTATCTGAGGAGATTGTCACAATATGGCGACTGCTTTTTTAATCGCATCTTCTGTTTCTGTTTACCGCTGGCACAAACATCCCACCAGTAAAATTGAATAGAAAATTTCGTCTTATTTAACCCCTTCGGCCCTGTCGTCCTACTATTAGAAAACATCTTTACATTGCTCTAAATTATTCGTTTTTAAGAATTTTAAGTTGAAAACCCAGTGTCCTACTAATAATATATTGCAGATTAACAATTTAATCTCATTTGTGATCACACAGGACAGCACATGCCTCAGTAAGCAGTAAAGTGGAGGCTTCTACTAGTTTAAGGGCAAAAAGTTAGTACACATTTTTAACCTTCTCAATAAAAATACTAATAATACTTTAGTGACGTTTTGTTAATTATATTTTAAAAATTAAGGCCTTTTCTACATAAATTAGTCATCTAACTCAGAAAATAATGATAAATCATATTATAACTAAGAATCAAACATTTTATCTAGTATTAGGACATGAGACCTTAGTACTAACAAAGTGTGTGTAAAAAGTACCCAGAATTGCTATATAAAAAACAAAAACAAAATATTTTTTTCATCAAAATTTATTTTGCCATCTTCAAAGTAGACCCTACTGAGTTCAACGCATCTATTCCAGCACAGGTCCCAATCTTCCATACTTTTTAGGTAGGTAAATTGTGGTATGGCCTTTACTTCCTTCTGTGAATTTTCTCTTATGGCCTCAATTAACACAAAATATTTTCCTGGAAGTGATAATTTTAGTTTCGTGAACAGAAAAATGTCACTCGAGCTCATACCGATAAACTTAGCGGCATAGTTTGGCGATAGTTTTCTGGTCGACTGGGTAACAGAGTTGAACCGATTTACGTAAAAAAAAACATCCTTATAACACCAAAAATGATAATCATATTAAATAACAGTTTACTGCGTCGGATTAAGCTTCTTATTTCGAATTAAAATACATCCTTGAATTGAAATTTGAATGTAATACAGGGTTATGAAAAATCGAAGAATGTGAAAAATAGGATTACAAATATCTCGGCAACTAATAAACTTTATCCTTTATGCAAAATTTATGTTTTTTATTGTCTTTTACATTCACTCCTTAAAATAAACAAATTCGAAAATTTTTATATACCTTTTATCAGAACGAATATTTCGAGAGTCCGAAAAAAGAGTGCCGGATAAACGAGGTTACTGATATTCAATAGGATTCTTTCCATTATTACATACTAAGCACACACCAAATTTCAAGTCTCTATCTCACTTTGTTCGGGAGATAGAGCGTTTAAAGTCACAGACACACAGATGGACGGCAATTTTTTTTTTCTAAAAATATGTTTTTCGGAATATCCAGTGTCTGAAACGTGTAAATCCGTCAAAAAAAATTTCGCTTTTTAAAACGATTTCAAGACTTACCCTATACTACGTATGATAGGTAAGTAAAAAATATGGACGCGGTACTTGTGACACTTGTGCCAGCAAATAGGTTAAAATCGTTGTTGTAAAGTGGTATGACAATAAAGTTGTGACACTAGCATCTACATTTCTGTCAGATAATGCGAAGGATATTGTTAGAAGATGGAGCAAAAAAGGTTCGACTCATATTCATGTATATAGGCCAGAAATTGTGAAGTTCTACAATAAAAGCATTCGGGAAGTCGATAAACATCACTTCTTACCGTCATTGTATCGAACTGATATAAAGTGTAAGAAATGAACACTTCGAGTAATATGTCCTTATTTTAGTATGGCCATTATAAATTCTTGGTTAGAGTATAAAAATAATGCAAAATACTTGGAAGTTCCTTTGCAAGATGAAATGGATTTATTGGATTTCACATTTGAAATAGCAGAAGCTCTATCACTCAAAAACCAGTCGCTAATCCGTATCAGATGTGGAAGGCCGTCATCAAGAAGCTCTGTTTTGCCAACGAACAAAATGAATACTGCTGTTAGGACTTCTAAAGATATTAGATTTGATGGAATCAACCATTTGATTGAAAGGAGTGAAGAGCAACAGAGATGAAAAATGGAAGGTTGTACATATAAACGTACCTGTTTTTGTGAAAAATGTCAAGTATTTTTATGTTTTCACGTACAGAGAGCTTGTTTTAAAGGATTTCATATGAAATAAACTCATTTTATTCATTCTCATCTCCTTTATATCTTACATAATTGTAAATGTGCACAGAAAATAAAATTGTTCATTTTGCGTAATTTAAGCCCTGGTATCCTATTATTAGAACACTTTTTAATTAGTTTACTAATTATCGAAATGATATAGTACTTCATATTACAGTTATTTATGTCTATTCGAGCTTATTTAACCTGCAATTTATTTTTTATCTGTTTCCAAATTGAATCAGGGCCGAAGGAGTTAAGCGTCTTATTCATGGAATGTTTTCTCACAAATGTGGCCAAAAATTCTATTTGTTCTTACCGGTGTTAGGTTGCCTTGTAAGGCTGTCAGTTAGTTTTCCCGGTTGTCACAATATGGCGGAAACGCAGGGCGTGACTACCGCCAAAGTAAACTTCTACCAGTAAAAATGTAAATCTGTTTCTACCAATATTTATGACTGAAATTGTGCAATAGTAAGGCGCTTAAATAAGCAGAAAATTCCTTTATAAATTTACTGGTGGAAGTTTCCACCGGCGGTAAACACCCCTGCGATAGCGGATACAGTTGAAGCTTCACTATTTTAAGGATATGTCAGTTCCTCTTTATTAATAGTTCCATGATGGAAACAAATTCAGGGGCTAGTGAGTGCATTAGCCATTTGGTAGACCTCCCCGCCTGGTTGACCATGGAAACAAATTAAACGAGCGTGGAGTAAAAGTGCGTACACGTCAAGCGTACAAACTTAATTCTGGAATCGGGCGTAAATTAACACAGCTGCGTCATCTTGTGGAGGGTGTTTGATTGATATACTGCCACCAGCGGTGTAGATGCGTGATGCACGGCACTATGCAAGTTCAAGAATCATTTCACAGGGACACTTCAAATAAATATTAAATGGGACATTTCTTTATGCTGCCTTTTAACATTTAAAACACTTATGTGAAAAAATATTATAATCGTTTACAAGCAAGGATATCGCAGATACTGCAATATGTTAAATTACTCTTTTGGATACCATCTCCGCACTAGGTTATAACACTATAACATTATCCTCGTCTCTCTTGAAAGTACACAGTAAGGCTTATTCAATATTACAACCACACAGGTCTATTCGAAATCTTGGTACAAACGTAGGAATCTCCTACAAGACGCTTAAAAAAAAAATTCTCCGTGATCACAGCACGACTAACACGTTTTCTTTTTCCAATAACTTCTTCCTCCTCTCTCCCTTCATTATTTACTCCGCCTTCTTCCTTCAAATCACTGGGTCCCTCCGTTTATTTTCACGGGATCCCCACGTGTCATTGTTGATCGCTTCTCCCGTGACACGTGTTCAAATCAGCTTATCTTCTGCTCCAGTGTTGCCAGGGGGCTACTTTTTTAAAATCAAGAATTCTTGATTGGCCCCACTTTTTTGAAATGGTAAAATTCGCCTTATTTAATGACAAATTAATTGAGACCATAACAGGAGAAATTTTACCATTTCAAAAAACGTGGCGCCAGTCAAGAAATCTGAATTTTAAAGAAAAGTAGCCCACTGGCAACACTGTTCTGCTCATAAACTCTCTTTTATGTTGACATGTACATTTCTGTTGTGCCATCCACATTTCAGGCTACAAAAACCTCTTTCTGGAATTTCTTTCATAACTTTCTCTCCTTTTAATCTGGTATACAAGAAAATGTGTCTATAACTTAAGAATGTAGATAATAATACCCAGGCAAATATGATAAATAATGAAAATAAACTACAAACTAGAAAAGTTATAGCCAGAGACGAAGGAAAATTTCGGCGCAAAAACATTTTATTAAATAAATTTTCAGAGTTTAGTCAGAGAATAAATTGTGATATCCTCTGTACTTTTATGCAGCAATTAAAATTTCAAGAAAGATTAGAATTCTTTGCCCACAAATTTTATGCTCATAATGATCAAATGACAACCTGAATTTATAGAAAAATTTCTTTCAAAATAGGTAAGAGATCTTCCTGACATACTTAAAAAAATAAAAAGTTTCATTCCAAAATTCTGCTGTTAATCTGGAATTTCGCAATAAAAATTAAGTGAGATATACTATATTACATCGCCCTTCGTGAGGTAAACAGACCAATGCCGCCATATCAGCGGAACTGAAACACTTAAGAAAACTTACTCGATCTGCACCTATTTTTTTTTTTTTTTTTTTTTTTTTTTTTTTTTTTTTTTTTTTAAAGAAAAACTTTTACTTGTATCTTGACAGCATGTGCAAGAGAATGTTACTAAAAAAATTACTTTTAAAAAGCTGTGGTGCGAATAAAATATAAGAATAGCATCATGTATTTAAAGCTACCGGCCGTTAAAGGTTAAATGCACGGTATTATTACAGTCTTTACCCTATGTCAGGGCTTATACTGGTTCGTTTTTGAATGCGAGTATTTTTATAAACCTCACAAAATCTGTGATTTTGTGTTTGACTTTAAAGTTTTGCTATTACGGGAAATATCAGTCTGAGTGACTGAAGGTTTACTGTGTTCGTGCGAGAGTAATTTCAGGAGTTTTTGAAACGGTTCAACTACGCGACATTTTAAACTCAAACATTATAAAAAAATTAATAATTCTTTTTTTCGTCATTAAATTCTTTCTTGAATCTTTAACCCTTAAATGCGCGAATATTTATTTTGTTTGGAAAAAAATATATATGATTCTCTGAAAGGTTTGTTACACAGGAAAAATAATGAAAAAAATTCAGAGATACATTTTTCATATAATACGTCAACCTTTTCTTCTATTGCACATCTGCAATATAAGTAAAACTACTGTCGTGTGGCTGTTTTACGCTAAAATATTGCAAATTAGTAAATATTTTAATAAGTATGTCTCCAAATACCATTTTTTATATAATTATTTATTTTATTTTATTCTCATCATATTTAAACTCAACTTTTTACCCTTTAATTCCCATGATAGAATACGTTCTAGAAATTACGTAGTTCAGAGATCTGACTTTACACCAGAAAGTTTAATTGGTTAATTTCACTTTATTTAAAAGTGGAATGTCTGTTATAAATTAAAGCAGATATTGCTATTTTAATTTTCTGGTGTGAATTAGGTATATACGCATAAAATATCTATTTAATTATAAACACTGTTGTTTTCATATATGCAAAGCTGCGCATTAAAGGGATAAGATAGTGTTAAGTTTTCATCGTGTTGCATGAAATATTTTTTCTAAGTTTGGTTTTCTTTTATTTTATTAGACGTTTTACTGTGATTGAACAGGGCGATGATTTCTAAATAAAAATATCTGGTCCCTCGTGAGCTTCACTTGTACCACACTGATTTAAGGGGGTCCGGGACACATTTTAAAATAATTTTTATTTATTGAGTTAAAATTTTGAATTTTTTGTGAAGGATAACCATATCATTTCTAAACAAAATCACATGCTAAAACTCCTCATAATTAAAAAAATAATATTTTAAATTTAATCAAAAATTGGGGTAATTTAAAATCGTTATAACTCGAAATATTATTTGTAGAATTTCAATTTTTTATCATTTAAATAAACAGAAATATATAAGTTTTAATTTTGATTCAGCATTTAAAAAAATATTAATTAAAAAAATATTTAAAAATATTTAAAGTAAAAATTAAAAACAAAATAACGTAACTTTTAAAATAAAAATCATATTTTCAAAAGTAAATATTTTTTTTTTCAAATTTGCTGAACCAAAATTAAATTAAACTAATTCAAAAAGACATGTTCCAAGTTTGACCCATTTATCTTTAACAGTTCTTGAGTTATAACAATTTATATACGAGAAATGGTGAAAAAATCCATCATGAAGAAAAACGCATTGTCACAAGAAGTCGTTTGCATGACAACCATTACTTCAAAGCTAGATTTTGAAACTAAACCAAAACAAAAAAAATAATATATTATGTTCTAATAAAAATAGAAGCATGATTTAAGCGTTTTTTTAAGCAGAAAAAAACAGAGATTTTTTTACTGCAGTAAAATATTTTTAGAAAATTTGAAGACTTTTGTGTCCCGGAACCCCTAAAACAGCATACGAAGAATAAAATTTTATATTGTTTTTAAATTTGTTTCTTTTTATGAATGTTTTTCTTTTAATTCTATAATTATTTTAACTCCAACGATCCATTTTATGTAATCAATCGTATCGATGTTATAAAAGACAAACGTGTCCATGCTCACATCCCACTGAATATTAGGCATGACCGCTTACAAAAAAAATGACGACTGTCGTAGGCAGATTTTATTCAGCGTTTCTATGGTCCCTTCAAATTGAATACCAATAATATTTAAAAGTTTTTTGCGCTTACTTTTTGTTACATTAAGTAAATCAAAGAAATCTTTTGAAAATACTGGTGTCTAAATTCAGGGGACAATAGAAATGCCTAAAAGATTCGGCCTACGGCAGCCCCAATTTTTGTGTCAGTGCTCAGGCCTAGTATTCAGGGCCGGTGCCATGCTTAACACTGACTTCATTTTGGGAGAACAGTAAACGATTAAATTTTGTTTTTACTGCAATTTTCTAACTTGAAAATATCGCACATCTTTAATTTTTACACCGTCAAATATGAGGAATATATATTTTTAAATGCAATTTGTTTGAAAACTGTTTCGCAATTTGTTTAAAAACTGTATACTTATTTACTCAAATTTTATTGTTTTTAAATTAGTTTTCAAGCAAGAATTTTCAAAATTTTTTTTAACTGTGTTGCGTGCAGACGATTACGAAAGACAAATCCGTCTGCACTTAAAATAGTATAAATAGCTTAGCATTTGTTTCCAGCTAATATTCCAAACGATATTAAAACATTCATCAACCAATAAATAAAACACAAATTCAAGACATGTAATCGAACTACGCGCTTAAACTACTGAAATGAATAGAATCAAAAAGGGCTGACTGTAAATAGTGATCTTAGACGGTTTCTTCGGCAATTAACTCCTCGCGCGAGGCCAATACGAAAGTATTGTTTTTAATAAATGTCAAAACTCTGTTTGAACGCATTATTGATATTTTCCATAATAATATAATTTAAGTATTATTACTCGACACACTAAAAGTATATTAAATGTAAAAAAATATATTATCAATCTGTTATCAATTTAAATATTGTTATTTTCTCCTATATTCTGTAACCTGGGAAGCCCGAGTTTATCCAATTGAATTAACAATAGAAACGTTCAATAGTGATAAGAAATTTAAACTTTAACTCATGTTACCGGTCTCTAAGATCGCGGCTTTTTTCAATTTTTATAGTTTAACTTACAAATTTCAGTTTAACTACAAACACTACCGAAATTTTGTTCCGTTTGGAACTTTAGTATTATCACCAGGGACATTTGAATAGGTGAATTTTAATTATAACAGTCCTGTACAAAAAGTTTAATACAAAAACACCATCCTATGAGTTAATCGCGTCTTTTACTCATCTTTCGAGGGAGCGGTCTCACAGACCACTTCACACTAGTTATGTGACAATTTCTGTGACATCAGTTAAAGGTTAAACAAAGTTTAGAAAATTTAAAAAAAAATCTTGTTAAAATTGCAATTAAACTCAAATATCATCTCTATACATATAACTGAAAATATTTATGTTATTACACTGAAAAGTTAAAAAAAAATTACGTAGCAGTTTTCGTATCATACGAATGGGAAAGGAAGAAAATATTGAAAACTTTTTATGGAAGAACTGTCTAAGAAATGGAAAAAGACGTAAAACTGAAAAAAGAGAAGCATTTGAAATGTAAGTAATAAAATCCTTTTAAACTGCACATTGTGTTTTGAGCGTTTCCCACATTTTACAAGACAGAAATATGAAATATAACTATTTCAGATAAAATACGAACAGAAAATGTTATATTTTTGTACATGAGGTTTCATCATTTTATTCCTATAGATAAAACTACTCATAAAATTCCATAAAAAAATTGCCAGTGAGTCACTTTAAGTTGAGATAATATGAAATTTCAAATAAGTTTTCTATATTACCTTATAAAAGTTTGTTCTTTTCTTTTTGCAACATTGTTCACAATTTATTTTTTATCATTAAGGATAGACTTTAGATGAAGGAAATTAAAATCATGCATATATACATATAAAAAAAAGAATATATATATATATATGTGTGTGTGTATATTTTTCTACAAGAAATATTCTCAAACAATGTAACTTTTATTTGGAAAAGGAAAAATTAGTGACCAAATTCTTTTTTTGCTACAAAATCTCAGGAAATGTATTTTTTAAGTTTCACAAATTGTACGCATTTATATACAAGATCAATTACACAAATTTCTGAAACGGTTTGATAACTCAAAGGTAAGTCCGTATTGGATAGCAATGTAGGTCGGAAACTTCAATCAGTGCTGCCATTTGACGGGGATATTTTATTCATAAATTCTGAATTGATACCAGAAATTCTAAACAAAAAATTTTACTTTCCTTAATGACAAACGCTGTTTGATTAAAAAAGTGAAAATTACTGTTTGGAATATCTAGTGTGAATTCATAATTTCAGAATAAAAAAATCCACTGATATGGAAAATCTTATTGCTGTTTCCAACCCTAGAGTGATATTTGATAGGAATTCATTTTTGAATAACCTTTTCCACGACTAAAAGTTCCTGCACGCCATTGCAAACTAAAGGGTATATATACGGGGTGTCCCAAAAATGACTGATGGATTTTTTTTTTTTTTTTTTTTTTTTTTTTTTTTAAACATTTGATAATTGATTTTTATGTAATTTTATTCATTGAATCAGAAAATGACCTGAATTTATAACCATCACGTTAACTTCCAAACTGTGACAGATATTAAAACAATTCTTGCAGAAGGATTATGTATGATGGCAGGAGTTTTTGTACTGTGATTTTTTATTGTAGTTCGAATTTAAAACAATAGATGGCACTGAGAGCAATGGGCGCTCAGTGCAGACCTGATTTTTGGCACTTCGGAATCCATTCAATGCATTTTAATCGCCTTTTTTCTCAGGGAAGAAGAGAGAGGCCGACAAATCGAGCCTGAATTTAGTGGTTATTGCTTGCAGCGACTAAATTAATGTCATTAAATATGTCATTAATAATATGTCATTATATGTAATTAAATAAGGCACATTTTGCCATTTCAAAAAAGTGATGCCAATCAAAAATCTGATTTAAAAAAAGTAGCCCATCTGGCAACACTGGAGCAAGCGAGACTTACCTTACAATTAAAATTAGTTATGTAACAGAACAGAATTAAAAATTTAGCTGACTAACAGTTCACGTGATACTGATGAACCAATAAGCTTCGAGATCTCCCGACTTCAAAATTCACATTTTTTTTTCAGGATCTTATGTTGAAACTTGCACTTTTGCAACCTTTGATGAAATTCTCGTTTTCTCTGTGATTCTCTAATGAAAATCATATTTTTCCTGTGGTTATTTGACGAAATTCACGTTTTTCGCGATCATCTGATGAAATATGCGTTTTTTCTGCAATCGTCTGATGAAATTCATGTTTTTTTCCACGATTATTTGACGAAATTCACATAATCCATGATCCTTAGACGAAATATGCTCCACCCCCCCCCCCCCCGAGATTCTTTGACGAAATTCGAGTTCTAAAAGACCCTTTGAGAAAAAATTGTGTTTTTTTCTGTGATCCTTAGACGAAATTCACATTCGTTTGACAAAAATACCATTTTTCTACGATCTTTCGATGATTTTCGCAATCCTTCAAGTAAAGCAGACAGACGATAGTTGTATGCTCCTGGCTATGTTTTCATGCTGTTTGTTTCTATATATGGATTCTATACATTTGCAGTAGGTCATGGGAAATAGAAGGTCGAATGCGAAAGGAATAGAAATAAACTCAATTTGGCGCTATTCGTACTGGCGTTTTTGTTGTATTTCGTCAAATATTGCTACCTACCCCCCTCCCGTTCTAAAAATGTCAACAAATTTTAATACAGATTTGCCTCAATCCCAGGGATGATAAATTTCAGTGCCGAAAAAGTGGAATTCCATGTTTTTGCTGAAAAGTGGCATGTCTGTAAATGCTTTTAAATATAATTGGACTGTAAATTTGCACGTAAACTTAAAATATATGCATAGTTGAAATAAAAGTTTAAAATAGAACAAAAAAGCTGTTGCATTTTTCAAAAAGCAAAAAATAAATCACAGAAATATATTAAATTCAGCTTAAAATATGCATAGGTGAAATAAGAAACAAAAATAAAACAAAAAACATGTTGTTTTTCTTTAAAAAATCAGATGTTTATTTGTTGTTAGATGTTGAAACTTTAAAAACACCATTATGTTCATCATTCAAAGTAATACACATACATAAAGCTATGTTTTTTAATGGTACAAAAATTTAGTGAAATAAAAAGAATGTAATTTTCTTTTTCAAATCTTTATTATAATGAAACGTTCCTGTGAATGATAAATGCTTTTAAAAATCTGAATGAACATGAACTTAAAATATGCATAGTTTAGATAAAAAATAAACAAAAAATTGTGCTATCGGTGTTTAACTCATCTTGTGCTCTCAGCTGAGTTTCTAGGTCAATCTGATAAATCCGTTGAAACTGCCGCGATCGCCAATGTGCAGTTCTTTTCCTGGCCAATCGTCGCCTTCTTTCCGAAGCGTTTCATTCGGAAAATCCATTCTAAAAAGTAAAAGATTTGTTTTAAAACATTCAAAAATTACTGCTGATATATCAATTCAAAGCGATATATCAGCAAGTTTTCATAAAGAAACAACGTTTCACTGTTGCCACTGCATAACAACAGAACAGTTAAATATATAAATCATTGATATGAATCATTATTCATATGAATGTTTCATATGAATAATGATGAATAATCATTAAATTGAACGAAGATAATCATTAAAATTATTAATATTTGTTGAAAACATTGATAATTAATTAGAAATATTTATTCAATATATTATGTAATATTTTCATATCTATGTCGTAAACTCACTGCTTGTAATTGCAAACAGTCGTAAAATTAATGCTTATAAATGCAAACAATAATGAAAAACGGATTTCAAAATATTTAAAGGTTTTAAAGCAGAATCGGATGTTAGCCGTCAAAGAGTCGTTCATTTGTTTCTTCATTGGAACTTGTATTTCTGAATGGCAACGGTTCATTTGTTTATATTGCTAATATGTTGTTGGTAGCTGCTTATTTTTAATTTAGAGCTTAAACCTTTACAATTATTTAACTTTTGAAGGTTTTAGAGAAAATGAAGAAGAAAAGATGTGATGCAATGTAGATTAAATAAAGCAATTGTTCGATTTATAATACGGCATCGGAATGCTTAAGCCTAACATGGCCGCGATATATTTTTTTTCCTTTCCGAGGATAGGCGCGTCCCGGAATTGTCACTAATGTTTCATATAAATAGATTTTTCAGGGAGCGGTGATTAATATAATGTACTCTCTATGGGGGTGTCGCTTACCTGCGGTCACAGTTTTATTAAAGATACTATAATTTTAGTAAATAGATTTCGAAATATATAATTACTAATGATACAACCATTTTACTGAAGAACAGTTTGCTTTATTTAATGACAGACAACTTTGCAGATAAATAAGACAAAGACTACATTTTGTAAAATGTAATGGCAAACAACTTTCGGACCAAAAGGTTCTGCAGCACAAATTCAAAGCAAATAACTCTATTCTGATATAACAGTAGAGATGTGGCCTTTTCATTGAGGTTTCGTTTCACCTTCGTATTATTCATTATTTTTCTTATATTAAACACTTCAAAGGCGGTGGTTCATTTTTGGACCACCAAATTTTAATTCCTAAATGCAACACTGGCACCAGAATATTGGAACGAAAATTTTCCTTTTATTAACTACGTGAACAAAAGCGTTTGATTATTTTGAAATAAATCTGCTTGTAAATTCCGGGGACATTCACTCATTTCAACATCTTACGAATAGAAGTACATTACCCCTAAAAGGGTTAAACGTTTGACAGCTTGCCAAGCCAGGCGCATACCAGGGTACCATTCTTCTGCCACATACTCAACTCATATTAGGACATTTTCAAGAGAAATGTACCACATATTTTTTTCTCAATTTTTCATTTGAACTGAGGATGCCTTAGTGAAGGCGAAAACGTTATTCAAGTAGAAAGAAAGGGGGAGAGAATACTGTCTGACGGAGTCTGATGAACCAGAGTAAATATGTGTTTTAATGGAATTTTATATGTGCTTATAAAGACTTATGTTCTTAAATGAACCTTTAGTTTTCTACAGAACTAACCAATTAGTAATTTTTTTAGAACATGAACGATCTTAAAAAGAATGTATTTTTAGAAATAAAAATAAAACTATGCTATTTTATTACACCAATTCAGAATACTGTTTTTATAGATAAGTTGTAGAAGAAATTTTTGTTCAAAAACAACAGTAAATGTACTTACAAATAATGAATAAAAAAAACTTTTTATGACTATTTTTAGAGATAAGCACACAGGGTGCAAAGAAAAGTCCTGTTAAACTGAAAATGCTTGGGAACGGATAGTGTGCGAGTGAGCTATGCAAGTGATAGCTATGCAAGTGAGGTAAAGGTATAGTAAAGTGACTCAGCCCGATTTAATGCAAACGACGGCAGCGCCCCTAGTGGCAAAATTTGGAAGATATCCATTGCAAATCGTAAACGAAAAGAGGTAGAGCAAAATTTAAAGTTAGAAAGTTTTAGAGCATCAACTAATTAGTACGAAATGACAGTTGATTTACATGGATAAGCTAAATCTTCGCCTGTATGCCCAAAAAGGTCCGAAATCGGTGTACTCTATTTTGTGTAAACGTTTGAATGGAATAGCCAGAAGTATGAAGAAATACGCACAATTTATGGTATAAATACGTGCTTATCTCAATACATTTTGATAACATCAAAAAAAAAAAGACTAACTGTCTCACAGTGATAAAAAGTTAATATTTAGTATGTTCGAAAAATTCACCATTGCTCACGATACACATTTGAATTCGTGAGAGTAAATCTGCATGCACTTTTCTCAGCATGGAACGTCTATTGAAAGCCTCTTCAATGCGACGACATAGATTTAACCCTTTCAAGGCCGGTGACTAGACGGTGTAGCTAACTAATTTTAATTCCAAAACTGACAAATGGCAGCAAGAATAATTTAATAAAATTTTGCTTTCAAAATGAAAGTGAAAATTACCGGGTTTTTATTTTCAAAGAAATTCGTTTGAATATTTTGGTGTCAGTCAAGTATTTCATCAGTTTACGAACAGAATTCTTCTGCCCCTGAAAGGGTTAATCTGAAATTTTAAATGCATTGGAAATTAAATTTTTACACGCATTATAGCACAGTACAACGTCACAATCTGAAATTCTGCGCCTTTACAATTACGGAATGTGAATATGCAAAGTCGAATCGTCGCTGATCGATTTCGGGCATTTTTGGGGATACATACGACGGTTTATCGTATCTGTGTGAACCAAATGGCGTTTCGTACTAATAAATTGATGGTCTCAAACTTTCTAATTGGAATTTTTGCTCTATCTCTTTTCGTTTACAATTTTCAATGGTTATCTTCCAAATTTCGCCACTAGGGGCGCTGCTGTCATTTGCATTAGGTCGGGTGTAGTTGCTGTACTATACCGTTACCTCACTTGCATAGCTGTAGATCTCCCTGTTTGCAAGTATTTTCAGGATAAAGGGACTTTCCTTTGGACCCTGTATAACACAGACATGTATAAAGGACCTCATTGTTTGAAATAATACAATTTTTTTAATAATACCATTGTTTGAATACCTGAGAAAAATCGGTAGTAAATAAAAGTATAGTACATATTTTTTTTTTCAAATTGTGGTACGAATGAATATAGAATGTCCAAGTGCTGGTAGGTAACGAAAGGGTTAACCCTTTCAGGGGCAAAATATTTCTATTCGTAAGATACTGAAATTATTGAATGACACCGGAATTTAAAAACGCATTTACTTGAAAATATGTAATAGCTTTTCTTCAAGTACTTGATCACCCGACCGGAGCACCAACCAAAGAATGGCATAGGATGTAACGCTCCGGTGGAAAATCCCCACAACAATCACCGATGCCGGACATGGGAAAGCACCCAAAATAACAAGGAAAAAGGCACATATTCTGATGAACTTACATAGTAAATCGTAAATTTACAAAACAATTGATGTTTTTTTTCATCATAATAATAAAAATAAAAAACAATAGTGAAGTGAATTAAATGTATAACAAAAGTTAAGACTATAAATCCTTGTTCAAGATTATGAACTGTAAATGTTCATTAAAGTTCACTGTTCACTAATGTTCAAATGAGTTCAGTGTTCGAAAGAAAAATGTTCATAAAAGTTTTATATAAGAAAAACTAACTTGAAGAAAGATCACCATAATGTTCAGACCTCAAGAGAAAATCACCGCCAACAAAAATGTCAGACAAAGGACAGTTACTATAAAAGGCACAATGTTGAGCCTTTGATGTAGTGTTAGAAAACCACGTAATGTCCGTAGCGAACCACTGATGAGTATTAACAGTATGATAGAAGTAAATAGTTACAAGTGTAAAAATTATCAAAATTTATATTCAATAACTGAGTATTCCATATTAAGTGCGTTGTACATAGCACACAGTTTTCTATAGTTTGAACGGGTGATGAGAACGTTTCAAATGTTCCATCTCAGTGTACAATTCCTATTAAATTTAAATGTACAAGGCATTAACGGACAATGTCCAAACAAATAATGTTGTATTCTTCCTACATCACCACACTTACACCTGTTATTTGTGCGTTTTCCTATTTTAAACAGATACTGTGGAAATGCTCCATGTGAAGAAAGAAAATAACCTATCACCTGGGATTCACATAGAAATAAATCGTCAACCTTGTTTAATATCGCATAAGTATCTTTTCCCTTCTCCGAATTTTCCCAAGAAACCTGCCATTGATCATGTAGAAGTGTTTTAAAATGACGCTTTAAAATAGAAGTTGGTACAGGAATGCGTAGAACATTATCATGCAGATCATTTATAATAACTGATTTTGCCAACATGACCGCTCTTTCATTTCCTGACATGCGATTTTGTCCAGCCAATATATATGACTTTATTATGTAACAGGCGCAAAGAGTTGAAGATATTAAAAAGCTGACCGTTAGATGGAAATAAGCGCTGAAGAGCGTAAATTGATGACAAGCTGTCAGTATAAAGATGAAATGAATCATGCGGGGAGCCGATGCACCAACTGATAGCCTCGTCTATCGCAGCCAATTCTGCTTGAAAAACAGAGTTATAGTCATGTAACTTTAATCTCATGTCTAGCATAAAAGAATCCCTATACCAAACCGTAAATGTAGCTCGTACACTGTTCATCATTCGAGAACCATCAGTATACAATATCGGATGATTCACCACTGGTACTGTATCAACCACTGGCTTAACAAATTTTATATTTAAGTTTTCAAAGAAGTAAGGATAATTATATGTCCTCAGTTTATTCATAAAATCTTCACCTTTAAAACACATATTGTCAATCAAGACTGCACCATTTCCATAAATGATATTAAAACGCTTAGAAGACAAATTCAGTTCTATGTCAAGTGCTGGAGCACCCACCAAAACACACAATGCGTCATTAGAAATCGTACGATATGCCTTTAAGACAGATAGCAGACATAGACGTTGACATGAGAGTAATCTTGTTATTCCATGTTGATTTAAGTCAGGCATCCAGATCTAATGCCCATATGAAATACGTTTCTTCAAGACGGTATTGTACCATATTTTAAGATAAATAGAAGGAAGACCTCTATCACGGATTCTGGTGTGGCGCATTTTACACGCGAAATCGTTAAGCCTAGTTCGAATCATATCTAGATGATCCATCAAGCGAAAATTGCTGTCAAGTAGAAATCCCAAATAAAGAATATTGTCCTTTACACTGATACTTTTGTCATTATGTTTAAAAATTGGTCTTTTTTACTAAGAGTGTGGCTCCCAAACAGCATTGCTGCTGACTTCTCTGCTCTAATTTGCAAATGACATATAGAACAGATATCCGAAAAGTGATGTACACTAGTATTCATTTTATGTTCTAGCGCAGAGCGCGTATCTGCGCGCTCTATAATAACGCTATCATCAGCATAAGAAATAATCAGTAATCCTCTCTGCTTGCAACTCTTTAAAATCCTGTCAGCAACTAGTGTCCAGATAAATGACCCAAGACATGACCCTTGCGGGCAGCCACGGAATGCATGAAACCATGTTAATCCATGCGTATATTTAAAACAAATAAGTCTATGACTCATTTAATTTTTAAGTGTAGACTTCATGTAATCAAAAATAGGTAAGATATTTATGATATCGTCTACAATACGCCAATCCAAAACGTCGAAGGCACCACTGATATCAAAAGAAATCATTGCACAGTATTTATATACTGATAGTGTTTCTCTAATGATATTCTTTAACGCAGAAAGTGCTGTTAAGGTGCTCCGTCCCTCACGAAAGCCATGTTGTCCATCATCAAGATAATTAGAAGACTCCAGCATTGTAATAACTCGAAGTTTTAAAAGTCTTTCATATAACTTACCCATCATAGGGAGAAGAGTAATAGGTCGATACGAATTAATTTTTTCAGCTGTCCTTTACGTTTTCGAAAAAAGATGATCATTCCTCGTTTTCAACATTTTGGGAAGTGACCAAGTGAAAAACAAGTATTAAATAGCGTCAACATCAGATTTGTAAATCTGTTACACAAATTTTTAATAATTATTCCATGAAAATCGTCCGGTCCTGGAGCTTTATTTATGTCCTGAAGGCGCAGTACATGAAAGAGTTCTTTTTGTTTAAATGGAATAAAATCAGGTGATGAGGAATAATTGAATGAGTTAATGTACTCATAAGGGACAGAAGGTCGATAATCCACGTCAAAATGACCAGACATAAATCTATGTGCTACGCTATCATATGTGTCAAGCACAGAAGATTCTTCTAATGTAGTAAAGATCATGTCGTTATGTTTCAGGTTTTTACCTGAGACATTTCTGTATAGAGACCCATAGGCATTATCAGTGCGTTCACAGAATGACAGCCAACCCTGTCGTTTTGCAAGACGTAAATTACTTTTGTATTGTCTTCTAGCAGTAAGATATTTATCCTAGTAATCTTCTCTATTCAAATTCTTCCTATAACGCTTATACAAGGCGTTAACTTTGTTTCTTTCAACCCTAAGAATTTCTGTATATCATTTTGCCGTAGGTTTATATGATAATGAATCTCTTTTAAAACAAGCACTCATAATCTCATGCATAAGCCTTAAAAGACGGACAGTTCGGGCTATCGGCACGATGGGAATGATCAATTTCATCATTCTGAAAGAAGCAATTTCTGCAAGTAACTGTGTCCACGGTGCAATCCTTTATGTTGTGCTTTCCTGTACATGTTACACATTTTAGATCCCCAGCACATCTATTTGCAACATGACCAAAAGCTTGACATTTATAGCATCGCACGATTGGTATATACTCAACCATGCGGTACCTCATTGTCTATACAATTCCTACGACGTGCCAAAAGATAATCAAAACTTTCCTTATCCATGTCCAATAGCCAGTTATGCCTACCCGCTCTAGTCACAATCCTCCTAACAACCTCAAAAATATCTCCAGGAGCCTCAATAGTCCTATCGGAGTTTTTTGCATCCACCCAGCAAACACATACCTTTCGGCACACGATCGGACCGCCGCCGGCAGTGTCGGTTAAGTGTCGGTATGGACACAGTGGTTTCGGTGAAGTGTCGGCGGCATGTCGGCAACTGAAACTCAAGAATCTGCTTTTTCGGCTGCCGGTTACCGTAATCGGTCCCCTTATGGTTATGTATCGGCAAACGACTTACACCGGCAAGTGACGCAGGACCGGTATGTGATTTCTGATAGTGGCCCGATTAGATTTGCAAACATCGGTCCGAATTCGGAATTTTTAGTTGTAGCCGACATTTTTTTTACTTTTCCTTAATTTTGTTTGAGTTTGAGTTTTGATAAGATATGTATATTTCATATATTTCATATAAAATTCTAACAGTGATAAACAAAAAAAATGTCAAAAACATCCTACATTTATTTATTTTTAAAAAGTTGTTATTGAATTCATTTTAAAAGGACTTACAATTATTTGAATCATCAAAAGAGTTTTTTAAATCGCTCCTTAAAATTACTATTCATTGTAAACTTAATCGTAGAAAAAAAGTAGCTATGTTTCTTATTTTATTTAAAATTCAAATTATTAAAAAGTGTTTAAAATTATTTTACAAGCTATAACCCCCCCCCCCCCAACTTTTTAGCATTAAAATTTAAAAGAAAGATTCAGAAATCTCCCACTTCAAAAAAATTATTAACCGCCCCCCCCCCCCCCCCCCCCGAAAAAAAAGATAAATTAATATTTCTATTTAATTTGATGATTAAAAAATGTTGATAAGTAAAAGAATCATTATGGCTACATAATCACTTAAAATATATTCTACATTAAATCAACCAATGACAAAAAATGAACTTTTATTCTAATTAAAAGTGATTAATTACCAACTTATTTTTTTTATTAAAATTAGTTTTTCTATGTTAGAAATATACATTTCTTGAATTAACAGATTTAATTACATTATAATTCCCAAAGAGAAAATTGTATTAACAGAAAAACCTCTGAAATTCACTTATTTTATTAAATAAGCATTCTTAAAATAATAAGAAAATTCAGAAATATCTCCCATTTAAAAATCCTTTTCTAGAAGAAAAAAAAAATATGTAAATTAATATTTTTATTTTATTTTTAAATTAAAAATATTGATAAGTAAAAAATTAATATTGCAACATACTCATTAAATATATGTTCCACTTTAAATCATCAAAACGACATAAAATGAATTCTTATTTTAATTTAAAGTTATTAATTATCAACTTTTTATTTATTAAAATAAATTTTCCCACATTAAAAATATAAATTTTATAAATTAACGCAACGCATGTAATTGCATTATAATTCCTAATAAGAAAATTAGATTAACTGAACAAAACCTCTAAAAATATTTCTTATACTTAATTATTTTTAAATTTATAAGAAAAACAATTCATTTGCTTTAACGAATTAGCTAAGATATTTATTTAATTCAATTAAATATTAAATTAACTTTTACATACACGCGCGTAAGACAATTACAAATAAATAAATAAAAAAATTAAAATAAAAACGCTTCAAAATTGTAATTTTCCCATCTACCAATTACCTTCAACGACAAACAAATACTTCTTCCCCTTATAGCCTTGTAATCCTCCCCTGATCAAGTCTCTGTGGCCAAGTGGTTAGGGCATCTACTTCCTGGCCTAGGGTTCGTAGGATCAAACCCCGCCTCGTCTATCGCCGAAACACCTTTGTCCTTTGACCGTTCCTTTCAAACATGCATTCGACGGTGGCCCATAGATGGCGCCATCAAAACAGTTTTTTTTTCATTTTATACTGGTGTCGGGCTGCGGCCGGCGTTCATATGGATAGCTATCGGCGTGCTGTCGGCATAGTGTTTTGCCGATACCGGACCGGCTGCGTGCCTCATGAATCGGGCCGCATTCGCGCGGCGTATCAAAAAAGATACGGAACCGATAGCGGCAACCGGTATCGTGCCAATACCGCCGGTAGTGGCAAGCGGCTGTCGGCCGATTGCTTACCGATAGCTCTGTGTTTGCTGGGCACAATCAATCCCTCCAAAGCATATCTGACCGATCTCACAACCTCCTTTTCATCAACAACAGAATCAACACCCACAATCAATAAACTTTCTCTTTTCCTACGCGGAGTCTCCACTTTTATTTTGTCCTTGATATCCGATTCAACAAGCAAATTCTTCAATTTTTCGCTATCACTCTTTGACTTAACCTTTAAAATCAATTGTCCAGCCTTTGTAACCACAACATCTCCCAGAGTCGGGATATCTGTAATTCCTTGCCACATATTCTTGACTTCTTTTTTAACATTGTCTATGGAATCATCTCCAGATGACGTAATGATAACTGAGTAGTCAGAGTCTTGCCCGTGCCTAGTTTTAACAACGTCAGCTTTGTTATGAAAGTCATCCAAAACCTCCCTAACAGTAGAGAAACGCTGGGCAAGGGCCTCATAGGCCTTGTTTTCAGTGACCATTGTTTTTATCTTCACCTCATTGGCAACACTGTCTCTGTGAGCCTTAACCAATCTTTCAGAAATGTAGTCGAAACAACGTCTGACAGTTGTCATAATATTTTCAGTCACTTTCCCACCTTTGTTCCGCTGATTCTTCAAAGTCTCATAAAGAATGATTGAACTTTTCTAATAGACGTTGGAAACTCCAATTCCTCTATTTCCTCCAGTAAATTCTCCAGCTTCCCCATTACCAATGAACAATTACAAAGACAAAACTACCACCGAATGACGTAGAAGGACAAGCAGCCGGTCACAAACGGAACAAACTCTCAGTGTATATATATATAGCCACCCAGATGGATCGACAAAAAGACAAATGAACCAAAGTGAAGCAAAACTACTAAAACTGGAAAAAAACCCAAATTGCCATCCGCCAAATACACAGAACATGTGATAAAAATAACCAAATAATCTACAGTTCTCAAAGCGTACCCTAGAAACCACACACAAACTAAACCAAGTCCAGATTAAATTAACAAAATAAATGCAAAGCATTTAGACAAGGCTAGCTCCATAATACAAAATCACCAACACACTA
This sequence comes from Maratus speciosus, assembly GCA_963932465.1. Lineage (NCBI taxonomy): Eukaryota > Metazoa > Arthropoda > Arachnida > Araneae > Salticidae > Maratus > Maratus speciosus. The sequence continues at coordinate 439,325,517 of OZ010796.1, read as the reverse complement.
CAGAACTCAAAGCGTAACCCAGCAACAGTATATAATCTAAAACAAGTACAAATTAAATTTAAAGCATTTAGACAAGGCTCACTCCATATGCCAAATCTCCAACACACTACAGAAATTAATGCGTAACCCAGCAACAAATAAAATCTATATCAAGTACAGATTAAAATAACAAAGTTAATTGAAAGTATTTAAGCAAGACTAACTCCATACTACAAAATCTCCAACACACTACAAAATATTAGTCCGACAGTAGCATGACACAGCTCAACTCTACAATGAAGCAAGAGGGCGATCAAAACAAACGCAGCAAGTAACGCCCACCGGACACAAAAAGCCAAAATAAACCGCTAATTAATCAGGAACTAATAAAGAAAATACAACAGACTGAAGCTAATTGAAAGCCGAAGGTAATAAACTTTGAAAATAATTAAAAAGAAACGTAAAGAACAGAAGTATAAATGAAATAGCAAACTAACTGATGCCGCGAGCACTAAATTAGGCATCGGCAATGAACAAAAATTTACAAAGTCATAAGAAATAAGTTTAAAGTAGACAAATTACAGAAAAAGCATATAGAAATGAACAACAATTGATAGGAAATAAACATGCATGTGCTACTAAGTCAAAAAATGAATAATTACCAGTTAAATAGAAAACTTTGGCGGAGCTGCAAAAAATGCGTCAAACTCAATCGAAAGCCGCAGGGAAGTTTCTTCAAGTACTTGATCACCCGACCGGAGCACCAACCAAAGAATGGCGTAGGATGTAACGCTCCGGTGGAAAATCCCCACAAAAATCACCGATGCCGGACATCGGAAAGCACCCAAAATAACAAGGAAAAAGGCACATATTCTGACGAACTTACATAGTAAATCGTAAATTTACAAAACAATTGATGTTGCTTTCATCATAATAATATAAATAAAAACAAAAGTGAAGTGACTTAAATGTACAACAAAAGTTAAGACTATAAATCTTTGTTCAAGATTATGAAGTGTAAATGTTCATTAAAGTTCACTGTTCACTAATGTTTAAATGAGTTCAGTGTTCGAAAGAAAAATGTTCATAAAAGTTTTATATAAGAAAAACTAACTTGAAGAAAGATCACCATAATGTACAGACCTCAAGAGAAAATCACCGCCAACAAAAATGTCAGACAAAGGACAGTTACTATAAAAGGCACAATGTTGAGCCTTTGATGTAGTGTTAGAAAACCACGTAATGTCCGTAGCGAACCACTGATGAGTATTAACAGTATGATAGAAGTAAATAGTTACAAGTGTAAAAATTATCAAAATTTATACCCAATAAATGAGTATTCCCTATTAAGTGCGTGGTACATAGCACACAGTTTTCTATAGTTTGAACGGGTGATGAAAACGTTTCAAATGTTCCATCTCAGTGTACAATTCCTATTAAATTTAAATGTACAAGGCATTAACGGACAATGTCCAAACAAATAATGTTGTATTCTTCCTACATCACCACACTTACACCTGTTATTTGTGCGTTTTCCTATTTTAAACAGATACTGTGGAAATGCTCCATGTGAAGAAAGAAAATAACCTATCAACTGGGATTCACATAGAAATAAATCGTCAACCTTGTTTAATATCGCATAAGTATCTCTTCCCTTCTCCGAATTTTCCCAAGAAACCTGCCATTGATCATGTAGAAGTGTTTTAAAATGACGCTTTAAAATAGAAGTTGGTGCAGGAATGCGTAGAACTTTATGATACAGATCATTTATAATAACTGATTTTGCCAACATGTCCGCTCTTTCATTTCCTGATATTCCAACATGCGATTTTATCCAGCCAATATATATGACTTTATTATGTAACAGGCGCAACGAGTTGAAGATATTAAAAAGCTGACCGTTAGATGGAAATAAGCGCTGAAGAGCGTAAATTGATGACAAGCTGTCAGTATAAAGATGAAATGAATCATGCGGGGAGCCGATGCACCAACTGATAGCCTCGTCTACCGCAGCCAATTCTGCTTGAAAAACAGAGTTATAGTCATGTAAATTTAATCTCATTTCTAGCATAAAAGAATCCCTATACCAAACCGTAAATGCAGCTCCTACACTGTTCATCATTCGAGAACCATCAGTATACAATATCGGATGATTCACCACTGGTACTGTATCAACCACTGGCATAACAAATTTCATATTTAAGTTTTCAAAAAAGTAAGGATAATTATATGTCCTCAGTTTATTCATAAAATCTTCATTTTAAAACACATATTGTCAATCAAGACTGTAGCATTTTCATAAATGATATTACAATGCTCAGAAGACAAATTCAGTTCTATGTCAAGTGCTGGAGCACCCACCAAAACACACAATGCGTCATTAAAAATCGTACGATATGCCTTTAAGACATATAGCAGACATAGACGTTGACATGAGAGTAATCTTGTTATTCCATGTTGATTTATGTCAGGCATCCAGATCTTATGCCCATATGAAATACGTTTCTTCAAGACGGTATTGTATCATATTTTAAGATAAATAGAAGGAAGACCTCTATCACGTATTCTGGTTTGGCGCATTTTACACGTGAAATCGTTAAGCCTAGTTCTAATCATATCTAGGTGATCCATCTAGCGAAAATTGCTGTCAAGTAGAAATCCCAAATAAAGAATATTGTCCTTTACACTGGTACTATTGTCATCATGTTTAAAAATTGGTATTCTTTTATTAAGAGTGTGGCTCCCAAACAGCATTGCGGCTGACTTCTCAGCACTAATTTGCAAATGATGTATAGAACAGATATCCGAAAAGTGATGTGCACTAGTATTCATTTTATGTTCTAGCGCAGAGCGCACATCTGCGCCCTATATAATAACGCTATCATCAGCATAAGAAATAATCAGTAATTCTCTCTGCTTGCAACTCTTTAAAATCCTGTCAGCAACTAATGTCCAGATAAACGGCCCAAGATATGAACCTTGCGGGCAGCCACGGAATACATGAAACCATGTTAATCCATGCTTGTATTTAAAACAAATAAGTCTATGACTCATGTAATTTTTAAGTGTAGACTTCATGTAATCAAAAATAGGTAAGATATTTATGATATCGGCTACAATACGCCAATCCAAAACGTCGAAGGCACCACTGATATCAAAAGAAATCATTGCACAGTATTTATATACTGATAGTGTTTCTCCAATGATATTCTTTAACGCAGAAAGTGCTGTCAAGGTGCTCCCTCACGAAATCCATGTTGTCCATCATCAAGATAATTAGAAGACTCCAGCATTGTAATAACTCGAAGTTTTAAAGGTCTTTCATATAACTTAGCCATCACAGGGAGAAGAGTAATAGGTCGATACGAATTACTTTTTTCAGCTGTCTTATTACGTTTTCGAAAAAAGATGATCATTCCTCGTTTCCAACATTTTGGGAAGTGACCAAGTGAAAAACAAGTATTAAATAGCGTCAACATAAGAGTTGTAAATCTGTTACACAAATTTTTAATAATTATTCCATCAATATCGTCCGGTCCTGGAGCTTTATTTATGTCCTGAAGGCGCAGTACATGAAAGAGTTCTTTTTCTTTAAATGGAATAAAATCAGGTGATGAGGAATAATTGAATGAGTTAATGTACTCATAAGGGACAGAAGGTCGATAATCCACGTCAAAATGACCAGACATAAGGCTATGTGCAGGGATGAGAGTTCCGACTTTTTGCATACATGTATAATCTTAGAGAAAATGTTTTTTTATTTAATTGGAACATTTTTGGGATTTAAAAGAACAACATTTTCTCTAAGATTATACTGGTGTGCAAAAAGTCGGAAATCTCATCCCTGAATTGCTACGCTATCATATGTGTCAAACACAGAAGATTCTTCTAATGTAGTAAAGATCATGTCGTTATGTTTCAGGGTTTTACCTGAGACATGTCTGTATAGAGACCCATAGGCATTATCAGTGCGTTCACAGAATGACAGCCAACCCTGTCGTTTTGCACGACGTAAATTACTTTTGTATTGTCTTCTAGCAGTAAGATATTTATCCTTGTAATCTTCTCTATTCAAATTCTTCCTATAACGCTTATACAAGGCGTTAACTTTGTTTCTTTCAATCCTAAGAATTTCTGTATACCATTTAGTCGTAGGTTTATATGATAATGAACCTCTTTTAAAACAAGCACTCATAATCTCATGCAAAAGGTCATAAAAATTAGCCGTCCAATCTTCTAGTGCATCAGGACTAAAAACTCTACGTAAAGTGTTCATCAACTGAGGAAGATACTCCAAGAGTCTTTAGTTGAAATTATATAAACTCTTGTTTTTTTTATATCTTGTGTAAGTCTTAAAGGTGGGATCAAGAACAAGGTGAAACCTTATGTAGCGATGATCGCTGTATGAAAAGACACTATCATCTACAGACCAACCATCCAAAACCTGTACGATTTCGTTACCGCCCAGCGTAAGATCTGGACGGCCCTTTCGGTCGCCTTGAATGTAACTATGAGGTGCCTCTGGGTCATTTAGAATAAATGGGCTGTGAGACATTAGTAACATCAAAAGAGGCTAAAAAAAATTAAATTTTCAATCCAAAACTATGGTGTCAATGTGCAATTTAGGGATTAAAATACAGTGGTCCAAAAATTAACCACCGTCCTTGAAGGGGTTAACACTTTCGGGGCCGGCGTCTCTTTTTGTTTGTCCTGGTGTCAAAAACATATTTTGCAAAGAAAGACGATGTCGAGTGAGACTCGACGTTCGACTGCAAAGGTTTAATATACTTACTTCTACGTCATAGGGGAGATTATATATATCCGTGTGTGTGTAAATGTATATTTTATACAGTTATTTAAAATAATTGCCAATAAATAAATCCCTAATCCCTAAATCTACTATAAATGGAAATGATGCTTATGGTCCAATGCATTAACTATTGTTTAATAAATTTCTGCGTTTCATTTGACGGTTTACAAAATATTTCATTTAAAATAATTTCAGTAAAATCCTGAGAGTTCAAAATTTGTATTTCGTGATATGACGCTTTTAATTACCGTGTAAATAGGAATTCAAAATTTTCATACTCTCAAGAGGAAAATTGTACATTGTTTCAAAATCGTTTTCAGTTGAAATTGCTCATTTCGAATTAATTGTGTTCGCTACTTATAAATCATTAATAGAAATTTTCAGATAATGCTATGCGGGATAAAGTTTTTGCTTTTACGCGTTTCATTATATTTAATTAATATTTCCGAAAAAAAAAACATAATTAGGGACAAATATTTATTATCAAACAATTGCATAAATGGACTGAATGAATAAATATAACTTTCTTCTTCTTTATAACATAAAAATTTTATGAAATAATTACACAGGGCTGCGAAATTGAAGTTTTTGAAAAATACAAGAGAAGTTTTCACTGATTTTTATGTTATTTGGTGTGCTGATTTCGAAAATAGCCTCAATTTTTTCCCCATCACGTCAGGATTTTTTGTAAAATCGATATCGATATATTTGCTAAAATCTTATTTGAAAAGGAATTCTCTCGAACAGTTTTGCATGTACTATCGGGCAACAGTGGTTTTTATCCGTTTAAAACTATGTAAAATAATAGATTGTAGGGGAGGCTAATTGATTTTTCAGTAATCGATTATTTTTTATATGTATGAAAACCACTTTTGTCAGACAGCACCAGCCGCTTCTGGTCAAGAGAAAAACAAAAATTTCCCTTGAGTTTAAACTATTTACGTCAAATTATGGTGCAGTTTCTGGAAAAAAAAAATCTTCAACATGCTATTTTAATTTGTTTTTATTAAGGTAACATACATAAAATATACTACACTCCTCAGCAAAAGTTTAGACACTGGTGATTTTTAACCTTTAAATAAAAAATACGAACACTTGGGTTATACAAATGACTGTACTTAGTTTTAAATATATTTTATACGTTTTAGGACAGAAATAACGGTTTTAATGTAGGATATTATTTCATTTAACTGAAAAAAGTGAAATTTCCATATTGCAAAAGTTTAGACACTTTTGTGATTTTTTGGATATTGTTCACAGAAAACCACATATTTCAAACTTATGACGTCACATGCATGAAGTATTTAAGTGCACCTCGCAATAGCATCGGTTAGTGAAGATGCGCGAGCAAGAAATTTTCAGTCAGATGAAATAATTAAAGCACGAAGCTGAAATCGAAAGGGAAGACTGTTGCGGAAATTTCAGCTACTTTGAATCGGTCAAAGAAGTCTGTCTATTAAGTACTGTCTAAGGGTAACTCTTTCAAAGCAAAACATAGATCTGGAAGGACTCGTGTGGCCAGAAAACGAGATTATAGAAGGATCCATAAACTGGCATCTAGACAAATGGTGACTGTTAATCGCATTAAAAGTTAGTTAAAGCTTTCTGTGCCAACGGATAATTTCGTAGATGCATTAAAGAAAGATGTACATTAGTTTACATGAAAATGATAAAACCACCAGCCTTGAAATCTCACAACAAATTGAACCCTTTCCTGTCGAGGAGTAATTCTTTTTATAAACGGATGAAATAATGGACTGATACCAGAATTTATAAACGAAGTTATTAGAAAATATGAAATTGCTTATTTTCACGTATATTATAAAAGGAAAATTTTAATTAAATATTCTTGCCATTTTTGGAATTAAAATTATGTGTCCCTTGCCCTCGAAAGGGTTGATGACTTGGGCCTCACTTTGTTTAAATTCTCAAGTATCTCTGGAGTTTCTCGGTGGTCGCCAAGCTGTGTAAGACTACATACATACATTGGAAAACAATTTACAGCCATTTGGTGAACTTTTATCTCTTTCAAAGTATGTATTTGAGCAAGATAATGCGTCTATTCATGTTACATACAAATCAAAAAATTGGTTTAACTCTCAAAATATTACTGTTTTCGACTGGCCCACGTGTAGTCCTGATTTGAACCCTATCGAAAACTTTTGTGGCATCATATCTCATACGGTTTATGCAATTTTTTAACAATACTCCTCTGTAAATGAACTTCGATCAGATGTTGAACGTGTTTGGCACGAAATAGACCCCCAAGTGATACAGGATTTAGTTTCTTCGATGGAAAGTCACATTTTTGCATTAATAGCAGACAATGGAGGTGCAGTTCGATTTTAATTTATGGATATTTTTCTGTTAACAGACAGATTGTCTATACTTTTGCAACAATGTTAAATTCGTTTTTTTTTGTCATTATATATTATGCAAAGTGTATAAATTAAAATTTATTGTTTGTGTATGAAGGATAAGTCCCTAGTAATACATGACAGTTGAATTACAACAATTCGCTACATACTTCTCAGCACAGTAGCATAATAGATCATTGTCTAAACTTTTGCTGAGCACTGTATTAACTAAGAGAAGCAAATATTATGTATGTGTACATGAAAGTTTCAAGCAAATTTTATACTGAGCAAAAAAAAAAAAAAAAAAAAAAAAAAAAAAAAAAAAAAAAAAAAAAAAAATTAACAGTAGTCGTCTAGAAAGTTCTTGTCCCGTCTTCCTTGATATTTGTGCTCAATATATTTGATGTCTTGATGGAACTTTTCACCCTGTTCTTCGCTGACTGATCCTAAATTTTCGGGGTAAAGTCCACATGTGAGTGAAAGCAATGTATTTTGACACTCATGGAGCAACCCAAAGCTTGAAAATTTTCCAGCATATTCATTACAATTGGTTTATACTCAGAATACTCGTAATTGCACAGAAATTTACTGTCGACATCTTTGAAGGCAACTGAAGCTTCTTTTTCTTTTGTTGTCCTTCTACTCTTAAATTCTTAATCCTTCACAAGCTTGCGGTTATCTGGACAAAGAAAAATTTCCTCTTGCAACTTGGCTTCGGATAAACCTGTAAAATTTTTGCACAGGTATTTGAAACGATCACAATCTTCTGGAACAATACAATTTTTGGCTCAACTAAGCTGTTACGAATCACAATCTTGAGGCCTGTTTAATGATTTTGTTTTTCCAGCCATTCTTTTTTGACCCAACCCCTTTGTCTTATCACGTCTGTCCCACTCGCAAATGAAACATTGGCACTTTGAGCATGAGGTCCATGAGTAACGTGTCGTAAGTCCGATGAAATTTTCAAAAAATCGAAGCAAAATTGAATTTTTCAAGAAAACGTGACGTGATAGAATTTTTTCATTATTTGTTTTAAAATTTAGCACCAAAAAATACATTAAGTTCAGCTATCAATTCTCTTGTATTTTTTTCATCGCAGGCCTGTGTTATCTATAAATGTCTTTATCTGTTACTGAGAGATGACAGCATAAGATGGATATTTTTTTGCTTAAATGAAGGCTTTTTTTTATTTTTATAGATTTTTCATTTTTCCAGATGGCAAAATGTAAAAGAAAGTTTATTTCTATTTTTTCTATCAAAGATCCAAATAAATAAGTAATAATCTTAGCTTGTAAACTTCTTTGAAATACGTATTTTTTAAATTGTGAAATTATATGTTCAAGCCTATTTTTTATGCATGTTTGTAATGTACAAAATATTGGGCGCTAAGCACGAATGTGTACATATTTTTATTAGATATTTAGCGGACAGTTATTTACGTAAAGTTATTTTCAAGATGATTATGAAATAATTTGTTTCTAGGCCTCAAATACGATTATCCTTAATTTATTTTTAATAATACTTATAACGTTAGTCATTGTAAAGAAATATATATAATTTTTAGTAGTTGATAAAAATACTAATTATAGTATATAATATACAGTTTAAAAGCTTATTTTATATAAATTTAGACAAAATATATAATATTGCATATTATACTATTATAAATATTATGCATATTCTCATATTTAGTACGTTTAGATTTTATGAAATAAATGCAAAAATATTTTAACGTATTTTTTCTTAGTATTTTTACAGTAATTTTATAATATTTTATACTGATTTTAGCAATAAATTTGAAAATACAAAAATTCAGGAATAAATGGGTTAAAAATGAAATTTACAAATAGTTCTAAAAGAGCTTTAAATTTAACGTTTAAATTAGTTTTCTGTAATCTGGGCTACGAAGCTACCACGATTTGATAATAGAAAATATGACCTTATGTAGTGGCAGATACTTTGCAAAAAAAAATAAGGCTAAAATTAACTTTCTACATTTGGACCCTAATGCTATGTATCTCAATGTGTAATTGAGACTTCTATTTCTGTTACCGAAAAAAAATATATATTATTATTATTATTATAAAAAATACGACATATACTCACAAGAACGTCGAGTTCAAAATTGATGAGGCGTAACCGATTCATTTACAGTGTTTCTGCATACTTATCATTGCTTTACTTAATCACAGAAAATTAATACGCTCAGCGATTAAATAAAGCAGGGATAAATGTTCAGAAACACTGCTATTTATCTTTTTATACCTGTTAAATTTGGAGGAAATTACACGGTAGTATTTATTCTAATAATTAGGGCCTTATAAATTATTTGGAAAACAAAAAACTAATTTTTAATTTCTAATAATTTTTATTCTCTTTTTTAAAGACAGAAATTCCGGAATTTAAAATTACCAATAGAAAAGGGTGTTAATATTTCTATATAATTTAAAGATTTTGTTTTCTTCATGTTGCTATGAAAATGTTTGTTTCGAATACAACGGAAGTCAAAAAAGGCAAGCTGAATTTTTTATTCGGATATTAGAAGTTTCTAATAAGAAATTTTTGATAAAATATTTTTTGCTATATTTTAGAACTTTTCGCATAATTATTTCAAAGATCGTAATTTATACATAAAAACTTTAACAATGCATAATAATCACATAATTATGGTTGGCATTATGAATGAGAAAATCACAGAAAAACAGTGTAAAAACAGAAATATTTCAGAAAAAAGAAAGAAAATATTAAAAATTAACATTAATTTTCACAATTTCACATGTACATATCTCCTAAATGTTTCTGTCGAATTACTTCAATTTTTGTGTAATGCAATGTTGGTGCCATCAGTGCAACACTTAAGTGAATTTGAACACCATTGTTTTTAATAGTAACATGTGCTTTTAAATAAAGCTAAGATATTGAAAATAAATTAAGGCAACGACTACTATTTGTTAAAATTGGTATTTCAATTCCTTGACTCACATTCTCCCAGGCGTCCTACTAATTTCCCTTTTGAATACGAATATTTTCAAACAAATATCTTCGTTTTATATTTTTAGTATAAATATCGTAGAAACCTACCACAAAGATTAGTGTTTGAAAACTGTGGTATTCAAAAAATGCATCAGAGGGAGACCTGAATCCTGATTACTAGGTTTTTTGAGAACATAAACATTACATTAAAATCATAATTAAAAAATAAATTTTATAACATAAAACGATAAAATAATTTATAATTAAAATTTTCTTTCTAAAGTTACAGTACATGTATTGGGGCAGCAATGTTATCACTATAATTCAGGTAAACAGTATAAGTACCGTAAATCATTTTAATGTTAAATATTGCAATTAACGTATCATAACCTGTGAATCCCTTAAATGCCGTGCCCGATAAATGAAATGTAGAATTCTTTCATAGCTGCCAACTCTTACGATTTTTTGTACCACAAAAATTTAATAGTGAATTTTACCTTCTTAAATCGTCGTAATCTGCCCGTTAAATAAGGCAAAATTTCTATTAATTTTTTACAAAAAAGCATAAGATGTTGGCAGCTACGCTTCTCCTTTTTATATTCAGAATGTTTGATTTCCGGCACTTTTTTCATGTAGAAATATTCACCTTATTTAATGGCAGATAAAATAATGCGGGAATAAAGCCAAATACCCTAATTAAAAAGAATGTCGGAATCAAACAATCTGAATAAAACAAAGTAGTCTACACCGTCCGTGAACGTCACGGGTGCGAGAATTAAGAAATTATAGGGCATTTGATTTAAAAAACATTTATATAGTTTGTTAAATATTTGCATACTTGTTATGGATTCTTTTCATTTTTCTACAGAAGTTGCCATATCGCCTAAAATAATCTTGATATACATCAGGGGCTCTTGAAGCTGGTGTCCCCATCATTCCCTGACATCGTAAGATATAGGAAAATTGTCCTGCCACTATAACTATTTTGAAATTATTACCTTCATGATATACTTCTATTGCATATGTTACAGAAATGTACACTGAAGTGTATTGATTAAGGATACTGGTAAGAACCATAAAATTTTTTCCATATACTACAAGCACTAGCCATATCAGTAATTTCAACATCAAATCTTCTTCCTTGAGAAAAATTCGGAAACGAAATAACGAAAAAATTGCTATAACAAATTAAGAAAATTCAGCGAACATTAGTTAGGTGACACCTGATATAATCGTGAAACTATGAATAAAGAGGAAATTGACATTTCCACAAAATTTTTGGTGTCGAACTGTGGCTCGCCGGATACCACTATTTTTTTTTTGTAGAAATAACTGCCTTTTCTAATCATCGAAGCTCTGCTATTCAAGAATTCTACTATTTCTTTAAAAAATTAGTGGGTTAACACCCCTGCTCAAAAGGGGGAACCTTCAGTTGTTACCGGTTTCGCAGTAACTCATTACCGCCGAGTAAATTTCCACCGAGTAAATTTAAATAGAAATTTCTTATTTATTTAACTGCCTGAATGACATAGAATTTCAGTCATAATTATGACCAAAAAAGATTTTTATTTTTACTGGTGGAAGATTATTTGGTGGTAGTCAGGCCCTGCGCCGTATTGTGACAACCTAAACAACTTCCTGTCAGTGTCAGAGAAAGATATTATAAAACCTGGGCCAACTTCCATCGGTAAAATCGAATACACATTTTTACTATATTCCAGAGAGAAACTTTGCATGAATAAGCCACGAAAATAAGGAGAAAGATTCTATTCAAAATGTACTAATGGAAGCGATTCGATGCAAAGAATCAGCCGCCATCTACTGACAACCTCTTCAGTTACTTCACTTGCAACTTGTAGACTCTACACCAGGGCATGAAATTTCAGTTCAAAAGGTGCTCGCCAAACTAAAACGTTTGCCCGCCATTATTTTACATTCATTCAGACATCAACGCCAGTCACCACACTTGCCCAGAATATGAACTATGTATGAGAAACTGAATTTAAATTGACCTTTGTTAGAAAGAGCTGTCTGCTAAATTAGGAATATTTCACATTCATGAGAAATATGAACAATTTTTAAAGTGTTAACAGATGTAGTGTGAAGAACTTTCTGGTGACCGAAATCATAAAAGAATGCAGAAATTGAAAAATCGAAAGATATTTACTGCAAATGAAAAAAAAAAAAAATAATAATATTAGGGGAGAGTGGCTCACCTTGGGTCACTTTTATTCTTTCTTTTTGAATTTTTTATATTGATCAATTGTTAAAATTTTACCTGGTATTCATTCTTTTAACCTTTGCCTACATTATTAAATAGCTTTTGATCTTATATATATTATAGAAAAAAATATTTATTAAGCTTTTGCTTTGCCTCAAGGTGTACCACCTGGTGGAGCAGCTTGAGACATTTAAAAATAAGTGTGACAAGTCCAATAATTGAATTAAAATATACATGGAATTGTTTGTTCAGGAAAAGAAATTTATAACTAATAAAGGTAACTATTTTAAATTTTCTAAATTTTAAATATGCAACGAATATTCGGTATTTGGCCTTGGTATTCATTTCCAGTTTTTTTTCATGCTCGTAATTTGAAGGAACTTTCCTTTTATTTACTAAAGCATATTCATAAGCAAGGGTACGTGCATTATTAATTATTAGTCCGTAGTGATATTTCGAAGCGTGTAAAATGTTTTCTATCAACATTTCTTCCTCATCATCGGGGAATGTCTTTCGACTAGGTATCTTTGATATATACTTGAAGTTAAAATTTGGCTGTTCACTTTTTTAAAAAGTACTAACATGACGATTCAGAGTGGTTTTCCTAACATCGCAAACTGCAGCAGACGCTTCCTAAAAGACTTTTCACCTGATAAAATATTTTCAGCAAGCTTCTGAATAGTGTCAGCACGAATTGCTCCATTTTTTTACATTCTAAATTTCTAGTCTTTGACATTGTTAAGCCTTATGACTTCCTAAAAGAAGAATTGATAACTATTAATAAATACATGTTACGTAGATTGAATAAAAAAAAAATTAAAAAACAATATATTTTTGTTAAAATATTTCAAATAAAAGTTAGCTAGGCATATCTTGTGTCCCGAGGTGCCCCACCTCCACCTGATACACGCTATGAAATTTTAAAATGTCATGCTGTTATGCTTAGCACTAGCACTATTATTGTACATCAGTTTTATAGAGAAAGCATCGAATTTCTTTATATTACCTGTTATTTAAAAATATTTTCAATCAAATTCCACTTTGCAACTTATTAGCCTTTTACATGAAAGTTACTAGACATGTTTGAAAAATAAAAATCTTATTAAATTCTTGCTTGCTTTATCAATGGAATCAAAACATGTCTGAAAATTAGACTGTGCTGCTATCTATCTGCATCTGAAAGAGCCAAGATTTAATTTAAAATCTAGAGCAAAAAATAAAGCTGTCCCGAGGTTTACTGTGCCCCATAGTGAGCCACACTCCCCTAACTCAAAATAAGGCTGCCATAAGGTTTCAATGGTTACAGAAATTGCCACATACGACTAAAAAGTCATGAAAGAAAAAGTTCCTGTACTTTTAGAACTTCATGCTTGTGTAGCGTCGCCTTTCTGCACTGAAATACCACTTGTCAATCGTAGCTGAGGGTCAAAATCAGTCAGGGTGGATCCATTAATAGAAATTCTGTTTAAATCATACAACGTCTCAGTCTTCAGAGAACTCCTGTATGCAGTCTTGAGTCTATTGTGACAGCTGGAGCCTCTCGTACAAAGCTATACTCACTCGTAGAATAGCACAAATTATTAGATTCCGGAGGGTATTGGGGAATTGTGCTGAGTACGTTTCACTGTTAATATTCTCCAGCATATCTTTCAGTGTTAGTGAAGGGAACATAAACTTGAATTCCGCCCACTCTTCCAATACAATGTCCACTTTTTCATTAAAGAGGCTTGTTCAAATACATGAAGAGCTTTTTTATTTCTTCTAACCCAAATTCAAGAATTTTTTCTTTTTTTGTGGGGGGGGGGGGGGCAACCTAAAGTGTCAAAAACATGCAGAGATGTTAACGCATATGTTAACATAGATTGCCGTCTTTCTGTGATGTATTCTTTCATGGTTAGTTAATCTCCCTCTTAAACTCTGAAACTTTCGCTCCCCATTTTTAATATTTACCAGCTGTACAACCTTGATTATGCCTGAGATGGATAGTTGGTCCATAAACTCCTGTTTGTTTGATGCAACACTGGATTCAAGATCTGTCAGAACTGAATGCAATGTTCAATTTTCATTTCCAAATGAAATGACAAGTTCCTTGTTTTTTAATGCCACACTTAAAGGGTTCAATGTCCTGTAGAAACCCAAGAGGAAGTACAGATCTTAAAGAAATTTATAATCCTTCAATCTTTTCAGCAAACCCTTAGCTTTAGCACTATCATTGTATTTTCCGTAGGTCTCCTATTCAAGATGGCTTGCAAAGAGCTTTCATAGCACTTTCTTTGATGGGTAATCATTTAATAGTGTGAATATCACTCAGTTGAAAAAAAAAATTCTCCTTGAATTTCTCCTGTTTCTTTTAACATATGAGGATTTTTTAGCCGAGACATCGAAAAATTTAAAAAATACTTTTAACCATTGAATCAAATGTTTTCAGATATTCATTTTCACCACATGCATCCAAAACAGCCGACTGCAAATCATATCCGAAGCAGTGAATGTTTATAAATTTATCGCAAATAGATTTCCTTTTGATAGCCAGTCCGGATTTGTATCCAACCATATTTGGAGCACCATTAGTCCCCAAGCCTACAATATAACACCTGTTTCTATATTCATTTGGATCTATATTCTTATCTATAAAATCAGCTATGGCTGTGAAAATAACTGAATAAAGTAGAATTTCTGCTTAGAAGAATATTTGTTCTAATGCTCTTAAAATGTCCTCTTTGATAGGATTATCTTCTGCTTCCACATATCGAACATACACATTTGCATGTTCAACATCTGATCTATCTGTGGTACCATAAACCAGAATGCTTATATATGTACATATTTTTTTTTTTCCACTAAATCTAGCTTCACAGTTTTAGTAATTAAATGGATAAAATACCTACATTGTTTTTCATTGCCATAATTCGTTAAAATATCCGCATTTCTCAGCTAAGCACAACAGATCTACGAGATCCGCATGTCGCTGGATTAAACCTCGATATTCTGAGCGTACATAGTTTGATATAAAACACAACATTTTAAAAAACAAAACTTACTCGCCAAACTTAAATATTTGCTCGCTATTGGCGAGCTGGCGAATGGAAATTTCGCGCTCTGCTCTGCACAGAGATCTTACTGTTCCGTTTTTTTGACAAATAGTAATTTTTGTAGAGAGCAATAAGTGGTAAGTTTCTTCAACAATTGCAAGAAAAACGTTCTTCCTGCTATGTTTCTACGAAATTATATAGAATAATTTTCTTTAAATAAAAGTGGTGTTAAAAAAACGGACCGAGTGGGAGCCCTGCTCTACATTTTATGTCTCCTTCTCTTTATTCATAATTCCTAATTATATTTAATTAACTTTAAGGGGTCTCAGGCTCTTACAATTGAAAAAAAATGAAACAAAAAAGACCATTTTCAACATTTAATATCTTAAAATGTATATGATTTTAAAAAACAATTTTTATTGGGATGAAAGATGTAAGTATGTTCTTTCATTTCATGTATTTAAAAAACTGCAATATGCAGAAATAGCTTTTATAATGTGCTCCAAACAGCCAGCCATTTGACGAGCAGAACATTGGTATAACAACTTACGAGTAGGATTCCAAAATAAATTTTTCAACTAGAATGAAACTTTTGGTGCCTACATATACTTCAGATTGTAATAATTACCCTGAACCTAAATAAATTTGTATTTAAAGCATTTTTATACTTTTAATACAATGTTGTGTTTAGCTAATACAATATTTTGAAAATTTCAACTGTACAATTTCCTATAAAGAATATTTGTTATAACAATAAAAAGGAAAGTTTATGTTCAGATTTTACAGACTAACATGAAACATATGTTTTGAAATTTTCATGAAAAAATAATCAGAAGTTTTTGAGATATCCTGCGCTTTATGCCCAAAATTGTCATTTAGAGAAAAATGACTTCAAAATTTCGGAAACACCGCTTCAGTTATTGAGCGGGTATAATTCTTAAAGCCATAACATCTGTCCAATGGGAGTTTCAAGGAAACAATTATATCAAAATGTTCAGAAAAGATCATTAAAAATAAAAAAAAAATAGGAAAAAAATGGGATTGATTAAATAGGAAAAAAAAGAGAGAGAGAGAAACTGAACTTTATTATAAACAGCTGACTTGTAAAAATGTAAAGCTCTATAATCTGTAACAAAAAAGATTTTAAAAATAGAACTGTTTTGCGATTAGATTTTAACTTATTCTCTATATAGTTTTCCACAAATAAAGTACGGAAAAAACATTCTTCCCTCATAAAAATTGTGTAAAATAAATAAATAAATAAAATTTGTAGAAATGATGTAGGATGACCTCAAAATATCCAATCTGTGAAAAATAAAAACTGTTTCGAAAGCTGCCTCCAGCAAATCACATAAACCAAACAGTCCAATCCAATCTAATCCAATCTATACCTTATCAATACGATATGAGATTTGGAAATTATCTCTTGTTACCCTGATTAATTTCTATTTCCAGATTAGATCTATAGCTTTATCTCTTGCGATTCATTAACATTCATGTAATCCGCAAAGCTGCAAATCTAACTCTACAAAATGTAAGATTAGTTATCTACATTAATTCTGTCAATTGACAGTTCGGGTAAATTTTCACTGTTTAACAAGTTAACGTGTTTGAAGAAAAATTTAAATACCAAATCAAATAAGCAGGAAATAATTTAAAATATTCAAGTAAATGTATTTACTGATGAATTTATCGATCACTGACCTTAAGAGTAAACAATAATCCAGAGATTTTACTTAGTTGCAATAGTTACACATTCTACCGAATAATCTTTTTTTTTTAAAGAAAGTGAAACACTTTGGTTTCTTTGCTTGGTCGGTCTAAAAATAAATCCAGCTTTATGTAACCCATTCAAGAGATACTGCTAAGATAAGTTTCAAAGATTGAATATTCTACGTGACATATTTTATGGTTTTGAATTTTTATCGTTATAAAAAGAAAGAAAAACGAACAGGGGCAGTCGGGTGACTGATGCAAAAAAGCTGAACTTTCATGTGGTTAATTCCATGGAAACTTGTCATGTCTGTCACATACTATGATTTTTGGCTACCAGTGTTTTAGAACGGAAAAATGTGACCTATTTTATCGGAAATAACTCATCAATTGAACAACGCGAAGCAAACCTTTCGAAAATAACGGTGGCCAACTAGCATAGCGATTTTCAGCTGTGTGACAGACATGACAAGTTTTCATGTCTTTAGCCATGCACGTAGTTGTGTTGAGATTGCATAACTGCCAACTCTTCCGCTTTATTGTACCACAAAAATGTTACACAAATTTTTGCATTATTTAATCGGCAGATTACTACGATTTAAAAAGGTAAAATTTACTATAAAATTTTTGTGATACAAAAAGGTGTAAGAGTTGGCAGCTGCGGTTGAGGGGAAGAAAAAAAAAGTAGCATATTAAAATTTACTTTTAAAATATTCGCTCATAAAATATTTATATAAAGTGCATGTTATGTAACAAGAACCAAAGTACGCATGCAGCGTTTACTGCAGTTCCAAAAATAATAACCTTCAATTTAGTCTGTTGAATTGATTCAGATATCAGACCAGATGTCATGATCGTTAGATGTTAGTTGGGTGATTTAGTCCTTTAGATTCGTCCGGGGTAGCTCAGTTGATAGAGCATTGGCGGCTTCAGCTAAGACATCTCTTGTTCGAATCCTGGCAAGTACTTTTTTCATCCACTTGGCAAGGTTGCCACAGGCGACTATTTTTATATCCTTTTCGCACCAGTATTTATCTAATATAAACTTTGAAGTATATTTCTCTCGAAAATGTTGTCAAAGCGTGTGTTAAGGATTGAAGGGAGAGTGGTGCCAGTTAGAATAAAAAAAATAGTCTCCTATGGCAGCCCTGACTTGGAAATTTAAAACTGTTATAACAAGAAACTAACAATTTTAACAATATTAATAAATTCAATGTAATTATTTTGCATTGCTGCCAACATCTTGCTTTTTTTGTTCCACATTAATTTCAAATATTACCTGTTTCAATCGCCTTAATCTGCCGATTAAATAAGGCAAATATTTCTGTTAAATTTTTGCCTTATACAAAAAAGCGTAAGAGTTGGCAGCTATGCTTATCTAATATTTCATCCTCGGGCTTGAGCAATGCCATCAAAATACTCAAGGCCTGAGGACAAGAGTTGTGACGTCATCACTAATCGACCGACTTCTCACTAGTGTTGGAATTCACACCGGAAAATTTTGAATAGCAATTTTCTTTTATTTTATTTACGGAATATCTATGATCATATAAAACAATACTAACTATTTAAACTTACTGGTGAGAATTTGGAATCCCCCAATAAAAATTCAGCTACATGCGGCAACACTGTGGCATTCCACGTCTGGCTGAATTTTTATTTTGGGATTCCGAATTCTCACCAGTAAGTTTAAATAGTTAGTATTGTTTTATATGATGATAGATATTTCACAAATAAAATAAATCAAAATTGCTATTCAAAAATTTCCGGTGTCAATTCCAACACTAGTGAGAAGTCGGTCGATTAGTGATGACGTCACAACTCTTGTCCTCTGACCTTGAGTATTTCGATGGCAACGGCTTGAGTCATCCTAGAAATTTTGTATTTTAATCGTCACATTATTTAACTCTTTCAGGGACAAGGCATATCTGCTCCAAAAATATTGAAATAGTTAATTCGCAACGCAATTTGTGAAAAAATAAATTTCAAAATAGTCAAAAGCTTTTCTTCACGTATTTTAGGAGACCGAAATTGTACTAAAAATTATTGGTGCCAATTGTCATTTTGAGCATCATAATTAAGCTTTTGCAGTCTGCAAACGGCGCCACTGAAAGGTTAATCAAAGTACTTTAATTAAGACTTTTCTTAAATGGTCACACTGCACTTAAATGTATAAAAAATAGCTTTTTCGATTAAGGTGCATTGCATATACAAGAGGAACAATTTCTGCAAATCATTTTACAATAATTCTTTAATTACGCTAGTTATGACTACAATCACATCAGGTGTTCTCTATTTAACCCCTTAATTCTCGCTCCCGTCATATTCACGGGCTGTGTCTTTTACTCAAATTGTTTGATTCAAACCAGTTTTATAAAATAGTGAAATTAGCTATATTTTAGTATCGTTTTTCCTGTCATTAAATAAAGTGAATATTTCTTTTTCATAAAAGTGGTGCCAATAAGCAATTTGAATTTTTCAACCGTAATTTAATTCGAGCATTAAGGGGTTAAGCAATGATTAAAAAAATACGTTAATGACTTTTATTAAAAAATGTTGAAATCTTCTTCTGCTAACACTTAAATGCATTAATTATGTTTTTAGAATTGTGTTTTTATTCTTATATTCGGGATTAGACACAAGAAATTTTAAGATATATTTTTATTACATATTTTTGTAATTTTTACAGGATTAATAGGTCTGTATAATTATAGTAGTTGCTAAGAACTTAATTAATTTATTAAATGTTAAATAGAAAGTGATGCAGTTTTACATCACTATGCATTTAAGGATTAAACTACGGAAAAGATTCCGATTAAAACATTTAATAGTTTCAACCTAAACATGTATTTTAGCGAATTTTATATTTTTAAAATAAAGTTGAATATATTGCATAATATTTCTCGAAAGTTTATAAATATACTTTTTCTATAGATGAAACAATACGCATATTTTTGGTCGGTCGCAATACTAGAACTACCGGAAATTATACACAAGCTAAAAAAAAATTCTATGCAAGAATATTAATTTTGAACTTTTAACTTAATTATTTAACCATTTCCTTTGAAAATTATTTTAACTTCACTGAAAAAAATGTAGCTCTCAAAAATGAGTAAATCTATGTACTCATATCGAACTGAATACCTTTGGATCAAAACTGAACCTATGCTTTCTAAATTTTAATATATCATATGTTATCAAACCCAAACGAAACGATAATTTTGTACTTTGTAGCGGATTAAATCATTCATAGCGGCTTAAAAGATGTTCATTAACACTTTCAAACGCAGAGTTCTGTTGCTAAAATGATAAAATGATTGATTAACACCGGTGTTTACAAGAAAATTTATATGAAAGGAAGTAAAATCGCTTTTTCGAGTGTATATTATAAATCAAAAATTAGTTTTAAAATTCTGGCGCCGATGTGACATTTTAGAAATGAAATTAACCCATTACCCGCTGGTGTTGTGTTCACACAACAGTAAAAATAAATGCACCTGTTTTAATTATTTACGTACTCACCGCTATTTTTTCAATTAAAAAATTAGACTTACTTAAGAACGCAAAATTTTAAGGTCAAATAAAGCGAAAATTATCATTCGGAATTTGTGGTGGCAAACGACATTTAGTTAAAAAAATTTAAAACCTCACCATATAGTTTTGGCGGCTAATGGGTTAAGTGATATATATAATATATCGTCGCCCTTCAAGGGGTTAATAGGAAAACAATTCAATCTACCCTAGAAATCAAAAGTATAATATTACATTTTTACCGCTCGGAAGGAACCATATCCTGTGTTTCCTTTATAATGCGTAAGACATAGCTGCCAACTTTTACGCTTTTTTCTTACGATGAAAATTTTATAGTAAATTTTACCCTTATTTAATCGTCAAAATCTCACGATTAACCCCTTAATTCTCTCTCCCGTGATATTCACGGGCTGTGTCTTTTATTCAGATTGTTTGATACCCTCCAGTTTTATAAAATAGTGTATTTGGCTTTATTATGGTATCATTTTACCTGTTATTAAATAAGGTGAATATTTCATTTTCAAAAAAGTGGTGCCAATAAGCAATTTGAATTTTTAAACAGTATTTTAATGCGACCGTTAACCCTTTCCGGCACGGGCAATTTTCGTTGTAAAATGATTGACTGACACCGGAATTTTAAAACGGCTTTTATAGAAATTTAAAACATGTTACTTTAACTATTCATTGTAAAAGCTAAATTTTACTCAAATATTCTTGGAACCGTTCGTAAGTTTGGAATTATAATTAGGTATCCCGACCCGGGCACACTGTGCCGGAAAGGGTTAAGGGGGTTAAAGAAGGCTGAAATCGTTATTAACCCTTTGCGCTCGACGTCTCTTACACAAATTTTATTTGATCGGCACCACTTTTTTAAAAGAAGTTTCGTTAAAGTACACAATTTCAAAAATGCTCTGATTAAATGAGGTACATTTTATTTTCCTTTATTACTGGTGCCAAAAGCAAATTTTGCAAAGAAATATTATGTCTGTACAGCGGAGCCCTCGAATGCAAAGGGTTAAATTTTAGTGGTAGCAAAAAAGTGTAAAAGCTGGCTGCTATGGTGAGATTACATTGTGTTGTTGTTTATCAGTGCTTCGTATATTTGGTCTAGTCTGTGTGCCATGTCAGATGGATTTGTTCGTGAAAACAAAAATTAGAAGAATGGGATTTTCAATATTTCGTCGACAACTTTGAAAATATGTGCTCTCTGTTAAAAATGCAATACATTTTTATTCTTGTTTAATGTAATGAGCCGTACCTTCTGTAAATATTAAATTATGCACAGTATTGTAAAATGATTTAAAAGTGCTTGGAAACCATGCTCTTGTCAGAAAAATAATTGATTGGTGTATCTTGATAATAAGTTTGCGATTTTTCTTAGTAAATAATCAATTAAATGTTTCTTGTTAATAATTTTGAGCAAAAAATAAACGTTAGAACATTTTTACTTTAATATGTAGTAAATTGTCTCGGGGGGGGGGGGGGAGGGGAAGCCCATTGGCATGAAACAATTTTTTTCCATTTAACTTATTTTAGTTAGGAGAGTGCTTATTAAATGTGTGTCTTTTAGTCCAGTACCTTATTTTAGTTTCGCATGTTTTACTAATCGGCCATCTTGGACTCCATCTTATTTTACTTCATATTTTTATAACAAGAGCGTTGTTTTCACACACTTTTAAATTATTTTAAAATGCTGTGCATAATTTAATATATGCATTAAAGTAATATTTACAAAAGGTACAGATGATTACATAAAATAAGAAAGAAATGTATAGATTATTTAACAGTACTGTTGTCAGTGGGCTACTTTTTTTAAAATTCAGATTTCTTCATTAACAATACCTTTTTAGGTGCGTTCGTAATTATATAAATACGTAGCACCTATAGTCGTCGTTCAGTCCGTCCGTCCGTCCGTCTGTCCGTCCGTCTGTCCGTCCGTCTGTCCGTCCGTCTGTCCGCATGTAACAGAGCAAAAACTACCCAACCGAATGGTCTGAAATTTCAAATATATGATTGTTGCAAAATTTTGTCGAGCCATTTCAAATTTTATGAAAATCGGATGTATAGTTTAATTACAGGGACAGTCAAAAGTTTTTCTTTACATTACGGCCAATGGGAAAAATTATTGCAAGTGCATTTTAATGATATTAGAGCCTTCCGAATGATCTGAAATTTTAAAGATATAATTGTTGCAAAATGTTGTCGAGCCATTTCAAATTTTAGGAAAATCGGATGTATTGTTTAATTACAGGGACAGTCAAAAGTTTTTCTTTACCTTACGGCCAATGGGAAAAATTATTGCAAGTGCATTTTAATGATATTAGAGCCTTCCGAATGATCTGAAATTTTAAAGATATAATTGTTGCAAAATTTTGTCGAGCCATTTCAAATTTTAGGAAAATCGGATGTATAGTTTAATTACAGGGACAGTCAAAAGTTTTTCTTTACATTACGGCCAATGGGAAAAATTATTGCAAGTGCATTTTAATGATATTACAGCCTTCCGAATGGTCTGAAATTTTAAAGATATAGTTGTTGCAAAATTTTGTTGAGCTATTTCAAATTTTAGGAAAATCGGATGTATAGTTTAATTACAGGGACAGTCAAAAGTGTTCCGTTACATTACGGGAATGGGAAAAAATTATTGGAAGTGCATTTTAATGATGTATCAGACTATGCACGTTATGAAGTGCAAAAAATTATACATTCAGTACAATATGGGGTGCAAAAAATAATTATAAAACTAGTTATAGTACGAACGCACCTCATTTGCCACGTTTGACGAGCAATTTCCAACTTGTTTGAAATGGTAAAATTCCAATTTTATCGGATTAATTAACACAAGAACCAGCGTGAGCAATCATTTTGACGACTACCACATGTAGATATTTCGGTTCAAACCAGAAATTTGATTGCGAAATAATTTCAAAAGATAAAAAGAAGAAAGCCGTAAAAAAATTAAACTGTTTTAAATCAAAATTCTGGTGTGAAATATTTCATAAAACTTCATTCAAATTTCCGGTAGTTCTAGTGTTAATATGTCATTAAATAAGGCGAGTTTTACGAATTAAAAAGTGCTGTCAATCAAGAAATCTGAATTTTTATAAAAGTAGTCCAATGACAACACTGTTTAACAGTTGGTTGTAGTTTCGTTGTATATGGTTTAATGGCACAAAATCCCTCCAGGAACATGCTGCGCCAAAACAGAAAGAAAAAAGAAACATGAAAGACTAAAAAAAAAGTAATACTAAATCTTTTGTAAATACGATAAAGGTAAGAATAGAAATAGAAAATGCAAAGAGAAAAGCTATCTGGATAGAGTACCCATACAGATTTAGTCATGCAAGTGTAGAAAAAATAAAAATATACAGCTTAACAGAGAACGTTTACTTTCGAAGTTCATATTTGAATTCATACATGGGAGTAACTCTTTTACTCGTACTTTAACAACATGAGCAAGAGCAATGTTAATTTTAAATTAGAGTGGTGCAAATGAAATATGAAAATACAATCATGCATAAAAAGCTATAGTTCGATAAGGGTTAGCACATTACGGACGGTGAAAAACAATTCTCGTTTTTTATAAGCAAGCTTAAATAAAAGTTATAAGTTACTCGTTTTATAAGTCCTTAGTCAATAAATTGAAATTTACAGAATATATATAAATTTACAGAAAATGCATTTATATCATGTTGGGCATATTGATTAGATTGTTATACATTTTGTATTAAATCTGTACATTTAAAGATGTTTATTGGTGCATAAACTTGGGAAACCTAACTAGATAACCAATTTGCGAAAGACTTTTAGAAGAAGATGGAGCTTTTACTGCTTTAAAATCCAGATTTATAAAAATACCGGTCCGCAATGTGTTGAGATACACAAGGATGAAAGCGCACCGTCCCAAATGGCCAATTACTACCTCTAAATTTTAATAATATTTCAAGCATTATTTAATGACCGAATTTCTGAGAGTTAACCCTAGATCTACCGGGAATTTTATTCAAGTTTTAATAAAACGTTCTACACCAGAATTTTTATTTAAAACTATTTAACTTATTTATTTACCTTATTTTTGTCTGGTTTATATACTTAGTTTATTTTAAAGAAATTTCTGGTTTGAATGAATATTTTGTATGTACCTGTCGGGTCCAATGGACCCGTCTGGTAGACGGAGGGTTAATAAAGCAAAGAATGCTATTAAAATTTAGTGGTGATAATCGGTCATTTGGGTCGGAACGCTCTCATGCCTGGATATAAGTGGGGCATTCCCACAATCTTTTGACTTTCATGTCCCTGAATAATAATTTTTTCCTGAATACACTTTTTTGTGTTTTTTTATTTCATATTCTGGGGAACATCCCATTGCATGATTGCATAACAATATTAACGAGACAAATAAGTTTTGGACGATGTTGGATGTCCAAATACCAGGACGTCCCGTGTACCTGATGCTCATTTTTAAGTTTGGAGCTGTCTGGATAAAATTGTTTCAATAAAAATAATTCGATGTAATTTTTTATGAAACTGGAACTATTGTTTTATATAAATATGTAGCTAAAAATTAACCTGCACACAGTTTTAGGGTTGTTATTATTTTTTAAACCCTGTCCCTGGGTTTTAGATTCCTTACCACCCCTCTTCTAAAGTTATACAGAAAATCTTTTCAGATGCAGCCACAGAATTTTTTTCAAGTTTTTTTCTCATGCAGAAGTATGATAGAGAAGTAATGTCTAAAATTCTTTGGCAGGAATTTTACTGTAGAAATTAAATCAGCATTTAAATATCAATTTCAAGCATCGTGGCTTTATTGGTAGTCTCACCGTCCCCAAAGTTTATTCCTGCACTTTTCGAGGTAAATTAAAAAAATATATATATTTAATCCAATGTAAACAACTGTTTCTAAAAATCAATGAACATTGTGGCTATCACTTAGTTTTAACATGATTTTCCTAAAATTAGGTGGTAATTTTCCTTACCGTCCCTTTTTTTACCATTTTGTTCCTTTTTTCCAATACCATTCCCCTTTTTTACCTTACCGTCCCTTCTTTAACACCCCTTTAAGACAATGTTATACAAAAATTCTGTATTAAAAGTACTACATTGTTATTATTTCTTATTTGAATGTCCTGTGGGAACTATGCAAATTCATTATAAGTAAATATTTAGAAGAAAATAAAAAGTTATAAAGGTAAGATGGTATTGAAAATTAAATTCGCAAGTTTAACTTAAACCTCAGTTAAATAAAAAAATTTTCGCTACTGACCATTTTTTATTTATTTTGAATCATTAAGGCATTCGTCTATCAGATTAAAATGTTATTTTAGCAAGTTTAATTTCGCCAAATTTTTTCCCCAAAAGTCAAAATATTGTGAGAATGCCCCAGGTGTAATCTGTAATGTGTAAAAATATCAAATTGTTCGAGAAATATATTGCACACATTTCTGAAAAACTCATTTTTAGATAAATCACAGTAAAGTTTATTTTATTCAAACTTAAAGTATACATATACAATGCTCTCACATACTAGAATATGGTACACATACTATAATAGCACATTTACTGGTATGGTAACTGAGCAGAGCATGCTCTTACCTAACTGTAATTTCTTGCAACTTTTTATAATACGTTTTCTAGGAAGATTTAATTATAAAATACGGTTAAAACTGTATGGAAAAACTGATGGAAAAGAGTATTCCTAGATTAAATAGCAGGATCCACCTGTCTAGAATAGATGCATAGGTGCGAACCTCTAACTAATCTTCCGTAATATGTAGGTTAATTTGACTAAAATTTAATACGTTTCGAACCCTAAATTTTTTAAAGAAATGAATTAAAAAATGTTCTACATAGAAACCGGAAATTAAACAGATAAAGATCGAAAAAATAATTTTCTGGTTCAAACGTGGTTAAGCTGGGTTAAATTAATTCATACATTACGGGCGATTATTGGGAGTTTTGAACTATGTTCCTGTATTGGATTATTTTTGATTCAATAGTAAACAGTTACTTTGTCAAGCATAATATTAAGATATATGTTTAACCGCTTCCCTTACATCTCTTTCATCATCGTAATAATCTTTCAGTGAAATTCTGTGATTTATATCAATTTCAAGACATTTGAAATAGCATAATGTCATTGAAATATACTAAAAATTATTTTTTCCAATTGGCTATAATGTAACGTAATTTTTTTGAGTGCCCCTGTAAATGAACTATTAATCCCACACACTTTTAATATACAATACCAAACATGCCTTGGTGACCCTAAATAACGTTTACTAATTGCATAAAAATCCGAGTACATTTACGGGAGTTAGATTGTCGACAGATGGCCACACGAACACAATGCATAGACACTTTTCAACTTTGTTGGAAAGTTTTTCTGCGACTTAAAATATTAAAGAAGGCAAATATTTCTTTAACCCCTTAACCCGTTGGGGACGAGCGGCACGTATACGTGCCGCATGAAGCGCTCAGCATCCTTGTTTTTTCTCACCAGTAAAATTTTAATGTAAAATTTGCCTTATTTAATCAGCGCATTTTCTCGATTCAACAAGACACAAATTTCTGTTTTTAAAAAACGGTGACAAAAGATTAAAAATTTCGTAAAAGGCTCCCGTCCCGAAGGGGTTAACCCTTTCAGGGGGCAAGGTACTTGAATTCATAAAATGTGGAAATAATTTAGTGACACCAGTATTTACAGGAGAATTTATTTGTAAACTAGTAAAAGCATATTTTCGCGTACTTAATAAAGATGAAATTTTCATTATAAAATTCTGGTGCGAATGTGGCAATTATGGATTAAAATTATGTGATGCCGTGAAGGCATCACCGCCCTTCAAGGGGTTAACAGTTGCATTAAGTTACGGTTTAAAATCTCAAATTGCTTATTAGCACCACTTTTTTGAAAAAGAAATATTCACTTTTCAAGCAAAAAAATGACATCATAATAAAGTCAATTACAATATTTTATAAAACTGGTGGGAATCAAAGAGTCTGAATTACAGACACAGCCCGTGACTATCACGGGAGCTAGAATTAAGGAGTTAAGACATAGGTGCCAAGTTGTCACAAATCCTCCGTAATATGTGGGTTAATTTAACCCTGGTTTAATACACATTGAACTGGAATTTTTTTCAGAGATAAAATTAAATAAGTTCCACATAGAAAACTGGAATTAAATAAATAAAGATTCATCAAATAAATTTTTTAGTTCGAAACGTTGTTAAACTGGATCAAATTAATCCGCGAATCACGGAGGATTAGTGCGAGCTTAGCACCTCTGGGTTAAGATACTGTTGGTATGGATGCCGTCAGTGGCTGATTTGTTGGAAACGCAATAGTTATAGTATAATATCAGATTCTTGTAATATGCATAAAAACGTTATTTGACCTTCAATAACAGTGTTCATCCAGTGGGGTTGTTTTTATGTAATTTATTTAAG
The DNA here is from genome assembly GCA_963932465.1 of Maratus speciosus. Taxonomy (NCBI): domain Eukaryota; kingdom Metazoa; phylum Arthropoda; class Arachnida; order Araneae; family Salticidae; genus Maratus; species Maratus speciosus. The sequence goes on along the minus strand of OZ010796.1, from coordinate 439,297,453 downwards.
AAAAAGAGGAACTTGTAATTTATTAACACTAGAGCAGCGGGAAATTTTACTTAAGTTTTATAAAAATATTTCACATCAGAATCCTTATTTAAAAATATTTAACTTATTTATTTAAATTATTTTTGTACAGCCTATATTTAACTTATTTCATAAAGAGTTTCCTATTTCGAATAGACGTCTATTCATTTGCTACGGGTCAAAATGACCCGTCACCGCGGTTCTTGTGTTAACCTTTTGATTACGGGCTAGGGACGCTGACTATTTTTATGTTCATTCGCACCACAATTTACAAAAAATGTATTTGTGGTAGATTTCTCTTGAAACGACCCTTCTATAAGCTTATATAAGTGACTAATTTTCAAGAAGTGATGCGACAGATGTCCCAATCGCGTAATCAAAGGGTTGAATAAATATGGGTCATTCACTGAAAAATGGCTGTTTTTGTAAAAAAAATGTGGCCTAATAAAATTGCCTCAAAAATCTCAAAATTTAACCTACAAGTGCCTTATTTCTATATTTTTCAAAAAATAATATGAATCAAACTGTACCTGATAGATCTTCTGCGATTTTACTTTCAAAGCACTTTCATTGCTAAAATCTTCAAATAAATGATTGACACCGGAATTCAAGAACAAATTTATTTGTAAATAAGAAAAATGCTGTATTTCAAATTCACGTTAAATAGAGAAAAGTTTATAAAAAGTCTGGTGCCATTGTGGCGTTTGGGAATTAAAATTAAATGGTTTCATAAACATACCACCACCCTTGAAAGTGCTAAAAAACAAAAGAAATTATAACTAGATGCCATACTGTCATAAATAATATTTTTTATTATTATTTGTGTATTTTGTTGCATTAGATTTTCTTATGTTACTGTTTAGTACATATATAAATAAATTTAGATCATTCCGTCATATATTAAATTTATGAGGGAATGATTGTGAGGGAAAGACGAAATAGTTCTTAAAACCATTTTATACAAAAATGATTAGCCTAATGTATATTTTCAGTTAATAAATATCTTTTGAAACACATTTCTAATAATGTAACAAGATAAAAAAGATATTTCATTAGATTTTATTAAATTTATAATAGATGAGGGAATGAAGGATAATAAAAATACTTACTTTGATGTAGTACTTGAAGACCGTGTGCTAGCTAATCAAGAATGTTTCTGAGCAAACAACAAGATTACTGCTTCACTTTACTCCTGTAAAAGCTGTCCTAGACATATATAAAGCGTGTGCTGCTTTCTATTAAGTAAATAGGGGCAAATTTATAGTTATGTGAAGGATTGATGATAAATACTAGGGACATCATTAAAAAGTGCCCTAATTCTTTCATTATATAAAATATAAATATAATTAAATGGCTAAATGTTTATTTAAGTATGTTTAATGGACCGAGAAAAAAATAATTATAGAGATACGTGCTGCAATGACAGAGAAAGCATTTTCTTTCCGACATTTGTGAGTAGGGACATAGTGAGGGAATGATATTTGCATTAAATATACATTTAAGTTAGCATACTGCAATTTCAATAAGCAAATAATTACAGTTTATATGTATAACTGATTAATATTGATAGTTTAAATCAATTTTAGTTTTTGCAATTTTAAAAATATGCCTTCAAGACCCCTGGGACATAAAATTGCCACTTTTCAGAGAATGACTAAGGTCATTGTGCCTAAATGCGACGCGATTCCCCATAGTTTTGTCACATTTAGGGAATATTTGGGATTTTGTTAATAAATTTATATTTTAATAAGTAGAAAACTGTTGAATAATATGCCTTTAGTTCAAAACTAACTTGTTTCGTAAAAATTGAATCGTTATTTTTATTATAAGCCAACAATATACCATTGTCATATTTAGGTCAATTTTGTCGCATTTACTGTTGTTAAATCCTAAATGAGACACTCAGTGTCCTAAATGTGACAATGCGTTTTACACATGTCATTTCAACTTAAAATACTAATTTAATTTCTATACATATTTTAATTACTTAGTAAAGAGTTGAAATACCTCAAATTGAATATTGAATAGCTTATTACTGAACAATTGAATAAAATAATAATTTACATAAAAATCATAACGGTACATAATCTTGAATACATATTACTTAAATAATGCATACTTCAAAATCCATATTTAACAGACATTTAACTTTGACCATCGATAAAACAGGAAGTAATTAATGAATGACTGATACAACAAGTTTTACCAAATATTTTAAGTTTGATTTTAACGCATTTTTGATGTAGGCCTTTTTTTTTTCTTTTTTGATATCTGAATGGTATGGATTTATATAGTATTAAGGTTTAAGTTGTTGAAGATTTACTTCCAGATTGTTTTAGTGACTGTATTCAGGTTTTTAACAATTTTGTTTTTGAAATGCTGATTTTGATTTTTTACGCTTTAACTATTCTCCCTTTTCATTTTTTGATGCTGCTTTTGCTTTTTCACTGTCCTATTTTGTTTTTACATTTTTTGTTTTCCCAGTTTGTAAATCATGCAGCAGAATTTGACTCTACGGATTTTCGCTTTTTCGTAGAACTTAGATTTGTCTGCGAAACTGTTTTCATAAAACGACTTTCAAAAAAGAGGGTGGATCAGTATCCGCAAGGTACGACAACGCAAGAATGTACCTCGGTTCCATTTCACTCAAGCGTCTGGCATTAACAAACCGCTACATGGGACTGTACCGTTTACGTTCAAAGCACACACCAGAACCTGGCAAATGTAAACTCAAATATGTTAACTAAATTTATATTTCAACGTTGCTTTTAGTGGAAACTGGTGGCAATGAAGATTTGCATAAGCACATTAAAAACATCACATTGTAAACATATTTGAAAGCAGATAAACATTTTAACCTGTGGCGTAGCCAGAGTGAGTGTCCAAATGATCTGGATACCACTAATATTCAAAAGTTTTCTTCGTATTAATGAATAGCACAAGGTCTTAGATCTAATAGGTCTCAGATCTAATAAGGCGAAGAAATCTTTACAAAATTATTGGTACACTGAGCATCTAGATCCCCACCCTGGCTATGCCACTGATTTCAACCTTTACACTTGAAAACAAATGATAAAGTTCCACGTATATTCCAAAGACATTTGTTCTTTTGAAACTTTTTTATAGGAATTACAGCATTTCTTAAAAATTCTTTTATTTTCTTTTTAAACATTAGTTCCATACTTTCTGTCATTAAATAAATTGCTCTTCAGAAATAATGATAGCAGTTTTTCCACTGGAAACGGGTTTGCCACCCTTTCTTTACAAAATGCAGATTTGTTTTATGAAATTTAAAATGTTTAACAAGTTTCGAAATTGTTTACGATATAATAATTTTTCCCGGCTTTGACTAACAAATAAAAATTCATCTGCCACCAGTTTACATTAAAAGCATTGTTCAGATATTTATTTCTCTCTGTGCTTCTGAATTTATGCTGGTATCGGGAGAATAAGACACTCACGTAATCCGTGATTCTTCATTTTGAAACTCTTTTTGCAAATCGAATTGTGTTTACTGGGGGTGCATTTGCATTGCACTGTATGTGTTTATTTGGGAAACGCTGGAAATGTTTTAAACTAACTTAAGATTCTCTAAATTATCCTGGAACGTTCTACTGAAAAATGTGTAAAATTCCTGTGAAATGAATAGATACATTGGTGGCGAATGCACGTGCTTACGAGTTAATTGTTACCCGTACATACGAGTAGTAGGAATATTTCAGAAAGAAAATTAAAAATTCCTGTTATAAAAACTTATGAAAAGGGAAAACGATCCCGGAATAAACGCGGAATGTTACCATTTTTGACGGTGCACTGACTGAATTAGAAAATGGCACTTTTTACATACAAAATTTTAAAGATGAGTATTTTTCTATTTTGCTCATTTCAAATACACGTTGTGTGCGGTAAAAAAAAAAAAAAAAAAAACACTATTGGATGATCATCTTGAAATTCTTAATTTATTGACTCAACACATCTTATTTAAACGCAATTTTTGCTTTAAACGTAATTTTAATGCAATTTATGAAAATACCATATAAATATACCTTAGTTTATATCCTGAAAGTATCTTCGCATTCAAAGCTGAAATTTTCCCGCTTTTTCGTACCACAAAAATTTAATAGAAATTTTTGCCTTATTTAATCCTCAAATTACAGCGATTTAAAAAGGTTAAATTTACTATAAAATTTTTGTGGTACAGAAAAGCGTACGATGTTGGCAGCTATGCCGCATTTAGGACATTATCTTTGTCGCTAATAGGCAACTGAAGAAAACAAGTTGCCTAAATGCGTGGAAAACTTTAGAACTCAAATCTGCAAACTTTTCGCGTTTTCACGAGCTAACTTTGCTGGTAAATGAAACACACATGGCAGCCATTGACTTCCGTAATTTTATTTGATCTTCAAAGCTACCAGAAGAAAAACTTGAACCAATTTCGGGATTTTTTATCGCATTTAGGAAACACTAAGGCGCTATAAAATGAGTGATGTCCATTAGAATGGGAATTTGTTTAACATAAAACGTTTTAAATGTAGGTAAATGTTTCGGGTTTTAGCATCATTACCCGAACATTCATATTTCGGTCATTAACATCGGATGCCTCATTAAACAGCATTTATTTATAAATCTTGCATTAAGATTACAAGGAAACGAACATTATCGCATTCAGAGGTCATCACATTTGGGCGCACTGACCTTATATGTGTAATCATAAAAAAGTTGGGATAAGAAGGAAACTCTATCCATGATATCAAAATACGAATTAACACAGGCTAATAATTGTTATTTTTAATTATATGCTCTCGAGTTATATATGAAATATTAGGTAAACTGGTAACTTATGCAAGCTTCCCATTTGAACTGTAATATTATTATTAAATTATGCGTAAGATAAGTTGATTTTTCTAAATATTATGGTTAGTTTATTTACTCTGATAAAGCAACAATGAATTAATCAGAGTTTTTAAAATGTGTTAAATCGTTTGTAAAGACATTAGCATAAAACAGAGGTTTCGAGATGCTTGCCAGAGTGCCAATTAGTTATCAACATTTCCCAATAATAACCATCACCTTATCTGAGAATAAAATTTCTATCATTAAATAAGGCGATGGGTACTTATCGGGAATAGTGGCGACATTTGAATCAGATGCAACCTGGAATGTCACCCCTCGTATGAAATAACAAATAAATTTATTATCATATTTTAAAATAAAATGTGATATATTTTTTTATCGGCTTCAAATGATTTCTTTAACTCTTTCCGGCTCGGAGTATTTTTGTTTATAAATTGATGAAATAATGGATTGACACCAGAATTTATAAGCGAATTTATTAGAAAATACGAACTTGCTTATTTTCACATACATTATAAAAGGAAAATTTTAATTATATTTTCTTGGTGCCGTTTGTCAGATTCGGAATTAAAATTTAGTGACCTTTTTTAAGGGCACCGCCCTCGAAAGGGTTAATCGCATCATATTAATGTTTTCTACTCATGTCCGAAACGGCTTGAACAAGTTTTAAATTTTCCTTAGTAAAAAAAAAAAAAAAGTCATGTGTGGCTCTTTAACAGCATATTTTATCCTTAAATATCGAGTGATGTGAAAAATACTTGAGTACTTGCCTCGTCTTTCTTTCAGACATTTAAAATTGCTTCTTAAATGAAATACTCATTCATCTTTAAATTTCGTGATCGAAATAGAAATTCAAAAATATTTTGTTTTGTCTTTATATTTCTAAGCTTGGATTAAAAGCTCAGTTTACTTTTATATCTTGAATAGAACTTGGGTTTCTAGTTATATGAATAAAAGTAGGAATCAAAGATAAGGAACTCTGCCAAAGTATTTTAAAATTTGCAGAAGTTTTATTTAAAAAAATCAAGAAATAAGAATCATGCGTAAAACAAAGATTACGAAACACTTTTCAACACATTCATTATATACAGAGTGTCGCAGCTAAGATGTTAAAAACTTCGAGGGGAGATAGGGTACACCTAGACGAGTCGGAATCACACAGGAATGCCAGGTCCGAAATTCCTTCCTGACGCGGTAGAGCGCATTGAATCAGTGTTGCCAAAGGGCTACTTTTTTTAAATTACAATTTCTTGATTGGCACCACATTTTTTTTTGAAATGGTAAACACCCCTTTGTTTTCAACTTAGTCGTGAAGCGAGACAAGCGTCTAGCGATCACACTTTTTCATTTTGATCCTGTGATCCTGCGGGATCAGCGTGTTCCGCGCAGGACGTAGCGATATTTGTGTAAAATAACATTCTAAGCAAAATTCTTTTAGGAACTTTATGGAACTTTATTTTATTTTGATTCAAATTAATTAAACTCTAAAATTATTTTAAAAGGACGAAAAAATTATTAAATTATAATTTAAAAAACAGAAATTATTAAATTCAAAATTTTGAAAAAAACAATTTAAACATTGTGAAAAAAATATTAAATTTAAATTATTAAACGTAAAATTACTAGAAACATATAAAATTTATTATATTCAGAATTTAAAGTGCCTTTAAATGATAAAAAAAATTAAATTACTAAATCATTATAAAATTTATTATATTCAGAATTTAAAGAGCCTATAAATGATTAAAAAAAATAAATAAATTACTAAATCATTATAAAATTTAAAATTATGAAAAAAATAGTAACAATTATTATTTATTCAAAATTAAAAGTTCTTTTAAAATGATGATAAAAATTAAAATTATTAAATTTAAAATTATGAAAAAATATTTAATTATTATTAAATTTAAAACATACTTTACAATTTGCTTATCTTTACACCACTAGATGGCGATACAATAGGCATTAAATCTGTTAAAACTACGATCACCATATCAAATATCTGGAAAATTCACAATAAAAAAAAATTGTTAATAGTGGTACAAATATTGAAAAATATAAATTTTCAATTTTTATCTTCAAAAAAATTTAGTTTTTTAAAGCAATCTTGACATTTTTTTTCATTCGGCTCCGTAAGGAATCGAACCCATGCCATCAAAACTGAGGGTGAACGTCATACCACTACACCATAAAGTTCCTTAGAGAAATTTGCTTAGAATATTATTTTACACAAACATCGCTACGTCATGCGTGGAACGATATGCGCGGAGCAAGCTGATCCCGCAGGATCACAGGATCAAAATGAAAAAGTGTGATCGCTAGACGCTTCAGTGAAGCGAGGGAGTTTTATAATTTCAAAATAGTGTGCAGTGTTGCCAGATGGGCTATTTTTTTTAAAAATCAGATTCTTGATTGGCACCACTCTTTTGAAATGAAAAAAAGTGCCTTATTTACTGACATAATAATTAAAGAAAAAACAAAGCGAATTTTACCGTTTCAGAAAAGTGATTACAATCAAGAAATCTGAATTTTAAAAAAGTAACCCACTGGCAACTGTGATAGTGTGGTGTCAATCAAGGAACCTCAATTAAAAAAAAGTAGCCCACTGGCATCTCTGCCAGGGCCAAAGATCAGCTTTGTGTAATCCAGCATTATCAACTGCCAGTGCACTACTTTTTTAAAATTCAGATTTCTTGATTAGCACGATTTTTTTTAAATAGTAAAATTCGCCTTATTCAATAACATATTAATAAAGGCGAAAAGAAGAGGAATTTTACCATTCCAGAAAAGTGGTACCAATCAAGAAATCTGAATTTAAAAAAAGTAGCCCATTAACAACACTGTCAATGCCCTTACAGGGTCAGAAAGGTGTTTCCGATCCGGCATTCCTATGTTATACCAAGTCGTCTAGGTATACCCTACCTCCCCTCAAGGATTGCAACATCTTAGCTGGGACACCCTGTATAACAAAAGGTCACTGTTTAATAAGGTGTAAGATGATGTCTATTTAAACAATTTGGAAAACGCATAACACATTTGAAAAACCAATTTCACCAATCATGATCTTTACAGACATAAAAATATTCCAATTATATTATGCTGCCTTAAGAATATTTATAGATTTAAATATTTACTGCATAGTATGCAAAAACTAAGATCATTTATCAAACGTATAACAAAGTTGAAAATTCTCCAAAAGCAATTTCTGACAATAAGCGAAAATGAACATGCAATTTTATGGCTCCCTGTATATGAAGTATACAATTTGTCACACAACGTAATGTGCAACAGGTTTGTTAAATTTGTCAAGAAATAAATATCATACTTCAAGCACAGATTATGTAAGACTTAACCCTTAACTGATGTTACTGGTGTCACAGACCCCTACTTTTTTCATTTTTATGGTTTAACTTCTAGCTTTTAGTTTAACTACAAACACTATCGAAATTTTGTTTTCGTTTGGAACTTCAGTACTATCACCAGAGACTCTTGAATATGTGAATTTTAATTATAACAGTCTTGTACAAAAAGCTTAGTACAAAAACATCATCCTATGAGTTAATCGCGCCATTTATTCATCATTCGATGAAGCTGTCTCACAGACCGCTTCACAGTAGTTAATGTGGCAATTTCTGTTACATCAGTTAAGTGTTAACCTACTCTTAGGATACTATACAAACTAAACATTTTAATAAGGCGAAAAGTGTTGCCAGATGGCCTACTTTTTTAAAAATCAGATTGTTGATTGGCAGCACATTTTTGAAATGGTAAAATGCCCCTTATTTAATGACATATTAATTAAGGCTAAAACAAAGGGAATTTTACCATTTCAAAAAAGTGGTGCCAATCAAAAAATCTGAATTAAAAAAAGTAGCCCACTGGCAACACCGAAGGCGAAGAGGATACCTTAGTAAACATTTTTATAAACGCATTACACATTTGGAAGCGAAATTACAGAATCTGCAGCACATAATAGGAAAGCATATTTGCCAACTTCCGACTTAACTTCTGTAAAATGGGAGTCAATTTAAACCATGTTAAACAGGTTTCTAACGGGAAAATATGTTAGATTTACTATTAGCTACTCCCTCCGTCCCAAATTAGTTGTCACATTTGAATACTTTTGTACCGATTATTGATACTAATGATTTTATGAATTTGTTTGAACATTTTTCAGAGATTTCTGGATGCCATGCTATCAGTCATCAACATTTACTTACCCTCCTCACCACCTTAAATCAGTAAAAAATAATTTAAAAAAATTCAGGGTTCGCACACTCTTAAGCCACGCCCCATTTTGTAATGAGTCGCATAAAACTATCTTCTAGTTAATGAATCGTGAATTTATTAGGAAGAAAATTATCTTTCTACGTTTGTCTAGTACCACGTGTGGCTGATTTACCATATGTGTCTGGTATATTTGTTGTAGAATCCTTACAAAATGGGACGTGGCTTAAGAACGTGCGAACCCTGTAAATTTGCTTTGAAAAATTTGTCACAAAATAAGTCCTACAATTGTGGAAAATAAAAAAAAATGAGAATGAAGATACCAAGTTGTGATTATTTTAACCCTTTCAGGGCCAAGGCATTTCTGCTCAAAAAGTTTTCAAATAATTAATTCACACCGCCATTAACAAATAAATTTATTTGAAAATAATCAAAAGCCTTTTTTCACGTTCATTATGAGGTCGAAATTGTACTAAAAAATTACTGGGGCCATTTGAATATTTAGGCATTAAAATTAACCGTTTGCAGACTGCAAACGGCGCCCCTCAAGGGGTTAATAGCAAATAATATAATTTTAACACTAGAACCGCGGTGGCGGGTCATTTTGACCCGTACCAAATGAATAGATGTCGATTCGAACCAGAAAACGCTTTATAAAATAAATTAAGGGGACACGGTACCTTCTAAACAACGTTTTCGATTTTGAATAATACTGTAATATACTTAAGTATAATGTCGCTACAGATATGAGGTACTTTAAAGCAAATATAATTTCATATAATTAAAAAAAAAATCTTGTAGAGCAGCCTATTTAACTAAAATTTAAATTTTAAAAAAAATTAAAAAAATGTTTTTAAATCCCTACTACTTTTTTTAAATATGAATATTCTTGCTTCAATTTTTTTCCATATTCCTTAGATTATACTACATAAAACTATGAATGGATTTTTAGATGTATGGGATATTACATTTAATATCAATCTTTTTCTCTTTTGTATAGTAAAAAATAAAGGAAAAATAATTGAAATTCTAAAAAAAATATAACTGTAACCTGGAATGTTAAATCCATGCACAATTTTATGTAGTATGGTTTTAGGATTTTGTAAAAAAAAATTGAAGCAAAAGGCTGTTCTACAAGATTTTGTTTTTTGAAATTATATGAAATTATATTTGCTTTATAGTACCTAATATCTGTAGTGACATTATACTTAAGTATATTACAGTATTATTCAAAATTGAAAAAATAGTTTAAAATGTACTGTGTCCCCTTAAATATAGGCTGCACAAAAATAAGTTAAAGAAGGAAGTTAAATAGTTTTAAATAAAAGTTTTGATTCCAGTTATTATTATAAAACTTAAATAAAATTTCCCGTGGTTCAAGTGTTAACTGATTTTTAAGGAATTTTTTGCACATAATATTGCTTCAGGTTTACATGTCAGGTTTCGCGGAAGAAGATTTTGACGACGAAGTTTTTCTTTCTTGTGATGAGTTATTTTGTAACAGTTGTCTCCGCCTGACAGCATAATGTTTTCCATACATGTTTGCAAAATTAAAAATACATTTTCAAGCTTTTCCACTTCCATATTTTGAAAAGCGGTTTCAACAGCATCAATTAAGTTGTCAATATTGTTTGTGGCAATCTGATGTTGCAATGACTGTATTGAATTAAAAAACCCGCGATCAAGTAAATTTAAATCCGGACTATTCGGAGGTTGACATTGTAGTTGCAAATTCCATCCATCTTTTAAACATTCTTCTGTGATACTGGGATCATCCACTGCCAAATGTGGTTTCGCATTGTCCTGTTGTATGTATATAGCATTCGATTTTTCACTAGTTGGAAACTTTTCACGTACAGCCGGTAAAACTTTTTCTATAATCATTTTTCGGATTTCTTCTTTGTTAACAATTTGTACAACTTTTGTCACAGCAGTTCCTTTTGCACGATTTTTTGAGTTTAGTTTTGCATTTTCTGAATAAACAAAAAGCCATATTCCAATCTTTCCATCAAACATTTCGTTTGTATTCGAGTTCCATCTTGGTCTTGCCACCGCTGCCATAAACATTACTTTGGTAATAAACCTTTTGCTTTTGCAATGCCTCGAAGGTACAGTTTAATCTAGGGTGATGTAAAATGAATTACTGGTTTTCGTAATATAAAAACACGTTTCATCGATACGAATACGATCCAACATTTCCGAAAAGCATCCATTAATTTGAACATGCTGTAAGCAAAATCGAATTCTGTCCAGCTTATTTCTTTCTGTTAGACTTGACTTAATGGTGGATGACATACGCTTCAAAACTTTTCCCTCCTTGAGAATCCTGTGCAATGTTGATTTAGGAATGCTAACAGCACATGATAAATTCCGAAGTGATTGTCTTCGTTTTATTGGGATATCTTTGATTTTGACCAACTGCTGAGAAAAATCTTTTTTTCTTCGTCCGCATTTACCAGCTTTTGTGACTTTACATTGTAAACTCCATCATCTGTTATTTTTGACGTCTTTGCCTGCTTACACAAACGGGATATTGTTCTACGATGAACATTAAATTTCATCGCTGCAGCATTTACAGAACCATGGCTCAGTTTATCATTTTTCCAACGCTGCAACAGAAATTGCAGTATAGCGTTACGCTACTCATCATTCATTTCCTTCTTGCGGGTACTTCCTAAATTATTATTCATGATTGCAATTTTCGTTACCTCTTATTCCCATTAGTTCACATTCAAGTTAACATTTTTTCCAACACCTAGTTACCATGTTATATTCATTGCAATATAATTTTACTGGTGTTGATCTACTAAACTGCATCGGAAGTTATTTATGACTCCACCTACTTGAAATGTGAGAACTAATTTGGGACAAAATTTTCAATCCAAATGTGATAACTAATTTGGGACGGAGGGAGTATTTAATTTCCTCGTTATACGTCGAAGTTGTTTTATATCGTTTCTGTTAAAAAAAAAAAAAAAAAAAATCTGGTTCGAACTATGTTTAATATGGTTTAAATTAACTCACATTTTACGGAAATTAAGTTGGAAGTTCGCAAGTACGAAAAAGGTATGGAATTCATTTTTCAGCACGCTATATGATTCATATATTTGTATATAATCTATATATTAGGCTAAAAATTTAGTTTAGCTGAGAATTTAACTTCATCAACTGTTGCCTCTAGAAATAACTGTACGTGACTTTTTCTTACATAACCTCGTATTTTATCTACAGATTTTTATGTACACCACATATTAGCTAAATTTTAATTGAGGCAAAAAATACTCAAAACTACTGAAATAATGCATACTGAAATTGCCATCGACAGTCTGTAATGTATCATGTTTTTGCGTATCCGTGTGCTTGAATTAATTTCTTTTCTACAAACATCTCTCAGTATACTAAACAGAGCTCAGCTTAAAAATGCATAATTCTCTTAGAGAACACTTTTAAGTAATTGGAGCTCACATTTACTAGAGAAGTGCATGGAGTGTTAATCGCTGTTTTCTATGAGAGTGGTATCGTTGAAAAGACCTTGTCTAGGGGAGTAATAAACTCAATAACCTGTCGCAAATTAGTCGTTTTCAAGATATCTGGAAGTGTCTATTTAATATAATGTATTTATCTTTTAACATTTGTTATGTAGTTAAATTTATAATTTTTGCTGTTAAATGGCTTCCTGCGCACTTCTATATAGAAGACCGCAACCACCAGTTAACCCTACAAATGTCCAGCACCAACAAACACGCACAAACCACACACAACACATTGCATTTACTACTATTATTACTAACTAATACAATTTGGTTGTTCCCACCAGCTATTTTTTAGCGAAAACTTTGTCTGATTTAATCAGGACATTTTCCCCGATTTTTCCACAAAAATTTCTGCTTTAAAGAACCGGTGATAAAATATTAAAATTCTGTAAAAGACGCTCATCGCGAAGAATTACTTACGCAGCTAGAGGGGTAAAAGAAGCAAGGCTGCTACAGGCGACTATTTTCTAATTCTGTTTCGCACCAATTTTTCAATGCAAAAATCTCTTACATTTGCATTGACGACATTTGCAAGAGAACTATACTAAAAATGTATTTTTTAAATTAAGTGGTGCAAGTAGAATATAAAAATAGTCACCTGTAGCAGCCGTGTAGAAGTAACATATTCATAGCTGCCAACTTTTACGCTTTCTTCCTACCACTAAAATTTTATAGTAACTATTGTCTTGTTTAATCGTCGAAATCTCACGATTAAAGAAGGCGAAAATCTCTGTTAAATTTTAGCGGTAGGACAAAAGCGTAAAAGTTGGCAGCTATGCATATTCATTCTGTAGCATTTCAACAAACGAGTACGGAACTTCAATTTGGATAGAGCCCCGAAAATATGCTCATTTTATAATAATTAATTTATCTGAATCTAATCATATGGATTTAATGGAAATTTGGATTTAAGCTAATTGAAGGGTTTAGAATTTATTTATGGTGTCAAGTTTGGGTATTGCTATTAAAAAAAAGTTTGGGTTCGTTTTGATATGTATATGGGCCCCTAAGAAAATTTTATATACATAATTTAAAATAGGACTTTATTTCCAATTGTTTGGTAACAGTAAGTTTCTTCTACAATAATTTGTTGCAGAGTTAGTAGGGGGTGTTTACTTTTTTTTCACGACTGTATCTTAAATATTCTTAAGAGCAAGGCTGCCACAGGCAAATATTTTTATATTCTGTTTATACAAATATTTAAAATATATACTTTTGTAATATTTTTCCTGCTGCAAATGTTGTCAAAGCGTGCCTAAAGGATTTTTGCTTCGAGAAAGTGGTGTAAGTGGTGTAAGAACTTAAAACACAGTTCCTAGTGGCAGCCCTGTAACAGCATTTTTGAATAAAATGTTTTGACTTCACCCCTTAATTCTCGCTCCCGTGATATTCACGCGTGGAACTATTAATAAAGAGGAAGTGCCATATCCTCAAAATAGTGAAGCTTAAACTGTAACCGCTTTTGCAAGGGCTGTTTACCTCTGGTACAGGGTCCCAAATAGTCCGCCAACTGAATACCAATAAATTTTAACAGAAAAATGTATGGTACGTTTGCGCTAGAATTAACTTTCACAGGTGGTTTCGGGGCGGTTTATAAGAAAAATCTAAAAAGAATTTTTTTCTAAAAAAATATTGGTATTCAGTTGGCGGACCATGCTGGTGGAAACTTCCACCAGTAAATTTATAATGAAATTTTTTCCCTATTTAAAAGCCTTATTAATGTAAAATTTCAGTCATAAATAACTGCAAAAACCGGTTTTCATTTTTACAGGTGGAAGTGTATTTTGCGTTAACAAAGGCCTGCGTCTCCGTCATATTGTGACAATCGGTCAAACAAACTGACTGTTTGGCAACAGGCAAACTGACACCAGAAAAATAAATGGAAGTTTATAATATATTTTTGAGAAAATATTTCCATTAATAAGACGCTGAAATAAGACAAATATTTCTATAAAATTTTACTGGTGGGAAGTTTGACCCGGCGATATTCAGAAACTGTCGATCCAATTTAAATAAAATCAGCTGCCATCTGGTGACAATCTCCTCAGTTACTTTACTTGCAGCTGGTAGACAGTACACTATATGTCTCCTCCTCTTTATCAGCGTTGCCAGATTGGGGACTTTTTTTATTCAGATTTTTTGACTGTCACCACGTTTTTAAAATAGTATAATTCGCCTTACTTTTCAGAATTTTTAATCTATTTTTAATAAGCCGAATATTTCTATTCCAAAAAAGCGGTCACAATTAACAATCTGGGGACACTGCTCTTTATTCATAACTCCCTTTATTCACGGACTGCGTCTTTTATTCAAATTGTTTGATTCCCACCAGTTTTATAAAATATAGTAATTGGCTTTATTATGGTATCATTTTACCTGTCATTAAATAAAGTGAATATTTCTTTTTTAAAAAAATAGTGCCAATAAGCAATTTGAATTTTTAAACCGTATTGTAATGCGACCGTTAAGGAGTTAAATGAAAACAGGATTTCTGTAATTATATTAAAAAAAACTTTCCATTTAAAAATCCAGTAGTAAAAGATTAAAAATTCTGTAAATGAAGCTTGTCAGCGAAGGTATTGATAAATTATGCGAGACTAAACAATTTAAGTAAATGTAATACAGCTAAATCTCTTTTTCCAAAAAAGGAACATCATTATTTATTTCAAGGTGTACAACCTACGAACCAGAAGTCCAAAAATTCGCTATTTTCGTACATATTAACTCATTTTATTTAATGGCGGAAACTTTGCGATTTAATAAAGCGATATTTACTACTCCACAATAGAGGTAACGATCTACTTTCAAGCAAAGAGTTTCTACACAGATGGTCATTCTTAAACCTTTATACCTTTATTTCATTTGAAAAAGGAAGTTTACTGGTATACCATAAATAGAGTGTATATATATATATATATATATATATTTTTTTTTTTTTTTGTAACGAATAATATTTTATTGTAGATTTAATCTTCTGTAAATTGAAGAAATACATTTAAGGAATTTTTTTATGAGTACGCAAAAAGATTTTATCTATTAAAAAATAAGACCTTCAAGCATGAACATCAAAATCTTTTCCAACATATTTTATCTGAAATAGTTGTGTTCTCTATTCTTACGCCCTATACCGAAAGAACATCTGAAAAGTCGAATATGTGGTGTAAGATTTTGTACATTTTATAATTTTTTTGTATTTTTGTGGAGGGTTTTTTTCTGTACTTTAGATTTTCACATCTTCTGCTATTAAAAAGGATACTTATCTCTGAACTTCTGAATTCATTTTACTTAATAAGATAAGAAAAATAATACAATGTACATATCTGCCAACTTTTATGCTTTTTTGCTACCGCTGTTTGTTAATAGAGAAATCAGTCTTTTAACCCTTTAACGGTCGCATAAATTATAGTTTAAATATTCAAATTGCTTAATGGCACCACTTTTTTCAAAAAGAAATATTCACCTTATTTAATGAGAGGTAATTTGATGCCAGAATAAAGCCAATTGCACTATTTTATAAAACTGGTGGGAATCAAATAATCTGAATAAAAGACATCCCGTGAATATCACGTTAGCGAGAATTAAGAGGTTAAATTTTGAGGAAAACCAGAGAGTAAACAAGGCTAATTTCATTCTGTAAAATGGTTGGTGACAAAAAAGCGTAAATGTTGATAGCTATAAAGATGTGTTTTCAAAATGTACTTTTAAAGTTTAAAAAAGTAAACTTTTATAACAAAACAATAAAAATGAATTAAAATCTAGAAACTATTTATGTACAGAATTACTTATAACTAATTCACAACTTATCTTTTTATTTCAAATGTATTAGAACTATAATCTTAATGTGTATAAATAAAGGATCACGAAAAAACATATATCGTCGCCTCAGACAGTGTACCAGATTGGGACTTTTTTGTCCCGAGATTGTTGATTGTCACCGCTTTTTTGGAATAGATATAATCGGCCTATTTAAAAATGTATTAAAAATTCTGAAAAATAAGGCGAATTATACTATTTTAAAAAAAAGTGGTGACAGTCAAATAATCTGAATTAAAAAATTCCCCAATCTGGCAACACTGGTCTCAGAGTACCAGTAGGACATTTAATAATAATCGAAAATGAAGTGTCTGACGTACTGCTATGAAAAACTGTGTCTGCATCTAGTCGAATAGTGCGGAATTTTTATAAAACATATCTGAGATATAGTATTAAACATAACTTTGTGTTTCGAAGTTGTTCCACTAGAAGCAAACACAGTTATTGATAGCAGTAAGTTAGACGTATCATTTTTCATTATTATTAGATGTCCTACTGTTGCTCTGAGGCGACGATATATTATGAAGCCTCATAGGCGCTGTACCAGTGCTGAAAAGTGACGGCACATGCAAACTTCCAGCAGTTTTACTGAACAGTAATCGTAGATAAATTTAATCACAGAATTTCTTCCTCAATAAGTATTGCAAAAATTACTTTTCGAAAAAGTGGTGGAAGTTTGCATTTAATCTCTATGAATCTAAGCCCATATAGATATTACTGTAGAAAAACTAATATATAATTAATAAAATGATCGTTCGTAATTTTCATGCAAATGCAGGTTTCAAAACGATACTGTGAGTGAGATGCATTATTTTTTACAGTTTGGTTTGGAAAAATTGATAAAACACT
The DNA here is from genome assembly GCA_963932465.1 of Maratus speciosus. Classification (NCBI taxonomy): domain Eukaryota; kingdom Metazoa; phylum Arthropoda; class Arachnida; order Araneae; family Salticidae; genus Maratus; species Maratus speciosus. The sequence continues at coordinate 439,280,159 of OZ010796.1, read as the reverse complement.
GTACACTTTAGTATGTCTCCAACTATAAATAAAACAATCACCGCAATTTTGGGGGGAGAAATGCACTAAAAATGCATCGACTTTCCTTTGTCCTCGGGATACATCGCTTTGTATCTCACTAAACCGGGGCCTCTTCTTAGGAAAATAAAATATTAGGAAGGCGCATATTGTAATATAAATCTTATAAGTGTACCTTGCAGTTTTATTCTGAATCTACTACTAAAACATAAACTTGCCTGCAAGGATGAAATGCGCACTTTACAGGGGCGTCAAACATGAGTGTTTGTACTGTTTTTTTTTTTTTTTTTTTTTTCAAGACCACCCCACAACTACACCCAAGATTACCATTGCTCCCATGATTACCACTACAACAAAGATTAGTGTTTAAAGTTCGTTACGTTTTATAATTCATATTTTCACCAAATTTCACCAGTAAATTTTAATAGCAATATTAGCATTATTTAAACACCTTATTCATGCAGAATTTCTGTCATCCATAATGCAAAAATTACTATTCATTTTTTTACTGGTGGAAATTTTCGCCGTTCATAATCAGGACCTGTTTTCAATGAACTATGTACTAGTCTCGTGATCCTTATATTGGCATGCTTCGAAAGGCACACAGCTTTGCCAGTTCGCTGCTATTTTTAATTTCAGATTAATTTATAGCAGTGTTGCCAGATTGGGGAGTTTTTTATTCAGATTATTTGACTGTCACCACTTTTTGAAAATTGTATAATTCGCCAATTTCTCAGAAATTTAATCTATTTTTAAATAGGAAGAATATTTCTATTTCAAAAAACGGTGACAATCAACAATATGGGGACACTGATTGATAGCCAGCTCGTTTATGAAATAGTATAATTCCCCTTATTTTTCCTTTATTTAACCCTAGAACTACCGAAAATTTTACTCAAGTTTTATAAAAATATTACACATCAGAATTCTTATTTAAAACTATTGAACTTATTTACTTAACTCATTATTGTCTGGTTTACATATTTAGTTTATTTTAAAGAAATTTCTGGTTAGAATAAATATTTCGAATGTACCCATCGGGTCCATTGGACCCGTCTGGTAGGCGGAGGGTTAACACTGGAACGTCCGGAAATTTTACCCAATCTTAATAAAAAACATTTTAACACCAGAATTTTTATTTAAAACAATTGCACTTATTTATTCAACCGAGATTTCTCCAGTTATAATTTAATTAATTTTACGAAAAAAATTGTGGTTCGAATCTATATTTTATAATCTGATAGGTGTCGAATTGACACCATCTGGACTTTCTAGTGTTAATCTGCTATCATAATAATTCGAACGAACAAAAAATTGCGGCTAATCAAGCAATCTGACCAAACAGAATATACCAGAGTGGCAATTCTGAAGACACGAAAAACAGTCAAAAATCATTAAATCGTAAATTATTCTGCGAAAAAATTCTAATTTTCTTTTTGAAATTTGCACGTTAGTAAAGTGGCTCAGAAATAAATATAAACATAACCGACTTCTAACATTTTTTCATAGCTGGAAATATCTAAAATTTTTGGTCAATAATATTTTCATTTATTAATCTTTGCCTTAGTTAATCGTAGAATTTCTAATATTAAATAAGGGAAAATTAAATACTCGCAAATACTAGTGACTGAAAACCGTAGCATTTGGCAGTTATGCATTTTTTATAATAAAATAGATCATCTTAATATGTCTGAATATTTTAGTAATATAATTTATATTTTTGTATAAAGATGAATTATCACTGAAATTGAAACTTAGTGCAGCATTTTATTTTCATACTTATTTTGTTTTTAATGATTTTTGTAAACTTTTTAATGACATGAAAATATTTTAAATTTAGATATTATGTACCGTAATTTCGCGCGTATCCGCCGCACCTCAGAAAACTCGATTTCCTACCAGAATTTATTTTAAATTAAACGTGAATTAATTGTGCTAAGCACTTATTTGACTTCTATTTTTCAATAAAATTTCCGGTTTGAAAAAGACTTAACTAAGCTGCGGCGGATGCGCAAGAAATTACGGTATATTTTAGGAAAAAATCAATCCCAGAACTTTAAATAAGTGGAATGTTTTTTGATCGAATACAAAGACGAAATTAAAAATAATGTATTACTGTTTTATAATAACTTCAAAATAAAGCTATTTTCAAATATTGATTTACCTGATCAAAAGTTTCATGTAAATAGCGGCTTCTGATTTCAAATATTTGTGATTTAACCAATGGTTCCAATGAAATCAAATAAATGAATTTTTGATAAAGAGGAACGGTTAGTGTATAATTTGACAAAAGCAAATTTTGCATCTTCTCATGTAGTATTAACCCTAGAACTACCGAAAATTTTACTCAAGTTTTATAAAAATATTACACGTCAGAATTCTTATTTAAAACTATTGAACTTATTTACTTAACTCATTATTGTCTGGTTTACATATTTAGTTTATTTTAAAGAAATTTCTGGTTAGAATAAATATTTCGAATGTACCCATCGGGTCCATTGGACCCGTCTGGTAGGCGGAGGGTTAAATATTTTACAATGATATAGATCTTTTATATATTTATTTAAAATCATCGCGATAAAAGTAGAAGATACCATAATTTCCGGCGTATAATCCGCGAATCAAACAATCAAGTTTCCACCCAGAAAAATTTAAAAATAAAACATAACTTTTCAGACCGCGGTAAATACTAGGTTGAGCAAAACGTTTTGGGAAATTAGTGAGCGTTGCATTGTTATGCGCAGATTAACAACAAAAGCAACAAGGACTATTATTCAAAGTAGAGACCATCATAGTCCACGACTTTCTGCCATCGTTCTGCCAGATTGCGGATTTGCTGGAAGTGTCATGGCGGCTCCTCGGAGTCCAGAAACTCTTGACATGCTTCTTCAACTTCATTAACCCCTTGAGGGGCAAGCAATTAAGTTTGTGAAATGCTCAATTCCCACCGGAATCTTTGAAAAATTCTATTTCAAAATAAGTAAAGGCAGTTTTACGGCTTTTTTCCACCAAAGTTAGAAAAGTAAAATTTAATACAATTTTTCTGGTGTAAAACTTCATTAATCGTAGGTGGTATATAATGTATACCGGTGCCCCTCAAGGTTGTTAAAGGATTCAAATCGACGGCCCTTAAGAATCGGCTTTCAGAATAGTTAGACCTTTTCTCCAATAAAGCCGGATCAACACACGCAAATCATGCTGTTCAGTAGGCATCAGTGTTGCAGATGTGCAACAGAAGAAAAGATTGACGTATTATAGGAAAAATGTATACCTGATTTTTTTCATTATTTTACCTGCTTAATGAATCTATCAGAGAATCATACAATATATAATTTTTTCGAAACAAAATAAAAAATCGCGCATTTAAGGGTTAAGGGGTAAAAGAGAGGTTCAAAATACGGATACAAAAGTAATGCATTACGAAAGTCTAAAACAAAAATTAACAACGCAGATGAAAGTAATATTGGTCAGAAACTGTTTTAATATTTCATTTTCATTATTTGCTATCTAGTTCTTTTTAAAGCGCTTAGTAGAAATATGGTTTGTATAATCAAAGCATTTTCATTTCTGAAAACCAATGAGATAACAGGGCAACGAGTGATTTCTTTATCTAACATACATAAAAATAAAATTCCGTAACTCTGTCTGTATTTCTAAAAAGATACGCAATTAAGAAGCTAGAATCATGAAATTTTACATACCGATGTATTAAAATATTGCGGAGACAAAAAAAAAAAAAAAAAAAAAAAAAAAAAAAAAAAAAAAAAATGCAATCCAGATTCTAAATAAATTATAGTTTATTTTTAATTAATAAAAAAACAAGATAACATCTATTTGCTATAAGATTTACTATTTATTGTTGACAAAAATTCAAAACGCAAAATGAATACAGCAATTAATTCAAAATATAGTAAATTACTGTGTATTTGATCTGCTCAGGATCAAGTAATGTAATATATACAAAGTAGTATACATATACTAAATATAATATACTCGAGTTATACGGCTCAATAAAAAACATTTTATACTTAGAACTTTTTTACTTAGAATTTATGCTTATATTTCTACTTAGAAATATAAGGTTCAAAATGCTAATTCCGGATTTAGTTCATAATTTTCGCTATTTATATACTAAAATGAATTTTGGTATTTTGTACAAAAATGTAAAAAAATAAATAAATAAATAAATAAATAAAAAATCATTTTATTGTATATGGAAATTATAAATTTCAAGTAACTTAGTTCGGATTTATTTAATAACCTGAGCTTGTGAATTAAAAGAAAAACAAACATCTTAAGTACAAAGCTATCACTAAGAAGTAAAAATTTCTTTTGAAAGTAATATGGTTTCAAAAATGCTACTATGGACTTATGATCACTAACGCCCGTGTTAGCAGATCTGCTACCATGATTTTAATTACTCCAGGGTTGTCACGCTTCAGGGAATTTCCAGACCAAAAAATTCTCTGGTACCACTATTTTCTTTTAGAAAATCTCTTCGTAAATAAGTCGAAATTTCGTGCGTTTAACCTAGATATTTTTTTCTATAAACAAATACTGATACATCATCTGGAAAATTCCCTAAAGCGTGGCAACACTGTACTCATTTTATCGTTAAGAAACAAACATATATTGAATTTTTTTGTACAGCGAATAGAAGTAAGTTTTTTTATACTTATATATCATATGTATTTGGTATCATTTCGATAAAATATCTGAAAAATTGATCAAAACTTACTAGTGTAAATGCAATTTTGTGCTATTTGTTAGACATGTTGCTTCAAGATATTTTTTTTTCTTATTTAGGGCTCCATCTGCATTCAAAATTCATAACTAATATTACATGGATATCCAGTTATTGCTGTAAAGACTTAAAATATACATTACTTGCAAAATTTCGTGCTAAAAATTAAAACTGAACATATGGTAGAAAATACGCTTAGAGGGTTAATCATACGATGCATAACTTTAATTTATAAATAAAATGAAAAAAGTTTCTCATAATATCAGACATGTTAAATTAATTTTATTAAATAAAATTTCTGTTTACGTGGATGTTTGCTGACTTAAAAAACGAATTGATATAGTATATAATTGATATAATATATAATTGATATAATATGTATATTATTTCAAACCAATAATGATCCCCCCCCCCCCCCCAACTAATTTATCACTTCCATAATTCAATTTTAAGTACGCACAATTTTTCTATAAATAAAAAGTGCATCATAAATAAAAAAAATGCTCAATTATTTAAAAAATAAATACTATAATATTCACTAAGTACATGTTTCACTCGAATTAAAAAATAACACGACACGTCTTTACATTTTTTATATAGCTTTTTACTAGAGGAAGCTGTACATTTATGCTAAAGTATACAGCATTTTTAGGTGTTAAAAATAAAACGATCCTATGAGATTCTCTCATTTGTCACGTTCATAAAATAGAAAGAATATCCAGGCCTATTTCAAAGTTATTTATATCTTTTCCCAAAAGACTTCTAAACATTACAGTTGAGCTCTATTTAGAGATAAGAACTTTGACAAGATTCGCAATGTTCTGGTCAGGAAAAAAAAAACACGTTTTATAACATTAAAAATAAAAATTCTGGCTACAAACTCGTTTGGCTTTAGCATGTACACATTAACATTTCATTAATTAAAAATGTACGTAAAAATAAATAAGTAAATGTAATAAATAGACGGAAACGTGTGTTTTAACCCTTTCAGGGGCAAGTCATTTCTGCTCCAAAAAGGTTCAAATTATTAATTAACACCGCAATTTACGAACTTTATTTGAAAGTAATCAAAATCTTTTCTTCACGTATATTATGAGATCGAAATTGTACTGAAAAATTACTGGTGCCATTTGTAAGTTTGGACATTAAAATTAAGCGTTTGCAGACTGCAAACGGAAACCCTGAAAGGGATAACTAGTGTTGCCAGGTGTTCCGCGCAAATCGGGCCCGTAATTGCTCTGAGCACCATTGTTTTAAACCCTTGAGGGGAGGTGGGATATATTTTATCTCACCTAATTCATGTTTTGCACCAGAAACTTTAAAGCAAAATTTATCTTTCTAACTTTGGTGTATAAAAATTAAAAAATTGCTTTCCCTTACTTTTAATCAAAATTTTTCCAATATACCGGTGTGAGTTCGACATTACAGAAACGCAATTGCTTGCTACTGAAAGGGTTAAAGTAACTTTCTTCGCCTTATCTAATGCCGAAAGCCATTATCAGACATTAAAGATGGCGAGATAAACTGTAAGAAATATGTGGTGAACGCTTATTTACGCGGGACACCTGGAGACACATATTTTAACCGATACTCGCACCCGTGATATTCGCGGGAAGTGTTGTCTACTTTTTTTATTATGATTTTTTGTTTACCACCATTTTATTTTTAGGGTTGCGAGTTTGGCCTCCATTTTTATTCGGAAAATACTAGTCAACACCAGAAGTTAAAAATAGTATCTTTTATTTTGTTTGATGGCGGATATTTCGCAATTACTTAAATTAAAAAAAAAAAAAATTCAAAGTTTCCGGTGTGAGGTCGAAATTTCGATATAAAAATGGAGGCCAAAATCAAATAATCTGAATTAATAAAAAAAATAGCCTACACTTATCGGGCGCAAAGCTTAAGAGATTAAATCTTATTACGTATAGCTAAGAGAAAATATTCTTATTTTTACATTTACATATTCGAACACGTGCATATAATTTCTCAGATATTAGGTAATTAATTGTTATTGTGTACTTGATAAACATTTAAAACGTATATTAGAAGAATGATTTGTAGAAAACTACAGATTAATGAAAAATAAAATGGTTTAAGTAATTAAAATTGTTTAGTAAAACTTTTGTTTAATTAAAATTTTGTTTGTTGTTTATTTTTTTTTTAAAGTTTAGTAATATTTAAATAACTTCAAATGTTTAAGAGAAGGAAACTTTAAAGAGGGTTCATTTAAAATACAAAATCATTCAACTTTAAAATTAAAAACTTTTACTTATTTATCAAGTGACATAAGATATTTTTGGAGCAGAACATACAACCAGTTAAAAGTTCTTTAGAATAGCCATTACATGTCAAAAGAATTCCCGGGCACGTTTTTTGAAACGATTACCCTAAATCCCCTCGAGGCCTCTCTTGCAAGTCAACCTCCTCTCCATTTTAAAGAGAAATCTTGAAGCTGTAACTATATTTCCACTTTCATTCATTTAAAAGACTATTCTTACAGAACAGCAAATCGACAAATTTTTTACGTCGAGAACAAAATAAGAAATTGCTTTCTTAAAAACATATTATATAAAATTTCAGCGCAGTCTCTTTCTGATAAAGCAAAATATATGTAATAAAATAATACTACTACTTTGATCGTTTCCTGACTATGTATGCTGAAACTCACATAGACTTCGTCCTAAAAGAGACAGGAGACACGGAGGAATTTTTTTAAGCACCGGCCATGATGCTGTAACTGTGATGCCTTGAGAGAGATATTTCTAAGGGAATGTGTCCTGAATTATAATTCTCTTACAAAGAGAACTATGGAAACCTCATCTCCATAGAACTATTAATAAAGAGGAACTGACACATTCTTAAAAAAGTGAAGCTTCAACTGTAACCGCTTTCATTGGCGTTGATTACCGCCGGCTAAAAGTTCTACCAGTAAATTTAAATAGAAAATGTCTCCTTATTTAAGGGGTCTCAGGAATCTTACTTTTTACCTGGCGGTGCAATTTAGCAGCATGTCACATTTAATTTTTTCTTCTCAGTCTCTATAAAACATAAATGTATAAATTTTTTAATATAGACAACCTAATATCTCTTCTACTTAAAGTAATTTTTTAAATATTCTATATAGAAATCTCATTTTTTTAAATAAAGAAATTTAAAATTGTTTTTTTTTTTTTTTTTTTTACTTGCATGCACTGCGCGCAAGACCATTACCGTCTCAATACTCATGGTCTCCGGACTGATTTCGTGACGTACCAAATAAAGATTAACCCCTTGAAGGGCAAGCAATTGCGTTTGTGTTATGCTTAATTCCCACCGGAAATTCAGGAAAATTTTATTTCAAAATAAGGAAAAACAAATTTTCGAATTTTCTCCACTAAAGTCAGAAAACTAAAATTTCCTAAAATATTTCTGGTGCAAATCCTGATTAATCGTAGGTGGTATATAATATATACCACCGCCCTTTAACCCGTTGAGGGGCGGTGGGATATATTTTATCCCACATTCGATTAATCAGGATTTGCACCAGAAAAAAATTAGGAAACTTCAGTTTTCTGACTTTAGTGGAGAAAAGTCGAAAAATTGCTTTTTCTTATTTTGAAATAAAATTTTTCTAAATTACCGTTGGGAATTAAGCATTACGCAAACGCAATTGCTTGCCCTTCAAGGGGATATGTCTTCATTTGGTACGTCACGAAATCAGTTCGGCGGCCTTGAGTATTGAGACGGTAATGGCAAGACTGTAGCAAAACTATTGGCTCAAGAGACCCCAAAATTATTGATAATGATGTAAAACTAATGTATTTTGAACGTATATTTCATTTGTAAGCAATTTATGTATTTATTTTATTTGAAATTTAAATTTAAATTATAAAATTTTGGAAAAAATCATTCTTGTATTAAAAAAATTGCCAATTTAAAAAATAAATAAATAAATTGCTTACGAATGAAGTATACGTTCAAAATACAATAGTTTTACATCATTATCAATATTTTGGGGGACTCTTGAACCAATAGTTTTGCTACAGTCTTGCGCTCAGTGCATGCAAGTCAAAAAACAATTTTGAAGTGTTTTAATCAAAATTAAACATAAAAAAATCAATATAGAATATTAAAAAAAATATTTTAAATATAATAGATATTAGGTTGTCTATATTAAGAATTTTATGCATTTTATGTTTTATAGTGACTGAGAAAAAATTAAATGAGATATGTTGCTAAATTGTACCGACAAGTGAAAAGTAAGACTCCTGAGACCCTTAAACATCTTACTAATGCAGAATTTTAGTCTTAAATAATAAAAGGATATTCATTATTCATATATTCAATTTTTCTGGTGGAAGTTTATCTCGGTGCTTGTCAGGCACTGCATTTCCGCCATATTGTGACAACCAAGACAATCAACTCTCAATGGCAATGAAATTTATTATAATACCTGGGCCAACTGCAACCAGTAGAAACAAATAGAAAATTTAACCATATTTATGAGAGAAAATTTTGATGAAAAATCCGTTTAAATAAAGTAAAACTTTCTATTTAAAATTTGCTGGTAGCAGTTTGCTCAAGCGGTAGTCAGAACATAGAACGATTATTAACCCTTTGCGCTCGGCGTCTATTACACAAATTTTATTCGATCGGCACCACTTTTTTAAAAGAAGTTTCGTTCAAGTACAGAATTTCAAAAATGCTCTGATTAAATAAGGTGCATTTTATTTTCCTTTATTACTGGTGCCAAAAACAAATTTTGCAAAGAAAGATTATGTCTCCGCAGCGGATACCTCGAGTGCAAAGGGTTAATAAAGAGGAACTGGCATATCTTTAATCCTTAACCCTTTCGCGGGCGGTGTCCACAAAAAAGGACAACTAATGTTAATTCCACGAATGACAGACGGCACCAAGAATATTTAATTAAAATTTTCCTTTTATAAATACGAAAAAATGAGCAAGTTTTTGATTTTCTAATAAATTCGGTTGCAAATTCTGGTGTCAGTCCATCATTTCTTCATTTTGCAAATAGAATTACTTCGCGCCGGAATGGGTTAAATGCATGATTTTTTATCTTGCTTCGAAAAAATTACATATCATTCTCTGAGAGGTACAAAAATAATGCAAAAAATCAAAGATACATTTTTCATATAATACGTAAACATTTCCTCCTGTTCCACATCTGCAATACAAGTAAAATCTCGTGTGGCTTTTTTATGCTAAAATATTGGAAATTAGAAAATATTTTAAGAAGTATCTCTCCAAATACCTTATTTTATATAATTATTTATTTCATAAAATTTAACATTTAACACTTTAATTCCCATGATTGAACACGTTCTAGAAATTACGTTGTTAAGAGAATCCAACTTTAGACCAGAAAGTTTCAATGGTTAATTTCGCTTTATTTAAATACGGAATATCTGTTATTAATTAAAGCAAATATTGCTATTTAAATTTTCTGGTGTGAATTAGGTATATACGAATAAAAAAATCTATTAAATTCAAAATATTGTTTGCATATATGCAAAGCTGCGCACTAAAGTGTTAAAATAGTGAAGCTTCAACTGTAACCGCTTTACCAGAAGTTGATTATCGACAGCGGAGTCTTCCACCGTTAATTTTTTATAGAAATTTTCTTCTTATTTAAACGCATTATTAATGCAAAATTTCAGTCATAAATAACGGCAGAAAATGATTTTATTTTTTACTGGTAGTTGCTTACTTATGCGGAAGTCAAGCCCTGCATTTTCTCCATATTGTGACAGCCGGTGAATCCAACTGAGTGTTATGCAATAGTCCAAGAGCTGTTAAACATTTTAGGGAAGGTATTTGAGGCTCCCTGAAAATTTGTGCAACACTTCTTTTGTAATGGCTGAATACAAAATCGAATGTCTGGCTGAAGGATCGTGGCCCAAAAACTGTGCCAGACACGTGTCAAGTGCCATTTTTTTTTGACTACCCAAAAAAGGTATTTGAGGCACGCTGAGATTGAGACAGAATAATATTTATACTTAGAAAAAAATATTTTGAAAACGACAGACACTTTAGTTGGCCCAAAAACTGTGCCAGACACGTGTCAAGTGCCATTTTTTGACTACCCCAAAAAGGTATTTGAGGCACGCTGAGATTGAGACAGAATAATATTTATGCTTAGAAAAAATTATTTTGAAAATGACAGACACTTTAGTAGGCACAAAAACTGTGCCAGACACGTGTCAAGTGCCATTTTTTGTCTGGCACAGTTTTTGGGCCACGATCCTTCAGCCAGACATTCGATTTTGTAATCAGGCATTACAAAAGAAGTGTTGCACAAATTTTCAGGGTGCCTCAAATACCTTCCCTAAAATGTTCAACAGCTCTCCTACTACAAGGCAAACTGACACCAGTAAAAGCATATAGAAAATTTTACCATATTTGTGAGAAAATATATCCATGAATAAGACGTCTAAATAAGTCGAAATTGTCTATATAATTTTACTAGTGGGAAGTTTTCCCCCTGCGGTAATCAGAAATTGTAGATCCGATAAAAAAAAAAAAAGCAGCCGCCATCTTGTGACAACATACTCAGTTACTTCACTCTCAACTCGTGGATAATACACTATATGTCTCCTCCTCTTTATTCATAAGTCCATTCTATGCTCGGCTTTATTTTGTCTCATGTTTCTCCGCAGGGTTGTGTGCTCATGAAGACTTTTCCAAACTGTGCTGCAATTTCAGCTTTATCGACATATGTGAGTGAGAGCCTTGGTATCGTCCTCGTAGCTTAATTATTAGCTAGTTATTGTTTTCTAACTCTATGTCTTCTAACTAATGATAACAATATTAATTTCACGATGGAGTTAAAAAACAATAACTCGCTTCCTTTTCTAGATGTTCTCCTTATTAAAGAAAACAACAGTTTATGACCAATGTCAGACGGGTGCTAAAACGGAAAGTTTTCCGTAAAACAATGAAATTAGTCAGTGTGGTACCTGTCACCGCAGCTGCCCCAAGGAATTAAAAGAGAACAGCATTTAGGTCATTTATCCAGCGTGCCTTTCTTGTTTGTTCCGAAGAATTTTTGGACGATGAACTCAGTTTCATCTTTAATATTGGTTTATGTCATGATTATAATTGAAGTGTTATCTATAAATTGATTGGTAAATATAAAGTTTCTGTTAATCCCTTAATTTTAAATTTTAGTCATAAATAATGGCAGAAACTGTTATTCATTTTTGCTGGTGGAAGTTTATATTGGCGGTTGTCAGACGCTGCGTTTCCGCCCTATTGTGACAACCTAGACAACCTCCTGTCGGTGTCAGTGAAAAAGTTTATAATACACGGGAATACTGATCAGTAAAATCAAATAGAAAATTTTACCATATTTGAGAGAAAATAGTTTCATGATTAAGGCGCTTAAATAAGGCGAAACTTTCTACTCAAGTTTACTGGTGTGGAAGTTTACCCCAGCTGTAATCAGTAACTGTTAACACGATTTAAAAAAACTGCTTCCATCTTGTGACTACCACCTCGGTTACTTCACTCGCAAATGATAGACAGTACACTATATGTCTCCCGCTCTTTATTCGTCACTCCATTAGTCAAACATCTCATTTTTTATTATTACAAGATGTCCTACTGTTGCTCTGAGGTGACGAATATACAGTCACGAACTTTTTTCATGATAAATATTTTAAAACGGATTTCTTATAAGAGAAAACTACACATTCCAGAAATTATAATTTTGTGCTATTTAAAAAAGAGTGTGAGAAACCACGTGAGTGAACACGGTACTTTAGATTCAAGGGAGAAAATTGTGAATCAAGATTTTTACAAACATTTTCTCCGAAGTTCCCGGATTTTCTGCCGTTAAGGTGTCTTGTACCTTTTAAACGCGTCGAAAATGAACGAAAAACTTCAAAGTTTGAATTAGTCTATCTTCAAAACTTTTTTATGTATAAACATTAAATTTTGGATATTGATTAAACAGATTGTGCTTTGTAATATACTACCAACAGAAATTTATTAACCCTTTACAGAATTTGTGTATTGTTGAAATCAAAATAGCTCTTTTTTTACCCCCTAATTCATGCGCGTATGGTATCTTGAGAAAGTATGTATGGATTGTCATGAAATTTGGTAAATATACTAAACAAATATATGTGTTTAAAATGATCTACTTTTAAGTATTTACAATGGTAATATTTTTAGCAATGACTATTTTTATTCATTAAAAATACAAAATTTTTATTTTTTTTACGAAAATATTTTTTTAATATAGTTAATGAAATAATTTTAGCCTAAGAGTAGATCATTTTAAACACACATATATGATTAGTATCTTTACCGAATTTCATGCGAATCCATACATACTTTCTCTAGATATCATGCGCGCAATGACTTATGGGGTAAAAAAAGAGCTATTTTGATTTCAACAATACACAAATTCTGTAAAGGGTTAATAAATTTCTAATGGTAGCATATTACAAAGCACAATCTGTTTAATCAATACCCAAAATTTCATGTTTATACATAAAAAGGCTTTGAAGATAGACTAATTCAAACTTTGAAGTTTTTCGTTCATTTTCAACGCGTTTAACCCTAGAACTACCGAAAATTTTACTCAAGTTTTATAAAAACATTTTACACCAGAATTTTTACTTAAAACTATTTAATTTGTTTATTTAACTTATTATTGTCTGATTTATAAATTTAGTTTGTTTTGAAGAAATTTCTGGTTTGAATAAATATTTTGAATGTACATGTCGGGTCCATTGGACCCTTCTGGTAGACAGAGGGTTAAAAGGTACAAGACACCTTAAAGGAATATTCTGCCTATTATACACATCATATATATATTTTCTTTTTTTCTCCTATCGAAAACAGCTTGCGCGTTTTATACGAGAATGTTCGGTGCGCATTTTATACGGGTATGTTCGGTACGCATTTTATAGGGGTATGTTCGGTACGCATTGTATACGAGTATGTTCGGTGATATATAAAGAGAAATATCAAAATTTTAAGTGGTTAAATAAGAAAAATACTAGCAGGAATGACCGAGGTAAGCTCGGTCAAAATTAGCTTTGTGTTTATCTCGATATATTATTCCCACTAAATCTTTCTTGCTGTTTTAGATGCAGTTAGCTTGACCCTGAGCCATAGTGACCCAAAATGGCCCACTAATCGATTTTTTTAGAACATGCGACCTAACACAATGCTCTTCTCGATCCTGTAAACAATGGAATACTAAATTTAGTGAATATCGTTAGTCGTTTTCTAAATAAAATAAGCTTGACCCACGTTGATTCAAAAATGACCCACCAACCGAAATTTGTCGAACATGTGAGCTATTCCAATTGTCTTTTCGTACTTTGAAACGGTATGATAAAAAAAATGTCAAAATCGTTTGAATTCTTTTTGAGATACATGTGGCTTGACTCCGACCCATTATCACCAAAAATGACCCACTAATAGAATTTTCTTGAGCATGCGACCCAGCCCAATGGTTTTAGCTTGTCCAGAAACGGTGTAATACAAAGTTTTGTCAAAATCGTTTGAGCCGATTTTTAGATACAGTTAGCTTGATCCTGATCCATTAGGAACCAAAATGACCCACTGAATGAACTTTCTTGAACATGCGACCCTGCCCAATTCTCTTATCACACCCGGAAACGATATTATACAAAATTTTGTCAAAATGTTTTGAAACACTTTTTAAATACAATTAGCGTGTCCCTGACCCATTGTGACCCAAATGACCCACTAATCAAATTTTCTTGAACATACGTCCTGGCCCAATGGTCTTCTCGAGCCCGAAAACGATAGAAATCAAAATTCAGTTAAAATCGTTTAACCCTTTCCAGCACGGGCAATTTTTGTTGTAAAATGATGAAATGATAAACTGACACCGGAATTTTAAAACAACATTTTGAGAAATTAAAAAAAATGTTACTTTAACTACTTATTGTAAAAGCAAAATTTTACTAAAATAGTCTTTGTGCCGTTCGAAAGTTCGGAATTAAAATTAGGTATCCCGACCCGGGCACAGTGTGCCGGAAAGGGTTAAGGCGTTTTTTAGATACAAATATCTTGAACCTGACTCATTGTGACCGAAATGACCCACTAACCGAATTTTCTCGAACATGTGACTTAGCCCAATGGTCATCTCATGCCCAGAAACGGTATTATACAAAATTTTGTAAAAATGTTTTGAACAGCTTTTTAATACAACTAGCTTGGCCCTGACCCATTGTGACCCAAAATGACCCACTAATCAAATGTTCTTGAACATGCGACCTAGCCCAATGGTGTTTTCGAGCCCGAAAACGATAGAATACAAAATTTATTCAAAATCGTTTAAGTCGATTTTTAGATACGATTAGCTTACCCTGACCCATTGTGACCCAAAATGACCCACTTATCGAATTATTTTGAGCATGCGACCAAGCCCAATGGTCTTTTCGTGCCCGAAAACGATAGAATACAAAATTTTGTCAAAAACGTTTAAGCCGTTTTTTAGATGCAATTAGCTTGACCCTGACCCATTGTGACGCAAAATGTCCCCCTAATAGAATTTACTCGAACATGCGACTTAGCCCAATGGTCATCTCATGCCCAAAAACGGTATTATACAAAATTTTGTCAAAATGTTTCGAACCCCTTTTGAAATACAATTAGCTTGACCCTGACCCATTGTGACCGAAAATGACCCACTACTCGAATTTTCTTGAACATGCGACTTAGCCTAATGGTCTTTACGAGACCGAAAACGATAGAATTCAAAATTTAGTCAAAATCGTTTAAGCCGATTTTTGGATACAATTAGCTTGACCCTGACCCAATGTGACCCAAAACGACCCACTAATCGAATTTTTTGGAACATGCGACTTAGCCCAATGGTCATCTCATGGCCAGAAACGGTATATTAAAAAGATTTGTGAAAATGTCTTGAGCCGATTTTTAGATATAATTAGCTTGATCCTGACCCATAATAACCCACTAATTGAATTTTCTCGAACACGTAACACATCACAATGGTCTTTTCGTGCCCGAAAACGAAAGATTACAAAATTTCGTCAAAATCTTTAGAGCCGTAATCTAGATAAACTTAGGTGACCCACGGTGACCCAAAAATGACCCACTAATCGAATTTTCTCGAACACGTGACTTAGCCCAATGGTCTTTTTGTAATCCAAAACTGTAGAATATAGAGTTTAGTGAAAATAGTTAGGGCCGTTTTTTTTCGATAAAAATATCTTGACCCAGACTGACTCAAAAATGGCCCACAAATCAAAATTTCTAGAACATGTGGCCTAGCCCAATAGTCTTCTCGTACCTGGAAATGGTTGGATACAAAATTTAGTCAAAATCGATTGAGCCGTTCTTTAGATATAATTAGCTTGACCCTGACCCATTATGATCCAAAATGACCCACTAATCTTATTTTGTAAAACACATGACCCATCCCAATGGTCTTTTTGTGCCCGAAAATGGTAGGGTGCAAAATTTAATCCAAACCGTTAGAGCCCTTTTCAAGATAAAATTTACATACACACACACACTCACAATTTTTGCTCGTACTATAGTACGAGGGTCACTCTGAAATTTTTGAGATACAACTAGGTTTTTAAAGTTATACTTACTAAATTTTAGGTGTGTTCAAAGTAGTCTCCTCCAGCATCAATGCACTTTTGTAGACGAATTTTCCAGAGATTAAATGCCTCAAGGCATTCATTTCTTGGAATAGATGAAAAAATGCATTTATAGCCACACCAATCTCTTCTTCTGAATGAAAACGACGTCTACGTAAGTTCTTTTTTAGATTAAAGAATAACCAAAAGTCACACATAGCTAGATCAGGTGAATACGGTGGATATTCTATCACTTTAATTCGTTTTTGGTTAAGAAACTCAACTGTTAATCCGGCTGTATGTGAAGATGCATTGTCATGGCGAAGCATTAGTACCCTAACATTCACTTCTTGTAGAATTTCTGGAAGACATTTAGAGGTATACTAGTTTGCTGTTACTGTCTTCTGTCCTTCCAACTTGACGGCTTTGACCAATCCCGTACTTCTGAAAAAAACGGCATACATCACATTTTTTAGTGCGCGTTGTCTTTTCACCATTGTCGGCGTGGGATCATCTTCAATGACCCATACTTTGCTTTCTTGACGGGTTGGAACGTCAAAAAACGGTGTGTACGTTTCATCATCCGTCACAATTTTAAAAATGATGCGGTGGCCGCCATCATTTAGCAATTTAAGTGTTTCTTTACTGATTCTGACACGCTCCTCTTTTTGATGCTCAGTTAGATTATGGGGAACCCAACGACAAACTACTTTTTTCATATGCAATTCTTCATGAATAATTTTGTGTATGGCTGCGGATCCAATGTTAAGTTCCTTCTGTATCATTTGATAGGTACAGAGATTATCATCCATTAACATTTTTCGTATGGCAGACACATTATACAGGATTACTGCCGACGGCGGCCTTCTTGTGTGTTCTTCATCCTGAAGAAAATTGCGACCTCTGCTAAATTCTTTAAACCATCTGAATACAGTAGCACGAGCTGGAGATTCATCACCAAATGCTAATTTCAACCGTTGAACGCATTCTTCTTGATTTAATCCTGCTTTAAAATCGTAGAAAATCATAGCGCGAAAATGTTCTCGCGTCAACTCCATTTTCTCTTCTGTTTAAAATTTATTCTACGCTAAACAAGTTGAAGTAAGTCAGTAAAAAATCGTCTGCTGTGTTAAAATACACTGTATTTTAAAATTAAACCGTTAATTTTATTTTGTAAATTCTCGTCTGCGCGTATCTCAATAATTTCAGAGTAACCCTCGTATAAGATTAATTTTAGGAAAAAATATTTGATATTTTAATACAAAATCAGCTAAAATTTCAACACTGATTGTTAGTCTTTCCCAAAACCTTTCAAATATTTCTTATAAGTAATATATAAAGATATCTGCAGGATTTGAAAGTGTTTTACTTATTAAAAATGATATTGAAAGAACTGATATAATAAATTTAATCTTAGGACAACAAAATATTTTGTTTGTATAAAACAAAATTAACTCAATAGGGTTTTTAAAGGCTCAGATACATGCAAAACGAGATTATAATATACAAACACTGTAAACAGTGTGCAGTTGATGATAAATACTTGAATAAGTTGAGCAAACTATTCGGACATTGCATTCGCTAATCAAAATAGCTAAATTTACGCATATCTTATCCTAAAGAGAATTAACATAAGCTTCAAAATGGTATATATGCGTACAGGAATTAATTTCATATCTGTTCACATCACCTCGTTGTATGTAACTTGAGTTGCGTTAATGACAAATAATTTTGGCTCTAAATCAATTATTTTTTTTGAACATTTCATAGATTTCAGAAAGCACTTATACTTTCAAACATCTGTATTTAGTTAAACCGAATGTTGATTTAGAGATGTGGTGTTATGATAAATAAGGATCTCAATCTCTTCTGTTAACCCATTAACCGCCAAAACTATAAAGTGGAAATATTCAAATTTCTTGTTGAAAGTCGTTTGCCACAACAAATTCAGAAAGGTAATTTTCGCTTTATTAAAATATCAAAATTTCAGCTAATAAATAAGGGAATTTTTTTAATTAAAAAATAGGTGTGGCAAAGTAATTAATTTAAGTATGAATAATTATTTTGATCGTTGCGTCAACGCAACACCAGCCGGTAATGGGATAATTGAAGTACAATGATAGAAATTAAATGATTAACCCTTTCCGTCACGGGCAATTTTTGTTGTAAAATGATGAATTGATCGACTGACACCAGAATTTTAAAACGACTTTTTCAGAAATTAAAAACAAGTTACTTTAACTATTCATTTAAAAGCAAAATTTTACTAAAATATTCTTGGTGCCGATCGTAAGTTTGGAATTAAAATTAGGTATCCCGACCCGGGCACAGTGTGCTGGAAAGGGTTAACTCCATTGCTTTGATAGCAATGGAGTTACGTATAAAGAGGAGGATGCATATAGTCTACTGTCTACCAGTTGTGAGGGAAGTAACTGAGGACGTTGTCACAAGATTAGGGCTTTTTTTTTTTTTTTTTTTTTTTTTTTTTTTTTTTTTTTTTTTTTTTTTTTTAATTGCATCAACAGTTTCTAATTACCGCCGGGCGAAACTTCCCACCCTTAAATTTGAATGGAAAATTCCGTCTCATTTAACACTAGAACAGCCGGCTATTTTACTCAAATTTTATAAAGAGTGTTTCATTCCAGAATTTTTATTTAAAACTCTTTAGCCTATTTTTGTGCTGTATGCATTTAATATATCTTATGAAGAAATTTTTGGTTCGAATCGACTATTATCAATTTGACTCATAATGGCGGTTCTAGTGTTTAACCCTTGAACGGTGGGCGATATAATATACCCCACTTAATTTTAATTCCCAACTGAAAATTGAGATAAGAATTTTGAAACAAAATTTTGCATTTATACGGTATTTGTGACGAAAAGCTTTCACTTATTTTCAAGGAAATTTGTTTCTAAATACTGGCGTCAATCGGTCATTTCAACATTTTAGCAACAGAAGTACTCTATCCTTGAAAGGGTTAACCCCTTGAGGGGAACCGGTATATATTATACAATACCTACGATTATTAAAGTTTTATATCAGAAAAAATTTATTAAATTTTACTTTTCTAACTTTGTTGGAAAAAAGCCGTAAAATTGCTTTTACTTATTTTGAAATAGAATTTTTCAAAGATTCCGGTGTGAGTTCAACATTACAGAAACACAATCACTTGCACAATCACTCTAAAGGGATTAATCACGTTGTTCATGGAATATTTTCTCACGGTAAAAATTTCTACTTGTTTTTACTGGTGTCAGTTTGCCCATGTATTATAATCTTTTTTTTTTTTACTGACACTGATAAGTGGTTGTCTAGGTTGACACAATATGGCGGAAACGGAGGGGGGGGGGTGACTACCGCTAAAGTAAACTTCCACCAGTAAAAATGAATATATATTTCTGCTATTATTTATCACTGAAGTTTTGAATTAATAAGGAGTTTAAATAAGGAGAAAATTCCATTTAAATTTACTTGTGGAAGATTCCCCTAGCGGTAACACTTGGAGCTTCACTATTTTAAGGCTATGTCAGTTCCTATTTATTAATAGTTCCATGATCAAAGCATGAGAGCTAATATACCGCAGGATCTGCGTTTACGTAACGCGATAACTCCTGATAGAAATATGCAGTTTGCTTCAAATTTTGTAAATAGTTTCAATCTGATAAGGCGTTTCCTTGATTAGTTTCGAGGGTTCATTCGTTAAGTATAAAGGGGGTAACGGGGGCTAACCCAACCCTTAATTTAGATAAATGAATTTTTCATGCAGAATTATCCGATTTGCTTCAAATTTGGTATACCGGTTTATTCTGATAATGCGCTACCTGATTATATTTGGAGGTTCATTGGTTAAGCATAAAGGCAGGGGAACAGGAGTCAAATCCTCCTTTAATTTAGAATACTGGGTTTTTCATGTAGAATTATCCGATTTGCTTTAAATTTGGTATACCGGTTTATTCTGATAAAGTGCTACCTTAATTATATTTGGAGGTTCATTGGTTAAGCATAAAGGCAGGGGAACAGGAGTCAAACGGGCCTCCAAACGGCCAGACATTTCTCGAGCAGATAATTGACATAATAGATTACGTGCAGGATTACAAAATAAATTTTGAAGCTAGAATGAAAATTTTGGTGCTTACTTATACTTCAGATTATAATAATTACCTTGAATCTAAATAAATTTATTTTTAAAGAATTTGATTGTTTGATTGTTTTTAAATTGATTGATTGTTTGATTGTTTTTAAAGAATTTGATTTTAAATTGTATTTAGCTAATGCAAAATTTAGAAAATTTCAACAGTATAGTTACCTAAAAAAAAATATTTTTTTGAAGAATAAAATGGAAATTTTAGGTTCAATTTCATACAGACTAATATGAAACATATGGTTCGAAAATTTCATGAAAAAATATTCCGAAGTTTTTTATATATCGTGCGCGTTATGGCCAAAAACATCACTTGGAGAAAAATGACATCAAAGTTTCGGAAACGCCACTTCAGCTATTGAGCAGGTATAATTCTGAAAGTTATAACTTCTCTTCTTATGGAAATTTCATGGAAACAATTATATCAAAATATTCAGAAAGGACAAGAGTTTTTCATCTAAAAAATTAAAATTTCGAAAATTTTAAATCTTTAACAGTCCTGAGACCCCTTAACAAGCAAAATAGTTAATTTAAATTGGTACGGCTGTTAGTGGGAGTATCTAAACTTTTTTCAAAAGCAGCTAAGGGATATTTGACACATTGCATTCCAGGTTGTTTGAACGAGATTGAATTTGCCATTTTTTTAAACAGTGTTTAAGAACACATTTTAATAATGACATTTCATTGTGCCAAAAAATAAATGTCTTATTTCATTAATTAATCCTTATCAGCAGTGTTGCCAGTGGGCTACTTTTTTTTAATTCAGATTTCCCGATTGCCACCCCTTTTTTTAGACGGTAAAATTAACTTTGTTTTTGCCTTAATTAATATGTCATTAAATAAGGTGCATTTTACCATTTCAAAAAAGTGCTGCCAATCAAGAATCTGAATTTAAAAAAAGTAGCCCATCTGGCAACACTGCTTATCAGATGCTAGCTTTTTATACATGATTCTATTTTTAAATTTAATTCGTACCATTATATTTAAAAAAACAAATTTTGTAGCACATTTCTCGTCCACATGTTCTCTAGCGGAAGTAAAAAGGTTTCTAAAGAAACTAATGGTGTGAACCGAATAAAATTCGTTTAAGACATGCTTGTCCCGATATCACGTGGAAAGTGATATAAGAAGGATAAGGGTTAATTGAAAAATTTATATATTTTCTTGAAGTATTAACTATATAATGCAATATCTCGATTAAAAGTAGAAACTAAAAGTAGAAATACCTAATAATATCTGTTATAGGAATTGAAATGTAAGCTTTTTTGCAATTCGAAACATATTATTCTGAATACATCTTCATAAATCTTATTCTTAAATATCTATATCGTATGCATATTATAATATATAGGGTAAACCAAAAGTCTTGCCCTGATTATAAATATTTATTGTTCTCAAACTATTATAATTACACGTTTGTTTGGATACATTGTAAGCACTGTTATAATTTTTTTTATAAGACCACTTACCTCAGTAAATTTCAACGTGTGTCCCCTTGGTAGCTTGGAGAATGTCTGAGCGGTATTCTAGTTCCCGCCAAGTCTTCTTTAACATGCCTTCTGTTACAGTACACAGTGTTGCCAGTGGGTTACTTTTTTAAAATTCAGATTTCTTGATTGGCACCACATTTTTGAAATAGTAAAATTCGCCCTATTTAATGACATATTAATTAAGGCGAAATGAAACGAAATTTAACCATTTCAGAAAAGTGTTGCGAATCAAGAAATCTGAATTTAAAAAAAGTTGCCTACCGGCAACACCAACAGTAAATACACTAACTTGTATCCTAGTCTTCAGTTCTTCGACTTCAGCAATTGGTGTGGCAAAGACTCTGTCCTTGACATAGCCCCAAAAGAAAATAATCTAGATGTTTAATATCTGGATAGCGCGAAGGCCGGGGTATTGATCCATCCTTTTCAACCCACCAATCCGCAGATGTTTCGTTATATTGCACAAAAAAACTACCAAAACTGACCTATTCAACAACAACTTACATTATTATACAAACGGTTAATTTGTAATGAATTATTATAATCAGGGCAAGACTTTTGGTTCACCCTGTATAACAGCTTGTGCTAAATTAAATGGGTTAGTTTCTTTTAGGTTTTATTCAAAACATCGCGTCCATTCATCAGGAGGAACTAGAAAAGGTAGTGTTTAAAATGATATTAGACTTAGCTGGTTATGGTTTGTAATGTGTTTTAACGATTCATTGATTTGAAAATTTGTGAAGTAAGACGTTTTTATACTGACAAACGATTAGCTTTATCTAATAGCCAGGTCAAATAAACAAGTTTTCTACTAAACAAATTACATTCTGAATAGAAATTCATCATGTACCGTACAAGAACAAGTTTTATTTCTTTCAGTAAAATTTCTCCGGGCTATTTACTGATATGATTTATTTGGTCAAATCTTCTTCAATGTGAGTCAAACCGCCTTCAGTGTGGGTCAAACACCCCTAAAGTGGAAAGGATTGACCAAGGTTGCAGATTCATGTGAAGTTTTTTTATTATTATTATTTATTACCTTTTCTGAATTTTAAGGCAGATTGTGTTGATATCGTATTTCAAAAACAAATGACGAGCATTTTAGCAAAAATTAGGTCAATCATCCCCTATACAATAATTAAAATTTATATTTGCTTTTTACTAAACGTTCATGAAATACACAAAAAACCCATAAATGTATTTCAGATTCAATTTCACAGTTAGAATTGTTACATTTAATAAAAGTGATTTATTACCCATTCTTATGGAAAATCATTAAATCGTACTAGCGAAATAAAGTACTCCTTTTTAAATAAAACTCTATATATCTCTTCTTATATCTTCGAAAGATATCTTGATATTACACTCGCACAACTCATCAATATATTTACACAAAACAAGAGCAAACATGTATCGATACTGATTTTTCATGCCTGGGGGTATGCCGTAAGCTTTCTTATTTTTATGCGTCATAAGCATCTACGTTGAAATGTTTCATGTCTATACTTTCATTCATGCAGAAAACATAATTCGATATTTGATATACATATATTTAGTTTATACGTAAGCATTTTCTTTTACATTGTTTTATAGTTATTTTAGTAACAAATGTTTCAAATATTTTTTCAGTGATTATAGGATTATTTTATGGATAAAGTGTTTAAATCTTATTTTCAGAAACTTTGTAATAAATGCATTGTAATATAGAAAATTCATAACATTTAAGTAAAACAAAATTTATAGAGATATATTCTAAATATTAAATCGGTGTCAGCAAGTAGAAATCTGTCATTATTTATGGAATTAACTTATATATCTCAAAAATCAATGAGTAAAAGAAAATACTTAACGGTTTGAGCTTTGATGGGTGAATTTCTTCCCACTTAATTTTAATTTCCTAATGCCACATTGGCACCGGAATATTCAACCAAATTTATTTAAAAATAGATTTATGCATTTTTTCGTTTATCTTATAAGCCGAATCTGTTGCTTACAAAATACTGGTGCCAATGTGACATTTGAGCAATTAGAAGAAATTCACACCCAGAGCTAAAAGGGTTAACCGTTAAATGCATAATGATGCATATTTGCACCACTTTATATTTAATTCTTAGCAACCAGTATATTTTTATAGAAATATTATTCTTGTAGAAATTACAAAAATATAAAGTTGAAAATCTATCTTAAAATTTCTGGTATCTAATCTTTAATGTAAGAGTTAAAAACGTAATTCTAAAAAAATAATTCTTGAATTAAGGGTTAAGTTTTACAAAATAAAAAAATATTTAAAATAAGCTATTTAGATTCATACTTATTAAAATATTTACTAATTTACAATATTTTAATTTTTACTTTTAGTGCAGATGAATAGCAACAGAAGAAAATGTTGATGTATTACACAAAAAATGTATTATTTTTCTCATTACTTTTCATGTGTTATAAACCTTTCACAGAATGTTATATAATTTTTTCGAAACAAAATAAAAAATAAGTGCATTTAACGGTTAAGAGTATATCATAGATGCCAACTTTTGCGCTTTTTTCCAACCTCTAAAATTTAATAGAGATTTTCCCCTTGTCTAATCGTGAGATTTCGACTATTACATAAGACAACATTTACTATAAAATTTTGGTGGTAAGAGAAAAGCGTAAAAGTTGGCAGCTATGCACATTGGTGTCAGACTTTCGGTACTACAATTTTCCTTTAACCTTCTCGCCACCGCGGACTGATATAGCCGTTCACTAAGCTGCAGGTTTCACAGCAATACAATCATTATTTAAATTAATATAATTCTACAAATATAATGCAGTTTTAAAAAGTTTTGTTATGATTAATACCCTCAAGGTTTATATTTCTATACGCAATTAAATTTTCTCTGCCATGTTAGAAAATAATCCTTTAAAAAAAAAAAAAAAAACAGCGAAAAACAACATTACAATTTTGTCCATATGCTCGGCGGTCAGGGGTTTAATAATATGCATGAAGAAAAGTTAGAGAAAATTTAATTTTTGACTGCAACTTCTTAAAAGATCATACCAGCAGCTTTTACATGAATTTTATTCGGTTGACACCACATTTTACCAAATAATAAAATTTAATTTATTAATCAAGAAAATGTCTGAACTAAATGAGGCAAATTTTAGTTTTCTTTTTTAGTGTTATCAAAAAAAAATCTTTTAGTATCAAAAGTATCAAGATCGTTTGAAGATGCATATTGCACCCATGGTCCCGAAGGTATGTTAAATCACGATTTTAATTGTCTTTCTCAAACTTCGTCTTGAATTTTCAAAACTTTCGGAATTTTAGTATTGAGCATCATACTCAGGTAAAACGTTCGTTAATTGTTTTAAAATAACATACATATATGTTAAACTAAATTCTATATTTAAATATATTGCACTTTTTTTTTCTCCCTCACTCTCACCTCTTCTTCTTCTTTTGTTTACCTTTCAGCATATTAACTACAAAATGCATTTTTAACAGCCAATTTTGTAGGACATTTTGCTATAAAAAAAGTTCTAACAACCCACTTCGCAAAGTCTTCTGTAAATTGGTTATTATGATACGATTTTCAATTTTGCATCAGTACATGTCTTAGAATGTGCGTTAAAATTGGATATGGGAAACTAAAAATACACTGGTCATCAAAATTAAAGGATAATCAGAAAAAATACGCTCACTAAGTTAACGTTGCAACCAATGCCCAATGCTGCAATTAATTATGTTAATTAAATAATATTGAACTCAAAATTGTACTTCCGCGTATATTTTAGCGTCGGAAATATGCAAATTAGATGATTGACAATGTGGTGCGCAATGGACGTGTGTTGGAATGCTGGTCTGTAGTGTTGTTTAAAGTGAATGTGGTGCCTGAATGTGATCAGTATTCATTAGTTATAGCTCAAAGGCATCATTTAAGTTAAGATCAAAAGTGGCGAATAATTGGTAGAATAGAGGAAGATCAAAAACAAATGGATGTCGCCCGAGATTTGAATATCCTTCAAAGTGTCATATCAAGGGTTTCTAGCCTCTTTTTAAGCACTGTACCCGTTGGTAGACAGCCTGGTCATGGAAGACCAAGCACAACAACAGCATCCGGAGACCCTTTTTGTCATTGTGTCTCAAAGAAACCGCGAAGCGACTACAAGAGATTTGTCTTGAGACATTCAGACTGCCACAGGAACTGGAATTAGTCATTCTACTGCTGCACGAAGGCTTAACAAGGGTGGTCTGTATGCGAGAAAACCAATAGTATGTGTCCCTCTCACTCCAGCTTCCAAAGGGGCCCATTTAAACTGTTAC
Organism: Maratus speciosus; assembly: GCA_963932465.1. Taxonomy (NCBI): domain Eukaryota; kingdom Metazoa; phylum Arthropoda; class Arachnida; order Araneae; family Salticidae; genus Maratus; species Maratus speciosus. Next base: position 439,253,868 of record OZ010796.1, on the reverse strand, counting down.
CCTCGTCAAGTTTAATAGAGACAAGAAGACAGCGCTCAAGTATTGTTTACTGAGTGTTTACTAGTGTTCAGATATAGTCTGAACACTGATTCTAGAAGTGTTTTAATCTGCAGAGATGAAGGAAGACGCAACTTGTCATTCCCTTGTCCGTGAAATATCCCGTTTGATTCGAGTCTTCTTGGCCCCATTGAACATGATGACAGCAACAGTTTAAACGTTCACCTTGGGAAGCTGGAATGAGAGGGACACAAACTTTTGATTTTCTCGCATACAATCCATCCTCATCAAGCCTTCGTGCAGCAGTAGAACGGCTAATTCGAGTTCTTGTGGCAGCCTGAAGGTCTGAAACCAAATCTCATGTAGTCGCTTCGCAGTTTCTTCGAGCCACAATGACAAAAAACGATCTTCGGATGCAGTTGTTGCTCTTGGTCTCCTCTCACAAGGTTGTCTATCAACGGATCCAGTGCTTAAAAAGCGGCTCGAAGCTCACGACCTCCATTGGTTTTTGATCTTCCTCGATTCTAACAATTATTCGCCACTTTTGACCTTAACTTAAATGATGCCTTTGACCCATAACTAATGAATACTGATCACACTCAGACACCACATTCACTTTAAACAACACTACAGACCAGCATTCCAACACACGTCCATTGCGCACCACATTGTCAATCATCTAATTTGCATATTTCCGACGCTAAAATATACGCGGAAGTGCAATTTTGTATCCAGTAGCATTTAATCAACATAAATAATTGCAGCATTGGGCATTGGTTGCAACATTAACTTAGAGAGCATATTTTTTCTCATTATACTTTAATTTTGATGACCAGTGTAATGGTAAAAATATACGATATAAATGCAAATAATTTAAGGTAAAAGCTTCTGAACATTCCGTGCAAGAAAATTTAGTCGCTGGAACGAAAAGTTCAGAACACGCCATGAGTCAGTGTAGATCGGTTAAACAAACACGATAATAATTTTGACTAGTCAACAAACCGTTACCAGTCTATATTGTATGGCTTAGCAGAGTGTCTTAGTTAATAATAAAGGTCCCTAACTAGTAATTTGTTTTCATTCATTCTAAACCTGAAAGTGAATAATGTATGACAAGATTTTGTATAGTTTAAGCGATTTTATAGTTTTTCTAAAAATTTTAACATGCCATAAAAAAAGTAACGGGGGAAGTCGATTTTGCAAATGAAAACTGGGTGTTGGGCCTGACGATGCAAACTAGTGCAGTAATTTCCAGCGTATACGCCGTAGCTCAGATATTTCGATTTCCTACCAGAATTCGTTTTAAATAAAATGTGACTTGGTTTTGCTTAGCATTTATTTGACTTCAATTTTTAAATGAAATTTCTAGTATGAAAAAGACTTAACTAAGCCGCGGCGTATACGCAGGAAATTGCAATATATAAAGTAAAGCGAGGAGAGTTCGCGCGGTAGGAGAGATTGCGCACAAAGAGATTCGACGGGAAGGAGTAGAGTGCGCGCGCAGCGACTCCAGGTAGTTGTACAGGAGCATTAGTCCAGTGTCTACATGAATGCGCATATTGATTGTTCTAAGCGTCTTGGATAAAGCAGTGTTATTTTGTTTTGTTTTTCCAAAGTAAGTGCTTGAATTTTCATAACTGTTCGTCAGAATATTAATACATGGAAATTATTCCAGAGAAATTTGAAATTTGATTTTCATTTTGAAATGTTCGTCAGAATTTTTATAGAACGCCAGTAATACAAAATGTATTGAACTTAACCCTTTCAGGGGCAAAGTACTTATGTTACTAGAATGTTAAAATGTTTGACTGACACCGGTATTTACAAGAAGATTAATAAGAAAGCAAGTAAAAGCGTTTCTTCGAGTATATAATATAAAGCAAAATTTTGTTTTAAAATCCTGGTGTCAAAGTGGCATTTCTGAATTAAAATTAAGTGGTATATATAATATACCGGTGCCCTTCAAGGGGTTAAACAATTTCTTATAAACTACTAACCTGGACTAACTATGCGAACACCAACAATTCATTTTAGAAGTGGCCATACTTAAATAAAAGGCCGTGCAATCTCTCCCACCAAAATAGGAGAGATTGCGCATCTGAAACTTAGTAGAGATGGCGCATTTCCCCATAAGTTTAAGTGCTAGGAGAGATTACGCAGCTTATTGATAGATTTGTATGAATTGCAAATTACGTGTAAAACATATGAATGAATCAATTTTGAAATAATTTCGGAAGAACACATAATTATCAAAAGTAAATTTGGCAACAAATTAATTTGCAAAAAATACTTTTGCAGATAAATATTTTATTAATAAATTAATAATACAGTTGTTATTAAATTAATTTTATGCAATTACTTTTATTAAAAAATTAATAATATATTTGTTAATAATTTAATTAAATATTTATATATATATATATTAATTTTTGAACAATTAATTTGCAAAAATTAATTTTGTTAACTAAAATAAATTTTCTAATACAATGTTTTGGAAAAGCTTTCACCCATTCCAAGTAGTGTAATGCCTACGAATTCAAAAAAGGAAACAGAGTGCAACTAATGTTACTGATCCACAAAGTATACACGAAAAAAGACTGAAGAAAGATGGCGCTACAAAAAAAAAAAAAAAAAAAAAAAAAAAAAAAAAACAGCTGAAGATAAGGTGCTTCCACAAAAAGTGGGATAAAAAAACTCAAGGAAAAAAACCGAAGGTCAATGAGGATGAGTGCACTGAATGTCTGGAACTGTACCAGGAGACAACTTCGATAACTGACTGGATTCAAGGTATTGCTTTTTGAAGGTGATTGCACGAAAAATGCACGATTTACAACAATAAGTGCATCGATTGTGGACGACGACAACTTCGGTTACCAAACAAAATACAACGAAAGTGTGGAAATGGAAATGAAGTAATTTTCAAGTGAAACATGTTATCAGCCAGATTAATGTTATTTTGTAATCTTAGTAGGGTTTGCTTTTTCTAATACTTTTAATCTTCTTAAAATAAATTTTTTAACTGTTGTTAAAATTCTTTCTTTTATTTATTATTTAAAAATTTGGTTGAAATATCCATTCCTAATACAATAATATTTACTCGCAAAAACCTTTCAACATTGTCGATTAAGTGTAATTATTATTGTTAACAATTTAATTGTAGTTATTATTAGTAACAATCTCTTTTACCATAGCTGCCAACTTGTACGGATTTTTGCTACCACTAAAATTTAACAGAAATTCCTGCCTTATTTAATTACCAATATTCACTGCCATTCGGCGATTGAATTAGACAAAATTTTCTATTGAATTTTAGTGGTAGCAAAAATCCGTACAAGTTGGCAGCTATGCTTTTACCTATATGGGCAATCTCTCCTACCCATATGCACATTCTCTCCTACCCTGTAAGGAGAGATTGCGCAAAATAGTTTTCTTGGTTTTATTACTGCTGTTCTATTAAATTACAGTATAACAACAAAATAACAATGGAAATGCTTAAAAAACAAATGAAGTCAAAATTATTCATGCATAGTTTAGGAAAATATTAATATTTAGATTTTTTATTATTATTCTTTTGAAATGTGCGCAGACTCTCCTCGCTTTACGTTGATTTACAAATAAAGATTTATATTTTTTCTAAGGTAAGTGATAGATTATTAACATTAATATATAAAACTAGTGTACTGATAAGTTTTTGAGACAATATTACTAGAAAGCGTTTTTCATTCAATACTTTACTTATATTGAAAACAATTACGTTTATAGAAAGTTTATGGAATTTCTAATGTAGGGGAAGTATGATACACTTTTATTTACAAATTTTTTACAACCCTTAGAAAGCTATTTATAAACAATTTTTTTGTGTTTTCTTATAAAGTGACCTTTTATTCATTTACTAAAAATATTGTGAATTTAAAAAATAGTTATTCAAAAAATATATCCCAATTATTTTGAATGATTACTACGGTATCAAATCTCCCCATTACTGGGGAGGATTTATACACTAGCAAGGGAGGTTTGATACATAGTTATGTAAATTGAAAAAAAAAATGCAGACAATTCAATTTTGCGTCATACAATTTTTTAAAATAAATCTTGAAATATTTCAGTAAAATTTGAAACGAAATGACATTGACATATTTTTGTTTCAGAAATGTTTTTTACAAAAATATTTAAACTATTGCTATTATTTAAACAATCCTAATTACACACTTTTTAGAAAATAAATAATGAAAAAAAAAAAACCCCTAGAAATCTAGCTGCAAGGAAAAATGAAGTGAACATTGCTGATTTGCAAACAATTTAACATAAATTTAGCACATTTAAGATTCCTTTAACCCTTTCAGGGGCAAAGCATTTTCAAAGCTAAAGTGTTGAATAAATGAATGGCACCAGAATTTACCAACAAATTTAATTAGAAATAAGAAAAGGGATATATTTCACTTTCATAGTAAACGGAAAATATTTTACCAAAATGCTGATGCCAATGTGGCGTTTGGGAATTAAAATTAAGTGGTTTCATAAACATACCACCACCTCTGAAATGGTTAAAAGAAAAACTAATAACTAACTCTATCATTTTGATAAGTAAAATCGGGTAGATTTAACGTTTTTTCAATTTGCCCTTCGTAAATTATAGAAAGATTTTCCCTTTCAGGCCATTTAAACTTTTTCCCTTCTACATGACGAGCAAAGCGAACTAACCATCTATCACCGCACTGCTTTTCTATGTAACCTACATAATGTCTATGAATAGTCTCTTTGTTCTTCATTACTTCAATTTCAGTAGCTCTTGCTGTAAAACAATAATGAATATTACAGTCCTATATTAGTTTGCAAACTTGAAAAAACTATTAAATTTTAAATATCCAAGTGTATTATTTCTCCCCAGTACTAATGTATCATTTCTCCCTATTATGCCTTATTGGATTTTCAATCACTTTGTACAAGTGCAGTTGCAAAATGGTAATCTACTTTCTAGTAAAACTAATCCTAACAATGCGCTTTATAAATAAAAAAAAATTACAAGATATTAACTTCACCATAATAAGAGTTATGAAAAAAAATCAGTGAATGAAAAAATTTACATTGACATTCTAAAAACCTTCAAAATTAAAAGAAAAGAAAAGTTATCAGTTCTTCACTAAATAGTCCAGCTAATGATGGCTTCAGCAAATAAAAGAAGACTTCACATGTGTTAGAATGGCTGTTAATGCCATTTGTTGAGAAAGATTCTCAATGTATCAACCCTCCCTATGTATCAAACCTCCCCTACCTCCCCTATTATGATAACAGAGTGCATAGATTTGCTTACATTTTGCTATTTATTTTTGAAATACTACTTTTATTATGATAAACTGTCTTATTGAATTACAGAACTCTGCGATAAAAAAATAACACATTGTGGTCTGAGATATTCCAACGAAATATATCCATCTGGACTGAGTGCATTATAGTATTTTTCATGATTTTTTTAAAACATACTTAGAAAATGTGCATTATGATAATTTTTTTTTATTATAAACTTCAAACTATTCTCATTCCTAATCAAGGAACGATTTAAACGCACTAAGAACTAACATTTAATGAGAAATTTTTGAAAAAAAGTATGTTTTATATTAAAAAAAAAGTTCCGCATAAGAAAACATAATTTTTTAACATACAGTTTTTTATAGACTTCAATAATAACTTACCCAAATGTAGTATCCTAAAATGTTAAGGTATTTTTCCGGAAATTCTGAATGTCAAATCGAAGATTCTATATCGCACAATGTATATTAAGTCACAGCACGCTGTTTACTAGGCTTACGCATTGAAATAAAAATAATAACTGTTGAAAGAGGAATTTCTTTTTTTTTTTTTTTTTGCATTTGTACAGTTTTTTTTATTTGGGTACCATTATTTTTGAATGATATTATTTGCCTCATATAATGGTAGGAAAATGATTGCTAATTATTGGTGCTACAATTTTGACACATTGTACAAAAATTATCTAGAAGTGTCCTCGTTTTTGAATCAGCACATATACCTTTTGATCAAGGGTCCGTGAATATAATCAGAACGTCAAACATTAATTTTTTCCAACACAGTGAAACTTACATAGGCTAGCATTCGAACCTGGCAGCTTGGCTATACCAGCCAATGCTCTAACATTGAAATATCCAGATAGCATCCAGCCTGATATAATTCACTCGATTATTGTTATCATCAGATCTCCTGAAATCGGCAACTAACCGTTGGAGATACGTCACACATGGAAACTGCTTTACACTATGAATATTAATTATACTTATGATATTTCAATCTGAAATACTAAATTCTTTGTATGTTGCGTATACTGAAAATCCCTCATTCCAATATTGAAGTTGAAACTTTTCACTCTGTTTAGAAAATTTAGTGAATTTATCTCCATCTTTGACCACTCCAGAAGCGCTTAGCCACAGCTTGTAACTTGTCCTCACTACTTCTAAATAGTAACTTTAATCTACGTCTTAATTATTGCCGTTATTTTGCTAGTAACTCTGCTATTAAAGATGACGAAGATAACAATACAGCAATAATTGTAACAATTCGTATGCTGACACCCAAGTTTGCCAATCATGGCGTACACAATAGGGTGCCTGCGTCTCTAATTACTATTCACAAAGATACTGCCATTGTAGAAAGCAAATTATTATTTGAGTTTTATTTTATTTTATTCATTAATTCTTAACCTTTTCAAGGGCAAGTAATTGTGTTCCTGTAATGATGAATTGACAGGATAATTTCAGAAAAAAAAATTCAAAATAAGGAAAACAAATTTTATAACTTTTTTCAAACATAGTTATAAAAGTAAAAATTAATTAGCAGTTTCTGGTGCAAATCTAGATTAAAATTAGGTATGATAAAATATATTCCACCGCCCTTCACGCAGGTTCGCAACCTCCTTGGAACTTTTAAGAAATCTTGCACCACTATTAACCCATTAACCCTTTCAGGGGCAAGGTACTTGTATTTGTAAAATGTTCAAATAATTTAATGGCACCAGCATTAACAAGAGATTTTATTTGTAAACAAGTGAAAGTAAATTTTCGCGTAGTTAATACAGATGACATTTTCATCATAAAATTCCGGTGCCAATGTGGCAATTTGGGATAAAAATTATGTGATGCCGTGACGGCATCACCGCCCTTCAAGTGGTTAACACGTTCACGCCGGCGCGGTGGGTCACAGTCGACTGTCTCAGAGTTTTCAAGTCTCCGGCTTTTTGCACACCACTATTATTTTAGAGAAAATATTGTTCCTTTAAATCGCCCAGTTGTTCTAATTAAATAAAATAACATTTTCTGTATTAAAATACTGGTACCCAAACAGCCAAAGACTTGGCAGCTCTGAGACAGTCGAGTGTGACCCACCGCGCCGGCGTGAACGTGTTAAAGCCGGAATTATTTTTCTCATTAAAATGCAAAATTTGCATTTCACACCAGTTTTACTAAAATAGCAATTTTTGACTGGTTTTATAACGAAGTTTAAGTAATCAAATAAAGACAATATTTCCGTTCAAAAATAGTGGTATGCAAACAAGGAAATGTTTTTTACAATGGAGTTATGAATAAAGAGCAGGAGACATACATTGTAGAGTTTACCAGTTACGAGTGAAATGACAGAGAATGTTGTCACAAGATGGAGACTGATTTTTTACATCGGATCAACAGTATTTGATTTCCGACGAAACAAACTTGTACCATTAATTTTTTAATAGAAAATTTCGTCTTATTTTAGTGGTTAATGCATGCAAAATTTCCCTCACAAATATAAAAATTTCTATCCGTTTTACTGATGGAAGTTAGCCCGGGTATTATAATCTCTTTCACAGACACATGAAGCAAGTTCCTTAGGTTGTCACAATATGGCGAAATCTCAGGTCGTGACTACGCCGATGTAATCTTCCACCAGTAAATATCAATATCTGTTTTGTGCCGTAATTATTACTGAAATTCCGTATTAGTAAGGCATTTAAATAAGGAAAAAAATTCTATTCAAATTTACTGGTGGGGAGTTTGTCACAGTGTTAATGAGTCACTGCAAAACCAGTTACCGTTGAAGCTTTACCATTTTGAGGATATGTCAGTTCCTTTTAATTCATAGTTCCATAGTTTTTTTGAAAAAATTTCTGCATTAGTAAAGTGTTTAAATAACCAGAAATTTTCTATTCAAATTTAATGGTGGAAGTTTGATCCGGCGTTAATGTGTCACTTCAAAACCAGTTACAGTTGAAGCATCACCATTTTGAGGATATGTCACTTCCTTTTAATTAATAGTTCCACGGTTTTTTTCACACAAATTTTTGTACTTTTCCACAGTTTAAGAAAGGGAAGAGAGACTTGTTGTAAAAGAGTGCGAACCCAGGTATTTGATAAGGAAAAAAATTAACTAATGTTCGTATCCGATGTTATATTAGAATGTTATGCATTTTGCTCCCAATTTTTATGGTTATACTACTGACGAAACCTACGTGGTGCAAAAGTGCTACGACCTATTTCTAATAACAATCTTCACCTTAGTTAATAATAGAGTATCTATTTTTAAGAATGATGATTATTACCTTTCGTAAATAATATTGAGTACGATGTTTAATTTTCCAACTAGCTGAAAAAAAGTACAGGCAAGGTTCGAACTTGGACATTTTGGCTGAAGATGCCAAAGTTCTGCCAACTGATCTATCGTGGACAAATCTGGCGGACACAAATTTCACACAGAAACCTTACTGATTATGACATCTGGTCAGATATTTGAATCAGCTCATCAGAATAAATCGCAGGTAATGGATCTCCAAGAAACGTTGGATACGTAATTAAAGTGGATTAATTGTAACATTGTTATTCTATTTGAAAATAAATCACGTGAATTGTAGCTTTTCAACAGCGTAAAAAAGTGTCCATTGCATTACTCAAAGCAGAGCCATTTAGCATAGCCAAAAAGATATGTATGATAAAGAAATTTAGGTGCATTTTCAAGGCCTGTTTTAGTATAGTGCATATCTTTTTACTTTGCTTAGTTACAGAATTATGGGGGAAGTTCTGTAATCAGATGAAAACGATTATGAAAATTTAGCCTTTTTAACCCTTTTAGACCGGGAGTTTTTTTTTTTTTTTGGTAGAAATTGAAAGTTTGGCTGGTTTCCCCTTATCGATAGGATAGTATTTGATTGAGAAAAAATATTTAAAAAATACCAGATGTCAGGTTATGCCAAGAGAAGACCCGTGTGGTGTTTTGTGTGGTTTTGGCCTTAATGCAGCCGTTTTTGGGCTAAATCTACACGACTGTGTAGTTTGGGATTATTTGTGCAAATATCTAAAAATAAAAGTTTAAGCTAAAAAAGCTGTTGTTTATTGAGATAATTTTCATCAGCCACAATGAAAATGTTTGAAACAATTTTTGTTTTTGGACAGACCACTACAATTTCATTTTCTGAGATGTGCTCAATGCTCGCACCGCTCTTAAGAACCGTTGACAAATGGTATGCCCTTCACTCCGCTTGGATTGTGCCTGATCCATCAAATTTCTTATTTTTAGTTTTTCCAGCAGCGATATTTTGTTAAAATACCGATCAAAATACATAAAACTAGGTCTGAACCAGAGTAAGGACTACAACAGGTCCTAATCCTAGATCCTTATGGACCAGGGCTGTACTTTCCCACTGGTATACTACAAAATTTAAAACTATCCCAGATTCTGCTGTTACAACAGAGTGTGGTTTGTTTTTTATATACTGCTTTACTGAGGCATGTCCTAAAAGAAAGTAATCCTCTGCTCATTTATGGAGATGTTCCCCTGATCTCCTGGTAAATTCAACCAGACACCACGGAAACTATCGAGCATTTGCTGAACTTTTCATAACTTATTATTTATTCCTGGTTGTTTACTTGCTGTGGCGACAAAATGGAATGAATTTATCAAACTTTAAAATCTATCTCGTGGTATGCATATAACTCATATAAAACTTAGCATATAACTGATATAAAATTTATAAGTTATATATGACATCTATAACTCAGAGCAGAAACGTATAGTTCATTACATGTGCATATTACATGTCTAATACCATCAATTTTAAATAGAAATCATGAATAGTACAAGCCTATTAATTTAACCCCTTGAAGGACGGTGATGCCATCACAGCATCACATAATTTTAATCCCAAATTGCCACATTGGCACCGGAATTTTATGCTGGAAATGTCACCTTTATTAAGTACATGAAAATTTACTTTTACTTGTTTACAAGTAAAATCTCTTGTTAATACTGTTGCCAATAAATTATTTGAACATTTTACGAATACAAGTACCTTGCCCTTGAAAGGGTTAAAATTAATCCGCTTTAAAAATATAATTAATAAAATATAAATTGCTAAAAACATAAGTTTAAAAAATCACTTAAAAATAAAAATTTTATATATTAGGAATTGTATCTATTTCGGAAATGGTAAATGCCGGACCCGCACAATTGTGCGGGTCATTTGTTTTTCAACTTTTGTAAAGCCTAATTAAATTTATCAAAGACAAAATAAATTAAAATCATGAATAAAGAATATGAAATGAAAAATTAAATTTAAGCAAACACTAAAAATCATATTTAAATGAAATTGCGACAGTACATACTTTTTGTCTATTGCTGCCAGATGATGTAGTCTTTTTAAAAGCAGAAAATCTAACCCTGTATTGTAGTTGGTGCCCCCTAGTATTGTCTTATCAAAAAATCTGAAGCCAATTAACGCATATAAATGTGCACATTTGGTTTTAAATCTCACAAAAACAGGAAATAGCCATTATCTTTCACTTTAGTATCATCCCCACAATTCTGTGGGTCAGGGCTTAAAGGGTTAAAAAGTTCTGCTCAATGTAATTTCATGGGCCTTGCACTGTTAGTTAGATAACTTTTCAGGGATGGTTTTAATATAGTGCTGTTGTTTACCAAATCGTAATGTAAATGATCAACATAAAGAGTTTGTTCTTAACAGCCCGAGTTTTGTCTGACACATCAGAAAATAGGATACAGCAATGGCGTTCGCATAGTTTCCAATAATGTTGAATGAGTGTCCAGGTAAAGATTACTTTAAGACTAGAACGCCCGGAAGGAGTCGATTTGACTCCGACCATATGACTGAATATCAATTGGATCCAGAAATTCCTTCAAAAAATAAGTTAAATCTTAAAAACGCAGATTTGCATTAAATAAATCAGTCAAATAATTTTAAATAAAAAGTCTGGTGTAAAATATTTTTTTGAAACTTGATTAAAATTTCCAGGCGTTCTAGTGTTAAAACACAAGGTCAAATTCACCAATATATTTCGTTTAATTCAAGATTCTGTTTTCAGAAACCGATCAGCGTAGCGGGCGAATCCTTCCAGTAAATTTTTCAGAAAAATTACAATTTTGAAAAGAACTCGAAAATTCTAAATAATAAGGAAGGCCAAACTGGCAACCCTGTGCTGTTAAGTCAATGAGGCGGTTTATAGAATGTAAGAATTACTTGTAGCTGTTCTCTTCTCCCCAAGGCTTATCCTTAGAAACTCCTCGCTAGAGAGGGGTGCGGTGCTCATGTTTGGGAGCAAAATTTACATAGTCTGCACTTGCAGGTCAATTCAATGGAAATATGAATAAAGATGAGGAGACATATAGTGTACTGTCTACCAGTTGCGAGTGAAGTAACTGAGGAGAATGTCACAAGATGGCGCCTTCTTTTTTGAAATCGGATCTTCAATTTCCGATTACTGACAGGACAAACCAGTAAAATTGAATAGAAAATTTCGTCTTATTTAAGCGGCTATTACATGTAAATTTTTCTCAAAAATGTCGTACGAATTTCTATTTGTTTTTACTGGTGTCAGTATAGCTTGTAAAACTGTCAGTTTGTTTCCCAGGTTGTCACAATATGGCGGAAACGCAAGACCTAACTACCGGCAAAGTAAACTTCTACCAGTAATAATGAAAATCTGTTTCTACTATTATTTATGACTGAAATTTTGTAATAATAAGGCGTTTCAATAATTTGAAGATTTCTATATAAATCTACTGGTGGAAGTTTCCACCGGCGGTAAACAACGTCTGCGATGTTGCGTTACAGTTGAAGCTTGACTATTTTAAGGATATGTCAGTTCCTTTTTATTAATAGTTTCATGGTCAATTCTGCTTTGGACACCGCGGTACCTGACGCCAATGTGCGCTAGAAAAATTAACACGTAGTGCGCAGGCTTATTATCAAGGGCTTTGGTTGGCACCCCTTATTTTTAATTAAAGTACACTTTTACTTTTACTTTGGCAACATGTGCAAGAGAAATTTACTAAAAAAAATTACTTTAAAATTATAGTGGTGCGAATAGAATAATAAAAAATAGAATCATGTATATAAAGGTACTGTTCGTTAACGGTTAACTCAGTCGGCTAAGATTATGGGAAAGCAATGGCATAAAACACAAAATAAAATTTTATTATTTCTGGCAACCTTGCACCAAAGTAGCAAACGCGGCAGGGTTGCCAGTATGGCCTCCATTTTTATACCAAAATTTTGGCTTTAGGCCGGAACATTTTGAAGAAGAATTTTTACTTAAAGTCTTTGAGGGGCCAGGAATTATGTTTCTCTAATGTTGAATTCACACCGTAAATTTCAAGAAACTTTATTCCAAAATAAGGAAAAGCGATTTTTCAACTTTTTCCACCGCAGTTATAAAAGTAAAATTTTATTATAAATTTATTGTGTAAATCTGAGTTAAAATTATGTGGGGTATAATATATCCCACCGCCCCTCAAAGGGTTAAGTCTGTGCTGGTCAACTGTGGCACGCCGGCTACCACTAAAATTGTAAAGAAAAAGTCGACTAGTATAATCGCAGAAATTCGATGATTAGATAAAACAATGATTACTGTAAAATTTTAGTGGGATAGAGCGTGCCACAGTTGGCCACACCTGAGTTAAGTAATCAAGAAAAGTCTGACATTAAATAAATCTGAAAATTCTTTTCGCATTTTCTGGTGTGAATCCGAATTTTTTAAATAAAAGTTGAGGCCTATATAGCAACTCTGAAACACGGCTAAATTTCCTATAATTTCCGCAAAATTACATAAGTTTTAGCCAAGTCAAGTAAACATGTTCATAGCTGCCAACCTTCCGTAGTATCTGGATTAATTTGAACCCAGGTTAACAAATTTCAAACCAGAAAATTCATTTCTTGAATCTTTATTTATTTAATTCAAGGTTTCTACTTGGAACATATTTAATTTCCTTTCTTCAAAAAATTTCTGGTTCGAAACACGTAAACCAGGGTCAAATTAACGCACGTATTACGGTAGATTAGTTTAAGGTTGGCACCTATGCATGTTTCACTCTAAAAAATTTTCATAAACCAAGAAATTCATTAGAAACCATAAAAAACAAAATACATTTCATTAAAAATTAACTCTGGTTGAAAATCGATTCGTTTTCCACAGAAGATGTATGTAGATGTTAGAGGTTGACGATTATTGTAAGTAAGGTGGCAAGCATGATTCTATTAACCCCTTACTTCTCGCGCCCTTGACATTCACGAGCGATGTAGCCTACGTTCTTTTGCACTGATTGTTGGATTTTTAAAATAGTGTAATTGGCTTTATTCAGGCATGTGATTTCCGCGTTTTGCACACCAGTATATTCTTAGAGAAAATGTTGTTCTCTTAAATCGCAAAAATGTTTCGATTAAATGAAATATCATTATCTCTAAGAATATACTGGTGTGCAAAAACGCGGAAATCACATGCCTGCTTATCTTCGCATCATTTTATCTGCCATTAAATAAGATTGAATATATGTACTTCACAAAAGTGGTGGCAGTCAAACAATCTCAATTAAAAAAAAAAGTAGCTTGTATTTATCGGGCGCGGCGCTTAAGGAGGTAAATATTTTTTTAACCCTTTCAGGGGCAAAGTACGTAATTAATACTCATAAAATGCTGAAATGATTGACTGGCACAAGAATTTTCAACCAAATTTATTTGAAAATAAGTAAAAGCTCTTCTTCGTGTCGTGTAATTAATAAAATGGAAATTTTGATTCCTTAACCCATTAATGACGAGTTTATTTTACACATTTTTAATACCTAAGTACCAGTAGACATCAGTTTTCCCGTACTGCAATTTTAACTTACTTGATCTCTCAAAGTTTGAGATTAAGTAACATGAAAATTTCCTTACTAAAATCCTGGTTTGCATATTTAAAATTTCCGTATAACTTAAATGGCATATTTTCGTACCAACCGGCGAAAATTAACATAGTTTTCATAATTCATTAACGCCGCGGCATTAATGAGTTAATTTTTCTGTCAATGTAGAATTTAGGGATTGAAATTAAGTGGTCCAAAAATGAATCATCGCCCTTCAAGAGGTTAAAACATGTTTATTTGTTTTGGAAAAAAATCCGTAAAATTTCGCTGTAATTAATGTAATATATTCATTGTTCAGTTACTTTCCAATTCATACGTAAACTTGATAAAATTTGTAATTATCAAGTAAAGAGAAAGTATTATGCAAAACATGTTATCTAAATTAACGAAAGGGATACAATTAACGAACATCGTAAAATTACTCGTATAGTAATGCCATTAATCTTTTCGATTGTAAACATTTGATCGTTAGTGCATAGATGTCAAATTATTCTCTGCTTGTTCGCGTTGAAAGAAAAATATTACTGCGAATAATATTATTTGATATGCAATCAAACTTGAAATCTACTAATGGCATTTATGTAGACATAATTGGTAAATGTCACATGGCTTGTAATTTTATACAGCAACATATCGATCTCTACTAATTAGATGAATATAAATCGATCTCAAAATGTTTAACATTTATCATCAAGCAATAGGAAAAAATAGTGTAAAAATTGATAGATTTTAAAAATGGTATTTCATATTACAAATCCAAAATGATATAAATATTAGAAATATAGACGATAAAAAATTTTCAATTGAATATTTTTAAGTACAACTTGATGCATCAACTTTCATTATCTTACCCATTTGCATTCGAAGCCTGCATTTCAGGAATATCTTTTTATTCAGAAATTCCAATTTCATATAAGAAATTCCGAATAATAAATTTTGCTTTGCTTAATGGAAAGACATTTCTTGATTACATGAAGTAAAAATTCTTCTTTTGCAATTCCCGGTATGAATTCGTCGTTCTCAATAAAAGTGCAATGCCTGCACGACAACCGCAATTTTACTGTCAGCGCGTAGGCCTAGTATTCAGGGGGCTTTGGCAGTAGTATACCGTGACCTACTGGAAGTTTCACCGGACGGTGGTAAATTAAATAAAAAATAAAACTTAAATTGTTAAAATAAACATACTTATATTGTGTCAAAATGCAGAATATTATTTTTTGATACGATAAACCTAGTAGGTCAACCGAATAATCATATAAGCGTTACGCACTATAAACGATATGATTCGAAATAAAACCACAATGAAAATTGAAGCAAGAAAAGATCTAAATTTAATGCAGCATGGTTTTAATTAAACCTCCAAATTACTAAAAGTAGGAGTCTTACAGCTTTTTGCTAGAAAAATGTTTGCCACTGCAAATTTCGAAAGGTAATTTTCGACTTATTTAACCCCAAAATTTCTGTTACCGTTATCGTTCTATGTCACTTCGTGACATCGGGACCAGCATCTCTTACACGAATTCCGTTGGCACTACCTTTTCCTTTAACACATTCACGCCGGCGCGGTGGGTCACACTCGACTGTCTCAGAGTTGACAAGTCTCCGGCTTTTCACACACCACTGTTATTTTAGAGAAAATGTTGTTCCTTTAAATCGCCTAATTGTTCTTATTAAATGAAAAAATATTTTCTGTATTAAAATACTGGTATCCACAAACCCTGAGACTTGGCAGCTCTGAGACAGTCGAGTGTGACCCACCGCGCCGGCGTGAACGTGTTAAAGATATTTTTTACTTCAGGGATGCTACAGACGACTATTTTTTAACCCCTTCAAGGTCGGTGGTTCATTTTTGGACCTCCTAATTTTAATTCCTAAATGCCACATTGGCACCAGATTACTGTAATGAAAAATTTCCTTTTATCAAGTACGTGAACAAAAACTTTTGATTCTTTTGAAATAAATATGCTTATAAATTCTGGTGTCAGTCACTCATTTCAGAATTTTGTGAATATAAGTACCTTGCCCCTGAAAGGGTTAATTCTACTTCGCAACAATTTTTCAAAGCAAAAATCCAAAACTGCATACATATTATGCGTTAAAACTTAATACTGGAATCGGGCGTAAATTAACACAGATGCGCCATCTTGTGGACGGGGTTTATAATCCACATACGCGGGATTTTAGTGTGACGTCATATATGACAGAATATCTATTATCTGCGCATGTTTTCTAAACCTTTAGGCACTCGTGGAATACGAATCTTTCTTATCAGATTTATTGCAAAATAATTGCGTAGCGAGAAGGGGTGGGAACCCGATGCTCTGAACGCCACGAAGTTTTCTTCGCCTTACCTAATCAGAGACATTTCAGCTATTAATCCAGGTGAAAAAACTTTACAATTTTAGTAGTGTAAAGTAAGAAAGCAGTTAGGCATCTTGCTGCAGTTCAACCTCATCCCCTACATGGCTCGTGACCTTGATTGATGTGACCTCCTCTTTAATCTTGCGGTTACCTCTCCTATTTAATATAGGATGCTTAATATGTATGCAGTTTTGGAAAAAAATGTTTGATATACTGCTTGATCTCATTTGCAAGAGAAATATACTACCGAATTTATTTTTTTAAGTGGTGCCAGAAAGAGGAAAATATTCGCCTGCGGCAGCCCTGTTTGCTTGTACTTTAACAACATGTCCAAGAGAAAATTACTACAAAATGTTTTTTAAATATAGTGGTGCGAATAGAATATAAAAATAGAATCATGTGTAAAAATCTAGCGTCCGATAATGGTTAACAAGTCTGCTATTATTTTCGGCTCTAAACTAGTTGTAGCTTTGTGGCCCGAGGGACCAAGGTGCTTTTCAGCGCAAGTAATTGTGTTTCTGAAATGACTCACACCGCAGTTTTCGAATAATTATATTTCAAAATTACGAAAAGCAATTTTACAACTATTTTAACCAAATTTATAAAAATTAAATTCAATTTAAATTTTCTGGTGCAAATCGTGATTGAAATTAGATGATATATAATATATCCCACCGCCCCTCAAGAGATTAACCCTTAAATGCCTAGCGATGCATATCTGCATCACTTTTTATTTAACTTTTGGCATCCACTATATTTATATAGAAATATTAATTCTGTAAAGAAAAAAAAATACGTTTCTAAATAAAGTTAAAAATCTATCTTAAAAATTCCGGTGTCTAAACTTTACTACAAGAATAAAAAACACAATTCTAAAAGAATAACACCGATAAACAAGAATTTTTTTTCTTGGAAAATTTTAACAGATTTAAGTAAACATACCCTTGGGAAGTTATGAAATATTCACAAAAAGGTGAAGTTGGTTTCCATTTCAGAGATATATGTGTTTAAATATATCTCATTATGTTATTTTATTGCCTTTTAAAACACTTAGTTTCTACAGTCTAATGACCGTGAAAGTGAACAAATATCTGCTACTTATAATAAATCTAGGTGCCAATAAGATGTGCTTCGTCCATGTGAAAATGCAGCACAGCAGTTCCACCTGTTGGGCGATTTACACCAAAACATAACCAGCACCAATTCACATGAAGGACTATTTTAAATTTGCATACTTTTTACAGGGGAAAGAGAAAGCAGAAATATATATATATATATATATATATATATATATATAGATGGATAGAATAATACAGGGTTCGTACACATTTCTTTAAATAAAAATCAAGGACTTTTAAGGGCTTTCAAGGACCAAAAAATATATATAAGGACCTGCAAATTAAATAAACTAATAAATTATAATATGCATTTTTTATTAAAGGGTTTAATTTTTGTAAATACAAGTTTTAAACATTCAAATGGCCGCGAAGGTGGGGGGATTTCAGTGTGTGGCAGCAGAAATTTAGAGAAATTTAAAATAACAAATACAGCAGACGAAAAAACTAGTAGGATGTGCCAATCAAAAAACTTTCTTCTATCTCATACATGCTAATACTATAAAATTCACTATCAGAGTGCCAATATTAAATGGCAATCTATGCCCATCATGAGAATTCTAAAGATAATAAATTCCGTGCATTAGTTTTTGAGATATGACTATTGTTAAATATTATAAATCCTGGAAAATGCAGCACAGCAGTGCCATCTATTGGGCGATTACCATCAAAACTTTATCAGGAACAACTTGTGTCAGCACCTAAATGAATCTAAAGTTTGATGAAAATTCGTGCATTTGTTCTTGAGTTTGCGAGATTTCTTGATGATTGTTCTTCTATTGCGAAAATAATGAAAAATTCAGTATAGCAGCGTCACGTTGTTTGGCGATTTACACCAAAACATAATCAGACCCTATGTTTATCAAGGTATACCTGAATCTGGAGTTTGATGGCTTTCATTCCAGGACGTTGTGCATAATTTCGTAGGGAATAACAAAGCTGCAAATTATAAGTGTATAGTTCAAAATATGGTAAACAATTTTCAAATGCTAAATCGTCATATGTCATTAGAGCTTCATTCCTTGCACTCTCATATTGACATTTTTGCCAGATAATATGGGAGCAATTAGCGACGAGCATGGTGAACGATTTTACCTACAGATTTCTGCTATGAAGTCTCGTTATTGATCGCAATGGAATGCAGCAATGCTTGCCGATTACTGTTAGTTCATGAAGAGAGAAGAAACTGAACCTAAATATAAACGCAAAAATAGGTACTAATGTACTCAAATTAATACACTCAAATTGTGTTCAGCTGCGTAAAATTCTTGTAAAATATGTGGGAAATGTGTATAAATAGTGTACAAGTATGCTGCTGGTAAATTTAGCATTTATGTATTACTATTATGCATTATTGTACGATCTCCTAAATTGTGATATATCGTAATAACCTATAAATACATATCCATTGTTTAAAAAAAAATAAGAACCAAGTAAAAATTTCTAATATCATATTTATTTACTCAAGAGTGTATATAATCGGAATAGTAGTTTCAAATTTAAGAAAAAAATAAAAAGTCAATTTTTGTTTATCAATGTAATTCGTGCATTTAAGGATTAAGTTTCACAAAATAAAAAATTATATAAAAAAGGTATTTAGATTCTTACTTATTAAAATATTTATTTTTTGCAATATTTCAATTATGACAGTAGTTTTTACTTGTATTGGATATGTGCAACCTAAGAAAAGGCTGGCGTATTGTACGATAAATGTGTCTCTGATTTTTTTCATCATTTTCCTGTGTGATAAACATTTCTGAGAATCATATATAATTATTTCAAAACAAAATAAAAATTCATGCATTTAAGGGTTAAGACCCTTCTATTTCAGATTTTATTTTATTAATTTAGAAAGTTGTTATTTTGTTAGTTTAAATAAATTAAATTAACTCTTTGATTAATAAAAAGTAATAATAATAAAAAAGATAAACGCTTATATTATTTATTAAAAATTAATAAAATCATGATAAATGAAAAAATTTGGATCAAAAGATAAATAATAGTAAATATTACTTAAAATATGAATTAACTGAAATATTAAATTAAAGTAGTTAAAATATTTAATTTATTTAAAAAAGATTAACGTTATTGTATTAATTGAAAATAATTACTATTTAATCATTTGCACTCCGTTGTCGCCGCTGCGGCGACATCACCTTTCTTTGCAAAATTACTTTTTGGCGCCAGTAATAAAGGAAAATAAAATTTTCATTATTTAATCAGTGAGTACTTGAAGGAAGCTTCTTTTAACAAATTTATCGACAAGCAATTGTGTTTGTGTGATGGTGAACTCACATCGGAGATTTTTTTTTTTTTTTTAATCAAAAGTATCTCAAAAGAAGGAAAATGAATTTCTTAACTTTTTTCCACCAATGTTAAAAAAGTTAAAATTAATTAAAAGATTCTGTTGCAAATCTTCATTAAAATTAGTGGGATAAAATATATCCCATTGCCCCTCAAGGGGTAAAAAAGTGCTGCCAACTGAAAAAAAAAATATGTAAGAGGCGCCGGAGTCCAAAGTGTTAATAACAATTATCTTATGTACTAAAAATAATAAATCGAGTAATTAGTAATATAAAACTAATTTATTAATATTCGAACCCGATGAAATTGAATTCACTTTATTTTAAGAAAACCAATCGTGTATTGTACACCAGAATCACTCGAGATGGCGGCACTGAGTTTTCCTAGGTACTTCCTCAGGAATGATGTTTCCGGAAGTTGCTACTTAGAACGTTACTGCCTACTGGGAGCTCATTCCTGAGGAAATCGTAAAAGTTTCTTTCCCCAGGAATTCCTGATTTTGGCATTTTAGTATCAGGAGGAATTTGGGATGACTTGGAGATCCTTGGAAGCATTCAGAGCTTCCGTGCTACACTATGTGGCCAAAGGTAGCCGGCAACTTGTGATTTTAGACGTTTTGTTTAATATCTAGAAAACTACATGAAGAATTATCCTGAAACTCCAGGTGTGTAAACAGAATAATACAGGTCATACATTTCTTTGAGGATTTTCTCCCGAAACCCCATACGGGACCGTCAACAAATTGAAAAAGAACGAATATCTTTTGTATAACCCTGTAAAAACTAATGTAGCAAAAGCGTTCAAACAGCAGATTATAATTAAGTGCCTTATTATAATAAACTGTGTTCATTTTTATTGGGATAGCATGTATAACCATAGAGAAATTAAAGTTTTTTATAAAAAATAGTCCCAAATTTTTCCAAGTTTTTGGCTTATAATTTGTAAAGTTCTTAATATTAAAAATGTTCTCTTCAGAAAGTATGACAAATAACATTGTACACAGTAACATGCAATCAGAATTAAAAAATAATAAACATTGTATGAAAAAAGAGCAAGTTTACTGAATAATGATTCACTGCGCATGCCCGAATGTAATCAAAATATAATTTGCGTAATCAAAAACATAGTTTGAAAAGTCTGAAATTTATCTTTGATAGACTAACCTCAAAATCCGTTATTCCCAAAAGGAAGCAAAACTCTGAGGGGTTGTATCCAAATACAGTAATGCGTGCAATATTGTGTATGCTATATTGGCACTAATCAAGGGATATATGGATAAAGCCGCTCATTTTTTTGCTTTATTTCATCATACTATATTTTAATTCTGATTGCAGGGTATTGTGTACAATGTTGATTTGATCTTTCCTCACTTACTTTAGGCTTGAATATATATTCAGGTTTAAAATCCCCCTCAAATACAACTCTTTCAATTTCAGTTGCTATATATCTATGATGTGTATAATTGCTTAAATAGTAGCTGCGAATTCAAAACCCAGCTGTTTAATATATAACATAAGTTAATTACATGCAGCTTTACTTTTTATAAATACTCGCGGAAAGCCAAACTACAGAAAACAAACCAGTAACCCATTACGTATTCGGAGGAGAAAAGAAGACTGTGGAACAGGTTGCGCCATCTATTTGGCATAAAATTCATAGGGAATCAAACAAATGTTGTTTGTCATATTTTTTGAAAAGAACTTTTTTTATATTAAAAACTCTGCAAATTATAAGCAAAAAAACCTGGCAAAATTTGAGACTGTTCTTAAGAAAACCTGAATTTCTCTTCGAATATCCATGCTATCCACAGAAAAATGAACACAAATTATTACAATAAGCCACTTAATCATAATCTAAATTTGAACGCTTTTGGTACATTAGTTTTGACAGGGTTATCCAAAAGATATTCATTAATTTTCAATTTGATGACGGTTCCCCATGGGGTTTCGGGAAAAAATATACGCGGAAATATATGACCTATACTATAGTGATTACAGGACTGGAGTTTCAGATTAATTCCTCGTGTATTTTTCTAGATGTTTAACAAAACGTCTAAAATCGCAAGTGGCTAGTCATCTTTGGTCATATAGTACATATGGAAGAACATAAATAAAATTGATTTACTTAATAGCGGAATGACTCTCATGAATTAAAGCAAAAAATTACTTTTCCGAATGTCTGGTACAAGTTCTGGATAATCTGAGTAAAATAATCCGATACATTGGCAGCACATGGTAGCATATATGCAGGGCTCCCAAATGGTCCGCCAACTGAATACCAATATTTTTTTAGAAATATATTCTTTTTAGATTTTCTTAAAAATCGCTCCGTTACCACCTTTGAAAGTTAATTCTAGCGCAAACCTACCATAATTTTTTTCTGTTAAAATTTATTAGTATTCAGTTGGCGGACCATTTGGGAGCCCTGTATATGCTACCAAGGGAAATAGAAATATAAAGAAAGCAGATATATTTTGTAATTGCAAGTTGTGCCAATTGCCAGAAAATAACAGTTGTTAATTAAGAAATACCAGCATTGGTAGACTTATTCATATGTACAGTCGTGGAAAAAAAAAAGTAAACACCCCCTACTAATTCCTCAACAAATCATCGTAGACGAAAGTTACTGGTATCGAACGATTGGAAATAAAGACTACTTTTAAATGATGTATATAAAATTTTCTTAGGGGGCCATCTACCTATTAAAACAAACCCAAACTTCATTTTTTTCAATGATAATACCTAATTTTAATGAGATATTTCAAATCTTCGGCTCAAACTATGCCTAGACACCAAATTCCAAGTTGTTTGAATGATAAGTTTTTGAATTATAAACATTAAAAATTTAGTTCTTCTAATGTTAAATTACATTTTCATATTTTTATTTATATCTCCTGAAATTATGCTTCTAATGCAGGGGTGACCAACTGTGGCACGCGCCACACCTCTAAAGTTTTACAGTAACCTTTGCGTTATTTAATCATTGAATCTCTGCGATTCAAGAAGTCGAATTTTTCTGTAAAATTTTAGTGGTCTCAGGCGTGCCACTGTTGGCCACCCCTGTTCTAATGTGATAATTTTTTTTCTAGCAATAATACTAATATACCAAAACATAAATACGCTGAATTTGCAATTTTTATAATTTTATATGAATTATGAATTATGAAATTAACATTCGAAAAAATTATGAATTGCAACCTATAATTTTTTTGATGGATTTAGAATTATTAAGTCCTGCTTTATGGAAAACCAAAATTTCACATTTTTTTTCCAAGTAGTTTTCAAATTCTGCTTAAAAAACGGCAAAATGATGGTTTAAGGGGCCGTCTATGATGGAAGTGAGTAGACATGTTGAAATTTATTCTGCTGTACTGTAATCTAACAGGCTTCATTGACTCCTTGAGTGGCGCTTAAGGTGCCTTGATCAAGAAAGGGGCTCTCTCGGTTAACAATCGAGTACGGAACTTCAATTTGGATACAGCCCTTAAAATACGCTCGTTATAAAATAATTAATTTCTCGAAAACTTATGGTACGAATTGCATAAAAATTCGTTTTTAGGGTAATTGAAGTGTGTAGAGTTCATTTATGCTGTCAGAATTGTGTACTGCCATTGAAAAAAAAACAAAGTTTGGGTTCGTTTTAATATGTAGATGGCCCCCTAAGTATATTTTATATACATCATTTAAAAGTAGACTTTATTTCCAATCGTTCGGTACCACTAACTTTCTTCTACGATAATTTGTTGAAGAGTTAGTAGGGGGTGGTTACTTTTTTCTTCCACGACTGTACATGTTACAAGTATATGTTGGTGTTGTGAGAAGCATGTGTTGGTGCATGCCAAAGTTCTTCTTATATAATCCAATCTTATATTTACATTTATGTATCCTTTTTCTCCTTCTTTAGTCAATAATGTAAAAATAATGAACATTCTGGTATGATCTCAATAAAGAATGTCTATATGTAAAAAAATTAATCAATGTCTTCCTGTATGGAATCCGAATAAAACAGTTTTTTAACAAATAATTCGATAGATACGAAAGAAAGATGTCAGAATCATTAGGCATTGTCAATAAATGTATTCAACAGGCAGTTATTGGATTCCAATAGATCGAGTAAATAAAAAGTACATCCAAATATATCTTTTTGTTCCACCTTTTTATTTTATTTACTTAAAGTGTCGATAGAAAAGAATAAAGGGTTAAAGAATTTTATGACATATATTGATAAACAATTCGGTTGTAGAACGAAAGCCTTTGTGCATAAATTTTGATAAGATTTTTTCTCGGTATTTATTTATTTAAATAAGTATTGAGAACTTAATAAAAAAAATGTCTTTATTAAAATTAATATCATTTGTGTTAGGTTTGACTTTCACATATTTAAATAAAAATGTTGGTATACTTTTTACGTCTTTTTAATACTAGAACCGCCATATCGGTCATTTTGCCCGGTAATAAATGGAAATATTTCGACTCGAACAAGAATTTTTTTTTCTAAAATAAGTTGAATATGTACACGGCGAAGTAAGATAAATAAATAACTTAAATAGTTTTAATTAAACATTCTTGTGTAAAATAGTTTTATAACACTTTAATAAAATTTCCGGCGGTTCTAGTGTTAAGAGTATGATAACGCAAGATAACAGCCAGCATATCGGCGTTAATTGAAAGTTGCATTATTTAACACCTTCAGGGGCGGTAGGACATATTATATCCCACATAATTTTAATCATGTTCTCACCAGCAACGTTTAATTAAATTTTACTTTTTTAACTTTGAATGGAAAAAGGTGAAAAATTGCTTTTCCCTATTTTGAACTAAATTTCTTATTAAATTCCGATGTGAAATAAACATTACAAAAGCAAATTATTTGCCCCTAAAAAGGTGAACACGAAGGCACAAAAGGAGGGAATGTCACATTATGGGTGAGTGCGGTTTATAAAATTTTCTTCATTATTTTACGAAAACACATCTTAGACTTGTTTTATTGCAGAATTTGGAGATGTATCCAAAATTAATTAAGGCGACGATAATTATTTGGAAGTATTGGTGGCAAAACAATAAATTTGCAAAAAATACTTCAGGGTTCATTACAAGATGAAACAGAATTTTCTTTCACAACTTTAACAATAAAGATATTTAAGCGAGATGCGCATCACAACAATTTTGTTTCTAGTAATGTGATGATACTATTGGGAGAATTTTGGCCGGTGACGCAGTATAATTACTGTCATCTGCATTTTGAATAAAGGAATGTATGGCTAAGTGTTGTTTTGATATAACTGGTAGCGGTTTCCAGCACTTCTCACCATGTCATTTTATTTCACAGAAATCAAAATAGTTCAGTTGAGAATATATTTACAATATCTTCCTTATCGTTAAAGTAACAAGAAAGAATGCAAGTTTGTCCTGGAGTGAGATTCACTTTATTTTTGACTAAATAAGTGGATTCTGATCCTGATTTACGGACAAAAATTATCTTGATGTCTATTATCATCCTTGAAGGTTTTTTCAGTTTTATTTAGAAATATTCTGTTTGTGAAAAAGCAAAAAACAGCTTATTTACCAGACTATATTCAGGAACTTGCAATTGTTTATCATTAATTCCTATGAAAATCACCATTATTGGTTCATTTACTTAAGTGATACTTTTGAAATAGCAAATATATAATGTAAAGGCATTCTCTTTTATTTAAATATAATTCTTTTTCTAATTATTATGAACAGTTAAAAGTAAATGTTTTTTTTAACTCGGTTATGCAATAAAATACGCTTATTTTTCCAAGGTTACGCATAATTTTTTTGTATTCGCTTTTATGTAACAAAATCCTCATATTCAAACAAGCATTTCCTGTTCCCCAGTAATATCCCCCCACCCCCCAAAAAACCCCGGAAAATTTTATACCAAAATTCTGGTGTCAATCTGGCATTTAGCTATTATATTTGTATTGAAATGTAGTGGTTTTTGCAATTGAATTGTGTGCATCACTGCACGGTGCAAGGTTAATAGAAATTGCTTTATGGCCACACAGAAATAAATCAAGCCATATGTTTTGCCATTTTGCGAATATTTTAATCCAAAACTGTACAAGAATTTCCGAATAGCATTCTTAGGATTATTTTTCCATAGAATGCCTGCTATTAATTTAGCGAAGCTTACTATCAAGTATTTCAGGCAAATATTATAAATAAAAAACGCGCTAAATTGGCCACACTGCACATCATAGGGGTCCACTTAACACAGCCAACGGAGAAGATAAAAGAAACCTTCCTCGCTAATTTTAAAATGTAATTTTTGTTTTGTAAATTAGAAAAAATCTGAAAATACTAAGAGGAAAACATTTTTCCAAATTAGCGATGTAAGAATACCGGACTGTCTTCTTCGTCTCCTTAACCCTTATCGATCCTATGTCACTACCCACGTGAAATCGGGAACAGCATCTCTTACACGAATTTTATTCGGCTGGCACCACTTAAAGAAAAAATAAAATAAACATTTCTACACATTTGAAACATTTGTTTGACAACATTTGCAAGAGAAATGTAGTAGAAAATTTATTTTTAAAATATAGTGGTGCGTATCGGATAGAATATAAAAATAGTATCATGTATGCAAATGTAGTGTCCAATAAGGGTTAATTTTGATGCTTTTGCGACTCATCCGAATACGTCGTCCTTATGTGGAAAAATGATCTGAGACAGGCGTGTCCAAACATTTTTTTCTTGCGAACTGTTTGTGCCCAGTGTTGACATTAGGCTACTTTTTTTTAATACAGATTTCTTGATTTGCACCATTTTTCTGAAATGGCAAAAGACTGTTTTTTTCGCCTTAATTAATAGGTCTTAAAAAAGGTGAACTTTACTACTTCAATGAAGTGGTGCCAATCAAGAAATCTGAATTTTAAAAAAATAGCCCACTGGCAATACTGCTTTTGCCCGCAATTTCTATATAATAGCTCTCTACTTATTTAATAATAGAGCTTCTGTCAATACAAAAGTATAATTATTTCATTTAAAAATTTTAATGTCCGGCAGGCGGCAGATTATACGCGGCCTAGATCTGACATATTTATATGAAAAAAAATCTGCAAAAGAACTTTGTGATAATAATTTTTAAGCAAAACTATTTTGTAATTAATTTAAGAACAGTTTTATATTTTTTCTTTTACATGTTTGTAAAGCGTATTGTCGAAAGTATTTCTCTTTTTCCCTATCTAAATTATAATTTTAAATCCTATACCGTATCGGATATTTGACTTTTTTACACATTAAAATTTAAATTTAAAAAAGTTTAATTTCCAAATCAAATAGTACATATCCTCACGATTAACTGAAAGCTCATGAGTAGAAAAAATATAATTTCTGAAAAAAAATATTTAAAAAATATAAAAAAATATAAAACCTTTTTAAAAATATAAAATAACTTATCTGCAAAAAAACAAATTTTTTTTAAATTCTAGCTTAATTTAAAAATAGAAAATTGGATTTCTGAGTATATTATTTGTGTCCAGATGTTAAAATAATGAAATTTGCTTTTCCCAAACAGTGCTCATATTAACTACTCTTGGTCCAAAATCCTTTTGTTTGATTTTAAACAGACTATTGACTTAAGCCACAAATATTTGAAACAAGAGGACTCTGTTTAACTAAAAAGCTTTGTTGAACAAATCAATATTTGAAAATGTCTCTGTCCGATTTTAATATAATGCAGTTCTATCTTCTACGCTTTTACAATTGCATATTCTTATTTAATTTAAAATTTTATAAAATGTGAAACATTAAATCCTTAATGTAAGAATAAATACTGAATCGGAACGTATGCGCATAACTTTCATATATTTGGAATTAAAAGCTTTAGTGCCTTTGTGTGCTCAAGTGTTATCTTAATCATTTGGAAATGAAAATTATAAAGGTATCATGCGGAATGTTAAATTTTATTTAACTGTTCTTTACATAAAAATGCAATGCACTCTTTTAAATTTTAATTCAACGGTTACGCGGTAGGAGATTTTTTTCTTATACTTATAGAATTCACTACTACAATCTCATGAGAAATGATGTATTCAGGGATGAGATTTCCGACATTTGCATACCAGTATAATCTTAGAGAAAATGATATTTTATTTAATCAGAACATTTTTTAGATTTAGGAGAACAATATTTTCTCTAAGATTATATTGGTATGCAAAAAGCCGGAAATCTCATCCTCGTGTATAGTAGATGTATAGTATCAGGGCTGTGACAGACGACTATTTTTTAATTCTACCCAGTGTTGCCAGATTGGGGATTTTTTGTCTCCAGATTGTTGATTGTCACCGTTTTTTGAAATAGAAATATTCGGCCTATTAAAAAAAAAAAAAAAAAAAAAAAAAAAAAAAAAAAAAAAAAAAAAAAAAGGATTCAAAATTCTGAAAAATAAGGCAAATTATACTATTTAATAAAAATGGTGACAGTCAAATAATCTGAATTAAAAAATTCACCAATCTGACAACACTGATTCGACCTCACACTACTTTCTGAAAACAAAAATTATTGACATACTATTCGAGAGCGTTTGCAAAAGAAACATACTATAAAATCTGTTTTTTTTTTTTTTTTTTTAAACTGGTGCGAATAGAATAGAAAAATAATAGCTTGTGGGAGCCCTGTATTATAGTAACTCCATTAGATGTATGGTAACGTCAAGGAAACACTTATTTAACCCCTTGAGGGGCGGTGGAGTATATTCTGTCTCACCTAATTATAATTAAGATTTGCACCAGAAACTTTTAATTAAGTTTTACTTTTATAGGTTTAGTGTAAAGGAGTTGAAAACTTGCTTTTCCTTATTTTGGAATAAATATTTTCCAAATCTCCATTGGAAATTCAACATTACTGAAACGCAATTACTCGCCCCTCAAAGGGTTAACCCATTAACCGCCAAAACTATAATTTAGAAAATTTCATATTTCTTGTTGAAAGTCGTTTGCCACCACAAATTCAGAAAGGTAATTTTCGCTTTAGAAAAATATAAAAAATTCTGCCTATAAATAAGGCATGTTTTGAAATTTTAAAATAGTAATTATTTAGGCATGAGCAATTATTATAACCGTTGCGTGAACGCAACACCAGCGGGCAGTGGGTTAACTCTTAAATGTCCAAGGTAGAATGCGTTCCAGAAATTGCGTAATTCAGAGAATCGGAATTCATACCAGAAAATCTCAATAGTAAATTTCGGTTATAGTAATAACGAAATGTCTGTTATTAAATAAATCAAAAATTCCCATTTTAAATTTCTGGTGTGAATACGGAATATGCGAATAAACAAATCCACTGAATCGGAAAAACTGATAGTATTATAAATGATACTATGGGCATTAAGGTTAGTTCGCGTAACTGGACCCACGAGCTAACTGGTCCTTAAGCTATTTCATAAAAAAAAATGTTGCTGTTTTTTAAGATGTTCCTGGTCCACTTACCACATCTTTATGGGGCAACTGAACCCCTGAGGAAAGAAAGATGAAATATGCATATTTTTTATATTTTTAAATATTAAAATGTAAATTTGAGCATTTCTGTCTGATAGAGGGAACCTAACGGAACACATTTACAGAAGTTCAGACTTTAATTCAAATGAACATTAGCTTTTAGAAGCTGAATTGTCAGAAGCTACAGAGTTACATTGTAAAATCATGGCCCAGTTGCCCCATCTAACCTTAACCCTTAAATTCCCCGGGCAAAATGCGTTCCAGAAATTTCGTAATTCATAGGATCGGAATTCATACCAGAAAAATCTAAATAGTTAAATTTCGGTTATTTTAATAACGAAATGGCTTTTATTAAATGAATCAAAAATTTCCATTTTAAATTTCTGATTTGAATATGGAATATGTGAATAAAAATATCATTGAATCGTAAACACTGATAGTGTTTAAATGAGGGGCTTACAACCATAGTAGGCCAAGTCCATTTATCTCTATTGTGAATAATGATTTAAAGTTCTTTATAAATAATTAATTCAGTTCAAGTCATTTATAAGGATTATCTATGTCAATATTCAATTTAAGGTGCACTGTTAAAAATGTGCAGCATTCTGGCAGGTCATTTGACCGTTTTTCCGAAAACGGTTACACAACCGTAATTTTAACACTATTCGGACCATATTATTGGCCATTTTATGGTCAGAATATAGTTAAATTATGGTTATGGAACCGTTTTTTCAAAAAACGGTCGAATGACCTGCCAGAATGCTGCAAATGTTTTAACAGTGTGCCATTTTTATAGTACCCTACTTTTACAAATTACAAATTAATACTTCTATTGTAAATTTATGTGTTTTATTTTTAAATATGAGGACTTGGTCCAGTATGGTTATGAAAATTCCATGTGTAAATAAATACTTGTTTAATAAGATTACAAAAACTCTTGATTTTGATTTGTATTCTCTTATTCTATTTTTTACTGTAAATGAAGCACAAAGATTGAAACATATTACCAGTTATCGCAAATCATTCACTGTACAAAATACTATCATCATCATCATCGTCATCGTGATGTACTCTAAAGCTTGTAGTATTGATCTTTACTGGAAGATTCTTGAAGTATACATGAAGAATTAGCGGAATGCATGGCAGAAGATCCACCATATCTTTTTTTTTTTTGGCCAAAGTGATTTTTCTACTGTCCACGTTCAATGCATCTTGACTAACATTTAATAAAGAAAATAACTTGCGCCACCGAGACCGTTTTTCACAATGTATTTTGTGAAAAGATTGATCCTCATTAAGGGTTTCTTTGATCAGTAACATGAAGGGAGAACTTCTCATAAGTCGCAGCCATCTAATAGCCATCCAACTAAAACAAGCTGTCTTGGTATCTTTATTTATTTTTTTGATACTTTGTTCCAAAGCAGTAGTAGAAACATAGTCGTAATTCTTAACTGCAAAGACATCAAATTTTGGACATTTCCTCTTTGCATTCATAATAGTTTCCATCTATTCTCTAGGAATATATATGTGTTGTTTCTTCCGACTTTCTGCTTCAATCAGACCAAATTCTGCGTCATTCGGAAGAAAAGAGTGGCCGGACACCATGAATTTGTGGTCACTTGACTCTTCTGTTATGTTTGTAATATTAACTAGTTTCAATAGCGTAAGAGACATTTTTATGTTCCTATTTTGGCCACAACAGGTATCAGAATATACAATAATTTTCTTATGTTTAGAGGTTTTCTGTCTTAGGTGTCTTGCAACAATGCTAGAAAGGTCTTGAGAATCTCTTCTTTCCTCATTTTCATTACCAGACGTACATGTATCCCACATTATTATTATAGGAATGCATCGCAAGTTATAAACATATAGATTGCGTTTATAATAAGCTATGGATGTTGAAAGCTTAGGGAATGGAAGTGCTTTTTGCAAGTAGAATGTACAGCAGTAAGTTTCAACTCAGGTTTTCATTTTATCAGATTTCATTTTCTTTCTAGACTGTTAAGCTTTCCGAAAGTACAGCTCTCGTTCGGTATCAAGACCTTTTCCTAGTGTTTCCATCATTTTCTGTCGAAATCTTCATGGATATGTCATCATATACTTTACATTCCTCTCTAGGCTGATGATTGAACTATGTGATTAGAGTTTTTCATCCTTGTAATGACTTTTAAAGAAAAATCCTGTCGTATGTTTACCATTTGTTTACCGAGAGGAGGGTGCGTGGTCATCAAAAACAACATTACTTTCTATTCCTAGTTTATACATATGATGATTCAAGAACGTTTATTTTTCATCAGAAGTTTTGAAATCGCTACATTTTTAAACTACAACGTTTTGGATAGCAATGAGGCAAGACTTAGCCAAGAATAGACCACAAATATAAAAGAAATACACTGATGAATGGACTTGATTCAGTATGGTTGTGAAGGATTTTTGTATTACTTCACCAAATCTGGACACAGATGCAATCTATGAGACAGTATGAAACTACAGACTTGGTGCACTATGTCAGTAGATAAAACACAGCTTACTGCACCTGCTACATGAACTATCTCATTTTTTTTTTTTTAAGTGGACTTGTTCTACTATGGTTGTGAGCCCCTCAAATTATATCATGGGCATTGCGCATTCTACCCTTAAATGCCCAAAGTAGAATGGGTTCCAGAAATTGTGTAATTCATAGAATCGGAATTAATACCAGTAAAATCTAAATAGTTAAATTTCGGTTATTTTAACAACTTAATGTCTATTATTAAATAAATCAAAAATTTCCATTTTAAATTTCTGGTTTCAATACGGAATATGTGAATAGAAAAATCTACTGAATCGGAAACACTGATAGTATTATAAATCATACAATTGGCATTAACCCTTAAGGGGACCGAGAAAGCAAAATTCAACCAAAAAATCGATTTTTATATTTTATATCATTAAATAGTTTAAACTTTTATCTTTCCAACGATGTGTCACACATGTTTATATATAAAAAATAGTAAGTGTCGAAATTATTCATTCTTTCTAAAAGTACTTCACAGCTTAATGGCCATTGAACTTTTTAATTGACTTTTTCTCAAAACTTTGATTTTTCATGTTTATGTTCCTTTTTTTCAATATCTATTAAACGTATGAACTCAGATTTTTTTAATACTTATATTATGTTATATTGTATACTTTAACACAGGGATTTAATGATTTGTTGAGAATTATTTATTTTAGGCAGTGAAATCTTACCAAAAATGCTAATTTAAAAATGACTTTCAATAAATAATTAATATCAATTTTAAGTTTCACGTAGAAAGAAAATGGTCTGTTAAAATACGTAAATAATGTTATTTTAAGTACTCTAAAAAATCTAGACCTCTATCTTTCACCATTTCTGAGGAAAAGGTGCATAAATTTGGTGAACTTAACATGGCGGAGTTATGGCTTTCCCGGTCTCCTTAAATGCCCAGGGTAGAATGCGTTCCAGAAATTGTGTAATTCAGACGATCGGAATTCACACCATAAAATTTCAAATAGTTAAATTTCGGTTATTTTAATAACGAAATGTCTGTTATTATATAAATCAAAAATTTCCATTTTAAATTTCTGGAGTGAATATGGAATATTTCAGTAAAAATCCACTGAATCGGGAACAATGATGGTATCACAAATGATGCCATAGTGTTTTTATGGTCTAAAAGGTTAAAGATCGATGAGAATAAGCCGGCACAATTTGAATTTTTCGTGGTAAACAGAATAATAATGCTAGCTTAGTGAAAGAAGGTTGGTTTGATAGCCTGAAGTAGAAAAAAAATTAAAAATTAAAAACTATATTTCTTTTGCCAGTTCGCTGCTTTTTTTTCAGATTTTTTTATTGCCACCACTTTCTTAAAATCGTATTATTCAACTTATTTTCGCAGTATTTTATCTATCATTAAGTACAACAAAGATTTCTCTTCCAAAAAAATGGTTGCAATGATGCAATCTGAACTTTTAAAAAGAAGCAAACTGTCAACACTGAATTTTATTCTTATATAATTTGACTCCAAATTTTCCAGAAGTAGAATGTACTTCCGCTTAAAAAACTGTATTTTTTTTTAAAATATGGTTTAATTTAATTTAATAAATTCGGTGATTAAAAAAAGCGAATATTACTCAGGATTCCTACATGTAAGGGTATTTTCCTGAATTTAAATCAGATAATCACCGGTAGTTTCTTAGAGAAAAACTCAACTTATGCAATCGCGCGATTGCATAAGTCGAGTTTTTCTATATAAAAATACTGGTATTACAGCTTAAAGTGTAGGAACCCTGTGAACATACGGAATTACTGGCATAAAAAAGACATTTTGTATCCATTCATGTGACAAACTTTAATTTATAGCCTCCCAAAATCCTTCCTATTTATTTTCTTTTTTTTCAGTGAGTTTCACTGCATAGACTCAATCAAATAAACAAATGCTATATGATTTTCTTGGCCTCAAAGGAATCATGATTTTGATTGTTATTTTGAAACTCAAAATCACAATTCTAAACTGATGAATTAATGAATTCATATTAAAAAAATATAAATTATGGTGTACATCACTATAGGCTATTTCCATGCGATCTTGTCATGTCTGTCACATACAACGATTCTTGGCTACCAGTATTTTAGAAACGGAAAAAATGTCACTTATTTTATCGCAGATATCTCATAAATTGATTGCTAAGCAAACTTTTCGAAAATAACAGTGGCCAACAAGCATATTGTTTTTCAGCTGTGTGACAGACATGACAAGTTCGTATGGACATAACATACATATACATAACCTTCGCCTACATACTTAAACAGAATGGACAGCTTCAAAACATTAGTGTATAATTTTCCATTTCAATCCAAATAATTTGTTGTCGAGAGATACTGAAACTTTACTGTTGTTAGCAAAGCTGGCAGTTTGGCTTCCAATTTCAATCCGAAATTTCAAATTCCTACCGGTGTGGCCCCACCAGTAGCTGAGAGGTTCTGTTCTCGAAGCTGGTAGACGGGAGGTGCTCGGTTCGATCCCAATCGCGCCCGTCGGCCTAATCGTTCGGAGTTTTCGTGGTTTTCTTCGAACCTTAGACTTCGAAGCGTTAATACGTGTTAGGTTCCCTTAGAAAGACCCCCCACGAAGAGCACTCCCCCCTCGGGCCTATATCCCTAGTGTAGATAATCGGCCGTCAACAACCAACTAACCAACCAACCTACCGGTGTGAAATTGGAGGACCTTTTCATCAGTTACTTAACTGGAATGTAGCGGATCCGGTAGCTTATGAGCGAACTAGAAACATTTAAAAGCTACATTCTGTTAGTTGTTACAAAGTAACAGGAAAGCTAAGAGTTAATTAATTTAACCTCTTGAGGAGCACCGGTATATTTTATATACCACCTACGATTAATGAAGTTTTACACCAAAAAAATTTTAATAAATTTCACTTTTCTAACTTTGGTGGGAAAAAGCCGTAAAATTGCTTTTACTTATTTTGAAGTAGAATTTTTCAAAAATTCCGGTGCGAGTTCAACATTACAGGAACACTATCACTTGCCCCTCAAGGGATTAAACCATAGCTGCTAACATCTTACGCTTTTTTGTGCCACAAAAATTTTATAGTAAATTTTACCTTTTTAAATCGCCGTAATCTGCCGATTAACCAAAGCATAATTTTCTATTATATTTTTGTGGTCTGAAAAAGCGGAAGAGATGGCAGCTATGGGTTAAACGTATGGCCACTGTACAGGATGCACATTTAACAGAAATGTACAGAAAGACAAGTATTAACCTTCCGTCTACCAGACGGGTCCATTGGACCCGACATGTACATTCAAAATATTTATTCAAACCAGAAATTTCTTCAAAACAAACTAAATGTATAAATCAGACAATAATAAGTTAAATAAACAAATTAAATAGTTTTAAGTAAAAATTCTGGTGTAGAATGTTTTTATAAAACTTGAGTAAAATTTCCGGTAGTTCTAGGGTTAATTAAGAATACATTTATGGCAGAATACTTACATTTGTCACGAACAACAGGTACTCTAGTCATCCTGCAGACAGTGTTGCCAGTGCGCTCCTTTTTTTTTTAAATTCAGATTGCTTAATAGGCACCACTCTTTTGAAATGGTATAATTTGCCTTGTTTTTGGCTTATGTAATCTTTCCTTAAATAAGGCGACTTTTACTATTTCAAAAAATATTGGCAATTAAGAAATTTGAGTAAAATAAAATTAGCGAACTTCCAACACTGCCCTGAGACGGAAACATTTTCTATTACATTAAGCGAAGATTTACCGTAATCTCCGGCGTTTAATCCACTGATCAAAGAACCATGTTTTAACCCACAAATTTTGTTTGATAAAATCTAACTTATGAAATCGCGTTAAATATTTGGCTTCAATTATTAAATAAACTTTTTACCTTTATATTGAAATATATAAAATTCGATACGCAGTTTTATTTACATATATAAACTAAACTTTTACAAAAAGATATTGGGGATTTTCATTGGTATGGAAAGCAGAAAGATAACGCGTAAAATTCCATATTTCTATGAAAAAAATTGTGATAAATGCATATAATGTACCCTTCAGTAATAAAAAAATTTAGCCCCCGACACCCGTAATAGCAGGATACTGCAATTAAGCAAGAAAATCTTTCTCTATAGAATATTAATATCAATAACCACTTTGTGAGCAAAGTGTATTTACTTACCACTTTTTTCTAAAAAGTAATTTTTGTTGTATTTAATGACAAACTTTATGCAATAAATAAAGTTACAATTTTTATTTGAAATTAGTGGTAGACAATAATCCACTTAAAAAATAAATAAAATAAAATATTTTGTGTTTAAAGTATTTCCTAAAAGCTGCGTTTGCTTAAAAGGATCGTTGAATTGCAGTGGTCCTTTTATTTAATCACGTTTCTGCCTTTAAAAAGAAAAAAAAATAGCATTTATATTTTTTTTTGTGATAAAAATCGTTACAGTCGGCATCTATGATTTAATAACAACATATATTGCTAATCGAAGTATAATAAAATGAAAATACATTGAGGGTACCAGCAGGTGCTAATTTGCGGATACCACTATTTCCCTTTAATTATACAACCTTGTTTAATCGCAGAGTTTCTGTCTACATAAACTTATTATTGATATTCGAAAATGGTGGTACTTGCATTCCTTCAAATTCCCAGGGAGTCTGGCAACATTTTTTCAGTTTAGAAAATTTCTGTTTAATATTTCAATCGCACGACCCGCAGTCATCTCGTTTAATCGTTGAATGTTTAAGTTTTCATCCATGTAGTAAGACGAAAAAATCTATTAACCCCTTGAGGAGCGGTGGGTTATATTATATCCCACCTACGATTAATGAAGATTTGTACCAAAAAAATTTTGTTAAATTTTACTTTTCTAGCGTTGGTGGAAAAAGTTGTAAAAATGCTTTTCCTTATTTTGCAATACCTTTTTTTTTTGGAGTTTCTGGGGGGAGTTTGACATTACAGAAACACAATTAATTGACCATGAAAAGGCTAAATAATTGTTGTAAAACTGCGCTCACACTGTATTAAAAGGTAAGTAGCTTTGGGAAACATGATATACTAAACTTTCATTAACTGTATTTGTTCAATGGTAACATGCTCTCATTTCTTTAAAAATATCAACAGGTATAACTTTAGACAAGCTAAAGGATGAAGATTTTTTAAACTTAAGGATAATTATTAGCGAACATGTCCTCTAATTATACTTCTGAAACATAATAATGCAAAAAATTTAATATACATGCATTTTACATTACTAAGGAACGGCTTTTATTAACACTAGAACCGCCAGAGCGGTCATTTTGACCGGTATCAAATAAAAATATTTCGATTCGCGCCAAAAATTTCTTTCTAAAATAAGTTAAATATGTACCACAGAGAAATAAGTTAAATAAATAAGTAGATTTGTTTTAAATAAAAATTCTGGTGTGAAATATTTTAAAAATAATTGAGTAAAATTTCCGGCGGTTCTAGTGTTAAAGACAATCAGAATCAAAAATATTTTTTTCGATGCTGCAATTTTATATTAACAAAAATGTTAACACACTGCAGTTCGCAGACCGTGATCGCAGTCCGGAATCCGACCTATGGGGAAAGCTGGAATTTACTGGAAGTTGTATGTTATGGTATTCCATTTTTTATAATTTTATCGATTTTGAAAATGGATTTGCGAGATTCCGATAGTGATAAACGCGAAATAATGGCTAATAAGCTGTATTGTGTAATATGTCCAAGTACATATTATGAAATTCGGAATTCAGAACAGAAAATTTTCAATAGTAATATTCTTTCATTATAGTTATGAATCGCCTGTCATTATACTAACTCTTAACGGACCAACGCTCCACATAGGAGGAATTAGTACCATCAAACGTATTCGCGTTCCATCACTCTTTTTGTGAAACACTCTTACTTCTTCTAGATTAATTTTAACACAATTATTCTAATTGGTAAACAAATCATAATAGATGTAAATTTCCAACTGGGCGAAAAATGTCCGGACCAGGATTCGAAACCGGGACCTCCTGGCTGAAGCCGCCAGTGCTCTACCATCTGAGCTATCCCGGACGATTCCCGGAGTTCCATTACCTGAGATTTATTCTGTTGAGCTGAACCAGGTTTCAGACCAGATGCTGTAATCATCAAGGTTAGCTGGGTGAAAAAGATCGACTAGAATCGTCCGGGATAGCTCAGATGACAGAGCACTGCCGGATTCAGCCAGGAGGTCCCGCGTTCGAAATCTGGTCCGGACATTTTTCGCCCAGTTGGAAATATACATCTGCTCTTACTTGTGCTTTGACGTCATTGCAAGAGGAATTTACTTTTAAATTATAGTGGTGAAAACAGAATATAAAAATAGAATAATGTATTTAAAGCTACCGTCCGTTCGTGGTTAAGCAACAATAATTATTTATACTTCTGGTGAGAATTTGGAAAATTTAAATAAAATAAT
Organism: Maratus speciosus; assembly: GCA_963932465.1. Taxonomy (NCBI): domain Eukaryota; kingdom Metazoa; phylum Arthropoda; class Arachnida; order Araneae; family Salticidae; genus Maratus; species Maratus speciosus. The sequence goes on along the minus strand of OZ010796.1, from coordinate 439,215,466 downwards.
CCGTTAGGTTTTGCAACACTTCAGATATGTTATCGGTATCTATCTAATGGAATTATGAATAAAGAGGAGGAAATATATTGTGTATTCTCTATAGTCCAAGAGCTGTTAAACATTTTAGGGAAGGTATTTGAGGCACCCTGAAAATTTGTGCAACACTTCTTTTGCAATGCCTGAATACAAAATCGAATGTCTGGCTGAAGGATCGTGGCCCAAAACCTGTGCCAGGCAAAAAATGGCACTTGACACGTGTCTGGCACAGTTTTTGTGCCGACTAAAGTGTCTGTCATTTTCAAAATATTTTTTTCTAAGCATAAATATTATTGTGCCTCAATCTCAGCGTGCCTCAAATACCTTTTTTGGGTAGTAAAAAAATGGCACTTGACACGTGTCTGGCACAGGTTTTGGGCCGACTAAAGTGTCTGTCATTTTCAAAATATTTTTTTCTAAGTATAGATATTATTCTGTTTCAATCTCAGCGTGCCTCAAATACTTTTTTTGGGTAGTGTCAAAAATGACACTTGACACGTGTCTGGCACAGGTTTTGGGCCACGATCCTTCAACCAGACATTCGATTTTGTATTCAGGCATTACAAAAGAAGTGCTGCACAAATTTTCAGGGTGCCTCAAATACCTACTTAAAAATGTTCAACAGCTCTCCTACTACTACCAGTTGCGAGTGAAGTAACTGAGGAGGTTGTCACAAGATGGTGGCTGTTTTTTACGTCGGATAAACAATTTCTGACTGCAAAAGCAAACTCCCACCAGTAAATTTTGAATAGAAAATTTTACGTTATTTTAGTGGCTTTTTTTCGTATAAAACTTCTCTATCAAATACTGTTAACATTTCTACTTGATTTTACTGGTGGCAATTTGCACAAGTGTTATAATCATTTACACTAACGCTGACAGGTGGTTGCCTAGGTTGTCACAGTATGGCGGAAACGCTGGGCCTAACTACTGTCGAAGTAAACTCCCACCAGTAAAAATGAATATATGTTTTTGCCATTATTTACGCCTGAAATTTTGCGTTAAACAGGCATTTAATGAAAGAGAAAATTTCCGTTTAAATTTAAAGATGGATGTTTCACCCGACGATAGTCAACTCCTGTCAAAACGGGTGCAGTTGTAGCTATTTTAAGGATATGTCAGTTCCTCTTTATTAATAGTTCCATGATCTATCTATACAAATGTATACGAATGCCAAATTTATTCTTCTTTTAACACATATTTTTTAATAGAAATACCTGGTTTATGTTTTTGCAAAACGTTCTGCCTTTAAATTTCCTTTAAAAAAATATCGGTAAGAATAAATTTTGCGGCGATATATTTAGTGCGCCAAAGAAAGCTAGTCACGACCCACCACTATAAAACAATAAGTAGTCAGTCAAGCTTTTATTTTCAAAATTGAGATCTTTCACACCAAAAAAATTCGTAAATTATTATGTTAAATCACATGCGCAATAACTGGATTAGCCAGCTACACGTTCTAATACCCTAAAAATGCCACCCACCTAGAAAGTGCTAACTACATTTCGAGTACAAATACAATATGATTCGAAATCTGGTACAAAATTAAAACAGCATTTATGATTAAATCCTTTCAAAACACAATAACGACTATCAATATTTAAATCAACCGATTTAGAAATGTTTCATTGACAGTAATATCACAAGAAGAAAGATAATCGCTCTTAGATATTTGTACTAAGTAAAATGATGATTTTAATTAACGCTTGAATAGGAATTCTAATGTATTAACCTCCCAAGACAAATGCTTCACGTTTTACAAAATCTGTCTCGACACTAATCATCTATATTTCAGTAATCGTTCCCATTGTTGTTAAACAATTTATTTCAAGTAATATCTTTATTCGCAAGAGGATAATACTTTAAAAGTTTTCTCACTCATTTAGCACGAATCAATACCTTTAAACCTTTCAGGGGCAAAGTACTTCTTCTGTTAAAATGTTGAAATGATTTACTGCCACCAGAATTTACAAACAAATTTATATAAAAATAATTAATGTTTTTTTTTCACGTAAATTATTAAAACAAATTTTATTTTAAAATTATGATACTATTCCGGTATTTGAGAATTTTAAAGTTAATTGCGAAATACAGGGTGTACCAAATGTCTTGCCCTGATTATAATAATTCATTACAAATTAACAGTTTGTATAATAATGTAACTTGTTGTATCATTGGATAGATTAATTTTAGTAGTTTTCGTGCAATAGAACGAAACATTTCCGGATCGGTTTATTGGAAGGGATGGACCAACACCCCGGCCTCCTCATGCACCTGATATTAATCCTCTGGATTTTTATTTAGGGGCTATATCAAGGACAGAGTCTTAGCCACACCAATTGCTGAAGTCGAATAACTGAACACTAGGATACAAGCTGTTGTATTTACTGACGGTGTTGCGAGTAGGAAACTTTTTTTAAATTCAGATTTCTTGATTGGCACCACTTTTCTGAAATGGTAAAATTTCGCTCCTTTTCGCCCTTGAGGGGCAAGCAATTACGTTTGTGAAATGCTGAATTCCCACCGTAATCTTTTAAAAATTCTATTTCAAAATAAGCAAAAGCAATTTTACGGCTTTTTTCCACCAAAGTTAAAAAAAGTAAAATTTAATAACATTTTTCTAGTGTAAAACTTTATTAATCGTAGGTGGTATATAATATATACCGGTGCCCCCCAAGGGGTTAATATGTTATTAAATAGGGCGAATTTTACTATTTCAAAAATGTGGTGCCAGTCAAGAAATCTGAATTTTAAAAAAGTAACCCACTGGCAATACTGTATACTGTAACAGAAGGCATGTTAAAGAACACTTGGCGGGAACTAGAACACAGCTCAGACATTCTCCAAGCTACCAAGGGGACACACGTTGAAATTTACTGTGGTACGTGGTCTTATAAAAATTTATAACAGTACTTACAATGTATCCAAACAAATATAGGTCTAATTATAATAGTTTGAGAACAATAAATATTTAAAGTCAGGGCAAGACTTTTGGATCAACCTCTGTTATATAAACCACCCTTTAAAACTCTTTCAGGGGCGCCGTTTGCAGTTTGCAAACGCTTAATTTTGATGCCCAAACTACCATATGACACCAGTAATGTTTTTGTACGATTTCGGTCTTATAATATACGTTAAGAAAAGCTCTTGATTATTTTCAAATAAAGGGCCATTTTTTGCCCATCGGTCCATTGATGTGACATACATTTTTTTTTTCATTAGTATACCTCATAACAAACAAGAAAAAGAATATTTTGAATGAAAGTTCTATAATTAATGGAAAAAATAAAATGTAAAATAAGGTACGCATTATGTACATTAATGAACATAAACATTATTTCTTTAGTTTTAATCCATATAATCAATAGTGAATACGATACTAAATGCAAAATTAAGATGAATGGAGCTTATTACGACTACTATTTCAATATACGAAATTTTAGAAATAACCAATAACCGAAAATAATTATACAGTTTCAGATACTTTTGACAAAATATTTTAGATTAGTCTTACTCTTTGCTGTCTTCACCCGAATCACTACTGGACCATCCAGCGGTGGTGTCTTGTAGCGTATGGGCATATTTAAGACTTGTCTTTTTTTTTTCTTTTTTTTTTTTCGGTTGAGTTGTGACGCCAGTAAGCCAGAAACAATAATAAGGAAGCAACATGCGCTCAGCCACCCTACGACCCTCGTGCATACTTTACATTGGTAGTATCATTGTGTGATGTTGCTTCGCTCTGTTGTTATCCAAATATTATAGTTTTAGCACTTGCGTGTCTTTATCGTAACTGAACTCGAAGAACAGAATCATATTCACGATGTATGTAAAGTGAGTAAATACCTTCTTTAAGTGCTCTTGAGTGTAAGATTTGCTCTGTTTAAGTTGGTATATTCTAAGAGCTAATTGTCGAAGATCATCCAAAGTTAGGCGCGGAAAATCTTGAAGATCTGTGTCAGTTAGTTTAGTCCAGACCGCTCTTTTTCTTGCCCATCCTTTCTCTTCAACTATCTGTTTTTAGTAATTAGGCTTTTTAACCGAATCAAGCATAGGTTGAGCAATTGTTACGCCATCTTTAGTGTTTTTAATCCTTGAACCTCTGAATTACGTAAGTACTTTTTGAGCGCAGCAAAACAAATCTAAACACGTTCCGATAGCAGCGCAACTAATACTCGCCAGAAAGATTTTTTTACTCTTATAGGTAGTAGCGCACACTGAACCAAACTAAAAGAGTGCTCATATAAAAGCTCATAAAGAGTAGTATCATTACAAGTCAAAATTAATTTGGTTCATGGAACGCTGCTGAAAAAAAAAAAAAAAAAAGATAATTCAAAGGAAAAAAAAACGAAAAAAATGTAGGAAAAAGCCAAAACACTCTATTTTCGGGCTATAATTTCTATGTCTTTCTGCTTTATTTATCACATAAATCTTATATTAACAAAATACATATCTTTAAGTGTACAAAGACACTGAAAAATTGTCGGAACCCGAAACTTTTTTTTTCGCGTGCATGATGGGCGAAAAATAGCCCTTATTAACCCACCTCTTTTGTTCTTAAATTGCGGTGTGAATTAATTTTTTGAACTCTTTTTGGAGAAGAAATGCCTTTGTCCTGAAAGAGTTAAGGTGTTAAAAAGGAAATTAACTTAACACCTAAAAAAGTTTTAACACATTAAAGAAAAAATATGCATTAAACACCACTTTTTCCAACTTAAATTTTCTTCTTATTTAATTGAACAATTTCTGTTATTAAATATAGGAGAGATGAGAAGTAGAAGTTTGTGGCAACCGAAGATTTAGTAAGGAAGTACGGTGTATGGTCAAATCTGTAAAACATGGCTGTGAAGCTTGGCACCAATTTCTCAAAACAGAAACCATTAACACACACTTTGACAACATTTGCCAGAAAAATATACTTCAAAATTTATATTAGAAAAATACTAGTTCGAACAGAATATAAAAATAGTCACCTGTGGCAGCCCTGAACATATCCCTCAGTCCCTCAAGGGGTTAAAGTGTTAGGAAGCTTAATTCAATTTTTCAAACATTACAGAGAAGAAGATACACATAAGAAGATTTAAGATTATCTATGGAAAAATAAGAAAAATTATATAAACTATAAAAGATGCGTTGAAACCTTGTGTAAGAAGGCCTATTGCCGCCATTATTTATTTCATTAATGTTCTTCAATTTATTTAAAAAACATTAAATATGTCGAATAAAATAAAACATAAAAAATGGTGGGAAGTGGTCATCTGGCAAGCTGGTTTTCTGTCCCTCAACTTTACTTTTCAAGGCTAACTCAAATCAGCAGGTTTAGTTTGGCCTTTGTTTATTCAGAAATTTCAAATTCTTACTAAAAAATTAAAATAAAACTTGTGCTTTACTTAATTACAGGCATTTTGTAAGTACAGGAAGTAAATAATTTTCTTTCTTAATTTAGTGTACGAATTAAGAGTTTCTGAATTTAAAAAAAGTTCAAACTGGCAATCCTACGAACAAGCATATAATATTAAATGTTCTACATTCCATTTGGAAAATTAGAATAAGGGGAAATGTTGCCAGTTTGGCTTCATTTTGTTTAAGAAATTCCAATTTCATACCGAAAATACGAAAAGCATTGCTGCCAATTTTTACGCTTTCTTCTTACCGCTAAAATTTTATAGTAAATGTTGTCTCATTAAAACGTCGAAATCTCACGATTTAAGAAAGCAAAAATCTCAATTAAATTTTAATGGTAGCAAAAAAGCGTAACAGCTAGCAGCTATGGAAAATAAGATTTTTTACTTTAAAACCTGCGCCTACCGGGCGGGTCGAAAGGTACTTAAAAAAATGTTTCTTAAAAAAATAAGTATATAAGACAGACAATAATGTATATAAAAAAAAGTTAAATAGCTATAAATAAAAGTTTTGATAAAGGATATTTTTATAAAATTTGAGTAAAAAAATTTCCGGTATTTCAAGGTTAATGTAATCGCGAAATATCTTCTACTAAATAAATCGAAATATACGAATGTGATTTTCTGAATAAAGAAGGACTGGTAACCTGAAAGAAACTGGTAACCCTGGTTATAAGAATTTATATGTTGATGACACTTAAAAATAATGGATACATATCTGAATAGTAGACACAATTTCTAATCGAACTACACCTCACGAATGTTTCTACGGGAAATTGGAGTTGAAATATCATGGGGTAGTTAGTTTTATTTTAATTCTATGACTGTAAAAAAAAAAAATAAATAAAAACCTTTCACTTAAGTTTTAATAGAATTATAATAAAATAGGTTATATATATTTTTATCATACTTTTTCATAATTTCGTTTATGAAAATGAGTTAACGTTGACCTTTCAAGCGTGGTGGTCACACGGCTTGACAACCTAATATTAATTCCAAAGTGACAGAATGCACCAAGAAAAATTTAATAAAATTTAAAAAAAATATTTTTGCTTCTATTACGAAAGTTTAGAAAAACAAGTGTTTATTTTCTAAGAACTGTAACTTCCGGTGTCAATCTGTCCTTTCATCATTTACAAACAGAATTTTTCTGCGCCTGAAAGTGCTACGTTAAAATTTTTTTGTATAATACAACTACTGTATATACTCGCTTATAAGTCGACCCTAAATTCGAGAGGAATAACAGAGTGAATACCAGTATTTAAAAAATGTTATCTTCGTCTTATCTAAATGCAGAATTTACTGATATTAAATAAGACGAAGATGGCTATGAGAATATACTGGTATGCGACACACTTTTTCCACGAATTTAGGGGTCGACTTATACGCGAGTATATACGGTAATTTAACTTGGGAGCCGCAATATACGAAAATTCAACTTCGGTTTATTTAACTGTATAAATTTTACAATAAAATAAGATGTCTTTTTTTTTTGTTGTTGTTAATATTGGTTCAAATTTTGAAATACCCATTGAAATCTTGATTTTTCACATTTTTTCGTAATTACATCTGTTTTTTGTGACGAAAAATTTCGTATTTTAACGTATGTGTGATCTATACTATTTGTTTTTTGTATCCCCCCCCCCCCCAAAAAAAAAAAAAAAAAAAAAAAAACTTTTTTTAGCTTAAGGCAGCGGTCTCAAACACGAGCCGTTAATTCCCAAATTGGCTCAGCCGAGCTCAGCGATCTGATTGGCTTAAACTGATATTTATATAGTAGAAAATTATATTTATTTTCTTATGAAGTAGTGTAATGTAAAATAGAATGCAATTATAATGGCTTAAATTGATTTATTTTGTTAAATTTGATCAAAATCACAGTAAAGTAATCCAAAATATTAATATTAACGAACAATCAGATTGCTGAATTCGGTTGAGCCAATTTGGGAATTAACGACTCGTGTCTCAAACTGTTTCCCGCCGGACACCACTCATTTTTTAAAGCAATAATCGACTTCTTAACACTTTCGAGGGCGGTGTTCTTAAAAAAATACACCTAATTTTAATTCCAAAACTGACAAATGGCATCAAGAATATTTAATTAAAATTTTCCTTTTATAATGAAAATAGCAAGCTCGAACTTCCTAATAAATTCTTTTATAAATTATGGTGTCAGTACATTATTTCATCAGTAAATAAATAAATAGAAATGCTTAATTCATCTTTAAAAAGTTAAACTTACACTATGTGCAAAACTACTTAAAAGGTGAGACAATATTCAGTGGTGGAAAATTGGCGCAGAGGAGGAGTCTATTGACACCACTAAATTTTAGTAGAATTTTTCGTCTTATCTAATGACAGTTTTTATTAAGATGAAGAATACCATAAAATATTAGTGGTGTCAATAGGCTCCTCCTCTGCGCCAATTTTCCACCACTGCAATATTAAAATATGTTAAATTATTTTAATACCTTAGTACTTTTGGCTCAGTTTGCTTAAATAATCATAAAACGAGTAATATTCCACTTCCCTATATCCATGCTTTATTTTCCCAATGTTTTTCCGGGTCTAAAAATTAACTTCTACTTTCACTGCTTTCGTCAACAACTACGTGAATTTTGAAAATTAGACGTCAATAACAATTGCATGTCTTATATTTCTCTGACGAAGACTATGATTTTTATAAATTATTTGAAAGCAACGTTTAAACACACAATAAAACAAGCAGATTTGACCATACGTATACGTTACGTAAGTACTAGGACTCACATCTACGTATACGTATGGTCAAATCTGCTTGTTTTATTGTGTGTTTAAACGTTGCTTTCAAATAATTTATATTTTCACACAAGTTCTGTACTTATTATGATTTTTATAGTTGAAAGTACTAAGGTATTAAAATAATTTAACATTTTTTAGCATTATTTCATCAGTTTATAACAGAATTACTCCACGCCGGAAAGGGTTAAATCGCAGAGATTAGATGATTAGAGAAGGCAGACATTTCTATAAAATTTTAGAGGTACGGGCCACAGATTGAAACCCCTGCCTTAAGCAGACACAGTTACTTTTAAACTATTTTTCTATTTTTAATATTACTGTAATATCAATGACGGCATTATACATAACACTGATATAACTAAACAGATAACAAATGTAATAAAAAAAGAGCTTTGTAGAACATACTATTTAACTAAAATTTTACTATATACAAATCCTTACTACTTTTTTAAATATGAATATTTTTCATTCAAATTTTTTTCCACATTCGTTAGAATATAATACATAAAACTGTGCATGAATATTAAGATGCATGGGATATTACATTTAATATATTTTTTTCTTTTGTGTATAGTAAAAAATCAAGGAAATTCAACAAACCGCTGCCATCGAAATACTCAATGGCAGAGGACACGACTTGTGACGTCATGACCAATCGACCGAATTCTCACTAGTGTTGTAATTCGCACCGGAAAATTTTGAATAGCAATTTTCTTGTAATTTATTTGTGGAATACCTATGATCTTATAAAATAATAATAATTACTTAAACTTACTGGTGATAATTTGGAATCCCTAAATAAAAATTCTCCCAGATGCAGAATGCCACAGTTTTGCGGAATCTGGCTGATTTTTTATTGGGGTATTCTAGATTCTCACCATTAAGTTTAACCCCTTGAGGGGCGGGGGATATATTTTATCCCACCTACGATTAATAAAGGTTTGCGCCAGAAAGATTTTATGAAATTTTACTTTTCTAACTTTGGTATAAAAAAAAGGGTCGTAAAATTGCTTTTCCTGATTTAGAAACAAAATTTTTCTAAATTTCCTCTGTGAATTCAGCATTACACAAACGCAATTGCTTACCCCTCAAGGAGTTAACACTAGAACACCCGGAAGAAGTCGAATCGACTCCGACCAAATGATTAAATGTCAATTGGAGCCAGATTTTTATTTCATAAAATAAGTTAAATTTAAACCGCGCTGAAATAAGTTAAATAAATCAGTTAGATAATTTTAAATAAAAATTCTGGTGTGAAATATTTTTATGAAGCTTGGGTAAAATTTCCGCGCGTTCTAGTGTTAAATAGTTAATATTGTTTTATAAGATGGCAGTTATTTCACAAATAAAATAAAAGAAAATGGCTATTCAAAATTTTCCGGTGTGAATTCCAATAATAGTGATAAGTCGGTCTATTAGTGATGATGTCACACCCGTGTCCTCTGGCCTTGAGTATTTCGATGGCAGCGAACAAACTTATTATGTAAATATTTAAAATATAACTACTGTAAACTCGAATGCTAAATTCGCGCACAGAAATATTAAACACACCTCGGAAAACAAGTAAAAAATCTTTCAATCTTCTATCTGAATAAGCAAGAAAAATAGCCTTACATTTATAAGAAGCTAGTTATGAAAATATTAACTTGGAGGAAAATCGGTTTAAAATTATCATTTACAAAAAATAACATGTTTAAATTTCGAAAATTTCGGGTGAAGTTACTGCACAATTTTATCAAATACATAAATTAAAGAATATTTAAACACTTGCACATAATTTAGCTACATATAATAAGTGGGGTAACGTTTTAAAAACATTTATCACCGAAAATTTAACAATGAGAAAAATGTCATATTTGTCATTATTTATATAAAATATTCAGTACTAATACTATACACCATACAAAATAATACTAATAATATAAACACATCATGCGAGATCTTGAATGAGTTTCATATACCATAATTTAGTATAAAAATTTAACCCTAGATCTACCGGGAATTTTATTCAAGTTTTAATAAAACGTTCTACACCAGAATTTTTATTTAAAACTATTTAACTTATTTATTTACCTTATTTTTGTCTGGTTTATATACTTAGTTTATTTTAAAGAAATTTCTGCTTTGAATGAATATTTTGTATGTACCTGTCGGGTCCAATGGACCCGTCTGGTAGACGGAGGGTTAAAACAGCCAGCCTTATATTTAAACCCTCATTTTCCCTTCTCTAGGCATATGTCTGTCTCCGAAAAAGCCTAATTATTTGTCTTTTCAGAAACACAGAAAAAACGCTGTTTACAGCAAGTATGTTTCATAAAAAAAAACAAGCAAAACGCACCGAACTAACGAAAGCACGTTGTAAACAACTCAAACGGATAAGGTTAAATCATACCCCGCCTTTTCGCCAAGGACGAATGAAAATAATTTGCTATATCTAAATTAACCAGGTTAGTTAACACGGCCATTTCAAATTTCTTCTTGAAAGTCGTTTGCCACCACAAATTCTGAAAGGTAAATTTCGCTTTACTAATGCAGCGAAATTTCTGCCAATAAATAAGGCTATTTTTTTTATTTTAAAATAATGCTGAGAAAGTAATAAATTAAAGCCACGAATATTAAAGCTACGAGTATACTCGTAGCGTTGCAGTCAACGTGTTAAGTGGTCGTGGTGTCCCCGCATAAAATCTTTAATAACTTCTTCATTATTAAAGATACATCTTTCAAATTTCACCAGTCTCTGTATTAAAAAGGACAAACGTATCTGCGCGTAACTCTTGACTTCCTTTTGCGAACGGGAACATCAGATGACGAAATTTAACTTTTATTTATTTTTATTGCGATTTATTAACCTTCTCGCTGTGTAATAATTCTTCGCGATGAGCATCTTTCAGAGAATTTTTAATCTTTTATCACTGGTTCTTTAAAGCAGAAATTTTTGACTATCGTAATCGGTGAAAATGTCCTGATTAAATCGGACAAAGCTTTTGCTAAAAAATAACTGGAGGAAATAACCAAATAGTATTAATTAAATAGGAAAATGCATGCCCGAGTATTTCTCGGGTTGCGCAGCGAGAGGGTTAAATTTCTAAATGTCGCACATTTTCAATTTTAACACCGTCAAATAGAGAAAAAAAAATTCTTTCAACAGCAATTTGATTGAAAACAATAACGCAATTTGTTTGAAAACTATATCGCAATTTACTCGATTTCTATTGCTTTAAAAATAATTTTTAATTTTATTAAATCTATTTCTCTCACTTGAAGACAGACGACGGAGACAAAAGAGACAAAAGACAAAAAACAGACAAAAGAGAAATATACTTGCACTTAAACAAATATAAATTAAATAGTTCAGCACTTTTTTCTTCCTTATATTCCATAATAAAATTTAAAACTATATCAATCCGTAAATAAAATCAAAAATTTAAATAAAACACAAATTTAAGACATGTAAACGAACCACGCTTAAAACGTTGAACTTATCAGAATAAAAAGGCTAGCGATCTTTAGTGCTTCGACAGTTAATTCCTGGCACTAGGTCAATACGAAAGTATTACTTTTAATAAATTAAAAAATTTTATTTGAACACATAATTGCTAACATATAAAAAGGATTGTTGGTATTGCATAGCTTCTAACTCTTCCGCTTTTTTGTACCACAGAAATTTAATTGAAATGTTTGATTTAATATTTAATCGGTATATTACTGCGTGTTAAAAATATCAAATTTACTATAAATATGTTGTTGTACAAAAAAGCGTAGGATGTTGGCAGCTATGGTATTATTAGTGAAAAATTTGAAAAATCTTTATTAAATGAAAAAAAAAAAAAAAAAAAAAAAAAAAAACTATTAGAGTCTTCAATCTTTTACCTACTGACGGTACTTATAACTACCACTCACTTTAACCCTTTCCGGCACGGGCAACTTTTGTTGTAAAACGATGAAATGATTGACTGAAACCGGAATTTTAAAACGACTTTTTTTAGAAATTAAAAACATGTTACTTTTAATGTTCATTGTAAAAGCAAAAATTTATTAAAATAGTCTTGGTGCCGATCGTAAGTTTGGAATTAAAATTAGGTATCCCGACCCAGGCACAGTGTGCCGGAAGAGGTTAAACTTTCATACCATAGTGAATGTTACTAATATTCTAATGGTACTTTGCAAAAACACTCTTTGAACTCAACTTTATCCGGATACATGGCAGCAGTAGTTCTAGGTTTGTTATTTTAGTGAGGAAGGAGGCTATTTTTGACACAGTCGATGTGTTTTGTGCCGACAATTTGTACAGATTGTCACGCTCGTCTTTTTATTGCTGCAAACACAGTAAAGGATATAAGATAGGTGTTGGATTTTTTTTATGTGTTCACTATGATCTTAGAATACAGTTAAACTAGTTATTTTAGGTGATCGGTGCATGTATTTGATTTAACAGTTGAATTACTCGGTGGTACTTATAAGTATCGTCAGTACACTGGGTGTTGGAGAAAAATTATTTCTTGTTTACTTTTCGTCTGTGCAGTTATCCATCGATTTCATCTGCTTTAAAATGTAATCGCTAAAATGTAGTGTAGTAATGATTTCCCTAATATTTCTTTTCTGTTTCATTATTATTTTTTATAGGAAATCGAAAAATTTGTGGCACCGGCTCTTTTTCGCTATGCCAGAAATGGTACATGTAATTTCATATATTGCATATGTGGAGATGCGAGAGAACTTGTTATCCCTGGAATATAGACGTCGCCTAACTAAAGGACTGCTAACAAGATCGAAACCTTAAAAGAAAAAGTTATTTTTAACCCTTTCAGGGGCAAAGCATTTTCAATTCTAAGGTGTTGAAATAAATGATTGGCAACGGAATTTGGCAAACGATTTATCTTAAATAACAAAAAGCTTGTATTTCGCATACTTATTAAATCGAAAATATTTTCTGGTGCCATTTGAAATACTTTGTGAGTTTTCTGTTACGATATGTTAGTCATAGTGTACTGACGGTACTTTAAAGTACCTCTTTAATTAATTAGCTCTAAATAATTAAATTTCTCACAGGTGGGTATTTTTTATGTTTATCCTTTAATTTTAATTGAAGTAACTGAAAAAAAATATTACATGAAAAAAATTGCAGTAGATCATAATGCATCAGTTAAAGGGTTAAACCCTTAACGATCGTATTAAATTACGGTTTAAAAATTCAAATTGCTTATTGACAACCCTTTTTTGAAAAAGATATATTCACCTCATTTAACCCCTTGAGCGATAGTGGTATAGTTATGAAACCACTTAATTTTAATTCCCAAATGCCACATTGCACCAGAATTTTGGTTAAAAAAATTTCGTTTTATTACGTGCGTGAGATTCACCTTTCTCTTAAATACAAATAAATTTGTTTTCAAATTCCGGTGTCAGTTCTTAATTTCAACACTTTAGCAATGGAATTGCTTTGCCCCTGAAAGGGTTAATGACAGGTAAAATAATACCATAATAAAGCCAATTACGCTATTTTAGAAAACCAGTGTCGATCAAACAATCTGAATTAAAGACACAGCCCGTCAATATCACGGGAGCGAGCAATAAAGGGTTAAAAAAAACATATCGTATTTTTCACCAGTATTCTGCAATATGGGAACCCAGAGGTATAACTCCTTGCATTTTTAAAAGATGTAGTTACACAATGAGCTAATAAAAAAGATCGATATTTTGACCTTATCCAAGGTACCCTAAAACTTTCAAACACATTTATAGTTTATAAAATGTAGCAGAAACAGGAAGAAATGCAAAGTAAACATAACTTCCAATTTTATTATTCGATACTTCACTTTTAACAAGAATCTCTTTTCATCCAAGAAATATCTGTTAAATGTTATTCCCTAACGATGTAAATTTAATTAAATTCTTGATACGGAGAAGAAAGTAACAGATTTAAGTGAAATAAAGTTTCTGTTAAATAAATTTGGAATATTTCTGAGAGAGTAAAGCGAGACAGGCATTTAGGTTATTCAAAACAAAATTAAAATTTCTTCCGAGAACAGGGTTTGATTCGATTTAAAGACAAAGAGTTTAATACAAATTTTGTTATTGTAAGATTGCTTTAATTTCCCTGTTAAGTGAATATAAAGTATAAACATTTTTTTAAATTATTTATCAAACTATTATATCTTTAACCTCTTAACTTTTATTTTTAAAATAATTATTAACTAACACAGAACAAAAAAATGTGCGATATACTCCTATTTCCAAATTGTGTTTCTTCGGCTTATTTATTCGAAGAATTCTTCTCACTGAATATTGGGTCATCCTGAAAGTTCTGCGGTTTTTTATGATACATTTCAATAAATAAGTACAGAAACACAAGAAACTTTTATTGAATCATATAAACGCCATTTTGTCCTATGGCTTTTTGTGATCGGTCTGGCAGACGAAAAATTCCATTTAAAAATAAGGTCATTAGGTTTATTCGTAAAAAAAATTATCAAGGTTCTGTATGTCAGTCTCCAAAGAAGTGAACTCATGGCCGTTCAGAGAATATTGAAGCAAGCTGAAAAGGTGAAAATCTGAGGGTGCTAGGTCTGGTGAATATGAAGTGTGACACAAAAAAATCCCAGCAATACTCAATAAGGTGTTGCCTGACAGTCATCCCAAAGTAGGGTCGAGCATTTTCATGTTGGAAAGCAACACCTCGACGATTGGTCAATTTGGTCGCTTTTCTTCAATTTATTTTTCAAAATTGCATGTAGGAACTGTATATTTGCGAATTGTTTCTCAGATTTGGTGGCACCAATACTTAATAAATAACTCTTTTGTAGTCCTCCATACAGAAAGCATTATTTTTTTCGGATGCAGCTCTCTCCTCGATGACACTTGGGGAGGCTCATTCGACTTACCACATAATATTTTTCTTATAAAGTTATTGTATAGCATCCATTTCTCATCTCCAGTAATGAACTGTTTTAAAAAAGGAACTTCTTCATTTCGTTTCAGGAAAGAATCACCGAAATTCTAGCAAGCTTATTCTGCGGTGTTAAAGTATAGAGTACTCACACAACATAGTGGCTTACATACCTAATCTTCTTCAAATGATCATGCACTGTACTTTTTGGAATATTTAATCTCTGTGATAGCTTCTGAAATGTGTAAAGTTGGTTTTCACCGGCGTCTTTTAAGGGGTCCACCGGAATTTGAAAACAAATTTATTTGTAAATAAAAAAAGCTATATTTCACACACATAATAAACCGAATTTTTTTTTAACCAAAATTCTGGTGTCAATCATTAATTTCAAAACTTTAGCAATGGAATTGCTTTGCCCATGAAAGGGTTAGGCCGTTTTACAAATGCAACTCTAGCCTTCCTATTCTTAGTAGATAACAAACGTGTTTTTGCTGGTCTTCTGCCATGTAAACCAAAGAGGTTTAGGCGTCGTTTGACTGATGAAACTTGTATGTCTATGCCGCAATTTTCTTTCAGTTCATTTTTTATTATTACAGCGGACTTACGACAATCACTTGTAGATATCATTTTTATAATATAGTCAACATTGTAAGTTTTTTTTTTTTCGGATGGCCACTTTGAGGCTTATTTTCGATGTATTTCTGTTTATTAAAAACTTTATTCCATGTAATAACAAGTTGCCGAGACAAGATAAAGAAACGAGCTAATTCTGCTTGCAGTCTACCTTTCTTAAGTGCATTTACAGCGGCTTTTCTAGAATCACTTCAATACTTTTTACATTTCGGCATTTAAAAATAATCACAATAAGTCAATATAAACACCAATCGAAGCTATAGCGCCACTGACACCTTCAACAATTAAATGCGAACTAATTGTCAAAATACTTTTGAGCTAAGGAGGAGTCATGTTTCTTCGGTGGCGCCGAATGTAAACAAGCAAGTTGAAACTTGATACATTTGAATAACTGCAGTCATAGTGTTCTCAATTATAGGGAATATATTTTCTTTT
The DNA here is from genome assembly GCA_963932465.1 of Maratus speciosus. NCBI lineage: Eukaryota > Metazoa > Arthropoda > Arachnida > Araneae > Salticidae > Maratus > Maratus speciosus. The sequence goes on along the minus strand of OZ010796.1, from coordinate 439,199,305 downwards.
ACATTTTTATATTAAATAAAATAAGAGAGAGTATAAGGTTGTCAAAATACTTTTGAGCGCTACTGTATAAACAAGTTACGTTAAAAAGTGTAAAATGAATGAAAAATCGTGTCAAAATTTGTTTTTTGCGATTTTTTACAAATTTGGAAAAAAGTGCACTTTTCATCAATCTGTAGCGCTCTTAGTAGAGCGTTTATAAAAATTGTTTTATAACGAAATTTATAGAGAATTTAATGCTCTTTCGTTTTGTAAATAAGTACGGTCATATCTACCAAATTTTACGCTTTCTTCATACCCGTTAAAATTTTATAGTAAATGTTGTATCTATTATGTTGTACTTAGTCGACGAAATCTCACGACTACAGAAGACGAAAACCTCTGTTAAAATTTAGTGATAGCAAAAAAGCGTAGAAGTTGGCAGCTATGTATTGTACACAAATGTTTTTTAGTTTTCAAATTATAAGAAAAAAAACTGAAAAAAGTCCGAAAACATCATGATTTTTTGGCTTTACAAAGTTTAACCTAGCGATATTTTGATGGAAAACTATTAATTTCTGTTATTCACCTCCCCATAAACAGTTTAAAAACGCAAAATCTTATAGCAGATTTTTTTAATCTATGGGCCTTATTTTCTGACTATTTGATTTGATTAGTTGGCAATCGTCTACTTTTTTTTAACTCAGATTTCTTGATTGGCACTACTGTTTTCAAATAAAACAATTCGCCTTATTTTATGACATATGAATTAAGGAGAAAAGAAGGATAATTTTAATATTTGAAAAAAGTGGTATCAATCAAGAAATCTGAATTTAAAAAGTACCCACTGGCAACATTGTTCAGATTGCTTAATTTTCACCATTTCTAGAAATATTAATATCAGTCCTTTTTCTTCTGTCATTAAATAAGATGAATAATTCTATTTAGAAAAAGTGGTAGCAATCAAATAATCTGAATAATAATTAAAAAAACACGAAATTGCAACAGTGAGCATACGGTGAAATCAGCTAATTGTTAAGGGATTAAAAGGAAGTCCATCGCAATTTTAGTTGAATAAACATTAAGTTTGCTTGATTTTGGACTAAAAATATGCTAATTATTTTCCAAATCTCATAAAATCTGCGAAGTAATGACGGGTAATTTGCTAATTAGTATGCAATGAGGCGTGGTGGACTACTGACGGAAAAGAATGTTCTATATATTCCTGCCTAGTTTCCAATTAATAGGTTTTAGTATCAGTAGTTATAAATAGCAATATTAATTTTATTTAATCGAAAATTTATGTCATTTAAAAAAATATATATTTTTATTCGGAAATAGTGATATTTAAAAACCGAACGTTTGGCAGTTATCTTACCGGTACGCTTTAATTATTAATTCTTTCAGTGTTCCCAGAATTGTTTATTTTTAGGTAACATCCGAATCTAAATAATTGCTCAGGCGAAGATTACTATTAGGAGTAGAGTTGCCTGGTTTCACGCGTAAATCGGGATCCAAATGCTCTGGACATTACAAATTTCTTTTCGCCATCTTTAATCGCAGATAATTCTGCAATTAGATAATGGAGTTATGAATAACTGTCTACCAGTTGCGAGTGAAGTTCCTGAGCAGGTTGACACAAGATGGCGCCTGATTTATCTATATCGAGTCTACAGTTTCTGAATAATCCTTCAAATAATAATAATCTTCAAACTTCCCACCAGTAAAATTGAATAGAAAATTTTGCCTTATTTAAGCGTCTTGTTCATGAAAATTTTCTCACAAATATGGTAAAACTTCTATTTGTTTTAACTCGTGTCAATTTGACTGGGAAAACAGTAAATTTGTTTCACCGGTTGTCCCAGTATGGCGGAAACGAAGGGTCTGACTACTGCAAAAGTAAACTTACACCAGTAAAAATGAAAATATGTTTCTGCGATTATTTTTGACTGAAATTTTGCATTAATAAAGCCTTTAAATAGGAAGAAAATTTCTATATATATTTACTGGTGGAAGTTTTCACCGGAGGTAATCAGCCCTTACGAAAGCGGTTACAGTTGAAGCTTCACTATTTTAAGAATATGTCAGTTCTTCTTTATTAATAGTTTCACGAATTAGATAAGGCGAAGAAAATTATTTTAAATACTGGTGTTCAGAACACTTGTATCCCCGATTTATGCGGGGCACAAGTCAACACTAAATAGGTTGTAAAAATAACCATATCTGTGTACTCTTTCTTATAATTATTTTAAATCATTAAATTGCACAAACCGAGATCATTATTCGAGTATTGTGAGCATTGTATCTCAATCAGTAGCGAAGCGTCAAGTGAAAGTGGATAAGTGTACTAACAGTATTATTACATGTTAATTTTTAGGTGCGTTCGTAATTATATAAATACGTACCACCTATAGTCGTCGTTCAGTCCGTCCGTCTGTCCGCATATAACAGAGCAAAAACTACCCAACCGAATGGTCTGAAATTTAAAATATAAGATTGTTGCAAAATTTTGTCGAGCCATTTCAAATTTTAGGAAAATCAGATGTATAGTTTAATTACAGGGACAGTCAAAAGTTTTTCTTTACATTACGGCCAATGGGAAAAATTATTGCAAGTGCATTTTAATGATGTTACCGCCTTCCGAATGGTCTGAAACTTTAAAGATATAATTGTTGCAAAATTTTGTCGAGCCATTTCAAATTTTAGGAAAATCAGATGTATAGTTTAATTACAGGGACAGTCAAAAGTTTTTCTTTACATTACGGCCAATGGGAAAAATTATTGCAAGTGCATTTTAATGATGTTACAGCCTTCCAAATGGTCTGAAATTTTAAATATATAATTGTTACAAAATTTTGTCGAGCCATTTCAAATTTTAGGAAAATCGGATGTATAGTTTAATTGCAGGGACAGTCAAAAGTGTTCGGGGAATGGGAAAAAAATTCTTGGGAGTGCATTTTAATGATGTTAAAGACTATGCACTTTATGAAGTGCAAAAAATTATACATTCAATACAATATGGGGTGCAAAAAATAATTATAAAACTTGTTATAGTACGAACGCACCTCATTTGCCACGTTTGACGAGCAATTTCCAACTTGTTTCCTTAGTTAATGCTTGAATTTAATACGATTAAATATAGCAGACTTTAATATATAATAATACTGCTTGTAAAGTCATCCAGCCCCCTTACGCTATGCAACTGATCTGAAGTATAGATAGATATAAACTGCCGTAATTTACGGCTTATAATCCGCGAATCAAACAATTCTCTTTTGACCTAGAATTTTTATTTAATAATAAAAGTCAAATATTTACCGCGATTTCATATTTTACATTTTATCAAATAAAATTTCAGAGTCGAAACATGATTGTTTGGATCTGCGGATAAAACGGAAATTACGGTACATGCGCCAAAGATTTCAGAGAATCTATTTGGTACGAACGGCGTGAGATGAATCACTGCCCAATGAATACTAGGCCTGAGCACTTAGACGAAAATTACGGCTGTCGTAGGGGATTTCATTTAGCGTTTGTGCGGTCTCTTAACCTCTTGAGGGGCCGTGGGATATATTATATCCCACCTACGATTAATGAGTTTTTGCACCAGAAAAAAAATAAACTTCACTTTTCTAACTTTGGTGGAAAAAAGTCGTAAAATTGCTTTTCCTTATTTTGCAAGAAAATTTTCAGAAGATTCCGGCGTGAGTTCGACATAACAGAAACACAATTATTTGCCCCTGAAAGGGTTAACCCATTGAACGCGGTGATACCGCTGTGGCATCACATATCTTTAATTCCTAATTGCCACATTTGCACCCAAATATTTTAATGAAAATTTCACTTTTATGAAGTACACGAAAATATATTTTTACTTGTTACAAAGAAATTTTCTTGTACACACTGGTGCTAATCAATTATTTCAACATTATGCGAATAAAACTAACCTACCCTTGAAAGGGTTAAATTTCAATGTCAATTACATTTTGAAGTTTTTTCAGTCTTATTTATCTGAGATTAAATAAGTCAAAGAAAACTTTTAGAAAACACTGGAGTCTAAAATGGGTTGATCGAACAACTGCTTCAAAAATACGCCTACGACAGCCGCCATTTTTTGCGTCAGCGCTCAGGCCTAGTATTCTGTGGGCGTTGAGTAGGTCTTATTTCACGAATGTATATTTCACGAACTGTGGCCATAGTTTCAAATCCCATTTCTGACTGCTCATTTTATCTTTCTTTTCACAATTAACGCTAGACCGGGAGCCGGCCCCACAGACAACAACCTCATCGAATCGGAGGCTGAAATTCCAGAATTATCTAAAATTCGATTCCCATATTAAAACACAATCAGTTTGCCAAGTCACATCTTGGTGGAAAACACCTAAAAACCCGATTTTAGCGGTCGATTCGTAGATTTACCATTGTGTTTTCCTGCACCCAAAGGTATGAGAACATGGCGGACTGGGAGCAGGAAAACACTATGGAAAACCTACGAATAAACCGGTAAAATCGGATTTTTAGGTGTTTTCCACCAAGATATGACTTGGCAGACCGATTACGTTTTAATATAGGAGTCGGATTTTAGTTAATTCTGGGATTCCAGCCTCCAACTCGTGTTTGTCTCCTGTTTCGTACGCCTCTTTAAATTTTGCAGACCAGAAAATTTTTCGGTACCAATATTATATTATAGAAAATCTCTTCATAAAAGAAGGGGAAATTTTGCGCGTTTAACTTAGATTTCTTTTCCTATAAAAAGATACTGGTAGTTTTCCTGGAGAAATAAGATACCCGTTCGAACCATGTGTCTGTGCTGCCGACTCCCGGCCTATGCAGTGTTGCCAGGTGGGCTACTTTTTTAAAAATCAGATTTTTGATTGGCAGCACTTTTTTGAAATAGTAAAATGCGCCTTATTTAATGACATATTAATTAAGGCTAAAACAAAGGGAATTTTACCGTTTCAAAAAAGTGGTGCCAATCAAGAAATCTGAATTTAAAAAAAGTAGCCCACTGGCAACACTGGGCCTATGCCTTATCTTTACCTTTAGGAACATAGGGAAAAAGTAAACTTTTCCATTAACCCTTAAATGCGCGATTTTTTATTTTGTTTCGAAAAAATTATATATGATTCTCTGAAAGGTTTATTACACAGGAAAATTAATGAAGAAAATCACAGATAAATGTTTTATATAATACGTGAATTTTTTCTTCTGTTGCACATCTGCAATTGACGTAAATATTATTGTCGTGTGGCTGTTTTACGCTAAAATAATGCAAATTAGTAAATACTTTAAAAATTATGTCTACAAATACCTTATTTTATATAGTTATTTATTTCATAAAACTGAATCTTTAATCCTTTAATTCCCATGATAGAATACGTTCTAGAAATTACGTAGTTCAGAGAATCTGACTTTACACCAGAAAGTTTCAATGCTTTATTTCGCTTTTTTAAAATACGGAATGTCTGTTATTAATTAAAGCAGATATTGCTATTTTCATTTTCTGGTGTGAATTAGGTATATACGAATTAAAAAAATCTATTAAATTCAAAACTTTTGTTTGCATATATGCAAAGCTGCGCACTAAACGATTAAGTTGCATCATAGTAAAAAGAAGAAAAATATCAAAATCACAAAATAAAACGTAAACATTATTAATCGGATAACGTGCTTGGTTATTATTTTTCAGAAGAAGTTTCTTTGGTACTGTCTGTCTTTAAAAGTTTAGGCACATGGCGAAATATGATAATAAAAGGTCTCCCAAATGGTCCGCCAACTGGATACCAATAAATTTTAACAGAAAATTTTTTGGTAGGTTTGCGCTAGAATTAACTTTCAGATGTGGTTCTGGGGCGGTTTGTAAGAAAAATCTGAAAAGAAAATTTTTCTAAAATAATATTGGTATTCAGTTGGCGGACCATTTGGGAGCCCTGTAATAAACTATGAATAATAAATATATGGAATAATTTCATAATAAATTATCAAAATGTTATTAAAATTAAACACTCTAAACATATTACAATTATTACATCAGCACCATTTACAGAAAATATATGCCTTTTATATTTTTGTCAAAAAATCAGTTTTCTCAAAAGCGTCTGCACATTTGTTGAAAATTGTAGGAATGGATTCAACACACTGACAGTTTTCCATAAGCAGTTTAAAAGCTAATGCTCAATTTTCGCTAGTTATTTAAGATACAGAAGGCAACGGACATCACAAAAGAGGAATTTTTAAATATTATTTTTGTTCAAATCTAAGGTTAAACTAAACCCGTTATAATGATTTTTAGCGTTTGAAATAGTTTAACGGAAGGAGTGCCAAGTACTTCCTGTAAATAAAAAATTCGGCCGAAAATCAGATGCGGGCTGACAAGTATAACAAGTGTTAAAACTGATCGAAATGTTTGAAAATTCGAGTGTCAACGAAAGGCATGTCTATATACAGGGCTGCCACAGGCGACTATTTTTTAATTCTGCCTCGCATCACTTTCTCAAAACAAAAATTATTGACATAAAATTTGACAACTTTTGCAAGAAAAATATACTAAAAATATTAATTTTTAAAAGTAGTGTTGTGAATAGAATAGGAAAATAGTCGCCTGTGGCAGTCCAGATATAACAAATTGAAAATAATCTCGTTGTCAATGTCTTAAAATACACAAAACATAGACACATAAGTGGCTGTAAAAACATTGTTTTTAAAAAAAATATATTACTTATCGCGCCTGAAATTGCGTCTTAAACACTCCAGAAATGTTTAGGCTTGAAAGTACATGTCGTGTGAGGACAAGTTGCATGACATATTATTCAGAGACGAAAAGAAATCTGGAAGTAAATTTTACTTCAAAAAACCATCGCTTTTTTTTTCATTGGATAAGAAAGAATTCTGTCATGGTTTTTCGGAGGAGGCGGGGGTGTTCGCTTTAAGTGCTGAATCATTTGGCTTTTCACCATGAGAAACAAATTTCAACAAAGTATAAAATGACAATAGAACAACCTCTATTTCCAGTTGGGAACGTATTAGTGTGTCCCTAGTATAGATTTCGACAGGACAATGCCTCAAAGATTAACTTACTTAACTCTTGAAGGGCGGTGATGCCGTCACGGCATCACATATTTCTAATGCCAAGTTGCCACATTGGCACTGGCATTTTATGATGAAAATGTCCTCTTTATTAACCCTCCGTCTACCAGACGGGTCCATTGGACCCGACAGGTACATACAAAATATTCATTCAAACCAGAAGTTTCTTTAAAATAAACTAAGTATATAAACCAGACAAAAATAAGGTAAATAAATAAGTTAAACAGTTTTAAATAAAAATTCTGGTGTAGAACGTTTTATTAAAACTTGAATAAAATTCCCGGTAGATCTAGGGTTAAGTAAGCAAAAATTTACTTTTACTTGCTTATAAATAAAATCTCTTGCTAATACTGGTGTCATTAAATTATTTGAATATTTTACAAATAAAAATACCTTTCCCCTGAAAGGGTTAACAGTGTATTTCCACGAAAAATGATAACGCTTTAGATGGGCTAGCTCCAAGCCTAGACTTAAACCGAATTGAGAATTTTTAGAGAACATTAAACCGTGAAGTATACAAGAATGAAGTCAATATGATCCTAATAAAAAAGAAAAGTGGCCATTGAAACAGTATCGTATTTTCTGCCACTAAAAATATTTCAAAATTTAGTTCATTCAATGGAAACGCTACTATTTCAAATTAAATGAAGTCAGGAAAATACTATTAACACATTAACCCTTTATCTACTGAAGGTACTTATAAGTACCACTCACTTTAAACTTTCATCCCATAGTGAATATTTCTAATATTCTAATGGTACTTTGCAAAATCACTCTTTTAATTCCACTTTATCCGGGTACATGGTAGCAGTAGTTCTAGGTTCGTAATTTTAGCGAGGAAGGGAGGCTATCTTTGACACAGACGATGGATTTTGTGCCGACATTTTTCATAGATTGTCACGGTCGTACTTTTATTGCTGCAAACTCAGTAAAGGATAGAAGATAAGTATTGGATTTTTTTTTCTATGTTCATTTTGATATTGGAATACAGTTTGACTAGCTATTTTAGGTGAACGGTGTATGTATTTGATTTAACAGTTGAATTAGTCGGTGGTAATTATAAGTACCGTCAGTGCACTGGGTGTTTGAGAAAAACTTCTTGTTCACTTTTCGTCTGTGTATTTATCCATAATTTTCATCTGCTTTACAATGTAATTACTAAAATGTAGTGTAGTATTGATTTCCCTGGTATTTCTTTTCTGTTTCATTGTTATTTTTTATAGGAAATTAAAAAAAGTTGTGGCACCGGCTCGTTTTTGCTATGCTAGAAATGCCATATGTAAATTCATATATTGCATATGTGGAGATGCGAGAGAACATGTTGTCCCTGGAATACAGACGTCGATTTACTAAAGGACTACTAAGAAGATCAAAACTTAAAAAAAAAAAAAGCTTTTTAACCCCTTCAAGGGCAAAGAATTTTCAATTCTAAAGTATTGAAATAAATGATTGGCACCGGAATTTTCCAAAAGATTTAATTGTAAATAAGAAAAAGCCTATATTTCATATACTTAATATATCAAAAATATTTTCTTGTATCATTTGAAATACCTTGTGGGTTTTCTATTACGATATTTTAGTAATAGTGTACTTACGGTACTTTAAAATACCAATTTAATTAATTACCTCTAATTAATTAAATTTCGCACGGATGAGTATTTTTTTTAGGTTTATCCTTTAATTTTCATTGTAGTAAATGAGAAAAAAAAATAGTACATGAAAAAAATTGCAGTATATAAAGGGTTAAACGCGGGAGACGTAAAAATGTGTTTTTGTGGATTGGGCGAAGAAATTTTTATTGATACCAGAAAAATTGTAAGCTAGAAAAATGAAGGTGTAATACAAGCAATGAAATACTTTTGAAAGCTAATGAAATACATAAATAAGGGTAAAAAATAGTTGTTCGTTACTCCAATACCTAAAGCGCCCTCAACGGCATTTTTTTAACTTTATCTTTAAAATTTATTTTCTAGAAAATACTGGCTTAAAGACTAGTTTTAGCGAAAACCGCAAACGAGTCGATCAATTTTTCCGTTTTTTTTTTTTTTTTTTTTTTTTAATCATTTGATATTTTGCACCATAAACTTTAATGGCACCCATCTCCTTCGGAAGTCGTTTGGGACCCTTAGTTTCCTATTCAATATTGTTTGTCTTGATGTGTACTATCACACCTTAAAATTTTGTGCCAAAGTTTAAATTCACCCTGTCCAAGTCTTGTATAATCGAAGAAAATTATAATATTGCAAAAGCATATAAACAAAATTTCAGTCGCGTACCAAGAGATGGAGTGTAGTTATGGATATATTACTGTTTTTTAATAAACATATATGTTCTATTTCAATCGTGGAATTCTTCATTAAAAGATTCTTCGAAAGATTTATATTAAAAACAGTGGCATCCATAAACCCTATTCTAATATAAGATAATGACAAAACACAATCTGTTACGTTGGTAATTATCTACATCAGAAAGAAGGAAACATCTTTTCAACAATTGAGGTTTAATAAACAGGTTTAATAAACGATTCAAACAAAATCTTAATTATAAGTTAGAAGGAAAACTTCAGAAATGAGCAAAAATAACGATAGAAATAAATCGTTATACAAAAGAAATAGGAAAACAACAAATTTGTTGTGTAATTAACTATTTTATAGCCACCATCATGAGGCTTAAGAAAGCCTTAAATTATCATAAACCAGAAAGTCGACTTGACAAATAGACTACATCTATAAATAACTTTTTAATTAAGTGCTATTTTCGAATAGTCTCTTAAAGTTTAGAAGTATCTTACCTTTGTTTTTAGAATTGTATATAAGATTAAATCAAATAATTACTCTGTTGTTTTTTTTTTTTTTTTTTTTTTTTTTTTTGAAATTGCATGGATTTCGATTTTTAAAACGACAAAAGGGTATTTAACATGAAATTTGAATTAATAAAAATATATAGATGCATAAAAGTCAAGTAATGGAAAAATAATTACTGAATATTAAAGTTACACTTATGGACATTCAAAAATGCAATCAAAATACCAAGTCTTTCGTGTTTTTCCAGGGTTTTCATTACATAAACACACACGCACACATGTATATATATGTACGAGGTGTAGATCTTAAATAACTAGACTAATGCTGCAAAAAAATTTATTTTAAAGTGTATTATGACAATTTCTACAGAAAAATTTCCAAGATGTATATAGATTTACTCAATTTCCTCGATGCTGGATTCTCTATAGTTTTGTGTTTGCCCCAGACTCGGATGCTCACGGAAAAATATTACATATTGTGCTGTGGTTGTAACCTTGCCAACATATATTAGTGAGAAGATCCAGGCTGGGTATCGTTCCAAGTGGTTAAGTTAGTAGAACGTCGGGGCGCTATAGTGAGAACCCGGGTTCGATATTTTTCACTGTGTTGGCTATATGCCTTTTAAGCAACAATTTTTTCTTTTGAAATATGTTATTTTAAATTTGGACATATTTAGTTATTATCCCATTGGTGGGCGGAGTGGAGATCTGTTGTGTTTCTTTTTCATCAGAAAACACAACAGATCATCACTCCGTCCTCCAATGAGCTCTGGCCTAACACCAAGGGCGTCGCAAACGGCAATGGCTTGGAGTCAGTAGAATGCACGCTACAGGGCGCCTGGCTCGGAGCTGTCCTTGAAGTAACCGATTTCTAACAGTTCATTGTGTCATGTAGTACCAACTGCAGCTCGAATTTCTGCCGCAGACGAAGTACGATGCGCCACAGTCGTACGCCGAATACGGCGATCTTCCCTCTCAGGAGTGCCACGTGGCCGCCTGGAGCATGGTCTTCTTGAGGTAGTACCATCACTTAACCACTGCTTCGAACAATCATGCACAGTGGATAAATTCCAGCCAAGTCTTTCTGCAATATCGCGGAAAGAAAATCCATCTTCTCGTAGCCCGAATATGCGACCTCGTTCCAACTCGATGAGCTGTTGACAGTGGCTTCTTCGTCTCGTTAAAGACATTCTTGGCTAACATCAACTCAATACGCCACATTTCCAAGCTAAATAACGCCTACGAACTTTACAGCACGCATTTAAAGTAAACCTGATCTGCAAGTTCTGAGTGGCGCTACTAGCGCCACACTTATGCGCGAAATTTCAATCGATGCCATCTTTCATATGTATAAACACGCCTACCAAATTTCGTTTATCTAACACAAGTCTTTCTTGGTGTTGGGATTTTTTTTCCGCCAATGTATAATACACCTTACGAAAACATTTCTGTTCGAATTGACTATTATCAATTTTGGCAGGGGCCAAAATGGCACCTACCAGCGGTTGTAGTGTTAAATTTAAGCAGCGCCGAAGTTCGTTAGATAAATTAGTTAAATAATTTTAAATAAAAATTCTGGAGCGAAATATTTTTAGGAAATTTGAGTAAGATTTCCGCGCGTTATAGTGTCAAAACACACGACATATTTCCGGCCACTAAAACGGGGTCCAGAACAAATGAAAGTCAAGGCCAGACTAATTGGAATACAGACAATTTAGAGACGGTAATCGACACAACAGGTTTTGCGCTGCACAAATATTGGTCTTACGAATTTAAAGCATGCGCATTTCTTCTGCAGACTCATTAGTCTCGTTATTAAATATCCACATTCAGTATATGTACATATGTACTAGGATACGTACAGTTTTGGCACAGTTTTCAAAAAGTAGCTTTCATCTATCTCTTTTGATTGCAGAAATAAAATTACATATTCTGCAAATGAACCGCAAAAATATTTTATTCTGACAAATAAACATTAAGAAAGTATTTTTAATTTGAAACAGATGTGCCATTCGCCTTGAAAATTCTATAGAGAGTAGATGCCTCAATTTATAAATTTAATGTTTATTTCTTTTTTAAATGTAAATGTTCTGAATATTTATTTCGACAACTAAAAGAACCGATCTGTCATGTCGATATTTTGAGAATATGAGAGTTTGTTAAAGCTATAATCGTTATCAAATATAGAGTCAAGACGACAAGCGTAAATACTATTCGTAAGTTGAACAAGACTGATTTAAAATTCATGGAAAGATGTCAAGGATTTAAAATTCATAGCTACTTAGAAACCGAGAGCATCTGTGAAATCATAGTGCTTATAGTGCCTATAGTGCCTTTAGTGCGCAGTTTTGCATGTATGCAAACGACACTGTTTTGAATTTAATAGATTTTTTTCAATTCGCTTATGCCTAATTCACACAAGAAAATTAAAATAGTAATATTTGCTTTAATAAAAAAACACACGTTCTTAAATAAGGCGAAATTAACCATTGAAACTTTCCGGAGTAACGTCAGATTCCCTGAACTATGTAATTTCTAGAACGTATTCTATTATGGGAATTAAAGGGTTAAATGTTAAGTTTTATAGTATAAATAATTATATAAAATAAGGTATTTGGAGACATACTTCTAAAAGTATTTACTAATTTGCATTATTTTAGCGTAAAACAGCGACACGACAGTAGTTTTTACTTGTGTTGCAGATGTGCAACAAAAGAAAAGATTGACGTATTATATGTAAAATATATCTCTGATTTTTTTCATTATTTTTCCTGTGTAATACACCACGCCTTTCGCAGTAAGTTTCGACGAAAATTATAAAGAAGATTTATCTTTGAAAAAAAGTGGTGTTCAAAAAACGGACCAAGTGGGAGCCCTGAATATGATGTCGACATTATTTAGCTTGAGTTTTTTTTCCCCAAAACAATTTCTTTTATCATTTCATTTTTTATTTTCTTACACAGTACATTACCTTTTTCTCCTTTTTTGTGTGTAAAAGTTTTTCTATTTTATTTTATCTTGAAGTATTTATTGCCATCTTTTAAAAATATTTTATTATTGCTACCTGCTGAAAATATCAAAACACAGTCAGAGCTGTTCAAAAATTTGCTGGGAGATGAACCACAACATTGACTTTAATTCATCTAGTGTTATCTTTAAACCCGCTTCTGTACATGGACATAACTTTCTTGAAGTATTCCAAATCTATAAAAACGGGTTAAATGTTATTCATTGTAACTTATTTATTATCATATTGTCAGATTGTTGGCAATATTATAAAAAAAATCCAATTTCTAAACTTAATTTCCTGTAAATCTATTAGTGAATAAACGCAGTCTGCGAATCCGACTATCCGTCATATAAATGCGGCAAATTCCGTCCTTCTTTGCATGTTCGATAAATCGCTGAATTCCACCATAGTCTGCAATAATTAGGAAATTTCTAGTATTTAACCCCCGTTAAAGGGGTGAGATATTGTATATCTCAATTCATTTTAATCCCAAATTGCCACACTGACAACAGAAATTTTGAATTTCACACAAATTAATTTGAAAATCATTTTTCAACGTTATGTTCACTCACGACAAATATAGATAACTGTTAGTTAATAATATGGTTATAAAAGAAACATCAGCCCAGTTAAAATTGCAAGCTACTGCCATCTATGAATTCGGGCACGAACATTTGCAATCATGCAATATTATCTCCTTACTACGTACAATTTCTACTTAAATATCCCGTTATCACGTATATTCTATATTAACTGTCTTCAACCTGTGGTCCGGGGGTGTACATTTTTCTTATCCACAATGTTTTGGTGAAGCACATAACTTTATGAAAATCCCTTTTCATGCATTATACGAAGGCCTTCTTTCTACATAGCACTATTAGGGATATTCTTTTCTGAACTTCGTAACATTTTTAGTAAAATTATTTTAAATAATCTTTACACATTCCGTGTATAGCCAAAAAAGCTCGGTGATCAACATTTTTCATCTTTAGGTAACAATGTTTCCCATAATTAATACTACAAGAACAGTCCATGCTGTTACACACAAATGTTAAACACAAATGTTAAATTGATTTGTATGTGTGATGATCTTTGCTTTACTAAAAAAGCAAAGATCATCACACATACAAATCAATTTAACACACGTATTTTGAGAGAGTCTATTGATATTTTAACCATAGGCAGAAACACTTGTAATGATACATTGTCCTGTCATATACCGAGCATTTGGTTTGGTCTACTTGGTGTCAATGGAATCTTTCAATTGGAATGATCAATGTAGCTGCATGAACTCACCCCCCCACCTTTTTACAGTTTTTGGAATCGCCCAGCGTTATTTATACCGGTATGCATTCTGAAGGTCTTATTCTCATTTTTCACCCCATTGATGATGACCAGGGCTTGGTCGAAAGCGCTCGGGAAGTTTTTTACCATCTGATTATTGGTTTTAATGTTTTAAAACCTGTTAATTGTATTTTTAGCACCTATTTTAGAAATAAAAACTAAGAATCATTTTAATGTATTCATGTTTTAACTTGAATCACTTTCATCAATATCGATGAAAATGAAAAAAAATCTTTCATAAGCAGTGCTGCCAAATCTGACAAACTTTTTGTTCGGAAATTCCAAATTCACGCAAGAACAATTCGAATAGTAATTTTATTTTATTTTATTCCCGTGATAGATATCATTATATAACGCAAAAAGACTATTTAGAATTTCAGGTGTGAATTCTGCATTTCTGACTAAATTACCTGCTAGATTTTCGCAACACTGATGAGAAGTTGTAAATATGTACTCGTATAATAGCTGCCAACATCTTACGCTATTTTGTACAACAGAAATTTTTGTCTTATTTAATTGTCATATTACGACGTTTTAAAAGGTAAAATTTACTATTAAATTTTTTTGGTACAAAAAGGCATAAAAGTCGGCAGCCATGACACCTATTCATAAACATTTATGTGCGATAAGTTCAATCTATATGCAATAAGTAATTCTGCTATTTACAAAATTATGTTCTTTCACGTCAATAAAATTTGAAATTAATCCTTTAACTGTTTCCTTTTTTTGACACAATAAATTAAATATCAGGACAAGGCATCACTTTTTTTTACTAAAATATTTGGCTTTGCACAATAAACAAAGTTACGCTATTTAACAAACCAAAGATTACAGTTAAAATTAAATGATATCCAAGAGCTTTTAGTATCGATGATAGCAAACACTTTTATCTCGAGAGGCACTCGGACACGACAGTTAATTGGTTAAGTTGATTCATTGGCAGCGCTGCCGCAGGCGACTATTTTTTAATTCTATCTCGCACCATTTTTTGAACAGTGAATTTTTTCCCATACTCTCGGACAATATTAGCAAGCCTTACAAAATTCATTTTTTTAAATAGCGGTGTGAATGGAATATAAAAATAGTCGCCATGTGGCAGCCTTGCATATACACTATGACGCAAAAGTTTAGACAATGACGTCATTCAGCTTTAAAATGTAGAATTATGACGTCAGAATTACAAAAACCTGTAAATATATTCAAAAACTGATTTAAAATGCTATGTACAAAAGACAGTCGTTTTATTTGCTATAATACTAATTTTTTTCATAAAAATTCAAATGTGCTTGTCGCAAAAGTTTAGACACTATTCTAAATTTCTTTGAATATTCGCTGGCATATGCAAATTTAGAATCGATGATGTCACAAATTTGGAGTACTTAAGTTCTGCAAACGATTGCGCTTCATAGTCGACATGCCGAGAGCTAAAGAAATTCAAGTGAATGAGGTTTCAAGGATTTGGCAGTTGAAAGGTGAAGGGAAGAGCGTTTCTGAAATTTCTGCTATTATTAATAGGTCAAAAAAATCTATTTATCGAGTTTTATCGAGTGGTTCCGAATATAAAGCAAAATGTCGGTCTGGGAGGCCACGTGTGACAAATGTACGAGAGGATCGCCTGATACAAAGACTAGCGAGTACTCAACAAATGAGCGTACGTGGAGTTCAAAGCTCATCGGGACTCTCTGTATCAAAGGATACGATTCGTAGACGAATTTTGGAAAAAGGAACAATCGTTTATAGCAAAATGCAGAAGAAACCAGCTCTGAAACCACATCATAAGTTACAAAGACTTATGTGGGCTCGAAAGCATATGTCATATGGAGAGAAATGGCAGTCAGTCATATTTAGCGATGAAAAAAAGTGGAATCTGGATGGTCCAGATGGTTGTTTATCGTATTGGCATGACTTGCGGAAGGAACCTCGACGTTTTTTTAGTCGCAGACAAGGAGGGGGCTCGGTGATGGTTTGGGCAGCCTTTTGCTATAATGGACAAGTATCTCTGACCTTCACCAGTGGTCGTCAAACTTCACAGCATTATACACAGACATTAGAAGAAAACCTACTGCCATTTGCTGAGCTTCTAGGGGGTCCTCAGTGGGAATTTCAGCAAGACAATGCTTCAATTCACACTGCAAAACATTCAAAATCTTGGTTTAATTCCCATAATATAAGAGTTCTCGACTGGCCAGCATGTAGCCCAGATCTTAACCCTATAGAAAACCTTTGGAGCATCATGTGTCGCAAAGATTATAGCAACGCTAGACAATACTCTTCTGAAAAGGAACTTAAGACATCTATTGAGAATGCATGGTACGATATCGATCCACAAACTATGCAAGATTTAGTTTATTCCATGCAATCTCGTGTATATGACGTAATACATAAGCATGGATGCGCAAACAGGTTTTAAAAATTGTTTATTTCGATTTTATTTAATTTGTGTCTAAACTTTTGAGACAGCAGTTTATTTTTGTTACCATTTAATTTATTGCAATATGCACAATTCCACTTTTCTTTGTTATAAATATTGTTTATATGTACAGCACATTAATTTCAAGCAGTGATTTGAAAATTGAATAAATATTTTTCAAAGTATGTAAGAATTTCTTCATTGTCTAAACTTTTGCGTCATAGTGTATATACAATAACTCTATTTCCCCGCTACATTATTAGAAACATTGAAACTGCCGACTGCCTGCAAAATGTTAACTACGTTTAAAGTACAAAAGGAAAATGATATTAAATCTGTAACAAAATTAAAACAGCATTTGTGATTATATATTTTCTGAACACATTAACGACTATCAATATTTAAATAAACTGTTTTCTAAATGATTCATTGATTTCTATATGAGAAGAAGAAACATAAGTTCCCTTGGATATTTCAACCATATTAAATGATGATTTTAATTAACGCTTGAATAGGAATTCAAATGTATTCGCCTCTCAAGAGTAATGTTGCACGTTTTCCAAAATCTGTCTTGATAGTAATTGTCTATATTTTAATAATCATTCCCATTGCAATTAAACGCTTACATTTCAAGTATTCTCTTTATTCGCAAGAGGATAATAGTTTAAATATTTTCTCACTCAATTACCCTGAATCAATACCTTTAAAGAGAAATTTAACCAAAATAACACCTTAGGATTTTCGCTTTTTAACACATTAAATTAAAAATAAGTTCTAAACACGATTTTTTTCCTGGTTTGCCAGTTTGGCCTTTTTTAAAATCCAAAAATTCATTTTCATACCAGAAATTACCTGCAATACTCCTTTGATTATTTAAAGATAAATATTTAGTAAATGCATAAAGTAAAATTTCTTCTTCCAGAATTCCCGGTGTGAGTTAGAAATTTTTCAATTGAAAAAAAGGTCAAACTGCCAACCCTGTTTTTTTTCTAACTAAAGTTTTTCTCTTATTTAATCAAACAATCCCTGTAATGAAATAAAGATAACATTAAAGGTACAAAATTGTGGCATCCAAAATTTTGAGTATCGATTAATAACTGAATTTGTCATCTACAAATTAAGAAAACTGAAAATGCTGCGCGCCTACAACGTGGTAATAAAATTTCTCCCATATTTGTATAAACTAAATTAAGCGGCCCAACTCAAGAAAGGTTTGACCCGTACAATCAAAAAAAGGGTATTCTCACTAGACATATTTTTAAATGATAAATATCTGGGTTTTTTTATTTAATTTGTTTTGCCAATTAAAATTTTTATAAGGAAACTGTTATTCATTTGATCTGACTACTGAGTAAAGTTAATAGTTCTCAACATGTTGTTACATCATATTCGAAAATTTAGAAATTAATAAATATTTGCATTACCAGGTTAGTCAAATATGATTTAAAATGCCAGACAATTTAAACAATTGGATGTAGCAGGTTAAGCAGAACCTTTGAAATTATCCTTAGCACAAGATCTTATATATTTTATTATGATATTAATGTGGATACTTTATTTATGTATCTGCAGTCTCAATAGTTTGGTCAGAAATGTAAAACATATTTGCATGAATTTATTCTGCGCATCATTTTATAATAAATATAAGTCAGATTATTCAAATAAAGTACTTATTTTAAAAGTAAATATACAAATTATATTATTAATTACTGAAAAAAATTAATTATCGTTATTTTTCATAAAGTAAAACTCAAGTATTAAAATGGGCTCAATTATACTAGAGGCAAAATGGGATATTTTACAACTGACAAACCTCCTTAACACCTTGTTTCTTTTTTTTTCTTTTTTTTTTTTTGACAAAATAAATTAAAATTAAGGACCACCCCTCCCCCTGTTTTTTTATTTAAATATTTGGCTTCGAATAATCGAAAAAGGTATGTCATTTAACAAACAAAATATTACAATAAAAATTAAGTGTTAACCAAAAGTGTTTAGTATCGAAGATAGCAAACATTTTTGCCCGAGCGGCACTCGAGCAAAAAAGTTAAAGGGTTAACTCGTTCAAGCGCAGTGATTCTACGACGGGGGGGGGGGGGGGGGACTTAATTTTAATTTCGAACTTACAGACGGCACAAAGTCTATTTTAATAAAATTTTGCTTTTATAACGAAAGCTTAACCTATCAAGTTTTTACTTTCTAAGAAGTTCGTTCGTAAATTCTGGTGTCAGACAATCATTTCATCATTATTCCGAACAGAATTTGTCTGTGTCGGAAAGGGATAAATGCAGTGGGTTAAAAATAGCACAACGGCCACTTTGAAAAAAAGATGTATAAAAACATAATACAATAGCGATACTAAGTTTTAATTAGCAGACTCATCTTTTAGATCATTAACCCTTTGAGGAGCAAAGTACTTCTGGTGATAAAATGTTAAAATGATTGAATGACACAGGTATTTCTGAACAAGTTTATCACTTTGCACTGCGTTGTCGCCCCAGCGGCGACATGGTACAGTAAGCGAAAAACTCCGTTGTCGCCGCTGCGGCAACATCATCTTTCCTTGAAAATTTCGTTTTTGGCACCAGTAATAAACGAAAATAAGATTTGCCTTACTTAATAAAAGCATTTTTGAAATTGTATACTTGAATGAAACTTCTTTTTTAAAAGTGTTGCTGACCGAATGAAATTTTTGTGTAATGACGCGGAGTTGCTGGTAGCCCCAGTCAAAATGACGCGGAATGCAAAGGGTTAAATGAAAGTAAATAAAAGCTTTTCTTCACGTACGTTATATAAACTACACATACACTCTGTGGCTATACAACATATGAAGGATCTGGGCCGAAAGTGACCACCTCTGTTTTCTTGACCCTGGGTCCCAAGGTGCTATGCAGCATACGTCCCGGCCAGGTGGTCAGTCTAACGCGAGACCCCCGATGTTTAGCTCCCAAGCAAACTTGGTACTCATTTTATCGACCCAAAAGGGATGAAAGGCTGAGTGAACCTTGTCTAGTCGGGAGTCGAACTTTCGACCTGCGGTGCGGCAATGAGATGCTCTGGCCACTACACCACTGGGCCTACATTATACAAAGAAAAATTTAATTCCTTAATTCTGGTGGCAATGTGGCATTGGGAAGATACAATTAAGTAGCATATATAATATACCGGTGCCTGTCAAGGCGTTAAATAAAGTACACTATAGAGCAAAAATATGTTGTTTAACTTCATTCACAACCAGGGAACCGCCACCTGAATACCAGGCTTGAGCGCTGACACAAAAAGGGCGGCCGTCAAAGCGATATAAGTAAGCGTACAAACTTAATACTGGAATCGGGCGTAAATTAACACAGTTGCGATATCTTGTGGACGGGGTGATAATCCACATCGGTGTTGCCAGTGGGCTACTTTTTTTAAATTCAGATTTCTTGATTGGCACCACTTTTTTGAAACGGTAAAATTCACTTTGTTTTTGCCTTAATTAATATGTCATTAAATAAGGCACATTTTTAACCTTTCAAAAAAGTGGTGCCAATCAAGAATCTGATTTTAAAAAATGTAGCCCATCTGGCAACACTGATCCACATACGTGGGCTTTTAGTTTGACGGCATATATGACAGGATATCTACCATGTGTGCATATTTTCTAAATTTCTAGTCACTCATGGAACTGAATTTCGTTTACCACATTTATTGCAATATTATGGCGCAGCGAAAGGGGCGTCCAGACGCACTTGACAACACGAAGTTTTCTTCGCCTTGTCAAAGACATTTCAGCTATTAATCAAGGTCAAAAAAGCTTTACAATTTTAGTGGTGTGAAGTAAGAAAACAGTGAGGCATCTTCCCGTAGTTTAACCCCGTCCGCTAAGCGAAAGGGGCGTCCAGATACACTTCGCAACACGAAGTTTTCTTCGACTTGTCAGAGACATTTCAGCTATTAATCAAGGTCAAAAAAACTTTACAATTTTAGTGGTGTGAAGTAAGAAAACAGTGAGGCATCTTCCCGTAGTTTAACCCCGTCCGCTACGTGGCGTGCGACCTTGATTGATGTGACCTCGCCTTTAATCATGCGGTTACCTCTCCTAGTTAAGATATGACGCTTACTTATATCGCTTTGGCAGCCGTCGTAGGCGGAGGCACCAGTAATTTTCAAAAGTTAGCTTTGAGTTATTAAATTTCAGAAAAATAAAGCTAAAATTTCTTTTAGATTTATATTTGTTCATCATGGAACTATTAAAAAAGAAATGTCATATCCTTAAAATAGTGAAGCTTCAACTGTAACCGCTTTCGCAGGAGTTGAGTATCGCCGGGGGAAATTTTCAATAGGAAATCTAAAAATTTTTTCTTCTTATTAAATAACCTTGTTATTGCAAAATTTCCGTCGTAAATAAAGGCAGAAACAGGTATTCCTTTTTACTGGTGGAAGAGTAGTATTTTTGCGGTAGTCAGGCTCTGCGTTTCCGCCATATTGTGACAACCCAAACAACTTCCTGTCAATGTCACTGAAAAATATTGTAATGACTGGGAAAACGGACACAAGTAAAAAGAAACAGAAATGTTTACCATGTTTGTGACAAGATATTTCCATGGATAAGGCTTTTACATAAGATGCAATTTTCTATTCAAATAGAATTAATAATCAATCAAATATAGTTTAAAAATCTGGGCCAACTGCCACCAGTAAAAAAATATGAAATTTAACCGTATATATGAGAGAAAATCTTGATGTGAAATCCGCTTCAATAGCACAAAATTTTCTATTTAAAATTTGCTGGTAGAAGTGTACTCCGGCGGTAGTCAGAAACTGCTGATCCGATTCATAACAAACAGCCGCCATCTTGTTACAACCTCCTCGGTTACTTCACTCGCAACTGGTAGATAGTGCACTATATGTGTTCTCCTCCTTATTCCTGACTCCATTGCGTTCATACGCTAGGAACAATACAAAGGCTAAAAAAAAAAAAAAAAACCGCCAACGACAGCCATTAATTTTCAGTCAGCATTCAGGTCTAGAATTTCGGTAGCGGTGACCAGGACCTGATTATCGACGGGGCAAACCAGAAAATTTTAAAAGAAAATTTTGCCTTATTTAAATGCCCAATTTCGTGCAAAGTTACTGTAATGAATAAGGTAAAAAATTCTATTCATTTTTAAATGTGGAAGATTTCCTTATTGTTAACCTATTGGGGACGAGCAACCGGTATACGTGTGGCATAAGGTGCACAGAATCAGTGATTATTCTCACCAGTAAATCTTTATTGTAAATTTTGCCTTATTTAATCCGAGCATTTTCCCGATTAAATTACGCAAATTTTCTGTTTTGAAAAACCGGTGACAAAAGATTAAAAATTCTGTAAAAGATGCCCCTCCCGTAGCAGTTGATCGGGCTATGTTTCACAAAAAGCACGCGATTTAATGGCTAGCAAATGGAATATTTAGTTATATGGCAGGAAATTGCTAAATTTCTATTTTTATTTCATCACAAATCGGTCAAAAATGTATTAAGGGGGTCCTGGACACATTTTCAAAAAAAATTTATTTATCGAGTTAAAATTTTGAAATTTATTGTGATGGTTAACTATATCATTTATAAACAAAATCGCAAAATAAAACTTCTCAAAAAATTTTTTAATTTAAATTTTGCTAAAAATGTGGGGTAGTTTAAAATTGTTATATCTCGAAATATTATTTATAGAATTTCAATTTTTTTTTTTCATTTAAATGAACAGAAATATATAAGTTTTAATTTAGATTCAGCATTTAAAAAATTTCAATTTAAATAAAAATTAAAAATAATTAAAGTTAAATTTAGAAACAAAATGATGTAACTTTTTTTTTTAAATCATATTTTCAAAAGTAATATATCCTTTTTAATTTGCTGAATCTGAATTAAAATAAAGCTACTAAAAATAAATATGTTCCAAGTTTGAACCATTTATCTGTAACGGTTCTTGATTTATAACAATTTAAATATGTGTAATGGTGAAAAAACCCATCATGAAGAAAAACGCAATTTCAAAAGAAGTCGTTCCCTTGACAACCATAGCTTGAAAGGCAGATTTTGTAAACAAACCAAAACAAAAAAAAATGATAATTCCTGTTCTAATTACTATGCAGACATGATTTAAACACCATTTTAAGGATAAAACGACAGAGAAACTTTTAATCCAATAACAAAAAAAAAAAAAAAAAAAAAAAAAAACCTTTGAAAATTTGAAGATTTTTGTGTACCGGACCACTCATAAGTTATGTAAAAGTATGCTATCATATTTCTACTTTGAACTTATAATTAGACTTAAAAACAACAAAACTAAAGAAAAGGCTGTGTCAGGACACAGCCGCTATTATTTTCATTAAAACGTTAATAATGTGTAGTAAACTGATTGTATATTATTTTTTTTAACGTTGAATTCATTTGCAAATTGCATCTATTGAATAAATGTTAGTGGTACGAGAAAAGGTTGACCTGCATTTCACTTCGAGTCTAATCAGCAACAAAATATACATCCATTTGACACAGACTGTTTAGACTCCACTTGAGTTGACGAAGCTTGCTTAAGTTTCACTTTTTTCTGTGTTCAGTCTTAAAGTTGATTTCGGGTTTTCACTATTATTCTGTTTGGAATTTTCTGCCCATGCACTCGTTCCCGATTTTTCTAGTTTTGGACGTATTTTGTTCTCACACATCGCGTCATTTTAAGAAAATCGAGAAATTTAAAACCTTTTGGAAATTTACAGATTCGTAACTTTTTTTAATTTTTCAGATACATATTTTGCGTTCATGATGAATTTTAATACATAAGCTTCTCGTAAAAACATCACGTGATTCACTCGTATCGGATAAAATGTCTCTCAGATATAATCCCACTTATATAGGTCCCACCAGTGGCTGAGAGGTTCTGCTCTCGAAGCTTGTAGATGGGAGATGCTGGGTTCGAACCCAATCGCGCCCGTCGGCTTAATCGTTCGGAGTTTTCGTGGTTTTCTTCGAGCCATGGATTTCCATGCGTAAATACAGGTTAGGTTCCTCTAGAGAGACCCCCACGGAAGTGGTAAAATGATACCATAATAAAGCCAATTGCACTATTTTATAATACTGGTGGGAATGAAATAATCTTATTAAAAGTCACAGCCCGTAAATGTCACGTGAACGAGAATTAAGGGGTTAAGTTGTGTTATCTAAGTTTGAAATAACTTCCGCGGAAAGTATCTTTCATTTGGGCGATTTTGCCTCCTCACAAATGGCATTGATTTTTAAGACGTTTTCCTTCCAAAAAGCTTTTTAACACGTTCACGCCAGCGCGGTGGGTCACAGTCGACTGTCTCAGATCTACAAAGTCTCCGGCTTTTTGGATACCAGTATTTTAATACAGAAAATGTTGCTTTATTTAATTAAAACAATTGGGCGATTTAAAGGAACAGCATTTTCTCTAATATAATAGTGGTGTGAAAAAAAGCCGGAGACTTGACAACTCTGAGACAGTCGAGTGTGACCCACCGCGCCGGCGTGAACGTATTAAAACAAAATAACGGTAGTCAAACAAAGCTCCCGTTTGTTCAAATATACCCAATTTTCCCTTTACACGTAAGTGTGACAAAATAATATTAACACCTTAATTGTGGAATATATTTGAGAAAAACGTGACAAGAATGAAAAAAAATTCTCTTTAATTTTATTCTCAACTGTAAAATCGCAAAAATCCGACAAATAGCGTGACACTGCGAAACTTTTTGTGGGAAAGTATCGCCAACTTGTGGGAAAATGGTAAATTTGGTGAGGTCTATGGACCGCTTCAAAGGGGTTAAACTTATAGTGAAAGAGTTAATGTAGCATCGAAAAATTACTACTTTGCAGTAAGTTTGAAGTATTTTTGAAGACTTGTTTGCCGTTAATTTGCAATTAATTTGATGCAGCATAAATTTAACTGTCACGACATGTTAGCTACTAGTTCAGAGTGTGGTCACTTTGGCGTTATCTTTATCTTGCTGCAGTCTTGTTATGAACTTTGAGTCTTGTCATGCTGAGCTTGCTGCAACTTTACAGATTTTCAAAGCAAGACTTCTACAAAGTTTCTGCAAACTAAAAATGCTATGTTGTAATATACCAGGGTGCAAAATGATAGGAATGGCTCAAAAACAAAGAAATCAGTTCGCGTTTCCTTGGCAAACAAAACGTTTTTGTGTCAAAGATAATCCTTTGCTCTCGGCGTCTCTTACACAAATTTTACTCGATCGGCACCACTTTTTTAAAAGAAGTTTCGTTCAAGTACACAATTTCAAAAATGCTCTGATTAAATAAGGTACATTTCATTTTCCTTTATTACTGGTGCCTGAAACAAATTTTGCAAAGAAGGTTTATGTCTCCGCAGCGGAGCCCTCGAATGCAAAGGGTTAAATATATGATATTCCAAGTAATATTAAAGCAATCGTTTAGAAATATTGTATATCTTTTTTTAAATGTATTTTAAAATACACATTTTGCAAAATTTACTCTGGAGCAAAATAATAAAAATGCCGTCAATATTTCGAAACCGCGGTTGATGGTAGGTGGATATTTTTTAATATTATTTAAAAAGGCATTTAAAATAGTTTCTGAGTGCACTGTGGGTTAATTCGCAAAACCTTTTTTCAATGGGTAGAGTGAAAATGGTTTTTGACTTCTAGAGAGGACAAATTCTAGCTGACAACAATGTCAGAATGGAACTTCAAAAAGTCTCAAAGACTTCCATTTTTAGTTTCTTAACATAATCCAACTAAATATGGCACAGCAAAGGAAATTGAAAGGCATATAAGGACGCCAGCATAAGTGTGGCGTATAACAACAGAAATATAAATGTACGGAATCCTTAAATAAGCAAAACCTCGTCGGTGTCCGAGTTTAACATATGCCATACAAAAAAAAAAAAAAAAAAAAAAAAAAAAAAAAAAAAAAAACTCGCATCCAGTTTTCAGAGAAACAGCTGAAGCAATCAACATATTGGTGTAAAATTGTTTTAATTGATGAAAAGATGTTTAATTTTGATGGTTCGAGTAATAGTAATACAAATATGCACCAACTTCTAAAAGAAAAGACGTATTTTCTACAGGTCAACTAAGAAGAGGCTTCCTAGTTAGTTGAGCTGTTTGTTCTGATGATTTAAGCTTAAAATTTCCTTTCCAGAAAGACAACAAAATAGTCATTCCTATATCCATCTGTTAGAAGGAAATTTGTTAAACCACGGTGAGCAAATTTTCTGCATTTAACACCAGAACTACCGAAAATTTGAGTCAAGTTTCCTAAAAATATTTCCCACCAGAATTTTGATTTAAAACAGTCTAACTTTATTATTTAACGATTTTCTTTTTTATTTCTTTTAAACGTATTTCATAATAAATTTTCTGGTTTGATCCGAAACATGTTTATTTGGTAATTGTCAAAATGAGGGCTTACGGTATTTCTAGTGTTAACTGTATTTTTCTTCCAGAAAACAGCCCAATTCACTCTGAAAATAACAAAATATGGATTCAAGATAGAAATATTCCCACACATGATTAGCTGGCCAATAGTCAGGACCTAAATCTCACAGATAACATTGAGGACATTATAGTGCACAATATATAACGAAATAATAGCTCAAATGATCCAGCATAAGTCGAAATCAGAATAAAAATCTACCATTTGTGAGGTATAGCGTATTTTGTCACGACGACAAGTTCTAAATCTTTTAAACACTATCCATAACGCCGCATTGAAAATATGAAACACAAACGAAGCACAATTGTCATGTTTATTTAGGTAACTTAGAAAAATCTATCCCGTTCTTATCATTTCTGCTCTATTGGATATCTCTCCAATTTATCATATTTTGATATATGAGGTCTTCTCTCCCGGTTCGATTTTTGAATACCACTTTTTTTCATAGAAAAATCTTCTTTATAATCTTCGTCCAAACTTACCTCGAAAGGCGTTTTATTACTATTGTTGTAAGAACCTACCACAAATTTTTCAATAATAAAATACCGGTTTACAAAAAGTGTCCAGTGGGAAGCCTTAACAACTTCAACGACAGCACCCAGATAAGTCGTGGGTAACAACACTGTTTCCCAATGCCTGCTGCAGATAAAGTGGTTTTAATAATAGCAGTTATTTTACAAGGTTTTCTCTATGTTATTGCCTATTCGATAAAATAAATGTATATGTTTTAAATACTTAAGCATCTCGCCCGATACTTTTAAAATTCAGAATGTTTGATTGCCACCAATTTTTTGAAGTAGAAATATTCACCTTATTTAATGGCCAGTAAAATGATGCGAGAATAAAGTAGATTACACTATTTTAACCCCTTGAGGAGCGGTGGGTCATATTATATGCCACCGCCCTTAGGTGGGATATGTTATATCCACATAATTTAAACAAGAGTCGCACCATTAACTTTTAACTAAATTATATATTTTTAACTTTGGGGTTGAAAGGTTGAAACATTGCTTTACCTTATTTTAAAATAAAATTTTTCGATTATTCTGGTGAGAATTCAATATTACAGAGATATTATTGCTTGCCCCTCAAAGGGTTAAAAAACTATGGGAATCAAACAATCTTTAAAAAAATAACTTACACTGCCCGTGAAGGTCACGGGCGCGAGAATTAAGGGGATACATTTCAATTATTATAATTATTATTTAGTCAATTAAATTATCTTTCCTCACATTTTGCATCTCAATATATACCAACAACCAGGCATTTGATCGGTACCAAATATTTCTATTCCAACCAGACATTTCTTCAGAAAATAAGTACACTATAAATCACAAAAAATCTAAGTAAATTTTTTTTAAGTCAAATAGTTTTAAATAACTAGACTAGCGTGAAATATTTTTATAGAACTTGGGTAAAATTGCCGGCATATTTAGTGTTGAATAAAGTTTTTGTTTCTATAACATAAGGAAAACAAACCCATTTAAATAATTTAAACAAATCTGCTCATAAATGCCTGCAATTTTTCAACATGTTAGTGTCTTAGCCTTCCTTATACTTTAGTGTCTTAGCATGAAAGTGTTAATGCACGAGTCCTTATCCTTAAGGACTGCCCTTAACGACTTTGCCCTTAAAGTCGTTGGCCACGAGGAATTCCGAAAAGAAATCGTCGGCGTAGGGATATTTTATCACAAATTTTCTGCCATAAATAAGGCAATTTTTTGGGGGTTCACATGGTGCAGTTTTACGATCACTAGTTTAAATCTTGTAGCGACAAGGCCCCATATTGTCGGTACCATGTCAAACTATCCAATGTGAAAAAAGTGGGCTACTTTTTTTAAATTCCGATTTCTTGATTTGCACCACTTTTCTGAAATGGTAAAATTCCTCTTGTTTTCGCCTTAATTAATATATAATTAAATAAAGTTAAACAAGGCGAAATTTACTATTTATAAAAAGTGGTGCCGATCAAGAAATCTGAATTTTAAAAAAGTAGACCGCTGTTTTCACATTGGATAGTTTGACATGGTACCGACGATATGTCGACAATGTACTTTCCTGACAGTCCTGTATAATTCGAATTTAAATAAACAATATATGACAATTATTTAAACAAGAGCGTGTTGAATACTTTCAAACATAAGTCCAATTAAATGCACAAAAATTCGCGCAATTTACAAGTTTTATTTAAGTAGTATTTATAATGATGATATTTTTTATTTTATCTTTATTTTTTTTCTTTTAAAGAAGCATTTATAAAGCCTATTTCTTTTGCTATTAACCAAATGAGCTTTTTCATCCAGTTTTCATTTGTGTCGAAGAAAAGTAAGAGCTATTCTCTTGGTTTAGGAAATTAAACTGATAAATCGCGAAGTAATATCCGCTGTTGATACATAAATCGTGGATTACACTGAAGATTACATTTCGGAAAAGCAGATAAACAAACATGGTTTCTGATAGGAGAAAATCATTATAACGAGTTAAAATCGTTTAAAAAGAAAATTAGTGGTGTTAAATATCCGTAGAATATTTAATATGTGACTATGGAATTTAACTTCGCATGAAATTAATTGATAAATGCATTGCTGCCAACTTGTATGGTAACTTACAGCTAAAATTTTATAGTAAATTTTGATTAACTTTATCACAGAAATCTATCGACTTTTAACGATTAAAGAAAAAATATTATATTTTAGTAAAAATATAATATTTTTTCAATATTTTATTAACACTAGAACGCCCGGAAATTTTAATCAAGTTTCATAAAAATATTTTACACCAGAATTTTTATTTAAATTTATTTGATTGATTTATTTAACGCAAATCTTCGTTTTTAATATTTAACCCTAGAACTACCGGAAATTTTACTCAAGTTTTATAAAAACATTCTACACCAGAATTTTTACTTAAAACTATTTAATTTGTTTATTTAACTTATTATTGTCTGATTTATAGATTTAGTTTGTTTTGAAGAAATTTCTGGTTTGAATAAATATTTTGAATGTACATGTCAGGTCCATTGGACCCTTCTGGCAGACAGAGGGTTAACTTATTTTGTGAAAGAACTTCTGGTTCGAATTGACATTTAATCATATGGTCGGAGTCGAATCGACTCCTTCCGGGCGTTCTAGTGTTAAAAAATATATTATATTTTAGTAGTAACAGAAAACCGTACAAGTTGGCAGTTATGTAAATGTATGATTAAATAATGCATGCATTTTCAAGACTGTTACATTAAAATTTGTTAAGGCTAAATTCTGCTGCTATAGTATATCGGCGCTCTTTTTTGTTCTAAAAGAAATTTTGGGACTGTAAATGCCGGGTTTGCAAAAAATAGCCGGCCTCTTTAAAAAGTAAAATATTTTTTTTAAAACAAGAAGATGTATAAATTCAAAATTTCCTGGGAGAATCTTAGGAGAACAGCAATTTTTCAATCGCGGAATAGTTAAATGTTATTAAAAAAAAAAAAAAAAAAAAAAAAAAAAAAAAAACATATAATTTAACAAGATGCACATCATTTTTGGGAAAAAAGAGTAATTCGATATTTACGAATTTACTGAAAATCAGTAAAACAATTATAATAAAACAAAATAACTCAAAAATAATCGAAATTTATAAATAAGAAAAATAGTTCATAAGTTGGATATTGATTGCGCCTTTGCAACTAGTCTTGTCAGATGTCCCTCGTCGATCGATGGCTCCGAATTGTCGTCACTTGTGTTTCTAGGTACCCCATGTAAATCGGGGCTTCGAATGATTGGGACACCAGTAAATTTAGCGTAATTTTCTGCACTTTATCTAATGGCAGAAGTATCAGCGATTATGACGAAAAAAACTGTAAGAAATCAGTGGTGTCCAGAGAATTTGTGGCCCCGATTTTCAGAAGACACCTGACAACGCCCTTTGCAAATTACAAAATATCGCGATATATGTAGAACCTGGTCTTAATAATTTACTTAATTTTCCGGTGTATAAGTAGCGGCTAAAATAAGCAAGTTTCATGCTAGAAATTTTACTAAATTCTTACTTTCCAGGAAACTGCAAGAAATGTAATTCGCCGATTTTGACGTGAGTGGTATCGTTTGAAATATCTCATCGCAGGGAGTAAAAAACATAAGAGAACTATCCATCTCAAATGATCCGTTTTTTAAAATATCCGACAATTTATGTCACATAATTTGTTTATTTATTTATTTATTGTAACATATCCATGCTGTAACGTTTGTTATGTAGTTAAATTTCAATTTTTTGCTCATAAATGGCTTCCTGCATACTTCTGTAAAGAAGACCGCAGTAACCTATAAACGCTAAAACTGTCCAAATACACACACAGAACACGAAACAATACATTTACAAGGCTGCGACTGGCGACTATTTTTTAAGGGATCCGGGACACAAAAATCTTCAAATTTTCATTTTTTTTTTTATTGGATTAAAAACTTCTCTGCCGTTTTATGCTTAAAATGATGTTTAAATCATGTTTCTATCTTAATTAGAACATGAAATATTAATTTTTTCGTTTTGGTTTGTTTTCAAAATCTGCCTTTCAAGCTATGGTTGCCAAGGAAACGAGTTCTTGTGAAATTGCGCTTTTCATCATGATAGGTTTTTTCACCATTTCTCATATTTAAATTTTTATAACTCGAGAACCGTTAAAGATACAGGGTTGAAACTCGGACCATATCTTTTTCAATTATTTTACTTTACTTTTGAGCCAGCATATTTGAAAAAAAAATATTTACTTTTGAAAATATGATTTTTTTTAAGAAGTTGCATCACTTTTTTTGGAATTTTTTCGTTAAATATTTTTATTTTTTTTAAATAATATTTTTTTAAATGCTGGCTCCAAATTAAAATATGTATATTTCTGTTTATTTAAATGAAAAGCAATTTAAATTCTACAAGTAATATTTCGAGTTATAACGATTTTAAGTTATACCACTTTTTCATAAATTTTAAATTTTAAATTTTTTTAAAAAAGCTATGAGAAGTTATATCATTTGATTTTGATGTACTTTGACAACATGCTCAAAAGAAATGTACTGCAAAATTTATCTCTTCAAAAATAGTGGTGTGAATCGAATATAATCGCTGGCTGCAGCCCTGAATTAACAGCCATTAATTTATTTTTTTCATCTTTATTTTTATTATTTTTTTTTGTTTGGATGCGTAATATCCAGACATAACTAAGTTAATAAACCAATTACATGCTGACGGTTCGTTTCTGAATCATTTATTCATCAAATTATGTCAGCTACCTTACATAAATTAAATGCAGTGGATTTTCTATCACATTTATTTAACAATTTGAGCACTGATGGGTGAAATTCTTTCTACTTAATTTTAATATCCAAATGTCACATTGACACCGTAATATGCAATCAGATTTATTTGAAAATAGATTAATGCATTTTTTTTTGTGTATATTATAAGAAAAATCTTTTGTTTACAAAATACTAGTGCCAATGTGATATTAATGAGATAAGGGCTGTGGGCAGTGTTGCCAGATGGGCTATTTTTTTTTTATTCAGATTCTTGAGTAGCACCAATTTTTTAATATGGTAAAATTCGCTTTATTGAATGGCATATTAATTAAAGCCAAAACAAAGATAATTTTACCTTTTCAAAAAAGTGGTGGCAATCAAGAAATCTGAATTTTTAAAAAAGTAGCCTACTGGCAACACTGGCATTGGGATATGTTATATCCCACAGCCCTTCTAAAGGTTAAGAGGTTCACATCTAATTTATCTCTATTTGGTTTAGAATCCAAATAATTTACCCATGTGATATGGGTCTTCAATTTTAGTCTAGGCACCGCCCCTGAATAGTAAGTCGGAGGGGTGACACTAAAATGGCGGCTGTCCATTGAAACCATGGAACTATTAATAAAAAGTAAATGACAAATCCTTAAATTAGTGAATCTTCAACTCTAACCGCTTTCGCAAGAGCTGATTACCTCCGGTCGAAGCTTCCACCAGTAAATTTATATAGAAAATTTCTCCGTATTTAAAAGCGTTATAAATGCAATATTTCAGTCATAAATAATGTCAGATTTTTTTTTAAATTTTAAATGGTGAAAGTTTACTTTTGCGGTAGTAAGGTCCTTTGTTTCTGCCATATTGTGACAATCGGTGATGCAATAAGACTGTTTTACCTATCAAACTGACACCAGAAGTTATTTGTGAGAAAATATATCCACCAATAAGGCGCTTAAATAAGCCAAAACTTTTTAGGCAATTATATTGGTGGAAAGTTTGCCCCGGCGGTATTATGAAACTGTAGATCCCATTTAAAAAAGCAGTCGCCATCTTGTGACAACCTCCTCAGTTACTTCACTCGCAACTGGTAGACAGCTTTCTATATGTCTCCTCCACTTTATTCATAACTCAATTATTGGAACTATTAATAAAGAGGAGCTTACATATCATTAAAATAGTGATGTTTCAACTGTAACCGCTTTCACAGGGCTTCTTTAACGCTGAGTCAAACTGCCAGAAGTAAACATAAATACAAATCTTCTCCTTATTAAAACGCCTTTTTAACTCAAAATTTCTGTCGTAAATAATGGCAAAAACAGATATTGAATTTTACTGGTATACCATTACTTTTGTGGTGGTCAGTACATGCGTTTCCGCCATATTGTGACAACCTAGACAACATTCTGTCAGTGTTAGTTAAAATGATTAAAATACCTGGCCAAACTGCCATCAGTAGAAAAAATAGAAATTGTAGCAATATTTGTGACAAAACTTTCTTATCAAAAAGGCCGCTAAAAGAACGCAAAATTTTCTACTCAAAAATTTACTGGTGGAATTTTCCTCTTGTGGTTATCAGAAACTCTTTATCCGATGAAGAAAAAAAGAACAGCCGCCATATTGTGACAACCTCCTCAGTTGCTTCACTTGCAAATAGTAGACAACACACTATATGTCTCTTCCTCTTTATTCATAACTCCATTGTCGTATGCGGGTAGACGCTATTTTTTGTCAGCGCTCAGGGCTAGTATTCAGGAGGTGGTGGTCTAGGCTAAAAAGGAAATTTAAACGCCCACCTCCTTTAAACAATCATTGTGATATGTTTTCTTTTTATCAATGAATTTTCCGATGTACAGTCGTAGAAAAAAAAGTAAACACCCCCTACTAACTCCTCAACAAATAATCTCAGAAGAAAGTTACTGGTACCAAACGATTGGAAATAAAGTCTACTTTTAAATGATGTATATAAAATTTTCTTAGGGACCATCTACATATTGAAACGGATCCAAAATTCATTTTTTTTCAATGGCAATACCCAATTTTAAAAAGATATTTCAAATCTTCGGTTCAAACTATGCCCAGACTCCCAATTTCAAATCATTTGAATGATAAGTTTTTGAATTATTAACATTCACAATTTAGTGCTTCTAATGTTAAATTACATTTTCATATTTTTATTCATATCTTCTGAAATTACGCTCCTAATGCGCTAATTGTTTTTGTAGCAATAATACTAAACATAAGTACGTTGAATTTGAAAAAATTATGAATTGCAACATAAAATTTTTTTGATGGATTTAGATTTATTAAGTCCTGTTATATGGAAATCCAAAATTTCACATTTTTCTTGCAAGTAGTTTTCGAATTATGCTTAAAAAAAGGCAAAACGATGGTTTAAGGGGCCGTCTATGATTTAAGTGAGTAGATTTTTGAAATTTATTCTGCTGTCCTGTAATCTAACAGGCTTCATTGACTCCTTGAGTGGCGCTTAAGGTGCCTTTATCAAGAAGGAGGCTCTCTCGGTTCACAATCGAGTACAGAACTTCAATTTGGATACAGCCCTTAAAATACGCTCGTTTTAAAATAATTGATTTCTCGGAAACTTATGGTACGAATTGCATAAAAAATTGTTTTTAGGCTAATTGGAGGGTGTAAAGTTAATTTATGCTGTCAGAATTGCGTACTGCTATTGAAAAAAAAAACAAAGTTATGGTTCGTTTTAATATGTAGATGCCCCCCTAAGGAAATTTTATATACATTATTTTAAAGTAGACTTTATTTCCAATCGTTCGGTAGCAATAACTTTCTTCTGCGATAATTTGTTGAGAAGTTAGT
The DNA here is from genome assembly GCA_963932465.1 of Maratus speciosus. Lineage (NCBI taxonomy): Eukaryota > Metazoa > Arthropoda > Arachnida > Araneae > Salticidae > Maratus > Maratus speciosus. The sequence goes on along the minus strand of OZ010796.1, from coordinate 439,165,136 downwards.
AGGGGGTGTTTCCTTTTTTTTTTCCACGACTGTACTTTTACTTGTGTCATATTCAGCAATTAAGTCAATGTGTTTTCATCTTATTATGTTCATGTAGCATATTTTTTTCCTCATTCATTTCGGGCGAAAAACGGGTTTACTGCTAGTAAATTAAGAAAGCAATTTTGTCTCACAATCAAAATAAATTTTTTTGACAAGATTATTCTAAACTAATTTTCATACACTAGACAGACTTGACTACATTTAACAGACGAATTAAATAAAAAAAAATATATAAAAACTTTTAATTAAAAATATATACAAAATTACACGTTTCGCTGTGCTACACACAGCCTCATCCGTACACATATCCGCAACAGCATAATATCGAAACATGTCCAGGACACAGTCAAAGTTAAAGTTACTCTTTCAAAAACGCAAAATATTCCATCGGTATCGTACCAGATTCGTTAAGCGTGTAAGGATATAGTCTAGTAAATCACTTTTTCCGAGAACAATCTACCGTAATTTCCGGTGTATAGCCCGCAGATCAAACAATTCAGTTTGGACTCTGAAATCTTATTCAGTATTTGACGACCAATATTTACCGTGATCTAAAAAATTACATTTTATTTAAAAAAATATATATAATTTTTTTTTTAAAAATTTCTGGGTCGAAACACGATTGTTTGATCCGCGGGCTATACACCGGAAATTACGGTATATTGATAAGTATTGCAATTATTTTTCAAAATCAATTTTTGAAGGCTGGGTGGGGTCCGTTTCAAAGGCATGCTGTACTGATTTAGAGTTTAATCTTCCATTTTTAAAGGCGCCGACATGCTCCTAAAGTCTGATATCCATCGATCTGCTAGTTTCACCTACATATACATTGTTACAGTCGCTACATGTAATCATGGAAAGAACACCGGTTAACCCGTTGAGGGGCACCGGTATATATTATACACCACCTACGATTAATAAAGTTTTACACCAGAAAAATTTTATTAAATTTTACTTTTCTAGCTTTGGTGGAAAAAAGCCGTAAAATTGCTTTTACTTATTTTAAACAGAATTTTTCAAAGATTCCGGTGTGAGTTCAACAATACAGGGACACAATCACATGCCCCTAGACGGGTTAATTTTGTTCCGTCATATTTATGTTTGTGGCTACTTAAAAAAGAACTTAAATGTTTTCATATATTTTTTTAATTTAATTCGTCTGTTTAATGTAGTCAAGTCTGTCTAGTGTATGAAAATTAGTTTGAAGATTTTAATTCAGACTTTAAAATGAATGTGTATCTTAAGATTATTCTAGTAAAAATATCACTAATTCCAGACAAGCTATAACAAGCAGCAGTTTTTTTGTGTGTGTGAGTTGAATTTACATTACGTATTTGATTAGGATTCACATGGGTGATTACAATTGAATACCACTATTTCCAAAGAGTAAATTTCCTTATATTTAACGGCAGGTTTGTTTTACTAAAAAAGGCGAGAATTACATTTCTAAAATAGTGTAATTTAAAATAAAGCTTCGTAGTGTTCCTTGTGTTTCATATATATGTGTTTAATGTCAAATGATTTGAAATTTAACATTTAATTTACCGTACTTAGATTTTCAGTAGCAAAGAAAGGAAATTAATCAGACAAATTATTTTTTTAACCCTAGAACTACCGGAAATTTTACTCAAGTTTTATAAAAACATTCTAAACCAGAATTTTTACTTAAAACTATTTAATTTGTTTATTTAACTTATTATTGTCTGATTTATACATTTAGTTTGTTTTGAAGAAATTTCTGGTTTGAATAAATATTTTGAATGTACATGTCGGGTCCATTGGACCCTTCTGGTAGACAGAGGGTTAATATTGTCCTTTTTGGGGGTGGTAGGTTATAGTAGTGCAATTATTTAATATCATATATATAATCTCCTGTTTCAAAGTATTTGAAATCATATTTTGAAAATAATTTTTAAGTTGGCAACACAGAAATAAATTTCATATATTAAAAATATTATTGCAAGGAAAATTTCATTTACTCAACAATTTCCTAAATTAAAGTTCATTAAAATTCCTTTCATAATATTAAAATGATCGCTCTCTAGATAAAATAATTTCAAAATTGTTTACAAAATGCCACTTGTTTACATGGAATATAAACCTGCTTATGTGTGTGCAATGAATTTCTTGAAAATTCCTAGTTCATTAAGTTGAAAAGAAGTTCTTAAAGCGCGTTACAACATTGCTCACCGATAAAGAGAAAATTAATTAAATAGGCTTTAAACGAAACATTTTGAATAAATTTTAATTAAACTCTCTTATTTATACGTATATTTGTTATCATTATCCAAATAAAACGTGAATAGTAGTAGGAACTTTAACCCTTTATTGTGCAGCTTTGCATACATGCAAAGAACAGTGCTTTGAATACATTAAAAAAAAATATTCTTATATACCTAATTCACACCAGAAAATTAAAATAGCAATGTCTGTTTTAATTAATAACAGACCTTCCGTATTTAATTACAGCTAAATTAACCGTAGAAACTTTCTAGTGCAGGGGTGTCAAACTGTGGCCCGCCGGATACCACTAAAATTTTAAAGAAGTAATAGACAAGTTGAATCGCAGAAATCCGACGATTAGATCAGGAAAAGATAACTGTAAAATTTTAGTGGTATTCGGCGGGCCACAGTTTGACACCCCTGTTCTAGTGTAAAGTCACATTCTCCGAACTACGTAATTTCTAGAACGTATTCTATCATGGGAATTAAGGGGTTAAATGTTAAGTTTTATAGAATGAATAATTATCATGGAACTATTAATAAGGTGAAACTGACATATCCTTAAAATAGTGAAGCTTCAACTGTAACCGCTTTCGCAGGGGTTGATTACAGCGGCAGAAACTTCCACCAGTAAATTTATATAGAAACTTTTTCCTTATTTAAAAGCCTTATTAATGCAAAATTTCTGTCTTAAATAATGGCAGAAACGGATTTTTCATTTTTATTGGTAAAAGATTACTTTGGCGGGTGTCAGGCCATGCATTTCCACCATATTGTGACAACCAGTGAAACAAACTGAGGGTTTTACCAACAAAATGGCACCAGTAAATACAAATAGAAATTCTTACCATATTTGTGAGAAAATATTCCCATGAATAAGACGCTTAAATAAGGCGAAATTTTCTATTCACTTTTACTGGTGGGAAATTTGTCCTGGCGGTAATCATAAACTGTAGATCCGATTTCAAAAAAGCATCTTCCATCTTGTGACAACCTCCTCAGTTACTTCACTCACAACTCGTAGACAGTAATCTATATGCCTCCTCCTCTTTATTTATAACTCCATTATAATTATATGATATAAGGTATTTGGAGACATACTTATTAAAATATTTACTAATTTGCAATATTATAGGGTAAAACAGCCACACGACAGTAGTCTTTACTTCTGTTGCAAATGGGCAACAGAACAAAAGATTGAAGTATCATATGAAAAATGTATCTCTAATTTTTTTCATTGTTTTTCCTATGTAAAAAAAAACATTCTGAGAATCATATATAATTTTTTCGAAACAAAATAAAAAATCGCCATTTTAAGGGTTAACCATTAACCCTTTGAGGGGCAAGTAATTTCGTTTCTGTAATGTCGAATTTACAGCGGAATCATTCAAAAATTTTATTGAAAAATAAGGAGATTTTTAACTTTTTTTGGTAGCATATTTTTGTAACTTTTACAGGATTAATATTTCTATATAAATTTCGTGATTGCTAAGAACATAATTTATTTATTGGGAGTTGAATGAAAAATGATGAATATCTGCATCACTCTGCATTTAAGGGTTAAAAAGGTTAGTAGCATATACTTCGATGAAACAATACTTCTACAATTTCCTATTAGTGAAAATCGATATATGGTTACCACATAGCTGCCAACTCTTCCACTTTTTTTGTACCACAAACACTTCATAGAAAATTTTGCCTTATTTATTCGGCACGTTACTATGATTTAAAAAGGTAAAATTTACTATACATTTTTTGTGGTGCGAAAAATCTTAAAATGTTGAGAGCTGTGATACCATAGTTGCCAACTTTTGTGTTTTTTGTTTACAATTCCTTTCAATAAAAATTTCACCTTGCCGAAATTCCTCCATTAAATAAGTTTAAGGTTTACTATTAAACATAGTTGTATAAAAAACAGTAAAGTTTGTTAGCTATAGGTTACTGATAATAGACAATGCATTAGTGTATAAAATAAGTGTCTTCAATCTGCGTAATTCGAGACAGCAAAACATCACTTCAGATAAAGTGGGAAGCATGTGAAGTAAAGACGTTATACCCCGAAATTTTTCTCTGCAGTTTAAATATTTTGCTCGTGCATAGCGCTGAAGTGAAACAGGGGTGTTTAAAGATAATCCGCTGTAAATGTCAAAACTAGCGACTTTTATTTAAATTAAGAAACAATTTTTAATCTGAAAATATACACATATATACTTTTGCTGTGCTTCGCTCTTGGAAGCAAAAACAGAAAATATTGCAAGTTGCAGTGTAGCCTTTATAACAGACAAGAAAGATTAAATACTAGTGCTTAACCCTCTTAACCCTTTGAGCTCTTAAGGGTGAATTTTGTCCCACTTTATTTTAATCTCCAAATCTCACACTGGCTCTGGAATATTCAACAAAATTTATTTGAAAATAGATTAATGCATTTTTTCGAGTGTATTATAAGTCGAATTTTTGTTTACAAAATACTGGTGCCAATGTGACATTTGGGCATTATGAAGAAATTCACCCCCCCACCCCCCAGAGCTCAAAGGGTTAATCCAATGATAGAATACATTCTAGAAACAAAATTATTCAGAAAACCTGATTTTATATCAGAAATTTTGATATATTTAATGACGAAATGTCTGCTGTTAAATAAAATAAAATTCCTATTTTAAATTTCTGGTATGACTTAGGAATATATGATCTAAAAAACCCACTTAATTGGAAACACTGGTGGTAGCATATATGCTACCATGAGCATTAGAAATGTAAAATCGTTGCCATTCACCAACAAAATCAAAAGCTCTGTTCTCTCAGCAAGATGTTGCTTTTCGTAAAATTTCCATATTCATCAGCTTGAAAGTTCGCATCTATGTCCGACTACATCAAAATGGGTATCCATATTCAAATTTGAGAGTAACCGAGATTTTTCAATAGTGTTCCAGGCATGTGATTTCCGCGTTTTTGCACACCGGTATATTCTTAGAGATAATGATATTTCATTTAATCGAAACATTTTTGCGATTTAAGAGAGCAACATTTTCTCTAAGATTATACTGGTGTGCAAAAATGCGGAACTCACATGCCTGGTGTTCACAAAAGATACGGCTTAGATGCCGTATATTCCCAGATGGCCGCAATCTTGGATCTTTTGAGATTTCTTGGCGATTTTATGTTGGCGATCTTTACCGATATGTGGAACCCCGTGTAACGTGTTTGTTCTGGCGTGACGTGTTCTGGCATCCACGTTTTTCATTCGAGATTGTGTTGCGAGTACGCGAGATGGCCGGTTTTGCTTGTGATATTGTGTTGTATATTTCTGTCAATTATTTTTATGTTAAATTTATTGGATGTATTTGATTGAATATGGGTTCTGTAATCCGTTTAAACGCTCTTGCTGAAATAATTAAGAAATATGAGGAACTTTTGACGAATAAAGGAGGTTTGTTTACAGTGCGTCTGTCCGTATTCATAAGCCTATTTTGGAAAATGACAGTGATGTTAGCAGGTATTTATGCTTGAGCTTTCAAGAAAGCAAATGTCTATTAAGGTATGTTGCTAATTTTATGTATATTTTGTTGCCTTACTAGTTTTGTACATTTTGAGATTGCTACACAGCGAGAACCATCCAGTGATGTTTTTTTCGGTTAATGAGCGCGTAGCGCTCATACGGCGTTTAGTGATTGCCACTTTAAGTGGAGTTTGTTTATTATTTATAATTTATTTTCGTTAAGCCTAACATGCGTATAAACCGGTGCTTGGCGACATTTACTACTTGGCGGAAAAGGGGTTTGCAAGCCAAGAAAAATTCCAAGATGGCGGCCCGGGGAATCTATGACATCTGTTCTGAAGGTACAACTAAAGTGCTTTCAAAATGTGTAGACACTCCACCATCAGAATTAAAAAATATTCCCTCAATTAATGACAGAAAATTTGCGGATAACACTTTCACGACGAAAGTTGATCACCGCCCACTGAATTCTTGATCTGAGCACTGACACAAAAAATGGCACCTATGGTATGCTGTTTGTTTAAGAGTTTGTTAAGAGAAAATTTAGACACCAGTATTTTCTTAACGTTTTCTTTGATATATTTAACACTAGAAAGACCGAGAATTTTACTCAAATTTTAGAAAAATATTTCACACCAGAATTTTTATTTAAATTATTAACTTATCCATTTAACCAGCATTTTTCTTTGTATCTTTTAAACTACTTTTATAAGAAAAATTTCTGGTTCGAACCGAGAGATATTCATTTGGTGGCAGTCAAAATGACTGCTCGTGGTCTTTCTAGTGTTAAATCTCATAAAAATGATGCGGAAAAAGCTTTAAAAATTTATTAGTATACAAATTAAAGGGGCCGTAGAAACTATGAAAAAAATTCCGCCTAAAATAGCTGTAATTTTTTTTGTCAGCGCTTAGGCCTAGTATTTAGGTTCCGGTGAGTTGAGTATGCGTGGCTCATAAAGGGCTCACAGTGCTTGATTATATCTTCCAGTAATTTTACATCGAAAGTTTTATCTTGTTTAAACGATTCTGCGATTAACTTGTGGAAATTTTCTATTTTGGAAAAGCAGTTCTAAAAGATTAAAAATTCTGAAAAGGACGCTTTTTGCGAAGAGGTACATTTTGCAAAGACAGCTTTTTCCTTTAATAATTACTTGTCGTAAACGACTTTTAGACAGAAATATTGAAGATCACTAGTATACATATTTTAATTCGAATCCTGAAAATTTTACTGTTTTAAATTTCAGAAAAAGTCCAATCCATACGTACGGGTGTGGGCGGGGCTGAAACTTCTCCACCTATATTTGATTTGTACTAATAAGACTTATCAGTAGAAAGGCTGTAAATTTTAGTCAAGTTTTAGTCAAGTTCTATTTAACGGGTTTCTCTAAAATATATTGAAACATTGAAAATTTAGAAAATTTTTAATTAAGACATAGAAAATGAGAAGAAAAACTAAGAAACGCAATACAAATCTGAAATTGTGCGTCAAACGTGGCAAAGGAGGTGCTTTCGTAATAGCTAGTTTTATAAATATTCAAATCTTGGTGCGACAGCTGTTGCACTCTTATGGAAAAATGCATGAATGCAAAACTTATTCCAATTATATTCAGTAATGCAGAAATAATATCACTCCATCTTAATTAGGACGTAATCAACAAAGCAACGTATGAAAAATATTTTATTAATATCGTTTTAAGTTTTGATTCGATTTTTATAAAATTTTAAATTGCTCGACAAAATTCTGCAACGATTATATGGGCGATTCTCAAAATGTGGGCACTGGACACAAGTCATAACTTTAAGCCTTTCAAACATAACTTTAATTATCATTGACTTTATTTTTTTTTACACTGAGATTTTAATTCTATTCAGAGATAGAAAATGACATAATTTATTGTAAAAGCTTTGTATAAATATCTTAAAATGTTATTATTTTATGCTAAAAAGGCCAATTTCGGACATTCATAACGTTAACTGCTCCAATGTACCACCAAGAAAAAGAGTTTTAACTTTTTCCAGGTGGTTCTAATGGTAAACAACGAATGCATAAAGGAAACGGATAATTTTTTGATAATTTCGTTAAGAGATGGCAGGCTGATTTATTGCTATTTTGAAGATAGAAGGACTTTTCTATAAAGCATTTTTCTGTATTTTGCTATCTCCGAAAGTAACGTACGTAACAAAGCATTTGATTTTATTATTATTATTACTGGATAACAAAAAGTTAATTATACATATATATATATATGTACACAGACACATTTACTACATTCTTAGTCTTAAGAATTTTTTAAATACTAAGAGCAACGTCCAAAATCTTTAAGTCCAAAATCTGCAAATGTCCAAAATTTGTAACGTACACTACTGCTAATTAAATGCTTTAATCATTAATTTTCCAGAATAGTTGCTGTCTTTTTATGTTTGTGTATAATTTTGTAGACATACTATTAAAATATTTATATATTATATTTATAGACAAGATACTGTACAATTAAAAGAATTTGTCCTTAAATTTGAAAATTAAAAAATTAGATATAGTTAACGTTTAATGATGCCACCTTTTGAGAATCTCCCATATATTAGGTTGGCAACTAAGTTCCCGCAGTTTTTTTAAATAGAAGTTTTCTACCGGAATTTATATTTTGTTTTTTGAATAGAGTTAATTTTTGTTAAAATTCAGATCAATAGAATGGAGTGTCAAGTTGAGAAAAAGGAGCATTTCCGACACCTCCTCCTCTTTGCTTTTAATTCCTTGAGGGGCACCGGTATATATTATATAGCACCTACGATTAACGAAGTTTTACACCAAAAAATTTTTATTTAACCCTAGATCTACCGGGAATTTTATTCAAGTTTTAATAAAACGTTCTACACCAGAATTTTTATTTAAAACTATTTAACTTATTTATTTACCTTATTTTTGTCTGGTTTGTATACTTAGTTTATTTTAAAGATATTTCTGGTTTGAATGAATATTTTGTATGTACCTGTCGGGTCCAATGGACCCGTCTGGTAGACGGAGGGTTAATTTTACTTTTCTAACTTTGGTCGAAAAAAGTCGTAAAATTGCTTTTACTTATTTTGAAAGATACCGGTGGGAATTCAGCATTTCACAAACGTAATTGCTTGCCCCTCAAGGGGTTAATCAATGTTGTGAGGCCGCAAAAGCTGCTCGCAGCATTTGTGCTGTGTATGGCGAGAGTGCAATAGCTGAAAGAACCGTACATGATTGGTATGCCAAGTTCAAAAATGAAAACTTTGACATCAAAGACTGGCCATCGTTCTGGCCGTCCAGTTGAATTCGATGAGGAGCGATTAAATCAACTTTTCCACGAAAATTCGCGTCAAACGACAAGAGAATTTGCAGAGAAAATGAAATTCTCCCACATTGCTATAGAGAAGCATCTTCACTCGATGGGAAAGGTTCAGAAGTTTGGAGCATGGGTTTCGCATACTTTAAGTGACAAAATCAAAAATCAACGAGCCACAATCTCCGCTGGTTTGCTTGCTCGTCACCTCTCAACTGATGGAAACAAGCAACGATTTCTTTACCGAATCGTTACTGGCGGCGAAAAATGGTGCCTGCACATTAATATGAAGCAACGCAAGGAATGGCTTAGCGCCGGTAAATTACAACAAAGCGTGTGAAACAAGATCTTCATCCACGTAAAACGATGTTGTGCGTATGGTGGGACTGGGAAGGAATTATCCATTACGAATTGCTTGAATGGAGCCAAACAGTCAACGCGGAACTCTATGTTCGACAAATGGAACGACTCAACACGGCTATTCAAGAGAAAAGACCTAATCGGCAGCATGGAGTCCTTTTGCTGCATGACAACGCCCGCCCTCATATCGCCATTATGACCAAGGAAACCATTCAAACGCAGGGCTGGGAAGTGCTGCCGCATTGGCCGTCCTCTCCCGATTTGGCAACAATGGATTTCCACCTCTTTCGAACTCTATTAAATGCTATGCGCGGAGTTTCGTTCAATACTAATGCAGAATTGAGAGCTTGGTTGGAGGAATTTTTCGAGTCAAAACCGGGAGATTTCTACCAACGAGGTATTGAAAAAGTTGTTAAACGTTGGGAAGAAGTTGTAAGCAACAAGGGAGAATACATTGTTGATTAATTATTTTTTATTTTTTATTGAAAAATAAACTTTTAAATAATTTAAAAAAACGGCGTAAACTTAGTTGCCAACCCAGTTGGAATTCCATAGTTGACATTCCATTTAAACCCTTTCGACTCGGGCGTCTCTTACACAAATTCTATTCGGTTTACACCACTTTTAAAAAGAAGTTTCCTTCAAGTACACAATTTCAAAAATGCTGTAACTAAGTAAGGCATATTTTATTTTCCTTTATTACTGGTGCCAAAAACAAATTTTGCAAAGAAAGACGATGTCCTGTCAGCCTGGACATACGAATGCAAAGAGTTAATAACATGAAATTTAACTCGATCAAAAAAAAAAAAATGAAGATTCGACAGAAAAAAATGCATTTAACCCTCTGTCTACCAGAAGGGTCCAATGGACCCGACATGTACATTCAAAATATTTATTCAAACCAGAAATTTCTTCAAAACAAACTAAATGTATAAATCAGACAATAATAAGTTAAATAAACAAATTAAATAGTTTTAAGTAAAAATTCTGGTGTAGAATGTTTTTATAAAACTTGAGTAAAATTTCCGGTAGTTCTAGGGTTAAAAACACGGCGGGAACTTAGTTGCCTACCCACTTGGTATTTTACAGCTGACATTACAACTTAACCCTCCGCCTACCAGACGGGTCCAATGGACCCGATGGGTACATTCGAAATATTTTTTCTAACCAGAAATTTCTTTAAAATAAACTAAATATGTAAACCAGACAATAATGAGTTAAGTAAATAAGTTCAATATTTTTAAATAAGAATTCTGATGTGTAATATTTTTATAAAACTTGAGTAAAATTTTCGGTAGTTCTAGGGTTAATGATCGGAGACTTAACATAAATTAACTCGATCAAAAAAACAGAATATAGATTCCGGTACAATAAGTGTCTTAAAACAAACTGCGGGAACTTAGTTGCCAACCCAATATATTAACACTAGAACGCCCGAAACGTTTGCTCAAGTTTCATAAAATTATTTGACACCAGAATTTTTATTTAAAATTATTTAATTGGCTTAGTTAACATAGATCTGCGTGGTTTGAATTTAACTTATTTTATGAAAAAAACTTTGGTTCCAATTGACATTTAATCACATGGTCGGAGTCGAATGACCTCCTTCCGGGCGTTCTAGTGTTAAATATCGAACGATTCTGTTGGGTAGTTTTTGCGCTGCTACATGCAGGCAGACGGGCGGACTAAACGACGACTATAGGTGCTACGTATTTATATAATTACGAACGCACCTAAAAACATGTATTATCAACTTGAAGGGGCAGTAAATCATACATGCCACTTAATTTTAATTCCCAGATGCTTCAATGGAAAGCGAATTTAGTAATAAATTTTTATTTTATAAAGTACGTGAAGACATGCTTTATGTTATTTTCAAATTAATATGTTCGTAATTTCTGGTGCCACCCACATCACTGTTTTAGCAACAGAAGCCATTTGCTTCTAAAAGGATTGAGTAAAACGAAATAAAAATTCTAGCAATTCATTACGAAATTTTAGGGTTAACTTATATTTATAAAACATTCCTCTTGAACCGGTTGACAGCATGGGAATAAGAATAAACAGGAATTTACCATACCTCAAAATGTTGAAGCTTCATCTGTAACCGGTTACACAAGTTCTGATTAACAAATTACCCGCTAGTTTTGCGTTTTCGCAACGTTAAAAATAAATTTTAATTAACTATCAACATACCCTATTATTTTAACACGATCATACTGATTGGTAAAGTTATCATCCGGTGAGTATATTACCTGTGATTTGTTCTGTTGAGCTGTCTACTTGACAGACCAGATGTTATTACCAATAAAGTTATCTGAGTGAAATCTGCTCACCTACTGTTGTCCCAGTTAGCTTAAACGGTGGAGCATTGACCTTGTAAGCCAAGGATCTGGGTTCGATTCCTGGCCTGGGCATTTTCCCGCTCTGTTGGAAATATTCAGTTCATATAAAAACTTTACCAATCAGTATGATTGTGTTAACATAATAGTTTATCTACGACCCATCGTTTATATGGCGTTCCTTTACCTGCGGTATATTTTGTTGAGCTGTCTACATGAAAGACTAGATGTTATTACCAATAAGTTTATTATGCGACATATGTTCACAGGTTGTCAGCCCAGTTTGCTTAAACGGTAGAGCATTGGCCTTCAAAGCCAAGGATCTGGGTTCGATTCCCGGGCTGGGCATTTTTCCTCTCATTTGGAAGTACTAAATTCGTATCAAGATAGGGCTAAGATGTGTTCTTATCCCACCCTCCGCGATGTTGAGTATTTGGCGATTTTTATCGCCATGGCAACCCCGGCGATTATCGTCTAGTAACTTATTATGGCAACCCCGTTTTTTACGACGCGAGAGCGTGCTTTTTGCGTGAACATTCATTTCACTGCCGGGTGTCGTTGCTGACGGTTGCTTGACTCTTGTACGAGGTTGTATCTTTTTTTTTTTTTTTTTTTTTTTCTTTCATTTTATTTTGAGGATTTTTGAGGATACGCGACAGAGAATTGTTTTTTAGTTTTTTAAAAGAGATTGGCTTATTGAAATCTAGCATGTGTTGTAATAAATGTAGCGGCGATATGAAAATTAGAAAAAGAACGCAATTCTCTGACTGTTGCACGTGGGTTTGTCGTAATAGGAGAGTTGTGGATGGTCAGAATAAAAAGTGTAACACTGAAATGTCTTTTAGATATGGTTCCTGGTTTAGTGGTTGTAGTAAATTGACGATTGAGGAGATTTTTTTGCTAACGTTTGAAATTGTTATTGGGACAAAGACAAATCAAATTGTATCGCAGTATAAGTTTAATAGTCATACTATGGCCGATTGTAGGCAGTTTATACACGAGCAGGTGTTGGAATATATTGAGAGTAAGTCAGATTTTTTTTCATATTTTAAGTAATCGGGAGATACAACCTGCTATCGGAAATATAACTTATTATAATCCAGAATTTTCGTTTTTTCGGAATTTGTTTATTTAAAGTGTGTATTTCAAGTCGGAAATATAACTTATTGTAATCCAGAATTTTATTTTTTAATTTTTTCGGAATTTGTTTATTTAAAGTGTGTATTTCAAGTGTAAAAAAAAAAACCAAAAAGGTAAGTAATCTTGAAAATCTAATATTTTTATGTGTATTTTTCCAGAAATATTGGTTTTATTACAGAGAATCTAATGTCATTTTTGTATTTTTTTCGGAAATATTGCTTTTAATTTAGAGGGGAATTGATTTTGGGTTAATTTTAATGGAATTAATTTTGGTTACATTTTCTTTAATGTGTTTTTTAGTGATTTATGTGTATGTTAGGCTTAACGAAAAAAAATGAAAATAATGAATAAAACATGCGCATGTTAGGCTTAACGAAAAAAAAAATGTAAATTAGACAAATTTACATTGATTTTGTTAAGCCTAACATGCGCATGTTTTCTTCATTATTTACATTTTTTTTCGTTAAGCCTAACATACGCATATATCGGTACTTGGCGACATTTTCTACTTGGCGAAAAAGGGGATTTCTCGCCAAAAAAATCCAAGCTGGCGGAGGGTGGGATAATAACACATCTGTTCCCAAGATACAACTATTTTTTAATAAAAAAATTGCCTTCATTAATTACAGAAACTTTGAGCATTAAGTAAAGCGAAGATTATTTTATTATATATTTGGTGGCAAACGTAAAAATGTTGAAGACCACTATCTCACGGTTTCTGCAGTTAATGGGTTAACGGAGGATTAAACTGCCACCAGTAAATTTGAATGTAAATTTCCTCTTTATTTAAAAGCTTTTTTTATGCAAATTTCCTGACATATTAACAGCAAAAATATCTATTCGTTTTTAATGGGGGATGTTTCTCCGGCTGCAGTCTGGGTAGTTACGCAATAATGTGCAACATAAACAATCCTCCTGACTATTTCACTGATATTAACTACAGCCGGGAAAAGCTTCCCTCAGTAAATTTAAATAACAATTTTTGCGCTATTTAACCCGGGCGAATAACGTTTTCTTCTGTAACATAAAGTCAAAGTTTATTCAAGTACACAGACTAATAGAAAAATATTACAAGTTATTTTTATGATATTCAGATGGGACAGTTTTCTTTGCAAGCTCCATTAAGACTACAATGACGGCGAGGGGCCATTTTGGACCCAACCATACGGATATATTACGGTTCGACTGGAAATTTTTTTATAAAATAAGTTCAAAACATACAAAGAAAAAAAGGGTTAATTAAATAAGTTAACCAGTTTTAATAAAAATTCTGTTATTAAATATTTTTATAAAACTTGAGTAAAAATTCCCGTCTTTCTATTGTTAACCCTTTCAGGGGCAAGGTATCTTCTATTCCCTAAAATGCCGAAATGAGTGAATGACTCCGGAATTTGCAAACAAATTTATTTCAAAATAAGCAAAAGCTTTTGTCCGCTTTCTTAAAAAAAGGAAAATTTTCATTCTAATATTCTGGTGCCAATGTGGCATTTAAGAAGTAAAAATGAGGTCCAAAAATGAACCCTCGCCCTTGAAAGGATTAATGAATTAATAACAAAATTTCGAATTAAATAGCACGATAAGTTTATTCATAAACGTATCGTGCCGTTGTCATCGAAATACTCAAGGCCTGAGGACAAGAGTAAGACGTCATCACAAATCGACCGACTTCGCATTAGTGGTGGAAATCCTTCCGGAAAATTTTGAATAGCAATTTTCTTTTAGTTAATTTGTGGAATATATATTATCTTATAAACAATACTAACTATTTAAACTTACTGGTAGGAATTTGGAATACCCCAATAAAAAATCAGCCAAATGCGGTAACACTGTGGCATTCCGCATCTGGCTGAATTTTTATTTTGGGATTCCAAATTCCTAGTAGTATTAGTAAATAGTTAGTATTGTTTTATACGATGATAGATATTCCACAAATAAAATAAAATAAATTTGATATTCAAAGTTTTCCGGTGTGAATTCCAACACTAGTGAGAAGTCGGTCGATTAGAGATGACGTCACAACTCGTGTCCTCTGGCCTTGAGTATTTCGATGGCAACGATCGTGCCCATAGCAGCCCATAAGTGCCAAATATTACGCTTTTTTGGTACCACTAAAATTTCATAGAGATTTTCCCTTTTTTAATCATGAGATGACGAGGATTAAATAAGACAATATTTATTATTAATTTTTAGTGGTCAGAACAAAGCGTAAATGTTTGCAGCGATCTTAGCTCTACTCGAAAAGATAATAATGAAAGTTTTTAAGGGAATAGTTAAATAAATTCAAAATCTGAGAAAAAGCATTATAAAATCAACTATAAAATTTTAATTACATTCACATATTCGTAAACTATTTTAATTACCGATATTTTATATATTTTATACTCAGATAATTAAAGACTTGTAATCATTATAAAATGAATATTGAAGTACGTTTTACCGTATATAACAATAACCCAAACATATCAAGTGAGTTACATGGAAATATTGGCAAGAAATAATACATTAGTAGAAGGGACTTATTCATTCTGTAGCAATACAAGAATCGAGTACAGAACTTCAATTTTGATACAACAATAAATAGCCTCATTATAAAATATTTAATTTGAAATTAGCAGTGATGTAGTGGAGGGTATACGGTGGTATACGCTGTATAACTTCTGGATTATTTTAAGGAACACCGTATACCCTCTGTTTATCAAAAGCTATAGTATATTACACTTGTAGGGTATACCATCTGCCTTGATCTTATACCCTCTGCTCTTTTTTGCGACTACACCACTAGAAACTAGACGTACGAATTTCATGAAAATTGGTATTTTAGCAAATTGCAGGGTGTAAAATTTATTCATGGTGTCAAAATTGGAACTTGCATTTATAAAAAAAAAACAAATTGTGAGTTTGTTTGATATGTAGATGCTCTCCCAAGACAATTTTATATACAGAATTTAAAATAACATTTTATTTTCAATCTTTTCGTAACAGTAACTTTTTTCTACGGTAATTTCTTGCATAGTTATTGGGGGGGGGGGGGAGTGTTTACTTTTTTCCCCATTATGTACATCATATACTACAGAAAGCGTATTTTACTGCATCTCACAAACACATAATAATTTCAGTATGTTCAAAAAAGTGTATCATCATTAAAATTCATAGCAAACTATTTTAGAATATTGACCTTATTAAAACGGATTATTTTTTAGTCATCCTATAAGCGAACTATAAATACTATGCACTCCATTTAGAATGATAATCATGACATAGAAAACCTCAATCACATATATCAGTTACATAGAAAACGGAGTACCGTTTTTGTCCGTCCTATAATCTGCGGATCAAACAATTATGTGTGTTCACAGAAATATTATTTCATAAAATGTAACTTTTTAAATCGCGGTACATATTTAACTTCAATTATTAAATACAATTTCTGGTTCGAAACATCATCGTTTGATACATGGATGCATGGCCAGAAATTACGATATATTTACGGTATTTTGAACTCAAACAGACAGAGTGGGGACAGATACACAAAACAAAGTCGTAAACAGTTTTCAACTCAGATGGAAAGTGGAATAATTTAACCCAATTCACTGAGTGTGGATTTTATCAGGAATGTATCCAATTTGAATAAGAAATGTAGTTAATAACACTGTACAGCAGAATTATTATCCCCTTAAAATATCACAACCGTTTTGATTGCTTCACTCTCAGCTGATATATGAATTTATTGCGAAATCATGATTTGTAGTCCTTATTGGAAATCCCCCTTCTCTTGTATTCTTTTAGTAAAGCAAAGAAAATATATTTATCCCGTTGTTTTCCTATTCCGGGTGTTTATTATTTTAATAATTCCGGCAGTGAGGTATAATGAGGTATACTTTTTCACTATATTTAGGATGCATGGAAATTACACGCACCGCGATCAAATGATGCGTTGCATTGGCTTTAGAAATTCGTCATGACTTCAAAAGTGCAAAGGATATTTATATTTTATATATTTTTAGAGATTGAAGATATTTTATATTTTATATTCTCCTTTTCTATTTAAGTAATTAAATAACGACTATTTCTTTCAAAAAATGGTGGTGTCCGGCGGGCTGTGGAACAGAGTGGCTATTCCAGGGGTCCGGGTTCGATTCCCGGCTTGGACAATTTTCATTCAGTTGGTTTACGCTTAGTTAGCAAAGTGATAATTCACGCCTTTAACCCCTTAACGGTCGCATTAAATTACGGTTTAAAAATCCAAATTGCTTAGTCGCACCACTATTTGAAGAAGAAATTTTCAGCTTACTTAATGACAGGTAAAATGATACCATAATAAAGCCAATTACACAATTCTATAAAACTGGTGGGAATAAAAAAAAATCTGAATAACCTGAATAAAAGTCACAGCCCGTGAATATCACGAGAGCGCGAATTAAGGGGTTAATATTCAATAATTTCAAGCGTAATTTCACTGCTGAAAAGTAGGTGGAAAAAATTAAAAATTGCATATTCCCCGATGCTGGGTTTATTTGCGTTTCATGTTACGCCTCAAGATTGTGTGTTCGTGAAGATTTCTCCATCTTGTAGCTGCAGTAGCAGTCTTACCGAATTATGTGAGTGAGAGATGCCAAGCTGGGCATCATGCTCGTGGCTTAATGGTAGAGGACTGGAGTACTATTCCAGGGGTCCGCGTTCGATTCCCGGCTTGGACATTTTTCACACTGTTCCAGTGTTGAAGGTGGGCTACTTTTTAAAAATTCAGATTTCTTGATTGGCACCACTTTTTTGAAACGGTAAAATTTACTTCGTTTTTGCCTTAATTAATCTGTCATCAAATAAGGCACATTTTACCATTTCAAAAAAGTGGTGCCAATCAAGAATCTGATTTTAAAAATGTAGCCCGTCTAGAAACACTGCACTGTTGATTTACGCTTAGTTAGCAAAGTGATAATTCACGTCTTTAATATTAAAAAAAATTAATATTTCAAAAATAAATGGAGATGCAGTTTTCAAACAAATTGCATTTAAAAGTACTTTTTTTTAATACGACGGTATAAAAATTGAAAATGTGCGATGCTTAGAAGTTAAAAAAATTGCTATAGAGTATTTAATCGTACTGCTTTGTTTCACGGCTGGCTTTTGTAAGGATACGTTATTTTTTGGAGAAGACACAAAATAAGCTGGGAAAAATAAATAACATACCGTACAGGGGGCTAATAAAACGTAATGTATTTTTCGTTGGTAGATATCTGACTTCATATCAAAAGTAAAAATTTTATTTTAAACATGCTTTTTATACGATAAATGAAGGTTACGAAAAGACTCTAAATGCGTAGTTCTGGCTTTTAAAACACTTCTAATATGTTTGAATGTATATAGTGTACCTATGTACAAACGAAAGGAGCAATTTTTACTGAAATGCTTTGAAAAATGTCGAATTTTCATTTTTAAACCCTTCAGTGGCAAAGTACTTATTTTGCTAAAATATTAAAATGATTGAATTACAACGGAATTTTTGAACAAATTTATAAGAAAGTAATAAACCGGGAGCCAGCAGCACAGACACGTGGTTCAGACGAACATCGTTATTTCCCCAGGACAACAACCAGTATCTATTTATACAAAAAAAATCTAGGTTAAACACGCAAAATTTCGCCTTCATTTAAGAAGAGATTTCTTGTAAGAAAATACTGGGGCCGAAATTTTTTCTGGTCTGCAAAATTCAAGGAGGCGTATGAACCATGAGACCACCACCTCATCGAGTTGGAGGCTGAAATTCCAGAATTAGCTAAAACTCGATTCCCATATTAAAACGCAATCGGTCTGCCAAGTCATATCTTGGTGGAAAACACCTAAAAACCCGATATTACCGGTGGACTCGTAGGTTTACCATTGTGTTTTCCTGCTCCCAGTCCGCCATGTTTTCACACCTTTGGGTGAAGGAAATTGCAATGGTAAACCTACTAGTAGATCGCTAAAATCGGGTTTTTAGGTGTTTTCCACCAAGATATGACTTGGCAGACCGATTGCGTTTGAATATTGGAATCGAGTTTTACGCAGTGGTAAACCTACTAGTAGACCGCTAAATCGGGTTCTTAGGTGTTTTACACCAAGATATGACTTGGCAGACCGATTGCGTTTTAATATGGGGATCGAGTTTTAGCTAATTCTGAAATTTCAGCCGCCAGCTCGATGAGGTGGTTGCCTGTACTGCCGGCTCCTGGTCTATAAGTAAAAGCTTTATTCTTCGCGTACATTATGCAAAGGGAAATTCAATTCTTAAATTCTGGTAACAATGTCGCATTTGGGAATAAAATTTAAGTGGTATTTAAAATGTGCCCTTCAAGGGATTAATGAAAAAAAAGTTACAATATTTTAATTTTTGACCAACAGGTGGCGCTGCATATTCAAGATGCAATTTTGCAATGCTACAGTAAAATTTACTTAAAAGGTATAATCAGTGTCTAAATTATACAAATTTTCATTGTGATGCCCATCACATATATGTAAAATTGTCAGACGATGAATAATCCTCTACACAGAACTAAAAATATTTCACTGGGTATCGCTGAAATACGACAGCGCATAGCATCCTTTCAACTGAAACCATGACGTGAGTATGTACATATGTATGTACATATGTATTAACTATGTACATATGTATGTACTATGTACATATGTATGTACTATGTACATATGTAATGTCGAGTAGCCTATAACAAAACGTCGCAAGATGTAAGA
This sequence comes from Maratus speciosus, assembly GCA_963932465.1. NCBI lineage: Eukaryota > Metazoa > Arthropoda > Arachnida > Araneae > Salticidae > Maratus > Maratus speciosus. Next base: position 439,145,499 of record OZ010796.1, on the reverse strand, counting down.
TCCTCAAAACTTGGAAGCAGAAAAGAGCGACTAAAGACATGATTTTCTTCGAATTAGTGTTGCCACGTGTCCCGCGTAAATCGTGACTCCAAATGCTCTGGACACCAGCTTATAAAAGTAATTTTCTTGGCCTCGCCTAATAGCAGAATTATCTGAAATTAAAGATGGTGAAAAAAACTCTAAGAAATTAGTGGTATCCAGAACATTTTGACCCCTGATTTACGCAGGTCACATGGAAACACTACTTCCAATGCAGATATCTGGATTGTCCTGACAGGTGAAGCAATAGAGTAGAAGCAATGGAGTAGATGTACTCCATCTTGGATAGAAGTTATCAAATGCAGCGCTTGCCTCTCTTTGAAAAAAAAGGGATGATTTTATTCGTTAATAGGGCTACATATTGGTCATTTGCGGCAGAATCCGTTTGATGTCTACCCACATTGATTTCATTGATATAAAAATTCCAATAACGAAAGAAATTATGAACTAACACCATTTGTCAGATAGGATAGTTTTTTGTGTTGAAAGTTTCACTTATGAAAACAGTGTTTGACTGTTAACATGACATTTAACCCTCTCGCTGCGTATTTTTTTTTTATCAAAATAGCTTCAAAAATTGCGTATGTAACTTCTTCGCGACGAGTGTCTTTTAAGAATTTTTATTCTTCTGCCAACGGTTTTTCAAAACAAAAATTTTCGTCTGATTCAATCGAGAAATTTCTCCGATTAAATAAGGCAAAATTTAGAATAAAAAGATAACTGGTGGGAATGATCAAGGAGAGTTAATTAGACGGAAAGATGCATCCCCGATGAAATCTCTGGTTGATCAAATTTTGCTACTTTTACGTTGACCGAGAAACTCTCGGGTTGCGCAGCGAGAGGGTTAAAAGACAGTTCTATTCATCTTCCATTAACACAAAAATACAATTTTCAAAATCCGGACACGTTGTAAAAGCAGTCAATTTCAGTTCTTGTACGTTTTGAATGTTATACGGATATCTCTCGAGAATGATTCTAATATATCACCACGCACCTCCGTAAAAAATTCCAGCTCGTCTTGAATTGGTATGGATACTGCATTCACCGTGTGCTGACGATGTCGATTGTATTCCGGCATCTAGTTCCACTGCGTTCACAACTGCAATAGATATTTGCGGTACCCTGCTTCTTGCATGAAGATCTAATGAACCCGTTGGCTTGCAATTTGAAATATAATAAAAAATATTCACCTAAGACAACTGTTACAAAATGTCACCGCAGTCTGTCTATCATATCCTCCCTCCATTTTAATAACCCAACTGTTCTCTAAAATGTCTGTCAAATAATCAGATACCGAAATGCGACTAAAGGCTTGAAACAACTCCAGTTTGAAATGTGTCGATTTTTTTTTCGATTTCACTCCTAGTTGATGACAGTGTCTTGATGTCAATTTTGTTATTCGACATTCAAATATTAACCTTTTCCAGGTAAAAGTACCGTAATTTCCGACGTATAATTCGCGGATCAAACAATTCAGTTTGGACCCAGAAATTTTATTTAGTAATTGAAGCCAAATATTTACCGTGATCTAAAAAGTTACATTTTGTTTAAAAATATTTCTGGGTCGATAAATGATTGTTTGGTCCGCGGATTATACGCTGGAAATTACGGTACTTCTGTTGCTAAAATGTTAAAATGATTGACAGACACCGGTATTTATGAACAAATTTATATGAAAGTAAGCAAAAGCATTACTTCGCGTACATTATACAAAAAAAATTTAATTTCTAAATTATGGTGCCAATGTGGCATTTGGAAATTAAAATTAAGTGTTACATACAGAGCTGACATTTCTCCAGTTTTTTGATACCGGTATTTTAATGCAGAAAATGTGGTTGTGTTTAACATGAACATTAAGGCGATTTAAAAGGAACAGATTTTCCTAAGATAATTGTGGCGTGCATAAAGTCGGAGACTTGGCAACTCTGTACATATAATATGCCGGTGCCTTTCAAGGGCTTAAAGAAATGCTGTTGGATTTTGATAATTCACAATGTATCCTGGAATGGTAAACTTTTCTAGAAGAAACGCATTGAATGCAGCAACATGTTTCGTGATTTGTTCCAAGAATCGAGATTTTTATTATGTACTAGCAGAACCGGCGTTGCCCGGGGTCCGTAAATAATAACTTTAAACAAAACTGAAGTTTGTATGATTTTATATCTTTTGAAATTCTTTTAAATTAACCTAATTTCGGAGGCACCCTTTGCCCTCCGCAGCGTCTAGCGTGTTCCCAACAAACTTCTTTCCGAACGAAAATGTAATCTGGTTCCACGCTGCCTAAGGCAGCATGTACCGGAAGTTCTCCGCACGTGCCGGAGACAATTGAAAACCAAATTGAGTCAGCCAAACCTCGCAGTAATCAAGCCCATAGATTCCAAAAAAAGAATGCACCCTTAATGTTTGAAAATGTTGGTAACTGAAGACTAAGATAAAATTTCATAATATAGAAAGAAGCTGAATCATAGTGTAAGTTGAATGAACCAAATCCTGTTGAAATTAGATCACTAGAATCGGAGGAAAGAATGCGCCCACAAGGGGTGGAAGATGATCTTTCCCGTTGTAAATTTCATAAATTATTTTTAACCCTAGAACTACCGGAAATTTTACTCAAGTTTTATAAAAACATTCTACACCAGAATTTTTACTTAAAACTATTTAATTTGTTTATTTAACTTATTATTGTCTGATTTATACATTTAGTTTGTTTTGAAGAAATTTCTGGTTTGAATAAATATTTTGAATGTACATGTCGGGTCCAATGGACCCGTCTGGTAGACGGAAGGTTAACATTAACACGATATTTAATAAATTGATGAAATCCATTATTTAAAGTTACCTTTAAATTAACGCGATTTTTAATCTGCAGCTGTAGTGAATAAACGTAAGTTGATGCTGAAAAAGGAGATTAATGTTCGAAAAAAATGGTAGCTGAGGTATAAAGGAAGACCGGGCCCTGAGTGCCAGGGTCTTAACTGGAATGTAGTTGGGTATAAGAAAAATTTTTAGTAGTTTTAAATTTGCTGAAGGACGCTGAAACTATGTTAAAGAAAAATGTAATCTGATAGTTTTTAAAGAAGCTGCAACAAAAAGCCCATGAAGGAGGTTAATATTCAAAATTGGTGGTAGCTGAATTTTTAGAATTTTTTTTGTCATTCATGTTGTAGCAGAAGAACTTAAGAAGCTGTTTTAAAAAAAGCTAGTGAATCGGACCGTTTTAAAGAAACCTATAACAAAGAGCCCGAAGAGGGCCGACTGATAGTAAAGAGCAGCACCCTAATATGAAAACTTGTTAAAAGGGGTAAGTTCTAGCACTTTAGATCTTGAATTAGTCAAAATTAAGCATAGGGAATGAATTAATCATTAGAATATAATTTGAAAGAAATGCGCAAAAAATTGGGGAAATGCTTAAAAAAGGGTCCTAGGGCCACAACAAAAATATGTGAATGTTGGTCTAGGGAGAAGAGTTAAAGACTCAACTTTGCGAAGGTGAGAAATTTATGGTGTGAAAAACGCATGGCGCACAAAAAATCCAAGGGGCCCTGGACCAGGCCCTACGGACCCCTAGACGGGCCATGGTCTTAACTGGTATGTAGAAACGGGAGAATAACTAAATGGAGAAAGTAGCCCAAAAATGAAGATCGGATAAAAAGGAAACAATTTATTAACAAATTAGTGCTCTAAAACTTCAAGGGGCCCTGTACCGGGCCCCTTTCAAGGGTGCAGGGTCTTAACTGAAATGTAGAAATGGGGCAGAAACTGAAAGAGAATTTACCCCAAAACGAAGAAGATCGGATAGAAAAGAGGCATGTTATTAAAGTTTTAGTGCATAAAAAATTAATGAGTCCCAGGGGCCCCGGCCTTTAAAAAATTAAAAATCGGAGCCTCAGGTGCATCAGGACCTGTCTTGGACTAATCACACCTGAAATTTCAGACTTCTACGTGCGGTAATTTTCGCTAGCCATAGCACACACACAGACAGACACACAGACAATTTTGTTCTTTTATTAGTATAGATTATTTATAGAAGATTCTTGCATTAGGACTTGGGGAAAAGAACGTTGGTATTGATTGTTCATCACATGTAGGTACATTGGTCTTACTAGATTGTTATAAAAATTTTATGTGTACAACATATTAAGCCTTGATATTTTATACTTGCCAGGAAGAATCGATCTAATTTCGAAAAGCTTTATTTATTAATAGAAAATCTACAATTTAATAAGGTGGCGATTAATATTTGGAAACAGTGGGGGCATTTAGCCCTCTTCCACACAGGTTCACCACGCTGATCATATGAGTGCTAGGTGAGAGCAATGGGTCAATTTTCTTTATCTTAGCAATATTTTCATAAGATTTATATAGATTACTATATTTATGATTATTCATATTTTAGTTTGGGCACCACATAACAGGGATCATATTTCCTTACCTTTATTACCATTGTTTCTAAATAGCAAACTTCGTCTTATATAATCACAGAATATTTATACAATTTTCTGGAATTAAATAATGTTTCATATTAGGAAATATTGGTAAATAAAATTATGAACTGTAAATACAGTGCAGTATATTACACAAGATTTTCAGTACAATGGTTTTTATAGAAACATGCATTATTCTTGACTTGTAAATTGATGCTGGATATTTGTAAGACATAAAAAATTTCGTAATATCCATACTTGTATCAGAGTTCGTACGTGTCCTTGAATTTCCAGATTAAGAAATTCTTCTGTACCAGTATTCTCTTATGGAAAATCTCTCCTTAAATAAGGCGAAATTTCATCCGTTTAAACTAGATTTACTTTCTTATAAAAAAAAAAAGAACACTTGTATTTGGCCTTGAAAATAACGGTACCTGTACGAACACTGTGCTTTTAATAGGTATGACTATTTTTTTATATTTCAGAGATTATTTTGTTGCACTTTTTGATATAAAGGAATATGGATTGAAAAATTTTCCTTACTTAAATTGATTATGAGCTGCATTTTATTTCATTAGAAAAATTTATAGTTATTTGAAGAATCAAATGGATTCCTCAAAATTTACAAAGTAAAACAATTCCCATATTGTTGATCTATAAAACCTTTGAAGAAACTGAAAGCGACATATATGAAGAAAAGAAAATACAAACTTCTGAAATGCAAGCATTAAAATTGCCTTGGATCACATATTCTTTTTTTTAATTTTTTTTGAGTTATTCCTACATTTCAAAAAAGAATATCAGGGAAGTAGATTTCTTCAGTTATAAAATGAAGGAAAAGTATTTGATTACTATGCATTGTGCTGCATTTTTGAGGAAAAAAATCGTCTAGAACATGTAGAAATATTCTTTAAAGATATTGCTTTAAATTATGCTAATTTTATGCTCCAAAGAAAATTTAATAGCTGCACAAAAGAAAGAGTTAAAGATTTTATTTTACTTTCAGGCGAAATTTGACACCATTTGATTGCATTTCAGGGCTCCCAAATGGTCCGCCAACTGAATACCAATATTTTTTTAGAAAAATTTTCTTTTTAGATTTTTCTTACAAACCGCCCCGAAACCACGTTTGAAAGTTAATTCTAGCGCAAACCTACCATAAAATTTTCTGTTAAAATTTATTGGTATTCAGTTGGCGGATCATTTGGGAGCCCTGCATTTTCATTTTAGCATACCTTCTTTAAAAAGTCGTATATGTGTCTTCAAAAAATCTGAACATGAAGGTTTTTTATCAAAATGAAAAAATTAAGAAAGAAATTTAATTCTAGAATTTTGTTCTAACCAATGACTACAACTTTAATTTACAAAAGGTGTGCGTGTGTGTTGTTTATGACGGCTTATTATCTACACGACGAATAAGAGTCTGAAGGACGGGTGCCCTCCGTGGAGGGTCTTTCTAAGGGATCCTAGCCGGTATTTACGCAGGGAAATCCAAGGTTATAAGAAAACCACGAAAAACACCAAACGAAGAGGCCGATAGGCGCGATTGTGTTCGAACCCAGCACCTCCCGTCTACCAGCTTTGAAGGCAGAACCTCTCGACCACTGGTGGGACTACAAATGTGGTGTGTAACTTGTTTTTGTTTTTTTTACTGAGGGCCGCTTGTAATTACTATTTCTGAATAGTAATTCAAAATGTCCGTCAGAACACAAAGTTATGATAGTACCAACAATTCAAGACAAACAGTTTTCGAAAGCGTCAAAATGATGGCTTATGTTGATCTATGAGTGATGATGTTGAGCTATGGTGAGCCGAAAAGCATAACTTGAAAAAAATATATTTTACTCATCTTATTGTAACATATGGGTTGACAATAGTCGAAACATATTAAAAGAGTAAAATGGTACTATTGGCATGAAATAATACATGCCCTATAACCGGTTTGCCCGTATTTTTCAGTTCCCCTGCATCAACTTAACGCCTTGAGGGGCAAGTGATTGTGTTCCTGTAATGTTGAACGCACACCGGAATCTTTAAAAAATTCTATTTCAAAATAAGTAAAAGCAATTTTACGGCGTTTTTCCACCAAAGTTAGAAAAATAAAATTTAATAAAATTTTTCTGGTGTAAAACTTCATTAATCGTAGGTGGTATATAATATTTGGCGGTGCCCCTCAAGGGGTTAAATCAGTTGAATACAAAAATAATCTTAACAGAATTGTATTTTAAGATGTATGTCAAATAAAGGGGCATGAAGTGTATAATAAAACAATCAATGAAATAAAATTTAAATTAACGTTCGTTTTAAAAGAATTTTTATGAAAATGCTGAAAGCCCGCAGAACGCTCAGAGGGTTAACCCTTTCCGGAGCAGTGGTCCCACGTCGGGACCACCTAATTTTAATTCCAAATTTCCAAACGGCACGAAGAATATTTTAATAAAATTCTGCTTGTACAATGAAAGTTTAGAGTAAAAAGTTTCAATTTCTAAAAAAGTCGTTTGTAAATTCCGGTGTCAGTAAAACATTTCATCATTTTACGAATAGAATTTTTCTGCCCCGGAAAGGTTTAATAGAAGTGACATAGTCATTCTGTAGTGCTTCAACAATCGAGTACGCAACTTCAATTTGGAAACAGCCCATAAAATATGCTCATTTTAAAACAATATCTCTTAAACTAATCGTACGAGTTTTATGAAAGTTTGGATTTAGTTTAATAGAAAGATGTAAAATCTATTTATGGTGTCAAACCTGGGTATTGCTGTTGAAAAAATAACAAAGTTTTGGTTCATTTTTATATGTAGATGGCTCCTAAGCAAATTTTATATTCATCATTTAAAAGTAGACTTTATTTTCAAACGTTTGTTACCAGTAACTTCCTTCAACAATAATCTGTTGCAGAGTTAGCAGGGGGTGTTTACTTTTATTTCCACGAATGCACAGTCGTAGAAAAAAGTAAATAACCTGTGCTAACTCTGCAACAAATTATTGTGGCAGAAATTTATTGGTACCAAACGATTGCATATAAAGTCTACTTTTGGATTATGTATATAAAATTGACTCATCTACAAATAAAATCAGCCCAAACTTTTTATCTTTCCATGCGAACATCCAATGATTAAGAGATATTTTAAATTTTCCGTTCAAACGATGCCTAGATACGAAATAAGAAGTCATTTGGATGATATGATTTTGAATAATAAACATTCAAAAGGGCATAGCCGGAAAAGCATTGGCATAGCTGCCAAATTTTACGCTTTCTTCTTACCACAAAAATTTTATAAAGATATTGTTTTATTTAATTGTCGAAATCTCACTATTAAATAAGGAGAAAACCTCTGTTGAATTTTAGTGGTAGCAGAAAAGCGTAAAAGTTGGCAGCTATGCATTGGAAACATGCCTTTCAATCAAATTTCCTGATTTTTCCCCAGAAGTGTCTGTATATCTGACAATGTATTTCCCCTATTATCACCCTATAAATATTGATATTTAATGAGATAAAAATGTGTTTTCGATCTTTTAAAAAACTCATTTTCTCAAAAACTACTGCACCGCGTTTCAGGCCATTAAATGAGGTTAGACAGATACCAAAGATGCATAACTGGTAATTTTTGCATAATTTTCAGTTTGTAAAAACTGTGTAAAATAGTGATAAAAGTCATATTATGGTTATAAGAAAAACAATTTTCCTGTAAAAAAATTCCGATATGTGCCCGTATCTTCTATATAAATGCCGAAAGTTTGTGTTGGGTACTACATATAAATATTTACAAAAATGTATATTAAAATTATTGCAATTCATTTTAAGGCGTTATTTGGGGCGGAGCTATTCAACTTCGACATCCGAAGAATTTTTGGAACAAAGTCATAGACAATATGTCAACTGATGTATTTTAGATTCCATTAAGCATATAAGCCATGTTTTTGAACATTGTCGATACTATCTCGATATCGAAAACTCGTGTTCAGCATCGGAGACAGACAAACATTTTTGCTTGGAAAACAACAACATTCTTCGATATGGAAATGTAACGACAGTTAGTATAATGACTTTCATTCAAGAAATGTCACCACTTTTAACTAAGTGTAATAAAAGTAATTAGTTTCGCCATTTTTTATTGCTCGAATTAACTTAATAAAATGTGGATATTATTTAACTAGTGTTACAACCAATTGTGCTCCTTTATTTCTGACATATCGTCTGGTTTGCGTAGTAATAGATAATTTTGTATTCAAGATATATATTACTCGCAGTTTTTGTTTTATTTAATGGGAGATTTCAGTGGCGGTTTATTTGGAAGATAAAAACTAGGGGTACATAATTTGAGTAAAAAAGAAAAAAAAAAGAAAGCCGACAACATTGGACAAGGCTTTGTATTTTAAAATATATTTCTATAATTTTTAACCGTTTAATTTTTGATGAGATAAAAATACATTTAAAATAAATAAACATTAGTCTAAAAAAATAGTGGAGCAAATATCAGGAGATTAAAATACTGTATGGACAATAGCTGTTTTTTTTAGAATATATTTATAAACTTAATGCAAATACATAGTCGGGTTCAGTGCTTCAGGCCTCACTTTCAAGAACAGTGACTTTTATGAGAAAATACAACTGACACTGTGTTAATGAATTACATTATTTTATACATAAAAATAAAAATCCAAATAATATACAAAGTAAATGTACAAAAAAAAAAAAAAAAAAATAAAAGAAATAAAAAAGAAATGAATCATTATCACTGTCATCTTCAATCACAACAGATATGCATTCATTTCTGAACAGCGTAGAAAGAATTTCTGATGGTCTTACAATTTTGGATAAATACCTCTCGTAAGAAAGATTATATATTGTTGCTGCCAAATCAGAGCAGCAGCCAATTGTTTTTATTCCATTTATGCACTCGCAATGATGTTTTAGGATTGCAGACACTCCAGTAGCATTAGATTTCTATTGTATGAAACAACGGTAAGTTTCCTTTGAAATATGCCGCGATGGAACTTGTATTTTCAAAATAATTGTTTCATCTTTAACGAAATATATTTCAATCGAACAGTCTTCCTTCATCATTTCCGCCAAGTAAGATATTGCCTGGTTGTATTGGTATGACCGGTGAAAAATATTTTCAATTCTCTGTCGCTCATTTCAGGGAAATCTATATTATGTGAAGTTATTTGGTAAAAGGGAGTTTTCTACGCAACCAGTTATTTAGCCAAAATTAGCCACTAAAGTATTTTCTTCGTTTATTTTGGATAATATGCGACCAACCACCTCATCTGTAATGTTTTTATCGGAAATTAACCTTTTGCTGAATTTATTTAACAAAAACGAAGCATACCGGTAATAGCTTTTAACTTTTAGTAACATTTTGTTATCAAGTGCGTGATCGTATAGTCGGTATTTTTCTTTTAACATTCATGTACGGATTCGGAAATCCAACGTGTTTTTGTCACAAATCTTGATTTATTGGCTTGTTTTGCCGTTAGTTGTTTTTGTTGGCCTTTTAAAGCTGGCATGAATACATCATATCCTTTTTTTTATTTAACTTAGGTAGAACGTCACGAAAACCAAGATCAACAACAAAATGTTACCCGGTTTCTTTAACCGAGAAAGACCGTCAGGATAACCAGTTACTTTCATTATTGTAGCATCTTTTTTATTTGAAAGGTATGGACCTAACGTATTAAAGATGTATCCATCCGTGGCGCATATAGTGAAGGGTTTGCATAAAGGGACTTTCTTCTACACTGAGTAAGATCTTCTCTGATATTCGTTATTGGAACACTTTTGATGTCTTGCGTATGTACCATCGCAAATCAAAATTAATTTATCATTTTCCTTGTATTTTTTTTTGAAAGATCCGTTGTATGGTTGTCAATTAAATCCTGTCTAGAGTTATTATGAACTCCAAAACCAAACTTAAGTATATCCTTCTCAAATGCGGTAATAATATTTGCTGTATAATCAGAAACCGTTTGTTCCCTTTCTAAATCAAAAATAGCAGAAATGAATTTATTAGGTATATCAGTTCGAAGTTTAACAAAAAAAAAAAAATAAAAATAGCTGTTAAAGCTGTACGATTTTCACTATCTCGGACAGAAGTCATCATGTTTCGCAGCTTTTTGATCTGATCAATATTTAATCCCGTAAAAAGTTCAATATGATGTTTAAGAATTCGTTTAAATTTTTTATTAGATGTAACGTACATTAATCAGTTGTTTCCGGTAATAGCTTAGTTAATTCATTTTGCTTAGTTTCGCTGTATTAGAAACATTTTTAGTAGATTCTAGTTCAATGCCATAAAAACGATTTTTAATTAAGTGTGTTTTACAACATCGATTTCCATAAAGGATATATATATATATATATTGCGTCTTATGTACTTTTGCAATATCGCTTCAGTAGGAACAACAACTAATTGCTTATTTTTTTCACAAAAGCTGCAGTAAGCATGTGTTGACACGGTTCTTTGTATAGGCATTTCTAAGAATTCTTCCGAAACGGAGATAGAAAAACTCGTATCACGTACTGTATAATCCGGATCATCTTCGGTGGATGTCGACATACATCCTTCATCTGAAAATGAAAGACAATAAGGAAAAATCACCACTCATAGATTTTTAAATACCTTCACAATACAAAAATAAAATTTGAGTATCACATCTTATGTTTACATTGCAAAAACTTCGAATTATTTTGTGCAGCTCTGTAAATTCATTTTGAATGCTACTCATACCAGGTCTCCCACTGGTCCACTTTTTGAAAACCAGTAAAATTTCAGAAAAAAATTAATGGTAAGTTTCTGCAACAATTACAAGGAAAAGGACGTTTAAGGCAAGTTTCTACGAAATTTATAAAGAAGATTTTTCTTTGAAAAACCGTGGTGCTCAAAAACCGGATCGAATGGGAGGCCTGTCATACCATTTAGAGATTAAACAAGCGTATTTTATTCTAACATTGCTATAATGACAGATATTGCGTAGTTACAGATCATTGGCGAAACCCAAGAGGGAAGAGGTTACAGATACTACCATTTTCAAATACAATACTTTGCTTTCTTTAATCGCAAAATATGCGATTAAATAATGCAGAAATTAGTATCTCTAAATTGTGGTGTCCATAATACTACTCCCCATTTGGGTGCACTAATGCTATTGGGCAATATTTATGAAAATTTTCCAATCATACAAAGAAAAACAAGCAAGCATAGCTTTATAATATATTTCAAATAATGGAGAAAGTGCTTTTAATGATGAAATTAAACGCAAGATAATATTTATAAATGTAATTAGAAAAATGAGAATAAATTAAGCTCTTAATAAAGGTTGCTAATTTATTAATCCGAAAACAGATTAAGACATTCTAAAAAAAAAAAAAAAAAAAAAAACATGAAATATTCCCTGATGAGCATTTTAACCCCTTCGCGACGGGAGCCTTTTACGAAATGTTTATTATTTTGCTACCGGTTTTAAAAAACAGAAGTTTGTACCTATTCAAATCGGGAAAATGCTCGGATTAAATAAGGCAAATTTTACAGTAAAAGTTTACTGGTGAGGTTAAACGAGGATTCTTAGGCCTATTTCCGGCACGTATACGTGTCGCTCGTCCCCAAGGGGTTAAGTTTATGTGATTTTCAAAATACAACAAGAATATAAAATGGTGCAAACAATAAATAAGAATGAAGGAAATATTTGGGGAAGATAAAACATATAATGAAATCTTACCTTGATTGATATTATTTCTTTTGTAGTACTGCGTTTTACTACATTTTGCACATAGGGTATTTCCAACTAATAACTTCGTGCCAGTAGATATTGAAAACAATGCGGTTTCTTCCTCGGTTTTTAATTTTTTTCTGTAGCCACGACACTTTTTCAAAAAACTTCCACAACAATCACATTTCGGATTTTAATTCTTAGATGACATCGTAAGAAATACAAAGCATTCGTTACAACAAATCTGTCTCTGATCACGGCGGTTAACTATTAGACAAAAGCATTTAACCCTTAACTGCATGAATTATTCTTTTAGAATTGTGTTTTTTATTTTTACATTAAGGATTAGACACCTGAAATCTTAAGACAGACATTTAACTTTATTTAGTAGCATATTTTTGTAATTTATAGATGATTAATATTTTTATATAAATATAGTGGTTGTAAGAACTTAATTTATGTATTAAGAATTAAATAAAAAGGGGATGGAAATTTACATCACTATGAATTTAAGGGTTAACATGAACGTAACCAAAGCAAACCATGGGTTAGAAAGCTTGAAATTACTAAATATAATTACTCTTTATTAAAACTGATGAAAAACATTTTATTTTAAATTGATTGTTATGACTGTCGTTACATTTCGATGCCGAAGAATGTAGTTTGTTTCTATTCCAAAAATATTCTTCTCTATCGTAGTCTGCAACACCAACAAAAATTTTTTATATCGACAACGTTGAGAATGTTGCTCATGTGTTCATTAACCCCTTAATTCTCGCTCCCGTCATATTCACGGGCTGCGTCTTTTTTCAGATTTATTCAGATATGTTTGATTCCCACCAGTTTTATAAAATAGTGTAATTAGCTTTATTATGGTACCATTTTACCTGTCATTAAGTAAGGTGAATATATCTTTTTTCAAAAAAGTGGTGCCAATAAGCAATTTGAATTTTTAAACCGTAATTTAATGCGACCGTTACGGGGTTAAAATTTAAAATACAATTCTGTAAGTGTCTATTCCAAAAATTCTTCGGTGTCGAAGTTGTGTAGCTCCGCCCCAAATAACACCTTAAAATGAATTTGAATAATTTTAATATACATTTTTGTAAATATTTATATGTAGTACCTAACGGAAACTTTCGACATTTATATAGAACTTATGCGCACATATGGGGGATTTTTTTTACAAGGAAATGATAATTTTCGGATAACCATAAGATATGATTTTTATTTTTGTAATTTTTTTATCGCTATTTCACACAGTTTTCATAAGCAGAAAATTATAGAAAAATTTCCAGTTATGCATCTTTGTTATCTATCTAAACTCATTTAATGGCATGAAATTTTGTGCAGTATTTTTTTTTTTTTGAGAAAATGAGTTTTATAAAAAAAAAAAAAAAAAAAAAAAAAAAAAAAAACATTTTTATTTCATTAAATATCAATATTTATAGGGTGATAATAGGGGAAATATACTATCAGATATGTAGCCACATAATTTTAATTTCCAAATGTCACATTTGCACCGGAATATTCAACCAAATTTATTGGAAAATAGATAAATGCATTTTTTCGTGTATATTATAACCCGAATCTTTGTTTAAGAAATACTGGTGCCAATGTGACATTTGGTATTTTGAAGAAATTCAGGCCCAGAGCTCAAAGGGTTAAGAGTTTACCCCGAACGCCGCTCTGACCAGTGTTGCCAGTGGGCTACTTTTTTTTTAAATTCAGATTTATTGATTGCCACCACTTTTTTGAAACGGTAAAATTACCTTTGCTTTCGCCTTAATGAATACGTCATTTAAAAAGGCGCATTTTACCATTTCAAAAAAGTGGTGCCAATCAAGAATATGAATTTTAAAAAAGTAGCCCATCTGGCAACACTTGCTCTGACGAGAAGAGTTTGTAAACTTCGTTACTTAAAGCTGATCGCCACCACTAATTTTAAACTATATTGGGCGGACATTTTTCGATTATACAGCGCAGATGTTCCAGTACGGGAAAAGCGGTGTTGCGCCCCTATTTTTAGTTTATTGTGTCAAAAAATGAAAAGGGATTAAATTATTCACAATATTGCGCTGAATGTTTGCGAGAGAACATATTCCGACGAAAGTATTTGGTTGTTTATTTAAAAATGCTTATTTAATCTTTTGCTAACATTTCTATATTAATCAAAAGTTGTAATCTTTACAAATAAGTTTCATGTAGAGTTTTTTTACCCATTAATAAGGAGCTTTAAATAATTAAACTTTTCCTTCTATAACATAAAGTTAAAGTCCATTCAAGTACAAAGACTAATAAAAAAAATACATATTATTTTTATGATTTTCTGACAGGCCTGTTGTTTTTTGCAAGTTCCATTAATGAATTAATAGCAAAATTTCGAATGAAATAGCATGATAAGTTTATTCATAAACTTATTATCCCATTGGTGCTAATTTTTACGCTCTTTTGCTACCACTAAAATTTAATAGAGATTTTCGTTTTGTTTAATGGTGAGATTACGAGGATTAAATAAGAAAATATTTACTATTAAATTTAGTGGTAAAAAAAAGCGTAAATGTGTGCAGCTGTGTTAGATTCCAAAGGATAATAGCGTAAGTAAAGATATTCTGATTTCTTTTTTACATAAATTTAGTTTTAAATCTTCAAATAAATTAGAAAATATTTTTTATTCCAAATTTTGTATTCGTTGATATTCTTCACATTTCTTCAACTAAATTTAGAAATGAGCGAGTTAAATAAATTCAAAATCTGAGAAAAAGTATTATAAAATCACCTATAAAAATTCAATCACATTCTCATATTCGAACACTATTTTAATTACCGATACTTTATATATTTTATACTAAGATAATTAAACACTTGTAAACATTATAAAATTAATATTGAAGTGGATTTTACCGCATATAACAATAACCCAAACATATCAAGTGAGTGAAATGGTAATACTGGCAAGAAATAATACATTAGTAGAAGTGACTTATTCATTGTGTAGCATTTCAACAATCGAGTACGGAACTTCAATTTTGATACAGCACTAAAATAGGCTAATTTTAAAATAGTTAATTTCAATGAAACTAGTCCTACGAAATTCATAAAAATTGATATTTTAGCTAATATAACGATGTAGAATTTATTTATTGTGTCAAAATTGGATCTTCCATTTGTAAAAAACAAAGTTTGAGTTTGTTTGATATGTAGATGCTCTCCTAAGAATATTTTATATACATAATTTAAAATATGATTTTATTTCCAATTGTTTGGTAACAGTAACTTTTTTGTATGATAATTGGTTGCATAATTATTAAGGGTGGTGCCTAATTTTTTTCCATGATGTACATCATATACTACAGAAAGCTTATTTTACTGCATCTCACAAACGCATAATAATTTCAGTATGTTCAAAAAAGTGCATCATCATTAAAATTGACAGTAAACTATTTTACAACATTGTCTATACTATAACGGAATTATTCTGAGTCTTCCTATAAGCGAAATATAAATACTACACACTCCATTTAGAATGATAATCATGATATAGCAAACCTCAATCACATATATCAATTACATGGCAATCAGAGTGCGTTTTTTTCGATCTATAATCCGCGGATCAAACAATTATGTTTGAACACAGAAATATTATTTCATAAAATGTAACTTATTAAATCGCGGTTCTTATTGAACTTCAATTATTAAATAAAATTTCTTATTCGAAGCATGATTGTATGATCCGCGGATTAACCCTTTCGTTGCGTAATTGTTGTATCACAATAGCTTCAAAAAATGCGCATTTAATTTCTTCTTTTAAGAATTTGTATACTTTTGTCACCGGTTTTTCAAAACAGAAATTTTCGCCTGATTTAATCGAGAAAATGCTCCGATTATATAAGGCAAAATTTACAATAAAAAGTTACTGGTGGAAATGATCAAGGAGGGTTAATTAGACGGAAAAAAAGCATCCCGATGAAATCTCGGGTTGCGCAAAGTTTGCTACTTTTACGTTGCTCGAGAAACACTCAGGTTGCGCAGCGAGAGGGTTAAAGGCCAGAAATTGTAGTATATTTACAGTATTTAGAGCTTGAAGAGACAGCGAGGCGACAGATGCGCAAAAAAGTGATAAACAGTTTCAACTAAGATGGAAAGTGGATTAAATTTAACTCAATTCACTGTGTGTGGATTTTATCAGGTATGTATCCAATTTTCTTAAGAAATGTAGTTACTAAAACTGTACAGTAGCATTATTATCACCTTAACATATCACAAACGCTTTTATTACTTCACTCTTAACTGATCTAAGAATTTACTGCGAAATCGTGCTTTGTACTCCTTATTGGAAATTCCCCTTCCCTTGTATTCTTAAAGTAAAACAAGGAAAATATATTTTTCAGCAAATGAATTACATTTAACACGTTGTTTTCCTGTTCCGAGTGTTTATTATTTTGATAATTCAGGGAATGAGGTACACGTTTTCACTATATTTAGGATACATGGAAATTACACGCAAGATGCGTTGCATTGGCTTTAGAAATTCGGCATGATTTCAAAAGTTCAAGAATATTTCTATTTTATATATTTTTAAAGATTAAAGATGTTTTATAGTTTATATTCTTCAATAATTTAAGTAATAAAACAACGACTATTTCTTTTTAAAAATAGTGGTATCCGGTGGGTTATAGTTCAACACCCTTGTTATAAGTCCTTAGAAATGTAGCAGAAGTACCCAAGTGGAATAATTTAATCTATGTTGGTAAAATTTAAACATCTTTGTCGCCGACATAAAGGGAGCGAAGAGAAAATCACTCATGCTTTCACCGCTAATTTAAAAATGCCATATATGTTTTAATTAATCATAGCGATTAATTAACCCTTAACATTTTGAAGGGCAAGTAATTGTGTTTCTGTAATCTCAAATTCACACCGGAATCTGCAAAAAGATTTATTGCAAAATAAATAAAAACAATTTTACGTCGTTTTCCCACCAAAATTTGAAAAGTAAAATGTAATAAAATTTTTCTGGCGCGAAGCTTCATTAATCGTATGTGGGATAAAATATATCCCACTTCCACTCAAGGGGATAAATGGATAATGATGCATATCGTCGGTACCGTGTCAAACTATCCAATGTGAAAACAGTGGCTACTTTTTTTAAACTCATATTTCTTAATTGACACCACTTTTCTGAAAAGGTAAAATTTCCCTTGTTTTTGCCTTAATTAATATATCATTAAATAAGGTTAAATAAGGCGAATTTTACTATTTCAAAAAAGTGGTGCAAATCAAGAAATCTGAATTTAAAAAAAGTGGACCACTGTTTTCACATTGGATAGTTTGACATGGTACATATCTACATCACATTTTATTTAATTCTCCGCAACCAGCATATTTATACAGAAATATTAATCCTGTAAAAATTACAAAAATAAAAACTTAAAAATCTAGCTTAAAATTTCTGGTGTCTAATCTTTAATATAAGAGTAAGTAAACCTAATTCTGAAAAGTAATTTATGTATTTGAGGATTAAGTTTTACTAAATAAAAAATTATATAAAATAAGATATTTAGATTCATACTTATTAAAATATTTACTAATTTGCAATATTTTACCTTTTACTTGTATTGCAGATGCACAACATAAGAAAAGGTTGACGTATTCTACGAAAAATGTATCTCTGATTTTTTTCATTATTTTTCATGTATCATAAACCTTTCAGTGAATCATATATGATTTTTCGAAAGAAAATGATGTTATGCATTTAAGAGTTAAACACGAAAAAACCCTTTAAAATTAGTGGTAAGAGATAGATTATTTTGTTTCCGTGAATTTAAGAGTTATGATATTAATAAGTTATCAGTTCAAATAGAAAAAAGTCTCGTAATTTTAGAAAAGGTCTCTTTAATGTACTAATACAAGATTAAAAGCAGCAAAATTAATAAATTTAAAAAAATGTACTATTTCATTCAAGTACTAATACATTAATTTCTTGCTACTTGTTTGCTGCTAGTTATATTTCATCTCATACGTGGTACAATCAATAAATTCCCTACATTCACGCAGGTTTTCGTTGGAGGGAAAATAACTTTTTTGGAGGTTAGCAGCACTGATAAGGAAAAGACACATGAATCTGGAATTCATTTCCTGTACAGTTGGACTTAGCTTCTTATTATTTTTGAAAAAATGATTTTTTAATTCGTCGGATTTTGAAATGTCATCTTTAGAGCAGCGTGAAAACAACAAATTCTGTGTTTTGCTCGAGAAATCACCTTCTGAGATGCTGAAGAAAGCATACGGAAACGATGACATAAAGAAAACGGCTGTGTACTAGTGGCATAAGCTTTTTTGTGAAAGTCGCACAAACATCGATGGAATGGGCGCCCCTCCTGTTCCACCGCAGATGAAAATGTTGAGCGTGTTCGAGGGCGTCTTTCACTACGAATTTATTCCTGAAGACCAAACTGTCAATAAAGGACTTTACATGGAGATCCTTAAACGACAACGAAATGCAATCAGACGAAAACGACCTGAAACGATTGGGTTTTTTTACATGACAATGCTCCACCACATCGCGCTCTGATTGTGAAATATTACCTTGCCAAACACAGTGTTAACATTCTGGAACACCTTCCTTATTCCCCCGACCTAGCACCAGCGGAATTTTACCTGTTTCCATGACTGAAAATGAAATTGAAAAGACGCTGTTTTTTTTTATTCTGATGAGGTGATCGAAAATGCGACGAAGCTACTGAAGGACGTCTCAAAAACAGTTATACGAACGCTGGAAGAGGTTTGTGGATGCAGCCGGAAGTACATTGAAGGTCAATAAGGTAAAATTGTTCTTCTATTTTTTAGTAATTTGTAATTGACCTATTCCGGGAATTTTTTGACCGTACCTCGTATAACTGCTAAGATAACTGTTTATATCTTTGAGAATGCAGTTAAAGAATAAATTCGTGTTTACATGAAAATAAAACAAAAAGTAATCTTTGAATTTAGTCATATTTCTTTCCGGAAATGATTCCCTCTTTATGTCACTAATATAAACGTAACTGATACCAGAATACTATTCACATACTATCATAGTATAACAAAATTGACAAGGCAACTAATATGGCCAAGAAGTCAGCAGCTGTTGAGTTATCACGAAATGGAGTGATATGCGTAGTAGCACGTTACTCTTGAAATCTAACAACGCATCAGCCATAGGAGATCAAAGAAAATAAGTTGAAACTGATGTGAATTACTACGAACTAAAATAACTTCTTAAAACCTCATCAAAACCTAAAATACGCTAGGCCTTTCGAAAGATCTAGAGTCTTTCTACGTCAGGCGGAAAAAGACTGATATGAGAGAACAGGGTTGCCAGTTGGCTACTTTTTTTAAATTAAGATTTCTTGATTACCACCACTTTTTTGAAACGGTAAAATTACCTATGTTTTCGCCTTAATTAATATATCATTAAATAAGGCGCATTTTACCATTTCAAAAAAGCGGTGCCAATCAAGAATCTGAATTTAAAAAAATAGCCCATCTGGCAACACTCTGAGAGAAGGGAAGGGAAAACAAGCTGATGAAACAACCAATAGAAAATTAGAAATCAACAGCCAGTAGGATAGCAGGAGACAACAACCAATCACAGAAGAGTATAATCAAATCAAAAGAACACAGAGTAGAAGGGGAATAAGGAAGCAAAATGGGAAAAAAATGTACATGAAAATAAAAATAAATTATACTAAAGAAAAAACACACACATATATTAAACTATGAGAGCACATGGAATAAAAATAAATAAATGAATAAAATACAAAAACAGACTAACATTATTAATACAAAAATTAACTTATATGGTAGTACTGAAAAGGTTTTTCCAAGCTGCAGAGAGCATTGTGGAATCAGATTTATCATTAACAATAACTTCACGATTAAGATAAATAGCTAAATTTTGAAGAAAGTCCAATTCAGAGATGCTATTTAGATTACAGATAATTTTAGCATTTTGAAATTTAAAACTATGGCCGGAATCCCAAGAGTGCTTGGCAATAGAAGATTTAGAAATTTCTTGATTAATTACATAACGAGAGTGTTCTGTTAAACGGATTTCAAGATTTCTTTTATTTTGACCAATATAAGATAAATCGCAGCTGTTCCAAGGAACATTTTAAATTCCCCATTTTCAAAGATCAGGAACAGGAGATTTAGTGGAGAGGATTTGAATTTATTGAGAGGTTTAAAGGTAACGTTAAAATTGAAACGACGTAAAACTTTAGCTAATTTGAAACATAAAGGAAGATAAATGGGGAGGGCAACAAAATTATCAGGTTTGCTTTTGACAGATTTGGGAAGAGTAGATTTATTAGATGGTCTATGAATTTCTTCACAGCATTATTGATAAAAGAAGGATTGAAACCTCTTTTGTCAGCAACACTTTTTAAGTAATTAAAATCATCTTTAAGGGATGCAGAGTCAGAACAAATTTTGAGAGCACGATTTACATACGTGTAAAAAACACCAATTTTTTGGTTGAGAGGATGATTTGAGAGAGCCAAATTGATACCTCCTATTCAGTCTTCCTCTAAAAACAGTAAAGCAGGCCTCCCACTGGTCCGTTTTTTGAAAACCAGGATAATTAAAGAAAAAATTTCATGGTAGGTTTCGGCAACGATTGGAAGAAAAACGCCTTTCCTGGTAATTTTCTACGAAATTTATAAAGGGGATTTTTCTTATAAAAATAGTGGTGTTCAAAAAACGGACCGAGTGGGAGCCCTGGTAAAGTCACTCCTATTCAAAAAGAAACACTTCGTCACATTCTTGCTGATGCTATTTCTTCTAATAATTCAAAACATAAACCTAATCTTTCACGTACTCAACATATTGCTCTGAATGAGCTTAAGTCCAATATTAATCTTATTATTACTAAAGCTGATAAAGGTGGTCAAAGTGTTCTTATGGATAAAAAAGATTATTCTGATAAAGTTTATGCACTCTTATCTGAAGGTCCTTATGTTGAAGTTAAAAAAATCCTACTAATTCGCATCTTTCCACTCTCAAAAAATCCGTTAAGAATTCTGTTGTTCTAAATGACAACACTAAACATGGTGTTATTCCTTCTTCAGTCATCTGTGCTCGTTTTTACGCTTTGCCTAAAGTTCATGAAAACAATGTCCCCTTCAGACCTATTGTCTCTAATATTGGTACTGTCACTTATCCTCTTGCCAAATTTTTAACTTCCATTTTTCTTTCCTTTATGCATTTCTAATTCTCATACGATAAAAAATTCTTATAATTTTGTTAGTAAATTAAAAAAATATTAACACATCCAATTGTTCTATGCTTTCTCTTGATGTCAAATCTTTATTTACCAATGTTCCGATTGATGATGCTCTTTCTTGCTTGGAAAAAAGATTAAGTGAATTTCATTTCTCTGATATTGAAGTCCAAGATTTTGTTAATTTAACTAAAATTTGCATGACTCAAACTACTTTTGAATTTGATAATAAATTCTTCAAACGATCTGACGGCTTAAGTATGGGTAATCCCTTATCTCCAATTCTTTGTGATATTTATATGCATTATTTTGAGGAGAAATTATTAAATCTGGTTAATTTTAAATGTTGGATGCGGTATGTTGACGATACTTTTGTTTTAGTTGATAATCCTTTTGATATTTCTACCATTCTTGAAACTGTCAATTCTATCGACCCAAATATTAAGTTTACTTTTGAGTTAGAAAATTGTAATAAACTTCCTTTTCTTGATGTTTTAGTTACCAAATGTTCTTTCAAAACTTGTGTTTATAGAAAACCTTTTTCTGTCCCTAAGCCACCACACGCTCTCTCAAATCATCCTCTCAACCAAAAAATCTGTGTTTTTTAGACTATGTAAATAGTGCTCTCAAAATTTGTTCTGACTCGGCATCCCTTAAGGATGAACTTAATTACTTAAAAATTGTTGCTGACAAAAGAAGTTTAAATCCTTCTGTTATCCATAATGCTGTGAAGAAATTTAACAGACCATCTAATAAATCTACTCTTTCCAAATCTGTAAAGCAAAACTGATAATTTTGTTGTCCTCCCCTTTTATCCTCCTTTATGTTTCAAATTACTTAAGTTTTACGTCGTTTCAATTTTAACGTTATCTTTAAACCTGTCAATAAATTCAAACCCTCCACTAAATCTCCTGTTCCTGATCTTCGAATATGGGGAATTTATAATGTTCCTTGTAACAGCTGAGATTTATCTTATATTGGTCAAACTAAAAGAAATCTTTAAATCCGTTTAAAAGAACACTTTCGCTATGTAATTAATCAAGAAATATCTAAATCTTCTATTGCCAAGCACTCTTGGGATTCCGGCCATAGTTTTAATTTTCAAAATGCTAAAATTATCTTTAATGCCAATTGCATCTCTGAATTGGACTTTCTTCAAAATTTAGCTACTTATCTTAATCGTGAAGTTATTGTTAGTGATAAATCTGATTCCACAATTCTCTCTACAGCTTGGAAAAACCTTTTCAGTACTACCGTATAAGTTAATTTTTGTATTAATTAATTTTAGTCTGTTTATATATTGTATTCATTTATTTTTATTTATTAGATGTGTTCGCATAGTTTAATATATGTGTTTGTTTTCCCTTTATTATAATTTATTTTATTTTCATGTACTTTGTTTTTTTTTTCTTTTCCATTTTGCTTCCCTATTCCCCTTCTACTCTGTGTTCTTTTGTTTTGATTATACTCTTCTGTGATTGGTTGTTGTCTCCTTCTCTCCTATTGGCTGTTGATTTCTAATTTCCTATTGGTTGTTTCTTCAGCATTTTTTCCCTTCCTTTCTCTCATTTCAGTCTTGCTGCTGCTTTCATAGTAGAAGCACGTCTTTTTGCGCCTGTCGAAGAAATACTCAGAACTTTCGAAAGGCCTAGAGCATTTAAGGTTTTGATGGTGTTTTAAGGAGTTATTTTAGTTCGCATAGGAAATCATTTTACAGGGCCCAAGCAGATGTACTGCGATTCGCACCAGGGTTGTCTGTTTTGTTCAGGGTTGCCAGTTTGGGCTCCATTTTTTTCGAGAAATATCGACTTGAGACCGGAACTTATTTAAGAAGAAATTTTACGTTAAATAATCAAAGAATGTTTGACGCTAATTCCTTAACCTACGATTTACGAATCAACAGCCTGGGTCACCGTCCCCTGAATACTAGGCCTGAGCGCTGACTCAAAAATGGCGGCTGCGAAGGCGGATTTTTTTTTTAATTTAGGTACGGTCCCTTAAATGTAAACACCAGTATTTTATAAACGATTTCGCCGACTTGTTTAATCTCAGAAAAATAAATCTGAAATAACTTAAAAAAAATATTGGTACGAATAATTAAGGGATCGTACACACGCTGAAAAAAATCCACCTTCTCTAGCCGCCATTTTTGTGTCAGCGATCAGGCTTAGTATGTGAATACTAACTGTACTAAAGAAAAATTTAGCCAAATGCGGAATACCACAGTGTTGCCACATCTGGCTGATTTTTTTTATTGGGGGATTCCAAATTATCACAAGTAAGTTTAAATATTATTTTTTTATAAGATGATAGTTGTTCCACAAATAAAATAAAAGAAAATTACTATTCAAAATTTTTCTGTGTGAAATCCAACGCTAGTGAGATGTCGGTCGATTAGTGATGACATCACAACTCGTGTCCTCTGGCCTTGAGTATTTCGATGGCAGCGGTTATACTGCATTAATTTTCAAATGAAGTTTTTTGGAAACTTTTGCGAGCTTTCAAAATTAAAGCAACAAATTACAGAGCTCCCAATCTTGCCGTTTTTTGAATACCACTTTTTCATAAAATAATATTTTTAGACTTCCAAATTTTGTAGAAACATACTACAAAGGCTATTTTTGTAGCAGGTTTCTGGAAAAAAATCCACTACTCAAATTTTCGTAGGAAGTACTGGTATTCGAAAAGCGGATCAGTAATATGCTTGAGAAAACTATTACCCTGAAAGGGGCAAAAAGTTTAACTTGCCAATGATAAAGAAAAAAGAATTAAAAAAATCGATTTGAAACATCGAATTTCAATAATTATTACTTTCCTGAAAGCATTCGAAATGCAAAATTTCCAATTTTAACTTGCTCGCATGAGTCATTTTTAAAATGTTTTTAAAAAGCTTAACGTTAATTTATAATTTATAAAGCATTAACAATTGCAAAACAATCCTATATCTTTAATTAAATATCACTTTTACATGTGATGATTATCAGTAATCAGGAGAGAATTCATTTAAATATTTATTCATCTTGTCTCCAGTGAAAATGCTTGTGATGAGAAAATTTATAATTAGTGGAAGCATTTAGGCAAATAGATATGAAACATATTTTAAGAATAATGTTCAATTTTATTCTCGAGCGCTTGAAAATTTTGAATTTCAATCCATGTGCTTATTAACACCCTATCACAAAAGTACCAATTTCCAACGAAATGTCTCACGCTTTCACTTAAGTCGTGTTGGATTAAATATTCCGCGAAGTGTTATTTTAATAATTTTCTCATCTTAAGAAAGTTTGAACAAATGTTATCACTGAGATTGTTTACATTTATAAGAAGTATATATATTTAGAATTTATGAAAAAATAGGTTTTAGGTAACAAATAGATTTAATTTTATTTGAAATAATTTCCTGCTAAACAGCAATTGTCGTTTTAAATTCATATTTAATAATATAACAGAGAAAATTGTACCTGGGAATTTTTTTTAATTAAAAAGAAAGGTCTTTATGGGAATTTTCATTTTAAGATAAAGACCGATTATTTTTTTTAATTCAAACTATGAGTAAAATACACTGCCCTCCAAAAGTTAAGGTACAGGGACTGGATGCTTTCAATTGAAAACGTTTTGACGAATATCTACCAACGTTACTGGCGAATTGTTCTTGAACTTCTAGGATGTAAAGAACATGTTTGATTTTATATATCTCGGTGAAGATTTATCAGGGGGGGGGTACAATTAGGGGGCTAAAATAAATTTAAGAATAAAATAATATTTGCGATCACCTATGTAACAGAAAAGGCTGGAAATGGTTTGTCACTGTGGAAAATGACTATTTGGGTCCTGTTCAAGGTTATTATGCATTTGTGTAAGCATAACACTCATATTCGTGAAGATGTTGATGTTTTTGTGAAAAATTCAAAAGTTTTTTGTTTATAGCATACAGATTTTTCAACAAAATTTAACACAATTTTCCAAAAATCTGACAAAGAACAGTAGCAACAGTATATTGCAATTAAAACATGAATATATTGAATATTTGATAAGATATGGGCATTTGTATGAAATAATTTTTAACTGCGCATGCGTGAAAGATCCTAAAATTTTTATTATATAATTTGGTAGTGAGCTATTTTTAAAACTTTTATAATATTAACTTATTTTATTTTAACTTATTTAAAAATTCCAGTCAACGTTCATCTGTAATAAACGTTGTAAATTAACAAAACGATTGTTAATATAAATCGATTTTATTATCTGTAATAAACACTTTACAACGTTTATCTGTACAAGTTTTTATATTCAATTCGACCAGACTATATTCACCCCCAAGTTTTTTGTTGAAAAAACATTTGGTTTTATATTTAACAATGTTCTTCTCACTTCTACCACCAATTTTTAAATTTTGAGCCACGTTACTGTTGAAGAAAATCCGAGTTTTATATCTTAAACTTCCATAGTCAGTGTATTTGGCACTGTCATTTTTCAATGAACAATTCTACTTACATTTTTTAATATATTTTTCACTTATCTTAAACATTTTATTAGTTTTTGTATTTTTGTAAGAACAAACCTTACTTCGCGTCTCCCTGTGGCAATTACAATTATCTTCAAACTCTTGGCCACCATTACCAACCTTATAGCCTAAGTCATGGTCGCAATCTAACGATGCATCTCTACCATGCAATTGGTGGCCACGATATATATATATATATATATAAAGTTACACAGTGTTCAGGACTATTCATCTGTTAACCTTTCATGAGCTCTGTTTGCCATGACAAGAACATTTATTTCTAATTCCAAATTTATAAATGGTTCCCAGAATATTTTAATAAAATTTTGCTGCCATAATATGCGTGAAGAAAAGCTTTTCTCCTCATTTTAACGCTAGAAATACTTTGCCCATGAAAGAGTTAACATCTTATAATTTTAGTAATTAATAAAGCAGCAAAAGTATCTAGCTCTTTTAACCCTTATGTCAATGACCGGGTACCCGGGTACCTTTTTTCTCTTTTCATCCCATTTTCAGGGTGTTAATATCAAAAGAAAAGAAAATGAATTTAGTTCCGCATTATTTGTAGTATAAAAATAAATAACTTTGAAGATTTTTATTTTGAAAGGTATAATCACTTTAAGACTTGGAATTTTTTTTATTACTTTTTCGAGGCATTAAACATTTATATACCTGTCATCAATGACCAGGGTACCCGGGTGCCCATGCGAATTTTCTGTGGAAAAATACGGAAATTGATAGATTGTTTAGATTTAGATTACTAAAACTTGAATTTAATTTGAAAAAAAGGTTAGACATACTTTTTTATGGTAAAAATATTTCATTTACGTAAAATTTTGTGAACAAGCTGTACAATAGCAAAGGGTGCTGGGATGTACATAACATATTGGCTTTCCACATTGTTTATATGATTTTCTGGTTTTTCTGCGTCGTTTTTGAGGCTCTAACAAGCACATTTAACACAAACTGTTTTAATCTTTCCTGTTTCATCACAGCTCAAGCTTTTCGAACTTGGTTCTGAGCGTGTGGCAGCTTCAAATACGGTCAAAGATTTTTTCAGTTTACTTTCAATTCCCGATTTGGTCGAAAAAGGATATCCTGCGCATTTTGCGATTGATCTTCAATAGCTGGAACCCTCAAGATCTCACCTAATTCCCGCAATAACAGGCGACTATTGTCTGTTTTATTTATAACCATATCATTATTTGCAGTAGGTATAATGTAAGTAGCATGTACTGCTATAGCCACAATAAAGGAAAAATAATGCAAGTGGCCATGTGGTTGTATGCCTATGTCAGTGGTGGCCAACTGTGGCACGCGCCACACCACTAAAATTTTACAGTAATCATTGCCTTATCTAATCATCGAATCTCAGCGATTCAAGAATTTGAATTTTTCTGTAAAATTTTAGTGGTATGAAGCGTGCCACTGTTGGCCACCCCTGGCCTATGTGTTTATATTGCCCCAATAATTTATCCATTATATCCTCTCCATATTTCAGTTTCCTAATAAAAATGAATCATTTCGAGTTTATCTTTCGGTCCTGTGATGGTTTTATCATGATGCATATTAGACATTAGAATGACAGCTTTCTTTCTTTTTCGAACAAATACTTGTCATTATAAAATCCAAATTCTGTGGATAAAACGTAGGCGATTTACATAGCCTTATTTGTTGGAAAATATAATGTTTGTTTCTTTCAAAGTGTCAACTTTTGTAAGATTCTATTATAATAAATGATTGGCCAAAGAAAAAGAAGAAAAAAAGTTGTCCATGAGTTGGTGATGATTTCTCCAGAATCCTTGAACAAAAAGGCGAAGTATTTCCCAACTCTTTCATCTTGGATTATTTCACGGTCTTTACCTGTTTTCGGAAGCATATTTGGCCGTTAAAGTGTTAATATTTATTTTCATGACATACTCACCATATTTTAATCCCATATTTAGCCGGTTAAGTCTGAATATGTTGGGTGAATATTTTTCTTCCTCGAAGAGAGCATAACTGCTCATTAACCGTTTACTCTTTCGTCGATATGTATTCTTTCAATAGGTTAGGATATAACATAGTCCATAAATCACGAATTGCTGCAGCTTTAACAATTTGAAAACATTCCACTCGTGTGTTCTGGTTGTCAAAACGAATAAATCTAAGAATATTCCAGAATAAGGTCTACACTCTTACTTGATCGATAAAACGCATATAAGTTTTCTACATCTCTAATGTGTGATCTTTGTTTGAATTGTTAACAGCTGAAGTACAGAAGAATCACGCTAATCCGAAATTCCGGTTAATACGAACCGCTTTTATTTAACGTATAGATGTCGGGGAAAACATATAGAAGTTAGAATTAAACAAAAAATGGTAGTAAAGCATGTTTTTTTTTCTTTAAACAGCTTGAATAGAATTACCAAAATGCTCAATATTGTATAAGTACAACATATGTATACAAATATAAAAAGAAAACTTGCACTGCAGGCCTACTGGCAGAACCCCATCTGAAAACAAATCTCGAATAGCAGTTTGTTTGCCAGTACTATAAAATTATTTTCTATAATGCAAAAAGGATTTAATTCGGAATATAAAAAAATTATTTTTCCTTTCAACAGTTTGATTTCGCAAATTATCTACAGAATTTCTTTTCATCTCCCCCTCGTCGACGTGGTGACTGAGCTATTTGCAGATTCGCGTTTTTAAACCGTTTGTAATGGGTTGTTACGTAATTCCTCATCCTGAAGTTCCATTGTATCATTATAAACAGCAGGAGTTATTAAACAATGAAAAATATTTTTTTTTCCGAAAG
Organism: Maratus speciosus; assembly: GCA_963932465.1. Taxonomy (NCBI): domain Eukaryota; kingdom Metazoa; phylum Arthropoda; class Arachnida; order Araneae; family Salticidae; genus Maratus; species Maratus speciosus. The sequence continues at coordinate 439,116,757 of OZ010796.1, read as the reverse complement.
TCGTGCCGAATTATCCAGCATGCCGGACCTTAGGATGCCGGATTAAAGGATGTTTACTGTACTACTGAGTACTTATAACTTACATTTTTTTGCACGCATCTTTTTCTTTTCTATTTCCATTGAAATTCCGGATAATCCAAATTTTTTGTAATCCGAACAGGTACAGGTCAAAATTAGCACGGATTAGCGGGATTGTACTGTAATTAATATTTATAAAAATGCATCAAATACCTCTTCTTTAAAGATAAACAGTTACACTGTATGAAATAGAGGTGTTTTATGGCTCGCATATCTTAAAATCACAGAAGGTACCCGAGTACCCCGGTAATTGGACACAAGGGCAAATTTTGGTCATTGACATAAGGTTTAAAGGCATTTAATTTATGTTTCATTCGCAGGAACACACAAAATATTATTATTAGAGTACTATCTGTGAGCGATAATTGCAGAAAGTACATTTTTTTACTTTGGTTTGCGTTTTTAAGTTTAACTAATTTTCTCCATATTTCAAAGAGCATATGAATACTTTAGTAAAAAATACACCAAAAATTTGAGTACATTTCCGCTTATTGACGAAAATTAATGAAGGTGAAATTTTACATAATTTGAGTGTCTGCAAGCTTCAGCAAATAAACAATATCCTCAATCCTTATTTACTGGTGTGGGCATTCTCAAACTTTTGAACATAAATTACGTTTTTACATTAATGTTTTTAAGTGAAATGCTTAAAAATCTTTTTATTGACCCAACCTTTATTAATTTTCTTAATTATAATTTTCATAATTAAGGAAAATAAAAATGATTTGTTGCATATATCGTCGGTACAATGTCAGACTACACAATGTGAAAACAGCAGACTAATTTTTTTTAATTCAGATTTCTTGATTGGCACCACTTTTCTGAAATGGTAAAATTCCGTTCTTTTCTCCTTAATTAATACGCCATTAAGTAATGCATATTTTACCATTTCAAAAAAGTGGTGCCAATCTGGAAACCTGAATTTAAAAAAAGTAGCCCATTGTTTTCGCATTGGATAGTTTGACATGGTACCGACGATATGATCTGTTGATATGTGTTGTGGGTGTAACATGCATGTAACAACTACAGCACATGATATGAATTTTAGATATTAGTTTGATGTTTATAGCAATAGATGCTGCTAGATTACGATAAGTTGTCATGTTCATTTTTATAAATTTTTAAAACTGAAAATTTTAATAAAAATTATTTTTTATTAAACAGTTTTCATTTATTCAAACTAATTTAATTTTTTCCTGTGCTTCATCTTGGCTACTATCGTTCTTACTAAAAAAATATCATTTTTATATTTTAGACGATGCCTCACAGATGAAAAATCACACCATCATCGGGAAGAATTTTCAAAACACTTATTTTCAAAATAACGGTCCCATTTGACGGCTGATATCTCGAGTATTTTAAAAACTGTTTTATTAGTTTTATTTGAGTGCTCAAAAAAACTCTATCTATGTGTGTAAAATAAACAAAATGTATATATATACATAGCTGCCTACATTTACGTTTTTTATCTACCACTAAATTTTAATAGAGAATTTCAGCTTGTTTACGGATGAGATTTTGAAGATAAAGTAAGACAATGTTTACTATAAAATTTTAGTGGTAAGAAGGAAGCGTAAAAATTGGCAGCTACGCACATGTAGTGGCTTCGTAAAAAAATTTAATTTTTAAATCAATATTTCCGATCGCCAAAGTTGTGTGACTCCTCATTTTAATTTTACTCATGAGCGCTTAGAGCACTCATGACTTCATGAACTTGAGCATATGACTCTTGTTAAGATAATTCTAATACAGCAGATGAAATTAGTAGACAATATTTCTAAATTATATTTTTGGTGTTTCAAAAGAAGATTTTTGGATTTTTTTTTCTTTTTAAACTATTTCTGAGAGAAGTAATTGTATTTCTGTAATGTTTAAATTGTCCAAAATTTTCGAACAATTCCATCTAATTGAAAATAAAAGCAATTTTACAGCCCTGTTTTCACCAAAGTTATAAAATGAAAAAAATTACAAAAAACTGATAATATCAAAATCGTTTTATGTTTAGTTTAATAATGTTACACTTTTTCGAGCTTTATGAAATATATATGTATTTCTGCAGTGCCATATATGTGGCCTACTTAAAGGCATTTATTTTATGTTTAATTCACAGGGACACACAAAATAGTATTATTAGAGTACTATCTGTGAGCGATAATTTCTGAAAGTAAATTTTTTAACTTTGGTTTGCGTTTTTAAGTTTAACTAATTTTCTCCATATTCCAAAGAGCATATGAATACTTTAGGAAAAAATACACCAAAAATTTGAGTACATTTCCGCTTATTGACGAAAATTAATGAAGGTGAAATTTTTTATAATTTGAATATCTGCAAGCTTCAGCAAGTAAACAAAATCCTCAATCCTTATTTACTGGTGTGGGCATTCTCAAACTTTTGAACATAAATTACGTTTTTACATTAATTTTTTTAAGTCAAATTCTTAAAAATCTTTTTATTGACCCAACATTTATTAATTTTCTTAATTAAAATTTTCATAATTAAGGAAAATAAAAATGATTTGTTGCATATATTGTCGGTACCATGTCAGACTACACAATGTGAAAACAGCGGACTATTTTTATTAAATTCAGATTTCTTGATTGGCACCACTTTTCTGAAATGGTAAAATTCCCTTCTTTTCTCCTTAATTAATGCGCCATTAAATAATGTTTAGTAAGGCATATTTTACTATTTCAAAAAAGTGGTGCCAATCTGGAAACCAGAATTTTAAAAAAGTAGCCCATTGTTTTCGCATTGGGAGGTTTGACATTGTACCGACGATATGATCTGTTGATATGTGCTGTGAGGGTAACATGCATGTAACAACTACAGCACACGATATTATTTTAAGATATTACTTTGATGTTTAAATTAATAGATGCTGCTAGATTACGATAGGTTGTCATGTTCATTTTTATAAATTTTTAAAACTAAAAATTTTTATAATTTTTTTTTTTTTTAAACAGCTGTCATTTATTCAAAACATTTCATTTTTTCCCTATGTTACATCTTGGCTGTTATCGTTCTAACTAAGAAAAATATCATTTTTATGTTTTAGACGATCGCTCACAGATGAAACATCACACCATCATCGGCAAGAATTTTCAAAATACTTATTTTCAAAATAACGGTCCCATTTGACGGCTGATATCTAGAGCATTTTAAAAACTTTTTTATTAGTTTTATTTAAGTGCTCACAAAATCCTCTATCTATGTGTGTAAAATAAACAAAATGTACATATATACCCGTAAGGCATGGTGACGTTACGGCGACGTCGATGTGAAGTCACGCTGTGACTTTGTGACCGTCGATGTGACGTCACGTGACGTCGATGTGAAGTCATAGTGACTAGAATGTGAAGTCGTTATGGCCGTTTTAGAGCTCATTTGTGACGTCACACTGTGATCAATTTGTGAAGTCACGGTGAAACCAATTTGTGAAATATGTGTCATTTGTGACGAAATTATCATTAACACTGTGATGATTCTGTGACGACAGTGACAATGTTGTGAAGTCACATTGTGACAATTTTGTGAAAATTGTGTGATTTGTGACGATTTTGTCATTAACTTTGTGACGAATATGTGACTACAATGACAATGTTGTGACAGCGTTAAGATGCAAGACATTTATTGAAAAATGAAATCGCTATTCGACACCAATCAATGAACCTCGAAAATGGAGGCAGGAGTAATTATGAGTAAAAGAAAATTCTGAAGTTCACAGAAAATTTTCAGAATGATTTTTTCAGGATCCTTTGTCAAAATTTGCATTTTTTTCGTGATCCTTTGGCGAAATTCGTCTTATTTGCTCGATTTATTGACAAAATTTCACGTTTTTTCGCTATCCTTTGACAAAAGTCGCTTTTTTCGCTATGTTTTGATGAAATTCGCTTTTTTTCGTTATGCTTTGACGAAATTCGGTTTTTTCGCGATCCTTTGACGAAATTCACGTCTTTTCTTCAATCTTTTGATGAAATTGCGATTCTTAGATGAAAGTCACGTTTTTTTCACGACCTTTTGAAGAAATGAAAATTGTTTTCGCGACCTTTTGACAATATTCGCCTTATTCGCGATTTATTTACAAAATTTCTCCTTTGTTGCGGTCCATTGACGAAATTCGCATTTTTTCAACAATCTTTTGACAAAATTTGCTATTTCTAGATGAAATTCGCTTTTTGTCCCACGATCTTTTGAAGAAATTTGCATTTTTACGCGATCCTTTGACGAAATTCACCTTAAATGGGACATTTATTTAGTTTTGCGTTTGCCTCGGTCCTTTGACGAAATTCACTTTTTTTCTGTGATTCTTTAATCGAAATTCATCGTATTTGCACGATTTTATTGACACAATTTCACGTTTCTTTCGCTATCCTTTGACAAAATTCGCGTGTTATTCGCGACCTTTTGACAAAATTCGCATTTTTTCTGCAACCTTTTGACAAAATTTGCGATTCTTAGATGAAATTCGCGTTTTTCCTATGATCTCTTGACGAAATTCACTTTTTCCCCGCGATTATTAGATGAAATTCTTTTTTTTTTTCGTGATTTTTTGACGAAATTTAAGGTTTTTTTTCGCGATTCTTTATCGAAATTCACGTTTATTCCGGGATTTTTTGAAGAAATCCGAGTTTTTTTTTCGAGATCTTCTGGCAAAATTCGCGATCCCTTGAAGAAATTAGTCCCCCCCCCCCCGTGATCCTTAGACGAAATTCGAGTGTTTTTTCAGATTCTTGGTCGAAATTCGCTTTTTCCCCAGTGAAAGGGACGCTTTTTCCCCTTAGACGAAATTTGAGTTTTTTCCAGTGCCATATACGTGGCCCACTTAACCCTCCGTCTACCAGACGGGTCCATTGGACCCGACAGGTACATACAAAATATTCATTCAAACCAGAAATTTCTTTAAAATAAACTAAGTATATAAACCAGACAAAAATAAGGTAAATAAATAAGTTAAATAGTTTTAAATAAAAATTCTGGTGTAGAACGTTTTATTAAAACTTGAATAAAATTCCCGGTAGATCTAGGGTTAAAGGCATTTAATTTATGTTTCATTCGCAGGGACACACAAAATATTATTATTAGAGTACTATCTGTGAGCGATAAGTTCTGAAAGTACATTTTTAAACTTTGGTTTGCGTTTTTAAGTTTAACTAATTTTCTCCATATTTCAAAGAGCATATGAATACTTTAGGAAAAAATACACCAAAAATTTGAGTACATTTCCGCTTATTGACGAAAATTAATGAAGGTGAATTTTTTTATAATTTGAATATCTGCAAGCTTCAGCAAATAAACAAAATCCTCAATCCTTATTTACTAGTGTGGGCATTCTCAAACTTTTGAACATAAATTACAATTTTACCTTAATTTTTTTAAGTCAAATGCTTAAAAATCTTTTTATTGACCCAGCATTTATTAATTTTCTTAATTATAATTTTCATAATTAAGGAAAATAAAAATGATTTGTTGCATATATCGTCGGTACAATGTCAGACTACACAATGTGAAAACAGCGGACTATTTAAATTCAGATTTCTTGATTGGCACCACTTTTCTGAAATGGTAAAATTCCCTTCTTTCCTCCTTAATTAATGCGCCATTAAATAGTGTTTAATAAGGCATATTTTACCATTTCAAAAAAGTGGTGCCAATCTTGAAACTTGAATTTAAAAAAAGTAGTCCATTGTTTTCGCATTGGATGGTTTGACATGGTACCGACGATATGATCTGTTGATATGTACTGTGGGTGTAAAATGCATGTAACAACTACAGCACACGATATGATTTTTAGATATTACTTTGATGTTTAAATTAATAGATGCTGCTAGATTACGATAGGTTTTCATGTTGATATTTATAAATTTTTAAAACTGAATATTTTTATAAAAATATTTTTTTTTAAACAGCTGTCATTTATTCAAAAAATTTCATTTTTTTCCTATGTTACATCTTGGCTGTTATCGTTCTAACTAAGAAAAATATCATTTTTATGTTTTAGACGATCGCTCACAGATGAAACATCATACCATCATCGGCAAGAATTTTCAAAATACTTATTTTCAAAATAACGGTCCCATTTGACGGCTGATATCGCGAGCATTTTAAAAAACTTGTTTATTATTTTTATTTAAGTGCTCACAAAAACCTCTATCTATGTGTGTAAAATAAAAAAAAATGTACAAATATACATAGCTACCCACATTTACAATTTTTTTCTACCACTAAATTTTAATAGAGATTTTCCTCTTGTTTACGCACGAGATTTTGAAGAAAAAATAAGACAATGTTTACTATAAAATTTTAGTGGTAAGACGAAAGAGTCAAAATTGGCAGCTACGCACATGTACTAGCTTCGTAAAAAAATGTAAGTTTTAAATGAATATTTCCGATCCCAAAATTTGTGTAACCCCTTAATTAATTTTCACTCACGATCGCTTAGAGCACTCATGACGTCATGAACTTGAGCATATGGCTCTTGTTAAGGTAATTCTTATTCAGCAGATGAAATTAGTAGATAATAAAACTAAATGATATTTTTGGTGTTTTAAAAGAAGATTTTTGGATTTTCTTTCTTTTTTAACTATTTCTGAGACCAGTAATTGTATTTCGGTAATGTTTAATTCGTTCAAAATTTTCGAAAATTTTTATCTAATTGAAAAGAAATGCAATTTTACAGCCCTTTTTATCACCAAAGTTATAAAATCAAAAAAAATGACAAAAAACTGATAATATCAAAATCGTTTGCGGTTTAGTTTAATGATGTTACACTTTTTCGAACTTTATGAAATATATCTGCATTTCTGCAGTGCCATATACGTGGCCCACTTAAAGGCATTTAATTTATGTTTCATTCGCAGGGACACACAAAAAATTATTATTAGAGTACTATCTGTGAGCGATAATTTCTGAAAGTACATTTTTTAACTTTGGTTTGCGTTTTTAAGTTTAACTAATTTTCTCCATATTTCAAAGAGCATATGAATACTTTAGGAAAAAATACACCAAAAATTTGAGTACATTTCCGCTTATTGACGAAAATTAATGAAGGTGAAATTTTTTATAATTTGAATATCTGCAAGCTTCAGCAAGTAAACAAAATCCTCAATCCTTATTTACTGGTGTGGGCATTCTTAAACTTTTGAACATAAATTACGTTTTTACATTAATGTTTTTAAGTCAAATGCTTAAAAATCTTTTTATTGACCCAACATATATTAATTTTCTTAATTATAATTTTCATAATTAAGGAAAATAAAAATGATTTGTTGCATATATCGTCGGTACCATGTCAGACTACACAATGTGAAAACAGCGGACTATTTTTTTTTTAAATTCAAATTTCTTTATTGGCACCACTTTTCTGAAATGATAAAATTCCCTTCTTTTCTTCTTAATTAATGCCCAATTAAATAATGTTTAATAAGGCATATTTTACCATTTCAAAAAAGTGGTGCCAATCTTGAAACTTGAATTTAAAAAAGTAGCCCATTGTTTTCGCATTGGATGGTTTGACATCGTACCGACGATATGATCTGTTGATATGTACTGTGAGTGTAACATGCATGTAACAGCTACAGCACACGATATTATTTTTAGATATTACTTTGATGTTTAAATTAATAGATGCTGCTAGATTACGATAGGTTGTCATGTTCATATTTATAAATTTTTAAAACTGAAAATTTTTATAAAAATATTTTTTTTTTAAACAGCTGTCATTTATTCAAAAAATTTCATTTTTTTCCTATGTTACATCTTGGCTGTTATCGTTCTAACTAAGAAAAATATCATTTTTATGTTTTTGACGATCGCTCAAAGATGAAACATCATACCATCATCGGCAAGAATTTTCAAAATAACGGTCCCATTTGACGGCTGATATCGCGAGCATTTTAAAAACTTGTTCATTATTTTTACTTAAGTGCTCACAAAAACCTCTATCTATGTGTGTAAAATAAAAAAAAAATGTACAAATATACATAGCTACCCACATTTACAATTTTTTTCTACCACTAAATTTTAATAGAGATTTTCCTCTTGTTTACGCACGAGATTTTGAAGAAAAAATAAGACAATGTTTACTATAAAATTTTAGTGGTAAGACGAAAGAGTCAAAATTGGCAGCAACGCACATGTACTAGCTTCGTAAAAATATGTAAGTTTTAAATGAATATTTCCGATCCCAAAAGTTGTGTAACCCCTTAATTAATTTTCACTCACGATCGCTTAGAACACTCATGACGTCATGAACTTGAGCATATGGCTCTTGTTAAGGCAATTCTTATTCAGCAGATGAAATTAGTAGATAATAACACTAAATGATATTTTTGGTGTTTCAAAAGAAGATTTTTGGATTTTTTTTCTTTTTTAACTATTTCTGAGATCCGGTAATGTTTCATTCGTTCAAAATTTTCGAAAATTTTTATCTAATTGAAAAGAAATGCAATTTTACAGCCTTTTTTATCACCAGAGTTATAAAATGAAAAAAAAAATTACAAAAAAACTGATAATATCAAAATCGTTTGCGGTTTAGTTTAATGATGTTACACTTTTTCGAACTTTATGAAATATATCTGCATTTCTGCAGTGCCATATACGTAGCCCACTTAACGCTCCGTCTACCAGACGGGTCCATTGGACCCGACAGGTACATACAAAATATTCATTCAAACCAGAAATTTCTTTAAAATAAACTAAGTATATAAACCAGACAAAAATAAGGTAAATAAATAAGTTAAATAGTTTTAAATAAAAATTCTGGTGTAGAACGTTTTATTAAAACTTGAATAAAATTCCCGGTAGATCTAGGGTTAAAGGCATTTAATTTATGTTTCATTCGCAGGGACACACAAAATATTATTATTAGAGTACTATCTGTGAGCGATAAGTTCTGAAAGTACATTTTTAAACTTTGGTTTGCGTTTTTAAGTTTAACTAATTTTCTCCATATTTCAAAGAGCATATGAATACTTTAGGAAAAAATACACCAAAAATTTGAGTACATTTCCGCTTATTGACGAAAATTAATGAAGGTGATTTTTTTTATAATTTGAATATCTGCAATCTTCAGCAAATAAACAAAATCCTCAATCCTTATTTACTGGTGTGGGCATTCTCAAACTTTTGAACATAAATTACGTTTTTTCCTTAATGTTTTTAAGACAAATGCTTAAAAATCTTTTTATTGACCCAACATTTATTAATTTTCTTAATTATAATTTTCATAATTAAGGAAAATAAAAATGATTTGTTGCATATATCGTCGGTACCATGTCACACTACACAATGTGAAAACAGCGGACTATTTTTTTTAAATTCAGATTTCTTGATTTGCACCACTTTTCTGAAATGGTAAAATTCCCTTCTTTTCTCCTTAATTAATGCCCAATTAAATAATGTTTAATAAGGCATATTTTACCATTTCAAAAAAGTGGTGCCAATCTTGAAACTTGAATTTAAAAAAGTAGCCCATTGTTTTCGCATTGGATGGTTTGACATCGTACCGACGATATGATCTGTTGATATGTACTGTGAGTGTAACATGCATGTAACAGCTACAGCACACGATATTATTTTTAGATATTACTTTGATGTTTAAATTAATAGATGCTGCTAGATTACGATAGGTTGTCATGTTCATATTTATAAATTTTTAAAACTGAAAATTTTTATAAAAATATTTTTTTTTTAAACAGCTGTCATTTATTCAAAAAATTTCATTTTTTTCCTATGTTACATCTTGGCTGTTATCGTTCTAACTAAGAAAAATATCATTTTTATGTTTTTGACGATCGCTCAAAGATGAAACATCATACCATCATCGGCAAGAATTTTCAAAATAACGGTCCCATTTGACGGCTGATATCGCGAGCATTTTAAAAACTTGTTCATTAGTTTTACTTAAGTGCTCACAAAAACCTCTATCTATGTGTGTAAAATAAAAAAAAAATGTACAAATATACATAGCTACCCACATTTACAATTTTTTTCTACCACTAAATTTTAATAGAGATTTTCCTCTTGTTTACGCACGAGATTTTGAAGAAAAAATAAGACAATGTTTACTATAAAATTTTAGTGGTAAGACGAAAGAGTCAAAATTGGCAGCTATGCACATGTACTAGCTTCGTAAAAAAATGTAAGTTTTAAATGAATATTTCTGATTCCAAAAGTTGTGTAACCCCTTAATTAATTTTCACTCACGATCGCTTAGAACACTCATGACGTCATGAACTTGAGCATATGGCTCTTGTTAAGGCAATTCTTATTCAGCAGATGAAATTAGTAGATAATAACACTAAATGATATTTTTGGTGTTTCAAAAGAAGATTTTTGGATTTTTTTTCTTTTTTAACTATTTCTGAGATCCGGTAATGTTTCATTCGTTCAAAATTTTCGAAAATTTTTATCTAATTGAAAAGAAATGCAATTTTACAGCCTTTTTTATCACCAGAGTTATAAAATGATAAAAAAAATTACAAAAAAACTGATAATATCAAAATCGTTTGCGGTTTAGTTTAATGATGTTACACTTTTTCGAACTATATGAAATATATCTGCATTTCTGCAGTGCCATATACGTAGCCCACTTAACCCTCCGTCTACCAGACGGGTCCATTGGACCCGACAGGTACATACAAAATATTCATTCAAACCAGAAATTTCTTTAAAATAAACTAAGTATATAAACCAGACAAAAATAAGGTAAATAAATAAGTTAAATAGTTTTAAATAAAAATTCTGGTGTAGAACGTTTTATTAAAACTTGAATAAAATTCCCGGTAGATCTAGGGTTAAAGGCATTTAATTTATGTTTCATTCGCAGGGACACACAAAATATTATTATTAGAGTACTATCTGTGAGCGATAAGTTCTGAAAGTACATTTTTAAACTTTGGTTTGCGTTTTTAAGTTTAACTAATTTTCTCCATATTTCAAAGAGCATATGAATACTTTAGGAAAAAATACACCAAAAATTTGAGTACATTTCCGCTTATTGACGAAAATTAATGAAGGTGATTTTTTTTATAATTTGAATATCTGCAATCTTCAGCAAATAAACAAAATCCTCAATCCTTATTTACCTGTGTGGGCATTCTCAAACTTTTGAACATAAATTACGTTTTTTCCTTAATGTTTTTAAGACAAATGCTTAAAAATCTTTTTATTGACCCAACATTTATTAATTTTCTTAATTATAATTTTCATAATTAAGGAAAATAAAAATGATTTGTTGCATATATCGTCGGTACCATGTCACACTACACAATGTGAAAACAGCGGACTATTTTTTTAAAATTCAGATTTCTTGATTTGCACCACTTTTCTGAAATGGTAAAATTCCCTTCTTTTCTCCTTAATTAATGCGCCATTAAATAATGTTTAATAAGGCATATTTTACCATTTCAAAAAAGTGGTGCCAATCTTGAAACTTGAATTTAAAAAAAGTAGCCCATTGTTTTCGCATTGGATGGTTTGACATGGTACCGACGATATGATGTGTTGATATGTACTGTGGGTGTAACAAGCATTTAACAACTACAGCACACGATATTATTTTTAGATATTACTTTGATGTTTAAATTAATAGATGCTGCTAGATTACGATAGGTTGTCATGTTCATATTTATAAATTTTTAAAAATGAAAATTTTTATAAAAATATTTTTTTTTAAACAGCTGTCATTTATTCAAAAAATTTCATTTTTTTCCTATGTTACATCTTGGCTGTTATCGTTCTAACTAAGAAAAATATCATTTTTATGTTTTAGACGATCGCTCACAGATTAAACATCATACCATCATCGGCAAGAATTTTCAAAATACTTATTTTCAAAATAACGGTCCCATTTGACGGCTGATATCGCGAGCATTTTAAAAACTTGTTTATTAGTTTTATTTAAGTGCTCACAAAAACCTCTATCTATGTGTGTAAAATAAAAAAAAATGTACAAATATACATAGCTACCCACATTTACAATTTTTTTCTACCACTAAATTTTAATAGAGATTTTCCTCTTGTTTACGCACGAGATTTTGAAGAAAAAATAAGACAATGTTTACTATAAAATTTTAGTGGTAAGACGAAAGAGACAAAATTGGCAGCTATGCACATGTACTAGCTTCGTAAAAAAATGTAAGTTTTAAATGAATATTTCCGATCCCAAAAGTTGTGTAACCCATTAATTTATTTTCACTCACGATCGCTTAGAACACTCATGACGTCATGAACTTGAGCATATGGCTCTTGTTAAGGTAATTCTTATTCAGCAGATGAAATTAGTAGATAATAACACTAAATGATATTTTTGGTGTTTTAAAAGAAGATTTTTGGATTTTTTTCTTTTTTAACTATTTCTGAGATCCGGTAATGTTTAATTCGTTCAAAATTTTCGAAACTTTTTATCTAATTGAAAAGAAATGCAATTTTACAGCCTTTTTTATCACCAGAGTTATAAAATGAAAAAAATTACAAAAAAAAACTGATAATATCAAAATCGTTTGCGGTTTAGTTTAATGATGTTACACTTTTTCGAACTTTATGAAATATATCTGCATTTCTGCAGTGCCATATACGTGGCCCACTTAAAGGCATTTAATTTATGTTGCATTCGCAGGGACACACAAAAAATTATTATTAGAGTACTATCTGTGAGCGATAATTTCTGAAAGTACATTTTTTAACTTTGGTTTGCGTTTTTAAGTTTAACTAATTTTCTCCATATTTCAAAGGGCATATGAATACTTTAGGAAAAAATACACCAAAAATTTGAGTAATTTTCCGCTTATTGACGAAAATTAATGAAGGTGAAATTTTATATATTTTGAATATCTGCAAGCTTCAGCAAGTAAACAATATCCTCAATCCTTATTTACTCGTGTGGGTATTCTCAGACTTTTGAACATAAATTACGTTTTTACATTAATGTTTTTAAGTCAAATGCTTAAAAATCTTTTTATTGACCCAACATTTAATAATTTTCTTAATTATAATTTTCACAATTAAGGAAAATAAAAATGATTTGTTGCATATATCATCGGTACCATGTCAGACAACACAATGTGAAAACAGCGGACTAATTTTTTTAAATTCAGATTTCTTGATTGGCACCACTTTTCTGAAATGGTAAAATTCCCTTCTTTTCTCCTTAATTAATGCGCCATTAAATAGTGTTTAATAAGGCATATTTTACCATTTCAAAAAAGTGGTGCCAATCTTGAAACTTGAATTTAAAAAAAGTAGCCCATTGTTTTCGCATTGGATGGTTTGACATGGTACCGACGATATGATCTGTTGATATGTACTGTGGATGTAAAATGCATGTAACAACTACAGCACACGATATGATTTTTAGATATTACTTTGATGTTTAAAGCAATAGATGCTGCTAGATTACGATAGGTTGTCATGTTCATTTTTATAAATTTTTAAAACTGAAAATGTTTATAAAAATATTTTTTTGTAAACAGCTGTCATTTATTCAAAAAATTTCATTTTTTTCCTACGATACATCTTGGCTGTTATCGTTCTAACTAAGAAAAATATCATTTTTATGTTTTAGACGATCGCTCCCAGATGAAAAATCACACCATCATTGGCAAGAATTTTCAAAATACTTATTTTCAAAATAACGGTCCCATTTGACGGCTGATATCGCGAGCATTTTAAAAAACTTGTTTATTAGTTTTATTTAAGTGCTCACAAAAACCTCTATCTATGTGTGTAAAATAAAAAAAAAATTACAAATATACATAGCTACCCACATTTACAATTTTTTTCTACTACTAAATTTTAATAGAGATTTTCACCTTGCTTACGCACGAGATTTTGAAGAAAAAATAAGACAATGTTTACTATAACATTTTAGTGGTAAGAAGAAAGAGTCAAAATTGGCAGCTACGCACATGTACTAGCTTCGTAAAAAAATGTAAGTTTTAAATGAATATTTCCGATCCCAAAAGTTGAGTAACCCCTTAATTTATTTTTACTCACGAGCGCTTAGAGCACTCATGACGTCATGAACTTGAGCATATGCCTCTTGTTAAGGTAATTCTTATTCAGCAGATGAAATTAGTAGATAATAACACTAAATGATATTTTTGTGTTTTAAAAGAAGATTTTTGGATTTTTTTTCTTTTTTAACTATTTCTGAGACCTTTCGAAAATTTTTATCTAATTGAAAAGAAATGCAATTTTACAGCCTTTTTTTTATCACCAGAGTTATAAAATGAAAAAAAAAATTACAAAATAACTGATAATATCAAAATCGTTTGCGGTTTAGTTTAATGATGTTACACTTTTTCGAGCTTTATGAAATATATCTGCATTTCTGCAGTGCCATATACGTGGCCCACTTAAAGGCATTTAATTTATGTTTCATTCGCAGGGACACACAAAAAATTATTATTGGAGTACTATCTGTGAGCGATAATTTCTGAAAGTACATTTTTTAACTTTGGTTTGCGTTTTTAAGTTTAACTAATTTTCTCCATATTTCAAAGAGCATATGAATACTTTAGGAAAAAATACACCAAAAATTTGAGTAATTTTCCGCTTATTGACGAAAATTAATGAAGGTGAAATTTTATATTTTTTGAATATCTGCAAGCTTCAGCAAGTAAACAATATCCTCAATCCTTATTTACTCGTGTGGGCATTCTCAGACTTTTGAACATAAATTACGTTTTTACATTAATGTTTTTAAGTCAAATGCTTAAAAATCTTTTTATTGACCCAACATTTATTAATTTTCTTAATTATAATTTTCACAATTAAGGAAAATAAAAATGATTTGTTGCATATATCATCGATACCATGTCAGACAACACAATGTGAAAACAGCGGACTAATTTTTTTTAAATTCAGATTTCTTGATTGGCACCACTTTTCTGAAATGGTAAAATTCCCTTCTTTTCTCCTTAATTAATGCGCCATTAAATAGTGTTTAATAAGGCATATTTTACCATTTCAAAAAAGTGGTGCCAATCTTGAAACTTGAATTTAAAAAAAGTAGCCCATTGTTTTCGCATTGGATGGTTTGACATGGTACCGACGATATGATCTGTTGATATGTACTGTGGGTGTAACATGCATGTAACAACTACAGCACACGATATTATTTTTAGATATTACTTTGATTTTTAAATTAATAGATGCTTCTAGATTACGATAGGTTGTCATGTTCATATTTATAAATTTTTAAAAATGAAAATTTTTATAAAAATATTTTTTTTTTAAACAGCTGTCATTTATTCAAAAAATTTCATTTTTTTCCTATGTTACATCTTGGCTGTTATCGTTCTAACTAAGAAAAATATCATTTTTATGTTTTAGACGATCGCTCACAGATTAAACATCATACCATCATCGGCAAGAATTTTCAAAATACTTATTTTCAAAATAACGGTCCCATTTGACGGCTGATATCGCGAGCATTTTAAAAACTTGTTTATTAGTTTTATTTAAGTGCTCACAAAAACCTCTATCTATGTGTGTAAAAAAAAAAAAAAAATGTACAAATATACATAGCTACCCACATTTACAATTTTTTTCTACCACTAAATTTTAATAGAGATTTTCCTCTTGTTTACGCACGAGATTTTGAAGAAAAAATAAGACAATGTTTACTATAAAATTTTAGTGGTAAGACGAAAGAGTCAAAATTGGCAGCTATGCACATGTACTAGCTTCGTAAAAAAATGTAAGTTTTAAATGAATATTTCCGATCCCAAAAGTTGTGTAACCCCTTAATTAATTTTCACTCACGATCGCTTAGAACACTCATGACGTCATGAACTTGAGCATATGGCTCTTGTTAAGGTAATTCTTATTCAGCAGATGAAATTAGTAGATAATAACACTAAATGATATTTTTGGTGTTTTAAAAGAAGATTTTTGGATTTTTTTCTTTTTTAACTATTTCTGAGATCCGGTAATGTTTAATTCGTTCAAAATTTTCGAAAATTTTTATCTAATTGAAAAGAAATGCAATTTTACAGCCTTTTTTATCACCAGAGTTATAAAATGAAAAAAAAATTACAAAAAAACTGATAATATCAAAATCGTTTGCGGTTTAGTTTAATGATGTTACACTTTTTCGAACTTTATGAAATATATCTGCATTTCTGCAGTGCCATATACGTGGCCCACTTAAAGGCATTTAATTTATGTTGCATTCGCAGGGACACACAAAAAATTATTATTAGAGTACTATCTGTGAGCGATAATTTCTGAAAGTACATTTTTTAACTTTGGTTTGCGTTTTTAAGTTTAACTAATTTTCTCCATATTTCAAAGGGCATATGAATACTTTAGGAAAAAATACACCAAAAATTTGAGTAATTTTCCGCTTATTGACGAAAATTAATGAAGGTGAAATTTTATATATTTTGAATATCTGCAAGCTTCAGCAAGTAAACAATATCCTCAATCCTTATTTACTCGTGTGGGTATTCTCAGACTTTTGAACATAAATTACGTTTTTACATTAATGTTTTTAAGTCAAATGCTTAAAAATCTTTTTATTGACCCAACATTTAATAATTTTCTTAATTATAATTTTCACAATTAAGGAAAATAAAAATGATTTGTTGCATATATCATCGGTACCATGTCAGACAACACAATGTGAAAACAGCGGACTAATTTTTTTAAATTCAGATTTCTTGATTGGCACCACTTTTCTGAAATGGTAAAATTCCCTTCTTTTCTCCTTAATTAATGCGCCATTAAATAGTGTTTAATAAGGCATATTTTACCATTTCAAAAAAGTGGTGCCAATCTTGAAACTTGAATTTAAAAAAAGTAGCCCATTGTTTTCGCATTGGATGGTTTGACATGGTACCGACGATATGATCTGTTGATATGTACTGTGGATGTAAAATGCATGTAACAACTACAGCACACGATATGATTTTTAGATATTACTTTGATGTTTAAAGCAATAGATGCTGCTAGATTACGATAGGTTGTCATGTTCATTTTTATAAATTTTTAAAACTGAAAATGTTTATAAAAATATTTTTTTGTAAACAGCTGTCATTTATTCAAAAAATTTCATTTTTTTCCTACGATACATCTTGGCTGTTATCGTTCTAACTAAGAAAAATATCATTTTTATGTTTTAGACGATCGCTCCCAGATGAAAAATCACACCATCATTGGCAAGAATTTTCAAAATACTTATTTTCAAAATAACGGTCCCATTTGACGGCTGATATCGCGAGCATTTTAAAAAACTTGTTTATTAGTTTTATTTAAGTGCTCACAAAAACCTCTATCTATGTGTGTAAAATAAAAAAAAAATTACAAATATACATAGCTACCCACATTTACAATTTTTTTCTACTACTAAATTTTAATAGAGATTTTCACCTTGCTTACGCACGAGATTTTGAAGAAAAAATAAGACAATGTTTACTATAACATTTTAGTGGTAAGACGAAAGCGTCAAAATTGGCAGCTACGCACATGTACTAGCTTCGTAAAAAAATGTAAGTTTTAAATGAATATTTCCGATCCCAAAAGTTGAGTAACCCCTTAATTTATTTTTACTCACGAGCGCTTAGAGCACTCATGACGTCATGAACTTGAGCATATGGCTCTTGTTAAGGTAATTCTTATTCAGCAGATGAAATTAGTAGATAATAACACTAAATGATATTTTTTTTTTTTTAAAGAAGATTTTTGGATTTTTTTTCTTTTTTAACTATTTCTGAGACCAGTAATTGTATTTCGGTAATGTTTAATTCGTTCAAAATTTTCGAAAATTTTTATCTAATTGAAAAGAAATGCAATTTTACAGCCTTTTTTTTATCACCAGAGTTATAAAATGAAAAAAAAAAATTACAAAATAACTGATAATATCAAAATCGTTTGCGGTTTAGTTTAATGATGTTACACTTTTTCGAGCTTTATGAAATATATCTGCATTTCTGCAGTGCCATATACGTGGCCCACTTAAAGGCATTTAATTTATGTTTCATTCGCAGGGACACACAAAAAATTATTATTGGAGTACTATCTGTGAGCGATAATTTCTGAAAGTACATTTTTTAACTTTGGTTTGCGTTTTTAAGTTTAACTAATTTTCTCCATATTTCAAAGAGCATATGAATACTTTAGGAAAAAATACACCAAAAATTTGAGTAATTTTCCGCTTATTGACGAAAATTAATGAAGGTGAAATTTTATATTTTTTGAATATCTGCAAGCTTCAGCAAGTAAACAATATCCTCAGTCCTTATTTACTCGTGTGGGCATTCTCAGACTTTTGAACATAAATTACGTTTTTACATTAATGTTTTTAAGTCAAATGCTTAAAAATCTTTTTATTGACCCAACATTTATTAATTTTCTTAATTATAATTTTCACAATTAAGGAAAATAAAAATGATTTGTTGCATATATCATCGATACCATGTCAGACAACACAATGTGAAAACGGCGGACTAATTTTTTTTAAATTCAGATTTCTTGATTGGCACCACTTTTCTGAAATGGTAAAATTCCCTTCTTTTCTCCTTAATTAATGCGCCATTAAATAGTGTTTAATAAGGCATATTTTACCATTTCAAAAAAGTGGTGCCAATCTTGAAACTTGAATTTAAAAAAAGTAGCCCATTGTTTTCGCATTGGATGGTTTGACATGGTACCGACGATATGATCTGTTGATATGTACTGTGGGTGTAACATGCATGTAACAACTACAGCACACGATATTATTTTTAGATATTACTTTGATTTTTAAATTAATAGATGCTTCTAGATTACGATAGGTTGTCATGTTCATATTTATAAATTTTTAAAAATGAAAATTTTTATAAAAATATTTTTTTTTTAAACAGCTGTCATTTATTCAAAAAATTTCATTTTTTTCCTATGTTACATCTTGGCTGTTATCGTTCTAACTAAGAAAAATATCATTTTTATGTTTTAGACGATCGCTCACAGATTAAACATCATACCATCATCGGCAAGAATTTTCAAAATACTTATTTTCAAAATAACGGTCCCATTTGACGGCTGATATCTCGAGCATTTTAAAAACTTGTTTATTAGTTTTATTTAAGTGCTCACAAAAACCTCTATCTATGTGTGTAAAATAAAAAAAAAATGTACAAATATACATAGCTACACACAGTTACAATTTTTTTCTACCACTAAATTTTAATAGAGATTTTCACCTTGTTTACGCACGAGATTTTGAAGAAAAAATAAGACAATGTTTACTATAACATTTTAGTGGTAAGAAGAAAGAGTCAAAATTGGCAGCTACGCACATGTACTAGCTTCGAAAAAAAATGTAAGTTTTAAAAGAATATTTCCGATCCCAAAAGTTGTGTAACCCCTTAATTTATTTTCACTCACGAGCGCTTAGAGCACTCATGACGTCATGAACTTGAGCATATGGCTCTTGTTAAGGTAATTCTTATTCAGCAGATGAAATTAGTAGATAATAACACTAAATGATATTTTTGGTGTTTTAAAAGAAGATTTTTGGATTTTTTTTCTTTTTTAACTATTTCTGAGATCCGGTAATGTTTAATTCGTTCAAAATTTTCGAAAATTTTTATCTAATTGAAAAGAAATGCAATTTTACAGCCTTTTTTATCACCAGAGTTATAGAATGAAAAAAAATGACAAAAAAACTGATAATATCAAAATCGTTTGCGGTTTAGTTTAATGATGTTACACTTTTTCGAACTTTATGAAATATATCTGCATTTCTGCAGTGCCATATACGTGGCCCACTTAAAGGCATTTAATTTATGTTTCATTCGCAGGGACACACAAAATATTATTATTAGAGTACTATCTGTGAGCTATAACTTCTGAAAGTACATTTTTAAACTTTGGTTTGCGTTTAAAAGTTTAACTAATTTTCTCCATATTTCAAAGAGCATATGAATACTTTAGGAAAAAATACACCAAAAATTTTAGTACATTTCCGCTTATTGACGAAAATTAATGAAGGTGAAATTTTTTATAATTTGAATATCTGCAAGCTTCAGCAAGTAAACAAAATCCTCAATCCTTATTTACTGGTGTGGGCATTCTCAAACTTTTGAACATAAATTACGTTTTTATATTAATGTTTTTAAGTCAAATGCTTAAAAATATTTTTATTGAGCCAACATTTATTAATTTTCTTAATTATAATTTTCATAATTAAGGAAAATAAAAATGATTTGTTGCATATATCGTCGGTACCATGTCAGACTACACAATGTGAAAACAGCAAACTATTTTTTTAATTCAGATTTCTTCATTGGCACCACTTTTCTGAAATGGTAAAATTCCCTTCTTTTCTCCTTAATTAATGCGCCATTAAATAATGTTTAATAAGGCATATTTTACCATTTCAAAAAAGTGGTGCCAATCTTGAAACTTGAATTTAAAAAAAGTAGTCCATTGTTTTCGCATTGGATGGTTTGACATGGTACCGACGATATGATCTGTTGATATGTACTGTGGGTGTAACATGCATGTAACAACTACAGCACACAATATGATTTTTAGATATTACTTTGATGTTTAAAGCAATAGATTCTGCTAGCTAACGCTAGGTTGTCACGTTCATTTTTATAAATTTTTAAAAATGAAAATTTTTATAAAAATATTTTTTTTGTAAACAGCTGTCATTTATTCAAAAAATTTCATTTTTTTTCTATGATACATCTTGGCTGTTACCGTTCTAACTAAGAAAAATATCATTTTTATGTTTTAGACGATCGCTCCCAGATGAAAAATCACACCATCATCGGCAAGAATTTTCAAGATACTTATTTTCAAAATAACGGTCCCATTTGACGGCTGATATCTCGAGCATTTTAAATCTTGTTTATTAGTTTTATTTGAGTGCTCACAAAACCTCTATCTATGTGTGTAAAATAAAAAAATGTACAAATATACATAGCTACCCACATTTACAATTTTTTTCTACCACTAAATTTTAATAGAGATTTTCACCTTGCTTACGCACGAGATTTTGAAGAAAAAATAAGACAATGTTTACTATAAAATTTTAGTGGTAAGACGAAAGCGTCAAAATTGGCAGCTTCGCACATGTACTAGCTTCGAAAAAAAAATGTAAGTTTTAAATGAATATTTCCGATCCCAAAAGTTGTGTAACCCCTTAATTAATTTTCACTCACGATCGCTTAGAACACTCATGACGTCATGAACTTGAGCATATGGCTCTTGTTAAGGCAATTCTTATTCAGCAGATGAAATTAGTAGATAATAACACTAAATGATATTTTTGGTGTTTTAAAAGAAGATTTTTGGATTTTTTTTTCTTTTTTAACTATTTCTGAGATCCGGTAATGTTTAATTCGTTCAAAATTTTCGAAAATTTTTATCTAATTGAAAAGAAATGCAATTTTACAGCCTTTTTTTATCAGCAGAGTTATAAAATGAAAAAACATTTACAATAAAACTGATAATATCAAAATCGTTTGCGGTTTAGTTTAATGATGTTACACTTTTTCGAACTTTATGAAATATATCTGCATTTCTGCAGTGCCATATACGTGGCCCACTTAAAGGCATTTAATTTATGTTTCATTCACAGGGACACACAAAATATTATTATTAGAGTACTATCTGTGAGCGATAAGTTCTGAAAGTACATTTTTAAACTTTGGTTTGCGATTTTAAGTTTAACTAATTTTCTCCATATTTCAAAGAGCATATGAATACTTTAGGAAAAAATACACCAAAAATTTGAGTACATTTCCGCTTATTGACGAAAATTAATGAAGGTGAATTTTTTTATAATTTGGATATCTGCAAGCTTCAGCAAATAAACAAAATCCTCAATCCTTATTTACTGGTGTGGGCATTCTCAAACTTTTGGACATAAATTACGTTTTTACCTTAATGTTTTTAAGTCAAATGCTTAAAAAACTTTTTATTGACCCAACATATATTAATTTTCTTAATTATAATTTTCATAATTAAGGAAAATAAAAATGATTTGTTGCATATATCGTCGGTACCATGTCAGACTACACAATGTGAAAACAGCGGACTATTTTTTTTAAATTCAGATTTCTTGATTTGCACCACTTTTCTGAAATGGTAAAATTCCCTTCTTTTCTCCTTAATTAATGCGCCATTAAATAATGTTTAATAAGGCATATTTTACCATTTCAAAAAAGTGGTGCCAATCTTGAAACTTGAATTTAAAAAAAAGTAGTCCATTGTTTTCGCATTGGATGGTTTGACATGGTACCGACGATATGATCTGTTGATATGTACTGTGGGTGTAACATGCATGTAACAACTACAGCACACGATATGATTTTTAGATATTACTTTGATGTTTAAAGCAATAGATTCTGCTAGATTACGATAGGTTGTCATGTTCATTTTTATAAATTTTTAAAAATGAAAATTTTTATAAAAATATTTTTTGTAAACAGCTGTCATTTATTCAAAAAATTTAATTTTTTTTCTATGATAAATCTTGGCTGTTATCGTTCTAACTAAGAAAAATATCATTTTTATGTTTTAGACGATCGCTCCCAGATGAAAAATCACACCATCATCGGCAAGAATTTTCAAGATACATAATTTCAAAATAACGGTCCCATTTGACGGCTGATATCTCGAGCATTTTAAAAACTTGTTTATTAGTTTTATTTGAGTGCTCACAAAAACCTCTATCTATGTGTGTAAAATGAAAAAAATGTACAAATATACATAACTACCCACATTTACAATTTTTTTCTACCACTAAATTTTAATAGAGATTTTCACCTTGCTTACGCACGAGATATTGAAGAAAAAATAAGACAATGTTTACTATAAAATTTTAGTGGTAAGACGAAAGCGTCAAAATTGGCAGCTACGCACATGTACTAGCTTCGTAAAAAAATGTAAGTTTTAAATGAATATTTCCGATCCCACAAGTTGTGTAACCCCTTAATTAATTTTCACTCACGATCTCTTAGAACACTCATGACGTCATGAACTTGAGCATATGGCTCTTGTTAAGGTAATTCTTATTCAGCAGATGAAATTAGTAGATAATAACACTAAATGATATTTTTGGTGTTTTAAAAGAAGATTTTTGGATTTTTTTCTTTTTTAACTATTTCTGAGATCCGGTAATGTTTAATTCGTTCAAAATTTTCGAAAATTTTTATCTAAAAAAAAAGAAATGCAATTTTACAGCCTTTTTTATCACCAGAGTTATAAAACGAAAAAAATTACAAAAAAACTGATAATATCAAAATCGTTTGCGGTTTAGTTTAATGATGTTACACTTTTTCGAACTTTATGAAATATATCTGCATTTCTGCAGTGCCATATACGTGGCCCACTTAAAGGCATTTAATTTATGTTTCATTCGCAGGGACACACAAAATATTATTATTAGAGTACTATCTGTGAGCGATAAGTTCTGAAAGTACATTTTTAAACTTTGGTTTGCGTTTTTAAGTTTAACTAATTTTCTCCATATTTCAAAGAGCATATGAATACTTTAGGAAAAAATACACCAAAAATTTTAGTACATTTCCGCTTATTGACGAAAATTAATGAAGGTGAAATTTTTTATAATTTGAATATCTGCAAGCTTCAGCAAGTAAACAAAATCCTCAATCCTTATTTACTGGTGTGGGCATTCTCAAACTTTTGAACATAAATTACGTTTTTATATTAATGTTTTTAAGTCAAATGCTTAAAAATCTTTTTATTGAGCCAACATTTATTAATTTTCTTAATTATAATTTTCATAATTAAGGAAAATAAAAATGATTTGTTGCATATATCATCGGTACCATGTCAGACTACACAATGTGAAAACAGCAAACTATTTTTTTAATTCAGATTTCTTGATTGGCACCACATTTCTGAAATGGTAAAATTCCCTTCTTTTCTCCTTAATTAATGCGCCATTAAATAATGTTTAATAAGGCATATTTTACCATTTCAAAAAAGTGGTGCCAATCTTGAAACTTGAATTTAAAAAAAGTAGTCCATTGTTTTCGCTTTGGATGGTTTGACATGGTACCGACGATATGATCTGTTGATATGTACTGTGGGTGTAACATGCATGTAACAACTACAGCACACGATATGATTTTTAGATATTACTTTGATGTTTAAAGCAATAGATGCTGCTAGATTACGATAGGTTGTCATGTTCATTTTTATAAATTTTTAAAACTGAAAATGTTTATAAAAATAATTTTTTGTAAACAGCTGTCATTTATTCAAAAAATTTCATTTTTTTCCTATGATACATCTTGGCTGTTATCGTTCTAACTAAGAAAAATATCATTTTCATGTTTTAGACGATCGCTCCCAGATGAAAAATCACACCATCATCGGCAAGAATTTTCAAGATACTTATTTTAAAAATAACGGTCCCATTTGACGGCTGATATCTCGAGCATTTTAAAAACTTGTTTATTAGTTTTATTTGAGTGCTCACAAAAACCTCTATCTATGTGTGTAAAATAAAAAAAAAATGTACAAATATACATAGCTACCCACATTTACAATTTTTTTCTACCACTAAATTTTAATAGAGATTTTCACCTTGTTTACGCACGAGATTTTGAAGAAAAAATAAGACAATGTTTACTATAAAATTTTAGTGGTAAGACGAAAGCGTCAAAATTGGCAGCTACGCACACGTACTAGCTTCGTAAAAAAATGTAAGTTTTAAATGAATATTTCCGATCCCAAAAGTTCAGTAACCCCTTAATTTATTTTTACTCACGAGCGCTTAGAGCACTCATG
Source organism: Maratus speciosus (assembly GCA_963932465.1). NCBI lineage: Eukaryota > Metazoa > Arthropoda > Arachnida > Araneae > Salticidae > Maratus > Maratus speciosus. Next base: position 439,091,923 of record OZ010796.1, on the reverse strand, counting down.
ACGTCATGAACTTGAGCATATGGCTCTTGTTAAGGTAATTCTTATTCAGCAGATGAAATTAGTAGATAATAACACTAAATGATATTTTTGGTGTTTTAAAAGAAGATTTTTGGATTTTTTTTTCTTTTTTAACTATTTCTGAGACCAGTAATTGTGTTTCGGTAATGTTTAATTCGTTCAAAATTTTCGAAAATTTTTATCTAATTGAAAAGAAATGCAATTTTACAGTCCTTTTTAACACCAAAGTTATAAAATGAAAAAAATGACAAAAAACTGATAATATCAAAATCGTTTGCGGTTTAGTTTAATGATGTTACACTTTTTCGAACTTTATGAAATATATCTGCATTTCTGCAGTGCCATATACGTGACCCACTTACAAGCATTTAATTTATGTTTCATTCGCAGGGACACACAAAAAAGTATTATTAGAGTACGATCTGTGAGCGATAATTTCTGAAAGTACATTTTTTAACTTTGGTTTGCGTTTTAAAGTTTAACTAATTTTCTCCATATTTCAAAGAGCATATGAATACTTTAGGAAAAAATACACCAAAAATTTGAGTATATTTCCGCTTATTGACGAAAATTAATGAAGGTGAATTTTTTTATAATTTGAATATCTGCAAGCTTCAGCAAGTAAACAAAATCCTCAATCCTTATTTACTGGTGTGGGCATTCTCAATCTTTTGAACATAAATTACGTTTTTACATTAATGTTTTTAAGTCAAATGCTTAAAAATCTTTTTATAGACCCAACATTTATTAATTTTCTTTATTATAATTTTCATAATTAAGGAAAATAAAAATTATTTGTTGCATATATCGTCGGTACCATGTCAGACTACACAATGTGAAAACAGCGGACTATTTTTTTAAAATTCAAATTTCTTGATTGGCACCACTTTTCTGAAATGATAAAATTCCCTTCTTTTCTCCTTAATTAATGCCCCATTAAATAATGTTTAATAAGGCATATTTTACCATTTCAAAAAAGTGGTGCCAATCTTGAAACTTGAATTTAAAAAAGTAGCCCATTGTTTTCGCATTGGATGGTTTGACGTGGTACCGACGATATGATCTGTTGATATGTACTGTGGGCGTAACATGCATGTAACAACTACAGCACACGATATGATTTTTAGATATTACTTTGATGTTTAAAGCAATAGATGCTGCTAGATTACGATAGGTTGTCATGTTCATTTTTATAAATTTTTAAAACTGAAAATGTTTATAAAAATAATTTTTTGTAAACAGCTGTCATTTATTCAAAAAATTTCATTTTTTTCCTATGATACATCTTGGCTGTTATCGTTCTAACTAAGAAAAATATCATTTTTATGTTTTAGACGATCGCTCCCAGATGAAAAATCACACCATCATCGGCAAGAATTTTCAAGATACTTATTTTAAAAATAACGGTCCCATTTGACGGCTGATATCTCGAGCATTTTAAAAACTTGTTTATTAGTTTTATTTGAGTGCTCACAAAAACCTCTATCTATGTGTGTAAAATAAAAAAAAATGTACAAATATACATAGCTACCCACATTTACAATTTTTTTCTACCACTAAATTTTAATAGAGATTTTCACCGTGTTTACGCACGAGATTTTGAAGAAAAAATAAGACAATGTTTACTATAAAATTTTAGTGGTAAGACGAAAGCGTCAAAATTGGCAGCTACGCACACGTACTAGCTTCGTAAAAAAATGTAAGTTTTAAATGAATATTTCCGATCCCAAAAGTTCAGTAACCCCTTAATTTATTTTTACTCACGAGCGCTTAGAGCACTCATGACGTCATGAACTTGAGCATATGGCTCTTGTTAAGGTAATTCTTATTCAGCAGATGAAATTAGTAGAAAATAACACTAAATGATATTTTTGGTGTTTTAAAAGAAGATTTTTGGATTTTTTTTTCTTTTTTAACTATTTCTGAGACCAGTAATTGTATTTCGGTAATGTTTAATTCGTTCAAAATTTTCGAAAATTTTTATCTAATTGAAAAGAAATGCAATTTTACAGTCCTTTTTATCACCAAAGTTATAAAATGAAAAAAATGACAAAAAACTGATAATATCAAAATCGTTTGCGGTTTAGTTTAATGATGTTACACTTTTTCGAACTTTATGAAATATATCTGCATTTCTGCAGTGCCATATACGTGACCCACTTACAAGCATTTAATTTATGTTTCATTCGCAGGGACACACAAAAAAGTATTATTAGAGTACGATCTGTGAGCGATAATTTCTGAAAGAACATTTTTTAACTTTGGTTTGCGTTTTAAAGTTTAACTAATTTTCTCCATATTTCAAAGAGCATATGAATACTTTAGGAAAAAATACACCAAAAATTTGAGTATATTTCCGCTTATTGACGAAAATTAATGAAGGTGAATTTTTTTATAATTTGAATATCTGCAAGCTTCAGCAAGTAAACAAAATCCTCAATCCTTATTTACTGGTGTGGGCATTCTCAAACTTTTGAACATAAATTACGTTTTTACCTTAATGTTTTTAAGTCAAATGCTTAAAAATCTTTTTATAGACCCAACATTTATTAATTTTCTTTATTATAATTTTCATAATTAAGGAAAATAAAAATTATTTGTTGCATATATCGTCGGTACCATGTCAGAATACACAATGTGAAAACAGCGGACTATTTTTTTAAAATTCAAATTTCTTGATTGGCACCACTTTTCTGAAATGATAAAATTCCCTTCTTTTCTCCTTAATCAATGCGCTATTAAATAATGTTTAATAAGACATATTTTACCATTTCAAAAAAATGGTGCCAATCTTGAAACTTGAATTTTAAAAAAGTAGCCCATTGATTTCGCATTGGATGGTTTGACATGGTACCGACGATATGATCTGTTGATATGTACTGTGGGCGTAACATGCATGTAACAACTACAGCACACGATATGATTTTTAGATATTACTTTGATGTTTAAATTAATAGATGCTGCTAGATTACGATAGGTTGTCATGTTTATATTTATAAATTTTTAAAACTGAAAATTTTTATAAAAATATTTTTTTTTCTTTAAACAGCTGTCATTTATTCAAAAAATTTCATTTTTTTCCTATGTTACTTCTTGGCTGTTATCGTTCTAACTAAGAAAAATATCATTTTTATGTTTTAGACGATCGCTCACAGATGAAACAACATACCATCATCGGCAAGAAATTTCAAAATATTTATTTTCAAAATAACGGTCCCATTTGACGGCTGATATCTCGAGCATTTTAAAAACTTGTTTATTAGTTTTATTTAAGTGTTCACAAAAACCTCTATCTATGTGTGTAAAATAAAAAAAAATGTACAAATATACATAGCTGCCCACATTTACAATTTTTTTTCTACCACTAAATTTTAATAGAGATTTTCACCTTATTTAAGCACGAGATTTTGAAGAAAAAATTAGACAATGTTTACTATAAAATTTTAGTAGTAAGACGAAAGGGTAAAAATTGGCAGCTACGCACATGTACTAGCTTCGAAAAAAAATGTAAGTTTTAAATGAATATTTCCGATCCCCAAAGCTGTGTAACCCCTTAATTTATTTTCACTCACGAGCGCTTAGAGCACTCATGACGTCATGAACTTGAGCATATGGCTCTTGTTAAGGTAATTCTTATTCAGCAGATGAAATTATTAGATAATAACACTAAATGTTATTTTTGGTGTTTTAAAAGAAGATTTTTGGATTTTTTTTCTTTTTTAACTATTTCTGAGATCCGGTAATGTTTAATTCGTTCAAAATTTTCGAAAATTTTTATCTAATTGAAAAGAAATGCAATTTTACAGCCTTTTTTATCACCAGAGTTATAAAATGAAAAAAATTACAAAAAAACTGATAATATCAAATTCGTTTGCGGTTTAGTTTAATGATGTTACACTTTTTCGAACTTTATGAAATATATCTGCATTTCTGCAGTGCCATATACGTGGCCCACTTAAAGGCATTTAATTTATGTTTCATTCGCAGGGACACACAAAATATTATTATTAGAGTACTATCTGTGAGCGATAATTTCTGAAAGTACATTTTTTAACTTTGGTTTGCGTTTTTAAGTTTAACTAATTTTCTCCATATTTCAAAGAGCATATGAATACATTAGGAAAAAATACACCAAAAATTTGAGTACATTTCCGCTTATTGACGAAAATTAATGAAGGTGAAATTTTTTATAATTTGAATATCTGCAAGCTTCAGCAAGTAAACAAAATCCTCAATCCTTATTTACTGGTGTGGGCATTCTCAAACTTTTGAACATAAATTACGTTTTTACATTAATGTTTTTAAGTCAAATGCTTAAAAATCTTTTTATTGACCCAACATTTATTAATTTTCTTAATTATAATTTTCATAATTAAGGAAAATAAAAATGATTTTTAGCATATATCGTCGGTACCATGTCAGACTACACAATGTGAAAACAGCGGACTATTTTTTTTAAATTCAGATTTCTTGATTGGCACCACTTTTCTGAAATGGTAAAATTCCCTTCTTTTCTCCTTAATTAATGCGCTATTAAATAATGTTTAATAAGACATATTTTACCATTTCAAAAAAATGGTGCCAATCTTGAAACTTGAATTTAAAAAAAGTAGCCCAATGTTTTCGCATTGGATGGTTTGACATGGTACCGACGATATGATCTGTTGATATGTACTGTGGGTGTAACATGCATGTAACAACTACAGCACACGATATTATTTTTAGATATTACTTTGATGTTTAAATTAATAGGTGCTGCTAGATTACGATAGGTTGTCATGTTCATATTTATAAATTTTTAAAACTGAAAATTTTTATAAAAATATTTTTTTTGAACAGCTGTCATATATTCAAAAAATTTCATTTCTTTCCTATGTTACATCTTGTCTGTTATCGTTCTAACTAAGAAAAATATCATTTTTAATTTTTAGACGATCGCTCACAGATGAAACATCATACCATCATCGGCAAGAATTTTCAAAATAACGGCCCCATTTGATGGCTGATATCTCGAGCATTTTAAAAACTTGTTTATTAGTTTTATTTAAGTGCTCACAAAAACCTCTATATATGTGTGTAAAATAAAAAAAAATGTACAATTATACATAGCTGCCCACATTTACAATTTTTTTTTCTACCACTAAATTTTAATAGAGATTTTCACCTTGTTTACGCACGAGATTTTGGAGAAAAAATAAGACAATGTTTACTATAAAATTTTAGTAGTAAGACGAAAGCGTAAAAATAGGCAGCTACGCACATGTACTAGCTTCGAAAAAAAATGTAAGTTTTAAATGAATATTTCCGATCCCCAAAGTTGTGTAACCCCTTAATTTATTTTCACTCACGAGCGCTTAGAGCACTCATGACGTCTTGAACTTGAGCATATGGCTCTTGTTAAGGTAATTCTAATTCAGCAGATGAAATTAGTAGATAATAACACTAAATGATATTTTTGGTGTTTTAAAAGAAGATTTTTGGATTTTTTTTCTTTTTTAACTATTTCTGAGATCCAGTAATGTTTAATTCGTTCAAAATTTTCGAAAATTTTTATCTAATTGAAAAGAAATGCAATATTACAGCCTTTTTTATCACCAAAGTTATAAAATGAAAAAAAATGACAAAAAACTGATAATATCAAAATCGTTTGCGGTTTAGTTTAATGATGTTACACTTTTTCGAACTTTATGAAATATATCTGCATTTCTGCAGTGCCATATACGTGGCCCACTTAAAGGCATTTAATTTATGTTTCATTCGCAGGGACACACAAAATATTATTATTAGAGTACTATCTGTGAGCGATAATTTCTGAAAGTGCATTTTTAAACTTTGGTTTGCGTTTTTAAATTTAACTAATTCTATCCATATTTCAAAGAGCATATGAATACTTTAGGAAAAAATACACCAAAAATTTGAGTACATTTCCGCTTATTGACGAAAATTAATGAAGGTGAATTTTTTTATAATTTTAATATCTGCAATCTTCAGCAAGTAAACAAAATCCTCAATCCTTATGTACTGGTGTGGGCATTCTCAAACTTTTGAACATAAATTACGTTTTTACATTAATGTTTTTAAGTCAAATGCTTAAAAATCTTTTTATTGACCCAACATTTATTAATTTTCTTAATTATAATTTTCATAATTAAGGAAAATAAAAATGATTTGTTGCATATATCGTCGGTACCATGTCAGACTACACAATGTGAAAACAGCGGACTATTTTTTTAAAATTCAGATTTCTTGATTGGCACCACTTTTCTGAAATGGTAAAATTCCCTTCTTTTCTCCTTAATTAATGCGCTATTAAATAATGTTTAATAAGACATATTTTACCATTTCAAAAAAATGGTGCCAATCTTGAAACTTGAATTTAAAAAAAGTAGCCCATTGTTTTCGCATTGGATGGTTTGACATGGTACCGACGATATGATCTGTTGATATGTACTGTGGGTGTAACATGCATGTAACAACTACAGCACACGATATTATTTTTAGATATTACTTTGATGTTTAAATTAATAGGTGCTGCTAGATTACGATAGGTTGTCATGTTCATATTTATAAATTTTTAAAACTGAAAATTTTTATAAAAATATTTTTTTTGAACAGCTGTCATTTATTCAAAAAATTTCATTTTTTTCCTATGTTACATCTTGTCTGTTATCGTTCTAACTAAGAAAAATATCATTTTTAATTTTTAGACGATCGCTCACAGATGAAACATCATACCATCATCGGCAAGAATTTTCAAAATACTTATTTTCAAAATAACGGTCCCATTTGACGGCTGATATCTCGAGCATTTTAAAAACTTGTTTATTAGTTTTATTTAAGTGCTCACAAAAACCTCTATATATGTGTGTAAAATAAAAAAAATGTACAATTATACATAGCTGCCCACATTTACAATTTTTTTTTCTACCACTAAATTTTAATAGAGATTTTCACCTTGTTTACGCACGAGATTTTGAAGAAAAAATAAGACAATGTTTACTATAAAATTTTAGTAGAAAGACGAAAGCGTAAAAATAGGCAGCTACGCACATGTACTAGCTTCGAAAAAAATGTAAGTTTTAAATGAATATTTCCGATCCCCAAAGTTGTGTAACCCCTTAATTTATTTTCACTCACGAGCGCTTAGAGCACTCATGACGTCTTGAACTTGAGCATATGGCTCTTGTTAAGGTAATTCTAATTCAGCAGATGAAATTAGTAGATAATAACACTAATTGATATTTTTGGTGTTTTAAAAGAAGATTTTTGGATTTTTTTTCTTTTTTAACTATTTCTGAGATCCAGTAATGTTTAATTCGTTCAAAATTTTCGAAAATTTTTATCTAATTGAAAAGAAATGCAATATTACAGCCTTTTTTATCACCAAAGTTATAAAATGAAAAAAATGACAAAAAACTGATAATATCAAAATCGTTTGCGGTTTAGTTTAATGATGTTACACTTTTTCGAACTTTATGAAATATATCTGCATTTCTGCAGTGCCATATACGTGGCCCACTTAAAGGCATTTAATTTATGTTTCATTCGCAGGGACACACAAAATATTATTATTAGAGTACTATCTGTGAGCGATAATTTCTGAAAGTAGATTTTTTTACTTTGGTTTGCGTTTTTAAGTTTAACTAATTTTCTCCATATTTCAAAGAGCATATGAATACTTTAGGAAAAAATACACCAAAAATTTGAGTACATTTCCGCTTATTGACGAAAATTAATGAAGGTGAAATTTTTTATAATTTGAATATCTGCAAGCTTCAGCAAGTAAACAAAATCCTCAATCCTTATTTACTGGTGTGGGCATTCTCAAACTTTTGAACATAAATTACGTTTTTACATTAATGTTTTTAAGTCAAATGCTTAAAAATCTTTTCATTGACCCAACATTTATTAATTTTCTTAATTATAATTTTCATAATTAAGGAAAATAAAAATGATTTGTTGCATATATCGTCGGTACCATGTCAGACTACACAATGTGAAAACAGCGGACTATTTTTTTAAAATTCAGATTTCTTGATTGGCACCACTTTTCTGAAATGGTAAAATTCCCTCCTTTTCTCCTTAATCAATGCGCTATTAAATAATGTTTAATAAGACATATTTTACCATTTCAAAAAAATGGTGCCAATCTTGAAACTTGAATTTTAAAAAAGTAGCCCATTGATTTCGCATTGGATGGTTTGACATGGTACCGACGATATGATCTGTTGATATGTACTGTGGGTGTAACATGCATGTAACAACTATAGCACACGATATTATTTTTAGATATTACTTTGATGTTTAAATTAATAGATGCTGCTAGATTACGATAGGTTGTCATGTTCATATTTATAAATTTTTAAAACTGAAAATTTTTATAAAAATATTTTTTTTGAACAGCTGTCATTTATTCAAAAAATTTCAGTTTTTCCTATGTTACATCTTGGCCTTTATCGTTCTAACTAAGAAAAATATCATTTTTATGTTTTAGACGATCGCTCACAGATGAAACATCATACCATCATCGGCAAGAATTTTCAAAATACTTATTTTCAAAATAACGGTCCCATTTGACGGCTGATATCTCGAGCATTTTAAAAACTTGTTTATTAGTTTTATTTAAGTGCTCACAAAAACCTCTATATATGTGTGTAAAATAAAAAAAAATGTACAATTATACATAGCTGCCCACATTTACAATTTTTTTTTCTACCACTAAATTTTAATAGAGATTTTCACCTTGTTTACGCACGAGATTTTGAAGAAAAAATAAGACAATGTTTACTATAATATTTTAGTAGTAAGACGAAAGCGTAAAAATTGGCAGCTACGCACATGTACTAGCTTCGAAAAAAAATGTAAGTTTTAAATGAATATTTCCGATCCCCAAAGTTGTGTAACCCCTTAATTTATTTTCACTCACGAGCGCTTAGAGCACTCATGACGTCTTGAACTTGAGCATATGGCTCTTGTTAAGGTAATTCTAATTCAGCAGATGAAATTAGTAGATAATAACACTAAATGATATTTTTGGTGTTTTAAAAGAAGATTTTTGGATTTTTTTTCTTTTTTAACTATTTCTGAGATCAGGTAATGTTTAATTCGTTCAAAATTTTCGAAAATTTTTATCTAATTGAAAAGAAATGCAATATTACAGCCTTTTTTATCACCAAAGTTATAAAATGAAAAAAATGACAAAAAACTGATAATATCAAAATCGTTTGCGGTTTAGTTTAATGATGTTACACTTTTTCGAACTTTATGAAATATATCTGCATTTCTGCAGTGCCATATACGTGGCCCACTTAAAGGCATTTAATTTATGTTTCATTCGCAGGGACACACAAAATATTATTATTAGAGTACTATCTGAGAGCGATAATTTCTGAAAGTGCATTTTTAAACTTTGGTTTGCGTTTTTAAATTTAACTAATTCTATCCATATTTCAAAGAGCATATGAATGCTTTAGGAAAAAATACACCAAAAATTTGAGTACATTTCCGCTTATTGACGAAAATTAATGAAGGTGAATTTTTTTATAATTTTAATATCTGCAATCTTCAGCAAGTAAACAAAATCCTCAATCCTTATGTACTGGTGTGGGCATTCTCAAACTTTTGAACATAAATTACGTTTTTACATTAATGTTTTTAAGTCAAATGCTTAAAAATCTTTTTATTGACCCAACATTTATTAATTTTCTTAATTATAATTTTCATAATTAAGGAAAATAAAAATGATTTGTTGCATATATCGTCGGTACCATGTCAGACTACACAATGTGAAAACAGCGGACTATTTTTTTAAAATTCAGATTTCTTGATTGGCACCACTTTTCTGAAATGGTAAAATTCCCTTCTTTTCTCCTTAATTAATGCGCTATTAAATAATGTTTAATAAGACATATTTTACCATTTCAAAAAAATGGTGCCAATCTTGAAACTTGAATTTAAAAAAAGTAGCCCATTGTTTTCGCATTGGATGGTTTGACATGGTACCGACGATATGATCTGTTGATATGTACTGTGGGTGTAACATGCATGTAACAACTATAGCACACGATATTATTTTTAGATATTACTTTGATGTTTAAATTAATAGATGCTGCTAGATTACGATAGGTTGTCATGTTCATATTTATAAATTTTTAAAACTGAAAATTTTTATAAAAATATTTTTTTTGAACTGCTGTCATTTATTCAAAAATTTTCAGTTTTTCCTATGTTACATCTTGGCCTTTATCGTTCTAACTAAGAAAAATATCATTTTTATGTTTTAGACGAGCGCTCACAGATGAAACATCATACCATCATCGGCAAGAATTTTCAAAATACTTATTTTCAAAATAACGGTCCCATTTGACGGCTGATATCTCGAGCATTTTAAAAACTTGTTTATTAGTTTTATTTAAGTGCTCACAAAAACCTCTATATATGTGTGTAAAAAAAAAAAAATGTACAATTATACATAGCTGCCCACATTTACAATTTTTTTTTCTACCACTAAATTTTAATAGAGATTTTCACCTTGTTTACGCACGAGATTTTGAAGAAAAAATAAGACAATGTTTACTATAAAATTTTAGTAGTAAGACGAAAGCGTAAAAATTGGCAGCTACGCACATGTACTAGCTTCGAAAAAAATGTAAGTTTTAAATCAATATTTCCGATCCCCAAATTTGTGTAACCCCTTAATTTATTTTCACTCACGAGCGCTTAGAGCACTCATGACGTCTTGAACTTGAGCATATGGCTCTTGTTAAGGTAATTCTAATTCAGCAGATGAAATTAGTAGATAATAACACTAAATGATATTTTTGGTGTTTTAAAAGAAGATTTTTGGATTTTTTTTTCTTTTTTAACTATTACTGAGATCCGGTAATGTTTAATTCGTTCAAAATTTTCAAAAATTTTTATCTAATTGAAAAGAAATGCAATATTACAGCCTTTTTTATCACCAAAGTTATAAAATGAAAAAAATGACAAAAAACTGATAATATCAAAATCGTTTGCGGTTTAGTTTAATGATGTTACACTTTTTCGAAATTTATGAAATATATCTGCATTTCTGCAGTGCCATATACGTGGCCCACTTAAAGGCATTTAATTTATGTTTCATTCGCAGGGACACACAAAATATTATTATTAGAGTACTATCTGTGAGCGATAATTTCTGAAAGTACATTTTTTAACTTTGGTTTGCGTTTTTAAATTTAACTAATTCTATCCATATTTCAAAGAGCATATGAATACTTTAGGAAAAAATACACCAAAAATTTGAGTACATTTCCGCTTATTGACAAAAATTAATGAAGGTGAAATTTTTTATAATTTGAATATCTGCAAGCTTCAGCAAGTAAACAAAATCCTCAATCCTTATTTACTGGTGTGGGCGTTCTCAAACTTTTGAACATAAATTACGTTTTTACATTAATGTTTTTAAGTCAAATGCTTAAAAATCTTTTTATTGACCCAACATTTATTAATTTTCTTAATTATAATTTTCATAATTAAGGAAAATAAAAATGATTTGTTGCATATATCGTCGGTACCATGTCAGACTACACAATGTGAAAACAGCGGACTATTTTTTTAAAATTCAGATTTCTTGATTGGCACCACTTTTCTGAAATGGTAAAATTCCCTTCTTTTCTCCTTAATTAATGCGCTATTAAATAATGTTTAATAAGACATATTTTACCATTTCAAAAAAATGGTGCCAATCTTGAAACTTGAATTTAAAAAAAGTAGCCCAATGTTTTCGCATTGGATGGTTTGACATGGTACCGACGATATGATCTGTTGACATAGCTGCCAACTCTTCCGCTTTTTCAGACCACAAATATTTAATAGAAATTTTTGCCATATTTAATCGGCAGATTACGGCGATATAAAAAGGTAAAATTTACTATAAAATTTTTGTGGTCTGAAAAAGCGTAAGATGTTGGCAGCTATGTGTTGATATGTACTGTGGGTGTAACATGCATGTAACAACTACAGCACACGATATTATTTTTAGATATTACTTTGATGTTTAAATTAATAGGTGCTGCTAGATTACGATAGGTTGTCATGTTCATATTTATAAATTTTTAAAACTGAAAATTTTTATAAAAATATTTTTTTTGAACAGCTGTCATTTATTCAAAAAATTTCATTTTTTTCCTATGTTACATCTTGTCTGTTTTCGTTCTAACTAAGAAAAATATCATTTTTAATTTTTAGACGATCGCTCACAGATGAAACATCATACCATCATCGGCAAGAATTTTCAAAATACTTATTTTCAAAATAACGGTCCCATTTGACGGCTGATATCTCGAGCATTTTAAAAACTTGTTTATTAGTTTTATTTAAGTGCTCACAAAAACCTCTATATATGTGTGTAAAATAAAAAAAAATGTACAATTATACATAGCTGCCCACATTTACAATTTTTTTTTCTACCACTAAATTTTAATAGAGATTTTCACCTTGTTTACGCACGAGATTTTGAAGAAAAAATAAGACAATGTTTACTATAAAATTTTAGTAGAAAGACGAAAGCGTAAAAATAGGCAGCTACGCACATGTACTAGCTTCGAAAAAAATGTAAGTTTTAAATGAATATTTCCGATCCCCAAAGTTGTGTAACCCCTTAATTTATTTTCACTCACGAGCGCTTAGAGCACTCATGACGTCTTGAACTTGAGCATATGGCTCTTTTTAAGGTAATTCTAATTCAGCAGATGAAATTAGTAGATAATAACACTAAATGATATTTTTGGTGTTTTAAAAGAAGATTTTTGGATTTTTTTTCTTTTTTAACTATTTCTGAGATCCAGTAATGTTTAATTCGTTCAAAATTTTCGAAAATTTTTATCTAATTGAAAAGAAATGCAATATTACAGCCTTTTTTATCACCAAAGTTATAAAATGAAAAAAATGACAAAAAACTGATAATATCAAAATCGTTTGCGGTTTAGTTTAATGATGTTACACTTTTTCGAACTTTATGAAATATATCTGCATTTCTGCAGTGCCATATACGTGGCCCACTTAAAGGCATTTAATTTATGTTTCATTCGCAGGGACACACAAAATATTATTATTAGAGTACTATCTGTGAGCGATAATTTCTGAAAGTAGATTTTTTAACTTTGGTTTGCGTTTTTAAGTTTAACTAATTTTCTCCATATTTCAAAGAGCATATGAATACTTTAGGAAAAAATACACCAAAAATTTGAGTACATTTCCGCTTATTGACGAAAATTAATGAAGGTGAAATTTTTTATAATTTGAATATCTGCAAGCTTCAGCAAGTAAACAAAATCCTCAATCCTTATTTACTGGTGTGGGCATTCTCAAACTTTTGAACATAAATTACGTTTTTACATTAATGTTTTTAAGTCAAATGCTTAAAAATCTTTTCATTGACCCAACATTTATTAATTTTCTTAATTATAATTTTCATAATTAAGGAAAATAAAAATGATTTGTTGCATATATCGTCGGTACCATGTCAGACTACACAATGTGAAAACAGCGGACTATTTTTTTAAAATTCAGATTTCTTGATTGGCACCACTTTTCTGAAATGGTAAAATTCCCTCCTTTTCTCCTTAATTAATGCGCTATTAAATAATGTTTAATAAGACATATTTTACCATTTCAAAAAAATGGTGCCAATCTTGAAACTTGAATTTAAAAAAAGTAGCCCATTGATTTCGCATTGGATGGTTTGACATGGTACCGACGATATGATCTGTTGATATGTACTGTGGGTGTAACATGCATGTAACAACTACAGCACACGATATTATTTTTAGATATTACTTTGATGTTTAAATTAATAGACGCTGCTAGATTACGATAGGTTGTCATGTTCATATTTATAAATTTTTAACACTGAAATTTTTATAAAAATATTTTTTTTTTTTTTTAAACAGCTGTCATTTATTCAAAAAATTTCATTTTTTTTCCTATGTTACATCTTGGCTGTTATCGTTCTAACTAAGAAAAATATCATTTTTATGTTTTAGACGATCGCTCATAGATGAAACATCACACCATCATCGGCAAGAATTTTCAAAACACTTATTTTCAAAATAACGGTCCCATTTGGCGGCTGATATCTCGAGCATTTTAAACACTTGTTTATTAGTTTTATTTAAGTGCTCACAAAAACCTCTATCTATGTGTGTAAAATAAAAAAAATGTACAAATATACATAGCTTTCCACATTTACAATTTTTTTCTACCACTAAATTTTAATAGAGATTTTCACCTTGTTTACGCACGAGATTTTGAAGAAAAAATAAGACAATGTTTACTATAAAATTTTAGTAGTAAGACAAAGCGTAAAAATTGGCAGCTACGCACATGTACTAGCTTCGAAAAAAAATGTAAGTTTTAAATGAATATTTCCGATCCCCAAAGTTGTGTAACCACTTAAATTATTTTCACTCACGAGCGCTTAGAGCACTCATGACGTCATGAACTTGAGCATATGGCTCTTGTTAAGGTATTTCTTATTCAGCAGATGAAATTAGTAGATAATAACACGAAATGATATTTTTGGTGTTTTAAAAGAAGGTTTTTGGATTTTTTTTCTTTTTTAACTATTTCTGAGACCAGTAATTGTATTTCGGTAATGTTTAATTCGTTCAAAATTTTCGAAAATTTTTATCTAATTGAAAAGAAATGCAATTTTACAGCCCTTTTTATCACCAAAGTTATAAAATGAAAAAAATGACAAAAAACTGATAATATCAAAATCGTTTGCGGTTTAGTTTAATGATGTTACACTTTTTCGAACTTTATGAAATATATCTGCATTTCTGCAGTGCCATATCCGTGGCCCGCTTAAAGGCATTTAATTTATGTTTCATTCGCAGGGACACACAAAATATTATTATTAGAGTACTATCTGTGAGCGATAATTTCTGAAAGTACATTTTTTAACTTTGGTTTGCGTTTTTAAGTTTAACTAATTTTCTCCATATTTCAAAGAGCATATGAATACTTTAGGAAAAAATACACCAAATATTTGAGTACATTTCCGCTTATTGACGAAAATTATTGAAGGTGAAATTTTTTATTATTTGAATATCTGCAAGCTTCAGCAAGTAAACAAAATCCTCAATCCTTATTTACTGGTGTGGGCATTCTCAAACTTTTGAACATAAATTACGTTTTTACATTAATGTTTTTAAGTCAAATGCTTAAAAATCTTTTTATTGACCCAACATTTATTAATTTTCTTAATCATAATTTTCATAATTAAGGAAAATAAAAATGATTTTTTGCATATATCGTCGGTACCATGTCAGACTACACAATGTGAAAACAGCGGACTATTTTTTTTAAATTCAGATTTCTTGATTGGTACCACTTTTCTGAAATGGTAAAATTCCCTTCTTTTCTCCTTAATTAATGCGCCATTAAATAATGTTTAATAAGGCATATTTTACCATTTCAAAAAAGTGGTGCCAATCTTGAAACTTAAATTTAAAAAAAGTAGCCCATTGTTTTCGCATTGGATGGTTTGACATGGTACCGACGATATGATCTGTTGATATGTACTGTGGGTGTAACATGCATGTAACAACTACAGCACACGATATTATTTTTAGATATTACTTTGATGTTTAAATTAATAGATGCTGCTAGATTACGATAGGTTGTCATGTTCATATTTATAAATTTTTAAAACTGAAAATTTTTATAAAAAAAATATATATTTTTTTAACAGCTGTTATTTATTCAAAAAATTTCATTTTTTTTTCTTATGTTACATCTTGGCTGTTATCGTTCTAACTAAGAAAAATATCATTAATATGTTTTAGACGATCGCTCACAGATGAAACATCATACCATCATCGGCAAGAATTTTCAAAATAATTATTTTCAAAATAATGGTCCCATTTGACGGCTGATATCTCGAGCATTTTAAAAACTTGTTTATTAGTTTTATTTAAGTGCTCACAAAAACCTCTATATATGTGTGTAAAATAAAACAAATGTACAAATATACATAGCTGCCCACATTTACAATTTTTTTTTCTACCACTAAATTTTAATAGAGATTTTCACCTTGTTTACGCACGAGATTTTGAAGAAAAAAGAAGACAATGTTTACTATAAAATTTTAGTAGTAAGACGAAAGCGTAAAAATTGGCAGCTACGCACATGTACTAGCTTCGAAAAAAAATGTAAGTTTTAAATGAATATTTCCGATCCCCAAAGTTGTGTAACCCCTTAATTTATTTTCACTCACGAGCGCTTAGAGCACTCATGACGTCATGAACTTGAGCATATAGCTCTTGTTAAGGTAATTCTAATTCAGCAGATGAAATTAGTAGATAATAACACTAAATGATATTTTTGGTGTTTTAAAAGAAGATTTTTGGATTTTTTTTTCTTTTTTAACTATTTCTGAGATCCGGGAATGTTTAATTCGTTCAAAAATTTCGAAAATTTTTATCTAATTGAAAAGAAATGGAACTTTACAGCCTTTTTTATCATCAGAGTTATAAAATGAAAAAAATTACAAAAAAAACTGATAATATCAAAATCGTTTGCGGTTTAGTTTAATGATGTTACACTTTTTCGAACTTTATGAAATATATCTGCATTTCTGCAGTGCCATATACGTGGCCCACTTAAAGGCATTTAATTTATGTTTCATTCGCAGTGACACACAAAAAATTATTATTAGAGTACTATCTGTGAGCGATAATTTCTGAAAGTACATTTTTTAACTTTGGTTTGCGTTTTTAAGTTTAACTAATTTTCTCCATATTTCAAAGAGCATATGAATACTTTAGGAAAAAATACACCAAAAATTTGAGTACATTTCCGCTTATTGACGAAAATTAATGAAGGTGAATTTTTTATAATTTGAATATCTGCAATCTTCAGCAAGTATACAAAATCCTCAATCCTTATTTACTGGTGTGGGCATTCTCAAACTTTAGAACATAAATTACGTTTTTACATTAATGTTTTTAAGTCAAATGCTTAAAAATCTTTTTATTGACCCAACATTTATTAATTTTCTTAATTATAATTTTCATAATTAAGGAAAATAAAAATGATTTGTTGCATATATCGTCGGTACCAAATCAGACTACACAATGTGAAAACAGCGGACTATTGTTTTTAAATTCAGATTTCTCGATTGGCACCACTTTTCTGAAATGGTAAAATTCCCTTCTTTTCTCCTTAATTAATGCGCCATTAAATAATGTTTAATAAGGCATATTTTACCATTTCAAAAAAGTGGTGCCAATCTTGAAACTTAAATTTAAAAAAAGTAGCCCATTGTTTTCGCATTGGATGGTTTGGCATGGTACCGACGATATGATCTGTTGATATGTACTGTGGGTGTAACATGCATGTAACAACTACAGCACACGATATTATTTTTAGATATTACTTTGATGTTTAAATTAATAGATGCTGCTAGATTACGATAGGTTGTCATGTTCATATTTATAAATTTTTAACACTGAAAATTTTTATAAAAATATTTTTTTTTTTTTTTAAACAGCTGTCATTTATTCAAAAAATTTCATTTTTTTTCCTATGTTACATCTTGGCTGTTATCGTTCTAACTAAGAAAAATATCATTTTTATGTTTTAGACGATCGCTCATAGATGAAACATCACACCATCATCGGCAAGATTTTTCAAAACACTTATTTTCAAAATAACGGTCCCATTTGACGGCTGATATCTCGAGCATTTTAAACACTTGTTTTTTAGTTTTATTTAAGTGCTCACAAAAACCTCTATCTATGTGTGTAAAATAAAAAAAAATGTACAAATATACATAGCTGCCACATTTACAATTTTTTTTCTACCACTAAATTTTAATAGAGATTTTCACCTTGTTTACGCACGAGATTTTGAAGAGAAAATAAGACAATTTTTACTATAAAATTTTAGTAGTAAGACAAAGCGTAAAAATTGGCAGCTACGCACATGTACTAGCTTCGAAAACAAATGTAAGTTTTAAATAAATATTTCCGATCCCCAAAGTTGTGGAACCACTTAAATTATTTTCACTCACGAGCGCTTAGAGCTCTCATGACGTCATGAACTTGAGCATATGGCTCTTGTTAAGGTAATTCTTATTCAGCAGATGAAATTAGTAGATAATAACACGAAATGATATTTTTGGTGTTTTAAAAGAAGATTTTTGGATTTTTTTTCTTTTTTAACTATTTCTGAGACCAGTAATTGTATTTCGGTAATGTTTAATTCGTTCAAAATTTTCGAAAATTTTTATCTAATTGAAAAGAAATGCAATTTTACAGCCCTTTTTATCACCAAAGTTATAAAATGAAAAAAATGACAAAAAACTGATAATATCAAAATCGTTTGCGGTTTAGTTTAATGATGTTACACTTTTTCGAACTTTATGAAATATATCTGCATTTCTGCAGTGCCATATACGTGGCCCACTTAAAGGCATTTAATTTATGTTTCATTTGCAGGAACACACAAAAAATTATTATTAGAGTACTATCTGTGAGCGATAATTTCTGAAAGTACATTTTTTAACTTTGGTTTGCGTTTTTAAGTTTAACTAATTTTCTCCATATTTCAAAGAGCATATGAATACTTTAGGAAAAAATACACCAAAAATTTGAGTACATTTCCGCTTATTGACGAAAATTAATGAAGGTGAATTTTTTATAATTTGAATATCTGCAATCTTCAGCAAGTATACAAAATCCTCAATCCTTATTTACTGGTGTGGGCATTCTCAAACTTTAGAACATAAATTACGTTTATACATTAATGTTTTTAAGTCAAATGCTTAAAAATCTTTTTATTGACCCAACATTTATTAATTTTTCTAATTATAATTTTCATAATTAAGGAAAATAAAAATGATTTGTTGCATATATCGTCGGTACCATGTCAGACTATACAATGTGAAAACAGCAAACTATATTTTTTTTAATTCAGATTTCTTGATTGGCACCACTTTTCTGAAATGGTAAAATTCCCTTCTTTTCTCCTTAATTAATGCGCCATTAAATAATGTTTAATAAGGCATATTTTACCATTTCAAAAAAGTGGTGCCAATCTTGAAACTTGAATTTTAAAAAAGTGGCCCATTATTTTCGCATTGGATGGTTTGACATGGTACCGACGATATGATCTGTTGATATGTACTGTGGGTGTAACATGCATGTAACAACTACAGCACAGGTTCTGATTTTTAGATATTACTTTGATGTTTAAAGCAATAGATGCTGCTAGATTACGATAGGTTGTCATGTTCATTTTTATAAATTTTTAAAACTGAAAATGTTTATAAAAATAATTTTTTGTAAACAGCTGTCATTTATTCAAAAAATTTCATTTTTTTCCTATGATACATCTTGTCTGTTATCGTTCTAACTAAGAAAAATATCATTTTTATGTTTTAGACGATCGCACACAGATGAAAAATCACACCATCATCGGCAAGAATTTTCAAAATACTTATTTTCAAAATAACGGTCACATTTGACGGCTGATATCTCGAGCATTTTAAAAACTTGTTTATTAGTTTTATTTAAGAGCTCACAAAAACCTCTATCTGTGTGTGTAAAATTTAAAAAAATGAACAAATATACATAGCTACCCACATTTACATTTTTTTTCTACCACTAAATTTTAATAGAGATTTTCACCTTGTTTACGCACGAGATTTTGAAGAAAAAATAAGACAATGTTTACTATAAAATATTAGTGGTAAAACGAAAGCGTAAAAATTGGCAGCTACGCACATGTACTAGCTTCGTAAAAAAAATGTAAGTTTTAAATGAATATTTCCGATCCCAAATGTTGTGTAACCCCTTAATTTATTTTCACTCACGAGCGCTTAGAGCACTCATGACGTCATGAACTTGAGCATATGGCTCTTGTTAAGGTAATTCTAATTCAGCAGATGAAATTAGTAGATAATAACACTAAATGATATTTTTGGTGTTTTAAAAGAAGATTTTTGGATTTTTTTTCTTTTTTAACTATTTCTGAGATCCGGCAATGTTTAATTCGTTCAAAAATTTCGAAAATTTTTATCTAATTGAAAAGAAATGCAATTTTACAGCCTTTTTTATCACCAGAGTTATAAAATGAAAAAAATTACAAAAAAAAAAAAAAAAACTGATAATATCAAAATCGTTTGCGGTTTAGTTTAATGATGTTACACTTTTTCGAACTTTATGAAATATATCTGCATTTCTGCAGTGCCATGTACGTGGCACACTTAAAGGCATTTAATTTATGTTTCATTTGCAGGGACACACAAAAAATTATTATTAGAGTACTATCTGTGAGCGATAATTTCTGAAAGTACATTTTTTAACTTTGGTTGCGTTTTTAAGTTTAACTAATTTTCTCCATATTTCAAAGAGCATATGAATACTTTAGGAAAAAATACACCAAAAATTTGAGTACATTTCCGCTTATTGACGAAAATTAATGAAGGTGAATTTTTTATAATTTGAATATCTGCAATCTTCAGCAAGTATACAAAATCCTCAATCCTTATTTACTTGTGTGTGCATTCTCAAACTTTAGAACATAAATTACGTTTATACATTAATGTTTTTAAGTCAAATGCTTAAAAATCTTTTTATTGACCCAACATTTATTAATTTTTCTAATTATAATTTTCATAATTAAGGAAAATAAAAATTATTTGTTGCATATATCGTCGGTACCATGTCACACTACACAATGTGAAAACAGCGGACTATTTTTTTTAATTCAGATTTCTTGATTGGCACCACTTTTCTGAAATGGTAAAATTCCCTTCTTTTCTCCTTAATTAATGCGCCATTAAATAATGTTTAATAAGGCATATTTTACCATTTCAAAAAAGTGGTGCCAATCTTGAAACTTGAATTTTAAAAAAGTGGCCCATTATTTTCGCATTGGATGGTTTGACATGGTACCGACGATATGATCTGTTGATATGTACTGTGGGTGTAACATGCATGTAACAACTACAGCACAGGTTCTGATTTTTAGATATTACTTTGATGTTTAAAGCAGTAGATGCTGCTAGATTACGATAGGTTGTCATGTTCATTTTTATAAATTTTTAAAACTGAAAATGTTTATAAAAATAATTTTTTGTAAACAGCTGTCATTTATTCAAAAAATTTCATTTTTTTCCTATGATACATCTTGTCTGTTATCGTTCTAACTAAGAAAAATATCATTTTTATGTTTTAGACGATCGCTCACAGATGAAAAATCACACCATCATCGGCAAGAATTTTCAAAATACTTATTTTCAAAATAACGGTCACATTTGACGGCTGATATCTCGAGCATTTTAAAAACTTGTTTATTAGTTTTATTTAAGTGCTCACAAAAACCTCTATCTGTGTGTGTAAAATTTAAAAAAATGAACAAATATACATAGCTACCCACATTTACAATTTTTTTCTACCACTAAATTTTAATAGAGATTTTCACCTTGTTTACGCACGAGATTTTGAAGAAAAAATAAGACAATGTTTACTATAAAATATTAGTGGTAAAACGAAAGCGTAAAAATTGGCAGCTACGCACATGTACTAGCTTCGTAAAAAAAATGTAAGTTTTAAATGAATATTTCCGATCCCAAATGTTGTGTAACCCCTTAATTTATTTTCACACACGAGCGCTTAGAGCACTCATGACGTCATGAACTTGAGCATATGGCTCTTGTTAAGGTAATTCTAATTCAGCAGATGAAATTAGTAGATAATAACACTAAATGATATTTTTGGTGTTTTAAAAGAAGATTTTTGGATTTTTTTTCTGTTTTAACTATTTCTGAGATCCGGCAATGTTTAATTCGTTCAAAAATTTCGAAAATTTTTATCTAATTGAAAAGAAATGCAATTTTACAGCCTTTTTTATCACCAGAGTTATAAAATGAAAAAAATTACAAAAAAAAAAAAAAAAACTGATAATATCAAAATCGTTTGCGGTTTAGTTTAATGATGTTACACTTTTTCGAACTTTATGAAATATATCTGCATTTCTGCAGTGCCATATACGTGGCACACTTAAAGGCATTTAATTTATGTTTCATTCGCAGGGACACACAAAAAATTATTATTAGAGTACTATCTGTGAGCGATAATTTCTGAAAGTACATTTTTTAACTTTGGTTTGCGTTTTTAAGTTTAACTAATTTTCTCCATATTTCAAAGAGCATATGAATACTTTAGGAAAAAATACACCAAAAATTTGAGTACATTTCCGCTTATTGACGAAAATTAATGAAGGTGAATTTTTTATAATTTGAATATCTGCAATCTTCAGCAAGTATACAAAATCCTCAATCCTTATTTACTGGTGTGGGCATTCTCAAACTTTAGAACATAAATTACGTTTATACATTAATGTTTTTAAGTCAAATGCTTAAAAATCTTTTTATTGACCCAACATTTATTAATTTTTCTAATTATAATTTTCATAATTAAGGAAAATAAAAATGATTTGTTGCATATATCGTCGGTACCATGTCAGACTACACAATGTGAAAACAGCAAACTATATTTTTTTTAATTCAGATTTCTTGATTGGCACCACTTTTCTGAAATGGTAAAATTCCCTTCTTTTCTCCTTAATTAATGCGCCATTAAATAATGTTTAATAAGGCATATTTTACCATTTCAAAAAAAGTGGTGCCAATCTTGAAACTTGAATTTTAAAAAAGTGGCCCATTATTTTCGCATTGGATGGTTTGACATGGTACCGACGATATGATCTGTTGATATGTACTGTGGGTGTAACATGCATGTAACAACTACAGCACAGGTTCTGATTTTTAGATATTACTTTGATGTTTAAAGCAATAGATGCTGCTAGATTACGATAGGTTGTCATGTTCATTTTTATAAATTTTTAAAACTGAAAATGTTTATAAAAATAATTTTTTGTAAACAGCTGTCATTTATTCAAAAAATTTCATTTTTTTCCTATGATACATCTTGTCTGTTATCGTTCTAACTAAGAAAAATATCATTTTTATGTTTTAGACGATCGCTCACAGATGAAAAATCACACCATCATCGGCAAGAATTTTCAAAATACTTATTTTCAAAATAACGGTCACATTTGACGGCTGATATCTCGAGCATTTTAAAAACTTGTTTATTAGTTTTATTTAAGTGCTCACAAAAACCTCTATCTATGTGTGTAAAATTTAAAAAAATGAACAAATATACATAGCGACCCACATTTACAATTTTTTTCTACCACTAAATTTTAATAGAGATTTTCACCTTGTTTACGCACGAGATTTTGAAGAAAAAATAAGACAATGTTTACTATAAAATATTAGTGGTAAAACGAAAGCGTAAAAATTGGCAGCTACGCACATGTACTAGCTTCGTAAAAAAAATGTAAGTTTTAAATGAATATTTCCGATCCCAAATGTTGTGTAACCCCTTAATTTATTTTCACTCACGAGCGCTTAGAGCACTCATGACGTCATGAACTTGAGCATATGGCTCTTGTTAAGGTAATTCTTATTCAGCAGATGAAATTAGTAGATAATAACACTAAATGATATTTTTGGTGTTTTAAAAGAAGATTTTTGGATTTTTTTTTCTTTTTTAACTATTTCTGAGATCCGGTAATGTTTAATTCGTTCAAAATTTTCGAAAATTTTTATCTAATTGAAAAGAAATGCAATTTTACAGCCTTTTTTATCACCAGAGTTATAAAATGAAAAAAATTACAAAAAAAAAACTGATAATATCAAAATCGTTTGCGGTTTAGTTTAATGATGTTACACTTTTTCGAACTTTATGAAATATATCTGCATTTCTGCAGTGCCATATACGTGGCACACTTAAAGGCATTTAATTTATGTTTCATTCGCAGGGACACACAAAAAATTATTATTAGAGTACTATCTGTGAGCGATAATTTCTGAAAGTACATTTTTTAACTTTGGTTTGCGTTTTTAAGTTTAACTAATTTTCTCCATATTTCAAAGAGCATATGAATACTTTAGGAAAAAATACACCAAAAATTTGAGTACATTTCCGCTTATTGACGAAAATTTATGAAGGTGAATTTTTTATAATTTGAATATCTGCAATCTTCAGCAAGTATACAAAATCCTCAATCCTTATTTACTGGTGTGGGCATTCTCAAACTTTAGAACATAAATTACGTTTTTACATTAATGTTTTTAAGTCAAATGCTTAAATATCTTTTTATTGACGCAACATTTATTAATTTTCTTAAGTATAATTTTCATAATTAAGGAAAATAAAAATGTTTTGTTGCATATATCGTCGGTACCATGTCAGACTACACAATGTGAAAACAGCAAACTATTTTTTTTTTAAATCAGATTTCTTGATTGGCACCACTTTTCTGAAATGGTAAAATTCCCTACTTTTCTCCTTAATTAATGCGCCATTAAATATTGTTTAATAAGGCATATTTTACCATTTCAAAAAAGTGGTGCCAATCTAGAATCTTGAATTTAAAAAAAGTAGCCCATTATTTTCGCATTGGATGGTTTGACATGGTACCGACGATATGATCTGTTGATATGTACTGTGGGTGTAACATGCATGTAACAACTACAGCACACGATATTATTTTTAGATAGTACTTTGATGTTTAAATTAATAGATGCTGCTAGATTACGATAGGTGGTCATGTTCATATTTATAAATTTTTAACACTGAAAATTTTTATAAAAGTATTTTTTTTAAAACAGCTGTCATTTATTCAAAAAATTTCATTTTTTTCCTATGTTACATCTTGGCTGTTATCGTTCTAACTAAGAAAAATATCATTTTTATGTTTTAGACGATCGCTCACAGATGAAACATCATACTATCATCGGCAAGAATTTTCAAAATATTTATTTTCAAAATAACGGTCCCATTTGACGGCTGATATCTCGAGCATTTTAAAAACTTGTTTATTAGTTTTATATAAGTGCTCACAAAAACCTCTATACACTATGACGCAAAAGTTTAGACAATGCAGAAATTCTTACATATTTTGAAAAATATTTATTCAATTTTCAAATCACTGCTTGAAATTAATGTGCTGTACATATAAACAATATTTATAACAAAGAAAAGTGGAATTGTGCATATTGCAATAAATTAAATGGTAACAAATATAAACTGCTGTCTCAAAAGTTTAGACACAAATTAAATAAAATCGAAATAAACAATTTTTAAAACCTGGTTGCGCATCCATGCTTATGTATTACGTCATATACACGAGATTGCATGGAAGAAACTAAATCTTGCATAGTTTGTGGATCGATATCGTACCATTCATTCTCAATAGATGTCTTAAGTTCCTTTTCAGAAGAGTATTGTCTAGCGTTGCTATAAACTTTGCGACACATGATGCTCCAAAGGTTTTCTATAGGGTTAAGATCTGGGCTACATGCTGGCCAGTCGAGAACTCTTATATTATGGGAATTAAACCAAGATTTTGAATGTTTTGCAGTGTGAATTGAAGCATTGTCTTGCTGAAATTCCCACTGAGGACCCCCTAGAAGCTCAGCAAATGGCAGTAGGTTTTCTTCTAATGTCTGTGTATAATGCTGTGAAGTTTGACGACAACTGGTGAAGGTCAGGGATACTTGTCCATTATAGCAAAAGGCTGCCCAAACCATCACCGAGCCCCCTCCTTGTCTGCGACTAAAAAAACGTCGAGGTTCCTTCCGCAAGTCATGCCAATACGATAAACAACCATCTGGATCATCCAGATTCCACCTTTTTTCATCGCTAAATATGACTGACTGCCATTTCTCTCCATATGACATATGCTTTCGAGCCCACATAAGTCTTTGTAACTTATGATGTGGTTTCAGAGCTGGTTTCTTCTGCATTTTGCTATAAACGATTGTTCCTTTTTCCAAAATTCGCTTACGAATCGTATCCTTTGATACAGAGAGTCCCGATGAGCTTTGAACTCCACGTACGCTCATTTGTTGAGTACTCGCTAGTCTTTGTATCAGGCGATCCTCTCGTACATTTGTCACACGTGGCCTCCCAGACCGACATTTTGCTTTATATTCGGAACCACTCGATAAAACTCGATAAATAGATTTTTTTGACCTATTAATAATAGCAGAAATTTCAGAAACGCTCTTCCCTTCACCTTTCAACTGCCAAATCCTTGAAACCTCATTCACTTGAATTTCTTTAGCTCTCGGCATGTCGACTATGAAGCGCAATCGTTTGCAGAACTTAAGTACTCCAAATTTGTGACATCATCGATTCTAAATTTGCATATGCCAGCGAATATTCAAAGAAATTTAGAATAGTGTCTAAACTTTTGCGACAAGCACATTTGAATTTTTATGAAAAAAATTAGTATTATAGCAAATAAAACGACTGTCTTTTGTACATAGCATTTTAAATCAGTTTTTGAATATATTTACAGGTTTTTGTAATTCTGACGTCATAATTCTACATTTTAAAGCTGAATGACGTCATTGTCTAAACTTTTGCGTCATAGTGTATATGTGTGTAAAATAAAAAAAATTTACAAATATACATAGCTGCCCACATTTACAATTTTTTTTTCTACCACTAAATTTTACTAGAGATTTTCACCTTGTTTACGCACGAGATTTTGAAGAAAAAATAAGACAATGTTTACTATAAAATTTTAGTAGTAAGACGAAAGCGTAAAAATTGGCAGCTACGCACATGTACTAGCTTCGAAAAAAAAATGTAAGTTTTAAATGAATATTTCCGATCCCCAAAGTTGTGTAACCCCTTCATTTATTTTCACTCACGAGCGCTTAGAGCACTCATGACGTCATGAACTTGAGCATATGGCTCTTGTTAAGGTAATTCTACTTCAGCAGATGAAATTAGTAGATAATAACACTAAATGATATTTTTGGTGTTTTAAAATAAGATTTTTGGATTTTTTTTTCTTTTTTAACTATTTCTGAGACCAGTAATTGTATTTCGGTAATGTTTAATTCGTTCAAACTTTTCGAAAATTTTTATCTAATTGAAAAGAAATGAAATTTTACAGCCTTTTTTATCACCAGAGTTATAAAATGAAAAAAATTACAAAAAAACTGATAATATCAAAATCGTTTGCGGTTTAGTTTAATGATGTTACACTTTTTCGAACTTTATGAAATATATCTGCATTTCTGCAGTGCCATATGCGTGGCCCACTTAAAGGCATTTAATTTATGTTTCATTCGCAGGGACACACAAAATATTATTATTAGAGTACTATCTGTGAGCGATAATTTCTGAAAGTACATTTTTTAACTTTGGTTTGCGTTTTTAAGTTTAACTAATTTTCTCCATATTTCAAAGAGCATATGAATACTTTAGGAAAAAATACACCAAAAATTTGAGTACATTTCCGCTTATTGACGAAAATTAATGAAGGTGAAATTTTTTATAATTTGAATATCTGCAAGCTTCAGTAAGTAAACAAAATCCTCAATCCTTATTTACTGGTGTGGGCATTATCAAACTTTTGAACATAAATTACGTTTTTACATTAATGTTTTTAAGTCAAATGCTTAAAAATCTTTTTATTGACCCAACATTTATTAATTTTCTTAATTAAAATTTTCATAATTAAGGAAAATAAAAAAGATTTGTTGCATATATCGTCGGTACCAAATCAGACTACACAATGTGAAAACAGCGGACTATTTTTTTTAAATTCAGATTTCTCGATTGGCACCACTTTTCTGAAATGGTAAAATTCCCTTCTTTTCACCTTAATTAATGCGCCATTAAATAATGTTTAATAAGGCATATTTTACCGTTTCAAAAAAGTGGTGCCAATCTTGAAACTTGAATTAAAAAAAAGTAGCCCATTGTTTTCGCAGTGGATGGTTTGACATGGTACCGACGATATGATCTGTTGATGTGTACTGTGGGTGTAACATGCATGTAACAACTACAGCACACGATATTATTTTTAGATATTACTTTGATGTTTAAATTAATAGATGCTGCTAGATTACGATAGGTTGTCATGTTCATATTTATAAATTTTTAAAACTAAAAATTTAAAAAAATATATATTTTTTTAAACAGCTGTCATTTATTCAAACAATTTCCTTTTTTTCCTATGTTACCTCTTGGCTGTTATCGTTCTAACTAAGAAAAATATCATTTTTATGTTTTAGACGATCGCTCACAGATGAAACATCATACCATCATCGGCAAGAATTTTCAAAATACTTATTTTCAAAATAACGGTCCCATTTGACGGCTGATATCACGAGCATTTTAAAAACTTGTTGTTTAGTTTTATTTAAGTGCTCACAAAAACCTCTATCTATGTGTGTAAAATAAAAAAAAATGTACAAATATACATAGCTGCCCACATTTACAATTTTTTTTCTACCACTAAATTTTAATAGAGATTTTCCCCTTGTTTACGCACGAGATTTTGAAGAGGAAATAAGACAATCTTTACTATAAAATTTTAGTAGTAAGACAAAGCGTAAAAATTGGCAGCTACGCACATGTACTAGCTTCGAAA
Source organism: Maratus speciosus (assembly GCA_963932465.1). Lineage (NCBI taxonomy): Eukaryota > Metazoa > Arthropoda > Arachnida > Araneae > Salticidae > Maratus > Maratus speciosus. The sequence goes on along the minus strand of OZ010796.1, from coordinate 439,063,387 downwards.
AAAATGTAAGTTTTAAATGAATATTTCCGATCCCCAAAGTTGTGTAACCACTTAAATTATTTTCACTCACGAGCGCTTAGAGCATTCATGACGTCATGAATTTGAGCATATGGCTCTTGTTAAGGTAATTCTTATTCAGCAGATGAAATTAGTAGATAATAACACTAAATGATATTTTTGGTGTTTTAAAAGAAGATTTTTGGATTTTTTTTCTTTTTTAACTATTTCTGAGATCCAGTAATGTTTAATTCGTTCAAAAATTTCGAAAATTTTTATCTAATTGAAAAGAAATGCAATTTTACAGCCCTTTTTATAACCAAAGTTATAAAATGAAAAAAATTACAAAAAACTGATAATATCAAAATCGTTTGTGGTTTAGTTTAATGATGTTACACTTTTTCGAACTTTATGAAATATATCTGCATTTCTGCAGTGCCATATACGTGGCCCACTTAAAGGCATTTAATTTATGTTTCATTCGCAGGGACACACAAAATATTATTATTAGAGTACTATCTGTGAACGATAATTTCTGAAAGTACATTTTTAAACTTTGGTTTGCGTTTTTAAGTTTAACTAGTTTTCTCCATATTTCAAAGAGCATATGAATACTTTAGGAAAAAATACACCAAAAATTTGAGTACATTTCCGCTTATTGACGAAAATTAATGAAGGTGAAATTTTTTATGATTTGAATATCTGCAAGCTTCAGCAAGTAAACAAAATCCTCAATCCTTATTTACTGGTGTGGGCATTCTCAAAGTTTTGAATATAAATTACGTTTTTACATTAATGTTTTTAAGTCAAATGCTTAAAAATCTTTTTATTGACCCAACATTTATTAATTTTCTTAATTATAATTTTCACAATTAAGGAAAATAAAAATGATTTGTTGCATATATCGTCGGTACCATGTCAGACTACACAATGTGAAAGCAGCGGACTAATTTTTTTTAATTCAGATTTCTTGATTGGCACCACTTTTCTGAAATGGTAAAATTCCCTACTTTTCTCCTTAATTAATGCGCCATTAAATAATGTTTAGTAAGGCATATTTTACTATTTCAATAAAGTGCTTGCCAATCTTGAAACTTGAATTTAAAAAAAGTAGCCCATTGTTTTCGAATTGGATGGTTTGACATGGTACCGACGATATGATCTGTTGGTATGTACTGTGGGTGTAACATGCATGTAACAACTACAGCACACGATATGATTTTTAGATATTACTTTGATGTTTAAAGCAATAGATGCTGCCAGATTACGATAGGTTGTCATGTTCATTTTTATAAATTTTTAAACTAAAAATGTTTATAAAAATAATTTTTTGTAAACAGCTGTCATTTATTCAAAAAATTTCATTTTTTTCCTATGATACATCTTGGCTGTTATCGTTCTAACTAAGAAAAATGTCATTTTTATGTTTTAGACGATCGCTCACAGATGAAAAATCCCACCATCATCGGCAAGAATTTTCAAAATATTTATTTTCAAAATAACTGTCCCATATGACGGCTGATATCTCGAGCATTTTAAAAACTTGTTTATTAGTTTTATTTAAGTGCTCACAAAATCCTCTATCTATGTGTGTAAAATAAAAAAAAAATGTACAAATATACATAGCTACCCACATTTACAATTTTTCTCTACCACTAAATTTTAATAGAGATTTTCACCTTGTTTACGCACGAGATTTTGAAGAAAAAATAAGACAATGTTTGCTATAAAATTTTAGTGGTAAGAAGAAAGCGTAAAAATTGGCAGCTACGCACATGTACTAGCTTCGTAAAAAAATGTAAGTTTTAAATGAATATTTCCGATCCCCAAAGTTGTGTAACCCCTTAACCCTTTCAAGGGCGGTGACTAGACGGTCTAGCAACCTAATTTTAATTCAAAAACTGACAAATGGCACCAAGAATATTTTAATAAAATTTTGCTTTTATAATGAAAGCGCAAATTAGAAGGTTTCTATTTTCTAAGAAATTCGTTTGAATATTCTGGTGTCAGTCAATTATTTCATCAGTTTACGAACAGAATTCCTCTGCCCCTGAAAGGGTTAATTTATTTTCACTCACGAGCGCTTAGAGCACTCATGACGTCATGAACTTGAGAATATGGCCCTGGTTAAGGTAATTCTTATTCAGCAGATGAAATTAGTAGATAATGAAACTAAATGATATTTTTGGTGTTTTAAAAGAAGATTTATGGATTTTTTTTTTCTTTTTTAACTATTTCTGAGACCAGTAATTGTATTTCGGTAATGTTTAATTCGTTCAAAATTTTCGAAAATTTTTATCTAATTGAAAAGAAATGCAATTTTACAGCCTTTTTTATCACCAAAGTTATAAAATAAAACAAATGACAAAAAACTGATAATATCAAAATCGTTTGCGGTTTAGTTTAATGATGTTACACTTTTTTCGAACTTTATGAAATATATCTGCTTTTTTGCAGTGCCATATACGTGGCCCACTTAAAGGCATTTAATTTATGTTTCATTCGCAGGGACACACAAAATATTATTATTAGAGTACTATCTGTGAGCGATAATTTCTGAAAGTACATTTTTTTAACTTTCGTTTGCGTTTTTAAGTTTAACTAATTTTCTCCATATTTCAAAGAGCACATGAATACTTTAGGAAAAAATACACCAAAAATTTGAGTACAGTTCCGCTTATTGACGAAAATTAATGAAGGTGAAATTTTTTTATAATTTGAATATCTGCAAGCTTCAGCAAGTAAACAAAATCCTCAATCCTTATTTACTGGTGTGGGCATTCTCAAACTTTTGAACATAAATTACGTTTTTACATTAATGTTTTTAAGTCAAATGCTTAAAAATCTTTTTATTGACCCAACATTTATTAATTTTCTTAATTATAATTTTCATAATTAAGGAAAATAAAAATGATTTGTTGCATATATCGTCGGTACCATGTCAGACTACACAATGTGAAAACAGCGGACTATTTTTTTTAAATTCAGACTTCTTGATTGGCACCACTTTTCTGAAATGGTAAAATTCCCTACTTTTCTCCTTAATTAATGCGCCATTAAATAATGTTTAATAAGGCATATTTTACCATTTCAAAAAAGTGGTGCCAATCTTGAAACTTGAATTTAAAAAAAGTAGTCCATTGTTTTCGCATTGGATGGTTTGACATGGTACCGACGATATGATCTGTTGATATGTACTGTGGGTGTAACATGCATGTAACAACTACAGCACACGATATTATTTTTAGATATTACTTTGATGTTTAAATTAATAGATGCTGCTAGATTACGATAGTTTGTCATGTTCATATTTATAAATTTTTAAAACTATTTTTTGTAAAAAAAAATATATATTTTTTTAACAGCTGATATTTATTCAAAAAATTTCATTTTTTTTCCTATGTTACATCTTGGCTGTTATCGTTCCAACTAAGAAAAATATCATTTTTATGTTTTAGACGATCGCTCATAGATGAAACTTCACACCATCATCGGCAAGAATTTTCAAAACACTTATTTTCAAAATAACGGTCCCATTTGACGGCTGATATCTCGAGCATTTTAAACACTTGTTTATTAGTTTTATTTAAGTGCTCACAAAAACCTCTATCTATGTGTGTAAAATAAAAAAAATGTACTAATATAAATAGCTTTCCACATTTACAATTTTTTTCTACCACTAAATTTTAATAAAGATTTTCACCTTGTTTACGCACGAGATTTTGAAGAAAAAATAAGACAATGTTTACTATAAAATTTTAGTGGTAAGAAGAAAGCGTAAAAATTGGCAGCTACGCACATGTACTAGCTTCGTAAAAAAATGTAAGTTTTAAATGAATATTTCCGATCCCCAAAGTTGTGTAACCCCTTAACCCTTTCAAGGTCGGTGGCTAGACGGTCTAGCAACCTAATTTTAATTCAAAAACTGACAAATGGCACCAAGAATATTTTAATAAAATTTTGCTTTTATAATGAAACCGCAAATTAGAAGGTTTTTATTTTCTAAGAAATTCGTTTGAATATTCTGGTGTCAGTCAATTATTTCATCAGTTTACGAACAGAATTCCTCTGCCCCTGAAAGGGTTAATTTATTTTCATTCACGAGCGCTTAGAGCACTCATGACGTCATGAACTTGAGCATATGGCTCTTGTTAAGGTAATTCTAATTCAGCAGATGAAATTAGTAGATAATAACACTAAATGATATTTTTGGTGTTTTAAAATAAGATTTTTGGATTTTTTTTTTTTTTTAACTATTTCTGAGACCAGTAATTGTATTTCGGTAATGTTTAATTCGTTCAAAATTTTCGAAAATTTTTATCTAATTGAAAAGAAATGCAATTTTACAGCCTTTTTTATCACCAGAGTTATAAAATGAAAAAATTTACAAAAAAAACTGATAATATCAAAATCGTTTGCGGTTTAGTTTAATTATGTTAGACTTTTTGGAACTTTGTGAAATATATCTGCATTTCTGCAGTGCCATATACGTGGCCCACTTAAAGGCATTTAATTTATGTTTCATTCGCAGGGACACACAAAAAATTATTATTAGAGTACTATCTGTGAGCGATAATTTCTGAAAGTACATTTTTTAACTTTGGTTTGCGTTTTTAAGTTTAACTAATTTTCTCCATATTTCAAAGAGCATATGAATACTTTAGGAAAAAATACACCAAAAATTTGAGTACATTTCCGCTTATTGACGAAAATTAATGGAGGTGAAATTTTTTATAATTTGAATATCTGCAAGCTTCAGCAAGTAAACAAAATCCTCAATCCTTATTTACTGGTGTGGAAATTCTCAAACTTTTGAACATAAATTACGTTTTTACATTAATGTTTTTAAGTCAAATGCTTAAAAATCTTTTAATTGACCCAACATTTATTAATTTTCTTAATTATAATTTTCATAATTAAGGAAAATAAAAATGATTTGTTGCATATATCGTCGGTACCAAATCAGACTACACAATGTGAAAACAGCGGACTATTTTTTTAAAATTCAGATTTCTCGATTGGCACCACTTTTCTGAAATGGTAAAATTCCCTTCTTTTCACCTTAATTAATGCGCCATTACATAATGTTTAATAAGGCATATTTTACCATTTCAAAAATGTGGTGCCAATCTTGAAACTTGAATTTAAAAAAAAGTAGCCATTGTTTTCGCATTGGATGGTTTGACATGGTACCGACGATATGATCTGTTGATATTTACTGTGGGTGTAACATGCATGTAACAACTACAGCACATGATATTATTTTTAGATATTACTTTGATGTTTAAATTAATAGATGCTGCTAGATTACGATAGGTTGGCATGTTCATATTTATAAATTTTTAAAACTAAAAATTTTTATAAAAATATTTTTTTTTTTTAAACAGCTGTAATTTTTTCAAAAAATTTCATTTTTCTCCTATGTTACATCTTGGCTGTTATCGTTCTAACTAAGAAAAATATCATTTTTATGTTTTAGACGATCGCTCACAGATGAAAAATCTCACCATCATCGGCAAGAATTTTCAAAATATTTATTTTCAAAATAACGGTCCCATATGACGGCTGATATCTCGAGCATTTTAAAAACTTGTTTATTCGTTTTATTTAAGTGCTCACAAAATCCTCTATCTCTATGTGTAAAATAAAAAAAAATGTACAAATATACATAGCTACCCACATTTACAATTTTTCTCTACCACTAAATTTTAATAGAGATTTTCACCTTGTTTACGCACGAGATTTTGTAGAAAAAATAAGACAATGTTTACTATAAAATTTTTGTAGTAAGACGAAAGCGTAAAAATTGGCAGCTACGCACATGTACTAGCTTCGAAAAAAAATGTAAGTTTTAAATGAATATTTCCGATCCCCAAAGTTGTGTAACCCCTTAATTTATTTTCACTCACGAGCGCTTAGAGCACTCATGACGTCATGAACTTGAGCATATGGCTCTTGTTAAGGTAATTCTAATTCAGCAGATGAAATTAGTAGATAATAACACTAAATGATATTTTTGGTGTTTTAAAAGATGATTTTTGGATTTTTTTTTTTTAACTATTTCTGAGATCCGGTAATGTTTAATTCGTTCAAAAATTTCGAAAATTTTTATCTAATTGAAAAGAAATGCAATTTTACAGCCTTTTTTATCACCAGAGTTATAAAATGAAAAAAATTACAAAAAAACTGATAATATCAAAATCGTTTGCGGTTTAGTTTAATGATGTTACACTTTTTCGAACTTTATGAAATATATCTGCATTTCTGCAGTGCCATATACGTGGCCCACTTAAAGGCATTTAATTTATGTTTCATTCGCAGGGACACACAAAAAATTATTATTAGAGTACTATCTGTGAGCGATAATTTCTGAAAGTACATTTTTTTAACTTTGGTTTGCGTTTTTAAGTTTTACTAATTTTCTCCATATTTCAAAGAGCATATGAATACTTTAGGAAAAAATACACCAGAAATTTGAGTACATTTCCGCTTATTGACGAAAATTAATGAAGGTGAAATTTTTTATAATTTGGATATCAGCAAGCTTCAGCAAGTAAACAAAATCCTCAATCCTTATTTACTGGTGTGGGCATTCTCAAACTTTTGAACATAAATTACGTTTTTACATTAATGTTTTTAAGTCAAATGCTTAAAAATCTTTTTATTGACCCAACATTCATTAATTTTCTTAATTATAATTTTCATAATTAAGGAAAATAAAAATGATTTGTTGCATATATCGTCGGTACCATGTCAGACTACACAATGTGAAAACAGCGGACTATTTTTTTTAATTCAGATTTCTTGATTGGCACCACTTTTCTGAAATGGTAAAATTCCCTTCTTTTCTCCTTAATTAATGCGCCATTAAATAGTGTTTAATAAAGCATATTTTACCATTTCAAAAAAATGGTGCCAATCTTGAAACTTGAATTTAAAAAAAGTAGCCCATTGTTTTCGAATTGGATGATTTGACATGGTACCGACGATATGATCTGTTGATATGTACTGTGGGTGTAACATGCATGTAACAACTACAGCACACGGTATTATTTTTAGATATTACTTTGATGTTTAAATTAAGAGATGCTGCTAGATTACGATAGGTTGTCATGTTCATATTCATAAATTTTTAAAACTGAAAATTTTTATAAAAATATTTTTTTTTTAACAGCTGTCATTTATTCAAAAAATTTCATTTTTTTCCTATGTTACATCTTGGCTGTTATCGTTCTAACTAAGAAAAATATCATTTTTATGTTTTAGACGATCGCTCACAGATGAAACATCATACCATCATCGGCAAGAATTTTCAAAATACTTATTTTCAAAATAACGGTCCCATTTGACGGCTGATATCTCGAGCATTTTAAAAACTTGTTTATTAGTTTTATTTAAGTGCTCACGAAAACCTCTGTATATGTGTGTAAAATAAAAAAAAAAGTACAAATATACATAGCTACCCACATTTACAATTTTTTTCTACCACAAAATATTAATAGAGATTTTCACCTTGTTTACGCACGAGATTTTGAAGAAAAAATAAGACAATGTTTACTATAAAATTTTAGTGGTAAGACGAAAGCGTAAAAATTGGCAGCTACGCACATGTACTAGCTTCGTAAAAAAAAAAAAAAAATGTAAGTTTTAAATGAATATTTCCGATCCCAAATATTGTGTAACCCCTTAATTTATTTTCACTCACGAGCGCTTAGAGCACTCATGACTTCATGAACTTGAGCATATGGCTCTTGTTAAGGTAATTCTTATTCAGCAGATGAAATTAGTAGATAATAACACTAAATGATATTTTTGGTGTTTTAAAAGAAGATTTTTGGATTTTTTTTTCTTTTTTAACTATTTCTGAGACCAGTAATTGTATTTCGGTAATGTTTAATTCGTTCAAAATTTTCGAAAATTTTTATCTAATTGAAAAGAAATGCAATTTTACAGCCCTTTTTATCACAAAAGTAATAAAATGAAAAAAATGACAAAAAACTGATAATATCAAAATCGTTTGCGGTTTAGTTTAATGATGTTACACTTTTTCGAACTTTATGAAATATATCTGCATTTCTGCAGTGCCATATACGTGGCCCACTTAAAGGCATTTAATTTATGTTTCATTCGCAGGGACACGCAAAATATTATTATTAGAGTAGTATCTGTGAGCGATAATTTCTGAAAGTACATTTTTTTAACTTTGGTTTGCGTTTTTAAGTTTAACTAATTTTCTCCATATTTCAAAGGGCATATGAATACTTTAGGAAAAAATACACCAAAAATTTGAGTACATTTCCGCTTATTGACGAAAATTAATGAAGGTGAATTTTTTTATAATTTGAATATCTGCAAGCTTCAGCAAGTACACAAAATCCTCAATCCTTATTTACTGGTGTGGGCATTCTCAAACTTTTGAACATAAATTACGTTTTTACATTAATGTTTTTAAGTCAAATGCTTAAAAATCTTTTTATTGACCCAACATTTATTAATTTTCTTAATTATAATTTTCATAATTAAGGAAAATACAAATGATTTGTTGCATATATCGTCGGTACCATGTCAGACTACACAATGTGAAAACAGCGGACTATTTTTTTTTAATTCAGATTTCTTGATTGGCACCACTTTTCTGAAATGGTAAAATTCCCTTCTTTTCTCCTTAATTAACGCGCCATTAAATAATGTTTAATAAGGCATATTTTACCACTTCAAAAAAGTGGTGCTAATCTTGAAACTTGAATTTAAAAAAAGTAGCCCATTATTTTCGCATTGGATGGTTTGACATGGTACCGACGATATGATCTGTTTATATGTACTGTGGGTGTAACATGCATGTAACAACTACAGCACACGGTATTATTTTTAGATATTACTTTGATGTTTAAATTAATAGATGCTGCTAGATTACGGTAGGTTGTCATGTTCATATTTATAAATTTGTAAAACTGAAAATTTTTATAAAAATATATATTTTTTTTAACAGCTGTCATTTATTCAAAAAATTTCATTTTTTTTTCCTATGTTACATCTTGGCTGTTATCGTTCTATCTAAGAAAAATATCATTTTTATGTTTTACACGATCGCTCACAGATGAAACATCATACCATCATCGGCAAGAATTTTCAAAATACTTATTTTCAAAATAACGGTCCCATTTGACGGCTGATATCTCGAGCATTTTAAAAACTTGTTTATTAGTTTTATTTAAGTGCTCACGAAAACCTCTGTATATGTGTGTAAAATAAAAAAAAATGTACAAATATACATAGCTACCCACATTTACAATTTTTTTCTACCACAAAATATTAATAGAGATTTTCACCTTGTTTACGCACGAGATTTTGAAGAAAAAATAAGACAATGTTTACTATAAAATTTTAGTGGTAAGACGAAAGCGTAAAAATTGGCAGCTACGCACATGTACTAGCTTCGTAAAAAAAAAAAAAAAAAATGTAAGTTTTAAATGAATATTTCCGATCCCAAATATTGTGTAACCCCTTAATTTATTTTCACTCACGAGCGCTTAGAGCACTCATGACTTCATGAACTTGAGCATATGGCTCTTGTTAAGGTAATTCTTATTCAGCAGATGAAATTAGTAGATAATAACACTAAATGATATTTTTGGTGTTTTAAAAGAAGATTTTTGGATTTTTTTTTCTTTTTTAACTATTTCTGAGACCAGTAATTGTATTTCGGTAATGTTTAATTCGTTCAAAATTTTCGAAAATTTTTATCTAATTGAAAAGAAATGCAATTTTACAGCCCTTTTTATCACAAAAGTAATAAAATGAAAAAAATGACAAAAAACTGATAATATCAAAATCGTTTGCGGTTTAGTTTAATGATGTTACACTTTTTCGAACTTTATGAAATATATCTGCATTTCTGCAGTGCCATATACGTGGCCCACTTAAAGGCATTTAATTTATGTTTCATTCGCAGGGACACGCAAAATATTATTATTAGAGTAGTATCTGTGAGCGATAATTTCTGAAAGTACATTTTTTTAACTTTGGTTTGCGTTTTTAAGTTTAACTAATTTTCTCCATATTTCAAAGGGCATATGAATACTTTAGGAAAAAATACACCAAAAATTTGAGTACATTTCCGCTTATTGACGAAAATTAATGAAGGTGAATTTTTTTATAATTTGAATATCTGCAAGCTTCAGCAAGTACACAAAATCCTCAATCCTTATTTACTGGTGTGGGCATTCTCAAACTTTTGAACATAAATTACGTTTTTACATTAATGTTTTTAAGTCAAATGCTTAAAAATCTTTTTATTGACCCAACATTTATTAATTTTCTTAATTATAATTTTCATAATTAAGGAAAATACAAATGATTTGTTGCATATATCGTCGGTACCATGTCAGACTACACAATGTGAAAACAGCGGACTATTTTTTTTTAATTCAGATTTCTTGATTGGCACCACTTTTCTGAAATGGTAAAATTCCCTTCTTTTCTCCTTAATTAACGCGCCATTAAATAATGTTTAATAAGGCATATTTTACCACTTCAAAAAAGTGGTGCTAATCTTGAAACTTGAATTTAAAAAAAGTAGCCCATTATTTTCGCATTGGATGGTTTGACATGGTACCGACGATATGATCTGTTTATATGTACTGTGGGTGTAACATGCATGTAACAACTACAGCACACGGTATTATTTTTAGATATTACTTTGATGTTTAAATTAATAGATGCTGCTAGATTACGGTAGGTTGTCATGTTCATATTTATAAATTTGTAAAACTGAAAATTTTTATAAAAATATATTTTTTTTTTAACAGCTGTCATTTATTCAAAAAATTTCATTTTTTTTTCCTATGTTACATCTTGGCTGTTATCGTTCTAACTAAGAAAAATATCATTTTTATGTTTTACACGATCGCTCACAGATGAAACATCATACCATCATCGGCAAGAATTTTCAAAATACTTATTTTCAAAATAACGGTCCCATTTGACGGCTGATATCTCGAGCATTTTAAAAACTTGTTTATTAGTTTTATTTAAGTGCTCACGAAAACCTCTATATATGTGTGTAAAATTAAAAAAAAATGTACAAATATACATAGCTGCCCACATTTACAATTATTTTTTCTACCACTAAATTTTAATAGAGATTTTCACCTTGTTTACGCACGAGATTTTGAAGAAAAAATAAGACAATGTTTACGGGGCATTCAACATCAAATCAGGCAGTAAAATATCAATATGTAACCCACCATCACAGATTTTCATGAAACTGCGTGTGTTTGTTCTTACTATTAAGATATGATCACCAGTAATTTTTTTTGCTCCTTGGTGAAATAGTTTCTGAGAAAAAAATTGTCAAAATTTTGAAAAACTGCCGTCAGTTGGCATTCTTGACGGCTCGGTTTTCAAATGTAGCATGTCATATATATAATCATATTACAATATCTACTCTACAAATATTCTTCAAATAATTCATGCATAATATTTAGGGTACACAGCTTATGAAAAAAATATATTGTTACGCTTATAACATTTTAAGTGTGTCTAAAAAAATATTTAAACTTTGAAGTTGTGAATTTTTTATGAAAAATAATGCATTAACAAAAAAAGCATTATCAACAAAAGGCGGTATTTTTATTAAATTTATTTTTTTGGGTGATATACTTAAAGGTGTCCTTTACCTGATTATGAAATAAAAATAGTGGGATTTTGGGTGTTTTTAGTAATATTTCCTATTTAAACATTTTTTGAGGTGCATTTCAAATCAAATCACGCAGAGTCATTCCATGTCAGTTCCCCTAATCCATTTAATCACTTTCACAAATTTCAATGAAACTGGGTTTGTTTATAGCTTATTTTAAGACGTAATCACCTTTAATTTTCTTGATCCTAAGTAAAATATTTTTTAAGATAAAAAATATCAAAATTTTGAAATTTTTTTAAATTTTTTTTAATGACAGTTTCATATTCAAAGACTGCATTTAAAAAAAAAAAAAAGTCATTTTAATATAAAAATCACTAAATAGGTTTCAAATAATGTATATGTGACAAATAATGTAGGCAGATTATTATTTCTTTTTTTTTTTTTTTTTTTTTTTTTTTTTTTGTCATGTTTAACCACTAAGAGTGTCTTTTATCTTGTGAATTTTTAAAATCGAGAATTTTGTCAAAAATTATGTGTTAATCAAAAATTTATTAGTAATCGAAGGCAGGGTGTTATTGCTTTTTTTAATTGTACGTAAAAATATCTTTTAAATGGTTATAAAATAAAAATAGTGAAAATATGAGAAAAAATTATCAATGTTTTGGAAAAATGCCACGAGTTGCCATTAATGATTGTTCAATTTTCAAAGGCCTCATTTTATATATAAAATCATATTTCAATAACTAATAAAGAAATCTTCTTCGAATAATTTAAGCAAGGCAAATAATGTATGTAGATTATGAAAAAAAAAATGCTGTAATGTTAAAAAATATTTAAATGTGTCTAAAAAATTATATAATCTTTGAATCAAAAATATTTCACAAAAAATAATGAAATTATTAAAAAATCTTTATCAATCAGAGGCGGAGTTTCTATGACTAATTTTTTAATTTTATATTGTACATAATACTACATTATAACTGGATCTGAAATAAAAATAGTGGGATTTTGGTTGGTTTTAGTAGTATTTAAATCATATTTAAAATTATCAATATTTCCAGATGTAAAATCTATCCAATGTATCATCCCTGGAAATATTTTTATTTATACATTTATTTTATTTTTCAAATTATCTTTTATGTTCGTTTCATAAGGAAAAAAATAAGCAATATTGTTTTTTAATAAAACTTCTAGGACGAAGAGCAATTATCCCTTTCTAAAAAAGAGAAAAATCACTAGCTCCTCACCGCCCATTAGAAATTTTCAAAATGACATTCCTAATCTTTAAACTCATATTTGGCTGTTAATATTGAAAAAAAAATACCAAATTTCACTCTTTTGAAGAAAATTTTGACATATTATGCTTTAAATATATGCAAAAAATGCATAATTCATTATATTATATCTTTCAAATAACTATATCTAAAAAATTATTTAAAACTTAATGAGTTGCACTTTTGTAACTTTATTCAGTTTCTAATGATATGTACCGTAATTTCGGGTGTATAGCCTTCAGATCAAATAATTCAGTTTGGACCCAGAAATTTTATTCAGTATTTGAAGACCAATATTTACTGTGATCTAAAAAGTTACATTTTATTTTTAAAAATTTGTCGGTCGAGACACGATTGTTTGATCCGCGGGCTATACACCAGAAATTACGGTAATTTGATTTATTTCATCACAATATTGCTGAAAGATGGATTTTCAACATATATATGTGTGTATATATATCCCTGTTCTCAAACAAATTATTTAAAAATTATTCATTTATGTTTAATAAAGCATATATATTGTTTATACACTTATAGGAAATACATATAGTAAATTTTATGATATTATGTCAATAATGTCTAAAAGTAAAGAACTTATCTAATAGTATGTAACGAAAAATTTAACATCTGGTGTAATGACAACAAAATTTTATAATTGTTTTACTTAATTTGGATGAATGAAAAAAGCTTACATGTTTATATTTTATTGAAGTACAGGTGAAAATGTCACAAAGACATTCCTATCTCAACAACCATTGAGTATGTCACATTCACACTACAGCTGATTTTTTTTTTTCTTTTTGATCTTTTGGGTTTGATTTCAGATGGTAATGAATAAATTAGTTTTGTTAGAAATGTCATTGCAGTCAGCATATTAGGTTCACTATTTTTTTTAATTTGTTTTGATGGACTCGATGAACAACAACATTTAAATGGACCATTTCATGAATTTTCAATTAAAAGCTGATTTATAAATTCATTATGTTGTTTAGTTATTATTATCGTCTTAAGATAATAAATGTAGTTTATTTATTATTTGAACAATTGAAAGTATTTCTCAATAAGAGTGGGCTGTTGATTTTAAGTCGGCTGTTGAGCATTGTAGTGTTGGTAAAGGAACTGAAAATATTTAATTTAATTTTTATTGCTGTAAATAATATTTGTTATTTTATTATTGTATGTATTATATTAAAGCAAGAGTAGCAATACACGATGACGTATTCATTATAGTACATCTTAGCATGAAAAGCTTCAATATTTATCATTAAACATTCACATTTTATGAAAATTTTGTTAAAATTGCTCATATTTTCACTATTTTTATTTTATAACTATTGAAAAGATATTTTTACGTACAAATAAAAAAGTAATAATAGCCTGCCTTCGGTTTATAATAAATTTTTGATTAACACATTATTTTTCACAAAATTCTTGATTTTAAGAATTCACAAGATTAAACACACTCTTAGCGTTTAAACATGACAAACAACAATAAATAATAATCTGCCTACATTCTTTGTCACATATACATTATTTGAAACTTATTTAGTGATTTTATATTGAAATGACTTTTTTTTATGCAGTCTTTAAATATAGATCTGTCATTAAAAACATTTAAAAAAAAATAAAAATGTAGATATTTTTTTTTATCTTAAAAAATATTTTACTTAGGATCAAGGAAATTAAAGGTGATTACGTCTTAAAATGAGCTATAAACATACCCAGTTTCATTGAAATTTGTGACAGTGAATTAAATGTCTTAGGCGAACTGACATGGATTGACTCTGCTTGATTTGATTTGAAATACGCCTCAAAATATTTTTAAATAGGAAATACTACTAAAAACACCCAAAATCCCACTATTTTTATTTCAGAATCAGGTAAAGGACACCGTTAAGTATATCCACCACAAAAAATGAATTTAATAAAAATACCGCCTTTTGTTGATAATGCTATTTTAGTTAATGCATTATTTTTCATAAAAAAATCACGACTTCAAAGATTAAACATTTTTTTAAACACACTTAAAATGTTATAAGCGTAACAGTATTTTTTTTTCATAAACTGCGTACCTTATGTATTATGCATGAATTATTTGAAGATGATTTGTAGAATAGATATTGAAATATGATCATATTTATGTCATGCTACATTTGATAATCGAACAGTCAAGAATGCCAACTGACGGCAGTTTTCAAAATTTTGACAATTTTTTTCTCAGAAACTATTTGACCAAGGAGTAAAAAAAAAATACTGGGAATCATATCTTAATAAAAGGAACAAACACACGCAGTTTCATCAAAATCTGTGATGGTGGGTTACATGCCTGCCTGAACTGACATGGAATGACCCTTACTAAAAAATTTTAGTAGTAAGACGAAAGCGTAAAAATTGGCAGCTACGCACATGTACTAGCTTCGAAAAAAATGTAAGTTTTAAATGAATATTTCCGAACCCCAAAGTTGTGTAACCCCTTAATTTATTTTCACTCACGAGCGCTTAGAGCACTCATGACGTCATGAACTTGAGCATATGGCTCTTGTTAAGGTAATTCTAATTCAGCAGATGAAATTAGTAGATAATAACACTAAATGATATTTTTGGTGTTTTAAAAGAAGATTTTTGGATATTTTTTCTTTTTTAACTATTTCTGAGATCCGGTAATGTTTAATTCGTTCAAAATTTTCGAAAATTTTTATCTAATTGAAAAGAAATGCAATTTTACAGCCTTTTTTATCACCTGAGTTATAAAATGAAAAAAATTACAAAAAAACTGATAATATCAAAATCGTTTGCGGTTTAGTTTAATGATGTTACACTTTTTCGAACTTTATGAAATATATCTGCATTTCTGCAGTGCCATATACGTGGCACACTTAAAGGCATTTAATTTATGTTTCATTCGCAGGGACACACAAAAAATTATTCTTAGAGTTCTATCTGTGAGCGATAATTTCTGAAAGTACATTTTTTAACTTTCGTTTGCGTTTTTAAGTTTAACTAATTTTCTCCATATTTCAAAGAGCATATGAATACGTTAGGAAAAAATACACCAAAAATTTGAGTACATTTCCGCTTATTGACGAAAATTAATGAAGGTGAATTTTTTTATAATTTGAATATCTGCAATCTTCAGCAAGTATACAAAATCCTCAATCCTTATTTACTGGTGTGGGCATTCTCAAACTTTTGAACATAAATTACGTTTTTACATTAATGTTTTTAAGTCAAATGCTTAAAAATCTTTTTATTGACCCAACATTTATTAATTTTCTTAATTATAATTTTCATAATTAAGGAAAATAAAAATGATTTGTTGCATAGATCGTCGGTACCATGTCAGACTACACAATGTGAAAACAGCAAACTATTTTTTTAAAATTCAGATTTCTCGATTGGCACCACTTTTCTGAAATGGTAAAATTCCCTTCTTTTCACCTTAATTAATGCGCCATTACATAATGTTTAATAAGGCATATTTTACCATTTCAAAAATGTGGTGCCAATCTTGAAACTTGAATTAAAAAAAAAGTAGCCATTGTTTTCGCATTGGATGGTTTGACATGGTACCGACGATATGATCTGTTGATATTTACTGTGGGTGTAACATGCATGTAACAACTACAGCACATGATATTATTTTTAGATATTACTTTGATGTTTAAATTAATAGATGCTGCTAGATTACGATAGGTTGGCATGTTCATATTTATAAATTTTTAAAACTGAAAATTTTTATAAAAATATTTTTTTTTTTTAAACAGCTGTAATTTTTTCAAAAAATTTCATTTTTCTCCTATGTTACATCTTGGCTGTTATCGTTCTAACTAAGAAAAATATCATTTTTATGTTTTAGACGATCGCTCACAGATGAAAAATCTCACCATCATCGGCAAGAATTTTCAAAATATTTATTTTCAAAATAACGGTCCCATATGACGGCTGATATCTCGAGCATTTTAAAAACTTGTTTATTAGTTTTATTTAAGTGCTCACAAAATCCTCTATCTCTATGTGTAAAATAAAAAAAATGTACAAATATACATAGCTACCCACATTTACAATTTTTCTCTACCACTAAATTTTAATAGAGATTTTCACCTTGTTTACGCACGAGATTTTGTAGAAAAAATAAGACAATGTTTACTATAAAATTTTTGTAGTAAGACGAAAGCGTAAAAATTGGAGCTACGCACATGTACTTGCTTCGAAAAAAAATGTAAGTTTTAAATGAATATTTCAGATCCCTAAAATGTGTAACCCCTTAATTTATTTTCACTCACGAGCGCTTAGAGCACTCACGACGTCATGAACTTGAGCATATGGCTCTTGTTAAGGTAATTCTAATTCAGCAGATGAAATTAGTAGATAATAACACTAAATGATATTTTTGGTGTTTTAAAAGAAGATTTTCGGATTTTCTTTTTCTTTTTTAACTGTTTCTGAGATCCGGTAATGTTTAATTCGTTAAAAAATTTCGAAAATTTTTATCTAATTGAAAAGAAATGCAATTTTACAGCCTTTTTTATCACCAGAGTTATAAAATGAAAATATTACAAAAAAAAACTGATAATATCAAAATCGTTTGCGGTTTAGTTTAATGATGTTACACTTTTTCGAACTTTATGAAATATATCTGCATTTCTGCAGTGCCATATACGTGGCACACTTAAAGGCATTTAATTTATGTTTCATTCGCAGGGACACACAAAAAATTATTCTTAGAGTTCTATCTGTGAGCGATAATTTCTGAAAGTACATTTTTTAACTTTCGTTTGCGTTTTTAAGTTTAACTAATTTTCTCCATATTTCAAAGAGCATATGAATACTTTAGGAAAAAATACACCAAAAAGTTGAGTACATTTCCGCTTATTGACGAAAATTAATGAAGGTGAATTTTTTTATAATTTGAATATCTGCAATCTTCAGCAAGTATACAAAATCCTCAATCCTTATTTACTGGTGTGGGCATTCTCAAACTTTTGAACATAAATTACGTTTTTACATTAATGTTTTTAAGTCAAATGCTTAAAAATCTTTTTATTGACCCAACATTTATTAATTTTCTTAATTATAATTTTCATAATTAAGGAAAATAAAAATGATTTGTTGCATAGATCGTCGGTACCATGTCAGACTACAAAATGTGAAAACAGCAAACTATTTTTTTTTAAATTCAGATTTCTTGATTGGCACCACTTTTCTGAAATGGTAAAATTCCCTTCTTTTCTCCTTAATTAATGCGCCATTAAATAATGTTTAATAAGGCATATTTTACCATTTCAAAAAAGTGGTGCTAATCTTGAAACTTGAATTTACAAAAAGTAACCCATTGTTTTCGCATTGGATGGTTTGACATGGTACCGACGATATGATCTGTTGATATGTACTGTGGGTGTAACATGCATGTAACAACTAGAGCACACGATATTATTTTTAGATATTACTTTGATGTTTAAATTAATAGATGCTGCTAGATTACGATAGGTTGTCATGTTCATATTTATAAATTTTTAACACTGAAAATTTTTATAAAAATATTTTTTTTTAAACAGCTGTCATTTATTAAAAAAATTTCATTTTTTCCCCTATGTTACATCTTGGCTGTTATCGTTCTAACTAAGAAAAATATCATTTTTATGTTTTAGACGATCGCTCACATATGAAACATCATACCATCATCGGCAAGAATTTTCAAAATACTTATTTTCAAAATAACGGTCCCATTTGACGGCTGATATCACGAGCATTTTAAAAACTTTTTTATTAGTTTTATTTAAGTGCTCACAAAAACCTCTATCTATGTGTGTAAAATAAAAAAAAAATGTACAAATATACATAGCTGCACACATTTACATTTTTTTTTCTACCACTAAATTTTAATAGAGATTTTCACCTTATTTACGCACGAGATTTTGAAGAAAAAATAAGACAATGTTTACTATAAAATTTTAGTAGTAAGACGAAAGCTTAAAAATTGGCAGCTACGCACATGTACTAGCTTCGAAAAAAATGTAAGTTTTAAATGAATATTTCAGATCCCCAAAGTTGTGTAACCCCTTAATTTATTTTCACTCACGAGCGCTTAGAGCACTCACGACGTCATGAACTTGAGCATATGGCTCTTGTTAAGGTAATTCTAATTCAGCAGATGAAATTAGTAGATAATAACACTAAATGATATTTTTGGTGTTTTAAAAGAAGATTTTTGGATTTTTTTTTCTTTTTTAACTATTTCTGAGATCCGGTAATGTTTAAATCGTTCAAAATTTTCGAAAAATTTTATCTAATTGAAAAGATATGCAATTTTACAGCCTTTTTTATCACCAGAGTTATAAAATGAAAAAAATTACAAAAAAACTGATAATATCAAAATCGTCTGCGGTTTAGTTTAATGATGTTAGACTTTTTCGAACTTTGTAAAATATATCTGCATTTCTGCAGTGCCATATACGTGGCCCACTTAAAGGCATTTAATTTATGTTTCATTCGCAGGGACACACAAAATATTATTATTAGAGTACTATCTGTGAACGATAAGTTCTGAAAGTACATTTTTAAACTTTGGTTTGCGTTTAAAAGTTTAACTAATTTTCCCCATATTTCAAAGAGCATATGAATACTTTAGGAAAAAATACACCAAAAATTTGAGTACATTTCCGCTTATTGCCGAAAATTAATGAAGGTGAAATTTTTTATAATTTGAATATCTGCAAGCTTCAGCAAGTAAACAAAATCCTCAATCCTTATTTACTGGTGTGGGCATTCTCAAACTTTTGAACATAAATTACGTTTTTACATTAATGTTTTTAATTCAAATGCTTAGAAATCTTTTTATTGACCCAACATTTATTAATTATCTTAATTATAATTTTCATAATTAAGGAAAATAAAAATGATTTGTTGCATATATCGTCGGTACCATGTCAGACTACACAATGTGAAAACTGCGGACTATTTTTTTTAAATTCAGATTTCCTGATTGGCACCACTTTTCTGAAATGGTAAAATTCCCTTCTTTTCTCCTTAATTAATGCGCCATTAAATAATGTTTAATAAGGCATGTTTTACCATTTCAAAAAAGTGGTGCCAATCTTGAAACTTGAATTTAAAAAAAGTAGCCCATTGTTTTCGCATTGGATGGTTTGACATGGTACCGACGATATGATCTGTTGATATGTACTGTGGGTGTAACATGCATGTAACAACTACAGCACACGATATTATTTTTAGATATTACTTTGATGTTTAAATTAATAGATGCTGCTAGATTACGATAAGTTGTCATGTTCATATTTATACATTTTTAAAACTGAAAATTTTTATAAAAATATTTTTTTTTTTAACAGCTGTCATTTATTCAAAAAATTTCATTTTTTTCCTATGTTACATCTTGGCTCTTATCGTTCTAACTAAGAAAAAAATCATTTTTATGTTTTAGACGATCGCTCACAGATGAAACATCATACCATCATCGGCAAGAATTTTCAAAATACTTATTTTCAAAATAACGGTCCCATTTGACGGCTGATATCTCGAGCATTTTAAAAACTTGTTTATTAGTTTTATTTAAGTGCTCACAAAAACCTCTATCTATGTGTGTAAAATAAAAATAAAATGTACAAATATACATAGCTGCCCACATTTACAATTTATTTTTCTACCACTAAATTTTAATAGAGATTTTCACCTTATTTACGCACGAGATTTTGAAGAAAAAATAAGACAATGTTTACTATAAAATTTTAGTAGTAAGACGAAAGCGTAAAAATTGGCAGCTACGCACATGTACTAGCTTCGAAAAAAATGTAAGTTTTAAATGAATATTTCCGATCCCCAAAGCTGTGTAACCCCTTAATTTATTTTCATTCACGAGCGCTTAGAGCAATCATGACATCATGAACTTGAGCATATGGCTCTTGTTAAGGTAATTCTAATTCAGCAGATGTAATTATTAGATAATAACACTAAATTATATTTTTGGTGTTTTAAAAGAATATTTTTGGATTTTTTTTCTTTTTTAACTATTTCTGAGATCCGGTAATGTTTAATTCGTTCAAAATTTTCGAAAATTTTTATCTAATTGAAAAGAAATGCAATTTTACAGCCTTTTATATCACCAGAGTTATAAAATGAAAAAATTACAAAAAAAAAAACTGATAATATCAAAATCGTTTGCGGTTTAGTTTAATGATGTTACACTTTTTCGAACTTTATGAAATATATCTGCATTTCTGCAGTGCCATATACGTGGCCCACTTAAAGGAATTTAATTTATGTTTCATTCGCAGGGACACACAAAATATTATTATTAGAGTACTATCTGTGAGCGATAAGTTCTGAAAGTACATTTTTAAACTTTGGTTTGCGTTTAAAAGTTTATCTAATTTTCCCCATATTTCAAAGAGCATATGAATACTTTAGGAAAAAATACACCAAAAATTTGAGTACATTTCCGCTTATTGACGAAAATTAATGAAGGTGAAATTTTTTATAATTTGAATATCTGCAAGCTTCAGCAAGTAAACAAAATCCCCAATCCTTATTTACTGGTGTGGGCATTCTCAAACTTTTGAACATAAATTACGTTTTTACATTAATGTTTTTAATTCAAATGCTTAGAAATCTTTTTATTGACCCAACATTTATTAATTTTCTTAATTATAATTTTCATAATTAAGGAAAATAAAAATGATTTGTTGCATATATCGTCGGTACCATGTCAGACTACACAATGTGAAAACTGCGGACTATTTTTTTTAAATTCAGATTTCTTGATTGGCACCACTCTTCTGAAATGGGAAAATTCCCTTCTTTTCTACTTAATTAATGCGCCATTAAATAATGTTTAATAAGGCATATTTTACCATTTCAAAAATGTGGTGCCAATCTTGAAACTTGAATTTTAAAAAAGTAGCCCATTGTTTTCGCATTGGATGGTTTGACATGGTACCGACGATATGATCTGTTGATATGTACTGTGGGTGTAACATGCATGTAACAACTACAGCACACGATATTATTTTTAGATATTACTTTGATGTTTAAATTAATAGATGCTGCTAGATTACGATAGGTTGTCATGTTCATATTTATAAATTTTTAAAACTGAAAATTTTTATAAAAATATTTTTTTTAAAACAGCTGTCACTTATTCAAAAAATTTCATTTTTTTCCTATGTTACCACTTGGCTGTTATCGTTATAACTAAGAAAAATATCATTTTTATGTTTTAGACGATTGCTCACAGATCAAACATCATACCATCATCGGCAAGAATTTTCAAAATATTTATTTTCAAAATAACGTTCCCATTTGACGGCTGATATCTCGAGCATTTTAAAAACTTGTTTATTAGTTTTATTTAAGTGCTCACAAAAACCTCTATCTATGTGTGTAAAATAAAAATAAAATGTACAAATATACATAGCTGCCCACATTTACAATTTATTTTTCTACCACTAAATTTTAATAGAGATTTTCACCTTATTTATGCACGAGATTTTGAACAAAAAATAAGGCAATGTTTACTATAAAATTTTAGTAGTAAGACGAAAGCGTAAAAATTGGCAGCTACGCACATGTACTAGCTTCGAAAAAAAATTTAAGTTTTAAATGAATATTTCCGATCCCCAAAGTTGTGTAACCCATTAATTCATTTTCACTCACGAGCGCTTAGAGCACTCACGACGTCATTAACTTGAGCATATGGCTCTTGTTAAGGTAATTCTAATTCAGCAGATGAAATTAGTAGATAATAACACTAAATGATATTTTTGGTGTTTTAAAAGAATATTTTTGGATTTTTTTTCTTTTTTAACTATTTCTGAGATCCGGTAATGTTTAATTCGTTCAAAATTTTCGAAAAATTTTATCTAATTGAAAAGAAATGCAATTTTACAGCCTTTTTTATCACCAGAGTTATAAAATGAAAAAAATTACAAAAAAACTGATAATATCAAAATCGTCTGCGGTTTAGTTTAATGATGTTAGACTTTTTCGAACTTTGTGAAATATATCTGCATTTCTGCAGTGCCATATACGTGGCCCACTTAAAGGAATTTAATTTATGTTTCATTCGCAGGGACACACAAAATATTATTATTAGAGTACTATCTGTGAGCGATAAGTTCTGAAAGTACATTTTTAAACTTTGGTTTGCGTTTAAAAGTTTATCTAATTTTCCCCATATTTCAAAGAGCATATGAATACTTTAGGAAAAAATACACCAAAAATTTGAGTACATTTCCGCTTATTGACGAAAATTAATGAAGGTGAAATTTTTTATAATTTGAATATCTGCAAGCTTCAGCAAGTAAACAAAATCCCCAATCCTTATTTACTGGTGTGGGCATTCTCAAACTTTTGAACATAAATTACGTTTTTACATTAATGTTTTTAATTCAAATGCTTAGAAATCTTTTTATTGACCCAACATTTATTAATTTTCTTAATTATAATTTTCATAATTAAGGAAAATAAAAATGATTTGTTGCATATATCGTCGGTACCATGTCAGACTACACAATGTGAAAACTGCGGACTATTTTTTTTAAATTCAGATTTCTTGATTGGCACCACTCTTCTGAAATGGTAAAATTCCCTTCTTTTCTAATTAATTAATGCGCCATTAAATAATGTTTAATAAGGCATATTTTACCATTTCAAAAATGTGGTGCCAATCTTGAAACTTGAATTTTAAAAAAGTAGCCCATTGTTTTCGCATTGGATGGTTTGACATGGTACCGACGATATGATCTGTTGATATGTACTGTGGGTGTAACATGCATGTAACAACTACACCACACGATATTATTTTTAGATATTACTTTGATGTTTAAATTAATAGATGCTGCTAGATTACGATAGGTTGTCATGTTCATATTTATAAATTTTTAAAACTGAAAATTTTTATAAAAATATTTTTTTTAAAACAGCTGTCACTTATTCAAAAAATTTCATTTTTTTCCTATGTTACCACTTGGCTGTTATCGTTATAACTAAGAAAAATATCATTTTTATGTTTTAGACGATTGCTCACAGATGAAACATCATACCATCATCGGCAAGAATTTTCAAAATATTTATTTTCAAAATAACGTTCCCATTTGACGGCTGATATCTCGAGCATTTTAAAAACTTGTTTATTAGTTTTATTTAAGTGCTCACAAAAACCTCTATCTATGTGTGTAAAATAAAAATAAAATGTACAAATATACATAGCTGCCCACATTTACAATTTATTTTTCTACCACTAAATTTTAATAGAGATTTTCACCTTATTTACGCACGAGATTTTGAAGAAAAAATAAGACAATGTTTACTATAAAATTTTAGTAGTAAGACGAAAGCGTAAAAATTGGCAGCTACGCACATGTACTAGCTTCGAAAAAAATGTAAGTTTTAAATGAATATTTCCGATCCCCAAAGTTGTGTAACCCCTTAATTTATTTTCACTCACGAGCGCTTTGAGCACTCATGACGTCATGAACTTGAGCATATGGCTCTTGTTAAGGTAATTCTAATTCAGCAGATGAAATTAGTAGATAATAACACTAAATGATATTTTTGGTGTTTTAAAAGAAGATTTTTGGATTTTTTTTCTTTTTTAACTATTTCTGAGATCCGGTAATGTTTAATTCGTTCAAAATTTTCGAAAAATTTTATCTAATTGAAAAGAAATGCAATTTTATAGCCTTTATTATCACCAGAGTTATAAAATGAAAAAAATTACAAAAAACTGATAATATCAAAATCGTCTGCGGTTTAGTTTAATGATGTTAGACTTTTTCGAACTTTGTGAAATATATCTGCATTTCTGCAGTGCCATATACGTGGCCCACTTAAAGTCATTTAATTTATGTTTCATTCGCAGGGACACACAAAATATTATTATTAGAGTACTATCTGTGAGCGATAAGTTCTGAAAGTACATTTTTAAACTTTGGTTTGCGTTTTTAAGTTTAACTAGTTTTCTCCATATTTCAAAGAGCATATGAATACTTTAGGAAAAAATACACCAAAAATTTGAGTACATTTCCGCTTATTGACGAAAATTAATGAAGGTGAAATTTTTTATAATTTGAATATCTGCAAGCTTCAGCAAGTAAACAAAATCCTCAATCCTTATTTACTGGTGTGGGCATTCTCAAACTTTTGAACATAAATTACGTTTTTACATTAATGTTTTTAATTCAAATGCTTAGAAATCTTTTTATTGACCCAACATTTATTAATTTTCTTAATTATAATTTTCATAATTAAGGATAATAAAAATGATTTGTTGCATATATCGTCGGTACCATGTCAGACTACACAATGTGAAAACTGCGGACTGTTTTTTTTAAATTCAGATTTCTTGATTGGCACCACTTTTCTGAAATGGTAAAATTCCCTCCTTTTCTCCTTAATTAATGCGCCATTAAATAATGTTTAATAAGGCATATTTTACCATTTCAAAAAAGTGGTGCCAATCTTGAAACTTGAATTTAAAAAAAGTAGCCCATTGTTTTCGCATTGGATGGTTTGACATGGTACCGACGATATGATCTGTTATGTACTGTGGGTGTAACATGCATGTAACAACTACACCACACGATATTATTTTTAGATATAACTTTGATGTTTAAATTAATAGATCCTGCTAGATTACGATAGGTTGTCATGTTCATATTTTTAAATTTTTAAAACTGAAAATTTTTATAAAAATATTTTTTTTTAAACAGCTGTCATATATTCAAAAAATTTCATTTTTTTCCTATGTTACATCTTGGCTGTTATCGTTATAACTAAGAAAAATATCATTTTTATGTTTTAGACGATCGCTCACAGATGAAACATCATACCATCATCGGCAAGAATTTTCAAAATACTTATTTTCAAAATAACGGTCCCATTAGACGGCTGATATCTCGAGCATTTTAAAAACTTGTTTATTAGTTTTATTTAAGTGCTCACAAAAACCTCTATCTATGTGTGTAAAATAAAAAAAAATGTACAAATATACATAGCTGCCCACATTTACAATTTATTTTTCTACCACTAAATTTTAATAGAGATTTTCACCTTATTTACGCACGAGATTTTGAAGAAAAAATAAGACAATGTTTACTATAAAATTTTAGTAGTAAGACGAAAGCGTAAAAATTGGCAGCTACGCACATGTACTAGCTTCGAAAAAAATGTAAGTTTTAAATGAATATTTCCGATCCCCAAAGCTGTGTAACCCCTTAATTTATTTTCATTCACGAGCGCTTAGAGCAATCATGACATCATGAACTTGAGCATATGGCTCTTGTTAAGGTAATTCTAATTCAGCAGATGTAATTATTAGATAATAACACTAAATTATATTTTTGGTGTTTTAAAAGAATATTTTTGGATTTTTTTTCTTTTTTAACTATTTCTGAGATCCGGTAATGTTTAATTCGTTCAAAATTTTCGAAAATTTTTATCTAATTGAAAAGAAATGCAATTTTACAGCCTTTTATATCACCAGAGTTATAAAATGAAAAAATTACAAAAAAAAAACTGATAATATCAAAATCGTTTGCGGTTTAGTTTAATGATGTTACACTTTTTCGAACTTTATGAAATATATCTGCATTTCTGCAGTGCCATATACGTGGCCCACTTAAAGGAATTTAATTTATGTTTCATTCGCAGGGACACACAAAATATTATTATTAGAGTACTATCTGTGAGCGATAAGTTCTGAAAGTACATTTTTAAACTTTGGTTTGCGTTTAAAAGTTTATCTAATTTTCCCCATATTTCAAAGAGCATATGAATACTTTAGGAAAAAATACACCAAAAATTTGAGTACATTTCCGCTTATTGACGAAAATTAATGAAGGTGAAATTTTTTATAATTTGAATATCTGCAAGCTTCAGCAAGTAAACAAAATCCCCAATCCTTATTTACTGGTGTGGGCATTCTCAAACTTTTGAACATAAATTACGTTTTTACATTAATGTTTTTAATTCAAATGCTTAGAAATCTTTTTATTGACCCAACATTTATTAATTTTCTTAATTATAATTTTCATAATTAAGGAAAATAAAAATGATTTGTTGCATATATCGTCGGTACCATGTCAGACTACACAATGTGAAAACTGCGGACTATTTTTTTTAAATTCAGATTTCTTGATTGGCACCACTCTTCTGAAATGGGAAAATTCCCTTCTTTTCTACTTAA
Source organism: Maratus speciosus (assembly GCA_963932465.1). Lineage (NCBI taxonomy): Eukaryota > Metazoa > Arthropoda > Arachnida > Araneae > Salticidae > Maratus > Maratus speciosus. The sequence continues at coordinate 439,036,275 of OZ010796.1, read as the reverse complement.
TTAATGCGCCATTAAATAATGTTTAATAAGGCATATTTTACCATTTCAAAAATGTGGTGCCAATCTTGAAACTTGAATTTTAAAAAAGTAGCCCATTGTTTTCGCATTGGATGGTTTGACATGGTACCGACGATATGATCCGTTGATATGTACTGTGGGTGTAACATGCATGTAACAACTACAGCACACGATATTATTTTTAGATATTACTTTGATGTTTAAATTAATAGATGCTGCTAGATTACGATAGGTTGTCATGTTCATATTTATAAATTTTTAAAACTGAAAATTTTTATAAAAATATTTTTTTTAAAACAGCTGTCACTTATTCAAAAAATTTCATTTTTTTCCTATGTTACCACTTGGCTGTTATCGTTATAACTAAGAAAAATATCATTTTTATGTTTTAGACGATTGCTCACAGATCAAACATCATACCATCATCGGCAAGAATTTTCAAAATATTTATTTTCAAAATAACGTTCCCATTTGACGGCTGATATCTCGAGCATTTTAAAAACTTGTTTATTAGTTTTATTTAAGTGCTCACAAAAACCTCTATCTATGTGTGTAAAATAAAAATAAAATGTACAAATATACATAGCTGCCCACATTTACAATTTATTTTTCTACCACTAAATTTTAATAGAGATTTCCACCTTATTTATGCACGAGATTTTGAACAAAAAATAAGGCAATGTTTACTATAAAATTTTAGTAGTAAGACGAAAGCGTAAAAATTGGCAGCTACGCACATGTACTAGCTTCGAAAAAAAATGTAAGTTTTAAATGAATATTTCCGATCCCCAAAGTTGTGTAACCCATTAATTCATTTTCACTCACGAGCGCTTAGAGCACTCACGACGTCATTAACTTGAGCATATGGCTCTTGTTAAGGTAATTCTAATTCAGCAGATGAAATTAGTAGATAATAACACTAAATGATATTTTTGGTGTTTTAAAAGAATATTTTTGGATTTTTTTTCTTTTTTAACTATTTCTGAGATCCGGTAATGTTTAATTCGTTCAAAATTTTCGAAAAATTTTATCTAATTGAAAAGAAATGCAATTTTACAGCCTTTTTTATCACCAGAGTTATAAAATGAAAAAAATTACAAAAAAACTGATAATATCAAAATCGTCTGCGGTTTAGTTTAATGATGTTAGACTTTTTCGAACTTTGTGAAATATATCTGCATTTCTGCAGTGCCATATACGTGGCCCACTTAAAGGAATTTAATTTATGTTTCATTCGCAGGGACACACAAAATATTATTATTAGAGTACTATCTGTGAGCGATAAGTTCTGAAAGTACATTTTTAAACTTTGGTTTGCGTTTAAAAGTTTATCTAATTTTCCCCATATTTCAAAGAGCATATGAATACTTTAGGAAAAAATACACCAAAAATTTGAGTACATTTCCGCTTATTGACGAAAATTAATGAAGGTGAAATTTTTTATAATTTGAATATCTGCAAGCTTCAGCAAGTAAACAAAATCCCCAATCCTTATTTACTGGTGTGGGCATTCTCAAACTTTTGAACATAAATTACGTTTTTACATTAATGTTTTTAATTCAAATGCTTAGAAATCTTTTTATTGACCCAACATTTATTAATTTTCTTAATTATAATTTTCATAATTAAGGAAAATAAAAATGATTTGTTGCATATATCGTCGGTACCATGTCAGACTACACAATGTGAAAACTGCGGACTATTTTTTTTAAATTCAGATTTCTTCATTGGCACCACTCTTCTGAAATGGTAAAATTCCCTTCTTTTCTAATTAATTAATGCGCCATTAAATAATGTTTAATAAGGCATATTTTACCATTTCAAAAATGTGGTGCCAATCTTGAAACTTGAATTTTAAAAAAGTAGCCCATTGTTTTCGCATTGGATGGTTTGACATGGTACCGACGATATGATCTGTTGATATGTACTGTGGGTGTAACATGCATGTAACAACTACACCACACGATATTATTTTTAGATATTACTTTGATGTTTAAATTAATAGATGCTGCTAGATTACGATAGGTTGTCATGTTCATATTTATAAATTTTTAAAACTGAAAATTTTTATAAAAATATTTTTTTTAAAACAGCTGTCACTTATTCAAAAAATTTCATTTTTTTCCTATGTTACCACTTGGCTGTTATCGTTATAACTAAGAAAAATATCATTTTTATGTTTTAGACGATTGCTCACAGATGAAACATCATACCATCATCGGCAAGAATTTTCAAAATATTTATTTTCAAAATAACGTTCCCATTTGACGGCTGATATCTCGAGCATTTTAAAAACTTGTTTATTAGTTTTATTTAAGTGCTCACAAAAACCTCTATCTATGTGTGTAAAATAAAAATAAAATGTACAAATATACATAGCTGCCCACATTTACAATTTATTTTTCTACCACTAAATTTTAATAGAGATTTTCACCTTATTTACGCACGAGATTTTGAAGAAAAAATAAGACAATGTTTACTATAAAATTTTAGTAGTAAGACGAAAGCGTAAAAATTGGCAGCTACGCACATGTACTAGCTTCGAAAAAAATGTAAGTTTTAAATGAATATTTCCGATCCCCAAAGTTGTGTAACCCCTTAATTTATTTTCACTCACGAGCGCTTTGAGCACTCATGACGTCATGAACTTGAGCATATGGCTCTTGTTAAGGTAATTCTAATTCAGCAGATGAAATTAGTAGATAATAACACTAAATGATATTTTTGGTGTTTTAAAAGAAGATTTTTGGATTTTTTTTCTTTTTTAACTATTTCTGAGATCCGGTAATGTTTAATTCGTTCAAAATTTTCGAAAAATTTTATCTAATTGAAAAGAAATGCAATTTTATAGCCTTTATTATCACCAGAGTTATAAAATGAAAAAAATTACAAAAAACTGATAATATCAAAATCGTCTGCGGTTTAGTTTAATGATGTTAGACTTTTTCGAACTTTGTGAAATATATCTGCATTTCTGCAGTGCCATATACGTGGCCCACTTAAAGTCATTTAATTTATGTTTCATTCGCAGGGACACACAAAATATTATTATTAGAGTACTATCTGTGAGCGATAAGTTCTGAAAGTACATTTTTAAACTTTGGTTTGCGTTTTTAAGTTTAACTAGTTTTCTCCATATTTCAAAGAGCATATGAATACTTTAGGAAAAAATACACCAAAAATTTGAGTACATTTCCGCTTATTGACGAAAATTAATGAAGGTGAAATTTTTTATAATTTGAATATCTGCAAGCTTCAGCAAGTAAACAAAATCCTCAATCCTTATTTACTGGTGTGGGCATTCTCAAACTTTTGAACATAAATTACGTTTTTACATTAATGTTTTTAATTCAAATGCTTAGAAATCTTTTTATTGACCCAACATTTATTAATTTTCTTAATTATAATTTTCATAATTAAGGATAATAAAAATGATTTGTTGCATATATCGTCGGTACCATGTCAGACTACACAATGTGAAAACTGCGGACTGTTTTTTTTAAATTCAGATTTCTTGATTGGCACCACTTTTCTGAAATGGTAAAATTCCCTCCTTTTCTCCTTAATTAATGCGCCATTAAATAATGTTTAATAAGGCATATTTTACCATTTCAAAAAAGTGGTGCCAATCTTGAAACTTGAATTTAAAAAAAGTAGCCCATTGTTTTCGCATTGGATGGTTTGACATGGTACCGACGATATGATCTGTTATGTACTGTGGGTGTAACATGCATGTAACAACTACACCACACGATATTATTTTTAGATATAACTTTGATGTTTAAATTAATAGATCCTGCTAGATTACGATAGGTTGTCATGTTCATATTTTTAAATTTTTAAAACTGAAAATTTTTATAAAAATATTTTTTTTTAAACAGCTGTCATATATTCAAAAAATTTCATTTTTTTCCTATGTTACATCTTGGCTGTTATCGTTATAACTAAGAAAAATATCATTTTTATGTTTTAGACGATCGCTCACAGATGAAACATCATACCATCATCGGCAAGAATTTTCAAAATACTTATTTTCAAAATAACGGTCCCATTTGACGGCTGATATCTCGAGCATTTTAAAAACTTGTTTATTAGTTTTATTTAAGTGCTCACAAAAACCTCTATCTATGTGTGTAAAATAAAAAAAAATGTACAAATATACATAGCTGCCCACATTTACAATTTTTTTTCTACCACTAAATTTTAATAGAGATTTTCGCCTTATTTATGCACGAGATTTTGAAGAAAAAATAAGGCAATGTTTACTATAAAATTTTAGTAGTAAGACGAAAGCGTAAAAATTGGCAGCTACGCACATGTACTAGCTTCGAAAAAAATGTAAGTTTTAAATGAATATTTCCGATCCCCAAAGTTGTGTAACCCCTTAATTTATTTTCACTCACGAGCGCTTTGAGCACTCATGACGTCATGAACTTGAGCATATGGCTCTTGTTAAGGTAATTCTAATTCAGCAGATGAAATTAGTAGATAATAACACTAAATGATATTTTTGGTGTTTTAAAAGAAGATTTTTGGATTTTTTTTCTTTTTTAACTATTTCTGAGATCCGGTAATGTTTAATTCGTTCAAAATTTTCGAAAAATTTTATCTAATTGAAAAGAAATGCAATTTTATAGCCTTTATTATCACCAGAGTTATAAAATGAAAAAAATTACAAAAAACTGATAATATCAAAATCGTCTGCGGTTTAGTTTAATGATGTTAGACTTTTTCGAACTTTGTGAAATATATCTGCATTTCTGCAGTGCCATATACGTGGCCCACTTAAAGTCATTTAATTTATGTTTCATTCGCAGGGACACACAAAATATTATTATTAGAGTACTATCTGTGAGCGATAAGTTCTGAAAGTACATTTTTAAACTTTGGTTTGCGTTTTTAAGTTTAACTAGTTTTCTCCATATTTCAAAGAGCATATGAATACTTTAGGAAAAAATACACCAAAAATTTGAGTACATTTCCGCTTATTGACGAAAATTAATGAAGGTGAAATTTTTTATAATTTGAATATCTGCAAGCTTCAGCAAGTAAACAAAATCCTCAATCCTTATTTACTGGTGTGGGCATTCTCAAACTTTTGAACATAAATTACGTTTTTACATTAATGTTTTTAATTCAAATGCTTAGAAATCTTTTTATTGACCCAACATTTATTAATTTTCTTAATTATAATTTTCATAATTAAGGATAATAAAAATGATTTGTTGCATATATCGTCGGTACCATGTCAGACTACACAATGTGAAAACTGCGGACTGTTTTTTTTAAATTCAGATTTCTTGATTGGCACCACTTTTCTGAAATGGTAAAATTCCCTCCTTTTCTCCTTAATTAATGCGCCATTAAATAATGTTTAATAAGGCATATTTTACCATTTCAAAAAAGTGGTGCCAATCTTGAAACTTGAATTTAAAAAAAGTAGCCCATTGTTTTCGCATTGGATGGTTTGACATGGTACCGACGATATGATCTGTTATGTACTGTGGGTGTAACATGCATGTAACAACTACAGCACACGATATTATTTTTAGATATAACTTTGATGTTTAAATTAATAGATCCTGCTAGATTACGATAGGTTGTCATGTTCATATTTTTAAATTTTTAAAACTGAAAATTTTTATAAAAATATTTTTTTTTAAACAGCTGTCATTTATTCAAAAAATTTCATTTTTTTCCTATGTTACATCTTGGCTGTTATCGTTCTAACTAAGAAAAATATCATTTTTATGTTTTAGACGATCGCTCACAGATGAAACATCATACCATCATCGGCAAGAATTTTCAAAATACTTATTTTCAAAATAACGGTCCCATTTGACGGCTGATATCACGAGAATTTTAAAAACTTTTTTATTAGTTTTATTTAAGTGCTCACAAAAACCTCTATCTATGTGTGTAAAATAAAAAAAATGTACAAATATACATAGCTGCCCACATTTACAATTTTTTTTCTACCACTAAATTTTAATAGAGATTTTCACCTTATTTATGCACGAGATTTTGAAGAAAAAATAAGGCAATGTTTACTATAAAATTTTAGTAGTAAGACGAAAGCGTAAAAATTGGCAGCTACGCACATGTACTAGCTTCGAAAAAAATGTAAGTTTTAAATGAATATTTCTGATCCCCAAAGTTGTGTAACCCCTTAATTTATTTTCACTCACGAGCGCTTAGAGCACTCACGACGTCATGAACTTGAGCATATGGCTCTTGTTAAGGTAATTCTAATTCAGCAGATGAAATTAGTAGATAATAACACTAAATGATATTTTTGGTGTTTTAAAAGAAGATTTTCGGATTTTCTTTTTCTTTTTTAACTATTTCTGAGATCCGGTAATGTTTAATTCGTTAAAAAATTTCGAAAATTTTTATCTAATTGAAAAGAAATGCAATTTTACAGCCTTTTTTATCACCAGAGTTATAAAATGAAAATATTACAAAAAAAAACTGATAATATCAAAATCGTTTGCGGTTTAGTTTAATGATGTTACACTTTTTCGAACTTTATGAAATATATCTGCATTTCTGCAGTGCCATATACGTGGCCCACTTAAAGGCATTTAATTTATGTTTCATTCGCAGGGACACACAAAAAATTATTATTAGAGTACTATCTGTGAGCGATAATTTCTGAAAGTACATTTTTTAACTTTGGTTTGCGTTTTTAAGTTTAACTAATTTTCTCCATCTTTCAATGAGCATATGAATACATTAGGAAAAAATACACCAAAAATTTGAGTACATTTCCGCTTATTGACGAAAATTAATGAAGGTGAAATTTTTTATAATTTGAATATCTGCAAGCTTCAGCAAATAAACAAAATCCTCAATCCTTATTTACTGGTGTGGCCATTCACAAACTTTTGAACAAAAATTACGTTTTTACATTAATGTTTTTAAGTCAAATGCTTAAAAATCTTTTTATTGACACAAAATTTATTAATTTTCTTAATTATAATTTTCATAATTAAGGAAAATAAAAATGATTTGTTGCATATATCGTCGGTACCATGTCAGACTACACAATGTGAAAACAGCGGACTATTTTTTTTAAATTCAGATTTCTTGATTGGCACCACTTTTCTGAAATGGTAAAATTCCATTCTTTTCTCCTTAATTAATGCGCCATTAAGTAATGTTTTATAAGGCATATTTTACCATTTCAAAAAAGTGGTGCCAATCTTGAAACTTGAATTTACAAAAAGTAACCCATTGTTTTCGCATTGGATGGTTTGACATGGTACCGACGATATGATCTGTTGATATGTACTGTGGGTGTAACATGCATGTAACAACTAGAGCACACGATATTATTTTTAGATATTACTTTGATGTTTAAATTAATAGATGCTGCTAGATTACGATAGGTTGTCATGTTCATATTTATAAATTTTTAACACTGAAAATTTTTATAAAAATATTTTTTTTTAAACAGCTGTCATTTATTAAAAAAATTTCATTTTTTCCCCTATGTTACATCTTGGCTGTTATCGTTCTAACTAAGAAAAATATCATTTTTATGTTTTAGACGATCGCTCACAGATGAAACATCATACCATCATCGGCAAGAATTTTCAAAATACTTATTTTCAAAATAACGGTCCCATTTGACGGCTGATATCACGAGAATTTTAAAAACTTTTTTATTAGTTTTATTTAAGTGCTCACAAAAACCTCTATCTATGTGTGTAAAATAAAAAAAAATGTACAAATATACATAGCTGCCCACATTTACATTTTTTTTTCTACCACTAAATTTTAATAGAGATTTTCACCTTATTTACGCACGAGATTTTGAAGAAAAAATAAGACAATGTTTACTATAAAATTTTAGTAGTAAGACGAAAGCTTAAAAATTGGCAGCTACGCACATGTACTAGCTTCGAAAAAAATGTAAGTTTTAAATGAATATTTCAGATCCCCAAAGTTGTGTAACCCCTTAATTTATTTTCACTCACGAGCGCTTAGAGCACTCACGACGTCATGAACTTGAGCATATGGCTCTTGTTAAGGTAATTCTAATTCAGCAGATGAAATTAGTAGATAATAACACTAAATGATATTTTTGGTGTTTTAAAAGAAGATTTTTGGATTTTTTTTTTCTTTTTTAACTATTTCTGAGATCCGGTAATGTTTAATTCGTTCAAAATTTTCGAAAAATTTTATCTAATTGAAAAGATATGCAATTTTACAGCCTTTTTTATCACCAGAGTTATAAAATGAAAAAAATTACAAAAAAACTGATAATATCAAAATCGTCTGCGGTTTAGTTTAATGATGTTAGACTTTTTCGAACTTTGTAAAATATATCTGCATTTCTGCAGTGCCATATACGTGGCCCACTTAAAGGCATTTAATTTATGTTTCATTCGCAGGGACACACAAAATATTATTATTAGAGTACTATCTGTGAACGATAAGTTCTGAAAGTACATTTTTAAACTTTGGTTTGCGTTTAAAAGTTTAACTAATTTTCCCCATATTTCAAAGAGCATATGAATACTTTAGGAAAAAATACACCAAAAATTTGAGTACATTTCCGCTTATTGCCGAAAATTAATGAAGGTGAAATTTTTTATAATTTGAATATCTGCAAGCTTCAGCAAGTAAACAAAATCCTCAATCCTTATTTACTGGTGTGGGCATTCTCAAACTTTTGAACATAAATTACGTTTTTACATTAAAGTTTTTAATTCAAATGCTTAGAAATCTTTTTATTGACCCAACATTTATTAATTTTCTTAATTATAATTTTCATAATTAAGGAAAATAAAAATGATTTGTTGCATATATCGTCGGTACCATGTCAGACTACACAATGTGAAAACTGCGGACTATTTTTTTTAAATTCAGATTTCTTGATTGGCACCACTTTTCTGAAATGGTAAAATTCCCTTCTTTTCTCCTTAATTAATGCGCCATTAAATAATGTTTAATAAGGCATATTTTACCATTTCAAAAAAGTGGTGCCAATCTTGAAACTTGAATTTAAAAAAAGTAGCCCATTGTTTTCGCATTGGATGGTTTGACATGGTACCGACGATATGATCTGTTGATATGTACTGTGGGTGTAACATGCATGTAACAACTACAGCACACGATATTATTTTTAGATATTACTTTGATGTTTAAATTAATAGATGCTGCTAGATTACGATCGGTTGTCATGTTCATATTTATAAATTTTTAAAACTGAAAAATTTTATAAAAATATTTTTTTTTAAACAGCTGTCATTTATTCAAAAAATTTCATTTTTTTCCTATGTTACATCTTGGCTGTTATCGTTCTAACTAAGAAAAATATCATTTTTATGTTTTAGACGATCGCTCACAGATGAAACATCATACCATCATCGGCAAGAATTTTCAAAATACTTATTTTCAAAATAACGGTCCCATTTGACGGCTGATATCTCGAGCATTTTAAAAACTTGTTTATTAGTTTTATTTAAGTGCTCACAAAAACCTCTATCTATGTGTGTAAAATAAAAAAAATGTACAAATATACATAGCTACCCAAATTTACAATTTTTTTCTACCACTAAATTTTAATAGAGATTTTCACCTTGTTTAAGCACGAGATTTTGAAGAAAAAATAAGACAATGTTTACTATAAAATTTTAGTGGTAAGACGAAAGCGTCAAAATTGGCAGCTACGCACATGTACTAGCTTCGTAAAAAAATGTAAGATTTAAATGAATATTTCCGATCCCAAAAGTTGTGTAACACCTTAATTTATTTTCATTCACGAGCGCTTAGAGCACTCATGACGTCATGAACTTGAGCATATGGCTGTTGTTAAGGTAATTCTAATTCAGCAGATGAAATTAGTAGATAATAACACTAAATTATATTTTTGGTGTTTTAAAAGAATATTTTTGGATTTTTTTTCTTTTTTAACTATTTCTGAGATCCGGTAATGTTTAATTCGTTCAAAATTTTCGAAAAATTTTATCTAATTGAAAAGAAATGCAATTTTACAGCCTTTTTTATCACCAGAGTTATAAAATGAAAAAAATTACAAAAAAACTGATAATATCAAAATCGTCTGCGGTTTAGTTTAATGATGTTAGACTTTTTCGAACTTTGTGAAATATATCTGCATTTCTGCAGTGCCATATACGTGGCCCACTTAAAGGAATTTAATTTATGTTTCATTCGCAGGGACACACAAAATATTATTATTAGAGTACTATCTGTGAGCGATAAGTTCTGAAAGTACATTTTTAAACTTTGGTTTGCGTTTAAAAGTTTATCTAATTTTCCCCATATTTCAAAGAGCATATGAATACTTTAGGAGAAAATACACCAAAAATTTGAGTACATTTCCGCTTATTGACGAAAATTAATGAAGGTGAAATTTTTTATAATTTGAATATCTGCAAGCTTCAGCAAGTAAACAAAATCCCCAATCCTTATTTACTGGTGTGGGCATTCTCAAACTTTTGAACATAAATTACGTTTTTACATTAATGTTTTTAATTCAAATGCTTAGAAATCTTTTTATTGACCCAACATTTATTAATTTTCTTAATTATAATTTTCATAATTAAGGAAAATAAAAATGATTTGTTGCATATATCGTCGGTACCATGTCAGACTACACAATGTGAAAACTGCGGACTATTTTTTTTAAATTCAGATTTCTTGATTGGCACCACTCTTCTGAAATGGGAAAATTCCCTTCTTTTCTACTTAATTAATGCGCCATTAAATAATGTTTAATAAGGCATATTTTACCATTTCAAAAATGTGGTGCCAATCTTGAAACTTGAATTTTAAAAAAGTAGCCCATTGTTTTCGCATTGGATGGTTTGACATGGTACCGACGATATGATCTGTTGATATGTACTGTGGGTGTAACATGCATGTAACAACTACAGCACACGATATTATTTTTAGATATTACTTTGATGTTTAAATTAATAGATGCTGCTAGATTACGATAAGTTGTCATGTTCATATTTATACATTTTTAAAACTGAAAATTTTTATAAAAATATTTTTTTTTTAACAGCTGTCATTTATTCAAAAAATTTCATTTTTTTCCTATGTTACATCTTGGCTCTTATCGTTCTAACTAAGAAAAAAATCATTTTTATGTTTTAGACGATCGCTCACAGATGAAACATCATACCATCATCGGCAAGAATTTTCAAAATACTTATTTTCAAAATAACGGTCCCATTTGACGGCTGATATCTCGAGCATTTTAAAAACTTGTTTATTAGTTTTATTTAAGTGCTCACAAAAACCTCTATCTATGTGTGTAAAATAAAAATAAAATGTACAAATATACATAGCTGCCCACATTTACAATTTATTTTTCTACCACTAAATTTTAATAGAGATTTTCACCTTATTTACGCACGAGATTTTGAAGAAAAAATAAGACAATGTTTACTATAAAATTTTAGTAGTAAGACGAAAGCGTAAAAATTGGCAGCTACGCACATGTACTAGCTTCGAAAAAAATGTAAGTTTTAAATGAATATTTCCGATCCCCAAAGCTGTGTAACCCCTTAATTTATTTTCATTCACGAGCGCTTAGAGCAATCATGACATCATGAACTTGAGCATATGGCTCTTGTTAAGGTAATTCTAATTCAGCAGATGTAATTATTAGATAATAACACTAAATGATATTTCTGGTGTTTTAAAAGAAGATTTTTGGATTTTTTTTTTCTTTTTTAACTATTTCTGAGATCCGGTAATGTTTAATTCGTTCAAAATTTTCGAAAAATTTTATCTAATTGAAAAGAAATGCAATTTTACAGCCCTTTTTATCACCAGAGTTATAAAATGAAAAAAATTACAAAAAAACTGATAATATCAAAATCGTCTGCGGTTTAGTTTAATGATGTTAGACTTTTTCGAACTTTGTGAAATATATCTGCATTTCTGCAGTGCCATATACGTGGCCCACTTAAAGGAATTTAATTTATGTTTCATTCGCAGGGACACACAGAATATTATTATTAGAGTACTATCTGTGAGCGATAAGTTCTGAAAGTACATTTTTAAACTATGGTTTGCGTTTAAAAGTTTATCTAATTTTCCCCATATTTCAAAGAGCATATGAATACTTTAGGAAAAAATACACCAAAAATTTGAGTACATTTCCGCTTATTGACGAAAATTAATGAAGGTGAAATTTTTTATAATTTGAATATCTGCAAGCTTCAGCAAGTAAACAAAATCCCCAATCCTTATTTACTGGTGTGGGCATTCTCAAACTTTTGAACATAAATTACGTTTTTACATTAATGTTTTTAATTCAAATGCTTAGAAATCTTTTTATTGACCCAACATTTATTAATTTTCTTAATTATAATTTTCATAATTAAGGAAAATAAAAATGATTTGTTGCATATATCGTCGGTACCATGTCAGACTACACAATGTGAAAACTGCGGACTATTTTTTTTAAATTCAGATTTCTTGATTGGCACCACTCTTCTGAAATGGGAAAATTCCCTTCTTTTCTACTTAATTAATGCGCCATTAAATAATGTTTAATAAGGCATATTTTACCATTTCAAAAATGTGGTGCCAATCTTGAAACTTGAATTTTAAAAAAGTAGCCCATTGTTTTCGCATTGGATGGTTTGACATGGTACCGACGATATGATCTGTTGATATGTACTGTGGGTGTAACATGCATGTAACAACTACAGCACACGATATTATTTTTAGATATTACTTTGATGTTTAAATTAATAGATGCTGCTAGATTACGATAGGTTGTCATGTTCATATTTATAAATTTTTAAAACTGAAAATTTTTATAAAAATATTTTTTTTAAAACAGCTGTCACTTATTCAAAAAATTTCATTTTTTTCCTATGTTACCACTTGGCTGTTATCGTTATAACTAAGAAAAATATCATTTTTATGTTTTAGACGATTGCTCACAGATGAAACATCATACCATCATCGGCAAGAATTTTCAAAATATTTATTTTCAAAATAACGTTCCCATTTGACGGCTGATATCTCGAGCATTTTAAAAACTTGTTTATTAGTTTTATTTAAGTGCTCACAAAAACCTCTATCTATGTGTGTAAAATAAAAATAAAATGTACAAATATACATAGCTGCCCACATTTACAATTTATTTTTCTACCACTAAATTTTAATAGAGATTTTCACCTTATTTATGCACGAGATTTTGAAGAAAAAATAAGGCAATGTTTACTATAAAATTTTAGTAGTAAGACGAAAGCGTAAAAATTGGCAGCTACGCACATGTACTAGCTTCGAAAAAAAATGTAAGTTTTAAATGAATATTTCCGATCCCCAAAATTGTGTAACCCATTAATTCATTTTCACTCACGAGCGCTTAGAGCACTCACGACGTCATTAACTTGAGCATATGGCTCTTGTTAAGGTAATTCTAATTCAGCAGATGAAATTAGTAGATAATAACACTAAATGATATTTTTGGTGTTTTAAAAGAATATTTTTGGATTTTTTTTTCTTTTTTAACTATTTCTGAGATCCGATAATGTTTAATTCGTTCAAAATTTTCGAAAAATTTTATCTAATTGAAAAGAAATGCAATTTTACAGCCTTTTTTATCACCAGAGTTATAAAATGAAAAAAATTACAAAAAAACTGATAATATCAAAATCGTCTGCGGTTTAGTTTAATGATGTTAGACTTTTTCGAACTTTGTGAAATATATCTGCATTTCTGCAGTGCCATATACGTGGCCCACTTAAAGGAATTTAATTTATGTTTCATTCGCAGGGACACACAAAATATTATTATTAGAGTACTATCTGTGAGCGATAAGTTCTGAAAGTACATTTTTAAACTTTGGTTTGCGTTTAAAAGTTTATCTAATTTTCCCCATATTTCAAAGAGCATATGAATACTTTAGGAAAAAATACACCAAAAATTTGAGTACATTTCCGCTTATTGACGAAAATTAATGAAGGTGAAATTTTTTATAATTTGAATATCTGCAAGCTTCAGCAAGTAAACAAAATCCCCAATCCTTATTTACTGGTGTGGGCATTCTCAAACTTTTGAACATAAATTACGTTTTTACATTAATGTTTTTAATTCAAATGCTTAGAAATCTTTTTATTGACCCAACATTTATTAATTTTCTTAATTATAATTTTCATAATTAAGGAAAATAAAAATGATTTGTTGCATATATCGTCGGTACCATGTCAGACTACACAATGTGAAAACAGCGGACTGTTTTTTTTAAATTCAGATTTCTTGATTGGCATCACTTTTCTGAAATGGTAAAATTCCCTTCTTTTCTCCTTAATTAATGCGCCATTAAATAATGTTTAATAAGGCATGTTTTACCATTTCAAAAAAGTTCTGCCAATCTTGAAACTTGAATTTAAAAAAAGTAGCCCATTGTTTTCGCATTGGATGGTTTGACATGGTACCGACGATATGATCTGTTGATATGTACTGTGAGTGTAACATGCATGTAACAACTACAGCACACGATATTATTTTTAGATATTACTTTGATGTTTAAATTAATAGATGCTGCTAGATTACGATAAGTTGTCATGTTCATATTTATACATTTTTAAAACTGAAAATTTTTATAAAAATATTTTTTTTTTAACAGCTGTCATTTATTCAAAAAATTTCATTTTTTTCCTATGTTACATCTTGGCTCTTATCGTTCTAACTAAGAAAAAAATCATTTTTATGTTTTAGACGATCGCTCACAGATGAAACATCATACCATCATCGGCAAGAATTTTCAAAATACTTATTTTCAAAATAACGGTCCCATTTGACGGCTGATATCTCGAGCATTTTAAAAACTTGTTTATTAGTTTTATTTAAGTGCTCACAAAAACCTCTATCTATGTGTGTAAAATAAAAATAAAATGTACAAATATACATAGCTGCCCACATTTACAATTTATTTTTCTACCACTAAATTTTAATAGAGATTTTCACCTTATTTACGCACGAGATTTTGAAGAAAAAATAAGACAATGTTTACTATAAAATTTTAGTAGTAAGACGAAAGCGTAAAAATTGGCAGCTACGCACATGTACTAGCTTCGAAAAAAATGTAAGTTTTAAATGAATATTTCCGATCCCCAAAGCTGTGTAACCCCTTAATTTATTTTCATTCACGAGCGCTTAGAGCAATCATGACATCATGAACTTGAGCATATGGCTCTTGTTAAGGTAATTCTAATTCAGCAGATGTAATTATTAGATAATAACACTAAATGATATTTCTGGTGTATTAAAAGAAGATTTTTGGATTTTTTTTTTCTTTTTTAACTATTTCTGAGATCCGGTAATGTTTAATTCGTTCAAAATTTTCGAAAAATTTTATCTAATTGAAAAGAAATGCAATTTTACAGCCTTTTTTATCACCAGAGTTATAAAATGAAAAAAATTACAAAAAAACTGATAATATCAAAATCGTCTGCGGTTTAGTTTAATGATGTTAGACTTTTTCGAACTTTGTGAAATATATCTGCATTTCTGCAGTGCCATATACGTGGCCCACTTAAAGGAATTTAATTTATGTTTCATTCGCAGGGACACACAAAATATTATTATTAGAGTACTATCTGTGAGCGATAAGTTCTGAAAGTACATTTTTAAACTTTGGTTTGCGTTTAAAAGTTTATCTAATTTTCCCCATATTTCAAAGAGCATATGAATACTTTAGGAAAAAATACACCAAAAATTTGAGTACATTTCCGCTTATTGACGAAAATTAATGAAGGTGAAATTTTTTATAATTTGAATATCTGCAAGCTTCAGCAAGTAAACAAAATCCCCAATCCTTATTTACTGGTGTGGGCATTCTCAAACTTTTGAACATAAATTACGTTTTTACATTAATGTTTTTAATTCAAATGCTTAGAAATCTTTTTATTGACCCAACATTTATTAATTTTCTTAATTATAATTTTCATAATTAAGGAAAATAAAAATGATTTGTTGCATATATCGTCGGTACCATGTCAGACTACACAATGTGAAAACTGCGGACTATTTTTTTAAAATTCAGATTTCTTGATTGGCACCACTCTTCTGAAATGGTAAAATTCCCTTCTTTTCTACTTAATTAATGCGCCATTAAATAATGTTTAATAAGGCATATTTTACCATTTCAAAAATGTGGTGCCAATCTTGAAACTTGAATTTTAAAAAAGTAGCCCATTGTTTTCGCATTGGATGGTTTGACATGGTACCGACGATATGATCTGTTGATATGTACTGTGGGTGTAACATGCATGTAACAACTACACCACACGATATTATTTTTAGATATTACTTTGATGTTTAAATTAATAGATGCTGCTAGATTACGATAGGTTGTCATGTTCATATTTATAAATTTTTAAAACTGAAAATTTTTATAAATATATTTTTTTTAAAACAGCTGTCACTTATTCAAAAAATTTCATTTTTTTCCTATGTTACCACTTGGCTGTTATCGTTATAACTAAGAAAAATATCATTTTTATGTTTTAGACGATTGCTCACAGATGAAACATCATACCATCATCGGCAAGAATTTTCAAAATATTTATTTTCAAAATAACGTTCCCATTTGACGGCTGATATCTCGAGCATTTTAAAAACTTGTTTATTAGTTTTATTTAAGTGCTCACAAAAACCTCTATCTATGTGTGTAAAATAAAAATAAAATGTACAAATATACATAGCTGCCCACATTTACAATTTATTTTTCTACCACTAAATTTTAATAGAGATTTTCACCTTATTTATGCACGAGATTTTGAAGAAAAAATAAGGCAATGTTTACTATAAAATTTTAGTAGTAAGACGAAAGCGTAAAAATTGGCAGCTACGCACATGTACTAGCTTCGAAAAAAAATGTAAGTTTTAAATGAATATTTCCGATCCCCAAAGTTGTGTAACCCATTAATTCATTTTCACTCACGAGCGCTTAGAGCACTCACGACGTCATTAACTTGAGCATATGGCTCTTGTTAAGGTAATTCTAATTCAGCAGATGAAATTAGTAGATAATAACACTAAATCATATTTTTGGTGTTTTAAAAGAATATTTTTGGATTTTTTTTCTTTTTTAACTATTTCTGAGATCCGGTAATGTTTAATTCGTTCAAAATTTTCGAAAAATTTTATCTAATTGAAAAGAAATGCAATTTTACAGCCTTTTTTATCACCAGAGTTATAAAATGAAAAAAATTACAAAAAAACTGATAATATCAAAATCGTCTGCGGTTTAGTTTAATGATGTTAGACTTTTTGGAACTTTGTGAAATATATCTGCATTTCTGCAGTGCCATATACGTGGCCCACTTAAAGGAATTTAATTTATGTTTCATTCGCAGGGACACACAAAATATTATTATTAGAGTACTATCTGTGAGCGATAAGTTCTGAAAGTACATTTTTAAACTTTGGTTTGCGTTTAAAAGTTTATCTAATTTTCCCCATATTTCAAAGAGCATATGAATACTTTCGGAAAAAATACACCAAAAATTTGAGTACATTTCCGCTTATTGACGAAAATTAATGAAGGTGAAATTTTTTATAATTTGAATATCTGCAAGCTTCAGCAAGTAAACAAAATCCCCAATCCTTATTTACTGGTGTGGGCATTCTCAAACTTTTGAACATAAATTACGTTTTTACATTAATGTTTTTAATTCAAATGCTTAGAAATCTTTTTATTGACCCAACATTTATTAATTTTCTTAATTATAATTTTCATAATTAAGGAAAATAAAAATGATTTGTTGCATATATCGTCGGTACCATGTCAGACTACACAATGTGAAAACAGCGGACTGTTTTTTTTAAATTCAGATTTCTTGATTGGCATCACTTTTCTGAAATGGTAAAATTCCCTTCTTTTCTCCTTAATTAATGCGCCATTAAATAATGTTTAATAAGGCATGTTTTACCATTTCAAAAATGTGGTGCCAATCTTGAAACTTGAATTTTAAAAAAGTAGCCCATTGTTTTCGCATTGGATGGTTTGACATGGTACCGACGATATGATCTGTTGATATGTACTGTGAGTGTAACATGCATGTAACAACTACAGCACACGATATTATTTTTAGATATTACTTTGATGTTTAAATTAATAGATGCTGCTAGATTACGATAAGTTGTCATGTTCATATTTATACATTTTTAAAACTGAAAATTTTTATAAAAATATTTTTTTTTTAACAGCTGTCATTTATTCAAAAAATTTCATTTTTTTCCTATGTTACATCTTGGCTCTTATCGTTCTAACTAAGAAAAAAATCATTTTTATGTTTTAGACGATCGCTCACAGATGAAACATCATACCATCATCGGCAAGAATTTTCAAAATACTTATTTTCAAAATAACGGTCCCATTTGACGGCTGATATCTCGAGCATTTTAAAAACTTGTTTATTAGTTTTATTTAAGTGCTCACAAAAACCTCTATCTATGTGTGTAAAATAAAAATAAAATGTACAAATATACATAGCTGCCCACATTTACAATTTATTTTTCTACCACTAAATTTTAATAGAGATTTTCACCTTATTTACGCACGAGATTTTGAAGAAAAAATAAGACAATGTTTACTATAAAATTTTAGTAGTAAGACGAAAGCGTAAAAATTGGCAGCTACGCACATGTACTAGCTTCGAAAAAAATGTAAGTTTTAAATGAATATTTCCGATCCCCAAAGCTGTGTAACCCCTTAATTTATTTTCATTCACGAGCGCTTAGAGCAATCATGACATCATGAACTTGAGCATATGGCTCTTGTTAAGGTAATTCTAATTCAGCAGATGTAATTATTAGATAATAACACTAAATGATATTTCTGGTGTTTTAAAAGAAGATTTTTGGATTTTTTTTTTCTTTTTTAACTATTTCTGAGATCCGGTAATGTTTAATTCGTTCAAAATTTTCGAAAAATTTTATCTAATTGAAAAGAAATGCAATTTTACAGCCCTTTTTATCACCAGAGTTATAAAATGAAAAAAATTACAAAAAAACTGATAATATCAAAATCGTCTGCGGTTTAGTTTAATGATGTTAGACTTTTTCGAACTTTGTGAAATATATCTGCATTTCTGCAGTGCCATATACGTGGCCCACTTAAAGGAATTTAATTTATGTTTCATTCGCAGGGACACACAGAATATTATTATTAGAGTACTATCTGTGAGCGATAAGTTCTGAAAGTACATTTTTAAACTATGGTTTGCGTTTAAAAGTTTATCTAATTTTCCCCATATTTCAAAGAGCATATGAATACTTTAGGAAAAAATACACCAAAAATTTGAGTACATTTCCGCTTATTGACGAAAATTAATGAAGGTGAAATTTTTTATAATTTGAATATCTGCAAGCTTCAGCAAGTAAACAAAATCCCCAATCCTTATTTACTGGTGTGGGCATTCTCAAACTTTTGAACATAAATTACGTTTTTACATTAATGTTTTTAATTCAAATGCTTAGAAATCTTTTTATTGACCCAACATTTATTAATTTTCTTAATTATAATTTTCATAATTAAGGAAAATAAAAATGATTTGTTGCATATATCGTCGGTACCATGTCAGACTACACAATGTGAAAACTGCGGACTATTTTTTTTAAATTCAGATTTCTTGATTGGCACCACTCTTCTGAAATGGGAAAATTCCCTTCTTTTCTACTTAATTAATGCGCCATTAAATAATGTTTAATAAGGCATATTTTACCATTTCAAAAATGTGGTGCCAATCTTGAAACTTGAATTTTAAAAAAGTAGCCCATTGTTTTCGCATTGGATGGTTTGACATGGTACCGACGATATGATCTGTTGATATGTACTGTGGGTGTAACATGCATGTAACAACTACAGCACACGATATTATTTTTAGATATTACTTTGATGTTTAAATTAATAGATGCTGCTAGATTACGATAGGTTGTCATGTTCATATTTATAAATTTTTAAAACTGAAAATTTTTATAAAAATATTTTTTTTAAAACAGCTGTCACTTATTCAAAAAATTTCATTTTTTTCCTATGTTACCACTTGGCTGTTATCGTTATAACTAAGAAAAATATCATTTTTATGTTTTAGACGATTGCTCACAGATGAAACATCATACCATCATCGGCAAGAATTTTCAAAATATTTATTTTCAAAATAACGTTCCCATTTGACGGCTGATATCTCGAGCATTTTAAAAACTTGTTTATTAGTTTTATTTAAGTGCTCACAAAAACCTCTATCTATGTGTGTAAAATAAAAATAAAATGTACAAATATACATAGCTGCCCACATTTACAATTTATTTTTCTACCACTAAATTTTAATAGAGATTTTCACCTTATTTATGCACGAGATTTTGAAGAAAAAATAAGGCAATGTTTACTATAAAATTTTAGTAGTAAGACGAAAGCGTAAAAATTGGCAGCTACGCACATGTACTAGCTTCGAAAAAAAATGTAAGTTTTAAATGAATATTTCCGATCCCCAAAATTGTGTAACCCATTAATTCATTTTCACTCACGAGCGCTTAGAGCACTCACGACGTCATTAACTTGAGCATATGGCTCTTGTTAAGGTAATTCTAATTCAGCAGATGAAATTAGTAGATAATAACACTAAATGATATTTTTGGTGTTTTAAAAGAATATTTTTGGATTTTTTTTTCTTTTTTAACTATTTCTGAGATCCGATAATGTTTAATTCGTTCAAAATTTTCGAAAAATTTTATCTAATTGAAAAGAAATGCAATTTTACAGCCTTTTTTATCACCAGAGTTATAAAATGAAAAAAATTACAAAAAAACTGATAATATCAAAATCGTCTGCGGTTTAGTTTAATGATGTTAGACTTTTTCGAACTTTGTGAAATATATCTGCATTTCTGCAGTGCCATATACGTGGCCCACTTAAAGGAATTTAATTTATGTTTCATTCGCAGGGACACACAAAATATTATTATTAGAGTACTATCTGTGAGCGATAAGTTCTGAAAGTACATTTTTAAACTTTGGTTTGCGTTTAAAAGTTTATCTAATTTTCCCCATATTTCAAAGAGCATATGAATACTTTAGGAAAAAATACACCAAAAATTTGAGTACATTTCCGCTTATTGACGAAAATTAATGAAGGTGAAATTTTTTATAATTTGAATATCTGCAAGCTTCAGCAAGTAAACAAAATCCCCAATCCTTATTTACTGGTGTGGGCATTCTCAAACTTTTGAACATAAATTACGTTTTTACATTAATGTTTTTAATTCAAATGCTTAGAAATCTTTTTATTGACCCAACATTTATTAATTTTCTTAATTATAATTTTCATAATTAAGGAAAATAAAAATGATTTGTTGCATATATCGTCGGTACCATGTCAGACTACACAATGTGAAAACAGCGGACTGTTTTTTTTAAATTCAGATTTCTTGATTGGCATCACTTTTCTGAAATGGTAAAATTCCCTTCTTTTCTCCTTAATTAATGCGCCATTAAATAATGTTTAATAAGGCATGTTTTACCATTTCAAAAAAGTTCTGCCAATCTTGAAACTTGAATTTAAAAAAAGTAGCCCATTGTTTTCGCATTGGATGGTTTGACATGGTACCGACGATATGATCTGTTGATATGTACTGTGAGTGTAACATGCATGTAACAACTACAGCACACGATATTATTTTTAGATATTACTTTGATGTTTAAATTAATAGATGCTGCTAGATTACGATAAGTTGTCATGTTCATATTTATACATTTTTAAAACTGAAAATTTTTATAAAAATATTTTTTTTTTAACAGCTGTCATTTATTCAAAAAATTTCATTTTTTTCCTATGTTACATCTTGGCTCTTATCGTTCTAACTAAGAAAAAAATCATTTTTATGTTTTAGACGATCGCTCACAGATGAAACATCATACCATCATCGGCAAGAATTTTCAAAATACTTATTTTCAAAATAACGGTCCCATTTGACGGCTGATATCTCGAGCATTTTAAAAACTTGTTTATTAGTTTTATTTAAGTGCTCACAAAAACCTCTATCTATGTGTGTAAAATAAAAATAAAATGTACAAATATACATAGCTGCCCACATTTACAATTTATTTTTCTACCACTAAATTTTAATAGAGATTTTCACCTTATTTACGCACGAGATTTTGAAGAAAAAATAAGACAATGTTTACTATAAAATTTTAGTAGTAAGACGAAAGCGTAAAAATTGGCAGCTACGCACATGTACTAGCTTCGAAAAAAATGTAAGTTTTAAATGAATATTTCCGATCCCCAAAGCTGTGTAACCCCTTAATTTATTTTCATTCACGAGCGCTTAGAGCAATCATGACATCATGAACTTGAGCATATGGCTCTTGTTAAGGTAATTCTAATTCAGCAGATGTAATTATTAGATAATAACACTAAATGATATTTCTGGTGTATTAAAAGAAGATTTTTGGATTTTTTTTTTCTTTTTTAACTATTTCTGAGATCCGGTAATGTTTAATTCGTTCAAAATTTTCGAAAAATTTTATCTAATTGAAAAGAAATGCAATTTTACAGCCTTTTTTATCACCAGAGTTATAAAATGAAAAAAATTACAAAAAAACTGATAATATCAAAATCGTCTGCGGTTTAGTTTAATGATGTTAGACTTTTTCGAACTTTGTGAAATATATCTGCATTTCTGCAGTGCCATATACGTGGCCCACTTAAAGGAATTTAATTTATGTTTCATTCGCAGGGACACACAAAATATTATTATTAGAGTACTATCTGTGAGCGATAAGTTCTGAAAGTACATTTTTAAACTTTGGTTTGCGTTTAAAAGTTTATCTAATTTTCCCCATATTTCAAAGAGCATATGAATACTTTAGGAAAAAATACACCAAAAATTTGAGTACATTTCCGCTTATTGACGAAAATTAATGAAGGTGAAATTTTTTATAATTTGAATATCTGCAAGCTTCAGCAAGTAAACAAAATCCCCAATCCTTATTTACTGGTGTGGGCATTCTCAAACTTTTGAACATAAATTACGTTTTTACATTAATGTTTTTAATTCAAATGCTTAGAAATCTTTTTATTGACCCAACATTTATTAATTTTCTTAATTATAATTTTCATAATTAAGGAAAATAAAAATGATTTGTTGCATATATCGTCGGTACCATGTCAGACTACACAATGTGAAAACTGCGGACTATTTTTTTAAAATTCAGATTTCTTGATTGGCACCACTCTTCTGAAATGGTAAAATTCCCTTCTTTTCTACTTAATTAATGCGCCATTAAATAATGTTTAATAAGGCATATTTTACCATTTCAAAAATGTGGTGCCAATCTTGAAACTTGAATTTTAAAAAAGTAGCCCATTGTTTTCGCATTGGATGGTTTGACATGGTACCGACGATATGATCTGTTGATATGTACTGTGGGTGTAACATGCATGTAACAACTACACCACACGATATTATTTTTAGATATTACTTTGATGTTTAAATTAATAGATGCTGCTAGATTACGATAGGTTGTCATGTTCATATTTATAAATTTTTAAAACTGAAAATTTTTATAAATATATTTTTTTTAAAACAGCTGTCACTTATTCAAAAAATTTCATTTTTTTCCTATGTTACCACTTGGCTGTTATCGTTATAACTAAGAAAAATATCATTTTTATGTTTTAGACGATTGCTCACAGATGAAACATCATACCATCATCGGCAAGAATTTTCAAAATATTTATTTTCAAAATAACGTTCCCATTTGACGGCTGATATCTCGAGCATTTTAAAAACTTGTTTATTAGTTTTATTTAAGTGCTCACAAAAACCTCTATCTATGTGTGTAAAATAAAAATAAAATGTACAAATATACATAGCTGCCCACATTTACAATTTATTTTTCTACCACTAAATTTTAATAGAGATTTTCACCTTATTTATGCACGAGATTTTGAAGAAAAAATAAGGCAATGTTTACTATAAAATTTTAGTAGTAAGACGAAAGCGTAAAAATTGGCAGCTACGCACATGTACTAGCTTCGAAAAAAAATGTAAGTTTTAAATGAATATTTCCGATCCCCAAAGTTGTGTAACCCATTAATTCATTTTCACTCACGAGCGCTTAGAGCACTCACGACGTCATTAACTTGAGCATATGGCTCTTGTTAAGGTAATTCTAATTCAGCAGATGAAATTAGTAGATAATAACACTAAATCATATTTTTGGTGTTTTAAAAGAATATTTTTGGATTTTTTTTCTTTTTTAACTATTTCTGAGATCCGGTAATGTTTAATTCGTTCAAAATTTTCGAAAAAGTTTATCTAATTGAAAAGAAATGCAATTTTACAGCCTTTTTTATCACCAGAGTTATAAAATGAAAAAAATTACAAAAAAACTGATAATATCAAAATCGTCTGCGGTTTAGTTTAATGATGTTAGACTTTTTGGAACTTTGTGAAATATATCTGCATTTCTGCAGTGCCATATACGTGGCCCACTTAAAGGAATTTAATTTATGTTTCATTCGCAGGGACACACAAAATATTATTATTAGAGTACTATCTGTGAGCGATAAGTTCTGAAAGTACATTTTTAAACTTTGGTTTGCGTTTAAAAGTTTATCTAATTTTCCCCATATTTCAAAGAGCATATGAATACTTTCGGAAAAAATACACCAAAAATTTGAGTACATTTCCGCTTATTGACGAAAATTAATGAAGGTGAAATTTTTTATAATTTGAATATCTGCAAGCTTCAGCAAGTAAACAAAATCCCCAATCCTTATTTACTGGTGTGGGCATTCTCAAACTTTTGAACATAAATTACGTTTTTACATTAATGTTTTTAATTCAAATGCTTAGAAATCTTTTTATTGACCCAACATTTATTAATTTTCTTAATTATAATTTTCATAATTAAGGAAAATAAAAATGATTTGTTGCATATATCGTCGGTACCATGTCAGACTACACAATGTGAAAACAGCGGACTGTTTTTTTTAAATTCAGATTTCTTGATTGGCATCACTTTTCTGAAATGGTAAAATTCCCTTCTTTTCTCCTTAATTAATGCGCCATTAAATAATGTTTAATAAGGCATGTTTTACCATTTCAAAAATGTGGTGCCAATCTTGAAACTTGAATTTTAAAAAAGTAGCCCATTGTTTTCGCATTGGATGGTTTGACATGGTACCGACGATATGATCTGTTGATATGTACTGTGAGTGTAACATGCATGTAACAACTACAGCACACGATATTATTTTTAGATATTACTTTGATGTTTAAATTAATAGATGCTGCTAGATTACGATAAGTTGTCATGTTCATATTTATACATTTTTAAAACTGAAAATTTTTATAAAAATATTTTTTTTTTAACAGCTGTCATTTATTCAAAAAATTTCATTTTTTTCCTATGTTACATCTTGGCTCTTATCGTTCTAACTAAGAAAAAAATCATTTTTATGTTTTAGACGATCGCTCACAGATGAAACATCATACCATCATCGGCAAGAATTTTCAAAATACTTATTTTCAAAATAACGGTCCCATTTGACGGCTGATATCTCGAGCATTTTAAAAACTTGTTTATTAGTTTTATTTAAGTGCTCACAAAAACCTCTATCTATGTGTGTAAAATAAAAATAAAATGTACAAATATACATAGCTGCCCACATTTACAATTTATTTTTCTACCACTAAATTTTAATAGAGATTATCACCTTATTTACGCACGAGATTTTGAAGAAAAAATAAGACAATGTTTACTATAAAATTTTAGTAGTAAGACGAAAGCGTAAAAATTGGCAGCTACGCACATGTACTAGCTTCGAAAAAAATGTAAGTTTTAAATGAATATTTCCGATCCCCAAAGCTGTGTAACCCCTTAATTTATTTTCATTCACGAGCGCTTAGAGCAATCATGACATCATGAACTTGAGCATATGGCTCTTGTTAAGGTAATTCTAATTCAGCAGATGTAATTATTAGATAATAACACTAAATGATATTTCTGGTGTTTTAAAAGAAGATTTTTGGATTTTTTTTTTCTTTTTTAACTATTTCTGAGATCCGGTAATGTTTAATTCGTTCAAAATTTTCGAAAAATTTTATCTAATTGAAAAGAAATGCAATTTTACAGCCTTTTTTATCACCAGAGTTATAAAATGAAAAAAATTACAAAAAAACTGATAATATCAAAATCGTCTGCGGTTTAGTTTAATGATGTTAGACTTTTTCGAACTTTGTGAAATATATCTGCATTTCTGCAGTGCCATATACGTGGCCCACTTAAAGGAATTTAATTTATGTTTCATTCGCAGGGACACACAAAATATTATTATTAGAGTACTATCTGTGAGCGATAAGTTCTGAAAGTACATTTTTAAACTTTGGTTTGCGTTTAAAAGTTTAACTAATTTTCCCCATATTTCAAAGAGCATATGAATACTTTAGGAAAAAATACACCAAAAATTTGAGTACATTTCCGCTTATTGACGAAAATTAATGAAGGTGAAATTTTTTATAATTTGAATATCTGCAAGCTTCAGCAAGTAAACAAAATCCCCAATCATTATTTACTGGTGTGGGCATTCTCAAACTTTTGAACATAAATTACGTTTTTACATTAATGTTTTTAATTCAAATGCTTAGAAATCTTTTTATTGACCCAACATTTATTAATTTTCTTAATTATAATTTTCATAATTAAGGAAAATAAAAATGATTTGTTGCATATATCGTCGGTACCATGTCAGACTACACAATGTGAAAACTGCGGACTATTTTTTTTAAATTCAGATTTCTTGATTGGCACCACTCTTCTGAAATGGTAAAATTCCCTTCTTTTCTACTTAATTAATGCGCCATTAAATAATGTTTAATAAGGCATATTTTACCATTTCAAAAATGTGGTGCCAATCTTGAAACTTGAATTTTAAAAAAGTAGCCCATTGTTTTCGCATTGGATGGTTTGACATGGTACCGACGATATGATCTGTTGATATGTACTGTGGGTGTAACATGCATGTAACAACTACACCACACGATATTATTTTTAGATATTACTTTGATGTTTAAATTAATAGATGCTGCTAGATTACGATAGGTTGTCATGTTCATATTTATAAATTTTTAAAACTGAAAATTTTTATAAAAATATTTTTTTTAAAACAGCTGTCACTTATTCAAAAAATTTCATTTTTTTCCTATGTTACCACTTGGCTGTTATCGTTCTAACTAAGAAAAATATCATTTTTATGTTTTAGACGATTGCTCACAGATAAAACATCATACCATCATCGGCAAGAATTTTCAAAATATTTATTTTCAAAATAACGTTCCCATTTGACGGCTGATATCTCGAGCATTTTAAAAACTTGTTTATTAGTTTTATTTAAGTGCTCACAAAAACCTCTATCTATGTGTGTAAAATAAAAATAAAATGTACAAATATACATAGCTGCCCACATTTACAATTTATTTTTCTACCACTAAATTTTAATAGAGATTTTCACCTTATTTACGCACGAGATTTTGAAGAAAACATAAGACAATGTTTACTATAAAATTTTAGTAGTAAGACGAAAGCGTAAAAATTGGCAGCTACGCACATGTACTAGCTTCGAAAAAAATGTAAGTTTTAAATGAATATTTCCGATCCCCAAAGTTGTGTAACCCCTTAATTTATTTTCACTCACGAGCGCATTGAGCACTCATGACGTCATGAACTTGAGCATATGGCTCTTGTTAAGGTAATTCTAATTCAGCAGATGAAATTAGTAGATAATAACACTAAATGATATTTTTGGTGTTTTAAAAGAAGATTTTTGGATTTTTTTTCTTTTTTAACTATTTCTGAGATCCGGTAATGTTTAATTCGTTCAAAATTTTCGAAAAATTTTATCTAATTGAAAAGAAATGCAATTTTATAGCCTTTATTATCACCAGAGTTATAAAATGAAAAAAATTACAAAAAACTGATAATATCAAAATCGTCTGCGGTTTAGTTTAATGATGTTAGACTTTTTCGAACTTTGTGAAATATATCTGCATTTCTGCAGTGCCATATACGTGGCCCACTTAAAGTCATTTAATTTATGTTTCATTCGCAGGGACACACAAAATATTATTATTAGAGTACTATCTGTGAGCGATAAGTTCTGAAAGTACATTTTTAAACTTTGGTTTGCGTTTTTAAGTTTAACTAGTTTTCTCCATATTTCAAAGAGCATATGAATACTTTAGGAAAAAATACACCAAAAATTTGAGTACATTTCCACTTATTGACGAAAATTAATGAAGGTGAAATTTTTTATAATTTGAATATCTGCAAGCTTCAGCAAGTAAACAAAATCCTCAATCCTTATTTACTGGTGTGGGCATTCTCAAACTTTTGAACATAAATTACGTTTTTACATTAATGTTATTAATTCAAATGCTTAGAAATCTTTTTATTGACCCAACATTTATTAATTTTCTTAATTATAATTTTCATAATTAAGGATAATAAAAATGATTTGTTGCATATATCGTCGGTACCATGTCAGACTACACAATGTGAAAACTGCGGACTGTTTTTTTTAAATTCAGATTTCTTGATTGGCACCACTTTTCTGAAATGGTAAAATTCCCTCCTTTTCTCCTTAATTAATGCGCCATTAAATAATGTTTAATAAGGCATATTTTACCATTTCAAAAAAGTGGTGCCAATCTTGAAACTTGAATTTTAAAAAAGTAGCCCATTGTTTTCGCATTGGATGGTTTGACATGGTACCGACGATATGATCTGTTGATATGTACTGTGGGTGTAACATGCATGTAACAACTACACCACACGATATTATTTTTAGATATTACTTTGATGTTTAAATTAATAGATGCTGCTAGATTACGATAGGTTGTCATGTTCATATTTATAAATTTTTAAAACTGAAAATTTTTATAAAAATATTTTTTTTAAAACAGCTGTCACTTATTCAAAAAATTTCATTTTTTTCCTATGTTACCACTTGGCTGTTATCGTTCTAACTAAGAAAAATATCATTTTTATGTTTTAGACGATTGCTCACAGATGAAACATCATACCATCATCGGCAAGAATTTTCAAAATATTTATTTTCAAAATAACGTTCCCATTTGACGGCTGATATCTCGAGCATTTTAAAAACTTGTTTATTAGTTTTATTTAAGTGCTCACAAAAACCTCTATCTATGTGTGTAAAATAAAAATAAAATGTACAAATATACATAGCTGCCCACATTTACAATTTATTTTTCTACCACTAAATTTTAATAGAGATTTTCACCTTATTTACGCACGAGATTTTGAAGAAAAAATAAGACAATGTTTACTATAAAATTTTAGTAGTAAGACGAAAGCGTAAAAATTGGCAGCTACGCACATGTACTAGCTTCGAAAAAAATGTAAGTTTTAAATGAATATTTCCGATCCCCAAAGTTGTGTAACCCCTTAATTTATTTTCACTCACGAGCGCTTTGAGCACTCATGACGTCATGAACTTGAGCATATGGCTCTTGTTAAGGTAATTCTAATTCAGCAGATGAAATTAGTAGATAATAACACTAAATGATATTTTTTGTGTTTTAAAAGAAGATTTTTGGATTTTTTTTCTTTTTTAACTATTTCTGAGATCCGGTAATGTTTAATTCGTTCAAAATTTTCGAAAAATTTTATCTAATTGAAAAGAAATGCAATTTTATAGCCTTTATTATCACCAGAGTTATAAAATGAAAAAAATTACAAAAAACTGATAATATCAAAATCGTCTGCGGTTTAGTTTAATGATGTTAGACTTTTTCGAACTTTGTGAAATATATCTGCATTTCTGCAGTGCCATATACGTGGCCCACTTAAAGTCATTTAATTTATGTTTCATTCGCAGGGACACACAAAATATTATTATTTGAGTACTATCTGTGAGCGATAAGTTCTGAAAGTACATTTTTAAACTTTGGTTTGCGTTTTTAAGTTTAACGAGTTTTCTCCATATTTCAAAGAGCATATGAATACTTTAGGAAAAAATACACCAAAAATTTGAGTACATTTCCATTTATTGACGAAAATTAATGAAGGTGAATTTTTTTATAATTTGAATATCTGCAAGCTTCAGCAAGTAAACAAAATCCTCAATCCTTATTTACTGGTGTGGGCATTCTCAAACTTTTGAACATAAATTACGTTTTTACATTAATGTTTTTAATTCAAATGCTTAGAAATCTTTTTATTGACCCAACATTTATTAATTTTCTTAATTATAATTTTCATAATTAAGGATAATAAAAATGATTTGTTGCATATATCGTCGGTACCATGTCAGACTACACAATGTGAAAACTGCGGACTGTTTTTTTTAAATTCAGATTTCTTGATTGGCACCACTTTTCTGAAATGGTAAAATTCCCTCCTTTTCTCCTTAATTAATGCGCCATTAAATAATGTTTAATAAGGCATATTTTACCATTTCAAAAAAGTGGTGCCAATCTTGAAACTTGAATTTAAAAAAAGTAGCCCATTGTTTTCGCATTGGATGGTTTGACATGGTACCGACGATATGATCTGTTATGTACTGTGGGTGTAACATGCATGTAACAACTACAGCACACGATATTATTTTTAGATATTACTTTGATGTTTAAATTAATAGATCCTGCTAGATTACGATAGGTTGTCATGTTCATATTTTTAAATTTTTAAAACTGAAAATTTTTATAAAAATATTTTTTTTTAAACAGCTGTCATATATTCAAAAAATTTCATTTTTTTCCTATGTTACATCTTGGCTGTTATCGTTATAACTAAGAAAAATATCATTTTTATGTTTTAGACGATCGCTCACAGATGAAACATCATACCATCATCGGCAAGAATTTTCAAAATACTTATTTTCAAAATAACGGTCCCATTTGACGGCTGATATCTCGAGCATTTTAAAAACTTGTTTATTAGTTTTATTTAAGTGCTCACAAAAACCTCTATCTATGTGTGTAAAATAAAAAAAAAATGTACAAATATACATAGCTGCCCACATTTACAATTTATTTTTCTACCACTAAATTTTAATAGAGATTTTCACCTTATTTATGCACGAGATTTTGAAGAAAAAATAAGGCAATGTTTACTATAAAATTTTAGTAGTAAGACGAAAGCGTAAAAATTGGCAGCTACGCACATGTACTAGCTTCGAAAAAAAATGTAAGTTTTAAATGAATATTTCCGATCCCCAAAGTTGTGTAACCCATTAATTCATTTTCACTCACGAGCGCTTAGAGCACTCACGACGTCATTAACTTGAGCATATGGCTCTTGTTAAGGTAATTCTAATTCAGCAGATGAAATTAGTAGATAATAACACTAAATGATATTTTTGGTGTTTTAAAAGAATATTTTTGGATTTTTTTTTCTTTTTTAACTATTTCTGAGATCCGGTAATGTTTAATTCGTTCAAAATTTTCGAAAAATTTTATCTAATTGAAAAGAAATGCAATTTTACAGCCTTTTTTATCACCAGAGTTATAAAATGAAAAAAATTACAAAAAAACTGATAATATCAAAATCGTCTGCGGTTTAGTTTAATGATGTTAGACTTTTTCGAACTTTGTGAAATATATCTGCATTTCTGCAGTGCCATATACGTGGCCCACTTAAAGGAATTTAATTTATGTTTCATTCGCAGGGACACACAAAATATTATTATTAGAGTACTATCTGTGAGCGATAAGTTCTGAAAGTACATTTTTAAACTTTGGTTTGCGTTTAAAAGTTTATCTAATTTTCCCCATATTTCAAAGAGCATATGAATACTTTAGGAAAAAATACACCAAAAATTTGAGTACATTTCCGCTTATTGACGAAAATTAATGAAGGTGAAATTTTTTATAATTTGAATATCTGCAAGCTTCAGCAAGTAAACAAAATCCCCAATCCTTATTTACTGGTGTGGGCATTCTCAAACTTTTGAACATAAATTACGTTTTTACATTAATGTTTTTAATTCAAATGCTTAGAAATCTTTTTATTGACCCAACATTTATTAATTTTCTTAATTATAATTTTCATAATTAAGGAAAATAAAAATGATTTGTTGCATATATCGTCGGTACCATGTCAGACTACACAATGTGAAAACTGCGGACTATTTTTTTTAAATTCAGATTTCTTGATTGGCACCACTCTTCTGAAATGGTAAAATTCCCTTCTTTTCTACTTAATTAATGCGCCATTAAATAATGTTTAATAAGGCATATTTTACCATTTCAAAAATGTGGTGCCAATCTTGAAACTTGAATTTTAAAAAAGTAGCCCATTGTTTTCGCATTGGATGGTTTGACATGGTACCGACGATATGATCTGTTGATATGTACTGTGGGTGTAACATGCATGTAACAACTACACCACACGATATTATTTTTAGATATTACTTTGATGTTTAAATTAATAGATGCTGCTAGATTACGATAGGTTGTCATGTTCATATTTATAAATTTTTAAAACTGAAAATTTTTATAAAAATATTTTTTTTAAAACAGCTGTCACTTATTCAAAAAATTTCATTTTTTTCCTATGTTACCACTTGGCTGTTATCGTTCTAACTAAGAAAACTATCATTTTTATGTTTTAGACGATTGCTCACAGATGAAACATCATACCATCATCGGCAAGAATTTTCAAAATATTTATTTTCAAAATAACGTTCCCATTTGACGGCTGATATCTCGAGCATTTTAAAAACTTGTTTATTAGTTTTATTTAAGTGCTCACAAAAACCTCTATCTATGTGTGTAAAATAAAAATAAAATGTACAAATATACATAGCTGCCCACATTTACAATTTATTTTTCTACCACTAAATTTTAATAGAGATTTTCACCTTATTTACGCACGAGATTTTGAAGAAAAAATAAGACAATGTTTACTATAAAATTTTAGTAGTAAGACGAAAGCGTAAAAATTGGCAGCTACGCACATGTACTAGCTTCGAAAAAAATGTAAGTTTTAAATGAATATTTCCGATCCCCAAAGTTGTGTAACCCCTTAATTTATTTTCACTCACGAGCGCTTTGAGCACTCATGACGTCATGAACTTGAGCATATGGCTCTTGTTAAGGTAATTCTAATTCAGCAGATGAAATTAGTAGATAATAACACTAAATGATATTTTTGGTGTTTTAAAAGAAGATTTTTGGATTTTTTTTCTTTTTTAACTATTTCTGAGATCCGGTAATGTTTAATTCGTTCAAAATTTTCGAAAAATTTTATCTAATTGAAAAGAAATGCAATTTTATAGCCTTTTTTATCACCAGAGTTATAAAATGAAAAAAATTACAAAAAAACTGATAATATCAAAATCGTCTGCGGTTTAGTTTAATGATGTTAGACTTTTTCGAACTTTGTGAAATATATCTGCATTTCTGCAGTGCCATATACGTGGCCCACTTAAAGGAATTTAATTTATGTTTCATTCGCAGGGACACACAAAATATTATTATTAGAGTACTATCTGTGAGCGATAAGTTCTGAAAGTACATTTTTAAACTTTGGTTTGCGTTTAAAAGTTTATCTAATTTTCCCCATATTTCAAAGAGCATATGAATACTTTAGGAAAAAATACACCAAAAATTTGAGTACATTTCCGCTTATTGACGAAAATTAATGAAGGTGAAATTTTTTATAATTTGAATATCTGCAAGCTTCAGCAAGTAAACAAAATCCCCAATCCTTATTTACTGGTGTGGGCATTCTCAAACTTTTGAACATAAATTACGTTTTTACATTAATGTTTTTAATTCAAATGCTTAGAAATCTTTTTATTGACCCAACATTTATTAATTTTCTTAATTATAATTTTCATAATTAAGGAAAATAAAAATGATTTGTTGCATATATCGTCGGTACCATGTCAGACTACACAATGTGAAAACTGCGGACTATTTTTTTTAAATTCAGATTTCTTGATTGGCACCACTCTTCTGAAATGGTAAAATTCCCTTCTTTTCTACTTAATTAATGCGCCATTAAATAATGTTTAATAAGGCATATTTTACCATTTCAAAAATGTGGTGCCAATCTTGAAACTTGAATTTTAAAAAAGTAGCCCATTGTTTTCGCATTGGATGGTTTGACATGGTACCGGCGATATGATCTGTTGATATGTACTGTGGGTGTAACATGCATGTAACAACTACACCACACGATATTATTTTTAGATATTACTTTGATGTTTAAATTAATAGATGCTGCTAGATTACGATAGGTTGTCATGTTCATATTTATAAATTTTTAAAACTGAAAATTTTTATAAAAATATTTTTTTTAAAACAGCTGTCACTTATTCAAAAAATTTCATTTTTTGCCTATGTTACCACTTGGCTGTTATCGTTCTAACTAAGAAAAATATCATTTTTATGTTTTAGACGATTGCTCACAGATGAAACATCATACCATCATCGGCAAGAATTTTCAAAATATTTATTTTCAAAATAACGTTCCCATTTGACGGCTGATATCTCGAGCATTTTAAAAACTTGTTTATTAGTTTTATTTAAGTGCTCACAAAAACCTCTATCTATGTGTGTAAAATAAAAATAAAATGTACAAATATACATAGCTGCCCACATTTACAATTTATTTTTCTACCACTAAATTTTAATAGAGATTTTCACCTTATTTACGCACGAGATTTTGAAGAAAAAATAAGACAATGTTTACTATAAAATTTTAGTAGTAAGAAGAAAGCGTAAAAATTGGCAGCTACGCACATGTACTAGCTTCGAAAAAAAATGTAAGTTTTAAATGAATATTTCCGATCCCCAAAGTTGTGTAACCCCTTAATTTATTTTCACTCACGAGCGCTTTGAGCACTCATGACGTCATGAACTTGAGCATATGGCTCTTGTTAAGGTAATTCTAATTCAGCAGATGAAATTAGTAGATAATAACACTAAATGATATTTTTGGTGTTTTAAAAGAAGATTTTTGGATTTTTTTTCTATTTTAACTATTTCTGAGATCCGGTAATGTTTAATTCGTTCAAAATTTTCGAAAAATTTTATCTAATTGAAAAGAAATGCAATTTTATAGCCTTTATTATCACCAGAGTTATAAAATGAAAAAAATTACAAAAAACTGATAATATCAAAATCGTCTGCGGTTTAGTTTAATGATGTTAGACTTTTTCGAACTTTGTGAAATATATCTGCATTTCTGCAGTGCCATATACGTGGCCCACTTAAAGTCATTTAATTTATGTTTCATTCGTAGGGACACACAAAATATTATTATTAGAGTACTATCTGTGAGCGATAAGTTCTGAAAGTACATTTTTAAACTTTGGTTTGCGTTTTTAAGTTTAACTAGTTTTCTCCATATTTCAAAGAGCATATGAATACTTTAGGAAAAAATACACCAAAAATTTGAGTACATTTCCACTTATTGACGAAAATTAATGAAGGTGAAATTTTTTATAATTTGAATATCTGCAAGCTTCAGCAAGTAAACAAAATCCTCAATCCTTATTTACTGGTGTGGGCATTCTCAAACTTTTGAACATAAATTACGTTTTTACATTAATGTTTTTAATTCAAATGCTTAGAAATCTTTTTATTGACCCAACATTTATTAATTTTCTTAATTATAATTTTCATAATTAAGGATAATAAAAATGATTTGTTGCATATATCGTCGGTACCATGTCAGACTACACAATGTGAAAACTGCGGACTGTTTTTTTTAAATTCAGATTTCTTGATTGGCACCACTTTTCTGAAATGGTAAAATTCCCTCCTTTTCTCCTTAATTAATGCGCCATTAAATAATGTTTAATAAGGCATATTTTACCATTTCAAAAAAGTGGTGCCAATCTTGAAACTTGAATTTAAAAAAAGTAGCCCATTGTTTTCGCATTGGATGGTTTGACATGGTACCGACGATATGATCTGTTATGTACTGTGGGTGTAACATGCATGTAACAACTACAGCACACGATATTATTTTTAGATATTACTTTGATGTTTAAATTAATAGATCCTGCTAGATTACGATAGGTTGTCATGTTCATATTTTTAAATTTTTAAAACTGAAAATTTTTATAAAAATATTTTTTTTTAAACAGCTGTCATATATTCAAAAAATTTCATTTTTTTCCTATGTTACATCTTGGCTGTTATCGTTATAACTAAGAAAAATATCATTTTTATGTTTTAGACGATCGCTCACAGAT
The DNA here is from genome assembly GCA_963932465.1 of Maratus speciosus. Classification (NCBI taxonomy): domain Eukaryota; kingdom Metazoa; phylum Arthropoda; class Arachnida; order Araneae; family Salticidae; genus Maratus; species Maratus speciosus. The sequence goes on along the minus strand of OZ010796.1, from coordinate 439,000,010 downwards.
GAAACATCATACCATCATCGGCAAGAATTTTCAAAATACTTATTTTCAAAATAACGGTCCCATTTGACGGCTGATATCTCGAGCATTTTAAAAACTTGTTTATTAGTTTTATTTAAGTGCTCACAAAAACCTCTATCTATGTGTGTAAAATAAAAAAAAATGTACAAATATACATAGCTGCCCACATTTACAATTTTTTTTCTACCACTAAATTTTAATAGAGATTTTCACCTTATTTATGCACGAGATTTTGAAGAAAAAATAAGGCAATGTTTACTATAAAATTTTAGTAGTAAGACGAAAGCGTAAAAATTGGCAGCTACGCACATGTACTAGCTTCGAAAAAAATGTAAGTTTTAAATGAATATTTCCGATCCCCAAAGTTGTGTAACCCATTAATTCATTTTCACTCACGAGCGCTTAGAGCACTCACGGCGTCATTAACTTGAGCATATGGCTCTTGTTAAGGTAATTCTAATTCAGCAGATGAAATTAGTAGATAATAACACTAAATGATATTTTTGGTGTTTTAAAAGAATATTTTTGGATTTTTTTTTTCTTTTTTAACTATTTCTGAGATCCGGTAATGTTTAATTCGTTCAAAATTTTCGAAAATTTTTATCTAATTGAAAAGAAATGCAATTTTACAGCCTTTTATATCACCAGAGTTATAAAATGAAAAAATTACAAAAAAAAAAAAAAAAAAACTGATAATATCAAAATCGTTTGCGGTTTAGTTTAATGATGTTACACTTTTTCGAACTTTATGAAATATATCTGCATTTCTGCAGTGCCATATACGTGGCCCACTTAAAGGCATTTAATTTATGTTTCATTCGCAGGGACACACAAAAAATTATTATTAGAGTACTATCTGTGAGCGATAATTTCTGAAAGTACATTTTTTAACTTTGGTTTGCGTTTTTAAGTTTAACTAATTTTCTCCATATTTCAAAGAGCATATGAATACTTTAAGAAAAAATACACCAAAAATTTGAGTACATTTCCGCTTATGGACGAAAATTAATGAAGGTGAATTTTTTTATAATTTGAATATCTGCAAGCTTCAGCAAGTAAACAAAATCCTCAATCCTTATTTACTGGTGTGGGCATTCTCAAACTTTTGAACATAAATTACGTTTTTACATTAATGTTTTTAAGTCAAATGCTTAAAAATCTTTTTATTGACCCAACATTTATTAATTTTCTTAATTATAATTTTCATAATTAAGGAAAATAAAAATGATTTGTTGCATATATCGTCCGTACCATGTCAGACTACACAATGTGAAAACAGCGGACTGTTTTTTTTAAATTCAGATTTCTTGATTGGCACCACTTTTCTGAAATGGTAAAATTCCCTTCTTTTTACTTAATTAATGCGCCATTAAATAATGTTTAATAAGGCATGTTTTACCATTTCAAAAAAGTGGTGCCAATCTTGAAACTTGAATTTAAAAAAAGTAGCCCATTGTTTTCGCAGTGGATGGTTTGACATGGTACCGACGATATGATCTGTTGATATGTACTGTGGGTGTAACATGCATGTAACAACTACAGCACACGATATTATTTTTAGATATTACTTTGATGTTTAAATTAATAGATGCTGCTAGATTACGATAGGTTGTCATGTTCATATTTATAAATTTTTAAAACTGAAAATTTTTATAAAAATATATATATTTTTTTAACAGCTGTCATTTATTCAAAAAATTTCATTTTTTTCCTATGTTACATCTTGGCTCTTATCGTTCTAACTAAGGAAAAAATCATTTTTATGTTTTAGACGATCGCTTACAGATGAAACATCATACCATCATCGGCAAGAATTTTCAAAATACTTATTTTCAAAATAACGGTCCCATTTGACGGCTGATATCTCGAGCATTTTAAAAACTTGTTTATTAGTTTTATTTAAGTGCTCACAAAAACCTCTATCTATGTGTGTAAAATAAAAAAAAATGTACAAATATACATAGCTGCCCACATTTACAATTTTTTTTCTACCACTAAATTTTAATAGAGATTTTCACCTTATTTACGCACGAGATTTTGAAGAAAAAATAAGGCAATGTTAACTATAAAATTTTAGTAGTAAGACGAAAGCGTAAAAATTGGCAGCTACGCACATGTACTAGCTTCGAAAAAAAATGTATGTTTTAAATGAATATTTCCGATCCCCAAAGTTGTGTAACCCATTAATTCATTTTCACTCACGAGCGCTTAGAGCACTCGTGACGTCATGAACTTGAGCATATGGCTCTTGTTAAGGTAATTCTAATTCAGCAGATGAAATAAGTAGATAATAACACTAAATGATATTTTTGGTGTTTTAAAAGAATATTTTTGGATTTTTTTTCTTTTTTAACTATTTCTGAGATCCGGTAATGTTTAATTCGTTCAAAATTTTCGAAAATTTTTATCTAATTGAAAAGAAATGCAATTTTACAGCCTTTTTTATCACCAGAGTTATAAAATGAAAAAAATTACAAAAAAAAAAAAAAAAAAACTGATAATATCAAAATCGTTTGCGGTTTAGTTTAATGATGTTACACTTTTTCGAACTTTATGAAATATATCTGCATTTCTGCAGTGCCATATACGTGGCCCACTTAAAGGCATTTAATTTATGTTTCATTCGCAGGGACACACAAAAAATTATTATTAGAGTACTATCTGTGAGCGATAATTTCTGAAAGTACATTTTTAAACTTTGGTTTGCGTTTTTAAGTTTAACTAATTTTCCCCATATTTCAAAGAGCATATGAATACTTTAGGAAAAAAAAGTCCTTCCGGCCAGTGCCGGGAGGAAGAGGTAGCTTTCATATTCCTTATTTTTAAAAAGCCAACTTATATTATTCAAACACATGAAGCTCAATTAAGGGGAAACCGAATGTGGGAGATTCAATACTAATTTTTATCAATACTAAATCATTATGAATGAGAATTTCGCGAAATTAGTCAGCTTTATCCAAGCTGCTTTTATTTGAGGTCACTTATATTTGGTTGCCAAATTCGGCGATTTCTTAAAGTGCCTGCCATTTTAAGACAACATGGTAGATGAGGCTAACCAGTGAACTTGGTCGAGTCCTTAGTAATTGCTGTGCACATGCTCACTCATATCGGAATCGGTTGATATATACGAGTGCTGTCGCAGGCAAAAAATCAGATTTTTCAAAATGTCACCCACTTTAGAAATTGAAACTGCTATATCTGAGCCATTTTCTACGATAAAGACAAACAAAAAATTGCTCCTGAATCCTTATATCAAGGTCAAATACTTAAGAAAGAAACCTTTTTCAATTTCTAATTTTTTTGCACCTCACTTTAAATATAATTTTTTTTTTAAATTTAATGGCCGCCATTTTGAAACAAGATGGCTGATGAAGCTGGCCAGCGAACTTGGTCGAGATATTGATGTATACTATCCACATGCCTTCTTCCATCGAAATAGGCGAATAAGTGTGGTATCGCGTGACAAATACAAGATCGTTTCAAAGTTTTAGCCATGATAGAAATTCAAAGTGCTATAATTCAACCACTTTTTAAGATATAAACAAAAGAAAAATTTTTCAGAAACAAAAACTGCTCCAGAATCTTTGTATCAAGGCGAAACACATAAAAAAAAAAACTTTTTCATTTTCCAATTTTTTAATACCTCATTTTACATTTTAAATTACATTTTTTTAAAAATGGCAACACTTTTGAAACAAGATGGCGAATGAAGCTGGCCAACGAACTCCGTCGAGACATTGGTATGTACTATGTACAGACCAAGTTACATTCAAATCGGTTCATAAATACGCCTGTTATCGCGTGACAAAAATCAGGTCGTTTTAAAATGTCAGCCACAATAGAAATTCAAAATGTTATAACTCAGCCATTTTTTTAGATGTAGACGAAACAAAACCTGTTCCGGAATCTTTGTATTAAGGTCAAACACATACAAAAAAAAATCTTTTTCATTTTCCAATTTTTTGGTATCTCATTTTAATTTTTTTTAATTTATTTAAATGGCCACCATTTTGAAACAAGATGGCGAATGAAGCTGGTCAACGAACTCGGTTGAGTTATTTGTATGTACTATGTACACACCAAGTTACATTCAAATCGGTTCATAAATACGCCTGTTATCGCGTGACAAAAATCAGGTCGTTTTAAAATGTCAGCCACAATAGAAATTCAAAATGTTATAACTCAGCCATTTTTTTATATGTAGACGAAACAAACCCTGTTCCGGAATCTTTGTATTAAGGTCAAACACAGACAAAAAAAATCTTTTTCATTTTCCAATTTTTTGGTATCTCATTTTAAATTTATTTTTTTAAATTTTTTTTAAATGGCCACCATTTTAAAACAAGATGGCGAATGAAGCTGGTCAACGAACTCGGTTGAGTTATTTGTATGTACTATGTACACACCAAGGTACATCCAAATCGGTTCATAAATACGTTTTTTATCACGTGGCAAAAATCAGGACGTTTCAAAATGTCAGCCACGCTAGAAATTCAAAATGCTATAACTCAGCCCTTTTTTAAGATATAGACGAAACAAAAACTGCTCCCGAATCTTTTTATCAAGGTCAAACACATAAGAAAAAAATATTTTTTCAATTTTCAATTTTTTGCTACCACATTTCAAATTTAAATTTTTCTTAAAATTTTAAATGGCCGCCTTTTTTAAACAAGATGGCGGATGAAGCTGGCCAACGAACTCGTTCGAGACATTGGTCTGTACTATGTATAAACGAAGTTACATCCAAATCGGTTCATAAATACGCCTTTTATCGCGTGACAAAATTCAGGACGTTTCAAAATGTCAGCTTCGCTAGAAATTCAAAATGCTATAACTCAGCCATTTTTTAAGATATAGACGAAACAAAAACTGCTACGGAGTCTTTGTATAAAGGTCAAATACATAAGAAAAAAATATTTTTCCATTTTCAATTTTTTGATACCACATTTCAAATTTTAAATTTTTAAAAAAATTTTAAATGGCCGCCATTTTGAAACAAAATGGCGGATGAAGCTGGCCAACGAACTCGGTCGAGACATTGGTATGTACTATGTACACACCGAATTACATACAAATCGGTTCATAAATACGAGAGTTACAGTGTGACATAGGTCAGATATATATATATATATATATATATATATATATATATATATATATATATATATATATATATATATATATATATATATATTGATATATATATATATATATATATATATATCAATTTTGAACGGAGGGTGGTTTCGGGGTCTGGGGGTCATGATCGATGAAAATATACCAAAATTTTTTGAAATCGCTTTCCTCCGAACGGCTGCAATAGGTAGCTTTTTGTAAAGAAAGCTACCTAATACACCAAAAATTTGAGTACATTTCCGCTTATTGACGAAAATTAATGAAGGTGAATTTTTTTATAATTTGAATATCTGCAAGCTTCAGCAAGTAAACAAAATCCTCAATCCTTATTTACTGGTGTGGGCATGCTCAAACTTTTGAACATAAATTACGTTTTTACATTAATGTTTTTAAGTCAAATGCTTAAAAATCTTTTTATTGACCCAACATTTATTAATTTTCTTAATTATAATTTTCATAATTAAGGAAAATAAAAATGATTTGTTGCATATATCGTCGGTACCATGTCAGACTACACAATGTGAAAACAGCGGACTGTTTTTTTTAAATTCAGATTTCTTGATTGGCACCACTTTTCTGAAATGGTAAAATTCCCTTCTTTTCTCCTTAATTAATGCGCCATTAAATAATGTTTAATAAGGCATGTTTTACCATTTCAAAAAAGTGGTGCCAATCTTGAAACTTGAATTTAAAAAAAGTAGCCCATTGTTTTCGCATTGGATGGTTTGACATGGTACCGACGATATGATCTGTTGATATGTACTGTGGGTGTAACAAGCATGTAACAAATTCAGCACACGATATTATTTTTAGATATTACTTTGATGTTTAAATTAATAGATGCTGCTAGATTACGATAGGTTGTCATGTTCATATTTATAAATTTTTAAAACTGAAAATTTTTATACATATTTTTTTTTTTTTTTTTTTTTTTTTTTTTTAACAGCTGTCATTTATTCAAAAAATTTCAATTTTTTCCTATGTTACATCTTGGCTCTTATCGTTCTAACTAAGAAAAAAATCATTTTTATGTTTTAGACGATCGCTCACAGATTAAACATCATACCATCATCGGCAAGAATTTTCAAAATACTTATTTTCAAAATAACGGTCCCATTTGACGGCTGATATCTCGAGCATTTTAAAAACTTGTTTATTACTTTTATTTAAGTGCTCACAAAAACCTCTATCTATGTGTGTAAAATAAAAAAAAAATGTACAAATATACATAGCTGACCACATTTACAATTTATTTTTCTACCACTAAATTTTAATAGAGATTTTCACCTTATTTACGCACGAGATTTTGAAGAAAAAATAAGACAATGTTTACTATAAAATTTTAGTAGTAAGACGAAAGCGTAAAAATTGGCAGCTACGCACATGTACTAGCTTAAAAAAAAAATGTAAGTTTTAAATGAATATTTCCGATCCCCAAAGTTGTGTAACCCATTAATTCACTTTCACTTACGAGCGCTTAGAGCACTCATGACGTCATGAACTTGAGCATATGGCTCTTGTTAAGGTAATTCTAATTCAGCAGATGAAATTAGTAGATAATAACACTAAATGATATTTTTGGTGTTTTAAAAGAATATTTTTGGATTTTTTTTCTTTTTTAACTATTTCTGAGATCCGGTAATGTTTATTTCGTTCAAAATTTTCGAAAATTTTTATCTAATTGAAAAGAAATGCAATTTTACAGCCTTTTATATCACCAGAGTTATAAAATGAAAAAATTACAAAAAAACTGATAATATCAAAATCGATTGCGGTTTAGTTTAATGATGTTACACTTTTTCGAACTTTATGAAATATATCTGCATTTCTGCAGTGCCATATACGTGGCCCACTTAAAGGCATTTAATTTATCTTTCATTCGCAGGGACACACAAAAAATTATTATTAGAGTACTATCTGTGAGCGATAATTTCTGAAAGTACATTTTTAAACTTTGGTTTGCGATTTTAAGTTTAACTAATTTTCCCCATATTTCAAAGAGCATATGAATACTTTAGGAAAAAATACACCAAAAATTTGAGTACATTTCCGCTTATTGACGAAAATTAATGATGGTGAAATTTTTTATAATTTGAATATCTGCAAGCTTCAGCAAGTAAACAAAATCCTCAATCCTTATTTACTGGTGTGGGCATTCTCAAACTTTTGAACATAAATTACGTTTTTACATTAATGTTTTTAAGTCAAATGCTTAAAAATCTTTTTATTGACCCAACATTTATTAATTTTCTTAATTATAATTTTCATAATTAAGGAAAATAAAAATGATTTGTTGCATATATCGTCGGTACCATGTCAGACTACACAATGTGAAAACAGCGGACTATTTTTTTTTTAATTCAGATTTCTTGATTGACACCACTTTTCTGAAATGGTAAAATTCCCTACTTTTCTCCTTAATTAATGCGCCATTAAATAATGTTTAATAAGGCATATTTTACCATTTCAAAATAGTGGTGCCAATCTTGAAACTTGAATTTAAGGGGTCAGGTAACCTTTGAAGCGTCCAAAAATCGAATTTTTTTTAAATACCTTATAATTAAATATGACTCTTTGGGAACATTTAAAAGCAAACCCCATGCAAAAAATCGCATTAGGAGAGAAGTTATGTCTCAAACACTTTGAGCTTTTGCTATACGATCAACGGGTTTTTCAATCTTTAAAGCCAATTTTCTCAAAACAGCAATTTTGATCATTGCGCGCACGATTTCTGAAAAACGGTTGCCTAGAATTTCACGAAATTTTTGGTGGATGTATTAAATGTAAAGAAGCATAAAATGACCTATTATTATGTTTCTCAAGTTAGAAGTTTAGAATTCACGGCTACTTTTGTATAAAAAAAATCTCGATATTTCGAATTACTCTAAAAAAGATTTTTTTTCTCAAGATCTACAAGTTTTATTTTTTTCATTGTAGGTCATTTTGAAAACACTTTATATCTGTACTCATTAAAAAAATGTTGGCTTGTTTCAGCCATTCAAATGGGAAAAATCATGCGCGCAATGCATGCAAGAATAATTCTTTCGTAAAAATTGTATTATCTTTAAAAATAAATTTTAAAAAACTATATATGTGTATACCTTTTCTAACAACTTTGATTGATAAAATAAATCGTTCCTAACATTTGTTTTTTAATTTTATAATTAAAAGTTAATTAGTTAAAGAATGACTGCATTTCTTACAGAGGTCACTTTTTCATGTACTTTATTGGTTCAAAGGTTACCTGACCCCTTAAAAAAAGTAGCCCATTGTTTTCGCATTGGATGGTTTGACATGGTACCGACGATATGATCTGTTGATATGTACTGTGGGTGTAACATGCATGTAACAACTACAGCACACGATATTATTTTTAGATATTACTTTGATGTTTAAATTAATAGATGCTGCTAGATTACGATAGGTTGTCATGTTCATATTTATAAGTTTTTAAAACTGAAAATTTTTATAAAAATATTTTTTTTAAACAGCTGTCACTTATTCAAAAAATTTCATTTTTTTCCTATGTTACCTCTTGGCTGTTATCGTTCTAACTAAGAAAAATATCATTTTTATGTTTTAGACGATTGCTCACAGATGAAACATCATACCATCATCGGCAAGAATTTTCAAAATACTTATTTTCAAAATAACGGTCCCATTTGACGGCTTATATCTCGAGCATTTTAAAAACTTGTTTATTAGTTTTCTTTAAGTGCTCACAAAAACCTCTATCTATGTGTGTAAAATAAAAAAAAATGTACAAATATACATAGCTACCCACATTTACAATTTTTTTTCTGCCACTAAATTTTAATAGAGATTTTCACCTTGTTTAAGCACGAGATTTTGAAGAAAAAATAAGACAATGTTTACTATAAAATTTTAGTGGTAAGACGAAAGCGTCAAAATTGGCAGCTACGCACATGTACTAGCTTCGTAAAAAAATGTAAGTTTTAAATGAATTTTTCCGATCCCAAAAGTTGTGTAACCCCTTAATTTATTTTCATTCACGAGCGCTTAGAGCACTCATGACGTTATGAACTTGAGCATATGGCTCTTTTTAAGGTAATCCTAATTCAGCAGATGAAATTAGTCGATAATAACACTAAATGATATTTTTGGTGTTTTAAAAGAAGATTTTTGGATTTTTTTTCTTTTTTAACTATTTCTGAGATCCGGTAATGTTTAATTCGTTCAAAATTTTCGAAAATTTTTATCTAATTGAAAAGAAATGCAATTTTACAGCCTTTCTTATCACCAAAGTTATAAAATGAAAAAAATTACAAAAAAAAAAAAAACTGATAATATCAAAATCGTTTGCGGTTTAGTTTAATGATGTTACACTTTTTCGAACTTTATGAAATATATCTGCATTTCTGCAGTGCCATATACGTGGCCCACTTAAAGGCATTTAATTTATGTTTCATTCGCAGGGACACACAAAAAATTATTATTAGAGTACTATCTGTGAGCGATAATTTCTGAAAGTACATTTTTAAACTTTGGTTTGCGTTTTTAAGTTTAACTAATTTTCCCCATATTTCAAAGAGCATATGAATACTTTAGGAAAAAATACACCAAAAATTTGAGTACATTTCCGCTTATTGACGAAAATTAATGAAGGTGAATTTTTTTATAATTTGAATATCTGCAAGCTTCAGCAAGTAAACAAAATCCTCAATCCTTATTTACTGGTGTGGGCATGCTCAAACTTTTGAACATAAATTACGTTTTTACATTAATGTTTTTAAGGCAAATGCTTAAAAATCTTTTTATTGACCCAACATTTATTAATTTTCTTAATTATAATTTTCATAATTAAGGAAAATAAAAATGATTTGTTGCATATGTCGTCGGTACCATGTCAGACTACACAATGTGAAAACAGCGGACTGTTTTTTTTTTATTCAGATTTCTTGATTGGCACCACTTTTCTGAAATGGTAAATTTCCCTTCTTTTCTCCTTAATTAATGCGCCATTAAATAATGTTTAGTAAGGCATGTTTTACCATTTCAAAAAAGTGGTGCCAATCTTGAAACTTGAATTTAAAAAAAGTAGCCCATTGTTTTCGCATTGGATGGTTTGACATGGTACCGACGATATGATCTGTTGATATGTACTGTGGGTGTAACATGCATGTAACAACTACAGCACACGATATTATTTTTAGATATTACTTTGATGTTTAAATTAATAGATGCTGCTAGATTACGATAGGTTGTCATGCTCATATTTATAAATTTTTAAAACTGAAAATTTTTATTTATTTTTTTATTTATTTATTAATTTTTTTTTTTTTAACGGCTGTCATTTATTCAAAAAATTTCAATTTTTTCCTATGTTACATCTTGGCTCTTATCGTTCTAACTAAGAAAAAAATCATTTTTATGTTTTAGACGATCGCTCACAGATGAAACATCATACCATCATCGGCAAGAATTTTCAAAATACTTATTTTCAAAATAACGGTCCCATTTGACGGCTGATATCTCGAGCATTTTAAAAACTTGTTTATTAATTTTATTTCAGTGCTCACAAAAACCTCTATCTATGTGTGTAAAATAAAAAAAAATGTACAAATATACATAGCTGACCACATTTACAATTTTTTTTCTACCATTAAATTTTAATAGAGATTTTCACCTTATTTACGCACGAGATTTTGAAGAAAAAATAAGGCAATGTTTACTATAAAATTTTAGTAGTAAGACGAAAGCGTAAAAATTGGCAGCTACGCACACGTACTAGCTTAAAAAAAAATGTAAGTTTTAAATGAATATTTCCTATCCCCAAAGTTGTGTAACCCCTTAATTCATTTTCACTCACGAGCGCTTAGAGCACTCATGACGTCATGAACTTGAGCATATGGCTCTTGTTAAATTAATTCTAATTCAGCAGATGAAATTAGTAGATAATAACACTAAATGATATTTTTGGTGTTTTAAAAGAATATTTTTGGATTTTTTTCCTTTTTTAACTATTTCTGAGATCCGGTAATGTTTAATTCGTTCAAAATTTTCGAAAATTTTTATCTAATTGAAAAGAAATGCAATTTTACAGCCTTCTATATCACCAGAGTTATAAAATGAAAAAATTACAAAAAAAAAACTGATAATATCAAAATCGTTTGCGGTTTAGTTTAATGATGTTACACTTTTTCGAACTTTATGAAATATATCTGCATTTCTGCAGTGCCATATACGTGGCCCACTTAAAGGCATTTAATTTATGTTTCATTCGCAGGGACACACAAAAAATTATTATTAGAGTACTATCTGTGAGCGATAATTTCTGAAAGTACATTTTTAAACTTTGGTTTGCGTTTTTAAGTTTAACTAATTTTCCCCATATTTCAAAGAGCATATGAATACTTTAGGAAAAAATACACCAAAAATTTGAGTACATTTCCGCTTATTGACGAAAATTAATGAAGGTGAATTTTTTTATAATTTGAATATCTGCAAGCTTCAGCAAGTAAACAAAATCCTCAATCCTTATTTACTGGTGTGGGCATTCTCAAACTTTTGAACATAAATTACGTTTTTACATTAATGTTTTTAAGTCAAATGCTTAAAAATCTTTTTATTGACCCAACATTTATTAATTTTCTTAATTATAATTTTCATAATTAAGGAAAATAAAAATGATTTGTTGCATATATCGTCGGTACCATGTCAGACTACACAATGTGAAAACAGCGGACTGTTTTTTTTTTTTATTCAGATTTCTTGATTGGCACCACTTTTCTGAAATGGTAAATTTCCCCTCTTTTCTCCTTAATTAATGCGCCATTAAATAATGTTTAGTAAGGCATGTTTTACCATTTCAAAAAAGTGGTGCCAATCTTGAAACTTGAATTTAAAAAAAGTAGCCCATTGTTTTCGCATTGGATGGTTTGACATGGTACCGACGATATGATCTGTTGATATGTACTGTGGGTGTAACATGCATGTAACAACTACAGCACACGATATTATTTTTAGATATTACTTTGATGTTTAAATTAATAGATGCTGCTAGATTACGATAGGTTGTCATGCTCATATTTATAAATTTTTAAAACTGAAAATTTTTATTTATTTTTTTATTTATTTATTTATTTATTTTTTTTTAACGGCTGTCATTTATTCAAAAAATTTCAATTTTTTCCTATGTTACCTCTTGGCTGTTATCGTTCTAACTAAGAAAAAAATCATTTTTATGTTTTAGACGATCGCTCACAGATGAAACATCATACCATCATCGGCAAGAATTTTCAAAATACTTATTTTCAAAATAACGGTCCCATTTGACGGCTGATATCTCGAGCATTTAAAAAACTTGTTTATTAATTTTATTTCAGTGCTCACAAAAACCTCTATCTATGTGTGTAAAATAAAAAAAAATGTACAAATATACATAGCTGACCACATTTACAATTTTTTTTCTACCATTAAATTTTAATAGAGATTTTCACCTTATTTACGCACGAGATTTTGAAGAAAAAATAAGGCAATGTTTACTATAAAATTTTAGTAGTAAGACGAAAGCGTAAAAATTGGCAGCTACGCACACGTACTAGCTTCAAAAAAAATGTAAGTTTTAAATGAATATTTCCTATCCCCAAAGTTGTGTAACCCCTTAATTCATTTTCACTCACGAGCGCTTAGAGCACTCATGACGTCATGAACTTGAGCATATGGCTCTTGTTAAATTAATTCTAATTCAGCAGATGAAATTAGTAGATAATATCACTAAATGATATTTTTGGTGTTTTAAAAGAATATTTTTGGATTTTTTTTCCTTTTTTAACTATTTCTGAGATCCGGTAATGTTTAATTCGTTCAAAATTTTCGAAAATTTTTATCTAATTGAAAAGAAATGCAATTTTACAGCCTTCTATATCACCAGAGTTATAAAATGAAAAAATTACAAAAAAAAAAAAACTGATAATATCAAAATCGTTTGCGGTTTAGTTTAATGATGTTACACTTTTTCGAACTTTATGAAATATATCTGCATTTCTGCAGTGCCATATACGTGGCCCACTTAAAGGCATTTAATTTATGTTTCATTCGCAGGGACACACAAAAAATTATTATTAGAGTACTATCTGTGAGCGATAATTTCTGAAAGTACATTTTTAAACTTTGGTTTGCGTTTTTAAGTTTAACTAATTTTCCCATTATTTCAAAGAGCATATGAATACTTTAGGAAAAAATACACCAAAAATTTGAGTACATTTCCGCTTATTGACGAAAATTAATGAAGGTGAAATTTTTTATAATTTGAATATCTGCAAGCTTCAGCAAGTAAACAAAATCCTCAATCCTTATTTACTGGTGTGGGCATGCTCAAACTTTTGAACATAAATTACGTTTTTACATTAATGTTTTTAAGGCAAATGCTTAAAAATCTCTTTATTGACCCAACATTTATTAATTTTCTTAATTATAATTTTCATAATTAAGGAAAATAAAAATGATTTGTTGCATATATCGTCGGTACCATGTCAGACTACACAATGTGAAAACAGCGGACTGTTTTTTTTTAAATTCAGATTTCTTGATTGGCACCACTTTTCTGAAATGGTAAAATTCCCGTCTTTTCTCCTTAATTAATGCGCCATTAAATAATGTTTAGTAAGGCATGTTTTACCATTTCAAAAAAGTGGTGCCAATCTTGAAACTTGAATTTAAAAAAAGTAGCCCATTGTTTTCGCATTGGATGGTTTGACATGGTACCGACGATATGATCTGTTGATATGTACTGTGGGTGTAACATGCATGTAACAACTACAGCACACGATATTTTTTTTAGATATTACTTTGATGTTTAAATTAATAGATGCTGCTAGGTTACGATAGGTTGTCATGTTCATATTTATAAATTTTTAAAACTGAAAATTTTTATAAATATTTTTTTTTTAAACAGCTGTCACTTATTCAAAATATTTCATTTTTTTCCTATGTTACCTCTTGGCTGTTATCGTTCTAACTAAGAAAAATATCATTTTTATGTTTTAGACGATTGCTCACAGATGAAACATCATACCATCATCGGCAAGAATTTTCAAAATACTTATTTTCAAAATAACGGTGCCATTTGACGGCTGATATCTCGAGCATTTTAAAAACTTGTTTATTAGTTTTATTTAAGTGCTCACAAAAACCTCTATCTATGTGTGTAAAATAAAAATAAAATGTACAAATATACATAGCTGCCCACATTTACAATTTATTTTTCTACCACTAAATTTTAATAGAGATTTTCACCTTATTTAAGCACGAGATTTTGAAGAAAAATAAGACAATGTTTACTATAAAATTTTAGTAGTAAGACGAAAGCGTAAAAATTGGCAGCTACGCACATGTACTAGCTTCGAAAAAAAATGTAAGTTTTAAATGAATATTTCCGATCCCCAAAGTTGTGTAACCCATTAATTCATTTTCACTTACGAGCGCTTAGAGCACTCATGACGTCATGAACTTGAGCATATGGCTCTTGTTAAGGTAATTCTAATTCAGCAGATGAAATTAGTAGATAATAACACTAAATGATATTTTTGGTGTTTTAAAAGTATATTTTTGGATTTTTTTTCTTTTTTAACTATTTCTGAGATCCGGTAATGTTTAATTCGTTCAAAATTTTCGAAAATTTTTATCTAATTGAAAAGAAATGCAATTTTACAGCCTTTTATATCACCAGAGTTATAAAATGAAAAAATTACAAAAAAACTGATAATATCAAAATCGATTGCGGTTTAGTTTAATGATGTTACACTTTTTCGAACTTTATGAAATATATCTGCATTTCTGAAGTGCCATATACGTGGCCCACTTAAAGGCATTTAATTTATGTTTCATTCGCAGGGACACACAAAAAATTATTATTAGAGTACTATCTGTGAGCGATAATTTCTGAAAGTACATTTTTAAACTTTGGTTTGCGTTTTTAAGTTTAACTAATTTTCCCCATATTTCAAAGAGCATATGAATACTTTAGGAAAAAATACACCAAAAATTTGAGTACATTTCCGCTTATTGACGAAAATTAATTATGGTGAAATTTTTTATAATTTGAATATCTGCAAGCATCAGCAAGTAAACAAAATCCTCAATCCTTATTTACAGGTGTGGGCATTCTCAAACTTTTGAACATAAATTACGTTTTTACATTAATGTTTTTAAGTCAAATGCTTAAAAATCTTTTTATTGACCCAACATTTATTAATTTTCTTAATTATAATTTTCATAATTAAGGAAAATAAAAATGATTTGTTGCATATATCGTCGGTACCATGTCAGACTACACAATGTGAAAACAGCGGACTCTTTTTTTTAATTCAGATTTCTTGATTGACACCACTTTTCTGAAATGGTAAAATTCCCTACTTTTCTCCTTAATTAATGCGCCATTAAATAATGTTTAATAAGGCATATTTTACCATTTCAAAAAAGTGGTGCCAATCTTGAAACTTGAATTTAAGGGGTCAGGTAACCTTTGAAGCGTCCAAAAATCGAATTTTTTTTTAATACCTTATAATTAAATATGACTCTTTGGGAACATTTAAAAGCAAACCCCATGCAAAAAATCGCATTAGGAGAGAAGTTATGTCTCAAACACTTTGAGCTTTTGCTATACGATCAACGGGTTTTTCAATATTTAAAGCCAATTTTCTCAAAACAGCAATTTTGATCATTGCGCGCACGATTTCTGAAAAACGGTTGCCTAGAATTTCACGAAATTTTTGGTGGATGTATTCAATGTAAAGAAGCATAAAATGACCTATTATTATGTTTCTCAAGTTAGAAGTTTAGAATTCACGGCTACTTTTGTATAAAAAAAATCTCGATATTTCGAATTACTCTAAAAAAGATTTTTTTTCTCAAGATCTACAAGTTTTATTTTTTTCATTGTAGGTCATTTTGAAAACACTTTATATCTGTACTCATTAAAAAAATGTTGGCTTGTTTCAGCCATTCAAATGGGAAAAATCATGCGCGCAATGCATGCAAGAATAATTCTTTCGTAAAAATTGTATTATCTTTAAAAATAAATTTTAAAAAACTATATATGTGTA
This sequence comes from Maratus speciosus, assembly GCA_963932465.1. Lineage (NCBI taxonomy): Eukaryota > Metazoa > Arthropoda > Arachnida > Araneae > Salticidae > Maratus > Maratus speciosus. Next base: position 438,983,790 of record OZ010796.1, on the reverse strand, counting down.
TACCTTTTCTAACAACTTTGATTGATAAAATAAATCGTTCTTAACATTTGTTTTTTAATTTTATAATTAAAAGTTAATTAGTTAAAGAATGACTGCAATTCTTACAGAGGTCACTTTTCCATGTACTTTATTGGTTCAAAGGTTACCTGACCCCTTAAAAAAAGTAGCCCATTGTTTTCGCATTGGATGGTTTGACATGGTACCGACGATATGATCTGTTGATATGTACTGTGGGTGTAACATGCATGTAACAACTACAGCACACGATATTATTTTTAGATATTACTTTGATGTTTAAATTAATAGATGCTGCTAGATTACGATAGGTTGTCATGTTCATATTTATAAGTTTTTAAAACTGAAAATTTTTGTAAAAATATTTTTTTTAAACAGCTGTCACTTATTCAAAAAATTTCATTTTTTTCCTATGTTACCTCTTGGCTGTTATCGTTCTAACTAAGAAAAATATCATTTTTATGTTTTAGACGATTGCTCACAGATGAAACATCATACCATCATCGGCAAGAATTTTCAAAATACTTATTTTCAAAATAACGGTCCCATTTGACGGCTGATATCTCGAGCATTTTAAAAACTTGTTTATTAGTTTTATTTAAGTGCTCACAAAAACCTCTATCTATGTGTGTAAAATAAAAATAAAATGTACAAATATACATAGCTGCCCACATTTACAATTTATTTTTCTATCACTAAATTTTAATTGAGATTTTCACCTTATTTACGCACGAGAATTTGAAGAAAAAATAAGACAATGTTTACTATAAAATTTTAGTAGTAAGACGAAAGCGTAAAAATTGGCAGCTACGCACATGTACTAGCTTCGAAAAAAATGTAAGATTTAAATGAATATTTCCGATCCCCAAAGTTGTGTAACCCCTTAATTTATTTTCACTCACGAGCGCTTAGAGCACTCATGACGTCATGAACTTGAGCATATGGCTCTTGTTAAGGTAATTCTAATTCAGCAGATGAAATTAGTAGATAATAACACTAAATGATATTTTTGGTGTTTTAAAAGAATATTTTTGGATTTTTTTCCTTTTTTAACTATTTCTGAGATCCGGTAATGTTTAATTCGTTCAAAATTTTCGAAAATTTTTATCTAATTGAAAAGAAATGCAATTTTACAGCCTTTTTTATCACCAGAGTTATAAAATGAAAAAGATTACAAAAAAACTGATAATATCAAAATCGTTTGCGGTTTAGTTTAATGACGTTACACTTTTTCGAACTTTATGAAATATATCTGCATTTCTGCAGTGCCATATACGTGGCCCACTTAAAGGCATTTAATTTATGTTTCATTCGCAGGGACACACAAAAAATTATTATTAGAGCACTATCTGTGAGCGATAATTTCTGAAAGTACATTCTTTAACTTTGGTTTGCGTTTTTAATTTTAACTAATTTTCCCCATATTTCAAAGAGCATATGAATACTTTAGGAAAAAATACACCAAAAATTTGAGTACATTTCAGCTTATTGACGAAAATTAATGAAGGTGAATTTTTTTATAATTTGAATATCTGCAAGCTTCAGCAAGTAAACAAAATCCTCAATCCTTATTTACTGGTGTGGGCATTCTCAAACTTTTGAACATAAATTACGTTTTTACATTAATATTTTTAAGTCAAATGCTTAAAAATCTTTTTATTGACCCAACATTTACTAATTTTCTTAATTATACTTTTCATAATTAAGGAAAATAAAAATGATTTGTTGCATATATCGTCGGTACCATGTCAGACTACACAATGTGAAAACAGCGGACTGTTTTTTTTAAATTCAGATTTCTTGATTGGCACCACTTTTCTGAAATGGTAAAATTCCCTACTTTTCTCCTTAATTAATGCGCCATTAAATAATGTTTAATAAGGCATATTTTACCATTTCAAAAAAGTGGTGCCAATCTTGAAACTTGAATTTAAAAAAAGTAGCCCATTGTTTACGCATTGGATGGTTTGACATGGTACCGACGATATGATGTGTTGATATGTACTGTGGGTGTAACATGCATGTAACAACTACCTCACACGATATTATTTTTAGATATTACTTTGATGTTTAAATTAATAGATGCTGCTAGATTACGATAGGTTGTCATGTTCATATTTATAAATTTTTAAAACTGAAAATTTTTATAAAAATATTTTTTTATAAACAGCTGTCATATATTCAAAAAATTTCATTTTTTTCCTATGTTACATCTTGGCTGTTATCGTTATAACTAAGAAAAATATCATTTTTATGTTTTAGACGATCGCTCACAGATGAAACATCATACCATCATCGGCAAGAATTTTCAAAATACTTCTTTTCAAAATAACGGTCCCATTTGACGGCTGATATCTCGAGCATTTTAAAAACTTGTTTATTAGTTTTATTTAAGTGCTCACAAAAACCTCTATCTATGTGTGTAAAATAAAAAAAAAATGTACAAATATACATAGCTGCCCACATTTACAATTTTTTTTCTACCACTAAATTTTAATAGAGATTTTCACCTTATTTATGCACGAGATTTTGAAGAAAAAATAAGGCAATGTTTACTATAAAATTTTAGTAGTAAGACGAAAGCGTAAAAATTGGCAGCTACGCACATGTACTAGCTTCGAAAAAAAAATGTAAGTTTTAAATGAATATTTCCGATCCCCAAAGTTGTGTAACCCATTAATTCATTTTCACTCACGAGCGCTTAGAGCACTCATGACGTCATGAACTTGAGCATATGGCTCTTGTTAAGGTAATTCTAATTCAGCAGATGAAATTAGTAGATAATAACACTAAATGATATTTTTGGTGTTTTAAAAGAATATTTTTGGATTTTTTTTCTTTTTTAACTATTTCTGAGATCCGGTAATGTTTAATCCGTTCAAAATTTTCGAAAATTTTTATCTAATTGAAAAGAAATGCAATTTTACAGCCTTTTATATCACCAGAGTTATAAAATGAAAAAAATTACAAAAAAAAAAAAAAAAAACTGATAATATCAAAATCGTTTGCGGTTTAGTTTAATGATGTTACACTTTTTCGAACTTTATGAAATATATCTGCATTTCTGCAGTGCCATGTACGTGGCCCACTTAAAGGCATTTAATTTATGTTTCATTCGCAGGGACACACAAAATATTATTATTAGAGTACTATCTGTGAGCGATAATTTCTGAAAGTACATTTTTTAACTTTGGTTTGAGTTTTTAAGTTTAACTAATTTTCTCCATATTTCAAACAGCATATGAATACTTTAGGAAAAAATGCACCAAAAATTTGAGTACATTTCCGCTTATTGACCAAAATTAATAAAGGTGAATTTTTTTATAATTTGAATATCTGCAAGCTTCAGCAAGTAAACAAAATCCTCAATCCTTATTTACTGGTGTGGGCATTCTCAAAATTTTGAACATAAATTACGTTTTTACATTAATGTTTTTAAGTCGAATGCTTAAAAATCTTTTTATTGACCCAACATTTATTAATTTTCTTAATTATAATTTTCATAATTAAGGAAAATAAAAATGATTTGTTGCATATATCGTCGGTACCATGTCAGACTACACAATGTGAAAACAGCGGACTGTTTTTTTTAAATTCAGATTTCTTGATTGGCACCACTTTTCTGAAATGGTAAAATTCCCTACTTTTCTCCTTAATTAATGCGCCATTAAATAATGTTTAATAAGGCATATTTTACCATTTCAAAAAAGTGGTGCCAATCTTGAAACTTGAATTTAAAAAAAGTAGCCCATTGTTTTCGCACTGGATGGTTTGACATGGTACCGACGATATGATCTGTTGATATGTACTGTGGGTGTAACATGCATATAACAACTACAGCACACGATATTATTTTTAGATATTACTTTGATGTTTAAATTAAAAGATGCTGCTAGATTACGATAGGTTGTCATGTTCATATTTATAAATTTTTAAAACTGAAAATTTTTATAAAAATATTTTTTTTTTAAACAGCTGTCATATATTCAAAAAAATTCATTTTCCTATGTTACATCTTGGCTGTTATCGTTATAACTAAGAAAAATATCATTTTTATGTTTTAGACGATCGCTCACAGATGAAACATCATACCATCATCGGCAAGAATTTTCAAAATACTTATTTTCAAAATAACGGTCCCATTTGACGGCTGATATCTCGAGCATTTTAAAAACTTGTTTATTAGTTTTATTTAAGTGCTCACAAAAACCTCTATCTATGTGTGTAAAATAAAAATAAAATGTACAAATATACATAGCTGCCCACATTTACAATTTTTTTTCTACCACTAAATTTTAATAGAGATTTTCACCTTATTTACGCACGAGATTTTGAAGAAAAAATAAGACAATGTTTACTATAAAATTTTAGTAGTAAGGCGAAAGCGTAAAAATTGGCAGCTACGCACATGTACTAGCTTCGAAAAAAAATGTATGTTTAAATGAATATTTCCGATCCCCAAATTTGTGTAACCCCTTAATTTATTTTCACTCTCGAGCGCTTATAGCACTCATGACGTCATGAACTTGAGCATATGGCTCTTGTTAATGTAATTCTAATTCGGCAGATGAAATTAGTAGATAATAACTCTAAATGATATTTTTGGAGTTTTAAAAGAAGATTTTTGGATTTTTTTTCTTTTTTAACTATTTCTGAGATCCGGTAATGTTTAATTCGTTCAAAATTTTCGAAAATTTTTATCTAATTGAAAAGAAATGCAATTTTACAGCCTTTTTTATCACCAGAGTCATAAAATGAAAAAAATTACAAAAAAACTGATAATATCAAAATCGTTTGCGGTTTAGTTTAATGATGTTAGACTTTTTCGAACTTTATGAAATATATCTGCATTTCTGCAGTGCCATATACGTGGCCCACTTAAAGGCATTTAATTTATGTTTCATTCGCCGGGACACACAAAAAATTATTATTCTATCTGTGAGCGATAATTTCTGAAAGTACATTTTTTAACTTTGGTTTGCGTTTTTAAGTTTAACTAATTTTCTCCATATTTCAAAGAGCATATGAATACTTTAGGAAAAAATACACCACAAATTTGAGCACATTTCCGCTTATTGACGAAAATTAATGAAAGTGAAATTTTTTATAAATTGAATATCTGCAAGTAAACAAAATCCTCAATCCTTATTTACTGGTGTGGGCATTCTCAAACTTTTGAACATAAATTACGTTTTTACATTAATGTTTTTAAGTCAAATGCTTAAAAATCTTTTTATTGACCCAACATTTATTAATTTTCTTAATTATAATTTTCATAATTAAGGAAAATAAAAATGATTTGTTGCATATATCGTCGGTACCATGTCAGACTACACAATGTGAAAACAGCGGACTGTTTTTTTAAATTCAGATTTCTTGATTGGCACCACTTTTCTGAAATGGTAAAATTCTCCTCTTTTCTCCTTAATTAATGCGACATTAAATAATGTTTAATAAGGCATAATTTACCATTTCAAAAAAGTGGTGCCAATCTTGAAACTTGAATTTAAGGGGTCAGGTAACCTTTGAAGCGTCCAAAAATCGAATTTTTTTTTAATACCTTATAATTAAATATGATTCTTTGGGAACATTTAAAAGCAAACCTCATGCAAAAAATCGCATTAGGAGAGAAGTTATGTCTCAAACACTTTGAGCTTTTGCTATACGATCAACGGGTTTTTCAATCTTTAAATCCAATTTTCTCAAAACAGCAATTTTGATCATTGCGCGCACGATTTCTGAAAAACGGTTGCCTAGAATTTCACGAAATTTTTGGTGGATGTATTAAATGTAAAGATGCATAAAATGACCTATTATTATGTTTCTCAAGTTAGAAGTTTAGAATTCACGGCTACTTTTGTATAAAAAAAATCTCGATATTTCGAATTACTCTAAAAAAGATTTTTTTTCTCAAGATCTACAAGTTTTATTTTTTTTTCATTGTAGGTCATTTTGAAAACACTTTATATCTGTACTCATTAAAAAAAATGTTGGCTTGTTTCAGCCATTCAAATGGGAAAAATCATGCGCGCAATGCATGCAAGAATAATTCTTTCGTAAAAATTGTATTATCTTTAAAAATAAATTTTAAAAAAACTATATATGTGTATACCTTTTCTAACAACTTGGATTGATAAAATAAATCGTTCCTAACATTTTTTTTTTATTTTATAATTAAAAGTTAATTAGTTAATGAATGACTGCAATTCTTACAGAGGTCACTTTTCCATGTACTTTATTGGTTCAAAGGTTACCTGACCCCTTAAAAAAAGTAGCCCATTGTTTTCGCATTGGATGGTTTGACATGGTACGGACGATATGATCTGTTGATATGTACTGTGGGTGTAACATGCATGTAACAACTACAGCACACGATATTATTTTTAGATATTACTTTGATGTTTAAATTAATAGATGCTGCTAGATTACGATAGGTTGTCATGTTCATATTTATAAGTTTTTAAAACAGAAAATTTTTATAAAAATATTTTTTTTTAAACAGCTGTCACTTATTCAAAAAATTTCATTTTTTTCCTATGTTACCTCTTGGCTGTTATCGTTCTAACTAAGAAAAATATCATTTTTATGTTTTAGACGATTGCTCACAGATGAAACATCATACCATCATCGGCAATAATTTTCAAAATACTTATTTTCAAAATAACGGTCCCATTTGACGGCTGATATCTCGAGCATTTTAAAAACTTGTTTATTAGTTTTATTTAAGTGCTCACGAAAACCTCTATCTATGTGTTTAAAATAAAAATAAAATGTACAAATATACATAGTTGCCCACATTTACAATTTATTTTTCTACCACTAAATTTTAATAGAGATTTTCACCTTATTTACGCACGAGAATTTGAAGAAAAAATAAGACAATGTTTACTATAAAATTTTAGTAGTAAGACGAAAGCGTAAAAATTGGCAGCTACGCACATGTACTAGCTTCGAAAAAAATGTAAGTTTTAAATGAATATTTCCGATCCCCAAAGTTGTGTAACCCCTTAATTTATTTTCACTCACGAGCGCTTAGAGCACTCGTGACGTCATGAACTTGAGCATATGGCTCTTGTTAAGGTAATTCTAATTCAGCAGATGAAATTAGTAGATAATAACACTAAATGATATTTTTGGTGTTTTAAAAGAAGATTTTTGGATTTTTTTTTTTCTTTTTTAACTATTTCTGAGATTCGGTAATGTTTAATTCGTTCAAAATTTTCGAAAATTTTTATCTAATTGAAAAGAAATGCAATTTTACAGCCTTTTTTATCACCAGAGTTATAAAATGAAAAAAATTACAAAAAAAAAAAAAAAAAAAAAAAAAAACTGATAATATCAAAATCGTTTGCGGTTTAGTTTAATGATGTTACACTTTTTCGAACTTTATGAAATATATCTGCATTTCTGCAGTGCCATGTACGTGGCCCACTTAAAGGCATTTAATTTATGTTTCATTCGCAGGGACACACAAAATATTATTATTAGAGTACTATCTGTGAGCGATAATTTCTGAAAGTACATTTTTTAACTTTGGTTTGAGTTTTTAAGTTTAACTAATTTTCTCCATATTTCAAACAGCATATGAATACTTTAGGAAAAAATACACCAAAAATTTGAGTACATTTCCGCTTATTGACCAAAATTAATAAAGGTGAATTTTTTTATAATTTGAATATCTGCAAGCTTCAGCAAGTAAACAAAATCCTCAATCCTTATTTACTGGTGTGGGCATTCTCAAAATTTTGAACATAAATTACGTTTTTACATTAATGTTTTTAAGTCAAATGCTTAAAAATCTTTTTATTGACCCAACATTTATTAATTTTCTTAATTATAATTTTCATAATTAAGGAAAATAAAAATGATTTGTTGCATATATCGTCGGTACCATGTCAGACTACACAATGTGAAAACAGCGGACTGTTTTTTTTAAATTCAGATTTCTTGATTGGCACCACTTTTCTGAAATGGTAAAATTCCCTACTTTTCTCCTTAATTAATGCGCCATTAAATAATGTTTAATAAGGCATATTTTACCATTTCAAAAAAGTGGTGCCAATCTTGAAACTTGAATTTAAAAAAAGTAGCCCATTGTTTTCGCACTGGATGGTTTGACATGGTACCGACGATATGATCTGTTGATATGTACTGTGGGTGTAACATGCATATAACAACTACAGCACACGATATTATTTTTAGATATTACTTTGATGTTTAAATTAAAAGATGCTGCTAGATTACGATAGGTTGTCATGTTCATATTTATAAATTTTTAAAACTGAAAATTTTTATAAAAATATTTTTTTTTTAAACAGCTGTCATATATTCAAAAAAATTCATTTTCCTATGTTACATCTTGGCTGTTATCGTTATAACTAAGAAAAATATCATTTTTATGTTTTAGACGATCGCTCACAGATGAAACATCATACCATCATCGGCAAGAATTTTCAAAATACTTATTTTCAAAATAACGGTCCCATTTGACGGCTGATATCTCGAGCATTTTAAAAACTTGTTTATTAATTTTATTTCAGTGCTCACAAAAACCTCTATCTATGTGTGTAAAATAAAAAAAAATGTACAAATATACATAGCTGACCACATTTACAATTTTTTTTCTACCATTAAATTTTAATAGAGATTTTCACCTTATTTACGCACGAGATTTTGAAGAAAAAATAAGGCAATGTTTACTATAAAATTTTAGTAGTAAGACGAAAGCGTAAAAATTGGCAGCTACGCACACGTACTAGCTTCAAAAAAAATGTAAGTTTTAAATGAATATTTCCTATCCCCAAAGTTGTGTAACCCATTAATTCATTTTCACTCACGAGCGCTTAGAGCACTCATGACGTCATGAACTTGAGCATATGGCTCTTGTTAAGGTAATTCTAATTCAGCAGATGAAATTAGTAGATAATAACACTAAATGATATTTTTGGTGTTTTAAAAGAATATTTTTGGATTTTTTTTCTTTTTTAACTATTTCTGAGATCCGGTAATGTTTAATCCGTTCAAAATTTTCGAAAATTTTTATCTAATTGAAAAGAAATGCAATTTTACAGCCTTTTTTATCACCAGAGTTATAAAAGGAAAAAAATTACAAAAAAAAAAAAAAAAAACTGATAATATCAAAATCGTTTGCGGTTTAGTTTAATGATGTTACACTTTTTCGAACTTTATGAAATATATCTGCATTTCTGCAGTGCCATGTACGTGGCCCACTTAAAGGCATTTAATTTATGTTTCATTCGCAGGGACACACAAAATATTATTATTAGAGTACTATCTGTGAGCGATAATTTCTGAAAGTACATTTTTTAACTTTGGTTTGAGTTTTTAAGTTTAACTAATTTTCTCCATATTTCAAACAGCATATGAATACTTTAGGAAAAAATACACCAAAAATTTGAGTACATTTCCTCTTATTGACCAAAATTAATAAAGGTGAATTTTTTTATAATTTGAATATCTGCAAGCTTCAGCAAGTAAACAAAATCCTCAATCCTTATTTACTGGTGTGGGCATTCTCAAAATTTTGAACATAAATTACGTTTTTACATTAATGTTTTTAAGTCAAATGCTTAAAAATCTTTTTATTGACCCAACATTTATTAATTTTCTTAATTATAATTTTCATAATTAAGGAAAATAAAAATGATTTGTTGCATATATCGTCGGTACCATGTCAGACTACACAATGTGAAAACAGCGGACTGTTTTTTTTAAATTCAGATTTCTTGATTGGCACCACTTTTCTGAAATGGTAAAATTCCCTACTTTTCTCCTTAATTAATGCGCCATTAAATAATGTTTAATAAGGCATATTTTACCATTTCAAAAAAGTGGTGCCAATCTTGAAACTTGAATTTAAAAAAAGTAGCCCATTGTTTTCGCACTGGATGGTTTGACATGGTACCGACGATATGATCTGTTGATATGTACTGTGGGTGTAACATGCATATAACAACTACAGCACACGATATTATTTTTAGATATTACTTTGATGTTTAAATTAAAAGATGCTGCTAGATTACGATAGGTTGTCATGTTCATATTTATAAATTTTTAAAACTGAAAATTTTTATAAAAATATTTTTTTTTTAAACAGCTGTCATATATTCAAAAAAATTCATTTTCCTATGTTACATCTTGGCTGTTATCGTTATAACTAAGAAAAATATCATTTTTATGTTTTAGACGATCGCTCACAGATGAAACATCATACCATCATCGGCAAGAATTTTCAAAATACTTATTTTCAAAATAACGGTCCCATTTGACGGCTGATATCTCGAGCATTTTAAAAACTTGTTTATTAATTTTATTTCAGTGCTCACAAAAACCTCTATCTATGTGTGTAAAATAAAAAAAAAATGTACAAATATACATAGCTGACCACATTTACAATTTTTTTTCTACCATTAAATTTTAATAGAGATTTTCACCTTATTTACGCACGAGATTTTGAAGAAAAAATAAGGCAATGTTTACTATAAAATTTTAGTAGTAAGACGAAAGCGTAAAAATTGGCAGCTACGCACACGTACTAGCTTCAAAAAAAATGTAAGTTTTAAATGAATATTTCCTATCCCCAAAGTTGTGTAACCCATTAATTCATTTTCACTCACGAGCGCTTAGAGCACTCATGACGTCATGAACTTGAGCATATGGCTCTTGTTAAGGTAATTCTAATTCAGCAGATGAAATTAGTAGATAATAACACTAAATGATATTTTTGGTGTTTTAAAAGAATATTTTTGGATTTTTTTTCTTTTTTAACTATTTCTGAGATCCGGTAATGTTTAATCCGTTCAAAATTTTCGAAAATTTTTATCTAATTGAAAAGAAATGCAATTTTACAGCCTTTTATATCACCAGAGTTATAAAATGAAAAAAATTACAAAAAAAAAAAAAACTGATAATATCAAAATCGTTTGCGGTTTAGTTTAATGATGTTACACTTTTTCGAACTTTATGAAATATATCTGCATTTCTGCAGTGCCATGTACGTGGCCCACTTAAAGGCATTTAATTTATGTTTCATTCGCAGGGACACACAAAATATTATTATTAGAGTACTATCTGTGAGCGATAATTTCTGAAAGTACATTTTTTAACTTTGGTTTGAGTTTTTAAGTTTAACTAATTTTCTCCATATTTCAAACAGCATATGAATACTTTAGGAAAAAATGCACCAAAAATTTGAGTACATTTCCGCTTATTGACCAAAATTAATAAAGGTGAATTTTTTTATAATTTGAATATCTGCAAGCTTCAGCAAGTAAACAAAATCCTCAATCCTTATTTACTGGTGTGGGCATTCTCAAAATTTTGAACATAAATTACGTTTTTACATTAATGTTTTTAAGTCAAATGCTTAAAAATCTTTTTATTGACCCAACATTTATTAATTTTCTTAATTATAATTTTCATAATTAAGGAAAATAAAAATGATTTGTTGCATATATCGTCGGTACCATGTCAGACTACACAATGTGAAAACAGCGGACTGTTTTTTTTAAATTCAGATTTCTTGACTGGCACCACTTTTCTGAAATGGTAAAATTCCCTACTTTTCTCCTTAATTAATGCGCCATTAAATAATGTTTAATAAGGCATATTTTACCATTTCAAAAAAGTGGTGCCAATCTTGAAACTTGAATTTAAAAAAAGTAGCCCATTGTTTTCGCACTGGATGGTTTGACATGGTACCGACGATATGATCTGTTGATATGTACTGTGGGTGTAACATGCATATAACAACTACAGCACACGATATTATTTTTAGATATTACTTTGATGTTTAAATTAAAAGATGCTGCTAGATTACGATAGGTTGTCATGTTCATATTTATAAATTTTTAAAACTGAAAATTTTTATAAAAATATTTTTTTTTTAAACAGCTGTCATATATTCAAAAAAATTCATTTTCCTATGTTACATCTTGGCTGTTATCGTTATAACTAAGAAAAATATCATTTTTATGTTTTAGACGATCGCTCACAGATGAAACATCATACCATCATCGGCAAGAATTTTCAAAATACTTATTTTCAAAATAACGGTCCCATTTGACGGCTGATATCTCGAGCATTTTAAAAACTTGTTTATTAGTTTTATTTAAGTGCTCACAAAAACCTCTATCTATGTGTGTAAAATAAAAATAAAATGTACAAATATACATAGCTGCCCACATTTACAATTTTTTTTCTACCACTAAATTTTAATAGAGATTTTCACCTTATTTACGCACGAGATTTTGAAGAAAAAATAAGACAATGTTTACTATAAAATTTTAGTAGTAAGGCGAAAGCGTAAAAATTGGCAGCTACGCACATGTACTAGCTTCGAAAAAAAATGTATGTTTAAATGAATATTTCCGATCCCCAAATTTGTGTAACCCCTTAATTTATTTTCACTCTCGAGCGCTTATAGCACTCATGACGTCATGAACTTGAGCATATGGCTCTTGTTAATGTAATTCTAATTCGGCAGATGAAATTAGTAGATAATAACTCTAAATGATATTTTTGGAGTTTTAAAAGAAGATTTTTGGATTTTTTTTCTTTTTTAACTATTTCTGAGATCCGGTAATGTTTAATTCGTTCAAAATTTTCGAAAATTTTTATCTAATTGAAAAGAAATGCAATTTTACAGCCTTTTTTATCACCAGAGTTATAAAATGAAAAAAATTACAAAAAAACTGATAATATCAAAATCGTTTGCGGTTTAGTTTAATGATGTTAGACTTTTTCGAACTTTATGAAATATATCTGCATTTCTGCAGTGCCATATACGTGGCCCACTTAAAGGCATTTAATTTATGTTTCATTCGCCGGGACACACAAAAAATTATTATTCTATCTGTGAGCGATAATTTCTGAAAGTACATTTTTTAACTTTGGTTTGCGTTTTTAAGTTTAACTAATTTTCTCCATATTTCAAAGAGCATATGAATACTTTAGGAAAAAATACACCACAAATTTGAGCACATTTCCGCTTATTGACGAAAATTAATGAAGGTGAAATTTTTTATAAATTGAATATCTGCAAGTAAACAAAATCCTCAATCCTTATTTACTGGTGTGGGCATTCTCAAACTTTTGAACATAAATTACGTTTTTACATTAATGTTTTTAAGTCAAATGCTTAAAAATCTTTTTATTGACCCAACATTTATTAATTTTCTTAATTATAATTTTCATAATTAAGGAAAATAAAAATGATTTGTTGCATATATCGTCGGTACCATGTCAGACTACACAATGTGAAAACAGCGGACTGTTTTTTTAAATTCAGATTTCTTGATTGGCACCACTTTTCTGAAATGGTAAAATTCTCCTCTTTTCTCCTTAATTAATGCGACATTAAATAATGTTTAATAAGGCATAATTTACCATTTCAAAAAAGTGGTGCCAATCTTGAAACTTGAATTTAAGGGGTCAGGTAACCTTTGAAGCGTCCAAAAATCGAATTTTTTTTTAATACCTTATAATTAAATATGATTCTTTGGGAACATTTAAAAGCAAACCTCATGCAAAAAATCGCATTAGGAGAGAAGTTATGTCTCAAACACTTTGAGCTTTTGCTATACGATCAACGGGTTTTTCAATCTTTAAATCCAATTTTCTCAAAACAGCAATTTTGATCATTGCGCGCACGATTTCTGAAAAACGGTTGCCTAGAATTTCACGAAATTTTTGGTGGATGTATTAAATGTAAAGATGCATAAAATGACCTATTATTATGTTTCTCAAGTTAGAAGTTTAGAATTCACGGCTACTTTTGTATAAAAAAAATCTCGATATTTCGAATTACTCTAAAAAAGATTTTTTTTCTCAAGATCTACAAGTTTTATTTTTTTTTCATTGTAGGTCATTTTGAAAACACTTTATATCTGTACTCATTAAAAAAAATGTTGGCTTGTTTCAGCCATTCAAATGGGAAAAATCATGCGCGCAATGCATGCAAGAATAATTCTTTCGTAAAAATTGTATTATCTTTAAAAATAAATTTTAAAAAAACTATATATGTGTATACCTTTTCTAACAACTTGGATTGATAAAATAAATCGTTCCTAACATTTTTTTTTATTTTATAATTAAAAGTTAATTAGTTAATGAATGACTGCAATTCTTACAGAGGTCACTTTTCCATGTACTTTATTGGTTCAAAGGTTACCTGACCCCTTAAAAAAAGTAGCCCATTGTTTTCGCATTGGATGGTTTGACATGGTACGGACGATATGATCTGTTGATATGTACTGTGGGTGTAACATGCATGTAACAACTACAGCACACGATATTATTTTTAGATATTACTTTGATGTTTAAATTAATAGATGCTGCTAGATTACGATAGGTTGTCATGTTCATATTTATAAGTTTTTAAAACAGAAAATTTTTATAAAAATATTTTTTTTTAAACAGCTGTCACTTATTCAAAAAATTTCATTTTTTTCCTATGTTACCTCTTGGCTGTTATCGTTCTAACTAAGAAAAATATCATTTTTATGTTTTAGACGATTGCTCACAGATGAAACATCATACCATCATCGGCAATAATTTTCAAAATACTTATTTTCAAAATAACGGTCCCATTTGACGGCTGATATCTCGAGCATTTTAAAAACTTGTTTATTAGTTTTATTTAAGTGCTCACGAAAACCTCTATCTATGTGTTTAAAATAAAAATAAAATGTACAAATATACATAGTTGCCCACATTTACAATTTATTTTTCTACCACTAAATTTTAATAGAGATTTTCACCTTATTTACGCACGAGAATTTGAAGAAAAAATAAGACAATGTTTACTATAAAATTTTAGTAGTAAGACGAAAGCGTAAAAATTGGCAGCTACGCACATGTACTAGCTTCGAAAAAAATGTAAGTTTTAAATGAATATTTCCGATCCCCAAAGTTGTGTAACCCCTTAATTTATTTTCACTCACGAGCGCTTAGAGCACTCGTGACGTCATGAACTTGAGCATATGGCTCTTGTTAAGGTAATTCTAATTCAGCAGATGAAATTAGTAGATAATAACACTAAATGATATTTTTGGTGTTTTAAAAGAAGATTTTTGGATTTTTTTTTTTCTTTTTTAACTATTTCTGAGATTCGGTAATGTTTAATTCGTTCAAAATTTTCGAAAATTTTTATCTAATTGAAAAGAAATGCAATTTTACAGCCTTTTTTATCACCAGAGTTATAAAATGAAAAAAATTACAAAAAAAAAAAAAAAAAACTGATAATATCAAAATCGTTTGCGGTTTAGTTTAATGATGTTACACTTTTTCGAACTTTATGAAATATATCTGCATTTCTGCAGTGCCATGTACGTGGCCCACTTAAAGGCATTTAATTTATGTTTCATTCGCAGGGACACACAAAATATTATTATTAGAGTACTATCTGTGAGCGATAATTTCTGAAAGTACATTTTTTAACTTTGGTTTGAGTTTTTAAGTTTAACTAATTTTCTCCATATTTCAAACAGCATATGAATACTTTAGGAAAAAATACACCAAAAATTTGAGTACATTTCCTCTTATTGACCAAAATTAATAAAGGTGAATTTTTTTATAATTTGAATATCTGCAAGCTTCAGCAAGTAAACAAAATCCTCAATCCTTATTTACTGGTGTGGGCATTCTCAAAATTTTGAACATAAATTACGTTTTTACATTAATGTTTTTAAGTCAAATGCTTAAAAATCTTTTTATTGACCCAACATTTATTAATTTTCTTAATTATAATTTTCATAATTAAGGAAAATAAAAATGATTTGTTGCATATATCGTCGGTACCATGTCAGACTACACAATGTGAAAACAGCGGACTGTTTTTTTTAAATTCAGATTTCTTGATTGGCACCACTTTTCTGAAATGGTAAAATTCCCTACTTTTCTCCTTAATTAATGCGCCATTAAATAATGTTTAATAAGGCATATTTTACCATTTCAAAAAAGTGGTGCCAATCTTGAAACTTGAATTTAAAAAAAGTAGCCCATTGTTTTCGCACTGGATGGTTTGACATGGTACCGACGATATGATCTGTTGATATGTACTGTGGGTGTAACATGCATATAACAACTACAGCACACGATATTATTTTTAGATATTACTTTGATGTTTAAATTAAAAGATGCTGCTAGATTACGATAGGTTGTCATGTTCATATTTATAAATTTTTAAAACTGAAAATTTTTATAAAAATATTTTTTTTTTAAACAGCTGTCATATATTCAAAAAAATTCATTTTCCTATGTTACATCTTGGCTGTTATCGTTATAACTAAGAAAAATATCATTTTTATGTTTTAGACGATCGCTCACAGATGAAACATCATACCATCATCGGCAAGAATTTTCAAAATACTTATTTTCAAAATAACGGTCCCATTTGACGGCTGATATCTCGAGCATTTTAAAAACTTGTTTATTAATTTTATTTCAGTGCTCACAAAAACCTCTATCTATGTGTGTAAAATAAAAAAAAATGTACAAATATACATAGCTGACCACATTTACAATTTTTTTTCTACCATTAAATTTTAATAGAGATTTTCACCTTATTTACGCACGAGATTTTGAAGAAAAAATAAGGCAATGTTTACTATAAAATTTTAGTAGTAAGACGAAAGCGTAAAAATTGGCAGCTACGCACACGTACTAGCTTCAAAAAAAATGTAAGTTTTAAATGAATATTTCCTATCCCCAAAGTTGTGTAACCCCTTAATTCATTTTCACTCACGAGCGCTTAGAGCACTCATGACGTCATGAACTTGAGCATATGGCTCTTGTTAAATTAATTCTAATTCAGCAGATGAAATTAGTAGATAATATCACTAAATGATATTTTTGGTGTTTTAAAAGAATATTTTTGGATTTTTTTCCTTTTTTAACTATTTCTGAGATCCGGTAATGTTTAATTCGTTCAAAATTTTCGAAAATTTTTATCTAATTGAAAAGAAATGCAATTTTACAGCCTTCTATATCACCAGAGTTATAAAATGAAAAAATTACAAAAAAAAAAAACTGATAATATCAAAATCGTTTGCGGTTTAGTTTAATGATGTTACACTTTTTCGAACTTTATGAAATATATCTGCATTTCTGCAGTGCCATATACGTGGCCCACTTAAAGGCATTTAATTTATGTTTCATTCGCAGGGACACACAAAAAATTATTATTAGAGTACTATCTGTGAGCGATAATTTCTGAAAGTACATTTTTAAACTTTGGTTTGCGTTTTTAAGTTTAACTAATTTTCCCATTATTTCAAAGAGCATATGAATACTTTAGGAAAAAATACACCAAAAATTTGAGTACATTTCCGCTTATTGACGAAAATTAATGAAGGTGAATTTTTTATAATTTGAATATCTGCAAGCTTCAGCAAGTAAACAAAATCCTCAATCCTTATTTACTGGTGTGGGCATGCTCAAACTTTTGAACATAAATTACGTTTTTACATTAATGTTTTTAAGGCAAATGCTTAAAAATCTCTTTATTGACCCAACATTTATTAATTTTCTTAATTATAATTTTCATAATTAAGGAAAATAAAAATGATTTGTTGCATATATCGTCGGTACCATGTCAGACTACACAATGTGAAAACAGCGGACTGTTTTTTTTTTAATTCAGATTTCTTGATTGGCACCACTTTTCTGAAATGGTAAAATTCCCGTCTTTTCTCCTTAATTAATGCGCCATTAAATAATGTTTAGTAAGGCATGTTTTACCATTTCAAAAAAGTGGTGCCAATCTTGAAACTTGAATTTAAAAAAAGTAGCCCATTGTTTTCGCATTGGATGGTTTGACATGGTACCGACGATATGATCTGTTGATATGTACTGTGGGTGTAACATGCATGTAACAACTACAGCACACGATATTTTTTTTAGATATTACTTTGATGTTTAAATTAATAGATGCTGCTAGGTTACGATAGGTTGTCATGTTCATATTTATAAATTTTTAAAACTGAAAATTTTTATAAATATTTTTTTTTAAACAGCTGTCACTTATTCAAAATATTTCATTTTTTTCCTATGTTACCTCTTGGCTGTTATCGTTCTAACTAAGAAAAATATCATTTTTATGTTTTAGACGATTGCTCACAGATGAAACATCATACCATCATCGGCAAGAATTTTCAAAATACTTATTTTCAAAATAACGGTGCCATTTGACGGCTGATATCTCGAGCATTTTAAAAACTTGTTTATTAGTTTTATTTAAGTGCTCACAAAAACCTCTATCTATGTGTGTAAAATAAAAATAAAATGTACAAATATACATAGCTGCCCACATTTACAATTTATTTTTCTACCACTAAATTTTAATAGAGATTTTCACCTTATTTAAGCACGAGATTTTGAAGAAAAATAAGACAATGTTTACTATAAAATTTTAGTAGTAAGACGAAAGCGTAAAAATTGGCAGCTACGCACATGTACTAGCTTCGAAAAAAAATGTAAGTTTTAAATGAATATTTCCGATCCCCAAAGTTGTGTAACCCATTAATTCATTTTCACTTACGAGCGCTTAGAGCACTCATGACGTCATGAACTTGAGCATATGGCTCTTGTTAAGGTAATTCTAATTCAGCAGATGAAATTAGTAGATAATAACACTAAATGATATTTTTGGTGTTTTAAAAGTATATTTTTGGATTTTTTTTCTTTTTTAACTATTTCTGAGATCCGGTAATGTTTAATTCGTTCAAAATTTTCGAAAATTTTTATCTAATTGAAAAGAAATGCAATTTTACAGCCTTTTATATCACCAGAGTTATAAAATGAAAAAATTACAAAAAAACTGATAATATCAAAATCGATTGCGGTTTAGTTTAATGATGTTACACTTTTTCGAACTTTATGAAATATATCTGCATTTCTGAAGTGCCATATACGTGGCCCACTTAAAGGCATTTAATTTATGTTTCATTCGCAGGGACACACAAAAAATTATTATTAGAGTACTATCTGTGAGCGATAATTTCTGAAAGTACATTTTTAAACTTTGGTTTGCGTTTTTAAGTTTAACTAATTTTCCCCATATTTCAAAGAGCATATGAATACTTTAGGAAAAAATACACCAAAAATTTGAGTACATTTCCGCTTATTGACGAAAATTAATTATGGTGAAATTTTTTATAATTTGAATATCTGCAAGCATCAGCAAGTAAACAAAATCCTCAATCCTTATTTACAGGTGTGGGCATTCTCAAACTTTTGAACATAAATTACGTTTTTACATTAATGTTTTTAAGTCAAATGCTTAAAAATCTTTTTATTGACCCAACATTTATTAATTTTCTTAATTATAATTTTCATAATTAAGGAAAATAAAAATGATTTGTTGCATATATCGTCGGTACCATGTCAGACTACACAATGTGAAAACAGCGGACTCTTTTTTTTAATTCAGATTTCTTGATTGACACCACTTTTCTGAAATGGTAAAATTCCCTACTTTTCTCCTTAATTAATGCGCCATTAAATAATGTTTAATAAGGCATATTTTACCATTTCAAAAAAGTGGTGCCAATCTTGAAACTTGAATTTAAGGGGTCAGGTAACCTTTGAAGCGTCCAAAAATCGAATTTTTTTTTAATACCTTATAATTAAATATGACTCTTTGGGAACATTTAAAAGCAAACCCCATGCAAAAAATCGCATTAGGAGAGAAGTTATGTCTCAAACACTTTGAGCTTTTGCTATACGATCAACGGGTTTTTCAATATTTAAAGCCAATTTTCTCAAAACAGCAATTTTGATCATTGCGCGCACGATTTCTGAAAAACGGTTGCCTAGAATTTCACGAAATTTTTGGTGGATGTATTCAATGTAAAGAAGCATAAAATGACCTATTATTATGTTTCTCAAGTTAGAAGTTTAGAATTCACGGCTACTTTTGTATAAAAAAAATCTCGATATTTCGAATTACTCTAAAAAAGATTTTTTTTCTCAAGATCTACAAGTTTTATTTTTTTCATTGTAGGTCATTTTGAAAACACTTTATATCTGTACTCATTAAAAAAATGTTGGCTTGTTTCAGCCATTCAAATGGGAAAAATCATGCGCGCAATGCATGCAAGAATAATTCTTTCGTAAAAATTGTATTATCTTTAAAAATAAATTTTAAAAAACTATATATGTGTATACCTTTTCTAACAACTTTGATTGATAAAATAAATCGTTCTTAACATTTGTTTTTTAATTTTATAATTAAAAGTTAATTAGTTAAAGAATGACTGCAATTCTTACAGAGGTCACTTTTCCATGTACTTTATTGGTTCAAAGGTTACCTGACCCCTTAAAAAAAGTAGCCCATTGTTTTCGCATTGGATGGTTTGACATGGTACCGACGATATGATCTGTTGATATGTACTGTGGGTGTAACATGCATGTAACAACTACAGCACACGATATTATTTTTAGATATTACTTTGATGTTTAAATTAATAGATGCTGCTAGATTACGATAGGTTGTCATGTTCATATTTATAAGTTTTTAAAACTGAAAATTTTTGTAAAAATATTTTTTTTAAACAGCTGTCACTTATTCAAAAAATTTCATTTTTTTCCTATGTTACCTCTTGGCTGTTATCGTTCTAACTAAGAAAAATATCATTTTTATGTTTTAGACGATTGCTCACAGATGAAACATCATACCATCATCGGCAAGAATTTTCAAAATACTTATTTTCAAAATAACGGTCCCATTTGACGGCTGATATCTCGAGCATTTTAAAAACTTGTTTATTAGTTTTATTTAAGTGCTCACAAAAACCTCTATCTATGTGTGTAAAATAAAAATAAAATGTACAAATATACATAGCTGCCCACATTTACAATTTATTTTTCTATCACTAAATTTTAATTGAGATTTTCACCTTATTTACGCACGAGAATTTGAAGAAAAAATAAGACAATGTTTACTATAAAATTTTAGTAGTAAGACGAAAGCGTAAAAATTGGCAGCTACGCACATGTACTAGCTTCGAAAAAAATGTAAGATTTAAATGAATATTTCCGATCCCCAAAGTTGTGTAACCCCTTAATTTATTTTCACTCACGAGCGCTTAGAGCACTCATGACGTCATGAACTTGAGCATATGGCTCTTGTTAAGGTAATTCTAATTCAGCAGATGAAATTAGTAGATAATAACACTAAATGATATTTTTGGTGTTTTAAAAGAATATTTTTGGATTTTTTTCCTTTTTTAACTATTTCTGAGATCCGGTAATGTTTAATTCGTTCAAAATTTTCGAAAATTTTTATCTAATTGAAAAGAAATGCAATTTTACAGCCTTTTTTATCACCAGAGTTATAAAATGAAAAAAATTACAAAAAAAAAAAAAAAAACTGATAATATCAAAATCGTTTGCGGTTTAGTTTAATGATGTTACACTTTTTCGAACTTTATGAAATATATCTGCATTTCTGCAGTGCCATGTACGTGGCCCACTTAAAGGCATTTAATTTATGTTTCATTCGCAGGGACACACAAAATATTATTATTAGAGTACTATCTGTGAGCGATAATTTCTGAAAGTACATTTTTTAACTTTGGTTTGAGTTTTTAAGTTTAACTAATTTTCTCCATATTTCAAACAGCATATGAATACTTTAGGAAAAAATACACCAAAAATTTGAGTACATTTCCGCTTATTGACCAAAATTAATAAAGGTGAATTTTTTTATAATTTGAATATCTGCAAACTTCAGCAAGTAAACAAAATCCTCAATCCTTATTTACTGGTGTGGGCATTCTCAAACTTTTGAACATAAATTACGTTTTTACATTAATGTTTTTAAGTCAAATGCTTAAAAATCTTTTTATTGACCCAACATTTATTAATTTTCTTAATTATAATTTTCATAATTAAGGAAAATAAAAATGATTTGTTGCATATATCGTCGGTACCATGTCAGACTACACAATGTGAAAACAGCGGACTGTTTTTTTTTAAATTCAGATTTCTTGATTGGCACCACTTTTCTGAAATGGTAAAATTCCCTACTTTTCTCCTTAATTAATGCGCCATTAAATAATGTTTAATAAGGCATATTTTACCATTTCAAAAAAGTGGTGCCAATCTTGAAACTTGAATTTAAAAAAAGTAGCCCATTGTTTTCGCACTGGATGGTTTGACATGGTACCGACGATATGATCTGTTGTTATGTACTGTGGGTGTAACATGCATATAACAACTACAGCACACGATATTATTTTTAGATATTACTTTGATGTTTAAATTAAAAGATGCTGCTAGATTACGATAGGTTGTCATGTTCATATTTATAAATTTTTAAAACTGAAAATTTTTATAAAAATATTTTTTTTTTAAACAGCTGTCATATATTCAAAAAAATTCATTTTCCTATGTTACATCTTGGCTGTTATCGTTATAACTAAGAAATATATCATTTTTATGTTTTAGACGATCGCTCACAGATGAAACATCATACCATCATCGGCAAGAATTTTCAAAATACTTATTTTCAAAATAACGGTCCCATTTGACGGCTGATATCTCGAGCATTTTAAAAACTTGTTTATTAGTTTTATTTAAGTGCTCACAAAAACCTCTATCTATGTGTGTAAAATAAAAATAAAATGTACAAATATACATAGCTGCCCACATTTACAATTTTTTTTCTACCACTAAATTTTAATAGAGATTTTCACCTTATTTACGCACGAGATTTTGAAGAAAAAATAAGACAATGTTTACTATAAAATTTTAGTAGTAAGACGAAAGCGTAAAAATTGGCAGCTACGCACATGTACTAGCTTCGAAAAAAAATGTATGCTTAAATGAATATTTCCGATCCCCAAAGTTGTGTAACCCCTTAATTTATTTTCACT
This sequence comes from Maratus speciosus, assembly GCA_963932465.1. Classification (NCBI taxonomy): domain Eukaryota; kingdom Metazoa; phylum Arthropoda; class Arachnida; order Araneae; family Salticidae; genus Maratus; species Maratus speciosus. Next base: position 438,960,877 of record OZ010796.1, on the reverse strand, counting down.
CACGAGCGCTTAGAGCACTCATGACGTCATGAACTTGAGCATATGGCTCTTGTCAAGGTAATTCTAATTCAGCAGATGAAATTAGTAGATAATAACACTAAATGATATTTTTGGTGTTTTAAAAGAATATTTTTGGATTTTTTTTCTTTTTTAACTATTTCTGAGATCCGGTAATGTTTAATTCGTTCAAAATTTTCGAAAATTTTTATCTAATTGAAAAGAAATGCAATTTTACAGCCTTTTATATCAGCAGAGTTATAAAATGAAAAAATTACAAAAAAACTGATAATATCAAAATCGATTGCGGTTTAGTTTAATGATGTTACACTTTTTCGAACTTTATGAAATATATCTGCTTTTCTGCAGTGCCATATACGTGGCCCACTTAAAGGCATTTAATTTATGTTTCATTCGCAGGGACACACAAAAAATTATTATTAGAGTACTATCTGTGAGCGATAATTTCTGAAAGTACATTTTTAAACTTTGGTTTGCGTTTTTAAGTTTAACTAATTTTCCCCATATTTCAAAGAGCATATGAATACTTTAGGAAAAAATACACCAAAAATTTGAGTACATTTCCGCTTATTGACGAAAATTAATGATGGTGAAATTTTTTATAATTTGAATATCTGCAAGCTTCAGTAAGTAAACAAAATCTTCAATCCTTATTTACTGGTGTGGGCATTCTCAAACTTTTGAACATAAATTACGTTTTTTCATTAATGTTTTTAAGTCAAATGCTTAAAAATCTTTTTATTGACCCAACATTTATTAATTTTCTTAATTATAATTTTCATAATTAAGGAAAATAAAAATGATTTGTTGCATATATCGTCGGTACCATGTCAGACTACACAATGTGAAAACAGCGGACTATTTTTTTTTAAATTCAGATTTCTTGATTGGCACCACTTTTCTGAAATGGTAAAATTCCCTACTTTTCTCCTTAATTAATGCGCCATTAAATAATGTTTAATAAGGCATATTTTACCATTTCAAAAAAGTGGTGCCAATCTTGAAACTTGAATTTAAGGGGTCAGGTAACCTTTGAAGCGTCCAAAAATCGAATTTTTTTTTAATACCTTATAATTAAATATGATTCTTTGGGAACATTTAAAAGCAAACCCCATGCAAAAAATCGCATTAGGAGAGAAGTTATGTCTCAAACACTTTGAGCTTTTGCTATACGATCAACGGGTTTTTCAATCTTTAAAGCCAATTTTCTCAAAACAGCAATTTTGATCATTGCGCGCACGATTTCTGAAAAACGGTTGCCTAGAATTTCACGATATTTTTGGTGGATGTATTAAATGTAAAGAAGCATAAAATGACCTACTATTATGTTTCTCAAGTTAGAAGTTTAGAATTCACGGCTACTTTTGTATAAAAAAAATCTCGATATTTCGAATTACTCTAAAAAAGATTTTTTTTCTCAAGATCTACAAGTTTTATTTTTTTCATTGTAGGTCATTTTGAAAACACTTTATATCTGTACTCATTAAAAAAATGTTGGCTTGTTTCAGCCATTCAAATGGGAAAAATCATGCGCGCAATGCATGCAAGAATAATTCTTTCGTAAAAATTGTATTATCTTTAAAAATAAATTTTAAAAAACTATATATGTGTATACCTTTTCTAAAAACTTTGATTGATAAAATAAATCGTTCCTAACATTTTTTTTAAATTTTATAATTAACAGTTAATTAGTTAAAGCATGACTGCAATTCTTACAGAGGTCACTTTTCCATGTACTTTATTGGTTCAAAGGTTACCTGACCCCTTAAAAAAAGTAGCCCATTGTTTTCGCATTGGATGGTTTGACATGGTACCGACGATATGATCTGTTGATATGTACTGTGGGTGTAACATGCATGTAACAACTACAGCACACGATATAATTTTTAGATATTACTTTGATGTTTAAATTAATAGATGCTGCTAGATTACGATAGGTTGTCATGTTCATATTTATAAATTTTTAAAACTGAAAATTTTTATAAAAATATTTTTTTTTAAACAGCTGTCATTTATTCAAAAAATTTCATTTTTTTCCTATGTTACATCTTGGCTGTTATCGTTCTAACTAAGAAAAATATCATTTTTATGTTTTAGACGATCGCTCACAGATGAAACATCATGCCATCATCGGCAAGAATTTTCAAAATATTTATTTTCAAAATAACGGTCCCATTACGGCTGATATCCCGAGCATTTTAAAAACTTGTTTATTAGTTTTATTTAAGTGCTCACAAAAACCTCTAACTATGTGTGTAAAATAAAAAAAAAATGTACAAATATACATAGCTGCCCACATTTACAATTTTTTTTCTACCACTAAATTTTAATAGAGATTTTCAGCTTATTTACGCACGAGATTTTGAAGAAAAAATAAGACAATGTTTACTATAAAATTTTAGTAGTAAGACGAAAGCGTAAAAATTGGCAGCTACGCACATGTACTAGCTTCGAAAAAAAAAATGTAAGTTTTAAATGAATATTTCCGATCCCCAAAGTTGTGTAACCCCTTAATTTATTTTCACTCACGAGCGCTTAGAGCACTCATGACGTCATGAACTTGAGCATATGGCTCTTGTTAAGGTAATTCTAATTCAGCAGATGAAATTAGTAGATAATAACACTAAATGATATTTTTGGTGTTTTAAAAGAAGATTTTTGGATTTTTTTTCTTTTTTAACTATTTCTGAAATCCGGTAATGTTTAATTCGTTCAAAATTTTCGAAAATTTTTATCTAATTGAAAAGAAATGCAATTTTACAGCCTTTTTTATCACCAGAGTTATAAAATGAAAAAAATTACAAAAAAAACTGATAATATCAATATCGTTTGCGGTTTAGTTTAATGATGTTACACTTTTTCGAACTTTATGAAATATATCTGCATTTCTGCAGTGCCATATACGTGGCCCACTTAAAGGCATTTAATTTATGTTTCATTCGCAGGGACACACAAAATATTATTATTAGAGTACTATCTGTGAGCGATAATTTCTGAAAGTACATTTTTTAACTTTGGTTTGAGTTTTTAAGTTTAACTAATTTTCTCCATATGTCAAAGAGCATATCAATACTTTAGGAAAAAATACACCAAAAATTTGAGTACATTTCCGCTTATTGACGAAAATTAATGAAGGTGAAATTTTTTATAATTTGAATATCTGCAAGCTTCAGCAAGTAAACAAAATCCTCAATCCTTATTTACTGGTGTGGGCATTTTCAAACTTTTGAACATAAATTACGTTTTTACATTAATGTTTTTAAGTCAAATGCTTAAAAATCTTTTTATTGACCCAACATTTATTTATTTTCTTAATTATAATTTTCATAATTAAGGAAAATAAAAATGATTTGTTGCATATATCGTCGGTACCATGTCAGTTTACACAATGTGAAAACAGCGGACTATTTTTTATAAATTCAGATTTCTTGATTGGCACCACTTTTCTGAAATGGTAAAAATCCCTTCTTCTCTCCTTAATTAATGCGACATTAAATAATGTTTAATAAGGCATATTTTACCATTTCAAAAAAGTGGTGCCAATCTTAAAAACTTGAATTTAAAAAAAGTAGCCCATTGTTTTCGCATTGGATGGTTTGACATGGTACCGACGATATGATCTGTTGATATGTACTGTGGGTGTAACATGCATGTAACAACTACAGCACACGATATTATTTTTAGATATTACTTTGATGTTTAAATTAATAGATGCTGCTAGATTACGATAGGTTGTCATGTTCATATTTATAAATTTTTAAAACAGAAAATTTTTATAAAAATATTTTTTTTTAAACAGCTGTCATTTATTCAAAAAATTTCATTTTTTCCTATGTTACATCTTGGCTGTTGTCGTTCTAACTAAGAAAAATATCATTTTTATGTTTTAGACGATCGCTCACAGATGAAACATGATACCATCATCGGCAAGAATTTTCAAAATACTTATTTTCAAAATAATGGTCCCATTTGACGGCTGATATCTCGAGCATTTTAAAAACTTGTTTATTAGTTTTATTTAAGTGCTCACAAAAACCTCTATCTATGTGTGTAAAATAAAAATAAAATGTACAAATATACATAGCTGCCCACATTTACAATTTTTTTTTCTACCACTAAATTTTAATAGAGATTTTCACCTTATTTACGCACGAGATTTTGAAGAAAAAATAAGACAATGTTTACTATAAAATTTTAGTAGTAAGACGAAAGCGTAAAAATTGGCAGCTACGCACATGTACTAGCTTCGAAAAAAAAATGTAAGTTTTAAATGAATATTTCCGATCCCCAAAGTTGTGTAACCCCTTAATTTATTTTCACTCACGAGCGCTTAGAGCACTCATGACGTCATGAACTTGAGCATATGGCTCTTTTTAAGATAATTATAATTCAGCAGATGAAATTAGTAGATAATAACACTAAATGATATGTTTGGTGTTTTAAAAGAAGATTTTTGGATTTTTTTTCTTTTTTAACTATTTCTGAAATCCGGTAATGTTTAATTCGTTCAAAATTTTCGAAAATTTTTATCTAATTGAAAAGAAATGCAATTTTACAGCCTTTTTTATCACCAGAGTTATAAAATAAAAAAAATTACAAAAAAAAAACTGATAATATCAATATCGTTTGCGGTTTAGTTTAATGATGTTACACTTTTTCGAACGTTATGAAATATATCTGCATTTCTGCAGTGCCATATACGTGGCCCACTTAAAGGCATTTAATTTATGTTTCATTCGCAGGGACACACAAAATATTATTATTAGAGTACTATCTGTGAGCGATAATTTCTGAAAGCACATTTTTTAACTTTTGTTTGAGTTTTTAAGTTTAACTAATTTTCTCCATATTTCAAAGAGCATATGAATACTTTAGGAAAAAATACACCAAAAATTTGAGTACATTTCCGCTTATTGACGAAAATTAATGAAGGTGAAATATTTTATAATTTGAATATCTGCAAGCTTCAGCAAGTAAACAAAATCCTCAATCCTTATTTACTGGTGTGGGCATTCTCAAACTTTTGAACATAAATTACGTTTTTACATTAATGTTTTTAAGTCAAATGCTTAAAAATGTTTTTATTGACCCAACATTTATTAATTTTCTTAATTATAATTTTCATAATTAAGGAAAATAAAAATGATTTGTTGCATATATCGTCGGTACCATGTCAGACTACACAATGTGAAAACAGCGGACTATTTTTTTATAATTCAGATTTCTTGATTGGCACCACTTTTCTGAAATGGTAAAATTCCCTACTTTTCTCCTTAATTAATGCGCCATTAAATAATGTTTAATAAGGCATATTTTACCATTTCAAAAAGGTGGTGCCAATCTTGAAACTTGAATTTAAAAAAAGTAGCCCATTTTTTTCGCATTGGATGGTTTGACATGGTACCGACGATATGATCTGTTGATATGTACTGTGGGTGTAACATGCATGTAACAACTACAGCACACGATAATATTTTTAGATATTACTTTGATGTTTAAATTAATAGATGCTGCTAGATTACGATAGGTTGTCATGTTCATATTTATAAATTTTTAAAGCAGAAAATTTTTATAAAAATATTTTTTTTTAAACAGCTGTCATTTATTCAAAAAATTTCATTTTTTCCTATGTTACATCTTGGCTGTTGTCGTTCTAACTAAGAAAAATATCATTTTTATGTTTTAGACGATCGCTCACAGATCACACATCATACCATCATCGGCAAGAATTTTCAAAATACTTATTTTCAAAATAACGGTCCCATTTGACGGCTGATATCTCGAGCATTTTAAAAACTTGTTTATTAGTTTTATTTAAGTGCTCACAAAAACCTCTATCTATGTGTGTAAAATAAAAATAAAATGTACATATATACATAGCTGCCCACATTTACAATTTTTTTTTCTACCACTAAATTTTAATAGAGATTTTCACCTTATTTACGCACGAGATTTAAAGAAAAAATAAGACAATGTTTACTATAAAATTTTAGTGGTAAGACGAAAGCGTAAAAATTGGCAGCTACGCACATGTACTAGCTTCGAAAAAAATGTAAGTTTTAAATGATTATTTCCGATCCCCAAAGTTGTGTAACCCCTTAATTTATTTTCACTCACGAGCGCTTAGAGCACTCATGACGTCATGAACTTGAGCATATGGCTCTTGTTAAGGTAATTCTAATTCAGCAGATGAAATTAGTAGATAATAACACTAAATGATGTTTTTGGTGTTTTAAAAGAAGATTTTTGGATTTGTTTTATTTTTTTAACTATTTCTGAGATCCGGTAATGTTTAATTCGTTCAAAATTTTCGAAAATTTTTATCTAATTGAAAAGAAATGCAATTTTACAGCCTTTTTTATCACCAGAGTTATAAAATGAAAAAAATTACAAAAAAAAAAAAACTGATAATATCAAAATCGTTTGCGGTTTAGTTTAATGATGTTACACTTTTTCGAACTTTATGAAATATATCTGCATTTCTGCAGTGCCATATACGTGGCCCACTTAAAGGCATTTAATTTATGTTTCATTCGCAGGGACACACAAAATATTATTATTAGAGTACTATCTGTGAGCGATAATTTCTGAAAGTACATTTTTTAACTTTGGTTTGAGTTTTTAAGTTTAACTAATTTTCTCCATATGTCAAAGAGCATATGAATACTTTAGGAAAAAATACACCGAAAATTTGAGTAGATTTCCGCTTATTGACGAAAATTAATGAAGGTGAATTTTTTTATAATTTGAATATCTGCAAGCTTCAGCAAGTAAACAAAATCCTCAATCCTTATTTACTGGTGTGGGCATTTTCAAACTTTTGAACATAAATTGCGTTTTTACATTAATGTTTTTAAGTCAAATGCTTAAAAATCTTTTTATTGACCCAACATTTATTTATTTTCTTAATTATAATTTTCATAATTAAGGAAAATAAAAATGATTTGTTGCATATATCGTCGGTACCATGTCAGACTACACAATGTGAAAACAGCGGACTCTTTTTTATAAATTAAGATTTCTTGATTGGCACCACTTTTCTGAAATGGTAAAATTCCCTTCTTTTCTCCTTAATTAATGCGCCATTAAATAATGTTTAATAAGGCATATTTTACCATTTCAAAAAAGTGGTGCCAATCTTGAAACTTGAATTTAAAAAAAGTAGCCCATTGTTTTCGCATTGGATGGTTTGACATGGTACCGACGATATGATCTCTTGATATGTACTGCGGGTGTAACATGCATGTAACAACTACAGCACACGATATTATTTTTAGATATTACTTTGATGTTTAAATTAATAGATGCTGCTAGATTACGATAGGTTGTCATGTTCATATTTATAAATTTTTAAAACTAAAAATTTTTATAATTTTTTTTTTTTTAAACAGCTGTCATTTATTCAAAAAATTTCATTTTTTTCCTATGTTATCTCTTGGCTGTTATCGTTCTAACTAAAAAAAAATATCATTTTTATGTTTTAGACGATTGCTCACAGATGAAACATCATACCATCATCGGCAAGAATTTTCAAAATACTTATTTTCAAAATAACGGTCCCATTTGACGGCTGATATCTCGAGCATTTTAAAAACTTGTTTATTAGTTTTATTTAAGTGCTCACAAAAACCTCTATCTATGTGTGTAAAATAAAAATAAAATGTACAAATATACATAGCTGCACACATTTACAATTTTTTTTTCTACCACTAAATTTTAATAGAGATTTTCACCTTATTTACGCACGATATTTTGAGGAAAAAATAAGACAATGTTTACTATAAAATTTTAGTAGTAAGACGAAAGCGTAAAAATTGGCAGCTACGCACATGTACTGGCTTCGAAAAAAATTTAAGTTTTAAATGAATATTTCCGATCCCCAAAGTTGTGTAACCCCTTAATTTATATTCACTCACGAGCGCTTAGAGCACTCATGACGTCATGAGAGCGCTTAGAGCACTCATGACGTCATGAACTTGAGCATATGGCTCTTGTTAAGGTAATTCTAATTCAGCAGATGAAATTAGTAGATAATAACACTAAATGATATTTTTGGTGTTTTAAAAGAAGATTTTTGGATTTTTTTCTTTTTTAACTATTTCTGAGATCCGGTAATGTTTAATTCGTTCAACATTTTCGAAAATTTTTATCTAATTGAAAAGAAATGCAACTTTACAGCCTTTTTTATCACCAGAGTTATAAAATGAAAAAAATTACAAAAAAAAAAAAAAAAAACTGATAATATCAAAATCGTTTGCGGTTTAGTTTAATGATGTTACACTTTTTCGAACTTTATGAAATATATCTGCATTTCTGCAGTGCCATATACGTGGCCCACTTAAAGGCATTTAATTTATGTTTCATTCGCAGGGACACACAAAATATTATTATTAGAGTACTATGTGTGAGCGATAATTTCTGAAAGTACATTTTTTAACTTTGTTTGAGTTTTTAAGTTTAACTAATTTTCTCCATATTTCAAAGAGCATATGAATACTTTAGGAAAAAATACACCAAAAATTTGAGTACATTTCCGCTTATTGACGAAAATTAATGAAGGTGAAATTTTTTATAATTTGAATATCTGCAAGCTTCAGCAAGTAAACAATATCCTCAATCCTTATTTACTGGTGTGGGCATTCTCAAACTTTTGAACATAAATTACGTTTTTACATTAATGTTTTTAAGTCAAATGCTTAAAAATCTTTTTATTGACCCAACATTTATTAATTTTCTTAATTACAATTTTTATAATTAAGGAAAATAAAAATGTTTTGTTGCATATATCGTCGGTACCATGTCAGACTACACAATGTGAAAACAGCGGACTATTTTTTTTAAATTCAGATTTCTTGATTGGCACCACTTTTCTGAAATGGCAAAATTCCCTTCTTTTCTCCTTAATTAATGCGCCATTAAATAATGTTTAATAAGGCATATTTTACCATTTCAAAAAAGTGGTGCCAATCTTGAAACTTGAATTTAAAAATAATAGCCCTTTGTTTTCGCATTGGATGGTTTGACATGGTACCGACGATATGATCTGTTGATATGTACTGTGGGTGTAACATGCATGTAACAACTACAGCACACGATATTATTTTTAGATATTACTTTGATGTTTAAATTAATAGATGCTGCTAGATTACGATAGGTTGTCATGTTCATATTTATAAATTTTTAAAACTAAAAATTTTTATAAAAATATTTTTTTTTTTTAAACAGCTGTCATTTATTCAAAAAATTTCATTTTTTTCCTATGTTATCTCTTGGCTGTTATCGTTCTAACTAAGAAAAATATCATTTTTATGTTTTAGACGATTGCTCACAGATGAAACATCATACCATCGTCGGCAAGAATTTTCAAAATACTTATTTTCAAAATAACGGTCCCATTTAACGGCTGATATCTCGAGCATTTTAAAAACTTGTTTATTAGTTTTATTTAAGTGCTCACAAAAACCTCTAACTATGTGTGTAAAATAAAAAAAAAATGTACAAATATACATAGCTGCCCACATTTACAATTTTTTTCCTACCACTAAATTTTAATAGAGATTTTCACCTTATTTACGCACGAGATTTTGAAGAAAAAATAAGACAATGTTTACTATAAAATTTTAGTAGTAAGACGAAAGCGTAAAAATTGGCAGCTACGCACATGTACTAGCTTCGAAAAAAAAAATGTAAGTTTTAAATGAATATTTCCGATCCCCAAAGTTGCGTAACCCCTTAATTTATTTTCACTCACGAGCGCTTAGAGCACTCACGACGTCATGAACTTTAGCATATGGCTCTTGTTAAGGTAATTCTAATTCAGCAGATGAAATTATTAGATAATAACACTAAATGATATTTTTGGTGTTTTAAAAGAAGATTTTTGGATTTTTTTTCTTTTTTAACTATTTCTGAGATCCGGTAATGTTTAATTCGTTCAAAATTTTCGAAAATTTTTATCTAATTGAAAAGAAATGCAATTTTACAGCCTTTTTTATCACCAGAGTTATAAAATGAAAAAAATTACAAAAAAAAACTGATAATATCAAAATCGTTTGCGGTTTAGTTTAATGATGTTACACTTTTTCGAACTTTATGAAAAATATCTGCATTACTGCAGTGCCATATACGTGGCCCACAGGCATTTAATTTATGTTTCATTCGCAGGGACACACAAAATATTATTATTAGAGTACTATCTGTGAGCGATAATTTCTGAAAGTACACTTTTTAACTTTGGTTTGAGTTTTTAAGTTTAACTAATTTTCTCCATATTTCAAAGAGCATATGAATACTTTAGGAAAAAATACACCAAAAATTTGAGTACATTTCCGCTTATTGACGAAAATTAATGAAGGTGAAATTTTTTATAATTTGAATATCTGCAAGCTTCATCAAGTAAACAATATCCTCAATCCTTATTTACTGGTGTGGGCATTCTCAAACTTTTGAACATAAATTACGTTTTTACATTAATGTTTTTAAGTCAAATGCTTAAAAATCTTTTTATTGACCCAACATTTATTAATTTTCTTAATTACAATTTTTATAATTAAGGAAAATAAAAATGTTTTGTTGCATATATCGTCGGTACCATGTCAGACTACACAATGTGAAAACAGCGGACTATTTTTTTTTAATTCAGATTTCTTGATTGGCACCACTTTTCTGAAATGGCAAAATTCCCTACTTTTCTCCTTAATTAATGCGCCATTAAATAATGTTTAATAAGGCATATTTTACCATTTCAAAAAAGTGGTGCCAATCTTGAAACTTGAATTTAAAAAAAATAGCCCATTGTTTTCGCATTGGATGGTTTGACATGGTACCGACGATATGATCTGTTGATATGTACTGTGGGTGTAACATGCATGTAACAACTACAGCACACGATATTATTTTTAGATATTACTTTGATGTTTAAATTAATAGATGCTGCTAGATTACGATAGGTTGTCATGTTCATATTTATAAATTTTTAAAACTAAAAATTTTTATAAAAATATTTTTTTTTTAAACAGCTGTCATTTATTCAAAAAATTTCATTTTTTTCCTATGTTATCTCTTGGCTGTTATCGTTCTAACTAAGAAAAAGATCATTTTTATGTTTTAGACGATTGCTCACAGATGAAACATCATACCATCATCGGCAAGAATTTTCAAAATACTTATTTTCAAAATAACGGTCCCATTTGACGGCTGATATCTCGAGCATTTTAAAAACTTGTTTATTAGTTTTATTTAAGTGCTCACAAAAACCTCTATCTATGTGTGTAAAATAAAAATAAAATGTACAAATATACATAGCTGCCCACATTTACAATTTTTTTTTCTACCACTAAATTTTAATAGAGATTTTCAGCTTATTTACGCACGAGATTTTGAAGAAAAAATAAGACAATGTTTACTATAAAATTTTAGTAGTAAGACGAAAGCGTAAAAATTGGCAGCTACGCACATGTACTAGCTTCGAAAAAAAAAATGTAAGTTTTAAATGAATATTTCCGATCCCCAAAGTTGTGTAACCCCTTAATTTATTTTCACTCACGAGCGCTTAGAGCACTCATGACGTCATGAACTTGAGCATATGGCTCTTGTTAAGGTAATTCTAATTCAGCAGATGAAATTAGTAGATAATAACACTAAATGATATTTTTGGTGTTTTAAAAGAAGATTTTTGGATTTTTTTTCTTTTTTAACTATTTCTGAAATCCGGTAATGTTTAATTCGTTCAAAATTTTCGAAAATTTTTATCTAATTGAAAAGAAATGCAATTTTACAGCCTTTTTTATCACCAGAGTTATAAAATGAAAAAAATTACAAAAAAAAACTGATAATATCAATATCGTTTGCGGTTTAGTTTAATGATGTTACACTTTTTCGAACTTTATGAAATATATCTGCATTTCTGCAGTGCCATATACGTGGCCCACTTAAAGGCATTTAATTTATGTTTCATTCGCAGGGACACACAAAATATTATTATTAGAGTACTATCTGTGAGCGATAATTTCTGAAAGTACATTTTTTAACTTTGGTTTGAGTTTTTAAGTTTAACTAATTTTCTCCATATGTCAAAGAGCATATCAATACTTTAGGAAAAAATACACCAAAAATTTGAGTACATTTCCGCTTATTGACGAAAATTAATGAAGGTGAAATTTTTTATAATTTGAATATCTGCAAGCTTCAGCAAGTAAACAAAATCCTCAATCCTTATTTACTGGTGTGGGCATTTTCAAACTTTTGAACATAAATTACGTTTTTACATTAATGTTTTTAAGTCAAATGCTTAAAAATCTTTTTATTGACCCAACATTTATTTATTTTCTTAATTATAATTTTCATAATTAAGGAAAATAAAAATGATTTGTTGCATATATCGTCGGTACCATGTCAGTTTACACAATGTGAAAACAGCGGACTATTTTTTATAAATTCAGATTTCTTGATTGGCACCACTTTTCTGAAATGGTAAAATTCCCTTCTTCTCTCCTTAATTAATGCGACATTAAATAATGTTTAATAAGGCATATTTTACCATTTCAAAAAAGTGGTGCCAATCTTAAAAACTTGAATTTAAAAAAAGTAGCCCATTGTTTTCGCATTGGATGGTTTGACATGGTACCGACGATATGATCTGTTGATATGTACTGTGGGTGTAACATGCATGTAACAACTACAGCACACGATATTATTTTTAGATATTACTTTGATGTTTAAATTAATAGATGCTGCTAGATTACGATAGGTTGTCATGTTCATATTTATAAATTTTTAAAACAGAAAATTTTTATAAAAATATTTTTTTTTAAACAGCTGTCATTTATTCAAAAAATTTCATTTTTTCCTATGTTACATCTTGGCTGTTGTCGTTCTAACTAAGAAAAATATCATTTTTATGTTTTAGACGATCGCTCACAGATGAAACATGATACCATCATCGGCAAGAATTTTCAAAATACTTATTTTCAAAATAACGGTCCCATTTGACGGCTGATATCTCGAGCATTTTAAAAACTTGTTTATTAGTTTTATTTAAGTGCTCACAAAAACCTCTATCTATGTGTGTAAAATAAAAATAAAATGTACAAATATACATAGCTGCCCACATTTACAATTTTTTTTTCTACCACTAAATTTTAATAGAGATTTTCACCTTATTTACGCACGAGATTTTGAAGAAAAAATAAGACAATGTTTACTATAAAATTTTAGTAGTAAGACGAAAGCGTAAAAATTGGCAGCTACGCACATGTACTAGCTTCGAAAAAAAAAATGTAAGTTTTAAATGAATATTTCCGATCCCCAAAGTTGTGTAACCCCTTAATTTATTTTCACTCACGAGCGCTTAGAGCACTCATGACGTCATGAACTTGAGCATATGGCTCTTTTTAAGATAATTATAATTCAGCAGATGAAATTAGTAGATAATAACACTAAATGATATGTTTGGTGTTTTAAAAGGAGATTTTTGGATTTTTTTTCTTTTTTAACTATTTCTGAAATCCGGTAATGTTTAATTCGTTCAAAATTTTCGAAAATTTTTATCTAATTGAAAAGAAATGCAATTTTACAGCCTTTTTTATCACCAGAGTTATAAAATAAAAAAAATTACAAAAAAAAAACTGATAATATCAATATCGTTTGCGGTTTAGTTTAATGATGTTACACTTTTTCGAACGTTATGAAATATATCTGCATTTCTGCAGTGCCATATACGTGGCCCACTTAAAGGCATTTAATTTATGTTTCATTCGCAGGGACACACAAAATATTATTATTAGAGTACTATCTGTGAGCGATAATTTCTGAAAGCACATTTTTTAACTTTTGTTTGAGTTTTTAAGTTTAACTAATTTTCTCCATATTTCAAAGAGCATATGAATACTTTAGGAAAAAATACACCAAAAATTTGAGTACATTTCCGCTTATTGACGAAAATTAATGAAGGTGAAATATTTTATAATTTGAATATCTGCAAGCTTCAGCAAGTAAACAAAATCCTCAATCCTTATTTACTGGTGTGGGCATTCTCAAACTTTTGAACATAAATTACGTTTTTACATTAATGTTTTTAAGTCAAATGCTTAAAAATGTTTTTATTGACCCAACATTTATTAATTTTCTTAATTATAATTTTCATAATTAAGGAAAATAAAAATGATTTGTTGCATATATCGTCGGTACCATGTCAGACTACACAATGTGAAAACAGCGGACTATTTTTTTATAATTCAGATTTCTTGATTGGCACCACTTTTCTGAAATGGTAAAATTCCCTACTTTTCTCCTTAATTAATGCGCCATTAAATAATGTTTAATAAGGCATATTTTACCATTTCAAAAAGGTGGTGCCAATCTTGAAACTTGAATTTAAAAAAAGTAGCCCATTTTTTTCGCATTGGATGGTTTGACATGGTACCGACGATATGATCTGTTGATATGTACTGTGGGTGTAACATGCATGTAACAACTACAGCACACGATAATATTTTTAGATATTACTTTGATGTTTAAATTAATAGATGCTGCTAGATTACGATAGGTTGTCATGTTCATATTTATAAATTTTTAAAGCAGAAAATTTTTATAAAAATATTTTTTTTTAAACAGCTGTCATTTATTCAAAAAATTTCATTTTTTCCTATGTTACATCTTGGCTGTTGTCGTTCTAACTAAGAAAAATATCATTTTTATGTTTTAGACGATCGCTCACAGATCACACATCATACCATCATCGGCAAGAATTTTCAAAATACTTATTTTCAAAATAACGGTCCCATTTGACGGCTGATATCTCGAGCATTTTAAAAACTTGTTTATTAGTTTTATTTAAGTGCTCACAAAAACCTCTATCTATGTGTGTAAAATAAAAATAAAATGTACATATATACATAGCTGCCCACATTTACAATTTTTTTTTCTACCACTAAATTTTAATAGAGATTTTCACCTTATTTACGCACGAGATTTAAAGAAAAAATAAGACAATGTTTACTATAAAATTTTAGTGGTAAGACGAAAGCGTAAAAATTGGCAGCTACGCACATGTACTAGCTTCGAAAAAAATGTAAGTTTTAAATGATTATTTCCGATCCCCAAAGTTGTGTAACCCCTTAATTTATTTTCACTCACGAGCGCTTAGAGCACTCATGACGTCATGAACTTGAGCATATGGCTCTTGTTAAGGTAATTCTAATTCAGCAGATGAAATTAGTAGATAATAACACTAAATGATGTTTTTGGTGTTTTAAAAGAAGATTTTTGGATTTGTTTTATTTTTTTAACTATTTCTGAGATCCGGTAATGTTTAATTCGTTCAAAATTTTCGAAAATTTTTATCTAATTGAAAAGAAATGCAATTTTACAGCCTTTTTTATCACCAGAGTTATAAAATGAAAAAAATTACAAAAAAAAAAAAACTGATAATATCAAAATCGTTTGCGGTTTAGTTTAATGATGTTACACTTTTTCGAACTTTATGAAATATATCTGCATTTCTGCAGTGCCATATACGTGGCCCACTTAAAGGCATTTAATTTATGTTTCATTCGCAGGGACACACAAAATATTATTATTAGAGTACTATCTGTGAGCGATAATTTCTGAAAGTACATTTTTTAACTTTGGTTTGAGTTTTTAAGTTTAACTAATTTTCTCCATATGTCAAAGAGCATATGAATACTTTAGGAAAAAATACACCGAAAATTTGAGTAGATTTCCGCTTATTGACGAAAATTAATGAAGGTGAATTTTTTTATAATTTGAATATCTGCAAGCTTCAGCAAGTAAACAAAATCCTCAATCCTTATTTACTGGTGTGGGCATTTTCAAACTTTTGAACATAAATTGCGTTTTTACATTAATGTTTTTAAGTCAAATGCTTAAAAATCTTTTTATTGACCCAACATTTATTTATTTTCTTAATTATAATTTTCATAATTAAGGAAAATAAAAATGATTTGTTGCATATATCGTCGGTACCATGTCAGACTACACAATGTGAAAACAGCGGACTCTTTTTTATAAATTAAGATTTCTTGATTGGCACCACTTTTCTGAAATGGTAAAATTCCCTTCTTTTCTCCTTAATTAATGCGCCATTAAATAATGTTTAATAAGGCATATTTTACCATTTCAAAAAAGTGGTGCCAATCTTGAAACTTGAATTTAAAAAAAGTAGCCCATTGTTTTCGCATTGGATGGTTTGACATGGTACCGACGATATGATCTGTTGATATGTACTGCGGGTGTAACATGCATGTAACAACTACAGCACACGATATTATTTTTAGATATTACTTTGATGTTTAAATTAATAGATGCTGCTAGATTACGATAGGTTGTCATGTTCATATTTATAAATTTTTAAAACTAAAAATTTTTATAATTTTTTTTTTTTTAAACAGCTGTCATTTATTCAAAAAATTTCATTTTTTTCCTATGTTATCTCTTGGCTGTTATCGTTCTAACTAAAAAAAAATATCATTTTTATGTTTTAGACGATTGCTCACAGATGAAACATCATACCATCATCGGCAAGAATTTTCAAAATACTTATTTTCAAAATAACGGTCCCATTTGACGGCTGATATCTCGAGCATTTTAAAAACTTGTTTATTAGTTTTATTTAAGTGCTCACAAAAACCTCTATCTATGTGTGTAAAATAAAAATAAAATGTACAAATATACATAGCTGCACACATTTACAATTTTTTTTTCTACCACTAAATTTTAATAGAGATTTTCACCTTATTTACGCACGATATTTTGAGGAAAAAATAAGACAATGTTTACTATAAAATTTTAGTAGTAAGACGAAAGCGTAAAAATTGGCAGCTACGCACATGTACTGGCTTCGAAAAAAATTTAAGTTTTAAATGAATATTTCCGATCCCCAAAGTTGTGTAACCCCTTAATTTATATTCACTCACGAGCGCTTAGAGCACTCATGACGTCATGAGAGCGCTTAGAGCACTCATGACGTCATGAACTTGAGCATATGGCTCTTGTTAAGGTAATTCTAATTCAGCAGATGAAATTAGTAGATAATAACACTAAATGATATTTTTGGTGTTTTAAAAGAAGATTTTTGGATTTTTTTCTTTTTTAACTATTTCTGAGATCCGGTAATGTTTAATTCGTTCAACATTTTCGAAAATTTTTATCTAATTGAAAAGAAATGCAACTTTACAGCCTTTTTTATCACCAGAGTTATAAAATGAAAAAAATTACAAAAAAAAAAAAAAAAAAAACTGATAATATCAAAATCGTTTGCGGTTTAGTTTAATGATGTTACACTTTTTCGAACTTTATGAAATATATCTGCATTTCTGCAGTGCCATATACGTGGCCCACTTAAAGGCATTTAATTTATGTTTCATTCGCAGGGACACACAAAATATTATTATTAGAGTACTATGTGTGAGCGATAATTTCTGAAAGTACATTTTTTAACTTTGTTTGAGTTTTTAAGTTTAACTAATTTTCTCCATATTTCAAAGAGCATATGAATACTTTAGGAAAAAATACACCAAAAATTTGAGTACATTTCCGCTTATTGACGAAAATTAATGAAGGTGAAATTTTTTATAATTTGAATATCTGCAAGCTTCAGCAAGTAAACAATATCCTCAATCCTTATTTACTGGTGTGGGCATTCTCAAACTTTTGAACATAAATTACGTTTTTACATTAATGTTTTTAAGTCAAATGCTTAAAAATCTTTTTATTGACCCAACATTTATTAATTTTCTTAATTACAATTTTTATAATTAAGGAAAATAAAAATGTTTTGTTGCATATATCGTCGGTACCATGTCAGACTACACAATGTGAAAACAGCGGACTATTTTTTTTAAATTCAGATTTCTTGATTGGCACCACTTTTCTGAAATGGCAAAATTCCCTTCTTTTCTCCTTAATTAATGCGCCATTAAATAATGTTTAATAAGGCATATTTTACCATTTCAAAAAAGTGGTGCCAATCTTGAAACTTGAATTTAAAAATAATAGCCCTTTGTTTTCGCATTGGATGGTTTGACATGGTACCGACGATATGATCTGTTGATATGTACTGTGGGTGTAACATGCATGTAACAACTACAGCACACGATATTATTTTTAGATATTACTTTGATGTTTAAATTAATAGATGCTGCTAGATTACGATAGGTTGTCATGTTCATATTTATAAATTTTTAAAACTAAAAATTTTTATAAAAATATTTTTTTTTTTTAAACAGCTGTCATTTATTTAAAAAAATTTCATTTTTTTCCTATGTTATCTCTTGGCTGTTATCGTTCTAACTAAGAAAAATATCATTTTTATGTTTTAGACGATTGCTCACAGATGAAACATCATACCATCGTCGGCAAGAATTTTCAAAATACTTATTTTCAAAATAACGGTCCCATTTAACGGCTGATATCTCGAGCATTTTAAAAACTTGTTTATTAGTTTTATTTAAGTGCTCACAAAAACCTCTAACTATGTGTGTAAAATAAAAAAAAAATGTACAAATATACATAGCTGCCCACATTTACAATTTTTTTCCTACCACTAAATTTTAATAGAGATTTTCACCTTATTTACGCACGAGATTTTGAAGAAAAAATAAGACAATGTTTACTATAAAATTTTAGTAGTAAGACGAAAGCGTAAAAATTGGCAGCTACGCACATGTACTAGCTTCGAAAAAAAAAAATGTAAGTTTTAAATGAATATTTCCGATCCCCAAAGTTGCGTAACCCCTTAATTTATTTTCACTCACGAGCGCTTAGAGCACTCACGACGTCATGAACTTGAGCATATGGCTCTTGTTAAGGTAATTCTAATTCAGCAGATGAAATTATTAGATAATAACACTAAATGATATTTTTGGTGTTTTAAAAGAAGATTTTTGGATTTTTTTTCTTTTTTAACTATTTCTGAGATCCGGTAATGTTTAATTCGTTCAAAATTTTCGAAAAGTTTTATCTAATTGAAAAGAAATGCAATTTTACAGCCTTTTTTATCACCAGAGTTATAAAATGAAAAAAATTACAAAAAAAAAAACTGATAATATCAAAATCGTTTGCGGTTTAGTTTAATGATGTTACACTTTTTCGAACTGTATGAAATATATCTGCATTTCTGCAGTGCCATATACGTGGCCCACTTAAAGGCATTTAATTTATGTTTCATTCGCAGGGACACACAAAATATTATTATTAGAGTACTATGTGTGAGCGATAATTTCTGAAAGTACATTTTTTAACTTTGTTTGAGTTTTTAAGTTTAACTAATTTTCTCCATATTTCAAAGAGCATATGAATACTTTAGGAAAAAATACACCAAAAATTTGAGTACATTTCCGCTTATTGACGAAAATTAATGAAGGTGAAATTTTTTATAATTTGAATATCTGCAAGCTTCAGCAAGTAAACAATATCCTCAATCCTTATTTACTGGTGTGGGCATTCTCAAACTTTTGAACATAAATTACGTTTTTACATTAATGTTTTTAAGTCAAATGCTTAAAAATCTTTTTATTGACCCAACATTTATTAATTTTCTTAATTACAATTTTTATAATTAAGGAAAATAAAAATGTTTTGTTGCATATATCGTCGATACCATGTCAGACTACACAATGTGAAAACAGCGGACTATTTTTTTTTAATTCAGATTTCTTGATTGGCACCACTTTTCTGAAATGGCAAAATTCCCATCTTTTCTCCTTAATTAATGCGCCATTAAATAATGTTTAATAAGGCATATTTTACCATTTCAAAAAAGTGGTGCCAATCTTGAAACTTGAATTTAAAAATAATAGCCCTTTGTTTTCGCATTGGATGGTTTGACATGGTACCGACGATATGATCTGTTGATATGTACTGTGGGTGTAACATGCATGTAACAACTACAGCACACGATATTATTTTTAGATATTACTTTGATGTTTAAATTAATAGATGCTGCTAGATTACGATAGGTTGTCATGTTCATATTTATAAATTTTTAAAACTAAAAATTTTTATAAAAATTTTTTTTTTTAAACAGCTGTCATTTATTTAAAAAAATTTCATTTTTTTCCTATGTTATCTCTTGGCTGTTATCGTTCTAACTAAGAAAAATATCATTTTTATGTTTTAGACGATTGCTCCCAGATGAAACATCATACCATCATCGGCAAGAATTTTCAAAATACTTATTTTCAAAATAACGGTCCCATTTAACGGCTGATATCTCGAGCATTTTAAAAACTTGTTTATTAGTTTTATTTAAGTGCTCACAAAAACCTCTAACTATGTGTGTAAAATAAAAAAAAATGTACAAATATACATAGCTGACCACATTTACAATTTATTTTTCTACCACTAAATTTTAATAGAGATTTTCACCTTATTTACGCACGAGATTTTGAAGAAAAAATAAGACAATGTTTACTATAAAATTTTAGTAGTAAGACGAAAGCGTAAAAATTGGCAGCTACGCACATGTACTAGCTTAAAAAAAAAATGTAAGTTTTAAATGAATATTTCCGATCCCCAAAGTTGTGTAACCCATTAATTCACTTTCACTTACGAGCGCTTAGAGCACTCATGACGTCTTGAACTTGAGCATATGGCTCTTGTTAAGGTAATTCTAATTCAGCAGATGAAATTAGTAGATAATAACACTAAATGATATTTTTGGTGTTTTAAAAGAATATTTTTGGATTTTTTTTCTTTTTTAACTATTTCTGAGATCCGGTAATGTTTAATTCGTTCAAAATTTTCGAAAATTTTTATCTAATTGAAAAGAAATGCAATTTTACAGCCTTTTATATCACCAGAGTTATAAAATGAAAAAATTACAAAAAAACTGATAATATCAAAATCGATTGCGGTTTAGTTTAATGATGTTACACTTTTTCGAACTTTATGAAATATATCTGCATTTCTGCAGTGCCATATACGTGGCCCACTTAAAGGCATTTAATTTATCTTTCATTCGCAGGGACACACAAAAAATTATTATTAGAGTACTATCTGTGAGCGATAATTTCTGAAAGTACATTTTTAAACTTTGGTTTGCGATTTTAAGTTTAACTAATTTTCCCCATATTTCAAAGAGCATATGAATACTTTAGGAAAAAATACACCAAAAATTTGAGTACATTTCCGCTTATTGACGAAAATTAATGAAGGTGAAATTTTTTATAATTTGAAAATCTGCAATCTTCAGCAAGTAAACAATATCCTCAATCCTTATTTACTGGTGTGGGCATTCTCAAACTTTTGAACATAAATTACGTTTTTACATTAATGTTTTTAAGTCAAATGCTTAAAAATCTTTTTATTGACCCAACATTTATTAATTTTCATAATTACAATTTTTATAATTAAGGAAAATAAAAATGATTTGTTGCATATATCGTCGGTACCATGTCAGACTACACAATGTGAAAACAGCGGACTATTTTTTTTTAATTCAGATTTCTTGATTGGCACCACTTTTCTGAAATGGCAAAATTCCCTACTTTTCTCCTTAATTAATGCGCCATTAAATAATGTTTAATAAGGCATATTTTACCATTTATAAAAAGTGGTGCCAATCTTGAAACTTGAATTTAAAAAAAATTGCCCATTGTTTTCGCATTGGATGGTTTGACATGGTACCGACGATATGATCTGTTGATATGTACTGTGGGTGTAACATGCATGTAACAACTACAGCACACGATATTATTTTTAGATATTACTTTGATGTTTAAATTAATAGATGCTGCTAGATTACGATAGGTTGTCATGTTCATATTTATAAATTTTTAAAACTAAAAATTTTTATAAAATTATTTTTTTTTTAAACAGCTGTCATTTATTCAAAAAATTTCATTTTTTTCCTATGTTATCTCTTGGCTGTTATCGTTCTAACTACGAAAAATATCATTTTTATGTTTTAGACGATTGCTCACAGATGAAACATCATACCATCATCGGCAAGAATTTTCAAAATACTTATTTTAAAAATAACGGTCCCATTTGACGGCTGATATCTCGAGCATTTTAAAAACTTGTTTATTAGTTTTATTTAAGTGCTCACAAAAACCTCTAACTATGTGTGTAAAATAAAAAAAAAAATGTATAAATATACATAGCTGCCCACATTTACAATTTTTTTCCTACCACTAAATTTTAATAGAGATTTTCACCTTATTTACGCATGAGATTTTGAAGAAAAAATAAGACAATGTTTACTATAAAATTTTAGTAGTAAGACGAAAGCGTAAAAATTGGCAGCTACGCACATGTACTGGCTTCGAAAAAAATGTAAGTTTTAAATGAATATTTCCGATCCCCAAAGTTGTGTAACCCCTTAATTTATATTCACTCACGAGCGCTTAGAGCACTCATGACGTCATGAACTTGAGCATATGGCTCTTGTTAAGGTAATTCTAATTCAGCAGATGAAATTAGTAGATAATAACACTAAATGATATTTTTGGTGTTTTAAAAGAAGATTTTTGGATTTTTTTCTTTTTTAACTATTTCTGAGATCCGGTAATGTTTAATTCGTTCAACATTTTCGAAAATTTTTATCTAATTGAAAAGAAATGCAATTTTACAGCCTTTTTTATCACCAGAGTTATAAAATGAAAAAAATTACAAAAAAAAAAAAAAAAAACTGATAATATCAAAATCGTTTGCGGTTTAGTTTAATGATGTTACACTTTTTCGAACTGTATGAAATATATCTGCATTTCTGCAGTGCCATATACGTGGCCCACTTAAAGGCATTTAATTTATGTTTCATTCGCAGGGACACACAAAATATTATTATTAGAGTACTATGTGTGAGCGATAATTTCTGAAAGTACATTTTTTAACTTTGTTTGAGTTTTTAAGTTTAACTAATTTTCTCCATATTTCAAAGAGCATATGAATACTTTAGGAAAAAATACACCAAAAATTTGAGTACATTTCCGCTTATTGACGAAAATTAATGAAGGTGAAATTTTTTATAATTTGAATATCTGCAAGCTTCAGCAAGTAAACAATATCCTCAATCCTTATTTACTGGTGTGGGCATTCTCAAACTTTTGAACATAAATTACGTTTTTACATTAATGTTTTTAAGTCAAATGCTTAAAAATCTTTTTATTGACCCAACATTTATTAATTTTCTTAATTACAATTTTTATAATTAAGGAAAATAAAAATGTTTTGTTGCATATATCGTCGGTACCATGTCAGACTACACAATGTGAAAACAGCGGACTATTTTTTTTTAATTCAGATTTCTTGATTGGCACCACTTTTCTGAAATGGCAAAATTCCCTTCTTTTCTCCTTAATTAATGCGCCATTAAATAATGTTTAATAAGGCATATTTTACCATTTCAAAAAAGTGGTGCCAATCTTGAAACTTGAATTTAAAAATAATAGCCCTTTGTTTTCGCATTGGATGGTTTGACATGGTACCGACGATATGATCTGTTGATATGTACTGTGGGTGTAACATGCATGTAACAACTACAGCACACGATATTATTTTTAGATATTACTTTGATGTTTAAATTAATAGATGCTGCTAGATTACGATAGGTTGTCATGTTCATATTTATAAATTTTTAAAACTAAAAATTTTTATAAAAATATTTTTTTTTTTAAACAGCTGTCATTTATTTAAAAAAATTTCATTTTTTTCCTATGTTATCTCTTGGCTGTTATCGTTCTAACTAAGAAAAATATCATTTTTATGTTTTAGACGATTGCTCCCAGATGAAACATCATACCATCATCGGCAAGAATTTTCAAAATACTTATTTTCAAAATAACGGTCCCATTTAACGGCTGATATCTCGAGCATTTTAAAAACTTGTTTATTAGTTTTATTTAAGTGCTCACAAAAACCTCTAACTATGTGTGTAAAATAAAAAAAAATGTACAAATATACATAGCTGCCCACATTTACAATTTTTTTCCTACCACTAAATTTTAATAGAGATTTTCACCTTATTAACGCACGAGATTTTGAAGAAAAAATAAGACAATGTTTACTATAAAATTTTAGTAGTAAGACGAAAGCGTAAAAATTGGCAGCTACGCACATGTACTAGCTTCGAAAAAAAAAATGTAAGTTTTAAATGAATATTTCCGATCCCCAAAGTTGCGTAACCCCTTAATTTATTTTCACTCACGAGCGCTTAGAGCACTCACGACGTCCTGAACTTGAGCATATGGCTCTTGTTAAGGTAATTCTAATTCAGCAGATGAAATTATTAGATAATAACACTAAATGATATTTTTGGTGTTTTAAAAGAAGATTTTTGGATTTTTTTTCTTTTTTAACTATTTCTGAGATCCGGTAATGTTTAATTCGTTCAAAATTTTCGAAATTTTTTATCTAATTGAAAAGAAATGCAATTTTACAGCCTTTTTTATCACCAGAGTTATAAAATGAAAAAAATTACAAAAAAAACTGATAATATCAAAATCGTTTGCGGTTTAGTTTAATGATGTTACACTTTTTCGAACTTTATGAAAAATATCTGCATTTCTGCAGTGCCATATACGTGGCCCACAGGCATTTAATTTATGTTTCATTCGCAGGGACACACAAAATATTATTATTAGAGTACTATCTGTGAGCGATAATTTCTGAAAGTACACTTTTTAACTTTGGTTTGAGTTTTTAAGTTTAACTAATTTTCTCCATATTTCAAAGAGCATATGAATACTTTAGGAAAAAATACACCAAAAATTTGAGTACATTTCCGCTTATTGACGAAAATTAATGAAGGTGAAATTTTTTATAATTTGAATATCTGCAAGCTTCAGCAAGTAAACAATATCCTCAATCCTTATTTACTGGTGTGGGCATTCTCAAACTTTTGAACATAAATTACGTTTTTACATTAATGTTTTTAAGTCAAATGCTTAAAAATCTTTTTATTGACCCAACATTTATTAATTTTCATAATTACAATTTTTATAATTAAGGAAAATAAAAATGTTTTGTTGCATATATCGTCGGTACCATGTCAGACTACACAATGTGAAAACAGCGGACTATTTTTTTTTAATTCAGATTTCTTGATTGGCACCACTTTTCTGAAATGGCAAAATTCCCTACTTTTCTCCTTAATTAATGCGCCATTAAATAATGTTTAATAAGGCATATTTTACCATTTCAAAAAAGTGGTGCCAATCTTGAAACTTGAATTTAAAAAAAATTGCCCATTGTTTTCGCATTGGATGGTTTGACATGGTACCGACGATATGATCTGTTGATATGTACTGTGGGTGTAACATGCATGTAACAACTACAGCACACGATATTATTTTTAGATATTACTTTGATGTTTAAATTAATAGATGCTGCTAGATTACGATAGGTTGTCATGTTCATATTTATAAATTTTTAAAACTAAAAATTTTTATAAAATTATTTTTTTTTTAAACAGCTGTCATTTATTCAAAAAATTTCATTTTTTTCCTATGTTATCTCTTGGCTGTTATCGTTCTAACTACGAAAAATATCATTTTTATGTTTTAGACGATTGCTCACAGATGAAACATCATACCATCATCGGCAAGAATTTTCAAAATACTTATTTTCAAAATAACGGTCCCATTTGACGGCTGATATCTCGAGCATTTTAAAAACTTGTTTATTAGTTTTATTTAAGTGCTCACAAAAACCTCTAACTATGTGTGTAAAATAAAAAAAAAATGTACAAATATACATAGCTGCCCACATTTACAATTTTTTTCCTACCACTAAATTTTAATAGAGATTTTCACCTTATTTACGCACGAGATTTTGAAGAAAAAATAAGACAATGTTTACTATAAAATTTTAGTAGTAAGACGAAAGCGTAAAAATTGGCAGCTACGCACATGTACTAGATTTAAAAAAAAAAAATGTAAGTTTTAAATGAATATTTCCGATCCCCAAAGTTGCGTAACCCCTTAATTTATTTTCACTCACGAGCGCTTAGAGCACTCATGACGTCCTGAACTTGAGCATATGGCTCTTGTTAAGGTAATTCTAATTCAGCAGATGAAATTATTAGATAATAACACTAAATGATATTTTTGGTGTTTTAAACGAAGATTTTTGGATTTTTTTTCTTTTTTAACTATTTCTGAGATCCTGTAATGTTTAATTCGTTCAAAATTTTCGAAAATTTTTATCTAATTGAAAAGAAATGCAATTTTACAGCCTTTTTTATCACCAGAGTTATAAAATGAAAAAAATTACAAAAAAAAACTGATAATATCAAAATCGTTTGCGGTTTAGTTTAATGATGTTACACTTTTTCGAACTTTATGAAATATATCTGCATTTCTGCAGTGCCATATACGTGGCCCGCTTAAAGGCATTTAATTTATGTTTCATTCGCAGGGACACACAAAATATTATTATTAGAGTACTATCTGTGAGCGATAATTTCTGAAAGTACATTTTTTAACTTTGTTTGAGTTTTTAAGTTTAACTAATTTTCTCCATATTTCAAAGAGCATATGAATACTTTAGGAAAAAATACACCAAAAGTTTGAGTACATTTCCGCTTATTGACGAAAATTAATGAAGGTGAATTTTTTTATAATTTGAATATCTGCAAGCTTCAGCAAGTAAACAAAATCCTCAATCCTTATTTACTGGTGTGGGCATTCTCAAACTTTTGAACATAAATTACGTTTTTACATTAATGTTTTTAAGTCAAATGCTTAAAAATCTTTTTATTGACCCAACATTTATTAATTTTCTTAATTACAATTTTCATAATTAAGGAAAATAAAAATGTTTTGTTGCATATATCGTCGGTACCATGTCAGACTACACAATGTGAAAACAGCGGACTATTTTTTTTTAATTCAGATTTCTTGATTGGCACCACTTTTCTGAAATGGTAAAATTTCCTTCTTTTCTCCTTAATTAATGCGCCATTAAATAATGTTTAATAAGGCATATTTTACCATTTCAAAAAAGTGGTGCCAATCTTGAAACTTGAATTTAAAAAAAGTAGCCCATTGTTTTCGCATTGGATGGTTTGACATGGTACCGACGATATGATCTGTTGATATGTACTGTGGGTGTAACATGCATGTAACAACTACAGCACACGATATTATTTTTAGATATTACTTTGATGTTTAAATTAATAGATGCTGCTAGATTACGATAGGTTGTCATGTTCATATTTATAAATTTTTAAAACTAAAAATTTTTATAAAAATATTTTTTTTTAAACAGCTGTCATTTATTCAAAAAATTTCATTTTTTTCCTATGTTATCTCTTGGCTGTTATCGTTCTAACTAAGAAAAATATCATTTTTATGTTTTAGACGATTGCTCACAGATGAAACATCATACCATCATCGGCAAGAATTTTCAAAATACTTATTTTCAAAATAACGGTCCCATTTGACGGCTGATATCTCGAGCATTTTAAAAACTTGTTTATTAGTTTTATTTAAGTGCTCACAAAAACCTCTAACTATGTGTGTAAAATAAAAAAAAAATGTACAAATATACATAGCTGCCCACATTTACAATTTTTTTCCTACCACTAAATTTTAATAGAGATTTTCACCTTATTTACGCCCGAGATTTTGAAGAAAAAATAAGACAATGTTTACTATAAAATTTTAGTAGTAAGACGAAAGCGTAAAAATTGGCAGCTACGCACATGTACTAGATTCGAAAAAAAAATGTAAGTTTTAAATGAATATTTCCGATCCCCAAAGTTGCGTAACCCCTTAATTTATTTTCACTCACGAGCGCTTAGAGCACTCATGACGTCCTGAACTTGAGCATATGGCTCTTGTTAAGGTAATTCTAATTCAGCAGATGAAATTATTAGATAATAACACTAAATGATATTTTTGGTGTTTTAAAAGAAGATTTTTGGATTTTTTTTCTTTTTTAACTATTTCTGAGATCCGGTAATGTTTAATTCGTTCAAAATTTTCGAAAAGTTTTATCTAATTGAAAAGAAATGCAATTTTACAGCCTTTTTTATCACCAGAGTTATAAAATGAAAAAAATTACAAAAAAAAAAAAAACTGATAATATCAAAATCGTTTGCGGTTTAGTTTAATGATGTTACACTTTTTCGAACTTTATGAAAAATATCTGCATTTCTGCAGTGCCATATACGTGGCCCACTTAAAGGCATTTAATTTATGTTTCATTCGCAGGGACACACAAAATATTATTATTAGAGTACTATCTGTGAGCGATAATTTCTGAAAGTACATTTTTTTAACTTTGTTTGAGTTTTTAAGTTTAACTAATTTTCTCCATATTTCAAAGAGCATATGAATACTTTAGGAAAAAATACACCAAAAATTTGAGTACATTTCTGCTTATTGACGATAATTAATGAAGGTGAAATTTTTTATAATTTGAATATCTGCAAGCTTCAGCAAGTAAACAAAATCCTCAATCCTTATTTACTGGTGTGGGCATTCTCAAACTTTTGAACATAAATTACGTTTTTACATTAATGTTTTTAAGTCAAATGCTTAAAAATCTTTTTATTGACCCAACATTTATTAATTTTCTTAATTATAATTTTCATAATTAAGGAAAATAAAAATGATTTGTTGCATATATCGTCGGTACCATGTCAGACTACACAATGTGAAAACAGCGGACTATTTTTTTTAATTAGATTTCTTGATTGGCACCACTTTTCT
Organism: Maratus speciosus; assembly: GCA_963932465.1. Lineage (NCBI taxonomy): Eukaryota > Metazoa > Arthropoda > Arachnida > Araneae > Salticidae > Maratus > Maratus speciosus. The sequence continues at coordinate 438,932,183 of OZ010796.1, read as the reverse complement.
GAAATGGCAAAATTCCCTACTTTTCTCCTTAATTAATGCGCCATTAAATAATGTTTAATAAGGCATATTTTACCATTTCAAAAAAGTGGTGCCAATCTTGAAACTTGAATTTAAAAAAAATTGCCCATTGTTTTCGCATTGGATGGTTTGACATGGTACCGACGATATGATCTGTTGATATGTACTGTGGGTGTAACATGCATGTAACAACTACAGCACACGATATTATTTTTAGATATTACTTTGATGTTTAAATTAATAGATGCTGCTAGATTACGATAGGTTGTCATGTTCATATTTATAAATTTTTAAAACTAAAAATTTTTATAAAATTATTTTTTTTTTAAACAGCTGTCATTTATTCAAAAAATTTCATTTTTTTCCTATGTTATCTCTTGGCTGTTATCGTTCTAACTACGAAAAATATCATTTTTATGTTTTAGACGATTGCTCACAGATGAAACATCATACCATCATCGGCAAGAATTTTCAAAATACTTATTTTCAAAATAACGGTCCCATTTGACGGCTGATATCTCGAGCATTTTAAAAACTTGTTTATTAGTTTTATTTAAGTGCTCACAAAAACCTCTAACTATGTGTGTAAAATAAAAAAAAAAATGTACAAATATACATAGCTGCCCACATTTACAATTTTTTTCCTACCACTAAATTTTAATAGAGATTTTCACCTTATTTACGCACGAGATTTTGAAGAAAAAATAAGACAATGTTTACTATAAAATTTTAGTAGTAAGACGAAAGCGTAAAAATTGGCAGCTACGCACATGTACTAGATTCGAAAAAAAAAATGTAAGTTTTAAATGAATATTTCCGATCCCCAAAGTTGCGTAACCCCTTAATTTATTTTCACTCACGAGCGCTTAGAGCACTCATGACGTCCTGAACTTGAGCATATGGCTCTTGTTAAGGTAATTCTAATTCAGCAGATGAAATTATTAGATAATAACACTAAATGATATTTTTGGTGTTTTAAACGAAGATTTTTGGATTTTTTTTCTTTTTTAACTATTTCTGAGATCCTGTAATGTTTAATTCGTTCAAAATTTTCGAAAATTTTTATCTAATTGAAAAGAAATGCAATTTTACAGCCTTTTTTATCACCAGAGTTATAAAATGAAAAAAATTACAAAAAAAAACTGATAATATCAAAATCGTTTGCGGTTTAGTTTAATGATGTTACACTTTTTCGAACTTTATGAAATATATCTGCATTTCTGCAGTGCCATATACGTGGCCCGCTTAAAGGCATTTAATTTATGTTTCATTCGCAGGGACACACAAAATATTATTATTAGAGTACTATCTGTGAGCGATAATTTCTGAAAGTACATTTTTTAACTTTGTTTGAGTTTTTAAGTTTAACTAATTTTCTCCATATTTCAAAGAGCATATGAATACTTTAGGAAAAAATACACCAAAAGTTTGAGTACATTTCCGCTTATTGACGAAAATTAATGAAGGTGAATTTTTTTATAATTTGAATATCTGCAAGCTTCAGCAAGTAAACAAAATCCTCAATCCTTATTTACTGGTGTGGGCATTCTCAAACTTTTGAACATAAATTACGTTTTTACATTAATGTTTTTAAGTCAAATGCTTAAAAATCTTTTTATTGACCCAACATTTATTAATTTTCTTAATTACAATTTTCATAATTAAGGAAAATAAAAATGTTTTGTTGCATATATCGTCGGTACCATGTCAGACTACACAATGTGAAAACAGCGGACTATTTTTTTTTAATTCAGATTTCTTGATTGGCACCACTTTTCTGAAATGGTAAAATTTCCTTCTTTTCTCCTTAATTAATGCGCCATTAAATAATGTTTAATAAGGCATATTTTACCATTTCAAAAAAGTGGTGCCAATCTTGAAACTTGAATTTAAAAAAAGTAGCCCATTGTTTTCGCATTGGATGGTTTGACATGGTACCGACGATATGATCTGTTGATATGTACTGTGGGTGTAACATGCATGTAACAACTACAGCACACGATATTATTTTTAGATATTACTTTGATGTTTAAATTAATAGATGCTGCTAGATTACGATAGGTTGTCATGTTCATATTTATAAATTTTTAAAACTAAAAATTTTTATAAAAATATTTTTTTTTAAACAGCTGTCATTTATTCAAAAAATTTCATTTTTTTCCTATGTTATCTCTTGGCTGTTATCGTTCTAACTAAGAAAAATATCATTTTTATGTTTTAGACGATTGCTCACAGATGAAACATCATACCATCATCGGCAAGAATTTTCAAAATACTTATTTTCAAAATAACGGTCCCATTTGACGGCTGATATCTCGAGCATTTTAAAAACTTGTTTATTAGTTTTATTTAAGTGCTCACAAAAACCTCTAACTATGTGTGTAAAATAAAAAAAAAATGTACAAATATACATAGCTGCCCACATTTACAATTTTTTTCCTACCACTAAATTTTAATAGAGATTTTCACCTTATTTACGCCCGAGATTTTGAAGAAAAAATAAGACAATGTTTACTATAAAATTTTAGTAGTAAGACGAAAGCGTAAAAATTGGCAGCTACGCACATGTACTAGATTCGAAAAAAAAATGTAAGTTTTAAATGAATATTTCCGATCCCCAAAGTTGCGTAACCCCTTAATTTATTTTCACTCACGAGCGCTTAGAGCACTCATGACGTCCTGAACTTGAGCATATGGCTCTTGTTAAGGTAATTCTAATTCAGCAGATGAAATTATTAGATAATAACACTAAATGATATTTTTGGTGTTTTAAAAGAAGATTTTTGGATTTTTTTTCTTTTTTAACTATTTCTGAGATCCGGTAATGTTTAATTCGTTCAAAATTTTCGAAAAGTTTTATCTAATTGAAAAGAAATGCAATTTTACAGCCTTTTTTATCACCAGAGTTATAAAATGAAAAAAATTACAAAAAAAAAAAAAAAAACTGATAATATCAAAATCGTTTGCGGTTTAGTTTAATGATGTTACACTTTTTCGAACTTTATGAAAAATATCTGCATTTCTGCAGTGCCATATACGTGGCCCACTTAAAGGCATTTAATTTATGTTTCATTCGCAGGGACACACAAAATATTATTATTAGAGTACTATCTGTGAGCGATAATTTCTGAAAGTACATTTTTTAACTTTGTTTGAGTTTTTAAGTTTAACTAATTTTCTCCATATTTCAAAGAGCATGTGAATACTTTAGGAAAAAATACACCAAAAATTTGAGTACATTTCTGCTTATTGACGATAATTAATGAAGGTGAAATTTTTTATAATTTGAATATCTGCAAGCTTCAGCAAGTAAACAAAATCCTCAATCCTTATTTACTGGTGTGGGCATTCTCAAACTTTTGAACATAAATTACGTTTTTACATTAATGTTTTTAAGTCAAATGCTTAAAAATCTTTTTATTGACCCAACATTTATTAATTTTCTTAATTATAATTTTCATAATTAAGGAAAATAAAAATGATTTGTTGCATATATCGTCGGTACCATGTCAGACTACACAATGTGAAAACAGCGGACTATTTTTTTTTAATTAGATTTCTTGATTGGCACCACTTTTCTGAAATGGTAAAATTCCCTTCTTTTCTCCTTAATTAATGCGCCATTAAATAATGTTTAAAAAGGCATATTTTACCATTTCAAAAAAGTGGTGCCAATCTTGAAACCTGAATTTAAAAAAAGTAGCCCATTGTTTTCGCATTGGTTGGTTTGACATGGTACCGACGATATGATCTGTTGATATGTACTGTGGGTGTAACATGCATGTAACAACTACAGCACACGATATTATTTTTAGATATTACTTTGATGTTTAAATTAATAGATGCTGCTAGATTACGATAGGTTGTCATGTTCATATTTATAAATTTTTAAAAATAAAAATTTTTATAAAAATATTTTTTTTTAAACAGCTGTCATTTATTCAAAAAATTTCATTTTTTTCCTATGTTATCTCTTGGCTGTTATCGTTCTAACTAAGAAAAATATCATTTTTATGTTTTAGACGATCGCTCACAGATGAAACATCATACCATCATCGGCAAGAATTTTCAAAATACTTATTTTCAAAATAACGGGCCCATTATGGCTGATATCTCGAGCATTTAAAAAACTTGTTTATTAGTTTTATTTAAGTGCTCACAAAAACCTCTAACTATGTGTGTAAAATAAAAAAAAAATGTACAAATATATATAGCTGCCCACATTTACAATTTTATTCCTACCACTAAATTTTAATAGAGATTTTCACCTTATTTACGCACGAGATTTTGAAGAAAAAATAAGACAATGTTTACTATAAAATTTTAGTAGTAAGACGAAAGCGTAAAAATTGGCAGCTACGCACATGTACTAGATTCGAAAAAAAAATGTAAGTTTTAAATGAATATTTCCGATCCCCAAAGTTGCGTAACCCCTTAATTTATTTTCACTCACGAGCGCTTAGAGCACTCATGACGTCCTGAACTTGAGCATATGGCTCTTGTTAAGGTAATTCTAATTCAGCAGATGAAATTAGTAGATAATAACACTAAATGATATTTTTGGTGTTTTAAAAGAAGATTTTTGGATTTTTTTTTCTTTTTTAACTATTTCTGAGATCCGGTAATGTTTAATTCGTTCAAAATTTTCGAAAATTTTTATCTAATTGAAAAGAAATGCAATTTTACAGCCTTTTTTATCACCAGAGTTATAAAATGAAAAAAAATTACAAAAAAAAACTGATAATATCAAAATCGTTTGCGGTTTAGTTTAATGATGTTACACTTTTTCGAACTTTATGAAATATATCTGCATTTCTGCAGTGCCATATACGTGGCCCAATTAAAGGCATTTAATTTATGTTTCATTCGCAGGGACACACACAATATTATTATTAGAGTACTATCTGTGAGCGATAATTTCTGAAAGTACATTTTTTAACTTTGGTTTGAGTTTTTAAGTTTAACTGATTTTCTCCATATTTCAAAGATCATATGAATACTTTAGGAAAAAATACACCAAAAATTTGAGTACATTTCCGCTTATTGACGAAAATTAATGAAGGTGAAATTTTTTATAATTTGAATATCTGCAAGCTTCAGCAAGTAAACAAAATCCTCAATCCTTATTTACTGGTGTGGGCATTCTCAAACTTTTGAACATAAATTACGTTTTTACATTAATGTTTTTAAGTCAAATGCTTAAAAATCTTTTTATTGACCCAACATTTATTAATTTTCTTAATTATAATTTTCATAATTAAGGAAAATAAAAATGATTTGTTGCATATATCGTCGGTACCATGTCAGACTACACAATGTGAAAACAGCGGACTATTTTTTTTTAATTAGATTTCTTGATTGGCACCACTTTTCTGAAATGGTAAAATTCCCTTCTTTTCTCCTTAATTAATGCGCCATTAAATAATGTTTAAAAAGGCATATTTTACCATTTCAAAAAAGTGGTGCCAATCTTGAAACCTGAATTTAAAAAAAGTAGCCCATTGTTTTCGCATTGGTTGGTTTGACATGGTACCGACGATATGATCTGTTGATATGTACTGTGGGTGTAACATGCATGTAACAACTACAGCACACGATATTATTTTTAGATATTACTTTGATGTTTAAATTAATAGATGCTGCTAGATTACGATAGGTTGTCATGTTCATATTTATAAATTTTTAAAAATAAAAATTTTTATAAAAATATTTTTTTTTAAACAGCTGTCATTTATTCAAAAAATTTCATTTTTTTCCTATGTTATCTCTTGGCTGTTATCGTTCTAACTAAGAAAAATATCATTTTTATGTTTTAGACGATCGCTCACAGATGAAACATCATACCATCATCGGCAAGAATTTTCAAAATACTTATTTTCAAAATAACGGTCCCATTATGGCTGATATCTCGAGCATTTTAAAAACTTGTTTATTAGTTTTATTTAAGTGCTCACAAAAACCTCTAACTATGTGTGTAAAATAAAAAAAAATGTACAAATATATATAGCTGCCCACATTTACAATTTTATTCCTACCACTAAATTTTAATAGAGATTTTCACCTTATTTACGCACGAGATTTTGAAGAAAAAATAAGACAATGTTTACTATAAAATTTTAGTAGTAAGACGAAAGCGTAAAAATTGGCAGCTACGAACATGTACTAGATTCGAAAAAAAAATGTAAGTTTTAAATGAATATTTCCGATCCCCAAAGTTGCGTAACCCCTTAATTTATTTTCACTCACGAGCGCTTAGAGCACTCATGACGTCCTGAACTTGAGCATATGGCTCTTGTTAAGGTAATTCTAATTCAGCAGATGAAATTAGTAGATAATAACACTAAATGATATTTTTGGTGTTTTAAAAGAAGATTTTTGGATTTTTTTTTCTTTTTTAACTATTTCTGAGATCCGGTAATGTTTAATTCGTTCAAAATTTTCGAAAATTTTTATCTAATTGAAAAGAAATGCAATTTTACAGCCTTTTTTATCACCAGAGTTATAAAATGAAAAAAAATTACAAAAAAAAACTGATAATATCAAAATCGTTTGCGGTTTAGTTTAATGATGTTACACTTTTTCGAACTTTATGAAATATATCTGCATTTCTGCAGTGCCATATACGTGGCCCACAGGCATTTAATTTATGTTTCATTCGCAGGGACACACAAAATATTATTATTAGAGTACTATCTGTGAGCGATAATTTCTGAAAGTACATTTTTTAACTTTGGTTTGAGTTTTTAAGTTTAACTGATTTTCTCCATATTTCAAAGATCATATGAATACTTTAGGAAAAAATACACCAAAAATTTGAGTACATTTCCGCTTATTGACGAAAATTAATGAAGGTGAAATTTTTTATAATTTGAATATCTGCAAGCTTCAGCAAGTAAACAAAATCCTCAATCATTATTTACTGGTGTGGGCATTCTCAAACTTTTGAACATAAATTACGTTTTTACATTAATGTTTTTAAGTCAAATGCTTAAAAATCTTTTTATTGACCCAACATTTATTAATTTTCTTAATTATAATTTTCATAATTAAGGAAAATAAAAATGATTTGTTGCATATATCGTCGGTACCATGTCAGACTACACAATGTGAAAACAGCGGACTATTTTTTTTAATTAGATTTCTTGATTGGCACCACTTTTCTGAAATGGTAAAATTCCCTTCTTTTCTCCTTAATTAATGCGCCATTAAATAATGTTTAAAAAGGCATATTTTACCATTTCAAAAAAGTGGTGCCAATCTTGAAACTTGAATTTAAAAAATGTAGCCCATTGTTTTCGCATTGGTTGGTTTGACATGGTACCGACGATATGATCTGTTGATATGTACTGTGGGTGTAACATGCATGTAACAACTACAGCACACGATATTATTTTTAGATATTACTGTGATGTTTAAATTAATAGATGCTGCTAGATTACGATAAGTTGTCATGTTCATATTTATAAATTTTTAAAAATAAAAATTTTTATAAAAATATTTTTTTTTAAACAGCTGTCATTTATTCAAAAAATTTCATTTTTTTCCTATGTTATCTCTTGGCTGTTATCGTTCTAACTAAGAAAAATATCATTTTTATGTTTTAGACGATCGCTCACAGATGAAACATCATACCATCATCGGCAAGAATTTTCAAAATACTTATTTTCAAAATAACGGTCCCATTACGGCTGATATCTCGAGCATTTTAAAAACTTGTTTATTAGTTTTATTTAAGTGCTCACAAAAACCTCTAACTATGTGTGTAAAATAAAAAAAAATGTACAAATATATATAGCTGCCCACATTTACAATTTTATTCCTACCACTAAATTTTAATAGAGATTTTCACCTTATTTACGCACGAGATTTTGAAGAAAAAATAAGACTATGTTTACTATAAAATTTTAGTAGTAAGACGAAAGCGTAAAAATTGGCAGCTACGCACATGTACTAGATTCGAAAAAAAAATGTAAGTTTTAAATGAATATTTCCGATCCCCAAAGTTGCGTAACCCCTTAATTTATTTTCACTCACGAGCGCTTAGAGCACTCATGACGTCCTGAACTTGAGCATATGGCTCTTGTTAAGGTAATTCTAATTCAGCAGATGAAATTATTAGATAATAACACTAAATGATATTTTTGGTGTTTTAAACGAAGATTTTTGGATTTTTTTTCTTTTTTAACTATTTCTGAGATCCTGTAATGTTTAATTCGTTCAAAATTTTCGAAAATTTTTATCTAATTGAAAAGAAATGCAATTTTACAGCCTTTTTTATCACCAGAGTTATAAAATGAAAAAAAATTACAAAAAAAAAACTGATAATATCAAAATCGTTTGCGGTTTAGTTTAATGATGTTACACTTTTTCGAACTTTATGAAATATATCTGCATTTCTGCAGTGCCATATACGTGGCCCACAGGCATTTAATTTATGTTTCATTCGCAGGGACACACAAAATATTATTATTAGAGTACTATCTGTGAGCGATAATTTCTGAAAGTACATTTTTTAACTTTGGTTTGAGTTTTTAAGTTTAACTGATTTTCTCCATATTTCAAAGATCATATGAATACTTTAGGAAAAAATACACCAAAAATTTGAGTACATTTCCGCTTATTGACGAAAATTAATGAAGGTGAAATTTTTTATAATTTGAATATCTGCAAGCTTCAGCAAGTAAACAAAATCCTCAATCATTATTTACTGGTGTGGGCATTCTCAAACTTTTGAACATAAATTACGTTTTTACATTAATGTTTTTAAGTCAAATGCTTAAAAATCTTTTTATTGACCCAACATTTATTAATTTTCTTAATTATAATTTTCATAATTAAGGAAAATAAAAATGATTTGTTGCATATATCGTCGGTACCATGTCAGAATACACAATGTGAAAACAGCGGACTATTTTTTTATAATTCAGATTTCTTGATTGGCACCACTTTTCTGAAATGGTAAATTTCCCTGCTTTTCTCCTTAAATAATGCGCCATTAAATAATGTTTAATAAGGCATATTTTACCATTTCAAAAAAGTGGTGCCAATCTTGAAACTTCAATTTAAAAAAAGTAGCCCATTGTTTTCGCATTGGATGGTTTGACATGGTATCGACGATATGATCTGTTGATATGTACTGTGGGTGTAACATGCATGTAACAACTACAGCACACGATATTATTTTTAGATATTACTTTGATGCTTAAATTAATAGATGCTGCTAGATTACGATAGGTTGTCATGTTCATATTTATAAATTTTTAAAACTAAAAATTTTTATAAAAATATTTTTTTTAAACTGCTGTCATTTATTCAAAAAATTTCATTTTTTTCCTATGTTACCTCTTGGCTGTTATCGTTCTAACTATGAAAAATATCATTTTTATGTTTTAGACGATCGCTCACAGATGAAACATCATACCATCATCGGCAAGAATTTTCAAAATACTTATTTTCAAAATAACGGTCCCATTTGACGGCTGATATCTCGAGCATTTTAAAAACTTGTTTATTAGTTTTATTTAAGTGCTCACAAAAACCTCTATCTATGTGTGTAAAATAAAAATAAAATGTACAAATATACATAGCTGCCCACATTTACAATTTTTTTTTCTACCACTAAATTTTAATAGAGATTTTCACCTTATTTACGCACGAGATTTTGAAGAAAAAATAAGACAATGTTTACTATAAAATTTTAGTAGTAAGACGAACGCGTAAAAATTGGCAGCTACGCACATGTACTAGCTTCGAAAAAAATGTAAGTTTTAAATGAATATTTCCGATCCCCAAAGTTGTGTAACCCCTTAATTTATTTTCACTCACGAGCGCTTAGAGCACTCATGACGTCATGAACTTGAGCATATGGCTCTTGTTAAGGTAATTCTAATTCAGCAGATGAAATTAGTAGATAATAACACTAAATAATATTTTTGGTGTTTTAAAAGAAGATTTTTGGATTTTTTTCTTTTTTAACTATTTCTGAGATCCGGTAATGTTTAATTCGTTCAAAATTTTCGAAAATTTTTATCTAATTGAAAAGAAATGCAATTTTACAGCCTTTTTTATCACCAGAGTTATAAAATGAAAAAAATTACAAAAAAAAACTGATAATATCAAAATCGTTTGCGGTTTAGTTTAATGATGTTACACTTTTTCGAACTTTATGAAATATATCTGCATTTCTGCAGTGCCATATACGTGGCCCACAGGCATTTAATTTATGTTTCATTCGCAGGGACACACAAAATATTGTTATTAGAGTACTATCTGTGAGCGATAATTTCTGAAAGTACATTTTTTAACTTTGGTTTGAGTTTTTAATTTTAACTAATTTTCTCCATATTTCAAAGAGCATATGAATACTTTAGGAAAAAATACACCAAAAATTTGAGTACATTTCCGCTTATTGACGAAAATTAATGAAGGTGAAATTTTTTATAGTTTGAATATCTGCAAGCTTCAGCAAGTAAACAAAATCCTCAATCCTTATTTACTGGTGTGGGCATTCTCAAACTTTTGAACATAAATTACGTTTTTACATTAATGTTTTTAAGTCAAATGCTTAAAAATCTTTTTATTGACCCAACATTTATTAATTTTCTTAATTATAATTTTCATAATTAAGGAAAATAAAAATGATTTGTTGCATATATCGTCGGTACCATGTCAGACTACACAATGTGAAAACAGCGGACTATTTTTTTTTAATTCAGATTTCTTGATTGGCACCACTTTTCTGAAATGGTAAAATTCCCGTCTTTTCTCCTTAATTAATGCGCCATTAAATAATGTTTAATAAGGCATATTTTACCATTTCAAAAAAGTGGTGCCAATCTTGAAACTTGAATTTAAAAAAAGTAGCCCATTGTTTTCGCATTGGATGGTTTGACATGGTACCGACGATATGATCTGTTGATATGTACTGTGGGTGTAACATGCATGTAACAACTACAGCACACGATATTATTTTTAGATATTACTTTGATGTTTAAATTAATAGATGCTGCTAGATTACGATAGGTTGTCATGTTCATATTTATAAATTTTTAAAACTAAAAATTTTTATAAAAATATTTTTTTTTAAACAGCTGTCATTTATTCAAAAAATTTCATTTTTTTCCTATGTTACATCTTGGCTGTTATCGTTCTAACTAAGAAAAATATCATTTTTATGTTTTAGACGATCGCTCACAGATGAAACATCATACCATCATCGGCAAGAATTTTCAAAATACTTATTTTCAAAATAACGGTCCTATTACGGCTGATATCTCGAGCATTTTAAAAACTTGTTTATTAGTTTTATTTAAGTGCTCACAAAAACCTCTAACTATGTGTGTAAAATAAAAAAAAAATGTACAAATATACATAGCTGCCCACATTTACAATTTTTTTCCTACCACTAAATTTTAATACAGATTTTCACCTTATTTACGCACGAGATTTTGAAGAAAAAATAAGACAATGTTTACTATAAAATTTTAGTAGTAAGACGAAAGCGTAAAAATTGGCAGCTACGCACATGTACTAGCTTCGAAAAAAATGTAAGTTTTAAATGAATATTTCCGATCCCCAAAGTTGTGTAACCCCTTAATTTATTTTCACTCACGAGCGCTTAGAGCACTCATGACGTCATGAACTTGAGCATATGGCTCTTGTTAAGGTAATTCTAATTCAGCAGATGAAATTAGTAGATAATAACACTAAATGATATTTTTGGTGTTTTAAAAGAAGATTTTTGGATTTTTTTTCTTTTTTAACTATTTCTGAGATCCGGCAATGTTTAATTCGTTCAAAATTTTCGAAAATTTTTATCTAATTGAAAAGAAATGCAATTTTACAGCCTTTTTTATCACCAGAGTTATAAAATGAAAAAAATTACAAAAAAAAACTGATAATATCAAAATCGTTTGCGGTTTAGTTTAATGATGTTACACTTTTTCGAACTTTATGAAATATATCTGCATTTCTGCAGTGCCATATACGTGGCCCACAGGCATTTAATTTATGTTTCATTCGCAGGGACACACAAAATATTATTATTAGAGTACTATCTGTGAGCGATAATTTCTGAAAGTACATTTTTTAACTTTGGTTTGAGTTTTTAAGTTTAACTAATTTTCTCCATATTTCAAAGAGCATATGAATAATTTAGGAAAAAATACACCAAAAATTTGAGTACATTTCCGCTTATTGACGAAAATTAATGAAGGTGAAATTTTTTATAATTTGAATATCTGCAAGCTTCAGCAAGTAAACAATATCCTCAATCCTTATTTACTGGTGTTGGCATTCTCAAACTTTTGAACATAAATTACGTTTTTACATTAATGTTTTAAGTCAAATGCTTAAAAATCTTTTTATTGACCCAACATTTATTAATTTTCTTAATTATAATTTTCATAATTAAGGAAAATAAAAATGATTTGTTGCATATATCGTCGGTACCATGTCAGAATACACAATGTGAAAACAGCGGACTATTTTTTTATAATTCAGATTTCTTGATTGGCACCACTTTTCTGAAATGGTAAAATTCCCTACTTTTCTCCTTAATTAATGCGCCATTAAATAATGTTTAATAAGGCATATTTTACCATTTCAAAAAAGTGGTGCCAATCTTGAAACTTCAATTTAAAAAAAGTAGCCCATTGTTTTCGTATTGGATGGTTTGACATGGTACCGACGATATGATGTGTTGATATGTACTGTGGGTGTAACATGCATGTAACAACTACAGCACACGATATTATTTTTAGATATTACTTTGATGTTTAAATTAATAGATGCTGCTAGATTACGATAGGTTGTCATGTTCATATTTATAAATTTTTAAAACTAAAAATTTTTATAAAAATATTTTTTTTTAACAGCTGTCATTTATTCAAAAAATTTCATTTTTTTCCTATGTTACCTCTTGGCTGTTATCGCTGTAACTATGAAAAATATCATTTTTATGTTTTAGACGATCGCTCACAGATGAAACATCATACCATCATCGGCAAGAATTTTCAAAATACTTATTTTCAAAATAACGGTCCCATTTGACGGCTGATATCTCGAGCATTTTAAAAACTTGTTTATTAGTTTTATTTAAGTGCTCACAAAAACCTCTATCTATGTGTGTAAAATAAAAATAAAATGTACAAATATACATAGCTGCCAACATTTACAATTTTTTTCCTACCACTAAATTTTAATAGAGATTTTCACCTTATTTACGCACGAGATTTTGAAGAAAAAATAAGACAATGTTTACTATAAAAATTTAGTAGTAAGACGAAAGCGTAAAAATTGGCAGCTACGCACATGTACTAGCTTCGAAAAAAATGTAAGTTTTAAATGAATATTTCCGATCCCCAAAGTTGTGTAACCCCTTAATTTATTTTCACTCACGAGCGCTTAGAGCACTCATGACGTCATGAACTTGAGCATATGGCTCTTGTTAAGGTAATTCTAATTCAGCAGATGAAATTAGTAGATAATAACACTAAATGATATTTTTGGTGTTTTAAAAGAAGATTTTTGGATTTTTTTTCTTTTTTAACTATTTCTGAGATCCGGTAATGTTTAATTCGTTCAAAATTTTCGAAAATTTTTATCTAATTGAAAAGAAATGCAATTTTACAGCCTTTTTTATCACCAGAGTTATAAAATGAAAAAAATTACAAAAAAAAAACTGATAATATCAAAATCGTTTGCGGTTTAGTTTAATGATGTTACACTTTTTCGAACTTTATGAAATATATCTGCATTTCTGCAGTGCCATATACGTGGCCCACAGGCATTTAATTTATGTTTCATTCGCAGGGACACACAAAATATTATTATTAGAGTACTATCTGTGAGCGATAATTTCTGAAAGTACATTTTTTAACTTTGGTTTGAGTTTTTAAGTTTAACTAATTTTCTCCATATTTCAAAGAGCATATGAATACTTTAGGAAAAAATACACCAAAAATTTGAGTACATTTCCGCTTATTGACGAAAATTAATGAAGGTGAAATTTTTTATAATTTGAATATCTGCAAGCTTCAGCAAGTAAACAAAATCCTATATCCTTATTTACTGGTGTGGGCATTCTCAAACTTTTGAACATAAATTACGTTTTTACATTAATGTTTTTAAGTCAAATGCTTAAAAATCTTTTTATTGGCCCAACATTTATTAATTTTCTTAATTATAATTTTCATAATTAAGGAAAATAAAAATGATTTGTTGCATATATCGTCGGTACCATGTCAGACTACACAATGTGAAAACAGCGGACTATTTTTTTTTAATTAGATTTCTTGATTGGCACCACTTTTCTGAAATGGTAAAATTCCCTTCTTTTCTCCTTAATTAATGCGCCATTAAATAATGTTTAAAAAGGCATATTTTACCATTTCAAAAAAGTGGTGCCAATCTTGAAACCTGAATTTAAAAAAAGTAGCCCATTGTTTTCGCATTGGTTGGTTTGACATGGTACCGACGATATGATCTGTTGATATGTACTGTGGGTGTAACATGCATGTAACAACTACAGCACACGATATTATTTTTAGATATTACTTTGATGTTTAAATTAATAGATGCTGCTAGATTACGATAGGTTGTCATGTTCATATTTATAAATTTTTAAAAATAAAAATTTTTATAAAAATATTTTTTTTTAAACAGCTGTCATTTATTCAAAAAATTTCATTTTTTTCCTATGTTATCTCTTGGCTGTTATCGTTCTAACTAAGAAAAATATCATTTTTATGTTTTAGACGATCGCTCACAGATGAAATATCATACCATCATCGGCAAGAATTTTCAAAATACTTATTTTCAAAATAACGGTCCCATTATGGCTGATATCTCGAGCATTTTAAAAACTTGTTTATTAGTTTTATTTAAGTGCTCACAAAAACCTCTAACTATGTGTGTAAAATAAAAAAAAATGTACAAATATATATAGCTGCCCACATTTACAATTTTATTCCTACCACTAAATTTTAATAGAGATTTTCACCTTATTTACGCACGAGATTTTGAAGAAAAAATAAGACAATGTTTACTATAAAATTTTAGTAGTAAGACGAAAGCGTAAAAATTGGCAGCTACGCACATGTACTAGATTCGAAAAAAAAATGTAAGTTTTAAATGAATATTTCCGATCCCCAAAGTTGCGTAACCCCTTAATTTATTTTCACTCACGAGCGCTTAGAGCACTCATGACGTCCTGAACTTGAGCATATGGCTCTTGTTAAGGTAATTCTAATTCAGCAGATGAAATTAGTAGATAATAACACTAAATGATATTTTTGGTGTTTTAAAAGAAGATTTTTGGATTTTTTTTTTTCTTTTTTAACTATTTCTGAGATCCGGTAATGTTTAATTCGTTCAAAATTTTCGAAAATTTTTATCTAATTGAAAAGAAATGCAATTTTACAGCCTTTTTTATCACCAGAGTTATAAAATGAAAAAAAATTACAAAAAAAAAACTGATAATATCAAAATCGTTTGCGGTTTAGTTTAATGATGTTACACTTTTTCGAACTTTATGAAATATATCTGCATTTCTGCAGTGCCATATACGTGGCCCACAGGCATTTAATTTATGTTTCATTCGCAGGGACACACAAAATATTATTATTAGAGTACTATCTGTGAGCGATAATTTCTGAAAGTACATTTTTTAACTTTGGTTTGAGTTTTTAAGTTTAACTGATTTTCTCCATATTTCAAAGATCATATGAATACTTTAGGAAAAAATACACCAAAAATTTGAGTACATTTCCGCTTATTGACGAAAATTAATGAAGGTGAAATTTTTTATAATTTGAATATCTGCAAGCTTCAGCAAGTAAACAAAATCCTCAATCATTATTTACTGGTGTGGGCATTCTCAAACTTTTGAACATAAATTACGTTTTTACATTAATGTTTTTAAGTCAAATGCTTAAAAATCTTTTTATTGACCCAACATTTATTAATTTTCTTAATTATAATTTTCATAATTAAGGAAAATAAAAATGATTTGTTGCATATATCGTCGGTACCATGTCAGACTACACAATGTGAAAACAGCGGACTATTTTTTTTTAATTAGATTTCTTGATTGGCACCACTTTTCTGAAATGGTAAAATTCCCTTCTTTTCTCCTTAATTAATGCGCCATTAAATAATGTTTAAAAAGGCATATTTTACCATTTCAAAAAAGTGGTGCCAATCTTGAAACTTGAATTTAAAAAAAGTAGCCCATTGTTTTCGCATTGGTTGGTTTGACATGGTACCGACGATATGATCTGTTGATATGTACTGTGGGTGTAACATGCATGTAACAACTACAGCACACGATATTATTTTTAGATATTACTGTGATGTTTAAATTAATAGATGCTGCTAGATTACGATAAGTTGTCATGTTCATATTTATAAATTTTTAAAAATAAAAATTTTTATAAAAATATTTTTTTTTAAACAGCTGTCATTTATTCAAAAAATTTCATTTTTTTCCTATGTTATCTCTTGGCTGTTATCGTTCTAACTAAGAAAAATATCATTTTTATGTTTTAGACGATCGCTCACAGATGAAACATCATACCATCATCGGCAAGAATTTTCAAAATACTTATTTTCAAAATAACGGTCCCATTACGGCTGATATCTCGAGCATTTTAAAAACTTGTTTATTAGTTTTATTTAAGTACTCACAAAAACCTCTAACTATGTGTGTAAAATAAAAAAAAATGTACAAATATATATAGCTGCCCACATTTACAATTTTATTCCTACCACTAAATTTTAATAGAGATTTTCATCTTATTTACGCACGAGATTTTGAAGAAAAAATAAGACAATGTTTACTATAAAATTTTAGTAGTAAGACGAAAGCGTAAAAATTGGCAGCTACGCACATGTACTAGCTTCGAAAAAAATGTAAGTTTTAAATGAATATTTCCGATCCCCAAAGTTGTGTAACCCCTTAATTTATTTTCACTCACGAGCGCTTAGAGCACTCATGACGTCATGAACTTGAGCATATGGCTCTTGTTAAGGTAATTCTAAT
Source organism: Maratus speciosus (assembly GCA_963932465.1). Lineage (NCBI taxonomy): Eukaryota > Metazoa > Arthropoda > Arachnida > Araneae > Salticidae > Maratus > Maratus speciosus. The sequence continues at coordinate 438,915,124 of OZ010796.1, read as the reverse complement.
TCAGCAGATGAAATTAGTAGATAATAACACTAAATAATATTTTTGGTGTTTTAAAAGAAGATTTTTGGATTTTTTTCTTTTTTAACTATTTCTGAGATCCGGTAATGTTTAATTCGTTCAAAATTTTCGAAAATTTTTATCTAATTGAAAAGAAATGCAATTTTACAGCCTTTTTTATCACCAGAGTTATAAAATGAAAAAAATTACAAAAAAAAACTGATAATATCAAAATCGTTTGCGGTTTAGTTTAATGATGTTACACTTTTTCGAACTTTATGAAATATATCTGCATTTCTGCAGTGCCATATACGTGGCCCACAGGCATTTAATTTATGTTTCATTCGCAGGGACACACAAAATATTGTTATTAGAGTACTATCTGTGAGCGATAATTTCTGAAAGTACATTTTTTAACTTTGGTTTGAGTTTTTAATTTTAACTAATTTTCTCCATATTTCAAAGAGCATATGAATACTTTAGGAAAAAATACACCAAAAATTTGAGTACATTTCCGCTTATTGACGAAAATTAATGAAGGTGAAATTTTTTATAGTTTGAATATCTGCAAGCTTCAGCAAGTAAACAAAATCCTCAATCCTTATTTACTAGTGTGGGCATTCTCAAACTTTTGAACATAAATTACGTTTTTACATTAATGTTTTTAAGTCAAATGCTTAAAAATCTTTTTATTGACCCAACATTTATTAATTTTCTTAATTATAATTTTCATAATTAAGGAAAATAAAAATGATTTGTTGCATATATCGTCGGTACCATGTCAGACTACACAATGTGAAAACAGCGGACTATTTTTTTTTTAATTCAGATTTCTTGATTGGCACCACTTTTCTGAAATGGTAAAATTCCCGTCTTTTCTCCTTAATTAATGCGCCATTAAATAATGTTTAATAAGGCATATTTTACCATTTCAAAAAAGTGGTGCCAATCTTGAAACTTGAATTTAAAAAAAGTAGCCCATTGTTTTCGCATTGGATGGTTTGACATGGTACCGACGATATGATCTGTTGATATGTACTGTGGGTGTAACATGCATGTAACAACTACAGCACACGATATTATTTTTAGATATTACTTTGATGTTTAAATTAATAGATGCTGCTAGATTACGATAGGTTGTCATGTTCATATTTATAAATTTTTAAAACTAAAAATTTTTATAAAAATATTTTTTTTTAAACAGCTGTCATTTATTCAAAAAATTTCATTTTTTTTCCTATGTTACATCTTGGCTGTTATCGTTCTAACTAAGAAAAATATCATTTTTATGTTTTAGACGATCGCTCACAGATGAAACATCATACCATCATCGGCAAGAATTTTCAAAATACTTATTTTCAAAATAACGGTCCTATTACGGCTGATATCTCGAGCATTTTAAAAACTTGTTTATTAGTTTTATTTAAGTGCTCACAAAAACCTCTAACTATGTGTGTAAAATAAAAATAAAATGTACAAATATACATAGCTGCCCACATTTACAATTTTTTTTTCTACCACTAAATTTTAATAGAGATTTTCACCTTATTTACGCACGAGATTTTGAAGAAAAAATAAGACAATGTTTACTATAAAATTTTAGTAGTAAGACGAAAGCGTAAAAATTGGCAGCTACGCACATGTACTAGCTTCGAAAAAAATGTAAGTTTTAAATGAATATTTCCGATCCCCAAAGTTGTGTAACCCCTTAATTTATTTTCACTCACGAGCGCTTAGAGCACTCATGACGTCATGAACTTGAGCATATGGCTCTTGTTAAGGTAATTCTAATTCAGCAGATGAAATTAGTAGATAATAACACTAAATAATATTTTTGGTGTTTTAAAAGAAGATTTTTGGATTTTTTTCTTTTTTAACTATTTCTGAGATCCGGTAATGTTTAATTCGTTCAAAATTTTCGAAAATTTTTATCTAATTGAAAAGAAATGCAATTTTACAGCCTTTTTTATCACCAGAGTTATAAAATGAAAAAAATTACAAAAAAAAACTGATAATATCAAAATCGTTTGCGGTTTAGTTTAATGATGTTACACTTTTTCGAACTTTATGAAATATATCTGCATTTCTGCAGTGCCATATACGTGGCCCACAGGCATTTAATTTATGTTTCATTCGCAGGGACACACAAAATATTGTTATTAGAGTACTATCTGTGAGCGATAATTTCTGAAAGTACATTTTTTAACTTTGGTTTGAGTTTTTAAGTTTAACTAATTTTCTCCATATTTCAAAGAGCATATGAATACTTTAGGAAAAAATACACCAAAAATTTGAGTACATTTCCGCTTATTGACGAAAATTAATGAAGGTGAAATTTTTTATAGTTTGAATATCTGCAAGCTTCAGCAAGTAAACAAAATCCTCAATCCTTATTTACTGGTGTGGGCATTCTCAAACTTTTGAACATAAATTACGTTTTTACATTAATGTTTTTAAGTCAAATGCTTAAAAATCTTTTTATTGACCCAACATTTATTAATTTTCTTAATTATAATTTTCATAATTAAGGAAAATAAAAATGATTTGTTGCATATATCGTCGGTACCATGTCAGACTACACAATGTGAAAACAGCGGACTATTTTTTTTTTAATTCAGATTTCTTGATTGGCACCACTTTTCTGAAATGGTAAAATTCCCGTCTTTTCTCCTTAATTAATGCGCCATTAAATAATGTTTAATAAGGCATATTTTACCATTTCAAAAAAGTGGTGCCAATCTTGAAACTTGAATTTAAAAAAAGTAGCCCATTGTTTTCGCATTGGATGGTTTGACATGGTACCGACGATATGATCTGTTGATATGTACTGTGGGCGTAACATGCATGTAACAACTACAGCACACGATATTATTTTTAGATATTACTTTGATGTTTAAATTAATAGATGCTGCTAGATTACGATAGGTTGTCATGTTCATATTTATAAATTTTTAAAACTAAAAATTTTTATAAAAATATTTTTTTTTAAACAGCTGTCATTTATTCAAAAAATTTCATTTTTTTCCTATGTTACATCTTGGCTGTTATCGTTCTAACTAAGAAAAATATCATTTTTATGTTTTAGACGATCACTCACAGATGAAACATCATACCATCATCGGCAAGAATTTTCAAAATACTTATTTTCAAAATAACGGTCCTATTACGGCTGATATCTCGAGCATTTTAAAAACTTGTTTATTAGTTTTATTTAAGTGCTCACAAAAACCTCTAACTATGTGTGTAAAATAAAAAAAAATGTACAAATATACATAGCTGCCCACATTTACAATTTTTTTCCTACCACTAAATTTTAATACAGATTTTCACCTTATTTACGCACGAGATTTTGAAGAAAAAATAAGACAATGTTTACTATAAAATTTTAGTAGTAAGACGAAAGCGTAAAAATTGGCAGCTACGCACATGTACTAGCTTCGAAAAAAAATGTAAGTTTTAAATGAATATTTCCGATCCCCAAAGTTGTGTAACCCCTTAATTTATTTTCACTCACGAGCGCTTAGAGCACTCATGACGTCATGAACTTGAGCATATGGCTCTTGTTAAGGTAATTCTAATTCAGCAGATGAAATTAGTAGATAATAACACTAAATGATATTTTTGGTGTTTTAAAAGAAGATTTTTGGATTTTTTTTCTTTTTTAACTATTTCTGAGATCCGGCAATGTTTAATTCGTTCAAAATTTTCGAAAATTTTTATCTAATTGAAAAGAAATGCAATTTTACAGCCTTTTTTATCACCAGAGTTATAAAATGAAAAAAATTACAAAAAAAAACTGATAATATCAAAATCGTTTGCGGTTTAGTTTAATGATGTTACACTTTTTCGAACTTTATGTAATATATCTGCATTTCTGCAGTGCCATATACGTGGCCCACAGGCATTTAATTTATGTTTCATTCGCAGGGACACACAAAATATTATTATTAGAGTACTATCTGTGAGCGATAATTTCTGAAAGTACATTTTTTAACTTTGGTTTGAGTTTTTAAGTTTAACTAATTTTCTCCATATTTCAAAGAGCATATGAATACTTTAGGAAAAAATACACCAAAAATTTGAGTACATTTCCGCTTATTGACGAAAATTAATGAAGGTGAAATTTTTTATAATTTGAATATCTGCAAGCTTCAGCAAGTAAACAAAATCCTATATCCTTATTTACTGGTGTGGGCATTCTCAAACTTTTGAACATAAATTACGTTTTTACATTAATGTTTTTAAGTCAAATGCTTAAAAATCTTTTTATTGGCCCAACATTTATTAATTTTCTTAATTATAATTTTCATAATTAAGGAAAATAAAAATGATTCGTTGCATATATCGTCGGTACCATGTCAGACTACACAATGTGAAAACAGCGGACTAGTTTTTTTTAAATTCAGATTTCTTGATTGGCACCACTTTTCTGAAATGGTAAAATTCCTACTTTTCTCCTTAATTGATGCGCCATTAAATAATATTTAATAAGGCATATTTTACCATTTCAAAAAAGTGGTGCCAATCTTGAAACTTGAATTTTAAAAAAGTAGCCCATTGTTTTCGCATTGGATGGTTTGACATGGTACCGACGATATGATCTGTTGATATGTACTGTGGGTGTAACATGCATGTAACAACTACAGCACACGATATTATTTTTAGATATTACTTTGATGTTTAAATTAATAGATGCTGCTAGATTACGATAGGTTGTCATGTTCATATTTATAAATTTTTAAAATTAAAATTTTTATAAAAATATTTTTTTTAAACAGCTGTCATTTATTCAAAAAATTTCATTTTTTTCCTATGTTATCTCTTGGCTGTTATCGTTCTAACTAAGAAAAATATCATTTTTATGTTTTAGACGATTGCTCACAGATGAAACATCATACCATCATCGGCAAGAATTTTCAAAATACTTATTTTCAAAATAACGGTCCCATTTGACGGATGATATCTCGAGCATTTTAAAAACTTGTTTATTAGTTTTATTTAAGTGCTCACAAAAACCTCTATCTATGTGTGTAAAATAAAAATAAAATGTACAAATATACATAGCTGCCCACATTTACAATTTTGTTTTCTAACACTAAATTTTAATAGAGATTTTCACCTCATTTACGCACGAGATTTTGAATTAAAAATAAGACAATGTTTACTATAACATTTTAGTAGTACGACGAAAGCGTAAAAATTGGCAGCTACGCACATGTACTAGCTTCGAAAAAAATGTAAGTTTTAAATGAATATTTCCGATCCCCAAAGTTGTGTAACCCCTTAATTTATTTTCACTCACGAGCGCTTAGAGCACTCATGACGTCATGAACTTGAGCATATGGCTCTTGTTAAGGTAATTCTAATTCAGCAGATGAAATTAGTAGATAATAACACTAAATGATATTTTTGGTGTTTTAAAAGAAGATTTTTGGATTTTTTTTCTTTTTTAACTATTTCTGAGATCCGGTAATGTTTAATTCGTTCCAAATTTTCGAAAATTTTTATCTAATTGAAAAGAAATGCAATTTTACAGCCTTTTTTATCACCAGAGTTATAAAATGAAAAAAATTACAAAAAAAAAACTGATAATATCAAAATCGTTTGCGGTTTAGTTTAATGATGTTACACTTTTTCGAACTTTATGAAATATATCTGCATTTCTGCAGTGCCATATACGTGGCCCACAGGCATTTAATTTATGTTTCATTCGCAGGGACACACAAAATATTATTATTAGAGTACTATCTGTGAGCGATAATTTCTGAAAGTACATTTTTTAACTTTGGTTTGAGTTTTTAAGTTTAACTAATTTTCTCAATATTTCAAAGAGCATATGAATACTTTAGGAAAAAATACACCAAAAATTTGAGTACATTTCCGCTTATTGACGAAAATTAATGAAGGTGAAATTTTTTATAATTTGAATATCTGCAAGCTTCAGCAAGTAAACAAAATCCTATATCCTTATTTACTGGTGTGGGCATTCTCAAACTTTTGAACATAAATTACGTTTTTACATTAATGTTTTTAAGTCAAATGCTTAAAAATCTTTTTATTGGCCCAACATTTATTAATTTTCTTAATTATAATTTTCATAATTAAGGAAAATAAAAATGATTCGTTGCATATATCGTCGGTACCATGTCAGACTACACAATGTGAAAACAGCGGACTAGTTTTTTTTAAATTCAGATTTCTTGATTGGCACCACTTTTCTGAAATGGTAAAATTCCTACTTTTCTCCTTAATTGATGCGCCATTAAATAATATTTAATAAGGCATATTTTACCATTTCAAAAAAGTGGTGCCAATCTTGAAACTTGAATTTTAAAAAAGTAGCCCATTGTTTTCGCATTGGATGGTTTGACATGGTACCGACGATATGATCTGTTGATATGTACTGTGGGTGTAACATGCATGTAACAACTACAGCACACGATATTATTTTTAGATATTACTTTGATGTTTAAATTAATAGATGCTGCTAGATTACGATAGGTTGTCATGTTCATATTTATAAATTTTTAAAATTAAAATTTTTATAAAAATATTTTTTTTTAAACAGCTGTCATTTATTCAAAAAATTTCATTTTTTTCCTATGTTATCTCTTGGCTGTTATCGTTCTAACTAAGAAAAATATCATTTTTATGTTTTAGACGATTGCTCACAGATGAAACATCATACCATCATCGGCAAGAATTTTCAAAATACTTATTTTCAAAATAACGGTCCCATTTGACGGATGATATCTCGAGCATTTTAAAAACTTGTTTATTAGTTTTATTTAAGTGCTCACAAAAACCTCTATCTATGTGTGTAAAATAAAAATAAAATGTACAAATATACATAGCTGCCCACATTTACAATTTTGTTTTCTAACACTAAATTTTAATAGAGATTTTCACCTCATTTACGCACGAGATTTTGAATTAAAAATAAGACAATGTTTACTATAACATTTTAGTAGTACGACGAAAGCGTAAAAATTGGCAGCTACGCACATGTACTAGCTTCGAAAAAAATGTAAGTTTTAAATGAATATTTCCGATCCCCAAAGTTGTGTAACCCCTTAATTTATTTTCACTCACAAGCGCTTAGAGCACTCATGACGTCATGAACTTGAGCATATGGCTCTTGTTAAGGTAATTCTAATTCAGCAGATGAAATTAGTAGATAATAACACTAAATGATATTTTTGGTGTTTTAAAAGAAGATTTTTGGATTCTTTTCTTTTTTAACTATTTCTGAGATCCGGTAATGTTTAATTCGTTCAAAATTTTCGAAAATTTTTATCTAATTGAAAAGAAATGCAATTTTACAGCCTTTTTTATCACCAGAGTTATAAAATGAAAAAAATTACAAAAAAAAACTGATAATATCAAAATCGTTTGCGGTTTAGTTTAATGATGTTACACTTTTTCGAACTTTATGAAATATATCTGCATTTCTGCAGTGCCATATACGTGGCCCACAGGCATTTAATTTATGTTTCATTCGCAGGGACACACAAAATATTATTATTAGAGTACTATCTGTGAGCGATAATTTCTGAAAGTACATTTTTTAACTTTGGTTTGAGTTTTTAAGTTTAACTAATTTTCTCCATATTTCAAAGAGCATATGAATAATTTAGGAAAAAATACACCAAAAATTTGAGTACATTTCCGCTTATTGACGAAAATTAATGAAGGTGAAATTTTTTATAATTTGAATATCTGCAAGCTTCAGCAAGTAAACAATATCCTCAATCCTTATTTACTGGTGTGGGCATTCTCAAACTTTTGAACATAAATTACGTTTTTACATTAATGTTTTAAGTCAAATGCTTAAAAATCTTTTTATTGACCCAACATTTATTAATTTTCTTAATTATAATTTTCATAATTAAGGAAAATAAAAATGATTTGTTGCATATATCGTCGGTACCATGTCAGAATACACAATGTGAAAACAGCGGACTATTTTTTTATAATTCAGATTTCTTGATTGGCACCACTTTTCTGAAATGGTAAAATTCCTTACTTTTCTCCTTAATTAATGCGCCATTAAATAATGTTTAATAAGGCATATTTTACCATTTCAAAAAAGTGGTGCCAATCTTGAAACTTGAATTTAAAAAAAGTAGCCCATTGTTTTCGCATTGGATGGTTTGACACGGTACCGACGATATGATCTGTTGATATGTACTGTGGGTGTAACATGCATGTAACAACTACAGCACACGATATTATTTTTAGATATTACTTTGATGTTTAAATTAATAGATGCTGCTAGATTACGATAGGTTGTCATGTTCATATTTATAAATTTTTAAAACTAAAAATTTTTATAAAAATATTTTTTTTAAACAGCTGTCATTTATTCAAAAATTTTCATTTTTTTCCTATGTTACCTCTTGGCTGTTATCGTTCTAACTATGTAAAATATCATTTTTATGTTTTAGACGATCGCTCACAGATGAAACATCATACCATCATCGGCAAGAATTTTCAAAATACTTATTTTCAAAATAACGGTCCCATTTGACGGCTGATATCTCGAGCATTTTAAAAACTTGTTTATTAGTTTTATTTAAGTGCTCACAAAAACCTCTATCTATGTGTGTAAAATAAAAATAAAATGTACAAATATACATAGCTGCCAACATTTACAATTTTTTTCCTACCACTAAATTTTAATAGAGATTTTCACCTTATTTACGCACGAGATTTTGAAGAAAAAATAAGACAATGTTTACTATAAAAATTTAGTAGTAAGACGAAAGCGTAAAAATTGGCAGCTACGCACATGTACTAGCTTCGAAAAAAATGTAAGTTTTAAATGAATATTTCCGATCCCCAAAGTTGTGTAACCCCTTAATTTATTTTCACTCACGAGCGCTTAGAGCACTCATGACGTCATGAACTTGAGCATATGGCTCTTGTTAAGGTAATTCTAATTCAGCAGATGAAATTAGTAGATAATAACACTAAATGATATTTTTGGTGTTTTAAAAGAAGATTTTTGGATTTTTTTTCTTTTTTAACTATTTCTGAGATCCGGTAATGTTTAATTCGTTCAAAATTTTCGAAAATTTTTATCTAATTGAAAAGAAATGCAATTTTACAGCCTTTTTTATCACCAGAGTTATAAAATGAAAAAAATTACAAAAAAAAACTGATAATATCAAAATCGTTTGCGGTTTAGTTTAATGATGTTACACTTTTTCGAACTTTATGAAATATATCTGCATTTCTGCAGTGCCATATACGTGGCCCACAGGCATTTAATTTATGTTTCATTCGCAGGGACACACAAAATATTATTATTAGAGTACTATCTGTGAGCGATAATTTCTGAAAGTACATTTTTTAACTTTGGTTTGAGTTTTTAAGTTTAACTAATTTTCTCCATATTTCAAAGAGCATATGAATACTTTAGGAAAAAATACACCAAAAATTTGAGTACATTTCCGCTTATTGACGAAAATTAATGAAGGTGAAATTTTTTATAATTTGAATATCTGCAAGCTTCAGCAAGTAAACAAAATCCTATATCCTTATTTACTGGTGTGGGCATTCTCAAACTTTTGAACATAAATTACGTTTTTACATTAATGTTTTTAAGTCAAATGCTTAAAAATCTTTTTATTGGCCCAACATTTATTAATTTTCTTAATTATAATTTTCATAATTAAGGAAAATAAAAATGATTCGTTGCATATATCGTCGGTACCATGTCAGACTACACAATGTGAAAACAGCGGACTAGTTTTTTTTAATTCAGATTTCTTGATTGGCACCACTTTTCTGAAATGGTAAAATTCCTACTTTTCTCCTTAATTAATGCGCCATTAAATAATATTTAATAAGGCATATTTTACCATTTCAAAAAAGTGGTGCCAATCTTGAAACTTGAATTTTAAAAAAGTAGCCCATTGTTTTCGCATTGGATGGTTTACATGGTACCGACGATATGATCTGTTGATATGTACTGTGGGTGTAACATGCATGTAACAACTACAGCACACGATATTATTTTTAGATATTACTTTGATGTTTAAATTAATAGATGCTGCTAGATTACGATAGGTTGTCATGTGCATATTTATAAATTTTTAAAACTGAAAATTTTTATAAAAATATTTTTTTTTAAACAGCTGTCATTTATTCAAAAAATTTCATTTTTTTCCTATGTTACATCTTGGCTGTTATCGTTCTAACTAAGAAAAATATCATTTTTATGTTTTAGACGATCGCTCACAGATGAAACATCATACCATCATCGGCAAGAATTTTCAAAATACTTATTTTCAAAATAACGGTCCTATTACGGCTGATATCTCGAGCATTTTAAAAACATGTTTATTAGTTTTATTTAAGTGCTCACAAAAACCTCTAACTATGTGTGTAAAATAAAAAAAAATGTACAAATATACATAGCTGCCCACATTTACAATTTTTTTCCTACCACTAAATTTTAATACAGATTTTCACCTTATTTACGCACGAGATTTTGAAGAAAAAAATAAGACAATGTTTACTATAAAATTTTAGTAGTAAGACGAAAGCGTAAAAATTGGCACCTACGAACATGTACTAGATTCGAAAAAAAAATGTAAGTTTTAAATGAATATTTCCGATCCCCAAAGTTGTGTAACCCCTTAATTTATTTTCACTCACGAGCGCTTAGAGCACTCATGACGTCATGAACTTGAGCATATGGCTCTTGTTAAGGTAATTCTAATTCAGCAGATGAAATTAGTAGATAATAACACTAAATGATATTTTTGGTGTTTTAAAAGAAGATTTTTGGATTTTTTTTCTTTTTTAACTATTTCTGAGATCCGGTAATGTTTAATTCGTTCAAAATTTTCGAAAATTTTTATCTAATTGAAAAGAAATGCAATTTTACAGCCTTTTTTATCACCAGAGTTATAAAATGAAAAAAATTACAAAAAAAAAAAAACTGATAATATCAAAATCGTTTGCGATTTAGTTTAATGATGTTACACTTTTTCGAACTTTATGAAATATATCTGCATTTCTGCAGTGCCATATACGTGGCCCACAGGCATTTAATTTATGTTTCATTCGCAGGGACACACAAAATATTATTATTAGAGTACTATCTGTGAGCGATAATTTCTGAAAGTACATTTTTTAACTTTCGTTTGAGTTTTTAAGTTTAACTAATTTTCTCCATATTTCAAAGAGCATATGAATACTTTAGGAAAAAATACACCAAAAATTTGAGTACATTTCCGCTTATTGACGAAAATTAATGAAGGTGAAATTTTTTATAATTTGAATATCTGCAAGCTTCAGCAAGTAAACAATATCCTCAATCCTTATTTACTGGTGTGGGCATTCTCAAACTTTTGAACATAAATTACGTTTTTACATTAATGTTTTAAGTCAAATGCTTAAAAATCTTTTTATTGACCCAACATTTATTAATTTTCTTAATTATAATTTTCATAATTAAGGAAAATAAAAATGATTTGTTGCATATATCGTCGGTACCATGTCAGAATACACAATGTGAAAACAGCGGACTATTTTTTTATAATTCAGATTTCTTGATTGGCACCACTTTTCTGAAATGGTAAAATTCCCTACTTTTCTCCTTAATTAATGCGCCATTAAATAATGTTTAATAAGGCATATTTTACCATTTCAAAAAAGTGGTGCCAATCTTGAAACTTCAATTTAAAAAAAGTAGCCCATTGTTTTCGCATTGGATGGTTTGACATGGTACCGACGATATGATCTGTTGATATGTACTGTGGGTGTAACATGCATGTAACAACTACAGCACACGATATTATTTTTAGATATTACTTTGATGTTTAAATTAATAGATGCTGCTAGATTACGATAGGTTGTCATGTTCATATTTATAAATTTTTAAAACTAAAAATTTTTATAAAAATATTTTTTTTAAACAGCTGTCATTTATTCAAAAAATTTCATTTTTTTCCTATGTTACCTCTTGGCTGTTATCGTTCTAACTATGAAAAATATCATTTTTATGTTTTAGACGATCGCTCACAGATGAAACATCATACCATCATCGGCAAGAATTTTCAAAATACTTATTTTCAAAATAACGGTCCCATTTGACGGCTGATATCTCGAGCATTTTAAAAACTTGTTTATTAGTTTTATTTAAGTGCTCACAAAAACCTCTATCTATGTGTGTAAAATAAAAATAAAATGTACAAATATACATAGCTGCCCACATTTACAATTTTTTTTCTACCACTAAATTTTAATAGAGATTTTCACCTTATTTACGCACGAGATTTTGAAGAAAAAATAAGACAATGTTTACTATAAAATTTTAGTAGTAAGACGAAAGCGTAAAAATTGGCAGCTACGCACATGTACTAGCTTCGAAAAAAATGTAAGTTTTAAATGAATATTTCCGATCCCCAAAGTTGTGTAACCCCTTAATTTATTTTCACTCACGAGCGCTTAGAGCACTCATGACGTCATGAACTTGAGCATATGGCTCTTGTTAAGGTAATTCTAATTCAGCAGATGAAATTAGTAGATAATAACACTAAATGATATTTTTGGTGTTTTAAAAGAAGATTTTTGGATTTTTTTCTTTTTTAACTATTTCTGAGATCCGGTAATGTTTAATTCGTTCAAAATTTTCGAAAATTTTTATCTAATTGAAAAGAAATGCAATTTTACAGCCTTTTTTATCACCAGAGTTATAAAATGAAAAAAATTACAAAAAAAAACTGATAATATCAAAATCGTTTGCGGTTTAGTTTAATGATGTTACACTTTTTCGAACTTTATGAAATATATCTGCATTTCTGCAGTGCCATATACGTGGCCCACAGGCATTTAATTTATGTTTCATTCGCAGGGACACACAAAATATTATTATTAGAGTACTATCTGTGAGCGATAATTTCTGAAAGTACATTTTTTAACTTTGGTTTGAGTTTTTAAGTTTAACTAATTGTCTCCATATTTCAAAGAGCATATGAATACTTTAGGAAAAAATACACCAAAAACTTGAGTACATTTCCGCTTATTGACGAAAATTAATGAAGGTGAAATTTTTTATAATTTGAATATCTGCAAGCTTCAGCAAGTAAACAAAATCCTCAATCCTCATTTACTGGTGTGGGCATTCTCAAACTTTTGAACATAAATTACGTTTTTACATTAATGTTTTTAAGTCAAATGCTTAAAAATCTTTTTATTGACCCAACATTTATTAATTTTCTTAATTAAAATTTTCATAATTAAGGAAAATAAAAATGATTTGTTGCATATATCGTCGGTACCATGTCAGACTACACAATGTGAAAACAGCGGACTATTTTTTTTAAATTCAGATTTCTTGATTGGCACCACTTTTCTGAAATGGTAAAATTCCCTTCTTTTCTCCTTAATTAATGCGCCATTAAATAATGTTTAATAAGGCATATTTTACCATTTCAAAAAAGTGGTGCCAATCTTGAAACTTGAATTTAAAAAAAGTAGCCCATTGTTTTCGCATTGGATGATTTGACATGGTACCGACGATATGATCTGTTGATATGTACTGTGGGTGTAACATGCATGTAACAACTACAGCACACGATATTATTTTTAGATATTACTTTGATGTTTAAATTAATAGATGCTGCTAGATTACGATAGGTTGTCATGTTCATATTTATAAATTTTTAAAACTAAAAATTTTTATAAAAATATTTTTTTTTAAACAGCTGTCATTTATTCAAAAAATTTCATTTTTTTCCTATGTTATCTCTTGGCTGTTATCGTTCTAACTAAGAAAAATATCATTTCTATGTTTTAGACGATTGCTCACAGATGAAACATCATACCATCATCGGCAAGAATTTTCAAAATACTTATTTTCAAAATAACGGTCCCATTTGACGGCTGATATCTCGAGCATTTTAAAAACTTGTTTATTAGTTTTATTTAAGTGCTCACAAAAACCTCTATCTATGTGTGTAAAATAAAAATAAAATGTACAAATATACATAGCTGCCCACATTTACAATTTTGTTTTCTACCACTAAATTTTAATAGAGATTTTCACCTTATTTACGCACGAGATTTTGAATTAAAAATAAGACAATGTTTACTATAACATTTTAGTAGTAAGACGAAAGCGTAAAAATTGGCAGCTACGCACATGTACTAGCTTCGAAAAAAATGTAAGTTTTAAATGAATATTTCCGATCCCCAAAGTTGTGTAACCCCTTAATTTATTTTCACTCACAAGCGCTTAGAGCACTCATGACGTCATGAACTTGAGCATCTGGCTCTTGTTAAGGTAATTCTAATTCAGCAGATGAAATTAGTAGATAATAACAATAAATGATATTTTTGGTGTTTTAAAAGAAGATTTTTGGATTCTTTTCTTTTTTAACTATTTCTGAGATCCGGTAATGTTTAATTCGTTCAAAATTTTCGAAAATTTTTATCTAATTGAAAAGAAATGCAATTTTACAGCCTTTTTTATCACCAGAGTTATAAAATGAAAAAAATTACAAAAAAAAACTGATAATATCAAAATCGTTTGCGGTTTAGTTTAATGATGTTACACTTTTTCGAACTTTATGAAATATATCTGCATTTCTGCAGTGCCATATACGTGGCCCACAGGCATTTAATTTATGTTTCATTCGCAGGGACACACAAAATATTATTATTAGAGTACTATCTGTGAGCGATAATTTCTGAAAGTACATTTTTTAACTTTGGTTTGAGTTTTTAAGTTTAACTAATTTTCTCCATATTTCAAAGAGCATATGAATAATTTAGGAAAAAATACACCAAAAATTTGAGTACATTTCCGCTTATTGACGAAAATTAATGAAGGTGAAATTTTTTATAATTTGAATATCTGCAAGCTTCAGCAAGTAAACAATATCCTCAATCCTTATTTACTGGTGTGGGCATTCTCAAACTTTTGAACATAAATTACGTTTTTACATTAATGTTTTAAGTCAAATGCTTAAAAATCTTTTTATTGACCCAACATTTATTAATTTTCTTAATTATAATTTTCATAATTAAGGAAAATAAAAATGATTTGTTGCATATATCGTCGGTACCATGTCAGAATACACAATGTGAAAACAGCGGACTATTTTTTTATAATTCAGATTTCTTGATTGGCACCACTTTTCTGAAATGGTAAAATTCCCTACTTTTCTCCTTAATTAATGCGCCATTAAATAATGTTTAATAAGGCATATTTTACCATTTCAAAAAAGTGGTGCCAATCTTGAAACTTGAATTTAAAAAAAGTAGCCCATTGTTTTCGCATTGGATGGTTTGACACGGTACCGACGATATGATCTGTTGATATGTACTGTGGGTGTAACATGCATGTAACAACTACAGCACACGATATTATTTTTAGATATTACTTTGATGTTTAAATTAATAGATGCTGCTAGATTACGATAGGTTGTCATGTTCATATTTATAAATTTTTAAAACTAAAAATTTTTATAAAAATATTTTTTTTAAACAGCTGTCATTTATTCAAAAATTTTCATTTTTTTCCTATGTTACCTCTTGGCTGTTATCGTTCTAACTATGTAAAATATCATTTTTATGTTTTAGACGATCGCTCACAGATGAAACATCATACCATCATCGGCAAGAATTTTCAAAATACTTATTTTCAAAATAACGGTCCCATTTGACGGCTGATATCTCGAGCATTTTAAAAACTTGTTTATTAGTTTTATTTAAGTGCTCACAAAAACCTCTATCTATGTGTGTAAAATAAAAATAAAATGTACAAATATACATAGCTGCCAACATTTACAATTTTTTTCCTACCACTAAATTTTAATAGAGATTTTCACCTTATTTACGCACGAGATTTTGAAGAAAAAATAAGACAATGTTTACTATAAAAATTTAGTAGTAAGACGAAAGCGTAAAAATTGGCAGCTACGCACATGTACTAGCTTCGAAAAAAATGTAAGTTTTAAATGAATATTTCCGATCCCCAAAGTTGTGTAACCCCTTAATTTATTTTCACTCACGAGCGCTTAGAGCACTCATGACGTCATGAACTTGAGCATATGGCTCTTGTTAAGGTAATTCTAATTCAGCAGATGAAATTAGTAGATAATAACACTAAATGATATTTTTGGTGTTTTAAAAGAAGATTTTTGGATTTTTTTTCTTTTTTAACTATTTCTGAGATCCGGTAATGTTTAATTCGTTCAAAATTTTCGAAAATTTTTATCTAATTGAAAAGAAATGCAATTTTACAGCCTTTTTTATCACCAGAGTTATAAAATGAAAAAAATTACAAAAAAAAACTGATAATATCAAAATCGTTTGCGGTTTAGTTTAATGATGTTACACTTTTTCGAACTTTATGAAATATATCTGCATTTCTGCAGTGCCATATACGTGGCCCACAGGCATTTAATTTATGTTTCATTCGCAGGGACACACAAAATATTATTATTAGAGTACTATCTGTGAGCGATAATTTCTGAAAGTACATTTTTTAACTTTGGTTTGAGTTTTTAAGTTTAACTAATTTTCTCCATATTTCAAAGAGCATATGAATACTTTAGGAAAAAATACACCAAAAATTTGAGTACATTTCCGCTTATTGACGAAAATTAATGAAGGTGAAATTTTTTATAATTTGAATATCTGCAAGCTTCAGCAAGTAAACAAAATCCTATATCCTTATTTACTGGTGTGGGCATTCTCAAACTTTTGAACATAAATTACGTTTTTACATTAATGTTTTTAAGTCAAATGCTTAAAAATCTTTTTATTGGCCCAACATTTATTAATTTTCTTAATTATAATTTTCATAATTAAGGAAAATAAAAATGATTCGTTGCATATATCGTCGGTACCATGTCAGACTACACAATGTGAAAACAGCGGACTAGTTTTTTTTAATTCAGATTTCTTGATTGGCACCACTTTTCTGAAATGGTAAAATTCCTACTTTTCTCCTTAATTAATGCGCCATTAAATAATGTTTAATAAGGCATATTTTACCATTTCAAAAAAGTGGTGCCAATCTTGAAACTTGAATTTAAAAAAAGTAGCCCATTGTTTTCGCATTGGATGGTTTGACACGGTACCGACGATATGATCTGTTGATATGTACTGTGGGTGTAACATGCATGTAACAACTACAGCACACGATATTATTTTTAGATATTACTTTGATGTTTAAATTAATAGATGCTGCTAGATTACGATAGGTTGTCATGTGCATATTTATAAATTTTTAAAACTGAAAATTTTTATAAAAATATTTTTTTTTAAACAGCTGTCATTTATTCAAAAAATTTCATTTTTTTCCTATGTTACATCTTGGCTGTTATCGTTCTAACTAAGAAAAATATCATTTTTATGTTTTAGACGATCGCTCACAGATGAAACATCATACCATCATCGGCAAGAATTTTCAAAATACTTATTTTCAAAATAACGGTCCTATTACGGCTGATATCTCGAGCATTTTAAAAACATGTTTATTAGTTTTATTTAAGTGCTCACAAAAACCTCTAACTATGTGTGTAAAATAAAAAAAAATGTACAAATATACATAGCTGCCCACATTTACAATTTTTTTCCTACCACTAAATTTTAATACAGATTTTCACCTTATTTACGCACGAGATTTTGAAGAAAAAAATAAGACAATGTTTACTATAAAATTTTAGTAGTAAGACGAAAGCGTAAAAATTGGCACCTACGAACATGTACTAGATTCGAAAAAAAAATGTAAGTTTTAAATGAATATTTCCGATCCCCAAAGTTGTGTAACCCCTTAATTTATTTTCACTCACGAGCGCTTAGAGCACTCATGACGTCATGAACTTGAGCATATGGCTCTTGTTAAGGTAATTCTAATTCAGCAGATGAAATTAGTAGATAATAACACTAAATGATATTTTTGGTGTTTTAAAAGAAGATTTTTGGATTTTTTTTCTTTTTTAACTATTTCTGAGATCCGGTAATGTTTAATTCGTTCAAAATTTTCGAAAATTTTTATCTAATTGAAAAGAAATGCAATTTTACAGCCTTTTTTATCACCAGAGTTATAAAATGAAAAAAATTACAAAAAAAAAAAACTGATAATATCAAAATCGTTTGCGATTTAGTTTAATGATGTTACACTTTTTCGAACTTTATGAAATATATCTGCATTTCTGCAGTGCCATATACGTGGCCCACAGGCATTTAATTTATGTTTCATTCGCAGGGACACACAAAATATTATTATTAGAGTACTATCTGTGAGCGATAATTTCTGAAAGTACATTTTTTAACTTTCGTTTGAGTTTTTAAGTTTAACTAATTTTCTCCATATTTCAAAGAGCATATGAATACTTTAGGAAAAAATACACCAAAAATTTGAGTACATTTCCGCTTATTGACGAAAATTAATGAAGGTGAAATTTTTTATAATTTGAATATCTGCAAGCTTCAGCAAGTAAAGAATATCCTCAATCCTTATTTACTGGTGTGGGCATTCTCAAACTTTTGAACATAAATTACGTTTTTACATTAATGTTTTAAGTCAAATGCTTAAAAATCTTTTTATTGACCCAACATTTATTAATTTTCTTAATTATAATTTTCATAATTAAGGAAAATAAAAATGATTTGTTGCATATATCGTCGGTACCATGTCAGAATACACAATGTGAAAACAGCGGACTATTTTTTTATAATTCAGATTTCTTGATTGGCACCACTTTTCTGAAATGGTAAAATTCCCTACTTTTCTCCTTAATTAATGCGCCATTAAATAATGTTTAATAAGGCATATTTTACCATTTCAAAAAAGTGGTGCCAATCTTGAAACTTCAATTTAAAAAAAGTAGCCCATTGTTTTCGCATTGGATGGTTTGACATGGTACCGACGATATGATCTGTTGATATGTACTGTGGGTGTAACATGCATGTAACAACTACAGCACACGATATTATTTTTAGATATTACTTTGATGTTTAAATTAATAGATGCTGCTAGATTACGATAGGTTGTCATGTTCATATTTATAAATTTTTAAAACTAAAAATTTTTATAAAAATATTTTTTTTAAACAGCTGTCATTTATTCAAAAAATTTCATTTTTTTCCTATGTTACCTCTTGGCTGTTATCGTTCTAACTATGAAAAATATCATTTTTATGTTTTAGACGATCGCTCACAGATGAAACATCATACCATCATCGGCAAGAATTTTCAAAATACTTATTTTCAAAATAACGGTCCCATTTGACGGCTGATATCTCGAGCATTTTAAAAACTTGTTTATTAGTTTTATTTAAGTGCTCACAAAAACCTCTATCTATGTGTGTAAAATAAAAATAAAATGTACAAATATACATAGCTGCCCACATTTACAATTTTTTTTCTACCACTAAATTTTAATAGAGATTTTCACCTTATTTACGCACGAGATTTTGAAGAAAAAATAAGACAATGTTTACTATAAAATTTTAGTAGTAAGACGAAAGCGTAAAAATTGGCAGCTACGCACATGTACTAGCTTCGAAAAAAATGTAAGTTTTAAATGAATATTTCCGATCCCCAAAGTTGTGTAACCCCTTAATTTATTTTCACTCACGAGCGCTTAGAGCACTCATGACGTCATGAACTTGAGCATATGGCTCTTGTTAAGGTAATTCTAATTCAGCAGATGAAATTAGTAGATAATAACACTAAATGATATTTTTGGTGTTTTAAAAGAAGATTTTTGGATTTTTTTCTTTTTTAACTATTTCTGAGATCCGGTAATGTTTAATTCGTTCAAAATTTTCGAAAATTTTTATCTAATTGAAAAGAAATGCAATTTTACAGCCTTTTTTATCACCAGAGTTATAAAATGAAAAAAATTACAAAAAAAAACTGATAATATCAAAATCGTTTGCGGTTTAGTTTAATGATGTTACACTTTTTCGAACTTTATGAAATATATCTGCATTTCTGCAGTGCCATATACGTGGCCCACAGGCATTTAATTTATGTTTCATTCGCAGGGACACACAAAATATTATTATTAGAGTACTATCTGTGAGCGATAATTTCTGAAAGTACATTTTTTAACTTTGGTTTGAGTTTTTAAGTTTAACTAATTGTCTCCATATTTCAAAGAGCATATGAATACTTTAGGAAAAAATACACCAAAAATTTGAGTACATTTCCGCTTATTGACGAAAATTAATGAAGGTGAAATTTTTTATAATTTGAATATCTGCAAGCTTCAGCAAGTAAACAAAATCCTCAATCCTCATTTACTGGTGTGGGCATTCTCAAACTTTTGAACATAAATTACGTTTTTACATTAATGTTTTTAAGTCAAATGCTTAAAAATCTTTTTATTGACCCAACATTTATTAATTTTCTTAATTAAAATTTTCATAATTAAGGAAAATAAAAATGATTTGTTGCATATATCGTCGGTACCATGTCAGACTACACAATGTGAAAACAGCGGACTATTTTTTTTAAATTCAGATTTCTTGATTGGCACCACTTTTCTGAAATGGTAAAATTCCCTTCTTTTCTCCTTAATTAATGCGCCATTAAATAATGTTTAATAAGGCATATTTTACCATTTCAAAAAAGTGGTGCCAATCTTGAAACTTGAATTTAAAAAAAGTAGCCCATTGTTTTCGCATTGGATGATTTGACATGGTACCGACGATATGATCGGTTGATATGTACTGTGGGTGTAACATGCATGTAACAACTACAGCACACGATATTATTTTTAGATATTACTTTGATGTTTAAATTAATAGATGCTGCTAGATTACGATAGGTTGTCATGTTCATATTTATAAATTTTTAAAACTAAAAATTTTTATAAAAATATTTTTTTTTAAACAGCTGTCATTTATTCAAAAAATTTCATTTTTTTCCTATGTTATCTCTTGGCTGTTATCGTTCTAACTAAGAAAAATATCATTTCTATGTTTTAGACGATTGCTCACAGATGAAACATCATACCATCATCGGCAAGAATTTTCAAAATACTTATTTTCAAAATAACGGTCCCATTTGACGGCTGATATCTCGAGCATTTTAAAAACTTGTTTATTAGTTTTATTTAAGTGCTCACAAAAACCTCTATCTATGTGTGTAAAATAAAAATAAAATGTACAAATATACATAGCTGCCCACATTTACAATTTTGTTTTCTACCACTAAATTTTAATAGAGATTTTCACCTTATTTACGCACGAGATTTTGAATTAAAAATAAGACAATGTTTACTATAACATTTTAGTAGTAAGACGAAAGCGTAAAAATTGGCAGCTACGCACATGTACTAGCTTCGAAAAAAATGTAAGTTTTAAATGAATATTTCCGATCCCCAAAGTTGTGTAACCCCTTAATTTATTTTCACTCACAAGCGCTTAGAGCACTCATGACGTCATGAACTTGAGCATATGGCTCTTGTTAAGGTAATTCTAATTCAGCAGATGAAATTAGTAGATAATAACAATAAATGATATTTTTGGTGTTTTAAAAGAAGATTTTTGGATTCTTTTCTTTTTTAACTATTTCTGAGATCCGGTAATGTTTAATTCGTTCAAAATTTTCGAAAATTTTTAACTAATTGAAAAGAAATGCAATTTTACAGCCTTTTTTATCACCAGAGTTATAAAATGAAAAAAATTACAAAAAAAAACTGATAATATCAAAATCGTTTGCGGTTTAGTTTAATGATGTTACACTTTTTCGAACTTTATGAAATATATCTGCATTTCTGCAGTGCCATATACGTGGCCCACAGGCATTTAATTTATGTTTCATTCGCAGGGACACACAAAATATTATTATTAGAGTACTATCTGTGAGCGATAATTTCTGAAAGTACATTTTTTAACTTTGGTTTGAGTTTTTAAGTTTAACTAATTTTCTCCATATTTCAAAGAGCATATGAATAATTTAGGAAAAAATACACCAAAAATTTGAGTACATTTCCGCTTATTGACGAAAATTAATGAAGGTGAAATTTTTTATAATTTGAATATCTGCAAGCTTCAGCAAGTAAACAATATCCTCAATCCTTATTTACTGGTGTGGGCATTCTCAAACTTTTGAACATAAATTACGTTTTTACATTAATGTTTTAAGTCAAATGCTTAAAAATCTTTTTATTGACCCAACATTTATTAATTTTCTTAATTATAATTTTCATAATTAAGGAAAATAAAAATGATTTGTTGCATATATCGTCGGTACCATGTCAGACTACACAATGTGAAAACAGCGGACTAGTTTTTTTTAAATTCAGATTTCTTGATTGGCACCACTTTTCTGAAATGGTAAAATTCCTACTTTTCTCCTTAATTGATGCGCCATTAAATAATATTTAATAAGGCATATTTTACCATTTCAAAAAAGTGGTGCCAATCTTGAAACTTGAATTTTAAAAAAGTAGCCCATTGTTTTCGCATTGGATGGTTTGACATGGTACCGACGATATGATCTGTTGATATGTACTGTGGGTGTAACATGCATGTAACAACTACAGCACACGATATTATTTTTAGATATTACTTTGATGTTTAAATTAATAGATGCTGCTAGATTACGATAGGTTGTCATGTTCATATTTATAAATTTTTAAAATTAAAATTTTTATAAAAATATTTTTTTTTAAACAGCTGTCATTTATTCAAAAAATTTCATTTTTTTCCTATGTTATCTCTTGGCTGTTATCGTTCTAACTAAGAAAAATATCATTTTTATGTTTTAGACGATTGCTCACAGATGAAACATCATACCATCATCCGCAAGAATTTTCAAAATACTTATTTTCAAAATAACGGTCCCATTTGACGGATGATATCTCGAGCATTTTAAAAACTTGTTTATTAGTTTTATTTAAGTGCTCACAAAAACCTCTATCTATGTGTGTAAAATAAAAATAAAATGTACAAATATACATAGCTGCCCACATTTACAATTTTGTTTTCTAACACTAAATTTTAATAGAGATTTTCACCTCATTTACGCACGAGATTTTGAATTAAAAATAAGACAATGTTTACTATAACATTTTAGTAGTACGACGAAAGCGTAAAAATTGGCAGCTACGCACATGTACTAGCTTCGAAAAAAATGTAAGTTTTAAATGAATATTTCCGATCCCCAAAGTTGTGTAACCCCTTAATTTATTTTCACTCACAAGCGCTTAGAGCACTCATGACGTCATGAACTTGAGCATATGGCTCTTGTTAAGGTAATTCTAATTCAGCAGATGAAATTAGTAGATAATAACACTAAATGATATTTTTGGTGTTTTAAAAGAAGATTTTTGGATTCTTTTCTTTTTTAACTATTTCTGAGATCCGGTAATGTTTAATTCGTTCAAAATTTTCGAAAATTTTTATCTAATTGAAAAGAAATGCAATTTTACAGCCTTTTTTATCACCAGAGTTATAAAATGAAAAAAATTACAAAAAAAAACTGATAATATCAAAATCGTTTGCGGTTTAGTTTAATGATGTTACACTTTTTCGAACTTTATGAAATATATCTGCATTTCTGCAGTGCCATATACGTGGCCCACAGGCATTTAATTTATGTTTCATTCGCAGGGACACACAAAATATTATTATTAGAGTACTATCTGTGAGCGATAATTTCTGAAAGTACATTTTTTAACTTTGGTTTGAGTTTTTAAGTTTAACTAATTTTCTCCATATTTCAAAGAGCATATGAATAATTTAGGAAAAAATACACCAAAAATTTGAGTACATTTCCGCTTATTGACGAAAATTAATGAAGGTGAAATTTTTTATAATTTGAATATCTGCAAGCTTCAGCAAGTAAACAATATCCTCAATCCTTATTTACTGGTGTGGGCATTCTCAAACTTTTGAACATAAATTACGTTTTTACATTAATGTTTTAAGTCAAATGCTTAAAAATCTTTTTATTGACCCAACATTTATTAATTTTCTTAATTATAATTTTCATAATTAAGGAAAATAAAAATGATTTGTTGCATATATCGTCGGTACCATGTCAGAATACACAATGTGAAAACAGCGGACTATTTTTTTATAATTCAGATTTCTTGATTGGCACCACTTTTCTGAAATGGTAAAATTCCCTACTTTTCTCCTTAATTAATGCGCCATTAAATAATGTTTAATAAGGCATATTTTACCATTTCAAAAAAGTGGTGCCAATCTTGAAACTTGAATTTAAAAAAAGTAGCCCATTGTTTTCGCATTGGATGGTTTGACACGGTACCGACGATATGATCTGTTGATATGTACTGTGGGTGTAACATGCATGTAACAACTACAGCACACGATATTATTTTTAGATATTACTTTGATGTTTAAATTAATAGATGCTGCTAGATTACGATAGGTTGTCATGTTCATATTTATAAATTTTTAAAACTAAAAATTTTTATAAAAATATTTTTTTTAAACAGCTGTCATTTATTCAAAAATTTTCATTTTTTTCCTATGTTACCTCTTGGCTGTTATCGTTCTAACTATGTAAAATATCATTTTTATGTTTTAGACGATCGCTCACAGATGAAACATCATACCATCATCGGCAAGAATTTTCAAAATACTTATTTTCAAAATAACGGTCCCATTTGACGGCTGATATCTCGAGCTTTTTAAAAACTTGTTTATTAGTTTTATTTAAGTGCTCACAAAAACCTCTATCTATGTGTGTAAAATAAAAATAAAATGTACAAATATACATAGCTGCCAACATTTACAATTTTTTTCCTACCACTAAATTTTAATAGAGATTTTCACCTTATTTACGCACGAGATTTTGAAGAAAAAATAAGACAATGTTTACTATAAAAATTTAGTAGTAAGACGAAAGCGTAAAAATTGGCAGCTACGCACATGTACTAGCTTCGAAAAAAATGTAAGTTTTAAATGAATATTTCCGATCCCCAAAGTTGTGTAACCCCTTAATTTATTTTCACTCACGAGCGCTTAGAGCACTCATGACGTCATGAACTTGAGCATATGGCTCTTGTTAAGGTAATTCTAATTCAGCAGATGAAATTAGTAGATAATAACACTAAATGATATTTTTGGTGTTTTAAAAGAAGATTTTTGGATTTTTTTTCTTTTTTAACTATTTCTGAGATCCGGTAATGTTTAATTCGTTCAAAATTTTCGAAAATTTTTATCTAATTGAAAAGAAATGCAATTTTACAGCCTTTTTTATCACCAGAGTTATAAAATGAAAAAAATTACAAAAAAAAACTGATAATATCAAAATCGTTTGCGGTTTAGTTTAATGATGTTACACTTTTTCGAACTTTATGAAATATATCTGCATTTCTGCAGTGCCATATACGTGGCCCACAGGCATTTAATTTATGTTTCATTCGCAGGGACACACAAAATATCATTATTAGAGTACTATCTGTGAGCGATAATTTCTGAAAGTACATTTTTTAACTTTGGTTTGAGTTTTTAAGTTTAACTAATTTTCTCCATATTTCAAAGAGCATATGAATACTTTAGGAAAAAATACACCAAAAATTTGAGTACATTTCCGCTTATTGACGAAAATTAATGAAGGTGAAATTTTTTATAATTTGAATATCTGCAAGCTTCAGCAAGTAAACAAAATCCTATATCCTTATTTACTGGTGTGGGCATTCTCAAACTTTTGAACATAAATTACGTTTTTACATTAATGTTTTTAAGTCAAATGCTTAAAAATCTTTTTATTGGCCCAACATTTATTAATTTTCTTAATTATAATTTTCATAATTAAGGAAAATAAAAATGATTCGTTGCATATATCGTCGGTACCATGTCAGACTACACAATGTGAAAACAGCGGACTAGTTTTTTTTAATTCAGATTTCTTGATTGGCACCACTTTTCTGAAATGGTAAAATTCCTACTTTTCTCCTTAATTAATGCGCCATTAAATAATATTTAATAAGGCATATTTTACCATTTCAAAAAAGTGGTGCCAATCTTGAAACTTGAATTTTAAAAAAGTAGCCCATTGTTTTCGCATTGGATGGTTTACATGGTACCGACGATATGATCTGTTGATATGTACTGTGGGTGTAACATGCATGTAACAACTACAGCACACGATATTATTTTTAGATATTACTTTGATGTTTAAATTAATAGATGCTGCTAGATTACGATAGGTTGTCATGTGCATATTTATAAATTTTTAAAACTGAAAATTTTTATAAAAATATTTTTTTTTAAACAGCTGTCATTTATTCAAAAAATTTCATTTTTTTCCTATGTTACATCTTGGCTGTTATCGTTCTAACTAAGAAAAATATCATTTTTATGTTTTAGACGATCGCTCACAGATGTAACATCATACCATCATCGGCAAGAATTTTCAAAATACTTATTTTCAAAATAACGGTCCTATTACGGCTGATATCTCGAGCATTTTAAAAACATGTTTATTAGTTTTATTTAAGTGCTCACAAAAACCTCTAACTATGTGTGTAAAATAAAAAAAAATGTACAAATATACATAGCTGCCCACATTTACAATTTTTTTCCTACCACTAAATTTTAATACAGATTTTCACCTTATTTACGCACGAGATTTTGAAGAAAAAAATAAGACAATGTTTACTATAAAATTTTAGTAGTAAGACGAAAGCGTAAAAATTGGCACCTACGAACATGTACTAGATTCGAAAAAAAAATGTAAGTTTTAAATGAATATTTCCGATCCCCAAAGTTGTGTAACCCCTTAATTTATTTTCACTCACGAGCGCTTAGAGCACTCATGACGTCATGAACTTGAGCATATGGCTCTTGTTAAGGTAATTCTAATTCAGCAGATGAAATTAGTAGATAATAACACTAAATGATATTTTTGGTGTTTTAAAAGAAGATTTTTGGATTTTTTTTCTTTTTTAACTATTTCTGAGATCCGGTAATGTTTAATTCGTTCAAAATTTTCGAAAATTTTTATCTAATTGAAAAGAAATGCAATTTTACAGCCTTTTTTATCACCAGAGTTATAAAATGAAAAAAATTACAAAAAAAAAAAACTGATAATATCAAAATCGTTTGCGATTTAGTTTAATGATGTTACACTTTTTCGAACTTTATGAAATATATCTGCATTTCTGCAGTGCCATATACGTGGCCCACAGGCATTTAATTTATGTTTCATTCGCAGGGACACACAAAATATTATTATTAGAGTACTATCTGTGAGCGATAATTTCTGAAAGTACATTTTTTAACTTTCGTTTGAGTTTTTAAGTTTAACTAATTTTCTCCAAATTTCAAAGAGCATATGAATACTTTAGGAAAAAATACACCAAAAATTTGAGTACATTTCCGCTTATTGACGAAAATTAATGAAGGTGAAATTTTTTATAATTTGAATATCTGCAAGCTTCAGCAAGTAAACAATATCCTCAATCCTTATTTACTGGTGTGGGCATTCTCAAACTTTTGAACATAAATTACGTTTTTACATTAATGTTTTAAGTCAAATGCTTAAAAATCTTTTTATTGACCCAACATTTATTAATTTTCTTAATTATAATTTTCATAATTAAGGAAAATAAAAATGATTTGTTGCATATATCGTCGGTACCATGTCAGAATACACAATGTGAAAACAGCGGACTATTTTTTTATAATTCAGATTTCTTGATTGGCACCACTTTTCTGAAATGGTAAAATTCCCTACTTTTCTCCTTAATTAATGCGCCATTAAATAATGTTTAATAAGGCATATTTTACCATTTCAAAAAAGTGGTGCCAATCTTGAAACTTCAATTTAAAAAAAGTAGCCCATTGTTTTCGCATTGGATGGTTTGACATGGTACCGACGATATGATCTGTTGATATGTACTGTGGGTGTAACATGCATGTAACAACTACAGCACACGATATTATTTTTAGATATTACTTTGATGTTTAAATTAATAGATGCTGCTAGATTACGATAGGTTGTCATGTTCATATTTATAAATTTTTAAAACTAAAAATTTTTATAAAAATATTTTTTTTAAACAGCTGTCATTTATTCAAAAAATTTCATTTTTTTCCTATGTTACCTCTTGGCTGTTATCGTTCTAACTATGAAAAATATCATTTTTATGTTTTAGACGATCGCTCACAGATGAAACATCATACCATCATCGGCAAGAATTTTCAAAATACTTATTTTCAAAATAACGGTCCCATTTGACGGCTGATATCTCGAGCATTTTAAAAACTTGTTTATTAGTTTTATTTAAGTGCTCACAAAAACCTCTATCTATGTGTGTAAAATAAAAATAAAATGTACAAATATACATAGCTGCCCACATTTACAATTTTTTTTCTACCACTAAATTTTAATAGAGATTTTCACCTTATTTACGCACGAGATTTTGAAGAAAAAATAAGACAATGTTTACTATAAAATTTTAGTAGTAAGACGAAAGCGTAAAAATTGGCAGCTACGCACATGTACTAGCTTCGAAAAAAATGTAAGTTTTAAATGAATATTTCCGATCCCCAAAGTTGTGTAACCCCTTAATTTATTTTCACTCACGAGCGCTTAGAGCACTCATGACGTCATGAACTTGAGCATATGGCTCTTGTTAAGGTAATTCTAATTCAGCAGATGAAATTAGTAGATAATAACACTAAATGATATTTTTGGTGTTTTAAAAGAAGATTTTTGGATTTTTTTCTTTTTTAACTATTTCTGAGATCCGGTAATGTTTAATTCGTTCAAAATTTTCGAAAATTTTTATCTAATTGAAAAGAAATGCAATTTTACAGCCTTTTTTATCACCAGAGTTATAAAATGAAAAAAATTACAAAAAAAAACTGATAATATCAAAATCGTTTGCGGTTTAGTTTAATGATGTTACACTTTTTCGAACTTTATGAAATATATCTGCATTTCTGCAGTGCCATATACGTGGCCCACAGGCATTTAATTTATGTTTCATTCGCAGGGACACACAAAATATTATTATTAGAGTACTATCTGTGAGCGATAATTTCTGAAAGTACATTTTTTAACTTTGGTTTGAGTTTTTAAGTTTAACTAATTGTCTCCATATTTCAAAGAGCATATGAATACTTTAGGAAAAAATACACCAAAAATTTGAGTACATTTCCGCTTATTGACGAAAATTAATGAAGGTGAAATTTTTTATAATTTGAATATCTGCAAGCTTCAGCAAGTAAACAAAATCCTCAATCCTCATTTACTGGTGTGGGCATTCTCAAACTTTTGAACATAAATTACGTTTTTACATTAATGTTTTTAAGTCAAATGCTTAAAAATCTTTTTATTGACCCAACATTTATTAATTTTCTTAATTAAAATTTTCATAATTAAGGAAAATAAAAATGATTTGTTGCATATATCGTCGGTACCATGTCAGACTACACAATGTGAAAACAGCGGACTATTTTTTTTAAATTCAGATTTCTTGATTGGCACCACTTTTCTGAAATGGTAAAATTCCCTTCTTTTCCCCTTAATTAATGCGCCATTAAATAATGTTTAATAAGGCATATTTTACCATTTCAAAAAAGTGGTGCCAATCTTGAAACTTGAATTTAAAAAAAGTAGCCCATTGTTTTCGCATTGGATGGTTTGACATGGTACCGACGATATGATCTGTTGATATGTACTGTGGGTGTAACATGCATGTAACAACTACAGCACACGATATTATTTTTAGATATTACTTTGATGTTTAAATTAATAGATGCTGCTAGATTACGATAGGTTGTCATGTTCATATTTATAAATTTTTAAAACTAAAAATTTTTATAAAAATATTTTTTTTTAAACAGCTGTCATTTATTCAAAAAATTTCATTTTTTTCCTATGTTATCTCTTGGCTGTTATCGTTCTAACTAAGAAAAATATCATTTCTATGTTTTAGACGATTGCTCACAGATGAAACATCATACCATCATCGGCAAGAATTTTCAAAATACTTATTTTCAAAATAACGGTCCCATTTGACGGCTGATATCTCGAGCATTTTAAAAACTTGTTTATTAGTTTTATTTAAGTGCTCACAAAAACCTCTATCTATGTGTGTAAAATAAAAATAAAATGTACAAATATACATAGCTGCCAACATTTACAATTTTTTTCCTACCACTAAATTTTAATAGAGATTTTCACCTTATTTACGCACGAGATTTTGAAGAAAAAATAAGACAATGTTTACTATAAAAATTTAGTAGTAAGACGAAAGCGTAAAAATTGGCAGCTACGCACATGTACTAGCTTCGAAAAAAATGTAAGTTTTAAATGAATATTTCCGATCCCCAAAGTTGTGTAACCCCTTAATTTATTTTCACTCACGAGCGCTTAGAGCACTCATGACGTCATGAACTTGAGCATATGGCTCTTGTTAAGGTAATTCTAATTCAGCAGATGAAATTAGTAGATAATAACACTAAATGATATTTTTGGTGTTTTAAAAGAAGATTTTTGGATTTTTTTTCTTTTTTAACTATTTCTGAGATCCGGTAATGTTTAATTCGTTCAAAATTTTCGAAAATTTTTATCTAATTGAAAAGAAATGCAATTTTACAGCCTTTTTTATCACCAGAGTTATAAAATGAAAAAAATTACAAAAAAAAAACTGATAATATCAAAATCGTTTGCGGTTTAGTTTAATGATGTTACACTTTTTCGAACTTTATGAAATATATCTGCATTTCTGCAGTGCCATATACGTGGCCCACAGGCATTTAATTTATGTTTCATTCGCAGGGACACACAAAATATTATTATTAGAGTACTATCTGTGAGCGATAATTTCTGAAAGTACATTTTTTAACTTTGGTTTGAGTTTTTAAGTTTAACTAATTTTCTCCATATTTCAAAGAGCATATGAATACTTTAGGAAAAAATACACCAAAAATTTGAGTACATTTCCGCTTATTGACGAAAATTAACACTAGAACGGCGGGAATATTTACTCAAGTTTTAAAAAAATATTTCACATCAGAATTTTTACTTAAAACTAATTAACTTATTTATTGAAGTTATTTTTGTGCAGCTTATATTAATCTTATATTACAAAGAAATTTCTGGTTCGAATCGACATGTATTTATTCAGAAAGGGTCAAAATGACCCCTCGCCGCCGTTCTAGTGTTAATGAAGGTGAAATTTTTTATAATTTGAATATCTGCAAGCTTCAGCAAGTAAACAAAATCCTATATCCTTATTTACTGGTGTGGGCATTCTCAAACTTTTGAACATAAATTACGTTTTTACATTAATGTTTTTAAGTCAAATGCTTAAAAATCTTTTTATTGGCCCAACATTTATTAATTTTCTTAATTATAATTTTCATAATTAAGGAAAATAAAAATGATTCGTTGCATATATCGTCGGTACCATGTCAGACTACACAATGTGAAAACAGCGGACTAGTTTTTTTTAATTCAGATTTCTTGATTGGCACCACTTTTCTGAAATGGTAAAATTCCTACTTTTCTCCTTAATTAATGCGCCATTAAATAATATTTAATAAGGCATATTTTACCATTTCAAAAAAGTGGTGCCAATCTTGAAACTTGAATTTTAAAAAAGTAGCCCATTGTTTTCGCATTGGATGGTTTACATGGTACCGACGATATGATCTGTTGATATGTACTGTGGGTGTAACATGCATGTAACAACTACAGCACACGATATTATTTTTAGATATTACTTTGATGTTTAAATTAATAGATGCTGCTAGATTACGATAGGTTGTCATGTGCATATTTATAAATTTTTAAAACTGAAAATTTTTATAAAAATATTTTTTTTTAAACAGCTGTCATTTATTCAAAAAATTTCATTTTTTTCCTATGTTACATCTTGGCTGTTATCGTTCTAACTAAGAAAAATATCATTTTTATGTTTTAGACGATCGCTCACAGATGAAACATCATACCATCATCGGCAAGAATTTTCAAAATACTTATTTTCAAAATAACGGTCCTATTACGGCTGATATCTCGAGCATTTTAAAAACATGTTTATTAGTTTTATTTAAGTGCTCACAAAAACCTCTAACTATGTGTGTAAAATAAAAAAAAATGTACAAATATACATAGCTGCCCACATTTACAATTTTTTTCCTACCACTAAATTTTAATACAGATTTTCACCTTATTTACGCACGAGATTTTGAAGAAAAAAATAAGACAATGTTTACTATAAAATTTTAGTAGTAAGACGAAAGCGTAAAAATTGGCACCTACGAACATGTACTAGATTCGAAAAAAAAATGTAAGTTTTAAATGAATATTTCCGATCCCCAAAGTTGTGTAACCCCTTAATTTATTTTCACTCACGAGCGCTTAGAGCACTCATGACGTCATGAACTTGAGCATATGGCTCTTGTTAAGGTAATTCTAATTCAGCAGATGAAATTAGTAGATAATAACACTAAATGATATTTTTGGTGTTTTAAAAGAAGATTTTTGGATTTTTTTTCTTTTTTAACTATTTCTGAGATCCGGTAATGTTTAATTCGTTCAAAATTTTCGAAAATTTTTATCTAATTGAAAAGAAATGCAATTTTACAGCCTTTTTTATCACCAGAGTTATAAAATGAAAAAAATTACAAAAAAAAAAAAAACTGATAATATCAAAATCGTTTGCGATTTAGTTTAATGATGTTACACTTTTTCGAACTTTATGAAATATATCTGCATTTCTGCAGTGCCATATACGTGGCCCACAGGCATTTAATTTATGTTTCATTCGCAGGGACACACAAAATATTATTATTAGAGTACTATCTGTGAGCGATAATTTCTGAAAGTACATTTTTTAACTTTCGTTTGAGTTTTTAAGTTTAACTAATTTTCTCCATATTTCAAAGAGCATATGAATACTTTAGGAAAAAATACACCAAAAATTTGAGTACATTTCCGCTTATTGACGAAAATTAATGAAGGTGAAATTTTTTATAATTTGAATATCTGCAAGCTTCAGCAAGTAAACAATATCCTCAATCCTTATTTACTGGTGTGGGCATTCTCAAACTTTTGAACATAAATTACGTTTTTACATTAATGTTTTAAGTCAAATGCTTAAAAATCTTTTTATTGACCCAACATTTATTAATTTTCTTAATTATAATTTTCATAATTAAGGAAAATAAAAATGATTTGTTGCATATATCGTCGGTACCATGTCAGAATACACAATGTGAAAACAGCGGACTATTTTTTTATAATTCAGATTTCTTGATTGGCACCACTTTTCTGAAATGGTAAAATTCCCTACTTTTCTCCTTAATTAATGCGCCATTAAATAATGTTTAATAAGGCATATTTTACCATTTCAAAAAAGTGGTGCCAATCTTGAAACTTCAATTTAAAAAAAGTAGCCCATTGTTTTCGCATTGGATGGTTTGACATGGTACCGACGATATGATCTGTTGATATGTACTGTGGGTGTAACATGCATGTAACAACTACAGCACACGATATTATTTTTAGATATTACTTTGATGTTTAAATTAATAGATGCTGCTAGATTACGATAGGTTGTCATGTTCATATTTATAAATTTTTAAAACTAAAAATTTTTATAAAAATATTTTTTTTAAACAGCTGTCATTTATTCAAAAAATTTCATTTTTTTCCTATGTTACCTCTTGGCTGTTATCGTTCTAACTATGAAAAATATCATTTTTATGTTTTAGACGATCGCTCACAGATGAAACATCATACCATCATCGGCAAGAATTTTCAAAATACTTATTTTCAAAATAACGGTCCCATTTGACGGCTGATATCTCGAGCATTTTAAAAACTTGTTTATTAGTTTTATTTAAGTGCTCACAAAAACCTCTATCTATGTGTGTAAAATAAAAATAAAATGTACAAATATACATAGCTGCCCACATTTACAATTTTTTTTCTACCACTAAATTTTAATAGAGATTTTCACCTTATTTACGCACGAGATTTTGAAGAAAAAATAAGACAATGTTTACTATAAAATTTTAGTAGTAAGACGAAAGCGTAAAAATTGGCAGCTACGCACATGTACTAGCTTCGAAAAAAATGTAAGTTTTAAATGAATATTTCCGATCCCCAAAGTTGTGTAACCCCTTAATTTATTTTCACTCACGAGCGCTTAGAGCACTCATGACGTCATGAACTTGAGCATATGGCTCTTGTTAAGGTAATTCTAATTCAGCAGATGAAATTAGTAGATAATAACACTAAATGATATTTTTGGTGTTTTAAAAGAAGATTTTTGGATTCTTTTCTTTTTTAACTATTTCTGAGATCCGGTAATGTTTAATTCGTTCAAAATTTTCGAAAATTTTTATCTAATTGAAAAGAAATGCAATTTTACAGCCTTTTTTATCACCAGAGTTATAAAATGAAAAAAATTACAAAAAAAAACTGATAATATCAAAATCGTTTGCGGTTTAGTTTAATGATGTTACACTTTTTCGAACTTTATGAAATATATCTGCATTTCTGCAGTGCCATATACGTGGCCCACAGGCATTTAATTTATGTTTCATTCGCAGGGACACACAAAATATTATTATTAGAGTACTATCTGTGAGCGATAATTTCTGAAAGTACATTTTTTAACTTTGGTTTGAGTTTTTAAGTTTAACTAATTGTCTCCATATTTCAAAGAGCATATGAATACTTTAGGAAAAAATACACCAAAAATTTGAGTACATTTCCGCTTATTGACGAAAATTAATGAAGGTGAAATTTTTTATAATTTGAATATCTGCAAGCTTCAGCAAGTAAACAAAATCCTCA
Organism: Maratus speciosus; assembly: GCA_963932465.1. Taxonomy (NCBI): domain Eukaryota; kingdom Metazoa; phylum Arthropoda; class Arachnida; order Araneae; family Salticidae; genus Maratus; species Maratus speciosus. The sequence continues at coordinate 438,880,348 of OZ010796.1, read as the reverse complement.
ATCCTTATTTACTGGTGTGGGCATTCTCAAACTTTTGAACATAAATTACGTTTTTACATTAATGTTTTTAAGTCAAATGCTTAAAAATCTTTTTATTGACCCAACATTTATTAATTTTCTTAATTAAAATTTTCATAATTAAGGAAAATAAAAATGATTTGTTGCATATATCGTCGGTACCATGTCAGACTACACAATGTGAAAACAGCGGACTATTTTTTTTAAATTCAGATTTCTTGATTGGCACCACTTTTCTGAAATGGTAAAATTCCCTTCTTTTCTCCTTAATTAATGCGCCATTAAATAATGTTTAATAAGGCATATTTTACCATTTCAAAAAAGTGGTGCCAATCTTGAAACTTGAATTTAAAAAAAGTAGCCCATTGTTTTCGCATTGGTTGGTTTGACATGGTACCGACGATATGATCTGTTGATATGTACTGTGGGTGTAACATGCATGTAACAACTACAGCACACGATATTATTTTTAGATATTACTTTGATGTTTAAATTAATAGATGCTGCTAGATTACGATAGGTTGTCATGTTCATATTTATAAATTTTTAAAACTAAAAATTTTTATAAAAATATTTTTTTTAAACAGCTGTCATTTATTCAAAAAATTTCATTTTTTTCCTATGTTACCTCTTGGCTGTTATCGTTCTAACTATGAAAAATATCATTTTTATGTTTTAGACGATCGCTCACAGATGAAACATCATACCATCATCGGCAAGAATTTTCAAAATACTTATTTTCAAAATAACGGTCCCATTTGACGGCTGATATCTCGAGCATTTTAAAAACTTGTTTATTAGTTTTATTTAAGTGCTCACAAAAACCTCTATCTATGTGTGTAAAATAAAAATAAAATGTACAAATATACATAGCTGCCCACATTTACAATTTTTTTTCTGCCACTAAATTTTAATAGAGATTTTCACCTTATTTACGCACGAGATTTTGAAGAAAAAATAAGACAATGTTTACTATAAAATTTTAGTAGTAAGACGAAAGCGTAAAAATTGGCAGCTACGCACATGTACTAGCTTCGAAAAAAATGTAAGTTTTAAATGAATATTTCCGATCCCCAAAGTTGTGTAACCCCTTAATTTATTTTCACTCACGAGCGCTTAGAGCACTCATGACGTCATGAACTTGAGCATATGGCTCTTGTTAAGGTAATTCTAATTCAGCAGATGAAATTAGTAGATAATAACACTAAATGATATTTTTGGTGTTTTAAAAGAAGATTTTTGGATTTTTTTTCTTTTTTAACTATTTCTGAGATCCGGTAATGTTTAATTCGTTCAAAATTTTCGAAAATTTTTATCTAATTGAAAAGAAATGCAATTTTACAGCCTTTTTTATCACCAGAGTTATAAAATGAAAAAAATTACAAAAAAAAAACTGATAATATCAAAATCGTTTGCGGTTTAGTTTAATGATGTTACACTTTTTCGAACTTTATGAAATATATCTGCATTTCTGCAGTGCCATATACGTGGCCCACAGGCATTTAATTTATGTTTCATTCGCAGGGACACACAAAATATTATTATTAGAGTACTATCTGTGAGCGATAATTTCTGAAAGTACATTTTTTAACTTTGGTTTGAGTTTTTAAGTTTAACTAATTTTCTCCATATTTCAAAGAGCATATGAATACTTTAGGAAAAAATACATCAAAAATTTGAGTACATTTCCGCTTATTGACGAAAATTAATGAAGGTGAAATTTTTTATAATTTGAATATCTGCAAGCTTCAGCAAGTAAACAAAATCCTATATCCTTATTTACTGGTGTGGGCATTCTCAAACTTTTGAACATAAATTACGTTTTTACATTAATGTTTTTAAGTCAAATGCTTAAAAATCTTTTTATTGGCCCAACATTTATTAATTTTCTTAATTATAATTTTCATAATTAAGGAAAATAAAAATGATTCGTTGCATATATCGTCGGTACCATGTCAGACTACACAATGTGAAAACAGCGGACTAGTTTTTTTTAATTCAGATTTCTTGATTGGCACCACTTTTCTGAAATGGTAAAATTCCTACTTTTCTCCTTAATTAATGCGCCATTAAATAATATTTAATAAGGCATATTTTACCATTTCAAAAAAGTGGTGCCAATCTTGAAACTTGAATTTTAAAAAAGTAGCCCATTGTTTTCGCATTGGATGGTTTACATGGTACCGACGATATGATCTGTTGATATGTACTGTGGGTGTAACATGCATGTAACAACTACAGCACACGATATTATTTTTAGATATTACTTTGATGTTTAAATTAATAGATGCTGCTAGATTACGATAGGTTGTCATGTGCATATTTATAAATTTTTAAAACTGAAAATTTTTATAAAAATATTTTTTTTTAAACAGCTGTCATTTATTCAAAAAATTTCATTTTTTTCCTATGTTACATCTTGGCTGTTATCGTTCTAACTAAGAAAAATATCATTTTTATGTTTTAGACGATCGCTCACAGATGAAACATCATACCATCATCGGCAAGAATTTTCAAAATACTTATTTTCAAAATAACGGTCCTATTACGGCTGATATCTCGAGCATTTTAAAAACATGTTTATTAGTTTTATTTAAGTGCTCACAAAAACCTCTAACTATGTGTGTAAAATAAAAAAAAATGTACAAATATACATAGCTGCCCACATTTACAATTTTTTTCCTACCACTAAATTTTAATACAGATTTTCACCTTATTTACGCACGAGATTTTGAAGAAAAAAATAAGACAATGTTTACTATAAAATTTTAGTAGTAAGACGAAAGCGTAAAAATTGGCACCTACGAACATGTACTAGATTCGAAAAAAAAATGTAAGTTTTAAATGAATATTTCCGATCCCCAAAGTTGTGTAACCCCTTAATTTATTTTCACTCACGAGCGCTTAGAGCACTCATGACGTCATGAACTTGAGCATATGGCTCTTGTTAAGGTAATTCTAATTCAGCAGATGAAATTAGTAGATAATAACACTAAATGATATTTTTGGTGTTTTAAAAGAAGATTTTTGGATTTTTTTTCATTTTTAACTATTTCTGAGATCCGGTAATGTTTAATTCGTTCAAAATTTTCGAAATTTTTATCTAATTGAAAAGAAATGCAATTTTACAGCCTTTTTTATCACCAGAGTTATAAAATGAAAAAAATTACAAAAAAAAAAAAACTGATAATATCAAAATCGTTTGCGGTTTAGTTTAATGATGTTACACTTTTTCGAACTTTATGAAATATATCTGCATTTCTGCAGTGCCATATACGTGGCCCACAGGCATTTAATTTATGTTTCATTCGCAGGGACACACAAAATATTATTATTAGAGTACTATCTGTGAGCGATAATTTCTGAAAGTACATTTTTTAACTTTGGTTTGAGTTTTTAAGTTTAACTAATTTTCTCCATATTTCAAAGAGCATATGAATAATTTAGGAAAAAATACACCAAAAATTTGAGTACATTTCCGCTTATTGACGAAAATTAATGAAGGTGAAATTTTTTATAATTTGAATATCTGCAAGCTTCAGCAAGTAAACAATATCCTCAATCCTTATTTACTGGTGTGGGCATTCTCAAACTTTTGAACATAAATTACGTTTTTACATTAATGTTTTAAGTCAAATGCTTAAAAATCTTTTTATTGACCCAACATTTATTAATTTTCTTAATTATAATTTTCATAATTAAGGAAAATAAAAATGATTTGTTGCATATATCGTCGGTACCATGTCAGAATACACAATGTGAAAACAGCGGACTATTTTTTTATAATTCAGATTTCTTGATTGGCACCACTTTTCTGAAATGGTAAAATTCCCCACTTTTCTCCTTAATTAATGCGCCATTAAATAATGTTTAATAAGGCATATTTTACCATTTCAAAAAAGTGGTGCCAATCTTGAAACTTGAATTTAAAAAAAGTAGCCCATTGTTTTCGCATTGGATGGTTTGACACGGTACCGACGATATGATCTGTTGATATGTACTGTGGGTGTAACATGCATGTAACAACTACAGCACACGATATTATTTTTAGATATTACTTTGATGTTTAAATTAATAGATGCTGCTAGATTACGATAGGTTGTCATGTTCATATTTATAAATTTTTAAAACTAAAAATTTTTATAAAAATATTTTTTTTAAACAGCTGTCATTTATTCAAAAATTTTCATTTTTTTCCTATGTTACCTCTTAGCTGTTATCGTTCTAACTATGTAAAATATCATTTTTATGTTTTAGACGATCGCTCACAGATGAAACATCATACCATCATCGGCAAGAATTTTCAAAATACTTATTTTCAAAATAACGGTCCCATTTGACGGCTGATATCTCGAGCATTTTAAAAACTTGTTTATTAGTTTTATTTAAGTGCTCACAAAAACCTCTATCTATGTGTGTAAAATAAAAATAAAATGTACAAATATACATAGCTGCCAACATTTACAATTTTTTTCCTACCACTAAATTTTAATAGAGATTTTCACCTTATTTACGCACGAGATTTTGAAGAAAAAATAAGACAATGTTTACTATAAAAATTTAGTAGTAAGACGAAAGCGTAAAAATTGGCAGCTACGCACATGTACTAGCTTCGAAAAAAATGTAAGTTTTAAATGAATATTTCCGATCCCCAAAGTTGTGTAACCCCTTAATTTATTTTCACTCACGAGCGCTTAGAGCACTCATGACGTCATGAACTTGAGCATATGGCTCTTGTTAAGGTAATTCTAATTCAGCAGATGAAATTAGTAGATAATAACACTAAATGATATTTTTGGTGTTTTAAAAGAAGATTTTTGGATTTTTTTTCTTTTTTAACTATTTCTGAGATCCGGTAATGTTTAATTCGTTCAAAATTTTCGAAAATTTTTATCTAATTGAAAAGAAATGCAATTTTACAGCCTTTTTTATCACCAGAGTTATAAAATGAAAAAAATTACAAAAAAAAACTGATAATATCAAAATCGTTTGCGGTTTAGTTTAATGATGTTACACTTTTTCGAACTTTATGAAATATATCTGCATTTCTGCAGTGCCATATACGTGGCCCACAGGCATTTAATTTATGTTTCATTCGCAGGGACACACAAAATATTATTATTAGAGTACTATCTGTGAGCGATAATTTCTGAAAGTACATTTTTTAACTTTGGTTTGAGTTTTTAAGTTTAACTAATTTTCTCCATATTTCAAAGAGCATATGAATACTTTAGGAAAAAATACACCAAAAATTTGAGTACATTTCCGCTTATTGACGAAAATTAATGAAGGTGAAATTTTTTATAATTTGAATATCTGCAAGCTTCAGCAAGTAAACAAAATCCTATATCCTTATTTACTGGTGTGGGCATTCTCAAACTTTTGAACATAAATTACGTTTTTACATTAATGTTTTTAAGTCAAATGCTTAAAAATCTTTTTATTGGCCCAACATTTATTAATTTTCTTAATTATAATTTTCATAATTAAGGAAAATAAAAATGATTCGTTGCACATATCGTCGGTACCATGTCAGACTACACAATGTGAAAACAGCGGACTAGTTTTTTTTAATTCAGATTTCTTGATTGGCACCACTTTTCTGAAATGGTAAAATTCCTACTTTTCTCCTTAATTAATGCGCCATTAAATAATATTTAATAAGGCATATTTTACCATTTCAAAAAAGTGGTGCCAATCTTGAAACTTGAATTTTAAAAAAGTAGCCCATTGTTTTCGCATTGGATGGTTTACATGGTACCGACGATATGATCTGTTGATATGTACTGTGGGTGTAACATGCATGTAACAACTACAGCACACGATATTATTTTTAGATATTACTTTGATGTTTAAATTAATAGATGCTGCTAGATTACGATAGGTTGTCATGTGCATATTTATAAATTTTTAAAACTGAAAATTTTTATAAAAATATTTTTTTTTAAACAGCTGTCATTTATTCAAAAAATTTCATTTTTTTCCTATGTTACATCTTGGCTGTTATCGTTCTAACTAAGAAAAATATCATTTTTATGTTTTAGACGATCGCTCACAGATGAAACATCATACCATCATCGGCAAGAATTTTCAAAATACTTATTTTCAAAATAACGGTCCTATTACGGCTGATATCTCGAGCATTTTAAAAACATGTTTATTAGTTTTATTTAAGTGCTCACAAAAACCTCTAACTATGTGTGTAAAATAAAAAAAAATGTACAAATATACATAGCTGCCCACATTTACAATTTTTTTCCTACCACTAAATTTTAATACAGATTTTCACCTTATTTACGCACGAGATTTTGAAGAAAAAAATAAGACAATGTTTACTATAAAATTTTAGTAGTAAGACGAAAGCGTAAAAATTGGCACCTACGAACATGTACTAGATTCGAAAAAAAAATGTAAGTTTTAAATGAATATTTCCGATCCCCAAAGTTGTGTAACCCCTTAATTTATTTTCACTCACGAGCGCTTAGAGCACTCATGACGTCATGAACTTGAGCATATGGCTCTTGTTAAGGTAATTCTAATTCAGCAGATGAAATTAGTAGATAATAACACTAAATGATATTTTTGGTGTTTTAAAAGAAGATTTTTGGATTTTTTTTCTTTTTTAACTATTTCTGAGATCCGGTAATGTTTAATTCGTTCAAAATTTTCGAAAATTTTTATCTAATTGAAAAGAAATGCAATTTTACAGCCTTTTTTATCACCAGAGTTATAAAATGAAAAAAATTACAAAAAAAAAAAAACTGATAATATCAAAATCGTTTGCGATTTAGTTTAATGATGTTACACTTTTTCGAACTTTATGAAATATATCTGCATTTCTGCAGTGCCATATACGTGGCCCACAGGCATTTAATTTATGTTTCATTCGCAGGGACACACAAAATATTATTATTAGAGTACTATCTGTGAGCGATAATTTCTGAAAGTACATTTTTTAACTTTCGTTTGAGTTTTTAAGTTTAACTAATTTTCTCCATATTTCAAAGAGCATATGAATACTTTAGGAAAAAATACACCAAAAATTTGAGTACATTTCCGCTTATTGACGAAAATTAATGAAGGTGAAATTTTTTATAATTTGAATATCTGCAAGCTTCAGCAAGTAAACAATATCCTCAATCCTTATTTACTGGTGTGGGCATTCTCAAACTTTTGAACATAAATTACGTTTTTACATTAATGTTTTAAGTCAAATGCTTAAAAATCTTTTTATTGACCCAACATTTATTAATTTTCTTAATTATAATTTTCATAATTAAGGAAAATAAAAATGATTTGTTGCATATATCGTCGGTACCATGTCAGAATACACAATGTGAAAACAGCGGACTATTTTTTTATAATTCAGATTTCTTGATTGGCACCACTTTTCTGAAATGGTAAAATTCCCTACTTTTCTCCTTAATTAATGCGCCATTAAATAATGTTTAATAAGGCATATTTTACCATTTCAAAAAAGTGGTGCCAATCTTGAAACTTCAATTTAAAAAAAGTAGCCCATTGTTTTCGCATTGGATGGTTTGACATGGTACCGACGATATGATCTGTTGATATGTACTGTGGGTGTAACATGCATGTAACAACTACAGCACACGATATTATTTTTAGATATTACTTTGATGTTTAAATTAATAGATGCTGCTAGATTACGATAGGTTGTCATGTTCATATTTATAAATTTTTAAAACTAAAAATTTTTATAAAAATATTTTTTTTAAACAGCTGTCATTTATTCAAAAAATTTCATTTTTTTCCTATGTTACCTCTTGGCTGTTATCGTTCTAACTATGAAAAATATCATTTTTATGTTTTAGACGATCGCTCACAGATGAAACATCATACCATCATCGGCAAGAATTTTCAAAATACTTATTTTCAAAATAACGGTCCCATTTGACGGCTGATATCTCGAGCATTTTAAAAACTTGTTTATTAGTTTTATTTAAGTGCTCACAAAAACCTCTATCTATGTGTGTAAAATAAAAATAAAATGTACAAATATACATAGCTGCCCACATTTACAATTTTTTTTTTCTACCACTAAATTTTAATAGAGATTTTCACCTTATTTACGCACGAGATTTTGAAGAAAAAATAAGACAATGTTTACTATAAAATTTTAGTAGTAAGACGAAAGCGTAAAAATTGGCAGCTACGCACATGTACTAGCTTCGAAAAAAATGTAAGTTTTAAATGAATATTTCCGATCCCCAAAGTTGTGTAACCCCTTAATTTATTTTCACTCACGAGCGCTTAGAGCACTCATGACGTCATGAACTTGAGCATATGGCTCTTGTTAAGGTAATTCTAATTCAGCAGATGAAATTAGTAGATAATAACACTAAATGATATTTTTGGTGTTTTAAAAGAAGATTTTTGGATTTTTTTTCTTTTTTAACTATTTCTGAGATCCGGTAATGTTTAATTCGTTCAAAATTTTCGAAAATTTTTATCTAATTGAAAAGAAATGCAATTTTACAGCCTTTTTTATCACCAGAGTTATAAAATGAAAAAAATTACAAAAAAAAACTGATAATATCAAAATCGTTTGCGGTTTAGTTTAATGATGTTACACTTTTTCGAACTTTATGAAATATATCTGCATTTCTGCAGTGCCATATACGTGGCCCACAGGCATTTAATTTATGTTTCATTCGCAGGGACACACAAAATATTATTATTAGAGTACTATCTGTGAGCGATAATTTCTGAAAGTACATTTTTTAACTTTGGTTTGAGTTTTTAAGTTTAACTAATTGTCTCCATATTTCAAAGAGCATATGAATACTTTAGGAAAAAATACACCAAAAATTTGAGTACATTTCCGCTTATTGACGAAAATTAATGAAGGTGAAATTTTTTATAATTTGAATATCTGCAAGCTTCAGCAAGTAAACAAAATCCTCAATCCTCATTTACTGGTGTGGGCATTCTCAAACTTTTGAACATAAATTACGTTTTTACATTAATGTTTTTAAGTCAAATGCTTAAAAATCTTTTTATTGACCCAACATTTATTAATTTTCTTAATTAAAATTTTCATAATTAAGGAAAATAAAAATGATTTGTTGCATATATCGTCGGTACCATGTCAGACTACACAATGTGAAAACAGCGGACTATTTTTTTTAAATTCAGATTTCTTGATTGGCACCACTTTTCTGAAATGGTAAAATTCCCTTCTTTTCTCCTTAATTAATGCGCCATTAAATAATGTTTAATAAGGCATATTTTACCATTTCAAAAAAGTGGTGCCAATCTTGAAACTTGAATTTAAAAAAAGTAGCCCATTGTTTTCGCATTGGATGGTTTGACATGGTACCGACGATATGATCTGTTGATATGTACTGTGGGTGTAACATGCATGTAACAACTACAGCACACGATATTATTTTTAGATATTACTTTGATGTTTAAATTAATAGATGCTGCTAGATTACGATAGGTTGTCATGTTCATATTTATAAATTTTTAAAACTAAAAATTTTTATAAAAATATTTTTTTTTAAACAGCTGTCATTTATTCAAAAAATTTCATTTTTTTCCTATGTTATCTCTTGGCTGTTATCGTTCTAACTAAGAAAAATATCATTTCTATGTTTTAGACGATTGCTCACAGATGAAACATCATACCATCATCGGCAAGAATTTTCAAAATACTTATTTTCAAAATAACGGTCCCATTTGACGGCTGATATCTCGAGCATTTTAAAAACTTGTTTATTAGTTTTATTTAAGTGCTCACAAAAACCTCTATCTATGTGTGTAAAATAAAAATAAAATGTACAAATATACATAGCTGCCCACATTTACAATTTTGTTTTCTACCACTAAATTTTAATAGAGATTTTCACCTTATTTACGCACGAGATTTTGAATTAAAAATAAGACAATGTTTACTATAACATTTTAGTAGTAAGACGAAAGCGTAAAAATTGGCAGCTACGCACATGTACTAGCTTCGAAAAAAATGTAAGTTTTAAATGAACATTTCCGATCCCCAAAGTTGTGTAACCCCTTAATTTATTTTCACTCACAAGCGCTTAGAGCACTCATGACGTCATGAACTTGAGCATATGGCTCTTGTTAAGGTAATTCTAATTCAGCAGATGAAATTAGTAGATAATAACACTAAATGATATTTTTGGTGTTTTAAAAGAAGATTTTTGGATTCTTTTCTTTTTTAACTATTTCTGAGATCCGGTAATGTTTAATTCGTTCAAAATTTTCGAAAATTTTTATCTAATTGAAAAGAAATGCAATTTTACAGCCTTTTTTATCACCAGAGTTATAAAATGAAAAAAATTACAAAAAAAAACTGATAATATCAAAATCGTTTGCGGTTTAGTTTAATGATGTTACACTTTTTCGAACTTTATGAAATATATCTGCATTTCTGCAGTGCCATATACGTGGCCCACAGGCATTTAATTTATGTTTCATTCGCAGGGACACACAAAATATTATTATTAGAGTACTATCTGTGAGCGATAATTTCTGAAAGTACATTTTTTAACTTTGGTTTGAGTTTTTAAGTTTAACTAATTTTCTCCATATTTCAAAGAGCATATGAATAATTTAGGAAAAAATACACCAAAAATTTGAGTACATTTCCGCTTATTGACGAAAATTAATGAAGGTGAAATTTTTTATAATTTGAATATCTGCAAGCTTCAGCAAGTAAACAATATCCTCAATCCTTATTTACTGGTGTGGGCATTCTCAAACTTTTGAACATAAATTACGTTTTTACATTAATGTTTTAAGTCAAATGCTTAAAAATCTTTTTATTGACCCAACATTTATTAATTTTCTTAATTATAATTTTCATAATTAAGGAAAATAAAAATGATTTGTTGCATATATCGTCGGTACCATGTCAGAATACACAATGTGAAAACAGCGGACTATTTTTTTATAATTCAGATTTCTTGATTGGCACCACTTTTCTGAAATGGTAAAATTCCCTACTTTTCTCCTTAATTAATGCGCCATTAAATAATGTTTAATAAGGCATATTTTACCATTTCAAAAAAGTGGTGCCAATCTTGAAACTTGAATTTAAAAAAAGTAGCCCATTGTTTTCGCATTGGATGGTTTGACACGGTACCGACGATATGATCTGTTGATATGTACTGTGGGTGTAACATGCATGTAACAACTACAGCACACGATATTATTTTTAGATATTACTTTGATGTTTAAATTAATAGATGCTGCTAGATTACGATAGGTTGTCATGTTCATATTTATAAATTTTTAAAACTAAAAATTTTTATAAAAATATTTTTTTTAAACAGCTGTCATTTATTCAAAAATTTTCATTTTTTTCCTATGTTACCTCTTGGCTGTTATCGTTCTAACTATGTAAAATATCATTTTTATGTTTTAGACGATCGCTCACAGATGAAACATCATACCATCATCGGCAAGAATTTTCAAAATACTTATTTTCAAAATAACGGTCCCATTTGACGGCTGATATCTCGAGCATTTTAAAAACTTGTTTATTAGTTTTATTTAAGTGCTCACAAAAACCTCTATCTATGTGTGTAAAATAAAAATAAAATGTACAAATATACATAGCTGCCAACATTTACAATTTTTTTCCTACCACTAAATTTTAATAGAGATTTTCAGCTTATTTACGCACGAGATTTTGAAGAAAAAATAAGACAATGTTTACTATAAAAATTTAGTAGTAAGACGAAAGCGTAAAAATTGGCAGCTACGCACATGTACTAGCTTCGAAAAAAATGTAAGTTTTAAATGAATATTTCCGATCCCCAAAGTTGTGTAACCCCTTAATTTATTTTCACTCACGAGCGCTTAGAGCACTCATGACGTCATGAACTTGAGCATATGGCTCTTGTTAAGGTAATTCTAATTCAGCAGATGAAATTAGTAGATAATAACACTAAATGATATTTTTGGTGTTTTAAAAGAAGATTTTTGGATTTTTTTTCTTTTTTAACTATTTCTGAGATCCGGTAATGTTTAATTCGTTCAAAATTTTCGAAAATTTTTATCTAATTGAAAAGAAATGCAATTTTACAGCCTTTTTTATCACCAGAGTTATAAAATGAAAAAAATTACAAAAAAAAAACTGATAATATCAAAATCGTTTGCGGTTTAGTTTAATGATGTTACACTTTTTCGAACTTTATGAAATATATCTGCATTTCTGCAGTGCCATATACGTGGCCCACAGGCATTTAATTTATGTTTCATTCGCAGGGACACACAAAATATTATTATTAGAGTACTATCTGTGAGCGATAATTTCTGAAAGTACATTTTTTAACTTTGGTTTGAGTTTTTAAGTTTAACTAATTTTCTCCATATTTCAAAGAGCATATGAATACTTTAGGAAAAAATACACCAAAAATTTGAGTACATTTCCGCTTATTGACGAAAATTAACACTAGAACGGCGGGAATATTTACTCAAGTTTTAAAAAAATATTTCACATCAGAATTTTTACTTAAAACTAATTAACTTATTTATTGAAGTTATTTTTGTGCAGCTTATATTAATCTTATATTACAAAGAAATTTCTGGTTCGAATCGACATGTATTTATTCAGAAAGGGTCAAAATGACCCCTCGCCGCCGTTCTAGTGTTAATGAAGGTGAAATTTTTTATAATTTGAATATCTGCAAGCTTCAGCAAGTAAACAAAATCCTATATCCTTATTTACTGGTGTGGGCATTCTCAAACTTTTGAACATAAATTACGTTTTTACATTAATGTTTTTAAGTCAAATGCTTAAAAATCTTTTTATTGGCCCAACATTTATTAATTTTCTTAATTATAATTTTCATAATTAAGGAAAATAAAAATGATTCGTTGCATATATCGTCGGTACCATGTCAGACTACACAATGTGAAAACAGCGGACTAGTTTTTTTTAATTCAGATTTCTTGATTGGCACCACTTTTCTGAAATGGTAAAATTCCTACTTTTCTCCTTAATTAATGCGCCATTAAATAATATTTAATAAGGCATATTTTACCATTTCAAAAAAGTGGTGCCAATCTTGAAACTTGAATTTTAAAAAAGTAGCCCATTGTTTTCGCATTGGATGGTTTACATGGTACCGACGATATGATCTGTTGATATGTACTGTGGGTGTAACATGCATGTAACAACTACAGCACACGATATTATTTTTAGATATTACTTTGATGTTTAAATTAATAGATGCTGCTAGATTACGATAGGTTGTCATGTGCATATTTATAAATTTTTAAAACTGAAAATTTTTATAAAAATATTTTTTTTTAAACAGCTGTCATTTATTCAAAAAATTTCATTTTTTTCCTATGTTACATCTTGGCTGTTATCGTTCTAACTAAGAAAAATATCATTTTTATGTTTTAGACGATCGCTCACAGATGAAACATCATACCATCATCGGCAAGAATTTTCAAAATACTTATTTTCAAAATAACGGTCCTATTACGGCTGATATCTCGAGCATTTTAAAAACATGTTTATTAGTTTTATTTAAGTGCTCACAAAAACCTCTAACTATGTGTGTAAAATAAAAAAAAATGTACAAATATACATAGCTGCCCACATTTACAATTTTTTTCCTACCACTAAATTTTAATACAGATTTTCACCTTATTTACGCAAGAGATTTTGAAGAAAAAAATAAGACAATGTTTACTATAAAATTTTAGTAGTAAGACGAAAGCGTAAAAATTGGCACCTACGAACATGTACTAGATTCGAAAAAAAAATGTAAGTTTTAAATGAATATTTCCGATCCCCAAAGTTGTGTAACCCCTTAATTTATTTTCACTCACGAGCGCTTAGAGCACTCATGACGTCATGAACTTGAGCATATGGCTCTTGTTAAGGTAATTCTAATTCAGCAGATGAAATTAGTAGATAATAACACTAAATGATATTTTTGGTGTTTTAAAAGAAGATTTTTGGATTTTTTTTCATTTTTAACTATTTCTGAGATCCGGTAATGTTTAATTCGTTCAAAATTTTCGAAAATTTTTATCTAATTGAAAAGAAATGCAATTTTACAGCCTTTTTTATCACCAGAGTTATAAAATGAAAAAAATTACAAAAAAAAAAAACTGATAATATCAAAATCGTTTGCGATTTAGTTTAATGATGTTACACTTTTTCGAACTTTATGAAATATATCTGCATTTCTGCAGTGCCATATACGTGGCCCACAGGCATTTAATTTATGTTTCATTCGCAGGGACACACAAAATATTATTATTAGAGTACTATCTGTGAGCGATAATTTCTGAAAGTACATTTTTTAACTTTCGTTTGAGATTTTAAGTTTAACTAATTTTCTCCATATTTCAAAGAGCATATGAATACTTTAGGAAAAAATACACCAAAAATTTGAGTACATTTCCGCTTATTGACGAAAATTAATGAAGGTGAAATTTTTTATAATTTGAATATCTGCAAGCTTCAGCAAGTAAACAATATCCTCAATCCTTATTTACTGGTGTGGGCATTCTCAAACTTTTGAACATAAATTACGTTTTTACATTAATGTTTTAAGTCAAATGCTTAAAAATCTTTTTATTGACCCAACATTTATTAATTTTCTTAATTATAATTTTCATAATTAAGGAAAATAAAAATGATTTGTTGCATATATCGTCGGTACCATGTCAGAATACACAATGTGAAAACAGCGGACTATTTTTTTATAATTCAGATTTCTTGATTGGCACCACTTTTCTGAAATGGTAAAATTCCCTACTTTTCTCCTTAATTAATGCGCCATTAAATAATGTTTAATAAGGCATATTTTACCATTTCAAAAAAGTGGTGCCAATCTTGAAACTTCAATTTAAAAAAAGTAGCCCATTGTTTTCGCATTGGATGGTTTGACATGGTACCGACGATATGATCTGTTGATATGTACTGTGGGTGTAACATGCATGTAACAACTACAGCACACGATATTATTTTTAGATATTACTTTGATGTTTAAATTAATAGATGCTGCTAGATTACGATAGGTTGTCATGTTCATATTTATAAATTTTTAAAACTAAAAATTTTTATAAAAATATTTTTTTTAAACAGCTGTCATTTATTCAAAAAATTTCATTTTTTTCCTATGTTACCTCTTGGCTGTTATCGTTCTAACTATGAAAAATATCATTTTTATGTTTTAGATGATCGCTCACAGATGAAACATCATACCATCATCGGCAAGAATTTTCAAAATACTTATTTTCAAAATAACGGTCCCATTTGACGGCTGATATCTCGAGCATTTTAAAAACTTGTTTATTAGTTTTATTTAAGTGCTCACAAAAACCTCTATCTATGTTTGTAAAATAAAAATAAAATGTACAAATATACATAGCTGCCCACATTTACAATTTTTTTTCTACCACTAAATTTTAATAGAGATTTTCACCTTATTTACGCACGAGATTTTGAAGAAAAAATAAGACAATGTTTACTATAAAATTTTAGTAGTAAGACGAAAGCGTAAAAATTGGCAGCTACGCACATGTACTAGCTTCGAAAAAAATGTAAGTTTTAAATGAATATTTCCGATCCCCAAAGTTGTGTAACCCCTTAATTTATTTTCACTCACGAGCGCTTAGAGCACTCATGACGTCATGAACTTGAGCATATGGCTCTTGTTAAGGTAATTCTAATTCAGCAGATGAAATTAGTAGATAATAACACTAAATGATATTTTTGGTGTTTTAAAAGAAGATTTTTGGATTCTTTTCTTTTTTAACTATTTCTGAGATCCGGTAATGTTTAATTCGTTCAAAATTTTCGAAAATTTTTATCTAATTGAAAAGAAATGCAATTTTACAGCCTTTTTTATCACCAGAGTTATAAAATGAAAAAAATTACAAAAAAAAACTGATAATATCAAAATCGTTTGCGGTTTAGTTTAATGATGTTACACTTTTTCGAACTTTATGAAATATATCTGCATTTCTGCAGTGCCATATACGTGGCCCACAGGCATTTAATTTATGTTTCATTCGCAGGGACACACAAAATATTATTATTAGAGTACTATCTGTGAGCGATAATTTCTGAAAGTACATTTTTTAACTTTGGTTTGAGTTTTTAAGTTTAACTAATTGTCTCCATATTTCAAAGAGCATATGAATACTTTAGGAAAAAATACACCAAAAATTTGAGTACATTTCCGCTTATTGACGAAAATTAATGAAGGTGAAATTTTTTATAATTTGAATATCTGCAAGCTTCAGCAAGTAAACAAAATCCTCAATCCTTATTTACTGGTGTGGGCATTCTCAAACTTTTGAACATAAATTACGTTTTTACATTAATGTTTTTAAGTCAAATGCTTAAAAATCTTTTTATTGACCCAACATTTATTAATTTTCTTAATTAAAATTTTCATAATTAAGGAAAATAAAAATGATTTGTTGCATATATCGTCGGTACCATGTCAGACTACACAATGTGAAAACAGCGGACTATTTTTTTTAAATTCAGATTTCTTGATTGGCACCACTTTTCTGAAATGGTAAAATTCCCTTCTTTTCTCCTTAATTAATGCGCCATTAAATAATGTTTAATAAGGCATATTTTACCATTTCAAAAAAGTGGTGCCAATCTTGAAACTTGAATTTAAAAAAAGTAGCCCATTGTTTTCGCATTGGTTGGTTTGACATGGTACCGACGATATGATCTGTTGATATGTACTGTGGGTGTAACATGCATGTAACAACTACAGCACACGATATTATTTTTAGATATTACTTTGATGTTTAAATTAATAGATGCTACTAGATTACGATAGGTTGTCATGTTCATATTTATAAATTTTTAAAACTAAAAATTTTTATAAAAATATTTTTTTTTAAACAGCTGTCATTTATTCAAAAAATTTCATTTTTTTCCTATGTTACCTCTTGGCTGTTATCGTTCTAACTATGAAAAATATCATTTTTATGTTTTAGACGATCGCTCACAGATGAAACATCATACCATCATCGGCAAGAATTTTCAAAATACTTATTTTCAAAATAACGGTCCCATTTGACGGCTGATATCTCGAGCATTTTAAAAACTTGTTTATTAGTTTTATTTAAGTGCTCACAAAAACCTCTATCTATGTGTGTAAAATAAAAATAAAATGTACAAATATACATAGCTGCCCACATTTACAATTTTTTTTCTACCACTAAATTTTAATAGAGATTTTCACCTTATTTACGCACGAGATTTTGAAGAAAAAATAAGACAATGTTTACTATAAAATTTTAGTAGTAAGACGAAAGCGTAAAAATTGGCAGCTACGCACATGTACTAGCTTCGAAAAAAATGTAAGTTTTAAATGAATATTTCCGATCCCCAAAGTTGTGTAACCCCTTAATTTATTTTCACTCACGAGCGCTTAGAGCACTCATGACGTCATGAACTTGAGCATATGGCTCTTGTTAAGGTAATTCTAATTCAGCAGATGAAATTAGTAGATAATAACACTAAATGATATTTTTGGTGTTTTAAAAGAAGATTTTTGGATTTTTTTCTTTTTTAACTATTTCTGAGATCCGGTAATGTTTAATTCGTTCAAAATTTTCGAAAATTTTTATCTAATTGAAAAGAAATGCAATTTTACAGCCTTTTTTATCACCAGAGTTATAAAATGAAAAAAATTACAAAAAAAAAACTGATAATATCAAAATCGTTTGCGGTTTAGTTTAATGATGTTACACTTTTTCGAACTTTATGAAATATATCTGCATTTCTGCAGTGCCATATACGTGGCCCACAGGCATTTAATTTATGTTTCATTCGCAGGGACACACAAAATATTATTATTAGAGTACTATCTGTGAGCGATAATTTCTGAAAGTACATTTTTTAACTTTGGTTTGAGTTTTTAAGTTTAACTAATTGTCTCCATATTTCAAAGAGCATATGAATACTTTAGGAAAAAATACAGCAAAAATTTGAGTACATTTCCGCTTATTGACGAAAATTAATGAAGGTGAAATTTTTTATAATTTGAATATCTGCAAGCTTCAGCAAGTAAACAAAATCCTCAATCCTTATTTACTGGTGTGGGCATTCTCAAACTTTTGAACATAAATTACGTTTTTACATTAATGTTTTTAAGTCAAATGCTTAAAAATCTTTTTATTGACCCAACATTTATTAATTTTCTTAATTAAAATTTTCATAATTAAGGAAAATAAAAATGATTTGTTGCATATATCGTCGGTACCATGTCAGACTACACAATGTGAAAACAGCGGACTATTTTTTTTAAATTCAGATTTCTTGATTGGCACCACTTTTCTGAAATGGTAAAATTCCCTTCTTTTCTCCTTAATTAATGCGCCATTAAATAATGTTTAATAAGGCATATTTTACCATTTCAAAAAAGTGGTGCCAATCTTGAAACTTGAATTTAAAAAAAGTAGCCCATTGTTTTCGCATTGGATGGTTTGACATGGTACCGACGATATGATCTGTTGATATGTACTGTGGGTGTAACATGCATGTAACAACTACAGCACACGATATTATTTTTAGATATTACTTTGATGTTTAAATTAATAGATGCTGCTAGATTACGATAGGTTGTCATGTTCATATTTATAAATTTTTAAAACTAAAAATTTTTATAAAAATATTTTTTTTTAAACAGCTGTCATTTATTCAAAAAATTTCATTTTTTTCCTATGTTATCTCTTGGCTGTTATCGTTCTAACTAAGAAAAATATCATTTCTATGTTTTAGACGATTGCTCACAGAAGAAACATCATACCATCATCGGCAAGAATTTTCAAAATACTTATTTTCAAAATAACGGTCCCATTTGACGGCTGATATCTCGAGCATTTTAAAAACTTGTTTATTAGTTTTATTTAAGTGCTCACAAAAACCTCTATCTATGTGTGTAAAATAAAAATAAAATGTACAAATATACATAGCTGCCCACATTTACAATTTTGTTTTCTACCACTAAATTTTAATAGAGATTTTCACCTTATTTACGCACGAGATTTTGAATTAAAAATAAGACAATGTTTACTACAACATTTTAGTAGTAAGACGAAAGCGTAAAAATTGGCAGCTACGCACATGTACTAGCTTCGAAAAAAATGTAAGTTTTAAATGAATATTTCCGATCCCCAAAGTTGTGTAACCCCTTAATTTATTTTCACTCACGAGCGCTTAGAGCACTCATGACGTCATGAACTTGAGCATATGGCTCTTGTTAAGGTAATTCTAATTCAGCAGATGAAATTAGTAGATAATAACACTAAATGATATTTTTGGTGTTTTAAAAGAAGATTTTTGGATTTTTTTTCTTTTTTAACTATTTCTGAGATCCGGTAATGTTTAATTCGTTCAAAATTTTCGAAAATTTTTATCTAATTGAAAAGAAATGCAATTTTACAGCCTTTTTTATCACCAGAGTTATAAAATGAAAAAAATTACAAAAAAAAACTGATAATATCAAAATCGTTTGCGGTTTAGTTTAATGATGTTACACTTTTTCGAACTTTATGAAATATATCTGCATTTCTGCAGTGCCATATACGTGGCCCACAGGCATTTAATTTATGTTTCATTCGCAGGGACACACAAAATATTATTATTAGAGTACTATCTGTGAGCGATAATTTCTGAAAGTACATTTTTAAACTTTGGTTTGAGTTTTTAAGTTTAACTAATTTTCTCCATATTTCAAAGAGCATATGAATACTTTAGGAAAAAATACACCAAAAATTTGAGTACATTTCCGCTTATTGACGAAAATTAATGAAGGTGAAATTTTTTATAATTTGAATATCTGCAAGCTTCAGCAAGTAAACAAAATCCTATATCCTTATTTACTGGTGTGGGCATTCTCAAACTTTTGAACATAAATTACGTTTTTACATTAATGTTTTTAAGTCAAATGCTTAAAAATCTTTTTATTGGCCCAACATTTATTAATTTTCTTAATTATAATTTTCATAATTAAGGAAAATAAAAATGATTCGTTGCATATATCGTCGGTACCATGTCAGACTACACAATGTGAAAACAGCGGACTAGTTTTTTTTTTAATTCAGATTTCTTGATTGGCACCACTTTTCTGAAATGGTAAAATTCCTACTTTTCTCCTTAATTAATGCGCCATTAAATAATATTTAATAAGGCATATTTTACCATTTCAAAAAAGTGGTGCCAATCTTGAAACTTGAATTTTAAAAAAGTAGCCCATTGTTTTCGCATTGGATGGTTTACATGGTACCGACGATATGATCTGTTGATATGTACTGTGGGTGTAACATGCATGTAACAACTACAGCACACGATATTATTTTTAGATATTACTTTGATGTTTAAATTAATAGATGCTGCTAGATTACGATAGGTTGTCATGTGCATATTTATAAATTTTTAAAACTGAAAATTTTTATAAAAATATTTTTTTTTAAACAGCTGTCATTTATTCAAAAAATTTCATTTTTTTCCTATGTTACATCTTGGCTGTTATCGTTCTAACTAAGAAAAATATCATTTTTATGTTTTAGACGATCGCTCACAGATGAAACATCATACCATCATCGGCAAGAATTTTCAAAATACTTATTTTCAAAATAACGGTCCTATTACGGCTGATATCTCGAGCATTTTAAAAACATGTTTATTAGTTTTATTTAAGTGCTCACAAAAACCTCTAACTATGTGTGTAAAATAAAAAAAAATGTACAAATATACATAGCTGCCCACATTTACAATTTTTTTCCTACCACTAAATTTTAATACAGATTTTCACCTTATTTACGCACGAGATTTTGAAGAAAAAAATAAGACAATGTTTACTATAAAATTTTAGTAGTAAGACGAAAGCGTAAAAATTGGCACCTACGAACATGTACTAGATTCGAAAAAAAAAATGTAAGTTTTAAATGAATATTTCCGATCCCCAAAGTTGTGTAACCCCTTAATTTATTTTCACTCACGAGCGCTTAGAGCACTCATGACGTCATGAACTTGAGCATATGGCTCTTGTTAAGGTAATTCTAATTCAGCAGATGAAATTAGTAGATAATAACACTAAATGATATTTTTGGTGTTTTAAAAGAAGATTTTTGGATTTTTTTCTTTTTTAACTATTTCTGAGATCCGGTAATGTTTAATTCGTTCAAAATTTTCGAAAATTTTTATCTAATTGAAAAGAAATGCAATTTTACAGCCTTTTTTATCACCAGAGTTATAAAATGAAAAAAATTACAAAAAAAAAACTGATAATATCAAAATCGTTTGCGGTTTAGTTTAATGATGTTACACTTTTTCGAACTTTATGAAATATATCTGCATTTCTGCAGTGCCATATACGTGGCCCACAGGCATTTAATTTATGTTTCATTCGCAGGGACACACAAAATATTATTATTAGAGTACTATCTGTGAGCGATAATTTCTGAAAGTACATTTTTTAACTTTGGTTTGAGTTTTTAAGTTTAACTAATTGTCTCCATATTTCAAAGAGCATATGAATACTTTAGGAAAAAATACACCAAAAATTTGAGTACATTTCCGCTTATTGACGAAAATTAATGAAGGTGAAATTTTTTATAATTTGAATATCTGCAAGCTTCAGCAAGTAAACAAAATCCTCAATCCTTATTTACTGGTGTGGGCATTCTCAAAATTTTGAACATAAATTACGTTTTTACATTAATGTTTTTAAGTCAAATGCTTAAAAATCTTTTTATTGACCCAACATTTATTAATTTTCTTAATTAAAATTTTCATAATTAAGGAAAATAAAAATGATTTGTTGCATATATCGTCGGTACCATGTCAGACTACACAATGTGAAAACAGCGGACTATTTTTTTTAAATTCAGATTTCTTGATTGGCACCACTTTTCTGAAATGGTAAAATTCCCTTCTTTTCTCCTTAATTAATGCGCCATTAAATAATGTTTAATAAGGCATATTTTACCATTTCAAAAAAGTGGTGCCAATCTTGAAACTTGAATTTAAAAAAAGTAGCCCATTGTTTTCGCATTGGTTGGTTTGACATGGTACCGACGATATGATCTGTTGATATGTACTGTGGGTGTAACATGCATGTAACAACTACAGCACACGATATTATTTTTAGATATTACTTTGATGTTTAAATTAATAGATGCTGCTAGATTACGATAGGTTGTCATGTTCATATTTATAAATTTTTAAAACTAAAAATTTTTATAAAAATATTTTTTTTCAACAGCTGTCATTTATTCAAAAAATTTCATTTTTTTCCTATGTTACCTCTTGGCTGTTATCGTTCTAACTATGAAAAATATCATTTTTATGTTTTAGACGATCGCTCACAGATGAAACATCATACCATCATCGGCAAGAATTTTCAAAATACTTATTTTCAAAATAACGGTCCCATTTGACGGCTGATATCTCGAGCATTTTAAAAACTTGTTTATTAGTTTTATTTAAGTGCTCACAAAAACCTCTATCTATGTGTGTAAAATAAAAATAAAATGTACAAATATACATAGCTGCCCACATTTACAATTTTTTTCCTACCACTAAATTTTAATAGAGATTTTCACCTTATTTACGCACGAGATTTTGAAGAAAAAATAAGACAATGTTTACTATAAAATTTTAGTAGTAAGACGAAAGCGTAAAAATTGGCAGCTACGCACATGTACTAGCTTCGAAAAAAATGTAAGTTTTAAATGAATATTTCCGATCCCCAAAGTTGTGTAACCCCTTAATTTATTTTCACTCACGAGCGCTTAGAGCACTCATGACGTCATGAACTTGAGCATATGGCTCTTGTTAAGGTAATTCTAATTCAGCAGATGAAATTAGTAGATAATAACACTAAATGATATTTTTGGTGTTTTAAAAGAAGATTTTTGGATTTTTTTCTTTTTTAACTATTTCTGAGATCCGGTAATGTTTAATTCGTTCAAAATTTTCGAAAATTTTTATCTAATTGAAAAGAAATGCAATTTTACAGCCTTTTTTATCACCAGAGTTATAAAATGAAAAAAATTACAAAAAAAAACTGATAATATCAAAATCGTTTGCGGTTTAGTTTAATGATGTTACACTTTTTCGAACTTTATGAAATATATCTGCATTTCTGCAGTGCCATATACGTGGCCCACAGGCATTTAATTTATGTTTCATTCACAGGGACACACAAAATATTATTATTAGAGTACTATCTGTGAGCGATAATTTCTGAAAGTACATTTTTTAACTTTGGTTTGAGTTTTTAAGTTTAACTAATTGTCTCCATATTTCAAAGAGCATATGAATACTTTAGGAAAAAATACACCAAAAATTTGAGTACATTTCCGCTTATTGACGAAAATTAATGAAGGTGAAATTTTTTATAATTTGAATATCTGCAAGCTTCAGCAAGTAAACAAAATCCTCAATCCTTATTTACTGGTGTGGGCATTCTCAAACTTTTGAACATAAATTACGTTTTTACATTAATGTTTTAAGTCAAATGCTTAAAAATCTTTTTATTGACCCAACATTTATTAATTTTCTTAATTATAATTTTCATAATTAAGGAAAATAAAAATGATTTGTTGCATATATCGTCGGTACCATGTCAGAATACACAATGTGAAAACAGCGGACTATTTTTTTATAATTCAGATTTCTTGATTGGCACCACTTTTCTGAAATGGTAAAATTCCCTACTTTTCTCCTTAATTAATGCGCCATTAAATAATGTTTAATAAGGCATATTTTACCATTTCAAAAAAGTGGTGCCAATCTTGAAACTTCAATTTAAAAAAAGTAGCCCATTGTTTTCGTATTGGATGGTTTGACATGGTACCGACGATATGATGTGTTGATATGTACTGTGGGTGTAACATGCATGTAACAACTACAGCACACGATATTATTTTTAGATATTACTTTGATGTTTAAATTAATAGATGCTGCTAGATTACGATAGGTTGTCATGTTCATATTTATAAATTTTTAAAACTAAAAATTTTTATAAAAATATTTTTTTTAAACAGCTGCCATTTATTCAAAAAATTTCATTTTTTTCCTATGTTACCTCTTGGCTGTTATCGCTCTAACTATGAAAAATATCATTTCTATGTTTTAGACGATTGCTCACAGATGAAACATCATACCATCATCGGCAAGAATTTTCAAAATACTTATTTTCAAAATAACGGTCCCATTTGACGGCTGATATCTCGAGCATTTTAAAAACTTGTTTATTAGTTTTATTTAAGTGCTCACAAAAACCTCTATCTATGTGTGTAAAATAAAAATAAAATGTACAAATATACATAGCTGCCCACATTTACAATTTTGTTTTCTACCACTAAATTTTAATAGAGATTTTCACCTTATTTACGCACGAGATTTTGAATTAAAAATAAGACAATGTTTACTATAACATTTTAGTAGTAAGACGAAAGCGTAAAAATTGGCAGCTACGCACATGTACTAGCTTCGAAAAAAATGTAAGTTTTAAATGAATATTTCCGATCCCTAAAAGTTGTGTAACCCCTTAATTTATTTTCACTCACAAGCGCTTAGAGCACTCATGACGTCATGAACTTGAGCATATGGCTCTTGTTAAGGTAATTCTAATTCAGCAGATGAAATTAGTAGATAATAACACTAAATGATATTTTTGGTGTTTTAAAAGAAGATTTTTGGATTCTTTTCTTTTTTAACTATTTCTGAGATCCGGTAATGTTTAATTCGTTCAAAATTTTCGAAAATTTTTATCTAATTGAAAAGAAATGCAATTTTACAGCCTTTTTTATCACCAGAGTTATAAAATGAAAAAAATTACAAAAAAAAAACTGATAATATCAAAATCGTTTGCGGTTTAGTTTAATGATGTTACACTTTTTCGAACTTTATGAAATATATCTGCATTTCTGCAGTGCCATATACGTGGCCCACAGGCATTTAATTTATGTTTCATTCGCAGGGACACACAAAATATTATTATTAGAGTACTATCTGTGAGCGATAATTTCTGAAAGTACATTTTTTAACTTTGGTTTGAGTTTTTAAGTTTAACTAATTTTCTCCATATTTCAAAGAGCATATGAATACTTTAGGAAAAAATACACCAAAAATTTGAGTACATTTCCGCTTATTGACGAAAATTAATGAAGGTGAAATTTTTTATAATTTGAATATCTGCAAGCTTCAGCAAGTAAACAATATCCTCAATCCTTATTTACTGGTGTGGGCATTCTCAAACTTTTGAACATAAATTACGTTTTTACATTAATGTTTTAAGTCAAATGCTTAAAAATCTTTTTATTGACCCAACATTTATTAATTTTCTTAATTATAATTTTCATAATTAAGGAAAATAAAAATGATTTGTTGCATATATCGTCGGTACCATGTCAGAATACACAATGTGAAAACAGCGGACTATTTTTTTATAATTCAGATTTCTTGATTGGCACCACTTTTCTGAAATGGTAAAATTCCCTACTTTTCTCCTTAATTAATGCGCCATTAAATAATGTTTAATAAGGCATATTTTACCATTTCAAAAAAGTGGTGCCAATCTTGAAACTTCAATTTAAAAAAAGTAGCCCATTGTTTTCGTATTGGATGGTTTGACATTGTACCGACGATATGATGTGTTGATATGTACTGTGGGTGTAACATGCATGTAACAACTACAGCACACGATATTATTTTTAGATATTACTTTGATGTTTAAATTAATAGATGCTGCTAGATTACGATAGGTTGTCATGTTCATATTTATAAATTTTTAAAACTAAAAATTTTTATAAAAATATTTTTTTTAAACAGCTGCCATTTATTCAAAAAATTTCATTTTTTTCCTATGTTACCTCTTGGCTGTTATCGCTCTAACTATTAAAAATATCATTTTTATGTTTTAGACGATCGCTCACAGATGAAACATCATACCATCATCGGCAAGAATTTTCAAAATACTTATTTTCAAAATAACGGTCCCATTTGACGGCTGATATCTCGAGCATTTTAAAAACTTGTTTATTAGTTTTATTTAAGTGCTCACAAAAACCTCTATCTATGTGTGTAAAATAAAAATAAAATGTACAAATATACATAGCTGCCCACATTTACAATTTTTTTTTCTACCACTAAATTTTAATAGAGATTTTCACCTTATTTACGCATGAGATTTTGAAGAAAAAATAAGACAATGTTTACTATAAAATTTTAGTAGTAAGACGAAAGCGTAAAAATTGGCAGCTACGCACATGTACTAGCTTCGTAAAAAAATGTATGTTTTAAATGAATATTTCCGATCCCCAAAGTTGTGTAACCCCTTAATTTATTTTCACTCACGAGCGCTTAGAGCACTCATGACGTCATGAACTTGAGCATATGGCTCTTGTTAAGGTAATTCTAATTCAGCAGATGAAATTAGTAGATAATAACACTAAATGATATTTTTGGTGTTTTAAAAGAAGATTTTTGGATTTTTTTTCTTTTTTAACTATTTCTGAGATCCGGTAATGTTTAATTCGTTCAAAATTTTCGAAAATTTTTATCTAATTGAAAAGAAATGCAATTTTACAGCCTTTTTTATCACCAGAGTTATAAAATGAAAAAAATTACAAAAAAAAAAAAAAAAAAAAAAAAAAACTGATAATATCAAAATCGTTTGCGGTTTAGTTTAATGATGTTACACTTTTTCGAACTTTATGAAATATATCTGCATTTCTGCAGTGCCATATACGTGGCCCACAGGCATTTAATTTATGTTTCATTCGCAGGGACACACAAAATATTATTATTAGAGTACTGTCTGTGAGCGATAATTTCTGAAAGTACATTTTTTAACTTTGGTTTGAGTTTTTAAGTTTAACTGATTTTCTCCATATTTCAAAGATCATATGAATACTTTAGGAAAAAATACACCAAAAATTTGAGTACATTTCCGCTTAATGACGAAAATTAATGAAGGTGAATTTTTTTATAATTTGAATATCTGCAAGCTTCAGCAAGTAAACAAAATCCTCAATCCTTATTTACTGGTGTGGGCATTCTCAAACTTTTGAACATAAATTACGTTTTTACATTAATGTTTTTAAGTCAAATGCTTAAAAATCTTTTTATTGACCCAACATTTATTAATTTTCTTAATTATAATTTTCATAATTAAGGAAAATAAAAATGATTTGTTGCATATATCGTCGGTACCATGTCAGACTACACAATGTGAAAACAGCGGACTAGTTTTTTTAATTCAGATTTCTTGATTGGCACCACTTTTCTGAAATGGTAAAATTCCTACTTTTCTCCTTAATTAATGCGCCATTAAATAATGTTTAATTAGGCATATTTTACCATTTCAAAAAAGTGGTGCCAATCTTGAAACTTGAATTTAAAAAAAGTAGCCCATTGTTTTCGCATTGGATGGTTTACATGGTACCGACGATATGATCTGTTGATATGTACTGTGGGTGTAACATGCATGTAACAACTACAGCACACGATATTATTTTTAGATATTACTTTGATGTTTAAATTAATAGATGCTGCTAGATTACGATAGGTTGTCATGTTCATATTTATAAATTTTTAAAACTGAAAATTTTTATAAAAATATTTTTTTTAAACAGCTGTCATTTATTCAAAAAATTTCATTTTTTTCCTATGTTACATCTTGGCTGTTATCGTTCTAACTAAGAAAAATATCATTTTTATGTTTTAGACGATCGCTCACAGATGAAACATCATACCATCATCGGCAAGAATTTTCAAAATACTTATTTTCAAAATAACGGTCCCATTACGGCTGATATCTCGAGCATTTTAAAAACTTGTTTATTAGTTTTATTTAAGTGCTCACAAAAACCTCTAATTATGTGTGTAAAATAAAAAAAATGTACAAATATACATAGCTGCCCACATTTACAATTTTTTTCCTACCACTAAATTTTAATAGAGATTTTCACCTTATTTACGCACGAGATTTTGAAGAAAAAATAAGACAATGTTTACTATAAAAATTTAGTAGTAAGACGAAAGCGTAAAAATTGGCAGCTACGCACATGTACTAGATTCGAAAAAAAAATGTAAGTTTTAAATGAATTTTTCCGATCCCCAAAGTTGTGTAACCCCTTAATTTATTTTCACTCACGAGCACTCAGAGCACTCATGACGTCATGAACTTGAGCATATGGCCCTTGTTAAGGTAATTCTAATTCAGCAGATGAAATTAGTAGATAATAACACTAAATGATATTTTTGGTGTTTTAAAAGAAAATTTTTGGATTTTTTTCTTTTTTAACTATTTCAGAGATCCGGTAATGTTTAATTCGTTCAAAATTTTCGAAAATTTTTATCTAATTGAAAAGAAATGCAATTTTACAGCCTTTTTTATCACCAGAGTTATAAAATGAAAAAAATTACAACAAAAAACTGATAATATCAAAATCGTTTGCGGTTTAGTTTAATGATGTTGCACTTTTTCGAACTTTATGAAATATATCTGCATTTCTGCAGTGCCATATACGTGGCCCACAGGCATTTAAGTTATGTTTCATTCGCAGGGACACACAAAATATTATTATTAGAGTACTATCTGTGAGCGATAATTTCTGAAAGTACATTTTTTAACTTTGGTTTGAGTTTTTAAGTTTAACTAATTTTCTCCATATTTCAAAGAGCATATGAATACTTTAGGAAAAAATACACCAAAAATTTGAGTACATTTCCGCTTATTGACGAAAATTAATGAAGGTGAAATTTTTTATAATTTGAATATCTGCAAGCTTCAGCAAGTAAACAATATCCTCAATCCTTATTTACTGGTGTGGGCATTCTCAAACTTTTGAACATAAATTACGTTTTTACATTAATGTTTTAAGTCAAATGCTTAAAAATCTTTTTATTGACCCAACATTTATTAATTTTCTTAATTATAATTTTCATAATTAAGGAAAATAAAAATGATTTGTTGCATATATCGTCGGTACCATGTCAGAATACACAATGTGAAAACAGCGGACTATTTTTTTATAATTCAGATTTCTTGATTGGCACCACTTTTCTGAAATGGTAAAATTCCCTACTTTTCTCCTTAATTAATGCGCCATTAAATAATGTTTAATAAGGCATATTTTACCATTTCAAAAAAGTGGTGCCAATCTTGAAACTTCAATTTAAAAAAAGTAGCCCATTGTTTTCGTATTGGATGGTTTGACATTGTACCGACGATATGATGTGTTGATATGTACTGTGGGTGTAACATGCATGTAACAACTACAGCACACGATATTATTTTTAGATATTACTTTGATGTTTAAATTAATAGATGCTGCTAGATTACGATAGGTTGTCATGTTCATATTTATAAATTTTTAAAACTAAAAATTTTTATAAAAATATTTTTTTTAAACAGCTGCCATTTATTCAAAAAATTTCATTTTTTTCCTATGTTACCTCTTGGCTGTTATCGCTCTAACTATTAAAAATATCATTTTTATGTTTTAGACGATCGCTCACAGATGAAACATCATACCATCATCGGCAAGAATTTTCAAAATACTTATTTTCAAAATAACGGTCCCATTTGACGGCTGATATCTCGAGCATTTTAAAAACTTGTTTATTAGTTTTATTTAAGTGCTCACAAAAACCTCTATCTATGTGTGTAAAATAAAAATAAAATGTACAAATATACATAGCTGCCCACATTTACAATTTTTTTTTCTACCACTAAATTTTAATAGAGATTTTCACCTTATTTACGCATGAGATTTTGAAGAAAAAATAAGACAATGTTTACTATAAAATTTTAGTAGTAAGACGAAAGCGTAAAAATTGGCAGCTACGCACATGTACTAGCTTCGTAAAAAAATGTATGTTTTAAATGAATATTTCCGATCCCCAAAGTTGTGTAACCCCTTAATTTATTTTCACTCACGAGCGCTTAGAGCACTCATGACGTCATGAACTTGAGCATATGGCTCTTGTTAAGGTAATTCTAATTCAGCAGATGAAATTAGTAGATAATAACACTAAATGATATTTTTGGTGTTTTAAAAGAAGATTTTTGGATTTTTTTTCTTTTTTAACTATTTCTGAGATCCGGTAATGTTTAATTCGTTCAAAATTTTCGAAAATTTTTATCTAATTGAAAAGAAATGCAATTTTACAGCCTTTTTTATCACCAGAGTTATAAAATGAAAAAAATTACAAAAAAAAAAAAAAAAAAAAAAACTGATAATATCAAAATCGTTTGCGGTTTAGTTTAATGATGTTACACTTTTTCGAACTTTATGAAATATATCTGCATTTCTGCAGTGCCATATACGTGGCCCACAGGCATTTAATTTATGTTTCATTCGCAGGGACACACAAAATATTATTATTAGAGTACTGTCTGTGAGCGATAATTTCTGAAAGTACATTTTTTAACTTTGGTTTGAGTTTTTAAGTTTAACTGATTTTCTCCATATTTCAAAGATCATATGAATACTTTAGGAAAAAATACACCAAAAATTTGAGTACATTTCCGCTTAATGACGAAAATTAATGAAGGTGAATTTTTTTATAATTTGAATATCTGCAAGCTTCAGCAAGTAAACAAAATCCTCAATCCTTATTTACTGGTGTGGGCATTCTCAAACTTTTGAACATAAATTACGTTTTTACATTAATGTTTTTAAGTCAAATGCTTAAAAATCTTTTTATTGACCCAACATTTATTAATTTTCTTAATTATAATTTTCATAATTAAGGAAAATAAAAATGATTTGTTGCATATATCGTCGGTACCATGTCAGACTACACAATGTGAAAACAGCGGACTAGTTTTTTTAATTCAGATTTCTTGATTGGCACCACTTTTCTGAAATGGTAAAATTCCTACTTTTCTCCTTAATTAATGCGCCATTAAATAATGTTTAATTAGGCATATTTTACCATTTCAAAAAAGTGGTGCCAATCTTGAAACTTGAATTTAAAAAAAGTAGCCCATTGTTTTCGCATTGGATGGTTTACATGGTACCGACGATATGATCTGTTGATATGTACTGTGGGTGTAACATGCATGTAACAACTACAGCACACGATATTATTTTTAGATATTACTTTGATGTTTAAATTAATAGATGCTGCTAGATTACGATAGGTTGTCATGTTCATATTTATAAATTTTTAAAACTGAAAATTTTTATAAAAATATTTTTTTTAAACAGCTGTCATTTATTCAAAAAATTTCATTTTTTTCCTATGTTACATCTTGGCTGTTATCGTTCTAACTAAGAAAAATATCATTTTTATGTTTTAGACGATCGCTCACAGATGAAACATCATACCATCATCGGCAAGAATTTTCAAAATACTTATTTTCAAAATAACGGTCCCATTACGGCTGATATCTCGAGCATTTTAAAAACTTGTTTATTAGTTTTATTTAAGTGCTCACAAAAACCTCTAATTATGTGTGTAAAATAAAAAAAATGTACAAATATACATAGCTGCCCACATTTACAATTTTTTTCCTACCACTAAATTTTAATAGAGATTTTCACCTTATTTACGCACGAGATTTTGAAGAAAAAATAAGACAATGTTTACTATAAAAATTTAGTAGTAAGACGAAAGCGTAAAAATTGGCAGCTACGCACATGTACTAGATTCGAAAAAAAAATGTAAGTTTTAAATGAATTTTTCCGATCCCCAAAGTTGTGTAACCCCTTAATTTATTTTCACTCACGAGCACTCAGAGCACTCATGACGTCATGAACTTGAGCATATGGCCCTTGTTAAGGTAATTCTAATTCAGCAGATGAAATTAGTAGATAATAACACTAAATGATATTTTTGGTGTTTTAAAAGAAAATTTTTGGATTTTTTTCTTTTTTAACTATTTCAGAGATCCGGTAATGTTTAATTCGTTCAAAATTTTCGAAAATTTTTATCTAATTGAAAAGAAATGCAATTTTACAGCCTTTTTTATCACCAGAGTTATAAAATGAAAAAAATTACAACAAAAAACTGATAATATCAAAATCGTTTGCGGTTTAGTTTAATGATGTTGCACTTTTTCGAACTTTATGAAATATATCTGCATTTCTGCAGTGCCATATACGTGGCCCACAGGCATTTAAGTTATGTTTCATTCGCAGGGACACACAAAATATTATTATTAGAGTACTATCTGTGAGCGATAATTTCTGAAAGTACATTTTTTAACTTTGGTTTGAGTTTTTAAGTTTAACTAATTTTCTCCATATTTCAAAGAGCATATGAATACTTTAGGAAAAAATACACCAAAAATTTGAGTACATTTCCGCTTATTGACGAAAATTAATAAAGGTGAAATTTTTTATAATTTGAATATCTGCAAGCTTCAGCAAGTAAACAAAATCCTCAATCCTTATTTACTGGTGTGGGCATTCTCAAACTTTTGAACATAAATTACGTTTTTACATTAATGTTTTAAGTCAAATGCTTAAAAATCTTTTTATTGACCCAACATTTATTAATTTTCTTAATTATAATTTTCATAATTAAGGAAAATAAAAATGATTTGTTGCATATATCGTCGGTACCATGTCAGACTACACAATGTGAAAACAGTGGACTATTTTTTTTTAATTCAGATTTCTTGATTGACACCACTTTTCTGAAATGTTAAAATTCCCTACATTTCTCCTTAATTAATGCGCCAATAAATAATGTTTAATAAGGCATATTTTACCATTTCAAAAAAGTGGTGCCAATCTTGAAACTTGAATTTAAAAAAAGTAGCCCATTGTTTTCGCATTGGATGGTTTGACATGGTATCGACGATATGATCTGTTGATATGTACTGTGGGTGTAACATGCATGTAACAACTACAGCACACGATATTATTTTTAGATATTACTTTGATGTTTAAATTAATAGATGTTGCTAGATTACGATAGGTTGTCATGTTCATATTTATAAATTTTTATAAACTAAAAATTTTAATAAAAATATTTTTTTTTAAACAGCTGTCATTTATTCAAAAAATTTCATTTTTTCCCTATGTTACCTCTTGGCTGTTATCGTTCTAACTATGAAAAATATCATTTTTATGCTTTAAACGATCGCTCACAGATGAAACATCATACCATCATCGGCAAGAATTTTCAAAATACTTATTTTCAAAATAACGGTCCCATTTGACGGCTGATATCTCGAGCATTATAAAAACTTGTTTATTAGTTTTATTTAACTGCTCACAAAAACCTCTATCTATGTGGGTAAAATAAAAATAAAATGTACAAATATACATAGCTGCCCACATTTACAATTTTTTTTTTCTACCACTAAATTTTAATAGAGATTTTCACCTTATTTACGCACGAGATTTTGAAGAAAAAATAAGACAATGTTTACTATAAAATTTTAGTAGTAAGACAAAAGCGTAAAAATTGGCAGCTACGCACATGTACTAGCTTCGAAAAAAATGTAAGTTTTAAATGAATTTTTCCGATCCCCAAAGTTGTGTAACCCCTTAATTTATTTTCACTCACGAGCACTTAGAGCACTCATGACGTCATGAACTTGAGCATATGGCCCTTGTTAAGGTAATTCTAATTCAGCAGATGAAATTAGTAGATAATAACACTAAATGATATTTTTGGTGTTTTAAAAGAAAATTTTTGGATTTTTTTCTTTTTTAACTATTTCAGAGATCCGGTAATGTTTAATTCGTTCAAAATTTTCGAAAATTTTTATCTAATTGAAAAGAAATGCAATTTTACAGCCTTTTTTATCACCAGAGTTATAAAATGAAAAAAATTACAACAAAAAACTGATAATATCAAAATCGTTTGCGGTTTAGTTTAATGATGTTGCACTTTTTCGAACTTTATGAAATATATCTGCATTTCTGCAGTGCCATATACGTGGCCCACAGGCATTTAAGTTATGTTTCATTCGCAGGGACACACAAAATATTATTATTAGAGTACTATCTGTGAGCGATAATTTCTGAAAGTACATTTTTTAACTTTGGTTTGAGTTTTTAAGTTTAACTAATTTTCTCCATATTTCAAAGAGCATATGAATACTTTAGGAAAAAATACACCAAAAATTTGAGTACATTTCCGCTTATTGACGAAAATTAATAAAGGTGAAATTTTTTATAATTTGAATATCTGCAAGCTTCAGCAAGTAAACAAAATCCTCAATCCTTATTTACTGGTGTGGGCATTCTCAAACTTTTGAACATAAATTACGTTTTTACATTAATGTTTTAAGTCAAATGCTTAAAAATCTTTTTATTGACCCAACATTTATTAATTTTCTTAATTATAATTTTCATAATTAAGGAAAATAAAAATGATTTGTTGCATATATCGTCGGTACCATGTCAGACTACACAATGTGAAAACAGTGGACTATTTTTTTTTAATTCAGATTTCTTGATTGACACCACTTTTCTGAAATGTTAAAATTCCCTACATTTCTCCTTAATTAATGCGCCAATAAATAATGTTTAATAAGGCATATTTTACCATTTCAAAAAAGTGGTGCCAATCTTGAAACTTGAATTTAAAAAAAGTAGCCCATTGTTTTCGCATTGGATGGTTTGACATGGTATCGACGATATGATCTGTTGATATGTACTGTGGGTGTAACATGCATGTAACAACTACAGCACACGATATTATTTTTAGATATTACTTTGATGTTTAAATTAATAGATGTTGCTAGATTACGATAGGTTGTCATGTTCATATTTATAAATTTTTATAAACTAAAAATTTTAATAAAAATATTTTTTTTTAAACAGCTGTCATTTATTCAAAAAATTTCATTTTTTCCCTATGTTACCTCTTGGCTGTTATCGTTCTAACTATGAAAAATATCATTTTTATGCTTTAAACGATCGCTCACAGATGAAACATCATACCATCATCGGCAAGAATTTTCAAAATACTTATTTTCAAAATAACGGTCCCATTTGACGGCTGATATCTCGAGCATTATAAAAACTTGTTTATTAGTTTTATTTAACTGCTCACAAAAACCTCTATCTATGTGGGTAAAATAAAAAAAATGTACAAATATACATAGCTGCCCACATTTACAATTTTTTTCCTACCACTAAATTTTAATAGAGATTTTCACCTTATTTACGCACGAGATTTTGAAGAAAAAATAAGACAATGTTTACTATAAAAATTTAGTAGTAAGACGAAAGCGTAAAAATTGGCAGCTACGCACATGTACTAGATTCGAAAAAAAAATGTAAGTTTTAAATGAATTTTTCCGATCCCCAAAGTTGTGTAACCCCTTAATTTATTTTCACTCACGAGCACTTAGAGCACTCATGACGTCATGAACTTGAGCATATGGCCCTTGTTAAGGTAATTCTAATTCAGCAGATGAAATTAGTAGATAATAACACTAAATGATATTTTTGGTGTTTTAAAAGAAAATTTTTGGATTTTTTTCTTTTTTAACTATTTCAGAGATCCGGTAATGTTTAATTCGTTCAAAATTTTCGAAAATTTTTATCTAATTGAAAAGAAATGCAATTTTACAGCCTTTTTTATCACCAGAGTTATAAAATGAAAAAAATTACAACAAAAAACTGATAATATCAAAATCGTTTGCGGTTTAGTTTAATGATGTTGCACTTTTTCGAACTTTATGAAATATATCTGCATTTCTGCAGTGCCATATACGTGGCCCACAGGCATTTAAGTTATGTTTCATTCGCAGGGACACACAAAATATTATTATTAGAGTACTATCTGTGAGCGATAATTTCTGAAAGTACATTTTTTAACTTTGGTTTGAGTTTTTAAGTTTAACTAATTTTCTCCATATTTCAAAGAGCATATGAATACTTTAGGAAAAAATACACCAAAAATTTGAGTACATTTCCGCTTATTGACGAAAATTAATAAAGGTGAAATTTTTTATAATTTGAATATCTGCAAGCTTCAGCAAGTAAACAAAATCCTCAATCCTTATTTACTGGTGTGGGCATTCTCAAACTTTTGAACATAAATTACGTTTTTACATTAATGTTTTTAAGTCAAATGCTTAAAAACCTTTTTATTGACCCAACATTTATTAATTTTCTTAATTATAATTTTCATAGTTAAGGAAAATAAAAATGATTTGTTGCATATATCGTCGGTACCATGTCAGACTACACAATGTGAAAACAGTGGACTATTTTTTTTTAATTCAGATTTCTTGATTGACACCACTTTTCTGAAATGTTAAAATTCCCTACATTTCTCCTTAATTAATGCGCCAATAAATAATGTTTAATAAGGCATATTTTACCATTTCAAAAAAGTGGTGCCAATCTTGAAACTTGAATTTAAAAAAAGTAGCCCATTGTTTTCGCATTGGATGGGTTGACATGGTATCGACGATATGATCTGTTGATATGTACTGTGGGTGTAACATGCATGTAACAACTACAGCACACGATATTATTTTTAGATATTACTTTGATGTTTAAATTAATAGATGTTGCTAGATTACGATAGGTTGTCATGTTCATATTTATAAATTTTTATAAACTAAAAATTTTAATAAAAATATTTTTTTTTAAACAGCTGTCATTTATTCAAAAAATTTCATTTTTTCCCTATGTTACCTCTTGGCTGTTATCGTTCTAACTATGAAAAATATCATTTTTATGCTTTAAACGATCGCTCACAGATGAAACATCATACCATCATCGGCAAGAATTTTCAAAATACTTATTTTCAAAATAACGGTCCCATTTGACGGCTGATATCTCGAGCATTATAAAAACTTGTTTATTAGTTTTATTTAACTGCTCACAAAAACCTCTATCTATGTGGGTAAAATAAAAATAAAATGTACAAATATACATAGCTGCCCACATTTACAATATTTTTTTTCTACCACTAAATTTTAATAGAGATTTTCACCTTATTTACGCACGAGATTTTGAAGAAAAAATAAGACAATGTTTACTATAAAATTTTAGTAGTAAGACGAAAGCGTAAAAATTGGCAGCTACGCACATGTACTAGCTTCGAAAAAAATGTAAGTTTTAAATGAATTTTTCCGATCCCCAAAGTTGTGTAACCCCTTAATTTATTTTCACTCACGAGCACTTAGAGCACTCATGACGTCATGAACTTGAGCATATGGCCCTTGTTAAGGTAATTCTAATTCAGCAGATGAAATTAGTAGATAATAACACTAAATGATATTTTTGGTGTTTTAAAAGAAAATTTTTGGATTTTTTTCTTTTTTAACTATTTCAGAGATCCGGTAATGTTTAATTCGTTCAAAATTTTCGAAAATTTTTATCTAATTGAAAAGAAATGCAATTTTACAGCCTTTTTTATCACCAGAGTTATAAAATGAAAAAAATTACAACAAAAAACTTATAATATCAAAATCGTTTGCGGTTTAGTTTAATGATGTTGCACTTTTTCGAACTTTATGAAATATATCTGCATTTCTGCAGTGCCATATACGTGGCCCACAGGCATTTAATTTATGTTTCATTCGCAGGGACACACAAAATATTATTATTAGAGTACTATCTGTGAGCGATAATTTCTGAAAGTACATTTTTTAACTTTGGTTTGAGTTTTTAAGTTTAACTGATTTTCTCCATATTTCAAAGATCATATGAATACTTTAGGAAAAAATACACCAAAAATTTGAGTACATTTCCGCTTAATGACGAAAATTAATGAAGGTGAATTTTTTTATAATTTGAATATCTGCAAGCTTCAGCAAGTAAACAAAATCCTCAATCCTTATTTACTGGTGTGGGCATTCTCAAACTTTTGAACATAAATTACGTTTTTACATTAATGTTTTTAAGTCAAATGCTTAAAAATCTTTTTATTGACCCAACATTTATTAATTTTCTTAATTATAATTTTCATAATTAAGGAAAATAAAAATGATTTGTTGCATATATCGTCGGTACCATGTCAGACTACACAATGTGAAAACAGCGGACTAGTTTTTTTTAATTCAGATTTCTTGATTGGCACCACTTTTCTGAAATGGTAAAATTCCTACTTTTCTCCTTAATTAATGCGCCATTAAATAATGTTTAATAAGGCATATTTTACCATTTCAAAAAAGTGGTGCCAATCTTGAAACTTGAATTTAAAAAAAGTAACCCATTGTTTTCGCATTGGATGGTTTACATGGTACCGACGATATGATCTGTTGATATGTACTGTGGGTGTAACATGCATGTAACAACTACAGCACACGATATTATTTTTAGATATTACTTTGATGTTTAAATTAATAGATGCTGCTAGATTACGATAGGTTGTCATGTTCATATTTATAAATTTTTAAAACTGAAAATTTTTATAAAAATATTTTTTTTAAACAGCTGTCATTTATTCAAAAAATTTCATTTTTTTCCTATGTTACATCTTGGCTGTTATCGTTCTAACTAAGAAAAATATCATTTTTATGTTTTAGACGATCGCTCACAGATGAAACATCATACCATCATCGGCAAGAATTTTCAAAATACTTATTTTCAAAATAACGGTCCCATTACGGCTGATATCTCGAGCATTTTAAAAACTTGTTTATTAGTTTTATTTAAGTGCTCACAAAAACCTCTAATTATGTGTGTAAAATAAAAAAAATGTACAAATATACATAGCTGCCCACATTTACAATTTTTTTCCTACCACTAAATTTTAATAGAGATTTTCACCTTATTTACGCACGAGATTTTGAAGAAAAAAAAAGACAATGTTTACTATAAAAATTTAGTAGTAAGACGAAAGCGTAAAAATTGGCAGCTACGCACATGTACTAGATTCGAAAAAAAAATGTAAGTTTTAAATGAATTTTTCCGATCCCCAAAGTTGTGTAACCCCTTAATTTATTTTCACTCACGAGCACTTAGAGCACTCATGACGTCATGAACTTGAGCATATGGCCCTTGTTAAGGTAATTCTAATTCAGCAGATGAAATTAGTAGATAATAACACTAAATGATATTTTTGGTGTTTTAAAAGAAAATTTTTGGATTTTTTTCTTTTTTAACTATTTCAGAGATCCGGTAATGTTTAATTCGTTCAAAATTTTCGAAAATTTTTATCTAATTGAAAAGAAATGCAATTTTACAGCCTTTTTTATCACCAGAGTTATAAAATGAAAAAAATTACAACAAAAAACTGATAATATCAAAATCGTTTGCGGTTTAGTTTAATGATGTTGCACTTTTTCGAACTTTATGAAATATATCTGCATTTCTGCAGTGCCATATACGTGGCCCACAGGCATTTAAGTTATGTTTCATTCGCAGGGACACACAAAATATTATTATTAGAGTACTATCTGTGAGCGATAATTTCTGAAAGTACATTTTTTAACTTTGGTTTGAGTTTTTAAGTTTAACTAATTTTCTCCATATTTCAAAGAGCATATGAATACTTTAGGAAAAAATACACCAAAAATTTGAGTACATTTCCGCTTATTGACGAAAATTAATAAAGGTGAAATTTTTTATAATTTGAATATCTGCAAGCTTCAGCAAGTAAACAAAATCCTCAATCCTTATTTACTGGTGTGGGCATTCTCAATCTTTTGAACATAAATTACGTTTTTACATTAATGTTTTTAAGTCAAATGCTTAAAAACCTTTTTATTGACCCAACATTTATTAATTTTCTTAATTATAATTTTCATAATTAAGGAAAATAAAAATGATTTGTTGCATATATCGTCGGTACCATGTCAGACTACACAATGTGAAAACAGTGGACTATTTTTTTTTAATTCAGATTTCTTGATTGACACCACTTTTCTGAAATGTTAAAATTCCCTACATTTCTCCTTAATTAATGCGCCAATAAATAATGTTTAATAAGGCATATTTTACCATTTCAAAAAAGTGGTGCCAATCTTGAAACTTGAATTTAAAAAAAGTAGCCCATTGTTTTCGCATTGGATGGTTTGACATGGTATCGACGATATGATCTGTTGATATGTACTGTGGGTGTAACATGCATGTAACAACTACAGCACACGATATTATTTTTAGATATTACTTTGATGTTTAAATTAATAGATGTTGCTAGATTACGATAGGTTGTCATGTTCATATTTATAAATTTTTATAAACTAAAAATTTTAATAAATATATTTTTTTTTAAACAGCTGTCATTTATTCAAAAAATTTCATTTTTTCCCTATGTTACCTCTTGGCTGTTATCGTTCTAACTATGAAAAATATCATTTTTATGCTTTAAACGATCGCTCACAGATGAAACATCATACCATCATCGGCAAGAATTTTCAAAATACTTATTTTCAAAATAACGGTCCCATTTGACGGCTGATATCTCGAGCATTATAAAAACTTGTTTATTAGTTTTATTTAACTGCTCACAAAAACCTCTATCTATGTGGGTAAAATAAAAATAAAATGTACAAATATACATAGCTGCCCACATTTACAATATTTTTTTTCTACCACTAAATTTTAATAGAGATTTTCACCTTATTTACGCACGAGATTTTGAAGAAAAAATAAGACAATGTTTACTATAAAATTTTAGTAGTAAGACGAAAGCGTAAAAATTGGCAGCTACGCACATGTACTAGCTTCGAAAAAAATGTAAGTTTTAAATGAATATTTCCGATCCCCAAAGTTGTGTAACCCCTTAATTTATTTTCACTCACGAGCGCTTAGAGCACTCATGATCATGAACTTGAGCATATGGCTCTTGTTAAGGTAATTCTAATTCAGCAGATGCAATTAGTAGATAATAACACTAAATGATATTTTTGGTGTTTCAAAGAAGATTTTTGGATTTGTTTTCTTTTTTAACTATTTCTGAAATCCGGTAATGTTTAATTCGTTCAAAATTTTCGAAAATTGTTATCTAATTGAAAAGAAATGCAATTTTACAGCCTTTTTTATCACCAGAGTTATAAAATGAGAAAAATTACAAAAAAAACTGATAATATCAATATCGTTTGCGGTTTAGTTTAATGATGTTACACTTTTTCGAACTTTATGAAATATATCTGCATTTCTGCAGTGCCATATACGTGGCCCACTTAAAGGAATTTAATTTATGTTTCATTCGCACGGACATACAAAATATTATTATTAGAGTACTATCTGTGAGCGATAATTTCTGAAAGTACATTTTTTAACTTTGGTTTGAGTTTTTAAGTTTAACTGATTTTCTCCATATTTCAAAGATCATATGAATACTTTAGGAAAAAATACACCAAAAATTTGAGTACATTTCCGCTTAATGACGAAAATTAATGAAGGTGAAATATTTATAATTTGAATATCTGCAAGCTTCAGCAAGTAAACAAAATCCTCAATCCTTATTTACTGGTGTGGGCATTCTCAAACTTTTGAACATAAATT
Organism: Maratus speciosus; assembly: GCA_963932465.1. Lineage (NCBI taxonomy): Eukaryota > Metazoa > Arthropoda > Arachnida > Araneae > Salticidae > Maratus > Maratus speciosus. The sequence continues at coordinate 438,838,936 of OZ010796.1, read as the reverse complement.
ACGTTTTTACATTAATGTTTTTAAGTCAAATGCTTAAAAATCTTTTTATTGACCCAACATTTATTAATTTTCTTAATTATAATTTTCATAATTAAGGAAAATAAAAATGATTTGTTGCATATATCGTCGGTACCATGTCAGACTACACAATGTGAAAACAGCGGACTAGTTTTTTTTAATTCAGATTTCTTGATTGGCACCACTTTTCTGAAATGGTAAAATTCCTACTTTTCTCCTTAATTAATGCGCCATTAAATAATGTTTAATAAGACATATTTTACCATTTCAAAAAAGTGGTGCCAATCTTGAAACTTGAATTTAAAAAAAGTAGCCCATTGTTTTCGCATTGGATGGTTTACATGGTACCGACGATATGATCTGTTGATATGTACTGTGGGTGTAACATGCATGTAACAACTACAGCACACGATATTATTTTTAGATATTACTTTGATGTTTAAATTAATAGATGCTGCTAGATTACGATGGGTTGTCATGTTCATATTTATAAATTTTTAAAACTGAAAATTTTTATAAAAATATTTTTTTTAAACAGCTGTCATTTATTCAAAAAATTTCATTTTTTTCCTATGTTACATCTTGGCTGTTATCGTTCTAACTAAGAAAAATATCATTTTTATGTTTTAGACGATCGCTCACAGATGAAACATCATACCATCATCGGCAAGAATTTTCAAAATACTTATTTTCAAAATAACGGTCCCATTACGGCTGATATCTCGAGCATTTTAAAAACTTGTTTATTAGTTTTATTTAAGTGCTCACAAAAACCTCTAATTATGTGTGTAAAATAAAAAAAAAATGTACAAATATACATAGCTGCCCACATTTACAATTTTTTTCCTACCACTAAATTTTAATAGAGATTTTCACCTTATTTACGCACGAGATTTTGAAGAAAAAATAAGACAATGTTTACTATAAAAATTTAGTAGTAAGACGAAAGCGTAAAAATTGGCAGCTACGCACATGTACTAGATTCGAAAAAAAAATGTAAGTTTTAAATGAATATTTCCGATCCCCAAAGTTGTGTAACCCCTTAATTTATTTTCACTCACGAGCGCTTAGAGCATTCATGACGTCATGAACTTGAGCATATGGCCCTTGTTAAGGTAATTCTAATTCAGCAGATGAAATTAGTAGATAATAACACTAAATGATATTTTTGGTGTTTTAAAAGAAGATTTTTGGATTTTTTTCTTTTTTAACTATTTCAGAGATCCGGTAATGTTTAATTCGTTCAAAATTTTCGAAAATTTTTATCTAATTGAAAAGAAATGCAATTTTACAGCCTTTTTTATCACCAGAGTTATAAAATGAAAAAAATTACAACAAAAAACTGATAATATCAAAATCGTTTGCGGTTTAGTTTAATGATGTTGCACTTTTTCGAACTTTATGAAATATATCTGCATTTCTGCAGTGCCATATACGTGGCCCACAGGCATTTAATTTATGTTTCATTCGCAGGGACACACAAAATATTATTATTAGAGTACTATCTGTGAGCGATAATTTCTGAAAGTACATTTTTTAACTTTGGTTTGAGTTTTTAAGTTTAACTAATTTTCTCCATATTTCAAAGAGCATATGAATACTTTAGGAAAAAATGCACCAAAAATTTGAGTACATTTCCGCTTATTGACGAAAATTAATGAAGGTGAAATTTTTTATAATTTGAATATCTGCAAGCTTCAGCAAGTAAACAAAATCCTCAATCCTTATTTACTGGTGTGGGCATTCTCAAACTTTTGAACATAAATTACGTTTTTACATTAATGTTTTTAAGTCAAATGCTTAAAATCCTTTTTATTGACCCAACATTTATTAATTTTCTTAATTATAATTTTCATAATTAAGGAAAATAAAAATGATTTGTTGCATATATCGTCGGTACCATGTCAGACTACACAATGTGAATACAGTGGACTATTTTTTTTTAATTCAGATTTCTTGATTGACACCACTTTTCTGAAATGTTAAAATTCCCTACATTTCTCCTTAATTAATGCGCCAATAAATAATGTTTAATAAGGCATATTTTACCATTTCAAAAAAGTGGTGCCAATCTTGAAACTTGAATTTAAAAAAAGTAGCCCATTGTTTTCGCATTGGATGGTTTGACATGGTATCGACGATATGATCTGTTGATATGTACTGTGGGTGTAACATGCATGTAACAACTACAGCACACGATATTATTTTTAGATATTACTTTGATGTTTAAATTAATAGATGCTGCTAGATTACGATAGGTTGTCATGTTCATATTTATAAATTTTTAAAACTAAAAATTTTTATAAAAATATTTTTTTAAAACAGCTGTCATTTATTCAAAAATTTTCATTTTTTTTCCTATGTTACCTCTTGGCTGTTATCGTTCTAACTATGTAAAATATCATTTTTATGTTTTAGACGATCGCTCACAGATGAAACATCATACCATCATCGGCAAGAATTTTCAAAATACTTATTTTCAAAATAACGGTCCCATTTGACGGCTGATATCTCGAGCATTTTAAAAACTTGTTTATTAGTTTTATTTAAGTGCTCACAAAAACCTCTATCTATGTGTGTAAAATAAAAATAAAATGTACAAATATACATAGCTGCCCACATTTACAATTTTTTTTCTACCACTAAATTTTAATAGAGATTTTCACCTTATTTACGCACGAGATTTTGAAGAAAAAATAAGACAAAGTTTACTATAAAATTTTAGTAGTAAGACGAAAGCGTAAAAATTGGCAGCTACGCACATGTACTAGCTTCGAAAAAAATGTAAGTTTTAAATGAATATTTCCGATCCCCAAAGTTGTGTAACCCCTTAATTTATTTTCACTCACGAGCGCTTAGAGCACTCATGACGTCATGAACTTGAGCATATGGCTCTTGTTAAGGTAATTCTAATTCAGCAGATGAAATTAGTAGATAATAACACTAAATGATATTTTTGGTGTTTTAAAAGAAGATTTTTGGATTTTTTTCTTTTTTAACTATTTCTGAGATCCGGTAATGTTTAATTCGTTCAAAATTTTCGAAAATTTTTATCTAATTGAAAAGAAATGCAATTTTACAGCCTTTTTTATCACCAGAGTTATAAAATGAAAAAAATTACAAAAAAAAAAAAAAAAAAAAAAAAAACTGATAATATCAAAATCGTTTGCGGTTTAGTTTAATGATGTTGCACTTTTTCGAACTTTATGAAATATATCTGCATTTCTGCAGTGCCATATACGTGGCCCACAGGCATTTAAGTTATGTTTCATTCGCAGGGACACACAAAATATTATTATTAGAGTACTATCTGTGAGCGATAATTTCTGAAAGTACATTTTTTAACTTTGGTTTGAGTTTTTAAGTTTAACTAATTTTCTCCATATTTCAAAGAGCATATGAATACTTTAGGAAAAAATACACCAAAAATTTGAGTACATTTCCGCTTATTGACGAAAATTAATAAAGGTGTAATTTTTTATAATTTGAATATCTGCAAGCTTCAGCAAGTAAACAAAATCCTCAATCCTTATTTACTGGTGTGGGCATTCTCAAACTTTTGAACATAAATTACGTTTTTACATTAATGTTTTTAAGTCAAATGCTTTAAAACCTTTTTATTGACCCAACATTTATTAATTTTCTTAATTATAATTTTCATAATTAAGGAAAATAAAAATGATTTGTTGCATATATCGTCGGTACCATGTCAGACTACACAATGTGAAAACAGTGGACTATTTTTTTTTAATTCAGATTTCTTGATTGACACCACTTTTCTGAAATGTTAAAATTCCCTACATTTCTCCTTAATTAATGCGCCAATAAATAATGTTTAATAAGGCATATTTTACCATTTCATAAAAGTGGTGCCAATCTTGAAACTTGAATTTAAAAAAAGTAGCCCATTGTTTTCGCATTGGATGGTTTGACATGGTATCGACGATATGATCTGTTGATATGTACTGTGGGTGTAACATGCATGTAACAACTACAGCACACGATATTATTTTTAGATATTACTTTGATGTTTAAATTAATAGATGTTGCTAGATTACGATAGGTTGTCATGTTCATATTTATAAATTTTTATAAACTAAAAATTTTAATAAAAATATTTTTTTTTAAACAGCTGTCATTTATTCAAAAAATTTCATTTTTTTCCTATGTTACCTCTTGGCTGTTATCGTTCTAACTATGAAAAATATCATTTTTATGCTTTAAACGATCGCTCACAGATGAAACATCATACCATCATCGGCAAGAATTTTCAAAATACTTATTTTCAAAATAACGGTCCCATTTGACGGCTGATATCTCGAGCATTATAAAAACTTGTTTATTAGTTTTATTTAACTGCTCACAAAAACCTCTATCTATGTGGGTAAAATAAAAATAAAATGTACAAATATACATAGCTGCCCACATTTACAATATTTTTTTTCTACCACTAAATTTTAATAGAGATTTTCACCTTATTTACGCACGAGATTTTGAAGAAAAAATAAGACAATGTTTACTATAAAATTTTAGTAGTAAGACGAAAGCGTAAAAATTGGCAGCTACGCACATGTACTAGCTTCGAAAAAAATGTAAGTTTTAAATGAATATTTCCGATCCCCAAAGTTGTGTAACCCCTTAATTTATTTTCACTCACGAGCGCTTAGAGCACTCATGATCATGAACTTGAGCATATGGCTCTTGTTAAGGTAATTCTAATTCAGCAGATGAAATTAGTAGATAATAACACTAAATGATATTTTTGGTGTTTCAAAGAAGATTTTTGGATTTTTTTTCTTTTTTAACTATTTCTGAAATCCGGTTTGTTTAATTCGTTCAAAATTTTCGAAAATTGTTATCTAATTGAAAAGAAATGCAATTTTACAGCCTTTTTTATCACCAGAGTTATAAAATGAGAAAAATTACAAAAAAAAACTGATAATATCAATATCGTTTGCGGTTTAGTTTAATGATGTTACACTTTTTCGAACTTTATGAAATATATCTGCATTTCTGCAGTGCCATATACGTGGCCCACTTAAAGGAATTTAATTTATGTTTCATTCGCAGGGACATACAAAATATTATTATTAGAGTACTATCTGTGAGCGATAATTTCTGAAAGTACATTTTTTAACTTTGGTTTGAGTTTTTAAGTTTAACAAATTTTCTCCATATTTCAAAGAGCATATGAATACTTTAGGAAAAAATACACCAAAAATTTGAGTACATTTCCGCTTATTGACGAAAATTAATGAAGGTGAAATTTTTTATAATTTGAATATCTGCAAGCTTCAGCAAGTAAACAATATCCTCAATCCTTATTTACTGGTGTGGGCATTCTCAAACTTTTGAACATAAATTACGTTTTTACATTAATGTTTTAAGTCAAATGCTTAAAAATCTTTTTATTGACCCAACATTTATTAATTTTCTTAATTATAATTTTCATAATTAAGGAAAATAAAAATGATTTGTTGCATATATCGTCGGTACCATGTCAGACTACACAATGTGAAAACAGCGGACTATTTTTTATAATTCAGATTTCTTGATTGGCACCACTTTTCTGAAATGGTAAAATTCCCTACTTTTCTCCTTAATTAATGCGCAATTAAATAATGTTTAATAAGGCATATTTTACCATTTCAAAAAAGTGGTGCCAATCTTGAAACTTGAATTTAAAAAAAGTAGCCCATTGTTTTCGCATTGGATGGTTTGACATGGTACCGACGATATGATCTGTTGATATGTACTGTGGGTGTAACATGCATGTAACAACTACAGCACACGATATTATTTTTAGATATTACTTTGATGTTTAAATTAATAGATGCTGCTAGATTACGATAGGTTGTCATGTTCATATTTATAAATTTTTAAAACTAAAAGTTTTTATAAAAATATTTTTTTTAAACAGCTGTCATTTATTCAAAAAATTTCATTTTTTTCCTATGTTACATCTTGGCTGTTATCTTTCTAACTAAGAAAAATATCATTTTTATGTTTTAGACGATCGCTCACAGATGAAACATCATACCATCATCGGCAAGAATTTTCAAAATACTTATTTTCAAAATAACGGTCCCATTACGGCTGATATCTCGAGCATTTTAAAAACTTGTTTATTAGTTTTATTTAAGTGCTCACAAAAACCTCTAATTATGTGTGTAAAATAAAAAAAAATGTACAAATATACATAGCTGCCCACATTTACAATTTTTTTCCTACCACTAAATTTTAATAGAGATTTTCACCTTATTTACGCACGAGATTTTGAAGAAAAAATAAGACAATGTTTACTATAAAAATTTAGTAGTAAGACGAAAGCGTAAAAATTGGCAGCTACGCACATGTACTAGATTCGAAAAAAAAAATGTAAGTTTTAAATGAATATTTCCGATCCCCAAAGTTGTGTAACCCCTTAATTTATTTTCACTCACGAGCGCTTAGAGCACTCATGACGTCATGAACTTGAGCATATGGCCCTTGTTAATGTAATTCTAATTCAGCAGATGAAATTAGTAGATAATAACACTAAATGATACTTTTGGTGTTTTAAAAGAAGATTTTTGGATTTTTTTCTTTTTTAACTATTTCAGAGATCCGGTAATGTTTAATTCGTTCAAAATTTTCGAAAATTTTTATCTAATTGAAAAGAAATGCAATTTTACAGCCTTTTTTATCACCAGAGTTATAAAATGAAAAAAATTACAAAAAAACTGATAATATCAAAATCGTTTGCGGTTTAGTTTAATGATGTTGCACTTTTTCGAACTTTATGAAATATATCTGCATTTCTGCAGTGCCATATACGTGGCCCACAGGCATTTAATTTATGTTTCATTCGCAGGGACACACAAAATATTATTATTAGAGTACTATCTGTGAGCGATAATTCCTGAAAGTACATTTTTTAACTTTGGTTTGAGTTTTTAAGTTTAACTAATTTTCTCCATATTTCAAAGAGCATATGAATACTTTAGGAAAAAATACACCAAAAATTTGAGTACATTTCTGCTTATTGACGAAAATTAATGAAGGTGAAATTTTTTATAATTTGAATATCTGCAAGCTTCAGCAAGTAAACAATATCCTCAATCCTTATTTACTGGTGTGGGCATTCTCAAACTTTTGAACATAAATTACGTTTTTACATTAATGTTTTAAGTCAAATGCTTAAAAATCTTTTTATTGACCCAACATTTATTAATTTTCTTAATTATAATTTTCATAATTAAGGAAAATAAAAATGATTTGTTGCATATATCGTCGGTACCATGTCAGAATACACAATGTGAAAACAGCGGACTATTTTTTTATAATTCAGATTTCTTGATTGGCACCACTTTTCTGAAATGGTAAAATTCCCTACTTTTCTCCTTAATTAATGCGCCATTAAATAATGTTTAATAAGGCATATTTTACCATTTCAAAAAAGTGGTGCCAATCTTGAAACTTGAATTTAAAAAAAGTAGCCCATTGTTTTCGCATTGGATGGTTTGACATGGTACCGACGATATGATCTGTTGATATGTACTGTGGGTGTAACATGCATGTAACAACTACAGCACACGATATTATTTTTAGATATTACTTTGATGTTTAAATTAATAGATGCTGCTAGATTACGATAGGTTGTCATGTTCATATTTATAAATTTTTAAAACTAAAAATTTTTATAAAAATATTTTTTTTAAACAGCTGTCATTTATTCAAAAAATTTCATTTTTTTCCTATGTTACCTCTTGGCTGTTATCGTTCTAACTATGAAAAATATCATTTTTATGTTTTAGACGATCGCTCACAGATGAAACATCATACCATCATCGGCAAGAATTTTCAAAATACTTATTTTCAAAATAACGGTCCCATTTGACGGCTGATATCTCGAGCATTTTAAAAACTTGTTTATTAGTTTTATTTAAGTGCTCACAAAAACCTCTATCTATGTGTGTAAAATAAAAATAAAATGTACAAATATACATAGCTGCCCACATTTACAATTTTTTTGTCTACCACTAAATTTTAATAGAGATTTTCACCTTGTTTACGCACGAGATTTTGAAGAAAAAATTAGACAATGTTTACTATAAAATTTTAGTGGTAAGACGAAAGCGTCAAAGTTGGCAGCTACGCACATGTACTAGCTTCGTAAAAAAATGTAAGTTTTCAATGAATATTTCCGATCCCCAAAGTTGTGTAACCCCTTAATTTATTTTCACTCACGAGCGCTTAGAGCACTCATGACGTCATGAACTTGAGCATATGGCCCTTGTTAAGGTAATTCTAATTCAGCAGATGAAATTAGTAGATAATAACACTAAATGATATTTTTGGTGTTTTAAAAGAAGATTTTTGGATTTTTTTCTTTTTTAACTATTTCTGAGATCCGGTAATGTTTAATTCGTTAGAAATTTTCGAAAATTTTTATCTAATTGAAAAGAAATGCAATTTTACAGCCTTTTTTATCACCAGAGTTATAAAATGAAAAAAATTACAAAAAAAAACTGATAATATCAAAATCGTTTGCGGTTTAGTTTAATGATGTTACACTTTTTCGAACTTTATGAAAAATATCTGCATTACTGCAGTGCCATATACGTGGCCCACAGGCATTTAATTTATGTTTCATTCGCAGGGACATACAAAATATTATTATTAGAGTACTATCTGTGAGCGATAATTTCTGAAAGTACATTTTTTAACTTTGGTTTGAGTTTTTAAGTTTAACAAATTTTCTCCATATTTCAAAGAGCATATGAATACTTAGGAAAAAATACACCAAAAATTTGAGTACATTTCCGCTTATTGACGAAAATTAATGAAGGTGAAATTTTTTATAATTTGAATATCTGCAAGCTTCAGCAAGTAAACAAAATCCTCAATCCTTATTAACTGGTGTGGGCATTCTCAAACTTTTGAACATAAATTACGTTTTTACATTAATGTTTTTAAGTCAAATGCTTAAAAATCTTTTTATTGACCCAACATTTATTAATTTTCTTAATTATAATTTTCATAATTAAGGAAAATAAAAATGATTTGTTGCATATATCGTCGGTACCATGTCAGACTACACAATGTGAAAACAGCGGACTATTTTTTTTAAATTCAGATCTCTTGATTGGCACCACTTTTCTGAAATGGTAAAATTCCCTACTTTTCTCCTTAATTAATGCGCCATTAAATAATGTTTAATAAGGCATATTTTACCATTTCAAAAAAGTGGTGCCAATCTTGAAACTTGAATTTAAAAAAAGTAGCCCATTGTTTTCGCATTGGATGGTTTGGCATGGTACCGACGATATGATCTGTTGATATGTACTGTGGGTGTAAAATGCATGTAACAACTACTGCACACGATATTATTTTTAGATATTACTTTGATGTTTAAATTAATAGATGCTGCTAGATTACGATAGGTTGTCATGTTCATATTTATAAATTTTTATAAACTAAAAATTTTAATAAAAATATTTTTTTTTAAACAGCTGTCATTTATTCAAAAAATTTCATTTTTTTCCTATGTTACCTCTTGGCTGTTATCGTTCTAACTATGAAAAATATCATTTTTATGCTTTAGACGATCGCTCACAGATGAAACATCATACCATCATCGGCAAGAATTTTCAAAATACTTATTTTCAAAATAACGGTCCCATTTGACGGCTGATATCTCGAGCATTATAAAAACTTGTTTATTAGTTTTATTTAACTGCTCACAAAAACCTCTATCTATGTGGGTAAAATAAAAATAAAATGTACAAATATACATAGCTGCCCACATTTACAATATTTTTTTTTCTACCACTAAATTTTAATAGAGATTTTCACCTTATTTACGCACGAGATTTTGAAGAAAAAATAAGACAATGTTTACTATAAAATTTTAGTAGTAAGACGAAAGCGTAAAAATTGGCAGCTACGCACATGTACTAGCTTCGAAAAAAATGTAAGTTTTAAATGAATGTTTCCGATCCCCAAAGTTGTGTAACCCCTTAATTTATTTTCACTCACGAGCGCTTAGAGCACTCATGACGTCATGAACTTGAGCATATGGCTCTTGTTAAGGTAATTCTAATTCAGCAGATGAAATTAGTAGATAATAACACTAAATGATATTTTTGGTGTTTTAAAAGAAGATTTTTGGATTTTTTTTTCTTTTTTAACTATTTCTGAAATCCGGTAATGTTTAATTCGTTCAAAATTTTCGAAAATTGTTATCTAATTGAAAAGAAATGCAATTTTACAGCCTTTTTTATCACCAGAGTTATAAAATGAGAAAAATTACAAAAAAAACTGATAATATCAATATCGTTTGCGGTTTAGTTTAATGATGTTACACTTTTTCGAACTTTATGAAATATATCTGCATTTCTGCAGTGCCATATACGTGGCCCACTTAAAGGAATTTAATTTATGTTTCATTCGCAGGGACATACAAAATATTATTATTAGAGTACTATCTGTGAGCGATAATTTCTGAAAGTACATTTTTTAACTTTGGTTTGAGTTTTTAAGTTTAACAAATTTTCTCCATATTTCAAAGAGCATATGAATACTTAGGAAAAAATACACCAAAAATTTGAGTACATTTCCGCTTATTGACGAAAATTAATGAAGGTGAAATTCTTTATAATTTGAATATCTGCAAGCTTCAGCAAGTAAACAAAATCCTCAATCCTTATTAACTGGTGTGGGCATTCTCAAACTTTTGAACATAAATTACGTTTTTACATTAATGTTTTTAAGTCAAATGCTTAAAAATCTTTTTATTGACCCAACATTTATTAATTTTCTTAATTATAATTTTCATAATTAAGGAAAATAAAAATGATTTGTTGCATATATCGTCGGTACCATGTCAGACTACACAATGTGAAAACAGCGGACTATTTTTTTTAAATTCAGATTTCTTGATTGGCACCACTTTTCTGAAATGGTAAAATTCCCTACTTTTCTCCTTAATTAATGCGCCATTAAATAATGTTTAATAAGGCATATTTTACCATTTCAAAAAAGTGGTGCCAATCTTGAAACTTGAATTTAAAAAAAGTAGCCCATTGTTTTCGCATTGGATGGTTTGGCATGGTACCGACGATATGATCTGTTGATATGTACTGTGGGTGTAAAATGCATGTAACAACTACTGCACACGATATTATTTTTAGATATTACTTTGATGTTTAAATTAATAGATGCTGCTAGATTACGATAGGTTGTCATGTTCATATTTATAAATTTTTCAAACTAAAAATTTTTATAAATATATTTTTTTTTAAACAGCTGTCATTTATTCAAAAAATTTCATTTTTTTCCTATGTTACCTCTTGGCTGTTATCGTTCTAACTAAGAAAAATATCATTTTTATGTTTTAGACGATCGCTCACAGATGAAACATCATACCATCATCGGCAAGAATTTTCAAAATACTTATTTTCAAAATAACGGTCCCATTTGACGGCTGATATCTCGAGCATTATAAAACTTGTTTATTAGTTTTATTTAACTGCTCACAAAAACCTCTATCTATGTGGGTAAAATAAAAATAAAATTTACAAATATACATAGCTGCCAACATTTACAATTTTTTTTTCTACCACTAAATTTTAATAGAGATTTTCACCTTGTTTACGCACGAGATTTTGAAGAAAAAATTAGACAATGTTTACTATAAAATTTTAGTAGTAAGACAAAAGCGTAAAAATTGGCAGCTACGCACATGTACTAGCTTCGAAAAAAAAGTAAGTTTTAAATGAATATTTCCGATCCCCAAAGTTGTGTAACCCCTTAATTTATTTTCACTCACGGGCGCTTAGAGCACTCATGACGTCATGAACTTGAGCATATGGCTCTTGTTAAGGTAATTCTAATTCAGCAGATGAAATTAGTAGATAATAACACTAAATGATATTTTTGGTGTTTTAAAAGAAGATTTTTGGATTTTTTTTTCTTTTTTAACTATTTCTGAAATCCGTTAATGTTTAATTCGTTCAAAATTTTCGAAAATTTTTATCTAATTGAAAAGAAATGCAATTTTACAGCCTTTTTTATCACCAGAGTTATAAAAGGAAAAAAAATTACAAAAAAAAAAAACTGATAATATCAATATCGTTTGCGGTTTAGTTTAATGATGTTACACTTTTTCGAACTTTATGAAATATATCTGCATTTCTGCAGTGCCATATACGTGGCCCACTTAAAGGCAATTAATTTATGTTTCATTCGCAGGGACACACAAAATATTATTATTAGAGTACTATCTGTGAGCGATAATTTCTGAAAGTACATTTTTTAACTTTGGTTTGAGTTTTTAAGTTTAACAAATTTTCTCCATATTTCAAAGAGCATATGAATACTTTAGGAAAAAATACACCAAAAATTTGAGTACATTTCCGCTTATTGAAGAAAATTAATGAAGGTGAAATTTTTTATAATCTGAATATCTGCAAGCTTCAGCAAGTAAACAAAATCCTCAATCCTTATTAACTGGTGTGGGCATTCTCAAACTTTTGAACATAAATTACGTTTTTACATTAATGTTTTAAAGTCAAATGCTTAAAAATCTTTTTATTGACCCAACATTTATTAATTTTCTTAATTATAATTTTTTATAATTAAGGAAAATAAAAATGATTTGTTGCATATATCGTCGGTACCATGTCAGACTACACAATGTGAAAACAGCGGACTATTTTTTTTTTAAATTCAGATTTCTTAATTGGCACCACTTTTCTGAAATGGTAAAATTCCTACTTTTCTCCTTAATTAATGCGCCATTAAATAATGTTTAATAATGCATATTTTACCATTTCAAAAAAGTGGTGCCAATCTTGAAACTTGAATTTAAAAAAAGTAGCCCATTGTTTTCGCATTGGATGGTTTGACATGGTACCGACGATATGATCTGTTGATATGTACTGTGGGTGTAACATGCATGTAACAACTACAGCACACGATATTATTTTTAGATATTACTTTGATGTTTAAATTAATAGATGCTGCTAGATTACGATAGGTTGTCATGTTCATATTTATAAATTTTTAAAACTGAAAATATTTAAATTTTTTTTTTTTTTTAAACAGCTGTCATATATTCAAAATATTTCATTTTTTTCCTATGTTATAACTTGGCTGTTATCGTCCTAACTAAGAAATATATCATTTTTATATTTTAGACCATCGCTCACAGATGAAACATCATACCATCATCGGCAAGAATTTTCAAAATACTTATTTTCAAAATAACAACGGTCCCATTTGACGGCTGATATCTCGAGCATTTTAAAAACTTGTTTAATAGTTTTATTTAAGTGCTCACCAAAACCTCTATCTATGTGTGTAAAATAAAAATAAAATGTACAAATATACATAGCTGCCCACATTTACAATTTTTTTTCTACCACTAAATTTTAATAGAGATTTTCACCTTATTTACGCACGAGATTTTGAAGAAAAAATAAGACAATGTTTACTATAAAATTTTAGTAGTAAGACAAAAGCGTAAAAATTGGCAGCTACGCACATGTACTAGCTTCGAAAAAAAATGTAAGTTTTAAATGAATATTTCCGATCCCCAAAGTTGTGTAACCCCTTAATTAATTTTCACTCACGAGCACTTAGTGCACTCATGACGTCATGAACTTGAGCATATAGTTCATGTTAATGTAATTCCAATTCAGCAGATGAAATTAGTAGATAATAACACTAAATGATATTTTTGGTGTTTCAAAAGAAGATTTTTGTATTTTTTTTTTCTTTTTTAACTATTTCTGCGATCCGGTAGTGTTTAATTCGTTCAAAATTTTCGAAAATTTTTATCTAATTGAAAAGAAATGCAATTTTACAGCCTTTTATATCACCAGAGTTATAAAATGAAAAAAATTTCAAAAAAACTGATAATATTAAAATCGTTTGCGGTTTAGTTTATTGATGTTACACTTTTTCGAACTTTATGAAATATATCTGCATTTCTGCAGTGCCATATACGTGGCCCACTTAAAGGCATTTAATTTATGTTTCATTCGCAGGGACACACAAAAAATTATTATTAGAGTACTATCTGTGAGCGATAATTTATGAAAGTACATTTTTTAACTTTGGTTTGCGTTTTTAAGTTTAACTAATTTTCCCCATATTTCAAAGAGCATATGAATACTTTAGGAAAAAATACACCAAAAATTTGAGTACATTTCCGCTTATTGACGAAAATTAATGAAGGTGAAATTTTTTATAATTTGAATATCTGCAAGGTTCAGCAAGTAAACAAAATCCTCAATCCTTATTTACTGGTGTGGGCATTCTCAAACTTTTGAACATAAACTACGTTTTTACATTAATGTTTTTAAGTCAAATGCTTAAAAATCTTTTTATTGACCCAACATTTATTAATTTTCTTAATTATAATTTTCATAATTAAGGAAAATAAAAATGATTTGTTGCATATATCGTCGGTAGCATGTCAGACTGCACAATGTGAAAACAGCGGACTATTTTTTTATAATTCAGATTTCTTGATTGGCACCACTTTTCTGAAATGGTAAAATTCCCTACTTTTCTCCTTAATTAATGCGCCATTAAATAATGTTTAATAAGGCATATTTTACCATTTCAAAAAAGTGGTGCCAATCTTGAAACTTGAATTTAAAAAAAGTAGCCCATTGTTTTCGCATTGGATGGTTTGACATGGTACCGACGATATGATCTGTTGATATGTACTGTGGGTGTAACATGGATGTAACAACTACAGCACACGATATTATTTTTAGATATTACTTTGATGTTTAAATTAATAGATGCTGCTAGATTACGATAGGTTGTCATGTTCATATTTATAAATTTTTAAAACTAAAAATTTTTATAAAAATATTTTTTTTAAACAGCTGTCATTTATTCAAAAAATTTCATTTTTTCCCCTATGTTACATCTTGGCTGTTATCGTTCTAACTATGAAAAATATCATTTTTATGTTTTAGACGATCGCTCACAGATGAAACATCATACCATCATCGGCAAGAATTTTCAAAATAACGGTCCCATTTGACGGCTGATATCTCGAGCATTTTAAAAACTTGTTTATTAGTTTTATTTAAGTGCTCACAAAAACCTCTATCTATGTGTGTAAAATAAAAATAAAATGTACAAATATACATAGCTGCCCACATTTACAATTTTTTTCTACCACTAAATTTTAATAGAGATTTTCACCTTATTTACGCACGAGATTTTGAAGAAAAAATAAGACAAAGTTTACTATAAAATTTTAGTAGAAAGACAAAAGCGTAAAAATTGGCAGCTACGCACATGTACTAGCTTCGAAAAAAATGTAAGTTTTAAATGAATATTTTCGATCCCCAAAGTTGTGTAACCCCTTAATTTATTTTCACTCACGAGCGCTTAGAGCACTCATGACGTCATGAACTTGAGCATATGGCTCTTGTTAAGGTAATTCTAATTCAGCAGATGAAATTAGTAGATAATAACACTAAATGATATTTTTGGTGTTTTAAAAGAACATTTTTGGATTTTTTTTCTTTTTTAACTATTTCTGAAATCCGGTAATGTTTAATTCGTTCAAAATTTTCGAAAATTTTTATCCAATTGAAAAGAAATGCAATTTTACAGCCTTTTTTATCACCAGAGTTATAAAATGAAAAAAATTACAAAAAAAAAAACTGATAATATCAATATCGTTTGCGGTTTATTTTAATGATGTTACACTTTTTCGAACTTTATGAAATATATCTGCATTTCTGCAGTGCCATATACGTGGCCCACTTAAAGGCATTTAATTTATGTTTCATTCGCAGGGACACACAAAATATTATTATTAGAGTACTATCTGTGAGCAATAATTTCTGAAAGTACATTTTTTAACTTTGGTTTGAGTTTTTAAGTTTAACTAATTTTCTCCATATTTCAAAGAGCATATGAATACTTTAGGGAAAAATACACCAAAAATTTGAGTACATTTCCGCTTATTGACGAAAATTAATGAAGGTGAATTTTTTTATAATTTGAATATCTGCAAGCTTCAGCAAGTAAACAAAATCCTCAATCCTTATTTACTGGTGTGGGCATTCTCAAACTTTTGAACATAAATTACGTTTTTACATTAATGTTTTTAAGTCAAATGCTTAAAAATCTTTTTATTGACCCAACATTTATTAATTTTCTTAATTATAATTTTCATAATTAAGGAAAATAAAAATGATTTGTTTCATATATCGTCGGTACCATGTCAGACTACACAATGTGAAAACAGCGGACTATTTTATATTAATTCAGATTTCTTGATTGGCACCACTTTTCTGAAATGGTAAAATTCCCTTCTTTTCTCCTTAATTAATGCGCCATTAAATTATGTTTAATAAGGCATATTTTATCATTTCAAAAAAGTGGTGCCAATCTTGAAACTTGAATTTAAAGAAGTAGCCCATTGTTTTCGCATTGGATGGTTTGACATGGTACTGACGATATGATCTGTTGATATGTACTGTGGGTGTAACATGCATGTAACAACTACAGCACACGATATTATTTTTAGATATTACTTTGATGTTTAAATTAATAGATGCTGCTAGATTACGATAGGTTGTCATGTTCATATTTATAAATTTTTAAAACTAAAAATTTTTATAAAAATATTTTCTTGAAACAGCTGTCATTTA
The DNA here is from genome assembly GCA_963932465.1 of Maratus speciosus. Lineage (NCBI taxonomy): Eukaryota > Metazoa > Arthropoda > Arachnida > Araneae > Salticidae > Maratus > Maratus speciosus. The sequence goes on along the minus strand of OZ010796.1, from coordinate 438,822,245 downwards.
TTCAAAAAATTTAATTTTTTTCCTATATTACCTCTTGGCTGTTATCGTTATAACTATGAAAAATATCATTTTTATGTTTTAGACGATCGCTCACAGATGAAACATCATACCATCATCGGCAAGAATTTTCAAAATACTTATTTTCAAAATAACGGTCCCATTTGACGGCTGATATCTCGAGCATTTTAAAAACTTGTTTATTAGTTTTATTTAAGTGCTCACAAAAACCTCTATCTATGTGTGTAAAATAAAAATAAAATGTACAAATATACATAGCTGCCCACATTTACAATTTTTTTTTTCTACCACTAAATTTTAATAGAGATGTTCACCTTATTTACGCACGAGATTTTGAAGAAAAAATAAGACAATGTTTACTATAAAATTTTAGTAGTAAGACGAAAGCGTAAAAATTGGCAGCTACGCACATGTACTAGCTTCGAAAAAAATGTAAGTTTTAAATGAATATTTCCGATCCCCAAAGTTGTGAAACCCCTTAATTTATTTTCACTCACAAGCGCTTAGAGCACTCATGACGTCATGAACTTGAGCATATGGTTCATGTTAAAGCAATTCTAATTCAGCAGATGAAATTAGTAGATAATAACACTAAATGATATTTTTGGTGTTTTAAAAGAAGATTTTTGGATTTTTTTCTTTTTTAACTATTTCTGAGATCCGGTAATGTTTAATTCGTTCAAAATTTTCGAAATTTTTTATCTAATTGAAAAGAAATGCAATTTTACAGCCTTTTATATCACCAGAGTTATAAAATGAAAAAAATTACAAAAAAAAACCTGATAATATCAAAATCGTTTGCTGTTTAGTTTAATGATGTAACACTTTTTCGAACTTTATGAAATATATCTGCATTTCTGCGGTGCCATATACGTGGCCCACTGGCATTTAATTTATGTTTCATTCGCAGGGACACACAAAATAATATTATTAGAGTACTATGTGTGAGCGATAATTTCTGAAAGTACATTTTTTAACTTTGGTTTGAGTTTTTAAGTTTAACTAATTTTCTCCATATTTCAAAGAGCATATGAATACTTTAGGAAAAAATACACCAAAAATTTGAGTACATTTCCGCTTATTGACGAAAATTAATGAAGGTGAAATTTTTTATAATTTGAATATCTGCAAGCTTCAGCAAGTAAACAATATCCTCAATCCTTATTTACTGGTGTGGGCATTCTCAAACTTTTGAACATAAATTACGTTTTTACATTAATGTTTTAAGTCAAATGCTTAAAAATCTTTTTATTTACCCAACATTTATTAATTTTCTTAATTATAATTTTCATAATTAAGGAAATTAAAAATAATTTGTTGCATATATCGTCGGTACCATGTCAGACTACACAAAGTGAAAACAGCGGACTATTTTTTTATAATTCAGATTTCTTGATTGGCACCACTTTTCTGAAATGGTAAAATTCCCTACTTTTCTCCTTAATTAATGCGCCATTAAATAATGTTTAATAAGGCATATTTTACCATTTCAAAAAAGTGGTGCCAATCTTGAAACTTGAATTTAAAAAAAGTAGCCCATTGTTTTCGCATTGGAAGGTTTGACATGCTACCGACGATATGATCTGTTGATATGTACTGTGGGTGTAACATGCATGTAACAACTACAGCACACAATATTATTTTTAGATATTACTTTGATGTTTAAATTAATAGATGCTGCTAGATTACGATAGGTTGTCATGTTCATATTTATAAATTTTTAAAACTGAAAATTTTTATAAAAGTATTTTTTTTAAACAGCTGTCATTTATTCAAAAAATTTCATTTTTTTCCTATGTTACATCTTGGCTGTTATCGTTCTAACTAAGAAAAATATCATTTTTATGTTTTAGACGATCGCTCACAGATGAAACATCATACCATCATCGGCAAGAATTTTCAAAATACTTATTTTCAAAATAACGGTCCCATTTGACGGCTGATATCTCGAGCATTTTAAAAGCTTGTTTATTAGTTTTATTTAAGTGCTCACAAAAACCTCTATCTATGTGTGTAAAATAAAAATAAAATGTACAAATATACATAGCTGCCCACATTTACAATTTTTTTTCTACCACTAAATTTTAATAGAGATTTTCACCTTATTTACGCACGAGATTTTGAAGAAAAAATAAGACAATGTTTACTATAAAATTTTAGTAGAAAGACAAAAGCCTAAAAATTGGCAGCTACGCACATGTACTAGCATCAAAAAAAAAAAAAAGTTAGTTTTAAATGAATATTTCCGATCCCCAAAGTTGTGTAACCCCTTAATTTATTTTCACTCACGAGCACTTAGTGCACTCATGACGTCATGAACTTGAGCATATGGTTCATGTTAATGTAATTCCAATTCAGCAGATGAAATTAGTAGATAATAACACTAAATGATATTTTTGGTGTTTTAAAAGATGATTTTTGGATTTTTTTTTTCTTTTTTAACTATTTCTGCGATCCGGTAGTGTTTAATTCGTTCAAAATTTTCGAAAATTTTTATCTAATTTAAAAGAAATGCAATTTTACAGCCTTTTTTATCACCAGAGTTATAAAATCAAAAAAATTACAAAAAAACTGATAATATCAAAATCGTTTGCGGTTTAGTTTAATGATGTTACACTTTTTCGAACTTTATGAAATATATCTGCATTTCTGCAGTGCCATATACATGGCCCACTTAAAGGCATTTAATTCATGTTTCATTCGCAGGGACACACAAAATATTATTATTAGAGTACTATCTGTGAGCGATAATTTCTAAAAGTACATTTTTTAACTTTGGTTTGCCTTTTTAAGTTTAACTAATTTTCTCCATATTTCAAAGAGCATATGAATACTTTAGGAAAAATTACACCAAAAATTTGAGTACATTTCCGCTTATTGACGAAAATTAATGAAGGTGAAATTTTTTATAATTTGAATATCTGCAAGCTTCAGCAAGTAAACAAAATCCTCAATCCTTATTTACTGGTGTGGACATTCTCAAACTTTTGAACATAAATTACGTTTTTACATTATGTTTTTAAGTCAAATGCTTAAAAATCTTTTTATTGACCCAACATTTATTAATTTTCTTAATTATAATTTTCATAATTAAGGAAAATAAAAATGATTTGTTGCATATATCGTCGGTACCATGTCAGACTACACAATGTGAAAACAGCGGACTATTTTTTTTTAAATTCAGATTTCTTGATTGGCACCACTTTTCTGAAATGGTAAAATTCCCTTCTTTTCTCCTTAATTAATGCGCCATTAAATAATGTTTAATAAGGCATATTTTACCATTTCAAAAAAGTGGTGCCAATCTTGAAACTTGAATTTAAAAAAAGTAACCCATTGTTTTCGCACTGGATGTTTTGACATGGTACCGACGATATGATCTGTTGATACGTACTGTGGGTGTAACATGCATGTAACAACTACAGCACACGATATTATTTTTAGATATTACTTTGATGTTTAAATTAATAGATGCTGCTAGATTACGATAGGTTGTCATGTTCATATTTGTAAATTTTTAAAACTGAAAATTTTTATAAAAATATTTTTTTTTAAACAGCTGTCATTTATTCAAAAAATTTCATTTTTTTCCTATGTTACATCTTGGCTGTTTTCGTTCTAACTAAGAAAATATCATTTTTATGTTTTAGACGATCGCTCACAGATGAAACATCATACCATCATCGGCAAGAATTTTCAAAATACTTATTTGCAAAATAACGGTCCCATTTGACGGCTGATATCTCGAGCATTTTAAAAACATGTTTATTAGTTTTATTTAAGTGCTCACAAAAACCTCTATCTATGTGTGTAAAATAAAAATAAAATGTACAAATATACATAGCTACCCACATTTACAATTTTTTTTCTACCACTAAATTTTAATAGAGATTTTCACCTTGTTTACGCACGAGATTTTGAAGAAAAAATTAGACAATGTTTACTATAAAATTTTAGTGGTAAGACGAAAGCGTCAAAGTTGGCAGCTACGCACATGTACTAGCTTCGTAAAAAAATGTAAATTTTAAATGAATATTTCCGATCCCAAAATTTGTGTAACCCCTTAATTTATTTTCACTCACGAGCGCTTACAGCACTCATGACGTCGTGAACTTGAGCACATGGCTGCTGTTAAGGTAATTCTAATTCAGCAGATGAAATTAGTAGATAATAACACTAAATGATATTTTTGGTGTTTTAAAAGAAGATTTTTGGATTTTTTTTCTTTTTTAACTATTTCTGAGATCCGGTAATGTTTAATTCGTTCAAAATTTTCGAAAATTTTTATCTAATTGAAAAGAAATGCAATTTTACAGCCTTTTTTATCACCAGAGTTATAAAATGAAAAAAATTACAAAAAAACTGATAATATCAAAATCGTTTGCGGTTTAGTTTAATGATGTTACACTTTTTCGAACTTTATGAAATGTATCTGCATTTCTGCAGTGCCATATACTTAGCCCACTTAAAGGCATTTAATTCATGTTTCATTCGCAGGGACACACAAAATATTATTATTAGAGTACTATCTGTGAGCGATAATTTCTGAAAGTACATTTTTTAACTTTGGTTTGCGTTTTTAAGTTTAACTAATTTTCTCCATATTTCAAAGAGCGTATGAATACTTTAGGAAAAAATACACCAAAAATTTGAGTACATTTCCGCTTATTGACGAAAATTAATGAAGGTGAAATTTTTTTATAATTTGAATATCTGCAAGCTTCAGCAAGTAAACAAAATCCTCAATCCTTATTTACTGGTGTGGGCATTCTCAAACTTTTGAACATAAATTACGTTTTTACATTATGTTTTTAAGTCAAATGCTTAAAAATCTTTTTATTGACCCAACATTTATTAATTTTCTTAATTATAATTTCCATAATTAAGGAAAATAAAAATGATTTGTTACATATATCGTCGGTACCATGTCAGACTACACAATGTGAAAACAGCGGACTATTTTTTTTTAAATTCAGATTTCTTGATTGGCACCACTTTTCTGAAATGGTAAAATTCCCTTCTTTTCTCCTTAATTAATGTGCCATTAAATAATGTTTAATAAGGCATATTTTACCATTTCAAAAAAGTGGTGCCAATCTTGAAACTTGAATTTAAAAAAAGTAACCCATTGTTTTCGCACTGGATGGTTTGACATGGTACCGACGATATGATCTGTTGATATGTACTGTGGGTGTAACATGCATGTAACAACTAGAGCACACGATATTATTTTTAGATATTACTTTGATGTTTAAATTAATAGATGCTGCTAGATTACGATAGGTTGTCATGTTCATATTTGTAAATTTTTAAAACTGAAAATTTTTATAAAAATATTTTTTTTTAAACAGCTGTCATTTATTCAAAAAATTTCATTTTTTTCCTATGTTACCTCTTGGCTGTTATCGCTCTAACTATGAAAAATATCATTTCTATGTTTTAGACGATTGCTCACAGATGAAACATCATACCATCATCGGCAAGAATTTTCAAAATACTTATTTTCAAATAACGGTCCCATTTGACGGCTGATATCTCGAGCATTTTAAAAACTTGTTTATTAGTTTTATTTAAGTGCTCACAAAAACCTCTATCTATGTGTGTAAAATAAAAATAAAATGTACAAATATACATAGCTACCCACATTTACAATTTTTTTTCTACCACTAAATTTTAATAGAGATTTTCACCTGGTTTACGCACGAGATTTTGAAGAAAAAATAAGACAATGTTTACTATAAAATTTTAGTGGTAAGACGAAAGCGTCAAAATTGGCAGCTACGCACATGTACTAGCTTCGTAAAAAAATGTAAGTTTTAAATGAATATTTCCGATCCCAAAATTTGTGTAACCCCTTAATTTATTTTCACTCACGAGCGCTTACAGCACTCATGACGTCGTGAACTTGAGCACATGGCTGCTGTTAAGGTAATTCTAATTCAGCAGATGAAATTAGTAGATAATAACACTAAATGATATTTTTGGTGTTTTAAAAGAAGATTTTTGGATTTTTTTTCTTTTTTAACTATTTCTGAGATCCGGTAGTGTTTAATTCGTTCAAAATTTTCGAAAATTTTTATCTAATTGAAAAGAAATGCAATTTTACAGCCTTTTTTATCACCAGAGTTATAAAATCAAAAAAATTACAAAAAAACTGATAATATCAAAATCGTTTGCGGTTTAGTTTAATGATGTTACACTTTTTCGAACTTTATGAAATATATCTGCATTTCTGCAGTGCCATATACGTGGCCCACTTAAAGGCATTTAATTCATGTTTCATTCGCAGGGACACACAAAATATTATTATTAGAGTACTATCTGTGAGCGATAATTTCTGAAAGTACATTTTTAAACTTTCGTTTGCGTTTTTAAGTTTAACTAATTTTCTCCATATTTCAAAGAGCATATGAATACTTTAGGAAAAAATACACCAAAAATTTGAGTACATTTCCGCTTATTGACGAAAATTAATGAAGGTGAAATTTTTTATAATTTGAATATCTGCAAGCTTCAGCAAGTAAACAAAATTCTCAATCCTTATTTACTGGTGTGAGCATTCTCAAACTTTTGAACATAAATTACGTTTTTACATTAATGTTTTTAAGTCAAATGCTTAAAAATCTTTTTATTGACCCAACATTTATTAATTTTCTTAATTATAATTTTCATAATTAAGGAAAATAAAAATGATTTGTTACATATATCGTCGGTACCATGTCAGACTACACAATGTGAAAACAGCGGACTATTTTTTTTTAAATTCAGATTTCTTGATTGGCACCACTTTTCTGAAATGGTAAAATTCCCTTCTTTTCTCCTTAATTAATGTGCCATTAAATAATGTTTAATAAGGCATATTTTACCATTTCAAAAAAGTGGTGCCAATCTTGAAACTTGAATTTAAAAAAAGTAACCCATTGTTTTCGCACTGGATGGTTTGACATGGTACCGACGATATGATCTGTTGATATGTACTGTGGGTGTAACATGCATGTAACAACTACAGCACACGATATTATTTTTAGATATTACTTTGATGTTTAAATTAATAGATGCTGCTAGAATACGATAGGTTTTTCATGTTCATATTTGTAAATTTTTAAAACTGAAAATTTTTATAAAAATATTTTTTTTTAAACAGCTGTCATTTATTCAAAAAATTTCATTTTTTTCCTATGTTACATCTTTGCTGTTTTCGTTCTAACTAAGAAAATATCATTTTTATATTTTAGACGATCGCTCACAGATGAAACATCATACCATCATCGGCAAGAATTTTCAAAATACTTATTTTCAAAATAACGGTCCCATTTGACGGCTGATATCTCGAGCATTTTAAAAACTTGTTTATTAGTTTTATTTAAGTGCTCACAAAAACCTCTATCTATGTGTGTAAAATAAAAATAAAATGTACAAATATACATAGCTACCCACATTTACAATTTTTTTTTCTACCACTAAATTTTAATAGAGATTTTCACCTTGTTTACGCACGAGATTTTGAAGAAAAAATAAGACAATGTTTACTATAAAATTTTAGTGGTAAGACGAAAGCGTAAAAATTGGCAGCTACGCACATGTACTAGCTTCGAAAAAAATTTAAGTTTCAAATGAATATTTTCGATCCCCAAAGTTGTGTAACCCCTTAATTTATTTTCACTCACGAGCGCTTACAGCACTCATGACGTCATGAACTTGAGCATATGGCTCTTGTTAAGGTAATTCTAATTCAGCAGATGAAATTAGTAGATAATAACACTAAATGATATTTTTGGTGTTTTAAAAGAATGTTTTTGGATTTTTTTTATTTTTTAACTATTTCTGAGATCCGGTAATGTTTAATTCGTTCAAAATTTTCGAAAATTTTTATCTAATTGAAAAGAAATGCAATTTTACAGCCTTTTTTATCTCCAGAGTTATAAAATGAAAAAAATTACAAAAAAACTGATAATATCAAAATCGTTTGCGGTTTAGTTTAATGATGTTACACTTTTTCGAACTTTATGTAATATATCTGCATTTCTGCAGTGCCATATACGTGGCCCACTTAAAGGCATTTAATTTATGTTTCATTCGCAGGGACACACAAAAAAGTATTATTAGAGTACTATCTGTGAGCGATAATTTCTGAAAGTACATTTTTTAACTTTGGTTTGCGTTTTTAAGTTTAACTAATTTTCTCCATATTTCAAAGAGCATATGAATACTTTAGAAAAAAATACACCAAAAATTTGAGTACATTTCCGCTTATTGACGAAAATTAATGAAGGTGAAATTTTTTATAATTTGGATATCTGCAAGCTTCAGCAAGTAAACAAAATCCTCAATCCTTATTTACTGGTGTGGGCATTCTCAAACTTTTGAACATAAATTACGTTTTTACATTAATGTTTTTAAGTCAAATGCTTAAAAATCTTTTTATTGACCCAACATTTATTAATTTTCTTAATTATAATTTTCATAATTAAGGAAAATAAAAAATGATTTGTTGCATATATCGTCGGTACCATGTCAGACTACACAATGTGAAAACAGCGGACTGTTTTTTTTAAATTCAGATTTCTTGATTGGCACCACTTTTCTGAAATAGTAAAATTCCCTTCTTTTCTCCTTAATTAATGCGCCATTAAATAGTGTTTAATAAGGCATATTTTACCATTTCAAAAAAGTGGTGCCAATCTTGAAACTTGAATTTAAAAAAAGTAGCCCATTGTTTTCGCATTGGATGGTTTGACATGGTACCGACGATATGATCTGTTGATATGTACTGTGAATGTAACATGATTTTTAACAACTACAGCACACGATATTATTTTTAGATATTACTTTGATGTTTAAATTAATAGATGCTGCTAGATTACGATAGGTTGTCATGTTCATATTTATAAATTTTTAAAACTGAAAATTTTTATAAAAATATTTTTTTTAAACAGCTGTCATTTATTCAAAAAATTTCATTTTTTTCCTATGTTACATCTTGGCTGTTATCGTTCTAACTAAGAAAAATATCATTTTTATGTTTTAGACGATCGCTCACATATGAAACATCATACCATCATCGGCAAGAATTTTCAAAATACTTATTTTCAAAATAACGGTCCCATTTGACGGCTGATATCTCGAGCATTTTAAAAACTTGTTTATTAGTTTTATTTAAGTGCTCACAAAAACCTCTATCTATGTGTGTAAAATAAAAAAAAATGTACAAATATACATAGCTGCCCACATTTACAATTTTTTTCTACCACTAAATTTTAATAGAGATTTTCACCTTATTTACGCACGAGATTTTGAAGAAAAAATAAGACAATGTTTACTATAAAATTTTAGTAGTAAGACGAAAGCGTAAAAATTGGCAGCTACGCACATGTACTAGCTTCGAATAAAAATGCAAGTTTTAAATGAATATTTCCGATCCCCAAAGTTGTGTAACCCCTTAATTTATTTTCACTCACGAGCGCTTAGAGCACTCATGACGTCATGAACTTGAGCATATGTCTCTTGTTAAGGTAATTCTAATTCAGCAGATGAAATTAGTAGATAATAACACTAAATGATATATTTGGTGTTTTAAAAGAAAATTTTTGGATTTATTTTTTTTTTTAACTATTTTTGAAATCCGGTAATGTTTAATTCGTTCAAAATTTTCGAAAATTTTTATCTAATTGAAAAGAAATGCAATTTTACAGCCTTTTATATCACCAGAGTTATAAAATGAAAAAAATTACAAAAAAACTGATAATATCAAAATCGTTTGCTGTTTAGTTTAATGATGTTACACTTTTTCGAACTTTATGAAATATATCTGCATTTCTGCAGTGCCATATACGTGGCCCACTTAAAGGCATTTAATTTATGCTTCATTCGCAGGGACACACAAAAAATTATTATTAGAGTACTATCTGTGAGCGATAATTTCTGAAAGTACATTTTTTAACTTTGCTTTGCGTTTTTAAATTTAACTAATTTTCTCTATATTTCAAAGAGCATATGTATACTTTAGGAAAAAATACACCAAAAATTTGAGTACATTTCCGCTTATTGACGAAAATTAATGAAGGTGAAATTTTTTATAATTTGAATATCTGCAAGCTTCAGCAAGTAAACAAAATCCTCAATCCTTATTTACTGGTGTGGGCATTCTCAAACTTTTGAACATAAATTACGTTTTTACATTAATGTTTTTAAGTCAAATGCTTAAAAATATTTTTATTGACCCAACATTTATTAATTTTCTTAATTATAATTTTCATAATTAAGGAAAATAATAATGATTTGTTGCATATATCGTCGGTACCATGTCAGACTACACAATGTGAAAACAGCGGACTATTTTTTTTTAATTCAGATTTCATGATTGGCACCACTTTTCTGAAATGGTAAAATTCCCTTCTTTTCTCCTTAATTAATTTGACATCAAATAATGTTTAATAAGGCATATTTTACCATTTCAAAAAAGTGGTGCCAATCTTGAAACTTGAATTTAAAAAAAGTAACCCATTGTTTTCGCACTGGATGGTTTGACATGGTACCGACGATATGATCTGTTGATATGTACTGTGGGTGTAACATGCATGTAACAACTACAGCACACGATATTATTTTTAGATATTACTTTGATGTTTAAATTAATAGATGCTGCTAGATTACGATAGGTTGTCATGTTCATATTTGTAAATTTTTAAAACTGAAAATTTTTATAAAAATATTTTTTTTTAAACAGCTGTCATTTATTCAAAAAATTTCATTTTTTTCCTATGTTACATCTTGGCTGTTTTCGTTCTAACTAATAAAATATAATTTTTATGTTTTAGACGATCGCTCACAGATGAAACATCATACCATCATCGGCAAGAATTTTCAAAATACTTATTTTCAAAATAACGGTCCCATTTGACGGCTGATATCTCGAGCATTTTAAAAACTTGTTTATTAGTTTTATTTAAGTGCTCACAAAAACCTCTATCTATGTGTGTAAAATAAAAATAAAATGTACAAATATACATAGCTACCCACATTTATAATTTTTTTTCTACCACTAAATTTTAATAGAGATTTTCACCTTGTTTACGCACGAGATTTTGAAGAAAAAATAAGACAATGTTTACTATAAAATTTTAGTGGTAAGACGAAAGCGTCAAAATTGGCAGCCACGCACATGTACTAGCTTCGTAAAAAAATGTAAGTTTTAAATGAATATTTCCGATCCCAAAATTTGTGTAACCCCTTAATTTATTTTCACTCACGAGCGCTTACAGCACTCATGACATCGTGAACTTGAGCACATGGCTGCTGTTAAGGTAATTCTAATTCAGCAGATGAAATTAGTAGATAATAACACTAAATGATATTTTTGGTGTTTTAAAAGAAGATTTTTGGATTTTTTTTTATTTTTTAACTATTTCCGAGTTCCGGTAATGTTTAATTCGTTTAAATTTTCGAAAATTTTTATCTAATTGAAAAGAAATGCAATTTTACAGCCTTTTTTATCTCCAGAGTTATAAAATGAAAAAAATTACAAAAAAAACTGATAATATCAAAATCGTTTGCGGTTTAGTTTAATGATGTTACAGTTTTTCGAACTTTATGTAATATATCTGCATTTCTGCAGTGCCATATACGTGGCCCACTTAAAGGCATTTAATTTATGTTTCATTCGCAGGGACACACAAAAAAGTATTATTAGAGTACTATCTGTGAGCGATAATTTCTGAAAGTACATTTTTTAACTTTGGTTTGCGTTTTTAAGTTTAACTAATTTTCTCCATATTTCAAAGAGCATATGAATACTTTAGAAAAAAATACACCAAAAATTTGAGTACATTTCCGCTTATTGACGAAAATTAATGAAGGTGAAATTTTTTATAATTTGGATATCTGCAAGCTTCAGCAAGTAAACAAAATCCTCAATCCTTATTTACTGGTGTGGGCATTCTCAAACTTTTGAACATAAATTACGTTTTTACATTAATGTTTTTAAGTCAAATGCTTAAAAATCTTTTTATTGACCCAACATTTATTAATTTTCTTAATTATAATTTTCATAATTAAGGAAAATAAAAAATGATTTGTTGCATATATCGTCGGTACCATGTCAGACTACACAATGTGAAAACAGCGGACTGTTTTTTTTAAATTCAGATTTCTTGATTGGCACCACTTTTCTGAAATAGTAAAATTCCCTTCTTTTCTCCTTAATTAATGCGCCATTAAATAGTGTTTAATAAGGCATATTTTACCATTTCAAAAAAGTGGTGCCAATCTTGAAACTTGAATTTAAAAAAAGTAGCCCATTGTTTTCGCATTGGATGGTTTGACATGGTACCGACGATATGATCTGTTGATATGTACTGTGAATGTAACATGATTTTTAACAACTACAGCACACGATATTATTTTTAGATATTACTTTGATGTTTAAATTAATAGATGCTGCTAGATTACGATAGGTTGTCATGTTCATATTTATAAATTTTTAAAACTGAAAATTTTTATAAAAATATTTTTTTAAACAGCTGTCATTTATTCAAAAAATTTCATTTTTTTCCTATGTTACATCTTGGCTGTTATCGTTCTAACTAAGAAAAATATCATTTTTATGTTTTAGACGATCGCTCACATATGAAACATCATACCATAATCGGCAAGAATTTTCAAAATACTTATTTTCAAAATAACGGTCCCATTTGACGGCTGATATCTCGAGCATTTTAAAAACTTGTTTATTAGTTTTATTTAAGTGCTCACAAAAACCTCTATCTATGTGTGTAAAATAAAAAAAAAATGTACAAATATACATAGCTGCCCACATTTACAATTTTTTTCTACCACTAAATTTTAATAGAGATTTTCACCTTATTTACGCACGAGATTTTGAAGAAAAAATAAGACAATGTTTACTATAAAATTTTAGTAGTAAGACGAAAGCGTAAAAATTGGCAGCTACGCACATGTACTAGCTTCGAATAAAAATGCAAGTTTTAAATGAATATTTCCGATCCCCAAAGTTGTGTAACCCCTTAATTTATTTTCACTCACGAGCGCTTAGAGCACTCATGACGTCATGAACTTGAGCATATGTCTCTTGTTAAGGTAATTCTAATTCAGCAGATGAAATTAGTAGATAATAACACTAAATGATATATTTGGTGTTTTAAAAGAAAATTTTTGGATTTATTTTTTTTTAACTATTTTTGAAATCCGGTAATGTTTAATTCGTTCAAAATTTTCGAAAATTTTTATCTAATTGAAAAGAAATGCAATTTTACAGCCTTTTATATCACCAGAGTTATAAAATGAAAAAAATTACAAAAAAACTGATAATATCAAAATCGTTTGCTGTTTAGTTTAATGATGTTACACTTTTTCGAACTTTATGAAATATATCTGCATTTCTGCAGTGCCATATACGTGGCCCACTTAAAGGCATTTAATTTATGCTTCATTCGCAGGGACACACAAAAAATTATTATTAGAGTACTATCTGTGAGCGATAATTTCTGAAAGTACATTTTTTAACTTTGCTTTGCGTTTTTAAATTTAACTAATTTTCTCTATATTTCAAAGAGCATATGTATACTTTAGGAAAAAATACACCAAAAATTTGAGTACATTTCCGCTTATTGACGAAAATTAATGAAGGTGAAATTTTTTATAATTTGAATATCTGCAAGCTTCAGCAAGTAAACAAAATCCTCAATCCTTATTTACTGGTGTGGGCATTCTCAAACTTTTGAACATAAATTACGTTTTTACATTAATGTTTTTAAGTCAAATGCTTAAAAATCTTTTTATTGACCCAACATTTATTAATTTTCTTAATTATAATTTTCATAATTAAGGAAAATAATAATTATTTGTTGCATATATCGTCGGTACCATGTCAGACTACACAATGTGAAAACAGCGGACTATTTTTTTTTAATTCAGATTTCATGATTGGCACCACTTTTCTGAAATGGTAAAATTCCCTTCTTTTCTCCTTAATTAATTTGACATCAAATAATGTTTAATAAGGCATATTTTACCATTTCAAAAAAGTGGTGCCAATCTTGAAACTTGAATTTAAAAAAAGTAACCCATTGTTTTCGCACTGGATGGTTTGACATGGTACCGACGATATGATCTGTTGATATGTACTGTGGGTGTAACATGCATGTAACAACTACAGCACACGATATTATTTTTAGATATTACTTTGATGTTTAAATTAATAGATGCTGCTAGATTACGATAGGTTGTCATGTTCATATTTGTAAATTTTTAAAACTGAAAATTTTTATAAAAATATTTTTTTTTAAACAGCTGTCATTTATTCAAAAAATTTCATTTTTTTCCTATGTTACATCTTGGCTGTTTTCGTTCTAACTAATAAAATATAATTTTTATGTTTTAGACGATCGCTCACAGATGAAACATCATACCATCATCGGCAAGAATTTTCAAAATACTTATTTTCAAAATAACGGTCCCATTTGACGGCTGATATCTCGAGCATTTTAAAAACTTGTTCATTAGTTTTATTTAAGTGCTCACAAAAACCTCTATCTATGTGTGTAAAATAAAAATAAAATGTACAAATATACATAGCTACCCACATTTACAATTTTTTTTCTACCACTAAATTTTAATAGAGATTTTCACCTTGTTTACGCACGAGATTTTGACGAAAAAATAAGACAATGTTTACTATAAAATTTTAGTGGTAAGACGAAAGCGTCAAAATTGGCAGCCACGCACATGTACTAGCTTCGTAAAAAAATGTAAGTTTTAAATGAATATTTCCGATCCCAAAATTTGTGTAACCCCTTAATTTATTTTCACTCACGAGCGCTTACAGCACTCATGACATCGTGAACTTGAGCACATGGCTGCTGTTAAGGTAATTCTAATTCAGCAGATGAAATTAGTAGATAATAACACTAAATGATATTTTTGGTGTTTTAAAAGAAGATTTTTGGATTTTTTTTTATTTTTTAACTATTTCCGAGTTCCGGTAATGTTTAATTCGTTCAAAATTTTCGAAAATTTTTATCTAATTGAAAAGAAATGCAATTTTACAGCCTTTTTTATCTCCAGAGTTATAAAATGAAAAAAATTACAAAAAAAACTGATAATATCAAAATCGTTTGCGGTTTAGTTTAATGATGTTACAGTTTTTCGAACTTTATGTAATATATCTGCATTTCTGCAGTGCCATATACGTGGCCCACTTAAAGGCATTTAATTTATGTTTCATTCGCAGGGACACACAAAAAAGTATTATTAGAGTACTATCTGTGAGCGATAATTTCTGAAAGTACATTTTTTAACTTTGGTTTGCGTTTTTAAGTTTAACTAATTTTCTCCATATTTCAAAGAGCATATGAATACTTTAGAAAAAATACACCAAAAATTTGAGTACATTTCCACTTATTGACGAAAATTAATGAAGGTGAAATTTTTTATAATTTGAATATCTGCAAGCTTCAGCAAGTAAACAAAATCCTCAATCCTTATTTACTGGTGTGGGCATTCTCAAACTTTTGAACATAAATTACGTTTTTACATTAATGTTTTTAAGTCAAATGCTTAAAAATCTTTTTATTGACCCAACATTTATTAATTTTCTTAATTATAATTTTCATAATTAAGGAAAATAAAAAATGATTTGTTGCATATATCGTCGGTACCATGTCAGACTACACAATGTGAAAACAGCGGACTGTTTTTTTTTAAATTCAGATTTCTTGATTGGCACCACTTTTCTGAAATAGTAAAATTCCCTTCTTTTCGCCTTAATTAATGCGCCGTTAAATAGTGTTTAATAAGGCATATTTTACCATTTCAAAATAGTGGTGCCAATCTTGAAACTTGAATTTAAAAAAAGTAGCCCATTGTTTTCGCATTGGATGGTTTGACATGGTACCGACGATATGATCTGTTGATATGTACTGTGGGTGTAACATGCATGTAACAACTACAGCACACGATATTATTTTTAGATATTACTTTGATGTTTAAATTAATAGATGCTGCTAGATTACGATAGGTTGTCATGTTCATATTTATAAATTTTTAAAACTGAAAATTTTTATGAAAATATTTTTTTAAACAGCTGTCATTTATTCAAAAAATTTCATTTTTTTTCCTATGTTACAGTTTGGCTGTTATCGTTCTAACTAAGAAAAATATCATTTTTATGTTTTAGACGATCGCTCACAGATGAAACATCATACCATCATCGGCAAGAATTTTCAAAATACTTATTTTCAAAATAACGGTCCCATTTGACGGCTGATATCTCGAGCATTTTAAAAACTTGTTTATTAGTT
Organism: Maratus speciosus; assembly: GCA_963932465.1. Classification (NCBI taxonomy): domain Eukaryota; kingdom Metazoa; phylum Arthropoda; class Arachnida; order Araneae; family Salticidae; genus Maratus; species Maratus speciosus. The sequence goes on along the minus strand of OZ010796.1, from coordinate 438,805,911 downwards.
TTATTTAAGTGCTCACAAAAACCTCTATCTATGTGTGTAAAATAAAAAAAAATGTACAAATATACATAGCTGCCCACATTTACATTTTTTTTCTACCACTAAATTTTAATAGAGATTTTCACCTTATTTACGCATGAGATTTTGAAGAAAAAATAAGACAATGTTTACTATAAAATTTTAGTAGTAAGACGAAAGCGTAAAAATTGGCAGCTACGCACATGTACTAGCTTCGTAAAAAAATGTATGTTTTAAATGAATATTTCCGATCCCCAAAGTTGTGTAACCCCTTAATTTATTTTCACTCACGAGCGCTTAGAGCACTCATGACGTCATGAACTTGAGCATATGGCTCTCGTTAATGTAATTCTAATTCAGCAGAAGAAATTAATAGATAATAACACTAAATGATATTTTTGGTGTTTTAAAAGAAGATTTTTGGATTTTTTTTTTTAACTATTTCTGAGATCCGGTAATGTTTAATTCGTTCAAAATTTTCGAAAATTTTTATCTAATTGAAAAGAAATGCAATTTTACAGCCTTTTTTATCACCAGAGTTATAAAATGAAAAAAATTACAAAAAAACTGATAATATCAAAATCGTTTTCGGTTTAGTTTAATGATGTTACACTTTTTCGAACTTTATGAAATATATCTGCATTTCTGCAGTGCCATATACGTGGCCCACTTAAAGGCATTTAATTTATGTTTCATTCGCAGGGACACACAAAAAATTATTATTAGAGTACTATCTGTGAGCGATAATTTCTGAAAGTACATTTTTTAAGTTTGGTTTGCGTTTTTAAGTTTAACTAATTTTCTCCATATTTCAAAGAGCATATGAATACTTTAGAAAAAAATACACCAAAAAATTGAGTACATTTCCGCTTATTGACGAAAATTAATGAAGGTGAATTTTTTTATAATTTGAATATCTGCAAGCTTCAGCAAGTAAACAAAATCCTCAATCCTTATTTACTGGTGTGGGCATTCTCAAACTTTTGAACATAAATTACGTTTTTACATTAATGTTTTTAAGTCAAATGCTTAAAAATCTTTTTATTGACCCAACATTTATTAATTTTCTTAATTATAATTTTCATAATTAAGGAAAATAAAAAATGATTTGTTGCATATATCGTCGGTACCATGTCAGACTACACAATGTGAAAACAGCGGACTATTTTTTTTAATTCAGATTTCTTGATTGGCACCACTTTTCTGAAATGGTAAAATTCCTTTCTTTTCTCCTTAATTAATTTGACATCAAATAATGTTTAATAAGGCATATTTTACCATTTCAAAAAAGTGGTGCCAATCTTGAAACTTGAATTTAAAAAAAGTAACCCATTGTTTTCGCATTGGATGTTTTGACATGGTACCGACGATATGATCTGTTAATATGTACTGTGGGTGTAACATGCATGTAACAACTACAGCACACGATATTATTTTTAGATATTACTTTGATGTTTAAATTAATAGATGCTGCTAGATTACGATAGGTTGTCATGTTCATATTTGTAAATTTTTAAAACTGAAAATTTTTATAAAAATATTTTTTTTTAAACAGCTGTCATTTATTCAAAAAATTTCATTTTTTTCCTATGTTACATCTTGGCTGTTTTCGTTCTAACTAATAAAATATCATTTTTATGTTTTAGACGATCGCTCACAGATGAAACATCGTACCATCATCGGCAAGAATTTTCAAAATACTTATTTTCAAAATAACGGTCCCATTTGACGGCTGATATCTCGAGCATTTTAAAAACTTGTTTATTAGTTTTATTTAAGTGCTCACAAAAACCTCTATCTATGTGTGTAAAATAAAAATAAAATGTACAAATATACATAGCTACCCACATTTACAATTTTTTTTCTCCCACTAAATTTTAATAGAGATTTTCACCTTGTTTACGCACGAGATTTTGAAGAAAAAATAAGACAATGTTTACTATAAAATTTTAGTGGTAAGACGAAAGCGTCAAAATTGGCAGCCACGCACATGTACTAGCTTCGTAAAAAAATGTAAGTTTTAAATGAATATTTCCGATCCCAAAATTTGTGTAACCCCTTAATTTATTTTCACTCACGAGCGCTTACAGCACTCATGACATCGTGAACTTGAGCACATGGCCGCTGTTAAGGTAATTCTAATTCAGCAGATGAAATTAGTAGATAATAACACTAAATGATATTTTTGGTGTTTTAAAAGAAGATTTTTGGATTTTTTTTTATTTTTTAACTATTTCCGAGTTCCGGTAATGTTTAATTCGTTCAAAATTTTCAAAAATTTTTATCTAATTGAAAAGAAATGCAATTTTACAGCCTTTTTTATCTCCAGAGTTATAAAATGAAAAAAATTACAAAAAAACTGATAATATCAAAATCGTTTGCGGTTTAGTTTAATGATGTTACAGTTTTTCGAACTTTATGTAATATATCTGCATTTCTGCAGTGCCATATACGTGGCCCACTTAAAGGCATTTAATTTATGTTTCATTCGCAGGGACACACAAAAAAGTATTATTAGAGTACTATCTGTGAGCGATAATTTCTGAAAGTACATTTTTTAACTTTGGTTTGCGTTTTTAAGTTTAACTAATTTTCTCCATATTTCAAAGAGCATATGAATACTTTAGAAAAAATACACCAAAAATTTGAGTACATTTCCACTTATTGACGAAAATTAATGAAGGTGAAATTTTTTATAATTTGAATATCTGCAAGCTTCAGCAAGTAAACAAAATCCTCAATCCTTATTTACTGGTGTGGGCATTCTCAAACTTTTGAACATAAATTACGTTTTTACATTAATGTTTTTAAGTCAAATGCTTAAAAATCTTTTTATTGACCCAACATTTATTAATTTTCTTAATTATAATTTTCATAATTAAGGAAAATAAAAAATGATTTGTTGCATATATCGTCGGTACCATGTCAGACTACACAATGTGAAAACAGCGGACTGTTTTTTTTTTAAATTCAGATTTCTTGATTGGCACCACTTTTCTGAAATAGTAAAATTCCCTTCTTTTCGCCTTAATTAATGCGCCATTAAATAGTGTTTAATAAGGCATATTTTACCATTTCAAAAAAGTGGTGCCAATCTTGAAACTTGAATTTAAAAAAAGTAGCCCATTGTTTTCGCATTGGATGGTTTGACATGGTACCGACGATATGATCTGTTGATATGTACTGTGGGCGTAACACCTACAGCATGTAACACCTACATGTGCATGTAACACCTACAGCACATGATATGATTTTTAGATATTACTTTGATGTTTAAAGCAGTAGATGCTGCTAGATTACGATAGGTTGTCATGTTCATTTTTATAAATTTTTAAAACTGAAAATTTTTATAAAAATAATTTTTTTAAGCAGCTGTCATTTAATCAATCAAATTTCATTTTTTTCCTATGATACATCTTGGCTGTTATGGTTCTTACTAAGAAAAATATCATTTTTCTGTTTTAGACGATGACTCACAGATGAGAAATCACATCATCATCGGCAAGAATTTTCAAAATACTTATTTTCAAAATAACGGTTCCATTTGACGTATGATGTCTCGAGCATTTTAAAAACTTGTTTATTAGTTTTATTTAAGTGCTCACAAAAAATTTTATCTATGTGTGTAAAATAAAAAAAAATGTACGTATATACATAGCTGCCCACATTTACGCTTTTTTTCTCCCACTAAATTTTAATAGAGATTTTGACCTTGTTTACGCATGAAATTTGGAAGATAAAGTAAGGCAATGTTTAATATAAAATTTTAGCGGTAAGAAGAAAGCGTAAAAATTGGCAGCTACGCACATGCAGTAGCTTCGTAAAAAAGTGTAATTTTTAAATCAATATTTCCGATCGCCAAAGTGTGCAACTCCTTAATTTATTTTCGCTCACGAGCGCTTAGAGCACTCACGACCTCATGAAGTTGAGCATATTACTCTTGTTAAGATAATCTTAATGTATCAGATTAAATTAGTAGATAATATCACTAAATGATATTTTTGGTGTGATAAAAGAAGATTTATGGAATTTTCTTTCTCTTTAACTGTTTCTGAGAGAAGTAATTTTATATGTGTAATGTTTAAATCGTCCAAAATTTTCGAAAAATTTTATCTAATTGAAAATAAATGCAATTTTACAAACCTTTTTATCTTCAAAGTTATAAAATGAAAAAAATTACAAAAAACTGATAATATCAAAATCGTTTGCGGTTTCGTTTAATGATGTTACACTTTTTCGTACTTTATGAAATATATATGCATTTCTGCAGTGCCATATACGTGGCCCACTTAAAGGCATTTAATTTATGTTTCATTCACATTTACACACAAAATATTATTATTAGAGTACTATCTGTGATCTATAATTGCTGAATGTACATTTTTTATCTTTGGTTTGCGTTTTTAATTTTAACTAATTTTCTCCATATTTTAAGGAGCACATGGATACTTTTGTAAAAAAAAAAACACCAAAATTTTGAGTACATTTCTGCTTACTGACGAAAATTCATAAAGGTGAAATTTTATATATATTGAATATCTCCAAGATTCAGCAAGTAAACATTACCCTCAATCCACATTTACTAATGTAAGCATTCTCAAATTTTTGATCATAAATTACGTTTGTACATAAATGTTTTTAAGACAAATGCTTAAAATTAAAAATCTTTTTATTGAACCAACATGTATTAATCTTCTTAATTATCATTTTCATAATTAAGGAAAATAAAAAAGATGTGTTGCATATATGATCTGTTGATATGTGCTGTGGGTGTGACATGTGACATTCATGTAACACCCACAGCACATGATATGATGTTTGGATATTACTTTGATGTTTAACACTAGAACGGTGGCGAGAGGTCATTTTGACCCTTTCTGAATGAATACATGTCGATACGAACCAGAAATTTCTTTGTAATATAAGATTAATATATGCTGTACAAAAATAACTTAAATAAATAAGTTAAATAGTTTTAAGTAAAAATTCTGATGTGAAATATTTTTTTAAAACTTGAGTAAAAATTCCCGCCGTTCTAGTGTTAAAGCAGTAGAATTTGCTAGATTAAGATAGGTTGTCATGTTCATTTTTATAAATTTTTAAAACTGAAAATTTTTATAAATATAAATTTTTTTAAACAGCTGTCATTTATTTAAACAAATTTCATTTTTTTCCCTATGCTACATCTTGGCTGTTATCGTTCTTACTAAGATAAATATCATTGTTATGTTTTAGACGATGCCTCACAGATAAAAAAACACACCATCATCGGCAATAATTTTCAAAATACTTATTTTCATGATAACGGTCCCATTTCACGGCTGATATCTGCAGAATCTTAATTCTTTTTTATTAGTTTTATTTAAGTGCTCATAAAACTTCTATCTATGTGTGTAATATAAAAAAAATGTACATATATACATAGCTGCCCACATTTACGCTTTATTTCTACCACTAAATTTTAATAGAGATTTTCACCTTGTTTACGCTCTTTCAGTTTCACGCTTTATCAGAATTTGTAGAAAAATGAAGACAATGTTTACTATAAAATTTTAGTGGTAAGACGAAAACGTAAAAATTGGCAGCTAAGCACATGTACTAGCTTCGTAAGAAAATGTAAAATTAAATCAATATTTCCGATCGCCAAAGTTAGTAACTACATGATTTATTTTCCCTCACGAGCGCTAAGAGCACTCATGACTTCATGAACTTGAGCATATTACTCTTGTTAAGATAATTCTAATTCAGCAGATGAAATTAGTAGATAATATCACTAAATGATATTTTTGGTGTTACAAAAGTAGATTTTTGGAATTTTTTTTCTTTTTGACTGTTTCTAAGAGAAGTAATTGTATATCTGTAATGTTTAAATCGTCCAAAATTTTCGAAAAAATGTATGTAATTGAAAATAATTGCAATTTTACAGCCTTTTTTATCACCAAAGTTATAAAATGAAAAAAATTACAAAAAACTGATGATATCAAAATCGTTTGCGGTTTAGTTTAATGATGTTACTCGTGATAATAATCATAGCATAACATTAAATTCTTATTAATTTCTTTTTGTTCAACTATGTTTCTTGTGATTGGTTGTTTAATGTAGCTTTCTTTCACGGCCGCCAATCCCCCAACATGGGCCTTGCAAAATCTATAAATACCTGTAAATTTTCTGTTTTCTTTCAGTATGTTTGTGTAATTGTTCTTGTTAATATCAAATATACTCAATTCGATCCACGCCTTTATGTCTGCCTTTTATTTATTTCAACAGTTACAATTTTTCGAACTTTATGAAATATATATGCATTTCTGCAAAGCAATATAAGTGGCCTACTTAAAGGCATTTAATTTATGTTTCATTCGCAGGGACACACAAAATATTATTATTAGAGTACTATCTGTGAGCGATAATTGCTGAAAGTACATTTTTTAACTTTGGTTTGCGTTTTAAAGTTTAACTAATTTTCTCCATATTTCAAAGAGCATATGAATACTTTAGGAAAAAATACACCAAAAATTTGAGTACATTTCCGCTTATTGACGAAAATTCACGAATGTGAAATTTTATATAATTTCAATATCTGCAAGCTTCAGGAAGTAAACAATATCCTCAATCCATATTTACTGGTGTGGGCTTTCTCAAACTTTTGAACATAAATTACGTTTTTACATTAATGTTTTTAAGTCAAATGTTTAAAAATCTTTTTATTGACCAAACATTTATTAATATTCTTAATTAACATTTTCATAATTAAGGAAAATAAAAAAGATGTGTTGCATAAATGATCTCTTGATATGTGCTGTGGGTGTAACATGCATGCAACACTTACAGCACAAGATATGATTTTTAGATATTACTTTGATGTTTAAAGCAGTAGATGCTGCGAGATTAAGATAGGTTGCCATGTTCATTTTTATAAATTTTTATAACTGAAAATTTTTATTAAAAAAATTTTTGTAAACAGCTGTCATTTATTCAAACAAATTTAATTTTTTTTCTATTCTACATCTTAGCAATTATCGTTCTTACTAAGAAAAATATTATTGTTATGTTTTAGACGATGCTTCACAGATAAAAAAGTCACACCATTATCGGCAATAATTTTCAAAATAATTATTTTCAAAATAACGGTCCCATTTCACTGCTGATATCTCCAGCATTTTAATTCTTTTTTATTAGTTTTATTTAAGTGCTCATAAAACCTCTATCTATGTGTGTAATACAGGGTGTTTCTAAACTCATGGTACAAACTTTAAGGGTAGGTAGAATACACAGTAACAATCATTTATTGTATAGGAATGTATGGGACCAAGTGACCCATCAAGGTAAAAACACCAGGGGGCAATTGGGCCCCTTTTTTAATTTTCAAAAATTCGCATTAATGCCAGAAAATTTTTATTCTATCCTTTTCTTGACATTTCATAATAACTTAACAATAAAATTCTTCTTTGAAAATTTTTGGTATGAAATCAAAATTTTTGAATAAAAAAAAGCGCAAAACTGGCAAACTTATCAAACGAAATACATGAATAAAAAAGATAAAATGTTTATTTACAACGTAGTTTACAAGTAAATAATAATGCATACAATAATATTACAATAAGTGTTCATAATTGCGCCCACCAACTGTGATACATGCTTCGCAGCGTCGGTGGAACGATTGGCGTACACATCTAAATATGTCAGGCATTTCCCGCACACGTGCAGCAGCTTCGAATATGTGACATACTAGATTTTCGACTGAGTCACCTGGAGTCTCATATACAAGACTCTTCAGTTGTGCCCATAAAAAGAAATTCAAGGCTCGATAAATCGGGCGATCTCGGTGGCCAAGGAACTGATCAACCACGCCCAATCCATCGTGTCCCAAATGTGGCATTCAGGTAACTGAGCACATCAGGGGTGAAGTGCGGGGGCGCTCCATCATGTTGAAACCACATCCGGTTACGAATGGCGATCGGAACATCTTGCAGCAGTTCTGGTAAAACCTGCTGCAAAAAAAAAAAGGTAACAGCGACCATCCAGCCTCTTTGGTAGTAGGTGGGACAATCAAATAATTATTAACAATACCCGCCCACAAATTCACAGAAAATCGTTGTTTATAAGCATATGGTCGCGTTGCATATGGAGTACTGGTTTCCCAAAGATGTAAACTGTGCTCATTAAATACACCCTCGCGTGTAAATACTGCTTCGCTTGTAAATAGAATATGAGCAGTAAAGTCTGGCTGCAATACATGTTGCTGCAAAACCCACTGAAAATAGTTCAACCGCAGAAGACAGTCTTCCGGATACAAATTTTGTGCACGTTGAAAACGGAAGAGACGGAATCGATTTTAATTTAACACTCTCCAAACGGACGGATGACTCACACCTAAATTCTGTGCAACAGCTCTTGTACTTGATTCGGGCCTTTCGCTCACAAAATTCAAAATAATTTTTTCCAGGCTTGCACTGCGTACAGCTCTTTCTGGCCCAGTTTCCTGTCTGGTGACGTGGAAAGAACCTGTTTCAGAAAGCTGACGGTGTAAACGCTGAAACATTCTACGACCAGACATTCTTCTGCGAGGAAACAGTTCCTGATACATTCGTAGGGTAGCTCTGGCGTTGCCATTTGCACGACCATACATGAAATGCATATGGGCATTTCAGCATATGTAAAGTCTTCCATGACGAACGATAGCACAATTAAAAATGGCGATTTCTTCTACTTGAATGCATGGTATTGAACGGCGACCATTCACTTACTGTCCTCTACCGCCAGTGGAATCAACCAAAAACTCCATTTCTATCTCAAAAAATTTCTATTTCTATTTAAATTTTCAATTCAAAAAATTTCGATTTCATACCAAAAATTTTCAAAGAAGAATTTTATTATTAAGTAATTACGAAATGTGAAGAAAAGGATACCATAAAAATTTCCTGGTGTGAATGAGAAATTGGGAAAATTAAAAAAATGACCTATTACACCCCCTGGTGTTTTTACCTTAATGTGTCACTTGGTGCCATACATTCCTATACAATAAATGATTGTTACTGTGTGCTCTACCTACCCTTAAAGTTTGTACCGTGAGTTTAGAAACACCTTGTATAAAAAAATGTACATATATACATAGCTGCCCACATTTACGCTTTTCTTCTACCACTAAATTTTAATAGAGATTTTCGCCTTGTTTACGCATGAGATTTTGAAGATAAAGCAAGACAATGTTTACTATAAAATTTTAGTGGAAAGAAGAAAGCATAAAAATTCGCAGCTACGCACATGCAATAGCTGCGTAAAAAAAAATGTATCTTTTAAACCAATATTTTCGATCCCCAAAGTCGTGTAACCCCTTAATTTATTTTCACTCACGAGCACTTAGAGCACTCATGACATCATGAACTTGAGCATATGATTCTTGTTAAGATAATTCCAATTCAGCAGATGAAATTAGTAGATAATATCACTAAATGATATTTTTGGTGTTTGAAAAGAAGATTTTTGGAATTCTTTTCTTTTTTAACTGTTTCTGAGAGAAGTAATTCTATTTCAGTAATGTTTAAATCGTCCAAAATTTTCGAAAAATCGTATCTAATTGAAAAGAAATGCAATTTTACAGCCCTTTTTATCACCAAAGTTATAAAATGAAAAAAATGACAAAAAACTGATAATATCAAAATCGTTTGCGGTTTAGTTTAATGATGTTACACTTTTTCGAACTTTATGAAATATATATGCATTTCTGCAGTGCCATATAAGTGGCCTAATTAAAGGGATTTAATTTATGTTTCATTCGCAGGGACACAAAAAATATTATTATTAAAGTACTATCTATGTGCGATAATTGCTGAAAGTACATTTTTTAACTTTGGTTTGCGTTATTAAGTTTAACTAATTTTCTCCATATTTCAAAGAGCATAAGAATACTTTAGGAAAAAATGCACAAAAAAATTCAGTATATTTCCGCTTATTTACGAAAATTCACGAAGGCGAAATTTTATATAAATTGAATATCTGCAAGCTTCAGCAAGTAAACAATATCCCCAATACATATTTACTGATGTGGGCATTCTCAAACTTTTGAACATAAATTACGTTCTTACATAAATGTTTTAAAGGGAAATGTTTAAAATTAAAAATCTTTTTATTGAACCAACTTTTAATAATTTTCTTAATTATCATTGCCATAATTAAAGAAAAAAAAAGGATGTGTTGTATATTTGATCCGTTGATATGTGCTGTGGGTGTAACATGCATGTAACACCCACAGCACATGGTATGATTTTTAGATATTACTTTGATGTTTAAAGTAGTAGATGCTGCTAGATTATGATAGGTTGCCATGTTCATTTTTATAAATTTTTAAAAGTGAAAATTTTTATAAAAATATTTTTTTTTAACAGTTGTTATTTATTCAAACCAATTTCATTTTCTTTCCTATGCTACCTCTGGGCAATTATCGTTCTTACTAAGAAAAATATCATTGTTATGTTTTAGACGATGCCTCACAGATAAAAAAATACAAATTAATCGGCAATAATTTTCAAAATACTTATTTTCAAAATAACGGTCCCATTTCACGGTGGATATCTCCAGCATTTTAATTCTTTTTTATTAGTTTCAATTAAGTGCTCATAAAACCTCTATCTACGTGTGTAATAAAAAAAATGTACACATATACATAGCTGCCCACATTTCCGCTTTATTTCTACCACTAAATTTTAATAGAGATTTTCGCCTTGTTTACGCATGAGATTTTGAAGATAAAGCAAGACAATGTTTACTATAAAATTTTAGTGGTACGACGAAAGCGTAAAAATTGGCAGCTACGCGCATGTACTAGCTTCGTAAAAAAATGTAAATCTTAAATCTGTATTTCCGATCGCCAAAGTTGTGTATCTCCTTAATTTATTTTCACTTACGAGCGATAAGAGCACTCATGACTTCACGAAGTTGAGTATATTACTCTTGTTAAGATAAATCTAGCTCAGCAGATGAAATTAGTAGATAATTTCACTAAATGATATTTTTGGTGTTATAAAAGAAAATTTGGGGAATTTTTTTTTCTTTTTAACTGTTTCTGAGAGAAGTAATTGTATTTCTGTAATGTTTAAATCGTTCAAAAATTTCGAAAAAATTTTATCTAATTGAAAAAAAAGGAATTTTACAGCCCTTTTTATCAACAAAGTTATAAAATGAAAAAAATTACAAAAAACTGATAATATCAAAATCGTTTGCGGTTTAGTTTAACACTAGAACGGCGGCGAGGGGTCATTTTGAACCTTGCCAAGTGAAAACATGTCGATCGAACCAGAAAACTTTTTAAAATATAAGATTAATATATGCTGCCCAAAAATAAATTAAATAAATAAATTAAATATTTTTAAGCAAAAAGTCTGATGTGAAATATTTTTATAAAATTTGAGTAAAATTTCCCGCCGTTCTAGTGTTAAGGATGTCACACTTTTTCGAACTTTATGAAATATATATGCATTTCTCCAGTGCCATATAAGTGGCCTACTTAACCCTTATGTCAATGACTGAGTACCCGGGTACCTTTTTTCTCTTTTCATCCCGTTTTCAGGGTGTTAATATCAAAAGAAAAGAAAATGAATTTATTTCCCCATTACTTGTAGTATTCACTGTCCATTAGTATAATCACTTAAAAATTTGTAATTTTTTTTATTGCTTTTTCCAGGCATTAAACATTTTTATACATGTCATCAATGACCAGGGTACCCGGGTAGCCATGCGAATTTTCTGTGGAAAAATACGGACATTCATAGATTATTTAGATTTAGATTAATAAAACTTGAATTTAATTTGAAAAAAGTGTTAGACATACTTTTTTACGGTAAAAATATTTCATTCACGTAACATTTTGTAGGCAAGCTGTATCAATAGCAAAAGAAAATAAAATGAATTTAGTTCCGCATTATTTGTAGTATAAAAATAAATAACTTTCAAGATTTTTATTTTGAAAGGTATAATCACTTTAAAATTTGGAATTTTCTTATTACTTTTTAAAGGCATTAAACATTTTTATACCTGTCATCAATTACCAGGGTACCCATGCGAATTTTCTGTGCAAAAATACAGAAATTGATAGATTATTTAGATTTAGATTAATAAAACATTAATTTAATTTGAAAAAAAGGTTAGACATACTTTTTTCTGGTAAAAATATTTCATTTACGTAAAATTTTGTAGACAATCTGTACAATAGCAAAGGGTGCTGGAATGTTCAAAACATATTGGCCTTCCACATTGTTTATATGATTTTCTGGTTTTTCTGCGTCGTTTTTGAGGCTCTAACAAGCACATTTGACACAAACTGTTTTAATCCTTCTTGTTTCATCACACCTCAAGCTTTTCGAACTGGTTTCTGAACGTGTGGCAGCTTCAAATACGGTCAAAAAAATTTTCAGTTTACTTTCAATTCCCGATTTTGTCGAAATCGGATATCCCGCGCATTTTGCGATTGATCTTCAATAGCTGGAACCCTCAAGATCTCACCTTATTCCCGCAATATCAGGCGACTATTGTCTGTTTTATTTATAGCCATATCATTATTTGCAGTAGTTATAATGTAAGTAGCAAGTACTGCTATAGCCACAATAAAGGAAAAATAATGCAAGTGGCCCTGCGGTTGTACGCCTATGTGTTTATAGTGCTCCAATAATTTATCTATTATATCCTCTCCATATTTAAGTTTCCTAATAAAACTGAATCATTTCGAGTTTATCTTTCGGTCGTGTGATGGTTTTATCATAATGCATAGTAGACATTAGAATGACAGCTTTGTTTCTTTTTCAAACAAATACTTGTCATCATAAAATCCAATTTCTGTTTATAAAACGTACGCGATTTGCATAGCCTTATTTGTGCGAAAATATAATGTTTGTTTCTTTTAAAGTGTCAACTTTTCTGAGATTCTATTATAATAAATGCTTGGCCAAAGAAAAAGAAGAAAAAAAGGGCGAAGTCTTTCCCAACTCTTTCATCTTGGTTTATTTCACGGTCTGTACCTGTTTTCGGGTGCATATTTGGCCGTTAAAAAGTTAAAATTTATTTTCTTGACATACCCACCATTTTTTGATCCCATATTTATCCGGTTAAGACTGAATATGTTGGGTGAATATTTTTCTTCCTCGAAGAGAGCATAACTGCTCATTAACCGTTTACTCTTTCGTAGGTATGTATTTTTTCAATAGGTTAGGATTTAACATAGTCCATAAATTTCGAATTGCTGCAGCTTTAACATTTTGAAAACATTCCGTTCGTGTGTTCTGGTTGTGAAAACGAATAAATCTAAGAATATTCCAGAATAAGGTCTACACTCATACTGGATCGATAAAACGCATATAGGTTTTCTACATCTCTAATGTGTGATCTTTGTTTGAATTGTTAACACCTGAAGTACAGAAGAATCCCGCTAATCCGAAATTCCGGTTAATCCGAACCGCTTTTATTTAACGTATAAATGTCGGGAAAAACGTATAGAAGTTAGAATTAAACAAAAAATGGTAGTAAAGCATTATTTTTTTTTTCTTTAAACAGCTTGAATAGAATTACCAAAATGCTCAATATTTTATAAGTACAACATATGTATACAAATATAAAATGAAAACTTTCACTGCAGGCCTACTGACAGAACCCCATCTGAAAACAAATCTCGAATATCAGTTTGTTTGCTAGTACTATAAAATTATTTTCTAAAATGCAAAAAGTATTTAATTCGGAATATAAAAAATTATTTTTCCTTTCAACAGTTTGATTTCGCAAGTTATCTACAGAATTTTTTTTCATCTCCCCCTCGTCGACGTGGTGACTGAGCTATTTGCAGATTCGCGTTTTTAAACCGTTTGTAATGGGTTGTTACGTAATTCCTCATCCTGAAGTTCCATTGTATTATTATAAACATCAGGAGTTATTAAACAAGGAAAAATATTATTTTTCGAAAGTCGTGCAGAATTATCCAGCATGCCGGACCTTAGGATGCCGGATTAGAGGATGTTTACTGTACTACTGAGTACTTATAACTTACATTTTTTAGCACGCATATTTTTCTTTTCTATTTCCATTAAAATTCCGGATAATCCAATTTTTTTGTAATCCGAACAGGTACCGGTCAAAATTAGTACGGATTAGCGGGGTTCTACTGTAACTAATATTTATAAAAATGCATCAAATACCTCTTATCTAAAGACAAACAGTTACACTGCATGAAATAGGGGTGTTTTATGGCTCGCATATGTTAAAATCACAGAAGGTACTCGGGTACCCCGGTCATTGCACACAAGGGCAAATTTTGGTCATTGACATAAGGGTTAACAAGAATCATTTGAAATTTTTTCGAAATATTTCAAATATCAATCTTCGCCATTAAGACCGTTTTTTTTTTTTTTTTTTTTTTTTTTTTTTGTATTCAGATGGATTGGCTGCTACAATATTTTCAGAAAAAGTAATAAGCCCTTTATTTCTTATGTTATTAAATGAGATTCATATGACCATTTCAAAAAAAGTGGAAGAAATCTAGGTATATGAATAAAAAACCACACACCTTGTAAAACTGATATTATATGAATGAGAGAAGTTAAAGTACCGTAACTTCGTGCGTATCGGCCGCACCTCAGATAATTCGATTTCCTACCAGGAATTATATTAAATAAAATGAGACTTGGTTCTGCTTAGCACTTCTTTTCTTCAATAAAATTTCCGGTTTGAAAAAGTCTTAAATAAGCCGCGGCGGATACGTGGGAAATTACGGTATGCAGTTATATATAACTCAGCTCCGAAATTCGAGAAAAATAACAAATTTAAAATCAGTGTTTAAGAAAAGCTATGTTCGCCGTACTTAATCTCAAATTTTGTAACAAGATTTGAATATTAACCCATTACCTGCTAATGGTGCGTTTTCGAACAGTTAAAAAAAATTAAATTAACCATATACATCACTATTTTTAATTTAAAAACGTGCCTTGATTAATTACTGAAATAGTAAAGTTCGGCTTATTTAGTTTTATTTAATGACATATTAATTAAAGCGAAAACAAGGGAATTTTACCATTTCAGAAAAGTGGTGCCGATCAAGAAATCTGCATTTTAAAAAAGTAGCTAATTGGCAACACTGTTTTCATATTGGATAGTGTGACATGGTACCGATGATATATCCTTAAAATAGAGAAGTTTCAACTGTTATCCATGCCTCCCACTCGGCCCGTTCTTTGAACTTCACTTTTATTTTTGAAAAATATTTTTTAAAAGTTTCGTAGATATAGCATACCAGGAGGAGCACTTTTCTAGCAATTGTTGCAGAAACACACCACTATTTTCGTTCTAAAAAAATACTGGTTTCCAAAAAAGACGGGACAGCTTTCGGACCTGCTTTAATCAGCTATAATCTGTGATTTTCAAACACTGAATTACTTTCCATTTGCATGCTAAATTTCATATAAAGATTGCCTCAGGTTGAAAAGGGCTTATCTAATAGATACCAACACTATGTAAGCCAGATTCTGATGCGCATTAAACTAAAGGTCAGCTTACTAAAAGTCTTTTACTATATTCGTGTGCATAACATCTTAGCCTTGTTATTTGTATTCAGCTGAATAATAAAAATATTACTTTTAAATTTTTACTTCAATTGAAATTTTCTCTGAATATCAAACTAATTTAGTAGTTTTAAAATATACAAATTTGCTGTAATTTAATTTAATAGTTTAATTTTAGTAATGACTTATTTGTTACTATTACTTATAATACATTTTTCTAAATGAAATTATTGAAGTACTTTATTGAAGTTCAGAGAGCTAAACTTATTTATACAGTGACAACAAATATAAGTTAGATTTATTATAAAGTTTAATTAAAATTTGTATTTAATCTTTCATTAAAAGCACACTTAATGAAATGAAATTTCTGTTTATCAAAAAGCGATACTTTAACGCCCACCAAGAACCCCTTTTCATGATTTAATGAACTACGTACATTAGTAAACATATTGTAAACATGTCAACAAGTTTGTATCCACCGAAAATAAATACCAATTAGTAAACAATACTTAAATTAATTTTATAGGGACAGTAACAATTTTATTTTCATGATATTAATTTTACTACACTTTAATTTCAAAATTGACTGATAAAAGGGAAATTTCTTTTCTAAAATCCATTTATTGTATTAGATATATTTTACATTAAATATACTTTTATAAAATACATCATATGAGTTAAAAGTAAATCATTTAAAATTAATGGTTAGTTATTGAATAGAAAATGTGAAAAACTTTAAAATAAAAAAATATTAAATTAATTTCGCTTTAATTTAAAAATGATTGATCAACACTTTCAGGGTTCGTGCGCACCAAGGGATTCAGAGGATTTTAGGTGTTTTAGTTCCAGAAATTTCGTAAGTTACTGGTCGCTATATCTGAAAATCGATTTCTTTTTCATTAAATAAGGCAAATATTACTTTACGAAAATTATGGCAAAAAGTTCTTAAAGTGTACGAATCCTGCCTTTGCATGGCGGTGGGATATTATTTACACCACTTAATTTTAATTTCTAAATGCCAGATTCGCATTGGAATTTTTTTTTTATATAAAATTTGGCTTTTATAAGGTACGTGAAGAAAATCTTTTGCATATATTCAAACAAATTTGTTCTTAAATTCATTTGTCATTCAATCATTTCAACAGTTTTGCAAGATATGTACTTTTCGCCTGAAAGGACTATAGAGATATGTTTTCTTAACCCATTAAGGACTAGCGTTACCATATGGTCACAGCGTAGCTGTCAACACTTTTACTGTTTGAATACCAGTAATTTAGAACAAAAATTTTCATTTTCTTTAATGACATACACTCTGCTATAAAATAAGAAAAATATTGCTTTTTCTGAAAAAGTGGTGCGAAATGCAATTTTTGTGTTTTAGTAAAAAAAAAATAATTCCGTCTTTAATGGGTTAATACGTTTATAATAGAAAATGTGTTGGATATTTAATTTATTTTTATGTATTAGATTATATAATTTAGACGCAATCGACTTCAAATTCATGATTATTACTTCCCACATAGCAATTTTAGTTTGCAGAAAATTAGCAACAGTCTTACTGTGCAAATCTGCAAAGTTGCAGCAAGTTCAGCATGACAAGACTGAAAGTTCATAACAAGATTGCAGCAAGATAACGCAAAAGCCGAAGTCATCACACTTTGAACTTGCAGTTAACTTGTCGTGCAAGTTAAATTCTTGCTGTATATATTTATTGCAAATTAACAGCAAGCAAGTAGAAAATTTAGTTCTGTCACGACTAAAGTATTGCAAATTCTTTGCCAGCTGGTAGAAAATTTAACTTTGTATTGTCAAAAATACTACAAACTTATAGCAAAGTAGTAATCTTGTTAAGCTACACTATCTGTTTACAATTGCTACATCATATTGTAACAGACCTTAAGGGGTTATATTTATATATTAGGTTAATCCCTTCACATCTATTGATGCACACGCTCCGTCGGATGGTGCATGCATCGTTTTTATTATTATTAACAAATAAAGATAAAATTTGTACTATTAAATTTGAGTCTTTCTTGGTATTTGATAAGTATATCGTTTAATTTGTGTAAGCGATGCAGTCCCAAATGGGTTAAAAATCATAGACTCAAATGGCGTTAAAGGCAAAAATAAATAAATAAATAAATAAATATCAGTTAAAATGATATTTTAGAAAAAGCCAAGTATAATTAAAAAAATCCATTTAAAAATTAAAATTTCCAATATAAATTTAAATTTCTGAAGACGTAAACATATCCTCGCTAATTTTCCAAAACTTTTTAATTTGTAAGAATTTTTATTTGAAATAAGTTGTAGATTATAGATAAAAAAGTTACTTTCCAAAACATAACACCATTTGAAGAGTTAAAATAATAAATATTTTTTTCTGAGTTCCTTAACCTAACCAATCAATGAAAATCAGATTCCATAACAGTAACAATTATGAGTGTGTCTTGCCTTTGAGTAGAACCCAATTTCTGGAATTTCAGCGCATGTGCTGATTGTCTATTCTCTCAACGGAGGTATTTTTTTGCGTTCGTCACTTTTGTGAAGTAATGACAGTCTTGCATCAGTTTCACAACAAACTACTCATGCAGTGGGGGATGGTTGCCGGAGATTCGCTGTGAATTTGTCAAGTAAAATCTGTCACGGCAAGATAATATCAAAGAAAAAATCAAACTTGCTGCTAATGTTCATGCTATCTGGGAAACTTCCACGAAATTTCACGATAGAAAATTTAAACTTATTTAAAACAGAAGAATCGGGGATCCAATTTCGCTTTTTTACCAATCGGTCTTTTAAAACTGTGTTTATTTTTCAGGACTCTCAAATGGTCCGCCAACTTAATACAATTATTATTTTAGAAAAATTTCCTTTTTAGATTTTTTTTTTTAAACCGCCCCGAAATCACCTTTGAAAGGTAATTCTAGCGCAATCCTACCATAAAATGTTCTGTTAAAATTTATTGGTATTCAGTTGGTGGACCATTTGGGAGCCCTGATTTTTATACAGGGTATCTCTTATTATCGTTTGCGTTTAGCTAATAACCGTTACTTTCAGAAGTGTAGTTCCAGTTACAAAAATCTTTTAAATCTTCTGCATCATATAAAAATCGATTTATTTTAAAATAATTAATTTTCATATAGTTAAGAAATTACGAATTATATACTATGCATGGGTCCCATAAGTTTATTTAGAAAATATTCCTCCATGTTCTAACAAGTAAAACAGTAAAAATTGATTCTTATATAGCCAAAACTTACTGAATTGTGATATTTTGAATTTTATGAATTTTCAACGTTTTAGTCACAGTAAATGAAAAAAAAAAGTAATTTTAGTGGCAGAAAACAATAAAAATGCATGAAATTCATAGTATAATAACAAGGTCTTGCAAAAAATTAAATTTTAACCACAAAGTCATTTAATGGTGTGGATTCATTTCAACTGAAAACAGAGTCTATCCTTATTAGTCCAGGCAATAGAGACCGTATAGGGGCTGTACCTAGCAAAATTCATGGTAGTTCTGGAAAAAGGACTATATGTTTTTTTGGGTCGCTGAATCCGAATTTTTAACTTCCCATAGAACTTTCCCCCGGCAACCCCCCCCCCAAAAAAAAAATTATGGTAAAATGCCCCCAAAAAGGGTTTTTATTAAAAAAATCATTTTTTTTTTTATTTTTTTTAGGGTAAAAGTATCTAGAAATTCAGAAGGTAGACAAAATTTGCAACAAATTAGATATATGACATTATGACTTAGGATGAAGGGGAAGGGGGGGGATATGCCTCGGAACATGCGCGCGGTGCTGCGTGAACTAAGTTGAGCAAATAACACTTAACCACTCACACGTTTACTTTCGCCCTCCCATATCCCCTTCGAACTTTCTCTATAAGGTTTACTTTAAGTTTTTTGGGTCGCTGAATCCGAATTTTTAACTCCCCCCCCCCACCGAAAACCCCCAAATAGTTGTTTTTAACTTAAATTTCTTAATGTTTTAGGGGAAAAGCATTACGAAATTCAGAAAGTAGACAAAATTTGCAACAAATAGGATATATGACATTATGACGTAGAATGAACGGGGAATGGGGAGAGCTGCCTCTGAACATGCACTGCGGCGCTACGTGCACTAAGTTATGAAGTCCAGGCAATGGGGGATTTTACCTGGAAAAATTAATACTAGTTCTGGATTTCGACTCACTTTATGTTTTTTGGGTCGCTGAATCCGAATCTGTAACTTTTCTTTAAAATTTCAAAAGACAACCCCACCAAAAATTGATTTTTTGAAAAAATTTGGTTTTTGAGGAAAGCGCGCTTTGATTTTTTTCTACAATCAGTTGTTCGTACGTGCCAACAAGATGACCCTTACAATAAAACAACCAAGTGAATTGATAAAGTTGTTTTATCTGAACGGGAAAAATGTAGCCGAAGCAGTGCGAGATTATTGCCGAAATCATAAGTTACTACAAGGCCCATATTCCGTAAAAACTGTATGTGATTTGGTGAAAACATTTGAAGAAACTGGATGCACATGTGATCAACCACGATCCGGACGATCATCTGTTCCTGTTGAAGTTGTTGCGGAAGCAGTGTTGCCGGATGGGCTACTTTTTTAAAAATCAGATTCTTAATTGGCACCACTTTCTTGAAATTGTAAAATGTGCCTTATTTAATGACATATTAATTAAGGCAAAAACAAAGTTAATTTTACCGTTTCAAAAAAGTGGTGTCAATCAAGAAATATGAATTAAAAAAAGTAGCCCACTGGCAACACTGTGCGGAATTGCATAAGAGGATTACTGCAGATCCATTGTATACTGCAAAAGGCGTTGCACTTGGAACGCCGAAGTTTGGATGTACCGAAAACAACAGTCCTCATGATTCTGCGCACTGTTCTGCGGATGTTTCCCTATCGATTCCAGAGCATCCAGATGTTTTAACCTGGAGACGAGCAACAGCGTTTTGACTTTGCAAATTATTTTCTCATCAGATGTGATGAAGATAACAGCTGGCCATTGCG
This sequence comes from Maratus speciosus, assembly GCA_963932465.1. NCBI lineage: Eukaryota > Metazoa > Arthropoda > Arachnida > Araneae > Salticidae > Maratus > Maratus speciosus. The sequence goes on along the minus strand of OZ010796.1, from coordinate 438,785,351 downwards.
AACATTGTAGACGAATGAGGCACATTTATGTTTAACCCTAGAACTACCGGAAATTTTACTCAAGTTTTATAAAAACATTCTACACCAGAATTTTTACTTAAAACTATTTAATTTGTTTATTTAACTTATTATTGTCTGATTTATACATTTAGTTTGTTTTGAAGAAATTTTCTGGTTTGAATAGATATTTTGAATATACATGTCGGGTCCATTGGACCCTTCTGGTAGACAGATGGTTAACTGGGAATGTAAACTAAAAGAACTGCGTTCACTGGGCTGATGAAAATCTTCACGATGTGACATCAACGTCTTTACACGAAGCTAAAGAGACTGTGTGGCGCGGCATCGCAAAAATTTTCGTTCTCGGTCAGTACTTCTTCGAGTAGGATATTTTCACATGTATGAAAACGTACTCCATCAGAAGTGCTCGGTATATAAAAATGTTGCAGATTTACGTAATTCCATAATTTTATCAGCGAATTGTCGTTTAAGATATTGTATGTATGCACGATGGTGCTCCTCCACACGTCGCCACATCTGTTCCACAAGTGCTGCAACAGCGCTTTGATGATAGAGTCATCTCTCGTAACTTTGCAGTACCGTGTCCACCACGATCCCTCGACCTCACTCCAATGGATATTTGGTTCTGGGGTTATATAAAATCAAAGGTGTACACATCAAATCCAAGAAATTTGTTAAAATTGAAATATGCCATAAAACAAGAAATTGTACAGATTCCTTCTGCGATGTTACGTTCGGCATTGTTGTCAACAGTCTCACGCTTGCAATTCGTTATTGTCTGCGAAGGTTAGCAAGTTGAAAACTGCTAATTCAAATAAATATTTTTTTTCTCTCTTGTGTTGTCATTGTTCCTTTACAATGGATTTTTTTGCAAGTGTTTTACGTGGGCAATTTCCATCGTACGTGCACCATTCCAAAGCTACTTATGGTTTTTGAATGCGCTGATTAATTTGAGCATGAAAACAATGGTGTAGCCATTCGAAAATTTCGAATTTTTTTCACTGTGACCGTAACCGTGAATGTTCTATTGTTTTAAATCATCACGATCTCGAGCGCATACATTGAAATAAGTATATCTAAAATTTCTTTTCGATTAGTTGAACGTTGGGGCCGCAAGGGGTTTATATATCGGGGAAGTTCTTTTATGTCCACCCTGTACTTTCAAACATAAAAATCGTCCAGTGTAGTGCTGAATCGGTAATTTATGCATAAGTACTGACGATCATTTTTATCGTGATCCTCAAGGAGATTAAAATGTTTTTAAACTTACTCGTATGATTCTTTACCCTTTGAATATGGGCGAAGACTGGTGATTATTTTTTTATTCAATCGTGTACCACAATTTACAAAAATTCTTCTTTACTGTACAATTCTCTTTAACATATCTTTGTATTAATTTATGGCGGAGATTATGTTTTAAAAAAGGTGTATTTTGGACGTATACGTGACGAAATCTGGTCAAATGGTTAAGAAAAATGTGTTACTTAAACAAACACTAAGTACCACAGAAATTTTAACCTTTTCAGGGTCAAAGTGTTTCTGTTAAAATGATTGAATTATACTGGGAATTACGAACCATTTTATATAAAATTAAGTAAAAAGTTTTCTTAGCGTAAACTGCGAAAAGCAAAACTTAATTTTAAAACTTTGATGCTAATGTGGCATTTGGGGTTTAAAATTAAGTCGTATATATAATAAATTCAGTTATGAATAAAGTGGAGTAGGCATATAGTGTGTTGCTTATTAGTTTCGAGTGTAACAACGCAAGACGTTGTCACAAGATGGCGGCTGATTTTTTACATCGAATCAACAGTTTCTGATTACCATTTGAGCAAACTTGTACCAGCTAATTTAAATAGAAAATGTCATACTTTTTTTGCAAATATTCTTTCTCAAATATCGTAAAAATTTTCTATTTGTTTTTTTCTGGTAGCAGTTTGCCCAGGAATTAAAATCTTATACACTGACACTGATCACGGCTTTTCTGAAATCTCCAAGGCTGTGGCGCGTGTTTTTGAAGTTGCGATAGAAATGCTCACAGCCCCTTGAATACTGGGCCTGAGCGTTTACACGAAAATGGCGCCTGTCGTAGGCGGATAATTTTTCAGCATTTGTTCGGGCCTTGAATTTGGATACCAATAAAATTTTGAAGTTTTTTCAGCTTTATTTTTATGAGATTAAATAAGTCAAAGAAAACATTTAAAAATATTGTTTTTTAAGTTTAGGGAACCATAAATGAGGAGCAAACATGCAAACCGTGTTTTCTAAAAATAAATAAATAAATAAATAAATAAATAAAAAATGAGTTATTGTTAGTTTTATGAACTCTGTGTTAAACTGCACAGAAATAACCGGTTGTTTTAACCAAAAAAAATTTTTTTTCGTTTATAAACCAATTTTAAAACTTGACGTTTCAATCAAAGAGTGTTTCTTCCAAAGCCTACATGCAGTCAAACAGTGATTTCTCCAGTCTGCCAATCACAGTTGTCACATAATGTACACTTTCGAAACCTACCATACATATCACAATTGAAACAGATAGTTTTAGAGAAAAATAAGAAAACTGTTAAGGTTAAAGGCCGCCAGAATTATAGATTTCAAGATCTAAGAGATTTCAAGAGAAGAATATGGTGTCAATCTTCTTAAAAAGGGAGTTACTGTTACACGTGTTCAGAAGGTTGTTTTAAAATCTCTTCCGCTTAGCCATGCCATATCAGTTGAAAAGAAAAAAGATTTTGAAAAACTTTTGAAGGTATTGTATGGTAAACAGTGGCAAAATCAACCTGATATTGTCTTCAAAGGGTACAACCACATTAACCATGATTTACCAGCCTGCAATGAAGAAAAGGGGGAAGTGTGTGACTGTCTAGATGAATATATTAGTTTTAACATTTGGAGTGGATTGGCAAAAGAGTATTTATTTAGTACATATTTATGAATACTACTAGGTACCATAATCTGTCCTTTTATTTTATCAATAATCAACTGAAGTTCAGTATTTGCTCAAATAAACTAATGCTTTTGTATAATTTGTGAGTTAGAACTTATTTCATTCAAAAAGCGTTTTATCCACTTGTCAAACAATCAAAACATGTTTCCTCCTCTGAATTCGGTCAAAACGTGATTTCTCCAAATATTAAATGCATTTTATTAATTTGTTTTAGGTTTAATATCTCATGTATGCTTCCAATTCTTTCTAATAATCAGTAATAAAAATACACAATAAAAATTAGAATTAAACACAGGTTATTTTCTAATTTATCAGGTTTTTGTGTTTTTTAAAAAATTTGTATCTAAAGGAGAAAGCAGTGTTGCCAGTGTGCTACTTTTTTTAAATTCAGATTTCTTGATTGGCACCACTTTTTTGGAACGGTAAAATTACCTTTGTTTTTGGCTTAATTAATATGTCATGAAATAAGGCCCATTTTACCATTTCAAAAAAGTGGTGCCAAACAAGAATCTGAATTAAAAAAAATAGCCCCTCTGGCAACACTGGGAGGAAGCAGGCTTTGAATGTTTGCTCCACAAATAGTATTAAAATGTCCGCCTACGTCAACCGCCATTTTTGTCTCAGCGCTCAGACGTAATACTCAGGGGTCGCTGAAGTACTGCAGAGAGGTGGAAAGAGAGCTGTAAACCTAGCAACCTGTTCTCTAAAGTAATAGTGGTGTGCAAAATGTCGGAGCCTTGGCAACTTTAGAAAAGCAATGCACTTCTACTGTGAGGTCACTACCTGCAGTGCCATAGCCTTTCTAAAGATAGCCGAGCACTGGCGGGAGTTTGTTTAGGTTTTCATAATATGTCGAAAACGCAAGGTCTGACTAACACCAAACTAAATACCACCAGTAAAAATATATAACTGCTTTTTCCATAACTATGACTGATATTTTGCATTAATAAGGCGTTTAAATAAAAATAAAATTTCTATTTAAATGACTGGTGGATGTTTGCCGCTGCGGTAATCAACACCTGCTAAACCGATTCAATTTGAAGCTGCGCTACATTAGCCCTTTATCGGGCAAGTGAATTAATTCTTTGGCTGAAATGTCGAAAAAGATTTACTGCCACCAGAATTTTAAAACAGATTTATTTGAAAATAAAATGCGGCCTTTTTTTTTTTTTTATCAGCGACATTATAAAATAAAATATTTTACTAAAAATTCCGGTACGAATCGACCAATTTTCAATAAAAATTAAATGATAAGTATATTACCATTGCCCGATAAAGGGTTAAGTTAATGCCAGTTCCTCTTTGTTCATAGTTCCATTGTACAGTAAAACACGGATATAACGCTCTTCCAGGGGACAGGGCTAGAAGAGCGTTAAAAGCGAGAAAGCGGTAAATGCGGGAGAAGGTTTTCGGCATTTTAAAATTGAGAATATTATATTATCTGCCTTAAATAATGCGGGGACTCATTTTTCGTAGTATTTAAAATAGAAACTCCACAGCATAGGTACAAAAAAGATTCCTTCATTTAAAATATCACAAATTTACATAGTGTCTACAAAGTGCATTATTATTTCAAATCAGAAAAAGTAAAAGGATTGTTAACATTAAAACAAAAGCTACAAAATATATTTAACATTTCTAATAGGAACCTTTACCCTTATATTAAACATAAAATAAAATTATGAAAGAAACTAATAATAATATTTTGTTTTTTTTTTAAATGTAACATTTGTATTCTTGAGCACCACTATGAGGACTATAAACTTTCACTTATTGTTTACTCTGCTTTAGAGAAACTCTTCGAGTTTCGTCTGACGGGTGACGAAGGTTGGTTGGTTGGTTGATTTTTGACGGCCGATTATCTACAATTGGGATATAGGCCCAAGGGGAAGTGCCCTTCGTGGGGGTCTTTCTAATGGAGCCTAACCCGTATTTACGCATGGAAATCAAAGGTTTTCGCAGAAAACCACGAAAACTCCGAAACGGTTTGGCCGACGGGCGCGATTGGGCTCGAACCCAGCACCTCCCGTCTACCAGCTTCGAGAGCAGAACCTCGCGGCCACTGGTGGAGCCGGGTGACGAAGGACCACATAAAAGTGCGCTTTATGCTTTTTTTAAGTGTCTTAATATATCTGCATGTGAAGTGGAGGTATCTACTGAAGCGATGTATAGGCGGGTAGTACTAAAAGCTCACATTACTTCAGCTATCGCTGGGATGCGCTCTTGAACATCACCATCAGCAACTTCATTAGGGTCCTCTTCTTCTGCGGCATCCTGTACAGTAATTCCGGTATCAGTCATAGCAATGGAACTGCCTTGCCGCTGCAATCGTGATACTTCAGGCCAGAGGATACGAGTGTGACGTCATTACTAATCGACTGATTTCTCACTAGTGTTGGAATTAACTCCGGTAAATTTTGAATAAGAATTTTCTTTTATTTCATTTGTGGAATATCTATTATCTTATAAAACAATAATATTTAAACTTACTGGTGAGAATTTGAATCCCCCAATAAAAAATCAGCCAGATACGGCAACACTGTGGAATTCCGCATCTGGCTGAATTTTTATTTAAGGATTCCGAATTTTCACCAGTAAGTTTAAATAGTTATTATTGTTTTATAAGATGATAGATATTCCACAAATAAAATAAAAGAAAATTGCTATTCAAAAATTTCCCGTGTGAATTCCAACACTAGTGAGAAATCGATCCATTAGTGATAACTTCACACTCGTGTCGTCTGACTTTGAATGTTTCGATGGCAGCGGCCTTGCCCCTGAAAGAGTTAAATAAGGCGAAATTTTTCTCTTTAGAAATCAAGCCCTGTTCAAAATACGTTCCTGCATCGATATTGTGACCACCTCAAATTTAAATTATTACTCCCTCTGTCCCAAATTAGCTGCAACATTTGAATACTTTTGTACCGATGATTGATAAAGATGATTATATGATTTTGTTTGAACATTTTTCAGAGGTTTCTGGGTTCTATGCTATCAATCGACAGCATTTACTTATAAAGCATTCCCTCCGTCCTGCCTTAAATCAGTACCAAAATAGTTTTAAAAAATTCAGGTTTCGCACGCACTTAAGCCTAGCCCCATTTTGTTATGATTCATCGCCCAGTAATCGCATAAAAATATCTTCTAGCTAATGAATCGTAAATACATTACGGAGAAATCGGTCTTTCAGGTATACTGGTCTTAGAGTCCTTACAAAATTAGGCGTGGCTTAAGAGGTGCGTACCCTGTAAATTTGCTTCGAAAAATGTGTTCAAAAATAAGTGCTCAATTTCTAGAAAGTAAAAAATGAGAATGAAAATACCAAGTTGTTATAATTTTAATCTCAAATCAAACAATTTTAATTGACATTTAAGGAATTTCTTCCAGATACTATAACTTCGGGATTACATGCCATGTTTTGCGGAAAAAGATTTTGACGACGAAGTTTTTCCTTAATGGTATGGGTTATTTCATACGAGTTGCCCCATTACCGTCACAATACTTAAGGCCACCGGACTGATTTCGTGACGTACCAAATGAAGATTAACCCCTTGATGGGCAAGCAATTGCGTTTGCGTAATGCTATATATAATTAATGTTATATATAATTTGTATAATGGTATATAATAGATACCAGCGCCCCTTAACCCCTTGATGGGCGGTGGGATATATTTTATTCCACCTACGATTAATCAGGATTTGCACCAGAAAAAATTTAGGAAATTTTAGTTTTCTGACTTTAGTGGAGAAAAGTCGTAAAATTGCTTTTCCTTATTTTGAAATAAATTTTTTTCTAAATTTCCGGTGTGAATTAAGCATTACACAAACGCAATTGCTTGCCCTTCAAGGGGTTAATCTTCATTTGGTACGTCACGAAATCAGCCCGGAGGCCTTGAGTATTGAAACGGTAACGGTTGCCCTGCAAAATATCACGATGTTTTACAATACATTTTTGTAAATTTAAAACGACATTGCCACACTTTTCCACTTTCCTACTTTGAAACTATTAACACCAAATGTACTACATTGTAATCATTGTAGTATAATTTTACTGGTGTCGATTTACTAAACTGCATCGGAAGTTATTTATGACTCCACCTTCTTGAAATGTAGCAACTAATGTGGGACAAAATTTTCTACCAAAATGTAGGAACTAATTTGGGACGGAGGGAGTATTATTTTATATGAAAATTAATTAAAAAAAAAAATCGATACAGCTGTATCGATTTTTTCCGAACGTCTAATTTGCATTAATTAGGCGTTTTAGATTCTCACATTTCCAATACAAATCTATTTTAGCCACACATCTGTTAGATACGCCCACACTGCATCCATGGATTCGAGACCTATGACTAGGGAAATTGTACTGTTTCACTTGAATATAGGTTTAAAAAGCAGATTTCACAGTTTTTTTATGATATACTAGCTGACCCGCCCGGCATTACCCGGAACCGTGATGAATGACTCTTAAATGAACCTCAAACTTGTATGATTTCATATCGTTAACTCCATTTTGTCTGAATTTACATTTTTAAAAGAAAAAATATTGAATCAAAAATACACGCTATTTGGCTTTTTTTTTTCTGCATAATTTGATTTTTTTGAGGCTATGTTTAACAAAAGCGAGCGAAACCGCGACGAAATGCTCAGGTTTTTACTGATTTCGTGGAACTGTTCACCGTCGAACTATTCACTGAATTTTTACCGATTAGAAGAAGGTTTCAGCTGTAAGAATAGCATAATTTTGTTTCTTCGGTACCTCTAAAATTGCGTTCTGGAGGGGCGAAACCGCGACGAAACACTATAGTTTATACAAATTTCGCCGAAATTTTCACACCATTTTATTTTGTAAAAAACATTTCTCCCGTGCGAAAGTTTCATAATTTTTGTAGGTGATCTAAATCTAGTCTATTGAGATTCTCTAAAAGACTGTGTTAAAATACATACGGATGTATAGTTACTTTTAGCGTATAAAAAATATCGTCTCCGTGAGACGCGAAGTGATCATAGTTCGCCAGTTATTTGAAAGGGTTAAAATTCATATTTTTTAAAACCGATTGCAAACATCGATTGGAAGAAGATTTTATCTTTAAGAACATATTTTTGGTTTGTCGGTACCCCTAAAATTGCACCATTGAGGGGCGTTGCCACAAGGGAGAAAAACCCTTTTCAAAAAAAAAAAGACCCTCTTTGATTTTTTTTTTTCAAAGGGTTAACTGTGATTTTTTTTTTTTTTTTTTTTGAATTGATTACGGGATTTGAGACATAAGGGCACGATCTTTTAGAATATGTCTTCAATTTTTAACTTTAGTAAGCGGTTTGGCCGATATAAGTTAATAGGACAAAATATCTCCCCCCCCCCCCTCGGAATTCCCTCTTTTCGATGTTCATTTTCTCAAGATGCGTAAATAAGGCTTGCTTTTTCCCTCTCGTCGGCCGAGATGATATATTAATGAGAGTGCGTTGCGACTCAGCTTATAAATAGATATTTTAGAATTCTGAGTCTCAAATGTATCAGGAGAGGCCTTATACTACCCTCAATTATTTTCCGCTTTGTACTTGTACGTGCGGTAGATTTCGCTAGCCTTCACCAATACACACACACAGAGCGAAATTTTCTTTTATTAGTATAGATTATAAATATACCTAATTTTTCAAGATGGAAGGTCCCCAAAAAGTTCCAATGAGAGGGGCCCCACACTTTATAAATCCGCTCCTGAACAAGTGTAAAGTGATTAATGTCAAGTAAATTTAACATTTATGATCACTTATTATTGGCATTTAATCATATAGTTTGGCGATATATTTTTGGTCTACGGGATAATCAAGTAGTACTACAAATTAAATTCTGTTCGTATTTAAAAGTAGATAAATAGCTCTTCTTTATATAAATAATGGGAAGAGCTCCATATCCTGTGCTGGTTGGCGCGATTGGCGAAGGAATCCAAAATGGCTCCAAAAAACCATTTTATCATCTTATAAAATTTTTTAAGATGGCAAATAAACATTGTCCTTAAATATTTATAAACATATATATAAATTTAATAAATGTTATATATATGTCACATGTAAAGAAAAAAATACGATACAGATAGTCTTATTTTTATGTATATATATTACATATAGAGATATACCTTATACATACATAATATATACACCTATAAATAAATATTATGTACTTATATATAATTTTATATATTCATTATATTTATTATATATGTCAAATTAAAACAAAAGTTATAATTTTTTTTAAAAGAAGTATGCTAAATGCAAAAAAAATTACACAAAAACATATGAATAAAGTACATTCCAGAAAAAAAGCAACCCGAAGGCTGAAGATCGCAACCAAATCGATTTATTTAATGCCAAAATAAAAAAAAAAAAAAAAAAAAAAAAAAAAAAAAAAAAAAGCTCGCCAAAAAAAACCCCAGCACAGTATATGGAACTCTTCCCTAAATAAATATCATAAATATTGAAAAAAATGCTCATATGTATATGAAAAGTAAATAGTTTGCCAGTAAATATACGTAAAATTACCTTCACTCACCAAGGCCATTTTCTCTAACTCACCAAAGCCTATATAATAACTAGTATGTTGTGGCCATCACAAAACTTTCTTCTATCTCATACATGTCAATACTTCAAAATTCACTATCTCAGTGCCAAATTAAATAGCAATCTGTGTTCATCATGAGAATTCTAAATATATGAAATTCCGTGCATTAGTTCTCGAGGTATGACTGTCACTGGAATAGGGTAAATCCAGCAAAATGCACCATAGCAGCGCCACCTATTGGGTTATTTACACCAGAACCTAATTATCACCAACTTATGTCAACGTCTAACTGAATATGAAGTTTGAGGAAAATTCGTGCATTAGTTCTTGAGATAGAGGTATTCCGCAAATCATGACAAATGCAGCATAGAAGCGCCACCTGTTGAGCGATTTGCAACAACACATAATCAGCAGCAATATTAATCAAGTTATACTTAAATCTGAAGTCTGGTGAAAATTCGTGCAGTAGTTCTTGAGATAGAGCTATAGAGGAAATAGTTCAAAATGCAGCACAGCAGCGCCACCTATTGGGCGATTTACACCAACACGTAGTCAACATCATTTCATATGAAGGACTAAATAAATCCGAAGTTTGATGAAAATGTGTGCATTAGTTCTTGAGATAGAGCTACTGCGATAATAGTGTAAATCCTACAAAATGCAGCATAGAAGCGCCACCTGTTGGGCGATTTACACCAAAACGTAAACAGCGTCCATATATGCCAAGGACTAACGGAATCTGAAGTTTTATAAAAATCCGTGCATTAGTTCTTGAGATAGAGCTTTTGCGGAAATCCTGCAAAATGCTACATAGCAGCGCCACCTGCAGGGCGATTTACACCAAAAACTAATCAGCACCAATCTATATCAGGGTCTATCCAATCTATATCAGGGTCAATCTATCCTGAATATAAATTTTTATTAAATTCCGTTCATTAGTTCTTGAAATAGAGTACCCACAAAAATTTGTGTCACATACAGACAGACAGACATGGAGTACATGGAACGTATATGACATTTGTGCCAACAAAACTTTCAATAATATAGTAAAAATACCATTTGGCAGTGACTTGATTATCGAAGATTATAAAATATATGTGTATATGGCAGACTTTTACACTAAAATTTAAATACAGACAGACAGACAGACTCACAGACAAACATTTTGTAAAAACATGTTTTTTGGAATCTCTGACCCATAAAAGTGTAAATCCGTCGAAAACTGGAATTCGAAAATTTTCATGAAACCAATACTTTCTTCTTGTAAAGATAGAAGAAAGTAAAAATATACCAAATACTCTTCAATCTGTTGCCTGATACTAAGTAATGTCAGTAATGTAAATAACTATTAGGCACAGATATCATATACGTACCGGGTTTGACGTGATTTGTTTTACGCCAATTAGGCGAAAACATCGTTTTCGAATACCAGTTACATATATATATATATATATATATATATATAAATTATTTTCTATTATTTTAAAAGGAAATAGCAATAAATACATAAAAAAAGTTTAATTAATAACTATAGAACAAAACAGTTTACATAATTGTAAAAAAGAAAATAAAAGAAAATAAACAATTTATAAATAAATAAACAACAATAGCCGGGTTACATTGTCAGGCAAAATAACGACCTTTTGGAGACCATAAGGTACCATGGAGCGTATATGACATCTGTGCCAACAAAACTTTCAATAATATAGTAAAAATACCATTTGGCGGTGACTTGATTATCGAAGATTATAAAATATGTGTGTATATGGCAGACTTTAACACTAAAATTTAAATACAGACAGACAGACATTTTGTAAAACATGTTTTTTGGAATCTCTGACCCATAAAACATGTAAATCCGTCGAAAACTGGAATTCGAAAATTTTCATGAAACCAATACTTTCTTCTTGTAAAGATAGAAGAAAGTAAAATTATACCAAATACTCTTCTCTAACCTGATACTAAGTAATGACAGTAATGTAAATAACTATTAGGCACAGACATCGTATACGTACCGGGTTTGGCGTGATTTTTTTTACGCCAATTTGGCGAAAACATCGTTTTCGAACACTAGTTACGTATATATATTTAAATTATTTTCTACTGTTTTAAAAGGAAATGGCAATAGATATATAAAAAAGTTTAATTAATAACTATAGATTAAAACAGTTTACATAATTGTACAGAGAAAATAAAAGTAAATTAACAATTTATTAATAAATAAACAATAATAACCGGGTTACATTGTCAGGCAAAATAACGACCTTTTGGAGACCATAAGGTACCATGGAGCGTATATGACATCTGTGCCAACAAAACTTTCAATAATATAGTAAAAATACCATTTGGCGGTGACTTGATTATCGAAGATTATAAAATATGTGTGTATATGGCAGACTTTAACACTAAAATTTAAATACAGACAGAAAGACATTTTGTAAAACATGTTTTTTGGAATCTCTGACCCATAAAACATGTAAATCCGTCGAAAACTGGAATTCGAAAATTTTCATGAAACCAATACTTTCTTCTTGTAAAGATAGAAGAAAGTAAAATTATACCAAATACTCTTCTCTAACCTGATACTAAGTAATGACAGTAATGTAAATAACTATTAGGCACAGACATCGTATACGTACCGGGTTTGGCGTGATTTTTTTTACGCCAATTTGGCGAAAACATCGTTTTCGAACACTAGTTACGTATATATATTTAAATTATTTTCTACTGTTTTAAAAGGAAATGGCAATAGATATATAAAAAAGTTTAATTAATAACTATAGATTAAAACAGTTTACATAATTGTACAGAGAAAATAAAAGTAAATTAACAATTTATTAATAAATAAACAATAATAACCGGGTTACCATGTCAGGCAAAATAACGCCATTTTGGAGACCATAAGGTACCATGGAGTGTATATGACATCTGACGAGCAACAAAACTTTCAGTAATATAGTAAAAATACCATTTGGCGGTGACTTGATTATCGAAGATTATAAAATATGTGTGTATATGGAAGACTTTCACACTAAAATTTAAATACTTGACTACA